>OX637317.1:10005000-12992892 GCA_951799385.1 Hyppa rectilinea | reverse complement strand
AGAACAGATAAAGAGGTACGATCCACACTTGCTATATTCTTTAGGCTGTTATCACACTGGCGATTTGCAAGCGAGCTTAAAGCGAGGCGAGTGCGCAACGAGCTCACTGCGTACACGCCACAAAGACGCGTTGGCGCGCAGTGAGTTCGCGGCGTGCTGTCTGTGTGCGAGCAATCAGAGACAGGATGGATTCCGACGAGGAAACACTGCTGTAAGCTTTCTGCGCGTCCGCGGCGTCTTAGCGGCGAGTCCACCGCGCGCTCGCTGCGTTTTGAGCAAATCACCAGTGTAATAAGGCCCTAAGCCGAAGCCACACAGACGACAACCTCGCTGCGTGATATGCGCTAGCAAATTAAATGCACGGTGTTGCGCCGCAACTAATTGGGGACATAAACAAAAATTATATTTTTGTAATGTCTGAACATCCGTCAAACAAGAAAGAAAGAAAAATTAGTATTTTATTTGGGACGCGCACAGGAATACAAAAAGAAAAATAATACAAAAAATAAGGAGCAAAACAATGTTTGCAGGGCCTCTAGCACTGTCCTTGGGAGAGGAAAGCTGAATAGATTGTATGAGAAATTATTTGAAAGAAAAAGAAGTGAATGATAGTGTGCCGGGGAGCATGCAAGATTGAAATGCAAGGAAAAAGAAAGCCAGGAAGACGTAGATTAGACCTGGCGCCAACAAGCGGCTTTTTCAGTTAACCACAGCAGTGATAGCCTTTTTTTTTAAGGCTGGGAAATCGTCCAATGACTGCTCCCGCTCTGCTGGGTGGAGCGGAAGGGAGTGTCAGACTCTTACTGACTAAAACCCATCCATGTTCCTTTCGTAGCCCTTTATGTTCCGGGGTAGCGGTAACCCTGGTTCACGTGCGTATTATATAATTATCACTTGCTTAAAAATTGGTGAAGGAAAACATCGTGGGGAAACCGGCATGTCCGTGAGATATTTCTCAACAGCATGTGAAGCTAAGTCAGAGGCCAATGGGCAGCATAAAAACTCTAACATCAGGTTAGTCACTAACCACATGAAAAGAAGAGGCCCACTCTACAGTTCCAGCTACACTCCTCAATACGCGTGACACCAAGCAAAGCTCGTACAAGTGTGCCTCGGGCCTTAGCGTTTCAAAGATGCTTATATTTATTCCAACTCACAGAGGCTGTAATACCCATAAGTATATGAGAACTGAAGACGGAAGCTGGGTTATAGTACTGTAAATAAAATGTATGTATGGTTTACCAGTAGAATTTTGTTCAAAAGCTTCAAGGTAAGATATTCTTGGCGCCGAAAGGGTTACCTCTACCCCGGAACATAAAGGGATAAGAAAGGAACATGGATGGGTTTTAGTCAGTAAAATCTGACACTCTTCCGCTCCACGCAGAGAGGGAGGAGTCATTCAAGGGTATGCTAATAGTTTCTGAGAAAGGAAAAGGTGTATGAAATTAAACGAATTAGTTTATTGTCCAGATTTGTTTTGCACGGATAGTGACTTATTACATATTTTCCCAGAACATGATTTTTTTTGTTCTTTGTTTTTTTTTACTGCGTCATGTTTTCCGTAAATAAACATATTTCTTTATTTCTCCCTCTTTCATTAACCCATTGACTGTCAGTTCGCAGATCTACGCGAGACACAATGGCTTTTTAATTGTCTGTAATTATGATATACAAAAGGTTAACTCCCAACTTACAAGAAATCCATCACCCAACCATCCATCCATCGCCTCATCGACTACAACATTAACCACTTTATCCACTGGTTAACTAGGTTCGGTGATTTCCACATAATCGCTTATCCCTGCTTGAACCTTGTTCTAGATACCGACTTTGTCACTTTTTGTAATTAATTGATTACTTTTTTAATGGAAAATCGTATAAATATTAAACTTAATATAAACTTAAAATCGTATATAAATATTACACTTTTCGTCGTTTGAATAATACCATAATTTATTGTAAATATTTTATTACCGTTTGTATAAGGAATTTGAGATAGAATTATGTTTAAGCAATTGAGTGATTGGCAACCTGAGGTTTAAGTATACCTAGTCCAGGTAGAATCCAATTATTCTATTCCCACCTTTGATTATATACCCTATTTTTGTGAATATAAATATAATTTATATTAAAAAATATATTAATTATTTCAATAAAAAAAAAATAATAATTTTAAATTTAACTTAGTTTTAAAGACGCAGATAAACCTCAAAACGAATTCTCTAAACTCAGGTCTTTAGATGTTTTTCGGTACAAATACAGTTTCTACCAAAACTAGAGCAACAAAGTACGGTGCTAAATGCATTTTACGTAAAACCAGCTAAATTCTAGACAACGCCACATCTCGTTATCTCGTTCACACAAAGACAAAGCATTGCACCACTTTGTGCTACCGAACAATGGCGCTGCACTACAATCTGTGCAGTTAAGTTTTGTCTTAAGAGTATGAATAAGACGACGCTGTACTTGTCTTGTCTTAGCTGTTCCATACGCCGTGGGAGACGTCAGAAAGCTTGAGGCCAATGATGCAAAGCCAGTTACGCGTAATCTGTCATAAAAGAGTGCAGAATGGTGCTAACTTGATTAACCCGAATTTGGATAAAGGTATACATAGGAGCAGTGGTAGCCTATTAATAAATGGCCCTGACTTAGGAATTGTTGGTTGTGGGTTCAAACAAACCCAGGCAGGCGTTTTACTCTGTGTTAATAATTTCATCACCACTGCTCTAAAAACGGCGAAGGAAAACATCGTGAAGAAACCGGCAGGTCCTATACCCAAAAAATTGGAGACATGTGACATGTACCAAGCCGCACTTCCCACTCGTGGTGGCTTACAGCCCACTGCTTCCCAACACGTTCCTAAAAGATGTATTAACTATATTTGACCACAACAATAAATCCCTGTGTTGAGCGTCTGTTGCATTAATTAGATAGAGAAAACTTACTTACCTAGGTAAAATATGAAACATTTGTCATACGATGTTAAAAATGCTTTAGTTTCACAAACACTAACGAGAACTACAAAAAATATCCAAACCTTGTATAATTCATACTCCTTAGCCCGTAGATTCCTGGAACAATGTTCCCAGGACGATTATTTGTTGGAAATACTCCCGGTGCAAACTCTTTATTTGTTGGGGAATATTTTCCGACGCGCGGCGCTTTCAGTGCGTGGTGATTTTAGAAGTATTGTATGTCTTTTCCAGCGCTCTGTTGATCGGACCGTTTAAACCTGGACAATACCGTTCTATACTTATTTTATATCTTAAACGGAGTTCTGTTCCAAGAAATGTTGATCTTTTAGTTGTTTTTGTAAGTAAAAGTTTCAAAATTGCTAATCGAACAATCGCGCTATTGTAGAAATTCTCGTAATTGGTTTATCTTGAAGTTGTGTTGTAGTAGTTGTATTGGCGAACTAATTACGTAACTACGTGGTTACCTTTAAGTGTACAAAGATGATGACACTAGCTACTGCCCGCGGGGTTCGCGTAGTCCCTAATTCTTTTCCAAAATAAGTAAGTAATAATAAATCTAAGTTACTCCATATAATATCAGCTATCGGTCTGTAAACGTCCCGTTAAAATCGGTCCAGCCATTAGGGAGATTTGCCGGAACAAACAGTCTAAAATTTCAAAGATAGATTTTTTGTCAAGTACCGTATATATATTTACTTACTTTCATTACAAACGAACACTTCAAAATTATGTATTTGTATAGATTAATTGTTCTTCTTACAACATATCGACATTAAATTACTATCCATTTTTTTTGAGGGTGGAAAATCATCAAATGATTCCTCCTGCTCTGGATGGAGCAGAAGGGAGTATCAGACTCTTACTGACTAAATGACAGCCCTTTTTGTTCAAGGGCAGCAGTAACCCTTTCGGACAATCCCGCTAAAAATAACTCACAATCATCTGCCTAGCCTTTTCCCAATTATGTTGGGGTCAGCTTCCAGTCTAACCGGATGCTGCTGAATATATATTTTACTATCCATAGCATTATCGTTTTTATCTATCATAGTCACAAACAAAACAAAATTCTTCAATATTGTTTTCTTTAACATTTTCCACCCTTTTCCGTGAACCTGATTCAAAGACAGCCATTTAACATACGTACACACCACCTGTATAATTACGTGCCCCTCAAGATCCCGTCCCTTGTTTGTTTAGGTCCAATGCAGGTCGCCTCTTATTCACCTGTCGCTGAATAATTAACTGAACCGTCTCCTTTGACAACATACTACTCACGATGTTCAGCTGTTTATGACGTAAGTTACTCGTAGCGCTCTCTTTGAGAGGTTCAACCTTTTCTTGATTGTTCTTCTTCTTTGCGTGTGGTTAGTGACTAAGGCGATTAACACACGGCACCGCTCGACCGCGCGGTAGGAGCAGTTTGCGGTAGAAACGAGCACCGCTCGACCGCGCGGTCGGGCGGTGTACGTGTGTTAGGCATCAACGGATTTCTTAGAGACCAATGTGACATGATATCCGCTTCACCGCCTACCGTGACGAAACGCGGTCGAGCGGTAAATCGCCTAACCTGGGGTCAGAGTTTTTATGCTGCCCATAGGCCTCTGACTTATCTTCACACGCTGTTGAGAAATATCTCTCAGACATGCTGGTTTCCTCACGATGTTTTCCTTCACCGATTTTTAAGCAAGTGATAATTTGTAAATACAATGATTGAAGGAGTTCATTGTGAACGGTCAATGATTTGGACCTGATGCAGATAACAAGGAGTTTTGGAACAACTTGAAATATACCTTTGTCTGGCTGTGGAGTGCCATAAGAAGGAGTTGATTGACACTTAAGTAGTCACCATATTTCTTGGAGTGCATCATAATAACCCCCACCAATGGCAATTCTGACTACATTCGAGGCTTTTTAGGCAGTCAGATTCACTGAATCAAACTGCAAAGTTGTTAGCCAGTAAGGCTAACAATTTTGGCTTTAGAATCACACCAAAATTATAAAGCCAACATTTTGGGGTGTGTGTTTGAATGTTTGTTTCTATATCACGCCCAAGTGTCTGAACGGTAAAATTTGGCAAACAGACAGTTTTTAACCTGGATTAACGCATAGGATACTTTTTTATTCCGGTAGTACGTTCCCTTGGGATAATTTCAGACATCCACGCGGGTGAAATCGCTGGTAGAAGCTAGTAGTTATTATAATATTCTATGCTGATCCTAGGGATGAATAATATTGACTGGACCATTTCCTTTGACAACATTCTACTCACGATGTTCAACTGTTTATGACGTAAGTGGACTTGAACCTTTTCATAATTTAATAAGTTAATTGTGAGCAGTGATCAAAGGTGCGGACCTTATTAGACACTCTCTATTTTGAGGTGCATTAAATTAGCTTCGAGTAGCCATTCTTAAATGTGCGTCTCGTGATATTATTACCACGGCATGAGCCAGTCCATGGTTCGAGACCGTCAGACGTTAGAAGAAGTGTCAAGGTGATGGATATCAGCAGAATAATAGTCTGGGATTGAATACCAACGATCTTAAATTTTATAGAGCAGATAATGTGCTAGTGAAATATAAATAAAAGTCAGTAAGAGTCCAATAGAGTAACCGGTACCCCGGCATATAAAGGGCTTTTTTTGAGGGTGGGAGAGCATCGATTGCTCCCGCTCTGAGTGGAGCGGAAGGGAGTGTCAGACTCCTAAACTTAGATAGATGTTCCGGGGTAGCGGTAACCCTTTCAGATAAACCAGCTTACCGTGCCATATAAAGGAGTATGGAAGGAACATGGATGGTTTTAGTCAGTATGAGCCTGGCACTCCCTTCCGCTCCACACACAGGGGGAGGGGTCACTTGATGATTTCCCACCCGCAAGAAAAAGGGTGGATTTATGAGAAAGCCGATAACATTTTAAAGAGAAACGTACCAACCTAACGCAAACATATCAGGGGACCTCAGGGGTTCGCAAGCACTAAGAGTGCGAACTAGAGCTGTCCGTAAAACTACCCTTGGGGGTACGGAAACACGTAGTGGTCACGTAGGTACTGCATTACACCACGACGGTGTTGCCAAAAAAGATTCGTTCCCCCGGGAAGGGACATAAGCGTAACAAAGAAAACTCAACTGTTTCTGTAGATGCTTGTTGGTTCAGAAAGGTAAACACCCACTTCAATAGTCACATACAGTTTATTTTATGCAGCTAGATAGCAGTTCAAATCACAGCAGTAGCAAGATAGACTTAGTACAGAAATGAGGAGAGTAATAGCGGAAGGTAAACGGAAAAAGATTTGCATACAAGCGACGCGGGCTTCGCAGCCGATTACTAATTACGACTGGTGGTGCGGCGTCTCCGCGAGCGCATCGACAACCGCGGTCGGCGCGCGCGACGGTGTATAGCTATGCGTATGTTATACCTACTAAGCTAGCCGGCCTGCCGCATACTACCGAGTGTCATCCGGCGATGCTTGTGAATTATTTTAGTTTTGTCTTGTTTGTGATATGGATGAATGTAAGTGCGATTTGTATGAGTAATGTGTGTCTGTGTGTTATACTATACTTGAATAAGTGAAATATTTATTTGTTATTATGTATTTGTGTTTGGTTTTTAATGTATAAAGATTTATGAATAAATAAATACAATAAGTTGTCTACAGTTTCTATTATGATTGCCACAAAATATGAAGAAAGTTAAAAGTAATTCACAGTAAAGCCAGTGGCATACGCTTTCAAAGCGTTTCGCATTCATCCAAAGACTTTCACTGATATTCGGTCGGTAAACTGCCGAAAAGCATAAATGTTATTCCAATTTAACATACCTACCCGAACCGAAAACGAAAACGGACCTATTTTTAAAGTTCGGTTTTTTCAAAAACCTTACCTGACCTCCCTAGTAATCTGACATGATCTTTCTAAAGCTTTATATTATTAGTAATAGATAAATTAATGATTTATTACATAAACATTTTTATTATTATATTTTAAAGATATTTGCACGTCTGTTAAAGTAGGATATGATAAAAAAACTTTTGTTTATTGTAGTGCACATCAAGTTAAGTTAAAGTTTAATCTATCAATTTTCTTTGATAGTTGTTCAACTTTATTCCAAAAGCATAAGATTCATTTTCAATTGGGAAAATTTGACAGTTTAGGATAACTTGATGTGCTGGCGTCAGTACTTACTCTTATTCAAGCAAATAAATGATTTGATTTGATTTGCCTTTTTTACCAAATTATGCTTGTTTGCTGTAATAAAACCAAGTCAAGTGAAAATTTATCCTAGTGACAGTGCCAATTTTCTTTGATAATAAACTATGAATACCTATATTTGCAATCATGACAAAGTTACATACATGTGGTTGTCGAATAAATACCTACAACGCTGTGACCTTTCTGTAAATTGTTCGATGTCAAAGTTAATTGGCTTTCCTTGTTAAGTAAATTTGATTGCCGTGTGGTCTCGCATCGGCAAGTCCATTGAATTAACTTCGCGAGTATGTCTGAAGATACGTACAGTGGCCCAATAAAGAGGCTAAGTGCGGAAACAGCCCAGTTAACCTAACATATGTCTGAAGATATTTTGTTAATTAGTTCTAAGTACTATGTTGGCGCTATGTTCTTAGTTCTACTTTTTAAACTCTTCACGTGACCAGGCTGGCCTATTTTCGGTCAAAGTATCAGCATTGCCATACAACGTGGCAATGCTGCCAGCCTATTGGGAACTTTTGCTGTTGATAGCGATGTGGACGAACCTTTTGATGCTCTTTGATCTTTTTTTCTTCCCGTTTCGTTACTTGTACATATATTATATTATTAATATTTCAAGTCTTTATAGGTATGTAAATATACGTTTCAGAATAGTTACATTACTTGTTTATTGTTTTATGAATTTGATAAAAACTGGAAATATTTTTAAATATTTCGCTCGCTTCGCTTCCAATTTTGTTGACAATTATGTTGTTACTTTTTGTTTTTTCTTCTACCCGCAGTGTTAAAATATAATTAGTAATAAAATTTAATGTTCTCATGTAAGTGACGATTGTTTTAATGAGAATAAAGTTCTATAAACCGAAATAAAAATATTATAACCTAACCAAATTTAAACTATTAACAGTCACTTGTTACGGGTCGTTAGAAGCCCGAAAGTCTGACCACCAGTCTTACCAAGGTACCCAGTAACTGGGTTGTGGAAGTCAGATAGGCAGTCGCTCCATGTTAAATATTGGTATTCAACACCGTGCCGTTAGACTGGAAGCCGACCCTGAACATGGTTGGGAAAAGACTAGACAGATAATGAAGAAACAGATGAGACAAGGACAAGGAAGGTTCTAAGATATAAATAGGTAAAGAACAGAGGCCAGCACATCAAGTTACCCCAATCTGTCAAATTTCTTTCATAGTATTTCAATTTTATTGCAAAGACTGAAGGTTGTTAATCTAATCATATTTATATTTAAAAGCTAAATATTCATAATAATATGTCCATAAATAATATGTATAATAATCAAAGGGAATTAAAAAATTCGTCAACATCGCTGTCAATAGGAAAGTTTTCCAAAAGGCTGGCAGCATTGCCACGTTGTATGGCAATGCTGATTCTTTGACCAAAAAATAGGCCAGCCCTCTGCTCACGTGAAGATTCGTTCAGCCGCTTGTCGATGTCTCGAAAAACAAGTAGGTACATAAGGTTTCTTTTCAATTGGGAAAATTTGTCAGTTAGGGATATTCTGGCGTGTGTACAGACGCCATCACATCAAGCTATCCCTAACTGTCAAATTTTCTCAATTAAAAATGAACCTTATATCTTTGCAATAAAGTTGAAATACTATCAAAGAAATTTGACAGATTGTGGTAACTTGATGTGCTGGCCTCTGTACTATCACTACTGCAAGAACTAGTTACGTACTCTCGTGAAAAATTAAATTAACCCTAATCAGAGTAGAGCAGCAACATATTTATGCAAATGCACTTATTAAGTTAGCTCCAACTCTTAACGTTAGCGGAAAACTATAGCATTAAGACTTGAACAGTACATTTTATTACTTAAACTGGTATATATTTCGACTATACTTATACAGCGCTATTGCAGTAAGTAGGGTACCTACAATGTTTTGGCGCAGTTTCCTTTACCGAAGTTCGCTTTAAGTGGCTTAAAGCGCTAATTGTTACATTTACATGAACTCCTTTTGTTAGTTGAGAAAAGGTTAGCCACTATAGTATTTAGTAATTGCTTTAAGGCAAGGGTCCTAGGAACGCTTTTATTAATGTTGACTGTGTGTAATATTAGTAAGTACTGGTAAGTACAGTCGCAAGCACATCAAGCTACCTCAATGTCTACAATTTCTTTGATAGATTTCCAACTTTATTAAATGAGCATAAGGTTCAAAGAAAATAATGACACTGCCAGCCCTTGAGCTGGGTTCACGTGCTGATCGAGTTAAGTCACATTGGTGAAATTCGGTAACACAATAACAGTTGTCTAAATAAAGAGGTTTTATTGAAACCATCAGCATAAAGGAAAGGCCCGTTAGGGCCGAGCCTGTCGGGTAAGCGGGATTGTCCGAAAGAGTTACCGCTACCCCGGAACATAGAGGGCTAAGGAAGGAACATGGATGGGTTTCAGTCAGTAAAAGTCCCTTCTGCTCCACCCAGAGCGTGAGGAGTCATTTGATGATTTCCCACCCTCAAAGAGGTCAATTCCCACTGAAAGAACACCAGCTGACTGCGGATTTTTGAGGCAAAACAATTATTAATCTTTTTGAACCTTGTCTACATGGAAATTACAGATATTCACGCCAGCCGATAATATGTCGACCAATCATACACAAAAGGAAAATAGTTAATTCTTAACTTCAGGCAGAGAGTATCGCGGACAAAGCTTGTAATAAATTAAACTTAAAACTCTCACATACTTATACATGATACCACTATCGCTTGCTCACTCCAGCGGAATAATCCGCGAACCGTCGCAGAGCTCAGTGGAACGCGTATCGCACTTATCTTGCTAATTGGCTGCAGCGCGCCCGCTGTTTATATTTGCATGAAACCGGTTTCATATTCCACGATTATTAATCCAATTTTATAAGTGGATTAATGAGAAAATTGTGCAAAATTTTGGGAAAGAGGTTTCCGCAAAGTTGGTTGAAAAATTAATTTCAATAGTATCGGAGGGCAGACTTCACGTGTGTCGTGAGAAACCACTGTATGGGGCAAGCTTGGGGACTAGCGGACCGTTCGTTACCAACGCATCTTTCTTTTTCGTGTGGTTAGTTTTTATACTGCCTATGGATGGGTGACCATCTTTACATAACGACTCCTCCGTGCCTTGAAAAGCACGTTAAGCCGTTGCTCCCGGCTGTCATTTGTGCATCTTTGACAGTCGTTACGGGTCGTCAGAAGCCCGAAAATCTGACAGCCAGTCTTAACAAGGGGTATCGTATTGCCTATTTACTGGATTATGGAGGTCAGTTAGGCAGTCGCTCCATGTAAAATACTGGTATTCAGCTGCATCCGGTTAGACTGGAAGCCGACCCCAACATAGTTGGGAAAAGGCTAGGCAGATGATATGATGGGCCTCTGGCGCAGCTTCACATGCTACCAATGCTAAAAACGAAACAGAAATACATAGTTACTGTAGCCGAAATAGCATGTGTTGCTCAAGCTGGCTAGCCCTTCTCAAATATGTTGCGATCAGCGTCTAGTCTGATTGGCTGCAGCTAAATACTAGTATTTTACAGGGAGCGGACTGCTTATCTGATCTCCACAACACAGTTAGGGAGTAACGCGATAGCCTTGGTAAGACTGGTTATCAGATTTTTGGGCTTCTACTCGTAATGACTGTCAAAGATCTATGAATTAAGACGAAGAAGTCCGTTGTGGCGGGCTTCTTCGTACACCAGTAGGTTTCAGAAGAATCGTTCGTACCCGCGCGCACGGAATAGGTTTAATTTTATTAAAAAATACTGGCAAGTTTTATTCAAGACAAAAAATAAACTGGTTTTGCTAAAAAGAGGAATTTAAGTCTTTAAATGCAAGCGGGATTGTCCGAAAGGGTTACCGCTACTCCGGAACATAAAGGGCTAAGGATGTCTGATGGATGGGTTTTAGTCAGTAATAGTTTGGGACTACCTTCCGCTCCACCCAGAGTGGGAGGGGTCATTTGATGATTTTCCAGCCACAAAAAAAGTCTTTAAATAATAATAATATGCTTGGACATTTCACACAACGCCATATAGTCCCAAGCTAAGCAACCTAATGCTTGTGTTATGGTAACGAGATGACTGATAAACTTCTTATATACATTTTTTTTTTTGTAAATACATACATATTATAGATAGAAAACACCCAGACTCGGAACAAATACTTGCAGGTCGTACAAATATTTGTTCCGTGCGGGAATCGAAACCGCGACATGCTGAGCAGCAGTCAATCGCTCAACCACTGCGCCAATCATGTCGTCAAAACAAATGCAAAGTCAAAGCATAAAAATCTTGGAAATCTTCAGCATGAGCTTACCGCGAAACAATTATCGGCCGACTTTCAGTGAAACGAGATTAAAAAACGGAAATTCTACGAATTCAATATACTTTTCAGCAACCTCAAAAAGGTTGTGGTCCTTTTGAAATATTTTTCTGATGTGCACATAATGAGGAAATTCACAATGTTTTCAGAATTGCATCTTCGTTTAACCCGTTTAACGACGTTGTCCTGTCTTAACGATGATACCTACCCTAGCTACCCCACCTACCCTACCTACCCTACCTACCCTACTTACCCTACCTACCCTACCTACCCTACCTACCCTAGCTACCCCACCTACCCTACCTACCCTACCTACCCTACCTACCCTACCTACCCTAACTACCCTACCTATCCTACCTGCCCTACCTACCCTACCTACCCTAGCTACCCTAGCTACCCCACCTACCCTACCTACCCTACCTACCCTACCTACCCTACCTACCCTACCTACCCTACCTACCCTACCTATCCTACCTACCCTACCTACCCTACCTACCCTACCAACCCTACCTACCCTACCTACCCTACCTACCCTACCTACCCTACCTACCCTACCTACCCTACCTACCCTACCTACCCTACCTACCCCACCTACCCTACCTACCCTACCCACCTACCTACCCTACCTACCTACCCTACCTACCCTACCTACCCTACCTACCCTACCTACCCTACCTACCCTACCTACCCTACCTACCCTACCTACCCCACCTACCCTACCTACCCTACCCACCTACCTACCCTACCTACCTACCCTACCTACCCTACCTACCCACCTACCTTTTCTCACCTTTTAAACCTTCCCTGGACTACGACAAACATTTCAACACCAAAATCAGCTAAATCGGCCCAGCCGTTCTCGAGTTTTAGCGAGACTAACGAACAGCAATTGATTTTTATATATATAGATTATTACACTATTTATAGAAGCGTGCAATTTGATAAGGATTTTAGTTATAACAAGCTGCTCCCACGCGTTTTACCCGCTGCTAGGCTCCTATTGGTCGTAGTGCGATGTTAACCTATAGCCTTCCTCGATAAATGGACTATCCAACACAAAAATAATCTTTCAAGTCAAGTAGTTCCAGAGATTAGCGCGTTCAAACAAACATACTCTTCAGCTTTATAATATTAGTATAGATATAGTTTCACCTTCCTTGATGATCCAGTCTGCTAAATCATCAAATAAGGCGAAACTCCCATCCTAACGAGAGATCTAGAAGGAGTTCAATATGTAATAGACGATCACCCACAGACAGTCCGACCTCGGAAAACATACAAAAATTATCAATCGACGCGTAACATCGCTTTTGATTTAGCCACGAGCCCCTCATTAGCCCATAGAGTGCATTATTCCTAGCTAATTTTTGAAAGTCAGTATTTTGGAGTTACTCACCGAATTTGTTTCGTAAAACGAAAACAATTAATCAACGTCCACGTCAACCCCGCTAAAAGCATTTAATTTGAAAGGCTAAAACATTTTAATTTACATTTTTTGTAAAGGCGTCCAGTAAATAGTATAATAGCCTGCTTTTCAAAGGATTATAAGCTATACAAGGATCGTTTGCCACGTGCCAAAATCGAAAGTAACGCTTGTACTAAAACTTACATAATATTAAGATAGCATCACGTCTGTAATCCACGAAGAAGCCCGGCGCTCACTGGCCGCACGGCTAGGCAAGGTATTTTTAAGCGAACATTGATATTTCAACTTTATTTCCCTACCGTTAAGTTATATTTTTATTCGTCGCCTAAAAATCCCTTGCCCTGCCGTGCCACCAATATGCGCCAGGTCTTAGGCAAAGGTGCACGTACCTATTATAGTACACCCATATGTAATAGGATAGATTATAGCCTGAATTAACACACTTTTTGTATAATTTCCTACACCCACGCGGGCGAAGCCTACTACTAATATTCTATAGAAATATATGTAAATTTCTCTAAAAACAAGATACAGAAAACCAAACTACAACAATAGGTACACCTCTGCCTAGCCCTTCTGGAAATATAAGCGTGATGTTATGTTATACATAGATACATAAAAAGTAATAAGTACATGTAAAACATAATATTTTGATAATACAATATGATATTTGCTCCATATTTGATATTCTAAATCCTCGTATTAATTAGACCTAAAACAACATCGGAGATGTGTGCGGAACCTCGTCTCATTTACCTACGAGCCTCGGTAGTCTCAACCAACGAAAGTCCTCTATTGTAAATCATTATTGTATTTAACTTTTTCGTTTATTCATTTAAATCCTTATTTATACATTTTTAAATATGTTAAAACATTCGCTGAGCTCAACTATCATTCCTACTTCCTACGTGCTTTGTGCGAACGTTTTATCCATTTACCCATAGATGGCGTTGTGCAAATACGTATTTTTTTTTAATCACGGTGTTAAGATTTTACAACGCGAGGCAGGGTGTCGTAAAAGGCGACTAAGATGAACAGACAAGATCACTTCGGTAATCTTTGGAACTACTGATCCGATTCCAAAAATTCTATGCGAGTATCATAGGATATATTTAATGTTAAAAAAAGAAATCTTCCGCATACGAAGTCGCGGGCAGAAGCTAGTATTTTATAAAGACAAAAAGAAACATTTAAAAAATATAAAAATATTATCACTTGCTTATAAAATGGTGAAGGCAAACATCTTGAGGCATCTTTTTTTTTATTAATTTATTTAATTTTTAATATTATAAATTATTATATTTTTAATATTAAATAAAAATAATAATTATTTAAATTCTTCTAAATTAAAAAATTTCAATTGAAAATGATAAGTAATTTATTTTCAATTTTCGACCCCTCAACTAATTTATTTAACTTACCCCTCAATTGAATTAGAACAATTTTAGGAATTATATTTATTCCTTATTCATTTTGATTAATCCCAAATCGTCATTTTTTTGCCTGAGATATTTCATAACACGTGAAGCTAAGTCAGAGGCAGCTTAGAAACTCTGACATCTGGTTAGTCACTAACCAAACGTGTAAAAGAAAAAAAAACATAGACTAAATCTTTTGTACGTGTCTTGAGCAACTTCGGTAATAACTAGTCGCTTCCCCGCCAGCAGTAGGACAGGTGAATCAATTAGGCTATGGATTAAAATAAAATGTTGAGCACCTAAAATATCTCGCCCGGCTGCGCTTCTAATCCTAAAATATTTCTGGATTGGCTTTTATAATCAGGCATGCCGTGGAGCAATTCAGTTTAAGTTTTAGATACTTTGTCTTGATTTTAACTTGATATTAATAAATTTAGAGGTATAATTAGGAATTATGTAGCGACCTACTTAATTGTAAAGTAAGTACTGTAGAGGATGGAAGATCCTCTACTAAGGGGGCTCAGTGGTAGAGCGTGTAATGTGTGTATTGGGTCTTTTCTACACTAAGAAAAGAAACACGGATGGACACACATGTATTATATTTTCACTTTGTTATAACGAATACATCTGTTTAGCTTCGCTGCCTGCGGTCAAGTCTAGAATGTACAAAAGCTTAATCTATTCTAAATGATTTGAAAGGTTCGAATGCCGTCAGATAATTTCCAGCCTTGTACAACATAAGGTTTTACTCTAAGGCTCTACATCAGCTACGCCCCCCTTGAGTAAAAGGGAACACTTAGTTTTAAAATAACTAAGCCCTTTTACTCTCGGCACCCAAACCTATCCAATCCTACCCCTACCTAGCCTAACATAAAAATTACCTAACCTCAGGAGAATCTACATGTGAGGTCTGGCCTTTGCAAAGGCAGGCTCAACTCTGGCAAAGCGAATCTTACGACATCACAAGAGTCCATGAATGCATTAATGTGTGCCAACGTGCACACAAACTAACGCTAGGCCAGTTTGAACCCCACTGCACCAAAACCTGAGGTAAAGGGTGCAGCCAGCCTTCTAAAACAAACAGTGATATGAAAGTTCATATCGACCCTGATGGGGTTGACTGCAAAGAAGACTGAACATCAGTATCCTGTACCCCATCGAACGCTATTGAGTCAGAGGGAGAGAACGATCCAGACGTAAATAATTTCGAAAAAACGTTTCATGCCCCTACTCCAGATATGAAACCACAATATGGGTACCAAGATATGGGTACCCCATCCACAGTTAGATCAATTGTGTCAACCTGACACACTTTGCAAGGCTACGCCCCGTTAGCAAAGTAGGCCTCAACTCAGGACGAGTGTCACCCCTTCTCTCAAGATGAACACATGTTAAAATGCTCTGGAGCACGATCATGCTAATCCAGGGCTCGGAAACCGGTTGAAATTCTTAACCGGTTACGGTCATTGACCCCAAACCGAAATCGATTTAGGTTAAGGTTTGCACTTTACCGGTTTTTACCGGTATATGTGGGAAACCGGTTTTTAATGAATTTTGGTTTTGAAAGTGAAAATTAACCGGTTAAAACCAAATTTGAACACCCCCGCCCCCGCCACTCACAAGCACGGTCAAGACGTTGCGATGTCATTTAGTTACAAAATAGTCGCATCAAGTCGCATGCAAGTTCTCAACGTCGCCGCCACCGTCTTCCTTCACCAAATATCGTAACTTGTTGGAAGTGTTAAAAAAGTAGACGAAAAATATTTACGACTTACGGAATTAACGGTTTAACGGTTAATTCGGGTGTCAAAACCGTTTGTGCTTATGTAACCGGTAACCTTTATCATTTGGGTTACATATGAACAGTTCACTTGTTTAACCGGTTAATGAAGGAACGATATATTTACCGGTATTTCATCGAAATTAACCGCTCTTTTTAAACCGGTTCAGAGCCCTGTGCTAATCTCATAAGGCACTAGAGAAATATGAAGACGAAGTGTCGCTCCCTCTGACGCTTTGACGCGGCGAGATGTGTAACCCACACGCTCATCCGGTAGCGTCTCATTCATTTTTGATCACCATATGCAATAAACACAAAGAGAAATGCATCAATAAACTATATCTTAAAACCAAGCTAAAATAATGAGAAAATGTTGTTTACATCTGTTTGACATGACAGACATGTCAACAAGTGGCAAATATGTCTAAAACTGACAATTAATTATCAACATAAAAAAGAAAAGTCTATAATCTATTTAGCTGTAAAAAGTTTTTGTTCGCTACTCTTTATCTCAAAAATTATGCAGCGACATGATATGAAAACATTTTGGAGTCGTAATTATATAATTCTAAAAAGTAAAAACTCCCATCTATCTAAAATGTATCTAAACCTCTTTTTATTCGATTCTGTAAAAAAGGAAATTTATTTATAAAAAGTTTACGCGCTTTCCTATGACCTCTTTTGGTCATAATTTTGGAAGCAAACTTTTTCATTTTAATCCTTCTGACATACAAAGTCATTTTCTGAAAACGTCTAAATCTGAAATTGTCATTATTTTTATATTTCATAGAACCGTTCAAGAAAATTTTAATTGTTTGTTGGTTTTTCTTTTTAATATTACAAACATGTTTAACTCTAGCTTTCACCATTCGCCGATGTATGTACAAGTTACGATAAGTGTTTGTAACCACCATCGCTGAAGAACCAACAAAATGCTCACTCTCCTCCGCCTCTATCTTCGAAAACTCTAACGTTGAAGGAATAACTAACGGCTCATTCTCCTTCATCTGCACCATTTCACCTCTCAATTTATGTGACTCCGGATCAACCACAACCAACTCTTGGACACTTACATCCAATGAAATGGATACGAGACCATCTTCACGCATATCAAAATCATCCTTTAATATAGCAACATCCTCAGATGTTATGGATGAGCGCCCGACTTCATCAACACGATCAACAGCGATGTTATTTTTATTGAATTCCACATCGTGATCATGGTAAAATTCATTATTATGCTCTGAAACAGAATCATCATTAACAACAGGACTGGACCGACCCGATTCGTCCAGTTCTTCCTCATGTTCAGACTCGAACACTTCCGTCTCCTCATCAACATCACAGCTGTCTAGGCAGCTTTGCGCGTCAGCGCCAACAGCATCATCAACGTCGTCATCAACGCTGCTCACAACATCGACATCATCACTGCTCACAAGGCAGCTTGGCTCCGTATCTAGCACCTTCTCTTCTATTGCGCTAGAAATTTTAACAGCATTAACACAAACATTTACAAAATTTTCTGTCTGTCAACCTCAGACAGTTCTTGTGCTGCGCCAGGTGAGGAAACATCCTCCACAGCAACATTTACTACATTTTCCAACACAAATGGAGCACACATTCTTTTGTGAACTCTGCACGGGAACTCTTTCCTCAGTGCGTCACACATCGCTTCAAAACTGATCTCTTGATCATTATACAAAATTGTCGAATAATAAATGCGGGCTGGACCTTGCATAAATGCGCCCATAATCAGAGCCCAATTGCTCTTTATCCACTTCTTATCTACCGCTAATACATTAAATTCGGCTAAAAAATCTTCAAAGCATACGCCGTTGTAGGCAGAATAAATAATCATGTTCTCCATGGTAACCATAATAACAAAACTATAAAAACCACTTAGCTTTAAATATCCAGGCGTTGTTTCATTCACCTGCTTTAATCGCTTTGCTTCATACATACGACTAGGGCGTCGTTTTTATAATATTGTGCACCACCAACAGGATGCGACTCGTAGAAACAGTTTTCCCCATATATTTCGTATTTTATATTATTATGTTCGTGCAGATATTATTAGGTTCTGCACACACCTCTAAGAAAAAAACAAAACGAGCGGGATCGTACCGCGTCTTCTAGTGGAGACTCTGGCGTCCTCCACCAAAATGTAGAGGATGGAAGATCCTCTACTAAGGGGGCTCAGTGGTAGAGCATGTAATGTGTGTATTGGGTCTTTTCTACACTAAGAAAAGAAACACGGATGGACACACATGTATTATATTTTCACTTTGTTATAACGAATACATCTGTTTAGCTTCGCTGCCTGCGGTCAAGTCTAGAATGTACAAAAGCCTAATCTATTCTAAATGATTTGAAAGGTTCGAATGCCGTCAGATAATTTCCAGCCTTGTACAACATAAGGTTTTACTCTAAGGCTCTACAGTACCATAGAGCCTAGATGCAACCTTATGATTTATTTAGCTAATTAGTTAGAAAATAACTGGCCACATTCGAGATTCAAAATAATTTGATTAGTTTGAAAGTGACGTCATAGGATTTTGTACAAGAAAAGACTGGGACTTTTCTAGTTTAGTAGTTTATATAAAACCTTTTCTAGTAATTATAAGATCAAGGCCATTACGGTGAAATTAAAAAAGAAAAAGGAACGATTTAGACAGTGAGGTGTCATATATTATTGACTGGAAAAACAAATGAACACGAAACAATACTGAAATTAAACGAACTCCTTGTTTAATTTATACGATCCGGTACTATAATAACATAACGTAATATATCTTCACCCTGTATTACCAGAAAGGTTAGGCAGAGGTGTACCTATGTACACCCACAGGTCGCCAGTTCAGTTTGAGCTCCATGTAATAGGGGACGACTAAGAAATTCCAGATGGAAAAACCTTATAACACTTTGCACGACCCGGGAATCGAACCCAAGACCTCGTGTTCAGCAGTAGCGCTTTCAAACACTAAACCAACAAGACAGGCCAACTAATCCACTATAATACTGTTTGAAAGTAGAGATTTTTGAATCCTTACCATTGGCAATCCTACACTTAAAATTAAAACAAAAACGAAATCTATCAACAGGTCTTTAAATATACGTAGAATACCTTCTAATGACAGTAGCGATGCGGAGGAATTTTTCGACGCTATGTTTTAGTTTGTTAATAAGTTTAAAATTTAATATTTATTTATTTTTAACACGTTTTTTTCATTATATTTCGTAGTTTAATGTCTTAAGTGCCTATATTGTATTTAAAAATAAAAAGCAAGTATTTAACACAAAAGCACGAAAGCTCTCGTGGTAATATAAAATACTATAAAACCTGCTAATCTGCCTCTTACCGGCCGCGGAAGCTCTTAGCGCACGAAACGAAAGCGATAACGAAGCGATTTTATTCCAACTTTAAAACAGTCAAAAGAAAAAAAAACACTAGCCAGTGTTTTAATAAAACCCCAGATTAAATAGATACATGGAAACTCTTTATTAAGTTCACCATAAACATTGCAGACCTAAAGAACATCGCGAAATCTTATTTGAAATAAAGAACGCCTAAAAGTAACACATAATATACGAAAGAAACTCAATTAATAATCTTTTTTTTTAAGTATTGCTTTAAAGAAATCTAGCACTCCAAAATCAAAAGCAAAAACGACACGCCATGTATTAATCTAAATACTAAATTCCTCACTAACGAATTTACGAGTAGGTACGTCCCAAACCAACCCGTAACACGATGACAAAATTAACGCAAATCTAATATGAAATTGCTCATTTCTGTCAAGTATTTACTCTATCGCGGGAAACGCTATTTCCATTACACAAATACCATTAAATATACCCACCATGTGTTATACCTGTGTCTGCTTTAGCTAAATATTTGAATAGACGAAAACGCCCCAGGGCGGCTACACTGGCGTGCATGGAATCCGGGCCAATTCTAAATTTATAAGCGTTGAATTTTAAAGAACTTTACTGTAGACACAGTAACCGTGCTAGACTTTCGTAAATCATTCGATGCTTGGCTTGTGCTGTGTCGTGTTGACATGAGTGTTTTTACCACCATCATTTTTTAAAGAGTTCCATTTATAGTTTCTGAAGGCCAATTTCCATAACCGAAGACTTTTCTCAGCAACGATCAATCAATCTGCCGAGCCTTTTCCCAACTATGTTGGGATCAACTTCTATAACTAGTATTAAAAACCACCAAGCCAAATAAAACCTTTTTTCACATTTCAATTGATTTGAAGCCATAACTCAACAAATACGTCAACTTTTCAGCGTCAGGAGTGTTTGAAAGCGATATATCAGTTTTATTTCAATGAGCTGGGATCGTAAATATCAGGAAACAATGTGTATCCGCGGACAATGTCAATTCAACATTGATAAATGAATGTTGTTACAAACTGAATAACACAAACGACAATGCCATAATAATATTTATTTAATATCTACTCATCATCTGCCTAGCCTTTTCCTTTTGGGCTCGGCTTCCAGTTTAACCGGATACAGCTGAATATCAGTATTTTACATGGAGCGACTGCCTATCTGACCTCGACAACCCAGTAACTTGGCATAACGATACCCTTGGTAAGACTCGCTGTCAGATTTCGGGCTTCTGACGACCCGTAATGACTGTCAAAGATGCACAAATGACAGCCGGGACCAACGGCTTAACGTGCTTTCCGAGGCATGGAGATGTCTCAGTATGTAAAGATGGTCACCCATCCACGGCCAACCCCGGCAAGCGTAGCTTAACCTGATGGATCGACCTGTGCAGCTGTTAGTACTTAGCAACGAGCTCCTCCTAGTTATTGTATTTAGTAATGTGTTTAACTAACACATTAGTTGAACAGCCAAGACACATCTTGGCTGTTTAATATTAAACTACTTAAACAAATAAAACTCTTTGGTGATTACTGGCTTGATGTTTTATTACCTTGTGCTATACTGTAAGTCGTCATTCTACACGTAAATTGCCATTGAAACGGTCATTACAATACAGCTGATTCCATGAAGCAAATACTGATTCACACTACCAGATATACCTACCTAATATTTATAAGCGCCAGATAATTCACCACAACAATACCCAATTACATCTTCTATTACAAAGTTGTTACAGGGCATAATGCAATGGCAGCGTATACCAACATGGAAGACTCACATCGCATATTGATGGCCGTTCCATGAAACAATGTGAACGCTGCAGGGAATACTGACATTTGTGATACATTGTAGAATATTGTGAGGAGCACAGAGCACGTGATCGCAGCGACAACCAACAGCGTCTGAAACGGCAGAACTCACACTAAGCCGTTGGTCCCTTTTTTTTGAGGGTGGGAAATCATGAAATGACACCTCCCGCTCTGGGTGGAATGGAAGGAAGTGTCAGAGTCTTTCTGACTAAAACCCGTCCATGTTCCTTCCTAAGCCCTTTATGTTCCGACGTAGCGGTAACTCTTTCGGACAATCCGGCTTAAGCCATTGGTCCTGACTGTCATTTCTAGATTTTTAACAGTAGTTACGGTCAACAACCGAAAAATCTAACAACCAAACCAAGAGGTATCGTGTTACTTAGTAAGTGAGTTGTGGGGGTCAAATAGGCAGTCCTTCCGTGTAAAACTAGTAGTCAGCCACATCCGGTAAGGCTGAAAGCCGACCCGAACATAGTTGAGAAAGGTTAGGCAGATGATCAGGAGGGACATGGAAAAGAACATCTCACTACCATGAGCTATGGATAAGCCTGGGGAGGCTAATTTTAAAGAGCAAAACTAAAATGAAACCTTTCTAAACCTTTAGTTAAAATAAATTGTAAAAGCTATTTGAGATTGAATTGTAAAATAGCTGTGGACTTATAATAAATAAATAAATTGCCAAACAAGGCCTATTTATGATCCAGTCACAGTCAATAATCACTCAACCCAAATACGACATAACTAGGTTCAGCCAGCGGCTTCACCCGCGTGGATTTCGGAAACGATCCCACGGGAACGTACTACTGGGGTAAAAATCCTGTTTTAATCTAGGTTATAAACAATATATAATCCAGATCCGTTGAGCCGTTCTGGCGATAGTTCTATCATCCAAACTTCAGCACTTCACTTTACTGCTACCCGGAACATAAAGGGCTGAGGAAGGAACATGCTGGATGGGTTTTAGTCATTAAGACTCTGATACTCCGCTCCACCCAGAGCGGGAGAGGTCATTTGATGATTTTTGACCCTCAAAAAGTAAAAAGAGATTTTCGCACTTACATAAGATAAGTAATAATGTAATAAATGAACGCGACGCAAATATTTGCGCAGACCAGATTGTTAGGTAATGTAATAGAAAACCTACTGGATGGCGGGTAATCTGTCAATTTGCCGGGCGAGCGATCAAAGGTAGATGTGATGTGGAACTATACTAATCTCACACGTATACCGCGCTCGTATAATTTGTGTTAAAGCACGGTTACTGATTGTTTTCGAGAGTAATTCACAAAAAGTGAGTTCAACGGTATCATAGCATAACATCACGCCTGTATTCCATTGTCTATGGCCGAATGGCCGAGATACTGATTGTCAATGGTTTTAAATGTTGCTAATACGAGGCTTTTTAGCTGCTTTGCGCGTGTATTTAATGACTTTAGTTTCTTTTTTAGAAATGTGCGTTTTGTTTGTGCAGATAATTTTTTTTTCTTTCTTATATATTCCCCGAAGGATTAGGCGAAGGTGTACCTATGGTATACCCACATTTCACCAGTTATGTTTAAGTCCCATGTTTTAGAGATTTACTATATTTGACTACTTGTCTTGTCTAATACGGCGCGACGGCGGCGGCGTGGCGACGCGTTGACACACGCTCGTTACTCCGCGACACTCATACAGTTACACGAAATTAATTTTGGTATTCAATGAATGTGTATTTTTTTAATAAAGAAGCTTTATGTTCTTTAAAATAATTCTGAAAATTTGGTTATTGTATAATATCGTTTCATGCATATCACTCCATACTAAATAGATTCGTTGTTTCACATCCACATCGCGTCCCACAGCGACGCCAACGACGACGGCTGACTGACTGGCAAAAAGGAGGACGTTTTATATTCGTTTCTTAAGTAAGTTCAGCGATAACTTCGTCTCTCATTTGGTAGACATACATGTAATTAACTTTACTTGGGTAGTTACAGTGTTAGCTTCGATATCCGCATTTAATCCACTTAGTTATTATATCTTGATGATGTTTTAATACTTCTTGTCACTGTTGTTCACATAGCATTATATTGTATTATATTATATAATTATCACTTGTTTAAAAATCGGTGATCAAAAACATCGTGAGGAAATCAGCCTGTCTGAGATGTATTCTCAACGGCATGTGAAGCAAAGTCAGAGGCCCAAGAGCAGCATAAAAACTCTGACACCAGGTTAGTCACTAACCACACGAAAAGGAAAAGACATAGCAAATAGTGGTATACGAATTGGAATTTGTATACCTAAAAAAATACAAAAAAAAGAACCTTCTTTCAAAAAAGCACTAATAAGTGAAAAACAACTTCAATTTCGATAATCAGTAGCAAAAAACGAAAATACAAAAACAAAGACACCGACTTCCGAAACGAAAGTTATTCGTCACTTCGTAGTTTTTTTTTTTAAATAGTGTTCTCGAAGAAAGGAGTATGAATAGGCACTTTTTACTGTATAAGAACAGGTGCCCACCCACGCACAGTAATCCTTCCATCCGTCGACTTTATGAACTTGCGTGGGTATGAAACAGCTGACAGTCTCCATGTCCTTTTATCCTGACATCTGTATGAAAGGGCCTCATTTTTACAATTCAGATGAATGACTTTCATATTATTTTCTACAGTGATGGAAAAAGACTGGCTGGGAAGTGACGGATAGTGTGATTTATACACTAGTCCAAGGAGACGCAATGTCATTTTTTATAGTTTTATGTACTTGTACATAATATTTTTGTTTTGGTGTTAGATTATACATAATATTGTATTGACTTATGTAAAAGCGACAATAAAAGTTGAATAAAAAATAAAATAAAATAAATAAAGTGTAGTAAAGAAAGAAGAAGTGTAGTCAAAAAGTAAAGTGGCAGAATACAAAAATAAAACTTAGGAAAAAAAATTGGTAACATAATGTTAAATATGCCTGCACTGGGATATACCTGTGTCGCAGGCGATAAAAATGCTTATTATAATTACAACAAGGAAAATTAAATAAAATAAAAAATATCATAAAATTAAATTATTAATGATCTACTTAAACTAGGTTAAAGTGTATGTAGCACAAATTAAACACGCGCGTTGTTTATGCAGACGATTGTAATTTTTGCATCGACAGCGATAGTCCGAGTGTTAGTAGGACAGTGCAGCGTAACACGGAAGTCCAACCTTGAGCTTGAAGTGACTCAGGCACTATATAGGTGCCTTCATAATCAATAGAATTAATATATCGATTTTCTGCTAACTTTCTAGCAGGAACTCAGGACAGGACTGGATTAAAAAAATATATACAGTGTGTTAGGTTAAACGAGGGATATACTTTCAGGGGGTATAGAACTCAAGAAAATGAACATCTTTGACTATGGCACCGACTCTGAAATATGAAAGAAAAAATCAGCTATTCAGTACATTTATGTTCGCATAATTCGTCAAAATGTATGGAACAGCTGATTTTTTCTTTAAGTCACCCAAGCCCATAGCCCAAAATGTTTTGTTTCCATGTTCTGCAATACTCCTGCATCAACCGAGGGTTATCCTTGGGCGCACTTACCTAGCGCATACAGGAATAATCGTCGGTTGGTTCCTCCTCATCAATTAAAATTGTCTGACGGGCCTCTGCGAGTTTGTTTTGGCATATCGTACACCTTGCTACAGCTTACTTAGTTCTTAAATATCGCAGCTGAGCGCAGGCCTCGCAAAGGTCTTTGTTTTTTTTTTTAAAGTTTGTTTTCCTTCATTTTTTTTTTATAGGTAAACTGTTTTTTTTTCTGTGTATTTCCCGTGCGTGTCCAGAATAAAATATTTTTCATTCTTTCTTTCTACACAGGTGCCAGTTGCATCACAGCAGCTAACAGGTGACTTGGTGAAATGTATGTCCAAAATATTTCGTTTCGTCGTTCAAACATTTCCAATGGTAGCACACCAGTACATTCACCAACAGAGATGGTTATCGAATGTCATCGCTCCGACACGACGCGGTATTTGCAATTTGTACCGCTGCGATTGTCACTCGGCCCAATTTATTGGTACAATGTTTGCACAACAATGATCTATTAACAAATTAAATACACGTATGAGATAACATTATACCATCAGACATATTTAGGCATTTAGTTTAATTTGATTAAATTACCTACTAACTCTATTTTTGTGCCTACTTTCGTATCGGGAGTTCAAAGCTAAGTAATAACAGCCGTACGGGTCTATCCATCAAGTTATGCTACGCTTGGTGGGGTTGGTCCGTGGATGGGTGACCATCATTACATACCGTGATTCCTTCAAAGTCAAAGTCAAAATCAAATCATTTATTTCAAATAGGCACAAGTAAGACACTTTTGAACGTCAAAATGAACAAGAAATAGAATTGATTCTAGTCGCCCCTTCCAAAAGTTAGTTTCGTGTGGAGAAGAATGGGCAAGAAACTCCACCGTTTCTCTTTTAAAATGTTTCACAATGTTTTGTATACATGAATTATAACATTATATGTGAAGACGATGCACCCAGAATAAAAATCAGAAAGCACGTGAAGCTGTTGGTCTCAGCTATCATTCGTGGATCTTTGATTGTGGAGATCAGATAGGCAGTCGCTCCATGTATACGTGATGTTTCAAACATACGTGTTTACAGATTGGGGGTGAAAGTAGGTCTTAGTTAAACAAAAAAGTGTCTATGGCTTACTTTAAAAATAAAACACAACGAAAAATCTAACAGGCTGCATGTTTCCAGCAAAAGGCAAAATACTCGCGAGAACCATCAACACGGCGCGGCACGGCATTTGCAATTTGTAGTATGTACCACGCTCTGTCGCCAACCCTGATTTATTGATTCACTGAATGATATCCCGCCGTGTTTGAACTACAAGGCGCTACACGAGCGTGTTAGAGGAATCATGTAACACCGTGTTAATTTATCTTTCTTTATTTTGAAACGTGAAGGCGTGTCATTTAATTGTAACTTTTATTAGGCACAAGGCACTAAACAAGTTTTAAGAAGAAAAGTCTGTTTAGTGAGAACTTTTAAGTGTGTAAAAGTTCTCACTTTGAGTGTGTAAAAACTGTAAAAAAAATTAGAAAGTGTTCGCAGAGCCCGTGTGTTTTGTATATATACTAGCCCCCTTACTAATAAACGTTGTATAGCGTCTGTATAATTAAACAACGCTTTGTCTTCTTCTTTCAAACGTCAAATTACTGACTACTAAAAGAGAGGAATCGTTGTAATTCCCTGTTTAGTACGTTTATTAGTAAGAGGGTTAAGGTATATTAATAAATTATTATGAGGAACTACACAAAATCTGTCATCTTCTTCTTCTTCTTTTCGTTTGGTTAGTGACTAACCTGGTGTCAGAGTTGTATGCTGCCCATGTGCTTCAGACTTAGCTTCATATGCTGTTTAGAGATATCTCTCAGACATGCTAGTTTCCTCACGATGTTTTCCTTCACTGAATTTTAAGCAAGTGAAAATAATACAATCTGTCATAACGATTTGATTTCAACGCAACGCTTTATTGAAGCAGATCAATATAAGGACTGACACATCAACAGTCTACACGAGCGTGTCATACAATACTTATACTTTTAATTTCGGAGAAAAATATAACATAAGCATTACATCACACCTTGTTTGCCCGAAGGGTATGCCAGAAGTGTACCTATAAATATAACTCCTGCATTTCGCCAGTTATGTTAGAGCTCGTGGCTAAGTAATAACAGCCGCACAGGTCGATCCATCAGGATAAGCTACGTTTGCCGGGGTTAGCCGCGGATGGGTGACCATCTTTACATATGACTCATACATGCCTCGGAATGCATGCGCTAAGCCGTTGGTCCCGGCTGTCATTTGTGCATCTGTGACAGTCATTACGGGTTGTCAGAAACCCGAAAATCTGACTGCCAGTCCTACCAAGGGGTATCGTATTACCCGGTTACTGGGTTATGGAGGCCCGGTCAGACAGGCAGTCGCTCCATATAAAATACTGGTATTCAGCTGCATCCGATTAGTGTCTGGGTTCGAATTCACGACTCGGTTAGTCGAGACTGTTGCCACTGGCCACCACTTGCTCACCCTATATGAGGGGTATATTTATGTTATCATATTATAACTACTTTAGTTATTTAGATAGTTAGCATAATGAAAATAAACGTTACGGGCTCTATATAGGCGCGCATTAATTTATTATCAACGCGGAGATTACATTACCACATCCCCGCTCCCCGTTTATACGATAATGTGGTCTACTTCCAAATTTAAAAATCCTGATCGAATGAGATCAAAGAACACTAAGTTTTATTTGAAAACCTCCGTCATGCCGTCCGTTTAAAAAAAAATTCAGAGTTTACAAAAGAGTTAGGTTATTTTTTTGATGGTATGGTTACTAATAATCGTGTTACACACTCTACACTCGCGAGTAGTGTTGCCCAAATGCAAGACCAAGACGAGACTTAGGCCAGTCTTGGTCTTGGTCTTGCGTCAATACACCTGGTCTTGGTCTTGGTCTTGGTATTGCGCTCTCAGTCTTGGTCTTGGTCTTGGTCTTGCAGCAAGAGTCTCGCAAGTCTTGCAAGTCTTGCAAATACCTATTAGCCTATTGCTATTTATTGAACACGTTACTTTAGAATGAGTTTGACTTTGAAAAAGTCATTTGTTTTTTAATTTTTCCTCGACCTTTATGAACTTGGAGAGTTGTATTGATGATTTTGATGATTATAATTCTGTAACTACATACGTCTTACAGCGCGAATAATATTGTAATCAACAAACAATCTAGCACTGGCTTGCAAATTGCAAAAAAAATAAGAAAATTTGAATTTCGCGGGCTATCCTGGAGCATTCACTAATGTACAATGTTAATCAACCAATAATAGAAGACTACAGGCAAAGCCTACCTATGCGGCCAAAATAAGGAAGTGCGTGTCGTGTTGAGATTTGCAGATTTCATTACAGTGTGCGTAGGTACATTTTTAGACAATTTGTCGTACTCGTGTCTGGCGCGCTTTGCTATACCTACGTAGTCTGTCATCGTTGAACATGGGCAGTGGCGGCGACCTTTGATATGAAAGCGGCGGCGGCGACACAAAGTCTAGGAGTGGACTAAATTTTTACCTATTTTGGTAGGGTTGTCAATGTTGGCATTAGTACAGAAAAATATAATTAATTAAACACAACGTTTATCAACTTTTTAATAAGTAGGTATCCACGATAGAAAATTTATTCTACTAATTTCCTAAGTAATCAGTCTAAATATATTTTTCATAATTTTTATTTTTCAATAATTTGTTGTGTGTAATTGAATGGTAAACTCTAAATCTTACTTGAGAGCTTTTTTTAAAATAAAATTATGGAAAGCCCTGACATGACATAATTATACAATTTTTAATCTTGCTGCTCACATTTTAGTACCACTCACTATCTATCATTTACCGATATTAACAATGATTATTTCGAAATCAAAATATTTGCTATTCAATAGATGCGATACCTACTTAGTTATTAATTATCATCTCGCCCGACAGCTTTAAACGCTGTAGTGTTCGAATTCGAGCCAGTGTGAGAATGTATTTATACAAGAAACTCAAAGCATTCAATTTATACCTACCTACTGCTGAGACATCTTCAAGGTCATTTAATTTTATCCTCCTGTACCAACCCTACCAAAATAGGTAACAATTTTGTGTGCCTCTGTCCGTACTCTTTGTCGGCGAATGCGGCGCTCAAACAGTGTCAAATGCTGTGATACACTTGTTGCAAACCGCGGCGTCTTTGTCGGTAAATTATCAAATAAGTAGGTATATAATACATCGACCGACCAACAGTTTATTCGCGGAACGTCACATTATCCCAATCAACCTTGACCTTAATTCTTTAGCGATAAAGTTCAAAATCTGTTAAAGAAATGTGACAGATTGTAGTAGCTTGATGTGCTGGCGTCTGTACCATAACATTGGCTGCCGTAGAAACTGTTACTAGACCTACTCGACTCGCTGTTAGTTTTAAATTTTGCTGAATAAGAATAATAATATAAACTTTGAAACATAAGTAGGTACCTACATAATGTTTATATAATTTTGTTGGCTATAATTTTAAGCACATACCAACCTACTAACGTTACATCTGCACATTAGACATAAACAAGCATAATATATATAATTATAGGTAGATACCTACAAGGTATGAACTTTGCTAGCAAGTTATTCTAGGTACATTTAATCACATGGGATGATGGGAACAGATTTGTGAGTATTAACACGCTACCTACTTAATAAATATTTGAAATGTAATAAGTACCTACCTAATCAATACAATACCTTTTAGGGTTCTTTCAGACGAGCGGCACGTTGCCAACTGCAGATACAACTACAGCCCTTAGTTTAGTGTTATGACGATACGGTTTTGATACTGAGGAACGTCTATCAAAATCGGGATTAAAACCAAAGAGGTACCTACTTAATAACGCCCAAATTTCAAATTGTCTTAACTGCAAGACGCAAGAGTCTTGCAGGCTTAAGTCTTGTCTTGCTCAAGTCTTGCAGGGTTTAGTCTTGGTCTTGGTCTTGCTACAATAAGGCGGTCTTGGTCTTGGTCTTGGTCTTGCGGAAATGCAAGAACAAGACCAAGACTGCAAGACCAAGACCGATTTTGGGCAACACTACTCGCGAGCAAAAGTAAATTATTGAATCACCTACTTGTTTCTTGTTCCAAGCGGTTTTAAACACTAAATAACAGATGAAAATTAATGAAAATTGTACCATTTTAAAGGCTATACTGCTAACTTGTAATTCAAAAAAGTCGCCCCCGCCATCTGTTTCTCTGTACGCTTAGATCTTTTAAACTACGCAAGGGATTTTAATGCGATTTTCATCTTTGAACACAGGTTGGTATAAAAGAACCAACAGTTCTCGTCAATCACAATCCTTTTGAGACTACTTTTACGAGGCTGAATGTAACAGTAAAATTGATTTGTTACGAGATGTAAACGTTATCTAAGTCTTACTGATTGAACTTTGGCACCCAATACCTGGTAGTTTAGTCTGTAGCTGTAGTTAAATTATAAACAACGAAATTAGGAATAGGTAATTTTAAAGCCATCAGTTACGTGCGCCAAATTCGTGTGTCATTTCCTGTTCATCATTCATATCTTATATATAAAATTTCCATGTCACAGTGTTAGTTATCGTACTACTCCGAAACGGCTTGACCGATTTTATGAAATTTTATATGCATATTCAGTAGGTCTGAGAATCGGCTACTATCTAAGCACCAACAGGGTTATTCTGCAATCCAATAATCAGAATGATCGGGGTCCTCGACTGAACCTTCACAGGAATCGCCCTTCACATTTGTCGAATCGATTTACTATGAAGGTTAAACTAACCGATGGGATCTCCTGTTCTTGGATAGTTGTTGGATGCTGCAGTAAGTGGAAATGAATCGATTAGACGTTACGTGGCATGCGATTTTGAATCGGTGATTAATCGTTTTATTTTACTGGCTGGCTGGTTTACTTAGAGAGGTAAAGGTTCCTACAAGGTGAATATTTGAGATGGGTCTTCAGAGCGATAATAACCCAAATTAAATAGGTATATCGGCGTGTGCTAGCTGACATGTGGCAAATGACTGATTTTAATGTGATGTGTTTCGTAATGTTAATTACTTCTCACACGATAAATTCGTAGAGTCAAGTTCTTCCAACTAAACAGACAGCTGTGCTGCTGGGGAGTTTGTTGCGCCACTTCTTCTTCCCAGCTAAAGCACTAGCAAGTGGTGAAGGGTGGGCGTTTTTGGAGGACTGTCTTATGTAACTTTCTCTTCAAAAAGTGCTGATTTTCAGCCTAGTCAAACTAGGCTGACAATCAGCACATAAAAGACTTTCGATTTTAATTTTGAATTATGTCGAATTTGCACTTCTCGAATTCGATTACATTTACGTTGTTTTTAGTGTTGTTGTTTCAAAAAATTATGTAAAAGAAAAACTATTAAGATTTAATATAAGTTACGTAGGTAAGTAGGTAAAGTATTTACGTAATAATAATAAGCAGAGAAATTTTATATTCCCCGGCGTAGCTAGCAAAGAGCTTTAATCAAATGTCAGTCAGAGTGATGAATGTTTTACTTCAAGCCGTCACGTCGGAAATCTTTATTGTTTTATCATTCATAAACTTATATAATTATTATTATTGAAGCTCGTACTTTGGGGCTGTATTTTTAATAATCTTCGTGGATAATATGCGTCACACCATACTTTGATTAAGAGACACTGCCCGTGAAAGCTACAGGTTAGCTGGCGAATTTCAGGTTGTACAGAGGCCAGCACATCAAGTTACCACAATCTGTCAAATTTCTTTGATAGTATTTCAACTATATTGCAAAGACATAAGGTTCATTTTTAATTGAGAAAATTTGACAGTTAGGGATAGCTTGATGTGCTGGCGTCTGTACATAGATTAAAATATGTGTCGTGGATGGCCACGTAAATACATACTGCTATGGAGCAAGTATGTATTTACAGAATAAGGAGGTTGACTATAATTTATTTTTAGTCCGTCAGCTAGATTATCAAAAGATATTGGCCACGTATTTTTTCTTTTTTCACATAAACAAAAGATTACGTCGATACATTGTGTTAAAATGTGGCATGTCGTCACTTCGTTATAGATTTTATACTGAATTGTGACGTAACGCGCCCCCAACTTCCCAACTTTAATGCGTTTTATCTAAGTAATTTTTTATTAATATGATAAAGCAAAAAATACGTGTCTGATATTTTTTTGTCTGACTTACGGATCAAATATAATTTACTTTTTTTTACCCTGTCAACACCCTTATTATAATCATTAGAATCATCAATACAACTTCTGTAAGCATAAAATAGTTCTCGTAAAAACGCAAGAAAATTTAAATTTCGCGAGCAACCATGGGGCTTCCCCCTTAACGTAAAGAATATTTACGTAAGTTGTTGTTTAATTTTATAAACAATTATTTTTCTTTTCATATTTAGGGAATGTATGAAAGTAGTAATAGTTTTTAACGTTTTTTAAAGGATTAAATAATGTAAGTTAATTTTAAAACCGCGCTATCACATTTTATAAGTATACACCTGTAATGATAGTTGAAAGGGAGATTTTAATAAATAATAAAGCTCACTTACCCCAACATAACCAGTCGATAGCAGTTCTTCGGCGGGGGCACAGACTCGTCACAGGCTTGCAGCACGGGAGCACTCGGCCCCGGCGACCTTTCAGGGTCAGATTCCTCCCCGATTCCGGCCCCCCTTCGACACAACCACGACGCCCCGCACTTATCCCTCGCATCTTCCACTGGCGCAGCAAACTGGCACCTCCTTGGTGACCTCCTGCCACTAGCCAAGGAGGACTTAAGTGGGGATGGAGGGGCCCGAACAGGGCTTGAGGTGGCTCTGACTGGGGACGTTGACACTTTCACTGGAGAAGATTGTAAGGACAGGCCGCCCCGTTCAGTACTTCCATTCATCATTGTCGTTTATTTTTGGCACTTGAGTTCACATAATTGTTTTGGTTTTCACTTTTTTGTTTTATTTATAGTTTTGGCTATATTTTTTGTATCAGTGTTTACACTAAGGGCAAAAAAATATAAAAGTTATAATTATTCAAAATCAGATGTCGAAAAACTTGGGGTTTTTCGACATCTGATTTTGAATAATTGACACAAGACGAATAATTGAATAAGGACAAGGGGTTAAAATTACTCCTTTTCTGTAATCGATTAGAAAAATACACGTTTCTAAAAATATAAATACCTCTCTCCTTTATGTTTGTAATAAGTTATTTCGGGTTCTTACGACAAAGTTATGATTATATTCTACTTTTGTTTTTATAACGCAAAAATCTGGAATGGTTGATATCCTAATCTGGCTTTATACAGCCTCCCACACACGAAACAATTCATACAGCGGGCTTATGTAAGCGTTTGTCGCAAAGAAAGCGGAGCGGTACCGTGACTACTTTTTAACAACATTCAAAAAGGGCGAAATTTTGAAACGGGACTTCAGGGTAACTCATAGATATATGATCTTTTTTATTTAAGGATTAAATCCATCGAATATCTTAAGGTACATTTTAGAAAAAAATTATCATCTTCGTGTGTGATGATTATCATCATTCAGCCGAAAGAGGTCCACTGCTGGACATAGGCCTCTTCTAAGCACCGCCACTTCGACCCCTTTTTTTTTTAAGGCTGGGAAATCATCCAATGGCTTCTCCCGCACTCGGTGGAGCGGAAGGGAGTGTGAGACTTTTACTGACTAAAACCCATCCATGTTCCTTCCGTAGCCCTTTATGTTCCGGGGTAGCGGTAACCCTTTCGGACAATCCCGCTTACCCGGCAGGCTTGGCCCTGAGGGGCCCCTTCATATGCTGACATCTCTTTGAGGCGCGCGTGGAACATATACGCGCCGTCCGGCACGGGCCTGGTGCTGATCGGACGGTGAGTCAACTATTACTCTCCGCGTCTCCTGCGGCGGCTGGGACGGGAGGACCTTTCTCTCTCCCATCCCGCCACCTCCTTCGCGAGCATGACTTTTTCGCAGAAGGAGGTGACTGCCTTCCACTCCCTCTCGCTCCGGACCATGGCTTCGACCCCTTACAAAATCATCGGTCCAATGACTTCCTACAAGGTCATCGGCCCATTTTGTGGGAGGCCCTTCCAACGCTACGTCTGCCGCTACGCGGTCGCCACTCCAGAATCTGCTCAACTCTATTACATTGCACCCAAAAATGACCGATTAGCTATAGGTATACCTCTGCCTAACCCTTCCTTACAGGCGTGTGCTTATGTGTATAATTTAAAATACCTAAACTTAATTTCTATTGGTCCATGAACCGCCTCCGTACAAATTTGCCCAGTGTCCTTTGGATCGCCTTCCACCAGAACGGTAAAAAAATTAAAGACATGTTAAATTAAACTCTGTAGCCGAACCCTAACATTTGTAGGGTATCCAGGCACTCAATTTAACAAAAAATAAATACAAAACAAGGGTATTACTTTTACACGTTTTCACGCTCCTACATTTGAAAAAGTGGGCTCCTAATAAAAGGTGAAACAATTTTTATTTCAGTGTTACGTTGTTATCGTTCATGACGCGTTCACGACAGGTGGCCATTATTATTGCCGGGTGTTATCTTAATAGGATGAATGTAGGCCTTGTGTGATAGAACAATGCTTTAGAAATCGGATATCGGGAGAAAAAAGGCGATTGGCATTACTGTACTACCTTTGCAGGCTAGGATAATTAGAGTCACGTCACGTGGTCGATATGATTAATTTGTGTTTTTTTTTGATGATGGGAAATCATCAAATTACCCCTCCCGCTCTGGATGGAGCGGAAGGGGGTGTCAGGCTCTTACTGACTAAAACCCATCCATGTTCCTTTCTTAGCCCTTTGTGTTCCGGGGTAGCGGAAACCCTTTCAGACAATCCCTCTGAATTCATTTGTGCTTGATAAGGTCAATCAGGACCGATAAGGGGTTGAAAAGTTTTCGAGTGGACCTATGGCCCTTCACCAATTCCTAGTGCTTTAGCAGGGAAGGAGAAGTGGTGTAACAAACTCCTCAGCAATACAGCTGTCTGTTCGAAGAACTCAATTCTTTGTTCTCGCCATCATTAATATTGATGTTGTTGCTTGTCATGGTGTGTGATTACGCTTTGAGTGAATAATGTGAACTTTGTCATATAATATTAGTGTTTGTCACCTGTTATAGTTGCCTCGTAAATAAATAATTAGGTATCACTTGTTTAAAAATCGGTGAAAGAGAACGTCTTGAGGAAACCAAGCATGTCTTTGTTTTTTGGGTGGGAAATCATCAAATGACCCCTCCCGCTCTGGGTAGAGCGGAAGGGGTTGTCAGACTCTTACCGACTAAAACCCATCCATGTTCATTCCTTAGCCCTTTGTGTAACCAAGCGCGTCTGAGAGATATTTCTCAACAGCATGTGAAGCTAAGTCAGAGGCCCATGGGCAGCATAAAAACTCTTACAGAAGAAGAATAAATAATTGGACCAGTTGATTTGATGACGCCTGGAGCCTGGCACCCCTAAGGAGGTCGTCAATCCGTGGTAGAAGCCCGATAAAACAAATGTACCGATTGCTACAAAAATATCTTTGACAGTCATTAGTAATAATAGTTAGAAGTCTGAAAGTCTGACAACGGTTCTAACCATCGAACATCAATACTGCTGATAAATGAAATGTGAAAAGAGTTCGTTTCATATGAAATACACATTCAGCGTCCAAGAACTAGACAATACCGATATTCCAAGATTAGACCGACTATCAGAACCCCTAAAACCTTAGAAGTGCTGAGCGTAACCTCATGGCCCAATATCGCTATCAACGATAATCGATATATGTATAGGTCCCTACATCCTGCTACCTGTTCAGGGATCTTTACTTTGATGGTTATATTATATCGCGCCTTAATACGGGGATTTGAGTGCGTATCTCACCGTATCCGAAGTCATTAGGTCTCGATGGAAATAAGATGAAACTTGAGCGAGCGAGCAGAATCGATAGTTCATTATGTGAAAGGGTACACGAAACGTTTTATAGTATATTTTTTGCATGATATTTGAGTGCTTGTACTAACAGCTGCACAGGTCGATCCATCAGGTTAAGCTATGCTTTCCGGGGTTGGCCGTGAATGGAGACCATCTTTACATATCGAGACTCATCCGTGCCTCGGAAAGCACGTTAAGCCGTTGGTCCCAGCTGTCATTTGTGCATCTTTGACAGTCGTTACAGGTCGTCAGAAGCCCGAAAAGCCGACAGCCAGTCTTACCAAGGGGTATCGTATTACCCAGTTAGTGACTGGGTTGTGGAGGTCAGATAGGCAGTCGCTCCATGTAAAATACTGGTATTCAGCTGCATCCGGTTAGACTGAAAGCCGACCCCAACATAGTTGGGAAAAGGCTAGACAGATGATGATTTTTGAGCGCTGGTTGGATTTACGCCGCGCCGCCTATCGCTGTGCTTCTGGCCAGAACTCCGATCAGTCGTGATGGTGAATAATGCAAGAACAAGTGTATCAAACTTTCATGTGTACTTGTAGACAGCGTTGTGGTTTATATTATTACTAATACCTGTTTTTGTTCAATAGTCATAAGTTCTCATAATGTAACTACTACTACTACTTAAAGGGCTAAGGACGGAACATGATGGGTTTTAGTCAGTAAGAGTCTGACACTCCCTTCCGCTCCACGCAGAGCCGGAGGTGTCATTTGATGATTTCCCTTCATAAAAAAAAAACAAAAAGCCCTCATACCTACAACTCAAATTATGAAACTGTATATTCAGGACGTTGGCATCATCGCATGGACTGGCCTGAATCCAATTGAACACGCTCGCAACGAGCTTGGTAAATGTGTAAGAACTCACTCCGCTCCAGCTACACTTCGAAACACTTTAGTGGAAAATGGACCAATAGACCCGCAACATCGCACCTCTCGTAAAGTGTTCTAAATTTTGTCTGTGATTTTTATGAACAAAGTCAAAGTCAAATCGTTTATTTCAAATAGGCACTTTTGAACGCCAAAATGAACAAGAAATGGAATTGTTTCTAGATGCCCCTTCCAACAAGTAGTTTCGTATAAAGAAGAATGGGCAAGAAACTCCACCGTTACTCTTTTTAAATGTTTTACAATGTTTTGTATACATCAAATATAAAATTATATGTGAAGACGATGCACCCAAAATAAAAATAGGCAGGTAAAATGATAAACATGGTGATGTCATATATACATGGTGCTCACGGTGCTCACATATTTACAAACATTATACAATTTAATAAAAATAAAATAAAATCTATCAATATTCAAATATTCTATTCTATTTTATTCCATCGCATGAGAAACTTAATAAACAGCATGTTCAATCGGGTGGCAGCTGTGAGAAGAGCTCGTAAAGGCAATACAAAGTATTGTTATTTTTTTAACGTAAAATTATATTTTTGTTTTAAAGTTCGTTTTTGCGTTGCGTTGTCTGCGTTGTATGTGAGTTAACAACCATTCTTTTTTAACATCTCTCTTTTCGTGTGGTTAGTGACTAACCTGGTGTCAGAGTTTTTATGCTGCCCATGGGCCTCTGACTTAGCTTCACATGCTGTTGAGAAATATCTCTCAGACATACATGCTGGTTTCCTCACGATGTTATCCTTCACCGATTTTTAAGCAAATGATAATTATAAAGTACGCAAATTAATCCGTAAAATCAGAGGTGCGTGCCTTGGGTTCGAACTCGAGACCTATGACTTGGCAGTCGGACGGTTATACAATTAGGCTATCACTGCTGAACATAAAAAAAAAATACATAAAAATTATTGATACTTACTTTGTTTTTTATGTAATTTTGACTAATAATCCAATAATGATTCCAAAATTTGCTTTTTTTTATTAACTAGTAAATTAGCTGCAACACACAGTTTCATTCATGCCGCTAACTCTATTATTTTAAAAGTAATTATAGTTTACCGTACTGACCCGTATTATTTGACCGCGTGTTTAATTAATTTATTCTTGAACGTATTCGTTTGGAAAACTAAAATTAAACCTTTTGTTATGGTATTACCAACCAGGTCTATTCATGCTGTCTTCTTCTTCTTCGTGGTTAGTGACTAACCTGGTGTCAGAGTTTTTATGCTGCCCATGGGCCTCTGACTTAGCTTCACATGCTGTTGAGAAATATCTCTCAGACATGCTGGTTTCCTCACGATATTTTCCTTCACCGATTTTTAAGCAAGTGATAATTATACAATACGCACATGAATCCGTAAAATCAGAGGTGCGTGCCTTGGGTTCGAACTCGAGACCTATGACTTGGCATAGACTGATTATTCTTATGTTTAACTGCCTCCGAAAAACGATGATCTGTCACCATTAGTGATTCTGTGATTAAAAAAGAAACCCCCAAACCACGTGTGTGTTTAGTTATGGTAAAATATTGAACTCGAGGAAATTTAAGACAGAATTACACAAGTGGCTTATTGAATGTAATTTTTACAGTTTAAAAGATTTTATGAATGTGAGATGTTGATTCCTTTTGTCAAAATAGAATTCTTTTTTTTTTGCATGCTATGTTAATCTTAGCGAAACATGTTGAGCTACTGTAATAATATTAACATCAATGTATACCATGTTTGACGCAAATAAATGATTTACTTACTTTACTTTACTTACAGACGCCAGCACATCAAGCTAACCCTAACTGTCAAATTTTTGAAATTGAAAATGAACCTTATATCTTTGCAATAAAGTTGTAATACTATCAAAGAATTTTGACAGATTGTGGTAACTTGATGTGCTGGCCTCTGTACTAACAATCTTTAAACGTGTGCGTAATGAAATTGATAGGCTATCCTTCTACTCTCTAATTGGACAAGCAACAAGACAACGAAAGCCGATAGTTTTATGACTTCCAAGGGATGCGCCGGGTTTATAGCGAGCGTTCCCGGCTTAGTACGTTTATTGTTGAAGTCCGGCTATTTCGATTCTGGAAACTGATGGCGAAAATAACAATTTAAGATAACAATGTAGTGTTCTATAATAGTTTATTTTATTAAAAAACTAACACGACAGACGTTGTGCTGTCAACATCTCAAAATGCTCTTTCACTAGTAAAATATTACATTGGGTGGTTTTTATTCCTAGTTGTAATGATGCATACACTATGCATCATTACAACTAGGACTACTAACTTAATAAGCGTTTTCTTGAACAAGTCAAGTTAATAAAAATACTTTTTTTAGTTCATACAAAAATGTCATAGAAAAAAATGTTCCAGCCTTTAAAACATTCGATGTATTTTTCGTTTTGATTTATTAATTACTTACTACTCTGTACGTATATGTATTTTTTAAACTCTCGACTGCTAAATCCCGTAATTGAAAACTGAAAAACATGCATTATTATGGTATGGGTTCCATTCGCCCCTTGGATCTTGCCTTTTTTTTGGATCTTGCCCCTTGCAATTAAAATATTCCACTCACCCCGTTTTTTATTATTTTGGTATCGTGATTCTGGAAAATTGACAATAAAATAATTGTTTAGGTGTATCAATTCGGCATTTCCTTGCGACATTTCCTTTTGTCTATGTTATTGCAAGCGAGATTTATTATTAAACCAATATAACCTTAAATATATTGTTCCTTTCTCTGTCCGCCTACAATGCCATAATATATCGCATAACAAACGTTCTACGCTTTGCATAAAAGACCAAACATCAATAAAATATTAAATTTAGCTCACCGTCACACAAAGACATGCCCAGCATCTGAAAGCACTCGGTATCTCCGTATCTCACATCCCTCAATTTACCTTCTAACGTTGAAAAGAAGGCGCGGTAGGCTTTGATCATTTCTAGGTCAACGTCAAAACCTTAAAGACGATCCCGTTTAAAGATAGCCTGTATGACAACCATGAAGGTTTCATATTTCAGGTCTTAAACTTAAGTGGAAAGAGATGTCAGCATATGAATGGGCCCCTCAGGGCCAAGCCTGCCGGGTAAGCGGGATTGTCCGAAAGGGTTACCGCTACCCCGGAACATAAAGGGCTACGAAAGGAACATGGATGGGTTTTAGTCAGTAAGAGTCTGACACTCCCTTCCGCTCCACCCAGAGCGGGAGCAGTCATTGGATGATTTCCCAGCCTTAAAAAACAAAAAAAAAGTGGCCATAATTTTGAGATTATTTTTTTTTAAATCAGATTGGATTTTTAAAATCTGTATTTTAATCAAGCATTCCTGAATTGGCAGTGTTCACAAATCAATCTCTAAAAAATACCCTTCGTTTATCGCTGATGTACGAAAGAAGTCATTATTCTGTTGCTCTTATCTCAATTTATTTGGGAGCGGCGCAACATGTCTTTTACTTCCTTACTTGTCTATTAGTCAACATATCGTACCCCCTTTCTAGACAGATCTTTCACTCAGTCCATCCATCGTTTCTTTAGTCTAAACTTTTCATCAAATGACCCCTCCCGTTCTGGGTGGAGCGGAAGGGAGTGTCGGTCTCTTACTGAATAAAACCCATCCATGTTCCTTCCTTAGCCCTTTATGTGCCGGAGTCACGGAAACCCTTTCAAACTAGCCCAAGTTAGTCCAATCCTGCTCTTATATTCATCCTCATTCATTCTCAAAACTTTCCGCATGTTTTTTTTTATTTACAGTAGGCTCGCGCTTGGCCACTGTCTTAGCTGACGGTAAGCAATGATGTGGTCGACGGTAAAGCACGCTTGCTCAGAAACCTATTACCTCTTGACATGTAAAAAATGTAAAAAATTTAATAGATTCAAGAAACTAAAAAATAATTCTGTAAATGTACAAACAGCCAAAGCTATGGAAGTGCGGAGTCTCCTAACACAAGCGTCATCATGCTTAAAAGGAGGCTCCAATCATAAGTAATGTAAACTAAAATAGTTGGTACAGAAATAAAAATTTTGTATTTGTATTTGACATAAAGACCCCTTGATTGCAGCTATCGGTAAACATAGATCCCATGTCCATTCCATGGCAATCTCTTTCCTATACCTATAGGTACCAAACTGTCAATTTATCCAAATGATTTTAAACCGTAATTGGTTGACTGTTAAGTTGAAAATCGATGGAGAAAATTTGGCAGTTGGTGCAACTTCATGTGCTGATGACTGTACCTCTTTAATATTTTCATTAATTTTGCAGCACGGTTGTAACTCACCATTATCTTATAAATAGCAGAGAGTTAAAATAGTGCTGGGTATATTGTTTGTTCATTAAAAACAGCACGTCTCGCGTCCCCACAGAATAAAATTATCGCCCAATCTTTTTTGGTCAACAAGTTTTACGAAAGCGGGACACTTGATCAAGATAACCTTTTTAACTAAACCAGACTCTTCAAATTTCGAATAAGATATACAATCGTCTCGAAAATCTTATTCGCCTAGAAAAAATCCAATATTTACATAATCCAACTCAGTTTTCGTTCCACAACTAACGAGGCCTAATTCGAATTTGGGTCCGGTAAATTCGTACGTAGAACAACTCTGGGCTCATCGAGTATGAACGTGCGATAGCCTGGTGTTAGCGGGAGCGGTAGCGGGAACGGAGGCGGGCGCGATTGGGTGGCTACACCGCAGCTAGTCAAATAAGGTCTTACAAATATCCTAAGACCATTTTTTATTACGCTTAGTTAAAGCACTTTTACAGATAACTGTAAAACTACTTAATAAGATTATTTACTCTTACAGTTGTTGTATTAATGTCTTAAACAAGAACCAAATTACCTACAAGTGTCAGACACTGGCAAGCAGTTAGAGCAGTTGCCCTAACAGTGGTCTAACCAATGCCCTTCTATTTAAGTATTTATTCCTTGTATTATTTTCTGTAATGCCATTGCAGACGAATGAAACACTCGTAAAAATACAATAAGTGTTTTGCGTGCGCAGGTGGAAAATAGTCAGAAAACTTTGAAATATAACCTAATTCATCACGAGTTAGCGAAGCGAGCAGTAGCGGGCGAAACCTGTGGGCTAGAAAAAATTTCACAATAGGCGATTACTCAATAGCTATAAACACGCTACGAGGCTAGGACGCAAAAAGCGATTTCATAGTTTTGATGTTCCGCGCCCGCTTTAGCACCCGCGCAAGCTCCTCACCATGCACTAGGCCTATAGCGTGGGTTATAGCTCGATTGTTGGGCATTGTCGATGACAGTTCGCGTGGAAATAACGGTGGACTTACCAGTTGAGTGTGCTGCATTGTCATTATTGTGTACGCTGTTTATCGAGCGTGGATAGACTGAATTTGCGAGTACACAAGCTTTGGTCGCTATTGTCATGATTTTTGGCAAACCTGTGTGGGTATTAGAATAGTATTCTAAAAATGAATATCGTCCGAAAATCTCCGAACCGTACAAACTTTTATTGACAAATACTTTCGATAACAATAATACCTACAATACAGGAAGGTCCTTCCGTCTCAAAGAATATAGGTAAATGACAAGGTTCATGACAGTAAAATGCCTGTTACCTAGGTTGAGAGCACCGAGCGAACGTCACTCTCACAAGACTCTTTTATTTTATTTTATCTATTGACATGCTACTTGAATTTTAATTGTAATTGCTCGTTTATGTTACTTTTGTACGTCATATATTGGCAAAACACAGTGCACATATTTTAAGACTATAGTATCCGTAACCACACCCATATTTAACAAAATAAATGTTTGATTGATTCTTTTCGAACTGAGGAGCTCGTGGCTAAGTAATAACAGCCGCACGGATCGATCCTTCAGGTTAAGCTACGCTTGCCGGGGTTGGTCCGTGGATGGGTGACCATCTTTACACATTGAAACTCCTGCGTGCCTCCAAAAGCACGTTAACCCGTTGGTCCCGGCTGTCATTCATGGATCTTTGACAGTCGTTACGGGTAGTCAGAAGCCTGAAAGTCTGACAGCCAGTCTTACCAAGGGGTATCGTATTACCCAGTTACTGCTGGGTTGTGGAGGTCAGATAGGCAGTCGCTCCATGTAAAAAACTGATATTCAGCTGCATCCGGTTAGACTGGAAGCCGACCCCAACATTGGGAAAAGGCTAGGTAGAATAACGATTCTTTTCGAACTTGGTTACAAAAAAAAAATTTAACACTCTCTTTGAATTCAGCATCATTCAAAACACATAAGAGAACAAAGTTTACCCAGACACGTCTGTGTGTCCAAAGTTACCTCTAGGCTCTACGGGCAGATTTTAAATCCAAACATTCGCACGTTAAATATTTTGGGTGAAACCGACGCCTAGTTTAACCCAGCAAATACTAAATGAGAATGTAAACAGCGCCCGCAACACAGCAAACCGATTATTGTAGTGGTCAGACAAAGGATGTTTGATACACGAAGCTATGCTATAAAACAATTTTAATGCAAATCATTTATAGTATACTAGCTTCTGCCCGCGGCTTCGCCCGCGTGGATGACGGAAATTGCATGTTATTATCCATATAAACCTTCCTCTTGAATCACTCTATCTATTAAAAATGCATCAAAATCCGTTGTGTAGTTTTAAAGATCTAAGCATACATACAGACATTAGGACGCGGGAAGCGAGTTTGCTTTATACTATGTAGTGATAAATATTTATAAGCAACCATATTTGTACGCCTCTTGGCATAACATAGCAACTTGTGAACTTTAATTTAAGAACTGTCTTAACTACCTATGTTGCACAAATAAAAATAAAAAATTGATTATTATTACTTATTGGATGTTTGGTGGAAAAAATGTCTGCAGCCTATTGGAACAAATTGTACAAAAGATTCTATTAACCTTTTGAACGCCATTGTCACATATACGTGACGAGCAAGAGCATGCCCTGTACGCCAACGACACAAATATGTGACAATGCAGTATACTATCAACACAAAATAAACAATTTAAACATTACTTTGTGTGTTTTCTATAGATATCGTAAAAATGAAAGTATTTGTACGTATTTAATGACATGAAAGAAATTAAAAGACACCGTGGATATTGGGAAATTCATGATAACAAGAAGAAATAAATTTGTAGCCTGGCGTGAAGGGTACGCGCGTGTGTTTATGCTCTGGCGTTCTAAAGGTTAAGCACTGTTATTGAATCTTGTAACGAGTCAGAATTAGGCTTCAAGAAGTCTCTTTAGTTTAAAATGCCGTGGTTTGCCCACGAAATTTTAAACGAAAGAAGAATCTCTTCAAAAAAATATTATTTCTATAGCTTCAAATATCTTTGTGTGGCAACCATACTTCAGAAACCATTGGTCGATTCGTTCTCACACAAGTTTTAATTGGGTCATTCTGTACAGATCCCGCTACCAATGAAATTAATGGTCATCAATGTTGGGTTATTCCCTATTGATTACGGGGATTCGTGAAAGTAGACATGAAACTATCAGTCGTGTCGCCCGGTCAAAGTTCTCGTGAATTTTGAAATAAGTTGGGATAAGGGTCTAAGAAGACGTAGTATATGTTTGAGATTAGAGATGATAGTCTAGTAATAAAAATACCAGCGTACGAATGTCCGCCCGCAGAGCTGCTTCTCATACAAAAAAGGTACGAGTGTTGCTTTTTTTTCTTCGTGAGGTTAGTGACTAACCAGGTGTCAGAGTTTTAATGCTGCCCACGGGCCACTGATTTAGCTTCACATGCTGTTTTGAAATATATCTCAGATATGCCGGTTTCCTCACAAATTTTCCCTTCGCCGTTTTTTAAGAGAGTGATTAAAAATTATACAATACGCTCATGAATCCGAAAACTCAGAAGTGCGTGACTTGGGTTCGAATTTGGCTTTGGCAGTCCGTCGGTCACGCACCTAGGCTATCACTGCTTGTGATGCGGCACGAGCATTGATCACCACGCTTGCTCAAGACGGGTTGGTGGTTTCAGACTGATATTAAACTGTAGGCCCCGGGGTTTTCCTTCATCGTTATCAGTAATACCCAAGAAAAACTCAGCGGTCGGTGAGCAATGGGTAACTCACCGTCCGATCACGACTGGGCCTGTGCCGAACGGTACAGGTTCGTGTTCCACCCGCGCCTTTCAGAAATGTCAGTATTAAGTAAGGGGCCAAAGCCTGCCGCCGGGTCAGCGGGACTGGGCAGATTTTTTACCGCTAACCCGGACAAAGCCCTGAGCTAAGGAGGGATCATGGATGGGCTTTAGTCAGTAAGAGTCTGACACTCCCTTCCGTGCCAAAATGTATATTTTCAAAAATATAATTTAATAATAAAAAAAACTTTGGATGGCATGCGGGAGCCGGGACCCATTCACAAATAATATTGGAACTGGGTGGAAGGAATATTATAGTGCACTAGTGTGTACGCAAACAAAAGACTAGCAAAGTATATAAGCTTCTAGTACCAAAAACTTATTTAAAATTCCATCCAATACCTTCGTTTCCAAAACAAATCAACTATGTTTTAGCAAAAGACTGATTTAATTAAAAATTATGAGAAATTGTGGCGTCAAAAATTAATAAGTTCAGCTATTATCAAGATATTAATTCTTACTTAGCGAAGTAATTAATAGCTGAAATGCTTAAACATTAAAGCTATGAATTACTTTAATGCTAAAATTTGCTGGGGTGGAAGTTCTTTAGTTCATTGACCCGCATTATTATTATAGAAACCATTTACCAGAGTTAAAGGCTAGTGACATTAAATGATGTATTTATTTATTTATTGAAAATAGGTACACCAACAACATATATATAGTAGATTGAATATTATATTCTACAGGTATGGTTCTTATATATATACCAATTACAGATGTACACGACATTCTCTTAAAACAGCAACTATCGTAAACTATGTAAAAATTAAATATGAATAAAAATGAAAAACAAAACGAGATAAATTGGACAGCTCAGACCTAAGACTAAAATAAGAGTGAATTGAAAATAAATAAATTAAAATGCTTAAATAAAGTATATCAGTAAATGTAAAATAAAATAAGCTTATCTAGGTAATGTACAGACGCCAGCACATCAAGCTATCCCTAACTGTCAAATTTTCTCAATTAAAAATGAACCTTATGTCTTTCCAATAAAGTTGAAAATCTATCAAAGAAATTTGACAGATTGTGGTAACTTGATGTGCTGGCCTCTGTACATTGGCCATTTAAATGTTTATTTAAATGATTGCGCAAGAGGTTTTTGAAGTTCGGCAGGGAACCAAAAACACATCCAAATCAGGAAGTTTTGAATTGACTTCGTTGATGTATTATGATATTCCATTCAGTTCCTAGATAGGTCAACTGAGTGGGTACTACTGAGCATGGGGCCTGGGTTCGATTCCCAGTTCTGGCAAAGTGTCATTGGATTTTTTTCCAACAGGAATTTCTCATTAGCAGCCCGGAGTTTGAAGTTGATGGAAATGAGCTTGTCCCCTATTAAATGGGAATTAGACATAACTTGAAAGTGTTTTGTTTTGTTTAAAAGTCCAATGTTCTATGATCCTGGATAAACGTTCGGGGATTAAACGTCCCGTGTCTGACATATTCATAATTCCAGTTTATCTATTACCAAAGTCTATTCGATATTTAAACTCTTCTGAAAATTTTGCGTTACTGATCACTCGGTTTAAAGAAGAACTGCGTTTAAATATAAAAACTTTTTCGTGTCCTTGGCGCGTCATCATTCTCCTGCCTTAATATCTATATATATAAAAGAAAGTCGGGTTTGTTCCCTCCATTATAACTCGAGATCTGCTGGACCAATTTTCATGGTTTTTGTTTCGTTGGATTTGTCTCCGCCCTGAATAGCAGAATACATTTTTATTTTTTATTTTTTTTGATCAGCTGCTCATTTTCCTCCTATAGGGTAGGTAGGTAGGGTGGGTAGGTAGGGTAGCTAGGGTAGGTAGGGTAGGTAGCTAGGTAGGTAGGGTAGGTAGGCAGGTAGGTAGGTAGATAGGGTAGGTATCACAATTAAGACAGGACAACGTCTGTCGGGTCAGCTAGTTAAATATAATTATCACTTGCTTAAAAATCGGTGAAGGAACTCAACATGTGAAGCTAAGCCAGAGGATGGGCAGGCTCAAATGTTGGTGTGTCCGTCAGAGATCTCGAGTTCGAACCCAAGGCACGTACCTCTGATTTTACGGATTCATGTGCATATTGTATAATTATCACTTGCTTAATAAACGGTAAAGGAAAACATCGTGAGGAAACCCCCATGCCCAGAGATATAGCTCAACAGTACGTGAAGCTAAGTCAGAGGCCCATGGGCAGTATAAAAACTCTGACACCAGGTTAGTCACTAACCACACAAAGAATTAAGAATCTAAATTTTTTTAAGGTTGGCGCAACGTCTTTTTCTTCCATACTTATCTATTAGTCGTCATCTTCTCTTAGTCACTCCCTTTCTAGCCACATCATCTTTCACAGAATCCATCCATTGGTCTTAGCCCAACCGCTTCCTGAGGCAGCTGCGCGGTGCGGGAGGGTATGATGACGCGACGCGAGAGCTCACTGATTCCTCAACTTCTGACAACAGTTACCTCAGGGACGGTTTCAAAAGCGGTCGGGTTAAAGTCATAACATCTTTCACAAATTCTTCTTTATTTTCTTTGTCTTTCTCTTACAGCCACCCACATCTTCCTCATTCCGCATTACATGTCTATACCATGACTACCGATTTCCACTTAATCAATAGGCACGTATTTAAATTTTATCTGTGAATCCCAGAAACAGGAAAATAAAGAAAACTCGAAAAAACAACTCCTACGGAAAACCAGTGTGGAAAATAAATTCGCATTGTATTCTAAAAAGGTCAATTTTTCTATTCAAAGTAAACGGCCATTTTCCGGAAGTTCATTACGCATTTGGCAGCGGAAGTGGACTTTAAATTTTTAAAAGACGGAAATTGAAGTCGATGAATGAGTTTGAAAGCGAAATGAAATCCATTCCATTATTGTTGGCTCTCAAAATGGAGTTCAAGTTTCCCCCAAACTCTGAATTATCATATTATTGTAAATGATTCTCTCATTATATTGCATTTGACAAATTTTTGAAATCACATCGTTTAAGACAAAATGGCGTAATTCTAAGTATACCAATATATTATAAAGTGTATAGGTATATGATATATATTATAGTTATCTATTATATTATAAACTGTTACTATAAGGTTTTAACCTATTTATGTACCCATTTTATTCAAAAGTCTCAATTTTTTGTATGTTCCTACTATTTAAAGCACCTGCCATCTAATCTCTTCACCACCCTTGGTTGACTGGTAGAGAATGCCTAAGGCATTAAGTCCGCTTTTGTACCTTTATTGTGTGCGAAAAGTTTGAATAAATAAATAAAGACTTAAAGATATATGGTGAAGGAAAACATCGTGAGCAAACCGGCATGTCTTACAACCAAAAAAGACATGTGTAATCCACCAACCAGCCCAAGGGCCCGCTTGGCGGATTATGGCCCATACCCACAAAAAGAGGAGACCTGGGACCCAGCAGTGGGAATATTACAACTATGAATGATTATGAGATATACTTTGAATCACAAGTAAGAAACTTGAACCTTACATGACATAAAATCATTTATTGTTTATACAATACTAGTTGCCCCCGCTTTCACTCGCTGCTCCTGTTGGTCCTGTCTGTCGTGTTGCTCCTGGGCTCCTATTGGGCGTGTTGTTCCTCGATAAATGGACTATCCAACAGAAATTTTTAAATAGAATCTTTCAATTCGGACCAGTAGCTCCAGAGATTAGCGCCTTCAAACAAACAAACTCTTCAGCTTTATAATATTAGTGTAGATTTTTTTACACATTCACGTCAATGTTTCAGCCCTCGTAGCCACCTACCCTTTGAATTCCTACAACTGATCAAGCATTCTATTAACAATATTTACCTTGGAAAATTAAATTATCGCCAAGTTTACCACCTGTTCCCGCTAAACTGTTTGATTTCCCTCGCGGCCGTCGTTCATTGCCAACTAACCCAACAAAACATCGGCCAACTGCCAATACGGGATACCATTTTAATTTTCTGTGCAAAAGTTACCACAGAGGAAAAATGTGCAGTACACCCTTTGACGTCCGCTTTGATTGTCATTTGTTGCAAAAAGTTTGTATACCGTTTATTCTTGCAGTTGGTAACACGTAGAATTGGAATAAAAATTCGTAACTATTTGTACGATTATTTTGTGCTAGTACAAATGGACAATTAACTGTACGTGTGTTACAGTTTTGGCGCCAATCCAAATCTTTTAGGGTTATGTTTTCTCTTAAATAGAGCTCTAAGAAGTTTCTTTGTGTTTTTAGTACTCACAGTTAGCACTCCAGTTCAACGATGATGGCTCGAATAATAAAATTAACTCTAAGTGCGAACACGCCAAGAAATGCTTCGACGGAGTTGAAGAAACACATTGATCGGCAGTACATTAACGATATTTATAGACTGTGGCTATATTAAATCTTGCTCGTGACTTGACATCTTTAGGAAATATAATGAAAATAAGGAACGAAGGTAACACGGGAAAATAAACTTGCAAATGCGTATGAAAGAAAACGGGACATTTTTGTAATGGCGTTATCTATCGTCTTTCATACATATTTACGTTGATTTATGTTATTAAATGAGACTTCTTTTTGTTTTTTTGGAATTCGTACTTAATTGTGTTTTTGTTTTGTTTTATTTACTTATGTTATCCTACATGTTATTTTTAGCTCGCGACGCAGGAAGGGGTGTTTTAAGTTTGACCGCTATAAGTGTGGGTGTGTGTGTCTATCTGTGGCACCATATCTCTTAAACGGCTGAACCGATCTGGATACAAATTTTTAATGTTTAAGATGCACATAGTTGGATTGATCTTAATGATAAATTATTTATTTCTGGAATTAGGTTCGTAGAAACACTTTCACACATCATTCAGTCACAATTGATCGCGTATCGTGTTATCTTGATAGATCAAGTGAGGACCATTTGTAGCTTTTTTTTGTCGAGGATGGGAAATCATCAAATGACCCACTCTGGGTGGAGCGGAAGGGAGTGTCAGACTCTTACTGGGTAAAACCCATCCATGTACCTGCCTTAGCCAAGTAACCCTTTCGGTCAATCCCACTGAGGCCCATGTAGACTGGTGTCTGAAATGGTCTTTTGTGGAAAGTACCACAGATATGAGTGCACCTGTCCAGTATATAATTGTGCAGCTTGACTCAGAAATTAAGGAGCTAGTTTATACGCAACGTTAGTACATATACATGCTCTAGATGCATATAGGATCGTGATCACGATTCGTGAAGGGAGTTGAATTAAGCTGCATAATCAGCCTATAATATTCATTGCTGGGGCACAGGTCTACTCTCTATGTGAAAGGGAGTGGGACGTTATTGATGGCGGTCCAGTGCGGATAGGTGTATGTCACATGTCTTGAAATATTTAGTTGTAGGACATACCTACCGGTTTCTTCACGCTGTTTCCGTAACCGTTTTGAGAGCAGTTGTGATGAAATAATTTACACAAAGTAAGTTGCCTGCTTAGGTTCGAACCCAAGACCTACTCATAAATGCCCACTGGAGCAAGACAACTCTTAAGTCTTAGTTGAATTTAAATTCACCAAATACCTGTACAATATTAAACATTCTTTTAGAATATTTCGTTTTTATCGAATACAAAAATATTCATAAGAATTCTTCTCAGAACTTTATATTGGTTTCGAATTCTTGGAATCTTCAAATACCTACCTATTCAGACTATATCACATAGTTGGGAAAAGACTAGACAGACATATATATTATATTATCTACAGCGTGAATTTGAATTCATGGGCCATACATTAAGGGGTCATTGTACTCATCATTTCTCTCATTCTCTTTTTCAATTTCCTAAATTGTGAAGTTATTCGCAATTTTGTTTTGTAAGTTTTAAGTTAATTATATGTAGATTATGTTTAATTTTTTTATAAATTGTATGTGTTTCTTATATGCGTGCTAGATTCACATCTAGTAGATGTCAGTCTAAAGCAGTCTGGTAAAACTTATAATTGTATGTTTGTGATTGTACATCAGTTTTGTGAATTAAAAAAAAAAAAAAAAAAAAAAAAAAATCATTATGAACAACTGTCACTATGGGAACAAATCTGGAGACGCGAAAAATAATCTGCTGTTCCCTAAATTTTGACGAGTTATGCGAGAGTAATGTATGGAACAGCTGATTTTTTCCCACTTTACTTTTAATCTCGGAAATATATACGGTTCCCGTGGGATTTTCTTCGACATCCACACAGGTTTAACTCCTGGCAGAAGTGTCACTACAAGGACAAGTCTCCTAATAATCTACATACATAAATAAAATCGTAGCAAAGTCAAAACTGTACGGACGCCAGCACATCAAGCTATCCATAACTGTCAAAATTTCTCAATTAAAAATGAACCTTATGTCTTTGCAATAAAGTTGAAATACTATCAAAGAAATGTGGCAGATTGTGGTAACTTGATGTGCATTGTACATTGGTATTCAATGTACCGTTTTGACTTTACTTCATAGGCTCAATAAAAAAAAATGAGCCTATGACTAATGACAGTTATAACATAAGATCTAACACTACCTAGAAGCAATTAACTTAAATCTCTCTATCAAACCAATCGCTTTTTTAAATGCCAGTGAAAACTCGACTGTTAAAAATCCGTTTTAACAGTCGAAAACTACTGGTGAACATCTATCAATCGACTCAGCCTATCGCAGTTCACTGCTGGACATAGGCCTGTCCCAGGCTGCGCCACAACACCCTATCCTCCGTCTTCCGCATCCAGTATGTCCCAGCTACCTTCTTAAGGTCATCGGTCCATCTAGCTGAGGGGTGCCCCACACTACGCTTGCTAATACGCGGTCTCCACTCCAGGACTCGTCTTCTTAAGCGGGATTGTCCGAAAGGGTTACCGCTACCCCGGAACATAAAGGGCTACGGAAGGAACATGGATGGGTTTTAGTCAGTAAGAGTCTGACACTCCCTTCCGCTCCACCCAGAGCGGGAGCAGTCATTGGATGATTTCCCAGCCTTAAAAAAAAAAAGGACTCGTCTTCTCCACCAGCCATCGGTCCTTCGACAAACATGGCCAGCCACTTCAGTATGCTTAGTCTGCAAGCTATGTCGGTAACTCCGGTTTTTTTTCCGGATAATTTAATTTCTGATTTTATCCTTCAAAAGAGAAGCAGCGCCCACGACGACCTAAACTTGAACCTAACTCAATCCCTTAGTCAATAAAACCGTAACAAATATAAAATATACTCGACCAGTATTATTCCCTTTAACATAAGGGTAGGAATACTTAACGCGCAGTTCTAAAATAAGTCACTATATTACAAGGGCAATATCGATGGCTCTCAAAAGAAGGAGACAAAAGGTGTCGGTAATAAATTTTGCAGGCAATCTCACTTGAATGTCAGACTCGCCCCGTTTGTCCCGCGCGGACGGTAAGAAAGAATATAAAAGAAATATGTTGATATGGTTGGGGTTTTAGTTTGAAATTTACTTGTTTGAATGTAGTTGGTGTTTAACGTACTAGATGTCCCATTTGTTACTTATTTCTTTTCTCGTGACGACTGTCGAACGCTGACCGGCAACTCGCGCCATTTTCGAATCTATTGGCGGGAAATCGAATACTTTACGATTATCTGTGGAGTTTATAGCTATTCCCTATTGCTGTCGTTCGTACGGTCGCCAGCGCATCAAGTTATAACAATATGTAGAATTTCTCCAAATGATTTTAGACCTTAACACGTTGACGGTTGAGTTCAAAACCGATTGAGAAAATTGGACAGTTTGGGGTAACTTGATGTGCTTACGACTGTACATCAAAATTTACAGGAAATACAGAGCTAGCAAAACAATACACAAAGCTACCAACAGTTGAACGCCAAAACTAATCAATGGAATTCGAAAGGACCTACATGCCGAATTTTGACAGCAAAATGACGGAAAAATTATGAAAAATTGCAAATACTGTTTATTATTGTTTTTATTCTTAACTAGCTGTTGCTAGCGGGTTCGCCCGTGTGGATGTCGAAAATTATACCAAGGGAGCGTATTACCGGGATAAAAACTACCTCTGTGCCAAGTTTCATCCAGTTCTGTTTAGCCGTTTGAGCGTAAAGGACGGACAAACATTTTTGTATGTTTTGTCTTACTTACACACACACAAACTTTTGCCTTTATAATATTGGTGTGATTTCAAACAACATGGTTAAGTCATTAAACTTCTTAGATAATTGTGTTTCCAGCAGACTGTTATGGCGCAGCCGGAGAGAGGCCTTAGCGATAGGCTGAGTTGATTGATTGATCAATACTAAGCACTACATACACATATTACTCATACATTTCCAAACATACAACTACTCTACATAAAAAAATAATGCTAAATAAGTAGATATGATAAAAAATACGGAAAAGCTACCGAAATAATTAAAAGCTCGTTGGGTACGTTGTTATCTCTTATCACGGCTTAGGGCATTAAACTGATAGCTTATCGCTTTTCATTATAAAGTTATTAATTTTTTACGCTTCTTACTTTGTTTGACGTCTGAAAAAGTTTTCAGGAAATAAATGGGATTTGTACGTTGTTCTTTTTTTAAGGATTCTATTTTTACGACTAAGATTCGAATTTATTTATTATTTCCTCAATTTAATTTTAATACCAACAAATATGTAAATATATAATAAATGGTAGGTAAAAAAGGGTCCAAGCTACCGGTGGTCAGGGCTCCTCAGAGGAGAAATAACTATTACAGTGGAAGAATTACTATACAGGCAGGGGACGCCGGAACAATATATAATATTGTTCAGATAAAATTCTGAGGTGGTTATAAGGAGTGGGGTATTCTACGGCTGTCAGGACAGTCCCGGAAGTACAGTCAAGATCTCTACCAGCATCTTACTGGAATACCTCCTTCCTCCGAGCACGTTTGCTCTAACGAATCTTCACTGAAGCCCGCCAATAAAGAAAGGCATCGATGGTTGCCTCAGCAAATATCCCCGAAGCGCTACTTAACGCGACTGGCAACCCCGCAAATTTCCTAAACCTAGAGCGTTGAATAGGTAAGTGGGATTGTCCAAAAGAGTTACCGCTATCCCGAAACATAAAGGGCTTTTTTTTTTTTTTTTAAGGCTGGGAAATCATCCAATGACTGCTCCCGCTCTGGGTGGAGCGGAAGGGAGTGTCAGACTCTTACTGACTAAAACCCATCCATGTTCCTTCCGTAGCCCTTTATGTTCCGGGGTAGCGGTAACCCTTTCGGACAATGCCGCTTAAACATAAAGGGCTAAGGAAGGAAAATGAATGGGTTTTCGTCAGTCAGAGTCTGACACTCCCTTGAATTCCACCCAGAGCGGGAGGGCGTCATTTGACACCCTCAAAAAAAAATTTGTTTTGTGACATTTGATAACAATACCCTTGACCCCACAGGGACAATAAGGACCCTAAAGTTCTTTCAAAAAATCTCACAAACCCCTTCTGCAGAAGTTACAACATTTTTTTACTGTCTACGAGCGTAATCAAATCAGTAAACCTTTCATTTTATTTCAAGTTGGAAGATAAAAGTTTTGGGCACATTTTATAAAACGACCTTGCGAACAACAAACGTACCTACAATAAACAGTAAACTTAAAATAACACTGGCTGAGTATAACAGCGACTGTTTCAAACATAACGTTTAATAACATTTTTAGCAAAAAAAAGTCTTACACGCAGCATTATATACCAGACTTAAGCGGGATTGTTCGAAAGGGTTACCACTACCCCGGAACATAAAGGGCTAAGGAAGGAACATGGCTAGGACACAATATAAATATGAACAGTATGGAAACTAAGCCTATTTGTTGAAATAATTACCTACGCTCCACTGCAGCACTAGGGTTGTCACTCTTAATGTTTTTGAAACTGAACTATATTTATTAAAATATTTGTGTTCTCAAACAATCAAGTTGGAATTCGTTATTTCAACTCGATTGTTTACTAATAACATTTAAATAGGTAATCTCATGGCTTCGGTTAATACCAGTAAAAGAAGATTGTTTATAACACGGAACAGTTTAAAATCAATACACAACAACTTGTGAGCTTTATCAATATGGCGTAACCTTTTACAAGTGGCGTGAGCCGCGAAAAGACGAAAACGTTTCGTGCGATCCTTGTCGGAAGGGCGCGCGGCTTGGCGCATAATTATGTGGCGCCGATGCCTGATTAACCCGGCGCGGCCGCGCACCGTACTATGCGTTTCAACTAAGGATAGGATGACCTTGGCACCATATTGTGACAACAATTAAGTTTAACAAAAAAATACTTTATGCAAATTACTTAAATCTTGTTCATGTAATTTTCGTATTATGATTATTGTTTGTCTAATATAGGGCCAAGGTCATCCTATTCTTAGTTAAAACGCAATCGCATAGTAGGTAGCACGTGTTAACCCGAAAATGCGTGAGCATTAACTAATCGTCTTGGCGCGGCACTCACGACTGACAGCACCGCGACAACCGCTTAGGGGTCTCGTCGATTCGCGTGTTTGTGTGAGTGTGCCGTTTCGAACGTTAGTTCGTAGTTTCCGTACTGTTCATATTTATATTGTGGCTGGGATCCCATAGATGGAAACCGATGTTATTATTATTATTTAGTTAACAACTACTTACAGCTAACCAATGCGGTAAACTGGCTTTAATTAATACTTAATTTAACCAAATTGTTACTTATAACTAAAACTAATTACAAACAAAGCATCCATGTTCTTTCCTTAGTCCTTTATGTTCCGGAGCAGCGGTAACCCTTTCGGACAATCCCGCTTACCCGGCAAGGATACAATGTCCCTAAGTTACGAACAATATACATAATATTTAAATATCGAATGAAAAACGCTACAAATGCGATATGAATTACAATAATATCCACACAATATGCGAATTGGGTTTTGCTCCTTATCACTAAACCGTTACGAATATAAGTCCCATTCGTCCAGGATTACCCATATTTGTCGTCTGTGAACGAATTCGGAGTTTTTTCCTTTGTAACGATTTCCGATTGAATAGTAATCGCGGAGATAGAAAGAACTGGACTTAATCTCTTTGGATTAAGTAAGGAAGCAATACGGTGCCTTGGCTTAGCTTCATCTAACGTTGTCGACTTTGTATAGTTGAAAGGTGAAACGACTTAGAGAATACAGTAAACACGGTACAGTTTGACACGGTTGGCGCAGTGGTTGAGCGATTGACTGCGCAGCATGTCGCGGGTTCGATTCTCGCACGGAACAAATATTTGTACGACCTACAAGTATTTGGTCTGGTTAGTGTTTTTCTTTCTATTTATAATATGTGTGTGTATTTACAAAAAAAATGTAGGTATATAAGTACTTTATTAGCCATCTCGTAACCATTACACAAGCATTAGGTTGCTTAGCTTGGGACTATATGGTGTTGTGTGAAATGTCCAAGGATATTATTACAGTAAAATAAATTAAGTGAGAGTGCATCTATCTATTCAGGGTGATTTATCAGAACGAATGACAAACAATGACAGGGTTCAGAGCACAGAAGAGATAAAGAGGTTAGAAGGGCCTTGTGGGCGGAACAGGCGCGCCACACATTTGCGCGGGCGCTCCAAACTCAACCGAAGTTAGAATCACCGGTCAACAGTCACGCTCTTATTGTGAAAGCGTTCAATTCTCCGCGGAAAAAAAGAATTATGCCGTCTTGCGCAATAATAACGTGTCGGAAAAGAAGTCAGGAGTGTAATGTGGCCCGAGGAGGGATTTCTTTTCACCGGTAAGTCCAAAAACCTTAAAATACGAGTGATATTTGTAATTATTACAAAAGTATTATGTAGTTTGTAGACAAAAACGATAAAATCGCATTCAGATGCAAAATAATACATTGCTTGCAATACATGGGTACGATCTTGTACGACGTGAGCGGTCGCTCAATGTATTGCGTTCACTGCGAACGTCACGAGCGTTGAGCCAAAGCTGCAATTCTGGGAAATCTATGCGCGTCGATAGTGTTGTACCAAATTGTAAACAATGTCGATATTATTTTATTTTAGTTTGCATAGCATTTTATTTTGAAAAATTCGAATTTAAAAGATAGCAAGCGCATGTTATTTAATAAATACGTATTATTGCAGGGACAATAAAAATATTTGCGTGGAAATTCAGTCTAAATTATTATTCAATATTAAAATATTTTTTTATTTTTACTTGTGTCATTTATTTGCTGACTTACTAACTTTAAAAACGTTCAAAATCTAGTCGCAGTTTCATCTCAGCGACAAGTTTGATCAAAAAACTGATCAGAAATGTAGGGAAATTAAAGGTGTTTTTGACAGATTGAGGCTGTGATCAGACTGTGAACATTATTAAAATAAAGAGAATTGCCCCTCTTAATTACTCCTTATCCCAATAAATACGTTACTCATCAAAAGTATTTAATTTTGAACAAAATAGCCCTTGACATTATTGGATTTCAATGAATGTCTTAGGAGATTTTACGGTTTTAAAATATCTCCGCAAGGCGGCCGGTCATTAGCTTCCTATAGTAATATGTATTATGTGATAATCGTTAGTAATATTCTTATAGTAATATATTATTTTAATAGGCTTTTTCCTTAAATTAACGCGGGTGAAACCGGTGGGTACAGCTATTATTCATAAATTAACATGATAAAATTAATAAATACTTTTTCACAGAGTAATTAACAATAAATTAATTAGATCATATTATGTTTATTCGGCTTAGCAAAAGCCGAAATTTCTTATTAAAAGAAATTTTAAAATTTCTTTTTAGTTGCTTTTGCTAATTATAGCTTTATTTTACGTTTTATGTTATTCAAAATGCTATTTTTCTTTCTTTGTATTATTATGACGTAAAACAAAGCTGCAACTAGCATATAACGAAAGAAAAGTTTAATAAATTTAATTTAATTTAATAAATTTTACTTAATTCGACTTTGATTTAATTTAATTTAAATATGTAATTAGGAAGTCCACAATATTTGCACCGTACCCGCAACTTAAAAAAATGCAAAACTTTAATTAACAAAGTTACAGTAATTTTATCGATATGATTAATCGACCTTTTGGTGACCGTAACATATATGAGAAATAAATTGCTTTTACATGTGTGTGAGTGTACGTCCAGGGCAGTATTTGCGTTAGTGTGAGAACCAATAATAAACATGCGATCTAAGTGCGTGTGGTTTATTTGTGTGCGTAATGCGCGTACGTATTTATCTCTTGCTTGTAGTGGAGAGGCAGAGTGGGAGACATGCGGCGACACGCGTTCTAATACAAATCAGGAACTACTTCCCTTCTAACCTCTTTATCTGTTCTGTGGTTCAGAGGCCAGCACATCAAGTTACCTCTGTCAAATTTCTTTGATAGATTTTGAACTTTATTACAATAGTATAAGGTTCATTTTCCATTGTGACGTCTGGACATTGGTGCAACCGTGCACATAAGATTATAATTTTTGAGCAGTATTAAAGTGAACCCAGTTTGTATGAAATGTAACATGACCATTCCGTGATTCTGGGTCACTCAAAAGAATTCGCAGGAAAAGCTATTTAATATCAAAAACTATTGTGGACTGAAAAATTCCAGGAATATTAAATATGTTTTGTTAAAATGTTTTCATCGCTACATCACAATGAATGTTGGAATAATAAATTTCAGTCGTAAACTTTTTTGTATTAATAACTCTTTTTTTATTATATTCTTTTTCTTATCTTCTTTGCTCAAATTTAGTATCTGTATCGCTAACCGTGGAGGCTTATAAATGGCCAGTGAATTACCTCACTATTATTCTACTGCAAGCCACTCAACATAATAAAATCAAATAGGTAATACGGGCTGGTCCCCGCAACTCCACGTCAATGCGTGTATTTTGCGTACGGTAGGTACAGTAAAGTATAACATTATTATTATTATTACAAAACGCCAATAACCAAAATTATTAATTATTAATCATGAAAAGGCCATACCTACTCTATATCTTTTTGAAGATTATCTATTGCCGATTATTGCGGTCTGATACAGAAGCTGTGCGACTAACGCACTAGACCTATGAGCAATGCGTTGAGCAGCGATAGCTTTAAACTTTAGCTTAGCTAGGTATGACCGTCGGACTGTCAAGTCTCAACCAACGCACGTACCTCTAAGTTTTCGGATTCATGTGCCTACGTATTGTATAATTATCACTCAAACTCAAACTCAAAGTATTTATTTCAAATAAACCAATTACAGGCACTTGTGAATTGTCAAGGGGTCGGTCAGTCAGAAAGATGAAGCTAGTGGCCCATTCCAAAGCAGTACGTACCTATGGAGAAGAACGGGCAAGAAACTTCATGGACACTCTTTTAAACAAAATATTGGTTACACTAGCTTAAAAAACGTCGAGAGGAAACCGCCATGCCCTAGAGATATTTCTCAACAGTACGTGAAGCTAAGTCAGAGGCCCAAAGCAGCATAAAAATTATTTTAGTCACCAGTTTAGTCACTAAACACACGAAACAGAAAGAGACTAGACCTATAATCCCGAAAATATAGTCCCATCTGAATGTAAAAAAGAACCTAGAATAATATCTACGAAGACTTCTTATTATCGAATTGTCCCGTCTCAATTTTAAAAATATGTTACAAAAGTATAGGATAAAATAGCGAAATACATTTACTTTCTTCGCAAAAAATTCTAAGAAAGTGCTTGAGGCCTTTGTCTTCAGGAATTGATTTCATACGCGACGACACTGGCGATACCTTTTCAGGTTCAAAAGACATGACATTTTTACATTAGGGACCTTTTTTATAAATAACAAATGAAATACAAGGATTGTACATCATATGGTAGCTTAAACGCGAGAGCCCTTGAGGCCAGGATCCAGACTTTACCTGGCAAGCCGTCGGGTCCTGGGGCGGTATTCTTGGCCTTCAGCCTTCCTACCTCGGTAGGAAGGCGCTCAGTCGGTCTGTAAGTAGGTTCGCTCTCAGATCTACCTCGGTCACTTCTGGGATGTCGTCGTCCTCGTGGTCCGCTTCGGACACCGCAAGAGCGGAGCCATAGGCGGGGGAGAATGCTCCCCCCGTGAAGGGAACAGAGCGCTTACCACCTCCTCCACCAGCTGATGGCGGAGACTCTGCGGAGGACTCAGAGGGTGGGCCTAAGTGCGGAGTTTGTTCCGCACCTTTTTAAATGGGTGTGTTTAGAGTCTCCACCATCTCCTCGCGGACCAAACCTGCCCGCTGGAGAGCCTCTTGGAGGGCGGTCTTTACCGCTCTGTACCACTCGAGTTCATTCCGATGGCGATTTATTCGATTACACGTGAAAGGTATTCGAATTCGATACTCTTTTAGCTATCAATACAGACTTACTCATGCTTCGAACGACGCATTGGCCAGACCAGGCACCTTACAAAGACTCAGTAATGAAGCTCAAGTAACTATCGAAGCATTCGCAAGCAAGCATCATTATATTTTAAACTAGCGGCTCCCGCGCGGTTGACCCGCTGCACGGCTCCTATTGGTCGTAGCGTGATGTTACATAGCCACGATAAATGGACTATCCAACACAAAAAGAATTTTTCAATTCTAAAGATTATCGCGTTCAAACAAACAAACTCTTCAGCTTTATAAAATTAAGTATAGATATATAAAAGTATTTTATCTTGGCAATCAAAGAAAAACTCAAAAAAATAAAAAAATAAACACTAGCGTTAGTAATCTTCGTCACAAACACGTTAATCGATTCAATTCAATTTCGATTGCTAATTAGAATCGATAAAATCATCGGACATCGAATTAGATTACGTACAGGTGTTATCCTATAATCGTAGTTAGCTTAATTGTCAAGTTTCAATTAGTACAAACGTGGCCTACATCTCTGATGACGTGGTCGTTTTAGTATTCCGTAATTGATAAATACATAATTAGGCTCTTTATACAGGCTGGAATTTTGTAATGCCATCTGAAGGGAAAGTACTCTTAATACTGTAGACAGAAAATTGAACTCAAAGAAAACATTATTTTATTGTTGAATAGAAAGAAAGTTGCCATCAAATATTTTCAAAAATTCGCTTGCCACACCCGTGAATCGAACCGACTAAAATCAGTAAAAATTCAAAAACTACTAACGGATCTGGATAAAACTTGGCACAAAGATAGATTATAGGCTGGAATAGCATATAAGCTATCCCGGCAAAATTTACGGTTCCCGTGGAATAATTTCCTACATACACGCGGGCGAAGCCGCTGGCAAAAGCTAGTTGTTCATAAAACGTGCTCGATTTGAAAATTTGTTAGACGACTCCAAGCTTTATTCTTTACTTTGATAAACTTAATAAAATTATGTCTCTTTTTCATTCTACACCTAACTGAAGTACCTACTAACTAGAAGTATTTTGCTGCTCCAACATTTAATAAGAAAACAGGTGCTTCTACTTTGAAAAACTCCTTTTCTTCAGAAGTGGATAAAGTTCGAAGCGATATCGATAAAAAGTTTGTCGGCACCAATCGAATAGGACTCGAGCAATAAATATCGTCTGGGATGTCAAAATAACTATAAGTTTGAACTGGTCTGCACTATAATGAAAACTGGGAAAAGTAGTGCATTAAAGCCATGTTTTTTTTGTGAAAAGCATCTCCCATTTCAACCTAAGAAGCTTGCCTCAATAAGTTAAGGACTCCAGCAAAGGCTTCAAAACTCATCAAACTAAGCAACTATACGGTAAGGGCATTCCCTTTGGGGTGCGAATCTCTGCTTAGTCCAACCTGGGAGGTCGTCTACTGCTTAACCGGGCTTGCCTGTGGATGCCTCAATAAGTTAAAGTGTCCAGCCAGGGCTTAAAAACTTATCAAACTAAACGATTAAACGGACCTCTGCTTAGGGCGTCACTGGGAAAGGACAACAAGAGACAGACTGTATCGGATGAGGGAAACCTACAGGCTCATCGGCGCGGGCTGGCGAGAGTTGGAGTGGGAGAGCCACGTTTACTAATTGACCTCTTTATATGGCTCCAAATAAGGTCCTCTACGCGGTTTGTGGTAACGCGACTTGCGTCAAGCGAGTCGCGCGCGCGTCAACTGCTTCCGTCCGTCACTCTGCAAGACGCGCTGCGGTCTTTTGTGGCATGCTCTAAATAACTTCGTTCATTTAATTTGTCAGTAGTTGCTACGGGGTAACTATCCAGAAAAAAAATGAATTTTATTATGCGGATTATTTGAATCAAATCATTCCATATAAATGATATAAAACTAATAGAAAATATAAACGGTATCCATCGCCATTCCATTTTTAAACTGAATATCTAATTTAGTATTGTGACCCATTTTCAATAAAGCACCATGACCAATTCATAAAAATAAATGAAGTACGAAAATGTCTGATCGAGATTATTGTATTACGTCACAAAATTCCGGATATTGAACGATTAATCCACGAATCAAAATTCCTATCCGTCTTTTTCCGTCAGCGTATATTACGAAGGAACATGCCATAGAATCTAGTAAGTGTGAAATAACACATTTCATTTTTTTTTTTGTATAGGTACCTCAATACGGATAGTTAAAATTATTTATTAATAACTAGCTGTGGCCCGCGGCTATGCCCGCCTTGCTCCTTATTCTTTTTATAGAATAAAAGTAGTAGTAATAAAAGCCTACGTTACTCCCTATAACATTTGCTATCGGTCATTAAAAGTCCATTTAAAATCGGTCCAGCCGTTTGGGAGATTAGCCGGAACCGACAGACAGACAAAAAAAATAAAAATAAATTATTTTTTGTTATAACTACCGTATAAACTTTCCCAGGCATTTAATAAAACGCTGTTATTTTGTTATTACAAACAGACACTTACATTTTATTTATTTGTATAGTTCAAATACTAGAAACAATGTATTACCATCTTGTTACCATAACACAAGCATTAGGTTGCTTAGCTTGGGATTATATGCGACATATGAAATGTCCAAGAATATTATTATTATTAGTTAATTCGTTAATCTATTCCAAAATTGAAAATGGCTTATTCAAAATAAAAACAAAAGTTGTAGACATACATACAGTCAGACGCGTCCTGAAGAATATCCAGTTAAATAAAACACCCAGTACTTAGGAAAAGATCACATCATGATATTTGATTACTAACCTTATCTACGTTTAAAGGTACACCCAATCACCAAGCAAATGAAGTACTTATGGCTTAATTAACACAAAAAAAATACAGTGTCTAAAAAATCATCTTGTTTAGAAGCGCTAAAATCAGGCTTTGACCAGGACAATTTTATGTTCGCACGGTTCTGTGTCAGACGTAAATAACTTTAAAAGAACTGTCGTTAGACATATCCAACAATAGACAATGGATTGAGAACCAAAGTTTCGCTTCTGTAACTTCCTACTCTATGGCCTTACTTATTCATAAGGAGAGGGGACAACTGCGAGGGTCAACTGAATCAACTAAATCCAATTCGTGTGTCCAATGTATACCATGGGGACCTATTTTATATACATAAATTCACGCCTGTAATCCCCGAAAGGTTAGGCAGAGGTGTACCTATAGTATCCCCGCATTTCGCCAATTATGTTTAAGTCCCATATAATAGGGGCCTATTGCTATTAACGGGGCGTTAAAGCTGCTGCTGAGAAATTCTAAATAGAAAAGCCCAATATCAATTCGCCCCACCCGGGAATCGAACTTAGGACGTCATGTACAGCAATAGTGCTTTTTTTTTTGAAGGTAGCAAATCATCAAATGACTTCTCCCGCTCTGGTTGGAGCGGAAGGGAGTATCAGACTCTTACTGACTAAAACCCACCCATGATCCTTCCTTAGCCCTTTATGTTCCGGGGTAGCGGTAACCCTTTCAGACAACCCCACTGCTGCAGTAGTGCTTGCAACTACTACCAACGACGCAGACCTATTTTTAGAAGACATTTTATGATTAAGCAGTCTGTATTTTACTTACAGAGGAATTTATGGGGTCTACTTCGTCCGCCTTTAGAAATATTTTAACATCATGCTCGAGATACATATTGGTGACAGTAGTTATTAAGACAGTGGGATTGTCCGATAGGGTTACCGCTGCACCGAAACAGAAAGAGCTTTTTTTTTTTTGAGGGTGGGAAATCAACAACCGAAACACAGAAGGAACAGAAAGGGCTAAGCCGAGGAAGGAACATGGATGAATTTTAATCAGAAAAAGTCCCTCTCTTCCTCTCCACGCAGAGCGGTTGGAGTCATTTAATGATTCCCATGACCCATATGACATCCCAGATGACCCATAAAAAAAATGAAAAAGACTAGATACATTTAGCGGTTGCTCGTTCTTTGCAAGTAACCATCACAACTTTCAACATTAAATTCGGGTATCTTCAGAATTTTTACCGTAAGTTAGTGGTATGCAAGACGTAGTTTTAAACGTTTAGAGTGTCTAAATGTGAAATTCCAAATATAAATATGAGTCAGTTTGGCGTCCAACTTTCAAGCAGTATCATTAGAGCCATTCAGTAAAAATCTCACCGTGATTTAACTTAGGCGAAATGAGCTTCAACTCTTGCTGTGAACTGTCATTCTTGACAGCCTTGACAGAATAACAGCTGTCAAGCTATCAAGAATAACAGCTGCCAGCTACCAGCTGTCAAGAATAACAGCTCACTTCATCGTCTTTTTCTTGGTGAGATTATTACGGAATAGAATCACTATTCTTGACAGACATTACCCAAAATAAGAAAGAAAAAATATAGAGCGACTTAAACCACTAATGCCAAAAATGTGTCAAATATTTGAAGTTCATGAAGCTACATTTACCTTCCTATATTATATTCATCTACTGTTGGAATTCAACAATGTAACCTACATTTAAGACTGCCCACGCAACAGGATTTTATCGCCAAGCCTTTCATTTCAATGTTACTTCTAAGTAGTATAGAAGTTGCATATAATACTTTAAACAAAACTTGAATGTTCAAATGATCCCTGACTTTAAGCTCTGTTGCAGGGATGGCCACGCAAGCCACGGGTAATAGCTAGTTCTTTGTGTTTTTTCCCATTACTTTCATAAATATTACATCACGCCTGTTTTCCTGAAGGGATGGGCTGAGATGTTCTTAATATTACACCCGCATTTTGGCATTAACCTCTTAAGCCATTCACGCCTAAGTTTGTGTAATAAGGGCGAATCCACCCACTAATCCAGACTCCTTTCTGGTACTAAGAAATTCTTCATGGAAACACCTAATAACCCTTTGACCTATCTGGATATGGAACTCGAGTACCTGGCGCTCAACAGTTGTGCTCGTGACCTCTAGACAAACGAGACAGTCAAAGAAGACAATTCCAGTGATTCTGCTAGGCATATTAAAAAAAAATGACAGTCAACCAATCCGCACTGGCCCGTGGTGAATAACAGTCCATATGAACACTACACGCCTACCCAAACGTCCTTTCTTGTTTTATTGTTCGTCGACTCGTTGAGTTCCTAAAGTTCTGAGTTGAGCTGCAAGATTAATGACAAATGCGTGCACTGACTAGACAAGCCCACTCAATCTGTATGGTTTTTTCCTCAAAAGACCATTTCAGACACAAACCTATATGGTCTTCACATGACTTGAACAAGATTATGTTTGGAGTTTAAAAAAGACTATGACCTCTGGATTTGCTTCGGCCTTTCTTCTTAGAGAAGTCAGGTAGGAAACGCCGCCCCTATATTAAAATATTATTGACGTGTAAAAGTGTTTGTAAAAACCCATTTACAAAAATAATAGTTTTCAAAAAACTAAAAAACACGCTTTTTATAGAAAACCGTACTAAAAAATAGAAAATTAAAATTTATTTATTTAAAAGCGTGGGGGTCTTTTTAATATAATATTCACCAACACCATGCACCCCACGCTTTTAAATAAATAAATTTTATTTTCTATTTTTTAGTACGGTTTTCTATAAAAAGCGGGTTTTTTAGTTTTTTTTTTAACTATTATTTATTTCCTACTTTTTAGTTCAAATTAATATAATAATAATAATAATAATAAAAACGTTTATTTTCTCCACCACATAATGAAAAATTGGTATAATACCTACATAATTGTGTATACAAAAAAAAAAAAAAAAATACATTGATGTTGTGGAGACTGGAGCCTGTACTAGGAATACCTGTGTTACAGGTCTCCAGGCCTCCAAACTACACGGACAAGTCGCACTGGTAGACATTTATAATTACAGATGGTAACCATAATGGGGTGAACAATAAAAATAAAAAATAATAATTACATAACAGCAAAGAAAAATAAAAGCAAATAATTGATAAATTAGACAGCAAAAAGGGTCTGTAGGTGTGGGTGTGAGTGCATGAGCGTGGGTGTGTGGGTGTGGGTGTGTTGTGTGTGGGTGTGGGTGCGTAGTGAATGTGCGTGTGGTATTCAAAGCTTGTCTTAATAGTTATAGTATATACATTGTGGACATTTTGCGCTGCTTTTATGAGGCGACTTCCAAGAGTCTCTCAGTGGCTTCATAATCGTGAGATTGAAGCCAATTTCGAACTTTAGTTTTATAATTAAATATGGATAAGGAGTAGATGAAAATGGCTTTATTGACTTTATTGTAAAGGTAATCTCCTAGGAAACAAAAGTATTTACGACTGAAGCTGGTTTTGAAGGACCTTGATTTACAGACTGTGTGTTTGCGTCTTTTGGTAAGGATTTCGACAGGATTGTATGGAAGTTGAGAATGCCTACGAATGATTGTGCTTAAAATGAATAACTGGCGAACTGTCAGTACTTTACACTGCTGGTAAAGTTCTTTCGTTGGAAAGGGAAGTTTACGACTTACTTTCAGAACAGCTCTCTGAGCTCTTTCCAACTTCAGCAAGGATGTCTTTGGGGCTCCGCCCCAAGCCGTTATGCAATATGATAAGATTGACTGAACTAGTGCATAGTACACGGTGTCGATGGTCCCAGTTTCCGCTACATGGCGTAGCTTCTTGAAAACATATATCAATTTTCGCGTTCTCGCTGTAAGTGTGTCTATATGCGGCTGAAAACTGAGACGATCGTCAATCTGAATACCCAAATATTTAATTACAGCCGTTTTTTTGAGAACACGACATGAGCAAGGATTGCCTTGCACGGAAGAGCAAGTGTGCGATGTTATAGAAAGATTTGTATAAGATGGGATCGCGTGATTTTTCATGTTAAAGGGAATATACATCGATTTAGACACGTTAAGAGTGAGTTTGTTATTTTTTAACCACTCCGCGACCATGTCAACACCGAGCTGAGCATTTGAATAAACTTCTTCCCATGAGTCCGCGTGAAAAAGCAGAGCTGTGTCATCCGCAAACGTGATGATCCTACCACCATGTAATTTGAGGTTACAAAGATCGTTGATATACATCAAGAACAATGTGGGGCCAAGGATACTGCCCTGTGGTACCCCATAGGTAATGTCAAGATCATCATTGCACATATCACCAAGCCTTACTCTCTGCATGCGATTTGTAAGGTAATCAGAAAATAATTTAAGTTGCGTGCCTCTCACTCCAAGCCCCTCCAGCTTCTCGAGGAGGAGCGGGGCAGAGACTGTGTCAAAAGCTTTTGCTAAGTCCAGAAAGATCGCCAGCACCTTTTGTTTGCCATCGAGATTTATGGAAACAAAGTTCACTAGTTCTTGGACGGCATCACTGGTTGACTTTTCGGATCGGAAACCAAACTGAGAAGGTGATAACAGTTTGTTTGACTCGAGATATTTAGTTAATCGTTTATTTATTAATCTTTCTAGAATCTTGGATACCGTTGGCAAAATAGAAATAGGTCTAAAGTTATTGACACAGCCCCTGTCGCCCCCCTTATGTATAGGGTGAATTTCAGCAAGTTTCAGAGAGTTTGGGAAAGCACTAGTCGAAAAGGCAAGATTACAAATGTAAGTCAAGGGTGGCAGTATAATGTCTTTATAACGCTTTAGGAAGACAGCAGGGATGTTGTCACGACCAACCGCACAGTTGTTTTTGAGGCCTTGGATGATTTGTTCAACCTCAGCTATATCGGTGGGCAGTAAAACAAAAGATTGTGCGAACGTGTTTTTAGTGCGTATCTCAGGGAATTGATTATTGCTAGGTAGAATTTTATCAGCAAGATCCTTGCCCATGCCTGCAAAAAATGAGTTTATCTTGTTCAAGTCGTCGCGGGGATGGCTTTTAGTTATTAGTTCAGTAGGAACGTCCTTGTATTTTTTTGTATTGGTGACTGTCTTTACGGCTTCCCACAGCTTTTTGCTGCTGATAGCGGCAGCCTTGCTGATTTCCAATCTCTCATATTTAGTTCTTATGTTTTTTTAAAGATCATTGCAGAAATTCCGATATCTTTTGTACGTTACTTCTAGCGTTTCGTTATGTTGGTCTTTTTTTTTAAGTTCCTTAAGTTTTTGATGCATATTGTCACGGTTCCTCATACACATATATTGTCATCAGTCCTCGATAAATCTACAAAGTTTGAATGAAATCTGGCCGTTTAAAGTGGGTCAAAATCACGCTCAAAGAAGTCAGTTACAAACATACATACATGTGAAGCTAATATAAAGCGTGTAAAAATAAAAATAATTATCACTCCCTCTCACAGAGGCCTAGCCAAACATTCCCAAACATTCCCAGCAATGGGAATATTGATTGATTGGTTAATTGATTACGCAAATTAAAAATGTTCACAACCTCTGAACTAGGTAAAGCTTGAAACTCGCGTGTACATAACACCAAGTTCCGTACAAGAAGTATTAAGTTCACAAGGCTTACGTTTCATGCCCGGAGGGATGACTTCCAAGCCTCTCCGGCTTAATAAAGAGGAACTCGGCAACTAATTTGATTCCTGATTTAAACAACTTCATTTCTTTACTTAGGGCTGATTTCTCAATAGTCAGATTGACTTTTATTGGAGGAATAAAAATGGCAGTTTGACAGGTTTTGCATAGAAAATAATATGTCAGACTTTTATTCATCAGATGAAAGTTACTCTGACTATTGAAAAATCAGCCCTTAATAAATAAATAATTATCTTTTCCGTAAAACTACGTGTCAATTTAATTGATTTGTTTTTCATCTGAAAACGCAAAATTTGGTGAAAGTGTTTGACTTTTTATTTGATGGATGTCAGTGCGATTTATGTTAAAATAATTTAAAGATCATCAGCGATGACATACAGATACCAAAAACAGCAGTGATAGCCTAGTGGTGTGACCGGACTGCCTAGTTTTAGAGTCCAAACCCAAGGCACGCACCTCTGATTTTTCGGATTCATGTGCGTATTGTATAATTATCACTTGCATAAAAAACGGTGAAGGAAAACGTCGTGAGGAAACCGGCATGCTTGAGAGATATTTCTCAACGGCATGTGAAGTTACGTCAGAGGCCCATGGGCAGCATAAAAACTCTGACAGCAGGTTAGTCACTAACCACACCAAAAGAAGAAGAAGACCGAATAGAACAGAGAATTAACATTTTGTTACGGAACCCTTGTACGAATACTTGATTATTATCTATGTATGCAAATAATTTTAATTAATGTATGTTCGAACCATTTTGCATTATTATTTTAAACGCACAAAATGCATTCTGACCGTAATTATTTCAATTACGCTCTGAATAAATTAATATTTTAATGAACTGTAATTATGTAACAAACTACAGTTATGTATGTCTCTATGCATGTGTGCTATATATACACCAAGACTACATAAGATTTTATCAGTCAAAACTACACTAAATAGATATATTTCTCTCTAAGTAGGTTCTTAATAGAAATTGCGATAGTTATTTGAAAATTACATTTGGACTTCAACAATATAACTCAATGTCCTATAAATCTCAGTTCTCACAAATTCATTCATGTGACAAATCCAAGTAATATTGATACGACAGAAATGTACCAGTTTCGAGAAATACTATCACATTTTATCTTCAATAGCCATCGATCCAATAATGTTATAACTAAGTTCTAGTCTCAGTAGAACATTCGAATCAGCGGGATTGTCCGAAAGGGTTACTGCTACCCCAGAACATAAAGGGCTAAGGAAGGAACATGGATGGGTTTTAGTCAGTAAGAGTCTGACACTCCCTTCCGCTTCACCTAGAGAGCGGGAAGAGTCGGTGATGATTTCCCACACTCTAAAAGCAAAAAAAAAACTAAGTAACAATGGATTGGTAAACAATTTTTTTCTATACCATACCGTTAAAAATTGATTCGCATAGTGTATTTTCCTTCCTCAGTATTTTTTTCGTGCGATTCAATCGAGCTTCATTTAATTAACATCAAAACCGTCTTCGATTTGAGGAGATAATCTAAAACTTCTCTAATTAATAAAGTCGCAGGTGTTATTAAACAACCGTGAGCAGTGACCCAGAGGTATCGGCCACGACTTAAGAATCGTGAGTAAACCCACGCAGGCACTTTACTTTGAGTATTTATTCATCATCACTGCTCTCAAAAATGTCAAGGAAAACATAGTGAGGTACAGAGGCCAGCACATCTAGTTACCACAATCTGTCAAATTTCTTTGATAGTATTTCATTTTATTTATTGCAAAGACATAAGGTTCGTTTTTAATTGAGAAAATTTGACAGTTAGGGATAGCTTGATGTGCTGGCGTCTGTACAAGTGACCGGCATATCCTACAACCGAAATTCAAAGACATGTGACATTCACCAAGTCACACTGGGCCTGCGTGGTGATTTATGGCCCACTCTGTCTCACAGATAGGAGGCCTGTGCCCCAGCAGTGCGAAAATTATAAGCTGATTATGCTGATGCTAAACCAACGTGAAAATCTTTACAGACAGAGCATAGACATAAGAAACATCCCTACAAACTTCTTACCATCAAACCACAGACAAAAAATCTCCATACACAAAGACAAATACAATTTTCCGCTTCAATGAAATGCATTTCCAAAACCCTCGATATGTTATGTAGTGAGAAAGTGCCGTCTTCAAGAGATAAGCCCAGATGATTACGTAGGATTTACAGGAATAATATTACAGTTTAGGAACCAGATGGTATTGACCCTGGCTGCAGCATCAGGTCATGGTCAAATTGCGGTACTATCTTCGGATAAATCTTTGGAACTTAAAGTGATGTAACATAGCTACAATTTAAAGCTCAAGAAATGCCAATAGGGCAAGTTTCACCAATAAATATCTGTTAAACTATGAGATAACGCTTTTTTATTCTTAAATCTTAAAATCAGCTTAATGAGGACCGTTAAAAACAAAGTTCATAAAATCCTTTTCTATAATATTATAAAGAAGAAAGATTTTATTCATTGCATAAAATAAGAAAAGAAATAAATGTTTAGTCTGAGACAATGCGTTTCTTGCATCTTTTCTTGGGCGTTTTTAAACTTTTGTTAATGGTTTCCATTGTTAATGTGTAATTCGTTGTTGTTACAAATTCAAAATAAAAATAAGTAAGTTTTATTTTTTTAACGCTATACAAAAAATGGATGTTTTTAGCTACGGACCGCTGTTTTTAAGTACCAGAAAAACGCCGTCACCGAATTCTCCTCAGAACTCTGCTATATTTCCTTTCCCTAGTCGCCTTTTATGATTCTCGTAAGACAGAGGAAAGCTTTCTTTACCAAAAACCATTCGGATATAGAATTTTTATATCTCTTTTAGTAACCCCAAATATAGCTGTGGTGTATTGACTTTGATCAAATGTTTTTTATAAGATATTCGCTAGGCTCTTGGGAAGGATTTACTACCACGATTTGATTACAATGTATGTTTACGAACGTGCATGTTAGGAATATTTAATAAACTTGAGCGACACGCGAGCTTTTTGTTTATCCATTATATTTTGTCACGTTTATGGTATAAATTATATGGAAAAAATACACTTAACTTTGTCATCAACTTACTGTAACGTTTTCATTCACCAACAAGAAGTATTTATAATTTCTAAAAACATATGTACCGGTACTAAAATAATACATAAAACAAAGCCAAAATTACTTTTACACTCGATATAATATCGTCATAAAATACAGATTCAACTAAAATGTAATTACACTGTTACTTTTCAAAGCCATTCACTCCACTGGATGTAACAAAAAAAAATGTGTCAAAGCAAAACATTCACTGCATTCAGAACGTAGCACAAAAAAATAAATCTCGTAGCCACAGCGAGTTCGTAGCGCTACGGCGTAGACTCTTGGAGCTACGCGGGTGCTCTCAAGCGATTCTCACCCGACACTGGCTTTCAACCGCTGGGGATGCCAGCTGCGAATCAAATTACCCGATAACTTGCTAACATCTGAATAATAGAGTGGGGAGAACATTTTACCAGCTGCGTCATAGCGATGGTCTGCGTAAAAGTTTGCTTATGACTTTGGGAATTAATGAACAAAATGTGGCTTCTTATAATAATGAAATTTTCTTTGCCGCAGCTTTTTATGCAAACTCTGAATATGGAAGTGGGTTTGTATTACGAAATTCACTACTTTGCAAGCTTTTCTTGATCTTGCTTACCGATAAACGTATGTAATACAAGCAGATGTTTTTCTACGCATACAAATGTCATTATTAACATACATTTAAATATTTTCAACATGCTCACCCCCTATTACATGGCACCTAAAACATAACTGGAGAAACATGGATGTCACTACTGCATAACCTTTGCGGGAATATATACTTAATGTTATCCTACTACTATTATAAAGGCGAAAGTTTGTAAGTATGGATGTATGGATGTTTGTTACTCTTTCACGTAAAAACTACTGTATAGATTTGGATGAAATTTGACACAGAGATGGTTTATATCCTGGATTAACACATAGGATATTTTTTATCCCGGTAGAACATTCCTGTGGGATAATTTCCGACCTCCACGCGAGCGAAGCCGCGGGCAGAAGCTAGTGTATGTATATTTAAATATACTCTGAATACTAGTAATCTCACTTAAACATCAAAAAATTATCTTTTTTTTTCGATCGAACAGATTCTTTATTACAGTCAGACAACGATTAGTCGCGGTTCATAATTTTTCGTAAACAATAACTTTATTTTTATTATTTTCGCACTGATTTTATTTATTCCGCATAGAAAGAGTTGTAAAATTACATCTTCCCTTTTCTGGGGTAAATTTCGTTAGGCTGGCCACACCGCTAGCAACAGATATCTGTTGCGCCCCCATCACCCCATACAATTAATATTACGGAACCATAGTTTATGTTCCCATTTGTCACAAATACTACAAAAGAAAAACTGTTTCATAAAAGTAACATTATCGAGAATAAAATATGCGTTCGGCATAGTTGAGGAGAACATTTTGATACTTTATAAGGATATTCTTGTATGGAGATTTATGAAGATAGTTTTCGTAAAAAAATAGGTGGAAGTTATAACTTTGGAAAAGCCGTAATGTTAGGTCACATTACGCCTTTTGTAAAGTTATAACCTCCACCTATTTTTCCGACAAACTTTATGCATAAACTCCTAATTCTAATTTTGAATTTGTTTATCAAATTACTTTCACGGTGAAATTATGGAACATCCATAGATAAATGGAGTAACCATAGACGTCTTTTTTAATAATAAAAAGAAAGGATGGTTTACGTTACTTCTTGTAGAAACTAACTTATAGACATCGAAAAGTTTCGAGACATTTTGGATTTTGTTTTTTAACTTTGCGTCTGGAATTTTAACTTTTACTTCGGGGATAAATTGGCCCGGATTAGCATTTTTATATTTTGGCATATGTAATATATATAAAATAAAATTTTACGTTAATAAAATGTTATAATAATGTCTGTACATGAAAGATATATGGAGGCACCCAAAACCGTGATTGTTAGAATTTTTGTCTATACGTTTGTGCACGCTAATCTCAGAAACGGCTTATCCGATTGTAGATGTAGTTTCATAAATATATGTTGGTAAGCTTCACTTAACATTAAGTGTTTGTTTCATGTCAATCGGTTCATAAATAAAAAAGTTTATGTCAATCTAAAGTTACGTTGAACAATTGATAAACTATCTATATCTACATATCGTGTCTCAAAATTATCTCCCGATATTGCGATGTTACCGAACTCCACGCGGAAAAAGTCGCGGGCGAAAGCTATATAATATATAACATAATATTATAAAGAGGAAAGATTTGTATGTATGTTTGTAACGAATAAACTCAAAAACTACTAAACGGATCTGGATAAAACTTAGCACAAAGGTAGATTATATTCTGGAATAGCATATAAGCTAGCTTTAGCTTTTTATATCGGCAAAATGTAGAGTTCCCATGGGATAATTTGCTACAGAAACGCGGGCGAAGCCACTGGCAAAAGCTAGTATATGAATAAAACGTGTGTTACGTAGGTATAAATTTTTATACCTACTACACTTAACGCGGTCAGTCAGTATATGGGTGGTTTTAGCATATTCTTGAGGGAAATGTTTGTTTGCTAGAACAATGGCACGAAGCCTTTAGTAATTAACCTCAGTTGGAAAGAGACTGAACTATATTATAAAAGAATGAATTATTAATTAATTCATTCTTTTATATGCAGTATTATTTGTCTTCATATTACAGAAATGTATTGTAGTTTAGCTTGTTACCAAGTGTTTCTGTACGTACTGTATGATCGAAGTAACCCAGATTTTGTAACCATATTTGATTTAAAAGAGTGTCCATGGAGTTTCTTGCCCGTTCTTCTCCATAGGTACTACTGCTTTGGAATTGGCAACTAGCTTCATCTTTCTGACTGACCGACACCTTGACAATTCAAAAGTGCCTGTAATTGGTTTATTTGAAATAAATGCTTTGTGTTTGAGTTTGAGTTGTGTTTAATAATGATTGTGTTTTTAAGGTTCCGTTCCTCAAAAGGAAAACGGAACCCTTATTGGACCACTTTGTTGTCCGTCCGTCTGTCTGGCAGGCCCTTTATCACGGGAACGCATGGAGGTATCGAGTTGATATTAAAACCATATACTCAAATCTCCACTCTCTTGTGTGAAAAAATCAAACTTCTAAATTAATTTTTTTTAAAGATACGGTCGTTTATACCGGGAAAAAACCTATATTTCGACACTTTTCAGGGAACCAAAAATAGGGTACTTTCCGTTGACCTAAAACTATGAAATTTGGCAAGTAATATCGTCATAAACTGCAAGTACAGGAAGAAATCTGAAAACTATACATTTGTAATTAAATCATAAAAAATACAGTCTTTATTTAAAGTACGTAATCAGTACCAACAAGTTTGTACGGAACCTTCGGTGGGAGAGGCCGACTCGCACTTGTCCGGTTTTCAATTTTTTATCTAATAATAAACGTGGAAAAAATATAGTTTCTTATTATAATCTTTTAAAAATTATAGCCTACCCAATTCCCAGAGCCCCAACTCGCGGACGGACCTTCGGCGCGATCTCATGGCGGCCTGGAATCAGCGACTGTCACAAGCCAGCGCAGGGCACGCCACGATAGTGGCGGTAAGGCCCCTCTTTGAGGAGTGGCTAGAGAGGCGTCACGGCGCCCTCACCTACCGCCTGACGCAGGTCCTCACCGGACATGGATGTTTCGGGAGGTTCCTGCACATCATCAGGCGGGAGAAAACGCCCGGGTGTCACCACTGCGAGGATCGCCCAGAGGACATGGTAGAGCACACGGTGCAAACCTGCCCCGCTTGGGCGGAGCACCGCCGTGTCCTCGTAGAGGCGATCGGCGGCGGCGACCTCTCGCGCCCGGCCCTGGTGCAAGCCATGGTCCGGGGCGAGAGGGAGTGGGAGGCAGTCACCTCCTTCTGCGAAAAAGTCATGCTCGCGAAGGAGGTGGCGTGATGGGAGAGAGAAAGGTCCTCCCGTCCCAGCCGCCGCAGGAGACGCCCCGGGCGTCGGGAGCCACGTGACGACTCCCGGCCACCGTAGGCGCGGGCCTGCGGACGGTGAGTAATGGGTGACTCACCGTCCGATCAGCACCAGACCCGTGCCGTACGGCGCGTATATGTTCCACGCGCGCCTCAAAGAGATGTCAGCATATGCCTGCATTTACATTTATGAAGTGGCTAAGTTTGTCAAATGCCACAGCCATCTTTTCACCCCTAACGACAATACATTTAAACGAAAAGTTACCCACTGGCCCTTAAAAATGCCTGTTCCTAAACTAGAGCTGTTCAGAAAGAACTGTGCCTATATGGCACCCCTAATATACAACTCTTTGCCCAAAGGAATGACTGACCTGCCATATAAAAGGTTCTGTTGTGCCTTGCGAAACTGGTTAATCGAGGAGAGCTTCTACACCGTCAAAGACTTTTTGAATAAAAGCACATGTCGATCTGGTATCCACTAGTATAATATAATATAGTTCTTCGTCGTATTTCGTATTGTTTTTAATTTACTAATTGAAATCACAATATTTCTGATAATTGTAATTTTTATGATTCTAATAATTTTATTTCACATTTCTTATAAATTGTAATAATTCAAATAATTGTAAATTTATTTCAAATAATTCTTGGAAATTAATTATAATTTTGCATGCCCGTAATGAGGGTGAAATATGTCCTGCTCTATAATTTAATTTAACATCTTGTGTAACCATGTTTCAGGCAAATAAAATTGTTTGATTTGATTTATGAAGGGGCCCCTCAGGGCCAAGCCTGCCGGGTAAGCGGGATTGTCCGAAAGGGTTACCGCTACCCCGGAACATAAAGGGCTACGGAAGGAACATGGATGGGTTTTAGTCAGTAAGAGTCTGACACTCCCTTCCGCTCCACCCAGAGCGGGAGCAGTCATTGGATGATTTCCCAGCCATAAAAAAAAAAGAGCCCCAACTCATTGGTAATGGAAAAACGTTTGTAATTCCGAGAAACCCACGCATAACACAACTCCAAAACCGACTTATGCCTAACACAAAAATTTCGGAGCACAAGGAATTAATTAACAAATAAAACTCAAGTTTAATTAAAATACTGCGACAGGGACGCGTTTTGTGAATTTAAAACGAAATTAGTACGCCAGGTCTATTCAAGATGGCTTATGCATTTTTTTTTGTCGAGGGTAATTAATGACAGCCGCACGGGTTAATCCATCAGGTTAAGCTACGCTTGCCGGGGTTGGTCCGTGGATGGGTGACTTTACGCACCGAGACTCTTCCGTGCCGCAGAAAGCACGTTAAGCCATTGGTCCCGGCTGTCATTCATGGATCTTTGACAGTCGTTACGGGTTGTCAGAAGCCCGCGAGTCTAACAGTCAGTCTTACCAACGGGTATCGTGTTAACCAGTTACTGGGTTGTGGAGGTCAGATAGGCAGTCGCTCCGTGTATAATACTGGTATTCAGCTGCATCCGGTAAGATAGATTGATAGATAGATAGACGGTAGATTGATTTTGCATTTTTTCTTTTTGTTTAACAATAAAATTGTTTTGTTAAGAAAGTACGAGTACATTCTCGTTATAAATTGGACGTTAAATTACTCATGATTACTTTTTAAGTCAAGCTGTTACAAAATTAATTAGTTTAAAGGTAACAAAAGAGTGTTAATGCTTTATTAAAATGATTTTGAATGGCCGTGGCATGAAAAAAAACAGCTGCAACATTTATGATCGCATAACTCGTCAATATGTTGGGAACAGCATATTTTTTTTTCGAATTATTGAATCGCAATTTTTTTTAATGGGTTAACGGGAAAGCCTTTCGCTAATTAACATGACTGCAGTTTTAAGAAGTATTTACAAATGTATTTTATATGGAAAACGATGAAAAAACAAATTAATTATAATTCCAGCCTTTTTTTTTTAAGGCTGGGAAATCATCCAATGACTGCTCCCGCTCTGGGTGGAGCGGAAGGGAGTGTCAGACTCTTACTGACTAAAACCCATCCATGTTCCTTCCAAGGAAAGAAAGAAAGGGTTACCGCTACCCCGTAGCGGTAACCCTTTCGGACAATCCCGCTTACCCGGCAGGCTTGGCCCTGAGGGGCCTCTTCATATGCTGACATCTCTTTGAGGCGCACGTGGAACATATACGCGCCGTACGGCACGGGTCTGGTGCTGATCGGACGGTGAGTCACCCATTACTCACCGTCCGCAGGCCCTCGCCTACGGTGGCCGGGAGTCGTCACTTGGCTCCCGACGCCTGGAACGTCTCCCGCGGCGGCTGGGACGGGAGGACCTATCTCTCTCCCATCCCGCCACCTCCTTCGCGAGCATGACTTTTTCGCAGAAGGAGTTGACTGCCTCCCACTCCCTCTCGCCCCGGACCATGGCTTGAACCAGGGCCGGGCGCGAGAGGTCGCCGCCGCCGATCGCCTCTACGAGGACACGACGGTGCTTCGCCCAAGCGGGGCAGGTTTGCACCGTATGCTCTACCGTATCCTCTGGGCGTTCCTCGCAATGGTGACACCCGGGCGTTTCCTCCCACCTGATGATGTGCAGGAACCTCCCGAAACATCCATGCCCGGTGAGGACCTGCGTCAGTCGGTAGGTGAGGGCGCCGTGACGCCTCTCTAGCCACTCCTCAAAGAGGGGCCTTACCGCCACTATCGTGGCGTGCCCTGCGCTGGGTTGCGACAGTCGCTGATTCCAGGCAGCCATGAGATCGCGCCGGAGGTCCGTCCGCTCCGCCGCAATTTGCTGCGGAAACGGAGTTTCCCCCCGGCTTAGTGCCTCCGCGCGCCACTCGTACAGGCGCGCGAGGACTATCGCCTCCGGATCCCACGGCGGCAGTCCGGCAAGGAGATAATTCCAGCCTATTATTATCCTACTGTAGGGCAAAGGCCTGTTAGCATACAAAGAAAGCACAAGCATTGATCGTCACGCTTGCTCAAGGCGGATTGGCGATTTCAGCCTTAGCCAGGTACCAGGTACAGGTACATCCAGGTTACCCCTTTTTTTTGAGGGTGGGATATCATCAAATTGACGTGTTTAGCTTAGCTCTTTATGTTCCGAGGTAGTGGTACCTAACCCTTTCGGACACTCCCGCTGAATCCAGGTTACCACACACGATGACAATAATGTCCAAGATAAATTCAGAAAGTACTTACATGTTAATTAAAAAAGTTACGTTGTTACTTACACAAATTTTTACCCACAACCTCATGCACGAGACAACCAGGCTAATTTTATAATTAACTACCTATACAAAGATTGTAAAATATTTAAAAAGAATAACGGTGGAGTTTCTTGCCCATTCTTCTCTATACGAAACTAGGTAGTTTCGTTCTCCAAGAGGTCTTGGAAGGGTCATCTAGAATCAATTCTATTTATTGTTCATTTTGACGTTCCAAAGTGCCTTAAAAACTGGGACATTTTACGGACGGTTTCACAAAATTTTAAGGATGACTTACAAAAATATAATGTCATAAGTTATTGCCAATCCGCTTTGTCCTGTCCTGTAAAGAATTGTTAAAATGCGTGTTGAACACACATTATGTCTCGCTCCGAAGGCTGACATACTCCTATAATAGTATACTATTTATTTCCAGAATCACCAATTTATATTACCATGAATCATACACACAAAAAGGAATTTCAAGGGAGCCGGGGAGGAGGTTTGCATTATATATTGAAATCGATGCAAGGACAAAGCGTGTTAAATTATGTCAATTCATCAGGCACTTTTGTCTTCCGACCGATTAGTTTAAAACATATAAGAAGGCATCATGCAATCTGGCTAGCCTTTTCCCTACTATATTGGGGTCGGCTGAATACCAGTATTTCACACGGACCCACTGTCTATCTGACCTTTCACAACCCAGTAATTGGGTATTACGAAACCCCTTGGTAAGACTGGCTGTCTGGCTTTCGGGCTTCTGACTATCAGTAACGACTGTCAAAAATACTCGAATGACTGCCGGGACCAACGGCTTAACATGCTTTCCGAGCCACAGATGAGTCTCGATATCTAAAGATGGTCACCCATCCACAGGCCAACCCCGGCAAGTGTAGCTTAACCTAGTGGATCGATCCGTGCGGCTGTTATTACTTAGCCACGAGCTCCTTCTCGTTTATATAAGAAGGTATGTAATGTAGTAATTTATTCATGAATTCATAGTAATTTCCTTCCCAATAAAAAAAAAGCATATGGGTATCTATTTTATTTATTAATTTTGTTTTATATTTAGCACACGCTGCACCGGTTGACGTCATCACATCAACGCGGGTGTCGCTAAATATCAGCTCTAGGGCTCTGTCTCGCATGTGGTCGAAGCATTATGCTGAGCGATGGCCGTTTTGCGCGGATGTGACGCATCGTAGATAACTATAACTTTATTTTTGTTGTTTTTTTTTATTGAGTATGTCTTCTTCTTTCTTTATTTTTTTCATTACATATTCCTACAATGTTTATATTTCACCCCTTAAAGTACTTTCACCCAGAGGAAGGCTTAACTGTACAAAAATGGATATACGCGGAACGAATGGATGCACTCGTCGAGGTAACAAAGAGGAAAGAATATACAAGCAAGGAAGCAACAATTTTAGAGGTTCTTGAAATAGCACGTGCCCTAAAAATGTTTGCCCTACTTCCATAAAATCTGTATCCTGAAAATATTTTGGTGTTTCTTTTCACGTATTCGCTACTATGTGTTGTCATAGAATCTGTTGCGTATTGAAGAAACTACGTGTCTGTATAACACATTGGATTATGCGGGAGCACGCGGGTTCTTTTTTTGTATTCTCCTTTAGGTGTGGTTATATTTTTTAATTACAGTCTTAATTTGATTTCAAATATTACCCCCTTACTAATTAAAGGAGATTGTCCGAGAGAGTTACCGCCACCCCGGAACATAAAGAGCTAAGGAAGGAACATGGATGGGTTTTAGTCAGTAAGAATCTGACACTCCTTTCCGCTTCACCAAAAAATCAAATGACCCCTCCCGCTCTGGGTGGAGCAGAAGGGAGTGTCAGACTCTTACTGACTAAAACCCATCCATGTTCCTTCCTTAGCCATTTATGTTCCGGGGTAGCGGTCACCCTTTCGGACAATCCCGCTGCCCCTGTCGGCACCGGTACTTCACTTTGGAATATACACTAGCTTCACCTTTCTGACTGACTGACTCCTCGATTATTCAAAAGTGCCTGTAATTCTTTAACTAAAATAAATGCTCAATTCTAACTACTCCTAAGAGTAGTTTTAAATCCACAGACTAGAACTGACGGTCGGATTCCAAAACGATTTATCTAGATGAGTTGCCTCAGGTGTGCATAGTGGAATTACTTCTCAGACACTTCCAGCGCACCGGTAAACCGACTCGGCGTTATTGAGTCTTCGAGTGAACGAAGAGAACGGTGTCGTTCATCGTTTAAAACGTTCTCTTAATTTATTGTAAAGAGGATTTGTAGTGGTTTCATTTAAGAATAACTTTTTTTTTTAGAAACAAAGAAAGATATTTTATTTGGGACTCGCACAAGAAATACAAACAGAAATAATAATTAAAAATTAAAATTAGCAGCAGCAAAAATCAAAAAAATAAAAGAAAAACATGTTTAAAAACAAGACCTGTGCGAGGCTAAAAGGCTCTTATCTCAGAATAACGCTTGGATGTTAAAAAAATAAATAAATACCGCAGCGATGCGCTGGTATTCTGCTTGTATGCTGGTATGGCTTGCCGTGGCCCACAGACACACCTACGGAAATCTGAAAATCACACTTTGGAAATAAAAAATAAAAATTTACAGTCGCCGTATGCGTTTTTGACCTAAACCAAAAAAATCGAAAGTAATGGAAGGAAATTTTTCACATCCAGCAATGGGATAGTCCTAGCTGACTAGTCAGACTTCAAAACACCCTCCTTTTGAGGTCCGCCGCAGTCGGATAAAAGGAGATGGCCCTATAATTGACGCGTTATTTTATGAATATGGTAACACCGCTGTCTCCGACATTTCATGTACCTAAATCTCAGTACATTGGATCAAAGTTTAGAACACGTTATGTTTGTCTTCGCGCAATTAGAGGATCTTGGGGACGTACAGTGGTCCGCCAAGTTACCTACCTACGCGTTTGGTATGTTTCGGGGACATGAAAGTCACTTACATATACACTTGAGGTGCTCGATAATATGCAAGCATTACGGCGGCGCCCTCCATACTCCCAAGAGTCTCCATAGATTTTGTGGATGGAATGGAGTCCCATTCTGGGTATAAGATGATAAAAAAAGCTCTACATTCTTCTTCTTAGCGTGTCGATGGCAATCTATATCTCCTCGGCCCAGAATTCAGCTACGTGTTTAGCGCCATCACTAGCGTCCATCAGCTCCTGTAATGTGCATACGGCAGGACACACAGGACGAAATTAAGAGTCCCATCGTTTGTGGAACAGCACCACATTTACACTCCAAGGTGGAGCTGTCTATGAATCCCCATCTGAGCAGGTTTTCCTTGCTTCGGCCAACCTGGGTTCGGAGTCTGTTTAAAGCCTTCCAAGTTGATCAAGGCAAGTCGCTCCCAGGAGGGAGACGTTCAGCAAGTGGAACGAATGGAGTGGGTAAGGAAGCACTGTCTCGCCACAGCTTCAGTCTTTCTTTATTTGGTTCGACAGTGAGTGGAACGAAACACTTTAAAAAGCTGTTTCGGCTTTTCAGCCTTTGTGGCACAAGGATGTGGTCGTGCATGGGGTGTCGTCTGTCGGAGGCCAGTTTAGCTCTTTCGCTGGAGCTTGCTACCATTCTACGGACTTTTGGTGGCGCTATGCCTGCTAGAGGATACAGCATTTGTTCGGGGGTCGGTTTTAGACAGCCAGTGATGATCGTTTCGTTCAAAGCTGTATCCACTAACTCTGCATGGGCAGAACGACTCCATACAGGGCACGCGAATTCTCCCGCAGAGAAAGACAGCGCCAGCCCAGTAGTCCGCACGACATCAGGCGAAGCGCCCCATCTCGAAGAGACCAGCCGCTGAAGAAGACTGTTGCGAGTGTGCACCTTCTGCTTTTAAATGGCTTGATGATCTGAAACAGCTGTACCACTGTGACCCTCAAAGTAAACCCGCTAGCTAATGACAGCTCACTTCACGCTTACTTCATCTTAGTTATCACAGAATAGCACTTCTGGTGTTAAACAAGATCGAAGAAGATTAGGACGGAATCCAGTTCACGTATAAAATGTCGATAATTTTCAGCTTATATTGACAACATTTATGGGAATCACAATGTATGTTTGTATATAACTACTTCGGTAAAATTTTTGGGGTACGCAAAATGTTTCATTAAACTGGTAATAAAATTTATAATAAAATTCCTTGTATCCGTGTATTTTTCCGTGAAAGCAATTTTGGTGCAAAATTTATAAAATGCGTAGCAGTATTCGGTATCAATATTCTGAAGTATTGTAACACAAAAACAAATATCCCACATCAAATGAATTAACAAAAGAAGTGAACAACAATATCAACTAGTACTATTCTGTAAAAATATCACCGTCAAAAAGTAGGTGCAGTGAGATTAAAGTGAGCTGTGAATAGTGTCAATCTGTAGTGATATTCTGTAAAAATATCATCGTGAAAACGTAGGTGAACTGAGTTTAAAGTCAGCTGTCAATCCCTAGTAGAACGTAGACCGACAGGTCACTTCACCATCACGTCAACTATGTTTTCACGTTGAGATTTTTACATTTAATCAACCGAATGCAGCATTAGGTGGAACGACAGGTCACTTCACCCAAGTGGTCACGGTCAGATTTTTTCAGAATCAACCGGAAGTAAGTCATATTATCACACCGTGTCCCCGAAGGCTTAGGCAGTTACGAGAGCTGAACCCATAATAGGTTCACCTACATTTCGCCAGTTATGTCTTTTTTTTAATGGTGGGAAATCACCAAATGACTCCTCCCGCTCTGGAACAAGCGGAAGGGAGTGTCAGACTCTTACTCACCAAAACCCATCCATGTTCCTTCCTTAGTCCTTTATGTGCATGGGTAGTGGTAACCCTGTCGGACAATCCCGCTGACACAGTTATGTCGAAGTCTCACATTATAGGCTGATTATGATGCGAACATAATGTGCATATATTCGCGTCGTCTAAACTCTTATATAATACATATAGCTATGTACATAGGTATAGAGGCTAGATTACCAAAGCTAACAAAGGGAAAACTACCGCCTCACAGTTTATGAGTATTAATATAAGCTTGAGCACAATTTATTTGCGGTTACCTCACTTAGAGCAAGCTTCTTTACTTACGTAATCAGAAATGTAGGAGAAAATGTTGGGGCGAGTTTCACCAATGAAGCTGAATGCGTTCAGCACGTTTATACCGCATTCAAAAGCTATCAGTGTCAACATTTGTGTGGAATATTGACAATGGCAGTAGAGCTATTCTGTCAAAATCTCATCGTGTAAGTAATTACAGTCTTGTGAGCAAACGATCACCTTCACCGGGATATCACGTTCGGTCGCAGCCGTCACCAAGAAACGAAATTATTCGGATTTCGTTCCTCGGTGACGGCTGGTGGACAACCCCTCTAACACAGACACCCTGGGGGCCTACCATAAACTTTTAAAATATTTGCCAAGTGCAGGGCAGTTCAACTGGGCATGTTAACCTGACAGGTTTTGTGTTTGTACCATGAATATTTCCCGCTGACCTGCATCATGTCAACTTTTGACCTGCTACATAGTCTCTGGTCAGTGTGCTGGATTATAAATAAACGTTCTAAAATACTTTACCGGTTTTACGGTTTTAATAGAAATGAAATAAGTTTTTATAATAACAGTTTAAAATAAGAGAGTAGTCATAGAAACTTTGTTCCATGGCAAAAAAAGAATTTATCATTACTGATTATGAGAGCGAACGCCCTTCTTGCCACAAAAACTTGAAGTAAAAAGTTAATACTTCACATTTATTTTTGAACGAATTTAGTGCCTACATGTCAAAGGGTAATAAGTAAAATTTTTCAATTTATTTTGAAATTCAAGTGGATTTGTTTTTGTTGACTTTAAACATAAAGGTACTTAGCCTTTTTTTTTAAGGCTGGGAAATCATCCAATGACTTCTCCTGCTCTGGGTGGAGCGGAAGGGAGTGTCAGACTCTTACTGACTAAAACCCATCCATGTTCCTTCCTTAGCCCTTTATGTTCCGGGGTAGCGATAACCCTTTCGTACAATCTCGCTTACCCGGCAGGCTTGGCCCTGAGGGGCCCCTTCATATGCTGACATCTCTTTGAGGCGCACGTGGAACATATACGCGCGGTCCGGCACGGGCCTGGTGCTGATCGGACGGTGAGTCACTCACCGTCCGCAGGCCCGCGCCTACGGTGGCCGGGGGTCGTCACGTGGCTCCCGACGCCCGGGGCGTCTCCCGCGGCGGCTGGGACGGGAACACCTTTCTCTTTCCCATCCCGCCACCAAAGGTACTCAGCCTTAAAGTTTTGACTCAAATCAATACAGATATTTGTTTTGTGGCCGTGTCTGTGAGTGGTAGGCAAAGAGTGGCTTTTGTGACTATGGATTTAAGACAAGTTTCTTACGAACAATTGGAATATGTAAGATGTTTTGTATATTAACAGGGATACTGTAATAGGCTATAATAAAAGCTCGGAAAATGACTCAAAAATGTGGATTGAGGTGGCTGAAAATCTAAATTCTGTGTTAGGTGTGCTGAAAAGGATTGAAAAACTTGGATAGCTGTAAGTTTTTAATTAATTAAAATTATCAAGGTAATATAATATTTCTCAACAGCATGTGATGCTAAGTCAGAGGCCCATGGGCAGCACTAAAACTCTGACACTGGTTAGTGGTTAGTCACTAACCACACGAAGAAGAAGATCAAGGTAATTGCCTGACTTAATTATATTAATTATTAATTAAACCATAAATACTATTTAAATATCGATCTGCCCAGCCTTTTCTCAATTATGTTGGGGTTGGCTTTAATTCTAACCGGATACAGCTGAATACCAGTATTTTACATGGAGAGAGATTCTTTGGAGTATCATCCAGTTACTGGGTGGTGGAGGCGTGGGTTGTGGAAGACGACCCTTAAAACTATCAAAATCCATGAATAACGGGTATGGGACGCCGCCGTAGGTTCTACGAATGCAGCCTAAAACCTCAGGTATACCAAACTTCTTCAAAAATCTGAAATAAGTTAATGACAGTTGTGCTGTCACATCTATACATTCAGAATAGAATAAATAAAATACCTGATTACTAAAATCAAAAGAATTTCACTAGACTAGCTGCGAATTTTATTTCTTTTCAGCGAAAATGTAGTAGATTTAAGCATTCTATTACTTGTGCTACTGCATGTGATTCAATACTGTTTGCTGCGCAATAGAATGTGCTGCGATGTCATCCGTTGGTCTTTAATAAGAACTATTCGCGCAAAAAGATAATGCTATGCTGTTAAAACCTGAAATAAAGTAGGCACACATTCAAGAACTTATATTATTATGATAATTAAACGGATAAATAGAAGTGCAGAACCTTGACCTCAATCGACAAATCTGTTGATTTAGTAGGGCGTGGCATGAAAGATTGTAGCTCACAGAGCGCAGTGCAAGCGCTTTCGTGAGCCTATATCGTTTAATAAAAGCGTTGTCCAGCATGTCAAATGGTTAGATCGAGTTTCTCAAAATGTTTCTTTGAATTTTTGCCATTTGTTTAGCACTGTTGCGACGACTATCATCCTCAAGAAACTCGAAAATTTCATCTTCATCACACATCTAAAATAAATGGTAAACACATTGCTCATAGAGGTTTTCTATGTATTTCAATACTTTGATATAACGACAGAATTATATTGTGTACACACTTTTAGGATAAATTAGCTTTTTCTATTTAAATTTAATTAAAACAGGTCAATAGTTGTTACTTTCACAAAGCTGCAAATTATGACGGCAGGGCAGTTCAATTCCCTGCGGACTCTCCGTCCGCATTCCGGCCCATAGTGCTGCTCGACGAGGTCGGCAAACTCTTCGAGAGAATTATTGCGGGCCGCCTCGTCGGGCACCTTGGAAGGACGGGGCCGGACCTTGCGGACTGCCAGTTTGGCTTCCGCAAGGGGCGCTCGACGGTGGACGCCATCATGCGCGTTAGAGCCCTCACGACGGGGGACGCGGTGTCCCAGGGTAGGGTCGTCGTGGCGGTGTCACTCGACATCGCCAACGCTTTCAACACCCTGCCCTGGAGTTGCATTGGGGAAGCACTCCGGTATCACCGGTTGCCGACCTACCTCCGTCGAATAGTCGGGGCGTACCTGACGGACAGAGCCGTCATCTACCCCGGTCGCGATGGGGAATGGAACCGGCGAGAGATGTCGTGCGGTGTCCCACAGGGATCGGTTCTGGGGCCGCACCTGTGGGACATCGGCTACGACTGGGTGCTGCGGGCCGACCTCCCTGACGGCGTCAGCGTAATTTGTTACGCTGACGACACGCTGGTTTTGGCGCAGGGAAGGTCGCATCAGGTGGCGGCCGACGCGATGACACGCGGGGTTGCGATAGTCGTTGAGAGGATCCGGCAGTTGGGTCTCGAGGTGGCATTGCACAAATCCGAGGCCATGTCCTTTCATGGGCCTCGGAATAGGCCACCATCGGGATCCCAACTTACGGTAGGAGGGGTTCACATCGGCGTCGAGACCACGATGAAATACCTGGGTCTGGTCCTCGACAGCCGATGGAATTTCGTGGAGCATTTCCGACGTTTGGCCCCCAAGCTGGAACGGACTCGGGCCGCCCTCAAGCGGCTCTTGCCCAATTTGAGGGGGCCAAACGCCTCCTGCCGGAGGCTTTACGCGGGAGTCGTGCGGTCCATGGCCCTTTACGGGGCCCCGGTGTGGGCGCGTTCACTGCGGCGGCGAGCCGCCCATTATCTGAACGCGCCCCAAAAGGTGGTAGCCATACGGCTTATCCGGGGGTACCGCACGATCTCGGGCGAGGCGGCGAGCCTCCTTGCCGGACTGCCGCCGTGGGATCTGGAGGCGATGGTCCTCGCGCGCCTGTACGAGTGGCGCGCGGAGGTACTAAGCCGGGGGGAAACTCCGTTTCCGCAGCAAATTGCGGCGGAGCGGACGGACCTCCGGCGCGATCTCATGGCGGCCTGGAATCAGCGACTGTCGCAACCCAGCGCAGGGCACGCCACGATAGTGGCGGTAAGGCCCCTCTTTGAGGAGTGGCTAGAGAGGCGTCACGGCGCCCTCACCTTCCGCCTGACGCAGGTCCTCACCGGACATGGATGTTTCGGGAGGTTCCTGCACATCATCAGGCGGGAGGAAACGCCCGGGTGTCACCACTGCGAGGATCGCCCAGAGGACACGGTAGAGCACACGGTGCAAACCTGCCCCGCTTGGGCGGAGCACCGCCGTGTCCTCGTAGAGGCGATCGGCGGCGGCGACCTCTCGCGCCCGGCCCTGGTGCAAGCCATGGTCCGGGGCGAGAGGGAGTGGGAGGCAGTCACCTCCTTCTGCGAAAAAGTTATGCTCGCGAAGGAGGTGGCGGGATGGGAGAGAGAAAGGTCCTCCCATCCCAGCCGCCGCGGGAGACGCTCCGGGCGTCGGGAGCCACGTGACGACTCCCGGCCACCGTAGGCGCGGGCCTGCGGACGGTGAGTAATGGGTGACTCACCGTCCGATCAGCACCAGACCCGTGCCGTACGGCGCGTATATGTTCCACGCGCGCCTCAAAGAGATATATCTCGTCAGCATATGAAGGGGCCCCTCAGGGCTAAGCCTGCCGGGTAAGCGGGATTGTCCGAAAGGGTTACCGCTACCCCGGAACATAAAGGGCTACGGAAGGAACATGGATGGGTTTTAGTCAGTAAGAGTCTGACACTCCCTTCCGCTCCACCCAGAGCGGGAGCAGTCATTGGATGATTTCCCAGCCTTAAAAAAAAAAAAAGGGCAGTTCAATTGTTGAATGTTTAAATGTCAAAAAGCCTACATGGTAAGGATATGTTGCAGGCCAGCCTGCTGAAATGCTGTCACGTAGTCACTCACCGGTTTAGACCACGTGATCGCTGACTGGCCTGCTGCTTGTCGAGTTCATGGTACAAACTAACACGGCAGGTTATTTTTCGTCTAAAATTGACCTGCTATATGAGTTTATGGTAGGACCCCTGTTACTTAGATTTATAATTACTTACTACGCTGCGTATTCAAAAAAGGAATTCCACATATACACAAGATTTTTCTTCTTTTAAATCTTTCTAGGCGCACTTATTTTAATGACGATTCTTTAGCACGTTAAAAATCAGATTTTTAATATTGTAGACATAGTACTAAGTAATTAAAAGCAAGTATTTCAAAAGTTTATACTTTAAGGGGCTTGTGAATAGATGATAACAGTCACACGGTTCGATCGAAGGTTAAGCTACGCTTGCGGTTAGTGATGTATAACACATTACATATCGAGACCCCTCAGTGCCTCGTAAACCAGATTAAACCGTTGGTCTCGACTATCATTCGTAGATCTTTGACAGTTGTTACGGACAGTCTTACGAAGGGGTACCTATCATGTTACCCAGTAAACAGGAAGAACAACATAGCGGAAAAAGTCTAGGCAGATTTCTGTTTCTTCAGCAATTATATAAAATCATTTTCTCGGTTCCATGGTTCATCCACTTGTTAGTATACACACGGCTTAGAAACTAGTGTTAGTACCTACTTACAACTACCAGAAAAACGACACAAACTATTAAAATACTACTCTATAGTGGATTGTAGGCGTATCCAATGTCCCAGTATGGGACATGGTATTATCAAATTAGATTTGAACTCCTACGGCTGGGTGAAAGAAAATCTATCTATCACGCCTTATTATTATTTAACAAATGTAGGTATATATGGCACGCATTAAAAGGGTTGCCTGCTACAAATCCGTATATAACTCAATTCGGTGCTGAGATGTAGGGACACCATGAGGACAATTTTTCCGAGTCATTCCTATACACTTCTGATTTCCAACGTAGCCTGATAGCAAGTATGTTGAAATAAAAAAATGGTCCTGTAATTTATTAACTTTACTTGGGTTGTTAGTAATTACAAACACAATTAAAAAGCCATTGTGTCTCGCGTAGATCTACGTTCCGGCAGTCAATGGGTTAAGTTACCTTCAATAATAATTACGCAGGTATTAGGTCCCATTTGTTAATCTTGCTGATGTTTTAATACTTCTTGTTAGAGGGTCATAGCTTCCTGTCACTGCTGTTTTGCATAGCAAGTACCTAGTAAGAATAATAAGTGCAGTGCCAAAATACAAAACCAAAGACACTTTTCACCTCACAGGCTCGGAAAGAGTCTGTTTGTCATTCGAAATCTGAGCCGAAAATCGATTTTTGCTCTCTAGCGTGGAAAGAGTTTTTAAAATTCGAACCTTTCTATTTAATAATTTTCTATACTGCCAGTCCACTGAAAATGCATGACACGGTCTAAAATAAAATATTAAATAATACCGCTCACCTTAAAAACTTCCATCACAGTACAGAAATTAAATATTTTGCGAGGATATAATTGTAAAATTGGAATAATTGTTAATAAGTATTCCATTTGATTAAAAAAATCTGTGACGTCACATTTGAATATGCCATAAAAATACTACCCTGCCAAATACCCAATTGTATAGTAATTTAAGTTTAATTTTTTAAATAAAATCTATACATATAATAAAACAGTAAAAAAACTGTGTCTGTACATTGAATATATTAAAAAAAAAAAAATTGAGGGGGGTTTAGAAACAGTAATAGAGCACGAATCCAGAAAAAACATGTTGTCTGTTTGTCTGTATGTCTGTATGTCTGTTTGTCTGTATGTCTGTATGTCTGTTTGTCTGTTTGTCTGTTTGTTTGTACACGCTAATCTTCGGAACTACTGGACGGATTGGAATGGTTTTTTTTTTGTTGTATAGGTATTAAGTCTGGGCAACATATAGGCTATAATTTATCTTGGAAACTTGAACACCTGATGCAGAACCGCAACAGACCAGCTAAACTATAAGAGATACAAAAATGATACCTTAGCAAAAATTGTTCCACGTGATTAGCATTTTCTGCTGAGAGAATAAATTTGAAGATCTGGAACACCTGATATGGAACTCCAAGAGCCCAGCTACACTGTAACATATATAGGAATACGTCTTAGCAAAAGTTGTTCAGCCTTATGAGCACTCTCTGTTGACTTATAAAAATCGAAGATCTGGAACACCTGTTGTGGTACTCCAAGAGCCTAGCTACACCATAACACATATAGGAATGACGTCTTAGCGAAAGTGGTTCAGCCTGATGAGCACTCTCTGTTGACGTATAAAAATTGAAGATCTGGAACACCTGTTGTGGAACTCCAAGAGCCTAGCTACACCATAACACATATAAGAATGACGTCTTAGCAAAAGTTGTTCAGCCTGATGAGCACTCTCTGTTGACGTATAAAAATTGAACATCTGGAACACCTGTTGTGGAACTCCAAGAGCCTAGCTACACCATAACACATATAGGAATAACGTCTTAGCACAAGTTGTTCAATCTGATAAGAACTCTCTGTTGACTTATAAAAATCGAAGATCTGGAACACCTGTTGTGGAACTCCAAGAGCCTAGCTACAACATAACACATAGGAATGACGTCGTCTTTGTTGTTCAATCTGATGGGCATTTCCTGTTGACTTATAAAAATCGAAGATCAGAAACATCTGATGTGGAAATCAAAGCTATCACTATAATTTTACTGTGTAATTATAAAATAACATAAACTGGGAGTACCTGCACGCGTTGAAGGCGGTAACAGTTTAGGACTGATTTTTGATGAAAGAAGAAAGAAAGAAAGAAAAAACGTTTATTCTGCACAGACAAACAAAACGCACTTTTCTAAAAACAAAATTGCTTAGTAACTAAATATACCCGTACAAACCGGCTAAAAAACCTCGTATTCAGAGCCACGATTGACAATCTGTATCTCGGCCATAGACAATGGATGGACCACTGCACTGACAATTAGTGTCTGTTTACAAACATAATGAACTTATCAACAAAAACTAGAATAACAAAACTAAAAAGTTATTTTTAAAATACAAACATAAAAAAGGCACGAGAAACTAAACTGCCGATTGCAGAGTGATAACTAATATTTATTCTTACAAACTAAACTAACACAATGAAGCCGTGCGTCGCATCTGCGCAAGAACAGGTCGTTGCTCAGCAAAATGCTGTGACCTCAGACGAACCTATCGTCAACAGCGCTGATTTTCAGCAACTACCCCTCGAATGACGTAATGACGTCCCCCTGTGTGACTGAATTATTCGGGTAAGTGTCATATTATTCTTGATTTCCACAGAAACAAATGTGATTCTATCTGCACGTAGTATCTATAAACAAATAATTAATTATAATATTATATTATATATTGATAGTTATCTTGTGTACCTACTTTAATAAAATGCCTATTATCTAACACATCAATTTGTTTTTATATATATTATGGTAATTGTGAATAAGTCAATTTAAAATGCATCATACTATCTAACCACAGTTGGTAAGTACCTATATGTCATGCACCATGGCAATCGCGATGGCGGCCATTTGCATACGCCATGCACTGGGGCATGGCGCTGGCTGACGAATGCCATGCTTTTCTGCCCAAACTTACAAAATTTGCTACTTGGTACAGCCTGACAGTGATTCTCTATTGCATCTACTAACGTTATTATCATTTTAGTGGCCGAAAGGAAAAACAAAAATGGATCTTTAAATGTACGAAGGCGGAAGGTTTAGCGGCGTAGTTCCCAAACAATGCAGTAGCCAAGTCTCTCAGTGACGATGACGACGATGACGATGGTATATCATTGAAAATTTGACTCTACTGGCCAAAACTCCTATTTTTTTTTTTAATCGTATGAATATGCCTTCGGGCTTATGTTGTTTGAGTGTTTAATTTCCTTTTCCATTTATCTTCGTGACACGGTAGCCTACCCGGTAACGCAGGGAGCAGTCATTTTAATTTAGATTTTTATTGATCAGGTATCTTCACTATAAAACTATGACCATGCCTACAAAGAGGTCAAATCTTTCCCAATGTTCCAAGAGAGCTAAAAGATTGAGGATCATAAGATCCCAAGAATCTACCGAAGAGCGTCAGGAGAGACTTGATGCTGTTCGAGAACATTAGGCTGCAACTCGCTCCGTGGAAACCTCTTCGGGTCGCGAAGCACGCCTGCGTTCTCAGCGTATTCATTAGGTCTCTAGAGACCAGTGAATAATATGATGCGCGACTGACCGCTGATCGTGAACGTCATGTATTGTCTCGCGAGTCAGAGACGTTCACGGAAAGAGAATTACGCTTGAGTTCCAAGCGTATCTACGCATCGACTTCTAGGTCTCTAGAGACAAGTGGGGAATATAATAATGCGGTTACCAAAATGAAAACGATGACAAATGAACTGTATGTTTTGGTGGTTGTTGGAATGAAATAAAACTAAAGCTCAGTGTGATAAAAGATTTAAATGGGAAAAATTATAAAAAATAACATAAATGGCGACCCCGTTGTCGCTGGCATAAGCGACAGGGTCCGCGTACGAAGTCGCGGGCAGAAGCTAGTAAATACTAATATAATATGTTATTTAATCCTTTGCTTGGCAAAAATAATTAAATTAGTTAGTTATTTGTATTAAATTAGTTTTTTTCTTTCATTCTCCTTAGAGGACAAGTAGGATATAGAACAAAATACAGGGTATTTAATTTTGGAGATATTCTATGTAACTCATAAGATACATTGCCAAGTATCTGTTATTTCTTCACATGAGTCAATGTATCTGAGACGCTCGAACAAAATAAAACTCAAAAACACCTGTTTTCTTGCACCTAGCAGTTTCCTCGCTGTAGTGAGGTGAAAAGTTGTGTGTTGCGCTCGGCAGCAAAGCTTTTCTGCGTCTCGTACCTTTGAAACCTTCGTTACGCTCAGGATTCTATATTTGAACCACTCGCTTCGCTCATGGTTCAACCCTATAATCCTTCGCTTACTCAGGTTTCAATAGAAGTACTCGCGCCTAACAAATAACTATTTTTGGAAGTCTGTTCTTTTTTTTTTTAAAGATTTGTATATTTCTCTTTTTATTTGGTGTTTTATTTTTCAGAAAAAAAGGACACACTTGCAAAAAAATGTCTTTGGTTTTTTTGTATTTTGTTTTTAGCCACTGACTTAGAAATTAAATTTATTTTCCACTTTGTAGTACCTATTTTTTTAGAAGTTATTTTTTTTGTCGTCATAATAAAAGCACATAAAGCTAAACAATGCGATCGAGGTGGCTCAAGAGAAAGATGTCTGGAAGGATTTGGGGGAGGCCTTTGCTCAGCAGTGGGACAGTGTAGGCTAAATAAAAAAAAATAAAAAAAAAGCTAAACAATGACGTTATCAGGAGTTTGGTGTAGCGGTATTCAATTGGAATTTGTGCCACTAACAGTGTCACATAATCCAATTCGCTGTGTCCAGAAACAGGATTATCTCGTTCACATCTCCAGTATGGTGTTGCCAGCGATCGGCTGACGACGCCGACCGCCCGTCGCCTCTAATGGACTAAACTGAGAACCTTTTAGATTAACACTTTTCAAACTAAATGGGTCAGCGCCTGCTTATTTACTTAGGATGCTTCAGCTCTTTTGGCGTATTTTTTTTTATGTTAGTCCATTATTTTTATCCGTCTCCGATCATCTAGAAGCGAAATTCTGTCAAGCCAGCAGTATTGGTATTCTGTACAAATCGAACCGTGACAACATATGTGAGGTGAGTTTCAAGTGAGTACTGTAGAGCCTTTTTTTTTTACGGCTGGGAAATCATCCAATGACTGCTCCCGCTCTGGGTGGAGCGGAAGGGAGTGTCAGACTCTTACTGGCTAAAACCCATCCATGTTCCTTCCGTAGCCCTTTATGTTCCGGGGTAGTGGTAACCCTTTCGGACAATCCCACTTACCCCCTCAGTACTGTAAAGCCTGGGTTGAAACCTTATGTTGAACCTAGTTGGTCGGTTAGACAATTATAGAATATTTTTAAAGGTTTTTATAAAAGAAATGAAGAGGAGTCTGTCAGTAGCCGTGCTGCTGGACGCATGTATGCTTGAAAAGTAATGTAATTTAATAGCTGCTGCCCCCGTGTGTTTATATTCGTAGGATAGAAATCTCTACAACACAACACACTACACGAGCTCTACCACTGAGAGCTCTCTAAGTGTACGCCCATCTAGTCTTCACAGTACCTACCGATACACACACAAACAAAAAATAGTAATAATAATACCCTTACTACTTATTTCCATACTTACTTGAACTGTGCAAGGTTTTTTTTGGCAAATAAAGTTTATTTTTTTAGTTTTTAATATTTTCAACACCTATAAGCATTAGGTCAACGGTAGCACACTTTGCACGTTCGAATCGACGGACAGGTCTATTCAGTGCCGGGTAAGCGGGATTGTCCGAAAGGGTTACCGCTACCCCGGAACACAAAGAGCTAAGGAAGGAACATGGATGGGTTTTAGTCAGTAAGAGTCTGACACTCCCGCTCCACCCAGAGCGGGAGAAGTCATTGGATGATTTCCCAGCCAGAAAAAAAAAACGTCTATTCAGTAAAAAACTCATCGTAAAAACTTCAAGGTCAAGGTCAAGTGATCTTGTAGTGAGTTTTCAATATTGTCTTTAGCACCCTGAACCCAAAAATGACAACTCACTTCAAACTCACCTCACCTAAGTTTTCACGGTGAAATTACATAACAGACTAGAATAGAACAGCTTCAGAAAAAAAGAGGGAACACCAACAGTATATTAACCTTACATACTTACATATTTCAACTCAAGTCAGGTGGAACGACGATCTTTGTTGGGAGCTGTAGTGCTATTCTGTACCTAAAATAATATCACCGTTTTCTTCTTCTTCGTGTGGTTAGTGACTAACCTGGTGTCAGAGTTTCAATTCTGCCCATGGACCTCTGACTTAGCATCACATGCTGTTGAGAAATATCTCTCAGGCATGCCGGTTTCCTCACGATGTTTTCCTCCACCGATTTTAAGCAAGTGACAATTTTCAATACGCACATGAATCCGAAAAATCAGAGGTGCGTGCCTTTGGTTCGAACTCGAGACCTATGACTTGGCAGTCCGCCGGTCACACCACTAGGCTATCACTGTGAAGTGAGTTTAAATCAAGTTGTCAGTAGTGTCAATCACTAGAATTAGATGGAACTCACTTCATAAACGATCTCACAGTGAGATTTTAACAGAATCGACCGACTGAGAGTGGACGAATAATTTCCGACGTTCAACTCGGACGAAGCCGCTGGCAGAAACTACGAATAAATCGTAGATAGTAACCTATTTACAAAGAAAATTGCACTAAAACCTTTTTTCCACGTCTTGCCGCATGTGCCAACGAGTTCTACGTACTTCGTGCTGCGTTTGAAAACACTTTTGGTGATGACAGCTAACATTAGCTAACATTTATTTCTATCTATAATATGTATGTATTTACAAAAAAAAAAAAATGTATATAAGTACTTTATCAGCCATCTCGTTACCATAACACAAGCATTAACTTGCTTAGCTTGGGACGATACGGCGTTGTGTGAAATGTCCAAGGATATTATTATTATTATTATTAGGGGTGATAAGCACGGATGGCAGCAATTAAATGTTGAAATGTTGTCGTCGAAGAAAGTCTTAAACGTGTGTGAATATAATATTTATTTATTTAAATATACGTGCACAACATTACAGAACAACTCCCGAGGCGTTGTACAGTTTAAATAGAAGAAAAATAGAAAAGGAAAATAATATAGGTACATTTAACAAACAGCTTGTTTGAAACTAAAAATGAAATATGTGTAAGTGTGTTCAGTCGCTAGCACATTCAGTTACCACGATCTGTCAAATTTCTTCGATAGTTTTCAACTTTATAACAAAAACATAACGTTCTCTGTATAATATATTGAAAAACGTCAACGTCACGTCAACGTCAAAAACGTCTGTGCATAATATATTGAAAACGTGTCGAAAAAAAATGTGAAGGAATTATGACATATTTTACAAGTCCCTATTACCAGACCATCTTCTTACAGCTTCTACTGCTTAGGACAAGAGTTATCTAAATCTTTGCAGTGGTATAACCACTTTGTTTAGTTAAAAGTTGGATGGCACTTAAAAAAATATAAATTAAATCGTTCATATCAGACAATAGTTCAAGTTAAACTCCAGTTCAAACGCAGCACAGGACAGGTAACCGTCCGCGCGAGACCCTTGCCCGGTCTCTTGGGCTTAAGTGGGTAGGTATCACACGGATCTTTTTAACCTACTATATAAAAGCGGCTTCCCACGGTCTGCGATATTGCGGATTATCATACACGGTATAATTATCACTTGCTTAAAAATCGGTGAAGGAACACATCGTGAGGAAACCAGCATGTCTGAGAGATATTTCTCAACAGCTTGTGAAGCAACGTCTGTGGCCCATGGGCAGCATAAAACTCAGACACTAGGTTAGTCACTAACCACACGAAATAGAAAAGAAAAATGATACACGGCCGACGACCACAGACATCAACGCACCGCTCACCAAAGCTTTTTGAACACTGCGTGTCGATCTGTGCGGGTCTTAATTTGGATCCATTTTGTCATTCCTGGCGGCGGATCCAAAGACGTAACTCTACCTGCGCTTGCACATGCGTCACTCTTCTTAAGATGTGTCTATGCGCGCTGGTCCGAGTCCATCCACTACACGAACCGTGGGAAGCCGCCTTTAGGTTGCATTTTCTTATAAATAAGATTTGGCCATTTGATAGGCTTACAACAGCAGGAGCTCCAGGCTAAGGTTAGGTTAATAGTCTTGCCTCCTATTAAATAGATAAGGGAAGAAGTGTGGGAGAACTAAACCGCTTTTCACCCTAAGAGGGGCGTACCTCACGATGTTGCTCGCGGCTTCGCCCGCGTACAGGTAGACGAAAAGTATCATATGTGTTAATCTGGGTTATAAACTATATATATAATATAAAATATTGTAATTATGAAAGTATAATATAAAAGTCTGCATGTTTAGATGTTTGTTACCCAAATACGCAAATATAGTTGACCTGGGTGTTTGGGACACAGAATATAGTATAAATATTATATGGTCCTGTTCACGATACCGGTAGCCTACTATTTTTTTATATTTTCAAATGTTTAATTATATTTTAATAAAACTTTTTTTAATTTAAATAATTTGTTTAATCTATACTAATATTATAAAGAGGAAAGTTTCGTATGGATGTTTGTAACGAATAAACTCAAAAACTACTTAACGGATCTGGATGAAACTTGGCACAAAGATAGCATTATAAGCTTTTTATCCCGGAAAAATGTACGGGTACATACACGCGGGCGAAGCCGCCGGCAAAAGCTAGTTATGTATTGAGTATTGAGTATCTACGTATAAATGAAATAAGGCAAATAATTATAAGTAGTGCCACCCTACCCATGTGGCCATCGCAATGCTAGTAAGTACCTATAACGTTACACGACCTACATATCTACGTATCAAACATTATTATACCTAAAATTCACCAGCGTAGAGTTTAGTGAAGTCAGATAAATGTAGTTTCGAAATTACCTGCTCCTATATCAAAGGTCTTCTTGGAATTCCATACGTCATGTAGGAAGGTAGATGTAACATACCTCCCGTAGCTTATTTACACCTAGGTACCTAAGTATATTCACTAGCTACATACCTGCGTAGGTGGCAATAATATGGATTCCAACATCTAAAAGATCTAAGAAGCCAAAGACGATTAAAAGGAATGTTTAACGAGAGCGTGGGCTGCAAATGCTGAAATTAGTTTTAAATTCGAGTAAGAAAAACCAATTAAGGTCTAAGCATATCTTGTTCCACCAATATACCTACCATTTTTATGGCCAACTAGCTTCTGCCCGCGTCTTTGCCCGCATGGATGTTGGAGATAATCTCACGGATGGCGGCAGGTCACGGGAACAATTTGCGACTCCCGCATTCCCTATAGGAAGATTTATAAAAGCATGGTTAGACCTGCCGTCTTGTATGGATCAGAGTGTTGGGCCACAAAAGGAATGAATGAAAGGCAATTGCATGCAGCTTAGATGAAAATGCTAAGAGATGTGTGGTGTTACGCGAAAGGATAGAATACGGAATGAGTATGTAAGAGGAAGTCTGTAAGTGACACCGGTGACTGAAAAGTTGTGTGGAAATCGGTTGTCATGCGGAGGAATGAGGCCAATGTTGTCAGGAAAGTGTTGAGTATGAATTTGGATGGCTATACTAGTATAGGAAGACCAATGGATGGATTGTGTGAAAGATGATATGGCTAGTAAGGGAGTGACTACCGAGATGACGACTAATAGAGAAGTATAAAATAAAAAGACATGTTACGCCGATCCCAAATTAATTGTCATAAGGGCAGACGAATGATGATGATGATGATGAACGTAGTAAGGAGATAAAAAGTAGTATCGTACTTGTTAATCCAGGTTGTAATCTATCTCTGTGCTAAATTTCATTCAGATTTCAGTAGTTTTGGCGTGAAGAAGTTACAAGCATACAAACACACACACACACTCAAAAACTTTCGCATTTATAATATTAACGTGATGTTACATTGGCCAGGATTTGTTACTTAATATATTTATCACTCCGATATTCAAATCAACTACAACTCCGGCCGATGAGGGAATGCGTTCCTGTAGTGCTATTCTGTCAAAAACCGTGAAAACGTAGGTGAACTCAGGTGAAGTGACTTTAAACTGGGCGTCAATAGTGCCAATCCCTAGCATTAGGTGGAACGACAACTCACATCACCCAAGTTGTCACGGTGAGATGGTTACAGAATAACACTGCTGTCAGTTGAGTACAAAAGAGTACGTGTTTTACGAATTTAAACCTTATACATGTCAGGAACGCATACTCTCGATAGCCGGAATAATAAGCAAGTAAGTAGATATTTCCAGTTTTCACACAGAACTGACTAGCTATGTACGCCAATCGCCATTATTTACTGATAAGTCTCATAAGCTTAGTTGCGTTCCAGAACTCTTCAAATAAGAGGTAGGATAGAGAGGCTTCAGATTCAGGTACCTATTCAATCTTCATTCAAAACACAGAAACCACTTGGTAAATTTTGAAGCAAATCACCGATTTTTTCGACAGATAATCTCTTAAAGAACGCACGAGATCTATAGCAAACTGCCTGCCCTTTGATGTTCCACGTCCCGCACTTTTAAGCCCACATAAACCGCTCGGGCACTCGAACCTTTTTATATCTTTTAAGATAAGTAATTGACTTCCAATCATGAATTTCATAAGGACAGATTCTATTAAAAAAATTAGTTTTTATTGACGAATCGATAGAGAGTTGCACCTGACGATCTCATCACCTGCTTAGCCTTTACCCAAGTATGTTGGGGTCGGCTTCCAGTCTAACCGGATGCAGTTGAATACCACTATTTTACATGGGCCGACTGCCTATCTGACCTCCACAACCCTGTAACTGGGCAATACGATACCCCTTGGTAAGACTGTCTGTCAGACTTTCGGGCTTCTGACGATGTATTCTGTAAAAATCTCACCGACAAAACTAAGGTGAAGGGAGCTGTCATTCGATGCAAGGAACTGACACTATTGACTGGTCAATTCACCCAAGTTTTCACGGTGAAATTACAGAATATCGCAGTAAGGGCTAGCGCGCACTGCGGTACGGTGATTCGTTCCGTACCAACGTTTTTACGGTTTAAAAAACCGAAACCGAAATTCCGTAATCAAAATTATTTTTCACTTTGTAATGTTTTTTTTGGAAGTCGGTTTTATTTTTTGTAAAAAAGTTTTAATTTTTTTTTTTTAGTTGTGGTACCTACACAACCCCCCCCCCCCCCCCATTTTAATACCACTACCTGGTATGCAAATTACAGTGACAGGAACTTATTAGAACATCGTCCTCATAATAATATATTAAGTAGGAAATGTTATAGATTTTTATTGATTTTTCAAAAACCGCTTATCCGATTTCGATAAAATTTTTATGGGACCATTTGGGAAGTATACCCTTTCCAACAAAAAAAGGTTTTTTTTAAAAAATCAAATCGGTTGGCAAGCAACGGTGTTATGCGCGAACAAACATAAAAAAAAAAAACGGTCGAATTGAGAACCTCCTTGTTTTTAGAAATCGGTTAACAAACGCAGTCACGCGTTCACTCATTGGCGGTGAAAAAAACAGGATAATTATCAGAATGCTTGGTCGGTGTCTCGACGCGTTTTGTTCACTGCAGTTCACGGTACTTCACTAGGTATCTATATGCGATACTAAAATACGTGCGGTGACACTCCGTAAATAGGCAGCGGGAGTCCACTATAAATAAACCGCTTGCGTTTTTTAATCGCAATGGCACGCATTTCTGACATGCCATACTTTACAGAACACGGTGAAAAAACCCACGTAGTGCGTGCTAGGCCTAAACAAATGCCATCTTTCAATCATTCATCTTTCGTTCTGTTTCTATCAATCGTCTGAAGTTAATAGAGATAGAATTTTGTTTTAAATCGATAGGTAGCGTTCAAATGATTTACTTATTTTAAGTGCAAATGGCCCTAAGTACAGAGGCCAGTACATCAAGTTACCCCAATCTGTCAAATTTCTTTGATAGTTTTTCAACTTTATTACAAGAGCTTAAGGCTGATCTTCAATTGGGGATATTTGACAGTAAGGGATAGCTTGATATGCTGGCGTCTATACCATGATCTATCTTTTTTTTTGAGGGTGGGAAATCATCCAATGACTTCTCCCGCTCTGGATGGAGCGGAAGGGAGTGTCAGACTTTTACTAACTAAAACCAATCCATGTTCCTTCCTTAGCCCTTTATGTCCACCCAGCGCAGGACACGCCACGATAGTGGCGGTAAGGCCCCTCTTTGAGGAGTGGCTAGAGAGGCGTCACGGCGCCCTCACCTACCGCCTGACGCAGGTCCTCACCGGACATGGATGTTTCGGGAGGTTCCTGCACATCATCAGGCGGGAGGAAACGCCCGGGTGTCACCACTGCGAGGATCGCCCAGAGGACACGGTAGAGCACACGGTGCAAACCTGCCCCGCATGGGCAGAGCACCGCCGTGTCCTCGTAGAGGCGATCGGCGGCGGCGACCTCTCGCGCCCGGCTCTGGTGCAAGCCATGGTCCGGGGTGAGAGGGAGTGGGAGGCAGTCACCTCCTTCTGCGAAAAAGTTATGCTCGCGAAGGAGGTGGCGGGATGGGAGAGAGAAAGGTCCTCCCGTCCCAGCCGCCGCAGGAGACGCCCCGGGCGTCGGGAGCCACGTGACGACTCCCGGCCACCGTAGGCGCGGGCCTGCGGACGGTGAGTAATGGGTGACTCACCGTCCGATCAGCACCAGACCCCTGCCGGACGGCGCGTATATGTTCCACGCGCGCCTCAAAGAGATGTCAGCATATGAAGGGGCCCCTCAGGGCCAAGCCTGCCGGGTAAGCGGGATTGTCCGAAAGGGTTACCGCTACCCCGGAACATAAAGGGCTACGGAAGGAACATGGATGGGTTTTAGTCAGTAAGAGTCTGACACTCCCTTCCGCTCCACCCAGTGCGGGAGCAGTCATTGGATGATTTCCCAGCCTTAAAAAAAAAAAAAAAAAAGCCCTTTATGTCCCGGGGTAGCGGTAACCCTTTCGGACAATCCCGCTTAGCCTTGGTCTATCTGCGTATCAACTAAACCTTGTCTTACTATATGTAACTATGTCCCTGATTCCGCCACATTTGCTCATACTAAAACAACCTATCTCGACTCTATGGCCATTTGATTAAAAGATAATATTGTGTAAAGAAAAAGCTTAATAATATCTCTGAAGGCTAAGCCGCCCGTAAAAGATCCAATATGAAAACAGATGACGTGATCCTTGCTGAACAGCGATTTTATTAATACCAACAGCTGTATTATGGAGTGAATATTATTTAAAACATCTTGGCTTATCTATATACTGAAGCTGAACAACTATCCGTCCGTTTGTCATGATAATAAATCAAGGTTCCATACGTCCGAACGAAAAACGGAACCCTGTAAATATCACGATTGTGTCTGTCTGTCTGTCACAGCGATTTTTCTCCGCTCCGAATCGAATGGACCGATTCAGTTGATATTTGGTACACATACGAATTTCTGTGACTCAAACACGGACGTAAATGAATTTTGAATATGGGGGTCAGTTTCGGGAAGCAAATAAAATTCTTTTTGAACAAATAAATAGAAATGTGAGGATATCAAATAATGTCATTTAACAAATCTAAGATAAATTCTTTCAAAACTATTATATTAATAAAAACTGATGTAAATTGACCAATGATAATGGTCAATTTACAGAAAAAATGTATGAGAGAATATGTTTTAAACTACAATTTTATTTATGTTTCGTTTGTTGTCATAAGTTCAGCCAAACTACGGAATCCTCATCGTGGTCCGACACACACTTGGCCAGTTTTTTTAGTTATTCTGGAACCTTCTAGCGGCAATCTATGAATTATGTAGGTATCGTTGAACCCGTCACAAGTTTGACTCTTTATACGACTTCTTGAATGGTTTCCATCGGATAATATCAGGTGGCCAGCTCAGATCAGATACTTACTTACCTAAGAAAAGTTCTGCTAAGATAAAATTATAGATATCAATATTTAGATTTAGATTAAATTATAGATTGATAAGCTCGCGGCTTCGCTCGCGTTAATTTAGAATTTGACAATCAATTCGGGTATCTACTGTAATTCAATCATGATTCGAAAGACACGTGGCGCCATCTGTTATCGTAACCTTTTTGTTGTTTTCCTCGGGTATAGTGATTTTTGGAATAAGATACTCTATGTGCTTCTGTACACCTGAAAAGTACATGCAAAAGAGTATGAACGTTTTAGTGGCTTATGCGTGAAAAGGTAACTAACAAACTTACTTTCGCATTTATAATTTTAGTTAGATTACTTACCAATCTATAATTATTTAACCATCGCCAAACTTTTCATAGGTACAGAGGCAAGCTCATCAAGCTACCACAATCTGTCAAATTTCTTTGATTGATTTTCAACTTTATCACAAATGAATAAGGTTCATGTTCAATTGGGAATATTCGACAGTTTGGAGTCGATCTGTACATTCGATTTCTGATCTTTCTAACTCGCATGCAAAAATCAAACAAAACCGCATAAAAACTCCTAGTGAGTTATATTACATAACAAACGATTCTCAGCATGAATTTATAAACGACGTGACTGGTTTAACGTTGGCATAAAACATAAGCAGTCGGCCTTATATGAATTCAACGCGTGTGCGATACAGAACGCAATATGTCGGGGAAACTTGATTAGAAGGCAAGATCCCCGCGTTTTTACGCGTAAAGCTGCGAGAATAATATGTTTACGGTAACCGCTCATATGGTTATTTGGTATGCAAATGCCTGAAATCATTATAAGAGTGCTGAAGCGTCATTTCCGCGGCGATTGTGACGCCACTGTTATAATATAGAAGTTATAGGTTTAAATTTTATTTTGTAGGTACTTACTGAAATTGAATTCATGTCCATTATTTTAAGGGGACACTTATCATTATAAACAACTCACTGACAAAAATCAGCTTTTCCATACATTATGCTTGCATAAATTTCACCTCTTTAATCTAAATATGTATTAGTAGTCCGTTCGCATATTAAAATGTATTCTAGTTATACAGGGAAACCTATTTTTAGCCATAGAACACTGTAAGCAACAAACTCTGTAACATACTATAAGCATCGCTGTTGGTTGCCTAAATAAAGAAAATAAATAAAAATAAATAACTCGTCAATATTTAAGGAACAGCAGATTTTGTTTTCGCGATTTCAGATTTGTTCCCATAGTGAAAGTTGTTCATTATGAGGAGTATGTACAATTACCCCTTAAAATAATGCCCATGAATTTAATTTCACTCTGTTAATTACACGTTAACCCATTACAAGCTTGATTAAAAAATGTTTTTTTACTAGCTATTGGTTTACTCATAATTCTTTTCAGCAGCAAATTCTTTACTTGGGCGATTCGATATTGGATTTAGAATGAACGTCACCTAATGCATTGTGATCCAAACTAAGCATGTATGCATGCACAATTTCAGCGCCTAGGCTAACTGCATATAACATATTATGCTGGTATAACTGCTTTTAAATTCAGTTGCAAGGTTTGATCCGAACAAACATACATACAGCTACATTCAAAGATAGTTAAAAGCTTGTAAAACTCTGGTAATTGTTAGCATGTTTAACCTTTTGAGCGCCATTCAGATATAGCCGACAAATAAAAACGTCTCACGCCACCGTCGTCGGCTACAGCCATTTTATCTGGTTTTTTGGCGTGTGGTGGGACACCGATGCGTTTGCGCTCTGGCGTTCAAAAGGTTAAAGCTTTGTTTATTGCAGCATAAGGTTTCATATTCGGTAGAAATGTGGTCAGGCAGATTAATAATTGTTTAGCAGACTGACACATTATGTTAATTCGCCGTGCTTATAGCCATTTCATACGACGAATGTGCTGTAAACACGATGATAACCTATAACATCTAATCTTTGCTAGCATGATATCTACTAGAAAAGGCAATATTCGTCTTTTCGAATGGAGCAGTGGTGGTCTAGTGGTAACGGCCGCGGCTTACGAGTTTTAGGTCGTAGATTCGAACTTCGGCAGGATTTGACTGTTGATATTTCGCAATAGACATGGTTGTGACATCTACCAATCTGCACTGGGCTCGCGTGGTGAATTACAGCCGACTCCCCCCCACCGAGAGCCCCGAGAGGCCTGTATTCCAACAGTGAGAACATTATGGACTGATTATGTACGTGAATGACATTAAGATTAGTTTACTTATGCGAAAACTTACATGAAATATACAGAGCCAGCACATCAAGCTATCCCAAACTGTCAAATATTCCCAATTGAACATGCACCTTATTGTGTTGTGATAAGGTTAAAAATCTATAAAAGAAATTTGACAGATTAGTTTGATGTGCTGGCCTCTATACCAACTCGAACCTTGAAACTACACGAATGTAATGCAACATGTCATGTAACATAACCTGTTACATTTCACGACACGTGTCACACATGTGTACCTTGATGGGTGTATCCTTATCTAATGATAAGGGGTGAAGACTGGTAAGCGGGATTGTCCGAAAGGGTTACCGCTACCCCGGACCATAAAGGGCTAAGGAAGGAACATGGATGGGTTTTAGTCAGTAAGAGTCTGACGCTCCCTTCCGCTCCACCCAGAGCGGGAGCAGTCTTTTGATGATTTCCGACCCTCAAAAAAAAGGGGTGAAGACGGGATACTAAATTATGAATAAAAGAAAGAAACTATTTCAATAATCATTTTATTTGTTTACAAATTGCTTATTGCCTGTATCTACTGTCATAAAACTCATATTAATTCACCATTGATAACTGAAATAACATCCTACGCCAGTCAAATGTATGTATTTATCTTTACAATTTACATCCTGTAGGAATATATAATTATAGACTTAAAGCCAAGGAATAGGAAAGATAGAAATACCCAGGAAGTCTATTCTCTACGAATGGTCAAAGCAGAAATTATTATTTAAGTTGCAATAAAAAAAAACAAATGGGTGAATGATTAAAACCACTTTTTAAGTCGTTTTTGTTTATATTTTTTTACATCTACATTGTTGATTTTGTAGACCTATACATACATTGTACACAGTACTAAACCTTTTAAGAAATAATTTAAGGATAGACCCCGGTGTAATAAAAACAAAACAATTATTTTAAAAACAATAAAACACATATAAGATTGAGCAGTGTACAATAAATAATGTTGTTTATAAAACTACTTAACACTAGAGGAATTAAAATAAAAATTATATTTTTTTTTTCGCTAATTTCACCACCTAATAACTTCGTTTCGTAATTATTTTACGTAATTATAGGCAGACATTTTTTTTATTTAGCTCAATTATTTTCTTTATAGAGTAACACTATAAAATGACAAGACTGTCTGACTGTATGCTCATTTCATTTTGAATACAAAAAATACTCTTTTTAAATCCAACTCTATTCACTATAACTGATTACATATAAAATGTTTTACTCCGAAACAATATTGTTCTATCTACGAATGATAAACAGTAACATTAAAATTGTAATAAAAGCGGGGTTTTAAGATGTTGTCACCCTGATGGGAACGAGAATGGCTGTAATTTCATTTTTAATTATGTTTCTAGAAAAATAGTTTACCACAGTCCATGTATTTGTTTTAGACAATTTACACATTGAGGTGTAGCAACACTGCACCTATTATTTGCCTCTCACTCACACGCATAATCTGCGAGTGGGAGGCAAATAGTGCACCTGTCATACTATATCAGAAACAATTTGTGACACTATGCTATAAGCACGACTTTTTGTCACCTCTGCTAATCCGTTCCAGTATGTAAATTGCTTTTAAGGTTTAAAAGGTCAAACAGCCACTCTCCTTTTTCATATTAAATGTATTAACATGGGGGCACATAAAAAGCCCTTGTTTTTTAACTGGCAATCAAAAACGGTTTTCAGAATGCTAAAGAAACAATAACACCAAACGTCACATTGGGAGTCACTTTAAATTATTGTATTAACCTTTTAAACGCCAGAGCACAAATGCACGCGCGTGCCCTCCACGCCAAGCTACAACTTTATTTCTTCTTGTTATCATGAATTTCCCAATATCCATGGTGTCTTTTTATTTGTTTCATGTCATTAAATACGTACTAGAGCTTAAATTTTTAAGATATTAATATAAACACACACAAAAGTCATAATTTAATTGTTTATTTCGCGTTATAGTGTACCATCATATGTGACAATACATATTTGTGTCGTTGGCGTACAGGGCATGCGCTTTCTTGTCACGTATATGTGACAATGGCGTTCAAAAGGTTAAAAGATAACTGTTGGACTGCTACGGCTAGCTCAAACTAACTTATGGAAGAATTAAGATTCAGAGGTCCCTATTTGGCCTATGCGCAAACATAGTCGAAATAAGTCTCAAGAAATTTGAATTTAATTTGTGTTCATAGCTCCGCCATTGATGCGTTTGAAAGCCCTTCCCTTGTTGTTGTTGGAATGAGAGCAAACTATTACCATGTACCTACATTTGTTAGGTTTCGGCTTGCAGTTGGAGTCGCCATTTTCACGTCGGAGCATAAATGCGAGACAGCTAGCGTGTCTCCGTCACACGCTTCGCAAAACAGCTTTTTTTTTTGAGGGTTGGAAATCATCAAAGGACTCCTCAAAATAAAACAGCCTTTTTTTGAGGGTGGGAAATCATCCAATGACTTCACCCGCTCTGGTTGGAGCGGAAGGGAGTGTCAGAATCTTACTGAATAAAACCCATCCATGATCCTTCCTTAGCCCTTTATGTTCCGGGGTAGTAGTAACCCTTTCGGACAATCCACTCTCTTCCCTTCCGCTCCACGCAGAGCGGGAGGAGTAATTTGATGGTTTTCCCCCCTTTGAAAAAAAAAAGCTCAAGCGGTGAAAATGAAGTGAGGATCACATTGGTGGGTTTTTTCTTCCCTCACCACCTGGCTACCTCGCACGTCTTTGGTGGATACAACTGCTGCATTGCGCTTTGGTTTCCAAGGAAAGCGATTCCGCCAAGAAAATCTGTAATTTTGTCCGGTATTTGACATTAATATGTCAAAAACAGCCGTTATTAGCATAGCGTTTAGTTTAGCATTATGCTAAGATTTCTTTTCGGCCTCGCACAGGTCTTTGCTTTAATTTTTATTTGTTATTTTCCGGTTTTGTTTTTATTTCTGTGTATTTCCTGTGCGTTTGCAGAATAAAATATATTTATTTATTTCTTTTATTGTTCGAACATTCAACGCTTTCCTTTGAAACCAACACTTTAGACAGCGGTCCATTCGCTACATTGACAGAACTATGAACTTTATCTCCCATTTTCAATACTCCGTGCAAGTAACATTCACACTAATCACCAACGCCCAGGATATGTTAACAGTTAGGGAATGATTACAACAGAAGCGTATGTTAAATAACTTTATAATATTATAATATACATTGGCAAATTAACATGTAGGCCTCTAAAAAATTGAAGACCAAAAAAATTACACTAACTATTATTGAACAAGTAAAATAATTAATTAAAGTAATTCTATGAAAATGTATGATTCGTTACACTGGCGTGCTAGTTACTTGCACGATCATAAGAGCCGGCACACATAATATAACGACGCGCTGCGCAGCGCGGTTGTCCTTGCACTACAAATATCGACCTTGCTACGTTGAAATAAAGTTGATAATAAAATAAACTTCTAAAAGCTTGACTCAGGTTATTTATTTTCGATTTTATTTTAATAAAAGAAAAGTTAATATTTGTTTAGCAGTGACAACCGCGCTTCGCCGTACCTCGCCAGATGTATGCCTGCCGTGAAGCGCCTTATAGAGAAGAAATGCTGAAGTGCGGGAGCGGTGTGAGGGCTTAAACGATTAAGATGTAACCGAAAGTTAAAATGTTACTACGGGACCAAGTCCAAAATCGCAAAAAAAAATCAGCATTTTTGGTCATGTGACTCGTCGAAATGTAGGGAACAGCTGATTTTTTTTTCACGATTTCGGAGTTCAGTTCGGAAGAGAAGTCAGAAATCAATGTTTAGTTCGCATCTTGTACATCAGAGGACTTGATTATTTAGCTAGCTGACACACTACGCCAACTTTCTACGAGTGACAAGGAATTACTGTTGTGATTTGAGTTTACGGACAATTGCAATTTGCTAAACTGTCTTTTTCCGTGACGGTACATTGTGCACACGTAAAGTCAGCACCCCGCTCCCTTTATAATTGTAATTAAAAAGTTACATGTGGCAATAAAACGTGTCCAGTCGATATAAACTCCAATTCTCTCACTTTCGCGTCTTTTAAAATATTTATAATTTTTTTTTTTACATAAAAATAAATTTCATGCCGATTGACTTATAATAAATGCGACTTATTAAAATTCAATCGAATAAAGTTTAGTCGATTACTGGTAACTAGTAGTCGATTTAGCCCAACTTTTACATATTTCAAACGATTTAAATCATTAGATTTGCCCTCGACGAATTGCGAAGTGTCCATACTGAGATGAGTGAGCTCACACAATAATAATGGCGTTTCCATGACAATCAACTCAAGGCAATGCGTTATTAAGTATGCCAAACGTGTTAAAATTAAGCTAAAACTTTAATAGATTTTTTGTTAACCACTTTTATTACTCGACTAAATGTTTATTCGATTAGTTATTAATCGCATCGCATTGCTAACATTTAGTGTTCTCTTTAGCCATTTTTGGTAAACGTTCCACATGTTTTAAGTGTAGTCAAAATAATCGAATGGATATCGATACTTAAACTTAAATAAACATTCCGATTTCCATGACCGTGACATAGGCGGCGAAAAGACAATTCACAATGTGCTAATCACTTAGCTTGGCTCCAATAAAATAGCGTGGCTATGAGATCTAATGTTTCTATACAAGGAATGCCAATATTACGTGGATTTAAAAGTTTAGTGACTAAAACATTTTTATTTACAAGATATAAAGGATATCGACTAATTCAAATATAACTTTGCACCGTGATATTATGGTACTTAGATCAGCATTTCGCTTGGCAAGCACTATAATAACCTAAAGTAGAATGTGAATATACTTAAATCATTAAAATGCTTGCCTACCCCCTTTGTTCAGTAAATAATTTACTGTTTCGAGCCAATTGTTATAAAAAAAAAATTGCTTAGCGAGGTAAGATTGCCAATGAGAATCCCTATTTAAAAACAAGTTTCGCTTATAAGAAGGGTCATAATTACAGAGATCGTTGGTGTCTATCACGCGCCTTGTCACGAGTGACGTCATCGCGGTGACGTCACGTTCAGTTCGTGGCGGGAAGGGTGCTCTGCTGTTGTTGTTTATGTCGCCGGTGGTCGTAGTTGACGAGGCGCTGGCCCACGAGGTACTTGTCGTTCTTTATGTGCTCGTACAGTTTGCGGAATTGGCGTATCTAAGGGCGAGATATTTTAGGTTAGTACGATTTTTACGAGAATTTCATAAAAAACTGTATTCAGCCAAATATTTCACCCCTATCCAGGCACAGCGCACGATGCAAGTAGTATATGGGCACAGAACTTAAACGACCAAAACCATGTCTGTCGGTGTCAAGTTTTCACCATGCGCTGAAACTTCAAAAATACAAACAATATTCTTATTTACTTAGGGTTACCAGAGTTTCCGGTTAGTAATAAATAGTGGTTTACGTATAGTTTGTTTCTCCTCAATAACACCGACATATTTTTGGTCCTTCGAGCCGGATCTGCACTAGCGACCTATGGATATCTGTAGGTAGGGGGTGTGGGTGTATAGCGCGCGGCCGTACCTGGAAGACGGTGAGCGCCAGCACGAGCGCGCCCAGCAGCAGCGCGGGGTACACGCGGCGCGCCAGCAGGTTGCGCTGCGCCGGCGCAGGTGTAGGTAGGGGGTGTGGGTGTATAGCGCGCGGCCGTACCTGGAAGACGGTGAGCGCCAGCACGAGCGCGCCCAGCAGCAGCGCGGGGTACACGCGGCGCGCCAGCAGGTTGCGCTGCGCCGGCGCAGGTGTAGGTAGGGGGTGTGGGTGTATAGCGCGCGGCCGTACCTGGAAGACGGTGAGCGCCAGCACGAGCGCGCCCAGCAGCAGCGCGGGGTACACGCGGCGCGCCAGCAGGTTGCGCTGCGCCGGCGCAGGTGTAGGTAGGGGGTGTGGGTGTATAGCGCGCGGCCGTACCTGGAAGACGGTGAGCGCCAGCACGAGCGCGCCCAGCAGCAGCGCGGGGTACACGCGGCGCGCCAGCAGGTTGCGCTGCGCCGGCGCAGGTGTAGGTAGGGGGTGTGGGTGTATAGCGCGCGGCCGTACCTGGAAGACGGTGAGCGCCAGCACGAGCGCGCCCAGCAGCAGCGCGGGGTACACGCGGCGCGCCAGCAGGTTGCGCTGCGCCGGCGCAGGTGTAGGTAGGGGGTGTGGGTGTATAGCGCGCGGCCGTACCTGGAAGACGGTGAGCGCCAGCACGAGCGCGCCCAGCAGCAGCGCGGGGTACACGCGGCGCGCCAGCAGGTTGCGCTGCGCCGGCGCAGGTGTAGGTAGGGGGTGTGGGTGTATAGCGCGCGGCCGTACCTGGAAGACGGTGAGCGCCAGCACGAGCGCGCCCAGCAGCAGCGCGGGGTACACGCGGCGCGCCAGCAGGTTGCGCTGCGCCGGCGCAGGTGTAGGTAGGGGGTGTGGGTGTATAGCGCGCGGCCGTACCTGGAAGACGGTGAGCGCCAGCACGAGCGCGCCCAGCAGCAGCGCGGGGTACACGCGGCGCGCCAGCAGGTTGCGCTGCGCCGGCGCAGGTGTAGGTAGGGGGTGTGGGTGTATAGCGCGCGGCCGTACCTGGAAGACGGTGAGCGCCAGCACGAGCGCGCCCAGCAGCAGCGCGGGGTACACGCGGCGCGCCAGCAGGTTGCGCTGCGCCGGCGCCGCCACCACCAGGGGCAGCAGCGAGTGCGCCAGCGCGTACGGCACGGCCAGCGCCAGGCCCAGCCAGCACACGCACGGCGCCGCGATCTCGCGCAGAATGAACCTGCCACAGCAAAACAAGTTACAACTTTATGCCTCTGGAGTAAAGTTGATTTCAGAATGACTTATAAGGTACTAATGAAAAGTTTTAATTGGGACTAAATGAGAGCTAGGCCAAGCCGTTATTCGTTATTCCTGGTCGGGCTTGATGGCCTGGCTTTGGCTGCTCTGAAGAGCGGCCTAAAACGATTGATACCTCAGTGCGAGCGTCTTTCCCTATTTTCTTGGCAAAGAAGAAAAGCAGTGCTAGTCTCCCTGTGCATACAGTCCCATTGACCTGCCCGACGAAATTTCCAACCAATACTTGCCGACAGGCTAGTCGGGCATCTATCACGTGGAGGTCTCGACCTCACCGATTACCAGCATGGCTTCCAGCAGCAACGTTCTACAGTAGGTACGATCCCACGCGTCCACTAGCTGTGGGAACTGTAGTGCTATTCTGTAAAAATCTCACCGTGAACACGGAGATGAAGTGACTTTAAAGTGAGCTGTCAATGGTGTCAATCCCTAGCATTAGGTAGAACGGCTCACTTCAAATTAGTTTTCACGATGAGATTTTTTTTTTCGCCCGACAGCTAGTGTTCTGGGGTGCTGCTGGCGGTGAGTTTAGATATCGTCAAAAACTAACTCTCTGCCTGGGGAAGCGATTACTTGTACATCACATAGTGCCTCCTTACCTCCAATGCATCATCGGGGCTTACGTCCGCGACGCGCACTTTAACTATGTGGATCAGGACGGCGGCGTTATTTCCAGGGAGATTACGTGTGGAGTTTTGCGGGGGATCGATTTAGGTCTTCGCCTACGATGTAGGCCTGCGTGTCAATCTCCCCGTTGGCGTTAATATCGTTTGCTTCGCGGATGACACCCAGCTTGCCGAGCTCGAGGTGGCAAAAAACGTGGCGTCTATCCGCGGAATGGGGTTAAAGATAGCTCTAAGGAAACTGGGGAGGAGTAAAGAGCAACCCAGCTTGATAGTCAGAGTTGGAGATGCGCAAGTCTAGGTAGATCAATACATTAAGTCATTGACTGCCACGCAGTAGACACAATAGAAAATGTATTGTTTGCGGTCACTGGTGAGCGACGTGGCGTCTTACGTGTTAAGTATCTCGGCTTAACCCTGGACCGTCGTCGGTGGAGCTACAGAAGCACTTCGAGCGCCTGGTTATCCGCATCGGGAAGGCAGTGGGTGCTTGACACAGACTTTTTTCCAATCTCGGGAAACCTCGAGAAGAAATTCGCCGCCTCTACACAGTTATCGTGCGATCGATGGTCCTCAATGGGGTGCCTGTTTGCTCAAACAGGCTGTCAGGCGTCTGACGTTGCAGGTGAAAAACAGCCTGTAGCGGAAAATGGGTATGCGTATTGCAAGAGGATACCGAACTGTATCCTTTGAGGCGGTAACTCTCAAGACACGCTTTTCACCGATGGACATCCCGGCGGAAATGAATACGAGGATCTATAGCCGAATACGTGCCATCTAAAATGGCAATGGTGTGTCAGAAAATTTCACCAAACAATTCAATTAGAACCTGTATAAAAAATATGGCCGGAGTAGAGGTGGCGAGACGACACAGACGTGAACCTCGGCACCTCGATCCATTCCTTGCAATGGGTCGAAGTGCCTCTAGAAAAAGATGTCTAGAAGGACTTCACTTAAAGTGGGACGGTGTATGTCAAAAATATGAGCTATTCCATAAATTTTATTGAGTTACGTGTGCATAAATGTATGGAACAGCTCATATTTTTATCGCAATTTCAGGGTTCATCCCATAGTAAAAGTTGTTCGTAATGATGAGTGCAATGCTCACACGAAACCCTTACAGTAGAGTACGTTTTTTAACACATTATATTAGATGTATGAACGTAAAAGAAGCAAAGAGAGTATGTAAGGAGCGTAGCAAGTAGGTTGTATAGTTTCACGCCTTTGTCCCATGGAGCAAAGGCATGGAGAAAGGATTACGGATGTAAAATAAAAAAATAAAAGCAAAAAAATGCATCACAATCATACATACTTGAGATCCATCTCTCTAATTCCATCACGGTAGGCCTTCTCGATGGCCCGTCGCATGGCCCAGTCGGGGCCCATCATGGTCAGTGCACACACTATCTTTGTGTATAGCACGCCGAGCGCCCAATCTTGCCAGACAAACAATACCGGCGACTGTTCTATTGGCACGCGGAGAGGAATTACTAGCACCTGGGAATGAAGGGTGAGTGATTTTAAATAATAATAATATTTTTTTTCTCAAAAAAATATATAATTATGTTTGTGTGACCATTGGCGTAACTATAGGGTGGCAGGACTGGCAAAATGCCACGAGCCCCTGGCTCGAGAAGCTGCGACCTCATAAGTGACCTATCATTTTTAACAAAATTTTGTAAAACATATAAATTTGAGGCCCCATGCAATGGATTTGCCAAGGGCCTCAGACGGTATAGTTACGCCACTGTGTGTGACCTTACCTAAAAGCTGCAAGGAAACAAATATTTAAAAATATTTTGAGTACTCAGATCAGTGGGTCCACAAATTACATGACCCCAACGGTAAAGTCGCCAGAGAAATCGTTAACCAAACCCGATTGTGCCGGAGCCTAAAAGGGTGGCGTTGTTTTAGTATTTTAACTATGAAATATAAAAAAAAAAAAAAATTTTGTTTATTTCAATGTAATTTATAACACTCCTTACTCGCTTCTTTTATGGTTACGTTATAACTCGAGATCTGCTGGACCAATTTTCATGGTTTTTGTTTCGTTGGATTTGTCTCCGCCCTGAATAGCAGAATACATTTTTAATTTTTTTTTTTTCGATCAGCTGCTGATTTTCCTCCTATAGGGTAGGTAGGTAGGTAGGGTAGGTAGGGTAGGTAGGGTAGGTAGGTAGGGTAGGTAGGTAGGGTAGGTAGGTAGGTAGGTAGGGTAGGTAGGTAGGGTGGGTAGGTAGTGTAGGGTAGGTAGGTAGGTAGGGTAGGTAGGTAGGGTAGGTAGGTAGGGTGGGTAGGTAGGGTGGGTAGGTAGGGTGGGTAGGTAGGGTGGGTAGGTAGGGTAGGTAGGTAGAGTAGGTAGGTAGGGTAGGTAGGTAGGGTAGGTAGGTAGGGTAGGTAGGTAGGTAGGGTAGGTAGGTAGGTAGGGTGGGTAGGTAGTGTAGGGTAGGTAGGTAGGTAGGGTAGGTAGGCAGGTAGGTAGGCTAGGTATCACAGTTAAGACAGGACAACGTCTGTCGGGTCAACTAGTAAAGTTATGACTCACCAACTCGAGCAGCAACCCAAACATGAGCGGCACGAGCCCCAGCAGCGCGAGGGCGGCCAGCGCGGCGCGCGCGGCCACGCGGGCCCACAGCGCGGCGCGCGCGGCCAGCACGGCGCGGCCGCCGCGCGCCCAGCCCGCCGCCAGCGTGCCGCCGCGCCCCACCGCCCAGCACACGTACATGCCTAGGATAATGGCTACATATATATGACCTTGTACGATATGGCCGCACGCCTGGACACTTTTTCCCCCAAGAAACTTTTTCCCGTATTACAGAACCTTACTCAACCATTCTTTGAGTCTCGATTAAAGCCATTTATTGCTTAAAACTAGTTTTAAGTAATGCTTGGGTCTTGAGTGAGGTTCTGTAATACGGACCTTAGTGCACGCTCGACTCGAGCGTCTGACGGACGGGGCGTGAGTCGATCCGTTAGGCGTGAAACACACAGAGACGGCGTAAAGTGAAGGCGCGGCACAGGCACATACATTTTGTACACAGGAATGATGCTGCTTTTAAACGTTTTCATACAAAATGTTTGCGCCTGTACCGCGCCTTCACCTTACGCCGTTTCTGTGTGTTTCACGCCTTAAACACATGCAAATACTCGCGAGTGTCCCGAGTAGCGCAGACGGGGGAGCGTGCAAGTTCAAACCAGTTAGTGTTTGTAGCGTGACGGAAGCGTGCGCGCCATATCGTTGATGAAAAATGTGACCGGCTCACACGAACGCTAAGTGTGCACTAAGGCCAATTGGTGAACGCTCTTACAAAACTTCCACGCAACGCTGAACGCTCCGCTGTTCACTTATTCCCTCGGGCCGTACACTAAGGGTAATATGACGTCCAAAACTTAAATGTGGCGCTCTGACTAAGCATAAAATAATTATACCAGCCTATTGTGGTTCCACTACACAGGAAACAGGCCTTTTCTTATACAGAGAAGATGAATGTGGTGCTGTTCCACAAACGATGCCACACTTAATACCATGTCCGGCGTGTCCTATCATCTCCGCATTACTTGAACTGATAGACGCTACTAATTGGGGCAGACTCGTAGCGGAATTCTGGGCAGATTCCATCTTGTTCACATTTAGATTGCCATCGACACGCTAAGAAAATACAGAGAAGGCACTTGCTGGGATCAAGACACTTGCTCAAAACGTGTTGACGAATTCTGACTTATATTAACTACTAGCTGCTCGGCTCCTATTGGTCGTAGCGTGATACTACATAGCCATAGCCTATAGCCTTCCTCGATAAATGGACTATCCAACACAAAAATAATTTTCCAATTCGGACCAGTAGTACCAGAGATTAGCGCGTTCAAACAAACAAACTCTTCAGCTTTATAATATTAGTATAGATTGTATAAGCCCAGGTTTCCTCACGATGATTTCCTTCACCTTATTGAGAGCAGTAGTGGTAATAAGACAAGATATGATTTATTTTTTCTCACTACAATATTACAGTACAGACGCCAGCACATCCAGCTATCCCAAACTGTCAAATTTTCCCAATTAAAAATGAACCTTATGCTTTTGTTATAAAGTTGACAAACTATCAAAGAAATTTGACAGATTCGGGTAATTTAATTTGACGTGCTGGCTGAAGAATCATTCACAATTTATACACAGTTGATAATTATAAATGATATTGGTGATTAAATAAATAAACACGCTTCCTCGTTGTCATCTAAATACAATCTGTATTCTGTCCTTGCGTGGCATAACCACCCAATGTTCTGCAGAAAATTCAGTGGTTTAAGTAGTTGAATGCAATATGTTTTGTACTTGAGTTTCATCGCAAAAGCAGTGATAGTCTAGTGGTGTGACCGTCGGACTACCAAGTCATATGTCTCGAGTTCACATCCGAGCCACGCACCTCTGATTTTACGGATTCATGTGCGTATTGTAAAATTATCACTTGCTTAAAATCGGTGACTGAAAACATCGTGAGGAAGCCAGCATTTCTGAGAGATATTTCTCAACAGCATGAGAAGCTAAGGCAGTATAAAATCTCTGACACCAGGTTAGTCACACGAAAAAGAGAAGATCTCATGGGGCTCAATGGGGCTGAGGGACCAAAATGGCAACAAAAATGTACTTACGCTTTTTTTGCAACTATGTTGCAAAGCAGGGGCAAACGTACAGTTGGGTATTTGAAAGGGTAGTCAATAAAATTACTTTTTATGAAACTATCAAAACGCGGCATTTTTACGTGATTTATTATGAATATAACAATATGACATACCTATAACAATATGCCGAAATTATGAAATATCTTCTTTCTTTAAAATTATAAACATGAAATTATGAAAATCATTATGAAATATAACAATATGACGTCACAGATTTTTAGAATGAAATGGAATTCTTAAAAGCATAAAATGCAATTTTACTATTATATCTTCGCATAATATTTAATATCTGTACGGTGATGGAAGTTTTTAAGATGAGCGGTCTTTTTTTAATGTGATTTCATATTTTATTTTTGACCTTTTCAAATAGTCAATTGATACACAAAAGTTGTGCATACATATATAACCAGTGATCGGATAATCGGATGCATATTTACCTAAAGTTCATTTGTGGTTAGAAAATTATGGAAGCGGCTTCTTAAAACATCATCTGCCTAGCCTTTTGCCAACTATGTTGGGGTCGGCTTCCAGTCTAACCGGATGCAGCTGGAGACCAGTATTTTACATGGAGCGACTGCCTATCTGACCTTCACAACCCAGTAACTGGGCAATACGATACCCCTTGGTAAGACTGGCTGTCAGATTTTCGGGCTTCTGACTACCCGTAACGACTGTCAAAGATACAGAAATGACAGCCGAGACCAACGGCTTAACGTGCTTTCCGAGGCACGGAGGAGACTCGTTATGTAAAGATGGTCACCCATCCTCGGCCAACCCCGGCAAGCGTAGCTTAACCTGATTGATCGTCCTGTGCGGCTCTTAGTACGTAGCGGTTTCTTAAAACATATTTTTTAAATATAAAAGTTAAGATAAGTATATCTGTGCGGCTCTTAGTACGTAGCGGCTTCTTAAAACATATTTTTTAAATATAAAAGTTAAGATAAGTATAATACCTACACCCGACTTGATTCTATAATAAAAACAGTAAATTTGATGAATCCGAATTCTCGGGATTTTTTCGATACAAGAGTCCATTCCATAATATTATCCAACACCTTAAAGTAAATAAATATTCCTAAAGCCGATTTGATTCTATAGTAAAAAACTAAATTGTCGATTCTGAATTCGCGGGATTTTTTCGATACAAAAGTGCATTCCATAATAGCCAACGCCTACACTTTAGGTAAATATGCATCCGATTATCTGATCACTGTATATAACCAGTATCCCTTTGTCTGTGTGTAATTTATTAGTACTGTAGAACTTAATACATACCACAAGCCGCTGTGTATAGTTCGTGAACGCCATCCGATGCCTTAGGAAGCCACAGTGCCATCACTCGCCTTCCAATAGCGACTGGGATCACCTACGAACATACATAAATAAAAAATTATCACATCACTAGACCAAAGAGTTTATACTATGTTGATCAACCTACAAGGAGCACTGTACTGTAGAGCCTTTTTTTCTGAGGTTGGGAAATCATCCAATGACTTCTCCCGCTTTGGGTGGAGCGGAAGGGAGTGTCAGACTCTTACTGACTGAAACCCATCCATGTTCCTTCCGTAGCCCTTTATGTTCCGGGGTAGCGGTTGCCTTTTCGGACAATCCCGCTTAGTACTGTAGAGCCTGGGTGAAACCTTATGAGGAATCCAGGGCTGGTCGTTTAGAAAATAACTTCACATTAACATTCGAACCTTTCAAAATGATGGAATATTTTGATAGGTTTTTATAACAGAAATGAGTAAGGTTTCTGTCAGCAGCCGTGCTAGACACATGTATTCTTTAAAAGTAATATCATTCAATACTGCTGCCCCGTGTGTTTCTATTTGTAGGATAGAAATCCCTACACCACAACAAACTACGCAAGCTCTACCTCTGAGAGCTTCCTAAGTGTAGGCCCATCTGGTCTTCAAGTGCATGTCACAATTGATAAGAATAGAATACTATTATTCTATTCTTATCAATTGTGGGTCTTATCTCTCAACCACTCTTGGTTGACTGGTAGTCATATCAAAAAACACAGTACCATCTTTTCACGGCGACATAAGAATTATAAAGTTTTGTTTTCAAAGCGTTAACAATAATTTTATTTAGTCAGTTTTAATTATTTCTCAAACATTTTCTCTTTCCGAGGTGTTTAGCAATCTTACTGTACAAAAAATATGTTGTATAAAAACGGCCAAGTAACCCATTAGATGTTCGCCCATTAGAAGCCGTTAGCTTATTAGAACTCAACGATTTATACGGATATAATTATTGTCGTTTCGAGAGAATTTTTCTTATAGAACCTATGGGGTTCATAAGTCATTTGAGGGGTTTCTTAATGAAAAAAAAAACAAATGTATTAAGTTTACGCTACCCCACGTTAGACAGGTGAAAACCAAAGTGTTGATAAAGGGCGAAGAATTGAATCCTGAAGATACCACAGTATTCTTGGGCTTAACTTTGGATGCTAAGCTTCAGTGGGGCCCACATATAGATAAATTGTCAAAAAAACTAAGCTCCGCAGCATACGCTGTTAGAAAAATTCGTTCTTTAACTGACGCAGAGACAGCCCGCTTAGTGTACTTTAGCTATTTTCATAGTGTAATGTCGTACGGTATTTTGTTGTGGGGAAATGCCGCCGATATTCAGACTATCTTTGTTTTGCAGAAAAGAGCTGTTCGATCAATTTATAAATTAAGTCCGAGACACTCTCTCAGAGAGAAATTTAAAGAAATAAATGTAATGACTGTACCTTCACAGTTTATTTTTGAAAATCTTTTGTATGCCCATAAAAATATAAAATTGTTTAAAAAATATAGTGATATCCATGATAAGAATACTAGGAACAAACACAAATTTGTTGTACCCACTACAAGGCTCAAAAAAATAGGAGGCTCGTTCAGATGTCAATGTATACGCTTTTATAATAAACTTCCAAGCCACGTTCAAGATCTAAGCCTTAATAAATTCAAATCGTTCGTTAAACGCAAGTTGTGCCAGAATGCTTATTATACTGTCAAAGACTTTATTGAAGACAAAAGGGCTTGGGATTGAGCTGCTCCAATTGTTTACATATTGAATATTCTTTCTCTTCTTTTTTATATCCTAAACTAGTTGATTAGCATCTGAGATTACTCCTGGAGCTGCTGAAGATTCACAAAAACTTTTTGCATTATATAACTTCAACCTCTTAGCAATGTATAATTCCATAGCACGTTTGTGAGTACTATGTACCTACTATAAAGCTACCATTTACTGAGTACGTCTTACATTGACCTGAATGTGCCCTGGCGGCTGAGAGCATGTCATGCTCCCTGTAATGTATCACTGATGGTGATGCGTATGTTGGATCATTTAGCTCCCATCAAAATGGTTGAGCTGAATGGTGCTAATCCATGTGTCATGTTCATGAACGAGCGCCGTCAGTAGGGACTGGTCACCTCTTAGCTGCCACGGCTGTTTTAAAATTAAAATAATTTTGAATTGTCTTTTTTAAACTTGTAATTATGGACGCTTTTATTAAGTTCTGCATCGTTCTCACGTGTAATTTCAACATGAATGATGTAACACCGTTTTTGTAAACATATTTTGATTTAAAAGAGTGTCCATGGAGTTTCTTGCCCGTTCTTCTCCATAGGTACCTACTGCTTTGGAATGGGCAACTAGCTTCATCTTTCTGACTGACCGACCCCTTGACAATTCAAAAGTGCCTGTAATTGGTTTATTTGAAATAAATGCTTTGAGTTTGAGTTTGGGTAAAGGGAATAAAAAATTACTTACAAGAGTGAGAGCGCTAGCTAACACCAAGGATATGGAGACTAGCACCAGCAAAGCACCCAGTCTGACAGGGAACCAGGACACACGGACATAAGGCTCAAAGCCTGCAGGACCGTCGCGACGCATCAACGCCTGAAACAATCACAAAACTTAATAGAAGAAAAAAAAAAGTCAAGTCATGTCTGCATCAATGTTTGTAGAACTTTGCACTTTCTGTCACTAACAATAAAGTGTATTATCGAATGTCGTTCGACAATTCTCTGCCCTGTGGAGGATCTCCTTAGACTGCAGAGCTCAAGAATGAAGTTGTGATATTTACTGCCCACGCGTTAAAGTCTATAATTGATTGTATGAATCAGATTTTGTTTTATTTTCCACCACCATGTGACAATTATAATTTTATTTAAAACTGAAACATCAAACACATTTTATAACAATTTGCGATGTATATTATTCTTACTCTTTTCTTCGAATATTTTTTTATCGGTTTTTAAAGGCAGATCTTCTCAAAATGCCATAACAGGAACCTTTAGCCCTTTTGAAGGTAAAAACTAGCAAGCCATAAAGACTTAGTTACCTGATGAGCTGCCCCAAGTTGATGCGGCGGTCTTGGCGGGTGCGGCATTGGCTGGTCGTGTCTCATCTCACCCAGCAGGTACGAGCGCAGCCCTAGGGCTCCAGCGGCGCAGGCGCACCAAGTACGTACGCCTGCCTTCAGCCACGTTCTAGTATGTGACTGTTCTAACAAGGCTGGTAGGATCACCTGAATTATAAAAATTGGGTAAAACTATAAACCGCTTTAAAGACCACCAATACTTTACAAACATCAGAATGTTATAGGAACAACTTGCTTTATAATAAAACTTTACATTTATGATTATGGGGATCATTTAGCTTCCTTCAAAATGGTTGAGCTGAATGGTGCTGATCCATGCGTCATGTTCGTGAACGGGAAGAAGGGCCGTCAGAAGGGACTGGTCATCTCTTAGCGGCTTTGGGTTGTTTAAATTAAATGTTTGAATTGTTTGTATATTTATAACGGATGCTTTTTTCTGCATCGTTCTCACGTGTATAGTAATAATATGAATGATGTAACCAATATTTTGTAACCATATTTTGTTTAAATGAGTGTCCGTGGAGTTTCTTGCCTGTTCTCCATTATCAATGGAGAACAGGCAAGAAACTCCACGGACACTACTGCTTTGGAATGGGCTACTAGCTTAATTTTTCTGACTAACCGACCCTTTGACAATTCAAAAGTGCCTGTAATTGGCTTATTGAAATAGATACATGGTTTGAGTTTAGGGGAACAGTAAGTGTAACTTGCGAAATTCAAATTCTTTACTTCTCTAATTTGACGATCAGTATCAGGTATAGTAAGATTATTCATTCGAGTCAGTAAAATGACAAGTGCAACTGTCACTGAAACAAAAAAGGGTGACCCGCTACAATAGTGATGTTCGGCAATCGATAGACTTAGACATTTAGTCATGCTTTATTTTATTAGGTATCAAAGCGTTTTTTTATTGTAAATATGTAATACATACCGTATTAAATAATACGATTTTAGAAATATGGACCTTACCAGCATATTAAAATTTGTCACTACAACATTATTACAAAAGCTGGGAAAAAAATGTTTAGAGATTCAGAGGAATTAACACTAGAAAGTCGGGAAAATACAAGTAATTTTATACGTTTTTATTCATTACGGTTGCTATTGATTCCGATTCTGAATCGGTATATTCAGAATCGGAATCGGAATCAGTTACATTTATAATGAATGAATCCACATTATTCATCTATGTGGTCAAGTAATAAGGCTTTTATGGCATGGTTGATGCACTGTCTCCAATTTTTAGGCGTCACTTCTTTCAGGCCTTCTTCAAATAATTTTTTTACGTCTTTTAATTTAAAATTTTTATTGTTCCTGGCGACGTACCCCTTTGCTTGAGCCTATATAGAAATTTTCAGAAATTGATATATGAATTGATAGAAAAGTTGGTGTATTTTATACAAAGAATGAAAAGAATTATCTAAAGAAGCAAATCATAATTGTTTTAACAACTCCTAATAGATACCGGACTGTTTGTATTTCGTGCGACAGAGATAGCGCTCTACGAAGCCGAAATTAGCCGAAGGTCGATGTGCAATATTTATCGCCGGGTACTGTACCTTGGCAATAGTTGGAGGGTCCTTCGCATAAAAGAATTGGTGAACTTTACGACGTATCGCCGAAAAGTAAAAATCATCAATTTAAAAAAAATTGAATCTCGACTAACTTTTAATTGTAAAACCTCGATTTACCACATCACTATTTATTTGGGACTAAAAACCTGCAACACTGGAAATGTCATTTTACTGACTGGAATTAATAATCGTACTTTAGTATGTTGATCAAAATATAGTTCACAACGGTAATATACTTATTACAGCTGCGAATTATAATTTTAATTAGGTATATTTTTACTATTAGAATTATCAATACGACTCTCTGAGTTAGAATTGCCTTCTAAAGTTATAATTTCATAAAATATTTAATACATATCGTAATATGAACTTAGAGGATTGTATTAATTACAGTTCTATACGAATCATAATATTTTGATCAACATAAAACTTATTACCAACCTGCAAATTCCAAAAACGTAAGAAAATCGCGGGCTTTTTGAGGGTTGGAAATCATCAATGACTTTTTTTTTTTTTTTTTTAAGGCTGGGAAATCATCCAATGACTGCTCCCGCTCTGGGTGGAGCGGAAGGGAGTGTCAGACTCCATCCATGTTCCTTCCGTAGCCCTATATGTTCCGGGGTAGCGGTAACCCTTTCGGACAATCCCGCTTACCCGGCAGGCTTGGCCCTGAGGGGCCCCTTCATATGCTGACATCTCTTTGAGGCGCGCGTGGAACATATACGCGCCGTACGGCACGGGTCTGTATCATCAATGACTGCTGCCGCTCTGGGTGGAGCGGAAGGGAGTGTCAGACTTTTACTGAATAAAACCCAGCCATGTTCCTTCCTTAGCCCTTTATGTTCCAGGGCAGCGGTAACCCTTTCGGAAAATCTTGCTGACCCGGCAGGCTTCGGCCCTAATGCGCCCCTTCACATGCTGACGTCTGTTTAACGTCAGCAGGCACCTTAACAATACTAATTTTACGATACATCATCTTTGACAATGCTTAACATAGACATGGCTAAAGGCAGGATAATTAAATCACATTAACATTTAGAGACAATACAATAATGCATACATTATTTTCATCGTGGTACATTAACGTATATGCAAATCGGTACATGTAGAAACTCTGTGCAACAACCTGTTTTGCATATACTTAAGTAAGTTCACACTTTTCTTGTTACGTACAGCTGTTGTGTCGAATACAACAATGCATGTTAAGTTAATATGCATGGATTCAATCTATTTGTAATATTTCCACGATTATTCAATCAGCCTAGCCGTTTCCAATTAGTATGGAATCATAAAAATGTTCTAAGCTGTAGAGTAAACTGAACTTAAAATGTGAGGATATTAAAGTTGTATTACAAAAAAAACATATTTGTTTACGTGTGGAAATTAAATTGCGAACGCAGAATAACTATCTATGGAAAGAAACTAGGTACTTCCAGCTTCAAGGACGAGACTAAAACTGGGTGGCGTCAGTTTTTTGCACTCTGTATTAACAACTACTAATTTACATAGCCATTGTTTTTTTTTTAATTAAACAAATATATTTTTGACACCCCGACTTTCAATTAATTAAAGTGTCATTGTCTTATTGCCTGACTGTCAGGCAATAAGACAATGACACTTTATGTCATTGTCTTATTGCCTGACTGTGTTGTTATAAATTAAAAAACAATTTTAGGTAAACATACTGGTGGCAATGAATCCCAAGTATAATAGTAATACCTACATCTAGGGATTGAGGTGACATGGTGGTGATTCAACTTTAATTACATATGTGAGAACGATACAGAACGTTAAAAGCGTCCGTAATAAAAATATTTAAAAAAAAATAGTTAAAAAAAACTAAAAAACACGCTTTTTATAGAAAACCGAACTAAAAATAGAAAATAAATTTTACTTTTTTAAAAGCGTGGGGTGCTTTTTAAGATAATATTCACCACCACCATGCACCCCACGCTTTTTAAAAAGTAAAATTTATTTTCTATTTTTTGTTCGGTTTTCTATAAAAAGCGTGTTTTTTAGTTTTTTTAAACTATTTTTTAGTTCCTACTTTTTAGTTCAAATTAATGTATTGTCCTCGATAAATCTACAAAGTTTGAACGAAATCTGGCCGTTTAAAGTGGGTCAAAATCGCTTCCAAATGAGTCGGTTACAAACATACATACAAGTGAAGCTAATATAAAGCGTGTATAAATAAGGATAATGGGAAACTATTATCACATTATTGCATTGTCATCGGTCCTTGAGACGTGTGCAAAGTTTCAAGTTGATCAGACTTTTAGAAACCGGTGAAAATTAAGCTCAAAGATTCCGTTACATACATACATACATACATAGATACAACCCGAGCTAATACAAGCGTGTTAAAAATGTAAAAACTCGTCCCTACTAACGGCGCCCGTTCATAAACAAAACGCATGGATTAGCAACATTCAGTTCATTTTAGGTTAGCATAATTCATCAAAATCGTGGCTGAGTACTAACAGCCGCACAGGTTAGTTTCATTGGCGAAATTCGCCCCAAGAATCCTATGACGCGCCGGCAATGCATCGTCTACGCGTCTTTCGTCACCTAGCAACTTTTGAAATGCCACTTTATTTGACACAATTTAAAGCTCACATTTCAATGCTTTACTTTGAGTAGAGTCAAGTCTATTTGGATTACGATAATACACATAAGCTTAAGCTATATTCACCTGAAGCAGCAACAACTCCAGGCTAAGTTCATTGACCGGTGCGTCGGTGTGGACCGCAACAGCATACGGCAGGAAACCAGGCAGGACGTACTTGATCACTCTGATCGGTAACCATAACATGAAGAGGACAGCTGTGCCGAAGATCATGGCAGATACAACCAGGCGACGGATGTGGGACCATACTGAGAGGTGGATCATTTCCTGGGGAAGGGAGAAGTAATATTATTTAGAAATGTGATGAAGAACTACGTAATTGATGTCGTCAGACAGCTCGTGCAAAGTCTGGCGACGATGGGACGAGACTAGACGCGTATTCTCTAGGAAAGTACCTATATATTTTTTTTTATGTCATAACTCTAGCATTTATTTATAATTATTTATTTAAACTATTACCCACTATCCTTAGAGGTCACCCTAAGACCCTAATACATTAGTACAGTACTCCCAAATTAATAATGCACATGCAGATCTTCGCTAATTGTCGTATTCCCGGAAACACCCGAATCATTGAATCGTTCGAGTCCCTTGCATTTTGCACCTTGTTCGAAAGAACTAGGAGTCAATATCATGTGTACACAATCGAAAACAATTCGGGCGGTCGGCGGCGGTCGGCGGTCAGTCAAAGGTCCGTCAGTCGTCTTGTCATATTGGTGGTGACTGCACGTGTTCTCTTTGTCTGGAATTATATAGAGCTACTATTACACACCTTTCTTGGTTTTGTTTTAAAGGTGAATTTAATTTCAACTTTAATTATCTTATTCAAATTCAAATAGTTAATTTTGTAAAATATATAAATATACTAACATTTTTCACGTTTTTTCAATACTAAAAAATTAAAAATACCAACGTAAAATACATATTAAGTAAGTACTAGAAAAAGCATATTCAAAATCAGATTTAGGCTTATATGAATTATAGCTCGCTATTTACTTACATGGATATATTGAATCAAATTTCGTTACTGATAAATCAATATTTATCTCTTTTAGGACAAAACACATAATCACACTAAATTATGCATGAAGAAAATGCACTTAACCACTCTACGTATATACATATCGTCTTCCGACGCTCGGGAAATACGACCGTTGCCGAACAGTGGCGAAGATTTCTATGCGCATTATCACTTTTGGAGACCTGTATGTGGGTGGCTAACATATCACAGGTAGAAAAAATATCAACTATAATACTTAAAAATCTACTAAACTAAACACACACATATACACACGTGTTACATTCTACTAGCTTTTACCACCGGCTTCGCCCGCGGGGATGTCGAAGATTGTTACATCAATGGAGTTTTAGTAAGGAATAAGGATCCTTATATTTTTTGATAATATAGCCTATGTCACCCAGGGATAGTGTAGCTTTCTAATAGTGAAACAATTTTTCAAATCGGTTCAGTAGTTTCGGAGCATAATCAATGCAAACAAACAAACAATCAAATCTTTCCTCTTTATAATATTAGTAGGTACCTATAGATAAGTAAAAATAACACAAAGTCCTCATGCATTATGGATAACATACTCTAATGTGATCCATAATGCATAGTTTGAAAGATATCATAAATCATACTTAATTTATATCGACGTGTGTAGGTATCTAAGTTTCATCGAAAAATTTGAGTACTTAATCCATTTTCATTCAATCATTCATAATAAAAGCCAAGAATAAAGATGTTGTTATCACGTAAGGATGTTTTACATTATAATCGTTGTATGAAAAAGGAAAAAGAAAATAATTCATTTACCAGTTGATTCTTTCATACTATGGTGTCATTCATACCCTAGAGTTACGACAATTATAATAAAAACCACTTTGTATAATAATATTTATCAATAAACTCTCCATTCATGAGTCTAATTAGAACTCGTAATTAATCGAGCTGTATCCGAATTTATATACAACACAAAAAACAAAATTAGTTTTGATTTACCTGCACAGGACTGAAGTCGGGATCATTCAAATTCTTCAAGAACCACAGCACACCGGGTCTCAGTACTTCCCTCAACAAAAGAATGAACGACGCGAAGTAATAAACGTAGACCATGCCGACGAGCCAATGAATGAACATAAGGGTCCATGGTGCCGCTTGCAGGCTCGCCTCCCGGTCTTTCAGTGTGGCGTCGAACATTGAAAGGGAGCATAGATCGAGCCACCAACCGCATACGAGAGGAATCACACCAATCTGAAACAAGAATAGTAAAATTAGTATTCAAGTAACTGTCTTTACTGTTGCCTCTGTGGTCAGGTAGGTAGCCTGGGGTTTGTGACTGAACCGCCACCTCTTCTTATAGTAGTGTTATTTATATATTACTTCCAAGTAAGAAAGAGATGGAGCTATGTATATGAAATGGATCTAACAGAACGTCTGTTAGATCCATTTCATTCCCAAAATGAGGTACCATAATTGTGGTCGGAAGCCGGCATAGGAGAAACTGGAGGACATAGGCTACTTTTCATTCTGAATATTAGCGTGCATTGCGTGTATTTTAGCATTTTTTAGTGAGTTTTTTTATCGTTGGTCACGCAAAAGGTCTTCTTCATCTTTTCGTGTGGTTGGTGACTAACCTGGTGTCAGAATTTAATGGCCTTTAATAGGCCTCTGACACGAGCTTCACATGCTGTTGAGAAATATCTCTCAGACATGCTGGTTTCCTCACGATGTTTTCCTTCACCGATTTTTAAGCAAGTGATAATAATTAGACAATACGCACATGAATCGGTAAAATCAGAGGTGCGTGCCTTGGGTTCGAACTCGAGACCTATGAGTTGGCAGTCCGACGGTCACACCACTAGGCTGCTGTCACGCAATAGGTTTTGAAATGCGACGTGAGCGCCTGTCGGAAGCCTTCGGCGCGGCGGCGTTAAAAACTGGATGAAGACTTAGTAACGTGTCAAAACTTAGACATGATTCAATATCAGCATTGAAATCTGGGTTATGGTGGACCTCAGTTAATTCTCAGAACTCCAGTCAAGTGCATAAAGTACTAGCCTAGTAACTAGATTATCAAACAGTGTAACCAGGGGTAATTACATGTTGCAACATTCAAAGCCAATGAGCTATTGAGTTATTAGTTAATGAGGTTATTGACCACTGCTTAAAAACTTGCAGGTCACAATCAATCCAATTCAACTGCGGTGAATGTACCGAATAACATTAAACTTTTCTTTAGGTTTTGTAAACAGAGCTAGAATATTGATTAAGTAGTTATAAATGATTAATCAATCAATCAACTCAGCCTATCGCGTTCTACTGCTGGACATAGCCCTCTCCTGCTTCGTCGCGGGAGACGCTCTGTGCGTCGGGAGCCGCGTGACGACTCCCGGCCACCAGAGGCGCGGGCTTGCGGACGGTGAGTAATGGGTAGCTCCCGTCCGATCAGAACCAGGCCCGTGCCGGAGGGCGCGTACGTGCTCTACGCGCGCTTCAAAGAGATGTCAGTATATGAAGGGGTCCGTTAGTGCCGAAGCCTGCCGCGTAAGTGGTATTGTCCGATAGGGTTACGCTACCCCGGAACATAAAGGGCTAAGGATAACATGGATAGGTTTTATTCAGTAAGAGTCTGACACCCCCTTCCACTCCACGCAGAGCGGTAGGGGTCATTTGATGATATCCAACCCTCAAAAATGAAAAAAAGGCCTCTCCTGCTCCCTGGCCTCAGTCTGAACCAGCCACCTTCATCAAGGCATCGGTGTATCTAGCTGCGTCCCACACTACGCTTGGCGATACGCAGCCTCCACTCCAGGACTCGTTAACTCCACCGGCCATCGATCCTTCGACAAACATGGCCAGCCCACTGCCTTTATTTGAAATGTTGTATGCGGTTAATACGGTTAAGTAGCTTTTACCCGTGGCTTCGCCTGAGTGTGAGTCGCAATGCGTACGGAATTAAACGTATACTATGTGTTAATCGCGGTTATAAATATGAATGTAGAATTTCATCTAAATTCGTTCGGCCCGTTTTGCGCCAATCCAGGACATTCAACCAGACAAACAGACAAAAATTATATATACGAAAAAACGAACTACATTCGAGTCGTTCCTAGAGCTCGTAGCATTTTTTTTTTCAAAAATCATGAATGTACAGTTTTGAATTCCATTTTATTATAAGTACTAGCTTCCGAGCGCGGCTTCGCCCGCATAATATGTCGTCAAATTATACATATAAACCTTCCTCTTCAATCACTAACTATTAAAAAATCCGCAATCCGTTTCGTAGTTTTAAAGATTTAAGCATACATGGGGATATAGGGACAGAGAAAGCGACTTTGTTTTATACTTTGTAGTGATAAATTATAAAAACAGGGTAACAGCAAATAGGTATGTAAAAAAATGTTAAAACCTCTATACATGTAGGTATATTATACCTTTAACTGCCAGTTCTATTTAGTTGAAAATTTTATTTAAGTAAAACCACTTTATTCTTTAGTAGCATTAAAAATTATTATGAATAACTAACAGCTCAGAGATGCTTTAATATATTCATTAAATGAAAAACATTATAATCAATGGCAAATTATACACAGTTGTTACCTATACCTAAGGTCAAATTCAAATTTTGTGTTAAATAGACTTGATAGCTAATTTAAGGAATAACATTTAAATAATAATTAACTAAATATATTCTTTTTATATATATTAAACTAGCTGACCCGACAGACGTTGTCCTGTCTTAACTGTGATACCTACCCTACCTACCTACCTAGCTACCTACCCTACCTACCCACCCTACCTACACCAGCTACCTACCCTACCTACCTACCTACCCTACCCACCTACCCTACCTACCTACCCTACCTACCCTACCTACCTACCCTACCTACCCTACCTACCCACCCTACCTACCCTACCTACCTACCTACCCTACCTACCCTACCTACCTACCTACCTACCTACCTACCTACCTACCTACCCTACCTACCTACACTACCTACCTACACTACCTACCTACACTACCCACCTACCCTACCTACCTACCTACCTACCCTACCCTACCTACCTACCTACCTACCCTACCCTACCTACCATATAGGAGGAAAATCAGCAGCTGATCGAAAAAAAAAAAAATTAAAATGTATTCTGCGATTCAGGGCAGAGACAAATCCAACGAAACAAAAACCATGAAAATTGGTCCAGCAGATCTCGAGTTATAACGAAGGGAACAAACCCGTCTTTCTTTTATATATATAGATTCTTTATCATCATGCATGTTAGTGATCCTAATATTTGTAATACTTTTTCTATTTTTTGCAATTGTTTCACATTTTATATCAGTTCGTTCTCCTATAAATAAATAAATAAAAAGGGCATATGTTAATGTAAGTAAATACTTTCCAATCAAAATATTGTTTTAGAGATTTATGGCAGGTAGATACGCAATGCAAGTATCTTTCTCATTGCAACAATCCAACTGTTATTTAATTCTAATAGATGAGTAATCTATTGGGAAAACCCAAATCCCCATTTTTATTGTTTTCTATCATAATCAGCTTATAATATTCCCACTGGTGGGCCACAAGCCTCTTCTATATGTAAGGAAGTGGCATGTTATCCACCACATGAGCCCCAAGCAGGTAGATAGATGTCACATGTTATACATTTATGGTTCTAGGACATGCATTCATCACAACGTCTTCCTTCACCATTTTGAGGGAATGATGATGAAATACACAAAGTAAAGTCCCTGCCTGGATTCAAACTCATAACCAGGTCAGATCTGATACCACTGGGCCAATAATGCTCAGTTAGGTTTCCTAATTTAATGCTAAAGCAACTAAATTAGGTTTAGGTATAAAAAAAAATGTTCTTACCTCTACAACAGATAGCAGTGCCACCTTCACAACCACATAGCAGAATCCCAGTGCCTTCTTAGCACTTCGTAGTCGTAGCAGAGAGGCCATGCCGTGTAACACTGCCAGTATAGCCCCCACCAACACATACCCTGCCAGAGCAGTCAGGGGTCCTCCAAATGGACCTTCTGCTGAGAACCCTGCCATAGCAGCCCCCAGCCTTCCAATATGATATGGACAGAATGCAAACACCACTATGAACAATGTATTCAAGGACACAACCCAGAATACATGCTCAAGAAACACCATTGAACCATCTAAGCCGAGCAGCCGGGCCCAGGTCAGCTCCTCAGCAGCAGCACGGTCCCATTCCATTGGGTTCCAATTTGCTTCATCCCCAACCAAAGGGTCTTCACCAACTTCAACATTTGGTTCCTCTCGTAGCCCAATTTCACCATCCCCAACCCCATTGTTCACACGGTCATTATTATTATCCTGCAGGGGCAGGTCTTCAGGGGGAGGAGCTGGCAAGTTCTCTCTTTCCATCCAGTCGGGACCCCCACCATGCATGATTTGCTCTCTCAGCCACACAAGACCAATGAAGGAGAAAAGAGTACAGGTAACAACAAAACAACCAGAGAAGACATCTTTAGCAAGGTTTTCTGCTGACACTATGTCAAATGGTAATGAAATCACTGGGTCTAGGGACCCCGAGAACAGGCAGCGGTAGGTTCTGCAGGCGGTGAGCGGGACGATGCCGAGCCAGGCGAGCGCCACCAGGGTGTAGTGCAACCAGTCTTTCACGGCGGACGCCACAGACGTCACCAGACCGCCCACTACGTCGCGGATAGGCAGCCTCCGCGGCATGTCCGGGGAATATATCGGCATAAACGAAAACCGGTGGCCACACAACTCGCAAATCTCCTTCCTGGAGTACCGCATCCACTGCACTAAACACTCCTGATGGATCCATTTTATTGAGCCCGTGCAGATGCATGGATGGAACAGTGGTCTGTCAGATGAAGCCTCCGAGCGACAGAACCGGCAGAAGTCCGCGCCGGACGAGTCCGAATCCATCATTTTCTTCAATCCAGTTTGCCTGGTTGATTATGCGATCTGCGAAAGTTATCACATGATTAGGACATGTGTGAGCAACACACAAAACTGACGGTTGGACGATATTAACGTAAATACACACCTTGACGCGTAAAAATAATAGACAGCACAAAATACAATAGATTTATAGGAAAAAATAGGTATTTTCTCTTTGTTTGACAACCAGACAGCCACAGCAATTAAGTGTGGCCAGAACTATGTTTATGAAAAATCTACCAAGGACGGTTACTGACAGCTGTGCAGGGAAACAAACCGGATATGGATGGTAAGAATACTTATATATACAGGTTTTTATCAATGCAATTAGGTCGTGATGTTTCATAAATTATTCAAGAAAATGTAAATATACTAATTATTTAAATGTACAATTATATGTGAAACTAACTGATTAATTTTGTTAAGATTATTTAATTTTTTGATGATTTATAAATAAGTTGCTGTTTTCTTAAGTAAGTAAGTAAGTAAATCATTTATTTGCGTCAAACATGTTACAATTGTCTCAAGTAGACAAAGTAACGCAAAAAAATGGTTGAACTGTCAAGATAAAAAGTATTTCATTTCTATAAAACGCTACCTACCGGTAATAAGAGTTACAACATATTTAAGTGCTACATTAAATAACAACTTTTATTTTTTTTTGCTACAGTCCTGCGCTTTAGGGGGTCGCTAAACCACGCGTGGATATGGATGCAAGAAAGACATCTTATTGCGTAACTTCGGTATCGGTATCGGTAAGGATACAGATATCCAGCTGCATTCGGCCAGACTGGAAGCCGAGATTGGCCGTCGATCTAACCGTAAAGTAATCTGGAAAAGATTAGGCTATTTCCCAGCCTTAAAAAAAAAAAAAACTACAGCTACAAATTTTCGAACTCGCATCCTTTGCTTTTGGATTTTAGTTTTTAATCTTTTTTGTATAAGTTGATAAATAAAGAACCAAAATAAGTAATTCAAAAGAAGACAAAACCAATCCAAGGTGCTGAAATTTTCAAGCTCGCTTTACTCTCTTATAACTGGCAAAGGTGCCAACAACAGATTATTCGTATATACCTAATGATTTTTAACTGACGAAAAAAGGAAGTTCTCAGGTCGACGCACATACATTATATACTTTTTATAAAACTTGGTACATCATGTACTACATAATATGCATTGTTTACCGAAAATAATTTGATTGGTGGCTTGGTTTGGGTGGTATATTGAGTGATATTAATTATTTTGTAAAATACTAAACTTTAGAACCTAGACAACCCTTGCTGGAATTTGCTACTGGCCGTAATAGCCGGTACTGGTAATAATTGCCTGCAGGTGTTTGTTTCTAGTTGTTAATAAATACAACGATAATAAAATTCCTAGTACTATATTATTTTAAAAAACACTGTTTTTTTTATTCGATCGAAATTGAAAGCCATAGATTTGTCTGATTAAATTTCGTTGAAAGCGTTATCAAATGGTAGTAATGCAAATACCTACTAACAAGATGTTCTTTTTTTTCAAATTTAGATAAAGGTAACGATGCTAAAATTAAGGGGCTCATTCAGGGTGATCCCCATGAAGGGTCATTAAAACCGTGTTTAAAATTAAAATGCTTTACTTTAATAACACTAGGAGTAGGTTCTTAAATAAATTACTGACTAACTACACAAATAAATGATAAAAAATAATACCTCGGTGTCGTCCACAACGGTGTCATTTTCTACTAAAACGTACTCATTTTATAATAGTGGCAATGGCTTGCGCAATTCACTTCTTGCCAATAGAAAAATGAAAAAGGTTTTAAAATCCTAATATTAAGTCTGAGTGGTTAATTATTTATGTGTATAAAAACTTAGAGAATGTAAAAAAAGAACAAATACTACGTTAATGTTTCAATAACAGAAATCTTTTGTACTCTCTCTCTCTCTGTGTTTAAAGTTTTATAAAATGTCTTACCTGTTTTTAGGTACACCTGTGCCTAACACTTTGAGGCACAGCGTGAAGTTACGTTATTTTAATTTTATTTGTATGGAGTTATGTACAGAAATGTGCAGGAAGGCAGCAGCTGCTGCAGTTGTGTTGACAACACATTTTTAATGTTGACATGACAGTATTGACAGATGACATTTGATGACATTTCGCCGTTCCGCGAAAGGTGTCGTGGTTGAGGAGGATTGGTTGCTTGAAACTTTTCAATTTTATTTCACACAATTCACACTTGTAAATTAATATGTAGCGAGTGTATAACTGAAGTTTCGACGCTCAGTTCCATCACGGTAGGTTTCTATTAAATCTTGAAGGTGACGTACGCAATACTTCAATCATAAACTGTTGTTATACAGTCACAAGTGGGTTTGAGCGCGTATTTCCTACTGCGATCGCGTATACCTGTTCTATTATTTAAGCAGACCCAACGTCAGATTGTGTACCATACCAAATAGTGTATCAAACAGTCTTTGGAAAAGTTACATTGAAAAATTATTTGCACTTGAAAAATGCGTGTACGTTAAATATTACATTTAAAAAAAGAAACCTGCAAGGGAAACAATTTTATTGGTAAAGTATGATGTTTAGTCATTTTTATTAAATTGGATGTAACAGAGTCCAATATCTGTAATTCTGACCAATTGGATTCTTACTGGAATGGTTGTTTGTCGGCGCGGCATCATGCCGACATCCAGATAGTGAATGCAATAAATAAAAGAACGGTTTTAATCATGAAGCGTATACTCCAACTCCTAAAAATCCGCCCCTAAGGCTACCCACTGACCAGTTGGACAAGAAATAAAAATTTAAAAAATATACATTTATTAAATAATCTATGTTCTGATAAAAGTACTACGAAGTACTACTAGTAAGATTATTTTGTATGTGCACTATTTTCTTCTTTTTATTTTGTATGTCTTCCAAATCAGTGATCTTTTAAATATTGTTTCAAATGGGAGATGGGGGGGGGGCGCGTTTCTATTGGTTTGCTTCTGTCAGAGATAAGAGGACCGTACTCTCCCTTCCCTCGTCACTGACTTCACAGTGACTGAATTTATTTATCATATGAGAATATATTTCAACGTCAGCACATATTGTGTGGGTGGGTGTGGGTGATAAAGAGTTTTGTGAAAAGTATTACGCACTGTATGCACTTACAGTAATATAATATATTACTTACGTAGTACTTGTTTGTTTACTATAGTTGAACATAATCTCTAAGTTGATTGTGGTGCTAATTTGACTGGTGATAGTAGAGAGACTTCACTATGACCCAGGAACCGTTGAACAATTATGTCTCAACACATCATGTGACTGTGAGTAATTGTAGCCCTCACAAAAGTATTTATAAAGTGCCGATGTCTATTCTGTCACTATAAACCATAAGTCTTTTCCTCATTTTATAACTCCACAAACCTTTTTTGAGTTTGTAACCACAAAATTCTTAGAAGTAGGGACACAGATATGCCATGGACTTGACTATCAATCATGTTTGCGTTTTATCATCTTTGTATGCACTATTTATAAACATGAAATGGTTGAGAAAACAAACATCCATGCTTGTTCTTTGTCTGCTGTCCGCTGCCTCTGCATGTGCCTTACCGAAATCATGATATAAGAGCAAATTCTTTTATTTACAGAAAAACTCAAGAAGCCTTTCAGAAAAGCGTGATGAGTCTCAATTGATGGCATCTCAAAAATCTGTGATAACAATGAACCAACCAAAAGATGCAATTATACGTATAGATGTGCCAAGTACGAGTAAAACAGTCCTACGGACTGAGCAAACAGAGATTAACATACTATGCTTTAACATAACTCCGTACAGCGAATTAACACAGTTTATGTGTTGTTCGGTCTTTGTTTTCATATTTTATTTAGCCTATGGCTATTTTCTAGAATTGATATTTTCAAATTCTGATGTGAAACCAGTAAGTTTGTACATAACATTAGTTCAATTTTTAATGACGATGGCGTTGAGTTACTTCGAGTCCCTGATAAGGAATCCTATAAAAAGAAAGTGAGTAGAGTTTTTCATACTGTAGTAAGAATTTTTATAGCATTGATAAGAATTTTTCAGGAGAATGTTCAAAATACTAGAACCTCATTATGCATTATTTGAAAACAATCTGCTATTTGTATCATTATGTTGCATTTCAAATCAACAAGTCAACAGGTTTATGGCCATATATAGACTATGGTACTTCGCCATATAATGGCGAAGTACCATAATTAGCTTATAATGTTCCCACTGCTGGGACCCAGGCCTCCTCTCTGTGAGAGGTAGTGGGCCCTAATCCACCATGCGGGCCCAGTGCAGGTTGGTGATATATATGTATGATATAGGGCATACAGGTTTCCTCATGATGTTTTTCTTTCAGAGCAGTGGTGATAAAACAATTTATACAAAGTAAAGCACTTGTTTGGGTTGAACCTACGACCTGCAACTTTTTAGTCGCGATCGTTACCACTGGGGCACCACTGCTATCATATGGGGAAGATAACATGATGAAAATCATAGTGTAAGACAAATAATCATAATTCCATTCACTATTTCAGAGTACCGCTAAAAACATACGCATTACTGGCAGCACTAACACTTGGAACCATGTCCCTCTCCAACCTGGCACTAAGCTATCTGAACTACCCGACCCAGCTGATCTTCAAGAGTTGCAAGCTGATACCTGTGATGATTGGCAGTATTATTATATTGAGCAAGCGGTATGGGTTCCTGGACTATGGGGCTGCTGTCGTCATGTGTATTGGCCTGACCATGTTTACTCTGGGTAAGGATTCTATTTGGTTGTTATTATAAAAGAGCAGAAAAAGGTTATTGCTTTTTCATGTTACCATACTCGGCACCCAAAAAATATTATCATTACACCCTGTTTTTCTGAAGTCAAGCAGAGTTGTAGTAAGAGGGATTGTCCGAAAGGCCGCTACCCTGGAATATAAAGGGCTAAGGAAGGAACATGGATGGGTTTTGTCAGTAAGAGTCTGACACTCCCTTCCGCTCCACCCAGAGCGTGAGGAGGAATTTGATGATTTCCTACCCTCAAAAAATTTATGAAAATGTTCAAGTTCCATGTAATAGGGGACGAGCTATTGCCATCAACCGGGCACAAATCCAACCTCCGGCTTGCTACAGAGAATTTCTAATCGAAAATCCCCTAACCTGGGAAGCGAACTTCATGTTCCGCAGTAGCGCATGCGACCACTGAACAAATGAACTTTAATATGTAATATAATGTACATAATAAAATTATGTAGTTATTATGAATACAAGTTACATTATGTACATATTTATTAGTTTGTATTACACATACTTGTACAAATATCAACGGTTCATTTATACAAAATAAATGCCAGTTGTTCCCCCTAACAAAAACATTGTGATTATGAATTTGAAAAAAACAAAGGCAAACTGGCATAACGGAGGTATAGCATACAACTCTGCTTACTTCTTCAAAGAGATCGGATATTCGGATGCATATTTACCTAAAGTTAGTTTTCGGCTATAAAATTATGGAAGCGGCTTCTTAAAATATTTATCTCTGACAAAAAGGGTTATAAAATAATGGAAGCGGCTTCTTTTAAAATAAAAATTAACTACTTACCTACTATAAAACACTAGATAGATACGCATCCGATTGTACACTGAGAAAATACACAAAATCTTGACGATTCTAAAGTCTAGAGACCTACGATCGATACAAAAGTGCATTCCGTATTAGTCAACTTCTTAACGTAAGTAATTATCACCGATTTAATAATCAGAACAGTAAACTCATTGATCCTGGAATCGCGGCATTTATCGATTCAAAAGTGCATTCCTTAATAGTCAACACCTCAACTTTAGATAAATGTGCATCCGATTATCCGATCTGTAATGATGATACATGATTTTATGTTATATCTTTCAGCGGACTCCAGCACCTCACCAAAGTTCAACTTCCTCGGCATAGTTGTGATATCTCTAGCGTTACTCTGTGACGCTATCATTGGCAATGTTCAAGAGAAAGCGATGAAGCAGCATAATGCTTCGAACAACGAGGTTGTCTTCTACTCCTATGCTATTGGGTGCATATACCTGGGCGTGATTACTGGGTTCAGCGGAGTCATGACGGCAGGCTTCGATTATTGTTTGAAGGTGAGTTTGATTTTATTAGTGTTAATATGATACATTGAGGAAGAGCTCATGGCTAAGTTATATCAGCTGCACGGGTCAATCCCTCAGGTTAAGCTACGTTTGCCGGGGTTGGTCTGTGGATGGGTGACCATCTTTACATACCGAGTCTCTTCCGTGCCGGAAGCCGGAAGCACGCTAAACCGTTGGTCCCGGCTGTCATTTGTGCATCTTTGACAGTCGTTACGGCTCGTCAGAAGCCCGAAAATCTGACAGCCAGTCTTACCAAGGGGTACCAGTTCGTGGTTGAGTTCCTGGTTGTGGAGGTCAGACAGGCAGTCGCTCCATGTAAAATACTGGTATTCAGCTGCATCCGGTTAGACTGGAAGCCGACCCCAACATAGTTGGGAAAAGGCTAGGCAGATGATGATGATGATACATTGGGGTTTGAAAAGAAACGGACACATAAGTATGAGCGACTTACACAGAAGAAGATCGACCAAGCCGAACTTTTTTTTGGAAAATCAACAACCAGGGGCCAACCATCATCTCTTAAAGTAGTATTATTTTAAAATTGTTTGACATTGGGAAAGAGGTGGAGCTATACCTCCTTTATAGCTCCATCTCATTCTCATTTTGAAGTTATTGTAAAACTTAATAAAATCAACACCCTGAACCTTTAGAACCTGAAGATTATACCGTCATCATGTAGATGACGGTATAATCTTCTATCTATCTATATTATTATATTATTATATATATAAAAATCAATTGCTGTTCGTTAGTCTCGCTAAAACTCGAGAACGGCTGGGCCGATTTAGCTGATTTTGGTGTTGAAATGTTTGTCGTAGTCCAGGGAAGGTTTAAAAGGTGAGAAAAGGTAGGTAGGTAGCTAGGGTAGGTAGGGTGGGTAGGTAGGTAGGGTTGGTAGGGTAGGTATCATCGTTAAGACAGGACAACGTCTGTTAGGTCAACTAGTATGTGTATAAAAACCGAAAGGTCACTCATTCATACATTCACTCACTGATTCATCACTGACCTCAATCAAGCTGGCTAACCTTTTTTCCAACTATGTTGGGGTCGGCTTCCAGTCTAACCGGATGCAGCTGACCTACGAAGATGAAATATTGCACAGAGGTAGATTCTTAGCTGACGTCTCCTACGTCAGCTAAGAAGGGATTTTAGGAAACTCCTCCCGTACAGGGACGAAATAGAGGGTGTTGTAGCATTTTTGTACCTATTTGAAAGTACGTATTGTTTGCCATAAGATAAAATTTATCAGTCCTATTATCACTACATAGTATAAAACAAAGTCGCTTTCTCTGTCCCTATATCCCTATGTATGCTTAAATCTTTAAAACTACGCAACGGATTTTGATGCGGTTTTTTTTATAGATAGAGTGGTTGAAGAGGAAGGTTTATGTGTATAATTTGTCGACATATTATGCGAGCGAAGCCGCAGGCGGAAGCTAGTGATAAATAAACCATATTATCTGCATACGATTTCTATTTCTTTATCAGTTCTTGATTATGAAAAATTAATTTGTTCAAAAAATGCTATTTACTTTAGACAGAACAGAAGTAGAAATATAGTAAAGTTTTCTGAAACACATTAAATCGCTACCCATTTGTAAAAATAGCAATAACAAAGTTAGTACAATATTAATATATGTTTAATAACGCTATTAAACGGTTATTTATGAACTGAAGACTAATTTCTATTTACATTCTAAGTTTTATTTTTACTGATAGTTAAACGTTTTATGGACCATAACCAATAAGCAACGATAAGGTTGTATTAATGAACAATTGTGCATTTTGTATGCTTTAAATGAGTTTACTTAATTATTGATATCAATATGCGATACTAGCGCCACGTTGGTCACAAGCGCTGTTACTGAGCATGAGATCCTATTTTATTTTATAATACTTTTACTTTTTACTTTTTTTTTTGAGGTTGGGATATCATCAAATGACCCCTCCCGCTCTAGGTGGAGCGGAAGGAAGTGTCAGGCTCTTACTGACTAAAACCCATCCATGGTCCTTCCTTAGCCCTTTATGTTCCGGGGTAGCGGTAACCCTTCCGAACATTCCGTCTGACTTTCGGACAATCCCACTGAAGTCTCTTGCCTGTGGGAACAAATCACTTGCATCGTCTAAACTTAAGACGTTTGGAGACGTTGTACCGTCTAATAAAATCGTTTTTGGATTCCAAACACTGTTTAGATTGTGAAACTTTTACTTTTGTTTCAAGTTTTGGCATGGCATAGTCAATTAAAGTCCCTTTCGGACAATCCCGCTGAAAAACTTACGGCTCACTGATATACGCATTTAACCGCTAGGCCATCTTGACTCAGCGTGAGATCCTGAGGTCGATTCTCAGATCGCGGTAAAGGGTTTTCAAAGTATAGTAATCGTGATGTTCATGATGGGTGTTAGTTCAACTGTATAGGGAAATACAAGATGAATATACAATACGATATATAATCTATATAATATATAAAAGAAAGTCGTGTTAGTTACACTGTTTATAACTCAAGAACGGCTTTACCGATATGGCTGAAAATTGGTGAGGAGGTAGCTTAGAGCCAGGAAAAGGACATAAGGTAGGTAGGGTAAGTAGGGTAGGTATGGTAGGTAGGTAGGTAGGTAGAGTAGTTAGGTAGGGTAGGTATCATAGTTAAGACAGGACAACGTTTGTCGGGTCAGCTAGTAATATAATATAATACAATACGAAGAGAATGAAGTTTTATGAAACATCCAATAAACGGTAATTATTCAAAAAATAAAGATTAGTATTTCAAGTTTAGAACTATCTTTATTTCCAGAATCCCGTCTCAATGTACACGAACATCTTCCTCCTAAGTCTCAGCGGATACATGGGCTTACAAGCAGTGCTCACCCTAGTCCGCATTTGTGGCGCCACCGTCGCCGTCACAGTCACTACCTTCAGGAAAGCGCTGTCCATCATCATATCGTTCTTGATATTCAACAAACCTTTTGTTTTCCAGTAAGTATTTTCTATAGTTAATGCCAAAGTTCTTGGCAGGCACGGTCATACAAAGTGATAGAGAGCCGTCATAATACTGGCCATCCCGTGGTAATACCGTTCTAAATACTGGCCGTCCTACTCGCACATTTTATGACCGCGATTGCTTCGAGTTGTGGAGTTTAGTATAGTAGTGCCTATGTGATATACATCGCCGCATGCGAACTACCATCACACTGACGTCAAAAAAATCCTGCATCGCGCAAGCAGAGTTGACCGCGCGACTAACATACTTATACAACATCCTGACATCAATCGTCGCGCAGTACAACACCCGTCTCGGTCGGAGGATCCTCAATTTTCTATGGAGGATGAGTGAACTGCACTTTACACCCTGTCCCTCACATCTCTATTACATACTTACAACACATGAAATTATTTTTTTTTGAATGGATAAAAAAAAAGTATTAAAAACGTGCATTTTTTTTTAAATTTCGTCGATTGATGCATTATTGACAAATCGGCATAGTTTTGAATACTGCTGCACTCAGTATTTAATAATAATGACAGAGTAAAAAAACAAATTAGTCCATCAGTCAGATCATAAAAAAATATCAGATACGTTATTTTTGCTTATCTTATTAATTAAAAATTACTTGATAAAACGCTTCAAAGTTGGGCAGTGGGGGCGCACTACGTCACAATTCAGTATAAAATCTATAAAGAAGTGACGTCATGCCACACTTCAACACAATGTATTGACGTATTCTTTTGTTTATATGAAAAAAGGAAAAATACGTGTCCAATATTTTGTGATAATTTAGCTGACGGACTAAAAAAAATTTAGTCAACATCCCTATTAAAATAATAGAAAACCTGTTCATATTGTCATCTCTTTCTTTCAGATACGTGTGGTCAGGTATGCTGGTCGTACTAGCTATATATCTGAACCATTACAGCAAGAAACATCCTAACTACGTCCCCATACCAGTGCTGACTTGTTGGAATTACATGCAGAGTTTTTATCAGTCGGAGTACCGATATCTTAGGCTTAAGAGCAAGATGTATTCCGACACTGTGTAGTATTGGAATAATCAATAAAAATTGTTAGTTTAAATGCCTTTATAAGTATTGGTCTGAGGTGAATGTTTAAAAAAAAGTCGCCTTCGACACTCATGCGCAGTGTCGAAGGCGACTTTTTTTTGCACAGAAAATCATACAGTGCTACAAATTAGTGTCCGGCCCGGAAGCAGGTTGTTCAGTGTCGATAAAGGATGACATATGTTCGGTAACATGACTACAATTTGTGTGGGGATGTCATCTATACTATACTAATATTATAAAGAGGAAAGATTTGTATGTATGTTTGGAAGGAATAAACTCAAAAACTACTTAACGGATCTGTATGAAACTTGGCACAGAGATCGATTATAGTCTGGAATAGCATATAAGCTACTTTTTATCCCGAAAAAAATTACGGTTCCCGTGGGATAATTTCCTACATACACGCGGGCGAAGCCGCTGGCAAAAGCTAGTTTGCTAATATGTGTTCGTTTACGACACTGAATAACCCCCTTTCGGGGCGGATACGAGTTTGATACACCCTGTATAATAGGCTAGATACAAATCTAATTGGGTAACCGAAGTCACTGATCGCAATAACGTTGCAGATGATGTTACTTTCTAAATAATTATGTTTACGATACTACAGTGGAGACTAGCATACAACTACATGTTGTAACACTACTGTTTTTTATGATCGAAATCTTGTTGGTGTTCCGTGACGAAGAGAACATTGACACGATGCAAGTTTCTTGCTTGTAAAGGTTGTAAAGGCTCATTTATACGAAGAATAATTTTGATTCGACTACGATTATCATCATTTACAAAACTGAAATTCTAAAACTTGAAATATGTATGATTTGTTGTTTAACGATTTTTCAAAGGCGAATGAATTCTCGCCTTTCTTTTTTATCTCTTTTAGATTTCGCATATTCGAGGAGCTCGTTGCTGACTAATAAATGCAGCACGGACCGATCATCTGGTTGGTCCGTGGATTGGTGACCATCTTTATATATTGCCTCGGAAAGCACGTTTAGCCGTTAGTCCCGGCTGTCATTCGTGAATCTTTGGGTAGTCAGAATCCCGAAAGTATGACTTCCAGTCTTACCAAGGGGTATCGTATTACCCAGCAACTGGGTTGTGGAGGTCAGATAGGCAGTCGCTACATGTAAAATACTGGTATTCAGCTACATCCGGTTAGACTGGAAGCTGACCCCAACGGTTGGGAAAAGCTAGGCAGATAGCGATGAGATTTTGCATATTTGCAGCTAGAAAGTTTACTCGTATAAATGGGCCATTACATCTATTTTTAAGTTTGACATTACGAAAGGAGTGGTGTCTCATAATTTTAATAGTAAATCGTTGAATAGCATTTATTTATTATGAAAAAAAATGTGATTTTAATTATACATCATATCACTATTATATGGATATCTATTGTAAAATGTAATTTTATCTAATTAATTATAACGAACGATTTTGGTTTGTTTTTAAAACTGGTAAACTGACGAAAGTCGGTGTAGCTTTTCTTAAACTTTAGAATCTATAAAATACATTGAAAGTCCTGTCATTAAATTATATATAAATAATATGGCAAAAAATGGACATAATAATACTCTCACAGAGATTAAATAGTCTAGTGAGATATGTAGGTATTCGTCACTTACCAACTTAATTACTACCGGCACAGCAGTCTTTTCAGAGTTAATGTACAGAGGCCAGCACAACAAGTTACCACAATCTGTCAAATTTCTTTGATAGTATTTCAACTTTATTGCAAAGACATAAGGTACATTTTTAATTGAGAAAATTTGACAGTTAGGGATAGCTTGATGTGCTGGCGTCTGTACCTTGTTTTTTCGTGTATGGCATCTCACAGGTCACCTTAGGCGGTGGTCAGCCGCTTAACCGGGCTTGCCGACATCCACATGCACAAACCTAAACGACTAAAAGCATTAAGGGCACACCCTTTGGGGTATGGACCTCGGCTTAGAGCGTATCTGAGGTAGGGCAGCAAGGGGCAAGCGGATTCATATGATTTAAGGGTCAATTTAACCTTCGATTTTGTAAGATATTGATCTTTATCGTCGTTAATATAAGGTTCAAAATAGTGCTGTCAGTGGTAAAACAAGTGTGAAAAGACTGTCGATATGAAGATCAGTGGTGATAGTCATACTTATAGTATATAGTTGGATAGCGAGGCTGATTATAAAGTTGACATAAATTAGTAAATTACTAAACTCGTTTTACTTGAGATTATGGCTTCCTAAATGTGTATTAAATGTGGATTTGCCTTAATATGCAAAAAAAGATACATGCATACATAAAACATGTGAATTCTAATTTACCGAAGACTTTAATAAGAGAAATGGTGAATATGACATTTTTATAAGCGATTTTGATTGTTAAATTTTGTTTTTATATAAATTTGACATTTTAAACAAAGTGAATTGCTGACTGCATTTGTGGCATGAATTCCAATGTAAATGTAATATTTTGTAAATAAATAAAAATACATTATTTATATCAATGACATTTATTTTCATTGTATGTACAAAATCTTAAAAATCTAAACATTTTCATACAAAAGTGTCCAAATTTAACGTGTTTGAATATTTGGAATGTTATTAAGACACTATTTTCATTGGCTTTATACATGTTCTAGGACGAGAAAACGATTAAGTGGTTAAAGCATTTTAATACTTTTAGGCGAAGAAAATAAACGAATTGAGGTTAAATTTCGTGGTTACTAGAATAAAAAACGGATCAATGATCGGTCGATATTAGAATCCAATTATGTTAACAATTAATATTCTTTAATGTTTAATACATGCGTCAAAAATTGGAATATTGGTCAAAATAATTAACATTATACAGGTCACAAGGTCTAACTACGCTATAAATTAAATACGCTTCTCTACATCTATCATTCGCTCTTAATGTACAATTAACTCTTTGGTATATGGTCCTTAAGCTAGTATTTATTTGTCTCTATACAGGTAGGGTAGTTGGCCCCTTTGCAAGAGTTGTACGGAATTGTTGAGCATAGTTTTATCACAATGAAGTACTTACTACACAATTTTGATTGGAAAAGGATCAATTAATTTTTTGTTCTATAATTTACATAACATTGCAAAGGAGCTTTGAAGAATTTATCAGTTCTGTTTGATTGTCAGGACAGATATAATTTGTACGCAAAACAAGTCAGAATGTGGGATTGTTTGGATTTTAGAGCTACAAAGCACGAGTGAAGCGCAGGACTCTGAGATCTTTAACTAACTCCAGGGTCGGGCCTTAAGTGATAAAAGAAAATATCACAAGTCACTTTAGAATATGAAAATATCGTGTTACATTTCGTTTTAAACCTTATTGCATACGCCATAGTGAACAATTTAGTTTGTACAAAATGCAAAACAACACTACCAGTGCTTAAAAGCTACATAAATAATAATGAAAGTGAAAATTTCTCAATACTATAAATACTTAAGTTTATTTTAGTGCACTTAATCGTACATCAGTTTTTGTGTTTTCTCATTGACTTAGGCTAAGAATTTCGATACCAATTTTGACTTACAGAACATAAGAGAAAAGCCGTCGACCAATAAAAAAGAAGCTCACACATTCCTGTATTGTTTTAGTTCAATAATGCTTTGAGTATAAAAATACTAAAAGATGGCTTTATAAGTGTGTGTGGATACGTTATTAGAACGTTCGTCGTACGTGGTCCACACACGAATTATAATTCCAATATTTGCTAAGAGGACCCTACACATCGTCTCTCACGCTGCTCATACAAAGTTATTATTTCACTATATCACAGCACTAGTCTTGCACTTCTCTGTACGGTATCTCACTGGTCACTGTGAACGATTCGAAATAGTGGTTTAGGAATTCGAACGTGGGCCGTTTTTCGGGAATCGCGTCCCAGCATTGCAGCATCAGTCTATAGATATCGTCGGGGAGGTAATGACCGACGGGTTTGGGCATCCTGTATCCTCGTTCCACCTGCTCGATGACGTCCTTGCCATGTAAGCCGGGGTAAGGTATCTGCCCGTATGTGAACAGTTCCATTAGCAGAATACCGTATGACCAGACATCACTTTTGATGGAGAACCTTCCATAAATGATGGCTTCAGGCGCGGTCCACTTCACAGGGAATCGGGAGCCCTGTTTAGGACAATACTCGTTGTCCTCAATCACCCTAGCGAGTCCAAAGTCACATATTTTTGCTACGTTATTTTCACCTATTAACACGTTCCTAGCGGCTAAGTCTCTATGTATCAACATTTTAGATTCCAAGTATTCCATGCCGGACGCGACTTGTGCGGCTACGTAGACCAGGTCCTCGAACTGAAGGAACTTGCCCTCTCCGTTTCTGAGGAACTCGAGTAGTGAGCCCTTGCTCATGTACTCTTGGACGATGTAGACTGGTTCTTGGGTTGAGCAGACTGCGTATAGCGCCACAAGCCGCTTGTGGCGGAACTTCTTCATAATGCCCGCCTCTTGTAGGAAGGCTTGTGTGGACATTGTGCCTTCTCTTAGAGTTTTTACTGCGACCTGTAATGGGAAAATTGGCGTTAGTATGTGCGTTTTCTTCTTTACGTGCGGTTAGTGACTAACCTGGAGATCCACCCCCTGGTGTAACTCTGAGTATGTGGGTTACGAATGACTTAGTATCTTTCAATCGAACTGATGATACGCTATTCAAAAGGATATCTAATACTATCCATATTAAAAAGAAAGCATGGTTTATTATCCATTTACTGCAAATCAAATGATTTACTAAACAATATAAGCGTTACGAGGACAGTAGGTGAATTGACGAGGAAAATTGGTTTACCAAAATGCCAGCGGACAGTTACAATAATAATTCACATCCTTATAACCTAAATAGTGTCATTGACACTGGCAAAAAAGTAGTCGCTAATTTGACGCCAAGTCACAGATTTAATCGGGTTTTAGTTAAGAAGATATAGTTCAATTAGGTAGTAAGGTATACAACGAAAAGATCACGAAAAATTTAAAAATTTCTTAGGACTTTAGACCGATAAAATTAGAAGTATATTAAACATATTAAAAGAAATATATTTCCTTAGCAATATTTCGTGAACTCTGCGATCTAGCTCTTGGACTATACTAATTGAAATTTTTGGCCCATGTCAGCTGTTTGCTTTTTTTTTAACGCAAAACAGTTTTGCAAACTGTTCTGTGCCTGTTTTAGTAACGAACGATTACGTCAAGTAAAGCTAACTTCAATATTTAAGATATTCACGATGATTTCCCACCCTCAAAAAATAAAGGCAAGAAACTTGCTGCGTGTAAAGGGGTAATTTAGTAAAGTGATAAAAAAAACATCACCTCAATATTATTTCGCCACTTTCCATAGTAAACCTCTCCGAAGTTGCCTTGGCCCAGTTTCCTGATAAGTTGTACCTCGGCTCTCGGTATCTCCCACTTGTCTCGTAGCTCTGGTCCGAGGTCCCACATCTGTGGCTCGGGCTTCGGACACGGTCTAGCGAGCACGTGGCACAGACCTAGCGCGTTTTCTGAAACAACATCAGTATCTTTTATTAAGACAGGGTTGTGTTAGTGTTAGCAGGGTCCGTTTTGAAGTGTTAAAGGTGTGGTTAGATGCGAAAAAGAGATGTCGCTGTTTGTTCTGTGTAGCTCCGTCTCTTTTTCGCACTGGATAGAAGGAAATTAGAAAAGAAATGATAGTTTTAACATGTCATATAGCCCAATGTGTTGATGTAAGTATTTGAACTTATGTGATGTTACTTTTGTGTTCTAACGATAGGACCGCACATTATCTATGGCCGGGGGATGTATTACGAAGTGTTAAAAGGCATAATTATTCCGCAATAAAGAAATGGTGCTATCCGTCTTGTATAGCTCTATCTCTCTCTGACACTGGAACAGTGATGGTTCTAAAACGTCATAATATTTCCTCAGCACAACATCAACTCATAAGGGAAAATATTATCTTAACGCCTATTTTTTCCGGCAACTAACGTTGCTGTTTCGGATCAAATATTGTCAAAATCAAAAGTAATTTATTTAAACTAGGCTGAAATCAGCACTTTTTGAAGGTCAAAATTACATAAGACAATCCCCCAAAACGCCCACCCTTCACCACTTCCTAGTGCTTTAGCTGGGAAGAAGAAGCAGCGTAACAAACTCCCCAGCAGCACAGCTGTCTGTTCAGTTGGAAGAACTTGATACACATATACCTACGGTCAATCTGCGTAGCCTTTTCTTTTCTAAACTATATTGGGGTCGGCTTCCAGTCTAACCGGATTCAGCTGAATACTAGTATTTTACATACATACTGTATGAAACAACAACAAAACATTAAAATCGATTATTCGCCATATTGTATCATTTGATCAATCACATGATACATTTATATTTTTTGTCAGAGATGTTAAAACATGCATTCGTGGCGGTAACCTTTTACCATTGAACTGGCAAAGTTTGCCTCTCAAAAAAAAAACAAAAAAATAAAGATCTCTTTTATCATTTAACTGGCTAGTTTGCCACACAAAAAAAAAACAAAAAAATAAAGATCTAACTCACTCGTATATGACATAACAAGCGCCGGCAAACTCGGAAAGGTCTGATTTGTCGCGATGTAAAACCCTCCATTATCCAAAGGCTTGATCTTGTAGTGCTTCACATGATACCCTCTGCCCTCCTCCCAATCCTTGACACTCAGGCTGAATCCGTGAGGGTTATGTTCAGCTGGCCTCACGAGGAAGGTGCCTCGAGGGTTGATTTCAGCCAAGAGCAGCTTGTCAGCCTCTTTCCGGGAGACGTGCGGAAAGAACCAACTGCAACATGACGATGGCCTTTAGCGGAAAGTCGCTGATTAATAACATGAAGAGGGTTTTTGACCCGTCACCATTTTTTGTTACCGTCATCAGTTGTTGAAGCTGTAAAGGATTAGTAGTGTTATCTGGAACTGATGTGTCTGTAAACTGAGTAGCGAATGGCTGTATTTACATTGCGTTGGGTAAGCCTGCCTGTTTCTTCTTTCAATGAAGACTACCTCCATGTTAAACGTTTGCCTAAACTGGGGTGGAAATAAATGGATCGCTTTAAATCCAAAATTGAAGAAGTGCTCCGTAAGAAATCATTTTTTTGTGACAATAATTTTCATGGTAATTATTATTGATGGCTACTTTAATAACCAGCATTGGGCCGTGTGAAGACGTGAGTCCCAGCAGTGGTAATATCGTCGACTTGATTATGGAAAATTACTAAAGCGCTCCATTTATTTATCCATCTGCCTAGCCTTTTCCCAACTATATTGGGGTCGGCTTCCAGTCTAACCGGATGCAGCTGAATACCAGTATTATACATGGAGTGACTGCCTATCTGACCTCCACAACCCAGTAACTGGGTAATACGATACCCCTTGACAAGACTGGCTGTCAGATTTTCGGGCTTCTGACGACCCGTAACGACTGTCAAAGATGCACAAATGACAGCCGGGACCAACGGCTTAACGTGCTTTCCGAGGCACGGAGGAGTCTCGGTATGTAAAGATGGTCATCCATCTACGGCCAACCCCTGTGCAGCTGTTAGTACTTAGCCACGAGCTCCTCCATTTATTTATGATCAGTTAAAATATGCTTAAAGAAAACACTCACTCTTCACATTCCACAGAGCTTTCTTCCGCGACGAAATTGACTGGCACGAGCCCCTCCCGCCTCGTCGTGAGGTGCAGGACTCTCCACCAATCAGGTTCGGCGTCACTGAGTACTTCCATGCGGTCTCCCTTGCGGAATGAAATGTCCGAGTCTGCGCGAGCCGTGTAGGCACACAGTGCCTTCACTACCCGACGACCACCGTTTGTTATACCTGGAATTGATGAAATTTGAATGAATATGAATGTTGTAGGTGGAAGGGAATATCGACGAAAATGTAGTTAGTGAGAGCTGATATCACCTCGTATGCCTCTCTTATAACTCTGTTCTTTCCTTTTGAAGGCAAAGGAATTACAGTTAACTTGGGAGAATGGAAGAGAATAATATTTTGCGCCGATATCTTGAGTAAGGCTGACAGAAAGACAAAATATATAAAGTATAATAAATATATAAATAAATAAAGCTGACAATCAGCACTTGGTGTATAGCTTAGTCGGGAAGAAGTGGCGTATCAAGCTCCCTAAAAACATTTTTCAGCTGTAGGTATATTATAATTTTAAGATTTTTTTAAACTTTTTTACAACTCCTCAAGTGGTCGTCCCAAACCCGGTACCTTTAAGAGAAGAAGGTATCAGAACTTTTTGTTTAAATCCTTTCATCAGACCCTTACATTTGCCCGGATTCCGTGTGCGCACGATGTCTGCAGGTGGTCGCGACAGAACTCTTGTGTTGGGTTCACCGGTGTACCGCGTCTCCAACGACGCCGGACACGCCGTGAAACCCGCCTCATTCTTGTACGCCGGATATACTGGAAACCAAGGAATGTTCAAGTTAGTGGCAATCTTTTATTTTTAAGTACTCTACTATTGCAAGCAAACTGAATTAGGCGCCCATATTTGATGTCCGTTGGTACAGTTAAATTTATTTGTATAGATTGTAGGTGGCCAGCACATCAAGTTACCCCAATCTGTCAAATTTTTCTGATAGTCTTTCAACTTTATTACAAGAGCATAAGTTTTGTTTTCAATTGGGGAGAATTGGACAGCTTGATGTGCTGGCGTCTGTACTTAAGATGTAACAACTATTGAAGCAAACGTTTTCTTGAATGAAGAAGAATTGACTAGCCTGAGCATCCTACCCTATGGATGCTCAGGCTAGGTGGAGTGACGACCTTCGTAAGCTGGATGTGAGTATCCGGAGGTTGGAGTTGAATGACGAGTTATTGAAGAAACCTATGTCTGGTCGACTTCTATAGGCTGATGACGGTGATGCATCAAGCTTTATGGGAAATTTTGGCGATTCTATACACGGGCGCAGACGGCACCTAGTGTATAGTCTGAAAGTACATCTTGGTAAGGCCAAAACCATTAGAAGAAACGGAAGGAAGCGGCAAAATCTTACACTAAACGTCACCCGAAAAAACAATCAATTATGCAAGGTACTTAGCCACTGACCCCAGCCGAACGAATGCTGTTACTTATTAATTTAAAATATATTCAAGGACCTGTCATCAAGAGCCATAAGAGGATTTATTTACTACAAAACTTTACACTACTTTTAGTTCAATATTGAACGAAGTAATAAATAATTCTTAGCCCTCTTCCGACTTTTACGAGTCTCCCGAACAGCTGACACGTTTTATGTGTTTCTTCAACTCTTGAAGTAAAAGGAAGGGGAATGTATTTCATACGAGCCAAATCTAGCGAAGGTCTTTTTTTTTGTGGATAAGAAATCATCAAGTAGGTAATCCCGTTCTGGGTGGAGCGGAAGGGAGTATCAGACTCTTACTGACTATAACCCATTCATGTTCCTTCCTGAGCCCTTTGTGTTCCGGTGCAGCGGTAACCTTTTCGGACAATCCCGCTGACCCGGCAGGCTTCAGCCCTTACGAGTCAGCCCGTATGCTGACATTTCTTTGAGACGCGCGTGGAACATGTACGCGCCTTCCGGCACGGGTCTGCCAACCTATTCTGTAAAAAGCTCACCGTGAACACTTAGGTGAAGTGAGCTGTGCCTCATGCTAGGGATTATCACCATTGAAGACTCACTTCAAGCTCTCGTCACCTTAGCTAGCACGGTGATATTTTTACAGAATAGCACTACTGGTCCTGATCGGACAGTGACCCATTGCTCATCGTGCGCAGCCCCGCGCGTACGGTGGTCAGGAGTCGTCTAGCGAAGGTTAGACCTTAGCTAGCAAAATTTTTGGGCAACCATAATTATGTTCTTAATAATTGAATTTACCAACACATGTATTAAATGTCTCAACGCATTTCTTAAGTGTCCTTGCAGATTACTCTAGGTGTTTAAATCACCCTTGACCTTTCAGAGAACTTTTAATTACTAACATCGAATCTGTAATTGGCGTTTGATTCATATGACCATTGAGGTGCAATTAATGTTGTTTCTAAACAATTCATGCGGCCTCAAAATGGTGGCTAAATAGAATAGTAACGAATGAGCGAGAATTGCGTCTAATGGTCGGTTTTAACATCGTGCGAAAAAATCTAGCACCATTGTTCTTTTCAAGGAAATAGGTTCCGTTCGGCTGTTTAAAAAGGCACCATTTTTGTTGCTCATGGCTTTATGATAAAAATACACTGCTCTAGGAGTTGTTTATTTGGAGTTCTTGATGGAAATGGTTTTTTAATTTGTATTTTGTGGTAGATTTGGAGTGCAATTAGGAGTGAGTCATTTTGCTGCATCTGGCAAACTTTGGCCAAACTGAATATAAATTAGACGTCTGCAAAAGATGGGCTAAGACTTTTTTTGTTATACCTTACACCTATTATATTTTGTTATACTTTACACCGATCAGCACATGAACCCCTTTAAGGACTGCCAGTGTAAATAGATGTGTAAAATTGAAACTGACAGTTCTTCCGAGCAGTTTAGTACATTTACTTAGGCCGAATTTTACGAAAAACTGAACGCGATCAGCACATCTAAACCGAGTTCAAAAGCTGTCAGTGTCATTATTTCTATGGAATAAGAGACCTTAAACTAATTTGTATTGATGAAACCAGCCCTTAGTGTTGAACAGCTAAAAGGGATCCGAAATGTAATAAATAAGTTATGAAGACCTGTTGACCGGAGAACTTAGTTTAAAATCATTGAATATTCATCAGCGTCCCCATTAAGAAGTAAGCAATCCCAAAATACTGTCCGCAATAAGTTTCAAGTTAAATTAGTCACTAGTAGTTTGAATTCCAAACTTAGCTAGTTGTAAGCCCAGTTTCTATTAGGTATTACTTGAGTAGTATTCTAAAGTAGATAGGTACAGTCGCCAGCACATCAAGTTACAACATACTGTCAAATTTCCTCAATCAATTGTGAACTTAACTATCAACGTTTTAAGGTTTAAAATCATTTGGAGAACTTTTAAGAGTTTGGTTTAACTTGAGGCGCTAGCGACCGTTGAATCCATAGCGATAGATCAAATAGGTATTTACAACGTAATGGGACTTCCATTAATTTAGCTCTAATTTGTGTTGCAGAAGGCCTAAGACTTATAACAATGATATGATGTGGAAAAGACGTACAATTAGTAATGGGTGGATTGTGAATAGGAGACCGTTTGAAGGTTTGAAGACGTGCTAGAGATGTGCTACGGGACCAACCATGAAATTGCGAAAACAAGAAATCTTGGGGCTTTATGCGGACAAAAATTTCAAGACAAGTCACATCCACCCGTCCTGTGCCCAGGTGGTGGATTTTGGCCTTCTCCCTCTCACAGAGAGAAAGCCTGTTTCCCATCAGTGGGGAAATTATGGACCAATATGCTTATACGAACTTTATGTATGAAGAAACAGCAACTGATTATTTTTTCGCGATTCCAAGTTTTGTCCCTTTAAAAGTTGCTCTTAATGATCAGTACAATGATCCTTAGAGTTCTTTCAGACACGAGAAAATATGTATAAAGTAAGCTAATTGCAAAAGCAGATTTCTCCTTAATTATTGAATGAAATCGTATGTTATCACACACAGCATTTTCGAATCCATAGGTTTACCGAACATGTCGTATCCGAAAATTGAAATAGGTAGTTATTTTACGAGACAATGTTTTCTGAATATTGCTATGTGTATACATATTAGTGCTCTTTACTGTACAGAGATTACTAAAGACCGTGGATCTAGTGCTCATGCTTTGATATCAGCTACTAATGCCGTGGTACCAAAAAGCTACCCTTCGTGGTCGTGGGTTACAGAAAAAAAGATGTATCAAAGTCAAATAATTTATTTTAAATAACAAGAAAGGCACTTTTGAACGTCAAAATGAACAACAAGTAGAATTAATTTTAGTCGCCCCTTTTAAAAGGTAGTTTCGCGTGGAGAAGAACGGGTAAGAAACTCCACCGTTACTCTTTTAAAATGTTTTGTATACATGAATTATAACATTATATGTGAAGACCAGAATAAAAATACTACACAACAAAAGGTGGAAAGCAAACGAAACCCCTCTCGATGTTAAAAAAAAAGCAAATATGTTTAGTATTGTCGTATAACTCACTAAACTCACCCAAAGGCCTATCTGGGTCATGGCGGCGGCTGCAGCACTTGTTACCCATGGCGCGGCCCGCCGTTTACGCCGCGCCAAGCCGCTCCTGAAATAAAAAGAAAATAATGTTAGCGACACAGAAACATGGCGTCTATACAAGGGTGTGTTCAGGAGAACAACGATAAAACATTCCGTAGTAGAACCAAAATAAGGGATCGTTGCTGAAAAAATATGTCAACTGGATTGAGTCCAGCAGATAAAAAAAAACAGTTTGTTATCCAGTTAATACTGTAAGCAGATCCACAGTTAGATGATATAAGTAGATTACCTACTAACTAAATGTTAACCTTTTGAGTTTATAAGCTAACGTCAGAGCTTACATGCATCGTCGTCCCCTCATACGCCAAGCCACAAAAATATTTTGTTTTCTAGCCGACGGTGGCGTGTTGGGCACGTTTTCATTTGTCGGCTATATCAGACTGTGGCGTTCAAAAGGTTAACGTTATGCCTTATTCATCGAACCCTTAGACATTTCCAAAACTTTGTAGACCGAGCTTTTTCCATGTAAGTAATTACCATATTACATTTTCAGGATCTTAAAATTTGATTTTCTGCCCTACTTGACGTTCTGCCTTTAGAAAACTGACTGCGTATTTCGTAATAGAGCTCACGAAACTGTACATTATAATAAAGCTTATGTGACTATCATCATCAAGAAGTATGTAGGTTACATTAACATTGTTATCATCACTGATAACAAATAAAATACAACGCCCCAGTTGATGGGAACGAGTGTTGGGTTTATTTGTTTTAATATTTATTTTATTGTATAGTGACTGGCTCGCCCCCTATTACCTACTAGACTTAAACATAACTGGCGAAATATGGGTGCTATAAGTACACCGCTGCCCGACCCTTTGGGTAAACAACGCGTGATGTTTAGTTTATGTTATTGGTCTACAGAGCAGACAGACAGACAGGTGTGCTGGGGAGCACATCAAGCTATGCCGAACTGTCAAATTTTTACAATAAATTTGAAAATCTATCAAAGAAATTTGACAGATTGAGGTAACTTTATGTGCTGGCCTCTGTACATTATATTATTGTAATTTTATGACTTTTACATAATATTGTAGAATGTGGGTCACCTGTTTCAGTTTTTCGAATTGATCCTCAAACTCCTCATCAGATAAATCTTACCTCTGACTATGTTCTTTAACTGTTAGGTAAAAGTCATCGACATTAGGTCTGTACCCATTCCCCGAAAGTTTAGGCAGACGTATTCCCTTCTTTACCTAATTTTCTTTAAGTTCGCACGGTCCCTATTACTGGAACGGAACAGGAATATATAACAGGAGTTTCTCAGAATCTGGTTAATGACCAGTTCCTTATGGAAAACACAATAACGACAACATCTATTGTCAGAATAATATGTATAGGTCAGCGGGATTGTCCGAAAGCTGTACCGCTGGCTCGGAACACAAAGGGCTAAGGAAGGAACAAGGATGAGTTTTAGTCAGTAAGAGTTTGACACTCCCTTCCGCTCCACCCAGGGCGGGTATGCGATTTCCCGCCCTCAAAAAAAGAAAAAAAAGGGCATGACGGTTTTCTCACGAAGTTTTTCTTCGCTGTTTTGAGTAGTGGTGCTGAAACTATCTACACAAAGTAAAGCACCTGCCGGAACTCGAACCCATAACTTCGTACGTCAGGGCCACTGGGCCACCACTGCTTTCACAATTTAGTGTATATCTATACTTCTATACTATATACTATAATAATATTATAAAGAGGTAAAATGTGTAAGTTTGTAAGTTTGTATGTAGGGGGTAACCTCCGGAACGGATGATCCAATTTCAAAAAAAAATTCACTGATAGAAAGCTACATTATTCCTGAGTGCTAAAGGCTATAAATTATATTTATATCATACAAATTAGCCGAGCTATCGCAATTTTCGTCTAGCAAGTCGGAAAGAAATACCTCCGAAAACAGAATTATTTGCAGTATTGCCGAGTATCATAGGATATATTTAATGTTAAAACAAGAAATTTTCCGTGGACGAAGTCGCGGGCAGAAGCTAGTACTAGATATAACGGTATAATTAATTAAACTTTGGAGTGGATATTTCTACTCCGCTAGCAGTGTACACACTGTTTGATATTTGTTCTGGATAATTATATAAAATAACATAATCCAGCGAGAAAACTTTCTAGTGTTTGGTTTCGGCAAACAAGTGAGGTACAGACGCCAGCACATCAAGCTATCCCTAACTGTCAAATTTTCTCAATTAAAAATGAACCTTATGTCTTTGCAATAAAGTTGAAATACTATCAAAGAAATTTGACAGATTGTGGTAACTTGATGTGCTGGCCTCTGTACGTTGTTGGTATATAATTAACTAGCTTCTGTCCGCGGTTTCGCCCGCATGATGTCGGAAATTATCCCAGGAGAACGTACTACCGGGTTAGGTATCCAATGTTGTGTTGATTCACATTATTAATTGTTTGGGTGCCAAATTACATCCAGCTGGTCGATTCTGTAAAAGATTCACCTTGAGTGAAGTGAGTTGTCGTTCCATCTGTATACTCGGGATTGACTTTATAGGCAGCTCACTTTATACTTACTTTACCAACATTTTGACGGTGAGATTTTACAGAATACCACTAGGTAGGTACAGGTCAGTTCAACCATTCTGGCGTGATTTAGTAACAAACAATCCAATCTTCCATCTATCCAATCTTTCGCATTTATAATGGTAGTAAGATTTTATTCTTTAATAATTAAAAGGAAGTAATTAATTCACATTTCTTTTGTTCTAACATACCTAGAAGCCTGTCCTTACTACTTTGTCAATATAGAATTGGGAACTATGCCCAGTGCCGTATCCTAGTGTGCGTGTACCAAGTAATTGGCGACGGATACAACTAGACTTTGGGGCAATAAAAAATATACTTTGTCTAAGTCTTTTTCATGGGGTGAAATTCCAAGCTAGGATGTTGAAAGGAGCGACAGAGGAGAGAATTTAAAACAAGATACCGATGAAACATTTGATATAGAACAATGAAATTAAAAAAATTATAAAATCGCTTAGTATTTTTTTAAAGGAGGACCATAACATAACACAACACCGCGCGTTGTTTCCCCGAAGAGTTGTACGTATAGTACAGCCACATTTCGCCAGTTATGTATAAGTCCCATTTAATATGTGGCGAGCCTATTGCCACTGCAAAAATTCAGACACCGGGCTTCCACTGAGAAATTTTACATAGAAAAACTCATAATCATTTTGCCCGACCTGGGAATTGATCCTAGAACCTCATGCTCAGCAGTAGCGCTTGCGACCACTAGATCAACGAGGCAGTCACCAAATAAAGAAATAGACTGCAGAGAACCGCGTACCACAGTCGCGCCGCGCCCGTCTGCAGGAGCCTTAAAACCGCCAACCGACGTTATCATCCGGTGCTAATGAACTTGAGCTGTTACCCTGTGGTGCGTTTGATAAACGGTGGACCGATAAGTTTTATAGCTCAGACGTAGTTTAATAACGATATGGAATATGAAAGCTTCGTGGAGTTCAAACGGCAAAACTAATTGACTATTTAGCACGGTCAAAAAATAAAATATCAAATCACATAGAAGAAAGACCGCTCGTCTTGAAAACTTCCATCACCGAGCAAAAATTTAACATTATGCGAAGATATCATTGTAAAATTGCATTTAATGCTAATAAGAATTCCATTTGATTCTCAAAATCTGTGACGTCACATTGTTATATTTTATACAAATCACATACAAATTCCGCGTTTTGACAGTTCATAAAAAGTACCCTCTTAAATATCCAATTCAATGCGGATGTCAATTTGTGTTATTTTTGGCTGTTCTGTGGAAGTAAGAGGATAATTTAAGGACACATTCTGTAGGCATTATCTTGCGCATAATTTCTACTATGTACCCAATACCACACCCAAATAACAGGGAAGGAAAATCGAAATATCGTAATCGGCAGTAATATAAATAGGGATTGTACAGCCCAAATGCAATGTAAATCTCGATACGCTTGAAGCTGTTTTTTGTTACAAATACTTAAATAAATAAAGAAAATATTAAAAAAAAATGAGTCATCAAAATCCTTTGTAACCGAGTTTTGAACTGTGGCTATTCAAAAAATGGCAATAGCGTTTGGAATCGTTATTGAAAATACGAATAACTGCAAAAACGCTGACATCGGCATTTTGTTGTTCGACGTTCATTACTGAAAATTGTTTACTTTTATTTGTTTATTTTTTGAGAAGCTCGTGGCTAAGTACTAACGGCTGTGCGGCTGCACAGGTCGATCCATCAGGTTAAGCTACGCTTGCCGGGGTTGGCAGCGGATGGGTGACCATCTTTACATAACGAGACTCCTCCATGCCTCGGAAAGCACGTTGAGCCGTTGGTCCCGGCTGTCATTTGTACATCTTTGACAATCGTAACGGGTCGTCAGAAGCCCGAAAATCTGACAGCCAGTCTTACCAAGGGGCATCGTATTGCCCAGTTACTGGGTTGTGGAGGTCAGATACGCAGTCGCTCCATGTAAAATACTGGTATTCAGTTGCATCCGGTTAGACTAGGAGCTGACCCCAACATAGTTGGGAAAAGGCTAGGCAGATGATTTTTACTTTTATTTTTATACCTTGACTGCGTTGTTAGTCTAGTGGTCGCAAGCGCTACGGCTGCGTATGAGCTTCTCGGTTCGATTCCCAGATCGGGCAAAGTGTTATCGGGTTTTTCCATCTGGAATTTCTTAGTAGTCCGGATTTATGTCCGGATGTAATAGGCTTGGTGCGTGTACTATTAGGAACACCTCTGTCTACCCTTTCGGGAATTACAGGTATTATGTTATGCTATTATAAGGCATATGTCATTATAATCCCTAATCATCTCTTTGAAATAATTTAATAAACCTACCCAAAATAACTCATTTTCCTCTTAAATGATTGTGGTTATATTGAAATTTTTCGGAACCGTTTTACCTCAGGCTGCTGAATGTTTGTTGCGTTAGACTGAATGTTAGAATGAATAATGATATTATCCTGTAAACGCTACTATGCCGCGAGCAAACAGATCCAGTGGCACAAATCCAGACTTGTTTTTTATTTTTTTTATTTATTGAGGCTGGGAAATCATCCAATGACTTCTCCCGCTCCGGGTGGAGCGGAAGGGAGTGTCAGACTCTTACTGACTAAAACCCATCCATGTTCCTTCCGTAGCCCTTTATGTTCCGGGGTAGCGGTAACCCTTTCAGACAATCCCGCTGACCCGGCAGGCTTCAGCCCTAACGAGTCCCCATACTCATATCTCTATCATGGTGTTTGATTGCATTTTACGGGAAAAACGCTATAGTAATCTTTGGCCTAGTTGTATCGGTTGGACGGTGTTCCCACGCCATGAAGCTCATGATATCAGGTGATGTATCGACGCGATCGCTGTTTGCCGATGATAACAACAGTGATTTATAGTGCCACACTTATCTGGACTAGTAGGGGAAAGTTGGGTGAAAGATAAGGTTTCGGTGCGCTGAATTTAGACAAACTTTATGGCGAATCGAAATCATGGTCTATGACTATTGTTGCGAGTAGCCAGAAGGTCGAGAAGACTGGCAAATGATATTACTTCAATAGAGGTATAGTCCTGAATTGTAGAGGAGAACTAGAAGCCCCCCCCCCCCAATTAACCTTTAAACCGCCCCAGTCGGATTAATACGACAAATGTCTACGTGCCCGTGCCGCATGAGTCGTGTTTATACGACTGAGAATCTATGTTCGGTTTTCGTTTTTTATCATTGCAAGACCCTATTCGTCTGATAAAAAGTTTTTTTTTCTTGAGCTGGGCGCTGGGGACTCGGCAATTGATATAAAATCAAGCGGTCAATAGGTTAAGTTTTTATCCCCTTTTTGTCCTCTACTAAGTTATGGCGTATTATTTGATCCGTAAAAAGAATTTAGCTACATAGTAAATATAATATTTATACAAGTGAGTATTGGCTATACAAGAAGGAGAATACCAAAGAAAGGATGGATGAACCTTGAGAAAGATGATATGGCTAGAAAGGTTGCTACAAAGATGATGACTAAAAGAGAAGTAGAGCATGTAGCGTCAACACCAAATATTTTGGTAGATTGATGATAAATGTGTACTGCTAAGTAGTAACAGTGAGGATGACTATATGCTGACTCAACGGTAACTAAATGGAACCTAATTCAAGTATAGACAGTCTTAAGCCTGGCATATATGCTATGTAGTAGCATAGAAGCATTTGAATTTCGAACAGATGCTACCTACTAGTACACAATAAGCATGTGTCTGCGAAAAAAGTATGATCATTTTACATACACGGAGAGCATGTTATAAATAAGGATGCTGCTTCCTAGCAAACATGCAACCCTTTTAATAACACGTGGCATAAAGTCATACACATGCTATTAAACGCTTGGAGATCACAAGCGGTTATACAGGATGAAAAAACTTTAGATAATAAGTAAGAAATAATGGAGACATGTGTGGTTTCGATAAACCCGTCTTAGTTCCGGTTTTTTGTTAAAAGATGAAATGTACGGTTGCCACCTGACGAAGTAATCATATGTCCACATGTAAGGCTACAGACAGGTGAGGTTTTTGGTATCAGTATGGATTAAATACTTATTAAAGAAGAAAGGACCTCCCGCAACATCGTAGTGAGGATAGTTTGTTTTAATCATGGTAGAACAGTTTAAGTAATTGATGTGGGCTACCCAAATGTCCTTTTTTAGTATTGTTCGTCGAATCGTTTAGCTCCTAAAGTTCTGAGTTGTGCTGCACGATTACTAACCTATGCGTGCACTGACTGGGCAGGTCCACTCAATCTGTGTGGTACTTTCCTTAAACGATCCATTTCAGACACCAACCTACATGGTATTCACATGATCCGACCAAGACTAGACTCTGGACTTTAAAACAGCCTGTGCCTCTGAGCTTGTTGCGGTCTGAGACATGAGAGTCTGATAGGAAACGCCGACATCATCTAGTTTGTATAATATGATTTTAAAAGCCTACTAATATAAATCATTTACCGTGTTACTCACTCTATGATGATTAGGTTACTCTGGAAATTTAAGATGATGAAACCATTTAATGAAAAAGGAAGAACAATGAAGAATCTGATTTTAATTGCGACCTCGAAATCGTTCCCTACTAACCAAATAACGGCAAAACTTGATGTTAATTGATTCCGAAACCTCTAATTTAATACTTCGCTGTACTAATAGAGGTGAGATATTGTTTTAATAGTTAAACCACCAGTTAGTTAAAAAAGATACAAATTTAATCAGTTCTGTGTAAACTTTCAAAAACATTTTTAATTAACATGAATGACGATAAAATATTTATTAGTTTACTTTTCAGTTTTCACACGGAGCAAATCTTTTTGATGAGAGAAGAATACTGGAGATTAATACATTTTATGCTAGTTTTTATTGCCCTCTATTTGCAGACCTGAAAAGAGATTCTGTTCAGTTTTACGATTCAATATTTTTGATTCGACATGGCTTATAGATATTACTTCGTTGTTGTAATATTTATTACTTCCCTGAGCAAAGTAAGCACTTCTTTGAAAAACTTATGCTTCTATTTCTCTTTGTTAAAAACTAAATCCTTTTTCTCCGTTCAGTTGATCTTCTCCAATGACATTTTGGATTATTCAAGTGACTATCCACTTCTTATTAAGCAAAGGTTTTTGAACTAATGTAGTGCTCCAAGACAATCTTTATTGCTCTCCTAAGTGTCCTTTTGTAGACAAATGCTATTTGTAATAACAAAAAGAACAAGTATTCACTTTTATCTCCAGGTCTTTGATGTCTCCGATCTTAAGAGTCCTAGAAAAATATTTCAAGAAAGTTACTCTCCGAAATTGGAAAACGAAGTAGTAAAACGTAGGTGTCGTAAGCTTTGTCATATGATTAATCTGGTACCTTTTTGGTTAAATTTTCATGCTGTACTTCCAAAAAAATATGTTAGATATAGTCGTGATTTTTTTTTCAAGGTTATCTTTAAATGTCTCCTCCCGCTTCGGGTGGAGCGGAAGCGAGTGTCAGACTCTTACTGACTAAAACCTATCCATGTTCCTTCCTTAGCCCTTTGTGTTCCGGGGTACCGGTAACCCTTTCGGAATAGCCCGCTGACCGTAATAGTCATGATGATTCAGAGATAAGACTTAGATCTAGATATAGACTTAAATCTTGCCAAGTACCAAACCAATGTGACATTTCAAACTGAAGGGAAAACACCGTGAAGAATCTGGACTTATAGTTAATTTAACTGGAGTCGCTAACCCGTGTTGAGCAAGGGTGGTGATCAATGTTCGTGCCCTCCCTGTAAGAGAAGAAGCCTCGGACTACAGTTGGTTTGTTGGATGTTGTGTACAAGTTAATACAAAACAGCACTAGCAGGGAGAAGTATTCTAGGCATGGGTCCCGGTCATATACAATAAAATTCCTAATAGCATATAGTGTACCTCATCATCATTCTCCTGCCCTTATCCCAATTTATTTGGGGTCAGCGCAACATGTCTTTTTCTTTCATACTTCTCTATTAGTCGTCAACTCGGTAGTCACTCCCTTCTTAGCCTTCCTTCCATATCATCTTTCACACAATCCATCCATCGTTTCTTTGGTCTCCCTCTACTTGTATAGCCATCCACATTCATGCTCACATCACATATAGTGTACCTATGTTTTACAAAAAATAAATGAATCTTGGTATTGACTTGTACCAGAGTGTTGAAAACTAGTTTACCGTTTCATATCCGCTCTTCAGAATTGTGAATGCTCGTTATAACAACGTTTACCATATAAGTACGGAATTCGTAGTTAATTCTGAAAGCACTCGACATCGACGTTTGACGTTTTGTCAACACTCGTCGCGTAAGGAATACACAATAACATCCGCCCATTTATAACAATGAATTGAATAGAAGATTAATATCCTACAGTTATCGTAAAGACTCGACAATTCCAATGCTCATTCTGTGGTAAACATTTTAATTTCTCACATAGCGACTTATTGACAAATTTTCCTTATGTACTTTCCAGATTTTGCTTCTTCCTCGTTTATCTTATACAGAAACCGAACCCAAGGACAACAGAAACAAATTTTAATTAAAACCATTCTCGCTTCTTATATAAATAAGTAAGATGTCAGAAACCTGAATAAATGAAGGCCCAAAATTAATAAACACAGACGATACGGAAGACGAAAGCATTAAACATACAAGGCGATAAAACCAACTTGGACATGGCTGAGTGAATTCGTACGTTTTTTTTCCATTAAACAAGCGGAAACTTAAAATAGAATAATGGTAACCACGTATTTAGGTAAAAACCATGACAAAGCTAATCACATAACCACTTAACGTTGATGTCAGACATAATTATCCGTAACCTTCATAGAGGAATATGGAGGTGCCCATGGCTCGAGTTTCTGTATTGTATGTTCCCCAAGTATAATCAACAAACCATTTATCAGAGTCATCACCACGTTGCCGACAACGGGAGGGTAGTGGAGTAAACAGTAGAAGCTTATCGATAAATTGCAACCAACTACGGCGGTCGCAGCGCACAGGAACCGATTTACACACAACACACCAAACAAATTGACTGGGAGAGATTGATCGCCGGCGGATAAACACGTTTACGTTCCTATCTACTTGATACGCCAATAAAGATAATAGTACAAGAAACAACAATCCCGACATCACGATTACAGCAGCTAGAAGGAACAGTTAAAACGCAATTCTCACAGATTTTAATTAAGAAGCAGTGTACCATTAGCGGGCAGCCGTGTCTTTATTTTCATTATTAAAATACTCAGCGTTAATTGTAATTTTTCTTCTGAATTAGCAGTTTAATTCCAATTTTATTAACGGGGGTTTAAAGTCGTTTATCATAAATATAATTAGGTGGCACATCGTAATAATAAAATATCTTTTGAAAAACTTTATAACGAAGATTTACAGCTCGAGACAAAGGTAGAACAAAGGAAACAAATAATTCCGCATTACGTGGTTGTCAATAATGGATGCCTTTTGCAGGATGTTGGAGATTTCTTAAAAGCTTTGTTTGGTCTTCGGGAAGAAAGTGAAGGTGATGGTGCGGAGCAGTAAGCGGGGGGGACGCCCCAGCCACCTGTTGCTACCAATCAATAACACCACCAACGCACCATTGTTCCCTCAAACCGACTAGTCGCCACCATAGCCGAACCGTTTGAAACAGTTCCCAACTACCAACAAAGTCGAATATTACCAACAATGATACAAACAAGCTTTGTGGTCATATCTAATGACGGTGAAATAACTTTTGATACCGTAACACAACATAAAGTTGTTAAACTTTTTACAAGTAGAGAGACGAAATGCAAAGCCACAGAACCGGACGCAAACAAAGAAATAAGTGGCCAGTTTCAAAATCAAATCAATGTCCTCTGCCGATTGTAGTTAATCCTCAAAGGGCAATAAAGGGGCTTAACGAAGCCTTGTTCAAACACAACCGCTTTAGATAAGAGGATAATCAATACCCCAAAACTGTTGAATGGACGCAGTGTCTTGCAGTAAAGACGATGTCGATGAAAATAAATCAAAGATAGTAAAAACGAGATTCTCTAGCATGGAAACTAAAAAACCATTTCTGGGATTTGTATTTTCAAAGCTTGATTTTTATTTCTGTGGGTGTTCGGGAAAATAGTAAAGCATGAAAAGTTAGTTCGCCCGTCGCGCATGTACCGAGGCCGGTCAATAACCCAGGCGAGCGGAATCTTGAACTTGAACCACAGAGCGAATACGGAAACACCTATATTTTTTATCCGTTATCCAATTTCAAAAGACAAATACGTAGTCTGATCGCGAATGAATTGGCACGCTCAGGTATCAATATAATTATAAATCACGAACTCGAGCGATCTGTTGAAGTCGACAATGCAGTAACTGTAGAGACACAAGAGGACTGGAAAATCGTGAGTGTAATTGGCCAGTTTATTTTCTGAACAAAGACCTGGCGTGGGAAATACATGGGTATTTCCAAAACATTAAGATTTTCCATCTTACAAACAAATAACACCGAAAAGGTGTTTTTCTCAACACAAATTCAAAGTTATTTATCAAATTGGCATGCATTATGAACATTTGAATTATTCATTAATGAGATTTCTAGTCGGAGGCGGAATGTGTGTCATTGAAATAAATGTTCACACGTTTTTAAAAATCGAAGCGTGCGATCAAACTGAAAAAGTTATATAAAGTTGTTATGTGGAATACGAAGTAAACTCGGGGTGGCAATAAATTCTGTTTGCATATCTGAGAAATCTTCTGATAAATCCCACATACGAAGCTGTGTGGGTTTGCGGGAAACCGCAAATGTAGGAAGTAACTTGTGATCTAATAATCGTTAGTTACAACTGTGTTCAACAGCATGACAATCTGTTAACCTTTTGAACGCACATATTCAGTGAAATAACCTACAAAAAGACAAAGATTTCGATAAACATGACAAATATAAAAAACACGGATTTTCGAATGAACACTACTCACGGCATTAAAACATGATTTAACCTCGCACTAGTAATCATTATACGGCATTTACAGAGAAATGATCAATGTAAAAGCAGACATGAAGAGATAAAAAAAAAAAAAAATTACAACAAGCGTTTAATTCCTCCTTTTTTGTCATCAAACTCAATATCCGTAGTATAATTTAATTCGTTTCGTGCAATTAAAACGGACACGAGCTGATATGTTGAAGATATACAAATAAATGCACACAAAAGTAATGGTTTAATTGTATATTTCAGGTTATGGAGCACTATATTTTTTGTCGTTATGAGGTCGTTTGTCACAGTATATTATGTATTGTCACATAAATGTTAAGCGTCAAAATCATTATTTGGACATATACTTCGCATAACATGCATTGTGGGTTACCTACATGTTGCAAGTGTGGTTATTACGTTAATTTAGTTGTGTAGTAACAAAAAAGTGCTGTAATTGGCAATATATATCTGGCATTATTCATACAAGTATTACGTATTTACCGATTCTTAGCTATAGAAAGCCTGTGATTGAATGAAAATCTTTAGATTCTCTTATGTTGCGGAAACATAAACTTTATGGTAGGTCTATTTCAATGAATTTTATATTACCGAGTCTTCACGCGTTACTTCTGTTGAACTTGACAATAATTTGTATTTAGAGGACGTCGGACCGTCAAGCACAGCTGAGGCCAACACAATGGGTTGCTTGCCTGCACTGAATGTTGTTATGATTAAAATGCTTACTACCTTTACAGAAACCAACGCTGTCAGGCGAAACACGAGGATAACAACGAAAACTACGGCATTGAGAGAGAAAGGATAGAGCAAAAATAAACATTGAAAGTAACTGGAATATAAAGCTATACATTCTTGCAGGTGTTAATAAATTAGATGCTAATACAATTACCACACAAAACCACTATTACGCTAAGTAATACGCAGACATTAATTTTCATTGCATAACGCGAATTCATGGCGTGGATTAATAAATTCTGCATGTAACTACTTTATTGATTGGTTATTCAATCGAAACGAGCTAAAAAAGCATGAAGTTTATGCAATAACCCAGAATTTCGAATGTGAAAACTCCAATCCCACTTAAAACAAGTACTCAAGTTCGACACATAATTGATTCACGACAGTGAAGTCCACTGAAATTGCCTCTCGAGAAAAATCTTGGCGTGAGCCGCTCTTCGTACCTAATTGAGACTTTTTAACTAGCATAAAAGCTTTTAGGTTAAAGAAGTGCTGGAAACGAGCAATTGTCCGCGAACGGCGTCGCAACAGGCCTAAATTATTTACCAAACTTGGCTCCTTCTTTCAAGTTGTCATTTTATACAGCTGCAAATAATGCCATTCCTCAATTCATTTAAGCGGGTGTTTTGACTTAACTTTTAAGACCACCCATTGACACGGTAACGTGCCATTGATAATATTCTTCTGCTAAATTGTGACAACAGTGAAGATCATACTGGATCTCTAGTAAACGATTGTCTTGAACAATGCAATCAAGAACTTGCTAATTAGCCAGTAATTCCTCGCAGTTAACGAAGATATCAGAGCATTGTTTACATTTTGCGGTGCTCAAGTAAGTTCCACTAGACAATCAGCTCAGCGGAGCGTGTAAACACAAACTATGAAATAGGAAGCTCACGAAGCAGACGACTTTGATTATGTAGGAAACAATCTGTTGCCGTATGGTACTACTTTATAATAACAGATCTAATGAGGAAGGATTGGCTGATTCTTGGTGCTGTACATTCTGTTGATTGATAGTTTGATTGCTGTCTTGTTGATAGCTGATACAGTATATGTTTGAGTCATTCTACACATTCGATAGATATATTGAATACTCCTTATTTTGTACTTCACCAACATTCTAGAAAATTTTCATCAACGATATCAGGCATTATAAAACTTTATTCTCAGTTTATTGTACTTTCTAACTTTAATAATTATACTGGAGTACCTTCCTGGGGCAGGATCGAATGACCTCTTATCATTCAGTATCATTTCAAAGCCCATAATTCTTTATATCGGTAGTATCAAGGCACCAAAAGCTTCTGATATTCCGTAATGACCAACACGATACGCGATAAGGCTGATGGTTTAACATATCTGAGGCAATCGGAGTCAGATGTCTTTCTTGATATCGGTAATATGTATGTACGCTGTACGTATGTCGACATATGTATTCCTAACGCGTTTTGCCTTTAGGTGGAGCTAAAAGCGTCGATATCAGGGTGTGTCAAGTCAAATGAAGCTTTAATGACAATTATTGAACGTGAAAGTCTTATAAGGCGTAAGCTGCGTTCCTGTTGTGTGGTCTTTTTTTTTTTTTAAGACTGGGAAATCATCCAATGACTGCTCCCGCTCTGGGTGGAGCGGAAGGGAGCGTCAGACTCTTACTGACTAAAACCCATCCATGTTCCTTCCGTAGCCCTTTATGTTCCGGGGTAGCGGTAACCCTTTCGGACAATCCCGCTTACTGTTGTGTGGTCTAAGCTGATAATCAGTTCTAAACATATCTAGGTACTATGATGTTCTCTAACTTGGTCTTTATAAAAAGTACTTCTGTATTCCACAATTCCAAGATTTTTTTTGGCTGTTTGGAACTTGCATCAGAAATACAAGGCCAGTTACACGACTATAGTTGATCTCATCAATCCCCAAGACACCTAATAGCTGTTCTATTGTATCCTTCCCATATTACTATGGAAATCTGCTATCGACAAAGTTTGTATAAAGCATACAAATTTCGTAAACCTATGCACAGAGACAGGTAAGAATCTTTGAACGTTTAATGAGCCCTTTTAAAACTCGGGGCACGTTTGAATGAAACTACGAAGAAGGTATTGCAAGACGCTATCCGGCGGAAATCTCGGCTGAGACATATAATGCCTTGTACATCGATCATGTGATATTCAAGATTATATTACGTGCTTTAGATTATACTGGTGGTGCAAATAAGCGGGTATTAAGACCGTCCTGATTTATAAGTTCTTTGGAACTGAAGGAAAAGTATAGAGTAAGATAGGATGACACGCGGATGTTGTTATCTAGGAAAGCATGATTGGAAGTTAACTATTATAAGTAATGGGCTAGCAATCTGCAATAACTGACAATCTTGAAGTAACTGCGAATTTTAAGGAATTAAGCTCAAAGTGGAATAAATTGCTTTGAATGAAAAACTTTGCAAACAGTTAGGGGAGAACTATTAAAAATTCTGCTAAAGCTATTAAGAACAATGCCATTCCAATGTTTATTTAATTGCACTTGATTGTTCAATAGCACCAACTTATTACAAGTTCACACGCTCGAGCAAAGTTTACTCAGTCACGATAATGTGAGTAACGTTTAGATTTGTGCCGTTAACCGTTGTGTACTTCGACTCCACACAAACGTACAATATCTTGTGACAATAGCTGAACAAACAATAGAACAGATTACGACGAACGCGCGATTATGTACTGGATAGTCGAATAGTTGAGCTTCCGTCCGTACAAAGTTTTCTTGGAATATCAATAAACGAAATCGCTTTCGTTTACAGTTTAAATTACCGCACATCCCAAAAACTGACACTAATATAACACCAAATAAATTCTATTGACTCGAGGGTAAGTCCTAATGAAATTCTGGACCCGCACTGACAAAATGCTCCGTTGAAGATCCAATATATCAACGGGTTTCCAGCGAAGATAAACATGGAGGAGCCCTATCTCACGCCCTAAATCTTCGTTCCCCTACAAGAAAATATCTTGGATATTTCCCCTCTGCCATAACCCTCTCGGGTTGGGCAATTTCCTTTGACCGTCCGGATACACGGCGACTCCTAGATACAGGTAGGCGTTAAACGAACACTTTATCTTGTTTATCAGTTTTGCGAAGCCGCTAGCTATAACATCGGGGCACAAACGACAGGATGACACCACAATGCACCCGCATTCACGCCCGTTGGATAAACAAAGATGAATTTGATTCCCGGTATAGTTCCGTAGCTTTTTTGACTAACGGATGGTAACACGACAAGGGTGAAGCAATCCGTGTGCGCAGAGTAAATTGAAACAACGTAGCAACTTAATCGTAAAGTGATTAGATTATATTTGGTTAACCCACTTCCTTCACTCACGGGATGTTTGCGTCCGAGCGGAGACGCAATGTTTGTATTGAAAACACTGGACCACAAACTGGGACATCTCCGGTTATTTGGATTTTTGTGTTCAAAAGAAACGGTTCCATTAGGGAGATTACAACGGAATAACAAATAAACAGACTGATTAGGACTAAACACAACGGAGGACACAATACAATCGAAGAACACTTTAGTTCTGGTAATAACCATCGAGATTCACTGCCGACTTATCTTCGAAGCGAAATGGTCCTATTTTCGCAGATATAAAATAACCCCAGGAAACAAATTTTGGGTGTGTACAGCTAGTTACATCATTTGATTGCATTACGTCGAGCACTCGACAATTTGTATGAAATAGCGTTCGGCACTTTATTCATGGGAGGACAATAAACTTTCAGGCTCAGGGTCGGCGATTAGGCGCAGGGCTATTGGTACAAAGACCTTGGGGTTCGGGTCGTGGAGGTCGACAAACTGACGGTCGACCTACAGACGAGCTTTTATTAAATCGAAGTAAGTACTTATCTTGTAATTTTCTTTATTAAAGTAAAATTAATTAATTGATATAACTTTTTTAAGCAGTATTTTCTTAACAGTGTATTTATTAACTCTCTTGAGATAATTAACAATCCTCAGGAGTCCCGAATTAGCTCGTTGGCTGCGTGGAATATTTTTTCTATTACACATGTTGAGCCCATCGGAGTGTTTACGGGAAGCCGGGAGCGCCCTCCTGTCGCCGATGGTCATAACGCGTGGGGCGCGAGCGATCAATACACAGGGCTTCCCTACTGGCTTGCTGTCGACTGCGTAGCCCACTTCCGAACGACGCTCACGCAATTTCGTACACACCAATTATTAAGTACTTTTAATTCTTGGAGTAGCGATCTTCCAGCTGACGTCTCGAAACTTTGACGTGGCCCCAAGTCTTTATGAACGACGCTAATAGACGACTGAGCTGATCAAAGCTCGCCAAAGTTGGTAAAATTAAGCGTTCCGTCAGCGTTAATTGTGAATGCGTCTGTAATATTCAAATGAAGGGAAATAGCGGTCCATGGATAATTATTAGGAAAATGGATGCAAATCAGACCTAATTTGAACCAGTCTATGTAGAGATACGTAGGTGGTATCTAAATGTACATCAAGTATATCGAAAATTACGATAAGTACAGGTAATATAGCCTAGGTGATATCGCTGTGTGTTCTATGCGATATTTATCTTCAGTTTTGTAGCGATGGCGTGCGTATACGTGACTCAATAAATTCAGGGGATGTGAGGTAGTTTTATTTGTTGTTCAGGCAATTTGAGGGTATATAACGAACCGCATGAGGGAGTGTCGGAACTCGGGATTCACTGCTGGTGTCACAGGAACCAACACACGTCATACGTTTTAAGGCAAAATACGGTATACTGAATACGAATTAGATTCAGTACTGCACTTCATTGAAGAATCGATATGTAACACTAAAAGATTGAGTACAAAATTATTTTCGAAACTAGAGCTGCTCCTGTTGTTTATTTTTGCTTTACGATAAAAGGTTTAACTTTCAAACTGAAAGCTTTTACAGGAACTTTTGAATAGTTAAGGAGTCGGTCAGTCAGAAATATGAAGCTAGTTGCCCATTACAAAGCGTACCTATGGAGTAAACGGGCAAGGAAACTCCATGGACACTCTAGATAAACTTTGTTTTATGACGAGATTTTTGTTTCAACCCAGTTTAAAAATGGACACTCTTAAATGAATTATATTATTTATTTTACTTAATTATATTGTTTCAAATTTTTAAATATGTGAGAACGATGTAAAAAACGACCAGTCCTAACTGACAGCGGTTCACGAAAACGACGCATGGCCACCACCATTCAGCTCAACCATTTTGAAGGGACCTAAATGATCTTACACACGCGCCACCATCAGCGAGACATTAGAGAGAGCATGACATACTCTCAGCTGCTAGTTTACATTCCAGTCAGTGAAAGACATATTACCGGGTAAATGGTAGGTTTATAGTACTCACACCTGTGCTATGCGATTATATAATACAAAGGACTTTGCTATTTATACAATGGAAAGATAGTCTTACAATCTTCAGCAGCTCCAACAGTAAACTACTTGTTTTTACTTTACACGGTGCTTTAATAGCCTCTTCTTAATTTAGGTATACTTGAAGGGCTAAGGAAAGCCCGGGCATAGTTCTTTCATGAAGGTAAGTCCTTGTCGTCGGCTGCAATTTATGGTCTCATTCCGGAGAAAATAACCGTCTGCATTATGGAAACTTTGCTGAGGTGTAAGCTAAAGTGCGTTTTATCGTACCAAGGTAAAAAATCTTGATTAGGTCTTTCATGAATACTGATGATTAAATGTATTATAATATATATGTAGGGTTAGTAAAAGGGGGGAAGGGGGAGAGTCAGATAAATAGCCATCATAGAACCAATATTCTTTTTCAAACTTAATTTGTAATAATCACCAAAGTTTTAGGCACCAGTCTATAACAGAGAAAATGGCTCTATTAAACAGAGAGAACCAGAGGTCGATCATCTCATTAAAGTTTAATTCGCAATTGAGAATGGTGATGAAAATATCAACGAAATTACACTGTTTACGAAAATAGCTGAAAACCGAATACTTGTGACATTTTAAATTATAATTATAAGTGCATGGTTCCAAAAACTAAATAAAACTAGTCAAATAACCCGCCCCTAACTGTTTCTGGCGCAAAGGTGCCCAAAACGCTTGCTGCATTGCCACGTTGAATGGCAATGGCTAACCTCTGCACCAAGAACGAGCCGGAGCGGGAGTCACTCGTTTTCTCCTGGAGCTTGAGCCCTATCTCACTAATGAACTTCTTGGCCTCAGTGCTCCAAACACCCATGGACTCTACTGCAAAGGGCACAAAACGGTAACGGTCCGCCAACAGAGCGTACTTCGCGCTATACATAATTAAATTAAAATTAATTCAAATTAGTCCCAAAAGGAATCTCAGGAGTAAGCAGTCATAAACAATTTACTCTCTGATTTTAAATCACAAAATAGAACATTTTGGTTTGTGTATGAAAGAAAGAAAGCAGAGACTAATTAAATGTTTACGTGTAGACGACAGTTATTTATTATGTTTTTACGTGGAGTAGAAATATGGAGGGGTGTGCACACCAAGGGGTATTAATAGGTAGTCAGCTGAAATGTCAGTACTGGCAACATTCGAGCAAATGCTATACTGTCTGCAGTTGTACACAACTGAACATTATACAGCTGAGATTCTGAGGACTGACTCTCCAAAGGAGGTATAAGTTTGCATATATACGTAGTTTCTCTAACTTCAATAGCTATCTCAATCTGAGACATCAAAGATTTCATGATCAATATTAGTAAAGTTTAATACGTGTTGTTAGGTTACTATTTCTAATTTAATTAAAGTGGTTTTTGTACGTATTGTACGATAGTTTCATACACAATAACAATGGCGGATTTATCAATCGAGATATTGATTAAAGCAAGTTACCATAGTTACTAAGCAAGTCATAATAATTTAGGATTTCCAGGATAAATCCAAGGTTTCATAAAAAACTTCCCATTTTTACGGTTCCGTACCCAAAGGGTAAACCGGGACCTTATTACTTGGACTCCGCTGTCCGTCCGTCCGTCTGTCTGTCTGTCTGTCACCGGCCTATATGACATGAACCGTCATAGTTAGAAAGTTGAAATTTTCACAGATGATATATTTCTCTTGCCGCTATAAATATTATTATAATCGTATTCACCCTTGGCCGTTTTTACGTATAAATAACGTAATATCTATATTAAGAACCTAATTAAAAGCCAGTTAATTCGAAAATTCTCTTGAGTACTGAAGTAGTTTTGTAATTAAGCAGTTCTCTATAATTGTCTACTATTTCGGCGTTTATTTATGTAACACACGACATCATACACTAGTTTAATTAACAGAACTATGGCTTAAAGGCCGTTTTATAAATTTATTGTTTCCGACCGCACCCAAAGAGCGACTGGCCGGTCCGCATCCGTTTCGTGACACCTGCTCCAACGGTCGAATACAAAAAAACTAGCTCGTATTATCCGAACTGAATACCTAATTATTGTAAATGTAGTATTTATATGCAAAACGCACATAAACATAACACGTTTGATTTAAACATATTTTTATTTCTGCGCAAAACCACAGCCCACATTGAAATTACGAAAATCCATATTACCCATTGTGTCCAATTTCGTTATACTCACCCTAATGGTTGCAAGTACCTACTATTGTATCCGAGTTTACGGTCTACAATTTCTACGAACCTTCCACCCTTCAAATTTCTCGATGTCTGAATGTTTCGAACTTCGTTCTCCCCTTGCGATTTAGCTATATGTAAATACAATTTATACCAAAAGTGTACTTGTAGCTGTGAGGTAACCGCCGTCTATAATTTGCTTGTATGTAGTTTTGAATATAAAACACCCTATTGTTGTTCCCTGAAGTGTTTTGGAGAGAGTTTTAATACTCTAGTTGGGCACACCTTTGGCACCTAAAAGACTATAGGGCATGCCCATAGGTGTGGTTGCGTTTACGACATTCTCCTGATGAACTTGCATAGATATTCCGACCTTGAGATAAAAAAAAGCTTGTTTTTCGTTGATATCATTAAAGATTTCATTATGCATGCCATTACTGCAACATGTTACATTGCAAATAAGAAAACATCTGGCGATGGGTTCTTTGACCTACACAAAGTTTAGTCTATGTTTAACAGTTGAAGGACGCGATCGCGAGTACACTGAGTAACGAAATTGATATATTTTTACAACGTGCTCTTAAAACTCTTGAAGCCAGTACATTAATTAACGGAGCCGTATAAAACGCGGCCATAAAAGTAAGATAGAAGAAGAAAACTTTATTTGTTGTGTAGAGTTAAGAATTACAGTTAGGACGTTAAAGAATATCTTCACGCAATCATGGCAAACAATAGACCTAAGACATGTAGCAAAATAGGCAAAATTCTAATTTTGTGTCTTTATGGCGATCGGTGTTGAAGATAATAAGACAAACATTTCGAAGGAATAAATCATATCTGTGTCCTTATCGAAATATAAACATCCGATAGAAGAAATTGATGAAAAGATAAAAGTGTGCAGGAAAGGAAGGGCCAAGAGACAACAAAACAAGCCCAAAGTGGACGAGCAGAATATTTACTTTCATTATTTGGAATTAGAACTCCAATTGAATAAGGAATTTTGACGGAATGACACTAATGCCTTGCAAGTTGTGTAGGGCTTTTGAGTGAGATGCAAACAGCGTCGACATCCTCGCACTGTCCCATCTTCCTAGCACAGCGGCATTTGTTGATTCGGCTGCTGCAGGTGCAGAAAACGTCAACCAGCGCAAATAAAACTACGTTTTTGAGAGCTATTTATGTTTGGGCCGGTGGGGTTGAAAAACTAGGACCCTGGGAGTCGATTGCTCATTTATTTATGCTAATATGCTCTTTCCTTTTGTCTTGTACATAATATAATGTATGTTTTGGTGTTAGGTTGTATATTGTGTTTAAGAATTGAGTTTATTACAATATAGTCATGTAAAGTCAGTATTAAAAAAAGGATTGTTATAAACACGCCAGAGTAGAAGAAATAAAAACAGCTTTGATCATTTGACAGCAAAACTACGTTAGGAACACACAACTTTGAAACGATATTCTAAAGATGAGGAGCTAAAAGAGGACGTTATTAAAGAAACTGAAAGAGAAATTATTTCTAAGAAGAACGACCCTCCGTAAATGAGAGTTAAAGTGTACAATAGCCATAGAAATTTGACAGAAACCGTGACGATATGGCCGTTGATTATGTATCGTGAGTAACGTTACACCGAGGGGCCACGGCCGAACACGAGTTGCACGATAATCGCTTATGACTTCACACTGTAACCGCTACGGGAAAATTTAATCATGACACACGTACTGAATATGCAATACAGACGAAAGAATAGGAATTAAGGACTGACGATCATTTGTATGTAGATATCGTGGATGATCATTTTGACAACTTTGCTCATATAGATAACTAGCACTTTGCCCGCGGCTTCACTCACGTGCTCACTCACTTCTTTCCCGCGGGACCCGTTATTTTTCCCGGGATAAAAAGTAGCCTATGTTACTTCCTGAAAACTAAGCTTTCTAATGGTGAAAGAAATTTGAAATCGGCACAGTAGTTTTTGAGTTTAATCATTACAAACATACACACAAAAATACAAATCTTTCCTCTTTATAATATTAGTATAGATAAGCAAGAAGGAAGACCGTTGAAATGTCATGGACGGGTTGCATTAAAATATTGTGATTTATAAAGCGATATGGATGGGGAAGTCAATAGCAGATAACAAAATCAGCGTATTTTACCAGTGTTATCGGTTACAAAAATGTATGAATCTAAAACAGATGTAAATGATATTAATGAGTAAATAGACTATGGGTTTACGATGTCGCAAAAACACGGAATTTAATTTAGATCGGATTCAGTAGATTGCTAATTATCTATTAATTTATCAATTGGTGGATATCAGAACTTAAGGGTTTCTTGGAATAGTAAACAGGTGATACAATCTCAGATATGTATCTTTAATTAAAAACATTGTTTAGTGGTTTCGTTATTTTTTGTTTATTTGTGTTATTAGGTTTTATATTAGAGTTCAATTTGAGGCCGATGAATTTTAATGTTTTGCAACCAAGCATCTCCACGATGTTCAAAGTCTTTTCTTTAATACTTTCATGCATTATTGAATTTGTAGCAGTTTTAATAATAAAATGATCATTACGGATTTAAATTACTCACATTTTGATGACATTTCAGAATGAATCATGTGCAAAGAATTGGTCTATGCAAACATAGACGCAAGTATTGTTTAATAGAACATAACAATGAAGTTCAATAAAACAATACTGTAGGCAAAAACAATGAGTATTTAATCCAGACCACTTGATATTAGCGTACTGTAATTTCCCACTTGCCAAGCCAGTTTTCGAGTACTGATAGTGTAAAAAAAGAAAGGTTGTTACGACCACTTACAAGTGCTCACTGCGATAATTTTATCAATGTAAAGTAGTTTTGTAATCTAATGTTTGCTTTCTTATGCTCGTTCGTGCCCAAGTAACCTGAACGACGCTTGCTCTAAAATAAGAAATATATAAACGTCTCCTGGTTATTTTCTAATACAGAAAATGTCAAACAAAAAAGGACTTTAGTTATTTCATAAAGATACAAACGTTATTTGTCGCTCAGTCTTAACAAAAACATAAAAACCCTTGTCACAACATTTCCAGATCCTCACGTCGAGCAACTAGTGAATAATATACTAAGATATTCCTCGATGTTGAAGTTCAAAGGCTCTCCGGAGAGGAGTCTAGAATATCTGAAGCGTAAACAGCCACCACTAGATAATAAAACACCGGGTGTAGACCGTTTAAAAGGTCGATTTTATTCATCCAACAATCATGTAGATAACGAAGAGAATAAAAACAACATTTTGCTTGAACATAAATATTCACTGCAGTCCGTACAATGGTAATACGTGGGTGTTGAACCTTTCTACCCACGCCGAGTGATTATTTTAGTAAATTTTCATATGTAAAACCATGTTTATTGTTTAGGTACATAATATCCTGTTCAATAACATCGCGGTCGTGGTTAATCTCTAAATCTTCACGACGGCAATATCCAATGGGTTCCTAGATACTGCAGCTCTTTATTACTCCAGGGATTTGTTTGTTATGGGTTTCTGTCATGTTGCCGTGTTGGGTAATGCCGTGATCGATGTAGCGATACCGGCTTTTCTTTGCTTACATTACTAGCCATTATGCTTTCTACTTATAGCTCTTATCGCCACTTCCATTTATGGCGTCAAAGTAACTGCGGTGAAAACTAAAAGAAATTATTCTCATATTTTGTCATCGACTAAAGTAAACAACAGTAAATCGGGATTAGCGTAATTCTCTCTGCGAAGGAATATCTTTGTAATATTTAGATAGGATATCTGGTACGATAACAGTGCTTGTTCTTTATGCAAATAAATCGGCCGTGTCGAAGGTCGGGCTTAAGGGCTTTCTCTTCAGGTTTTTATTTGTCAACGGTTAACATTCTGATAGTAGAGCCACTTATGGTTTTGTGTTTACTTTTATAGGAGCAGAGATTGATACGTGACCGTAGCTACACGTTACGTTTGTGAAATAGTCTGAAGGATCTAGTACGTGATCGGTTGCACGTGTTTTGGTATGGTCAGGTACGATTATACAGTGCGTTGGAGGTTTGTGTGTATATTTTATGTACTTTGCGACACAAAGCGCAGCTGCAGATTGACCACACGCCTCGGCCCGTCTGATATGTGGTCACGTATAGCTGTTTAGATGTTTATAGGATACTCCAGGGTTACCACTTTCGTTGGCACTTGCAAACTGGTAATCAATTGTTACACAATAAAAACATAATAGTTGATTAATAAGACCGTTTAACAAGTGTTAATTACACGTATCGTGCTGCTGTCAAGATAAGTCTGATACAATCAATTTTGCACCTGATAAGTGTAGTAGGCACTTTGTTTATCCCGATTCATCATCACAATCAATTAGTAGATACTTCGTTGGAATCATTAATCCGTGTTAAGTGAGATAATTTGTTTGTTGCTTTACGGTTCACGATCTTATTCATATCTCATTCATTCGCTTTACCTAGTTCAGATTCATAAAAAATAGCAATATATCTTATTATTTTTTTTCTAAAAATAAACATTGTCTCAACGACCCTCAGAATCATTATAATTTTACTTGGAAATTTGTTTCAAGTACCTGATATAGCTCAATTGTTAGTGTTCTGGTTTAAAATAGAATATTCAAGGCAAATACTTCTACAATGTATGAGGCTCATTTAATTTTAAAGCTCTTAATTATTATAAGTAATAACCGTACCTGATTAATACGCTGGGTGGTAAATAGGTATTTAACGTTAATGTATCGAGTTACAGAGGCCAGCCCTGTAGAGTTCGTTCCCAGAGAATGGACACAGCCGGTCAGCGCGCCACGTATCATATGCTCAATTACACCGCTCTGCGACGGAACGCCAGTTCCCAGCGACCCTACCTCCAGGTTCAATGCTACTTCTACTTTTTCGATCTTATGCTTGCCTAGTACTTTGACCAAACTTTATCAACCGGATGAATTTGGACAGCGGTAATTCAAACACAATTTGCGAGTTGTGGCAATGTCATTGTTTCCAAATCAGAACCATTTTCTACATTTGTTTGGATAGAACGCGTTTTCACGAAACCAAAAATAAATCAATGTCAACGCTCTTCCATTCATAAATCCTGAGCGGAATGGGTGTCAGCATTTACAGCGTTTGTAATTTAATTTTGCTATATGGGGAAATTATTTTATTGTCTCTACCCTTTGCAGCTTTGGAATGAAATTCAAATGAAATGTGGATGCAATACTTCTGAACAATGTTTCCCCGCCAAAGGAGCATCTGGAATCACTGCAAATAACTAAGGGCTCCGTTTATAGCCTAGCACATTCTTGAGATCCGTTTACGAGGAATGTTCGATATGAGAAGTCAACCAATGCGGGAGCATTTTATGAGCTATCTTCGGATATAGCATTATACGGCAAATACAAGCAGTAAGTTTCATAGAGCAGAGTTGGTATGAACATAACAATTTTCTAGCTTCAAGCTAGAAAGATGGAAAATATAATTAAGGCAGGAGAATAAAACTTTGTGAAGCTATTTTCTGGAGCGGTGGATTAAAGGCGAAACGAGCTGAAACTGTAACGAGCATCTTAGAATTATCTTAAAGAAGGATTGTGAAAATAATAACGTGTTTTACCTACGAATGGAAATTAAAATGTTCAGACTACCTGTTAAACACGGGGGAGACTACTCTGAAGGGAGGAGTGAGGACGTTTAGTTTCACGCTGTCAAAGGTTTGAAGTTGCTCGGGGCGCGTTCGTTTTAAATGCATGATTATGACATTTATTAATTTTCAAGCACACACAGCGCTGCTTTCACACTCACAACGTATCTTTGGTTATTTTATAACAAACTTGAAGAATAAACTGAGTACTTAAATGGATAGATCAGATATACACACAAATGTATAGAAATTGAATTTTCAACTAGACATTGGCCAAAGGAATAACTGAATGAGATGGCGTTCAGATGCTTTTGCTACTATATTCGAACTACTAATGGCATTACTCCTATTCTCTGTTGTGTCTTTGGGACTTCAACGGATGCGGATAATAAATTATATTATAGCGTACTACGATATCTACACCAATAAATACCGTGCCTAATCTCAGGCCAAAAAGCTGTGTTGCAATAATATGGAATCTTGTTCATGGTAAGGAGGAAAAAAGTGTATTGTTTTGTGGTGTTTGCCCTCCGTGTTAGACGGAGCGGCACAGTAAATACATTACCAGGTCCATGAACTTGAGTCTCAATTGCTTATTATATTTTTAGCCTGGCGCGTACTAAAATTGTCCGTAACCACTTATACAGTTGCGTATTTAGATATAGTAGCAATGATATAAGGTATGATAAAAGATTAGATTAACGTAAGCTGTATGCAATCGATTAAATAATCCATGTGTCTGAAGCAGAAATGAATATCATTTCCGAAATAGATATGAGAAACTATAAAGTTTGTGATTGAAAACAAAGCTACAATTTAATATATTATTTTCTAAGGATTTTTCGGAAAAGCGGACCTCTACCCGGTTATTTTGCCTGTTCGATAATTTTTAAAGTATTTTGTCATAAACATAGATGACTATGGGTCATCAATAACGAAACAGTTTCCAATGATGGTTCTGAAGCTGCATACAAATAGTCAGAAATATCATTGACAATGGAAGGCATTATGAGATATCTTCACGAACATTTTTTAGAGCCAACAAGAAGGAATAAAACTTTTTATTTTTATAAATATTTTATGAAATTTCAATATTTGTTCGCCCTAACATGGGCATTGTACATATATCGTGACTAACACATTCGCGTATACTTTAAATGCATTCACCCGTAAGTAAAAGTCGAGATCCAATTACAAACAGTCGGATTAAAAAATGAACCAAGTAACTAAATTCCACTAGTTTAGGAATTCAGTTCGTCGTCGTCACGTGTAGCAGTAAAAATTCATCGTCGACGAAGAGACCGAGTTCCAGCACAATTTGCTTTATGCTGGCTAGACTAAACCCGTTGGCTGTATGAAATTACAAATGAAATACGTAATATTTCTCTTGCAAGATTCGGTCCAGTAGCGAGTTTAAAATTGCGCTAGACAAATTCCTTGTCATTGACTGGTGAATTCCGTTTCTGGCTTTGGTACTCCGTCATCAGCGGACTGTGTATGACAGTATCAGGCCAACACGGGAAAGCGGACGTCATAATTAGTCATATTTTTTACACTAACGCTGCAAAGAAACGAAAGAATCTAACAGCTGACTGCATTCTCGTATAAACATGATGATGTAACAAGGTAAAACCTACACAACTGCTTGCTGGCACAATGAGGTCCATTACGACATTACAGGCCTGCTTGTAAACAAATATTTAACAATGCACTGAATCAAGACATAGGCACGGTTCGTTTTCAATAGTTCTATAATGCAAACAAAGTGAATGCAGGGACTATGAGAGAACATAAAATATCACAAACTATGGAACCATTTCAGAACCTCCATCAATGATGGCGTCTGGTTTGACTCCATCTACTTCATATAAAATCGAGACTACAATCTCCATATCGTTTATTCGATTGCAAGAACTTATTCCATCGTTCGACGCATGTGTTGCGGTCCTAAAAATTCCATTCCAAACCGAGTAATAAGGTAGTCAATTTGCCCTCCGCGTCTCGTTTTTCGCCAAACGTGCCCCATCGGGCTTTCAGAACCCTAATGGTGGTCGGTACTCGACCCGAACCGATCGTCTCTATATAAATTGAAAGCAAACTTGAAACAAAGACTTCCTAGTGTTACTACCTCATAATTGCAATTTCGCTTTGAGCATGTTGTGAGTCCCGTGTACACTTCAATTTTTACTTTCTTTCTGTTAAAATAATGAAATATGATGGGGTTGCCCAGAAATATGGCACTTGAAGTTTTTAAATAGTTGCAAGTATTCTGCGGACAGTTTTTGTTCCCTCGACAAGGCTCTCATACTAGCCTCTCGGTGCGAAGAGCGAGGAGCGAGGACTTGGTGCTTGTGAAATTTTCAACTTGGCATTTGAGAATCAGTTTGAGTTGGAAGTAAATCTATACTAATATTATAAAGAGGTAAGTTTGTAAGTTTGTATGTAGGGGTTAATCTCCGGAAATAATGATAGAATTTCAAAAAAAATTTCACTGATAGAAAGCTACATTATTCCTGAGTGCTATAGGCTATAAATTATATTTATATCATACATATTAGCCGAGCTGTCGCAATTTTCGTCTAGCAAGTCGGAAAGAAATACCTCCGAAAACAGAATTATTTGCATGCGCTGCCTAAACAGTAACAGTATATCGCAATTTTCCGCGGACGAAGTCGCGGGCAGAAGCTAGTTAGCAATAAAGGCAGATAATTATACTGTAATGTTTTTATTGTCAATATGCGATTTCAGCAAATTATATTTTTACCAAGGTTTTTTCGAGGTACAGCTGTTTTTGCAAAACGTAGGTCGTTTTGCAAAAACAGCTGTGTATGTAGCGATTTTGTGCGTATAAGGATGTCTGTTTTTACTCACGTAATACTTGATTTTAAATGTCTTTCGTTTCTTTAATTTCTCTTGTTTTTTGTTAATTAATTGGTCAATTACAGTCTTCTGTAAATATTTTGTGTCTATATCAAATAGGAAGTCTGCTTTATAACTAGCGAAATGTGGGTGCGCCCGGTTCAAGTATGGGTGACCATCCTTTCATATCGAGATCCAACCGTGCTCTCCGAGAAAGAACTTAAGTCGTTGGTCCCGACTGTCCTTCGTAGATCTATCAAATTGTTACGGGTAGTCAAAAGCCCGAAACTGCGACAGCCAGTCTTATCAAGGGGTATCGTATTACCCAGTTAGTGACTGGGTTGTGGAGGTCAGATAGGCAGTCGCTCCATGTAAAATACTGGTATTCAGCTTCATTCGGTTAGACTGGAAGACGACCCCAACACAGTTGGAAAACGCATGGCAGATTAATTGTTTAACGATGACTTTTTAACGTAATCACCGTCCCGCCATCCATGACCACAAAAACGCAAACTGCTGTACATTCCCGTGTTTACTTCAATCACGTTGTTGGACAGGTACTTGAAGTGTAGCAGACGTGAGAATCTTTCTGCGGCGCGTTTCGCGGCCAAACGCTCATTGGTTTGACGACCTAATGGCCGGCCGGTTGCATAATAACTGCAATTAAACCGCGGCTGATCCCCGCAGGGTGACCCATTGTCAATCTTGACAACGTTTCATTACAAGCAAGGACTGACTTAGTGGTATTGTTGCTATTATTACTCGCCCTATTTAACTCAATCCTGTTACGCCGTTCCCATGCAACGAAACGCGTCATTAGAATAAATAATGTTCTCTATTAAGAAATTCTGGGGAAATCACATTGGTTCTTTTCAAGTCACAGCATGCGATTCAGTAATTGTGTGCCTACAGGCAGAAAAAGTAAAAACAATTAGTTTTTCAATTCATTGAATATTGACGGCACCGTTTGTCGTTTGTTTGGATAAAATCCAACGTTTTATAATCGAGTGGTAGCCGTGGTGGGTGATTAAACGTGGTCGATTATGGGAAATAAAACTGAAATATTGATGAGGACTTTAACGAGAATTGATTACTATTTAGTTTAAATATCTACAGTTAATCATTCACATGGTACTTTGGATCGGCAGCATTTTATTTTACACTAGCACTTTGCCCGCGGCTTCGCTCCCGTGGTCTTTCCCGTGGGACCCGTTATTTTTCCCGGGATAAAAAGTAGCCTATGTTACTCCTAGAAAACTAAGCTTTCCAGCGGTGAAAGAATTTTTAAAATCGGTCCAGTAGTTTTTGAGCCTATTCATTACAACCAAACAAACAAACATACAAAGTTTTCCTCTTTATAATATTAGTATAGATAACTGAAATCAGACATGGATTCATGCACCTTCATGGAACATTCCTGCAACAGTTCTAAAATTAAAAATGCCGCCATATTTAAAAGAGTCTTCTGTTATTTTGATGAAACTCCAGCAATTCATAAAACTTCAACTTAAATAGACAAATTATGAAGATAATAAGATACATAGAGAATTAATTATAGATCAATTAAAATGAATCTTTCTACGGCTAAATATATGTTTGTCGGATTTCCTATCCTCTAACGGTCAACAAACTTCAGCAGGGTTGTAAAACCCGCTTTAACCTATACTTTCTACGGTTCAACGATCTGATACACGCAGGGTAACAATGTAAATGATATTCTATAACATTCCACCATGGAGACCATAAAAATGACCGCGAAAATACATAGGTTAACGGTAAAAAAAATCCCGTATTAGGGGGTTTAAGCTCAAGGAGGTTCGTTCAAAATAATCTTTGCTTTTTCGAATAGGTACAGCAGGTAATCTGATTTACAGTTTGGTTTAGGGGGGGTCCGTATAGAGGGAGCTTTGAAGCTAATAATGATGGCCAAATAGTTACATAGGAGTATTAGGCAACGTCAATAAGATTAAGAGACATGAAAATAACGAGGAAGAAATAGGCACATAATAAGCCTTTTACTTAATCTCCTCGAAAACTTAGCAATCAATGCAAGTATGAAAAATATTCGTGCGCAGATTCTAAATTAGTTCTGGTGAAAAAATACTAGAGAGTGCGAAATTACGGAATTTACTTACTAGCATATTACACAAGTAGTTAATGGAAACCTTAATGACAAATTACTTTTGTGATAATGCTTCAGATTTCTTTGTATGCATCATATAACATGTTTAATGATACTCTAATGGTCTATTCTAAGTACGTTTAATTACAGATTTCACGTATTTTAGTTATGACAATAGGAAATAAAGAACAATACGGACAAGGAATAAACGCCATGACGGTTTAAATAAAAACTTTTGTTTGAAATCGATTACGTAACGAATTCAAAATGGCGGAGCAAGATGGCTGCTTTTGATCCATTTGTGTATATAACATTGCTAAAATGTTCGTGTTATGTAAAAGAAAGGGTACTTAGAACAAACCTTTTTTTTTTTTAAATATCAAACAAGGCGTCTAAACTCACCACTTTTACCAGCCTTTACATGTCTCGTACCTAAAAAGAAAATCATAATTAAGGCATTAATTAAATGTATGACTGAAATGGTCAACTAATTATTTCACAGCCAAATGTGTGACTCATGAAATAGCGCCAATTAGGTACGTTACAAAATATGTATTTTAAATTTTATTTATTGTAGTCGTTATCCAGCTAACGTTAAATTTACTTTGGTATAAATAAAAATGCTAACCATTAAGTCCGGTCTAGACATTCAATATTGTTATGTTGATACAGCTATATGCTTACAGATAATGTACTAGCTTTTAACCGCGGGTTTGCTCGCGTTAATTTAGAATTTGACAATCAATTCGGGTTGTACTCTGCTTGTTGTTTGGCCGTTGCAATCACGGGCTCAGAACATAACGTACACGTGGCGCCATCTATTATCGAATCATATTATCTAAAAGAACTTTATTGTTGTTTTCCACGGGGACACAATTTTCGGGATGAAAATTACCTTATATCCGTTTCTGTACACCTGACAACGTTTATGGAAATTTGTCAAGATAATCGGTTCAATGGTTTAGGCGAGAAAAGGTAACAAACGAACTGACAAACCCTAGTCCCAAATACTGGAATGCTATCTGCCTCAGGACCATGTAATCCCTTCCATAAAATGAGCCCGAGCTAATAGATGGACATAATTATTTTGCAAAATTTGTCTGACATAGTTTTAATGTAAATTGCTCGGAGAATACTCTATTTACTTAACAGCTGTCAAATCATGAATGTTTCTCTCCGCCTTCCGAAGTAGGATAACAATCACACAACAATCAGAATTTAATAGAACGATCGCTTTCTAATACATATATTCGCTTCCATCCTCAATCTTCGCTTCTGAGAAGACATGGATGAATAAACGTATGATTCGTGATATTGTTGCTATCCGATGAAATTTATCGGCCATTACAATTACTGTACATCAAAATGCTTTCAATGATTTCACCAAGCGTAAACGTCGTTTGCTAAGACACAATTTACTCAACTGTTCATGAATTTGCATGGTGGTTGCAAAAATGTTCTTGCAAAAGCTAATTAGGGCTATGCTGAAGAGAGTCAGCTGTACCTAGTTAATACTGGTCTTATTTATTAAATTGATTTGACTATAATGGGTAAACAATAATCACCTCCGGTATTACAAGGTTTGCTTGAAGCATGGTATGAATTAGTTTATTCGCTAACTATTGTAATTAACAATGAAATTGTTGATAGAACATTTGTTATCCCTCTCTACCATTGAGGCAGCTGACTTCTACAGTTAATAATAGTTTTAAAACTTAAAAGTAAAGAATTGATCGGAGCATGATGTCGATTTCGGTTAACGGCCACTCAAGCGAGGTCAGCGCACCACAAACATGGAGACGCACTGCCATTCCGAGTTTTATGGTGTTTTATCAAGGTACCGTTGAGGCAACTCAGTTTTACTACTAGAACTTTACTTGCAACAGAATATTCCCCAACAAATATTTGTTGAAACAATATCGTCAGGATCACTTGGAATACTACCAAGTTCAGTGTTCCCCTAAATATCTATATTTAACTTTACTATTTTTGTGTGCTCAAAAGGAGTGTTCACATTTCAATCATCGTAACAGTGAACGTCAATTAATAACTAGTTCGTTCTGTATTCCCGTCTCTTTAAATGGTTGTAACTGAGCCCTTTGATGTTCTGATAAAGAATATGATATATATGACAAGTCGAGTCTTCTTCAACATCGGTCGGCTCACTGAACAGAATATTCCAATAATCTTATTTACAAGAAATCTAAATAACATGAAAAAGGTTTATGATTTTTAACAACTGTACGTATTGGGTACCTTCCAAAATACCTAAATGCTTTGATACATTGAAAAGATGGTTTATTACGAGGAACGACTAAGCTTTCAATGCTGACAACCTTGATCGTGATAGAATGGAAATTATAATTGGATATTAAGCTGTACCTATATACAAATGCTATATATAGTCAGGTCAATGCTTTTATCCCTAGGCACTTGGGTCACGCACCACTAATTATATTACTCCTTGGGGACGGCGCTTTTATGGGTCATAGCTAATTTGAAGAAGCAAACAACTTAACATGGAACCCCTCCTGCTTCTTCAGACGTATTATACTTCACATTATATTTTATTTCTGCCATAAATTGGTGTTCAGATCTATTTTAAAGGATAAAAATTAAAACTACGTTTTTGGATGGAGTTTAATGGACATCTCGCAGGAGATCTAGGAGATTGTTTACTGGGCAAGGCTTAAAAACTTACAAACTAAGCGACTACACGCTAATGGGCACCTCCTGTGGGGAACGGACCCAGAGCAAAGATGGGGGAGGACAGCAAAGGACAGGCTGGAAAGGATTGAATGAAAACGATACCAAAACAACACTTATTAAAACCAAAAAACGTATCGATAGGACCTCCAACACGAAGCTTAGCAGAGCATAAACAGACCCACTTAAACTTAATCACCCGAACAATACGATTCTATAAATAAATATTTTATGTGCTATATCCCGACCCGCATACGTACACCCATCACTTGGTAATCCTATAGAAGCTACAATTTTATTACCCAGTGATGATGGAGCAGATTAACTAATGGAAGTCTGCTGCGTTAATTGGATTTAATTTAGTAGGTATTGCTTACAAGCCCATTGAGAAATCTCGGCTACAGCCTCTAATCTTGCCGTGAACGTTGATACTTTTATGACGATTGATGTCTTGAAAGTTTAATATCGTATTATTAATGGCGAAAATGTGAAGTCCAATGCTAATTTTGGAACGAGGAAAATGGAATGTGAGAACTTAATTTATATCCCGACAGGTTACAACTGACCGTTTACCGGTGGCCGTTTCTATAGACTACATCAGTACATTCTTGGAAAGTTTAACGTTTTAGGCTCGGACCACTATTCCATAAGTTGTGGTATCTCATGATGAACATAACGCTAATACCACGACAGGAGAAATAGACATCATGTGGTCATTGCGACCTGGATAAAGAACCCATGACCCTGAAAGTGAAAGCGTTTAGATGTAGTGATAGTTAGATACTACTAGGTCAATAAAAGCCGGTATATTAATTAAGAAAGTTAGTATAATATCTTGAGATTAAGGTTTAAAACTCTATTGGTTCGGCATCAGTTTTTGTTCCAAGAAAAGTTGTTATAGATCCAAATAATAATCTGGTAAGCACGTGCTATTCCTGCTATTTTAACATTATTGAGTAGACCCAGAAGTACACACATCAAAAGTGTCTAGGGATCAACATATATTTTTGCAATAACTTTTCTCTTGATTGATATTAATTTAAATTTTCTTTAAGGATTCATCAAATAAAGTGTTTTCGTTTGTCACAGTAACGATAAACCAAGTCACCTTTGCATTAATAAAGAAATTTGCCATTTTCCTAATAAAGGGATTTTTGACATTTGAACCACTAACATTAAAGTTCGAAAAAAAGACTGAAATAACAGTTTTCTTTAAAATTTTATTGGGTAACTTAAACAATTAATAATCCGTGTTTCTACCGCGAACACTAACAACACAAGAACATCGGTTTGGCATACTCAAAATGAGTTCATCCAAATCACGCTGTGGAATGGCCGCCCATGTTCGTTGCAACAACAAAAAAAGGTGTTATCAGTCGACTTTGGACACGTTACCGAAGCACTGGTACCGTGGCTGAGCGCCATGAAGGACGGTATCGCTGCACCACACGGAGACAAGACCGATACATTCAAATCTTAACTCGAAGAGCTCCAACAATAACCGCCATGATGTTAGCCGTGAGGCTTCATCACTCTTCAGGGAACTTAATTAGCGACCAAACAGTCAGAAACCGCTTGCATGAAGTGAACCTTCATTCCCGAAGACCGCTACGGGTACCACCTATAGCAATGCACAATCGTAGGATTCGATATCAATGGGCTCTTGAACACAGAAATTGGGCAGAAGAACAATGGCGTTTCGTGTGCTTTTCTGATGAGTCTCGTTTTGGTATGAGACCGGATACAAGACGTATACGACACTGGAGAACCCCTGGACGCCAACAGCGATTAAAATCCTGCCAGGAAGTCCATCCTTATAGTGGTGGAACCATCATGGTATGGGCGGGTATTTGGATCGGCGGAAGAACTGAGTTGATTTGGATCAGAGGCAACCTCAACGCTCAAATTTATGCTGAGACGATTGTATCTGACGTCATCGTTCCTCTACAAGTGCAAATCGGTCCCTTATTTCAGTTAATGCATGATAATGCACGACCGCACACCGCAAGAGTTGTAAGACAGACTCTCGCCGCAGCTAACATCAATGTCCTGCCCTGGCCTGCTCAGTCGCCAGACTTGAACCCGATTGAGCATGCATGGGATATGCTACAGAGAAGAGCTCTGCCGAATATGGAGGGTATCCAGTTGCAAGAAGACCTTTTTTTGTTGTTGCAACGAACATGGGCGGCCATTCCACAGCGTGATTTGGATGAACTCATTTTGAGTATGCCAAACCGATGTTCTTGTGTTGTTAGTGTTCGCGGTAGAAACACGGATTATTAATTGTTTAAGTTACCCAATAAAATTTTAAAGAAAACTGTTATTTCAGTCTTTTTTTCGAACTTTAATGTTAGTGGTTCAAATGTCAAAAATCCCTTTATTAGGAAAATGGCAAATTTCTTTATTAATGCAAAGGTGACTTGGTTTATCGTTACTGTGACAAACGAAAACACTTTATTTGATGAATCCTTAAAGAAAATTTAAATTAATATCAATCAAGAGAAAAGTTATTGCAAAAATATATGTTGATCCCTAGACACTTTTGATGTGTGTATTTTTAAAGATGACAACTAATTGAAACAAAATCAGGTTTATTACCAGTCCAATCGTGAATTCGTGACACTTAGCAAAATTTTTAATGACCCCGAAGCGATTAACCTTTAAATGCTTAAGTATCCCTTCGAAATGCCACGAGCATTAAACATGTCACTGATAATGTTTCTTATACATATTCGGTAAGCTCTACAGATATTATCTATAAAGGTTTAAGCAAAAATGGGAATGAGATATTTTTACACGTTTGTTTTGCATAAAGCGTTGCAATGAGAGCTTTAAAACAAGTTACTGAAGCTGAAACGACTACCCTGTTTAACCACATTGGGTCCTGGGAGAAGGGGCTAGAAGGGCATAAATTTGGTGAGGCACCGGGCTTTTTACCTGATGTGCTCAGGACGACCCTGTGGTTTTAGCCGGCAGGATTCCAACATATCCCTCAATGGACAAATTAGGGGCATTTTCAAACAAGCTACACGTAAATATCAAATAGGAAATATGTGTGCCAAAGTTATATCCAGCTAGCAAACACAGAATTAATTTATCCTTGAAACAATCGCATAATGACAGGCAGTAAGTATCGCTGATAGGTCCGACCTCCGTAAAGCCATACTTAGATTATACACGATACACGAAGATAACGTGCAATAATCACATCGAGTTCCGAAAGTCATCACTAAGCTACCATCAACAAGTGTTTTAACGACGGTAATCTCCTGAGCCACTCTCGTGCACAGTCTATCAACAAACAGCGCTTCCGTTCATACAAACATAAGGAAAAAACTTTTCCTGTACCATGCAACGTGGTCACGACTTGAATTACTGTAATTACATTTGTTCGTATACAATATTATTGTAAATATTGATGTAGAGATACAATCTTATGTTTTGACTTTGTTTTATCGCTAGCTTTGTTTGTTTGCATCTTCTTCGTCGTGTCTTCGATCAACATCAACACGTACCATTACCATTGTTGAATTTTGTTCGTAAATCGCAACACAAAAACAAAGGATCAATATTACAGTCGAAATGTATGCACCAAAGCAGAATGTTTTTTCATGTTTGTTTTTTGTGTGCACCCGTTTTGTAAATTATTTTCCTGTTGAGTTTAGCATCTATTGCAGAAACAATTTTCGGTCCATTCAGATACCTTAAAAAATTAAGAAACCACCGGAAATTATGTTCAGCTGACGCGATATCAACATCAAATTTTGTTTTCATTTTAACAACGCGAAAAATTTTTCAAGGCCTCAATGATTTTAAGAGGGACATTAAAAAAAAAAAAAAAATGAAAAAGTGTTTATTTGGAACATTAAGTCAAGTTCAGTACATTTTACTTCTGCCAAACTACAGAGCAGTTTGTTGGCAGACGTAGCTCCCACAATACTCTCAATATTATCGTATGGACGTTCACTTTTCCATTAACATACTAAAATTATAAAAATAATCTGACCTATACCTACATAACTGACAACCAAATCACTGCAAAATACTTATACAAAACAAACATGTTAATATTTAATTTTAAATTACAAAATACTTGCTGAGGTTTTCACTAAAGTTAGACAAAAGATATGATTGAACTTTGTTTTTAAATGTTCTCTTTGTTACATCAGTTTCAAATGGTAAGCTGTTGAAAATACGTGGTACTAAATATTTTTTACATCTTTGCCCAAAGTAATTATTAAAAGTGGGTACTTTTAATTCTACAATACCTCTTCTACGAGACCTATTACTATTAGACACTTGTTTGACTTTAAATTGATCACTACAATATTCTTCTAATGCTATTAACAATGTTACTTTGTCATGGACTGGCAGCATTTTACATTTCAAAAATAATTCTTCGTAATCACTAATTTTACACAACTTTTTCGTTTTTGTATCGACTAATAATTTCATAAATCTTATTTGTAATATTTTTATTTTATCTAAATAGCTTTTAAAACTACGTCCATAACATGCCAGTCCATACGAGATTAAAGAGTCCACCAGCGCATAGTAGACTGTATACAAAGTTGCCCTATCCAGAATATAACTAAGGTGGTGGAATTTTACTAGAACCGATCTTAGTTTGTCAGACACATGATTAATATGATTCTTCCATGAGAAATTGTAGTCTATAACAAGACCTAAGTACCTGTAATGTTCCACCACCTCAATCTCTGCGCACGTACACTGCACAGCGGTGCAAGCGGTTGCATCGCGAGCGCTCATGCCGCTGTGCGCATGCAAGCATTCGTAACTATGGCCCACTATGCGCGGCGCGCGCTCACTGCCCCGGAGGTAGGGAGATCGTATAGTCATACATTTGGTTTTGCCTAAATTAATTAAGATACCATTATCATGTGACCATTTTATAATGTTTGTGAAATCTTCCTGCATTTTACATTCAATTACATCTATATTTTTATCTGCGTAGACCAAACAAGTGTCATCAGCATACATATATATACGACAGTTTCGTACTGTATTGCACATACTATTGACGTGCATGATATATCCGACGGGGCCGAACACGGAGCCGGTCGGCACTCCGCAAGTGACGGGCCTGGGCTCGCCCACAACACCGTCGACTACAGTACACAGTGTCCTGCCCGCGAGATACGCACGGAACCACTCATTAAGTGGTCCCGCCACCCCGCACTCCTCCATAGCCAGAAGCAGCTGGTGGTGTTCCAAAGTGTCAAACGCTTTTTTGAAATCAATAAAGACCACCACCACCTGCTTCCGCTGGTCCAGACACTGATTTACATCATCAGTAAACTGTGCCAAGGCAGTCGCCGTGCTACGTCCCCGTCGGAAGCCATGCTGTACGTCACACAATATATTCTGGTTCTCAAGGAAAACGGACAATTGACCCACAATAAATTTTTCAGTAATTTTATTTATTATAGAAAGTATAGCTATTGGCCTATAATTAGTATACTCACAATGCGAGCCCTGCTTGAAAATCGGTCTTATTAAAGCTGCTTTCAATACTTCGGGATATATACCTTCTTTAACACATAAATTAATGAAATGCGCTAATATTGAACTTAGCTTTAATTTTAACAATTTAATTTCCTTTAATCTAATTTTATCCAGCCCTTCCGACTTATTGCTATCTAAATTATTTATTATTTTAATTATATCTATTGCTTGTGCTTTTTTAAATCGCATTGAAATGTTTTTACAGTTTACATATTCCGACCTATCTAAAAACTTATAGTTACAAACGTGTTTCATATCAAGTATTTCTTGAGAAAATGTTTTAGAAAATTTATTACATATATCTAGTGTGTTGTCAGTCCTTCCTAAATACTTAACAATAATTTGATCTATGCTACTCTTCTCCTTTCCTATCCATGAATTTATTTTAGCCCAAATCTTCCTCATATTTTTATTACAGTTTTTTATTTCCTCTTGATAATATTTATTTTTTGCTTTATTTATGTATTTATTTAATCTATTTCTATATTTATTATATGACATTCTCAAGTTCATATCCTTTGGGTTACTTTTCCAGGCACGAAAAACTTTATCTCTAAAACTAATCATATTTTTTAGTTTTTTTGTGATCCACGGCTTGCTTTTTCTTTTATTACTCAAGGATATTTCAATTTTTGCATCATCATAAGCACTATGGAAAATTGAACATAATCTATTATATAAATCTAATGGACACTTACAATCTAACAACTCTGCCCACGACACTACTTCTAGTTTTTCAATTACTTTTCTATCACTTATAATATATTTTTTAACATGGTCACTACACTTTTTCGTACCACCTTCAAGGGATACACCGATCGCATAATGATCTGACAACTTACATGTAAGTACATAAGCAGATGTTAAACACTGAGTCCGAACCCACACATGGTCGATGCACGTCCGCGTCACTGTGCCGCCGTACACCTCTTCTCGTGTTGCCTCTGTGATAGCACATTCCATTCCCAACTCACTCATGTTGTTTATGTACTGAGTTGTCGCACTACTAAAACCGGTTCCACGCAACAAATCAATGTTTACATCGCCAACCACTATTACTTCGCAGCTTGAATCAATCTCCGATAATAACTTGTGTATGTTATCGTTGAATCCCTGCTTGTTAGCATTTGGGGGCCTGTATATGACCAAAACATGAGTACTTTTACAGTCCTGGATTAATTTACCATATATTAATTCATAATACTGTGAATTAACTGTAGCTGCATTAAAATTTAATTTATTCTTTACATATAGAAGTATTCCCCCTCCTCTTTTATTTTCTCTGGTATGTATATATGTATTATATCCATCTATAGCGTATAATGGTAATTCCTGCTTTTTTATATTAATCTCCGTTAAGGCAATTAAATCCAATTTATCTTTGCAATTATCTATTAATATTTGTAACTGTGAAAAATTTTTTCTTAATGATCTTATATTCAAATGTATTATATTGACACCATTACTTTGTTGATTCAGTTCTTCCTGCCAGTTCTCAATTGAAATGTATGTTTTGTATTTTATATTTGATCTTATATTTAGGATATCATCATCGAATTTTGATTTTATCTAATAATACGGTGTTAACTATATAGCATGTTTTTAATTATACATGTCTATATCGCTCAACGAACGGATTACTTTAATTTTTGTGTCATTCGGATCATCTTTTCTTATCAAAACTTTGCCATTTTGTACCCAAATATATTTATATATAGGTTTTAGTTCATTTTTCGCCGTCCACAAAAGGCTGCGCGTGTATTTGGTTAGATCCTCATTGATATAAATCCTTTGTTTGTTCCCGTTAGCAAATAAGTCATCATTAGTTAACTGATGACTTTTTCTTGTAGCCAACCATTTATCACGTGAAGCGCGGGTGGACAAGGTGACGATGATTGTCCGCTGTTTTTTATTCCTTTTCGTATCAGCTGCTGCACCGCTTTTATTTTCCTCACCTACCTGCTTTATCTCACAAATCATATTGCTGTTCATACCCAGTTTATTGGCTAGCAATGTAATATTGTTGTCTACGTTTTCGCTTTTGCACTCTTCCAAACCTATTATTTCTATATTTTTTTCTCTCCCTTGTATTTCTAAATATCCAATTCTGTCCTCCAGCGCCTTGTTGCTTGTCTCCAGGTGCACATTCTTATGCTCCAGGGCTTTGATTTTATTATTCATTTTTTCCTTTTCCTCCACCAGCTCCTGATATTTTTCGGCATAAAAGCTAATGTCATTGGACATCGACTCAAGGGTCTTCTTCATGGTGAACACAATGGACAATTTCTCGTTGACCTCTTCCAGAAGTTTCTCTGCACTGGTCTTCGACATGTCCACTTTGATTAGAGGTTCATCTGACGGTGGTGGTGAAATTTGGCATTCATCACACACACCGTTATCGTTAAATCCCTTTATTTTTGATGCACATTTTTTGTGTAGCACACCCTCACAGGGTCCGTTACATTTCACTGTACTTTCACCCTTGACACGGGCCAGAGACAGTTTGCACAGCTTGCACTGAACCATAATTAATGTTTTTTAACTATACTGTGATTATTACACGTCGCAATTATTTAGTTCTTTCCTTCGATATTTAACACGCACACACTCGTTTACCGATTATAAAACGTTCGCACGGTAGGAGCTCGCGCGACGAACTTGTATCCGACATGCTTGTTGATAGCTTTATGACATCAGCATAAAAGTGTGATTCGTATCTCTCAAAGACATTACAATTATGAACTATATCAGAATATTCTCATCAGATAATACTACCGTCCGACAATGTTGTCATGTTTTATCTTGACGTCTTCATCAAGTGGTTGCTGAACTATTGTGACCGGTTCTATTAGATTGCAATATTCTTAATGGTTTATCCACAGTAGAACGACAGCAGATTAGTTATCTTGGAGTCTTGACTTGATTTGTAAACCCAAAACTCTACCGCAAAGTTAATATCAGCAGTATTTACGTAACAAAAAACTCTCTTGGAAAAGTTATCCCACGACCTCGAGGAGTTCCAAAGAATAATTTCACTCTCTTCAAGAATCTACCATCTCTTGGGGATATAAGTCTGTAATTAACTTGTGGGTGTGCCTATTCGTGTAATTCTTTGGATGTATTAGTGTCAAGATTAGCGATGCTGGTGGCGTTCGAGGGTCATGAGTATTCGTGGAAGTTCTCGGTAAGTTTCGCAACAACCGACAGCCTACGTCCGCTCGTCAATGTTTTCTTGATTTTATGATAATGAATTGTTTGTTCGTGAACGTTAAAGTTAACTATAAGTAACTAGGTATACATTTTAAAGTTGCGTATAGCCATTAGAGCTTTACAAAAACCGAAATCAAAAGTTGAAAAGAGTATCAAACTAGAACACGACTGTACACTTTGGTTGCATGATGCAGAGCCATCCATTTTCATACAAAATTGATGCAAGCCGGCAGGAAATGGTGACTGCGATACCAGACACTATCTCGTCGTGAGGTGCATTCGTCAGACTTCGGTCGCATTATATCACCCGGTACGACACATTGTTATACGTACTGGCTAGACAGAACAATATAGAGCTCACAGCCAAATGCAAGCTAACAATTCTACGTTAACTTGTTTGCTCAGCTTGAAATGACCATACTATACTAGAATAAGGTTGCATATACGGAAAAAAGCGATCTAAGACTTTTGTGTGTGTAATTAACACGTATTCAAGCAAGTAGGCGGATGGTGTAATGGACAAACACACTCAGGTGTCTACTTCCCCGAAGCGCTGGGTGGAAGAGTGCGCTGGCCATAAATATTAATGACAAACACCGATTCAATAGCCAGGCGGCAGACAGGTCAGCGGCCTTTGATCCGATTGTTAGATGCTCATTCTTAGATGTAATTAGAAATGCCTCGTACACCTAATATGCTCCAGAGACGGATAATATGAATAAAACATGACCTTCACAAGCCTTTAAAGTTAAAAAAGAACATTGAAAAGATAAAAAGGAATAATAAAAGTGACACATAATAAACAAATGTAATCAATCACATACATCATGACATGATTTCGTATTTTCAATAAACATCGTTAACCTGAATACATTCGTATATTTTAGTGCGCAGCTTAAATTCTCCAACTCGTTGGGTAAGCCTTCAACAAGTCGGACAACATTGCAAGCGATATACCAACTAGATTATTGAAATAAAGTATACCGATAAAAGTAATATTGAGAATATCAGGTCAGTAAACGAGCAATTCAAAGCAGACGTGGTATTTATTAAAACTGTTATATTGTATAAAGCAGAATTGGTTATAAATGTGGCCGGTACAGCAGATTTGATTTATTTTAATAGTGATTTATTTAAGACAGATTTAACAAAAGGAAGAAATACTAACACGATGATTAAACAGAATTTTGGAGCCACTAATGTGGTGTAAGATTGTCTTCGTCGGAAGTCTTCACAATTGACGGTTACATCCCAATAAGAGCATGATTCATCACTTAAACATTCAAAGACAATTTGAATTTTAAATCCGAGTCAGGTTTATGTGGACCATCTAACAGAAAAGTTTAATAAGACGGCCTTGTGACCAACAAATACCAAAATCTGTTATGAAGAAAAAACTTCTAACACAGACATGAATTGTGGGATACATTACATACGCGTAGATAAGTGATGTCAGCAAGACAATAAATCGACTACTAAGTGATCGAATGGGTCAGTGTCCTTTACATTGATTGGAAGTGAACGTTGCAGACAATAAAGCAAATTATACTCTCGTAGATACATCTAACCGATTTCAATACATCAGTCAGGCGTTTAAATAATAAGCTTTAATCGATTGAATAATGTTATTGACAACCTAGGTACAACTACAAGTCAAAGGGATTATCTACACCAAATTACTTAGAAAAGGCCGTTTTAAACGCAAATGTTAATGTTCTATGTGATTGATTTAAGTGATTCAAAATTACGTACAGTGCACAAAGGCTTGGTTGTTGTTAAATTGACATCCAATGACCCTCGTTAGGTTGCCGGACGTTTACATTTCGTTAAATGAATGCGTGTGAACATCATGGACAGCCATGTCGCAATAAACACTACCGACATGGCTCCGTGACCATATTCGAATTTAGGAAACATGAGCATTATTTTCATACAATCAATGTTTTCTTGGAAGGATCGCGATTTGCGATAAATATCTTCTGATTTTTGAAATATCCACTCAAAAACTTGTCGACATAACAGTATACACTTAACTATACGATACAGTTACATTTTATCAGTTGTAACCTTGTATGAAGTGTCTGTAATACAGGTTTACTTAATATTCTTCATTTAGATTCCCATGACCAATGTATTAATCCAGTCACCATGCATTAATTGTGTAAGAAAAAACACAATCTATTTGTTAAAGTAGAAAGCGTGATCGCAGGCAAGCATCCACTTCTTGTAAAGCAAAACGTCGAAATTGTACCTACACTGGCACAATGAGCTCTCTTTAGGTGTTGAAGCTAATGTGTGAAAGGAAAGTATTGTGTCGTGTGAAAGTGATCCAGTTATGAAAAATCATTGTGTTTCTGTTACATAATTAATTAAATGTGACATGATATAATGAGCAGAGGGTGCTACTGCTAAAGATAGAATTGACTTAGATAAGCATGCTTTAACAAGTGCAGTCATGTTGAAACTTGTTTGTGTTATGGGTCCGATACTCTTTTGTTATAACTTCGACAGGAAACAGAAACCGTCGGCGATGTTCTATCCAAAGAGCCGGGTAAATTCCAATCTCATAATAAACAAAAAAGCTGAAATTTATTCTGAGACAAAGTATGGAAAAGAAACTCAAAAGTTACATACTTACCTATACAATTTTAACACCATAAAGGAAATAAATTCTATAAACTGACTGCCTGCTAGTATTCACACGGAAATCCCTATCGTATAACTGTATGGACTTGCCAACCCCTCTCTAAAGGAGATATACCACTGTCTCACTCGCACACGACGAATTCACCCTCCGTCATAGGATCGTGGGATAATTAAATATTTATGTCATCACAAACGGCATGATAAACATACGTATCTGCTAAGAATTTCAGCTAATTAATCAGACAAAACATACAAAAGAAGTTGCACAGTAACTCAGATTTTAATAAATTTATTGACAAAGCAAATTCTCAGAATCTCTAAATCTATAACAATGCACTTAATGAATAATAACAACCCACCTTTATATTTATCAAGATCTTAATTCACCAGAAACATCCCGTAGATAGATGGAAAGCACTGTCACGAACTTAGTTAAAATAAACTATGCCGACACTACCGAATCCGTTTACAAACACTATTCCGCTTAAAACTTAACTAATGAATTTATAAACACAAATTCTCAAACATCAGATTAATAGATGCCCGAGAATAATAACATATGACTAAACAGAAGACACATAACTATAAATCTCTACAAAGCTCGAACTCGTGAAGCTTTTAGCTTTTTTTAACGAAACGACGTGAGGTTCCTACGAACGCTCGATACAGACTGCATCACTCAGGACGGAGGGAGACGACTGCGGTAGGGGACGGGGGGGGGGGGGACACGCAGTAGGGGGCGCGCGCGTCGAACGCTACCTAGCAGAGCCGTCGAACTAGCCTATGTCACTGTCGCTGATATGATAACGAATGTACACAAAGCTAACGATATACTTCAATATACAGACCTGTGAACGAAAGAGATGACAACTGTACACGCAGGCGGAAGATATCAAACGACGACCGAAATGTATTTAGAATCCAAACCGACTGACGATAAGAAGCAACCAAAACAGATGTCTATTGACAAAGCGGGTAACAAAAACAAACAATAAATGGTGAACACGCGGAGAGAACAATAAATCTCTCGTAGAGAGAGGGTTCGGTTTTACAGTATGGAACTATGTAGGGATATAAAGTCTTGAATTCCAATTCCAATCACAGTTAAAACTTGTAAAAATGTTAAACAAATACACACATCAATAAACATATGTCTGTAAGTAGACACTTAATTAGATTTGTCAAGAAAAAGAATGGTTAGTAAAAACATTTTCAACTAGCGGAGCTGTAAAACTTTACTCTTGGGATCGAGGTAGTCTCATCTTATTTTGTAACTCTGGGAGCTTTCAAACTAAAATAGATTAAAATCGCCGCGTTTTTGTAGGAGTTAAAAAATTATCTCCACTGCCCTTTTCATGTCCTGATGCATGTAACTCCAAAATAAACATTGACAAGAAAGTCTCTCATTTTAGTCACGTTTGGTAAACCATAACTCTATGAGAAGTGTGCTCTTGTGGGGAAAGTATATTATGATCGAATTGAACCTAAATAAAATACATGTACAGAAACTTCCATGAAGATTAACATTTTACGTTATTTTTTATTTAGGAAAAATGGGGATGGCAACAACAACACATCCGAGTAATAAAGCTGAAGAAAGCAGTCATAAACACGCAAAATGTTTTACGTCTCGCAAAAAAAAGCAGAATTTAGTTTCAATAATTCAGAGGTAAATTTGTTATACGGAGCAAAGTAGTGGAAACGTGGAGTTGAAAAGTTTGATGAATTTCCCCGATGACACTTAAAAACCGATTGCATAAGGTGGCAGAAAAAGAGGACGCTTACGAACACCACGTTTTGATAACTTCTCTCCTGCGCTGTTAAAAATTATGTTTGCATTTCGAGTATGCTGGTTCCCGAGTGGGTGTAAAAAATAAGCGTATCTTTTTGCCTCAACGTTTTTAGTTGGGAAACTACCAGAGTATATTATATTTTAGAAACGTGTTTCTAAATAAAACTATAAATTCACATGCACATTCAATGTGTGTCTAATGTGTTCTTACATTTTCTTTTTTCAATTTAGTATTGTCACGCTAAGCCTTCATGCATTCCTAACTAGAACTATTGCATCTCTAGAAAAACTAGTGTTAATTGATTCTGAGTATTCAAGTTAGCTGTTATATTTATAGCCATTATATACTCGTGTTAAATGGGACCATGCCCAACTCTCCTGCTGATGTTTTGTTGGTAATCTAAATATATCCAGCAATTGTGTACCAGTTCGGTCCTCATTGCTGTTGTTTCTACACGAACATTGCGTATTCACTGAATACTTTTTAGTTTCAAGTGAAAGTAATGTGAACAAAAAAATATATCGTTAATTTTGGGTCTTTAAAATACCATCGTTAACTGCGACTGGGATGTACAATACCTTAGTCATGAGAAGTCCTGTTACACACGTCCACATCCCGTTTTAATGAATGCACTGTCGCTGATTCATACGCATCGTAAAATCAGAGTGCAGTCAACCGGCCACTAAGTTCACAGCCAATAAAGAGCTATTAAAGTAGATCTCTCCTAGATATACAAGGAATACAATATTAACTCTATTTACAGAGGCACACAGAGTTCGCTAAACAAAGGGTGATCATTTTAATAAATAGAACAATTAAGAAACGCCGAACCAGTGTATATCATTCAACGATATTGACTCATCCATACATTGGTGAGTAGAAAATCTGGTACAGATGCTACGAAAACGGTAATAAATTACTTAAGTCACGGCATCTCGCACGCGGCGAACGTTTTGTTGTTCCTCATGATCGTTTAATTGTAACTCGGTGAAAACATAAAGTCGTGTCGGAATGTCCATAAGGGCACAAAATTTACTTAATGTCAAAATCATCTAGTTAGGTAATTTAGATGTTTCGAAAAAAACAATAAACACGATCCATTGGAATTTTATAAGATGTAAGTAACAAGAACAAATGGTACGCCACGCTGTGCGAAAGTTAAGTGTCCCTTACACCGACAAAGTGAAGCAATAAAAATATACGAGAACCACGCCCGAACGCTGCAAGCGTGTCGATCAGCTCCGTCCGAATTCGCTTGTTGTATTTTGTATTTCCAAGCGACATTTGGTAAGCAAACATAAAGAAGATTTATTGCATTCGGCGTGTGTGGCGGGTCTCTTTAACTTCACCCGACGCTTCATCATCTGTATTGATTTCTTTTGTAGTTTCGGCATCCTCTAATCCTTCAAGTGTAAGTAATGTAAGAACTTCGAAATTGTTCGTCAATTTGCCCAAATAATGGCTCTTACTTCAAGGTTTATTGCCGTTGTATTTATCTGCTTCGTTGATCTAATTAATCATTATTACATAATTTATCAATTAATTATGATGCTCTCTTTTTTCATCTAATGTATTAGTTTGTGTTTACACATGTTTACTTATCATGGGACTATTGACTGAAATTGTTATTAAGATCATACGATATACAGATTACACTGGTTGATACACTGATTGTAAAAATGCAATAATTCGCAACATAACACTTGTTCGTTGCATGATAATGTAATTGGAGTAGGTATCATAACATAGTAATAAAGATAATAGTGAAGTAATATAAAAAACAAAATTGTACTTTCGAAACGTGGAAGTTCACGCAGGAGGCTATACGGTTGCACTAGAGCTATGGAATGTTCCATGCTTGACATAAAACTTACAGACAGTCCCAAACGGTGAAATCAGCAGACGTATGAAGGTTTTCGATATAGGAAAACGAGTTATGGAACTCAAATGGAGTTGGGCAAGACACCTGGCAAGGCACAGTGAGGTCCGAGTAGCGTCAGAGGACTGGAAGTCAGTGTCGATCTTCCGGCAGCGAAATGTATATGCTCACTAGTGGGTGAAGTCAGGCTGTGGATGATGATCACTTTGAAAACGACAGCGACAGCGGAACAAAATATAAATCGTCTATTGTAAAGGCACTAAATCTGATAGTAGCAATAATATTTATACACGTTAAGTACAATTCAATTGAAATCTATACAAGAAAGTGTTTCAGTTTGCCAATGTGAGTAATAGGGTTAATTACAGTATAATAAAATGACTATTGAATAGATATGGGAGAAGGACTGAAGACGTCGACGAGACGAGAGGAAAAAACAAATGCAAATGTCATGAACTAGAAAAGTATTTTCTAATCATAGAAGGATCAAACAAAAGGATGTTATTCGAGTTATTTTATCGACACGAGGGTTCCTAAAACCAATAGATGAAAGCACAAAAATCTTATACTCACAAAATGAACCTTTTGAGTCTTTTTTCGTTCAATTTACGAGCAACTGTGTCACTTTGAACAACAAAAATGTAATAAGCTTCTCAACCTTAACATTTTCATACTTGACGTTTGTAACGGGAAAGGTTTTTCGACACCGCAGCGCTGTAAACAAAAGAAAGTGGTGTTTTTGCCATGTGAAACGCTATTTTAACAAATGAGATCTTGCCTGCCCTTCGTTTCGTATGAAGTAAAAAAAGCGAAAATATTTTCGAATGCCTATTGTTTTTGCAGACCCATCCCTTTTAAGACGAATGTGTTGTGATCAATTCAATTTAGTCATCACTGTCTTGAACTTATATATTTTTATAACCCATTTTCGTCTACAACCCTTTGTGCATCAGCAACGTATGGCTGTTTAAATATGAAAACTTTAGCTTTATGGCGAAAAAGTAAGAGTTTAGATAGTTTTGGCATGAGCTCAGGGAGATTTCCCCTCCAAAGTGTATGCAGTGCTGCATTCTATGGAGCAGCAAATGTGGGTGGGACACGGCATTTGTGTAACGTCCTGGCATTCCGGTACGGAGGGGTGAGAAGTCGCTTTTAGCCCCCGCCTTTAGATTTCAAAAGCAAAATTATTGAATGAATAATATCCTGCTCATGTTGATTCCATCTAATGTTTTATCATTTATATTAAAATTAGTCAAAAACTGGTCTGTTGCTAATTGATAAACGACTAATTGCATCACTACAAATAAAAGATTCTTTCCTAAAAGGTCTATTAGTAGCTTCAAACTGATGGCGACTTTTTGCCAAAATGACATCATGTTTCATTCACGGTGATATCTAAAAGTAACAAAAAGAAGAATTCAATGCGATAATACTCCGTGACGGTTTTGTAAAGGCGTTGCCATTATTATCGATTCCACGGCAAGTAAAAAAACGGTATTCTTTATTTCATTGTCAATTAATAAATAATCGCATTTCGACTTTAGCCGATCATAATCCAATCATTCGAATGATCTTCTTAAGAGCCAGATGTCTTCATCAATGTTCCATATCGAGAAAATTTAATTGGTGGTAATTATAGATATATAGTTACAGAATGGTGAACTGATGAAATACCAAGTTCAAAGGTTTGAAATGTAGGTACTAAGTAGTTAGTGAACGGCGCCCACGTTAATATCAAAATTGGGATGAGCGAATGCCTTTCAGAATAATAATTATTTTGAATATCAAAAGGTTTATTCGGTCACTAGCTTTCGTCTCCAGCTTCACTCGTGTGATTTGAATGACATTACTCAATTTTGTTCAGCTCCAAATTATTTAGATTATTTGTAAAACTAAACTTGAGAATAGGTTTTGGATGGATCAATGGTCGAATTCTTTCAGGTAGAAATTTTGGCCTAAGAAAATTAATAAAGCACCGAAATATAAACGCTCTAACATCTCAATGTGCACTATCAAACATATGATACGTTTTCTTCGGGATTTCCGGTATGTACAGTCGCTAGCACATCAAGTTACCACAAACTGTCAAATTTTCCCAATCGGTTTTAAACTTAACCATCAACGTTATAATTTTTAAAATCATTTGGAGACATTTGGCAGTTTGATAACTTGATGTGCTGGCGACCATACATACAACTGGCAATAGTGAAGATGAATGAAATAAAATAATGCTCTTGCGTATGAATGAGCGCACGACTAGTTCAAGTCCTTAGCCAATTTAATATGATGTGATGTAATGGAATAGAATAAACAATTTAATATAAGCTTTAATATTAAATTGTTTATTTTATTTCATTACATCACATGCAAGTAACTGCTCTAAACTCACCTACAATTTTACATCTATCTATGAACTTGAAACCGCGAGGTTGAATGACAATAACTTTAATGCTGCTCAAAATTAAGTTCTTCGAATTTGAAAAAATATTTATTATAATATGATTTGACGTTCGCCTAACAGTAAACACAAATAACTGAACTTCTAGACGAGTCTGACGCCTCAATGAGACGTATTAGCTGAGGCAAAGGGCAGACGGTGCACTGAACTACCGAATCTTTGTAAGGACGATCATATTATTAAACTTGTCTAGACAATTTACTGAAATTTTCAATTGAGTGTTGAAAATTTTAGTAGTAATGACTATTTATTTATTGTTGTAAACTCATTTGTAATTACATAAAACTCTAGGTTTTGAAGAACTCAGACAATGACTTATTAAGGCACTTGAGACATGAAAAAATCTAGGCAATAAAGAAAGTATTTATCTAGTTACAAATGACTTCTGGAATTGACCTTTTAAGAAAAGGATAACTCGCAAACTAGAACAACTCAAGTATTTAGCTTTTGCATTCAATAAAGAGGTTGAATGAACTAGGTCACGATTCATGAGACACTCGCGCCAAGCTTAATGACGTCATATATAGAACTTGTGAATGTTCATTACGTATGAGATCTACGAAAGGATTATTGATAGTAATCTGCTGTTTCCTTAACAATGACCCGAAACCACGAAAGTGAAAATTGTGAATCATAATCGCCAAGAACCAAAAGGTCACATTATATGTAAAATAACAGAAGACACACTGTAAGTGTAGTAACTGATTTTGACGAATGTTATACTCTTTGTGATGATTTATCGCGTTATAAGGATGATGTTGGTGAAACCTAAGATGGAGATTTCCAAACAGGTTTGCTCTAGCCCGCAGCCATTCGGGCGTCTAAACAAAATAAAAACTTTGCGGCGAAACGCTAACCTTGACGAACCTGTTGATTGGTGTCATTCCAATAATTGCCATAACCAAAGATAGCTAGGTGACTGAACTTTCCGAAAACATTTACAATAGAGAATCGAATCCATTGAATTGGATTCTATATAAAAGGGACGTTGGGCTAGTGAACTTACAATAAGTGTCAATCAATCACAAGGCTAATATCGCTCCCAATTCGAAGTATTAAGAACATGAACAAAATTGAAAAGCTATACAAGAAATCAAAGTGAATGAACTCTTTGTTACTGGTGAAATCGTATTTTATCTAATCGTTAAAATTGCTTTAATCGATACAAAATCGTTATCTGGACTAAATATAAGTACGTCTTTAACAGTGATCAAGTATCTGTGAAACGATGATCCCGCCACACAGAGAGAAGGATGTCACGTTAACAGGGTGATCGATACCTTCCGCCCCTTAAATTACCAAGTAATCTCACTCGGTAATTACTCAATTTACTCAAGACAGGAGGCGATACCATCAAAGTACCGCGGCAGAGATTAACTCGACTATAACTCACCTGAGAGGTAAGACTTAATGAAAGCTACGTTTTAATGAATAGCCAAACAGTGTATTAAATTAATTATCATGAAACGCTACTGGAGTAAGGGTTTTTATTTGAAATAGTGCATGTATCAGATAGCGACTATTATGTTTAAATGCATCAGAAATTAGGGTAGGGTATTCCGGGTACCTGAGTATATATATCCCATTTCAAAAACATCAAAAGCGATGTCTACAGGAAACAGAAATAGAAAATTAAAAGCATGGTATTCAAACACCATAGCAATGCCACGCCTAATCTTGAAATGGCACTTTGTGGGTGATGAAGCGACGCATCAGCAAAGATAATTATAACTGGAGCGGACGCGACCTAAATACATGTACACGAGTACGACTATTTCCAGACAACGGAAAGGAAAAACAGGTAGATTTCGAAATAGTGCCTACACAACAGGGATCAAGGATGTGGGGTTCACTGATCACTTTTCTCTATGAAAATATAATGTATCAGTATATGAGGATGTTGAAGTATATGAGGATGTTGATGTATATGAGGATGTTGATGTATATGAGAAGAATGTTTATTCTATCGAGCGAATTGTAATACGTTTATTGTCCTTTTCTTTATATATACGTGTGATCCCACGCAAGCAAAGTATCGAGTTTTTGATGTTTTTTCGTATATGGAACATCAACCACTAACCTGCCGATCTATTCTGTTAAAATCTCACCGTGACAAGTTTGGTGAAGTGAGCTGTCATTCCACTTGATGCAAGGGTTAATCCCTAGCATCTGCTGATAGCTCACTTCGTGTTCACTTCACCCTTGTTTTTACGGTGAGATTATTACAGAATCGACCGACTGTACTTAAAGAAAAGAATAATACAACCTATGGATACACAGCGTTTACTGACGTCTATATAACAGAAATCTTAATGCTTCTATAAATCCCGTATAGTATAAACACAATGCAACACGCAGACAATAGACGTCCAGTTGATACAATCGATGTGAAACAGACTTCAATTTAAACTAACTCTGTACTCTTGTATCTATTTTCTACATCACGAAACAATAAACACGAGATAACAAACGGTAACGTTAGCTTTGGCGAATTGAAATCCTATAATAGTTTCAATATTATCTAAAATTGGCTCTGTACATTTAAAGGAACCATATAAATGACTATTCATCCAACAATAGCCGCAGATGTACAAGGGAGCAGACGGGATGCAAATAACAAAAATCAATACGTCGAGCGGGCGAACGCAGCATGCCCAACTTGCATAAAATTATCCTCACAATTTTAACACATTTCTGAATCGACGATTATTAAATACGGAAACTACCGAATATTTACAAAGTGCGACGCCATCAACAATCATGACGATGACGATAGAATACATACAAAGTAGGCACGAGCTCTGAGGTCCAGACAGAATTCTCAGTCAGTGTCAGACACATAACTAAATAAACAATAGAGCTTCCGTTTGGAGACGTCGACTGCCTAAGAAGTAGAGTGCAGTACCTAGAAATCAAAACTGCATCATAAATTCATGCGGTTGGGAGCATTCGCATAATGGTCTGGCAAAGCAGAATTCAACGTGACTTTGTTATGTGTATAGCACACATGAAATCTCTAAGTAAGTGGCTGAGAGACTTCGCGTCTCTGAGCTGGTACTCGAGCGAACCTGTTGACCCACTGCGCAACGCTCGCGGCAAAAACTTCGCCTGCACCTGCTTTGGTGTTATAGGCGCCTAGTACCACGAAGCCGTGGCTATTCAGTCGAAAACCATTGTTTGCGACCTAAAACCATGATGGGAGCACTCGCATGTAAGAAAAAGAAAAAAAAGGTTGGGAATATGATTGTTATTCGGACCATATGTGATTTTCAGGCCAATTAAGGTCACCAGTGACGTCTTAATAGCGTTCATGAATTATATTAGAGTTAGAAATAGAATTCACAATCATTCATACAATAAACAATAGCAAAGATAAGCGAGTACTGAGAACTTAATTTTCGATGAAAATGGCTTCAAAGACAGGCACAATAGAAACAAAGCCGTTTCGATTGTAATCGATACCCCACATTAGATCATTAGCTCCTTTCTAATACAGGTCTACGTAGGAGGATTAGTAACTAGTGCATAGTCGTCACAGAAGTCTCTAGTTGGAGCTAGAAAGTTATGGTAGGCGAAGTATTTACTCTTATGTACCAAATATTAAAACAACTCTTTGTTCAAAACTCATTTTAATCTTCACTACTTAGCGTAATGGAGACCCGTCAAGTGTTGTATTTAGGCGAGAATAAATCACTCAGTTAAAAACTTATGGTTAAGTAATCTTCTGAAGATAAATTGCCTTAATAGTTTTCCATAGTTCAATTGCGATTTAACGAGTGAAGAGCTATTACCGCCAACCTAATATCTTTCAAGTATTTGAATTCTACCCAGAAGTAGATGTGACGTCAAAGCGAAGGCACTTATCGATTGTTATTCCTTATTATATAAGTCATGATTTAAAGTTGATCCCTAGACCTTATTTTATTTAGACATCAAACTACTACATACTTTCTAGGTCTATATATAAATCAATTTTGAAACAAATAGCGGTGATTGGAAAATACGCGAACTCAGGCTTGCGACTGACATTTCATTTTGGGGACAAAGAGTCGCTAGGAAATTTGACAGTGGCCAAAATGTAATTTCATTTCTGTCATTTCAAGGTCCCAGACCAAATTCATATAAAATAATCGAGAGAAAATAGTAATGTGATTTCTGTAATTGCTGATGTTATTTTAGAATTCAATTATACTTATGTCATTTATTTGGATATCAAAATGTTTATTACATTACATCATTAGTATCAATCGATCAGGAAATAGCGTAATGTTGTTGTATAAATATTATGAAAACAAACCACAAATACAATCAATATCATTTCAAACAAAAACAGTCAGTCACATAGAGACCCAGAAATCAAATAAGTGGACGAATACGTTACTATAACCCAATTTTCGTCCTTCCTTTTCCACGCCGACGGATCTCACGAATTTAGACACCCGAAATACTCCAAAAAGGGTATGTCACCGGGTCATTGACAAGTACATGAATGATGTACCTTATCTCCAATCCTCGACCCGTGTCAAACTTGTTGACCTACTGCGGGATCACCTCGACGGCCGATTACGAACCTCTTCAGCCTCCAATACGCTGACGAAGAGGTGGGGCAGGTATAAGAACTCTATACTTAGAAATATGATGACTAAGTACTTTCTAATTTTTAAGTTGACGGTTGAAACGTATATTGAGGTAATGATAATAGGAATAAGGAACCACTTCTGAGGCTTTCTTTACTTATCAAAGGGCAGCTGTTTTTGGAATTTGATATTGTAACCTTCCGTCACGTAACTCTATTATACACTCCCGGACTGGGACTCCTAAATCAAGCCACAGTGGATTTTTATGTTTAAAGATTTCACACGTCAGAGTTTTTAAGCGGTTCTGATGTTGAGTAGAGTACTGGCCATAATTTTAGTACACTTAAAGAGTTGTGCCAAATTGAAATTCGAAAATGAATGATGAAAACGAATTTGAAAATGAGAAGAAAAACTCTTGACAAAGACACATGCCTTGATTAGAGCTTAGTCGTCAATGAAGAAGAGACCCAAAAAGATGCAGGGTGGCTTGTATCAGGTGAATGAAGTGTATCTGAGTTTGTTTCCGTAAAATTTTGTTTACTCAAGATACATATCGATCAGATGGATTTGGTTTTAGAAAAACAAATGACGGTTCAAGACTAAATAGAACCCAATTGAACCAAAAGCGGGCTTGATAAACATAATAGACATATTAAATACAGATGGTTTTCATGTTTATCTAAAACGTATGCAAAACAAGACAGCGGTGCGGTTTTAAATGTATCAGTAGCAGTACCCTCGTCAAAACAGGGGTTTCCATGGCAAACGATATACTTTTCAAGGGTGCAGACAGTTTCAGACTCCATTGTAAGCTAGACACCTCTTTTCAGGATACGCGTTTGAGTGCATCCATTTCATGTTTTTGTAACTATAGCTGGCAGGTTCTGAACCGTGTCATTTTTTTTTTAATTTTGCTCCGTCATAGGACCAAAGGACTGTTACAAATCACTTTACTTTGCTTTTCGTCATTAATGAAGGCGGCATTATTAAATCACCTTAAGCATGAATAGGTATTCCCTACCGAAGTTTGAAATATATCATCTGCGTTTCAGTAGTATAACGTTAAAAAAATATATTTAGAAGTTTTTGTTAAAATATTTCAGCTGTTCATAAAAATATCACCATTTGGTTTGGCAACAGACACCATTGTTTTAAAACACTCTACGAATACGACCCTCAGAAACCACTTTGAATAACAGACAAAACTTTTTATATTTAATTTTACAAGGAATAAATTGTCACGTTTGGAAAATGGAATGGTAAAGCGGCACACATACCCAATGATGCACAAAAGAGAAACAAAACAGGAAAATGTACTGCAACAGTATCTTCAATTTCACGCTCCACAATTCCATTCTTACGGATTGATACAATGTAGGTACTTCCCTCAGCACATTTGTATCCGAAAACTGTTTCTAAGCTGTGCAAGAATGATGGAATAGTTAACAAAACTTGCCGTTATGCGGCGCACCTCCTTTCAAAGTTATAAACTTGTTCAAAGACAAGGTAAACTTTCTCCGGGTCCTGAGTGAATCCTCTTCAATCTTCAGTTATACTTTTCTAGGCAGCTTAAAGCAACTGTTGTGCATGCATTAACAAAGCATTCATTTTACAGAAGAAAACTACTTTTCGGATAAACAATTCTAAGTTAAACAGAAGATACATGAACGTTTTGTATCTTTCGGTTAGCAGTGAAACAATTAAAGGCTCGTAAATTTGGTATCGTTATTTCAAGAGCTAAATGGTTCTGAATTCAGTTATTTCGAACTCCAACGAGTAATTTGAAAACACGAATATGATTCGTACCTACAATTGTAACATATTAAACGTGAAAATCTATGACCTACATCAATTACGGCGAAAATTGGTGCGCTGAACAAAATCAGCATAGAATTTGGGCGTGAATGGAAATACACTTCCATCCCTCGTCTCTATGTAAATGCAGTACCGAAACGTAACGTTGTTACTGGAACGTTGGTTAATGGATTATGTTATCTACAGACGCAATCGGGTCCTATGGACGTAGGGCACCGTATTGCATTGCAGCTGCAACGTTTTTAATATGCTGTAAAATTTAGAACGATCCCAGATACTTCCAATTGCGGAAATGAAGTAGAACGCGCCTCCACCAGGCTATATTAAGAAAGATATGAAACTTATATAAACGTGACTCAGCGTTTTGATGGCTTCAAACATCTTTCTTCCCGTTCAAGAAGATATTTTCGCCGAACGGTCGAAAATACACCGACGATTGATCACACAGGAAATCAAAGCTACGTCTACAGACGTTTTCAGCCTAAAAGCCTCCCGTTACAAACAGTCGTGATGTTGACTGCGTTATGTATTACAACAGTTTATTGACTATCCGTTAGTTCCGTTTGGCTACAGTTAACGTGAACAATGATTGTTCACATTCGGAGTTGGTCACCCCCAAAAGAGTCCATTTCTCCACGCTCGCTACGCTCAATAGCATCGACTTCGCTTTTACGTTCACCGTTCGTTGTTCACAGATATGTTCCGGTTCTCCTGATATAGTTCCGATTCTCGGTAAACAGCTCTTCACTGCGGTTATAAGCGCACGGATGTTGCACAAAGTTGAAAAGTTTGTGCAACAGAATCTTTCAACACACACATACGACGAACATACGGTGACAGAATCAAAATATTATTCGATATCGTTTATCGTTGTAAATTCATTAGAATGACCTAGTCGTAACACGTTAACATGATAACTACTGAACTAGATTGAATTTACGTAAGTGTTATTGCGTGTTTAATAAGGCAACTCAGTACATATTTGCATCTTACTTCATCGAGTCAACGGCTTTGAATTCATTAAACCCAAAATGGTGGAGCGGCGACATTCGTTCGCCCATATTTGGAATACGCAGAACATTGGCCTATAATCTTTAATCTGTTGTTGTCATGGAATATTTTTTATCCATAAATACTTGGCAAGATTTTTAGGCGTTTTCCAAATAAGAATAAAAAGTAGCGGTTCTAAAATAAGTTGAACTCCTTCGCTGTGTTTCTCTTCTTTTGGAATTGCAGTTCCATTCTGAACCTGTTCCATCAATTATTCACAGCTATACAGTTAACTTTTTTGGATGTTAGTCATCCTTCAATTAACACGCTGTTGTACTTGACGTTTTACATATGAACATAAGCCAGACTTTTATGTAGGTAACATCCATTGTTTTATAAAAGTTTACGTAGTTTCCTCAACACGAGGTAAGAGATTGAGCCAGCCGCGAACAGTAACTTTGTGGGTAAAGTTTAACTCGCTGAATAATTGCTAAGCTAAATGTTAAACTGTGTGCTCCACAGATGTGCGGATGCCAGGCGAGTTTTGCAAAAGATTTTCTCCGTGGAAATGTATCCGCATAGCCTAAACGTGCATTTGGTGCTGCATTCCGTACATATGTGGTCCTTGCCAGTCTCATTAAATAAACCTTCCCACGTAAAAGTTTTAGTTAGAAACTACAATCAAGTTTCATGATGTAGGTATGATAGTTCACGCTTTTGGAATGCGCGTCTTGAAAATATAATCTCGTAATGACCTTGCCCAAAACATTCATTTCAAGAGAACAATCCATATGCAATGTTAATTCATAAAGCCGACACCTTCCTCGCGTAGGACGGCTTACCATTATAATGTATAATGACAAGCTACGCTTCTTTCGAAATTCCCACTCACAGTAAAAACCTTTTGCCCTTCGAGAGCTTTAGAATAACTTATATGTAATAAGGGAACACGGCAACACATACTCCATTGTTTGCGAGACATTACGAAACAAAATATCGCATTAAATTAGATGGTAACTTGATAAAACTCCGGTCTTATTGCGCCCACGCCGTCGCACGCTGCTTTAAAGACTCCAGTCGAGCCTATCTCTTATTTTTCTTTTAAACTCAGCTATGATGGTAATTGGAAAGTGTATATTATTTACGATGACGCATAAACCCATGACGTCATTCGTAATGAACACGGCAGCTTTCATCGTTCGGAATTAAGGGCGAAGTATAAAACATGACGTTACGGATTGTGCATAGGGGAACCCTTGTTCAGTGAATGCGAACCACTTGCATCGTTCACTAACAATCTCTTATGGGTTGAGAACTTCAGATATAATTTTATCCATGTCCCACTCCATATTCTCTTTCATATTTGGCAATCGGTAACGATTTTCGCTTACTGCCTCGACCCGTGATTGGACTCCACTAAATGCATAATAGATGAGGTCTATAATAAAACCATTGAGTTTCCCGGCCGTTGCTCCATAATGATATTTTTGGAGCTTTACAGTTGGTAACTAAATGGACTGCTCGAAGCTCGATGCTTCAAGTCACTGCAATATTTATCACAATGCTTATTTAAGGTTTCAAGTCTTCGAAGGCAGTTTAAAACGAGAAACAATATTTCGAAGCTATAACTTACAATCATTAGTGGTTACTGTTACAACATTTATGTTTTAATCTCTGACGTAAATACTCTTAACGATTTCACTTAAACAATAAACCATGTTTAATGATTTTAGAAACTCACTACTGTATCTTATTTAGATAACGAAAAGTGGTGGCGAGTATCATCACTCAAAGCATTGTTAGTTGTTACATATCGACGTCTACACACACGGTTCAATAAGTAAACAGACGAGCTAATTCTGGAGCTATTAGCTGTAACATACAATGGATTTCTCTCGTTTGTCGTCTTAGATACGAACGGTTGCTTAACTAGTAGGCCGTAGAATCCGTGCACAATCTTCGAGCAATCGATAAAGTGCGTTGCATGTAATCAATGGTATAGAAAAAGTACTTTTCGGTACAATATCGAACAAACATTGCGCTGTGGAAAGCTTTCGTGCGTTCACCGTCATTTATTTTCAGATATTAATGCACAGATTACACACTGCGCCGATGTAAATAGGTCACCATAACGCGGGGTTGAGCAAGATAACCCCCTTAGCCACGCCATAAATTTTATATTAAAAACATTGTGCTGTAACCAAGATAGGAGTATTCCTACCAAAATACCGAGTAAATATAATTTTATCTGTAACACTATTTACTTCGTAAAATCTATTGTTCTCCAGAAATATGTACGGCAATTAGTAAACTGGGTTTAATTTCAGAGCAAATAATGTGCAAAGCGCGAACTCTGTAATTAAGAATTTCTGACAGCTTTCCACAACACGATCCGTTAGATATAATGCGAATTTTAGGCAAATTAACATGGCGTGGGGCCGCTGAATCACTTCGCTTTAATTAGAACCGGAATCTTGATACCGTTCGGACACTTCTGGTGAACTCATGAAGGTGTAACAGTATGCGTTCCGCGAATGCAACATTTAAACGCGACGCGTGAATCAATGACCAATCCTAATCTATTGTTCCGAGAGCTGGCACTCGTGGAGATTTGTTCCAGTCAATCAAAACTCAGTGGTTCTCGGTCCATCGGACGTTTGATCACCAACACCTTCCGTAATTGATGCTATTTTTTTTATTGTATATCGTCACGCCTCTCGTTGATCTCTAGTTACGTTGCAGTTTATTCACATTCTTAGATCCACTTCAATGAAATCAAGTGGAAATTCACGAATTGATGGTGCAATGACACTCAATTTTGCTATTCGCTTGATAGCCCAAAGTTTTTTTCAATTTTAGCTGTCTTTGGTATATTAATCAAACAGCTTCTTAATGGATTTACTTGATTAATATTCCGTAAGATTTGTAGATTCGGTCAAATATTGCGTTCATATAAATCTAATGTCACTATTGCATTCATATTCCAATTTAAGATACCTACGGAGAGGGATCCAAAGAAAATTGCAAATGCAGCGGAAAATGTTCTAGGCGAAAATGTTCAGGCAATATGCTTTCTTGGCCCAGATTTGCCGGTTCGTCGACCGATTTCGTGTTGGGAACGCGCGGCTTGGATATCACCAGGTGATGCTCGCCTTAAGCCGGCGTTTCCGATGCGGGAATGGATATATTTTTAGAGAAACTTAAATTCTATTTCTGCAACAAGCGGTGTGCCGTCGAATATCGTTAGAAAATTGTTTTATGGCACAGTAAACACGATTTCTTCATGGGCATCAATCTTATTCCGATGTAGTTGACTGGTTCTAGTTTAAAATTACTTATTCAACCTTTGAACGGCTCCAAAGGTTTGAAGCTTCTGGAAATTTTGGCCAATAAGATAGCAGGGATTGGCGGCTAGATAGATAGATATTTTAAAAAATATAGCGAAATGCAAAGCAACCAAAGTCTACTGACCTAACGATGCCAGTAACCTAACAGAATCTTGCGAAATTATCGCTCCATTTTATGATTTACCAAACTAAAATGAAACCCCTACTTTGGTCTAGTGGTCGCAAGCGCTATTGCTGAAGCTGAGGTCGTGGGATTGATTCCCGGGACAGGCAGTGTTATTGGGTTTTCCATCTGAAAATTCTCAACTTCAGCCCGCTGTCTGGATTTGTGTACCTACAATTCATACTATTCTCATCCTGCCTATAAATATCAACTGGCCCCCCCAACGCCCTTGAAAATCTGTGAACTACGAGTTAAAGGTTCCAATCGCAAAGGTGACTGGCAGAAAAACTCCCCGTTTAAAATAGGTCTCTGCATTTTGCATTTGCATGCAAACAATTTGGCCGCGAGAAGCGATGCTATAGTCGTGTAGTTAAATTAATTAATATTTATGTAATAGGTATATTGCCAATGTTTTAAACACATTTAGCAAAGAGCACTAACTATAATAAAACTCGCATTATGCCTGGAATGTTTTCTGATAATAATTAGTTACGCGAATATAATACATTGAAACGAATAGGCGATGCAGTTTCAACTTTTTCAAGGTTATTTGGCGGAAGTATTATGAGGTGTTTAGAAGTTTTGCTGGATATTGTAGCAGGTTCCGCAATACGAATTTCCAAACCGCTGTTTTGTTTGCCTACTCTACATTATTATCTTTTAGGCACGTGTTTTTCTGTGGCACTCAACTTATTTTTCTTTCTGTCTTTCATAAGATACTTCTTTTCTTTATCCCATTTCACGGAGTTGTTGTTCTTTGTTTATCCTGTCAGTGACGTCACGCGGGCCCTTTGATATGAGCCACATGCCCACAAAGGTGAGGTTTACCGATGTTTACTAATCATAGCTATAAGATACTTGACCTAATTACCACAATGATATTTTTGAAGGGGTCCCGTCAGTACTGGGCGACATTCTATAGACGGCGGCGACAAGAGGCGCCAGGATGGCGCAACCTATGAATAGGAATAATGATATACGCAGAATATTGTACTATACACGAGAAAGGAGGTTCTATCATATTTTTAGGCATTTGTATTGTTTGATCGTAAGCTTCGATGAATATCGTTATACCAGAAAATTATAATCATATTTTGTATGAACAGGGATTCATAGAATATTGTTATTGTAGCCTACAGGTAGGTATGTTGTTGGGTAAGTATTGAATGTCAGACAACACAGTAAGCAGGTAAATACCTGTTTTTACTTCATGATAGATACAGGAATAATTAAAATGGTCTTTTATTTGGATAAATTATTTTCAGATAAAAGGAATGAATGAAAGACAATTGCATGCAGCTGAGATGAAAATGCTAAGACGGATGTGTGGTGTTACGCGAATGGATAGAATACGTAATGAGTATATATGTCGTAGGATAATTTGATACTTCGAATCTTCGCGGAAATCCTAGGGGTTTTGCGAAAACGCGGATAATTAGACATAGGCGAAAAATTATCAAATCTTACTGGACAAAGTCAGGATTTTTGCGAAAATACTCGTTATTATAGCAATTTTGCGAAACGAAACGCTGGCTGTTATGAAATAAGAACGCTGATTGGTCGGTCAGCGCGTTCAATAAGAGATCGTCTCTGATTGGTTGACGTCTTAATCATCGGCAAACTAGGAACCAATTAGAAGTCAGCCAGTAAAATTGTAGCCAATCAGTGTCGAGCACATCAAATCTTACTATAGTAACGAGTATTTTCGCAAAAATCCTGACTTTGTCCAGTAAGATTTGATAATTTTTCGCCTATGTCTAATTATCCGCGTTTTCGCAAAACCCCTAGGATTTCCGCGAAGATTCGAAGTATCAAATTATCCTACGACATATATAAGAGGAAGTCTGAAAGTGACACCGGTGACCGAAAAGTTGTGTGGAAATCGGTTGTCATTGTATGGGCATGTTATGCAGAGGAATGAGGAAAATGTTGTCAGGAAAGTTGTGAGTATGAATGTGGATGGCTATACAAGTAGAGGGAGATCAAAGAAACGATGGATGGATTGTGTGAAAGATGATATGGCTAGAAAGGGAGTGACTATCGAGATGACGACTAATAGAGAAGTATGGAAGAAGAAGGCATGTTGCGCCGACCCCAAATAAATTGGGATAAGGGCAGGAGAATGATGGTTCTTTTATTAACCAAAATGTTTAATGTAAATAAAATATAATTTATTAAAGGTATTGCTCAAATATAATTTATGTATATTGTTACCATCATTACTTCTGTGCCTGTAAAAATACCTTAATAGTAGTTATTTTTACCATTAAAGTATTTGTCATGGTAACTATTAGTTTAATGAAAAACCAACTTGTATAAATTGCAGCTAAGCCTTCCTGTATGGCTATTCCAAGTAGCAGTACACTATGAAAATGTATGTATGTATACTTACTTATAAGGGAAAATGATTTACACTTTAAATTGAACCTATTTTATTACTTACTACAAAATATGATCAAAATTATGTATACATTCAGTCAAAAAAGTATCGGGAATGGATGATTTGTTTATGGTTCCAAATTCAAATTTTTGTTTTTTTTGTAGTTGTTAGATTGGCACAACTGTTTTCCATTTTGGCGCGGAGTTTGAGTTGCATCTGTTATTTATATTAAATACAGTGCTGGTTTTAGTAATATCATATATAGTGTGTATTGCGAATTTCATAATGGACAAAAATATCGAACAAAGAGTTTGTCTTAAATTTTGCATCGCCAATGGAATTTCGTGTTCGGAGTCACTGAAAATGTTACAGAAGGCTTACGGTGAATCGACTTTATCAAAAACTCGTGCTTATGAGTGGTTCAAAGCGTTCAAAAGCGGTCGAGATGTGATGGAAGATTTGCCTCGCTCTGGTAGGCCGTCAACGTCTGCAACTGAAGTTAACATCGCAAAAGTGAAGAAAATAGTGACTGAAAATCCCCATTCAACTCTGAGAGAGATAGCCGCCGAACTTTCTGTATCTCACGAGTCGATCCGTACCATTTTAACTAATCATTTGGGTATGAAACATGTTGCTGCTCGGCTAGTCCCAAAAGATCTGAATTTTCTCCAAAAACTCAATCGCATGAAAGTCGCTGAGGACATGCTAGAACGAGTCAGTTCGGACCCAACATTCATGAAACGCATTGTTACTGGTGACGAGACGTGGGTTTACGAGTTTGACATGCAAACTAGTCAACAAGCTTCGGAGTGGCGCCTTCCAACTGAACCGAAACCGAAAAAGGAGAATTCGCGGCGAGAACTGAACTCAATTCCGGAAGCAGCGTTTAAAAAATGTTTTGATGAATGGATTATTCGTTGGCGCCAGTGTATCGATTCTAAAGGAGCATACTTTGAAGGTGATAAAATAAATTTGGATGAATAACAGACATTTTGTGTATTATTGATCTTTTCCCGGTACTTTCTTGACAGAGTAGTATATCATTAAATACCTATAACATTACTTTATACCTTCACACTAGTAATCTTCAAGGGTTAGGCAGACGTGTACCTACACACATCAAAAGTGTCTAGGGATCAACATATATTTTTGCAATAACTTTTCTCTTGATTGATATTAATTTAAATTTTCTTTAAGGATTCATCAAATAAAGTGTTTTCGTTTGTCACAGTAGCGATAAACCAAGTCACCTTTGCATTAATAAAGAAATTTGCCATTTTCCTAATAAAGGGATTTTTGACATTTGAACCACTAACATTAAAGTTCGAAAAAAAGACTGAAATAACAGTTTTCTTTAAAATTTTATTGGGTAACTAAAACAATTAATAATCCGTGTTTCTACCGCGAACACTAACAACACAAGAACATCGGTTTGGCATACTCAAAATGAGTTCATCCAAATCACGCTGTGGAATGGCCGCCCATGTTCGTTGCAACAACAAAAAAAGGTCTTCTTGCAACTGGATACCCTCGATATTCGGCAGAGCTCTTCTCTGTAGCATATCCCATGCATGCTCAATCGGGTTCAAGTCTGGCGACTGAGCAGGCCAGGGCAGGACATTGATACATTCAAATCTTAACTCGAAGAGGTCCAACAATAACCGCCATGATGTTAGCCGTGAGGCTTCATCACTCTTCAGGGAACTTAATTAGCGACCAAACAGTCAGAAACCGCTTGCATGAAGTGAACCTTCATTCCCGAAGACCGCTACGGGTACCACCTATAGCAATGCACAATCGTAGGATTCGATATCAATGGGCTCTTGAACACAGAAATTGGGCAGAAGAACAATGGCGTTTCGTGTGCTTTTCTGATGAGTCTCGTTTTGGTATGAGACCGGATACAAGACGTATACGACACTGGAGAACCCCTGGACGCCAACAGCGATTAAAATCCTGCCAGGAAGTCCATCCTTATAGTGGTGGAACCATCATGGTATGGGCGGGTATTTGGATCGGCGGAAGAACTGAGTTGATTTGGATCAGAGGCAACCTCAACGCTCAAATTTATGCTGAGACGATTGTATCTGACGTCATCGTTCCTCTACAAGTGCAAATCGGTCCCTTATTTCAGTTAATGCATGATAATGCACGACCGCACACCGCAAGAGTTGTAAGACAGACTCTCGCCGCAGCTAACATCAATGTCCTGCCCTGGCCTGCTCAGTCGCCAGACTTGAACCCGATTGAGCATGCATGGGATATGCTACAGAGAAAAGCTCTGCCGAATATGGAGGATATCCAGTTGCAAGAAGACCTTTTTTTGTTGTTGCAACGAACATGGGCGGCCATTCCACAGCGTGATTTGGATGAACTCATTTTGAGTATGCCAAACCGATGTTCTTGTGTTGTTAGTGTTCGCGGTAGAAACACGGATTATTAATTGTTTAAGTTACCCAATAAAATTTTAAAGAAAACTGTTATTTCAGTCTTTTTTTCGAACTTTAATGTTAGTGGTTCAAATGTCAAAAATCCCTTTATTAGGAAAATGGCAAATTTCTTTATTAATGCAAAGGTGACTTGGTTTATCGTTACTGTGACAAACGAAAACACTTTATTTGATGAATCCTTAAAGAAAATTTAAATTAATATCAATCAAGAGAAAAGTTATTGCAAAAATATATGTTGATCCCTAGACACTTTTGATGTGTGTATATAGTACATCCTTAACTGGCTATTTGAAAGGATAGTCAATAACGTTACTTTTTATGAACTGTCAAAATGTGGAATTTGTATGTGATTTGAATGAAATATAACAATGTGACGTCACAGATTTTTAGAATCAAATGGAATACTTAATAACATTAATGAAATTTTACAATTATTATGTTCACATAATATTTAATTTCTGTACGGTGATGGAAGTTTTTAAGACGAGCGGTCTTTTGTCTATGTGATTTCATATTTTATTTTTGACAGTTTCAAATAGTCAATTGTGTACATAATGTTGTCACAATATTGTGGATATTATATATTTAGAAATACACCTGAGGGGTGTATATTACACATTAATCAAACTTAAGTCACATTGTAATAAATTGTCTACTGACTTATCTATGTTTTTATAGGTTTGGCACTTTCTTTTGTTTTAGATATGATTGGGCCAATGTTCTGCAGATTTTTTTTTATTTATCGTTTATATAAGTATATAGAATTGTCATTAACCTGTCAAACAATCTCCTATGTGTCAATTCTAGCCGCTTGCATGTTGCTCAATGATTTTCATGATTATAATAATCTATTTATTATTGTTTCAAGTATGTTTTTCTTATGCCAATTGCTTGGTGATACAACATTTTTTTTGGGTTAATTTTATATAATGAAGAATAGTCCTAAACTCATTGGAACAGTGACATTCATTCATTGAAGTGTGATTGGTGCAGCCTAGGCAGTTGCCTTGGATACACTAGTAATCTGAATTTTACTTGAGCTAGCGAAGAAAGGGTTGTATCACCTAATATTCTATACATTAATTTTACATGTAATCACATTTTACATGTAAATCAAGGCATTTTAGCCTTTTAAATACTCATCAGGCACATAAATATTATACTATATATTATTATATTATACTCATGTAAGGCTTCAACTGAAGGATGTAGGTGGAGCTTTTACCATGTCTATGTATATGTTTAACTAAACAATGAAATAAGAGACCACAGAGGCAGAAAATGTTTGAATAAAATAGGCTTAAAATGAAAATAGCTCGAAATAAATAATAAAAACAGTTGTAAGAAGCTGTAAGTAACCTTTGTGATCTTTCTATTTTTTTTAAACTTGTTTTTAAATTTAAAAAAGTAGTGACGAGTAGTTGTGGTTGTAACGGATAAATTAATATCCGGTGATAATAATAAATGGGAGACATACCTACATAGCACGAAATGGGTACCTAACAACAATTAAGAATAAATTGTTCTTTTGTACTAACTACATTGGGAACAGTCAAGAAATGCAATAACTTTGAGTAAGTTAACATCCCGATGTCAAAGTTAATTTTAGTAAATTTATTAAGTGTACTTACTTACCAGCTAATTAAGAAATTCAACGGTATTAGCACAACAACAACTTAGCTTACTAGCGCAGAAACACGGAAATATTGAGTCAATTAAATTAAAACAAAACACTATTGATTTGACTATGTTCGCAGTCATTAATGGGACGATTTTCAAATCTTAATTAATTTGTACACAACAGAAACAAACGACAATCACTTCGTCCGTTGATCCTCGCGAGAAATGAAAGCTTTTGTTATTTTCCCGTTGTGACTACTTTTGACAGAAAATATGTTTAATTATCTGTTCAACTGGATATCAAAATTAGTTTTGTGAGCATTTCTTATTGATTTACACACAAGTTATTGATATAATGCATTTTATGCAACTATTTATATATTTAGACTAGGTCTACAAATTAAAAACTTTTGGCTACCAATAAATCCATAATGTAATTGATTAATTTGTTAGAAAGTAAAGAAAAAGTAGGTATATAGAGTAATTTTTAGAAGTATTCAAGATACCATACCATGTCGTCACATTCTATAACCCTAATACTCGACAAAGATGAATCTGAGTATCTTGAACGCGTCCATTTTACGGGAAAATATAAATGTCAAATTAGTTGAATGACTTGAGTCAAGTGTCACCATGAAGGTATGAGTGTCACGTCGTGACGAAATAATATACGTCAAGTTCATTCATGTTTATTTCATTTCGGCGCCTAAAACTTTAATTTTGGTAATTTTGCTTGAAATCCTTTATTATGCGTAAATAAACTACAAACAAGTATAATGGAAGAAGAAAGTGAGTAAATTAATCATTATCAGGTAAATAACGTAACTAGGGTTAGGTTAGTTTCGTGTTGTTTATTGATGCTCATCTTGCAGAACTCGTACGAAGAAAGAAGAAAGCTTTAAATGGGAGCAATAGACGAGCTTTAGCTGAAGCCTACAATGATTTAGCGTCGTTTTATTACAAACACAATCGTTATAGCGATGCTTTGGACGAGTATAAAAGCGAGGCGGCTATCTACAAGGAGTTGGGCCTTCGCATGGAATGGGGTACTTGCAATCGGATGATCGGAGAAATGTACATGCTGCTGGCAGAATTTGACAAAGCTCTGAAGTATGAGGAGCGACATTTAGGTAAGTTCTTAAAATAATGAAGGTAAACAATAAAATAAGGACCTCTATGGCTACAAATCATACCATGCTACTTAATACCCAATTGATATTACCATTGTTTATCATTTTTATATAATATTATTTCAGATTATGATATGAAAAAGGCTTTAACTTAAATTATTCACATTCAGTTTAGTATCATTAATTGCATTGTTATTTATATACTCCTGACATCTTTCACAGCTGTAGCAAAAGAGCTGAAAAATTTAGTTGAGGAACAAAGAGCCATGGCAACACTGGGCAGAATATATTTATTACAAGGACAAAGCACCACTGAGGAGGATGAGGCCAAAACCTCACTGAGAGCTGCTGAAAAAGCATTTATGAAAAGTCTTGTGCTGTGTGAGAAGTAAGTATGAATGCACCTTTGATAAATAAAATAATAATACAGTAAATTATACAATAATTATAAATAAGACAGTAAATTATAAATTTAATCTATACCATTCCTCTATGAAACACTGGTGTGCCCTTGGTTTGTTGTATTTAGGGTTCTGCCTTTAATTCATGCTGTTTCCATAAGCACCCAACCGACACTCGCCCTCTGGGCAGTCAGCCACTTTATCTTGAAAAAAAAAAGAAAGAATACAATTAGACCAAGCTTAAGGTATTTATTTATTTATTACTATAACATAAAGGTATGTAATAAACACATAAAAAAAATAAAAATAGTTGCTACAGTATTGTGTGCGTAATGGCTCCTTCTGCTGACTTGTTTTATCTACCACATCATGAGCTGACTGCCATGATGGTTTTGGGGTTGCAAGCGCTACTGCTGAGCATGACGTCCAGGATGCAATTTCTAGTTTGGGCAAAGTGTTATTGGGTAATATCATTAGGAATATATCTATAGCAGCAACAAATCTCGATTTGTGTCTGGTTGCAGCTTATTACATGGGACTTAATCATAGCCGGGGAAATATGCATGGACTATGGGTACACCTCAGCCGTTAGGCGGAAACAATGCATGGTGTGTTATGTTAATGTCATCCTGAGCTATTTTCATGAAACAAAATACCTTATAATTGGGTATTTAAAAAACAGTCAATAAAGTTACTTTTTATGAACTCTCAAAACACAGAATTTGTCTGTGATTTGTGTGAAATATAACAATGCGAAGTCACAGATTTTTACAATCAAATGGAATACTTATTAGCAGTAAATGCGATTTCACAATGATATTTTCGCATAATATTTCATTTCTGTTCGGAGATGGAAGTTTTTAAGACGAGCGGTCTTTTGTCTACCTATGTGATTTCATATCTTATGTTTGACCGTTTCAAATAGTCAATTATAGAAGAATAAGTACAACTAACAAAATCTTTTCCAGCTTAAATGGCAAAATAAACAAACATGAACTAATGGACATGAGAGCCCGTTTGCTTCTCAACATCGGAGTGGTCCAGGAACATCTAGGTAACCTTGACAAAGCCGTAGACTGCATCAATAAAGCCATATCAATATGTTCAAGTCAAGATCTGCATGAAGTTCTCCACAATTGTTATACTACAGAGGCTCTGCTTCATAGTAACAAGAAGAAAGATTATGCTAAGGCTTTAAGCTGCTTGAATAAAGCGGTTGAGGTCGCTAAAAGGCTTGATGATAAGGTAATATTATTGAATTAATAATTTAAGTTGTCAGGAATTAATCTCCTTCTGTGATTAGTGATTACCCATAAAAACTTTTATTGTTGCCACTGAAAGTTGTAATGCTTAGTTTCTCTATCTCTTCATAAGTTCTGGTTAGCTTATTTCACCCATAATTTAATTTCATATAAATTCGCTCATTCTCAGAGAGATTCTCTCATTCAAGGAGCTCGTGGGTAAGTAATAACAGCCACACGGATCAATCCATCAGGTTAAGCTATGCTTGCCTAACAATGCAAGTAATTTGAATAAAATCAGTTTAGTTATTATTTGAATTAGCAAACATTAGCAGAGGCCCATGGGCAGGTTAGTCATTAACCATAAAGAGAAGGAGCAAACATTTTCACCGCGCCGCGCTTTTGTTGGTCCCCCGCTCTTTAGTTTTTTTTTTTAACCCTTTAACCGCCCCAGTCGGATTAATACGACAAATGTTGTCGTGCCCGTGCCGCCTGAGTCGTGTTTATACGACTGAGAATCTATGTTCGGATTTCGTTGTTTATGTAGTTGCAAGACCATATTCGTCTGAAATAAAAGTTTTTTTTTTATGAGTTGGGCGCTGGGGGCACGTCAACTGATACTTAGTCGGGCGGTTAAAAGGTTAATTAGGCAATGGTGATGTTAGGGCTGTACGTATTTAGCCAAATTGTGAATAAAATCAATAATCGTCTATTCAAGCTGCGCGGAAAGGCCGACAAAGAGAGTTGTCAAAATAATTAACATACTTTCAGGGGTTACTCATGAAAATTAACAACTTTGAATTTGGAACTATCCATGTTATCACAAAAAAAAATTAGCTGTTCAGTACATTTATGTTCGCATAATTCGTCAAAATGTATGGAACAGCTGATATTTTTTTTTTCGTATTTCAGAGTTGGTCGAAAGTATGTCCCTCGTTTAACCTAACACTGTATATTAAAAACTTCTTTCATTTTACCTTTTTCCACAACCATTTCCAGGTTCTGAAAACATGTGAAACATTATCATCAAAAGCTGACATACTATGCAAGATGTCTGACTATCAGAGTGCCAAGCAAGTGCTGCTGAAAGCTTGGAAACTGAAGACACCTGATGAGGAGGAATGTGAGAACATTGAAGCTAATCTGAGAGTTGGTGAGTGTTTATATAATATGATTCTATAAATACTATCTATCCAAAATTATATTATTTGATAATACCTATAGTTGTATACAGTGTGTTAGGTTAAAGGAACGGAGGGGTTTTTGGGGGTATAGGTATAGTACTCATGAAAATGCTCAACTTTGACTGTGGGACCAAACCATATGAAAAACCGGCCAAGAGCGAATCGGACTCGCGCACAATAACAGAACAATAACACCAAAAAAATCATGTCTGTTATATGGGAGCCTCCTTAAATGTTTACTTTATTCTGTTTTTTAGTATTTGTTGTTATAGCGGCAACAGAAATACATTATCTGTGAAAATTTCAACTGTGTGACCAATCTGGGTCATGAGATACAGCCTGGTGCCAGATACACAGACCGAAGGACGGACGGACAGCGGAGTCTTAGTAATAGGCTCCTGTTTTACCCTTTGGGTACGGAACCCTATAAAAAAGCAGCTGATCAGTACATGTTCATATAATGCCTCAAAATGTATGGAACTGCTGACAATTTTACATATTTCAGAGTTGATCCACTCAAGTTTAGAAATGGATTTAGAGAGTTGGATGTTTTTAAGTTCAGTGTTCATTGTATGTCCGTCAGTTAGTCACGAATCTGTCTAAATTATTGAATTACATTAAACATTAAACCAAACTTTTCCCAAACAGTGGCAGCGATGTGTTACACAGAAGACCTGCTAATATCCACGGACCCGTCCGACCACGAGTCCTTTAAGAAACACTATGAGAAGCTCGGCGACGGTGCCTGTCACTTACGTAACTACGCGGGCGCGGCGGAGTATTACCTTAAGATGTTCGACCACGCAGAACTAGCGGGCGAGTGCGGGAAGACGCTCATACCGATATATGTGAGGTAAGTACTTTTATACCTCATCATCATCATCTGCCTAGCCTTTTCCTAACTATGTTGGGATCGGCTTCCAGTCTAACCGGATTCAGCTGAATACAAAGTATTTTACATGGAGCGACTGCCTGCCTGACCTCCACAACCCAGTAACTGGGCAATATGATACCCCTTGGTAAACTTTAACTTTAACTTTAATACCTACTCGATTGAAATGTGGTCGGCTGATTATTATATTTTTTCGCGGTAAAAAAGATATTGGACCCATAAAGTTGTTCAGTTTGATGGGCTGTAACCTTTAAATTCGACACACACTTTTCTAATACACTCTGTATATATGTACTTCCTTTGATTGACCTTGAATTTTTGATGCTAGGACCGTTTTGCGAACAGTGATGATGAAATAATTTACACAAAGTAAAGCGTGCCCTTTTGCAAGAAGGGCTCGCAAGAGATATAAAAACTGGAGGGAAGCCTTTGCATAGGATCAAGCCCGGTTAAGCAGTAGACAACCCTTTGGTTGAACTGCGGGATGCCATTCACAAAAAAAAAAAAAATTGCATAGGAGTAGGACAGCGTGGGCTAAATAAAAAATAAAGCGCCTGTCAGGGTTCGAATCCATGACCTACAACTCGTAAGTCGCGACAGTTACCATTGGACCACCACTGCTCATTGGTGTGATTGTGCCTGTCACTGAACACCCATGGCCCAATATGGCTATCACTGATTACTAGTAGATCTCCCAATCTATATCTCGAGTTCGATCCCAAGCCACGCACCTCTGATTTTTCGGATTCATATACGAATTGTATAATTACACTTGCTTAATCATCGGTGAAGGAAGACATCGTGAGGCAACATGCTTGAAAGATATTTTTCAACAGTATGGGCCCATGAGCAGCATAAAAACTCTGACACCATGTCAGTCACTAACCACACGAAAAAGAAAGAAGATTGCAAACGGGTATTTTTTTTTAATGATTTCAGCTTGTACCAAACTTACAAAGACATGGGTGCTTACAACGAAGCTCTAGACTACTATGAGAAGGAATACGAACTAATCAAAGATGTGCCAAAGGAAGCCTATACGACGATGTACAATATTGCAGAAACACTGTACTTAGCTAAGAAGCCCTATGGACAGATTGAGAAGGCCTGTTTGGAAGCTAGGAGAGCAGTAAGTATTATTATTCTTGTTTCAGATCTGAGGGCCTAGAAAAATTCACATTTTAATTAACGATAACGAACTTAGATAATTATATCTGAAATGTATGGAATTGGCATAAGCTTTCGAAATGTCACGTGATCAATCGCTTTCGATCGCTAAGTGCTAGACAATGTCAAATTGTGTAATGAAACTCGATCAATATTCCCATACAAATGCGTTGACAAGTGGCGTTCTTGACATTCCGAATCGCTGAGATAACGAATTATTCGATCAATAATTTTCGAATTCGAATCGAACCGAAGCGATTGTCATTTGTCTAGACCCCCAGTCAAACGATCTCGATGGATAGAACGCGATGTATGAAGTGTAACATTGAGTGAGCTCATCCAGTGGAATCCATTGTATGAGGTCACTCAATCAAGTAGATAATAGACAGATTCTTTAACTTTTAAGGTATCATTAACAGATTCGACTGGATTATATAAGATGGAAGGACCGCAAAGCCGGTTACCATAGATACAGTGCATGATTCTAAATCTTCAAGCATTGAAATGATTGGCTGGTTGTTAAAAAAAAAAGTGTTGATACATTATCGTTGCGTAGGTATTACATGTTTCTATGAGACAGCTGATTTTATTTTTATAACATGCAGGTAGGTTCAGAATCATGTCCTGAATCTATGGTAACCGTCCTCGCCAATGTGACTTCCAACGTATAAAGAAAGTGAACAAATTGACAGGGAGTTATCTCTGTTTGATCATTCTGTCAATTATCTAGCACAGTCCAGTATACAGTGTGATCGCAATTAGCGTCCAAAATTACTTGATAAACTGCCTTCTGCATTCTGCGTCGAAAATCACATTCATATACACTTCAAAATCAATCTGCCTAGACTTTTCCCAACTATGTCGGGGTCGGCTTCCAGTTTAACCAGATGCAGCTGATTACCAGTATTTTACATGGAGCGACTGCCTACCTGACCCCCACAACCCAGTTAGTAACTGGGTAATACGATACCCCTTATTAAGACTGGCTGTTAGATTTTCGGTCTTCTGACGACCCGTAACGACTGTCAAAGACCCACGAATGATAGCCTAGACCAACGACTTAACGTGCTTTCCGAGGTACGGAGAAGTCTCAATATGTAAAGATGGTCACCCACGGACTATCCCCGGCCCGACCAATCAAAAAGTAAATATCATTTCACATTTCTATTCCAGGCTAAAGAATGGAATAAAAGAAAATATGAAATCAGAGTCCTAAAAAGTTTACTCAAATATCAAGAGGAATACGGCGAGACTGACAGAATGGAGCAAACGAAAGACGACCTGAGAGCTCTAGGGTATGACAATTTAGATAACCTGGAGAATTCTGAAGATGAGCAAAGTTCCGCTGGAGGTGGGGATGAGGATACGACACATATTGGCGATGATATATGCCTGGAAGACCTTACAGGTACACATGTCGTTATTACTAAGATGATGAGATTTTTATGGTTTTGTAACTGGAGGGAATTGAACCCTTTTACTAAGCCCAAAGCTACTCCTGTCCGTTCCTCTGTCCTTTTGTCTATCAGCGGGTCTGATAAACCTTAATAGTTAGGCAGTTGAAATCTTCAAAGCTTGTGTATTTCTATCGCCGCTTTAAAATCAAATAATTATGACTTTTAAAATTAAAGAGTGTTTTTTTAAACTGAGATATTAAATAATGAATGAATATTTAACCTATAATGTGCGAATGCCACTTGCATTTGGCCAATTTTTTATACATATTATTATACGTTCGTGTTTAACTCGCAACATTTAAAACCGATTTCGATGATGATTTTTAAGCCTCTTAAGTAAATCTTTGTGTATTTTTAATAGTCCTTTCTATATTGGACCTTATTTACAATATTTTTAGTATAAGTACCTTCATCCATTCAATGTTATTCATTGAATAATCTGACCTTTTCTAAAGTTTGCTACCCTGGTTTGCAGATTTGTCAGATACGAACGAGGAAGAAGTAAAAGAGACGAAACATGAGACACGCAAAAGAGGCAAAGGATATACCATCAAGAAGAATATGAAAGGAGAAACGCAGTTGCATGTCGTAAGTATTCTTCTTAGAATGTCTATGGCAAAAATAACAAAAAAAAAAGTGTATACATATATGTATTTTGAAATCTTGTCGGAGACGCAAATATGGTTGGCACAGCTATTTAGGTCATCACGTGTGCAGGTGACAGGCGTCACATGAAATATTTCAACTTTATGTGTGAGGTGAGCAATGGCTCGGCAACCTTAATGGTGTTGCTTTGGCTATAAAGGAGCTGATCATCACTTTCTTGCAGATGGATCGCCGGTCTATTTACTATCGTAATTTATATGAAATTAAAAAAGTTATATGAATCTACACATCCACACACACACACACACACACGGTTTTAGTCAGTAAGAGTGACACTCCCTCCTGTCATTTGATTATTTCCTACCCTCAAAAAAAAGGGCATGAGACATTGGTACTCTTTACTTTTTTAACTCTTTGCTATTCGTTTGATCCAGGTTTTGGTTGGATTAGATTACCACGTGGTGAAGTACTTCCCAGTGAATACTGTGTGTGCAACACTCCCAGTGCTGCAATAAAAAAGAGCCTTTCAATCTTAATATTTGTATCAAAATCACGTGTCACTATGTTCGTACAGGCTAATATTCGGTTCTACTCAACAGATTTCAATGAAATTTCGTGAATGTGTATGATTGGTTCAGCTTGAAAGATAGAAAGATGTATTAAGTAAAGCGAGGAAAAGGGTGGGAAAGAAAGGAATTTAAGTATTTAATTTTGTGTACATAAAAAATAAAATAAATAAATAGAACAGTTTTGGACCCGCTAGGTGGCGCTCCGTGCGAATCATAGGCGAGTCGTTAGTATATGATATATTTCTTCTACAGGCTTCAATATCAGGCAACAAACTCCTAGTAGAGCGACTAATAGCGCAGGGCCATCCTGTGAACATTCGCGACAATGCTGGCTGGCTGCCGTTACACGAGGCGTGTATACACGGCCACGTTGATGTTGCTAATATACTGATCAACAATGGTGCTAACGTCAACGATAGAGGGGGCTCGAATTGTGACGGTGAGTTTTATTTGTTCCTTTATTTAGCGGGGAGTATGGTATTGAAAGGTGGGAATGATATAGACGGAATAGGGTCCGTATGCCGTAAGGCGGGTAGGACCAAGGGGGACGGAAAGGGAGATGTTCCTTTATTTAAATGAAACATTTAATTAATGAATCTCAGATAATTCCTATTTGGCTTTCTTAACCTTTTATCGCCAGAGCATAAATGCACGCGCGTGCCCGCCACGCCAAGCTACAATTTATTTCTTCTTATTATCATGAATTTTCCAATATCCATCGTGTCTTTTAATTTGTTTTGTCATTAAATACACGACGTACGAGAGCAGAAAGCTTAAATTTTTAAGACATCTGTATAAACACTCACAAAAGTAATGATTTTAATTGTTTATTTCGTGTGACAGTGTTGTTGCCATTGTCACATATTTATGTCGTTGTCGTATAGATCATGCGCTTGCTTGTCACGTATATGTGACAGGGGCGTTCAAAAGGTTAATAATTCGATTGAGAATAGTTGGGAAAAAGGTAGGATAATTGTAATTATAAAATTATTTTTAATATTTCAGGCATCACCCCTCTATATGATGCAGCAAGCAACGGCCATTTAGACGTAGTTCAATTATTACTAGAAAAAGGCGCGATACCTACACTAAAGACTGACTTCGGCGAAACACCACTTTACGTCTTACAAAAATGGCGGACTGGCACCATTCTCACGAAAGACGAAGAAACTATGTACAACAATATATGCAATAAAATACAAAACTCCGAAAGAACCACAGACATATTGAATAGATCTAAGTCTAAAACTCCAGTGAAACCAATAAAAGATATTTCTCCACCTAGTACATCAAAAATGACAAGTAAAATCAAAGAACTAGACCCTCCAGTATTTAAAAGAAGAAATATAATTGACGATGACAGTGACGATGATGTAGATCTGTCACAAATTATAAGGAACGAAGCGGCTTTCCCGTCCGACGACTCAAATTCATCTGACGACCGTAAACCTAGTAAAGACAAGAAGAAATCCACAGGAGTTAAAGAATACAGAAATGCTATAGACGCACTAAGAAATAGAAGCACGAATGATTTACCCGAAGTTGACGTAAAGAAATCTAAAGTAAAACCTGCTTTGTTAGCTCCTGAAGAGGTTGACGATGACTGGCTTGATGATGACTTAGGAATAAACAAAAACAATAAAAAAAGAAAACTAAGTGACCCTCTAACTACGGTAGCTAAAAAACCTTCATACGAAAGTATTAAAGTCAAGATAGAAGACATCAACAAAATTTCTGAGCCTCTAATTGAGAGCAATAAATTCAACGTTAAAAAGAAATCTAAAGTAAGTGACGTCATTGATGTAAGCGAAAACAGTTCGGATTCCGACAATTTCGCAAGAAACGAAAATATTCGTCCGAAAGTATCTGCAGTAGAATCTATGAGAAATATAGCTAAAGAACTAAATGACTCTAAATTTAGAGATACTCGGGACAATATGAAACGGCGATGGAAAAGACAGAGTACTTTATTAAAAGCTGGTTTCCAAAGACAAAGAGATGGTGACCAATCAAGCAATAGCGGCAGCGACAACGAATATTCTAGAAGAGACATAAACAAGAGACTAACGCCTACTGGAACATTCTCTAGAAAATCTTCGGGAGAGAATTTCCATTACAATTCCAATGATGGTTATAACATAATGCAGGGTATGAATCCTAATATAGTGCAAGCAATGAATGTCATACAGCCAATTAATATCGTTCAATCGTCTAAGAATGGAAGGCCGGTACAAACGCAGATTTTGCCGCCGGCTGCCGTCAAAGTACAGGTTGAGGACAAAGTGTTGTTGATCTCTTTGAAGTTGGATACAATTAACAAGTTGACAATCAGCTGGCTGGTTGAAGAAGTTAAATCTAGATATTATAAGTAAGTAGACTATGGTTTTTTTTTTATTTAGCCTATTCTGTCCCACGCCTAGGCAAAGGCCTCCCTCCGCGCCTTCGATCGTTCGCGAGCCCGCAGGTCCTCCTTCCAGTTTTGACGTAATCTATCCAGCTAGTCCCACCATCTCCTGCGTGGTCTGCCGTGACCTCGCCTCACTGTCTCAGGACACCAATTCTGTGCTATTTGGGCCCACAGCTTGTCTGGCATACGGCAGAAATGTTCTAACTTGTCCATGGTTTTATTACTTAATAAATTATGGTATCTTCATCATCCTTTTGAGTTGGCTCAGCATGTCATGTCCTTCCTCTTTCCATACGTATCTCTCAACTGTTGTTTCGGTATTCACCCATTTATACTCAACTAGCTTTTACGGCGCTTGTAACTTCTCTCTTAGTTGGAGCTCTATTACCATTTAGCAAATCTTCTGACGTATTTCGTAGCCCGATATTGAAGGCTAATACGTCCTCCTTCACCAGGTTTTATTACTTAATAATTTATGGTATCATCATCATCCTTTTGAGTTGGCTCAGCATGTCATGATGATCCGACCAGTGCTCAGCGAGTGGCTCGGAAGACGGCACGGCTCCCTGACTTTTCGGGCGACGCAGGTTCTCTCGGGGCATGGTTGCTTCGGGAAGTTCCTGTGTCGCATAACCAGGGAGCCAGACACTCGGTGTCACCACTGCGTCGACTGTCGGGAGGACACGGCACGGCATACGCTGGCAGAATGTGCCGCATGGCTGGAGCCGCGCCGTGCCCTCATCTCTGAAGTAGGCAGTGACCTGTCGCTGCCGGCCGTCGTTAACGCTATGGTCGGCAGTGAACAGGCCTGGGACGCGGTGGTATCCTTCAGCGAGGTAGTCATTTCGCAGAAGGAAGCTGCGGAACGGGAGAGGGAGATCACCTCCCTCAACCCGGCCCGCAGCAGGCGCACCGGGCGTCGGAGGAGGGCAGACAATGCCCTCTTCCAGCCCCCCTAAATGGGTCCAGGGGCGGCGGACGCGGGGCTAGTCCGTCGCCCCCCACAACAACATCTGGACCCGAGGCGGCGGCGCGTAGTGTTCCACGCGCGCCCCTCCAAGACGGTACGAGGGGAGTGTCGTACACCTCACTCCCGCTCGGCCGAGACGAGGCCCGCTGCGGCGGGCCGGCACCACGGGGGTTGCGGAAGAATTCTTTTTGATTCCCGCGACCCCCGGCGAAGGTGTGAGAGGGAACACCCGGGGTGGTTTTTAGTCAGTAAGAGTCTGACAGACCCCTCCGCCCTCCCCGGGGCGGGGGACATCCATGAGGATTTTCCCCACGGATCAAAAAAAAAAAAAAAAGCATGTCATGCCCTTCCGCTTTCCGTACGTACGTATCTATCAACTGTTGTTTTGGTATTCACCCATTTATACTCAACTAGCTTCCGCCCGCGGCTTCGCCCGCATAATATGTCGACAAATTATACACCTTCCTCTTGATTCAGTCAAAATCCGTTGCGTAGTTTTAAAGATTTAAGCATACATAGGGATATAGGGACAGAGAAAGCGACTTTGTTTTATACTATGTAGTGATATATTATTCAATATATTTGTTTCCTTGGTCTTCACCTAATCATTTTGCTGCATAATTTTCCTTATCAGGAATCCATGACAAACAGTTTTTTTCGTTGGAAATCCCCACACGATTATACAAGTTTTCAACGGAAATGGTTGATCACGATGATTGTCTTAATTTTGATGAAAAAATTGCTGACAATCGTCTTCATTTGGGTTTTTCCCATGAAGTGGCGTCAACTCATTGTTATGTGCTAAATCTTTGACGATTACCGCAAGTAACATTGCGTACCTGGCTTGCATTTATTTACTACTAACTGACCCGACAGACGTTGTCCTGTCTTAACTGTGATACCTATCCTACCTACCCTAGCTACCCTACCTACCTACCCTACCTACCTACCCTACCTACCCTACCTACCTACCTACCTACCTACATACCTACCTACCCTACCTACCCACCCTACCTACCTACCTACCCACCCTACCTACCTACCTACCTACCCTACCTACCCACCCTACCTACCCTACCTACCTACCTACCCTACCTACCCTACCTACCTACCCTACCTACCTACCCTACCTACCCTACCTACCTACCTACCTACCTACCTACCTACCTACCTACCTACCTACCTACCTACCTACCCTACCTACCCACCCTGCCTACCTACCTACATGTAAATAAAAAATGTATTCTGCTATTCAGGGCGCAGACAAATCCAACGAAATAAAAACCATGAAAATTGGTCCAGCAGATCTCGAGTTATAATGGAGGGAACAAACCCGACTATCTTTTGTATATATAAATTAGCTTCTGCCAGCAACATACATACTGAGACTCCTCCGTGCCTAGGAAAGCACGTTAAGCCGTTGGTCCCGGCTGTCATTTGTGCATCTTTAACCGTCTTTACGGGTCGTCAGAAGCACGAAAATCCTGACAGCCAGTCTTTCAAGGAGTATCGTATTGCCCAGTTACTGGATTGCGGAGGTCAGATAGGCAGTTGCTCCATGTAAAATACTGGTATTCAGCTGCAACCGGTTAGACTGGAGACCGACCCCAACATAGTTGGGAAAAGGCTAGGCAGATGATGAGCTTCTGTCAGCAGCATCGCTCGCGTGGATGTCGGCAATTATCCCAAGAGAACGTACTACCGGTATAAAAAGTATCCTATGTGTTAATCCAGGTTATAAACTATCTGTGTGCCAAATTTCATCCAGATCCGTGCAGCCGTTCTTGCGTGATTGATTAACAAACATCCATCCATACTTTCGCATTTATAAGTAAGATTTTTATTATATTTCTTCAGACTAACAGGCGTCCGTCCCGTATTCAGCCTGATGACGTCAGACGGCGCCATACTATCAGAAGACGATCCACTTAGCTTGGTACTATCGTCTCCTGAGCTCAAGACTTGCATTACTAACTGGAAGGCGTCACCCGCTGAGGAGAGATATCTCGAGTGCTGTGACGCTTTGAGTATACGTGAGTATTTTTTGGATTCTGTATTTTGTATATCGACGCTTGAAAGGCAACATTTACCAAACGACATATCGGCAACTTTAAAGAGATTGTAAAGAGAGCATTTTAAAGTATTTATTTTTGGTAAAACTTAAAAAATCACCTATTTGTCATAACTACTGTTTAAAGGCTAAATAAACTGGCATTTTAAGATTATGAGCTTGAAATAATGTCGACTCCATATCGCCCATTTTGTCGCTTGGCCTTTCAAGCGTCGATATGTAGTACTTAACTTGTAGCCTGAAGGTCAAAATGTATCGGGACTTAAGGGAGTCATTTTAATGAAGACTCAGCTGCGGTCTTAAGAAGTGCGAGTAGGACAGATAATATTTTTATCAAGGTTTCTCGCTCCCACGTTTTAGAACCACAAAAGCCAAAAAAAAATTGCATTCGGAATAAAATACATTCTCCTTTAGAGAATACAGTAATTTTCAATATGTTTGTTTGTTTTTGTTTACAGCACCTTCAGAAGAAATACAACAAGCCGTTGGCCGAAGCCACACAACCCGCCGAATAGCGCTGGGAGCAAAAACATTATCATCATCAGAAATACGACCTCTTTTCCGAGCTTTAACGCACCAAACACACATCACAGCTATCATGATATCAGATAACAATATAGGAGACGCGGGCGTCAAATACTTAACCGAATGTATGTGTACCATGAAGCATTTGACTCATTTAGATATAAGCAGAAATAACGTAACGACCGAAGGAACGAAGGCACTATTAAATATGTTTGAAAGAGCTAACCGCCCCGCCTGCACATCACTTGAAGAACTCGATATAAGTGCAAACCCTATTTCCGACAACGGCTTCAGAAATATTGCAAAAATGACCCAACATATCCGCTTAAAAATACTAAAACTAAATGCCTGTGAAATGACACAGAATGCGATTAACGAATCGATAAAATCGAGTTTAAATTTCGATTGTTTGGAATCGATTGATTTGAGCAATAATGAGGTGCGGCAAGGTGTCGTCAGTTGTTTCATGACGTCATTGAATCCAAATGTATTGGTTGATTTGGAGTTGGACAATGTTGGTGTAGAAGGTAATGTTGTGGGTTGTGTGGCTAGTTTTATGGATTCCGCTAAAGACTTGAAGATCAGGAGATTTGGACTGTCGAACTGTAAATTGGTTGATGGACAGTTTATGAGGATATTTAGGTATGATTATTATCTATATTTATTTGTTGTATTCAAAACGGAACTATTTTTATAACCAAGTCAAATTATGACCTTATTAGTGTTCTATTATAAACCAATCAATTTGTTCGTCGATTTACAGGAGTATCGGCCGGGCTAAACATCTGCAATCAATAACACTGAAGAACAACAACCTAACTTTCATCACACTCAAGAAATTATTACAGCGGCAACCCCCAGTTCCCCAAATAAATCTGCAGGGTTGCCAGGACATATTTAAATATTCTCCCGACTCGGATTTTTGTGTTTGGTTGCCAGCAATCGATTTCGGGAGGTGCATTCCAGAAATAAATGTCACTCCGGTCTCGAAAACAGATGAAGAACGGGAAAGCTTCAAATTGTTTTCTAAAACTTGGTTGAATTGTTTCAAAGGCAGAGGAATGATTGAACACTGTGAAGGAGGTGTCATTAAATTCACTGCTAGATGATATTAGCGGAATCTTAAGGGATTTAAACCGTATTTGGTTGTAGAACAATACTTAGTACTTCAAGCTGATCATTACTTGAATCTTGCTGATCCCACCTTGAAAATTCATGTGCACGCTATCAAAATCAGCCGTTTCCACGTGATGACTGATCAAGTTGATAGAGCTGAAACCAAAACATCAGCGCATAGCAAAGGATTTTCTTATAATATTGAATAGTGAACTTTATAATGCGTGACATAAAGTAAAAACGAAACCGTGCGAGCGCGCCCGAGGACCATCAAGGAGCGATTTTGATGTCCAAGTCGATGTTCGTGCAACATTACTGTTTTCCGTCCTAAAAATAAAATTCATTATTCAATCTAAGTAGAAAAGCCTTATGACTACGCTCATTTCGGTCCACGCAACGCATTACATGACAGTTAATTCATGTAAACCCCTGAAAAGTTATGAATTGATGAATCGATAAAAACAGTGTCCAGAATGTAATGTAAAAAAAGTTCTTACACAAGTGCCTTTGTATTAAGTGCTTAGTATTACAATGTGTAAATAATAGAAATATGTTATTTAATGTTGTAGATTATGTAGGCTAATTTATTGGTTAGGTAAACTTAATTTTGTGAGTTGTTTATTTTTATAAAACATTTAAAATCTAGTTTGATAAACTACAAGCAAATAGATGATTTTGGACTACTTTTGTAACTACTATTTTGAAAATAAAGTTAGTGATACAATATGAATAACGAATTTTATTACCTAAGATTTGAACTATAAGTATGCTGTTGGTGTACCTATTTTAAATAATAAAATACATTATTTTTAACCATAAAACACGAGGTGTAAGCATGGGTTCTAATAAGCATTTTGAACGATGTGTATATTATGCGCATAGTCAAAAAACGAAAAAACATGTCGAGAAGACGGATATTAAATTACTGTGATAAGTGAAAAATCCGATTCAGACAGTAGACGTTGTGAGGAGTTTAAGCTAGCTGAATTATTGTAGACTCAAAGACGTTACCGCAAACGGACCACGAAAACTCAGTTTTGCACGCATAGGTAATGTATACTGCTTCATTGGAAAATGGAATGAACAACTTACATAGGTATTGAACCAATGCAATGCAATGGCTGGTACCCGGTACTTTTTGTTGGGGGGTCTGAATAATAAAAATTGAATTTGAATAAACCAGCTACTAAACATTTATTTCGGAACGAATCGAAACATGACATTAATTTGACAGCCATCAACAAAACAATATAACCTCAAAAAAGTCACGCGAACGCGAGCCGAAGCCGTTCTACTATTTTAATTTCAGTGTACGTAATATAAAAATCAGCAAAAATGGCTGAACAAGTAAATCAACGTATTGAGGATATGATCAATGAGTTGGAGCAGATGCGGAGAACTCAATTGTACGACGATGAAGAAATAAAGTAAGTATAAACAAATAACAATATTTACGTTCCATTACGAAATAAATAAAAATAATGTCCAAACAATCCCGAGGAATTATTTAGGTATAATTATAATACAATAGAAATAACTCCACGCTTGTGGTTACTGTTAACAAGGTTTTGCCTTACTAATAGTTTATTTTTTGCTTTGCTAATATCTATTTACTATACAGTTTTCAAGTGGTTTTAAAACTACTCAACCCTTTAAAACAGTTCTATGACAAAAAGAACCAGAAGCTTGTTTTAATTTCATTACTTTTTCACAGAGAAATATCAAGAAGAAGAAAAGAATTTGAGTATCACATTCAGCGCAGAGTCAAACAAAAGGAGGATTTTGTCCAATACATAGCTTACGAACTGGCTTTACTTGAAGACATATCTCTTAGACGAAAGAGGACTAAATTAGGAGAAAAGAAGAAAGACATAGAGTATGCCATAGCTAAGCGGCTGAACAAAGTGTTCAAACAGTTCATATACAGGTTCCAGGATGATATAGAAATATATTTTGAGTACATAAAGTTCTGCAGGAGTGTAGGATTTGATTATGCTATTTCTGGAGTTATAGGACAGATGTTACAGGTACTTCACCTTATTTTTTCAAATTATGTAAGGGATAAAAAGGTCCCTCGCAACTTAAATTTCAACATCATCTTCATCTGGTTTATTTTAAGTGTTATTCTGAATGATGAATCTCGACTGTACTTATGTAGCGATATGAATCACCTCATATTAAGCATTAGCTTCGAACGATGCATAAGATGTAGTCAACCTTTTTAGACATTGCGGTAATAACAGGTAGCATTTTTTCTAGATCCATGGTGACAAACCAAAAATTTGGCAGTTGGCAAGTAAATGGGAGAGCAAAGAACAAAACAGTCTGGACAATGCTAGGAATTTCCTACTGAAGGGTGTTCAGAGGCACCCTGACTCTGAAGTATTGTATCTGGAGCTGTTTGACATTGAACTCATTGCTCTCACATTTAAAACCGACACTGAGGAAGAAAGGGTAAATATATTTTATTTTATAGAAGTAATCTTTAGTCAGTAAAGTTACTGAGACGTGAGTGATCTTAGACAGGGTTATCAGAAGCCCGAAAGTCTGACAACTAGTCTCACCGAGGGGTACACCATATTATATATACTCAGCTGTGGAGTTCAGATATGCAGTTGCTCCATGTAAAATGTTGGTATTCAGCTTCTTCTGGTCACACTGGAAGCCAGTCAGGTGATGATGAGAAAAATTTATTATGTAGCAAATTAAATTGGCTACTGCAATTTTATGTATGACAGTTGTGTAGATTGGCTATATATACTACAGCATATTAATTACCCAGAGTGTACAGTCAACAGCAAAAGTAGATGATCAAAATCAGAAACTCAATACTAGTGAACGGAGTTCGCGTCAGAACAGTCTTTGGTCAGAACTGTGTGGCGTCGGAGTGATTCAAAAGTATATGATTGTAAATTATACCAAACATTTAGTACTAGTACAGCTGTCATATATTCGTGATCAGTTATAACTCCAAAAGTTATAAACACAATTCGCATCAGAACTAAGAGGTAAAAAAAAAATTCAAAACTAGTGAACAGTCCACGATTGTTACTTGGAAAAGCAATAAAGATATTGAGTATTGAGTACAGTTGAAATCAAAAATTAAATGATGAAACTGAGGCCACGTAATCATGAAGCAAATAATTCTTATTTTTAATTAGCCCAGTAATTTTGTTTGTTATGTTTTACGGAAAAGCTGAATTTCATAAAGATTTGCATATTTAATAATATATGCCAAAGGACCATGAGTCAAATTGGGCTCAGTGTCCAACAGAGTTATAGCATATGCCGTTGTGAAGGATTTGGTTTGTACTAAAATTGTTACTATGGGCACCACCTTCAATTCCATTGCAGAAAAAAGATATGCACCTAAATAGGTTTTGTAGTAAAAGACAATTGTTAGGAGTCGTAATACTTATTGAAACAATATACTCATTCTTAAAATGCTTAAAATAGTGGTAAACAATAGATGCGCCTATATATATCTAGGGAATATGGTATCTAGGGTTAGACAGGCACATACAATTTAATCCACCGGCAGGATATTTAGACGACATTATTATTGATATTGATTGAAATGTTAATAAAAATAATTTTAACTGTTAGCAGCTGTTTTATTTTTATGTATACATTAAACCTGGAATTAAAACTAGTTAAAGATGTTCAATAACAAAACCTACAATGCCATAACAGCACTACTTTTTGCAGAATTTTAGTTTATTTATGGTCGGAGAAAAATATTTATAGCAAAATAACCCCATGGATTCTTCGCAAAAATGAGTTTAAATCTTTATATTTAGTGCTTTACAAGTATATTCAAAGTGGTCTCATCACTGTTGGTGGGTGAGCCCAGGCTTCATACATTTTTGCCCATGGTCCTTTCATCCAATTGAACCCCGAAAAAAGCATAATTATGTTCATTAAAATCATATAATTTAAAAACTTTACTATATTAATTGTTTTTTTTTGTAACTTCTGTCAAATGTTCAAAAGTAGCTGATGTGATACAAAACGATAATTCAATAAATATTATTATCTTTGTGTGTTCGCGAATTTATGTCAATGTTCAAAAGTAGCTGATGTGATACGCGAACATACAAAGATAATAATATTTATTGAATTATCGTTTTGTATCACATCAGCTACTTTTGAACATTTGACAGAAGTTACAAAAAAAAAACAATTAATATACCGGTAAAACGGGGTTACTTTGAGAGCTGGGGTGACTTTGATGATAGCTAAACTTGATATGTTTTTTCGGATTTATTGCGGGATACTTAACGCAGCCAAAATTTGGTTTGTTCTGATGGCCAGACTGACTGATCGGCCATATTTTGCCGAAGCGTCAACGAGTAGTCGTTGTCGGAACTTTAAAAAATTATTTGTTAAAGTTTAGTGTCGAAAAGGTCTAAAAGATTTGTCTGAATAACTTCAGTGGTACAGGCGTAAGTATTATTGTTTGATTTGTAGTTTTTAAAGTACAATTGATCCCATTAGGTACTTTATTTTCTTAATTATTAATAAAAAATATTTGGTTTATCTCGTTTGTTAATATTGTAGTACCCATCATCAAATTCGCCCATTGACTCAAAGTAACCCCAAAAATATTCAAATCGCAATATTACCTAAACTATTGTTTCCAAAATAAATATTTTTTTTTGTTTTTTGTCGTTTTCCGGGTGTCTTTGCAATGAAATAAAAAAAGAGGGGGTGACAAAGTAGCCCCATTATCAATTTAACTTTGATAAACAGGTTTTTATTTTTTTCCAAAAAAAGTATGGACTAATTTAAACTTTTTTGTTGCAATACTTAATTTACGTAATGAGTCTACACTGCAGTTTTTTTTTTACATTTTTATCGTTGAAACTGCAAGCGTGGCATCCATTTCAAATTAAAAATTAATCAATGTCACCCCGTTTTACGGTAGTAAAGTTTTTAAATTATATGATTTTAATGAACATAATTATGCTTTTTTCGGGGTTCAATTGGATGAAATTTGGCATATATTATTAAATATGCAAATCTTTATCAAATTCAGCTTTTCCGTAAAACATAACAAACAAAATTACTGGGCTAATTAAAAATAAGAATTATTTGCTTCATGATTACGTGGCCTCAGTTTCATCATTTAATTTTTGATTTCAACTGTACTCAATACTCAATACCTTTATTGCTTTCCAAGTAACAATCGTGGACTGTTCACTAGTTTTGAAATTTTTTTTTACTTCTTAGTTCTGATGCGAATTGTGTTTATAACTTTTGGAGTTATAACTGATCACGAATATATGACAGCTGTACTAGTACTAAATGTTTGGTATAATTTACAATCATATACTTTTGAATCACTCCGACGCCACACAGTTCTGACCAAAGACTGTTCTGACGCGAACTCCGTTCACTAGTATTGAGTTTCTGATTTTGATCATCTACTTTTGCTGTTGACTGTACTTCAACTTCTGTAACTCACAGTTGTTTCTTCAGCCAATTACCACCCTTCAGGCTCTTACTTATTGCTGCACCCATTGTCCTTGGTCTTGAAGTGTACTCACTCTATCTCCTATCCAATTTAATTCACAGATCATTATTATACATACATGAAATGATGGATAAATTGATTGCATTTATTTGCACTATGCTAATAAGTTTAGAGCAAAACTTTTCATCATAAAGAGGTGCCCAGCCCTGATTGTTTCAGCGGGATTGTCCGAAAGGGTTACCGCTACTCCGGAACATAAAGGACAAAGGAAGGCACATGGATGGGTTTTAGTCAGTAAGAGTCTGACACTCGCTTCCGTTCCACACAGAGCGGGAGGAGTCATTTCATGATTTTCCAACCATAAAAAAAAACCCCTTACGTAACATAACCACAGCACATTGCAGTGAAAAATCTGAAAGGTCCCAGCAACTTCTTGGAATTGCGTTGTCGCTAATAGTTGCGATGTTGTGACGTAGCTCATGTGACTGATCATTGTGTTCGAGATGTGGCCAGCCACTAGTGCGCGGCCTCCCTGGTGGTTGCGTTATAATAATATTTCGAATTGATTTTAAATGGTCATTGGTCCGTGCTTAACTATCCGTTACACTGCCGCGAACACTTATGTGTATTGAACATCGATCACTAATAAAGAACTAGATACACAATCTCATACAAAAGTTCTCTTAAAAATGTCGCCAATTGTGTTTAGGTAAAATAAATCTATATTAATGTAATTTCAACCTTACCTGCAAGGAATAAAGCCGTATTCACAAAGCTATTGCAAAAAGCAATAAAATTTTACGACCGGTACTCGCTGCTCAACATAAATCAAAACAATTTCAACCTTATACGCATGCTTTAAAGTAACAATTACTAAGTGTCAAAAAAAAGTAATAAAATTTTACAACCGAGGCTCGCCACTAGCACAAGGAACGAGTGGAGACGAACCAGAACAATATTTTTTGTTTGTACTGTAAACTGTAAATTATTATGTATGGTATTTTAACATACTTCAAAAAAAGGAGGAGGTTACTCAATGCGTCGCGTATTTATAATTTTTTTTTTTTATGTTTGCACACCACCGATATGTCGAAGACGAATCGACCGATTGAGATGATTCATTACATTAGGTTTGTTCCCAAGTTGGTCCTGTTTACATCTAATCTTTGTTCTGATGATGGAATCTATTAGGAATTTAGGCAACGCCTTAAATATTAAAGGCATACAATTAACGATTTTGGTATTTTTTTAAATAAATCAGAACTTTACATTCAGAAAATATAAATTAGTGAGGAAGAATATACAAAAATCAAAGAATATTATTGTCCCAATTTTTTGACATATTGTTCATAATAAATTACAAAATCAATAAAAAGAAATACTTCGGATCGAAGAATTCTTCGGATCTTTGACGTGCTGTAACTGATATCGATTCTCCACACCTCACTGGATCACGAGGAAAGCTAAAAATAATTGAATATTTTCAAAAGTCCCGACTAAACAACCACAAAAAAATATTGGGAATATCAAAAAACCCGACTGATAAAAAACAACTAACAAGTTCCAAACAAGTCACTTTTCAAGTAGTCTTATGCAGTTAGTAGCAGTTATTTTAGGTCAATTATTCATACATAGGCTAATAAACACATAACCCTCCCTTGCATCGCGCACTCAGGTAAATGAAAACAAAAATCAAATCTCGCATTAAAAAAAATAAGAACTATAATAGCGTCTCCAACAAATGGAACAGAGTCAACGCGGATAACCCAAACAATTTAAGTGGACATGCGTAAGTATGATTAATACGTTTAGTAAGAGTCTTTACAATTGAGCTGCATTATATCGCCTGCTATTTGTTACGACTTAATTTAAAATAAAGTTTTTACGATGATTTCTTGAAAAAATATTAGTATTTACAATACAGTGTTAACAATTATATAATGATAATATTAATACTTAGCAAAAATAAGAAACTCCATCCTTTTTTAGCGTCCTAGACGTGTGATTTTTGCAGTTTTTAAACGAGCACTGAGGCATGTTTACCGTCGGAGCGTTCGAATGCTACTAGATGAAAAGACCACCCAAATGTTCAATTGGGTGGTCATTCGGTGAGGACATTTTTTGACGCTGATTGTGTATCTAGTTCTTTATTAGTGATCGATGGTATTGAAGGCATTGAGCTTAGAATAGCACAAAAAATAGTGGCAGTGTTTGTGCTATTCCTTTTCATACAAATTAGCACCCAAACATGTGTTGACATTATGGTACTTGTGATTGGGCCCTTAAAATTTCATGGTTGATGGTAAACATTTAACATCTGTTTTTTCTATACCTACCTAATAGTAATCTTAGGGAAGTGTGTTCCATGAGAATAATTATACTTATTAAGGAATTTGTAATATAAGTAGGTACTTACTATGAGTTTTTCAATCTGATCAGTGTAGCAACTAAAATAAATTCAAAATACTTTTATGATTTTCTTTCAGGAAAAACAAATAAAGAGAGCAGATATTGTTTGGAGAAATGGTGCAAAAAACATTCAAAATGTGAAATTCCTCTTTGGTGTGTTTGACCTATGTAGGAAGTATGAAATCAAGGAGTCTTTTGTTGATAGTATTAAAAAGGAAATATGGTCCAGGCGGGATAATAAAGATGTTTGGTCCTACATAGCGTCTCAGGAATTGGATGTAAGCTTTAGTTTTAGATACTAGTTTACTTGACAGACATTGTACTGTTTCCTAGAACTCGATCGCAGCGCCACCGGGTTCAATTATGAATCTAAGCCATTTAGGAGTTCAGTCACATACAGAAGAATTATTTAAATGAAAAGATGACTTCTCCAGAGTCTAATAGAACTTTCTACTTCTTCTTTTCGTGTGGTTAGTGACTAACCTGGTGTCAGAGCTTTTATGCCGCCCATGGGCCTCTGACTAAGCTTCACATGCTGTTGAGAAATGTCTCTCAGACATGCTGGTTTCCTTCACCGATTTTTAAGCGAATGTTAATTATACAATACCCACAGGAATACGTAAAATCAGAGGAGCGTGCCTTGGGTTCGAACTCGAGACCTATGACTTGACTTTCTACTGTAGTTAACATTTTATGATTTGAATGTTGGTATCTCAAACAAAATAAACTGTTTGTTTGAGATTACCAAATTATTCATAAATTAGTCTGTAATATTGATTGTAGAGTTTCCACTGGGAAGAGATTGAAGAATTTGTTGATGAAGAAAACAATTTTTCGCAAGAAGTTAATTATTACATAGGAGTTTACGAAGAGGCTTTGCAACAGGTTTGTATGTCAATAAACTTAAAATAAATCAACTATTTCATTCTGTATTTAGAGTTCAGCCTTTTCACTAAATTCTTTTTAGTTTCCAGATGAAATATTATGCACAAAATATATCCATGGTCTTCTTGGTGCAAACAACAGTGTATGCAGTGACCCTCAGAAAATAAATGCAGTGAAACATGCCTGGACGTATGGCCAAGAAAATGGACTGCTTTCAAATGAAATGTTTGCTTTTGGAATTGAAATTCTGAAGCTTGAAAATGAAAAATCTAACGAGGAATTGGTGCAGGTAATTTTCATTGTTTATGTACCTAGAATTTAATGAGGAGCTTGTGGCCAAGTACTAACAGCCGCTGCAGGTCGATCCATCAGGTTAAGCTACGCTTGCCGTGGATGGGTGACCATCTTCACATACCGAGACTACTCCGTGCCTCGGAAAGCACATTAAGCCGACATAGTTGAAAAAGACTAGGCAGCAGCAGTGACTGTGTTGTAGGCAGACCCAAGTTTTACTTTATGGTGCTCCCACACTGCTGTTAACCCTTTAACCGCCCGACTTCATATCAGTTGGCGTGCCCCCAGCGCCCGGCACAGTGAATCGAAAAATAAATACCTACAACAAAGAGGGATGTGCAATACTTAACTTTTCGATGTCGATATTTCGTTTTAATAACGACATTTGCATTTGCTAGTGTGGTTAACTAACAACTACAAGTGCGATTCAGTGCGGTGTGTGGCAGCGCGGCGGCACGCACAAAATAAACTCTACCTACGTATCTACGAGCGAGTCAGCGAGCACACACGTGACTCGCGCTCCAACCAATCAGAATCACCGTTCCAGAGTGGCCGCGCGCGCATTCACATCGCACGGCGCGCTGTCGCCATCTCACTCACTCTAATTAAGTTTAAAATTTCCATTCAGACATCACCACCATACTTACTACACAATAAATTATCTTTGAAAATCTTTTTGACAAAAAAAACAATATTCTTTTCTCTTCATAGCGTACCGGCGTGATGTTATGTTATGTTATAAACTGGTGAAAACAATAGACCTACATAAGATTTCAGCAATCCCGGGCCATTTGCAGTCATTTATTGAGGATTTCCGTTGCCTATCTTCGAAGTTCTTCATCAGATCTTCACCAAATTGAAATGGGACCACTTCGAGAAAGTACTCTTCCAAAAACTACCCAAATCGCTTCAAGTGTGCCTATAAAATTTGAAGAGTTCCCTCTATTTCTCCAGGATCCCATCATCAGATCCTGACTTGATGATCATGGACTACCCGGGAAGTATACCCTTTCAAACAAAACAAAAAAAATCCAAATCGGTCCAGCCATCTTTGAGTAATCGGGGACATAAAATATATATACATTCCGACGATTTGAGAACCTCCTTTTTGAAGTCGGTTAAAAATATAACTAGGTCGCCTTCTAGAATTCGTATCAACTCTTCAGTAGTCGTCATGATAAATTTCTGTCATGTACATTTATCGACACACAAGCACAACACTGATGGAAAATTCTAGAAGTCGGCACTCGTTTATGACGTCAGAAGCGGTCGTCTTTATCCGTCTGTGGCGCTGGGCGTGCTAACAAAGTAAGTTTTGGAACATGTAGGCTAGGGATGGGAACCATCAACTCAGTCGCTGACATTTCACAAGTAAATTTACTTAATTTTAAAGGAATTAAATGAAATAATCACAAATATTAAAAAAAAAAAAATTAATAACAATTGCTGTATTTGTTTTAAAGTTAATTAGTCAGTATAACGAGAAATATTTTGATTTATGTTTATTTCTGTATCGGTAAATCTTGGCATTGTCCCGTCTCTCATGTCGGATTTTGCCGTCATGGGCGTTGCACATCAATACAATTTTCTAAAAATAAAGTTAGTAATTCATCTAACTTTGGACATTATTTTTAGGACTTCTAATTAAGAGACCAAAGTGTATTAAACTGTAAATGATTACTTAGTTATCTATTTACCTCATATAAACATATTTTTTATAGAATACAGCGTAATTAAATTAAAAAGCTGATTAAAAGAGCAGTGATATTTTGGTCGGAAATATACGACTCTGGCGAAATGGGCCCGAAAACTTTTGTCGGATTAATCCGACGTAGGCGGTTAAAGGGTTAAATAATGTTTAAATGTTAATGTATTAATTAGTATCAGAAAATGTTCATAAACATTTTATCAGGTGTGGGAGCATGATTATGCTAAAATATAGCTCTTTTTTCTGTCAGTTTGTTTTATATAAACAAAAATACCTGTACATTTTAACATAGCAACCTGTGTAATTTTCAAAGTATTATTCTTTGGTTATTATTTACCTCTACACTATTCTACCTTTTTTCTTCTCTCATAGCGGTATGCGGTATAATTAGCGGTAATTATGCTTTTATTTCAGATATTAGATTCTGCAGCAAAGACAAATCCCAAGCTTAGGTGTGTGTGGGAAGAAAAGATCCTTCTGAGTAAACCAGATGAAAAGAAAATGTTATCTGTGCTGCAGGAAGCTGTGAAAGGATTGAAATCAGATGACTTATTACATCTATACAATTTAGTTATGGATAATGTAGAAACTGATGTTGCTGTAAGTATTAACCATTGTGCTTTGTAAATTAAAACATACTTTATCATTATTTTATTAATACTTTTTTTTTTTTTAGCTAAAGCATCTGTACAAAAAGTTCCAGAATTGTGAAAATACTGTTCTGCTAGCAATCAAACCTAAACTCTTGCAGAAAATGTATGAAAACAGTGGAATAAAGGCTGCAAGAGACTTATATGAAGACTTAATTAGAACTCCACCAACTCAGATTGAGGTGCATAGAAATATGATTGACATTGAGATGGCACAGGAGAAACCAAATGTTAAGAGTATGAGAAAATGCTATGAATGTGCAGTTCAACATCATGGCACTGACAATGTGGACATCTGGATGGAATACATGGTGTTTGAAACCAAGAACAATCCTCAAGCTACACCCGCCATCTATAGAAGAGCTGTAGGCATGCTGAAAAAAGAACTTGTTGATGAATTTATAAGAGCACAGACTTTAGCTAAAATAAAATAAATTTTGTATTCAGAAACAGGGGTTTTATTATGATAAGTTATCTAAATAGATACAAGAGGAGATTGATAACATCTGTCTTATTATAACCTTGGAAAAATTCAAAATATTGCACAATAAAGGTTAGAGTAATATTTTAATGACTTAATTATTATTAAATGATAAAGCAACTGACAAATAAAATATATTTATTTAAAAATAACCACTCCTTGACTTGACAATCTAGCATAACGAATATCCACATGGTACACCATTTATACTAAATTATTTACACAGTTCATTGTACATATTTTCTTGTTCTCTACTGCAAGGTTGAGACTACTTTGGTGATCATGGAATAACACTTAGCTAATATAATAAACATAAATGCAAATACATTAGGATAGTGTGACTACTGCATAGCTGCGATAGGGGCGATGTAGTACCTAAAGATTAAGGAGGAGCCCCGCTTGTGTTGCTTGTTCCTCATCAGGTCCCTCCAGCAGGCTTGCCATGATGGGTACATGGGCATCGCTGGAGGGTTGCCTGCCGAGAGGCTGCAGCCAGCAACAGCCATGCAAGTAGACACCACAACCAAGGGATACGTAAGAGTACTAGTCACAAAAGTGAGCAATGGTACCGTGTAGTATCGTAGGTCTTTAGTCTTGACCAGGTATTTGTTCACATAGTATGCCAGCATTCCTGTCACGGCAACACAAGTTAAATCGCCAAGCAGTTTGGGTATGATTCCGTGGAAGAACCCGCGTATTCCATCATCTCTATAGATAGATACTACGGCACCTACCAAAGTGCTGTAATCTTCCTCTTTTCCAATAAAAGAGGCCATCATTCTGACAGACACAACATGGAATGGATAAGACACGATGACTGAAGCAGTGTGCATTATCATGTCCCGGCGGCCCAACTTTATGTAATCTTCAACTTTAGGCTCCTCATCGGTGACGATATTGGGAGGATCATTGATTTCAGGCAAATCGATGCCCATCGCGTAGATTACCTTGGAAGTGAGCTGACTAGACGCAATCAGCCCGAGCACTCTCGCTGATAGTCCTCTGTAGCAGCCGAAGAATCCGTCTGATGTTTTGATAAACTTGATGTATTGGAAAACGTTAGGTAATATCATGGCAGGGCGTCCAAACAGTGTCGTAGACCGGCGTGGCGGCAAAGGCTCGTACCCAAGTTGTATGAGCACTTTCGCATATTCCATGGGATGGCATACCGTCGTTACGAGCAACTGTGATGGCAGAGCCGCTATTTTTTCCTTTTCAATTTCGTCCATGTTATGACAAAATGACAAATAGGTAGGTTCCGTGTTCTTCTGAAATCAAATAAGATTGACTAGAGACAATAAAACTCCATAAACGTCAAAGTAATATTGTGTTGCCAGAAAATTTTAAAGATTTAGTCTATGATATTTTTAAGGATATTTTGAACAAGAGGTTTTAAGCAGCGGTTTTTGTTTTGTATTTGAATTCATTTTCACATTGAATATCTAGTTTGAATGATTTCTAAATAGCATCGACAAACACTTATAAAGGCGTTCGCATAATCGCTAAGGCGCACCAACATCATATTTACAAGGATAGTAATTATACCTACATAATAGGTAATCAAAAATTTTCATTACTCATCATTACAATGTATTATTAGTAAAAGGAATTATGCAAGTAATTCAATACTCTTTTATTATACAATTAATGTACATATAACATTGATAACTACTCAAAACAAACCAAAGAACAACAAAAAAATTGCTATTTCTGTTTACATTTTTTATAATGCACTGAATTATACAAAGGACAGCACCCTGAGAAGACTCGGGAAGGATCTTGTATGTTTTATTCGGTTTTATTTTACAATATTCATTAACCAACCCTTTCTTTTTTTTTTTTTTTTTAAGGCTGGGAAATCATCCAATGACTGCTCCCGCTCTGGGTGGAGCGGAAGGGAGTGTCAGACTCTTACTGACTAAAACCCATCCATGTTCCTTCCGTAGCCCTTTATGTTCCGGGGTAGCGGTAACCCTTTCGGACAATCCCGCTTACCCGGCAGGCTTGGCCCTGAGGGGCCCCTTCATATGCTGACATCTCTTTGAGGCGCGCGTGGAACATATACGCGCCGTACGGCACGGGTCTGGTGCTGATCGGACGGTGAGTCACCCATTACTCACCGTCCGCAGGCCCGCGCCTACGGTGGCCGGGAGTCGTCACGTGGCTCCCGACGCCCGGAGCGTCTCCCGCGGCGGCTGGGACGGGAGGACCTTTCTCTCTCCCATCCCGCCACCTCCTTCGCGAGCATAACTTTTTCGCAGAAGGAGGTGACTGCCTCCCACTCCCTCTCGCCCCGGACCATGGCTTGCACCAGGGCCGGGCGCGAGAGGTCGCCGCCGCCGATCGCCTCTACGAGGACACGGCGGTGCTCCGCCCAAGCGGGGCAGGTTTGCACCGTGTGCTCTACCGTGTCCTCTGGGCGATCCTCGCAGTGGTGACACCCGGGCGTATTAACCAACCCTGGTTCGATTTTGATGAAACAGAACGCAAACTCAAAAGGTGATGTCTTTGACAATGGTTTCTTCGTCTTCGTCAACCGGAAGTGACATAAAAACTATTTGAATAATAATATAAAAAAAATGTATTATTTGAAAAGTGCTTCTAATACTAAGAACTGCTAAGTAGGTAAGTGCTATTTCAACTTACGCAAAACATAATTGCATTAACAAATTTACTTGTTTTCGAATAATCGAATCGTACTTGCTTGGTGGATTGCTTCCTCCAACCAGCCCGCGAAATTCAAATTTTCTTAAGTTTTTTGCAGGTTCCGGAATGACTTTGACCTTGTAAAAAGTCATTTTTACACCTTTATGAGCTCGGAGGGTTGTATTAATGATTTTGATGATTATAATTCTGTAACTACATACGTCTTACAGCCGCGAATCAAATGTTCATCAACATACAACCTATCACTGGCCTGCAAATTGCAAAAAACTTAAGAAAATTTGAATTTCGCGGGCTACCCTGGAACATCAACCCCTTTTTAAGGCAAAGGGAAAGTTTTTACCACCATAATTTTTGTTGATTATTTCGGCAAATTCGAACTTTTTTTTTTTTTTTTTTCATTTTGCACCTTTGCTTGTTAACTGTCATTATTATGACATAAAAATAAATGTCAACTGTCAAAGAATATTTTTACACTGTGGTTAGTTGAGTTATGAAAAGTGGCGGTTTTTTCTTTCTAAAATTCTATCAGGGGTTATCATCCAGATTTCAAGACATTGAAGGTAAGTTTTTTTATACATATATCGGTTGGGGTCTATACTAACTATCTGGATGCATATTTTTAGCTTTGGGTGCTTTGGTTTGACTAAACAGAGGTTTTTTGTGGTGGGAAAAATATTCCCTCTGCCTGCGGGTGAGTTTCAGTTTTTGCTTTGCTTCTGCAGATAAGCGGGAGAAAAGAGGCTAAGAAAGTTTTGGATGATTTAGACATAGAGCATGCGCTTGAGGATCTTTTTGGGTTACCAGACGATCCAGAAAATTCTGAAGATGATCTGGAATCTGACGATGAAGGAGCTGGATACAGCACAGCTAGGCTTCAGAAAATATTGGAGGATCTCTACCAACCGGTTATGTCAGTCCCAGTTCCTTGGATTCGTATCAACGCTGCAGGCTGTGCAGCACCAAAGTGAATGACAAACGCACAAAAATTAAGTGCGAAAAATGCACTGTCCCTTTATGTGTAATTCCTTGTTTTTCATTGTTTCATCGCCAATAAATTTTGTAATAGACATGCGAGATTAAAAATAAAAAAAATTTGATTGAGTATAAACCGATTTTATTTCAACTTTCAGGACAAAATTGCCATAATATCATACATACATTCGAACTCAATCATTCGAATTCATATATTCCCTCTGCCCGTGTACGAACATATGTATGTTCGTACACGGGCAGAGGGAATATATTTACCAGTACCACCATATAAAAAACTAAAAAAAAAAAAAAAAACAAAAATCGGTTTTCTATCTACATTAATATACCTAAACAATTATCAGGTTTATGGTTTTGTTGCTAGAACGTTATGCCTTATAAAGGGTTAAGGCCGTGAGAGGCACGGTCTGAATTTCGAGGTGGCGGGAACTTTGGAAAGAAATATGAACTGAACTTGTATAACTCCGCTGGATTCTTCAGCATGAATTTATGGATACGAGTGGTCGGAACTTTTAAGAAAGCTGTGCCTACCAAATGCCACGGTAATGTTAGATAATATTGCAGTGGATGGAAGACATCCATGAGGATTTTCCACCCCGGGACAAAAAAAGGCAGATATTGCAAAGCTGACTGGTCGCAGTCTGAAATCCGATACAGCTGAAGCTAGGACGACACACACAGAGGGTATGAAATAATCACTTTTCGAATTGATAGAAAATCATTTATTTGGTAACTAAGCAGTAGATGTCAGAAGTTCATTGGTGTCATCTTCATCTATTTTGTAGGGCAGCTGCGTCGTCAAGTTGGTCTGTGTTGGGGGCCCTTCTTTATTGGAATCTTTGCGGCCATTTACGTGCTGCTCTTGATGATCCTGGAAAAAAAACAACATATTTTTATTTGGGTAAAGAATCTATCTCCCTTGCATTTTTGCGCATCACATCAGGTATATTTCTGTTAATCATTGCACAGGGGTAAACAATAAATGCACGCAACTATACCCACATCCCAAAATAGGGCAATAGGCATGATGACGGTTAGCAAGAATTACTAAAATAATATGTTCATTTACTCATTTTAATTATTATGTTTAGAAAAAAAAAATATTTTTTTATTTACAAGACGGGATTATTAATTTATTCGATAAAATAAAACTACAAAATACACAAGTCCACCATGTTCAGTTGAACACCAATCAGATTCAATGACGTCACGTCTATGTTGAACTGTCACTATCACGTAAATTTCGGACGAATTTCGACGATCTTCGCGCTTAAAATTGTTTATTAAGTATTTCTAATTGTATATTACTTCGTTTTTTTTCTACAACTTGTCTAACTACTTATTAAGTAAGGAACAAGGGTTTACCAAGGCAAACAGCTCTAATTTGCCCAGAGTTGATTTGTTAATGCTGGCTTCTGTTCAGCAGAATTTAGAAATGTTAAAACTACAATGTAAGTATTGTTTACATTACATTATTACATTATTTGTATTAAATTATAGTAAAAAAATTAAATCACTTTTAAAAAGCACAGCTTTGTATGTCTAGCTGTAATAATGTTCTTGGTGGAAATCTACATACAGGGTGGAATTTTGTAACGCCACCTGGAGGGAAATTTTACTCAAAGAAAACATTCCTTTATTTTTGAATAGAAAGAAACTGCATTCAAAGATTTTCAAAAATTCGATTGCCACACCTGGGAATCGAACCAACTAAAATCTGTAGAAATGACACCCTGTACTTTTATTGCGTTGATCGTTAGGATCAATTATAAGGCTGAAATCTTTCTAAGAAACCTGATAAATAAAAGTAAAGGAAAACCATGAAATCTGGACTTATAAATTCAATGAGTCAAGTTAAAGCTCTCCAAATCAAAGATTCATCTGTTTACTTATGTTAGTAATTAATTAATTATCATTGACGTGATTTATCCATTAAAATGACGAGTTGCTATTTGGATCAGACGGTTGAAGATTGGTACAAACGGTACAATCAGATGGCCTACGAGATCACCAGATCTCGCCCCTTTAAATTTTTTTTTGCGGAGATAATTATGTGAAAAATCAAATTTTCATTAAATCTTAAACGAGTTGAGAGTTGACGTTCAGAATACGATTTATAATATTCACCACAACATGTTATTAAAGGTTACTAGATATGAATTAGTTACAATTTTCTATCTACAGTATTAAGAGTACTTTCCTTCCAGTTGGCGTTACAAAATTCCACCCTGTATATGTATAGCTAAATCAAAAATCTGCCCAGAACACAAGGTCCACGCGATTGGTAAGCGGGATTGTCCGAAAGGGTTACCGCTACCCTGGAACATAAAGGGCTACGGAAGGAACATGGATGGGTTTTAGTCAGTAAGAGTCTGACACTCCCTTCCGCTCCACCCAGAGCGGGAGCAGTCATTGGATGATTTCCCAGCCTTAAAAAAAAAAAGGTCCTCACGATGTTATATGCAGGACAGTGACGTTAATAGTAGACGACGTAAAAGAAGTTATATCGGTAGAATGCTATGACTGTGTTGCATCACAAGGAGGCTGCAACATGCCATTCCATTTCTCATGTGGGTCCATCGTAGGAGTGAAGAACCGTCCGTTACATCCATTGAATGCTACTGGATGAAATCACAACTTATCAGGGTTTTTTTGACGTATTATCACACTGGGGAACAGCACACCACTTATACACTTGCGACGTCATGTCTAAATAAAAAATAACAAAAATATTATCTGTTATGTTATTTTTATCCCCTATCGTATACGATGCCAAAACATAGAAGTGACGTCATAGCAGACGCCATGACACCAGCGACCGTTTTGGCGCTAATTTAAAAACATTGAATTAAAATCGCATTTTTGTATCAAAAACCATTTTTTTTTTGCAGAAATAATATTTTTTTCGGAAACAGTATATTCATAAGAATATTTTAGAACAGTTTTTGAAAATCAGTCATCATGCCTATTACATACTCTTAATAGTCATCAATTTAACGACGAAGACTGGCTGGCTGTAGTGATCGCTTTAACGACTCTTTTAGGCTTGAGTGTAAGTTTCACGCTTGCATACAAAGAGTACGAATGATTAGCTTAGTTTCTGGGCAGTAAGTCCGAATTGGTTGGGCCGATGACTTCATAAAGGCAGCCAGAATTCGATGTCAGAAACACAGAACCGCGCGGTTCATGTGGTTACGTCTTTCGTCTGAAACGATGATAATGATGAAGGATACTTGGTACAATACAAACCACTTCTTCCTCAGTAGATGAGGTGGAGTCTTCGTCAGTATCAGGCTGCCCACAGTCCGCCTCACGATCATTGCCGTTCACTTTTTCGTTCTCATCTTCTGCATCACTGTCAGACATCTCGTCTTTTTCTTCCAGCGTTTCCCAAACTTTTTCTTTATCTAACATATCTATAATTAAAATTAATTAAAAAAAGTGTTAAAAACGGGCATTGGTGCTGAAAATGTTTTATTGCTGTTTATTTAGTCGAAATCTGGCTAGGTTTTGTCTCGCAATACTACCTTGTATCTAAAAATAGCCCTGACCTTGGAAGGATTGAAGAAGAAGGATTGTGGTTTTTTACCGAACAGATCATGATGCTATTTCGGTTAATCATTTTCGGATCATGTTAGCTCATAGACGTCACGGATCAAACTACAAAAAAGGTGAACAATCTACATCTTTTTTAGTTTATTTGTACTAATGATCCAAAGTTGATTGAAATAAATAAATATAATTATTAATATATACGTAAATAACAAAGAGATTCGAAGAATAGGCATACTGTCTACAGTTCTATAAAAGTATACTTGCCCCTATATCTCAAGCTTCCTTTTCTGCTGATAGATCCTTCGCTGGGTATCTCAACTATCACGACGGGAACTGCATCAATGGTTACTCCGTTGGCTTTCTTGTCGCCATCTGGAGTGGGTTCATCAGGTATTGGCTCTTTGTTGAGCTGCAATAATATAATGCTTTTCAGAAGAAACTTACTATTGAGCCTACTTGTTTGGTGTATCCTCAATTTGAACTTTTAATTCTGAAGCTTACATATTGTTATGGCGAATTCAGAATGGAGTCCTATAGTGAACACAAGAACCATGAAACTATTTCTAGATGATTTATAATTTACCGGCTCCAGAAACTTTTTGGAGTAACCTCACCTGTAAAAACGATATGGAGGGTTCCTGTAGTTTGGTCGCCTGTTCCTTGCTTCGCATGATGTTCTCATCCGTTTGCTTCTCCAAGCTCAGTTTATAGGCCTTGTGAGTTCGCCACATCTGGATTTTAAAGATACTGTAATGCTTCTTTCAAAAAATGTTACGTAGATTTTAGCTAGCATTTAGTTATTTTAGGGTTTGCAGATGTACCTATCTACGGTAACTTGCACAATAATAAAAAAAAAGACTGGACCAAATTGTTTAATAAAGTGTGATAAATGTGATAAACATATTAAAAAAAAAATAGATTTTTTAAAATTATCTATGCATTATGTTCACTTTTGTCAAAAACAAAACCCAATTGTGTTCACAATCACATGCTACTTTGCCTTTTTCTTTGGTCAGTCATCATCTGACTAGCCTTTTCCAATTTTATTGGGATCGGCTTCCAGTCTGCTGGATGGCTGCAGCTGTCTGTACTTTACATGGAGCGACTGCCTATGTGACTTCCTCAACCCAGATATTGGGCAATACGATACACATTGGTAAGACAGGTTATCAGACTAGCGAAGCTGCTTAATTGTATTTAATTTAGTAAACTCACGTGATATCCGCAGTAGCATAGTCCCAGTATGAACACCACAATAAGCGCTATGAAGAAGTTATCGGTATTGTCTTCTTCCGTGTCCGGCTGTTGGTACAGAGAGTCGTAAGGGTTGCGGGACGGCGGGTCTTCCACCCACGTCTTATCCACGCTCTGGGAACAAGGAACATTGTTAGAAATGTTTGGTGTTGAATGAGCACATTTTGAGACCAAGATTAGTAAAATTAGACCATGCAGTACCAAAAAGTGCATTAATTGTTTTCTTTTTGACTTAAAGATCCATCCCCCCCATAATAATATGGTTACTTCAAGATACTATCTTAGAGTCTGAGATCCATGTTTGTTCTTCTTTAAAGGAAACTGATCTTTTCTTTCTATTTTAGTCATAGAAAATTGCCTATTAAGTGCCAAAATGAATTTTCCCGAATCCCATGTCTATTGTTTGGGTACAAAGATTCTGACACCCGATTTTTGAAAGTTCACTTTTGTCGGGTTGTTCGTTGGATTTAATGAAACTCAGTGAGACTTTTGGTCTAGATCCTGTTGAAATTACCAAAAAAAAATCTAGACTTTCTCCTTAAACATCAACGGGGTTCAACTTACAATAAGAAAGCTGCCATTATGAGCAGCAGCTAGCTGCGTCTGGTCAGGCCAGGCTTCATCAAAGTCTGTAGAACACTGCGCAGACCGCACGCCCTGTGCGTTCACCGCATTCACCTCCGCAGAGTTGAGGCGAGTGAATAGCATGTACTCTTCTAAAGGCTTCATCTCGTACTCGTTTATTTCTACTAGGATGTCTGTTGTGGAGAATAAGAAAATAATGATAATGGATGTGATATATGGCTATTATAACGATGAAACTTCCTGTAATAATGTTGGCATAGTGCTTAAAAGTATATCCAATTTTTTGATATGCTGAAATTGCGTTGACGAAGGATATAACTACGGAGTAAATACAAATACTCCGTGGATGTGACTAAGAATACCCTATCGTTGATAGTTTTTGCTCAGTCAAAATTCAACGCCATTTTAGATAAAAGTTGAAAGAAGAAGAAGATAGAAGTTGTAGTTGTTTTAGATTGTTGGTCATCAAGAATCTAAGCTATTGTGGTGCCAAATCTGTATCTATCTTTTGATTTGCAATGAAACAAAAAGCATTATTATGTCCAAGGTGGAGAAAGGCTCCTTCGAGATAAACTGTAATATTATTAGCACAAGACAGAATTTCAGAAATCTCATGCACGATAACTTTAGCCAAAAAACCTAAAACACACGCAATACTTACTAGACAAGCAGCCATTATATCCCTTGTAGATCTTAAGCCTCGGATCCGTAGTATTAAGTCCCCCAACCTGCACCTCATTGGATCCTAAGTCAAACACATCCCATACGATTTGTGGAGGAACCTTCTCCAGAGGGACCTCTATTCTATCAATCAGGAGCTTTGCCTCTTGGTTTGTACGTGTGTAGTGGATCGTGTGGCGCGCGCCTGGAGAAAAGATGCTCATTTTAATGGTGCTTTTGCTGTGCTATTCTTTTTCCCAACCCTAATTCTTCTTTCTTCCCCTCCCCTATTTGTCTGCTGTTATTTTTTCTTAAAGAGCAATTTGAGTTAGAGCAATATAGGCCAGACGAGCGTCTCGCATCATTTTGATGGACACAATATTATAGAAGTTGTAACTTAAATAATGCACAACCTCTTAAGGGATCATGGTACCATTATGAATAAGTTTTACTATGCGACCAAAACTGAAATCGCGAAAAATATCTAATCCTTACATTTTGACGAGTTATGCAAACGTAAATGTAGGGAAAAGCAATTTTTTGTTTCGCGATTTCAAGTCACCTTTAAGTTGACCCTTAAGAGGTTGTGGGTTATTTAAGTTACACCTTGTATAATACCTCTCATTGGGTCTACCAAAATGAACAATGAGGATCCATTTTTAATTATGTCAACGCATATTGAGTCGAGTGTACGTTGTAAATCTCATGGCTGTCACAAGAGTTCGCTAAGAAAATCTAATTCGGAATGTTCGAGGAAAATAAAGAAAGTAATCAAAAGTATTTAGTTTAACGACTGTATTAGGTTTGCTAATTAATTTTAATTGCTGTAATGTTTTCAGCCTACCGTTTAAAAAGTTCCTGTTTTTAACTTCAGCGCCGTACGCCTCTTCTTCACGGTTTTCTTCGAACTTCAAGTAGCCGTCTTGTGTGATTGCAACCAGTAAGTAGTAGCTACGCCTAAAATGAAAATATGTAAGTTTTTCTGAAGTACTTATAACAAAGTTGAAAATCGAAAGACATTTTGGAAAATACATTTTACTTTATCAAACACAAATGAAAATACCACAGAGCACAGAGACGCCGCGCTTGATATCGCCGCGGTTTTTTTAAAATGATCAATAGGCTCGCGCTTGACCGTGGAATTAAACAAAAAATTTAAACTATGGTTTCTCCGTGCTCTGCGGAAGATAAAGTAACATACTTATTTTCCGTCTGAACCAACAGGAGGACTGTATTCTTCTGGCGCAGATCGTTGCTGGAAAATGCCAGTTTAATTTTAACCTGCAAGAAAAAAACACTTTTTCATAAACTAGAATTATGGTTATATTGTGAATAATTATTAATTTCCTAATTGAGCAAACTTTACTCATCCTCAAACCTGTATGAACACAGCAAAATATTATTTTCAGGATTTGATCTGGGTACCGTATGCGACGGGAAAATATTTCTTGATACAGTATGTATGAGCCTGACTCCGACTTATGTTCTGCCTGACTGTGGCCCTTAATACATTAACAATCAAACATACCTTAAACACAGGTCCAGTAAGCAGAAACTTCCGCTGCAGAATGCTCTCTCCATTAAAATCAGCCCCTTTCTCTTCAACACAATATTCTCCGAAGTAGCTGGTCAGTTCGCAGTCACAGCTGCTCTCCTGGTTGGTGAAGTCCTCGGTACAGATGCCGCCGTTCTTACAAGGCTCTGAGTCGCATTTCATGTTACATTCCGGTAGAACGCCTTTGAGATCTTGAAGTGTTAAGAGTTCTTGTAAGATTTGAGAAGAATGTAAAGTGGTTAATAAGTAGATAAGAAAAGGGGCTGGTTAAATGAACATTAGGATTTAAAGATTGATTAGTTTTTGGTGCTTCAGCTGGGAACGCAAATAGTTGGCAATAATTAGAATAGCAACATCCTATCAGTCTGTCGACTGATTTGCCAACTATTAATGATCTAGCGACACGCCCCTGCTTCATACAGCTGGACAAAACATGGCAATTCTTTATTAAGAGTGTGAGTTTTATAATAAAATATACACATAAACCTTCCGGAACAAATTACCTGAATGATAAAAGCATAAAAAAATATTGCGTAGGTATTTTAGAAGAACAACGCGGGCACTCAGACAAACACGAAATGGATTATAGAAGAAAGAAGTCATATGCCTAAGCCACTGAAACGCCGATATGCGTCATGCAGCGTCTCTGGAGTTCATCTTTGTATAAATACCTTGATCAGTGTTCTGCAAAGCCTTCCTAGACAGGTCAACTACATGGTCGGCGATCTTGAAGCCCCTCACACAGCCAACATATCCTCCTTGATGCAAAGAGGTGGCTCGAGGGGCCAGGTGTAAAGAGTAAGGGTCGAACCCTCCCAGGTTCATCTGGAAGTAGTCTGTCGGAGGCGCTGGAGGCCTTTGAGGAAGGATTACCTCTGGAAATGTAATTATTTACATAAGTAGGAAACGTTGATGGATTTACCTTGATGGCTATATTGTTTGTCTTAAGATTAGATCGAGGTAGTCTAATAAATCATGCCGTATTGGATCTGATCGAAGGCAAATTGTAAATCTCGTATATTGAGTTTGTTTTCCGAGGGCAATAGGTGAATTCAAACAATATAGGTACATCAATCTACACTTGGCGTATGGCAGTATTGCATTCTACTAGTTTTTTCGTGGACTTCAGAAAACATCAAAATGTTACCGAATTGTCAAAGAAAAAAGTTTTTTTTTAGATATTTATTCGATAAAATTAAGTTAAATCCGAAGTAAATTCAACTTATCTTCAATGTTCTAGTTTGATAAAAATTACAAGCATAGGGTAAAACGAAAATAAAAGCTTTTATAACTTACTATTAAGTATTAAGGCTAAGATAGATTGTATGGTTGTAAGAAAGAAGGTTCGGAATATACCTGAGGATTATGACGTTAGTTCTTCTTTATCATTAACAAAAAATAATGTAAACTCACCTAAGTTAGGATTAATCCAAGGCTTATTAGTGTAATTACTCAACAACTTCGCAGTCCTATCAATCGTAGCATTATTTTCATTTACATGCAAAGTAGTCCCATTTTCAGTTCTGATAATAGCTATCTGAACACTTTCGCCTTGATTGATTTTTTCATAAGTTACATTCATTTGTATGATTTCATCTTCATCATTGAAAAGGTAAATTATTTCTGTTCCATTATGTATGAACAGATGTATGAAGTTATTAAGATTGTCGTTTGCGTATAGTACCAATGCGTCATCGTCATATGTCCGTAAGTTCATCAATACGTTTTCTGTCATCATTTTCTTCAGTCGATGTTTCTCTGCGTCTGTTGCATTGTCTACTAGATAGTTCTTCTTTAGATAGGCTTCTTGCGTTTGGAATGTTAGTGCTTTCTCGTTTATATCTAGAAATTGAAACTTAATAAGATTTGGGTGATAAAGATAGTTGGAATTTCAAATTGTTTTTACGGTTTCGTGTCAATGGAACCGTACTAAAAAGGTCCGCTGGCAATCTATACGTCTTCTTCATTAAAGGGCTGTATCTTTTGAACTGTAATAGGTAGACACTTGAAATTTCACCGAGCGCATTATAATGGTCACGATAACAACAAATAACTGTAATTTAGAGAACAAATTAATTCATTTTGTTTCGTGTCCCAGTCGCATTTGGAGTTTTATTATCTTATCGGAAGTATTTACGTGAGTTTTGTCATTGTTACATGGATATTCTTTCATATTTTGTTTTTGTTTATCAAAATTTACTTATATTGTGTGTGAACTTACTTTCTTCACAATGTGTCCCCAAATGAGCCCAAGGGTTCTTACAAATACATTCATAACTAGACCAGAGCTCTTTACAAATGGCCCTATTCTGACACGGGTTGGGCACACAAGAAGGCTTACAATCTTTAATGATTTCTGATAGATGGACGGACATATAGCTGTAGATGTCCAAGATCTCGCCATTTACAACCAAACCTCTGAAGCAGCCGATGAGACCTTGGTTTACGGCTGATTTTTTTAAGTGTTCCCTGAAATGGAAATGTTTTGATGAAAATTGCTGATTATACACAGGATGGTCACTTAACTACTGATTTTAGATCCGTTTTGTAGATCGATGCTCAAGGTCTATATCTAAATTGTCAGTTTTAATCAAATTTTTTGTTGGAACATTTTTAAGAACTCTTTTCAGGCTTGTGTGAATCTTTTTTTAAATTTTCTTTCTTTTTTGTTCTTTAACAATACGTTCTATTACATGTATCTTCCGATATTATACGGAATTGAAAAAAAGCATCCTTACATTCGACATAAAACTGAATTGCGTTTAAGTAATAAAATACTTACGCAGTGGCACCACCAATGAACATAGATCCTTCAAAAGGCCCAAACTCTTCCTCTTGCAGTAAGTTAAGCATCTGATACTCAGTGTTGAGCATGAACCTGACGTGATAGAAGTTGTAATCGATCCATATTTTGTGCCATTCTCCTCCGTTCAGCTTACGTTTTGAGTTTATCACCAGTTTTCTTGTTGTGCCCGTGTTTAGGGTAAAGTTGAATGTTAATTCGTGTTCTGTTCGAGAAAGTTATAATGAATTAAAGTTTAAGGCTTGTTTTACAATTTCCCTACCGGATCGGTCTTCCTCTCTTCTACTAATTTAAAATTTTGCTGTGCCGGACAGGGTCCATAATTGTTTCTAACCACTAATATTAACCACTTGTATGTGTACATTATGGATGCAAAAAAGATTGATTTGATTTGATTTGATCAATCAACCATAGCTCATCAGAAGATGTGAAATAATTTATTGAAAAGAAATTGGTCAAAAGATTTATCAATGTTTTCAAATAAAAGTAGGAACTTTCAAGATAATAAGTCAAATGATTCAATTCATGCAAGCTACACGAGATGGTCCATTCTGATGAGAAAAGATAAAGAATAGAAAAGGATAAACTTAAAGGAACTTACCGCTAGTCAAAGCGACCATAAAAGAAGGATAATTAGGTCTGATCGGCGGCTGGAACAACAATATGGCGCTGGTGCCAGTTGTTCGGAAACTAAAAGCGATGTCTCCCTTCCTCCAACCTGGCACCTCTATGTACGACTGAGATGTCGTGAATGTCACGACATAACGCTGGGTGTCTAGAGGAAAAGATTAAAAATATGTGACTTACTATCTAGCCAAAGTATGACATTATTTGAACTAATAATTTAAAGGTCATCGTTAACTTAAATTGCAATCAATATGAGAAGCACAATAATAAGACAACTACAAGAAGGAAGACCCATCAGAATGTTACTAAAGGTGAGATACAATTGGTTTTACTCACTCACTGTGAGAAACTAGAGACTGACGTGATCACGTATTATTTAAAATTAAACGAACCTACGTCTAATGCTGGTTACATCAAAACGAATTCACACCTCAACATGTATTGTTCGGATTTGGAAATGATGGTTCTAGAATAAGATATGTTCAATCGCGGTCACTAGACCGCGGTGGGCCACTGCTCATCCTTATTACTAAGGGCATAAGAGTCAAAAGTGGTAAACCGTAAATATCCGCGGATGTACCTACAGTTAACAATCGGCATTGGCAAGCTAATGTCAATTTTATATTACTTACTAGTTTCAACGCACTCAAGAGGTCCCAAAGTTATTCTTCCCTGAGCATCCTCAGGTAAGTCCTTCTGCTGTAAGAAGAACATATCAGTGATGCCCAGGCTGGACGGTTCCACGAAGGTGCCTTCATCACTGTGCCACTTGCCGTCTTCGTTGGCATCGCAGTTGCATGACTTGGTGGCATTCACGCAAGTCGCGTTTACGCCGCAGGGACAGTAGCCTCTGAAAAAGAGGAGGGTAACACATCGGATGAGTTTTCAAAGACATTTAATTCATTTTATAATTAATTGGGAAAGAAAATCAGCGCCAGAGAAAGAGTTTTTTTTATTAAGTACATCGTTTTGAGTTACCCAAAGAAACTTAAACTATTGGCGGTACATATTTTTGTTTACTATTTATGATCTTACTGCTACTTTATCTGGGTCCGTCCTCTCGGTAGTCACCCGTTTCTACCAATATCAACTTTAACACAATTCGTGTATCACTATTCTTACCACAAAATGTTCTTTTATTTTGTCTGTTGTAAAATGTTTTACCTTTTAACATTACCCAAGAAGTCCACCGTATTATTAGAAGAGGATATAAACCATGTTGCACTATGTAACTCCAACGGTGCCTTCATACAATCATACTTGATGTACTGCCTACAGTACAAGGAATGGGATACGAGCTCTTGAAGCATCTCTGCAGAAAATTCCCTGTATTTGATATTGAAGCTGAAGTCATTGCCTGATGCTGAGCGAACGTCCTGGAAAAAACGGAGCTGGTTTAATTATCTATAATATGATAAAAGATAATCGAAAGAAAATAAAACATAATATTAGGTAACTAAACACTTGCCATTATTGTTATGGAAGTTCCAAGTAAAATCATCGAGGTTGCAATAATTGCAGAACGAAGCCTACGTCATGCGATCATGCAGGCATGCATCAATGAATCACCTAAAATGTGTAAAGAAAACAGTAAAGGAGAAGGAGCGGAGTGTTATGATAGAAGATTCTAAATTGTGAATCTTTGTTTAACTGATTAGTAATTCTGTCATTACAATAATTTTATATTCACCTTTGCCCTTCGGGGAATACATCTGGTGTAATATTGTGATAAATTTATGTTAATATTCAGTCAAATGCAAAAAAAAACATATAATATTGTAATAATAGATGACATACTTACTTAAACATATGTAGCAGTATGGAAGGGAGTGAGTTTATGTATGTTTGATGACATAATAGGCAATGACGGAACATTATACTGACAATGAGCGAAATGTTACAGACAACCAAAGGATGAACTAAAGATATGATGGTGAAAACATGCAAAACAGAAAACAGCAGTACTCACAACTTGACTAGGTAGATTATGTTCCACAACAGTAGTGGAAGAGTCTGCTTCGATCTGGAACTCACATTTGACGTGTGCGGGAGGAAACTTGCCGTTCCCATCAATATCTATGAGGTAGACGTCGTTTCTCGTGTAGCCAAGGAGAGCTAACTCTTCGCAAGTCTTGCGGAAAGTGGCGAAGTGGCAGTTTTCGCCTATGTAGCCTTGTCGAAAACGGATTTAATGTTAAAAACGGTATTGTAAAGGAATGTAGCTATAGCCTAAGAAAAATTCTAATACGTTAGTAGTAGTAATTGTGTCATTCAGTAGTAGTGCATAATTATGTATTCTTAAAAACTTTTTCAATTTGATCGCCTTTCAATAGGAGTAGAGCAAATGCGTTACTAAGTTGAATGTTGCTGTATCATTTCTCATCTACAAATCGTACTTAATGTTAAATGATGGATTTTCCAACATGATTCCCAAATATCAAAAAATATTACTAAAAGAAACGTTACATATTTCTCAGTAGCAGCCCGGAATCTGGATTTGTAGGAATAGGCTCGGCTTCCAGTACCTACATGGGACTTAAACATAACTGCCGAGACGCTATTGTATCTACTATGGGTAACCAAAGGCATGATGTTACTATGTAATGTTTTTTTTTATATTACTCACCAGTATTATCACAGTTGCAAATGACTCGATCCTCTCTAACGGAGCAGATCCCTCCATGTTCGCAAGTATTAGGTCTCGTGCACGGGTCTACATATCTACAGTCATCTATTGCCACCTCGCCGACCACTCTCTCAGTCATTATCACAAATCTTGGCTCAATTAGCATCCCGTTTATTTTTATGTTTCTCATGCAACCAATTAGACCTAAGTTAGCTGATTTCAGACCACTGCCAATTACGATTTTGTCTTGGAGCTCGAAATCTAGACCTAGAAAATGGGGTAATTAGAATTTAACTGTTTTGGTAAAAGCAGTGACCAACGGTAGTTTGATTTTAATGGGTTGATTACAAATCGGTGTTTTAGATGATATGTTAGAGTTGTCGTAAAAATGTCGTCCAGTGATTTTTTCAGACCTCTCCAAAACCCAAAAAGTATTTAAATATCCTTCCATAGAAATAAAAACTAAGGTAAGAAACAACATTCCTATTTAATTCTAGTGTAATGCTAAAGATTTACGCAGTTAACCATGTACATTCAATTTCCAATGACTCATAACATACTTAACATATAAAAATAAACATAGACAATCATAATTATCTCTTTATCCATTGTTGTGGTAAGTAGCTTCCTCAACCAAAGCATTGATCAATCTTTGTCTCACATCTGCCAACATTGCCAACAATATTTACCGTAAAACAAAAGAAAGCTCACCAAACATCTGCACGTGCTTATTATGATAATCCACCGTCATCTTTATCCTTCCCTTCCTGTAATCCAACTCGACGTTGTGCCAATCATTGCTTACGTTGAACTTCACGGATTTCAACACAGTCACGTTCTTACCAACGTCTGACACCAACTCGAATCTTATCTCTTCTTTCACCATCCTTACCTACATTTTTATGAGATAGCACATTAGTTTTATGTGGTCAAGGCCCAGTAGCAGTGGGTTTAGCCGTGAGATAAATGTATAGACTACTTTACTCTTGGGATTTTTGAAATACCCAGTTAAAAATCAATGTTTGAATTTCCTATGTATGGTATTTAGCTTTTTCAATAAGGTCCATCCGTAGGCGTGTGATGCGTTTTACTTGTTTGCCAAACACACATGAATCAATTCAATAGATCTAGATCATTATCTTAGTCACTAAAAGCATCAAGAGGAATATGTATGTTCCGTTTGGAATGATCACGGTTTTATTTTTTAAATATAGAGAGACTACCACGCTATCTTTGTTATCAATACCCCAGTGAGGTAATATAAACCGCCAGGTTGGGTAAACTTCGTTGTTGCAACCTGACACAGAAGTCTAGACCGTATTTGCATTTATTTACAATTAATCCGTTTCTTGTTTTCTTGTGTTGTAATTAAAGCGTTATATAAACAGAATTAAGTGTTATTTTTGGTGGTTTCAACACTATAGTACTCAGGCTCGGGCATTGTAGCACTTATGTTGACCCCTTTTGTAAGAAGTAGTTACAGTTGTCGAATTCCTACTCATCAGTTATTTAAGTTTAACATTAGCTGTTTATTTATTAAATTACCACTAAGGTGTCTTTAGATTCCGTATCAAATTATGTATTATTTGATCAAGTGTCTTATTAATTGTGGAAAAAACTGCTTGCAATACAGTTAAACTTAATCAAATTATGCAGCATGAGAAGTAATAGAAACTTGTTTGTTATGTCTAGGTATCATTGAAACTTACCTCCCAGTAACCTTGCGTGGATGTCTGACTGTAAGCTAATACGGCCATGTTCTTGCTGGTTTTAAAATCAAACTTTAAATTGACAGTGTGGCTCTGATTCAACGGCCACCAAATATGTGACGTTGCGAAAGGATACGTAATCGGTATCACCTCTATATCTATATCCTCAAACTCAGGATCTAACACCCCTATGTAGTGGACTTTAGGGTTATTTTGCTTCAACTCGTACAAAATTGACACGTCATTGTAATAAACATATTTCAAGTTGCCAGCGAAATTGTTGAACGACTTCAATCCTTTCATTTTGTGTAAATCCGGCCCGCCGCATATGTAGATTTCTGGATCAATGCATAAGTATCGAGCGTTTCCTGGTACTTCGTAAGTTTCTGTTATACTATCAAGATATACAAATATCGTTTGTTCTTGGAGTATGACGGTGAGGTTATGCCACATGTTGTTGTTGACTTTTTCTCCTAAATAGTCTTCGACTGGTCCGTCGCCTAGATCTATTTGAACGGCAACTTTTTCATCGTGTATTGATAGAGCTATGTAATGGTGTTTGTCGTCTATTTGTCCACTCGCGTAGAATAGCGCCGAGTCGTCGAATCTAGTCTGTGAAATTGATTTGGTAACTTGTATCATTCATTCTTTTTTTATTACGGAATAAGTGGGGTCTCTATAAAAGAAGACATTGTATTTGTTAGTAACGGTAAATGTCCATTGTTGACTCGACAATTGTAAACGTTGTAGTAACCTAAATGTTACTTTTAATTAATACTATCGAGAGACTTTATTTGTTTTTGTTTGTACACGCTAATCTCGGGAACATCGCAGACGGATAAAAAAAACCTTTTTGCATTAAATTTGGCAGTACAGTTCTTGAGGAAGGTTTCAGGCTATTTAACATCACACTAAGACCCAAAGAAGCCAAGCAAAAATCAGAAAGAACGTTACGCGAAAACGGAGTTATAGCGCATGCAGGCGATGCGATGCGACGCGGTAAGAAGGGCAACAAGAAATTTTACACGGGCGAAGTCGCGGGCAGTGTTACAATACAACTGGTTACTGGAGACAGTACTGTGTCATTAACAAACAGTTAAAATCAATTTGATAGAGTCGACTATATTTGGAAATTAGCAACATCAGAATGTGGCTTTAAAATAACCTCCGCTATAAAATGTCGGCTTAACACAAATGTATGCAAAACGTTTTAAAGTGGTTCAATCTTTTATTTGCATGTGACAATGAATTGCTTTGTGCACAAACCAGATTATGTTTTTTTTTATCTAGTACACACACTTAAAAATCTGAATACCTAAGTAGGACATATGTTATGGATCGCTCCATGCTAGGATATGGCCTCTACTAGCCATATCCTAGCATATAAATGTTTCTTAAATATCATTACGTGTTAATCTCGGATACTTTACAGTAAGAAGGTAATTTGGGATATCAAAAATCATCGAAGGTTAAGAACATATCGCAATGCGTAACTTTGAAAAGTAAAGTAAACCCAAAAAATTTAGATACCATTGAGCTTTACCACTTTTCGACCTTAACACCCTTCTTAATATAATTTTTTTTTTTGTTGAATGATGTGCCCTAATACGGAAATATCATAAAAAATACAATCTAGCTTAATACTAAAGCTAATGAGTAATTCAATTTTGACTTAATTTGCTAGGTAGAATAAGCTTAAGAATGTGTCCATTAACACTTTTCTTATTGTCTCTATTAAGGGGAAGACACTTTGTTCTTGTGTTCTTTATGGGTAGCACTCACTTCACTACATTAAACTAACACTTCACTAAATTAACTCAAAAGGTTTTGTCCTTTTTAGTCTTCTCACTATGTCCATGTTGTCGAGGAGCAGGATAGCCTCGATGTTCACATGATGGTGAAGCCTTCGTTCATGAGCTTCGGCATTCTTTTTAATTATATCTGTGACGAGGGCTACTTTGAGGTCCCGATGAAGGTCGTCTTAATAAAATGCATCTGATTTTTTGCATATTCTTTTTGACATATACTGAGTTGATACGACAGAGGGGCTTTCCTTTAAACAGCTTATACTAGGGACAATTTTCAAGCCCTGTACCAACAATCAATTAAATAGGAGCAGTAGTTTAGTCGCAAATGTTTTTTTAAGTTTTTGCCCCGTTTGAACACGATGTATCTTTCCTAACAGCGCTCCGGCGCGCGCGCGTCGGTGCCGCTGCGTTATAGGGTCAGTTTTTATTTACAAAGGGTGGTTGCGTTTTACTCTGATTTGTAAGCTATTTAGTTTGTTTGAAAAAATAAAAACTTCATTTTTGGTGCTTTTTAACACGCTTTTATTAGCTCGGGTTGTATCTATGTATGTATGTAACGGAATCTTTGAGCTTAATTTTTTATTTTTATACCGTACCGAGTTAATACTAAACACGTATAGTATACGTAGTGTAATTTAATGCCCCTCTGTCATATCAACTCTGTATGCAACAATCTCGATGATAACTGTAAATAATATCCATGGAACATTTTGCAATGTTGATTGCGAGGCGGTTGTGTTTGACGTCATAATACTTAAAACAGCCATAAACTTGTCGAGAGAAAGTCTGTTCGTTTCATTGGATTATTATGAAAAAGCGATTTTTAGTATCCGTTTGGTATTTAGAATCTATTTTTATTTTTTAATATTTTTTTGGGTTTTAATGTAAGTTTAAAAATAGCCGTTACTTAGATCGATTTCAAGATTTTAAACAAATATACAAGGACATTTTTGTCTAAACTTGAACTATTAAGACTTAATTATGCTAAAGAGACTAAATTAGTAATAAGCAAAACGAGTTCTGCTGGTAACGCACAAATATGGAAGATTAGTGTGAAGTGTTATTCCTAAAACAATTTTAATCGTTTTTTAGTCCTAAATTAGACAAGAGGATATTGTCCATACATGTAGTGTAGATGCTTTAAATTGTCTAGTTGATCAGAAAAGTTCGAGGAAAGTTAGATTATAATATTTTTTCTGTCTGACGAAGTCTCTAAGTTGGGTCTTAAGTGTATCCTTTCAGAGAGAGAATCTTTTGCAAATTAGTACCTAGCCTTAACGGTTTGTCATCATCATCAATATTACCAGGAATAAAAAAATTGTAACCAAAAAACATAGTAATAAATACACTATATTATGTCCACGTGAACACTATCTGACAAAATACATAAATAATTCTCATTGCACAAATAAAATCGCATGCAAGCAAATCAAGTTAAAACCACATTACCTTAAAGTGCATGCTGACACGCGTGCTAGTCGAGTGCACTCGGTCCTTCCAGTCGTATACACGATACGACACGTAACTCGAGCCCCGCAGGGTTAGAACTGTCGCCGCTGGAATGTGACGTCATTATTGTATGGTGATATCAATGTTTATTATATGTGGGATTGAGTAGGTAACCTATAGCATAGTTGTACGTCAAACATGATTGACAAATCACATAAACAAATGTGTAGGAGGACAGGTGAGGAGTCATTGAGAGTTAAAAACCATAAGAACAGCTGTCGTGATGGATTTAAATGGTCTTAATTGAGATGATGAAATGATCCCATTGATAAAGGATGAAACATAACTTTGAGGCTGAAACTAAAAAAGTTGTAGCAATGAACCTGCGGAGCTAAGAAATGTTTGTCTTTCGTACTCTGTCAAATAACAACGAGGTGTTTTAGTCTATGGCCCTTTCAGTTGCAAACGCGATACGACACGTAATTTGAACCCCTTACGAGTTAATACAGTAGCTGATAGAATTGCAATCGTGACGTAACTGGGCGACATCCACAGTCTCTTATAGCAGTATTTTAATATTGCTTCGCATTGGGAAAGAGATGGAAGCTAACCACCTTGTAGCTACGTCTCTTTGTCACGTAATATTAAGATGATACTGATTTTTGAGGTGGTGGTGGTGGTATTTGGCAATAAAAATAATATTGGAAATGTGTGATTGTTAACTTTGAAGACATTGAAAAACTTTGCAATTGCCTTTCACTAATCTCTTTTGTAGCCCAACAATCTGATCCATACAAGACGGCAGGTCTATCCATGATTTTATAAATCATCCCCTTAAGTTTAAATTGTAAGTTTATGTGACACATTAAATATTCGCCTATCAAACCAGCCTGATAGGCAAAAAAGCGGTTTACTGACGAAGGTCAAGGAGACAAATCATGTGTTGATAATATCAATAATATTATTATTCGTTCTTAAAAGCTTCACATATTTTCGTTGTAGGCATTTAAAATGTTGCTGGTATTTTAGCAACCATACAGGTATCATTCAAAGCCTCGATATAAATATTCATATCGAGAGTTGTGAAGCGAACCATAATGATATTATTATGCTCGAATATATTTTAGAAGAAGTTGTTTTGATAGCATGATACCTAGTAAATTTGCTCTAAAGAGCTCTTGCGAAATTTTACATTGCTGATAGAGAATTACTAAGAATCTTGAGAAAGTAAGCGTAAAAATTAATTTCACTGCAACTGGATTATGTAGTATACAGTATGGCAGGGTCATCGACGCACAACCTGGGGCTCAAGTCTGCTAATACAATAGTGTCAGAATGGTCGATCATTGATTTCAAAATTGTTGATTTTGACAAGTTTCGTAATCTACTAATATAATCGCATCATTATGACTTTCCAATGGTGAACCACTGACACCATTGAAAGAAATGGCTTAAATTGGTAATCTCGTACGTAATGACAGTTGAATGTCAGACTTAAGCGGTAATCTGCTAAAATTTTGACAGTTTACAGTGAGTTTAGTTTGACAGTGTTACCATGGTATTCAGTAAATGATTCTACCAGCAGTTATAAAAAAAAAAAGATCTGCTCCGTTTTTTTGGTCATGTTCTGCGAAAAAATTACGCTACGCTAGGGCTTCTGCGAAGCATTTATGCTAACGAAGGAGGTGATGGGATATAGGGAAGAACATGGATGGGTTTTCGTCAGTAAGAGTCTGACATTCCGCTCCACCCTTAGCGGGAGATAATTTGATGATTTCCTATCCTTAAAACAAAAAAAGGGGTCTAGAACCATGTCGTGAATCCATAGTGACAGTTTGCGCGTCGATGTCCCTGTATAATATATAAATAGCATTATTTACATTAATGTGAAGTAACTTATAATTGACTTCAGTACTCAAAAGGCCGCGGAATGGCGATTCGGTCAGAGTTCAAATAATACAAACAAGTTTTCCAAAACCTGTTTCGTATTAGCAACGTTAGTTAGTTTACTATTAGCAACATCATTAAGAAACAGGTCAATTATTTTACACTACCAACTAAGAGAACAGTCGGGATGGTAGAGTGAGACAGCGCTATATGAAATATTAGAGTAAGAAAGTGAACGTGGTTGCATCGACTGTCATTAAAGCCATCACATTAACTATAAAACAACCAGTTTATAAAGACAGGTGGTGAAATAGAGAACTAACTTAATAGTATTAAGTTTGCCATATCAAGTGGCGCCATCGTGAAAGGCCAAAATATACTGAGCAGAAGATTGCAGCCTTGTTAATATTATAGATACTATAACTATTAATAGATTTTGTGAAAGCATACAATCATCTGGTCTAAGATCTTCAATTAAGTTAAAATCCTGATGTATAACAAGGTTGCGTAACATTTTAATTATCGTTTTCTTGGCCTTATGTAAGAAGTGCTTGAGATTGGTCTGCTATTGAAAGGATTCATAAACCTAATTAACTCGCAGAAGTAATTGGCGCAGGGTTGTAAAGATCTTAATTGACCTCAATTAAGTTTTTGAATGTCAACGTTTAACTGTAAATGGAGAAAGGGAGACGGAAACAAAAATTGACCTTTGACCTTCAGAAGTAAATAGAATATACTATCGAAAGACAAATATAGACGACGACGCTTCAAATTAATTAAGACAACTCCAATTTAGACCTAATTTCATTAATATTATAATTAAACCACGCAGAATCAACCACGATTTCTAAAAGAAATGGTGATGCTGTTAAGAAGAAGATAGTAGAATGTGAGACTAAGGGCTAAGGAAGGAACATGATTTTTTTATTGTGGGAAATCTTCCTATGACTTCACCCGCTCTGGGTGGAGCGGAAGGGAGTGTCAGACTCTTACTGACTAAAGCTCATCCATGTTCCTTCCTTAGCCCTTTATGTTCCGGGGTAGCGGTAACCCTTTCGGTCAATCCTGCTTACCCGGCAGGCTCGGCCCTAACGGGCCCTTTCATATGCTGACATCTCTTTGAGGCTTGTTTGGAACACGTACGCGCCGTCCGGCAAGGGCCTGGTCCTGATCAGACGGTGATCTTTGCATTACTCACCGTCCGCAGGCCCAAGGAACATGGATGGTTTTTTTTGAATACATAATAATTTTTAATTTTTCTAATGGCAATCAAAAACACCTACTTTAAGTATAAATACAATAACATTAAAGCATACTCACTAAAAACATCACAAAGATGCTCTTCATACAAGGTCCCAAAGCAATCACATCTGTATCCATTATACTCATTAATACACCTGGAACCTTCAAAGCATAGATTCTCCATAGTTCTGCACTTGTCAATACAACCTTCTTTAACGTTTTCATGTTTCGTAGCTATTAGAGGCACTATTGGTAGAAGATCAGAAGCTGCTTTGCCGGAACTTAGGACCATATCACTGATGCAGCCGACGAATGATTCGATTATGTATTTTACTCCGTGGAGTTTTTCTTCGGAGCTTAGACCTGGGGAGAAGGATTATTGGGGCCTTTGAAGGTATGTATATTGATACTTTTTATAAAGTGTATGTGTATAAAACGTACATATGTAAATGCATGTCGCATTATTGGATGATAATGATGACGATAATGCATAATGATGACAAGCATTTATTGATACTTTATTACTTATATTATAGAGAGATATGGATTATAAAGAAGGATTACTCTGTAATCCTTTCATTTGATGTCGTTGCGTGTTTTGTTTTTATTATTAGTACAATGCAATCAATTATTGCATCACATCACTAATCCGGTCTTTTTCATTTTTGGACTCACACAACTTACGTGATTATATGAACGTACGAATGAAGTGACAGATCGTATAAAGTATATTGCAAAAATTAAAGGGCCGCTTAAGTTTTAATAGTTTTGTAACTTAATGTCAATTATGAATTTATGTTCATTTTTTAACTAGTTTACTGCCAGCGCCTTCGCTCTAGTGGATGTCGTGAATTATCCCACGAGATCGTACTGCCGGGATAATAAGTAATAATATTTATCCTGTATGTTAATTCATGTTATAAACTATCTGTGCGCTAAAGGAGAAACCCAAACTCCATAGAAACTTGGGCCTGGCGTTACAGAACTGGAATTTTGCCATAAATTAGAGCACCTACGAAGATTTCACGAGCCCAATTTTCACGTCTACCAGCAATGGCCAAATTGGTAAAATCAGAAAACACATGTTTACATGTAAGGTTATTTTTTTTAAACAAAAGCGGTGAATTCAGATTAATATTACTGAAAACCTCAGCAAAAAATTATGTTTGCTAAATAAGGCCCACTTACATCACTAATGGGTTGCATTTTTAAACATTGTATTACTACCAGAAGATTTCATGCTATCTCAAATTACAGTAAACTGAGATTGCAACAATAGGTTTATTTAAATAAAAAACCGTATTATTGAGATAGGGTTTTATTTATCACCTTCTTCGTTAGAATATCATAATATAATAATACAGTATCTAGGAATTGTGCAGGAGGTAACTGACTACCCTGGTGCCGAACGAACGAAGAGAACGTCCACAGTGAATACACACTCGCCGGTATCCTATAGGTGTCTGTTCACTCTCTTCTGGTCTATTTCCATCAAGAGATACACCATTGGCATAATTCTAGCAAACTTGACAGATAAAGTCATTTTCATTTACCTGAAGCAAACATTTATCATTTGACTATTAGTTCTAGCACTAGCATTTAGCAATAAGCATCTGAGTGTCACATTTAGGTAAACATAAGCGGCTTTATTACATTCCCACTGCAAGGACACAGGACTCCTCTCTGAAAGAAGGAAAAGGCCGTAATTAACTATGCAGGTTCAGTGCAGATTGGCGATATTACATGCTTACAAAAATGTTACGTTATAGAATTATCGCATACTAACCGATTGAGGCGCGACCCATTCCTGTACAATTGAAAGAATCACTTCATCTTCCAATCTTCGCCTTCCTATTGTGTTGCAGCGGTCCGTTACTATTCCACAATTAATGCACAAGCTTATGATACCGCATTAACCAGTCGTCAGAAGAGCAATATCCAGATCCGGTTTTCCAGCAAAGGTCAGCAGGAATGGCAGGCTACGGTGTCCAATATTCAAGCGAGGGTCAGTCAGAAGGCAATCAAATTCGGAGTCCAGTATTCGAGCCGACAGCAGAGGTTTAATATTGTAATAAAACTCGAGAATTTGAAAAATACATTCACTTGCGCAAAGATACGAAGAGAGAATGACACTAATTACAACGATGGCATTTGACAGACGTTGACATTGACATTTGCCGTTTACTAGTGCAATCCGCATTGCAATTGATTTTTTCGATTATTTATTTCCTTTAATGATTTTTTACGTTTAAAAATAATTATATTCCTGAATTTTTTATTTAACAATGATTTTAATATCTAAAAAGCAATTGTACTAAAATAATGAAGGATTCAATTATCATTTTTTTTTATATTGATATCCGCTAAATCGATTACATTCTTAGGATACGCTCTATTGTTTAATGCTAATGATTGCAAAGTAAGTGACGTATAATGAAATAAGTGACGGTAACGGTTTACAAAGGTTGTTTAAAACAAAAAAATAGAAATGTATTTTTTTTTACACTTGGCCATTGTAATTGTGGCTAAGATTTAAATGGGTTAATTAGGCAGAATAGGAGATTTTTTTGGTACATATTTGATTCGTGTAACGGCTAGGCCCAGAAATGGGTTTCTCCTTTCATCGTGATTGAGTAACGAACACCCGTTAAAACTTTCGCATTCATATTTATAGATATGGTATTTTTCTTACATTAAGGTGAACGCACTTCAAATGAAGTAATAATATCACTTACCTCCAATAAGAATAACGGATGTCAAATTATCAGTGATGCCGTAATTCGTGTCAAAACTTAGGCCCTGTAACAAGAAGATTATATATCACACAATAATTGCCTACAGAACAAATAAAGGCTCTTCCGCAACATGTACAGACGCCAGCACATCAAGCTATCCCTAACTGTCAAATTTTCTCAATTAAAAATGAACCTTATGTCTTTGCAATAAAGTTGAAATACTATCAAAGAAATTTGACAGATTGTGGTAACTTGATGTGCTGGCCTCTGTACAATTTAAATTATCTGTCATTAAAATACTTTAAACATCATATGTTGTTTCCCCCTTAAAGTATTTTAATGACAGATAATTTAAATTTGATAATAAAGAATATTTAGGAAAGATACAAGAGGATAACGTGAAAGTAGAAGAAGATGTAGAAATAATACATGTTTTAACAGAAAAGACAATTGGTGAGCGTCCTCTTTTAAACCGTTCGTTCATATTCATAGTCAAAACCAACCAACAAAAACGTCCTTGTTCAACAATAAGGTTTAAAAACATGACACACGTTGCGGCAGGTCGCTAACTCCACATAATGAAGTGACCCGTTTCCTTTATTTGATTCGGGCAATTTACGCAACACTACATGCTTTCTGCTGGTTTCATTGTTGGAGATACCTGATACAATCTCAATTTCAGAATTGCTTTAAAACTTATTTACCATTCTGGCGAAGGTTTACTACTGCACATAGATCATAAATCATTTTATTTGTTGCAAATCTTTATAGTCCTTCCATACAAAAAATATCTGCCTGCCTAACCTTTTCCCAACTATGTTGGGGTCGGCATCCAGTCTAACCGGATGCAGCTGAATAGCAGTATTTTATATGGAGTGACTGCCTATCTGTCCTCCACAATCCAGTAACTAGGTAATACGATACCCTTGGTAAGAATGGCTGACAGATCTTCGGGCTTCTGACGACCCGTAACGACTGTCAAAGATGCCCAAATGACTGCTGGGTCCAACGGCTTAACGTGCTTACCGAGGCACGTGGAGTCTCGGTATGTAAATGATGATGTAGATGGTCACCCATCCGCAGCCAACCCCGGCAAGCATAGCTTAACCTAATGGATCGACCTGTGCGGCTGATATTACTTAGCCACGAGCTCCTCAATACAATAGTCATCAAATATAAGTTTTGCTTCTACTTGGTGTGAAAGGAATCGGGTAAGAAAATGAAAGGAGTAGTGGAGAAGCAGTGGCAAGATCACAGTCAGTTTTCTGAATAGATAATAGGATGCTTAGAGCATCTATCAAGTTCTTATTTGATCTCTAACCGCAGCTCTAAGGTACCTTACCTTCAAATAGACTTCTTCTTTAAGATGGTCCACCTTAGCAATAAGCCGGGCGCCATGAACATCAATAGTGACCACCACGCTATGCCACTGATCTCTGTTCAATGCTCTGCCTACTGTGACTGATGTTAGGTGTTTGCCGAATACGTGGACAACTGGAACATACGTCAAAATATTATAATTAAAAGAGATACCCAGACTGCTTACAATCGTAGAATCATCTAAACGAAGTGTTTGGATAATATCAATCTGCCTAGCATTTGCCCAACTATGTTGAGGTCGGCTTCAAGTTTAATCGGATGCCGCTGAATACCAGTATTTTCCATGGAAATGATTTACTAAAAAATACTCTGTCGTCAATCAGGGATAATACAGTGATTTTGTAACTTGATTTAAGAGCATTGGTAATGATCGAATCTGTTGATATTATTTTTGACTTTAAAACAAGCTGTAGGTATTTCTATAACAAAAAAATCTTTAGTGAAACTACCATATCTTATGAATAAATTGTACATACATACAAACGTATCGTAGTGACCGACTTGAGAAAATACAAAACACTAAGACATAGTGAGGCAGATAGACAGATCGACAGACAAGATGACACACTGATGGACGGACGTTTGAATAGGAAAGACTTGACACGCCAGAGAAAAAGTAAAGAATTTCAAACTGAGAAATGAATAATAATAAATGATGATGGCTGATTGATTGGAATTTATATTATACGAGTAAACATGATTGCGTACTATTTTCTCATCTGACTAATTTGTATGCGTCGCCGATAGATAAATGGTTTTCCTGGGGATGTTTGGTATCTTTGTTTTTTATCAGACTTAACATTTTCTTTATTTGTATTGTGGTGATATCTTCGGTATTTTACAATCAAAATGATCTGATGAAGAACTTTGGAGATGAATATTGATTACAATATTGACGCCCCCAATCCCTATCGTGTCAGCGCAACATGTCTTTTTCTTCCTTGTTCTCTATAGTCGTTATCTCGGTAGTCATCCCATTTCTAGCTATCTCCTCTTTTACACAGTTTATCCATTTATTCTTGTACATTCATACTCAAAACTTACCTGTCTATAAACTTTTCTGGTGCCCCCTATTATATGGGACTTGATTATAACTGCCTAAATGCGGGTATACATCTCTGCCCAAAAACGGATTTTGATGTCAAAATTAGGGAAATGTCAAACCAAACCTTTAGCAAAAAACAAACGACAAGGCTAACTTAATTAAGCGCTATTTTCCGAAAGGGTTACCGCTGCCCTGGAACATAAAGGGCTAAGGACGGGACATGGATAAGTTTTAGTCAGTAAAAGCCTGACACTCCCTTCCGCTCCACCCAGACCGGGAGAAGTCAGTTATTAGATGATTTTTGACTTTAAAAAAAAAGGCTAACTTATTAGGGATACAGAAAAGTTGTAAAACTAACAAGAAGATCCCAAATAAAACTTAGCCTACAAACAAGAAACATTCAATGTCGTGGCACTTGATCGGCATTGCCTTAGTGAGCGCCGACAACTAAGATTTATTGTTTGTGTCCCTGAATTAACGTTTGTCAACGACTCATCGCGCGTTTGCCATTTGAGGACTGATGCTCCATTTAGAGTTCGTCGCGAATGTAGAATTGAAACCTTTCGCGCCATTTATATTTTGGAGACTTTCTTTTGTTTTGATTTTATCTTTGAGTTTAACAAATGTTGTATGAATAAATGTGTAAATATGCTTTCTGTTCCTTATGTGAAATCGAGGGGTAAACAATGTTAAATAAAGTTATTATTTGTAAGTACTTTTGTCCAACACTTTTACACGTCATTCTTTTTTTTTATCTAGCTGAGAACGGCGTTTCTCATCTGACTACTGAGATGAAAAAACTCAGAAGTCTCTTCTAAAGTCTAGCATAGGTCTTGGTCAGGTCATGTGAACACCATGCAGATTGGTGTCTGCAATGGTCTTTTGCGTAACGCACGCATTTGTCAGTAGTAAAATCAATAGGTACTCGTAATAATTTAAGAAAATAAGAGTGATTTGCTTACCCTTCAATTCACCCTTTTCCACAATGACGTAAAGAGCATATGGCTGCATCTTAAAAACTGGATTCTTGACATTATGGTATACCAGCAACCCATGTGGCAGTCGTGTTCGAAACTTGAATGATATTTCTCTGCATAACCTGAAATTTCAAAGGTTTTTTTTATGCAAATGTTTGAGATTTATTAGAAAAAAAAGCGGAATCTACTGAGAATATTGGTTTGAGAAGTAGTAAGCACTCAATATCCTCATTGCTACGAACTTCACTTGGGAAACCTTCACCACACTAGGAAATTGATTGTTGAGTCAACAATAGAGCGTGATATGCGGGCAAGGAAGTAATTTGTATTGTTATTTCGAGCGTAACCCCTTTTTTGACTAAAGACTCCTTTCAGTACTGTTTTTAATTTAAAAAAGTCTTACCGCAACTGAAACCTCTGTATAATATCCCCATCTAGCTGTATAAAAGTATTGTCCTTAGCAAACATGAAGGTCCGGTGATGTCCCGACTCAGCGAACGTGAGGAACCTGTCCCTATCACTGGGTGGTATCGGCGGGATGGCAGTGACGTAGGTTGACGTCGATATGTTGACTGTGGTTACGCTTGATGATGCTGATGTTAACGGTAATGTTGTAGGTGGTAGCACTGGAAAGAAGGGTGTGTTGATTGGTTCAATATTATTAATAAGGCCAATCACCGCGAGCGTTCGCCTGTGATGTAACTTTTGCACAAAAAAATGTATTTAAGTAGTTTATCAGCAGCCATCTCGTTACCATAACACAAGCATTTGGTTGCTTAGCTTGGGACTATATGGTTGTGTGAAATGACCAAGGATATTATTATTATTATTTTTATTTATGATTCGATTTCGAGCATTACGTTTCAATACTGCCTCCCTGACTACTGACTAATGCTTCTCCTCCTACACTGAATTGATGCTGGGTTTAGCCGGTCGATTCTGTAAAAATCTCAACGAGAAAACTTAGAAAAAGTGAGCGTGAAGTGAGCTGTGGTTCCACCTATTGCTAGGGATTGACACTATTGACAGCTGTGAGATTTTTACTGAATAGCACTACTGTAACGTTACATTACGGGCGAATGCTCGCAGTGAGGGACCACCTTAAGGCGAAAGTGTGAGTGCCAATTTAAATCTTAGAGAGTTGTATTGATAAATTTGAATGATAATGGTTCTGTAATTGTTACGGTCCCGGAACAGATTTTGATCTACATACAACTTAATACTGACCTGCAAATTGCAAAAAACGTGAGAACATTTTAAGTTCACACATTAAGATTTATTCATTTCTGATGCTAGTTGAATTTCCTTGCACTTGATAAAGTAAAATTGGACATTTATTTGCCTCCTGTGGCTAAGTAATTTAACTGACAGTGTCTTGTACAAGGGCGCAAAACATCTAAAAAACAGGTTCTTAAGTATGCAGAATTACTGATTCCTTGAATCAGTAATTCAATGAATGTGTCACGTTTTAAAAAAAATACAGTAATACCAAAAGCCTTCTTGGTCTTAGATATTAAGCTTGTAAACAATATATTTTTAGCATGCTATGTTAGGTTTAGGTAGCTAGCCAATAAATTGGCTAGGCTAGATTTATACCACGTGATAAAGTGAGGTCTTGAGTTCAAGGATCTAAATTAAAATCAATAAGGATCATACTCCAAGTGATACCGATGCGAGTTAAATTGGTACCATTCAGTACCACCTAGCTACAGGAAAATCTGTTGCAACTTGACAACATTATAATGTCGAGATTTTATTATTAATTTGGGTGATTAATAATGAGGCACATTAAAAAAACAAATTGAAACCATATATTCCCATTAACCAACTGATAATAAAATTGCTTTCAAAAGTGTTAACACAAGGTGCATCTATGCAATGCAACATAATTTTCAGAGCAGCAGGTAAATCTTATTTAATCAATGTGTCGACATTATGGCGTAAAAATACTTTCGATTCGACACACTGAAATCGTAAGTGTGCGTAGTTACCTACTTAATGCAACATGAAGTGTATCACGAATTGTAATTTAAAGAGCTAACAGTAATTAGGCAAAGAGCTAAGAGGTCAGTGGTGCTATTCTGTAAAAATCTCACCTTGAAAACGTAAGTGAAGTGAGCTTAAAGTGAGCTGTCAATAGTGTCAATCCCTAGCATTAGGTGCAACGAGAGCTCACTTCACGCCTAACCTTCACGGTGAACCTAATACACTTCAGCTAAGTTTTCCCGGTGAGATTTGTACAGAACCGACGGACTAAATGGTTAGAATTTTTTTTACGGCTTTCTATCGGTTGCGTGTAGTATCTACTGTTCATTTATTCTATTAGGATTGTCTTAGTGACAGCCAGGAGTTTAGAAGTTGGTTGTGATGCCCTGATGCCTCAGAAAGCATGTTGACCCGTTGGCCCCTTTTTTTTTCAGGCTGGGAAATCATCCAACAACTGCTCCCGCTCTGGTTGGAGCGGAAGGGAGTGTCAGACTCTTACTGACTAAAACCCATCCATGTTCCTTCCTTAGCCCTTTGTGTTCCGGAGTAGCGGTAACCCTTTCGGACAATCCCGCTTACCCGGCAGGCTTGGCCCTGAGGGGCCCCTTCAAATGCTGACATCTCTTTGAGGCGCGCGTGGGACATATACGCGCCGTCCGGCACGGGTCTGGTGCTGATCGGACGGTGAGTCACCCACTACTCACCGTCCGCAGGCCCGCCGTTGGCCCTGCACCTGATCTCTCTCTATCCGACTATGAGAGTGAGGGAAGAAAGAGTACACTGCCGGTCTATTGTATAAATTTCTCACCTTGATAACTTAGGTGAGCTGTCGTTCCACCTAATGCTAGGGATCTTCTTCTTTCGTGTGGTTAGTGACTAACCTGGTGTCAGAGTTTTTATGCTGCCCATGGGCCTCTAGGCTGTGGCTCATGGCTCGACAGGGTTTGACATTAATGACAGCTTTCTTTAAACTCGTTTAACTTATATTTTGATAGTGAGATTTTTACAGAATAGCACTACTGTTGTCGTCTGCGCACACACTTGCGCTTTATAATATCTACTGCGCTGAAGGCTGGTCTCCACTGAGATTGGTCGCCATGGCCGAAATGAGGTCTGGAGGACTTTTTTTATGTATTATAACGGTATGCATAAGTATAAAAATACTATAAAAAGGTGGACCTAATGCCAGAGGCATTTTTTACCAGTGAACCTGTTCTTTAGTAACACAACTATAAATAATTCAGATATAATTGCCAGATTTAGTCTACATAGATATCTAGTGGTTTCAGGTTTATTTTATAGTACGGCTATAAAATAAATATAACCTTTTATGCGGCATCCTTGCCTTTCCATCTTAAAATTTGGTAGGTATTTTTGGGGATCATGTTTTAACTCTTAATTAAAAGTAATCATAGGTTACCGGCGATAATTTTGAGTTTTATGAAATACTAGCGAACTGCCTGGCTTCGCACGGGTGCAATGTAGATACTATCATGTGGGCGAAGTAGTGTGCGAGAACTAGTTAACGTTAGCTACACGTATAAACCTTTCTATAGAATCACTCTATCCGTTGCGTAGGGACAGACAGCGGGAGCGACATTGTTTTATACTATGTAGAGATAGAATATAAAAATTGCTTACCTTTTTCCTCGGAAGCCAGATCAACCGGTAGACTGCAACCAACATCAGCTGTTCCATATAAAATTAATAATACGATCATACTTATTCTTTTTCTTTGAGATGATGTAGCCATTTTGCTCTATACGGTTCATTTATCTGTAATAAATTATTAATGCCTTTAGTGGATAACTTTATAATTAAATGTCCTTAGTAAAGACGAATGATGTATAATACTAGGCAACTCACTGCAGATATGGCGAGATAATTGTTAGTTAAAGGGTGTTTGTGGATGGAGCAGTACGATTTAAATAATGACGTGTTAAATGAAGGATGGGTATGTAAACATAAAATATGTGTTTTTGGCAGGACAAAAAAATTACCATCAACTATAAATCAACAAAGGTCCTCTACTTTCCTGAGGATGACTATCCTAGTATCGATAACATCGAACGTCGTTGATAATATCGACTAATAATGGATAAAAGAAGATCGCAGTATTGATAAGCTTGGTTTGGCTGCTTCTTGTCGTTAACCTTTGATTCTTCTCTTTCATGTTCAACTTTCAAATACAATAAATATCGTGGCCCTTGGTCATCAAATCCCCATTATATGGCCATGCAAAGAGGATTATAATAACTCCAACACAAATTCGGCTTCGTGTATTTGTAAATGTAAATAAACTTCATCGTCAATTTTTAAGTGGATTTTTAATACTGTTCAAATGTGGCAACTTGAACCTTGGTTGTATGAAGATAGGGTTTATTTTCGATGCACAACAACTTGTATAGGGCATTGGGCGGAAATGTGGAATCAGAGTGTTATAGTGTGGGCTGGCTAAAACAAAGCCAATGTAACCTGACCCGCCACACCCCTAAATCTTTACAAAACCTACTGGGAATAAAGAACTGGTCGTCGCCTAAAGGGTCAAATTATATTGGATGTTGTTGTCAGCCTAAATTGGCTCAAGTAACCGCAGTTGTCTAGAGAAGCCGGTTGACACATCGGTTTTTGAGATGGCTTGTGTATGACATGTTGACTAATCTTCGTGATAGGTGATTTATACCGGGAACTACTCGTACAATTGATTAATGGTTTGGGGCGGCATTTGGAAACACAAAAGTTTTCACCGTGAGATTTTTACAGAATACATCGGCTGTTCTTGATTTGACTCAACAAGGGTCACATTTTATGTGGCATGCGGGTTCCGGCATCTCATTTATTCCGATAAATGGCAAGTCTGTTTCGAAAACGTCACCAAATAAAATGGCTTTGTTGAGAATATTCGTCGAGTTGAGATCAACAGATTGACTCATAATTTATTAGTTTCCACACAAATATACCTTTAAATCGAGATGACAAGAGTATCGTTTTATAGGTACAGATGCCAGCACACCAAGCTATCCCTAACCGTCAAATATTCCCAATGAAAATGAACCTTATGACTTTACAATAAAGTTTAAATACTAACAAAGAAATTTGACAGATTCTGTATCTATAGAGGCACATCGAGTTACCCCAATCTGTCAAATTTAGTGTGTGAATAGAAAAACCGAACCGAAACCGAAACCGTTTTTCTAATACAGCGCCCATTGATTATGATATAAATGACGATAAAAAATAAAATTATTGCGATCTTAAGGACATATTTAAATAGTAGCAATAAAAAGAACGTGCTTAAGGCAATGACGTAATATAAATAGACGCGTCATGCATGAACATCACGGCACTCGAAAACAGCGTAAATACTATCGGTAGCTAGATAGCTACTTAGACGAACGAAAAAAGAGAAAGAAAATTAAATGTCATCTACGGAATTCCTGTTGTTAGAGAGAGATAAATATATTTCTTTAATTACGTTGTCATTCTGGGGTGCCATGCTCATTGGCCGGACGTGTACAAAAGGAGGCATGTGGGGAATAAATGGACACTCGATTTTCTCTTGTTGATATAGATTTACGGGTAAAATAATATTATTTTCGATTAAAATATGAATGCAGTATTTCGCAAATTAAATTGCAGTTTGCATTTGTCTAGAGACATTTTTCAATTTTTTTTCTTTTAAAATGCTTTTCTTGAGAGTCTCAAAAATAGAACCTTCTTCAGATACTTGAACATGCTCCAAGCTTGTTAGTGAAAATATAATATTTTGTGCTTCTTGCTAAAACAAAGACAATTTATATCAATATCAATGTTTGATTACTTAAACATAACAATATAAATATTTATATATATTCAAAAAATTCAAGATTTGTCGTTTGACTTATCTTGTATTTGACTAATATAGTCAAAATATAAGATACTTAACACGACTTAGAGAATAACATAGCTGCCCTTTGATACATAGACAAAACCGCGGAGACTTAGTAATAGGGTTCCATTTTCAACCTATGAAGAAAAATATTAAAGCCTAAATATACAAAACTAAAAAGAAACATTTCAGATGAACCGGCCTAAAAATAAAATGAAGTATAACTTTACCATAATTACAAGGACTGCTGTCTTTTTTAATCTTCGAACATTATTCTTCGCATGTCGCTGGTTAGAAAATGTTCCGAGCAGACCGTAGAGTATTTTGTGACTAGCCAATCGTCTTCACGCCGTTGAGCTCTTATAACGCTTAACCACTTTTCATTCATAAGCCCAACTTTAGGTAATCTAATTACATATTATATTGATGAATAGGTTTCATAGCACATTTTATATTCAAACAATATAACTCATCAAAATAAAAACAATGTAGCTTTATACACACTGATGCAAAGTACCCTATCATCCCCTAACGGCACGTGACTTAGGTACCTCAGGCGCCAGCCGCCATTAGAAGGCATCGAAAAACATAAAATAAAATAATTTTTTCTTGATACTTACGCATGAAATGATACTTTTTTATCTTTCATAGCTGCAGTATAATTTTTACATTTCCTATAAACACAAGACAGCATTTTTTTTTGTTATTTGTAGGAAGTTCTTCACACAAATTATTTTAACAACACGTACAACCGCGGCAGTGGTTGGTACGCGACTAAATCGAAGTCCGGTAATTACCTTGCTTTCATCTTGCCACTACAGAGCGCGGGTAACGTATCTATAGTTTAAAATATCATTGGCTTAAGGAAATCCTTGCGAGGATTCAGAGGAAACGTCTTAATAGCATCCCAAGATTACATGCCAACGTGTCAGCCTATATAGAGGGAAATCCTGTACTGAACGTAGAATTCTTGTTTACAGCGTCAGTTTTATCTTGCAAAGGCATGTTGGATTTAATTTATCGTATTGCTGCACTTACTAGACATTTCGCTATAACTAATACCCACATAACATGTGATCCGAGATCCAAATAAGGTCCCGTCTCTAATGGTATAAGTATTGAAAATAAACTCACACTAATATCTTAAAAAATCACAGCCGAAATACTATTAAAATAAACATTTGCACAATCTTGCAGTAATTGTAACACAACTTTTTACAAACTATTGTTATTGTGGCGCGCATTCCATTTTAAAAATTTCAAATAGTCTACCACAGACACTGCGCGTTTCACTTTTTTTAAAATATTTTTTCTTTTTTTTTAACGCAAGTGGCCAGGAGCACGTCGGTAACGCGCCCCCTTTCAACCGCGGAGTAGGTACTGACGCGAACTTTAACAGCACGTAATAACACTAACAAATTGTCCTCGTGGGTCACAGTCGTTCCCAGACGGAGGACTTAGGATGTAAGCGGAGAGATTCAATAAGCGGGTTCGAGGTCTGAAGGGGCACTTTTAAATTTGATTATAATGAGCATTTCTCTTGAATTCTTGATATCTGATATGGAGAGGTGATTTGTTGTTGTGTGTTGTTTTCTCTTTTGACCAAAATCGATTTTGGTTGTACTCGTTAATTAATTTTGGTCATGTAAGTGTGATTTGAATCCTCTTAGGTAGAAAAGAAAGAAATTATAATCATATCTAGCCTTCATGCGGTACTTTTGAAGCTACAGCCACTCAGAAAGTGCAGGGAAGCAAACCAAATATTTTTTACCAATTACTTAAACTAAATTATTTTCACATATTTTTAGGCAATACACAAAATACTTTTTTGTTCGCACAATGCAACTGCACTCAATCTCGCATGCACTGCATACCATGATTAATTAAGGCGGCACTCAATTACCTCAGTACAGACCGACACGATTCAGTAATTTAATATACCTACTTGTTCATTAGCAATGTGTTTCAATTTAACGTTTTTAAAAATTCGACTCTGAGTACCTAATATAATTAAAGCTTTTTGCGACTATTGCATCTGAAGGCGGACGCTTAAAAAGTACCTAATGTACTCGATTCCTTTGAGATCTTTTGAGAAACATCGAACCGACTAAGAAATACATTATTTTCTTCAAACAAACAGCTAACCAGATACAAAACGATAACGGAACTAAACTAAACAATGATAGAAACGCATTGTAGCAGATAATATAATACCGATTCAATTTCTTTATCTCCCACATTGACTTTCTTGTTCGCTCTTCCATTTTGTGAGCAATTTTCAACGCTTTCGTTTCAATAACCTCATATTTGTTGACAATGAAATGCGTGACAATTTTTTCACCGTTACCGCGGGAAAATCAACTTTTGTTTAAATATTTGATTGCGTCACGATTGATCGAAATTTAAAAATTCGCGGTTTCAAATGTTTTTTGTAGCGTTCAACTGTTTATTCTTATATTACTGGCAACTTTGTTTTTTTGATTAAGATCTGACCGAGGGTTACACAGTATTGGAGAAAAAGGGCCTACTTGTAAATCGAGGCTAAACGATACAAAGATGGATATTATAATCAAATTATGATAGACACAAATTGGTTATCAACCTACCCCATCATACAGCGGTGAGATACTAGATACATACATACATAGTAGTTTTGTTTTTATAGATCCGCAAACAGTGGAATGCGACTGACCTCTGTCCAAATGGCAATGGTCAAGTCGGTGGCACCCACTCCGTGCATCGAGTTATCATAACACCTACTTTAGTCTAGCCTAGGTATTTAATATGCATATATTAACGTTAAATGTGACTTTGAAGCAAACACGGTGGGTGGCAACACTGGCAACTATGTTGTGGCTACTTTTATTAAGTCTTTAATGGTCTATTTTAAATGCAAGCGGTACAACAAAGAAGTTAGTCGTGAATGAATCTAATTATTATAATATATGTATACTTAGTGTCATGGCTCTTATAACAAGGTATTGTGTATAAAATCTGTATTAAGTCTTGATTCCTATAAGTATTTTATAACATCGCTAATGTAACTCTGAAGATGACATCAACATTATTGCAAAGAAAATAAAAGTAAATAATCATTGCGTACTTACCTAACGAGAATATTATTACGTATATTTTGACAAGGCAATTGTACATCATCAGCCAATCCAAGACGTAACAAAATCATGTATGCAAAAATCAGGTTAATGGAAAGATTCTATTTTTCGATCTATTTCAACGCAAATGGTAGATAATTGCGACCATTTTGGAGATGTTTTAATGGTCATTGCGCATAAGTTCGTGATGTTACTTATCGTTTCATACATGAAGCTTATTAGAGTTGGACTGTTGGTACATACATCTACAGGAAATTGACGAAACGTCTGTCTGATCTGAGTGATCAATCATTGGAGATGACGATAAGAATGGCGGCCATTTTATGAAGTGTGGGAAGGTTAAACAGAGAGCATTGATAACTAAACGTTGGTATTCGTGGAAGTCTTTTGGGGAGTTGAAGAAAGAATTCAATGAGATAGTCAGTAAGTGAGACTTGACGGCCTGCCCGTAGAAAGCCACACAGCGAAAGATGACCCATCAAGGAGAACTTAGACTAACAAAGAAAAATCAAAGAAGCCAAGTATAGTCTTTTATTTAAAAAAAATTGTTCAACAATGTTTTGCCGAACTTCCTTATTACTCTAGAATCAATTATTGCAAGAATATGAGTGAGTATGAAGTACATAAGTTGCCAAAAATAGCTTGTATTGCTACCAGCTTTCTGGTGTGCAAATATTTATCGATCATGGGAAAACATGGAATCGTCGAAATAACTGGTTGACTGACTTTTGATTCCTGAAGAATGGGTTTAAAAGACTGAGAAACACCATCGGTGTCGCTCATCTGAAGACTGATAAAATAATTTTTAAAATTCGAACCTTTCTATTCAATAATTTTCTATACCGCCAGTTCACAGAACATGTATTAAAATTTATTTCATGCCAGTGCTTAGTAGTAATTAAAAAACAAAACAAATAAAAACTAATTTAATATATTTTTATTTAATAACTGTTTTTCTTGCACCTTGCATTTTCCTTGCTGTAGTGAGGTGAAAAGTTGTACGTTACGCTCGACAACAAAGTTATTCTTCGTCCCGTACTTTTGAAACCCTCGCTACGCTCAGGATTTTATATTTGAACCACCTACTTCACTCTTAGTTCAATCCTATAATCCTGCGCTTGCTTAGGTTTAAATACAAGTAAATAACAACATAGGAGTGAATAGTCTTAGAAATAAATATAGTTTTAGTTAGCACTTATTTCTGTACCTTCTCATATAGGAAGAATAAATTATAATCAAGTATTAAAGTAAGTATGATATGTAAGTTCCGCTAGTTGTCTCAAAGCAATACAGTATGCTGTTTAAGTATCGCATTGACATAAACACAGCTCGTCGGCGGGGAACACCATTAGCTATTGCATTTCAAGCTGTTTCCCATGGGATACAGTTAGCAGTAGATTGGCGGGTTGGCAGCTAATGAACTACGGTGGCAAGGTTTAATTATTTATGGTGTTACGGTAAAAAGAAATAAGTAATACCCTCTGTTGTAAAAGAGCTTTGTATTCGCCTGGATGGCTTTAAAATAATAATGTTCGTATCACTAAGGGACACTAAACGCTCAAAGGTATGACTACATCACTATCACTACATAGTATAAAACAAAGTCGCTTTCTCTGTCCCTATATCCCTATGTATGCTTAAATCTTTAAAACTACGCAACGGATTTTGATGCGGTTTTTTTTAATAGATAGAGTGATTGAAGAGGAAGGTTTATGTGTATAATTTGTTGGCATATTATGCAGACGAAGCCGCGGGCGGAAGCTAGTTATAACAATAAAACTTAAATTGTGTCTCCTTCAGTGCCCTGGAATGGGGACATTTCGCGGGACCCTGCGGTCCCGGACCTTTGGAAGGTGTACGACGGCGGGCCTAAACCAACTCGCAGAGGGGGTTGGACGTTTTTAATGAAATGTAGTATTATTTTGTATTAGTATAATATCAATGGCGTAGGACAGTGTGTTGTGGCGCAGCCTGGGAGATGCATATGTCCAGCAGTGGACTGCGATAGGCTGAGTTGATAATTTTAATGTTTAAAGGTGCTTCCAACATTGAAAATAAAAATTTTCTTTTCATAGCTAAATAGAATTTATGAAAAAATATATACAGACTTTTTACTCTTGTTTACTTGGAACTACAAAACTGCACTCGTCTACCTTCAAAAATGTAGATAGTCTATTATTAACAGCATTATATAAACACTAGAACTACTACGAAACCTACTGTTACATCATAGAATGTATTTCATTACGGTACCTATTAGTTTCTTTTGTATCGAAAACTGAATTAAATTGTCACTGAAAACATAAAAAGAAAATAAAACTTTTAATGCAAGCTCGAGTAAAAAAAAAAAACATTTTTGGACCACTTATAAAAGAACTCTTACATCTCTCTGATTATCGATATTCATTTAGAATTGCAAAATGGCGTTCGAACTAGTGTTGTCGCCTAGAGTTCCTAGTAACGTGGTTGTCTGAATGAAATATAATTGTAGTTATTATAGGAAGCAAAACAAGTAAAATGTTTTTGTTATTATGTAAGTGAGAATAGACTAAGAATCTGATCGGCGGACTGACAGTGAATGGCTTTGGACCATCACTTATAAAAAAGTTCGTGTTCATTGTCTCGCGGCAAGTTTAGTGATGCGTAAATTTTTTACGTTTTTCCGTGGATTTGGTTAATTCAACTAAACCTATCACCGTCTACTGCTGGACATAGGACTGTCCCTGACTGCGCCACAACATTCAGTCCTCAGCTTTACGTATCCAGTCTGCCCAGCTACTTGTTTAAGTGCATCGGTCCATCTTGCTGGGTGGTGTCCCATTCTACGTTTTCCGATACGCGGTGTCTGCTCCAGGACTAGTCTGCTCCAATGGCGATCGGTCTTTTGATAAACATAACCTGCTCAATGCCACTTCAGTCATAAGTGGTCATTCGTTAATCTTGCTCAATCGATTGCCATGTTTAACCACTTACAAGGGGTAATTGTACTTATCATTATGAACAACTTTTACTATGGCAACAAATCTGATTTCAGATTTGTTTCCATCGTGAAAGTTGTTCATAATGATAAGTACAATGACACCTTAAAATAATGCCCGTGAATTCAATTTCACCCTGCAGATCATCTAAGCGGATAATTCCCATTGCCCAACTCTACTCTGTCAGAGAGTCACTTACTTCGGCGTACGTAAATAAAGCAAGGCCGAACCTTGCTTTATTTTCACACTCGTTTCAGCTCACGAGCGTATGAATTATCTTGTTTTATCATCACTCAGCAATACTGTAGCTTTCAAATAGTGAAAGAATTTTCGCCTCGAATTCTAATAATCCAAAGACTTCCCCCACATAAAAATTAAGAAATTTCACCTTTTTAACCGACCTCAAAAAAAGGAGGAGGTTCTCAATTCGGTTGTATTTTTTTATTATTATTATTATTTTTTTTTTTTTATGTTTGTTACCTCAGAACTCCGTTGTTTATGGATGGATTTGCAAATTTTTTTTTAAACTTTAAAGGATATGCTTCCAGATTGGTCCCATTTTTTCAAAATCCAGTTCTGATGATGGGATCCATGAGGAATCGAGGGAACTCCTCAAATATTATAGGCAACTATATAGTAATTTTAATATTTTCATCGAGAAATCAAGCGTTTACAGTCAAAAAGTAACATTTGATGAAGTGGAACTGGTGAAGAAGATCAGATATGGCTAACGGAACTTGACACTCTCATAGATATCACAATCAAGATAGTTAAGCAACTATGACAATACAAATAAACATACAATCCTGAATAGTTATGTTGAAAATTTTATCATTGAACTTATCTGGTGATGATGATGGAGCCGGAAGACAGGCACCGGAACTCCGTAATTAATAACCGTGTTTGGGCTTATTAGAATTGTCATGAAATGCACTTTGGCTATAAGGTACTATCGAACTGATCTGATGATGGAGCCGGAAGGTGCAAGGTTGGCATGAGAACTTCAAAATAAAACAATGTATCCTAGCAGTATTTGGGTTTATTAGAACTGTCATAAGATACATTCTGAATGAAAGGTGCCATTGAAAATTTAGTTCTGATGTTATCATCAATGTGTCCACAAAACAACTTCTGAAATATTAAAGGCATTTTTACATACCAGGTAGTGGTATTTAAATTTTGGGGGGGAAGAGGGGGGGGGGTTGCATAGGTACCACAACTAAAAAGTGAAAAATAAAAACTTTTTTACAAAAAATAAAACCGACTTCCAAAAAAAACACTACAAAGTGAAAAATAATTTTGATTTCGGAAGTCGGTGTCTTCGGTTTTGTATTTTCATTTTTTGCCACAGTCCTTACTTTAACACTTATTGTTATTCTGTTTTCCTTTTAACCTGCCCATACTTCTCCTAAAGTAACATGTAATAGAAGTTTCCTAAGAAAACTACTCATCAAAACGTGAAAATTGTAAAACCCGTGCCGTATAAACAACGTACTCGCGCACAAAAGAGCAACGCTCGTCCGGTGGCGGATGCGTTGACGAGCTCTGTTCGTGACTATCGTCTGTTACGATCGACCCACATACACACAATGACGTACGGACTGTACCCGCTGTACCGACAGACCACATGATATATTGCAAATGTACGAGAACACGGGACGGCGGCCTACCAACATAGATTCGAAATCGATGGAAATGTTGAATTGGATTAGAAGTCGAAGAATGTCGAGAATTTTTGATTTGGATTCGTTTTTGGGAGGAATGGCGTACGTATGCAGTGACCATGGATTGCCGAATGGGTAACCGTCAACAATGAAGCAATGGGGAAATTGATATTATTATGATTTGTAGCGTAATTACCTACCTGTAACAAACACATCATTTTTATGGGGTATATTATATAAATTTGTGCATATAGCCTGCAAGCTATACAGGAATAATTATGGACCTGCGAGTACATATTAACAACAAGTGTATAAGTCAATTAGAAAATATGTACTATATAAAACAGTTTATCTTAAACCTATCTAAAGAAAGCTATTATAAAACAAATAGGTTGTTTCCACATTACAGAGGAGTCTTTTACGAGTTTCAAAATGCATATCTCCATTGTTTTATCAACGCATGTCTCCATTGTTTTATCAACACGTGTGCTGAAACTACATGCTCCATGCAGTCGTGGTACAGTGGCCGCTTGGAATCCTATTCACACATTCTTTAAATATATACCTTATACATAGACATATTTACTTCACATTACCTGTGTACGCGGAAGTAGCAAGGTCTATTTTTAATTGTCATAAGACACGATTTTCGATTCAGTCGGAACGTGCGACGACAAAAAACAATGTGCGGCAAATCGCTCACGACTCACTATCACTTGTCATGTAGCCTAAACTATATTCAGTTACGCCTTTATTTAATTTTTCAGCTTTTTACACCAAATTGAACGAAGTAAATGGCGCATTACTTGATGTAGAATTCTAGGTAAGATATCAATCTGTGAGAAAAAAAGATTTAAGTCAGACAGTAAATTCCTTCATTTTTTTCTGATCTAAAATTTTAATTAAAAGCGATTATATAAAAGTTTTGTATGCTACAGTCCGATTTATAAAATAGTTTTAAAAAGTATTGTTTACTGCTAAGTGAACATATTTATAAATATTTTGATGACAGTCTTGTAATTTTAACAAAAAAGAAAATGGGTAATTCGTAGATCGCATCGGACAGCACTGGGGCTCTACTAGCACAAAACTGCGATGCGACGCGATACAGATTCGCAACTCAAGAAATAACTTACCAATTACTTACTTTATCAAGCGAGCTCACAAAATTTTATGAAGCGACATCCCATCGCAGTTTTGTTTTTGAGCCCAATAGTTTCCCACAAAAATAAGCAGAAGTAGATAATCGACTGTGACATTAAAATAAATCAGTATGAATGCGGAAGTTTGAATGAATGTTTGTAACTCAATCACGCAGCGGCTGAACTTGAAATTAGTTCAGAGGTCAATGCAAAATAGTTCAGTCAGGACGACATGGTTGTAAATCAAATAGATCACGCGAACAACGTTGCAGTCAAATGCCTGTTAGGAAAGTAAGTACGTAATGAAAAAGAAGTATAATGATGCAGTTCTGATTTAACATTAAAATGATGGCGATGAATTAATGAGAATAGGATATACATCGTAATTTCTATGACCATCTTCAGCAGCTCACAGATGCCTGGTATGTGACTCCTCCATGGGCAGAAGCAGTAGATTCTCTACTAATCTGCCGAGTACCCTCAGGCAGGTCAAGAAGAGGGCCATGGTGTTCTGGGTGGTCATCATAGACAACGGCGTGGCGTTTGTCATCAAACCAACCGTGACAACGTTGTCAAGTGAGTTTAAAGTAAACTGTCAGTGGTGTCAATCTCTAGCATTAGCTGGAATGACAGCTCACTAAGGAAAGCGGGATTGTCCGAAAGGGTTACCGCTACCCCGGAACATAAAGGGCTAAGGAAGGAACATGGATGGGTTTTAGTCAGTAAGAGTCGGATACTCCCTTCCGCTTCACTCAGAGCGGGAGAAGTAATAGGATGATTTCCCACCCTGAAAAAAAAAATCTCACTTCTAAGTTTTCACGGTGAGCTTCGACCGAGAATCGACCGGCTGTTCTAGCTCTTGTCCATTGTTTAATCACCTTCAGGTCGTTGAAGTCGAAGCATCTTAACAGCTTTTAAGCCAACGTTTGCCAACTCGTTGTCTTCACCCGAGGCCCTGTCTTCTCCAATGGTCTTCGGCATAATTTTCACGGCATTATATCACATAAGAAGCTGATTTTAGGGCGCTCGTGGAATGATGTTAAGTTTTTTCATCAGAATTATCTCAGTAGTAACCCGAAGTCTGGATTTGTGCCCGTCTGATAGCACACATCACACTCTATTACAGGGTACTTAAACATGACTGGTGAATAGTGGGTGTAGTCGCTATAGATACTCTTCTGACTTACCTTTTCGGGGTAACAAGTGCTATTCTGTAAGAATCACTCCGTGAAAACGTAGGTGAAGTGAGCTGTCAATCTCTAACGTTAGGTGAAACGACATCACGGTCACTTCACCTTGTTCCAAGATCTCACCGTGAGATTTTTACAGAATCGACAGACAGATGCTTACTTGCTTACTGTAGCGGGATAAGGCTTAGCTGCCTACGATAAAGGGAAATCTCACTCGTATAACTTCATAATATTCATCTACCCTCATAATTGGACTGTAACGAGGTTTCTTGAATTGCCTTTGCGTGACTATTTCTATGGCGTGTTATCAGAGGTTGTTACTGTCATGTTTATTATTTCATCACGTTTCCGATTCTAATGTCTCAATAATCGTTACTCATGTAAATATAATTTTACTGCGTTTTCTACTGTTTATGTAAGTTCTAGTGAGGCTTGCTCTTTACAATCCTCCCGTTACTAATAATAATAATAAAAATCTTTATTGATACTAAAACCTTTGACATTGCTTAAGACTATTAGTTGGTTGGTTGGTCATACACATAAGGTAAACCCTGACTCCCAGTAGGGACGTTATAGGCTGATAATTTTTGAAAAAGCAATATCTGCTGTCCAATGCTTCCAAAAATATTTCCTCTTTTGTTCCGCTTTGGAAACCATTCACTTGTGTCCAAAAAAACGAATTAATAGCAGACACGCTGTCAATTTTAAGCTTGATACTCGATAGCATCCTGTTGCAAACTATGGCAGGATACCCTTCTTTCTCCTACTTACTATCTTCCACTAACGGAGCATCTTCTTGGTTATTTATAACCTTTCGTGGTCCACTCGGCAGTCCTTGAAGGAAGTTATAACTCCAACCTGGTAAAGTGGGGCTACCTCGACGGTACGGCAGCAGGGTGTAGATGAGGAGCTATATCGCAAACTATGCTGCACCTCATATCCTGCCCTCTGTGTCCCAAAACATGCAACCTAAGTGATCTCTGAGCTGCCACCGATGACGCTGTGTAAGAGGCAAAGTTTCGACCAACAAAACCTAACATACAGTTGTACCAGTGAAGAAGAAGAATAGTAACACGATACCAGACAATTATCAATCTGTCAAATGATTAGATGCAATTAATTAATTATTGGACAGTCCTTAACAGTGTGTTGAACTATTGTAGGTAGTGCAAGTCATACCAAATTGACAAATTTTTTCAATCGATTTTGATCTTAACCTTCAACGTTCATTCTTCTGGAGAAATTCGACAGTTTAGTATAACTTGATGCCTAAGCAACCGTACTTAGATATATTTTTTTTTTACTATTTTACTCATCGTGCTGTCATGTTTTGAAATGACACAATTGTTGCGATAGCGTAACAACAATGTATTGAAAATGTTATCGTTTACCGGCTGTTCAGGCACTAACACATTTAGAAAGTAATTCAGTACAAGTTAGGTTGAACAAACGACCTATGACTCCGCTTGTTGTGACAATCGTTACAAGAAATATTTCTCAATTCCTATTGGCGAGTTCAGGTTTTGCAACCAATTAATTTCGAACTAATTCAATTCTCGTAGAATGCATTATAATGATAATATTGCCTCCTTTTTGCTCTTGGTAACTGTAGTACAGTCGCCAGTAAATCGAGTTACCACAAACTCTCAAATTTTCTCAATCTGTTTTGTACTTTAACCGTCAACGTCTTAAGGTTTATAATCATTTGGAGAAATTTGACAGTTTGGTATAACTTGATGCTCTGACGACCGTACTATTGTGATTTTGTCACTTCCGACCTCATTCAAGTGACTGCACACAATATTCGAAACTGAGCTCATTTGTTTTTAAAGTAAGGCGGATTCACGACTTGGTTTTGTCATTGTTCGAATTTCGAAGTGATGTTTGAGTCCGTTTGGACCACATTAAGATCGTTCTGTTTCTAGCAGATTTGATCAATAAAACGGAATGCGATCAGCGCATAAACTACGTTGAATTAGTGACATCAACAGCTCTTGAACGCATTTTAGAGGTTCTAATCAAGTTCAGTTTCATTGGTGAAATTGGAACGATCGTTTAAGGTTGAAAGAGTCAGTTGATGTTATGAATATAATTTTTAGTTTTGTCGTAGTGTTTGAGGTGCAAGTGGTTCTTAGAGAATAACATAATATGGGCTTTATTTCCCGCTCAGAGTGAAAGGGAGTGTCAGACTCATACTGACACTCCCATCAGATAATATAGGCTGCGGCCGGCGGCTGAGAGAAGTGTGGTGTCCATGCTGTTATACTAATAGTAATATCAATTAATAATAGCATTAAAAGGAAAGTAATTGAATAAAGTATCAATACTTAAAGTAAATAGTTATATGCCTATAAAAGAACCAGTTGCGGTAATTTAGATTGAAATGGCTCCAGTGGGTAATTTTACTTTGTAAATAGTTTCTTCGCTACTAAAATGTTTTTGTATCTAAAGGGAATTGCCTGTTTAGTTACAATGTAGTAGCATCTAAGTTAAGAGTTAGTTAAAACTTATTTACGTTGGTCTGTGAATGGGTGACCATCTTAACATACCAATTCCTCCCTGTGCTTTATAAAGCATGTTAGCTGCTGGTCCCTGCTGTCATTCGTGGATCTTTGACAGTTTTAAGGGCCCGAGAGTCTGACAACCAGTCTTACCAAGGGTATTGTATTACCCAGTTAATGGATTGTGGAGGTCAGATAGGCAGTCGCTCCATGTAAAATACTGGTATTTAGCTGGATCCGGTTAGACTGATAGCCTAGTTGGGAAAAGTTAGGCAGATGACCATAATGTTGTGTGGTGTGAGTTTTTAAGGAATTGTAATTAAAAAAAAAGAATTACTTATGACTTTATGATATAAACCAAAAAGCTGACTTGAATTCAGGAGAGTTATGTCTTAGAAAACAGCTTTCAGCACCAGCCATTTTTATTTTCTATTTGACAAACAAAACATCAGAATTACATAAAACACTTATTATGACTACAGTCCAAGGGTATAATTTTCCATCTAACGTAACATCGGTCGTCAGGTCAGATAAGTATTCATCTTATTATCTCGTACAGTCAACTGCATGTCCATTGTAACAATTGGACCTCGGCAGCGCGAGTTTATTTTGTAGTAATAAACCGATGTGCTTAGGTCAAGTGTGTTCTATTTATTTATTTAAATGTACATGCACAACATTACAGAACTACTCCCAAAGCGTTGTACAGCATAAAATAGTAAAAAAAATAGAAAAGGATAAAAATACCTACATTTCACAAACATCTTGTTTGAAAAAAAAAGAGAATAAAAACAAAATGTAAACAAAGCTGAATAAAATAAACAAAATACAAACAAGAAAGTGATTCACACTCCAGTGTTGATGTCAGAAGAGCATTAAGCATGGTAAACCGAACGAAAGGTGAATTAGCTCGGGAGACTGTGCGTGCTAACGTCTATGTGCTGTTGATCGTACATTATTTACTGAAAGTTGTGCTTGATGACAAGTTGGGTAATCATTTGATGTGGACAGTACGAACAGTAGTGTTTGCGTAAGAGAGATGTTTTATGGTAATGATATTAGATGACAAGACGATGTCTATGGTACAGACGCGACCAGCACATCAAGCTATCCCTAACTGACAAATTTTCTCAATTAAAAATGAACCTTATGTCTTCGCAATAAAGTTGAAATATTATCAAAGAAATTTGACAGATTGTGGTAACTTGATGTGCTGGCCTCTGTACTTTGTCAAAAAATATTCCATTATAAAAGCAAAGAAAGCTCATTCAATCAACTATGTGTGAATAACTGTAGGTGCTATAAAATCATTACAAACATTTGGAGGCAGTACAAAATTTTATGGTGGATAGACTTAATTTACTTTAACCGTTAATGGAATACACGAATAACATGTTGAAATAGTCTTTTGTTGTCCGTAGTTCAACCGCGTAGTTCTACTAGTAGGACCAAGGGTATTTTTCTTTTCGGTGGTTCTTTTAATCGGACCATAGGCAATAAAATTGGGTAAGCGAGATTGTCCGAAAGGGTTACCGCTACCCCGGAACATAAAGGAGAAAGCAGACCCGGCAGGCTTCCACCCTAACGAGCCCCTTCCTTGCCTCCTACCTACTTAAACCCTCAAATGTAGTATGAACCCCATAGGTTCAAAAGAAAAAATCTCTCGAAACGACAATAAATATAACCGTATAAATCGTTGAGCTCTTATAAGCAAACGACTTCTAATAGGCGAACATCTAAAGAGTTAAATAATTTAATTCACTACCTAATAAAAGAAGAAAATGTAGTACTAATAATATTACCAGAAAACATAAATAATATAAACACAAATAAGCGCTCTTCCTCCTCTGGCCTACTATGCTGCGCCCTACAGGGTCCATAATTGTTACATTCATTTTAAGCCTACCAACTGTTATTGAGAATTGAGAATCCTAATAATTGATTTCTAATACTTTCTTATACATAGAATTATGTATATCGAACATTACATAGAAACAAAACGGAAAGTAACTTAACTAAGTACACAATATACTGCTACACGCTACCGTAGACCAAAAGATATCAACGCTTATCCGTCACCGAACACAATCGTAACAAAAATCCAATAAAATTGTGACATTTATGTAAATTGTTAATACAGTATCGATTTCATCAGCGTTTCACCACACATCGATATGTGCTATTTCATAGAATTGTAACAATAATCAATTCGTTATCGATAGAAAGTTCACGTTCAGGCGCTCGGTCACGTTCGGTTCAATTCTCTTGTAAAATTTTAGTATCAATACTATTAGGTATTCCAATACTTGTTTTGAAAGGCTAGTCTTTGTTAAGATCAAGAGCAATACAACCAGTTTAACTTGGTTCGACCTGTGCATCTGTCTGCACTCTCTAGTTCCGGGTTCGATTCTCGGACAAGACTAAAGCTCGGTCAACTTTTGAATGCACCTTTCATCGACTGTGAAATGAATTCGATCAAATAGGATTCTGTATTCAGTATGAATGTGCATGACTAAAATGTTTTGCAAAGCCACTTACAGTCAAACATCAGATAAACGACAATCTGTTTGTTTACATTTCGTCTCAACCTGTTTACCGCCCACAACAATGCGTGCTAAGACACCATTACATAGTGGGACACATCACTTGAGAAGTCGAAACGTAAAAATTATTGGAAAAGAATCGATTTGTTCGAAATTTAGTTTGTTATTGCGGCGTCACATCGTTTTCAACAGTTGCCATGCAACAAGATATCTGCAAGGAAACCGCTGAGGTTGCGAAACGGGCGAGCGCGGCGAAGGTGAAGGCGGCGAGCGCCAGTCGCCGACGCGAGTGAGAGGCGGGCGCACGAACGACGCTTGCGCTGACCCAGTACGCGCGAAAACGACCCCACGCGCAACGCCGCGCGCGCAACACACTGTGCACTCCCTGCACCAACTACCCAAATATACCCACATTACAGTGATCTTGTGAATTAAACCTTTGTGCTAGTGATAGTGCTCCACTGCTCCCTACATAAGTGCCCACGGAGATTGTGAGAATTTTTCTCGTTATTTGACATACATATGACGTGAATAACGGTGCGGGGATCCGACGCTCGATCGACTCGCTAAAATCCAATAAGTGTTAGTGTATCTTAAAAGCAGTGTGCCGGAATTTTAACGGACTTGCCTAAGCAGAGGTAAGAACGGATGTTTACAGTTATGCTTATTGTATAACTTTAACGGTGGCGGAGAAAGCTTTCTTGTAAGAATCATGTTCGTTAAAAATTAGCAATCATATTTTAGGAGATAATTATGCGCTAAGTTTTTTAGATTCAGAAAAGATGGAAAGTTATAAAATAAAAAATCCGCCCCTAAGGCTACCCACTGACCATAAAAATTTAAGTTTAGTATGATTGATTGCCTCCTGGCGTCGTTTTAATAATCTCCAACGCTCTTAACGAATTGGAGAATTTGAAACCACCAATAATGAAATATTCAACAGAAACAAGTTTCTTTACAAAGTCACCGAGTCTAGTGAAGAGCGAGAAATTATATATTCTAAAACATTCATAACTCATAAAAAGGGTTATGAATATTCAAAGAGAGCGTTTAGACTTTTTTTAAAGTCACTAACGAAAATGTGAGGGAAAACTTAAGGACGTGTTTGCGTCCAGAATAAACAATGGCCGCCGGGTGAAAAGGTCTCTGACTCATCTTAACGTGCGGCACTCGGGGCCGAAGCTTCTGTTTAGAATAAATTTACCTTCGAAACGAACTTTGTATGTCTCTTTAGTAAACAGTGGACGAAGACCGATTTGTTTATATCTGTTTGATTATTCTTTGCGTAAGCCACCATCTGATCTTCGCTGGAAGAAATTGTTTTGTTTACTTTGAAACTCGGCGAAAGTTGGTAGCACAGTTTTTTCATTAAACCAATCCATTGCAACAGTTTTTATTAGTTCCGCAACTTTTTAAATGTTTATAGCTGGTTCTGATTTAAGCACACCAAAGTAACGATCAAAAAAATAAACTAGACCGTGCATTACATCAACTGATCAAATTTCGTTTTTTGACATGTCTTATTTCGTCCAGAAACTTGGTGTACTGCGCAACTTTGCGGTGGTGTCAGCGTATGACGCCATTCATGTTTTAAAACGAGTTGCAAATGAGAGCATTACCGTTCAACAAGCTTTAAACTTTTCACATTTTAATTTTATGGCTACCCGTCTATCGCAAAAAGTTTACAAGTATCTCATCTAAGGCTAAAAAATAGACGAACCAAGTGTCAATTATTGTATAAACTAAACTGTTTACCCGTAAGTCCCACTAAACGAAACTATTATCAGAAAAAAAGAAAAAATTAAAACAGTTGTAAAACTCCAAGCCAAAGATGAATGAGAGTAATTACCAAGAAAGCACGGAAACAATACTTTATAACCTTTGTTCCAACCACTAAGATTTAGCGCCAAACATGAAATTTTACGTTTAAATGTAGAACAACGTTCAGTAAATTATAGAAACTCATTCAACCATCAAGATATATGGCGCGGTCTTGGAACTTTCTAAAGATTGCAACCGTTTATGAACGTTGGATGCGGATATTTATATTGTTATGATGGTAACAAACATTTTATTGTCATAAATTATGCTATAGGTGTTACTTAGTAGCAAAACTCTCAGGGCAATATAAAAGAAGAAATAGCACTTCGATTCAAAAAAGTTAATAAGGAAGAGGTTATATAGAAATAGCTGGCTGGATAGGATGTCTTCGAATCTTCATAGTAAAGAAAAAATTGTCTTATCATGGTGTATAAACCAGCCATACAAAGGTCTCCGATTCTTGTGCAAACACGGGGTGGTTGTAAAAGCACCCTGCACCTGATAAGAATCCAACTCGAGACATATTTAGAGCTTTTTTGTGAACTTGGATGTTTACCTTTTCAACTTTCGAGAACATATCTGTGGATTTAACTTTGTTTGAGGACAATGTTTGCATGAGATATCTCCATGTTTTAAATTTTATCAAATCTAAGGAATTTTAAACTTGGAGCGAAGAAATTCAAGTCTAAACATGGTAGTTCCAAATGGCACTCGGCCAATACATCCAATGCAGAATAAGTTTTTGTAATAAACTTTAAGTTACTTAATTAACTTCTTTTATGTTTCATAAGTAGCTGCGCGATTTATTTCAACAAAATGGATGTGGCCTTTAAACTTATGATCGTAAAAAGGTCAAGAACGTTTGTCTATAACATTTTGAGAGTCCACTTTAAAATGCCACTGCTTATTTTATATACAATGTAGGTATACTGACTATAGATTCAATTATATTGAAAAAATAAAAATAAAATTTAAACTAATTAAAAATGACATTAGTTTCGGAGGTCGTATTCCTTAAAGAACTAAATAAAACAGTTTCTGAAATAAAAACTTGTTACTCCAGGTCCGTTTTATATGAAACTGGTTTCATTTCGAGATAAAAGCTAGATTGTCTTAAAAGGTTATTTCGCAAACTCGTATTCGTTTAATTTTTGTTATATTTCAGCGGATTGAATTCTCAAAGAATACATTTGCATTCAAATCAAATTTTTAATAGTCACATGCTAATTTAATCGATATGTTTTGAGCACCTATCATTACACAGATTTCACTGACCTGAAACTGCCCGTAAGGCAAGACAGCTTTGCAATAACTGCATATTACATCTTGTATTAACTTGCCTAAATTATATAACGTCAACTTGCATTTGATGCAACATCATTACCCCACAATTACGTTCGTTTATGGCACACACTGCTATGATCAGTAGCGAATCTATTTGACAGAATGCACGCCCGTGTGTCCGTGTCTTCACACTTAGCCGTTTCCTGTTTCCGGCTTTCCGCTATTGTTAGTTCAACGCCATATATTCTGTTAAGAACGTAAATTATAGCTCTCGTTTCATTGATGTGATATATTGTTTTACTTGCGTTAGTTTAGATAGTTGCAGTCTGTTTTATGTTTATGATTTGTTTGTTCGTTGTTTGATTTGTATCACGTTTTAACAATAAACATTATAATTGTTTTCGTGTTTATCGGCACGTGTCAATATGCCTAAATTGGTATTTATTTTTATATGTTTATTTGGAAAAGTAACGCTATCTATACTATATATCATTTGGACTTATATTCAAAATTCCGTCAATTGTCGCATTTTTATTGGCAACGCATAATATATTCATGGATGAAGAACCGAAACTTAATGCAGCTACTTCTTTGGTGTGTGAAGCTTCTTAATCAGATAAGTTAATATTATATTTAAGTACATGTTCTCCGACAGGTATTACTAAAATATAAGGAGTGAAAGAAAAGATTAATGTACCAGTAGCTAATCGAGTTGTAAAAGGCTGTTGAGGGAAAGCACTTTAGCTGGCTTTTACAACTTGCCTTACCTTATATAATTTAACGATGGTTTTTACTTTAAATTATGTGTTGTAACAAGTTCTTTTCTATAAAATCGCCATTTTTTTATCGTCTTACGTAACGTCAAAATATTTTTTGTATCTATCTAAATGCTGGTGAAAGTATAGACTACAGATAAGACCTGTGTACATAACTTAAAAAGACACCTACGTCTTTGACTTAAAGTGGTTTTATTATTATCTTTTAACGCTTATCTTTTAAGATATTGTAGGGAGACGTGTATCCAGACTGACTAAATATTTACACATTACTAAAACACTTTTTATGTTTACGAAATGTTAGATTAAATGTTTTTAAGTGGCTTCTATTTGATCACTAAGCTGTAGTTTCCTATCAAAACCTGTGCAATATCTTTTATTTGCCTTTGGAACAGTTGTTAAGTAGCATTTTAAGTAAAACTTTAACTTAATTTTTATTACTTAGGCCCAAAATAGTGCCTTGTGAAACCCGTTCTTTGCCTTGAAAGGTCGTTGTAAATCTACTTTTAATTACAATAAAAATTAACGAGTGTCGTTAGGGTGTTTGAGTAGACGTCTAGAGCGGTTGTACAAGGCGGTCCGGTCCAACCGCCCACTATGCAAAGGGCGATATAATTAGGACAAGGAGACTTTTCATTGTTTTGCATACGCAGCCATGTTCAGGTAGGTTTCATTTGATATGATATATTCTGATTAAGGTTTGGTGGAAAATGCTTAGACCTGAAATTCACAATTGCATGTTTTCGGTTGCATTACTAGTATTGTTTCATATGTAGTGTCAAAGTTTATGTCAATGAATGCAGACGTCATTGAATGATTGATGATTACATATTGTAATTTATGTAATTCTTAATAAATCTAGGTTTTGTGTAGTCGATATAGTTGGTCTTTAGTTGCAAATAATTCAAAATGAAATATAGCGCTTCTAATATATTCATTTTAACAGATTTATTGGGTTGCGTGTTAGGAAAGTGGATAAACATTTTTTCACGGCCTACAAACGTTCAGTTTCCAATTAATTCTAATAACTTTTCTTATCACGATCATCTTCAATCTAAATTAAATCAATCATGATCTACTTTTAGAGCCAGACCAGTTAAATTAACGCTGTAAACAGTATGAGTAATATCAACGACCACTTAGCGCAGTCAAGGTCTTGGTACTTTATACAACAGGACCTGACAAGTCGTGAGCTCTATAAAAGTTTAAAATCCGTCCAGTGTGCAGTCCGTTGGCCCTCGTGACGACCTCGCAACAACCTCGCAGCACCGCATTCACCGCTCCCATTGGTGCGAATGCAGCAATCGCCTCCAAATATAGATTTTTTTATATTCCATGTCACGGAATAGTTTCGGCACAAGCTTTTTAAATATCGAACGAAACGGGCTTAAGTAGTGCAATACGAATTTTAAATTGCTTTCCGATGGAACTAATTGCTTGATTATTTTTTCGGTACTTTTGTTAAAGTAAGAGTTTGGAAATTTTTCCGTTTTAAAGTTTTAACACTTTATGAAGCAAATGAAGATCTTTTTGGGTTATCTGTTGAATTGCTTTTGCAACAGTTTAAATGTTTTGAGTAAGTTATATCTGTAATTTTTGAGGTGCTCATAATAAAGAGCATTCCATCTATCTGTAATCGTTACTTAAGTGTTAAGTCAAACAATACGTTGATGTAAAGTTCACGCACACATAATACGTGATTCCCAAGACTTTAGTGACAAGACTTACATAATTTAAGATTATTGTCTCTAATGATGGAACTACACAAATAAATGTCATTGTCTGTTAAAAATGTGGTCGTTAAAAATATTCACTTTCAATTGTTTTGTTTGACTAAGGCCCTAAACGTGTGAATCGCCTTGAATGAAGTGGTTATCAACACAATTACATCGAATTATAGTAATAAATTAACAGTTATAATGTCAAGACTGTTCTAGTCAGTAGTTTCATGAGTGATGCTTTATTGAAATCCCAGACTTGTCATTAATATCTTAACGTAACACTCGCTTCTGCACGCGAATTCGTCCGCAAGTCGCGAAAAAACGCAAATATTATTTTGTAACCTCACAGGTACACCTTATATTAGTAATATTTACATGATTTGAAGTATAACAATACCTGTTGAATCAAACAAACTTCGTGTGAACAAAATTATATGTTCATGTGACTTAAAGTTACATAAAAAGTCTCTTGCGGTCAGCGTTAAGGAAAATCTCCAATCGCGATTTATTATTACCTTTTTGCATCAAGGAAAGTCCCTCGACCTCCTTAGTTTTTATTAAGATAATATTGTATATTGTTTTTTTTTCATTTTCGATTTTTGAAAATAGTAATATTATTATTCCTTAGCTTTCTTACCATAGGTCATAAAATCGCTCGACGCTCGACGACACGGTTGGCGCAGTGGTTGAGCGATTGACTGCTGCGCACTATGTCGCGGGTTCGATTCCCGCACGGAACAAATATTTGTATGACCTGCAAGTATTTGTTACGAGTCTGGGTGTTTTTCTATTTATAATATGTATGTATTTACAAAAAAAAAATGTATATGTATAAGTAGTATATCAGCCATCTCGTTACCATAACACAAGCATTAGGTTGCTTAGCTTGGGACGATATGGCGCTGTGTGTGAAATGTCCAAGGATGTCCAAGGATATTATTATCGCTGTTTTGGCCTCATAATAATCAGCTAAGTTTATAAGAAATAGTGTTTAATTGATTTCAATTAGGAATAAGGTTATTTGCTCTCTAGATAATTGTCGTGAAATTTCCTCTCAATGGAACTATCAATGATTCTAATAACATTGAAAGTACTTACCACACCATCAACTTAAAACACTTACTGCTGAATCGTTGATTGTCTGTACAAGCCTTTCAAGTAATAAAACCTTTAAGGTACGATGGAAAGCGATTAATTTAATCGATTTTGCATTTACTGCTCAAATCCGTATCATAAAGTGATCGTGTATGTGACAGCCCATATTAATTTCTCACGATCATTTACTTTCCTTCCTCTCACTTCCATGTTTTCTATAGGAAATTAAGAGTGCATCTCTGCGATTTTATGTATGCCTGGTACCTTTGAATACAATTCAATGTTTGTTTTGTAATAAATCTTTTCATAGTTTGGTTCAATTACAATTGTAGCTTCTGCCAGCGGCTTCGCCCGCGTGAATATCGGATTTCCATACAAACATAATCCCTCTTTTCACCCTTAAAGGTTAAATTTTCAAAAACTCTTTCCGTTTTCATTATAAAAATAAGCTTTGTACAAAATTTCACGTTCCTAGTCCCAGTAATTTCTTTCGGCTGTGCGTTGATATGTCAGTCAGTCAGGCAGTTTCTTCTTTTATATTTTGTACTTTTCCGCGACTTCGTCCGCGGAAAATTGCGATATACTGTAACCGTTTAGGCAGCACATGCAAATAATTCTGTTTTCGGAGGTATTTCTTTCCGACTTGGTAGTCGAAAATTGCGATAGCTCGGCTAATATGTATGATGTAAATATAATTTATAGCCTATAGCACTCAGGAATAATGTAGCTTTCTATCAGTGAAAAAAATTTTGAAATTGGATCATTAGTTCCGGGGATTACCCCCCACATACAAACTTACAAATTTTACCTATTTATAATATTAGTATAGATATAGATTGGGAAATAGGATTTCTGTTTAGTATAGTTGTAGTCAAAATTGTTTCAAAGTCTGGTAATGTAGTTGAAATATCTGATATGAATGTGAATATTGCACTAATGCGTTCTTTATCTATTTACTCACGAAGGAAGTTTCGACAAATTAAATGTGTTACTAATATGTGGGTATTTATAACATCCGTTACTATAGCAACCTTGTTTACTTCCTTGGCAGTGTTTGTCGATATCGTCTAATTAAACATATCTATATCTAGATCGTCAGTTTGATTGTTGGTGCTGATAAGTAGCGGTGGAGTTTCTTTCCCATTCCATTTCATACAAAACTATCTTTTGGAAAGGGTAACTAGAATCAATTCTACTTCTTGTGCCTATTTGACTTTGATAGTCTGTTTCACTGTACTGCTTGTTTCTTACATTGTGTTTTTAGATCATTTGCTTTTCATTTCTAACTTTTTGTCATATATTAATTTCTGATCACTTCTTAACTTAGAGATTCTGGGGTACCTTCATAAGTTTTTAGTTCCAGTTTATTTTATTTTATATTTTTAAGTTTAAAATATTTATTGTCGTTAAATGACCCGTTTGCCTCGCGGCTTTGACCAAATACAGACGATGAAAGATAACTAATATGTACTATACTCCTGACATTTTTATATGTTATATCGTTTACTTTTAAGGCTTCATCCTTGACTTTTGCTCGGTTCTGGGGTCAGTTAATATCAAAGTGCTTATTTATATTCTACACTGGTTTGACGTGTCATTATTAACAAAATATGGTGTTTCAAACATATTTATAATTATAGTTCGTTTTTGATGACTACAAAAGTGAGCAAGCTTAGAAAGGTCTATCTAAGCTTGCTCACTTTTGTAGTCTTTCTTAAGCTGAGGCAATGACGTCATTAAGGCTAACTGCAGAGTTATTGGAAGATTGAAGTGATCTCATTTTGTAAACCTTGTCCCTTGTATTAATTGATATTTGAAGCAATATATTGAACAACTAGAATAATATTAATATTCTTGTTAGCCTACCCAGGTAGTTCAAGCAATTATTTTGATTAATATAGCTACACGAAGTTATTTGAATTTTTACCAAAAGCAGGCTATCGTTTAATAAAACTTTGTATACAGTAAACATTTATCGAATTAATTTGTTCCGGTAATTATTGGATCAGCCAAGCTTTCTACTGTGCAGTTATATATACATGTACCGTTTCGGCAGGCAAAGGTTTAAGAAGAAACCGTTCTTATTTTATTTTTACAATTATGAAGTCTCATTCCATTTCGCGGTAGTACACTTGAATTTTACTTCAGATTCAATAATTGACATTTCTATTAAAACTGATCTATTCGCAATGAGGTTCCAAGTACAGTACGGTTTGACTTTCGTAATTTAACAATTTTACACCAACTTTATCAAAATTTCTAATTCCTTTTAAATTTGCTTTCAACAACTAAATAAATCTTCTATATCATCTATCTTATATGTCATAACCGGCTTGTGGTTTGTTCTTCAACATAATTCCATATTAATGCAAGTAAGTGGTAGCCCAGATAGAATCGTGACTGAATGAAGGTGATGCAACGACAATGTCTTATTATATTTCCCTTGTTCTTCTGAGTTTTGTAATAAAATTATTGTCTCGCCGCAGACATGCTGGGTTAATTTATTTGGATACTACATTTCTTTAAAAGAAAAGTGTTGATAGATTTTTGTGATTCTGAGAGCATCAGTATTGGTATGTTGAAATTCTGTAAATGTTTGTATCAACTTTGTTGTTTCCACAGCTCATTGTTTAAAGTTTGCATTGATGTCATTTGTCATTCAGAATATCAATTTCCCACTTGCTTCTTGTGATTGTATTTTCACACGCGAGTTTCTACTTCAAGGCATCACATCTATAATCAAGCTTTTTAAAGGCCTAAACGTACACCAAACACAATGGTATTTTTAAACTTATCAGCACAACCGAATTTCAATGCACAATTTCGAAAGTGACCGTAATTTGTATGGAAATGATGCGCCTTACGCGATGTCCCAAAGACCTTGTTACAACTATTAACATTTGCGTTTTTAAGTGCAAAGCTTTTTGGAAAATCTTTTTGCGACATTGCTCGAGGATCCTTAAAATAAATTGATTATTATAGGTTGTTCGATGAGTTAATGTTGCATGTAATATTTTACTGTTCTACGACCTACTTTCTCGTGATTGGGTGAGTTGTCACATTTATCTTGTCAGTCTTAACCTTATAGGGAACGGGATTGAATCGTCACTACGATGTGACCTCGCGTCTTCGTTAGCATGTTGTATTGACTTTGCATACACCTAAGCTAAGAAAGTGGAGAGAGCATGGGAAATGTAGGGATTGTTCACGTTCACGGTGATTATCTTCGATATGGATGATGGACTAGACTGTCGTTAGTTATGCGTTTGTATTCATGCATTCTTAGTTGAATAGGGTGAATGTTCTTGCTCCGCATATTTGTTCGGCTTGAAAGGCTATAAAGCAATAATGTGTCAAGTTCAAATACCGCATCAATATGAGCTCTTCACGGATTCTGTCCGTCACTTACATTTTTCCCATCACCTTGATCATTCTCCCCAGTAAATTATTATTCTGAACTGTCAACGCTTTCGTCATTAAGTAACAAAACTACGAGATTTTCCTTTTCAAAAACGAGTCAAGGTAATGAGCACGAAATTGTCCACTCGTGTGTATTTAATGTATTCACTTGTTCGCCGAAGTGGTACATTCGAGTCGAAACACTGCTTTATAAGTAGCACTTGAGCTTCCACCGCGAAAGTAAAAACGAATTCACCTAGTGTTTCCATTTCATTTACTACTAGCTGAGGTTTAGATAACAGTTTATTTGAATATGCAGCGCAATGGATTGCGTTCGCTAGACTCTGTTCTTTTGCATGTTCCACCTACGCTACTACGTTGATATATTCATCATCGAGCATTTCATTTTTGGGCATGCTCGGACCTAGTATAGTAGAAATAAGTACGACCGGTTCTTGGCTTTATACCTGTATGGGCATAACTACTGTGATGTCAACATTGACTTACACTCATATTAAATTAACGCCAACATATGTTTATCCTTGTTAGGTCGACTAAGGGTCATATTAAAAGTAGGTCGCAGTCTATGTCTTGTCATATTACAAATAGCTGCTTCGGTGGTCTGAATATCATATCCAGATACGGCTGACTTCAATACTATAGGACTGCGTTCTATATTAAGTATATAGGTTATGGAATAACAAAATAAAATCAGTCTTTTTTTTTTTTTGAGGGTGCGGAATCATCAAGACTATACTGTAAGGTTTGTCTATTTAAACCGCTAAGATGTCAGACAAACAAAATAAACTTTTTTTTTGAGGGTGGGAAATCATCAAATGATCCCGTTCTGGATGAAGCGGAAGGGAGTGTCAGACTCTTACTGACTAAAACCCATCCATGTTCCTTCCTTATCCCTTTATGTTCCGGGGTAGCGGTAACCTTTACGTACAATCCCGCTGACCCGGCAGGCTTCGGTCATAACGGGCCCCTTTCTTCATGTTGACATCTCTTTGATGCGCGCGTGGAACACGAACGATTAGTGTCTATGTCTTTATTTTTTATTTCATATTTGTTGTAAAATAAGTACCTCTTGAAATATTCTTAATGATTACGACCTAGTTGGTGTAAGAACAGTTTTATTCATTATTCATACTTTATAATGTAAACACTTTTAACTTTTGACCTATGCAGGTGTTATGTTAAGTAACATAAACTTAATGAAAGCCAACCTCTTGATACTTGAGGAAAATGAAAGTAGAATATCAAGGATATGTTATACGATAGGCGTAGAGAGGCGTAGTAAAACGATTCTTTAAGTTATGATACGGCTAGCTAGGGCCGATTATATCTATATCGTAGATGTATACGGTTTTAGACATTTATTTTCTTAAAAGATTCACACAATCACTTACAGAGAAAATACAAAATTATAACTTAAAATTACATAAAACCAAAATAAAAAATTGGACATATAGGTTTTTTTTTTTTTTTTTAAATTATTAATAAGCATAAGAAATATGATAGAACAAAAGGTTCGTATTTTGTATAGGCAGGTACAAAAGAATTCTTAGACTAAGAAAAAGCTACTGACAATGTACCTAACGGCTTTTTTTTTTTAAGGCTGGGAAATCATCCAATGACTGCTCCCGAGCGGAAGGGAGTGTCAGACTCTTACTGACTAAAACCCATCCATGTTCCTTCCGTAGCCCCTTTATGTTCCGGAGTAGCGGTAACCCTTTCGGACAATCCCGCTTACCCGGCAGGACAATGTAACGGCTAGGACGACGATTAGATGAGATTATTGGGATGAAGAAAACTAACAGAAAAAACGTGCCATAATAAAATAAGCATCAGCATAATTAGCCAATAATGTTCCCTCTTCTGGGATACCAGGCTTCCTTTCCGTGGGAGTGAGGGTTGTGGCCCGTAATCCACCACGCGTGCCCAATGCGGGTTTTTTTTTATATTTAAACAAAATGCTTCATATACAATTATGCGGGTTTTTTGATGTAACATGTCTTCAACGTTTTGTTTTTAGAACATGCGGTTTTCTCACATCACCATGTATGTTTTCCTAATCAAAAAATATACCCAAAGTAATTAAATAATATAACCAAATGAAAATGTCTGCCTTGGCTCGAACCTATGACCAACAACTCGTAAGCCGCGGTTGTGTCTACTGTTCGACTCACTTCGACCACTGCTCACACACATTACGTATTAGTACGTATACAGGCTAGGGTCTTATCAATAAAAATTACTTTTAAAAAGTATCTATAGAATAATAGATCGTTCGACTTTAATTGCACAGCAACAGTTTAATAACAGATGCAATCTTCAAGTGTTTAGAAATTATTTATTTTTCATGTTTAATGGATGCAGTTTCACTCTATCTGGCATTATGGTCAAACATTTCAATGACTTCTATCTTTTACACGTGGAATATACATATTATATACAGTTAGAACACAATACAGGTCGTCAGAATCCTGAAAGTTTGACAACCGGTCTCCCAGTCTTCAAGGGGTGTCGTGTTACCCAGTTACTGGGTTGTAGCGGTCAGATAAGCAGTCGACTCATGAAAAATACTGGTATTCAGCTGTCAAGCGCTTTGCTTTGTGTAAATCATGTCATCACCACTGCTCTCAAAACGGTGAAACAAAACATTTTGAGCAAACCGTTCTAGAACTAAAATTTATAAGACGTGTTGGATTACAGCCGACTCTCTCTCACAGAGGGTACGCCTGTGTCCCAACCGTGGCAACAATATAGGCTGTTGATGTTAGGTGTTGCAGGTAGGTACGTGTAAACTACTAAGTTTAGTAAATTCTTCCACACATTGATGTTAATGGTGTGACCAAGTTGGCCCTTTGCCTACGACCGTTAAGTTACCCGTTTACAACCGAGTGTCAAGACTTTCGCGGAAAAATAACCGTAGACTTGACAAGTTATTAAGTGACAGTTATTAATCCAGTGTTAATGTTTTTTTTAAGTATGTGGGAGATATTTGAGAAGTAAGCAAAAACTAAAGATACTTAATTGAAAATTATGAATTTTCATTTGACCTCCACGTCCGCCAAATTGCATTTTCTATGACTTCACTAATAAGGTCGAAGGAAAAAAAATTGGCACCTTATTTGTTGAAATTGTTTCAGTAGGTACCTAGTGACTGTCATGTTTCCGAAGCTGGTAAAAAGTAAGCATTCGAATTTGTTGGTAGGGTAAGTTTCAATACCTTTCCAAAGTCCTGCTATTTGAATTTAGAATTGGTAAATTTAAAACGATTTTATTTCTGTAAGTAGGATTGTACAGACACCAGCACATCAAGCTATCCCTAACTGTCAAATTCTCCCAATTGAAAATAAACCTTATAGTTTATGTAATAAAGTCGAAAATGTGCTAGCCTCTGTACAAACACTTTTACACGTAAATTAAAATTTAAAACTAGATGAGGTCGGCGTTTCCCATCCATACTACTATGAGAAAAGAGACCGAAAATAACTCGGAACTCAATCAGTCTTGGTCAGATCATGTGAGGACCACGTAGAGCGGTTTCTATAATGATAGTTTTAGGAAATAATGACACACATTTAAGTGCTAGTCCACTTGAATTTATGTCCACATTATTTCCAAGAGGTAACTGGGCCCCTTCCATGTGCTGATGATGATCACCGGGGTGGTTTTAGTGAGGTAAGAAACCCACACACCCTGGTCATTTCCCCAAAAGTCCAGGCGTCAGTTGAAGGTTTTCCCCCGAAAACAAAAGAAAAAGGTACCCATGTAATCGTGCAGCTCAACTCAGAACTTAAGAAGCTCAACGATTCGCCGAACCAAAGAAATGACATTTGGGTAGACTGCTTATAATACTCAACTTACGCACGCTGCACTTGATCAACAATCACAAATTGATCAGACCTTCGGTATTAAGAACAAGTAATCCCCAACCATACAGAGTTTATACGCGACCGTTTAAGTTACGACATAGTAAAAGTCGAAAGCAATGAGTAAGTAATCATTGAATATGGCTTTCTACGCACCATGCTTTTGTGATTACCCGTAATTACAAATAAATTGTACTATGTAATTTGTCTGTTAGCTTTTTGATTGTACAAATTAAATACAACTTTTGTGTTTCATGTAATTATGTTAATCATATTTCACGGCGCTTCATTTTCGAATTCGAAAAGTGAAATGAATTGGGAGTGAAACTAATTTGCAGTAATTTTAATTTTCTTTGATTGACTTTCCATAGCTTGGTAGATTTATGAGTTAGGTGACGCCTTAATAGCTATAAAATTCGCTTCTAATGTAATTAAACAGTTTATTAGAAAATCGTAATGTCTATGTCGTGCTGCAGATTTTACGTGATCTTTAAATTGTGTCTTTGATACTCTTAAGTTTACCAGTAATAAACTGTTATTAGTTGGTGAGCTTGACAACAGTGATAGCCTAGTGGTGTGACCAACGACTGCCAAGCCATACGTCTCAAGTTCGAACCCAAGGCTCCCTCAACCTCTGATTTTACGGATTCATGTGCGTATTGTATAATTTTCACTTGCTTAAAAATCGGTGAAGGAAAACATCGTGGGAAAACCAGCATGTCTGAGAGATATTTCTCAACAACATGTGGAGCTAAGTCAGAGGCCCATGAGCAGCATGGTAACTCTGACACCAGGTTAGTCACTAACCACACGTAAAGAAAGAAGAAGCTTGTGAGTCTCTTAATCATAATTATTTCTTTATTATTCAAGTATCATGTCTCAATGGTGTCAGTAACAATATTCCCTTTTCCTATGTCATCTGTGGTTTTATACGACGCGACGTAGCAAAGGATTTGGCTCAGAGAGGTTTAGAAAAGACAACGAATACAATAATGCTTGGAAAGATGCTTTCTCCACCAGCAAGTTTAACGCATATTTAAAAATATACTTCTCTCTCTGTTATTTTCAAACGATAGACAGAAACAGAACTATGTTTTAAATATCGATGCGATACAACGGATGATTTCTGGTGCAAGCGGGCCTCATACTTGAAATTTCCAAACACTAAATAAACCTTTCTGTTTCTAAAATAGTTAGAAATTCACCTATTAGAAGCAGTTTGCTCATAAGAGCTCAACGATTTATACGGTTATACTGTGTGTTAGGTTAAACGAGGGACATACTTTCAGGTTGCATAGTAGGTACTCATGAAAATCAACAACTTTGTCCATGGGACCAACTCTGAAATAGGAAAAAAAAATCAGCTGTTCCATAAATTTCGTGAAATTATGCGAACATAAATGTAGTTCCATAGTCAAAGTTGTTCATTTTCATGAGTAAGTAACTTCTGAAAGTATGTTCCACGTTTCACCTAACACATGTCGTTTCGAGAGATTTTTTCTTATGAAACTATGGGGCTTATACGACTCAAATGTCGTATAAGCCCCAGGGTTGGTAGTAAATGCTCAAAAAATGTTTTTCCGAAGTAACCATTATTTACTTAGACAGGTAGCAATATTTAGTTTCAATGTTATTTCAAGCCGTCCATTTGATTGTCATATACTGCCGGTTATACACGTGTTTTAAAAACAGGTAACTGGCACACTAACTAGTGTATTGTTGAACAAAACACTTGTGTCACTATGATTGATAAACATGAACAGGTGTGTTAAAACAAATTTGAATCTTATTGCCTTGTTATAAGAGTGTTCGGAGGCGTTTTCAAAGCTGTTGTCGTAGGGTTGTCATAGAGCTGTTTTTTTTAAAAGAAAATCTAACGCGTCTCAGCAGCGACTGTTTGTTTATTTTCCTGGATTTATAATTATTGCCTTTTCTCGAATAGCTCACACTTTTTTTTTAGGGTGGGAAATCGTCAATTGTCTCCGCCCGCTCTGGGTGGAGCGGAAGGGAGTGTCAGACTCGTACTGACTAAAACCCATCCATGTTCTTTCCTTAGCCCTTTATGTTTCGGGGTAGCGGTAACCCTTTCGGATAATCCCGCTTACTATTGTAAGTTATTACTCATGCTAAGGTTAAATATTTGCCAGATAGCCAGGTGAAAGGGGTGTACTTAGGGTAGGTACAGATGCCAGCACATGAAGCTATTCCAAACTGTCAAATATGCTCAATTAAACATGAACCTTATTCTTTTGTAATAAAGTAGAAAATCTATCAAACTAATTTGACAGATTGGGGTAGCTTGATATGCTGGTCTCTGTACACCACTTCTTACTGACATACATAATATTATTAGTATCACCGTACTTGATTACTCACTGAGTTTCTTTGCCTACCTGCTAACCATTATTGAAGAGTGAGAACCCTGACAGAATAGGGAGTGGTGTTAAATGTCAATCATAAATAGACATGCATTGTTTAGGCTCGAGTTACCATAGTGTCGCGTCAGTTTTTATATTATGATTATGATAAAACTCCACATGACTGTATGATTTACTGCTGATTTCACTAATAAAACTAAACGCGATCAGCCCATCTAAAACGTGTTCAAGACCTGTCAGTGTGAATATTAGAAAATAATGTCACTGACATCTCTTAAACGTAGATTATGCGGTGATCGTGTTCAGTTTCATTGGTGAAATTTGCCCCTAGTAAGGTATACTTACCTATACTTGCTAAGTTTGTAAGATAATGCCAGATGTACAGAGGCCAGCACATCGAGTTACCAATCTGTTAAATTTATTTGATAGTTTTTCAACCTTATTATAAAAGCATGAAGTTCATTTTCAATTAAGAAAATTTTACAGTTTGGGATAGCTTGATGTGCTGGCGTCTGTACCTAGATCCGGCGTATCCTAGACAGTCAGCCTCTTGCTGATGTCATTTACAACGAATAAGGCCAAACGAGAGAACAAAATGCCGGGGCTAACCTTTTACTTCAGTGCGAGAAAGAGATGAAGCTATATTTTTTTTATTTATTTATTTATTTTTTTATTTATTTATTTGGCTTTGACAGTGATTTTAAATTTCAAACTGAACCAGTCAAGAGACGAATTTCTGAATAACCTTCTTCATACGCTAGTGTTTATTTTACATCTTGTTTTCATTTAAAATAACCACTACTTTGAAATGTCAAAGTCAAGTGAACATAATAAATATCGTAACCTACGCACCACACTTACGTTAGCTTGTCACAATATTTTACTGCTGTTTTACGCACATAATTCAAGGAAATTATGCCCTAGACTTTGAAACTACAGGAAGTGCTAATTACACTCATTTATCTATGCGTAAAGAGGTATACATCAAATAGTATATATTCACCTACATAAGACATGTTTAGAGCGAGAAAACGTCGCGTGTTCAAGACGACAGATTTCTTTGTACATTCAAGGAGAGATACTTGCGCGTGAGTCGATGCCGGCAACGGTTTCCATCGGTTATGGCCGTCTTATATGGTTTTCGCCAAAGAATTGTTGGTGGAGAACGGCTTCAGGAAACAGTTTTGTTTTTTAAATGGAAATGTGAACCACTAAAGCTGCGATGTGACCGTCGCCTTTATTAAAAACATAAGGTGAAAATTATTTTAGCTCACCGTCCAATCAGGACCAGGCCCGTGACGGACGTGCGGCGCGTACGTGTTCAACGCGCGCCTCAAAGAGATGTCAGCATGTGAAGGGGCCGAAGCCTGCCGGGTACGCGGGATTGTCTGAAAGGGTTAAAGCTACCCCGCAACGTAAAGTGCTAAGGAAGGAACATGGATGTGTTTTAGTCAGTAAGAGTCTAACACTCCCTTCCGCTCCACCATTTGATGATTGTCCACCCTCAAAAATAAAAAAAAATAAGGTGACATTATTTTGTAATCGCCGTTTCAAACTAATCAGTTTTAAGTAAAACCGATTAGTTCCACTTGATAATTCATAAGTTCAACAGTTTTCAACCTAATAATAGCATGAATTAAAGCTACCACTAAACTAAAGTTAGATAACGACTGCAATTTACGGAATTGCCTTCTCCAATCAAAACTAAAAAGTGGGTACAAGCAGTTGGTGTAAGTCAATTAAAGCTATAATGGCTTACAACGCCCATGGGAACTTAGAGGACAATAATACTAGCTGTTGTGTGTATTGCGCAAGCGATAATCGCCCTGACATAATTCCAGATTGTTAACGTTGTTCGCCACTGTAAGATGAACTTTGGAAATGAGTAACTTTAAAACAGATGAGGGTCCAATGTGTACTGGTTAAGTTTTCATAATGCAGGTTGAAGGTATGTTTACAGCTAAGTTGATGTTGTTATTTTCTTGCAGACCGTTGTGATTGACATTTGTCGGACAAGAAGGTTGACTTGATAACGGAAAACATTGTAAGTAACGGTTTTGTATCATAAACTAATCACACTCAGAGTAGTAGTGAGGAGCTCGTGGTTGAGTAATAACAGCCGCACAGGTCGATCCATCAGGTTAAGCAACACTTGCCGGGGTTGGCCGTGGATGGGTAGCCATCTTTACATACCGAGACTCCTCCGTGCCTCGGAAAGTACGTTACACCGTTGGTCCCGGCTGTTATTTGTGCAGCTTTGACAGTCGTTTCGTTAGTCCGAAAGTGCGAAAATCTGACAGCCAGTCTTGCCAAGGGGTATCGTATTACCCAGTTACTGGGTTGTGGAAGTCAGATAGGCAGCTCCATGTAAAATACTGGAATTCAGCTACATCCGGTGAGACTGGAAGCTGACCACAACATAGCTGGGAAAAGGCTCGGCAGATTGATTGATTGATTTAGAGTAGTACCCATAGTAGGTGGGTACACCCGCATTTCACCAGTTTTGTTTTAAGTCCCATGGTATAGCGGGCGAGCCTATAACGACCAACCGCGCACAGACCCAGACTCCGAGCTGCTACTAATGGAAACACCCAGGAACACTTTGACCAACTCGGGAGTCGAACCCAAGACCTTGTGCTCAGCAGTAGCGCTTGCGACCGCTAGACCAACTAAGCAGTCATGGTTTAACGGTTCAGAAACGGTTTTGTCATACACATTATATATAGCTTAGAATATTCATATAAATATGCATGCAGGTCAAAGTTAAGTAGACTAAGACAAACACACTAAGATCTGTTCTTGAACCAATTTCATCGACAAACTAGCATGCAAAACAGATTTCGTTTTTCTACTACCGATTGTGCAAAACTCACCTAATGACTTATAAATTTTGCGAAACTGATCTCAGCGTTAGCAACAGTGGTTACAAATGCTACAGAACTTGTTAGATAATTTTGTTGTACACAAATACTGGTTCGCACAATATCGTACAAGGAAATATCGTAGAAAATAAAGATTAATATATATAGTCACGATTTGTATGATGATATCATTAGCCAGTTCCTTGACAAATACGTGAGTTATGGACAAAAGACTGGGCTATTAAATAGCAAGACTATTAAGATACGAAATATTTATGAATATTCAAACTGCTTTTGTTTTTTTGCGAAATGTTTTGGTGCTTTAGTTAACATGGTTAAACTTGTAATCAATTGAAAAGATTTTAAAGTACTGATTAACACTAAAGATAGCCTCAAAGTTGCAGCGGACTATGAAAAAGAAACCAATAAAATATTCACAATTTCTAATAAAAGAGAAGGTACAATAACACTAGCCTCAAAACTAAATGACGTAGAAAATTTAATTAAGAAAGCATCAAATTGATTACAAACAAATACGGATCGAACAAAGTTACAGACGAACCAGGTTAAACAAATAAACACTTAATTAACAGAGGCATAAAGACCATTAATAATGCAGCTAAAAGAGAAACTGTAGTAAAAAAGTATCGAGGTCTCCCCGTGATGGAATCTAGACCTGATGCCCGTTCATTCAGATGTGACTGATTATACCGTTAGCTCTCTATCACTCTGTGTAATATTGATGGATGGACAAAACGATATGATTATAACGTCACGGTTACTGGCAAATATTACAATTACATAGGAAGGAAGTTTTTTGATTCTATGACTGACATACATATCGTTGGGTCGAAAGTTGGAATTATAAAGAATGTACTGTATAATTTTGGAAGTAGGAAGATATACCTGCACCGAACCGTCGCTATTAATAACAGTAAGTTAAAATGTTGGGATGATAATACTCACCCAAGCAATGTATAACAATGACTGTACTACTAGTAAAATTAATAGAATCCATAAAATATTGACTTTCTATGGATGTTAATCAAAAATATAATTTAGATATTAATAAAAATTAAGTGCAATTTTAAATTGACTTGTCGATGAGGAAAAATTTGTTTCCAGTTCATGACAAATTGGTTTCAAAATCTAGACTCGGCAAGCAGTTGATGCAATTAAATTAAACAAGAATTTGATGAAAACGAAAGACGACATGCCTATTTATATTATAATGGGCGATAAAAAAAGTGTCAAAGCAAATAACAAAAGTAACAGAAAGTGCACCACCATTAAACAATTTCGTTATACAAACGTTTTAACGAATCAGCGAACCAGAGCTATGTTTCAGCAATTTTACATTTGTATTTATTAACAAGAAAATAAACCTTATTCTTTACTGAATACAGCTTTATAAGCTAGCAAAGTTAAGTTTTTTTCTCGAACTAGACGCCAGATGTTTTCGAAATGCCTCTCCGAGTGGAAAATTGTTAGATTTCGTGTTAGGTCGTTGCCCGTTCAGTGTGACCGATTAGTAATTACTCTGATATCCATCCAAGTGCAATTTTAAACTGAAACTGTTAATGCCGTTGCTTTACGCTAAACCGTCATCACTCATGCAACTTGCAAAGTCTTGGTTATCCGAAGTACGAGTTCGCTTTGTCTTTCAGAGTACGTTCGTTGCTATGTTCGAGAAAGTAAAGTTCTTACTGCAATTACATTGTTATCTCTGCAACAGCATGACGCAAGTTCTTTGTTACAAAGTCAAGGACCCCGTCTTGTTGTTTTTAATCGGCAACTTCCAGTTTCTCGAATTGTGCGCGGAATTATTCTTTTCCTTGAGATTTTATCTCCTTCCTCCTGATTTCATAACTCCGTAAATGGCTTCTGAGATGGGTTCTGAGATGTGTACATGCACGGCCTAGTTTTCTGCAGTATAGCTTGTGTTTGGATTCCATTTGGTGTTTTCCTCTTGGCTCGGATGTCACAATGTCATTTGTTTATTGTTAGGCCGGGGTCGTATTGATATCACCCGCAGCCTTTGTGCAACTAAACCTCGTAACGATCACCGATATTATTACAAATGCTACTTTACGTTGTATTGTAACGTATATTAGTCAAACGTTATTGAAATCTTGAAGCATAATTATCACCTTAAGATATTTGATTTGCCAATCTGATTCGAATACGAATTCATTTTCAACTATTCGGACAAAAAACGATCAACTGTTTCCATCAATAGTCAAGTTGCAATACGATTGCCTTTTTAATATTCATCCGTTATACTGTTATGAGTTTTTATGGAGTTTTCGAACCGGCACAGAACGGTTCTCTGGTGTGATGACCAAGATTTTGAAGATGATTCACGATATACCTTGCATGTTTGTATCCAGACCGGTGCAGATATTTCAAACTCCGTTGTAATCTATGCCTATTCAATTTAAAACTGGTTCTTTGGATTAAAAATTAAGTATGTAAAATGTTTGATGAGATATTTCAAATTAATGTGATTCCGAACCACTTTCGTCAATCAGAACGTGAAATTAAAGCAGATCAAGATTATTTTCCCATACTTGAAAAACATGACTATCAGATAATGTAGTCAATGATCAACATACGAAAACAACAGTTAGAAATTCTTGATATTTTAAGATTCCGATTGGAAGGAGAAGTGAGTAAAATAAAACATAATTTTATGGACTAGATCATTATCATCCGCCTAGCCTTTTTATGTTAGGGTTTCGCTACCAGTCCAACCGGATGCAGCTGAATATCAGTATTTTACATGGAGCGAGTAGTCGATTACCTATCTGGCATTCACAACCGAGTTACTGGGACAACCATTCTTTCCAACGGGTATCGTGTTATACCCGTCTGAAAGAATGGTTGTCAATCTTTCGGGCTTCTGACGACCAGTTACAGCTGTCAAAGAACTATTAGTGACAGCCGGGACCAACGGCTTAACGTGCTTTCCGAGGCAGTGGACTGCTCGGTAAATATCAGCCACTATTCTCACGATACCAAAACTAACGAAATTAATAGGATATTTGTGAAGGAATCCTAAATAACTGGTTTCTTTATGTTTATAACAGGTATTGGGATAAGTATTCTTTTATGTATCGTGATCGGAACGAGTTTGTGGTTGGACTAAAGCCTTTATATTGTAATTTCCAGACGGTATAACACTTAGCTGATTGTGCGGAAAAGTGTAAATCATATTGTATATTCTGGGTGCATCGTCTTCACATATAATGTTAATGTTATAATACATGTATACAAAACATTGTGAAACATTTTAAAAGAGTAACGGTGGAGTTTTTTGCCCATTCTTCTCCACACGAAACTACCTTTTGGAAGGGGCGACTAGAATCAATTCTATTTCTTTCATTTTTAAGTTCAAAAGTGCCATTCTTGTGCCTATTTGGAATAAATGTTTTGACTTTGACTTTGTAAAGTAGACCCTGTGGAGTTTTTATATTCATGTTCTGCATTAAATTTTACTTCAATAAGCCTTTACATATTTACAACAGCCTCGAGACGTTTCCTTATAGATATAACTAGCTGACCCGCGCAACTCTGCGTCACCTAAGAGAGAGAGAGTGGTTAAAATGCTCCGCTCCTATTGGTCGTAGCGTGATGTTATATAGCCTATAACCTACCTCGATAAATGGACTATCCAAAACAAGAATATTTTTTCAATTCCAATCATAAGTTCCTTAGATTAGCGCGTTCAAACCAACAAACTCTTCAGCATTATAATATTAGTATAGATTACGTTAGGTCTCACAAATACCTTCAAAAAAGACGACGAAAACTTTGAAGAACCCAAATAGTTCGATGACGTCAAAACTAGAAACAGCTTAAACAATCTTTTTTAAGACTTCTAATGAATTATGGATAAACGAAGTCTATCTTTATACAATATAGAAAACATATAGAAAGCCGTTGATTGATACCTCGTTAAAAAAGTTTGCTTTCTATGCTTAGGAGCAAGGTAAGGCCTACCAGTCCACCTTGTTTGTCTGTCTGGTACAATAAGATCGTGTGATAAGAACTCGTTAGATCCGGCTCGTAAGTGTCAATGTCACCGATTGTTTATTTATGCACAATTGTTATTTTTCATTGGCTGCAGACTTGGAGACATTAAATTAAAAATGTTGGTATTTTGGGCTGGATAAGTGGCGTGCATTTTGTTTTTTTAATTGTTTTGAAATGTTACTTTCACAATATATGTGCATGTATGTCTTTTTGCACGGAGTTGCTTATTATATTCTATATTAGTGTTTCTTACGGGTACTTTTAGTAACAAGTCGTTAAAAGCCCGAAAATCTGACAGCCAGTCTTACCAAGGGGTATCGTATTGCCCAGTTACTGGGTTGTGGAGGTCAGACAGGCAGTCACTCCATGTAAAATACTGGTATTCAGCTCAGCCGCTCATCCGGTTAGACTGGAAGTCGACCCCAACATAGTTTTCCAACTATGTTGGGGGGGGGGGGTAAGGTTAGGCAGATGATGACTTTTTGTAACAAACCCTTTCATTCAACCTCTTAAAACCCCAAGAACGTGACGGAACCAGCCATCATTCGCTTTTAGATTCGATTTGATTTTCATATTTATTCGAATTTATTTTTTAAAGCGCGCGACCCACCTTCCGTACGGGCACTCATCGCTGTCATGCCTCACTGCTTCCCGTAACAAGATCTCGATGGAGTCGAGTCGTTAGAAATCGTCTCGCACTGATATCGAGTCTAGAATCGAGTTGACACCTCATTACAACGATATCCCCGCACTTATCAGAGTATGTGTTGATTTGCATAGGCATTTGAATAACTAATGTTCATGTAATAGTGACATCGCTTCATTCGATTTTCTTATTTTACATTGTGTGTTGCGTTTCTTTTACTTTTACGACTGATTTGCTTCGTAATGAAGCTAATCAATGTAGGTAATTATTTTTATAATGATACTTTGGAATTCCGCGATCGACTGGTGGAAGTGTTTATTTTTTCTATATTTATGGTCTTCATTATATACTTAATTTATGTAGGTATCCATCAGTTTTGTTAGTATAATGATACTTCAGTTTTAACCTACATTGAATATGTAAAAGCTTAATCTAAAAATATATTCTTCTCAAACTTTGTGTTGAAATTAATTAAGGAATATTGCAAATCAAGTTTCGAATTTCAACAAAATGCTAAATATGTTAATATCATGAAATCGAATGCAGTCACGACGTCGCCATTTTGTGGTGTCAATTTATTTAGCAATATTGGTATTATTAAAGAACTATTTTAAGTAGTATTGTTTGTATACAATTCTGCCACACTTTCTAACAGAATAATTTAATTAACCTTTCGTATGCGGTAATTACAGACACAATTAAAAAGCCATTGTGTCTCGCGTAGATCTGCGTTCAAATGGGTTAATGGCACTACGAATTCCAGGTATCAATGATTAATGAGGATTTGAATAATGATCAGCTTGCTTGGTAAAATACTTTTTAGGTATCGATAAAAAGCATTGCTCCAAAAACTAGAACTTTATTCTCAATAAATAGTGATAATTCTGAATGTACCTCCTCTTCGATATTTTTTTTATTTAAAGTTATAAATGACCGCATGCTTCCGTGCGTATAGATGCCAGCACATCAACCTATCCCAAACTGTCAAATATTGCCAATATAACATAATCCTTATGCTTTTGTAATAAAGTTGAAATTTGACATACTGGGGTAGCTTGATGTGTTGACCTCTGTACAAAGAATACCTATTTGTGGTTTTCCATTTACTTGTACAGCAATTCTCAATATCCTTGTTCGAAGTTCAAATAATTCCATTTGATTGAAGCGCGCCGTTTCTTTTAAAGTGTCTGGCAGTCAATATTTATTTTAGTGCGTCATAAAAACGTTGCTCTAGTGGTTCCAAACGCTACTGCCTATGAGGTCCTTGGATAGATTCCGCGGTTGGGCAAAGTATTATTGGGTTTTTGCATCAGGAATCTCTCAGTAACTGCCTAGTGATGGCAATAGTTTCGCCCCCTTATTACATGGGACGCAAATATCTATTATGGCGAAGTGAGGGTATTCTAGACTATAATGTATACCTCTGCTATTTAAAGCATAGATAGCAGTTCGTTAACCGCTTACAATTCCGCAAATGTTGTTAGTAATACTAAATTCAGAAAACTTATCGTAGGCGCTGTTCAATCGACCTTTGAACCATTCCTACCTTTAAGGCTCTTGCAGACAGGCGACGCGAAGCTAGTTGAAAAACTCGTACAAATTGTTTTACAAGAATCGCGTCGCGCCTGTCTGCTAAAGCCTATAAACGAAACACGACTTTCCTTTATATGGCATAATGCATTCCAAGTTCCAAGCGAGAGGAATCTTTAATTCAAGTGTTCGGGGGCTAAATAACGCTTATAAACATCCTCAGAGCCACAGACCGAGAGGTTAACAGTGCAGCATTTTTGCAGGATCGTGTAGAATAATACATTCATCACGCCTTTTATTCCCGAATGGTTAGGCAGAGGTGTACGGTCTATATTACACCCATATATCACCAGTTATGGTTAAGTCCGATGTAATAGGAGATGAGCAATCAGGCTCAAATCTAGACTTTAGGCTGCAACTGAGAAATTTCTGACGGAACCCTATAACATTTTGCCCGACCCGGCAATCTAACCTATGACCTCATGGTCAGTAGTAGTGCTTGCGACCACTGGTACCTACTCCTGGAGGCAGTTAGAATATAGATATCAATTGGCAAATATCCAGCGGACAAAGGTATTGGCTAGGTACTTAGTGATAAGTAAATAGGTTTTGAGTTGAAGTCTTATTCATTGGAGTTCTATGGTGAAATAAATAGACGCGTTTTGCACCTAATTGGCACTTCAAATTAGTAAATGTGTTTAATGATAAGCATAATATGGTTAATATCTTAAATTGTACAACTTCTATAAACATGCGGAGTTTACATGTAAGTGATTGTTGCACTGTGGCACTTACATTTTTGGATGTTACTTTTAGCATACAACCTGTGTGAACAATCGTTAGTGAACCAATAAATAAATAAAACAGCTCTCCTTTTCTGTCATCTTCAAACGATTGACAGATACAAAACTATGATTAAAATCCGTTTAGCGCTAAACGTTTTAAGTGATCTGTGGTGCACGTGGGTGCAAAATATGAATGAGATCAAAACATGTTTGGTTGATGTTCCATGTCCTGTATCCTTATTGCAAACAATGTCTTCACAATAATGTGTCAAAGAAGATATGGCTAGAAAGAAGCTGGCTAAATAAGTAAGGGAAAAAAGACGACACCACTCTGCGTATCTAGGTACCAGAGATAAAAAAAATCACAAACCTCCTTTGATGGATATTTTCCTTCACCTTTTTTCACTTCATTTTCATTGGTTGTTGGTTAGTTTTCGCACATTCGCCGCTACGCATCCGAAGGACAAGAGAATGATGACGAGGATGACCTATACTTGAAGTATCTTTGTAGTAACACTGAAACCGCAAAGGCAAAAATAGAAAGGAAATACATACATAGACACCACAATAGCATATGCAGAAGTGTTTTCAAAAGTCGAAGTGTCTTTAAATTCGTACAATTTACTCTTACCAAGAGCTCGTCCTTATTAAAATGTTGTAAAGTCATTATTATTGATGTTAAAAAGATTGCTGTTAGTTGTAGTCTTTTCGCAAGGTTTTGGTTTCAAACTGTCGCGTAATTTGCGAAGGCCGCTCAGATATGATAGTTTGCGAATCGGAATGTAAAGTTTTGTAACTATATTTTTATGCAAATGTTGGGTCAGTTTATTGAAATTCATTATTATACAAACTACTTACAGTATGAGTACAAAGTATACAGAATAATATCTACTATATTTGTAAACATAGAGACTACCTTGTAGGTACTTGCTCACGTCTGTGTGTGTAAACAACAATGTAATTAAAGACAGTTGTTTTTTACTATTACATGTCGAATTGGATGGATTTTGATGCAATATAACCAAGTTCAATAAAGTAAAATTTCCTATTACTTAATAATGGTTGTTTTACCATTACATGTTGAATTGGTTGTATTTTGATGCAATATGACCAAACTCAATAAAGTAAAATATCCCATTACTTAATAATATTCCAGTTATTCATGAAGCAAGATAAACGAAAAAAAAATCCTTCAGCGCCATCTAGCGGGAAAATGGGAAATGGGAGCTGACCGTATGTTTTACCTTAACCATCTCGAATTTAATATAATGAAATTCCATCATAATGTGCAGTTTTCTGATCAATATTTTTTTTCGAGACTAACAGGACAAACAAAGCAACAAAACTATCCTCTTTATCACGTAGTATGAGGTTTCAATCTTAGCGAGCGTCTTAACGAAAAAAACCGAACTCTAATGAGCCATTTTCTCCATATTGAAGCACGCATTTATCCGCCATCTTAACATATTCTTAAGTACCTACTTACTCTGCCTACGTAGACACGTAGTTTCCTCCAATGATTAGCGTCTGTGAGAATAGGAAGACACCACTTTCTCCGCCATTTGCGTTTTGTTTTACTTTTTCATGTTCCATGTTTGAAAATGCTCTTTGTTTTAACGGTCGCGCCTTTTATGGTGGTGAAAAGGTTTTGTTTTTTTTTCAATCTGATCAAAATGAGTAGGTACAACCAAGTAAAATAAGTTTTAACGATAAAAAAACTTGAGAGGTGCCAAGGGACACCCGGATGGAACGAAGTTCCTTTAGATTAATTAGAAGACAGGTTATAGTGCGTACTTGCTAAAAAAAACCAACGTCACCGAAACCTACGTCACCGAAACCTACGTCAGCGAAACCAATTTCACCGACACCTACGTCAACAAAACCAACGTCACCAAAACCTACGTCACCAAAACCTACGTCACCGAAACCTTCGTCACCGAAACTTACGTCACCGAAACCTTCGTCACCGAAACCAACGTCACCGAAACCTACGTCAACCAAACCTACGTCACCAAAACCTACGTCACCAAAACCTACGTCACCAAAACCTACGTCACAAAAACCTACGTCACCAAAACCTACGTCACCAAAACCTACGTCACCAAAACCTACGTCACCAAAACCTACGTCACCGAAACCTACGTCACCGAAACCTACGTCACTGAAACCTACGTCACTGAAACCTACGTCACCGAAACCTACCTCACCGAAACCTTCGTCACCAAAACCTACGTCACGAAAACTCTGAACACAAAATATCTGGTTTGCTTTCTATAAGAGAGAGAGAGACAGACAGAGAAACATGCGACGCCGCACAGCTTACAATAGCTTACTATAGCAAAAAGTGTCGTGACAACTTTTTCGTAAGAATTTTTTCCGTCTAGCCCCCTTTCACAACGCGCGATAAGGAACTTCGTTCCAAAAAGTACCTGTACCTCTTTTTGACGTATACTCATAAATAAATAATCGTACTTAGGTTAAAATTATGTTATTTTTATTCACAAAATTAATAAATCATTCGTGTCAGGACCACTGATTATGAAAAACTAGGTACGTAGTTCTCGAAGAGCTATATCAAAACTTAATCAGTTCTCCAAAAATAAAGTAAGTAATGTCTTAACGGCAGAATATAAATTTCGCGTATTTTGACCCAGATAAAAGTTTCATATGATTTTATCATTTTACAACTTATATAATGCGGCATTTTATAGCCTGACCCTTAAACTGACATTTCAGACTCTCAATGTCAGTCACTTTCAAATTGTGTTCTTTTTAAACCTGTATTCCATTAAAAAAATAGATAAATTAATGTTGACAGTTCTAGAGCAGATTTTTTAAAGTTATATTACCTAGTCTATCATGCCAGATGTTGCTAGAAAAGTATAATATTATTAGAACCAACTGATGCGTGACGCGTCAACGACTAAAGGAAATGAAATAAATAAATAAATCATTTATTTGGACCAAGAACTTTTACACCTTTTATAAACCTGCCAAATTCCGTAACAGTTTATCAGCAGGTGTAACAGTTTGTCGGCAGAAAAATGAAATCGTTATCATGTGAGGATCTTGTAGATGCGTGTCTGTAATGGTCTTTGCAGAAAGAACCACGGCAATTTTTAGTAGATCTTTCCGGTGCAAGCATTTGTCAATAATCGTGCCGTAAAGAGCTCAAAGACTCGATAAACAATACCAAAGAACGGACATTTGGGTAGGCCGTATAACATACTCAAGTTCCCAGACTGTCATTATACATATAGTAGATAATAGATACCTGTAAAACGTATATAATAATAACACTTACTTGACTCATCATAATATTAATTTGATATTACAAAACGTCAAGTGAGCTCCGATGTCATCACAGCCCTACTTCCCTGTTACATAGACACTCAATGTAAAACTTTTTTAATGACTTGCATGAAAGTGAAAATAATATGTTCAAGTATCTAATGACGCGTTAACTCTATGGTACCGACACATTGCTTGGTTCCGGGGTGTTCGTTCATAACTGTCAAGCATATCAACATTTATTTTTACGTAGGTACTTACTTAGGTAACTAACAGAAATAGGCTGATGATATAATTTTGTCATTTTTTTACAAAGAGGAAACTTGTTCTACTTATGTTTTTTAATGGCCATCTGAATCTACTTTTTAGGTTTTTAATTCTCTTGATATTTATATTCGGTATTTATTTTTATCATTCAAGGCCGATTTGACATTAAAGTCAAATCAGATATTTGTTTTTTACGACCTCATAAAACTATTTTTTCTTTAAGATCTTTTGTATCTTAACAAGGCAAAGACAACTTTTATTATTTTCGAATTCATTGCGTCTGTACCGTATCTCGTAATAAATTAAACACCCAAACACGCAACGTCAAAAATAATAAGAGAATATTATTTTATCGACTGGTTTCCAGCAATCGATACCATCAAACAAGCAAGCAATGCTTACCGATAAAACATTATTCGAATATTCGCAGACAATCGTTAAACCCGCACCTGTCGCGCGTAAAATCGATCGCTATAGTATGCGCAAACGCACCAGTAGAATAGAAAGCGCGGGAAAACGACATAATGCGCGGATTAAATTTGGTTAAATAGCCAACGAAAGTTGTTTCGTATTGGTATGTTAGAAACTTTATTTTATTGTCTTTGGTATGTCCATGTGCGGTCTCCTTACGGAATTGTAAAGCCTTGTTTAGGAGTTACTGCCTTGTTACTGTCAGATTGAAATAAAAGGTATAAAGGTTTATGTGATGGCAGGTTCGAGCAACAGTGCACCGAGTTTTATAGTAAAAAGTTTTTGATACTTTACGTCAAGCATTTTCTATCTGTTTAAATTTTTTTTATTATTATTTTAGATACCTCTTGATTTTTCAATAGTCGCACAACTTTCACCTGAAAAGTAAATAATATTACCTACAGTTGGACATATTTTTATAGAAAAACTGTCAAGGTGCAATATTTCATCCACAGACAAAATTTGACTATTGAAAATCAGACTAAATTGACAAAATTTGACTATTGATGTTGTGTTATTATTAATTAATAATAATTGCTAGGTAGTATAAAGCGAATATTAGTGGGTAATATTGTTAGTATATTTTATTTCAAGGAAGAGATTTTCAGTAGATTGCAGACTAGGGACAAACCTGAGCGGAAAAACGCAGCCAAGCATCAAACGGGTTTTCTAGCTTTATCGTGTTCCATATAAGGCTTTACTCCACCCACACTTTTCGGTGGGTTTTGCTGGTCAGTCCTTTTCGGAGATGTAAAAATTCCGTTCGTGTCACTTTTGGCCTGGTCTGTCGCGTGTCGGATGCTTGGAATGAAATTGTTTTAAGTACATGTAGCTGTATTATTGTATCTTGAAAGAGCAACAACTTCTTATGTGCAGTTTTCCATAAAGGGAAACGAAAACCAACCTCTGGCTCCTAACGATTACATTAATTCTATGACGAACGTGAAGTAACAATGAGCAATTATGAACACGAGAGTATTTCTTTGGCGCGTAATTAGTAGTGTTGCCATGTTTTAAAATGATTGAAAGAGGTTTTTGTTGTTGGTTTGATTACTAGGTCTGGAGGGAATCTGTCTTCAAGATAACTAGTAGGAGTGCCTTTATAAAAGATTAATTTTCTACAAAGTATTGCCTGCCATTTTTTTTTATTTTACGCTCAACAATAGCATTATTTAGATGAAATTGATCGTTTATTTTATGTCAGGTTAAACAAATTCAATTCACAATAACTATTCTGTAGGTACAAAATAACGCTTTCAATTTTGTTACACGTGTTTGGATTCTGCATAAAAAAAAATTGTGTGTAAAATTATTTAACCTTTTCAAACAAGTTTTAGATTCGACACGTGAAGCCTAGCGATGTTTCCAGTTAATCTGGTCTTAACACTTATTTAAGACTGACCAGTGACCATCATAACCATAATTTTTTCCGCCCGAGGCCATTTTCCAGCAAATGGAAAACGTTCGAATAATATTCCTAGTTTATCTTCCAGGAATAAATGGCTGTCCGTAGAAATGTAACGAAATGGTTACTCTAACTAAAATATCCTGATTCAACAGTTAATTTGTACTCATGCACGGAAACCGATGCTTCGCATACCTTCACGTTATTGTATCGTGCGTGATTTTTACGTGTATCCAAATGTACCAACATAACAGACGCGACAGCCATCTTAGATACGGCGATACGTGATCAAATGTAAATTATATCTTCGGATGTCGCTTGGAATGCTGGAATTCTAAAGATTTATTGTCTGTTACATAGCTTTATAGTAATGCAGGTAAAATCAAATGATAATTGAAATTAAATGCAATGAATACCTTCACGATTTGTACAACGCGACATCCACATTGCCCGCGTTTTTCTTTACGTAAATTAAATAAGCGCGGGAAATTCAAAATTCGAAATAGGGTTGGTTGCATGACATTTTTTTTATTTTTGCACATGTCACGAATGTCTGTTTATTATTGTATCTGGTGGGCACGGTAACAAGGGTCGAAGAATAATAGTATTATTTAGTTGCTTTGTCGGTTAATACTTGGGGCTTTAAGTGCATGTGTTTCCAGAACCAGCTGTTGTTTTACATAAATATAATTATTATATGAACTTAACTCACCTGTATGAAGTGCGCTATGGAATCATACAACAGCCATTTTGCAAAAAAAAAACTAAGCGGAAACTGCAACAGCCGTTTACCTTGTTTTTATTAAATAATTTCAATGTCGGACAGGAAACTTGGACTAATAATTAAGATCTTACGAGTTATTTTACTCATTGATTTGGCTGAGCTCATCTTTATAAATCGCAATAAATCTGACATCATTGTTTATGCGGATTATTATTTTAAAAACATAATTATACTTATTCCCATCATCAATGACGTCAACCTACCTACCTACCTTTATAGGGTTCCATACCCGAAGGGTGCCAAACGAAGCCCTATTACTAAGCCTCCGCTGTCCGTCTGTCCTTCCGTCTGTATATCTGATCAACGGGATCAATCTAATGAACAGTAATAGGTAGACAGAAGAAGTTTGCACAGATTGTATATTTCTATGTACCTATAACAACAAGAAACGTGATCTTTTAATACTGAAGTATTTTTTATGTTTTGGAACACACCTTCATATATGTGAGTCGGACTTGCACTTGACCGATTTTAATTATTATTGCGTATATCCTCCAGAATAGTCTATACGTGTATATAAAAACTTAAGCGAAGCAAAAGGGTAGACGATCATAACAGGTGGTGTTCTGTGATTTCTCCATACCCCCATGTGAAGATGCCGTGAGTATAGATATACATAGATAGATTGATAGAATACTCCATGTATGAATGTATGTAGTAAACTTATACACACACACTTCACATAAACTTATTTTCTTTTATACCCCCAGACTTTTATCTTGTGTATCTTGTGTGCAATTTTTCCTTCTGCGTGTCGATGGAGCTACAATTTATCAAATTTTGCCTGGAGCGTCCAAAACGATGGAGTCAAATTTAATTCGAAATTCAAATGTAAATCTTGCTTTTGAACATGGAGAATACCAAGACTGGTTCATTTTACGCAACATTTAAGTTCAATTAGAATATTTCATGCATCTGTGTATGCTCAGGTGTTTCCTAATATTATTGGTATGCCTGACGTTGTTGATAGAAACATGTTTGTGTTACACAATACTCTGTGGCCTGTATGAATTTTTTGAATACCTACCTGTTTTTGTTTTCATTTTTAATTGTAAACAAACTGTTTGAGAAAATTTCTTTGTTTAACAATAATAATTATGTTCATAAGCTATGTCTTTTGACGTGAACTTTCCATCGCAAAGCAACTTCGTATGTAAAGTACTAAAATGTGACACATAATTAAAAAAAAAACAATAGGTATCGTTGGCTTCGTGCTCCAGTCATCGACAAAACTGCTCTTTTTTACATACTTGCGTAGAAAGCTCATATTCCCATGTCACAATAGGCTTGGAGAGAACATGCTGTTCACAGGCTTACATAACGGCGGGGCTTCACAATAAGTGTAGTCCGTTGGATATGGCAACTAATTCTACAAGACAATATCAAGAAAGTGATTGCCAGTAAAAAAATAATGAAGAATCTATTGATGTCTGTAATTTGTTTTTTTGATCGGTGCACTATGGTATTTTAAGGCTTATTGTTCACTTGCGAACGGCACATGCGATTGGCTTTGTGGAGCAGATTTCATTATCATATCAATTGATTTTTTGCACGTTGGTCTCTCACTGCCAAGCCGTTTCTTGATTTTAAAGCAATTCTGGCGATGAATATTTTTCAAATTCTTCTCCGGTTGTATTTGTATGTATCTCATCTCATAATAATGATCGTCATTGAAATGTACTTTTCTCTCTCCACATCACATACCTATGCTTAGCACAGCACAATACTCAAACAGGTGGCGATAGGTTAACACGAAGCCGTCGTCGGGCGGCCAATACTAATGAGACAAATTATAAACGCACATGGAGACTGTATTGTGTGTACCGCGCCTTAGTTGTGTCAGTCTTTTGTTCGAATTTCAAATATTTTCTGACATTCAAATTCCGTCCGTCATCCGTGGTATTTTTTTATAAACACTTGTACAAGCACTGTTATAAATTGAGATTTAAATAAAAAATTATATGGTCGTAAGTAGGTACCTTTAGTATTTAGTTTCAGTTTCAATTCGTATTTGGTTCTTCAATTGCGACACCTTAACAAACGACTTTTTATCTACTTAAACCATTTTAAACAAGAAAATACATATCAATCCGACATGCTTACAACCACAGAAGAGCTTTATCTGTTCTGTGCTTACAACCATCTAACAACAATTAGTGTCCTCCAATTAGTATTTTACAAGTCGAACACGTTTAAAATGACAAAATAAAATAACGGTTCAAAACGTTAACGTCGTTGCAAGACTTTTTTTTTTTTTTTTCAAGGCTGGGAAATCATCCAATGACTGCTCTCGCTCTGGATGGAGCGGAAGGGAGTGTCAGACTCTTACTGACTAAAACCCATCCATGTTCCTTCCGTAGCCCTTTATGTTCCGGGGTAGCGGTAACCCTTTCGGACAATCCCGCTTACCCAGCAGGCTTGGCCCTGAGGGGCCCCTACATATGCTGACATCTCTTTGAGGCGCGCGTGGAACATATACGCGCCGCACGGCACGGGTCTGGTGCTGATCGGACGGTGAGTCACCCATTACTCACCGTCCGCAGTCCCGCGCCTACGGTGGCCGGGAGTCGTCACGTGGCTCCCGACGCCCGGGGCGTGTCCTGCGGCGGCTGGGACGGGAGGACCTTTCTCTCTCCCATCCCGCCACCTCCTTCGCGAGCATAACTTTTTCGCAGAAGGAGGTGACTGCCTCCCACTCCCTCTCGCCCCGGACCATGGCTTGCACCAGGGCCGGGCGATGTGGGTGAACTTAGCAGAGCAGTTCCCAGCAGAGCGCAAAAAAACAAGAGTTCTATTCGCATGCGGAAGAGTTCTAGAGTTCCTGATACTTAAAAAAAATAGTTCTGGCGTTTTTGCCTGAAAAAAAGTCGAATGAAAATATGCTCTGCTAACTTCCGTTAGCAGATCATTTTTTCCAAAATTAAAATTAAAAAACTGTTTTAGACGCACAATGGTGAGTTCTATAGTTCCTTATACTTTTCCGAAAGAGTTCTGCCGAGGTAACCCAATAAAAAAATAAAACATAAATATTTACCTGTTTCTAGGAAAAGTCAATCATTTTGATAAAACAGGCATAAATAAGGTAATTTGCGTATTTTCGTAGATTTTTCGGGCCATAATTAGTATACAAGAACCCAGTAACATAAAAAAATTAAAAATAAAGCAAACGTCTCATAGAAGTATGACCAGAGCATGGTTGAAAAGCAAGATTTGTAGAAATCGAGATGTTATTGAGTGTTTTAGTAAAAAATATCAAAAAAAAATATTGAATGGCACTGAGGATCTGGAACTCCTCGTTTCCCGTTGCACCTGTACCAGGACTATCTGAAAACATGTAATTGGATCCCAGAACTCCTACTCAGATATCAGCAGAGCATGGTTGAAAAGCAAGGTTAGTAAAAATCTAGCCTAAAATTATGTGTTTCAGTAGAAACATCAAAGAAAATAACAAATGGCACTGAGGATCAGGAACTCTTCGTTTCCTGATGCACCTGTAATAGGACTATCTGCAAACATGCAAGAGAATCCCAGAACTCTCACTCAGATGTCAGCAGAGCATGATTGAAAGCAAGGTTTGTAGAAATCGAGATATTATTGAGTGTTTTAGTATAAAATATAAAAAAAAATATTGAATGGCCCAGAGGATCGAGAACTCCTCTTTCCTGATGCACCTATACTAGGACTATCTGAAAACACGCAATTCGATCCCAGAACTCCCACTCAGATATCAACAGAGCATAGTTGAAAAGCAAGGTTTGTAGAAATTAAGAGATTATTGAGTGCTTTACTAAAAAAAAAAAAAAATACTAAATGCAACTGAGGATCGGGAACTCCTCGTTTCCTGATGCAGCTGTAACAGGACTATCCAAAAACATGCAGGAGAATCCCAGAACTCCCACTCAGATATCAGCAGAGCATGGTTGAAAAGAAAGGTTTGTAGAAATCGAGATATTATTGAGTGTTTTAGTAAAAAATAAAAAAAAAATATTGAATGGCACTGAGGATCTGGAACTTCTCGTTTCCTGATGCACCTGTACCAGGACTATCCAAATACATGCAGTAGAATCCCAGAGCTCCTACTCAGATATCAGCAGAGCATGGTTGAAAAGAAAGGTTTGTAGAAATCGAGATATTATTGGGTGTTTTAGTAAAAAATATAAAAAAAAATATTGAATGGCACTGAGGATCTGGAACTTCTCGTTTCCTGATGCACCTGTGCCAGGACTATCCAAAAACATGCAGTAGAATCCCAGAGCTCCTACTCAGATATCAGCAGAGCATGGTTGAAAAGAAAGGTTTGTAGAAATCGAGATATTATTGAGTGTTTTAGTAAAAAATATAAAAAAAAATATTGAATGGCACTGAGGATCTGTAACTTCTCGTTTCCTGATGCACCTGTACCAGGACTATCCAAAAACATGCAGGAGAATCCCAGAACTCCCACTCAGATATCAGCAGAGCATGGTTGAAAACCAAGGTTTGTAGAAATTAAGAGATTATTTAGTGCTTTATTAAAAAAAATAAAAAAAAATACTTAATGCAACTGAGGATCGGGAACTCCTCGTTTCCTGATGCAGCTGTAACAGAACCATCCAAAAACATGCAGGAGAATCCCAGGACTCCCACTCAGGTATCAGCAGAGCATGGTTGAAAAGAAAGGTTTGTAGAAATCGAGCCTAAAATTCAGTGTTTCAGTAGAAACATTAAAGAAAATATGCAATGGCACTGAAGATCAAGAACTCCTCGTTTCCTCATGCAGCTGTAAGAGGACTATCTGAAAATATGCAGGAGAATCCCAGAACTCCCACTCAGATATCAGCAGAGCATGGTTGAAAACCAAGGTTTGTAGAAATTAAGAGATTATTGAGTGCTTTACTAAAAAAAAAAAAAAAAATACTAAATGCAACTGAGGATCGAGAACTCCTCGTTTCCTGATGCAACTGTAACAAGACTATCTGAAAACATGCAATTGGATCCCAGAACTCCCACTCAGATATCAGCAGAGCATGGTTGAAAAGCAAGGTTAGTAGAAATCTAGCCTAAAATTCAGTGTTTCAGTAGAAACATCAAAGAAAATATCCAATGGCACTGAGGATCGAGGACCCCTCGTTTCCTCATGCAGCTGTAAGAGGACTATCTGAAAACATGTAATTGGATCACAGAACTCCCACTCAGATATATCAGCAGAGCATGGTTGAAAAGAACGATTTGTGTTTTTAGATAGTCCTGGTACAGGAGCAATAGGAAACGAGAAGTTCCAGATCCTCAGTGCCATTCAAATTTTTTTTTAATTTTTTTTAGTAAAGCACTCAATAATCTCTTAATTTCTACAAACCTTGCTTTTCAACCATGCTCTGCTGATATCTGAGTGGGAGTTCTGGGATCCAATTGCATGTTTTCAGATAGCCCTGTTGCAGCTGCATCAGGAAACGAGGAGTTCCCGATCCTCAGTTGCATTTAGTTTATTTTTTTTAGTAAAGCACTCAATAATCTCTTAATTTCTACAAACCTTGCTTTTCAACCATGCTCTGTTGATATCTGAGTGGGAGTTCTGGGATCGAATTGCATGTTTTCAGATAGTCCTGGTATAGGTGCATCAGAAAACGAGGAGTTTCAGATCCTCAGTGCCATTCAATATTTTTTTTTATATTTTTTACTAAAACACTCAAAAATATCTTGATTTCTACAAACCTTTCTTTTCAACCATGCTCTGCTGATATCTGAGTGGGAGTTCTGGGTTTCTCCTGCATGTTTTTGGATATTCCTGGTACAGGTGCATCAGGAATCGAGGAGTTCCCGATCCTCAGTGCCATTAGTTATTTTCTTTGATGTTTCTACTGAAACACATAATTTTAGGCTAGATTTCTACTAACCTTGCTTTTCAACCATGCTCTGCTGATATCTGAGTGGGAGGTCTCGGATCTAATTGCATGTTTTCAGATAGTCCTGTTACAGCTGCATCAGGAAACGAGGAGTTCCCGATCCTCAGTTGCATTTAGTATTTTTTTTTTATTATTTTTAGTAAAGCACTCAATAATCTCTTAATTTCTACAAACCTTTTTTTTCAACCATGCTCTGCTGATATCTGAGTGAGAAATCTGGGATTTCCCTGCATGTTTTCAGATAGTCCTCTTACAGTTGCATGAGGAAACGAGGAGTTCTCGATCCTCAGCGCCATTGGATATTTTCTTTGATGTTTCTACTGAAACACTGCATTTTGGGCTAGATTTCTACTAACCTTGCTTTTCAACCATGCTCTGTTGATATCTGAGTGGGAGTTCTTGGATCCAATTGCATGTTTTCAGATAGTTTTGTTACAGTTGCATCAGGAAACGAGGAGTTCTCGATCCTCAGTTGCATTCAGTATTTTTTTTTATTTTTTTTAGTAAAGCACTCAATAATCTCTTAATTTCAACAAACCTTGGTTTTCAACCATGCTTTGCTGATATCTGAGTGGGAGTTCTGGGATCCAATTGCATGTTTTCAGATAGTCTTGTTACAGTTGCATCAGGAAACGAGGAGTTCTCGATCCTCAGTTGCATTCAGTATTTTTTTTTATTTTTTTTAGTAAAGCACTCAATAATCTCTTAATTTCTACAAACCTTGGTTTTAAACCATGCTCTGCTGATATCTGAGTGGGAGTTCTGGGATTCAATTGCATGTTTTCAGATAGTCCTTTTACAGCTGCATGAGGAAACGAGGAGTTCTCGATCCTCAGTGCCATTGGATATTTTCTTTGATGTTTCTACTGAAACACTGAATTTTAGGCTAGATTTCTACAAACCTTGCTTTTCAACCATGCTCTGCTGATATCTGAGTGGGAGTTCTGGGATTCTTCTGCATGTTTTTGGATATTCCTGGTACAGGTGCATCAGGAAACGAGGAGTTCCCGATCCTCAGTGCCATTACTTATTTTCTTTGATGTTTCTACTGAAACACATAATTTTAGGCTAGATTTCTACTAACCTTGCTTTTCAACCATGCTCTGCTGATATCTGAGTGGGAGTTCTGGGATCCAATTGCATGTTTTCAGATAGTCCTGTTACAGCTGCATCAGGAAACGAGGAGTTCCTGATCCTCAGTTGCATTTAGTTTTTTTTTTTTATTTTTTTTAGTAAAGCACTCAATAATCTCTTAAATTCTACAAACCTTGCTTTTCAACCATGCTCTGTTGATATCTGAGTGGGAGTTCTGGGATCGAATTGCATGTTTTCAGATAGTCCTAGTATAGGTGCATCAGGAAACGAGGAGTTCTCGATCCTCTGGGTCATTCAATATTTTTTTTTATATTTTATACTAAAACACTCAATATTATCTCGATTTCTACAAACCTTGCTTTCAATCATGCTCTGCTGACATCTGAGTGAGAGTTCTGGGATTCTCTTGCATGTTTGCAGATAGTCCTATTACAGGTGCATCAGGAAACGAAAAGTTCCCGATCCTCAGTGGCATTTGTTATTTTCTTTGATGTTTCTACTGAAACACATAATTTTAGGCTAGATTTCTACTAACCTTGCTTTTCAACCATGCTCTGCTGATATCTGAGTGGGAGGTCTCGGATCTAATTGCATGTTTTCAGATAGTCCTGTTACAGCTTCATCAGGAAACGAGGAGTTCCCGCTCCCCAGTTGCATTTAGTATTTTTTTTTTATTATTTTTAGTAAAGCACTCAATAATCTCTTAATTTCTACAAACCTCGGTTTTCAACCATGCTCTGCTGATATCTGAGTGGGAGTTCTGCGATACTCCTGCATGTTTTTGGATAGTCCTGGTACAGGTGCATCAGGAAACGAGAAGTTCCAGATCCTCAGTGCCATTCAATATTTTTTTTTATATTTTTTACTAAAACACTCAATAATATCTCGATTTCTACAAACCTTTTTTTTCAACCATGCTCTGCTGATATCTGAGTGAGAGTTCTGGGATTTCCCTGCATGTTTTCAGATAGTCCTCTTAAAGTTGCATGAGGAAACGAGGAGTTCTCGATCCTCAGCGCCATTGGATATTTTCTTTGATGTTTCTACTGAAACACTGAATTTTGGGCTAGATTTCTACAAACTTTTCTTTTCAACCATGCTCTGCTGATATCTGAGTGGGAGTTCTGGGATTCTTCTGCATGTTTTTGGATATTCCTGGTACAGGTGCATCAGGAAACGAGGAGTTCCCGATCCTCAGTGCCATTAGTTATTTTCTTTGATGTTTCTACTGAAACGGGTCTCCCTTGTTTTACCGAAAAGAAATTACCAAATTATCACTTCCCAAACAAATTTTCGCATAATTTCATTTGCCAAATTATAACTTACCAAAAAATCTCTTTACAAATATTTGTTACGAAAACCTATGTTTGGCAAGTGAACGTTTGAACAATAACTTGTTCACCAACTAGTACTTTTACCATTTTTTATCTAGTCAAATATTTCAGTTGGTATAACATATTTTACGCAAAATTAAATAAGCCAAATATTTGGTGTCGTCAAAGATCTAACGTTGAAGACGTTTTATTGCGAGGGTGCTTTTTCCACTTGGGACAAATTCTAAACAGGTAATAATAATGTTATTATAATTATATTATTTCTCTCGATAGCTTCCTAAAAATAATCTCTTTTTTCCATATTTTTTTCTATATAATCTAGTCGTTTCTGGCACTCGCCGGCCGCTACCGCGGCATCGCTCGCTTCGCTCGCTCGGCTCGTGCGTAGGTGGTCACAGTTTTAACCTAATCTAACCTAACCATTTTTTTTAAATTAATAACCTACTATAACTAGTTTCATAAATAACCTAATGTCTAGTAACCAAAAATTTGACTTGTTTCAGACAAATTCAACCACACAAGCTTACAAAGAAATACGCAAATGACATCAAATTTAACAAACAAGTAAAATGTTTATTTTTGCCTTTATATTTTTTGTCATAACAAATCATTTGACTAAACGTTTATTGTCTAAATATTGTTTGCTGTAATAAATCATTTGATTAAAGACCAAAAGCCTTAATGACATTATCCTAGGTAATAATCTGCCAAGTAAACATTTGACCAAATGAAAATGTGCGTACTAAAATTATTCCAAATATTACATTGGTATAAAAAAAGGTTGCTAAAATTTGTTTGGGTAATGAAAATTTGGCAAAATCTTTTCGGCAAAACGGCAGGATCCCTACTGAAACACATAATTTTAGGCTAGATTTCTACTAACCTTGCTTTTCAACCATGCTCTGCTGATATCTGAGTGGGAGTTCTGGGATCCAATTGCATGTTTTCAGATAGTCCTGTTACAGCTGCATCAGGAAACGAGGAGTTCCCGATCCTCAATTGCATTTAGTATTTTTTTTTTTTTTTGTAAAGCACTCAATAATCTCTTAATTTCTACAAACCTTGCTTTTCAACCATGCTCTGTTGATATCTGAGTGGGAGTTCTGGGATCGAATTGCATGTTTTCAGATAGTCCTAGTATAGGTGCATCAGGAAACGAGGAGTTCTCGATCCTCTGGGCCATTCAATATTTTTTTTTATATTTTATACTAAAACACTCAATATTATCTCGATTTCTACAAACCTTGCTTTCAATCATGCTCTGCTGACATCTGAGTGAGAGTTCTGGGATTCTCTTGCATGTTTGCAGATAGTCCTATTACAGGTGCATCAGGAAACGAAGAGTTCCCGATCCTCAGTGCCATTTGTTATTTTCTTTGATGTTTCTACTGAAACACATAATTTTAGGCTAGATTTTTACTAACCTTGCTTTTCAACCATGCTCTGCTGATATCTGAGTGGGAGTTCTGGGATCCAATTACATGTTTTCAGATAGTCCTGGTACAGGTGCAACAGGAAACGAGGAGTTCCAGATCCTCAGTGCCATTCAATATATTTTTTTGATATTTTTTACTAAAACACTCAATAACATCTCGATTTCTACAAATCTTGCTTTTCAACCATGCTCTGGTCATACTTCTATGAGACGTTTGCTTTATTTTTAATTTTTTTATGTTACTGGGTTCTTGTATACTAATTATGGCCCGAAAAATCTACGAAAATACGCAAATTACCTTATTTATGCCTGTTTTATCAAAATGATTGACTTTTCCTAGAAACAGGTAAATATTTATGTTTTATTTTTTTATTGGGTTATCTCGGCAGAACTCTTTCGGAAAAGTATAAGGAACTATAGAACTCACCATTGTGCGTCTAAAACAGTTTTTTAATTTTAATTTTGGAAAAAATGATCTGCTAACGGAAGTTAGCAGAGCATATTTTCATTCGACTTTTTTTCAGGCAAAAACGCCAGAACTATTTTTTTTAAGTATCAGGAACTCTAGAACTCTTCCGCATGCGAATAGAACTCTTGTTTTTTTGCGCTCTGCTGGGAACTGCTCTGCTAAGTTCACCCACATGGCCGGGCGCGAGAGGTCGCCGCCGCCGATCGCCTCTACGAGGACACGGCGGTGCTCTGCCCATGCGGGGCAGGTTTGCACCGTGTGCTCTACCGTGTCCTCTGGGCGATCCTCGCAGTGGTGACACCCGGGCGTTTTCTCCCGCCTGATGATGTGCAGGAACCTCCCGAAACATCCATGTCCGGTGAGGACCTGCGTCAGGCGGTAGGTGAGGGCGCCGTGACGCCTCTCTAGCCACTCCTCCAAGAGGGGCCTTACCGCCACTACCGTGGCGTGCCCTGCGCTGGGTTGCGACAGTCGCTGATTCCAGGCCGCCATGAGATCGCGCCGGAGGTCCGTCCGCTCCGCCGCAATTTGCTGCGGAAACGGAGTTTCCCCCCGGCTTAGTACCTCCGCGCGCCACTCGAACAGGTGCGCGAGGACTATCGCCTCGAGATCCCACGGCGGCAGTCCGGCAAGGAGGCTCGCCGCCTCGCCCGAGATCGTGCGGTACCCCCGGATAAGCCGTATGGCTACCACCTTTTGGGGCGCGTTCAAATAGTGGGCGGCTCGCCGCCGTAGTGAACGCGTCCACACCGGGGCCCCGTAAAGGGCCATGGACCGCACGACTCCCGCGTAAAGCCTCCGGCAGGAGGCCTTTGGCCCCCTCAAATTGGGCAAGAGCCGCTTGAGGGCGGCCCCAGTCCGTTCCAGCTTGGGGGCCAAACGTCGGAAATGCGTCGTTGCAAGACTTGACGTGGTAATAAATTTTATTGTCAAATCACTTTATGAGTTATGTCATAACTAATTACAATGGAATAACTGCCAAGGAGTTATTAATTTTACTTTGCAATAATGAGTTCCGTTTTCATTACATTCATTGCTCTTACAACAATTTATGCCCGACATACACGAGGCTAGTTTTTCAAAGCTAGGATAGCAACCGCGATCTCAGTATACTTACTATCCTGCCTAACTGTACTTAGTCTGTGATGTTTACATGATGCTCGATTATTTTAAGCCAGTACCATTGCAATGATTTAGGTAAAAATACGTAGCTTCGACAGCCAGATGAAGCTACTACACAAGCAAGAATAGTATAGTCAATGGTGAAGCACCGTATTTTAAAGTATCCTATCTTGAGTAACTAGTTTGCCAAAAGCTAGCTGGCTTAAGAAACTAGGCTCGTAAATTCTGGCCATAAATGAGATCCATTTAAAGGTAGAAATAATGTCACATGACATCAATCATGCCGTAAGTTCTAGAATTCAAATATTTGAACGAAAAAGAATTCAAAATATGTGGCTGCTAATTAAACTTTTTAGTAGGTAATAAAAACTTATTGCTGGCAGCCTTTTGCTATTCTCTTCCTGTTAGAGAAAATGAATGCTTAACTGGAAATGCACATAGACAATAGTTGGAGAGTAATGAATAAGTATGGGAAATCCCTCTGGTCTGTGAAGTTCATCAAGTTGTGTGCATAATTTACTGAAGATTGTAGGAAATAGTTCTTAAATTATCGACAAATGATAACAAACAAACAGTTGTATTAGTTACGATAGATAAAGAAAGTGATATCCATTCCAAAAAAAAACCCCTGCAGATTAACATTTTTGATAATGTTTCTTTTCTCGCGAACATCTATAATCCTTAACACAAAATAAATCTCTCCAGATTTATCGCTTATCGCATGACATCAATAAACCTTTACAAATAATCTAGTGCACAAGACATTTCATTACGGTGCTTATTAGAATTCAATAATGGCAGCGCTGAGTTCATTGCCGCCATACGTGTCGATCAACGCCGACCGTCCATCTGCGAGGAAACACGTTATACCCGGCGATATAACTGGCTATTTATAACTATAATTTGAAAATAGAACCTCTGTGTTGGCTGAATAGATTGACGACAGTCTGTTTATAGCTTTTTGAAACGGAAATAGATCCTTCTTGTTGGTAGAATATAGAAGCAACGAATCAACTGAACAGTTTATTACGAGTGACTTAATTCTAATCAATTTAAGTACAATAATAAATGGGAACATCTTAAATTATAAATGTTTAATAAAGTAATAAAGCTGTAGATGTTTTATACTGATAAACTTTAAAAATAAATTATACTAAGAAAATATAACCAACCACAAGTTTTTCTCACAAATATATTAGGTAAGATGTCTATACATCATCATTACGAGTTGAAATTTGTAATACCTCTAAAGGCTTTAAAATTAATTAATTTCATACAAGTTACAGCTGCTATACATATGTTATACAGACGAAATCTCTGAGGCAAGTTTTCAAGTTACGCAACGCAAGATGTTCTTAACCATCTGTTACGAGTATGTACCAACATAGTAATACCGTCTGTCATAGTTAGGCTGTCATGTTGGCAACACGCACATTTACAAGAAAGATTTTCACGCGATAGCTGACTTCAATTAGTTCACTTTACTAAATATCTTAGCGACGGCTTTCAATTGAGCTCTAGATAAGAATATATCGTCGTGAATTACAAAGATATTAAGACTCATTCTATACTTTCTTAGAATAAAAAAAATACAGATCAACGTCTCTTGTTCTAACAAAAGCACTTTAAAAAAAGAATTTCGACCCATAAAATATTCCAAACACGAAAACCACAGCAATACTGACAATATTTTCCTCAAAAGGACTAGACTTGAAATGGAGAACCACCATCAGTTAAACCTGAAGATCATATAATTGCAGGTTTAAGACAGGTTAACCGTATTTAGACAGATTTAAGTGTTGCTATACGTAGACAAAATCCAGCTGATGGTAGCCCAGTTTAATTTATTACCGACTTAGCGGTATTTCGACACAATGAGGACCTACACCAAAATTGAAACGTGACTTGGTTTAAAATATCTTATTATATTTTTGGAGTTGACAATTCTAGTTCTAACTGTATTTAAGATTTATTTGAATGTCATGGCCTAGCTCAGTTTTGTTATCATAGACAAACAAAGAGTGAGTCACACCAAAGAAACATTAAGTTTTATTCAAAGGAGGTCCTGTGTAAACCGAAACGAATAAATTACTTATCATTGCATGCCAGCCAGCTAGATAATCCTTTGACTTTTGAAGTACAAATCTTGACAAAAAAAAGATTACATTGTGGATATCAAATCATCCAATACGAACAAAATAATCTTGACAGATGAGATGACCGCACAAAAACTTCAACTATCAAGACGCCATGAGTAAAAACTCTGCGTGTGTCTATTAAGCGGGGTTTACATGACGGAACTAACGTCATGAACGATAGCTTGACTGTTCTGTTTCGGGCTATAGCTAACTAACATCCAGTTATTGAAGAGCTGATAAATTCAACTAACACTTGGCTGAAATAGTTGTCATTATTGCTTTTTATCAATGCGTGTTAGTCGAATTTATTAGCTTTTTAGAAACCCGCTATATCCCGACACAGATAATAAAAGCTGCTGTTTTCAAAGTGTAGGCCCGGCTTTATTGCAATCGTGTGTAACACACCCACACAAGAACAGGTTCGAAATACGCGCGCATCATTTGTTTCGTCAATATGGCGGCCATCGGACCTCTACCACTTTCGTTATTTTCACTTTCGTTTAAGTAATACGTTGTATAGATAATTTTATTATTACTTAATCTCGTTTTGGACTTCCGTAATGTGGGCGTCGTTGTTTTTTATTATTAATCGACGTTTAAATAATTGATACTTCTTGAAGAGTAGATTCTGATTCTGATTAATGCTAACGACGATAACGTTTTCTAAATTTTCTGTTTTGTTTTCAGATTGTGGTACGCGGTTTGCGGAGCTTCGCTAATATTTAAGGTATGTTCAAACTAAAAAAAAAGTATTTTTTTCATTCTGTACAAAAAAACTGAAAAATAAACTTAGTAACTAAATACACCCGTACAAAGCAGCTAAAAAACCTCATATTCAGAGCCACGTACGAGCTACTAGTATACGTGTTTGTTAATAGCGATTTTATTGGTTTTAATGAGCATTGTACCATAACTCTAAAGCTCCGACATGGTGCTAATAGGATGCCATTATTGTTATCCTAAAAACTCTTGTTATCACTATGTTTACTTTGTTCAATATCATTGAGAGCCTCATAGTCTCTTATTTTCAACTAGCTTCCGCCCGCGGCTTCGCCCGCATAATGTGTCGACAAATTATTCACATAAATCTTCCTCTTGAATCACTGTATCTATTAAAAAATATCTAAATCCGTTGTGTAATTTTAAAGATCTAAGCATACATACAGACATTACGACAGGGAAGCGACTTTGCTTTATACTATGTAGTGATCAGCACATTCCCGGCCTAAGAATGCATTGCCAGCTTAAGACAAAACCGGTCTTGCAAACACAAAAATTATCCAAACAGATGCACGGATTAATGAAGTACTTAATAACATTGCAAAACTAACAAAAACCGACACTCATTATGTCGTGGATTTCATCGAAATGTCAAGAGCGTTAATATTAATAAAAAACCGCGACACGAATGGACGTCGTCGTATTAGCGATACTAATGCCTAATACTGCTTTAAACATAAAATTAATTTCTCGAAAGGTCACATTAAGTGCTTTACAGTCAACAGTGTGGAAAATTTCCGCGAATAAAACCTACGATGTAAATACTTCATGGATATTTACCGTGTGTGACTTTTTTATATAGATTTGACATGGTTATTCATCTCGTATTTTTAGCTTCAAGGTTTTTTTATGCATTATTTGCAAACCAATAAAGAACCTTCTGAATGTATGTATGTATATCTTCCTCTCTCTTAATCCCTTAGAGGAATCAGAAAGATTATTTTCATGTAAACGATTGTTGTCTGTTGCTTTATTGGTTCTTCCATTATTTGTTTTACCAGTGGGCCTAGACAAAGTTTATTTTCATTATCGATAGGGAAATTAGATATATCCGAAGTGTATGGAATTGGCATAAGCTTTCGAAATTTCTCACGATCAATCGTTTTCGATCGCTAAGTGCTATACAATACAAATTTTGTAACGACAGTCGATCAATATTCCCAAACAAATGCGTAGACAAGTGGCGTTCTTGATAATCCAAATCGCTGAGATAACGAATTGTTCGAGCAACAACTTTCGAAATCGAATCGACACGAACCGATTGACACTTGTCTAGGCCCCCTGCTTTGGTGTCATTGTTACTTGAAATCGGTGCAATATGTTTTTTTATCATTCATTCCTTTTTCCCTTTGTATAATTCTTCGCATAATACATCCGTCTTTTCTTTGAGATCTTTCTGCTTCTGTATACTCATCAAGGTCTTGATCATAGTCTATAATCATACTACACAAAAAATAACAAAAAATAATATGTCACCTCTGCTATTCTTACATATACTGCAGTAATCTCATTGTCAGCTGACATAAATGCTGCGTTTGCACCACATAATGAGTGGTTAAGCAAGAAGTTCATAGACCTCTTTGTTCCCTTATATGTACCTACCGTTGTTATTGTTTATCATTGCCATGTGCTACAGTGACTATTTCTACATGTGTTTAATTTATTTATGAATGTAGTACTTACGTGAATGATGATGTTAAATAATGTTATGTTAAAAAGTTCTCCCATCATCCAAATTTCTTCTAAATAAAAAAAAACGCATTCTGACTGGGTATAACTGTATTTGCTGTTTTTTAAACATCTCTTACGCCTTCAGGTTACGGTGAATCCTCCAACCAGCCCGCAAAATTCAAATTTTCTTAAGTTTTTTGCAATTTGCAGGCCAGTGATAGGTTGTATGTTGATGAACATTTGATTCGCGGCTGTAAGACGTATGTAGTTACAGAATTATAATCATCAAAATCATTAATACAACCCTCCGAGCTCATAAAGGTTCCGGAATGACTTTGACCTTGTAAAAAGTCATTTTTACAGCCGCGAATCGAATGTTCATCAACATACAACCTATCACTGGCCTGCAAATTGCAAAAAACTTAAGAAAATTTGAATTTTGCGGGCTACCCTGGAACGTCAACCTTAATGCAAAAAATAGCCTGTGTTTCGGGTTCTCCTACTGGATCAAAGAAACAGATTCTTAAATCTAAAACAAGCAACTAAGCGATTATGATAAAGTCGCCTTTGGGCTCAGTAGGTACCTACCATTTTCATTATCAGATCATTTTATTATTCTCCTCACCAACTAGTTTGATAAAATCGCCACCGCCAAGCCACCAAGCAACCAACTCTCGCACGAGCCAAGCCCTAGGCGTAAATTAATACGAGTACAACTAACAAAATCAATAATCTCTATTGTAATAGTTAACACGCACCAAACCGGTCGCGGAGAAATTCGAAATTCGAATTTCAAACTGACAGCGAACAGTAAGACACCTGGCAGTTGGCACTTTCGCCAACATAACAATAACATCTGATAACGCGTTATACAACACTAGGTCTCGGTCATCGGATGACCCTCATGGGAGAAATTTTGTCAATTTACATAATACTGGGTGTGTATTTGCTTTTCGGTAATAAATTCATTAATTATGTAGCTGTTTAGATTTATACTGGCGAGAAAGTTTTGGTTAAAAATGTACTGATGACGTTGGCTTTAGTAATTCACATGAGACGGAGTAAAGGCATGACATGTGAATGCTTAAGTAAGTAAAATGCAGATTTCATGTTTACAATTTCTTCAAGTTCACTCTAAAAGCGCGTATAATAATAATAAAATTACTTTGATCAACCTTCCTGTCAAATCCAACACACCAATCATTAATCAATTGCCGATACTTTAATTCGATTTAAGTACCAATCATATTCATAAGCAGCTCTTAATTTATTCAAACTGCCTTTTAAAGGGTCATTAACAGAGCTATGTTTTTGAATTTAGAACGAAAATAGTTCGTGAGTTAGCAATCACGTATTTTTCGTCGAGTTCTTGCCAGCCAGTTTCCACCTCTTATAGATTTTCTTTATTTTTCTTTCCATGGTAAAAGGTAATAGCCACCTGTTGGACGTGTTCATCGATATTAGACACTATGTAATTGACTGAAAGTGCAATTGATTTTGAACAGCCTGCTTCTTTAGATTGTGTAATCAAACGTGTGGTTACAAGTGATGCTGTCAGATCTTTGCATGCTTTGCGTAGCACAATCTTACAGATATTTTAGAATTATTTATTCATTGGTTAAAACTGTAGACGGCTTAATAAGCTTTTATGATACTTTTTTTTTTTTTTTTAAGGCTGGGAAATCATCCAATGACTGCTCCCGCTCTGGGTGGAGCGGAAGGGAGTGTCAGACTCTTACTGACTAAAACCCATCCATGTTCCTTCCGTAGCCCTTTATGTTCCGGGGTAGCGGTAACCCTTTCGGACAATCCCGCTTATTTTATGATACTTTGAAGTGATATTTAATGTTTTGCTAATAGTTATTTATTTAGGTGATTTTCAAAGGTCTAATTTTATAATAAACTGATTTTATTCTTTGTTTCGACGCATCATTAATATTATTTTAGCAATAAGCATTATAGATGTAACTAACTCGTATAGGAAACAAAACTAAAAAATATGCTCTAATTTAAAATGTTTCACTTCCTTCAAATTAAGTCCAGTTCGTGTCTCGTTCTTGAATTATTCGAACGCCAGCTTATCAGTGAATATCTGCAACAAATTAAAAAAATTAAATCCATAGATAATTAAAACATTATAAGTCAATCAAAGCATCCGCAGTTTGACAAGTATTGAGGAAACGAGAGCCAGCATTCTTTTCTATAACATTATGCAACACTTTCTCACGGCAGCCGTGCATTGCATATATTATAATTGGATGCATGCCTCACGACTTTGTAAATTATATCATCGAAAACGCGTACCTATGCCATTATACATGCTTAATTATGAATAGGGCATAACATTATAAATATGCAATTGTTTTCATCCAAAGTGATGGGGAACTATGCGATTGTTTAATTTTAATGTTACTTCTGAGCTACAACGTTATTGAGCACGTCACTTTTGTGTCTATGATAAAGCTGTCAATTCAACTTTTTTTGTTCACGCGTTTTACCTTTTTTTATAATGTGTTCTAAATTCAAAAGTATTTTTGAATTCTGTTGTAGGTCGCCTAATAAGTGTTACAGCTTTTTTTCTCGCAGCCTATAAATAAGTAAATGCTACAAAGCTGAAAATTTTGCCAAAAATTGAAACAAAACTCAGGTATGAATGTTGTTCAACTTATTTCTCTTTACTGTTATTATAAATTTCAGTGAAAAAATATCAAAGAGGCTGTTTAACAGGTTTGACAATACATTTAAAAAACCTCTGGTTGTTTTTTGTTACTCCAGTGGCATTGGCACGGATTTTTTCAGAGCCGGTTGGTTACACGCAGAGAGGTCTGAGGTCAATGTTGTGCAGGTTTCACTCGACTCGACAAATCGTATTAAAATTTTATACATATTTTACAAAAAGTATCTACTTATACATAATTTAATTCGAAAAAGCGCCATTTTAAATTTTTCCTTTCTTTTTTTTTCCATCTCTGTGTAACATTGACACTACATTTCTTTATCGCACTATTTTACATATAAATTAAAAGATAATCACTGTTGCTCATAAATAATCCCGTGAAAGCAACAATTCGACTAATCAATAGGTGAGGCAGTACCTACCTACGCCTTCTTCTTAATAAGATTTATTATAGTTAATTAAAATTGTATGTAAATTAATTCGTCAATATTTAATTTGCCGTCAAAATACTTCCATTTTATTGCTGACAGCGTAAAAATTGAATGATTTGATTTGTAAATAAAAAAATAATAAAAAAGAATGTAAATAATAAGAGTGACAAAATGTAATTTTAAAATAAGAACACTCGGCCACCCACTTTCAAACAATTGAATAAAGAACAAAAGTGTTTTGCAATAGAATGCAATCGATCACCCATAATCGGTATTATTAAAATCGGTATGAGTTATCTTTCGAGCTTTATTTTTCCCCGATAGCAAATTGGACCTTAAAATCATTATTATAAAAATCAAATTCACTATTTTAGAAGATGCACGTCCTTGCACTCGTACCGTCAGCAATTTGGTCGGGCGCTTTACAGATGATGAAAACACGATACGTGAGTTCGTTTTGAAGCGAGGGCTGAATAATTCCCTCATTATTAAGTTAATGGTGGATCTCGAAATTGCCCGGAGTTTCGCGCCCCGTGTAATGGCAGGTCTGTTCTAGTGGTTTAATAGAATAACCGAGGCTGATAGTTTGAAAGCTTAATGAGTTCTGCTTGCACGCGACGCAAAACAAGTTCTCAGATTTATATATCAAGCTGAGTTATACTAATCGGAGTATTTTTAATGCGCTGTCCTGTCAGTTGCTGCCATGGGAACGTGCGTATGTTCTATGAAGAACAGGAAGCTGGGAATGCGCTAGGGTAGCCCGCGAAATTCAAATTATTATACGTTTTTGGCAATTTGTAAGTCAAAGTGAGGTTGTATGTTGATCAAAATATTATTTGCGGTCATAGCAAGTACGTATTTACAGAATTATAATCAAGAGAATCATCAACACAACTTTGACTATGACACCAACTCAAAAAAACTCAAATATGGAAAAAAAACAGCTGATCCCATACATTTTGACGAACTGACAGCTGACAGCTGATTTTTTTTCTTATTTCAAGAGTTATTCAATGTTAAGTTGTTCAAAAAGTGCTAAGTGAAGTTACGTGGTCTGTGACACGGGATAACCTTCAACCATTCAATAAAATTATGACATTCACATTAATTGACGCTACTGTATTTGGTTAAAGGCCCGTGTTAAAGGTCTTGCGCATGTTAGTACAATTTATTGGATGTATCGAAAGGCTACAGTACGGGTACATGATAATTGCTGGTTTGTTCTGAACTTCCATTTTAGAGTATTTAGTACAGAGGCCAGCACATTAAGCTACCCAATCTGTCACATTTCTTTGATAGATTTTTAACTGTAATGCAAAAAATAAGGTTTATGTTCAATTGGGAATATTTAACTGTACCTGTGTACTTATAAATCTAATTTTCTGACTTACCTTACCTTATATATATTATATTTTTATTTAATTTATTTTTCTTTAATAGGACATACAACAGTTATACATTGCAATATAAGTGTGACAGAATAGATTAAAAACAAAGTAAACATGTAACCCACACCAATGTCCGTGAAAATTTAGTCTAAAAAGGACATAGTCTATTGCGTCCCATGAAAAGTAAGAAGTAGGCACTCGTACGTGGCTATTTTAAATATTCAATACCCATCTTTTTGAAGTTATAGAGTGGATGTATGTTATGTTATGACAAAAGATAAATAAAAATACATCGGTACTCCAAAAACATCACGATATCGACGACGGTTTGTGACGTCATGGAATATAAATATGTAACGGGCCTAAAACACGTCATCTTAAGAAGTTATGACGTCTAAACAGCTGACATGTATTTTTCCGATAAGTCAGAATAGTCACGAAACAAAATGGACATGAATGAACTTGGACTGTATACCAAAATCTCCTGACCAATTAAATCTAAGAAGAAGAATAAGAGACAAAAGATTAAGTCAAGAAATAAAGTTAGCAAAAATTGACGTTACTCTTTAATTTAATTCCATATTTGATTACAAAAGAGAATAGTACAGAAGCCAGCATATCAAGTTACCTCAATCAATCAAATTACTTGGTTACTTTTTCAACTTTATTACAAAAACATAAGGTTCTTTTTCAATTGGGAAAATTGACAGTTACGTATAGCTTGATGTACTGGCGTTTATACCTACGTACCTAGGTACGTATCTTTAATTAAATTCTCCCCACAATTATCCTGCCTCTAAAGATGTTTACTCAGGACAGCAGACAATTAAAAGCCGTATCTTTACGAACGTTCGTTTAGTTATGATCAGACATGAAGCCGGACGGACTTCCTAGGGCCTTGTGGTAACGCGCAACCGAGCGTGGTTCCGCGCCATTGTCCACCATTGTGTGTGTACGTGTATACAGTGGCGCTGGCTTTTGGTAAATTGAATGGGTATGATAAAAACGGCTGTTTGAGTACGTCGTACAATTTGGTTAATTTTTTTTTCTTTAACGTTCCATTCCTCTGTGGAAACTGAAGATAAATTTTCTCTTAGATAACGCAATGAAACAGTTAAATAATGTCTGTGTTTTTTTAGATGACCTCCTGATGACTGTAAGTGGGATTGTCAGAAAGAGTTACCGCTATCCGGGAATATAAAAGGCAAAGGAAGGAACATGGATGGGTTTTAGTCAGTAAGAGTCTGACACTTCCTTGCGCTCCACCCAGAGCGGGAGGGGTCATTTGATGATTTCCCACCCTCAAAAAAAATACCCCTGAGAAGAATGAGAGTCACTTCAACAACGATCTAAAGAATTTCTAAATAAACGTAGAATTAGTGACGAACTTCATAATGAGTCCAAAACTGCTATTAAAACTACCGTTTTTATTCAAAACGGTAATAATCTATGAAGACTACAATTTAGCATGGTGTTCAAAGCTATCTCGTTAATCTAGACAGCGTGAATCTAATTTAAAACTCGACTCGAGACAGTGTTAGATACCGACAAGTCACGGCACCATAAAATTTTCATTCAAAACTTAGCACCGTTATTTTGAAAATTAATTCTAGCAAATTAATTTTCTAGACCGATTAATTTCCAGACGATTAGTCGTATTAGATTAATCGAATAGAACATTACAAAAATTAGATTTTTGAAAAAAGGAAGAACATTTCTATGTCAATTTTTAAATTTTGAAATCGGGTGTTCTAGAATCTTAAGTTTAGCCCCCTTCTGCTGATTAACTACAGAATGGCGCGTCACCGCGTCAGTCAGAGCGCATAGAAAGCGTTTCACCACGCTCCAATGACTGTTCAATGGTCTTCATGAATTGTTAGGACGCTTCGGTAATTTGTCTCCATCATCAACTATGTACGCAATGTATGATCCCGTCAACGTGAAAAAACTTGTTGATATTTGGAGCCGGATACTTCTAAAACTTATTGGGTTTTTTTTCTGTGGTCGTGCCCCATTCAATTTGTATAGAATTCAAAAACAATGGGTACTATGTTATGTAACGTTAGCTTGTTGGCTATTTTTGCCTATAAAGTTTTATTCTCTCCACATAGACATGGAAATGTAGGTAATAAAAGAGACATCGGAATCATATTGGAAGTGGGCCCATAGTTTGTTTTTAGTGATTCGTACTTTATTGTCGATATAAAAATAATAAAATTCTGCAGCACGGACATAAACTTAAAAATGTTCGATATTTAAATAAAATGTTGCTGCTATCGAAGAATTGGTAAAAGTCGATCGACATATTCAGGAGGTCAACCACCACCTCTTATAGCAGTAATATTTTAAAATGCATCATATTGGGAACGAGATGGAGTTATCTCCCTTGTATAGCTTCATCTCTCTCTCACAGTGAAGCTATATTACAATAATCCTGCTCTTTGTTGTGGTGGCTGGCCCCCAGAAAAAGTTGAGAAAGTCGTTCGAAATCAAAAGTGACATTACGATAATGGTAGCAGTGTCTGAGTATGTAACGACATTTTTAATAGTATCAGAACAAAGTTCTATTAAAGTCTATATTATTACTTGTCTATGTGCATTGCACCACTCTGTTAGGAGCGAGATTATTTCTAGTCTGGCTTTCTTTATTATACCAGTTTAGTTTTACTTTCAATAGAAATACACATTTCTGACATCTGCAAATAAATACCTGAGAATTTTCTATAAGTAAGTATTAGTCATTTATTGTGGATATTGGTTTTAGAATACCTATGAGTATAGCGAAGATATAATACCTGTTTTTTTTTAAACTTCGCATTCTAATCTGTCTTCATCTACTCTTTTCTACAATTCTACTCAGCCAACGTCAAAAAAAAATCTTCTACTTATTTGACAAGTTTTTGACATTGATTGTCGATGAGATGGCGAACTGTTTTAATTGCGGGCCCTTTTTATTACATTATCGTGCTGGATTAAATAACCAATCTTCAAAAATTAAGTCTATAGCTTGGTGATGTGTGCGTATGATCGTTTTTAGCGGTAAGACCGCCCATTCTGTCAATAATAATTTAACTTCTAATTTTTCTTGAGCGTAACAAAAAGTATTCAAATCATAGTCTTTTAACGACCGCCTAGACTAAAGTTATCTAACCAAAAAGTAAGTAAACCACTAACCATAAATATGACAAAACATGATTTATATCCATCAAAATTATCTACACAATTTCATGGTACGATTTACTGTCATCTAAGCAAACAATCGTTTGGTAAAAATAAACGATATCAAGGTCAATATCACATTAAAAGAAATAAAAACGTTTGTATTCGTGACTAGAGAGTTTAGGACAAATCGGGCACAAGCCATGATTTTATTCCTGCGTATGAATAAATGCTAATGACTATCGGTTAACGTCAAGGATGAGCCGTTATAAACAAACAAATATTGAAAGAAATTATTGTTGAAACGGTAAATTTTATGAGTAATTTTGGGGTTTTGCGAAGTACCAAAGTGATTTGCGGTGGAAGAATCAATATTACTCACAAGAAAGGAATGAAACCGTAGGTATCTTTACTCTTAAGTAGCTCTTTTTTTTGAGGTTGGGAATCATCAAATGACCCCTCCCGCTCTGGGTGGAGTGGAAGGGAGTGTAAAACTCTTACTGACTAAAACCCATCCATCCATCCATCTACCTTCCCTTTAGGTTCCAGGGTAGCGGTAACTCTTTCGGACACTCCCGCTTACCCGGTAGGATGTTTAATTAGCTCTGACACCAGGTTAGTCACAAATCACGCGAAAAGAAGAGGAACAGTAGCCACAAATCACTGATGTTGATAAAGATGTTCATGATCAAAATATCAGCCCGGTGTCAACCACTACTGACTTTATTCTGCAATAGGCACTTCCAAATTCCGTGGGTGCCTCATCCAGGATGATGTAAAATTTAGTGTTGATGAAGATGTTGATTGGAGCAGTGGTGGCCCTGTAGTAACTGCCCCGACATACGACTTGTAGACCATGGGTTCCAACCCAGCGAGCTTGGACCCAGGTGATGGAAAACATCGTGCGGAAACCGGCATGTCCTAGAACCAAAAATTCGAAGACATGTGACATCTACCAACCCGCACTGGGCTCGCGTGGTGGATTATGGCCCACTTCCTCTGATATAGAGGAAGCCTGTGTCCCAGCAGTGGGAGCAGTATCGGCTGATAATGTAAAGATGTTGATTATGTTAAATACGACTAAACTATTCTTGCTGCTCTTGTCCCATATTGTTTGGGTCATCCTTTTCTTCATCCTTTATCCCTTGTCAAACGTCACGCTATATATCACTTCCTATTTTTTTATATCTTTCCTCACGCAACCCATTCAGCTTTCTTTAGTCTTCGTCGTTGTCTCCATCCATCAACATTTTTATACCGTTTATTAACATGCGTTTCAAATAATTCATTCTTATTCCTAACTAGCTTCTTTCCGTGACTAAATATCTTGTTCCTCCGACCCATCCCGTCGCATCGCATCGTGTTCGTTCGCGCTCTTTCTTAGCTTAGCGTTATTTCTGTTTCTTCTCGGCTCCTGAGGGTCCCAGCGCGATGTGTGATAGTCTATAACCTTCCTTAAGAATTAGGCCATCAAATGCAAAAAAAAAGAATCAAATCCGACCAGTAGTTCCAGAGGTTAAACAAACAAACTCTTCAGCTTTATAATATTAAGTATATGTAGATGTTTCTAGATTTAATGAAATCTTACTAGATTTAATGAAAGAAATATTTTGATATCATCTATAGATGTGATTGCTACTACAGCATTGTTTCTCATTCCTATGCAGATTATGAGGAGAACAAAAGATGACAGTTTCAAAACTGATATCGCAAGGATTGCTAAACCTTGCGTTCGCGTGACTGGCTCATTTGTGATGTATCGCTAATCATTTTGTTTGCTACACGTTGGCAACTACGAAACATCATTTATTATGGAGTTAATATTTTGAGGGAGTTCACAGTTAGTCTTGAAAATATATTTTTACTTTATTACTCAAAATGCTGAAGAATTTGAAAGGGTTATTTGATAAATTAACCAAATAGATGCAGACAAGACTGCAAAGTATTTTGAAACTAAAGTGCAAAGAAAACAACAAAACAAAGGTCGGTTTAACACGATGCACATAAAGACAATATAATTTTAAAACGACGCAATGATAATAATCGACAGTGTCAGGATTTAATTCACCTTCAAATTCTATCTGAAAAAATTTGATGAAGTAAATGGAGCAAAAATCTTATCGCACCACTGATCAATAGCAATGAAACAAAAGAAGTAATTTGACTCTGTTACCTTTCTTCCGCAAAGCGAGGTCAGGCGTGACCGATGCGAATTCCTTCAAACTAAATATTCGCAGCCGTTGTAACTAGAACTTTATCTTATGAAACATTATTCCACTCCGGAGATCACCAAGATTGGACATTAGAGTACTCACTCGTAAAGCCACCAGTTTCCAAAGCCATTATTTCAGAAGATGGATCGTTTATCAATGGTTATGAGACCATGAAGAAGGTAAACGCTTCAAATGAGGCATCCGATGTTTCTATCAAGCTATTACAGCGGTTTTCCATGCTACCATACAATTTACAGTTTTCCATGGTTGACTTGATTCTCAGTTGGTGTTTTATGATTTGTGCAATGTTCAAATCAAATAAATGATGACGGATTTAATCTATGTAATAATGTTATTCAACTTTTTCGTAACGAAACCGCGTTTCACTATTTCAAAAACTGCTCTAGTTTTAAGTTCTTTTAATCTTATCTTGTGCAGCGTTGACTTGGCTGGAAGCACAATCTTTTTTGACACTGCTTTTTCATTATGTTGTAGCATCTAGAAAGTAGAATCTCAAAATCGTTTCTATTTATGACTTCCCGATTCGCTACCATCAATTTATAAGGAGCTTACGAACATATATCTGTAGATATATCGAAAGCAGTAAATCAGAAACTTGTACTTTATAGGGGAGTTTGCGGGCCAGGTGTCATACAATTTGTGTGATGTTGCGTTCCATAAATCTAGCAATATTGTCGTCCGTAGCTTACAGTTACCGACTTCTGATTACCAACATGCATTTCTATTCCCCTTAAAAGGTAAAATGCGTGCATACTAATGTTTAATTCGCACATATTTCATTTGCTTGCTTTCATGTATCTGTTTGCATGCATTCCATTACCTCGTTAATTAGCTTTATTAGCCAATTCAGTTCTTCTGCTATCGGCGTTATATGTGGTAGCTTCAAGTCAGGTCTCATTTAAACGACCCTGCCTACTTTCCCCTGTATATAATGGTACCATTATAAGCGCATTAGCTAGATAGTTGGGAGTCTTCGCGGTGACTCTAATGTTGCCTACTTCCACTGCAAGCTTGAATTAAGGTGGCGTTTGCATTAAACATTAACATTATTTGTCAGGATTGTCGTCGTAAAGAATAGTATCTTACAGCCTAGCTCCACCATTACTATTGTTATTATTCGAAAAGGATCTTCCAACTATTTCTGTGCTATCGCTTTATATATAGGCCATTCGTTCCAACATGTTAGCGCAATTTCCTAACAATATTAGTGTGCCTAAGATAATTATGATTTGTTTGTTCGGATACGTATAAACAATAATGCAATAATGGGATTAAGGGCCGTGGGAAGCGATTAGCTGGTCTATTCAAGAATCGTTTGAGATTTAAAGGCGCCAAGTAATGGGATGATCGCAAATGCGAATCGAATTATTAATATTGTTGAAAATGGTACTCGCACAATTAATTTGACAACTTTTGTGGTACAGTTTCTGAATATTCAAATATTGTATTAATTTATTAATGAACTCTTTTTCTTGTTTCAGGTACTTTGAAATTTCCAAATTCATCGACGCAATCAGATCACAATCAGGTGAAGGAGAACCGTAAATGGTAAAAATAAATAAACTGAACTTTGCACAATCATTTTATATGCAAATGAAGCAAGTTGTAAGCAAAGCTCTGTTGGTGGTCAAAGGGCTGCGAGACAAACACATAGCAATAAATATAATAGAAAAGTGATTCATATAATGGAAGCCACGTACACCGAAACAGTTGCGAAACATTTCTCGAACAAAAATCACGATTCTGACATTTGAAATATCGTTACGGGCGGAGTGGAGCGTGGCATTTTGCGCCCGCGCATACCTCCCGAGCCTTTCGAGGATACATACACCAATTTAGATTCTACCTTATTTAACACAAGGATATCTGATATTAAACTTAAGCTGTAAGGATATTAATGTTAATTTAGATTAACGAAGAGCGTAAGAAACTGATTTGAATTTTATTACTGTAATTTCAATGAACTAGGGTGCTGTGGGATTTATATTCGTTACTAATTTGGTTGTTTATAATGTAGCCCCAATTGCTTCTGCCGTATGTAAATCAAATGTGAATTACACGGTTGCTACAGTTAGGTGATTATTCTGAGTACTATTCTAAACTTATTTATGTTTTCAAAAAACTTAGATTGTCTGCCCATAGGGAAGTTCTAAATATGGCTTACTGTGCTCTTTGTGAATCTATCCTAACATATTGTATTACAGCCTGGGGAGGAGCAGCTAAGACCGCGATTTTACAAGTGGAGCGAGCCCTTTGGGCTCGGTGCTTCTCAGTAAGCCTTTTAGATTTCCCACCCAATTACTTTATATGAAATACAAGGTCTAAACAGTTCGACAACTATTTATCTACCGCGCACTAGTCCGCAAACACTCAAACTTGCCATTACGTATTAGCAATCCTTCCACATCAAGAAGAAGACCAGAACCTACATGTCCTACAAAAAGCACGCACACGACTTTTGCTAAACGACACTACCCATTCCTAAGCGCCCTCACTTATAATAAACTGAACCAGATTTTGAATATACATTCCCTTAACGCATTTCATTTTAAATCAAAAATTAAAGAATATCTTTTAACCCTAGACTACAGTAAAACAGAAGACCTATTAAAATCGCAATATACATGACCAATATAATGACCACTCTATACCCACACACCCTCACACACATACACACCCTCACGCGCCCACACACACACACACACACTTCACACGTACTCACCACACCTTTTCACACTGGATTTAAGCACATAATTGTTCCCCTAAATAATACGTACTACTTACTTACCTTAATCTGTATAATGGACGGATGGATTACCGCTGTAACACAGGTTCCACCTAGCATGGGGGTCATTAATCTCTGTGCACTTGTAAGTCTTATGCTGTAAATGCTGCCCATACTTACTTTGTACTTTATTTAAGGAAAATAAAATTATTATTATTATTATTATTCAAATTAAAGTATCGTATCTTAGGATCTTACCTTAAAGAGAAAACTGGAATAAAACGCAATCAGATTCCATATATGAATACGATCAGTCTTCAAGACGTAATTTATTCTGTTAACAAGCAATTCAAGGTGTTAAACGACATTACAGAATCATACATCATACATGTTTCAGAAGAACCAAATCTGTAGTGTTATGAGTCACAATAAGACTTATTGTTGCAAAATTTCCGCCAAAAAGGGTAAACAGCCAATCCATCTGTTCAACTTACCATAAAGGACTAACGAAATGTCAGTTTCGAAGCTGGACACGAATCGAGATAAGTACCAACGTGGCCATGTCAAATGTCAGCCAACATGAGTAGACATGTTTATAAATCGTGATGGGTTGAAAGTTGTTTTGAAATTCTTAGAAATTATCAGCCGATTTAGTACAGAAAATATCGTAGTAGACATTTTTGTTAATTATTTTAATAGTCCCCACGATGGGACAGGAACGTAAAGATAATTACGTTGAGAACTTTTCTTTCTGAACTGGTTGTAAGAGTTAAATGATTGCAGAACTTGTAAGTGTGGACTGCTATTTACTTACTAACTTTAATCAAACTCAGCCTATCGCAGTCCACACCTGGACAAAAGCATGTCCAAGAATGTGCCACAACACCTAATCTTCGGCCTTCTTCATCTAGTCTGTCCCAGCCACCCTCATAATGTTATCAGTCCATATAGTTTTTTTTTTTTAGGAAATCATGATATGGACCCTCCCGCTCTGAGTCGAGCGGAAGGGAGTGTCGGACTCTTACTGACTAAAACCCATCCATGTTCCTTCCTTAGCCCTTTATGTTCCGGGGTAGCGATAACCCTTTTGGACAATCCCGCTTACCCACCGCCCACCACACTACGCTAACGGACTACCACTAACTTTCATGCCGCTACTGTATTTAAAAATATCCTTTCAATCATTGTCGCACGTCATAATAAAAGACAATGATAAATTGTTTATTGATAAAAAATAAATCGGGCCTCAATCTGACAAATAAATAAGCCTTACCTACTTACCAATTGAATTTTGAAAGTGAAAAAATGGGACAGGTATGATTAGAACGCGGTGTCTAGACTAAACAATGGCTGTATAGAAGTGGAACAATAGCCGTTTATTATTTGGTCTAATACCGAAGGCCGTGCTAGCTACTGACGACAAAAAAAAGTTGCCCCGAGGCATTCCCATTATTTTCCATTCGATAATATTTATCAATTAGTATAATGAGGGCATGAACAATTGCTCTGAGGTCACGTCTCTGTTGAAACCGAAACTATAATTAAACGCCACAATAGCTTTCGTTTACTGTGACTTATGTTCACGACATAACAAGATATGATTTGGTATGCAATTAATTCTACGAGGTTATTAATTTTGGGTTTGTTTAAAGACACATCGGATCTGTTCGAAGTGTTCAATTATTTGTTTTTAATTTAAGTTGCGTGTTCTTAATTCGTTCGGATAAAAAACAATTCGGTCTTTACAAACAAGACAGATTAAATATATTTCATTGTACATTTGTCAAATCGAATGTAGATTAGACAAAGCGTTACCGTAACGCAATAGTTAACTTACGGTTTTTTTTTCACCTTTTGTAATATATTTATTCTACTGCATCATATAACTTTATAATTCATGGATACAAAACATTGTAAAACATTTTAAAAGAGTAACGGTGTAGTTTCTTGCCTATTCTTCTCCATACGAAGCTATCTTTTGAAAGGGGGCAACTAGAATCAATTTTATTTCAAGTTCATTTTGACGTTCAAAAATGCCTATAATGTGCCTATTTGAAATAAATGATTTGACTTGACTTGAAAAAGAGTTTTTAATTGAAATTCCTTTTTCAATATTATACCGTAGATAATTCCCACTTCTTTTACAGATGTCAAAACTATAGTCAGTTAAACACTTAGCAACAGATTGACTGCAACAATCACGATTAGATATCATTAATTAGAGTAGTGATTGTAGTTAAGATTAATCAATTCTGAATTAATATAAAACGATTTCTTTACGAGAGTGTCGCGTGTCGGTTAGTACAGTCAAACATACACTTTGGTATATAGGCATTTTTTTCACTATAATTATCCGAAAGGGTTACCGCTGCCCCGGAACACAAAGAGTTAAGGAAGGAACATGGATGGGTTTTAGTTAGTTAGAGTCAGACATTCCCTCCCCTCCACCCAGAGCGGGAGGAATCATTTGATGATTTTCCCCTAAGAAAAAGGTTTTGCCCTCGGGTGCACATGCATAGTGCGTATAGCGTGCTATTTAAGTTAACTCGGCCCCTCGTTAGCCTATAGTTTCTTGTAATAACTTTTACTTAGTACACGCATAACATTATAAAATAGTATAAACCATATCGCTCCGTAGCACACTAAAAAGGCAGTCGATCGCAATGCCTTTCATTTCGACTATACAGCCACGTTCATTGCGTTATTTACGTTGTTGAGCAGAGGAACATTTCAAACCTATAAAACAATGGATGTCTCGGTGAAAGACATAGCGAACTTGATCACACAAACGTGTTTTAAAACATAACTATGAAGCAATGGATGATACTGTGAAAGGCATAGCGATCGATTAAAATTTTATGTGTTTTATAAAATTACCCCGTAGTGTACCAATCTCTTTGTTCGACTGTACACCTAATGTCACAAGTCACAGTGACACGGCGAAAGTGACTTTATTCACATTGTCGTTCGTTATAAGCTTTGTCACTCCAATTTATAGCCCTGTTGGACTGTTGTGATTTAGTTATTGTCGCTAACAGTGGCGTGAATGTAGTAATCAATTTGTTGTCAAGTTATTTTGTACTGATAATTGGTTTTATTCTAGTGTGACAAGTTTTTTCGCTTACTAAGTATGAATGGGAATAAAAAAGAGGACAATGCCTTGTATAAAGGTGACATATCCTTTTTATGTAGAAAAATACATTGTTGTTCATTTATTTTGAGTTTAGAATTGAAAATAGGTATGTTTTTTGTTATTTTTCATTTTTTTATTACTCTCTCGTGGTTTATTATTAAAAAAATATACTATATCATCCTCAAACTCTTATGAAACCTTTTTTTGTAAATTCGCACTCCAGAGACACAAGATACAAGTTACACAAAAAATGTCTCTGAAAATGTAACATTGTAGGTACCTACTTATATTTTTGATGAATAAACTTTATTATTACCTTTTTGAGAAAACATAAAAAAAATTACTTACGTAATTTTTAACACATCAATATTTCCTATATGACGGTTTCTTACAAAAATAACTCATTGTACAGTAAATACCAATTTATATTCAAGATCCGACGAGAATCGAAAGTAGTAGGGCTGGTAATCATTCATCTGGCTGTCGTGTAGTGATGCGAAATGAAGATTTACGACTTCACGCGGCTCCGTCGGAACACAACCCTAGTGAAATTGCAAATGGTGGCTTTTAATAAATGATTGAATAAATCTATAGAGTAAAGTCATTCACTTTCGATTCGTAGAAGACATTCATTTTAATGAATTAGGAAAATACAAACTGTCCTCAATTTAGGTATAAATAATTCGATTTGGCTTTTGTAGAAGGTTCAGTACTTACTTCCTCTGAAGACTTAAACTTATATGTGATGATGATAACAAATATGTGACAATACTTTTTCACTATAACAGGAAATAAACAATTACTTTTGTGTGTGTTTATATAGATATCTTAAAAATGGAAGCTCTCGTACGTATTTAATGACATGAAACAAATTAAAAGACACCTTGGATATTAGGAAATTTGTAGCTCGGCGTCGAGGGCACGCGCGTGCGTTTATAGAATAGAATAGAATATTTATTTATTAAAAGTAACCAGGACTCAACAAGATTGTTAGTAAAACTTAAGTTTATGCTCTCGCTTTGAAAAGGTAAGTCTTAACCTTTTGAACGCCAGAGCATAAACGAACGCTTGTGTGTCTACTTTAACACGTCACTATATTTTAAAGCTAGCAATTACAAACTTTACTAGACTTTTCATCTCGCTCAACACCATAATATCTTGATAAACTCTGACTGTCTCACTTATAAGCACTACAACAACCCATTACCTGCAGCACACCTCGACACGGCACGCAACATTTCATTCACACCTAGATTCTCTATAGAATCGCATTCATGACGAAACGCTCCCACAATTACTACACGGAGTAGGTACCTCCACAGCACGCCATCAGACTTGTCGTCTTTGTGCCATATTCCTACGGTTTCATCACCAATCTCACGCGCACAAAAGCGAAAGCTCACACCTAATTAATAGCTCAACATCTCAAATATAATTCGGAGCTAACCGATGTCGTAACACTTTCATCCGCTTACGTTTGACAATTACGACTTTTATAATCTCGTATACACAAACGTCTATTGTAATGTTCTGGGAACGTTTTTAAATGGACTTTTGTTCGGGTGGAGAAGTTGTGCGCTTTCATCTATTTCACTTTTGTTTTTCCCACAAGTGTTTGGAATTTACGTTTTGACGTTTGTGTTGGTGAGTGTAGGTACAGTCACACAAAGAGTTTGGTGTTCACACTTTTTTGTTGTCTTTGCACTCAGTTTGAATTCGAGATTCAAAAATGACCGTTGTTCTGGATACCATACACCCGTTATTAATTTGTATCAATATCCCAACACGCCTATATTGTCTCAAAGCCAAGGAATACCTTTGTGTTAGTTCCATGTCAAGTCCAAACTTTGCGAAATTCCCAGTCTGCCAGTCAATTAATCTACGTAACCATTTCCAAAAAAAATTGGGGTCAGTTTCCAGTCTGACCGAATGCAGCAGAATACCAATATCTATTTCTGACCTCCACAACCCAGTTAGCAACACAATTTTATCGGCTTATGGCATAAAAGAACCGTAACTTTTTTTTTTGAGGGTGAGAAATCATCAAATGACCCTCATGCGTGTGAGATTCTAACTGACTAAAACCCATCCATGTTCCTTCCTTAGCCCTTTATGTTCCGGGGTAGCGGTAACCCTTTCAGATAATCCCGCTGACAGCTGCCCGTACCTATACCTATCTCCTTGTTCGACTGTAATTCCCCACGTGTTTTCATGCAATGTTCCCAACATCGATATTCATTCATTCACAACTTTGACGCGTTCATGATTTGCTCGCCAAAGTCACGTCAAACTCGCTTTATATTTGAATATTGCACTGCATTGCAGTAAATGGCAGTTTTCTCAGTTGCTTGTAAAATCCAAAGTGTCATATACATAAACATCTCAGTAGCATTGAATACGTGAAGTTGTAAAACTGCTGTTAAAAGTTATCCGTGACTGCTCATAAACTGTTCTGAGGAAACTGTTTGTATGGTCGCCGGCGCATCAAGTTATACCAAACTGTAAAATTTCTCCAAATGATTTTAAACCTTAGCACGTTGATCGTTAAGTTCAAAATTGATTGGGCAAATTTGCCAGTTTGTGGTAACTTGATTTGCTGGCATCTGTACTAAGAAACATACTTTAATGTACGTTTACAACCATATTGTTTTTTATTAAGTATATCCCTAACAATTGCCTCGTTCTTAAGTAACTGCTGAGCATGAGGTCCTGAGTTAGATTCCCAAGTCGGAAAATGTGTTGTTGGATGTTTCTATGAGTGATTTGTCAGTAACAACCAGGAGTTTATATTTATGCCCGTTTGATGCCAATAGGCTCTATTAAAAGAACTTTTTAAATGAGGGTACCTGGTACACCTCTGCGTGACCTATTATGGTATGTGTATCTACCTAATACCGGCTCAGGAGAACCTTTACCAGAAGTGAGTGGTTTGGCAGATTCATTAACATCAGGATTGTGACGGAATATAGCAGTTCGTCGCTGGGGTGTAGACACTTAGACCATTAAGGCATTGACTGCCACGCAGCAGACACAATAGAAAAACTATTGTTTGTCGGACACACGGTGACCGCGTTGGCGTTCAACGTGTTAAGTGACTGTCACCAGTCAGTGTCGACGCTTATCTAGCTGTTTCTGTGATTCCAGTCTTCTCTTCTTCTTTGTGTGGTTAGTGACTAACCTGGTGTCAGAGTTTTAATGCTGCCCATGGGCCTCTGACTTAGCTTCACATGCTGTTGAGAAATATCTCTCGGACATGCCGGTTTCCTCACGATGTTTTCCTTCACCGATTTTAAGCAAGTGATAACTATACAATACGCACATGAATCCGAAAAATCAGAGGTGCGTGTCTTGGGTTCGAACTCGAGACGTATGACTTGGTAGTCTTGTCTTGACTTCGTACTAAGTCGGGGTGGCGCCACCTGCTGTGCCGGAATATATTCAATGTTGTTGTATATGTACAGACGCCAGTACATCAAGCTATCCCAAACCGTCAAATATTCCCAATTGAACATGAACCTTTTGTTTTTGTTATAAAGTTGAAAATCTATTAAAGAAATTTTACAGATTGCGGTAGCTTGATACATTGGCCTCGGTACCTGTTATCTTATTTTTAAACTTATTTTGCGGAACCGTAAGGTTAAAAATTGGAATCGAACCCAAGTCGTTTACAAGAGTGTAGTTATGTACAATATACTGCAATGTAAACCTCATTAATATTGCTGTTTTACGTTTTTGCCGGGCGTATGTCGGTGTCGCGAGACTAACTGACAAGCTATGTCCTCATACCAGCGAGTAGTGTCTATATGATTCAGATGTTTTCCGGGATTGCGAACTTTTGCTTGATATGACAAAATCTGGTATAAAGTATCTTCCAATCTAGCTACGTATGTCAGACGTTTTCGACGGAATCAGCATCATCATTATTCTTCTGCTCTTATCCCTATTTATTCGTGGTTGGCGTAACATGTCCTTTTCTTCATACTTCCCTACTAGTCGTCATCTCGGCAGTCACTCCCTACGAAATATTTTACAAAAATCGACGAAAAAAAATTTGGGTTCATATAATAATAATAAAATAAATCATTGAGTATTATCTATACTTAATATTATAAAGAGGTAAAATTTGTAAGTTTGTAAGTTTGTATGTAGGGGGTAATCTCCGGAACTAATAACGCAATTTTAAAATTTTTTTCGCTGATAGAAAGCTAAATTATTCCTGAGTGCTATAGGCTATAAATTATATTTATAACATACATATTAGCCGAGCTATCGCAATTTTCGTCTAGCAAGTCGGAAAGAAATACCTCCGAAAACAGATTTTTTTGCAGTATTGCCGAGTAGGTATAATAGGATATATTTAATGTTAAAACAAGAAATTTTCCGCGGACGAAGTCGCGGGCAGAAGCTAGTAATCAGATGAAAAGAGAGATTCAAAAAATGCCGGAAAAATTACATTGGCAAGATGTTCAACTAAGAACACATGAACAAAACAAACAAAAAGAGATAAATTATCATGCTGTAATTGACACAGATTCCATAATATCTTCATAACATCCAAACAAACATCAAGAATAAATGAAGAATAAACGTTAGTTTTAAAGGTAAAATAAACATAAATACTGCGTGAACAGCAAACGGAGATCTGCAATCTGCGTGACGCAATAATAGCCAGAGAGAAACTGCAAGTTACGTTGCACGTAATTGGAAAAAACAATTTTTTGTATGTTTAAAAATTGCATTAAACCACTGACAGACAATTGTGACATGCACGCAACTTTGACTGGCGTTACACGATACGTTTATTTTGTTTGTTTTCAAACTAAGTAGGTTACCTAGTTACTTTTGTGTTTAGATTAGAAATCTACTTCTTATACTTAGTCATAGTTGGTAGTAATAAAGTTAGCAGTAATAACTGCTTCCCTAATTATCTGTGTCAAAATAGTGATATGTTTTTGGCTAGTTTTTGTTATCTAAGTAATAACAGCCGCACAGGTCGATCCATCAGGTTAAGCTACGCTTGCCGGGGTTGGCTGTGGATCAGTGACCATCTTTACATACCGAGATTCCTCCGTGACTCGGAAAGCACGTTAAGCCGTTGGCCCCGGCTGACATTTGTGCTTCTTTGACAGTCGTTATGGGTCGTCAGAAGCCCGAAAATCTGACAGCCAAGTCTTACCAAAGGGTATCGTATTATCCAGTTACTAGGTTGTGGATGTCAGATAGGCAGTCGCTTCATGTATATTGGTATTCAGCTGCATCCGGTTAGACTGGAAGCCGACCCCAACATATTTGGGAAAAGGTAAGGCAGATTGATTGATTTGTTATTTTTGTCCGTGTTACCAATCAGCATTATAAGTAGTGTTTTTAATCATTTTTTTGTCATAAAAAAGCGTTACTTAAGTTATTTTCCCGGTTCCCTTATCGACGTACAAATCATGGTAACCCTACAGGGATCGCGTATAAAATTCTATAACCACGATTGCGGGGCTAATTGCATCGGAATCTGGCCACTGTGTCAGTGTCGCCTGGCGAAAGTCTCCCCCTTAATTACCATTACTTCTGCTAATAAGAAACCTGACAGGTATGGGCTAATTTTGCTTGCGGTTGACATAATATATCTGGTGCTACAGAGGTATTTCTAAAAAGCGGAATCGACATTGGTGATGGTTAAATAAGAAATGAATTAAATGAAACAGTTGAGCCCGATACTGCTTTATTGCACAACAAATAAAGGAAAAATGATGAGATCCGTAGAAGAATTAAGGTAGTCGACATAGCCCGAAGAATTTCTAAACTTATGTGGCAGTGGGTAGGGCACATTGCTTGCAGAACAGATGACCGATGGGGCTGTAAGGTTCTGGAGTGGCGATGGCATACCAGTACGTAGTGTTGGAAAGCCTCCCACAAGGTGGATCAATGACCTTGTAAAGGCCGCAGGATTCCGTTGGATACGGTCGAAGTGGCGGTGCTTGGGGAAAGTCTATGTTAAGCAGTGAACGACTTTCGGCTGAAATGATGATGAACATAAGAAAAACAAAACAAAAGCCGACCGAAAGTCGTGATGATAAAATTTGTGTTCATAATAAAGCCATCCTTTTTTGTAAACATCCTAAATAGGTAATTAGTATAGCGCAAAAACTAAAAAGACACCTTTAAGACAAAAAAAAAGCAGACACGTTGCTAAATTGATTGCATAATTGTAGGAATAAATTCACAGAGCTGTTATTTCAATCACTTATCGAATGAATAGAGGCACAAGAAATCATTAGTAATGGAGAACCGACTGCCGTAATTGGTGTAGCCTTGTCTCTGAGAAAAATTAACAATGACCCGGAGGTGAAAACAAGATGGCCTTACACGCTTAGAAAGAATAGTATTACAATATTGTTTTATTACGTATTCGCTTCTGCCGTTTAAAGCGTGCATTTCTTGGCGGCGGCGGCGACGTCTCGCGTTCGTCTCTGGTGCAAGCCATGGTCCTGAGCGAAAGGGAGTCACCTCCTTCTGCTCAGTTGTGCTTGCGAATAAGGTGGTGGGATGGACGGACAGAACCTCCCGTCCTAGCCGCCGCCGCGGGAGACGCTCCGGGCGTCGGGTGCCGCGTGACGACTCCCAGCCACCGTAGGCACGGGCCTGTACCGTAACCTTCCAAAAAATTGTGCTATCAAAAACAAAAATATTTTTTTAAATCCACTGACGTGATAGACACAGCATACAGATCTTAGTCGTCTACATCTAAAAACCTCATACATAACGCTCAACATAAAACTCGTTTTAATCTTTATGTGTCAATTTCACTGATGAAACTTAACGATCAGTACATCTAAACTGCGTTCAAGGGCCGTCAGTGTCATGATTCCCCATATGAACAATGTTGACACTGGCACTCTAAAACGTGGTTTAGACTGATCTTTGGTAAAATCAGCCCTCTGTAATTAATTAAACCAGTCAATAATGCCAATCAATTAGCAATGCAATTAGCAGTTTTACAGATAGTAAAAGATAAACAATTTATTACGACATTTTTTTGTTCAAAGATCTAGTGGAAATACCCGACTGCAATACAAATACGGTTTGGTTTTAGATAAGCATCTTGATTCTTGATCAACCAGCATTATATATTAACAAATAACTTTCTCCCGCGACTTCGCCCGCATGAATGATGAAATTCATCCCATGGGAACGTATAGCCGGACTAAAGCACCGACCACTTCACTTTAATATTTCTTCGAAGTGGGAAAGAGATGGAGTTATAGGTCTTGTATAGCTCCGTCTCATTCTCACAATGAAGTAATATTGAAATAATACTGCTATTACAGGGTGTAGTTCAGGTCCTGTCCCAGTGGTAAACGGGAAGCGAGCAGCGTATGGGCGACGGGCGACGATGAGCGACTACTCGCTGGTAAGCGCATGTGAGTCAGCGAGCGTTCTGCCCATCAAGCGAGCATTATTGAGCGAGTACTCTCTTTGATAGTTCTTGTAGCTGGATAGCTAGATAGTTAATCTTCTTCTACTTAGCGTGTCGATGGCAATCTAAATGTACTCGGCCTAGGATTTGGCTACGTGTTTGGCGCCATCACTAGCGTCCATCAGTTCCTGTAACGTGCATACGGCAGGACACACAGGACACGATATTAAGTGTCCCATCGTTTGCGAAACAGCACCACATTCACACTATAAGGTGGAGTTGTCTATGAATCACCACCTGAGCAGGTTTTCCTTGCTTCGGACAACCTGGGTCCGGGATCTGTTTAAAGACTTCCAGGTTGGCCAAGGCAAGTCGCGCCCAGGAGGGAGACTTTCAGTAGACCTAGTCGCTTCTTCGTCGGCGGAGGTGCGTGAAATGTATCCTATGGCTTACTTCAGGGAATAGTCGACCCGTGTGCCAACGTTCATCCAAATCGATCAGCCGTTAGCCATGATTGATACAAACATGCATAATCAGCCTAAAACGTTCCCACTGCTGGGCAGGCCGCCTCTCGGGAGTGGGCCACGCAGGCCCAAGCCTGTTGGTGGATTAACAAACATGCAAATTCACAAACAAACACACACTCAAGTTATTTTTATTAACAATTTTATGCGATAATATTGCTGAACATGGAACCAATGAGGTAAGCAACAATGTGGCGTCTCCTTACGGACAGGTTTGAATAAGAAATTACTGGTCAATAAATGTCATAGGTAATGCGAGTGTCGAGTGTTTATGTGTTGTGTTTAGTGCGTGTGGTTCAGGAAATGTTAAAGATCTTGTTTTGTATGTATAGTGTTGTAGTTTATGTGAGGATACAGGGTGCGTCAATAGTCAAAGCACCTTTTTTTTTTGCGGGTGATAAATCATCGAATGACTCCTCCCGCTCTGGGTGAAGCGGAAGGGAGTGTCAGACTCGTACTGACTAAAACCCATCCATGTTCCTTCCTTAGCCCTTTATGTTCCGGGGTAGCGGCAACCCTTTTCTTTTTTTTCTTGTTTTTGCGGGAAACAATTTTGTTAGTTTGTCAACAATTTATTCATCTACTCTCCATGCTTGTCTAGTGACTATAACTGTGCTGGTCTACTAAGAGATTTTTTTACAAAACACTACATATAGACGAACGTAGAACCTTCTTCTGTCAAGTCGGTTAATAAGCAGTACTTAGGTACTATAGTATCCTGCTATGGATCAATTACGAAGATACCGTACTATAGATTCCTATCTTGTTAGTTATCCATTTGAATATAAGATGCTTCGAATGTACAGAGGCCAGCACATCAAGTCTTTCACATTTCTTTGATAGTTTCTCAACTTTATGACAAAAGCATGAGGTTCATTTTCAATTGGCAAAATTTGACAGTCTAGCGACTGTACATAGTTTAATACGAGTTTTTTCCAACATTTAACGAGAATTTCAACTACATTACGTCCAAACAAAAAACTTTGTTTTCAAATGCAATGAATACACTCGTCAAGCTTAATTATTTACCTAACGCCCTGTTGAATACAATAAACACTACGCAGCAACCTTGAATTGTATAACATTACCGAATTTGATGCGGACGCCAGCGTTAATACCTCACTCAAAACCATTAATTATGGAATAATTATAAGTAAAAACCTCATTACCGGTGTTATTTAATAACACTTCCTCGTTCACGGTCGTTTTGTTACTGAAAAAAAACTATTGTGTATTAAGGTATTTAATAACTGCATGTCAAAGTATGTAGGGTGAGACTACCAGTTGTTAACTATGTATTTGTTTCCTGTTTTGAATTTATAGGTGTCATTAGATCGTGCTAATTAACACAGCATTGCAATGTTTGTGTGTTAATTACCTTATTTAAACTCTTTTGGTGGCGCGATCTGTGAGGATATAGACATAGAAGTACATTAGTAATAGTAAATTACAGTTTAAAAGTAATTATAGGCCACCCGTCAAAACAAAATACAAAAGGGTTTTTCGTGGTTGGCTTTGCAAAACTGTGTCTTCTACATATGTCATTAAATTCTAGGATCCTCTAAATTATATTGAAAGTACTCGCCTGGTTAAAACCTCTAAATACTGATCTTTACCTGGTCAACAAGTTCTCAAACACAGTCTTAATTAGCATTCAGTTCACCCCATTCGTGCGAAGCGTAGGCGCTCTTCAAATTATATAGGCTTTAAACAGACCAGTAAAGAGATAGAGCTATTGTATGGCCTTACCAAAATCTAAAGACCCTGACTGCAATTGAGATCAAAGACCTAACCCCTATTGTGGCTATTGCGGTTACTCTAATCGAAATACATATAAACATGATACAATAATAATATTATGGCATTATGCACTTTGTTGGCGTACAAAATAATAAGGATCGATGATTACGTGGCACGTACGTCCTTTATGGTAAAGAAGTAATAACTTTTTAGTTTTAACGAAAATTCGACTTGAAAATAACATTTACCCTAATTTGGTACCTAAATGCTTGAAAAGGTGGTTTCACCCGATCAGCGCGAGCGCAGTACTTTATTGTTTGAACTCCATATTAGGATAGCCGATAAAAGGTTGATTGTGCAACATGCATGTTTATATATTGAAAATCTAATGCGTTTGGTGATCTATACTAATATTATAAAGAGTAAAAATTTGTATGTACGTTTGTAGCCAATAAACTCAAAAACAACTTAACGAATCTGGATGAAACTTGGCACAAAGATAGTAATAGTCTGGAATAGTATATAAGCACTTTTTATCCCGGAAAAATGTACGGTTCCCGTGGGATAATTTTCTTCACACACGCGGGCGAAGCCACTGGCAAAAGCTAGTATTTAGTAACTGAATTCTAAACTTTTAAGTTTACATATTGTAGTTAAGGAAAATAAGTAAAAAAAAATGATTGTTGTTAATTTTTTTAGTGAGTGTGCGGTGGGTGGGCACAGATTTTGTTTTTGCTACGAACCTGTGTTCGGCCCTACTGCTTATACTGTTATAAGAAGTAGGGCCGGACATTTGCCGGGTAAGCGGGATTGTTTGAAAGGGTTACCGCTACCCTGGAACATATAGGGCAAAGGAAGGAACATGGTTGGGTTTTAGTCAGTAAGAGTCTGACACTCCCGCACTATCCGCTCCACCAAGAGCGGGAGGAGTCATTTGATGACTTCCCACCCTCAAAAAAAAAAAGGTTCGGACATTGCAATTTCGACACAAATCTCAACCAACTCCATTGATGCAAATATTGTTCCTCCTACCTTATCATTATATCCACTGCAATTCACAATAGGAAGTGAATCTAAAAAGCTGCACACACCAAGGTTGTCAAGTCCAATCTCTTTCTATCAAGAGTATGTGGCGCACCCAATACTTGTATTTCTTAGAAAATCATCTTTATTTATAACCACAAGTGTCCAGATTTTTATGCTATTAAATGTGGTGTGATATGTAAGGTCGATTGGAGCTTATGTACTCGTATTCAGAGTATCGGAATGATTTCAAGTTTTGTTAAGTATAAAGGAAAATGTTTTTAAACTATTATTAGGTATAGGCAAATGTTAGGTTTTTACTTTAAAATTCATTCGATTTTTTTTTAACAATGCCTGGTGTAAACGACAGTCTACGAATGGATTCATGACATTTGAAACTATCCGAGGAAGCTGTAACATGATTGATTTCCGTATTTCCAAAAGTGAAGAAGCATTATCGACATTCTTGATGTTTTATGTGTTAGGTAACCATAAACCTTTCATCAAAGTCAGCCTCCTTTATGTCAATTCATTTGGAATCGGTACATCTCTATCAACCCCTACTTTAATACCCATTCACCCCATTTCATTCATACCGTAAAGTAAAAAGACGTAATAGAAATAAATCTTTATCACATTTGAAAGACGGTGCATATTGCAGTGCCACTTTGTTCTGATTTTTATGATCCAATTCTCATTTGATCGACATATTTAACACGCAGAACTTTGTTACTGACTTGCGTTCCGCAAGAAACTTTATACGTGTTCATTAGTAAAATACTAGGTTGCCGAAACAATAGAAAATTACTGGTGAAAACGGCTGTGACAGCCTAGTGGTGTGACCGTCGGACTGCCAAGTCACAGGTCTCGAGTTCGAACCCAAGACACGTATCACTGATTTTACAGATTGATGTGGATAATGCACAATGTCACTTGCTAAAAAATCGGTGAAGGAAAACATCGTGAGGAAACCGGCATGCCTGAGGGATATTTGTCAACAGTATGTGAAACTAAGTCAGAGGCCCATGGGCAGCGTAGAAACTCTGACACCAGGTTAGTCACTTACCACACGAAAAGATGGAAAAGGCAGTCATACTCCTGCAACTATTGAAACTAACCAACCACCATCTCTTAGAGCCCTTTTTCACTAGGCCACCAGTAGCTGCGTAACCATGATCGTACTGCTAATAAATGTATTGTAGGTTGCCCAACTGATTGGACTCCCGGTCAGATACCCAGCATGACACTTCGTAGATTTTGCTGGCAGCACGACCATTGCGCCACCATAGTGTCCTAGTAAGATATAAGCCTTTTAGCAGCTTTATTTTAATATTACCTACTACACAGTTGTAGGCACTATTTATGGCAAGGATGTAAAAAAACGTCTTCCTAGGGCTTTTTTTATGTTGGGAAATCATCAAATGATGTTCTTTTTTTATGTTGTCCGTGTTAGTGTTGAGTGTAGTGAATGAAGTGAGTATCTTCGCAGTGTGTTGTGGATGTAGGAGTGTTTAGCACGTGTGCGATAGGTAGGTTACACATAAAGGGTGTATGTTTAGTGTGCGATTCCGTTCCACGATAGTCTTGATAAAAATTAAAAAAAATCGAATCATTATCACAATCTTGTATATTTTTCCACCAATAATGGAGTGACCGTTACTTACTCAGCCAACACTCTCTCATTACGTCTGAAAGACGTAGGTACACGTTTAACGACACCAAGTCTAGACACGTCAATGCGACTAATTGTCTGTCTTTAGTCACCTGAAGATCCGTAAGCCCATTGATATGTAAAGCGACTAGAACTAGGTCGTTCCGACTTACTGCATTTAGACCAAATAACGGTACTACAGACGTAGACGAAGCACATCAAGCTATCCCAAACTGTCAAATATTCCCAATTGAACATGAACCTTAAACCTTTGTCATAAGGTTGAAAATCTATCAAAGAAATTTGACCGATTGGGGTAGCTTGATGTGCTGGCCTCTGTACTTTAGAAATGTATGCTGTATGAAAGGGCTTTGGTCCAATGAAATAATCTATGCTTTTGAGTGTAGGTTTAATGATGATTCGTGGATATAGATTGATGTAGATATCATTAGATGTAGGTTCGGATATAAATTAATGTTGCAGCAACAGATGTTTATTATTATTACGGATATAGAATCGACGATAAATCTTCTTCTTAGCGTGTCGATATTAACTAAATAAAAAATATATCTTTTTAATTTGTTTGGCCCAAAATTCAGCAACGCGAATACCGTTCGCTGACGCAGCCATTAGGTCCTCACGTGTGCATGTGACGGGTCATGCGGTGAGCCATTGTCTCTGTGGAGACGCCGCATACACATCGAAGATCTGAACCGTTTATAAACCCCCACTTGTAGAGGTTATCCTTACTAAAGGTACTATTCCACCAGTGTCAGGCACTGTGCGACACTGTATTGCACAATGTACGGAACAAATGTTTCTTTCGGTGGACTCATTTAAGTTAGCATTTACAAATGTGCTGCATAGCTTACAAAAAATACTTACTGTTTTGCCGGTGCAAAGGTTTCTGCATCTCAGTGCGTGCACTGTTGGAGATCTGCACAGAATATAATTATGTGAAAAAATGTGCTGTAGGTACACAATTTTGGTGGAATCGCACATTAATACCTACTTTTGGGTACGAAGTCTGAAGGTTACCTACCTTAAACAGACGATAGTTAAATATTTGGAAAAACTAAAATCTAATGATCAGACCAAAACCATTTTAGGAAAAGATAGACAAGTGGCTCATGGCTTAGATGAGTTGATCATTTTAATGAACTTATGACTTCAATTCAGAAGAGTACCTAAGTAACATCAATTATGTGTTAAGTTAGTAAGTTAGTGTGATGTTGTTTAGTTGTGTGTGTATATGGATTAATTAAGTGTATAGTATCGAACAACGCCAAATTCTCAATTGGAGTAATTTTATATGACAAAAAAAACAAAGTATGTTGCAACATATCAAACTAAATACATCCAATTATAGCAGTATATAATTCAGTTCCTCCAAGTACGTCAAACTCGGTTCAAACAACTTCTTATCTCTCATGGAAGTGTTAATTGGATGAACTAGATCCGACGCTCGAGGTTTTTTGCCTGAAAAAGCTGCTCTGTCACCGCTTTCCTGTTTTCAATCGTGTGTACGGTTTTAGATCCTGATCCGTTGGTTACTGTGTTAATAACACGTAAGAAGGGCGCTTGTTGCAATTATTGAGGATTTTTCTATTATGGCATTACCAACCTTCAAATTTGAACCACCTTCTTACATTTTTAACCGACTTCTAAAAAAGGAGGAGGTTCTCAATTCGACTGTATATATATATTTTTTTTTTATGTTTGTTCGCGCATAACTCCGTTGCTTGCCAACCGATTTGAAAAATTATTTTTTTGTTGGAAAGGGTATACTTCCCAAATGGTCCCATAAATTTTTTATCGAAATCGGATAAGCGGTTTTTGAAAAATCAACAAAAATTTAAAAATCCTACTTAATGTATGTGGACGATGTTCTAATAAGTTCCTGTCACTGTAATTTACATACCGGGTGGTATAAAATTTGTTTTGTAGGTACTACAACTAAAAAGTGAAAAATAAAAACTTTTTTGTCTTCGGTTTTGTATTTTCATTTTTTGCCACCGACTTCCAAAATCAAAATTATTTTTCACTTTGTAGTGTTTTTTTTGGAAGTCGGTTTACTTTTTTGTAAAAAAGTTTTTTGAAAGGTAAAAAGGTGACTAGAATCAATTGTATTTCTTGTTCATTTTGACAAAAGTGCCTTTCTTGTGCCTATTTGAAATAAATGATTTGACTTTGAATCTCTTGCATTGTTTCTTAATATTACGAATTCGAAATCTGTCGTAATAAGTAGTCCACTTAGGGCACCCGTCCAAATGACACCTTCGCTAATGGCACCTAGCCTAGTCCGCATATGGCACCTATCAATATTTTTGGCAGGTGCCTTTCGTGGACTCAAATTTATTTTTTAATTTTGTCCACATAGGGCACCTACGGCTCAGAAGCCTAGTGTTGGGATATGCGGAGACTGATTGTAGTCAAATTATAGTTAGTTTAATTAATACATATTTTAAGGTTTCTCTTTGTTTAAATTATAATTAAATATCTAAAGGCTGATTTTGCAATAAATGTGATATGCGGAGACTGATTGTAGTCAAATTATAGTTAGTTTAATTAATAAATATTTATGTGATTTTTATCGATATCTTTTATTTCTAAACGCCCTGTAAACCAAATACACCCCAACACTAGGCTTCTGAGCCGTAGGTGCCCTATGTGGACAAAATTAAAAAATAAATTTGAGTCCACGAAAGGCACCTGCCAAAAATATTGATAGGTGCCATATGTGGACTAGGCTAGGTGCCATAAGCGAAGGTGCCATTTGGACGGGTGCCCTAAGTGGACTACCTCGTATGTTATTTTCGTCGATTTTTAGTACCGAGTGTCAATTAGCTTCTTTTAGTTGTTCTTATGTAACTATTTATAATAATATCTTTAGCATCATTATAGTATTTTGTATTCAATGAACCACCTGCTCTTTCAAATAACCCAATGACTTCATCATTGACCTTTAACAAAGCCGTTCCGAGGCTAAGCAAGTCGGTCAGTGCATTGTAAACAAAAATATTTGGTGAAACTTTCAACAATGATCTGTTTGAAATTGAACCAGCTCAGTTTATTGAGCCGAGACAATATTGAACTGTAGGCGTCGCCACTTCCTTGCTTTCTATAGTGACTTATTGCCTTAGGAGATGGCCCTGGATCTTTGAGAAGTGTGGCGCAAGAATGGAACTGACGCGGCACGGAATTGCGGTGAAGTGAGGAATTTTAATAATAACATTTCTGTAATTGAGATTTTCTGATGACTTTTAACTGTGTTTCTGGGTATTAAGGTTCTGCCTTCTCCACCTTCCTTGAGGATCGTGATGTGATAAGAGTATCCTCATTTCGTAATATGGAATAAACGGATTAATCTAAAATTCTAATACTTGTGGACTTGCACTAACGCTTAATTTTTAACTTGACTAAACATATTATAGCCAAATTCTGCTTTAAATACATGTTTAACAACGATGCTGAGAAAGTTTTCGACGCCATTTTGCAGTTTTAGTTAATTTACGATAAGTAACGGTTTAATAATTGAAGATTTACTCTACTCTACTTACTTATTTACGGACTTAAAAGAATTGTACAAATATAAATAGGCCAGAACCAGTATTTTGGAAAATAAATATGAAGATGTGACATAGTTAGTTCCATTATACTAAGCCTTTAAGTACTCCATCCTAATCATTGCTCCGTATCTCCACAGAATTAATGTTATCAAATGCATTCCCTGCCCTTTACCGCTTGTACCATTTCAACCTCGAAGTGGGTAATGCCCGTTATTGTGGTAGATATAAAGATTTCGCTGAGAGCGTTTAGAAACCCGGTCGGATTGAATCTCGCGCCGTGATTGCGAATAATAGCATTGAACATTCACTGCTATCAGATGCGAAATTTAGATGAAGAAATTTATTTGTAATATGAAATTCTCTTACATTTTTAACCAATACTATAAACCTAAAACATTACTAATAACTATTTACAAGTATATAACAGGAGGGAAACAAAAATTAAATTAAATTATAGCAAAATTAAATTAAAATTACAAAATTAGGAAATTTAGATTACTGGGAACTTTATTGATATTAATGTTTGCTTGGAGCTCAGTGAAATTATGAATGGGCTGTCTGAATGGCCTGTGGAAATATTAATTTAGACTTTTCAATGGCGGTCTGACTCCCTGAATGAGATGCCTAATTTTGTGGGAATCACCTGATGTAAGTTTTCAATGGAAATCACTGTTCGCTTTCTGAAAACGTAAGTTAATACAACGTTTTGATCTTATTCAGCGCTTAGCCCTTAATATAGCAAAATTTATTCTGCACAACATTCATTGCGTTATTTACGTTGTTCGGCAACTTTAGGTACAAATATATGAGACAGTGGATTAGGAATATTATTCAAAATCTGCTGCTGGTCGTCGGCCCACTTTATATCATACTGGTTCAGCGGGATTGTCCGAAAGGGTTACCAAGGAAGGAACATAGATGGGTTTTAGTGGGTAAGAGTCTGTCACTCACTTCCGCTCCACCCAGAGCGGGTCATTTGATGGTTTCCCACCCTAAAAAAAGGGGTGGTTTTGGTGGTATTCTGCCCTTAATATGGCAAAGTTGAACAGACAAGGTGAACATTGTATGTTATCATAAAATATGATGTGTTCTTGATTTCGTACACGCATAGCCGTTCAACTGAACTTTCCAAATACATTGTTTCAATCATTGCATTGTACTAGGCGAGCATAAAACAAAAGAAAGTGCCGTATTTTGGGGTGTAATATTAGAGTTAATTGACTCAATTACTTTTACTATAAAAAATTGGTTGTCGACGTTGTTTTAAGCTTTGTTTTCATTATAAGACGTTAGGTAACAAACATTTTCATCATTCTTTTTAATAATTCTAGTGAAAGTGATTGTTGATTTCTGTTTTAATTTCCGCCGGTCCCTTTCGTAATTATTGATGTAATTAAATAAACTTGCTTATTTGAAAACATTAGAGATAATTATTACTTTGTACGTATTTAAGTTAACTTGTTTAGCAATATATGTATAGTTAAACAGTGATTTCCTTGAGAATGATGTCATGAGAATGTTGCGCATTGCCATGCAATGGATCGAATAAATACTTTTTCTTTTTGTACTTATCGTTATTGTTCATCATGCTGTATGTATAGGTATGTTATTCAAATCTTAACTTGTTGTTATTTACCTGTCTTTTACAGTACTTACAGAAAAAAAAATTAGCTGTTCCCTACATTTCGACGAGTCACTTGTCCAAAAATGCATAGAACAGCTTAATTATTTTTTGCGATTTCGTAGTTGGCCATAGTAAAAGTTGTTCAGTTTGGTGGTCTATAGCATATGGTTTTGTATGGTACCCTTTCGGTTACAGCCTGTATATATAAAGTGTCATCATCAATAACATTCAAATAATCTGCTATTGCCTTTAGATTCTATCCGGTGTAGATCTAATTAAACATCACTTACGCAGCAATCGGTACCAGGATCGCATGGAGTGTGAATCTCTCAGACGTCTACGAATTGCATGTCGTTCCGACGGCCCTTATCTAATCCAGTGCGTTTAATCGCATTCATACTTCAGTCTATTCAGGCTAATTAGTCATTTAATGAGAGATGAGGAGGATATGCTGTTAATATTTTCTTGTTTGTAATCTGCTATGTTTTAAACGAGTAGGCGATCAAAGAAGTTGCACCAGGTGATGGGACCGAAGAGATATAGTTCACGACAACGATAGCTGACCGGGATTTTATTTTTAGGGTGGCAAATCATCATATGATCCTTCCAGCTATGGGTGGAGCGGAAGGGAGTGCCAGACTGTTACTGACTAAAACCCATCCATGTTCCTTCCTTAGCCTTTTATGTTTTGGGATAGCGGTAACCCTCTCAGACAATCAAAAACAAATCCTACTGAAACTGATCTGTAGCAATTATCCTTTAGAACAATCTCGCTGTAACTGATCTTCCTAAGGTAGCTAAGGTCCAAATAGATATAACATTAACCAACGAACACACAGTTCCCAAAATAGACTCGATAAAACACCAACAAGTAGACAAAGAATTCTTCCAAACAGTAAATTAGACCGTTCTTCCCAATTAGGACTAATAAACTAAAACACGTAACAAACCTACGCTAATTCAATCAGCCCAAAACAGAACTCATTCCATTCAAAAACCTCCTACACAACTACAAAGACACGAGAAACGACAACAACACTCCGACAACACACAATAGAATTCTTACTTTCGTCAATTTGTAACCTGTCATTATGTGAATGTCTTTTTAATGCTGCAATGAATGAACTAAGTACTTTCGTTTTGGGCACGTATATGCTTTTCGTGTATTTGTGTAAGTATACCACGAGAAATATGTTTGGTAATGTTGGAAATTATGGAAACGGTTTGGCAAGATTGTTTAGCCATGATGTCTGCATCGTTTTTGAGATATTTGAAATCTTTTTAACTGAATAGGATTGATGATCTACGATTAGAATGTTTGAAATCCTGTTGAATTACTTGATGTAAATATTTTTCATGACATGTCTTTTTTCTTCAATCAATCTGCCTAGCCTTTTTCGAACTATGTCGGGGTCGGCTTCCAGTCTAACCAGATGCAGCTCAATACCAGTATTTTACATGGAGTCACTACCTATCTGACCTCCACAACCCAGTAACTGGGTAATACGATACCCCTTGGTAAGACTGCCTGTAAGACTATCGGGCTTCTAACGACCCGTAACGACTGTCAAAGATCTACGGCTTAATGTGCTTTCCGTGTCTTTCTTCTTATGTGATCATTATATTAACCTGCAACTTCTTTACCATTGTTAAAGTTTCTGAGCTTATTCGTATTGCGTTTAATATGACAATATATCTGATCCCTATCTCCAGCTTCAAATTCAAGCAAACGTTCAGCATTACGTATTACTTGAAAATGAGGCAATGACTAATTATATATTTAGTTTGTATGTAATAATCGTTAGTTGGTATTATGCAATTCATGTGTTGTTGTTAATAAGTTACTGTTACGTTGCTACGCCCACTTATTTTCTTTTATTCTTAATTTCTAGACAGTTCTGTGTTTCAAATGTCATTGGTTGATTTTTATTATAAAATGAGTTAAAATTTAAAAAAATCTTTCGAGGTACTTTAACAGCAAATTGCATTGCATTGCATTTCATCATTAGCAGTACCTACTAGTCGAAACCGATTTGTCTAGTTGAGATCATAAAATCTCAGAAGATAAACAGATACTGCAATCCGATAGCTATAATCTGGGGGTCTTTAAGTCAAGTGTGAATAGGTTTCTTCTAGGCAAGCGTGCTTCACCGTCGACCCTATCATCGCTTACCATCAGGTGAGATAGTGGTCAAGCGTGAACTTTTTGTTTTCATTATGATAAACTTGTCAAGCGATGTCGCAATTGCCGGGTAAGCGGGATTGTCCAAAAGGATTACTGCTACCTCGGAACATAAAGGGCTAAGGAAAGAACATTGATGGGTTTTAGTCACCCAGAGCGGGAGGGATCATTGATAATTTCCCACCCTCAAAAAAAGCGATGTCGCAATAACATTCCCAAAACGTCTTTTAAAGAATTCACTTATTTTTCGTCGTCATCGTATTCTCTTCTATATACAACCATATGTATGTTTACCCATATGCTCTGCCAGAGAAAAACCAGTCCCATACTGGCATGGAACGCCATCCCATTGAAAAGGTACCTACAATAATGCAATCTGTGCTCGTTTTTCACCAGTCTTTTTAAACAGTTTTATGAGAACAATGGACATAGGTGCAAATGTAAACTTGGTAAGTGTTCGGCGAAAGCAATGGGAACTTAGAAATCGTTTGGTGATATCTGTCTTGTTCAGGGCTGACTGAAGTTAAGATATTAATGGAAAGTTGTTTTGTTTGTAATTAATTGATGTTGTGAATGAAAGTTTAATTGTTTGTTCGTTTGAGAGAGATTTGCTGTGGGTTTGGTTCTGTTGTTGTCATATTATGCGTGTTGAAGTATCGAATGGTAGTTATGAGTTGGTATACTTTCTTCGCTTTGTCTTATTTTGCTGAGATGTAAAAGATGTGGATATTTTAAATCATTTGTTTTAGTATAACATTGGATAGTTCTTTGGCAGGAAACCTATTGCTAGGACCTATGCCACCTTTCTTCGAGAGAGAGTAGGCTATAACCCACTAAGCAGGTCGGGGATTGGTTCAAAGGGATACAATAAAAAATCCAATTTGTTTTCGCAATGATTTAATCAAAAGCCAATAAAAAACAATCTGATGAAGATAACATACTAAAGAATCAAATAAGCTAAAAATTTGTAAAACTCCTCTCATTTGAAATAACAGACGAAGACAATAAAAGCTAGAAAAGCTTAGTAGGATAGAATAAGATCTCAAGATAAAAAGTCGCCGGTAAAATGTAAGTAAACTCTGAGCTGGTTCAGGTTAAGCAAACGGAGACTCGAGGCGAAATGTGGCAATTGCTTGATCACGATTTGAATATAACTGTTATCAGTGAGGCAGTTAAATGTATCAAAGTTGAATGTCCTTTTGAAGTAATGTTAATGCATTCTAGATAAAGAAATGTCTGTAGTTCTTACTTTTTTCTTGTTTTTTTTCCACAATTTCCTTTCAATAAAAAGCAGGGGTAATGTCTGAATTATTATTAAAATAATGTTAATAGTTGATGTTCTATTTAGAACATGTGTATATGCAGTGTCGCTTTTTAATCTAAATTGAATTCTCCTATACAATTGCTTTATCTGTGACTCGGTTTTGAAGACGGAACCTTGTCATTGTTATCTTCGACAACACTTCTTTTTTTTTTGATGTTGGGAAATCAAAACGCCCTCCCGCTCTGGGTGGAGCGGAAGAGACGGTCAGACTCTTACTGACTAAAAGCCATCCATGTTCCTTCCTTAGCCCCTTTATGTTCCGGGGAGCAGTAACCCTTTCGGACAATCCCTCTGACCCGGCAGGATCTTCGACAACCCTATGAATGTATTTTTGTTTCTCATGTTCGAAAATTGGAAGTTTGAAATTTATCAAGTTCAGTAGGGCGTGAAATTTCGTTAGTTGCTATTAGTGCGAAGTGCTTGTTCGATTTAATATTGTCGATCATTCGAGGCAGCCCGTTTAGCGTTGTCGGGCAATTATTTGAATTTGTAATTGAATGGTTTGTTGCGAGGGTAAACTGTTGCAATTCAGTTCATCATTTTATCACTATCCTGTCCTTATGTCAATTTAATTGGGGGTGCAATATATCTATTTTTCCCATTTTCTCTATTGGTATTTCAAATTGACAATACTTTGTGTTTGTGACAAATGGTTAGTTTACAAAATGTCTATGGGCTATATAAACAAATACATTGTTTCCTACAGTTTCCCTATCATACAAAACTTTCCTTAATTCAGTGTCTTTTTGTCCCTTTTTATCTGTCTTTCGTGTTACACCATCGATTACCAACTTAAAATCTACAAATAACTTTCAATTTTACAGAGTACTAATTACAGTTGCTTACCTTATTATTATGATAAGGATTATCTATCGCCGCCATTTAATTGCCGTCAACTGTCTCAAGCTTGGAATAAGTTAGGAAACCTGACTTCTCATTCCAATTAAGGCTCTTTTCCTAGTTGTAAATGTCTATTAAATGTTAAAGTAGAATTTTCTTCGATATTTTTATCGGTTGATTATTTAATTTGTCTATGTGGGTGGTATTATTATGCTTCTGTGAATAATTGAGACACGTTTGAAGTCAAGAACATAACACGCCTGAATCCTCGAAGGGTTATGCAAAAGTGTACCTATAATATAGCCCCTTCTTGCTAGTTATGTTTAAGTCCCATGTAATATGGGCGAGTCTTTTGCCATCAATCGGGCACGAATCCAAACTCTTGGCTGCTACTGAGAAATTTCCAATTGACAATCCCAATAATGCTGCCCAATCTACAACCCTCCTGGGTTCGATGCCCAGCCTCATGCTCAACAGTGGTTACTGTCTTGAAATCTATCCTTTGCTCACAACCACAAGTTGCTTCCTACTAGTAAGTGGTTTCATTGTGCTTAAGCAATCCACCTATAATAGGTATGCCAATCTTGCCCAAGGATGCAAAATATCACGGCAAATCTATAAAGATTTGAAGGTCAGAAAGTCAAGGGGGAAATGTCAAAGACCACGTAAGAGGTAGGTTTCGACGAATGACGTCATTCGGTGGAAAATTCTGCACAAACCAAAATAACTTAAAGATATTCATCTATTATACCATTCGCTAAACATGAAAAAGTGCGTGCAAAAGCGAAACAAACTCCAAAAATATCATGTCAATATTATATTGATATTATTATGTTGGTGTTACACATGTAACACTCAACCTTGGCGAAGAGCTTTATATGGGGTCTGAATATAATAAAACATCTCGTGAAACATGAATATAATTTATTATTTTATGTTTATTTTTATTATGAACATAATATTGGTGGCATAAAGCGGAGCTTAGAACAAAAAGGTTATGGTGTCATAAATATTATGGTACGCATAAAAAAGGTATTTTTCATATTCTCAATAATGTAGTGAATACAACCCAAAATCACATTGACTATAGGGCGGAGGTCTATAGGGCGAAGTAGATTCGCTCGAAATGGGCGAATCGATATATAGTAATATTAATAAGTGTCAGTTCGCCCGTTTCGGTCGAGTAAATTCATGCGAATCCACTAATGCCACTTGATGACACGGTTGGCGCAGTGGTTGAGCAATTGACTGCTGCGCAGTATGTCGCGGGTTCGATTCCCGCACGGAACAAATATTTGTACGACCTGCAAGTATTTGTTACGAGTCTGGGTGTTTTTCTATGTATAATATGTGTATGTATTTACAAAAAAAAATGTATATAAGTAGTTTATCAGCCATCTCGTTACCATAACACAAGCATTAGGTTGCTTAGCTTGGGACTATATGGCGTTGTGTGAAATGTCCAAGGATATTATTATATTATTATTATATTATATTAATGCGGCGACCTCTGCAATTTTTAAACGTACCAAACCTCTTTCTTGACTGATTACATTTGATAACCATCATTTTATTAATAATCTTCAATCTCACAAAGGGCTTCAATCTTAATTCCCAGCGATCTTCACAGAAATTATAAACGAAACAGCTTAAGATGTACATAAAATACAATTATTTACCGTTTGTATACCAGCATTAACTTACTGCGATCGAGATAACGTTGCTCCGGCGTCTGCGGCTGACCTACATACGGCTTGCATAAGAACAGCGCGGGCGCAGCGCACGCGCCGACTCGATATTCAAATTTTCGGAACAATTGTTCCGAATAATTTGATGGAAAGTTGATGAAGGGTGTTATGCGAGTTAAACGGTGAAAGTCTGTTGAGACTGGAATTTCAGATATCTGGAAAATGTGTACGGCTTTTAAACAATTGAAAGCATTTGTCAGACTTCTAGGAAATTGCTTTATGGTAAAGCTTTAATTTATTGAAGAACTTGATTCAAGAAAATAGGGAATACTATGAAGCTCTCGCGGCTGAATAGTTTTGTTCTGCCAAATATATTATTAATCATCCTAGTCTAGGTGTAATTCTTTGCTTTGCACTTTGTCCTTACTGCAGCAGGACAAAGGCTTCTTCTCATACAAAGAAGGCTCGAACATTGATCACCACGTTTGATCAAGTCGGATTTGCGATTCCAGAGTTATACTCGTATTAAGCGTAAATCTAGGTTTTCTCACGATGCTTTTCCTTCACCGATGTCAATAACGTCCTATATAAAGTCGGCAGAGGCCAGCAAATCAAGCTACCCCAATCTGTCAAATTTCTTGAATAGATTTTCATCTTTATTACAAAAGCATAAGGTTCATGTTCAATTGGGAATATTTGACAGTTTGGGATAGCTTGATCTGCTGAGGTCTGTACATATAAATTTAATGAGATAGTCACATTAGTACTCGTCTGGATTTTAACCAACAACCGTGCATGACAGACGGGGCCTTTACCACTGGGCCATCAGGACCCAAAAATTGCTTGGTTATGTTGTTATGTTGAATCCTAATTACTTTTACTAATTGAAGCGAGAAATCAACTTTTATATGAAGACACTTGAGGCACTTGACGTCGCCAACAGTTTCAAATCCAACAAAATTCCGCAGATAGAAATGAAATCGCACATCACGCGTGATTGATTCACAACCATACATGATTCGATAAATGTACACAGGTAAAGTATGTTCACATCAATAGCTCCGTAGGCGTAAACAAGATAAAATACTGTGCACACTGCCTACACAAAAAGAAAAACGTACGTCATATCTACATAAAGGAAAATATTGTCAGCAAAAAGAATATATACCTCTTGTAATTTTATACCTCTCATTGCGTGGATTTACTCAGTTATACAAACGCTACTATTCTTGCATCGACATCGCGTGAGGGATAGTGTGTCGTTAGCATATTATTATCTCGATTTTTCTTTTTAAATAATTCCATCGAAAAACCGACCCTCATACTTATTACTGCACCGTTAAGCATCAAAACTGCTTGGCATTTGAATTTTAAAAGGCTTTACTCCTTTGTTTATCTACTTGTCAATGGTAATATGTACTTCGTGTTTTTTCTTTTGTAGCGTTGTAAGTATTCGATAAATTGGCAAAACTGTTGGAGCATTAAAATGAAGTAGGTAGATACCCCCTCCATGTTTTGTTTTTATCAATTCGTAAACGGATATACGAGTCATTGTACTTACAGAAGCCATTGAACTTATGTTTTCGAGTATTTTGGAGATAACGGCTGTGGAATAAATTTCCATGTTTACTGGTGAAGGAAAAAAACAAGAGTACCGAAGTAACCCACTTTTAATGTTGGCAAGGCATCGGAGTGAAACGGATCCTTATCATGCGTGTAGGCAATGAGTTGGCCATGTATAGCTACTAATTGTTCAGGCAGTTTTGCTTGGTACCTTACTCCTGCTGTAAGGACCGGCACTCGTTGGCAAAGGACAGATGGGTATCGGAAGAGGGATTGGTGAAGGAGAGCTTTGTCCAGCAGTAGGACATTAAACGCTAGATAGTTTAAAATCCTAAAAACAATCTTTTAGAAAATTTTCCTGCCATTGAGTTGAGAGTCAATGCGTAAGGGTAGCCCAGGAAACTCAATTGTTCTTAGGTTTTTTGCAATTTGCAGGTCTGTATTAAGTTTTATGTTGATGAAAATGGTATTCGCGGCTGTAATTATTAAAATTATCTACACAATCTTATAAGTTCCTATTACGGTATGGAATTAATATTTCATGTCGTTGGAGGGCAACTAAGAAAGATGTACCTATGTGTGATGAAAATTCAAATGATTATAATTCTGTAAATACTTACTTGGTACGGCCGCGAATCATATTTTGATCAACATACAACCCGATACTGATCTACAAATAACAAAAATACACACATCAAAAGTGTCTAGGGATCAACATATATTTTTGCAATAACTTTTCTCTTGATTGATATTAATTTAAATTTTCTTTAAGGATTCATCAAATAAAGTGTTTTCGTTTGTCACAGTAACGATAAACCAAGTCACCTTTGCATTAATAAAGAAATTTGCCATTTTCCTAATAAAGGGATTTTTGACATTTGAACCACTAACATTAAAGTTCGAAAAAAAGACTGAAATAACAGTTTTCTTTAAAATTTTATTGGGTAACTTAAACAATTAATAATCCGTGTTTCTACCGCGAACACTAACAACACAAGAACATCGGTTTGGCATACTCAAAATGAGTTCATCCAAATCACGCTGTGGAATGGCCGCCCATGTTCGTTGCAACAACAAAAAAAGGTGTTATCAGTCGACTTTGGACACGTTACCGAAGCACTGGTACCGTGGCTGAGCGCCATGAAGGACGGTATCGCTGCACCACACGGAGACAAGACCGATACATTCAAATCTTAACTCGAAGAGCTCCAACAATAACCGCCATGATGTTAGCCGTGAGGCTTCATCACTCTTCAGGGAACTTAATTAGCGACCAAACGGTCAGAAACCGCTTGCATGAAGTGAACCTTCATTCCCGAAGACCGCTACGGGTACCACCTATAGCAATGCACAATCGTAGGATTCGATATCAATGGGCTCTTGAACACAGAAATTGGGCAGAAGAACAATGGCGTTTCGTGTGCTTTTCTGATGAGTCTCGTTTTGGTATGAGACCGGATACAAGACGTATACGACACTGGAGAACCCCTGGACGCCAACAGCGATTAAAATCCTGCCAGGAAGTCCATCCTTATAGTGGTGGAACCATCATGGTATGGGCGGGTATTTGGATCGGCGGAAGAACTGAGTTGATTTGGATCAGAGGCAACCTCAACGCTCAAATTTATGCTGAGACGATTGTATCTGACGTCATCGTTCCTCTACAAGTGCAAATCGGTCCCTTATTTCAGTTAATGCATGATAATGCACGACCGCACACCGCAAGAGTTGTAAGACAGACTCTCGCCGCAGCTAACATCAATGTCCTGCCCTGGCCTGCTCAGTCGCCAGACTTGAACCCGATTGAGCATGCATGGGATATGCTACAGAGAAGAGCTCTGCCGAATATGGAGGGTATCCAGTTGCAAGAAGACCTTTTTTTGTTGTTGCAACGAACATGGGCGGCCATTCCACAGCGTGATTTGGATGAACTCATTTTGAGTATGCCAAACCGATGTTCTTGTGTTGTTAGTGTTCGCGGTAGAAACACGGATTATTAATTGTTTAAGTTACCCAATAAAATTTTAAAGAAAACTGTTATTTCAGTCTTTTTTTCGAACTTTAATGTTAGTGGTTCAAATGTCAAAAATCCCTTTATTAGGAAAATGGCAAATTTCTTTATTAATGCAAAGGTGACTTGGTTTATCGTTACTGTGACAAACGAAAACACTTTATTTGATGAATCCTTAAAGAAAATTTAAATTAATATCAATCAAGAGAAAAGTTATTGCAAAAATATATGTTGATCCCTAGACACTTTTGATGTGTGTAGTAAGAAAAGGACATTGCTCTGCGTCCATACATTGTTGGCCCTGGAGCCAAGAGCATCGGATAATTATGTATTGTATTCTCTATCATTAGTAGATTCTTAAAAGATCTTGTATTTATAGTGGACTAGCTGCAAAAAAGATATATTTCAAAAAAAGTATCAGATTTTGAGGTTATAATCTAACCATAACAACGAATATTAAATGTAGGTACCTACGATTTTTCATAGCGCTGAGTGATTTTTAACCACCAAAACACCGAACACAAGAAAAGAACACAGGAAAAGCACAGCACAGGAACTGTAACTTTGCCAAAGTGACAAATTGACAATAACGGACGACGCGACGTGACGTTCACAGCAAAACTAGGGATGTAGTACGACACCACACCAATAATCGATTTTTTCGATTAAGATTTACTGTGGTCTTATATTATTTCAAACTGTCTGTTACATCACCTTTGTCATATAAACATTACAAGTATGTATGACAATGGTTTATTTTACGCCGAAAAAGAAATGTTATTTTTGTATTAATTGTCGTAAAAAATGAATTAGATGTTTGAATGATTGTATAGAAATAAAAAGTTTTGATTACTGTATAGTATTATTCTTACTACCTATTTAAATTGGAGTATGACTGCATACATAAAGTATTCTTATTAGGTTTTTAAAAATACACTTTAGAAAAGAAAACACAATCGATCGATTAATAATTCAATCAATCGATTATAATTGATTGGACATCCCTATTTCACTTCTGACACGACATGACATTAGGCATAGATGGCGATCTAATGTTATTAGTCGCGTTAAATTCTATTAAAAGTACATTTTGGAATACAGCTAGTCCGTAATACAGAAGTATTTGCAACTTAAATAATAAAATAGGCGATTAATTTTCGTTTAATCTGATACTCTTTATTGCACAGGGCCAATTTGGACATTGTCTTTTGAATTTTGCGGGTTACCCTGGTGCTTGCCCCCATTTTTTTTTGAGGGTGAGAAATAATCAAATGACCTCTCCCACTCTGGGTGGAGGCGGAGGGAGTGTCAGACTCTTACTGACTAAAACCTATCCATGTTCCTTCTTTAACCCTTTATTTTCCGGGGTAGCGGTAACCCTTTCGGACAATCCTGCTGACCCCCCTTAAAGGTAAGCTTTCCCACTACAAAGATACCTGAGTCACTCACATAAATATCGATATATTTCACGAATGTGAAATCGATACCGCAAAACGCTGATACTCATCCTAAATTACATATACTACTAACATCAAGATAAAACCTATCGAATTTCACCAAACCACAGATTTACATAATATTGCAAACCCATATTTGTCAGAGTTAAAGAAAAAGTTGCAGTATATAACGTTATGTAAGAGATGTAATGGCGGCCATTGTGATATAAACATATAATTATGTATTTGTTTAGTTGAATGACGCCTGTGGCTCCGTCTGCAGACCTGAGCGATTATTATCGTTTTGCATAATATCCAAATTACTGTTGAAGTGTGTCAAAGTTTTTTGAGGTAAATTTTCGGGTGTTTTGTGTCTGCTTTATGTGTATTTGTTTAATCCACATTTCCATCTAGTGAAGCGAGTATGAAAAATTGTTGAAGATAATTCGATTTCAAGAGATATAATTAATTTAATTTAAGTTTGTGTGCTTTCCAATTAATTAGATAGGATCCTTTAATGTCTTTTGTTGCGCTGTTTAAGTACTTTTTTGAAGGCAGAAATTCACAATTGAACCTGAACCGGGTGTTGAACGCGGTTTCGGTGAACCGTTTTACCGTTGCCTGGGTCTAGCCTACATCATCATCTGCCTAGCCTCTTCCCAACTACGTTGGGGTCGACTTCCAGTCTAACCGGATGCAGCCGGATGGGTCTAGCCTACATACATAGAGGATTTCCTTATACTGTTTCTTAACTGCCTGTCTTTCTTCTGTGCTTCTACTCATGCAGTAGGTACAGATGCCCGCACATGAAGCTTTGAAAATGAACCTTATGCTTTCGTAATAAAGTTGAAAAACTATCAAAGAAATTTGACAGATGTACCTACAAAATTAAGACTCAGGAACTGAAATAAAAATTAATGAATCTCCGCTTCATTAAAGATTTACCACAGTCTCTTCTTATGGGGTTATGACATAAGGAAAGTGGGCTGGCCACATCCAAGACATGAAATGAGAGAATTTAAAATAACAACTTATGTGTCATGTAGCAATTTGTGAGAACAATTATCTAATCAATCAGTGGGACTGTGAAAGTCTCAATCATTATTACAAGAGAGTCGGGCATTCGTTTGAGATAATCGTGGCTGACGAAATGATTTGTAAAACATTTTAGTAATCTATTTTGTTGGTTGTTTCAGGTAAATGTTAAACTCTGTTGCGGAGATTGGAGTGGATATGTCAGTTTGTTAATAGTTTGGTAAGTATTGGTGTTGGTGTGTGGTGTCATCGTTTCTTTATAAGGTCAGACAGGAAGTGTAAGCCGTAACTTTTTCATGTTTTTAGTTTTGTTATGATGGTTGTTATGCAGTGAGAGTAATTATGCTGTAGTATACGGTAACTTGGTGCATCATTTAATTCAGCTACATCTGATGAGACTGGAAGCCGACCCCAACATAGTTAGGAAAAGGCTAGGCGGATATTTTATACAGTAATTTGGTGTAAGTCCTTATAATTTAGTTTTTTTTTTCTGTTTTATAAGTAGAGACCTGTAATTAGCTTTCAGACTAATGTATTGTCCTTGATCTGTTTGTTTTGACTGTAAGTCCTCCGTGTTATTTAAATAAATAAAAAAGAAAAAAGTTGTGGAATTTTAAACAACGGTTAGATATTGAAATTAGGTATAGCATCAGTCTTAAGTTTGAATGCGGCTGAATTAAGTATTTATGAGGCACCATTATTGTTACCGATTTTGAAAAGTTTGAACAAGGAAAAATTAGTGTCTTTAATTAAATGCATCTAGCTAAATTACTACTTTTGTGTAGCTCTTCTCGTTATCCAACACAAGATATTTTGTAGTCATGTTATCAAATAACATAATCAGACTATAATGTTCCCACTGCTGGGACACATGCCTCCTCTCTAAGAGAGGGAGTGGGCCATAATCCATCACGGGTCATCATCAGTGCGTGTTGGCGGATGTCACATCCCTTCGAATTTTTGGACTTACTTGTTATGTAAGGTGTTAAAAAAAATTCTCTAAGAATTTCGTGGGACATACAGACGCCAGCACATCAAGCTATACCTAACTGTCAAATTTTCTCAATTAAAAATGAACCTTATGTCTTTGCAATAAAGTTGAAATACTATCAAAGAAATTTGACAGATTGTGGTAACTTGATGTGCTGGCCTCTGTACTTATCATTACGAACAACTTTTATTGTGGGATCTACCCTGCAATCGCGAAAAAAATATGAGCTATTCCATACATTTTATTGAGTTACGAGTGCATTAATGTATGAAACAGCTCATATTTTTTAGTAAAAGTTGTGCGTAACGATGAGTACAATGCTCCCACGAAATTCTTTGAGTTAATTTTTTAATACCTTATACATATATTATTTTCTGAAAACAGTTGTCACCACTAACGTTTCGAGGCTATTTCAGTGCAACTGAGTAATAAATACAAATGTAAACACGAGACGAGCAGCTATGCTCCAATTGGCAAGTGGGGTGAGCACGGGAACAATGCTCAATTATACCACAAGCATACCGCGTTACGTGGTGTACAACTATGCGATAAATTTCAAACGTGCTAAAGTAAATACTAATTAAGTCGTTTTTAAGGACTGGAAATGTATTTAATTGTTTTTCGGCTGGTGAAGACATTGATATGGGGCTGAATAATGTTTATGTAGCATGCGATGCATCTGCATCTATTAAACAAGTTTATTTTGTAGGAAAGTACTGTAGCCTGAGAGAAACCTCATGTTGAACATGGCTGGTAATAATCTGGCATTCGAACCTTTAAATTACATTTAGAATAGTCAATAGGTTTTTGTACAGGTGAGAGTTCGCCTCGGGTCGCGGGGCTTGGCAGATGTATTCGTTATAATATACGTGGTGTTTATCGTCCTGTGTGTTTGCATTCATAGCGTAGAAAAAACCAATACACGCAAATTACACGCTCTACCTTTGAGCTTCCTCAGTAGAAGGTCTTCAATCTTCTACAGTACCTAAAAAATTACTTTGTCATTAACACCCAGTAAATGCGGGGGAGAAGTCATTGGATGATTTCCCAGCCTAAAAAAAAAAGCAGTAAGTAAAAGGTCATCCGCTGGGTGGCAAAACCAGTCGACGTGGCTCGGGAGTGCTGGGGAGAGGCCTATGTCCATCAGTGAACGTCTTTCGGTGGACATGATGATGAAATAAAAAGATCTGTTAACCTTTCGGCTCCCGGAACGTGGTTCCACACGAGACACCATAGCTTTTTAATCCATTAGATGTTCGCCTATTGAAGCCGTTTGCTTATAAGAGCTCAACGATTTATATGGTTATATTAGTGTCGTTTCGAGAGAATTTTTCTTATGAACCTATGGGGTTTTTTTTTAAGGCTGGGAAATCATCCAATGACTTCTCCCGCGCTGGGTGGAGCGGAAGGGAGTGTCAGACTCTTACTGACTAAAACCCATCCATGTTCCTTCCTTAGCCCTTTGTGTTCCGGGGTAGCGGTAACCTTTTCGGACAATCCCGCTTAAACCTATGGGGTTAATATGACATTTGAGGGGTTAATTGTTTCTGTAATAACGGCAGACAAGGTGTTAAACCCATTTCTTACTGATTTGATTGGTTGATGTTAATCCGCCAGCCAGTCATTACAGCTATAAACATAAGTTAGGCAGTCAGTGACCTTTTTTTGTGTTGATCAATCACCAGAATCTGTATAGAAGATTAGGGTGTTTCACGATGATGATTTCAGATGGATGCCACTACCCTAGTAATTGATGAATATTCTTTAAAGTAAGCAAGGCAAAAACATCTGTTCTAAATTCCCAATATTACTCGTATGTTCTCTCAGGATTTTTGATTTCCTTATAAAAATCTCTCAACAAAAGTTACTACCAATGTCAGTTTGTAAAATACTTCTTGTATTTGTTTTAATTTGACGTAAACCGTTTCACGTCTGAGTTACAATAAAAACAGTTCCTACTATATTTTTAGTCAACCTTCACGGATTGAGAACTTTATGCTGGACGCACTGAAACAGCGTAGTACGGGTATTAATCTACTGAGACAACACAAAATTATGTTTTTAATTAGCTTTTGAGAATAAATTATTCTGTTTAGTTTTTTCAGAGTTGTCAGGAAGTTGGTTGACCTTATCGCGTTTAGATGTAAAAAAACTAAATAACTTGTTAGTATCTTTACGAGTTTGTACAAAATGATAACCTGTGTAATTTACCAGACATTTCCGTTTCATAGTAGAGACGGCTTGTATGTTTTGAAAACTGAATTTAAGAAAAGACTCGCGAAAATCTGACATACGGTCTAACCAAAGGGGTATCGTATTGCCCAGTTACTGGGTTGTGGAGGTCAGATAGGCAGTCGCTCCATGTAAAATACTGGTATTCAGCTGCATCCGGTTAGACTGGAAGCCGACCCCAACATAGTTGGGGAAAGGCTAGGCAAGTGATGATGACTCTCGAGTAATAGATGAATTTGTATGTATACAGAATAAAGCAGTCATGAAGGACAAAATACAATTCACATTCAACAGAAGATTATATTTATTTTCATATAGGTCTAACACATAACATCACGCCTACAATCCCGAAAAGATAGGCAGAGGTGTCCCTACAGCATACCCAAAGTTCGCCAGTCATGTTTAAGTTTCATGTAATGTGGGCAAACCTGTTGGCATCAACCGGGCACAAATAAAGACCCCAGGCTGCTACTGAGAAATCCCAAAGGAAAATACCATAACCTTTTACCCGACCTGGGAATCGAACCCAAGAACTCATACTAACAGTACCGCTTTCGATCACTCAATCAACGATTTAGTCTCTGTATACATATATTCGACAATCGAACAACAACTCTTTGGTGTATGTGGTCTTGAAAAAACATTAACCATAATCTAAAAAAGTACTTTTTGCTCAATGAAACAGCTACATTCAGTACTCATTTACTGCCTGACATAAGCCCCTATCTGTACATTTTAATGTAAATTTAAATTACTTCAGCACTATTGGTGAAGTAATTAAGTTAAACGAACCTTATCCAGTAAGGCACGTCGTAACGTCAGGTGTCACTAGTCACATTAATTAGATACGCTGCCAAAGTACTGAGCTTCTTAGAGGGGGGCTTAAGTTATAAGGGAAGAGAGAAGTTTAAATCTAAGTTGAAAGAAGAAAAGAAAAAATGTTCATGCTACACAAACGCACATTTCTAACTTGCAAAAGAAACTAAAAGTCATTAAATACACCCGTGCAAAGCAGCTAAAAAACTTCGTTTTCACCATTGACAATTAGCATCTTGACCTTGGACCATAGACATAATACTGACAGCTTAATCAACAAATGCATAACACGAACAATGACAACAAACACTATAATAACAAATCTAAATAGTACGCCTTCATACTAGGTTAGCAGGTGGGTACTTGCCCTAATCTTAAGTTATTTGGGATCAACATAGAATATATTTTATTTTCCGTGCCTATTTAGTAGCTCTTAGTGCTTAAACTTTTTTTTAAAGACTTTCTTTTATGCACCTTCTTGTAATATTTGTTCCTCTCTAGTGTGTTCAAGCTGTAGTACTTTTCGTCGTATGTGCTCCTTTTTAGTGAATCTAGAGCCCCAAATCGTGTAATAAAAGTTTAAGCATTCTTCATCTATTCATGTCACCGCAAATCAAGTTGTTAAAGATTTGACACTTATTTGACAAGGTAGCTATAACTCTTGACTTTCGTAATTTACGAGGGAAGGCAACAAACAAAAAGGGACATTCTTGTGATATCTTAAGAACTCACACCAATATTATGATAGCTATAGTTTTTGAGTGCGCGTGTTCGTAACTTCTTCACTCTCAAACGGCTGATCGGATCGAGATAAAATTTGGTAGGGGATAGTGTATGACCCGGGTTACCACACAGAATCGTTTTATCCCGGTTTTACGTTTCCTTGGAATAATATCCAACATCTACGTATCCGCTGGCAGAAGCTAGTAAGTACAGAGGCCAGCACATCAAGTTACCACAACCTGTCAAATTTCTTTGATAGTATTTCAACTTCATTGCAAAGACATAAGGTTAATTTTTAATTGAGAAAATTTGACAGTTAGGGATAGCTTGATGTGCTGGCGTCTGTACAATAAAACAGAATTCTTATTGTTAAAATTACCACATTTGTCTGAAAACCTAATCAACTCATATACCCTGCAAGAAACTCTTAATCCAATCATTTGTTTTCCTCCCTTTCCCCAATACCTCCCACTCTCTTACACCTTGGACGACATCTGACAGTTTTTGCACTCGCCTGCCGGTCGCGTACAGTTATCTACCGCTAATGGCTCCGCTTTGCGTCTATGGATTACGAACACTGACCTATTGCCGCTTCGGGGAAAAGAGCCGCTGATTTACTGTTCTCCGTAAGAAAATCGCTCAGACTTTGATGTATCTCGTTGTAGGTTTCTTTACCTTTCCCTTGCATGACTGAGTGATTTTTTCCGTCGCTTCTTGCGTTCTATAGAGACGCCGTATCTTTTTCAACTTGCGTGCGTCTTACAATTTTTGATAACTTGCCTAATCTTGTAGTCACTTTCATTAATTATGTATAATTAGGAAAAAAATTATGACTCGTGAAACGCGTTTAATTGGTTATCAGCATATGTAAGAAAATACATAGCAATGTCCACTATACTTATTACCAGTATACTATCACTATAACTATAAATGGAGCGACTGCCTGTCTGACCTCCACAACCCAGTAACTGGGCAATACAATACCCCTTGGTAAGACTGGCTGTCAAATTTTCCGGCTTCTGACGACCCGTAACGACTGTCGAAGATGCACTAATGACAGCCGGGACCAACGGATTAGCGTGCTTTCTGACGCACGGTGGAGTGTCGGTACGTAAAGATGGTCACCCATCGACGGACCACCCGCTGCGGCTGTTGTTACTTAGCCACGAGCTCCTCGTTTCCACTCACATCTGCCTTGTAAATGATGCATTACTTTCTGATCAAGCTTTTGTATCAGATATTTCGTACATGCTCAATTTTGTGACGTCAGGTTGCGTCAGTAAAACGAAAACAATGATTAAACAAATAGGCAGTTGTACTTGATATTTTTTGGATTAAATTCACTGATGACATAGAAAAACCATTACAGGATTCGCATGTTTATTAAGGCCATCAAGTTATTTTTGTTCGTTGTACCAAGGACTTATTTTTTGGATTTTTTACGATCGACCATTTCTGATACGATTCCTTTCGCATGATCTTTTATTACAAAGAATGAACGGAACCCATATTTTAATTTTTATTCCAGTACATTATTTATAGGTTCGTTAAATTTCGCATTTTTAGTATCAAATTACGAGGATATTAATGTCGGTATAATTTAATAATTACGAACTGGTGTTTCGCTTTTTGAAACAGAAACAGTTTCAGGTTAAAGCGTTAACCGTTACTCGGCCGATTAATCTTTGATTGATGAGTTATCGTTTAATAATCGGTTTTAGTTAATGATCACTTGTGATGTTATCGATTTGCTTTTGTTCTTCGAATTTGGGCATCATTATTTTCATTTGATTTATTGTGCGATTGTATTGAGAGCGAACTGTTCCACTTTCAGACGTTCAATTATTGTTTTAACAAAATGCGGCGCATGCGGTGATATGCTTGTTCTTACGCGCCTGAAAACATTTTAAAATAGGTATTAATGTCGCCACGTTTTCATCGTACTCACACAAATATGCAATATCATCTCAATGGTTAAAATTGTAAAGGTTTCTAACATATAGCCCGAAAATAAACAATCATCTGCCTAGCCTTTTCTCAACTATGTTGGGGTCGGCTTCCAGTCTAATCGGATGCAGCTGAATACCAGTATTTTACATTGGGCGACTGCCTGTCTGACCTCCACAACCGAGAAACTGGGTAATACGATACCCCTTGGTAAGACTGGCTGCAGATTTTCGGGCTTCTGACGACCCGTAACGACTGTCAAAGATGCACAAATGACAGCCGGGACCAACGGCTTAACGTGCTTTCCGAGGCACGGAGGAGTCTTGGTATGTAAAGATCGTCACCCATCCACCGCCAACCCCGCTTACCCTGGTGGATCGACTTGTGCGGCTGTTAGTACTTAGCCACGAGCTCCTCGAGCACCCGAAAATAAACAATATAAATAATAAATATAAATAACCCCGATTAAAACTTTTATGTAATTACGTTAATCGTTAACGTAAAAGCATCGTGTGTGAACGTTTCACTCTACTTGTTTCGACAATTACTTAGTTTACATTGCGTAATTCATTGTGTCAGCTGCGCGTACGCATCCGATTTGAATGTTAACGTAAAATATCGCGTAATTATTAATGCAATGTAGTAATACATATGTGTTAAAGTGTTGCAAGCTTTTGGCTACTTGCATCGTTAATGTCAGTTCCGGTGTCTTTACTTAGTATGCAATGCAACGCTCTATTACTTGGTTTCGTTGTGTGATTTTATTATTTATTTAGCCATATAATTTTATTCATTCGTGCTTGAGGTCCTGGATTCGATTCCCGGGTCCGGCAAAGTGTTATTGACTTTTAACAATACGAATTTCTAGCAGCAGTTTGGAGTTTGAATTTGTGTCGGTTGATGGCACAGGCTTGTCCTTACATGAGACTTAATCCTTGATTCGTCAGAGAAACAAAGTGGTCGACATAACCCACAGAATAAGTAAACAGAAGTGAAAATGGGCCGGCCATATTAGCCCTAGAACCGATGACCGTTGGGGTAGACGTGTTCTCGAGTTTAGTCTTTCAGCAGCTGGAGAGAGTTGCCGAGAATCGAGTTGACGGGGTGCAATTCAAAAGGCCTTTTTTTAAGGATGGGAAGTCATGAAATGACTCCTCCCACTCTGGGTGGAGAATTCAAAAGGCCTCTGTCTACCAGTAGACAATTAATAGGTTTTTTTTTGAGGGTGGGAAATCATCAAATGACCTGTTCCGCTCTGAGTGGAGCGGAAGGAATTGACACACTGAACAAAACCCATCCATGTTCCTTCCTTAGCTCTTTATGTTCCGGGGTAGCGGTAACCATTTCGGACAAACCCGCTGAACAGTTAACCCAAACAATGCCACGAACATGTATGTGTGTTAAAGGCCAAGAATAGTGGCAGTGTATGTGTTAATAGGCTAAAGTAATGTGCGTGTGTGCAGAGAAACCTACAAAACTATGTAGTTTCTTTTTATTATGAATGAAAATTCTTTGCATCATTTTGAGACCTTTTATCGCAGTAAAAACAATTGTATCAACTGGAGTAGGTACATAAGTTAGTGTGAATCACTTTTACAGTTACACAAGAACTTTGGTAAATAGTTGTAGGCACGATTCTCTCCACAACCACACTCCAAGTACGCACGATATAGTAATCTATTAACGTGGGAAACATGGTGTAATGCCATAAAAGTGACGTCTATGAAACGTGATTAAAATAAACCATAGTACTATGGATATGTTTTCACCTTTTTGTATGGATGAGCAGTGTTTATTACGGTCGTAATAAACATTATAACTCGCGTTGGATAAGGTTTCTTTAGTGATGTCTCTATGTTCTTTTAGTAACCACATTTTATTTAAAAGAGTGTCTATGGAGTTTCTTGCCCGGTCTTCTCCATAGGTACCTACTGCTTTGGAATGGGCAACTAGCTTCATCTTTCTTTCTGACCGAACCCTTTTTTTTTTTTTAAGGCTGGGAAATCATCCAATGATTGCTCCCGCTCTGGGTGGAGCGGAAGGGAGTGTCAGACTCTTACTGACTAAAACCCATCCATGTTCCTTCCGTAGCCCTTTATGTTCCGGGGTAGCGGTAACCCTTTCGGACAATCCCGCTTACCCGGCAGGCTTGGCCCTGAGGGGCCCCTTCATATGCTTTTTTTTTTTTTTTTTTTTTTTAAGGCTGGGAAATCATCCAATGACTGCTCCCGCTCTGGGTGGAGCGGAAGGGAGTGTCAGACTCTTACTGACTAAAACCCATCCATGTTCCTTCCGTAGCCCTTTATGTTCCGGGGTAGCGGTAACCCTTTCGGACAATCCCGCTTACCCGGCAGGCTTGGCCCTGAGGGGCCCCTTCATATGCTGACATCTCTTTGAGGCGCGCGTGGAACATATACGCGCCGTACGGCACGGGTCTGGTGCTGATCGGACGGTGAGTCACCCATTACTCACCGCCCGCAGGCCCGCGCCTACGGTGGCCGGGAGTCGTCACGTGGCTCCCGACGCCCGGAGCGTCTCCCGCGGCGGCTGGGACGGGAGGACCTTTCTCGGCCCCTTCATATGCTGACATCTCTTTGAGGCGCGCGTGGAACATATACGCGCCGTCCGGCACGGGCCTGTTGCTGATCGGACGGTGAGTCACCCATTACTCACCGTCCGCAGGCCCGCGCCTACGGTGGCCGGGAGTCGTCACGCGGCTCCCGACGCCCGGGGCGTCTCCCGCGGCGGCTGGGATGGGAGGACCTTTCTCTCTCCCATCCTGCCACGTCCTTCGCGAGCATGACTTTTTCGCAGAAGGAGGTGACTGCCTCCCACTCCCTCTCACCCCGGACCATGGCTTGCACCAGGGCCGGGCGCAAGAGGTCGCCGCCGCCGATCGCCTCTACGAGGACACGGCGGTGCTCCGCCCAAGCGGGGCAGGTTTGTCTAACCGACCCCTTGACAATTCAAAAGTGCCTGTAATTGTTTTATAAATAAATGCTTTGAGTTTGAATTTGAATGGGGCAAGCTCGTTGTCTATCTATAAAATTATTAACAAGTATCTTTAAGGAGTTTTTTTGTCTCTGTCAGGCGCTATCTGACTCGTTTATTAGCGGTCAAAAGTTCTACTGCTGAGCTTGAGGCTTCTTGTTCTACTCCCTGGTTAAGAAAAATTGTATTGTTTATTCCATTAGGAATTAACAGCAGTAATAGCCTAATGATCTAGTGGACTAGCCTAATGGGCAACTAGCGTCATCTTTCTGACTGAGCGACCCCTTGACAATTCAAAAGTGCCTGTAACTGGTTTATCAATCACTACATAGTATAAAACAAAGTCGCTTTCTCTGTCCCTATATCCCTATGTATGCTTTAATCTTTAAAACTACGCAACGGATTTTGATGCGGTTTTTTTAATAGATAGAGTGATTGAAGAGGAAGGTTTATGTATATAATTTGTCGACATATTATGCGGGCGAAGCCGCGGGCGGAAGCTAGTTTGAAATAAATGTTTTGATTTTGAGTTTACCATTGGTAAGTAAATCTATTAGTTTTTGTGCATAGAAACCGAGAATTACAGAACAGAATCTTTCACATCTTTCCATTTCGTCACATATCGCTCAGATTTACTTATAAACTGTGTTAAGTAGCTTGTAAGCGGAAGTTAAGTTGTTAAAGTAGTTCAGATCGTTAGTATTGCTGTAATGTGCTTTTAGTAACGAGGTGTCTTAAGTAGTGTATAGTTCTTAGTCAGTTTGTTTTATGGAAGTTCCGGGTTTACCTACTTATTTATTTTAAATGCTTGTCTAATGAAAAGTGAGCTATCTGTAACTTAAATGTTTGAGAATTCGGTATTATTTACAAATGCAAAAATATATTATCCTATCGTTACCAATACTACTAAGAAACTTAAATATTGCATCGAATAATTCCTCCGCCTATTTGTCGACTGGTAATTGTACAGACGCCAGCACATCAAGCTATCCCAAACTGTCAAAGTGTCCAATATGTCCAATTGAACATGAAACTTATCCTATTGTAATAAAGTTGAAAATCCCTTCAAGTTGAAAGTCAATGAAAAGTTGAGGTAGCTTGATGTGCTAGCCGCTGTACCCGAGAGACTGGTAGCATTGCCACGTTGTATGGCAATGCTTTTTTTAGGGTTGGGAAATCATTAAATGACTCCTCCCGCTCTGGGTGGAGCAGAAGGGAGTGTCAGACTCTTACTGACTAAAACCCATCCATGTTCCTTCCTTAGCCCTTTATGTTCCGGGGTAGCGGTAACCCTTTCGGGCGGGATAGTATGGCAATGGTAAGGATCTGTTTCCGTTTTAGATGTGCGAAGATGCGTAGTGGCGAATGCGCGTAAAACTAACCAATAACAACACTAGCTTAGCTCAAGCTATGAAAATGAAGTAATCTTATTGCTGGATTTTTCCTCGCACACCGGCTAGTTACCTCGCACATCTATGGTGGATACGTAGCCCTACCCTCTGGCCAAGGTAAAAGCCCGCCCTTGGATCACGCGAAATATCAACCAGCACTTAAGTACTAATCGAATTGATCGTAAGATTTGTTCATTGATGTTCTAGATTATTTATTCACACTTTGTTTGAGATCAACTCTACCTAAAGCATTTTTTCCGGAAGACATTATGTGAGAAACGTGGAAAATTTTGTTTTAAAGAAAATGGTTGCCTTGTGTTAAATGGCCTCCGTTAATGAGATTGTGGCGTTTTCCACCTTTGAATGACAAACTTCAACGTTGATTTTCAATATCTATGGTTTTATTTTTAATGGAAGTTTGACAGGCTTTAGGAGCGTGAAATCGTTTTATTATAATATGATCTGACTGTCATGTGGATGGACGCTCCTTTTCTACGCTTTATTATAAGCATTCTAAATCAATTAACAGGACAACAATATTTTTTGTGTAAACTGAAACCGTCTTCAGGAAGATGTGCTTAAATTGGTCATACCTACTTAGTTTAAGTTAGTATACATAAAAGACTGGCAATGTGTGTGCGTGTGAGTGTTCAGGTTTTCAAAACAAAATGTAATGACGTAAAACTTATTTGTTATACCTAAGTTAAAAAGTTATTTATTATAAATTAATGGTAAATGTATTAATGATCCCCATTGAGACATTATTAAGTGCTTCTTGAATTATCGAGGTTGTGTATTGGACAAAGGATTTTGATTATGTTATGGTTTCAAAAGCGGTGTCAAAAGTACCTACCTAGTATTATATTGTAAATAGTGTGATATGGATCAACTTTAAATTTCACCATTATTGTATTGCCCTTATCCCAATATATTTTGGCGTCGGCGCAATATGTTTTTTCTCCCATATTTCTCTATAGTCATCATCTTGGTAGTCACCCTTTTCCTGCCATATCATCTTTCACATAATCCATCCATCGTTTTTCTTTGCGTTTCCACTGCTGACTTCAAGTTATTAGTTAAGTAAATTCAAAGTACGGAAATCGATACCTTACTCCGATGTATGTATAGCTTTATTACTTATTTTTCTTTATATATTATTTTGTTATTCTTAAACGTTGTTTAATATACTTCATTGTATGTGTTATTTTATACATAATATCCATTAATTAATACATAATATACAACGAAATGAACTACGTTCACGACACCTCTCGTTTTCAACTGTCTAATGTCACAATGTGGAATGAGGAGTCATTCACAAACATCTTAAGAACTTCCCATTCACTATAATCCCACAAACGAGAAAGAAACGAAATCACAAACGTGTCATGTACGTTTTTCCCCAGATTACCGCGGAAGTGTCATCTAATCTTGATCAACATTCACCTTCCCACATGATGATCACGTAGGCAGTACCTACATTAAATTGTTCGCGAGTAGGCGGTTCTACTGCCGGAAATGACTCGGAATTGATTCTGGATTAGCTTTCCCATCGTACGTCTCTGAGGCGTACCATACGCCTGTCAGACGTACGTTGACAGTTGAAGTATTTTAATTTTGTACCCTTTAAATTATGTCGCATTTCTTATGTAACTTTGTTCTAAAGTAAATCAGTAATTGCTTCATTACGCGTGTTTGCAATACGATGATTATAATATTTATAACTTGATCATATATCAAAGAGGTATTTAGAACATTGCATAAATATAATGTGATAATAATTTGATAAAAAACAGAGTAAGGAAGCGAATGACAATTTTTTGTTCGTTTACATTATGCGAGTGACTTGCTCTAGTTGATTGCTTTCAATATAACGATATTTTTGAAACTGTCACGTTGTACAACTCCACATTTTTTATGATTAAAACCACCATCTATATAATTTTTCAATCTACGGTAACTGTAAAATGCAATTTAATAAAAAAAATAAGTTGAAACTTATATTGCAACTTTTTATTTCCATCACAAAATATCAATTTCATTACGATCTTGATACGGTGTATCGAGTGATAGTTGAAATAAATAAATCTTCGGTATAAAATTATATAGTACCAGCTTAGTTCCGCGATGCATTTTATTTATTGATCAAATTGAATCTCTGCACTATCTGTGATAGAATCTTGTTGTGAATTAATATGAAAGGATCGTATGATGTAATAATATGTTGGAGTTATGTAGCGGGTTGGTTTCGTTCTCTTTATGGTACCAGCTTTGCCTGCGGGTATGCACGTGGGAAATGTTTACTGGATTGAAAGTACCGCTTGAGTTGATCCAGGATATAAAAGGGGTTATTTTTCAATGACCGGCCAAATTTTCACTGGGTGTTCTACCCATGAATGTGAACAACTTTCACTATGGGACCAACTCTGAAATCACGAAAAAAAAATCAGCTGTTTCCTACAAAATATCAATACCTACTCGACTAAAATGTATGAAACAGCTGATTTTTTTTTCGTGATTTCAGAGTTGGTCCCATAGTGAAAGTTGTTCATATTTATGGTTAGAACACCCTGCGAAAATTTGGCCGGTCATTGAAAAATAACCCGGTATATTACCTTAACAAATATTTACATTTCTAATACTTTCGAGATAGGTATGGTTTTTCAGTCAGTTTTATGTTAAATACAGAAAAACAGAAGGAAAATTTAAGAACATAAAGAAGGAAAAGTTATTAAAGATTTCTAGGCTTTACTAATGAATTTTGATTGCTCAATTAAAATGTTACTATGCTGAAAGTGATAGCAATGGTGGCCCAGTAAGAGCGTGGTGACCCAGTGGTTCGAGGCCTGACAGGCGCTTTACTTTATGTGCTACCCCAATCTGTCAAATATCTTTGATCGATTTTCAACTTTATTTCAGAAGCATAAGGTTTATTTTCAATTGGGATCATTTGACAGTTTGGTATAGCTTGATATGCTGACGTCTGTACGTAGAAATACGAACAAAAAATATTATTAATCTCCAGTGTCTTTTTGCTGCTGTTAGTATCTGTCTCTCCATTGGACAAATGTCTTGTCTCAATACGATAAAAACATAAACACGATTGAGAGTATCCGTACCTTAGTTGGATTTTCTTAGCCGCGTTTAGATCGCTTGATTGATAAGGCAAGTTTATGGGATAGTAGATTATTCTTCTATACATCTATATCTATATTTATTATCTTTACTAATAATATTCAGATGTATAATTTGTTTGTAAGTTTGTATGAAGGAGGTAATCTTCGGAACAACTGATCAGATTCCAAAAGTTATTTTACTAATGGGAAGCTACATATCCCTGAGTGTCATTTATTTTAAAAAATCCAAGCGCACGAAGTCGTAAGAGAACTAGTTTACTATAAATTAAAGTCGCTTTTTGTTTTTGTCTGAATGTTGTTCTTCTAATCTGCGCCAAAGATTTTGATGCAGTTTTCAGTGTCATTTAGAGAATTTATTCCGAATTTTTAATATGTTTAATACCTACAGTGAAATTAAACATACTACATACACTATAGAAAAATCAAGTTTTCTCGACTCAAAAAACAAAGCGAAGCGAGAGTGGGTCGTTTGTTCGTGTTAAATTGGCTTATTGGGATTTGCATTAAATGTGAATGCTATTAGACTTGTAAAAGTGAATAAGCTCTTTGTGATTCTTATCACGTAACAGTTTGTGCGGAATAAAAATATATGCATATATTGTTTGTATTTCTGATAACTGACTTTTAACAATTGATTTGCATGTTTTTAGCGAAGTCATGGGACTTCAATAACTTTTTTTATGAAATTGGATTTTCTGGAACTCTAACAAAGGTTGTTGTTTGTTTTTGTGTTGTGATTTAAATGTAATTAGCCTCATAGTTACGTATCTAACTCATTATTTTCCTTATAAACTTATCTTTCTGTCAAGTTACCAACAATGCCAGTAGATCAAACAAGTCAAGTTCGAGTATTCAATCAAGTGGACTAGCTCAAAGTGAACGAGGCAGCCACCATGGCCAATATTGCCTAATAGGCATATGCGTCAACACGTTGAGGCATTAACATGTCTCTACACGTTTTCTATAGAAAGTAGCACTTGTTGTACGTTGACTATTAATGCAGTTTTTAGAAAATTGTTTCTTGTAGTTACTGGGTTCTGTTCCGGTGTTAAAACCCTTTCCTGACCCAGTTTAAGTTTGGAATATTGATAGTCGATGATGAAGTGTTTTGTATGAGGTTAAGCGACTGTTGCTAAGGACACGAAACGGATGGGTGATTTTGATGTTTTATTTAAAATCGATGATACTCGAAAGATATATTAACCCACTGATTGCCGGAACGCGGATCTACGCGAGACACAATGCCTTTTTAATTGTGTCTGTAATTACGGCTTACGAAAGGTTAAACTTTAGTGTTCAACTTCAAGGTATGTATCTAACATTAACTTTCTAAGTAAATGATAATGCCGATTTCTAAATACACGAAGTTCTTTAAATATTTAGTTCAAATAATGTAAGTAAATATTTATTTCATATTTGCTGACCGATGTGTTTGCTTAAAGTTCGTTTAGTATGTTTGAATATTCATAGTGTCTTGGTTGGTTTGGTCTACTTTTTTACCATCTGTTCGTCTCTTTGTTAATCCATGAATAGTCCGAAGTACTTTACTAATTAGTGTCTCTTTTACTGACATTTTCTGCTTAGTTTTGGTTTTTTCTCAGATCCAAAGAGAATTTAAAAAGAATAACATAAAAAATATTCAGAAATTTGGGTATAAATCTTAGAAATACTGTAGGTATTGCATAGTTTGATGCCTGTACTAGGATAAACCTGTATCACAGGCGGCATAAGTTCTTACAATTACTTAGAACAACAGATGTTTTACCAATATTTAACTAAACTTTCAAGAATTGTGACATAGATAATGTATTACGTAGACAAGGTACATCCCGGGTAAGCGGGATTGTCCGAAAGGGTTACCGCTATCCCGGAACATAAAGGGCTACGGAAGGAACATGGATGGGTTTTAGTCAGTAAGAATCTGACACTCCCTTCCGCTCCACCCAGAGCGGGAGCAGTCATTGTATGATTTCCCAGCCTTAAAAAAAAAAAAAGGCCAGGGTACAGACGCCAGCACATCAAGCTATCCCTATTTTCAATCTTTGCTATAAAGTTGAAATATTACCAAAGAAAGGAGATTGTTCTACGCCCATACATTGTTCGCCCTGGAGCCAACAGCATAGAAAAAATCATTTTCTATTTGTAAACTGCCCTTAGTAGCCCATAAGAACAAAGTTTGTTGACGGACACTTTAGAGAAAAGATTTATTTAAAGAAAAGGAACCGATTTTGAGGTTATTTTTAATAAAAGAAAACGTAAGTAATTCCTTCTAAAATCGCTATTTCTGGTTTCTACAAAGCATTAAACTTCAAATACAGTGAAATATTACCGTAAATACAGTTGTATTATGCCTTTTAGGTACAGTTATTATTTATTGGTTGAAGTTTACTTTAAGCGAAGTCCGTTATCCGTTGTCAAAATGCTAAGGTGTCGTTTAAGCAGATCACAGAATCAGTTATTCGAAGCCAGGTCACGTTGAAAGCAATCCAAATTGTAGTCCGTTAAACAGAAACAAAATCAAAAACGCCAAAAGAAATCGCCAAATAGGTAGGTATTCACAACAACACAACACAGCCACAGGCACCGACAGACGTAGTGACGTAGAGATGCTCTCTTGAAGATCAATCATTGTATATCGATTATCAATGACCACCTATTTAATCTGTGGTTTTAATTTAGCAGACCAAAATGACAGATCAATAATCATGTCAAATGTAAATTATTTTGTTCCGTTTCAAACATAAACCCGTTGTTGCTATTCTAGTTCAATTATATTAATGCTAAAATAAAATATTTTGTTCCCAACGAACAATGTGTAACGTTTTAGTTTGTGACATTTAAAAATGGAGTTTAAGTACTTAAAAAGTAAAAATATGGCTATTGAAGTCGTGAAATGGTTATGAGAACAATTCACTAGAGTTGCGTCGTAAATGACATTTCAATCGTTAAATGAGAGATTTTCTGACGAGTGAAAAAACATAGTTCAATAGATGGCGTGGGTAAAAAATACGTCTTTGTTTTACTGGCTACTGATAACAAAAATAAGATCCGTAAATAAGAAAGCTTATTTGATGTCAAAAACCTGAGACAGTGACGTATTTTTACCAACGCCTCTTTTGAACTAATATTTTCTCACTTGTGAGAAAATCCCTCATTCGACTAGTATGTACATTTTGTGAGTTTGTTTTGTTCATTATATTTTCATCATAATCGTGCTAGGCCATATTCATCATAAGTTCCATTAAAATGTTCACGGAACTAATTCCATGAAAAAAATATGCATGAAAAACTTTTATGTTGCACATTTTCAATGTTTTGGAAGTGTTAAATATCGAACATCCATTATTTATCACTAGATATTATGGACATCGTCGTCGATATCGATATTTATGTAATATGAGCGAGAGCGACACTATCAAATCTTTTGTGACATTCACATTGACAATTCCTTGAAAGATGGCGAGTTCAGATGGTAATAAAATCAATGAGGTCACTTTTAAAAATCTATTAAGAATTAAACAGTGTCCGCTTGAATTTATTATTTTTAAAAAGCATATTAAAATATAATTAAAATTAACGTACACGTCAAATGTTTGTTGGTTATAGGGCGGTCTAGAACAATCTCCTTTGACAGATTGTGGTAACTTGATGTGCTGGCCTCTGTACATCAACTTTACAACTTTTTTTTTAAAGAAGGAGCTTTTATGTCCGTTTGTATTTTTTTTAAGTATGTTCCTCGATGTTTTCGTGAATTAACGTGCTCACCGATTCGATTAAGAAAACCAAAGAAAGGACATTTGGGTAGGCCGGTTTCTGCGCGGAAGAATTCAACTCTTGCGTTTCTTATGCAGGCCGAAAATATGAGCTATATGGAGATAATTGCTAATCAAAATTGTAAAATTATAATTTCTACGCCGTGGTTTTCTTTTTTTGAGTCTGGTAAAACCCCCGCTCCAAATGATCCCGCTCTGGATGGAGCGGAAGGAAGTGTCAGACTCTTACTGACTAAAACCCATCCACGTTCCTTCCTTAGCCCTTTGTTGTATGTTCCGGGGTAGCGGTAACCCTTTCGGAGAATCCCGGTGTCCCGGCAGGCTTTGGCCCTAACGGGCCCCTTTCCTAATGCTGACGTCTCTTTGAGGTGCGCGTGGATCAAGTATACGCCATCCGGCACGAGGTTGATTCTGATCGGATGCCCTGGCTGGAGGCATCATTTATTAAGACACCCACCGGTTAGTTCAGTTATGTAGCCGAAAACCATGATAAAATAAGTAATAAACTGTTTCCTTCAAAGATAACATAACTATTTAGCCATTCATATTATTACTTTACTAATAATTATAGCCAATCGCAACATGTTCTACAAAACTTAACGATCGGTTTATTTTATCGCATTACAAATTAGACTGTAAATCAGTAAACAATAAACTTGTTAATAGCCTGTAGGGTGAAACGCCCATGTCTTGAAAGTGCTTTTAAAAGTACGGTCCGTACGCTCTTCTGGGACTTAGTTGCAAGTTCTTTACTTTCATTTAAGGTCGCGACCACATAAAGTCAGGCAAGTACACTATCAAAATACAAGACAATTAGCGATGATACTCGTTCGTAAAGTGAAGGGGAGAACGTGGAATTATGTGCGAGTAATCTACTCGTCATAAAATAGTGATAGTGCTCAATCTCGTCTCGAATGAGAGAAAATTATTCTGATATAAAGTGGAAAAAATATCCTTTAAGTAGTCACAAACTTTCGGAACACACAGTTCGTATACGTTATCGATTTTCTTTTGTTTATGAGGTTTGGAAACGGAGAATATGCTTTTGTTTTGATATTAATGGCATCTGGCACTTCAACCTAGGAGGTTGAGTAATGCTAAACCGGACTTGCCTGTGTATGCCTCACTAAATTGAGGCCTCCAGCCAGTGCTTAAAAAAACTTACAAACTAAGCGACTACACGCTAAGGGTACCCCCTATGGGGTACGGACCTCGGCCTAGGGCGTCGCTGGGGGAGGACAGCAAGGGATAGGCTGGTTCGGATATAGATTTGCATTAATGGTTTTAAGTGCCCCTTTTATCTATAGTGGACCGGAACACAGTAGCGGGATGTAGTTACCGCTGCCGTTTCGTGTCTTAACAAACAAATCACGTGCGTAAACATACAGTCACTTAAAACATCTACTGTTTAGTTTATATAAATATTTGCTCTGATGTATGACACGAAAAGGCCGGTATTGGGTCATCAAACAATGAATTTACATGCACAAATATACACAGCCCTCAATTTATAGGGTCAATAAAAATCTGACGTTTAGTAAACTGTTGTCATGGATGATATTTTAGTGTGTGTTGTTTAAGGGTCTCCCCACATTTATCGACGCGGAATCGGCGCGTATCACCACGCTACTCGACTTATCGCCGATCAGCTGTTGGCTCGTTTCGCCGTCGGCCTGCGTCGCGTCGCATCGTCCGAGCCGAGCCGATGCGAATGGTATCAGTAACACCCTTATTACGTAGACATAATGGCTTTTTTGACCGGTATTAGCCGATTCCGCGTCGATAAATGTGGGGAGACCCTCAATCGTATTTCTTTTGACTACCAATCTCTTTTGTCGGTTAAGGATACATTAACCCTTCAGATGTCGTATAAACCTCATAAGTTTATAAGAAAAGTCTCTTGAAACGACAATATAAATAACCGTATAAATCGTTGAGCTCTTATAAGCAAACGGCTTCTAATAGGCGAACATCCAATGGGGTTTTTCAAGACTCTCAAAAAGGCTTACGGTGGGGATATTGAAACGGGTTTGGAAATCTTTCAATTGAAATTAGCAATTTATTTATTTATTGAATACTTTAAGCACATAAATGTACAGAGGCGGACTTAATGCCATAGGCATTTTCTACCAGTCAACCTTTGGGTGATGCAGAGATAAACAGTCCAAAACCCACCAAATCTACAAGATAGCGTTTTTATAAATTTATTTGCTCGTTCATGCAATGTAAAAGCAGTGCAACACAATAATGTAAAGCGCAGTCTTTATTGCATTTCTCTTATGGTGCCCGCTCTGATTGGCCGACATTGGTCACTGGCTTTACATACGGAAAAACGTGGCGTCGAACATTCGTATCGCACTATTGCACAAGGGCGGAAAAGATTATTTTACTATCAATAGTTTGCTGTTTGAGGTTGAAAGTAATTTTTGTACTTAATTTATGAGGCAACAAAGTGTAGTGTTTCGTTTAGTACATTATACCAAATATTTTTTGGAATGGGTTTATATTTTTACATTATGACAAAATCTTGCCTCACAAACTACGGCGCTGTATGTTACAATTGAAATTGTCATGTACTGTGCGCGTGCGTCGATATTGCACGAGATAAAACAATGTAGGCTGCAAGAAAGTGCGACAGTTTGTAAAAAATTGCAGAAGGACCATTCGCGGCTCTGCCATTGTAGTTCTAGGAAGGAAATCAATTTGCTAGGTTATTATGTGCACTAGTGCTAGAAAAGTGATCCAGTGGCTACCTATGTGCAATTCCTCTTTGTTTCTGAGGAACTTTCTTAGTTTGACCGAAGTAAGTCTTCTGTTCTTAGTTTCTTTTGAATTTTATTACTTTAGACCTACGCTTGTAACAGTTTTTGGAATTTTATCAAACAGACATTGAGTCACTCTTAATAAATGGCTTTTGGAACTTCTGTTGCACCCACCTGTGCCAAATAAGGGCTCACTTTTATGGCTCAATCTGGAGTTTCTTTTGTCATTGGAGGACGATTTCTCATCGATTTGGATGTAACAATATAAAATCACTTGTATTCCATATTGGTTACGCAAAAATCAGATGGGGCCAAAACCCGTACAAAACCGCTCACTCTGCTATAAAATTGCTCAAAGATGTTAAAATAAACGATTTCACTCGTACTTTTGTTGTTACTTGTTACAATTTCTTTTTCTGAACAATTTTGGGACTTTAAAGTGGGACAATGTCATTAACTTCACGATAGTATGTCAATAGGCAGCGGTCATTAGAGCACAATAGAAAAGGAGGTGCATCGGAAACTAACACAATGATTTTGAGGTGACGCGATGACGTTAGTAATGATGCCTGAAGGCAAGACACGACTCACTAAAAGGCTATTATTTTGTTAGGCTGAACTTGATTTCTTGATTTCCACGGTACTGTAGCGCGTCGAGCATGTTTGCTGAGGCAGGCACAGATAGTTTTGAGGTTATCATGCGTAAAAGGGCGGCCTCCTTGATGCGTAGGATACGTGGGAGTTCCAACAGCATCCTGAGAGACCAGACTGCCCTTTCCTGACGCTCTGGTCCCGTAGGCATGCCTGCAAGCCCGGTGCAGAGGGAAAGTTTATGAACTGTTTTTTTTGTGATTTTTAAATTAATTTATTTTGTGACTAACATAGTTGTAAGTTTTTTTTCTGTTACTAATACATTTATGGATTTTTACTTATATCCGAATTAAATGCTTATTACTATTATAGTAATGGCGTTATATTTAGATGTTAACATGAATATTGAGCATGTTTGTGTTTAAATTCAGGATTATTGTAAAAGATGGAGTGGGTAGAATGTGGGTTGTAGTGGGCGCTCTAGTGGTGCGTTTTCTATGACATAAAATAACTGTTTGAATTTAAAGAAGGCTCTTGTAAAGTTATGTACAAATCCAATCGTTTTTGCTACCATTCCGTGACCGCTAGTTATTTAAATCAAAACATATAAAGACGTTCGCAGCTGGCCACATAAAAAGACAATAGAATGATAAAATTTCGTCACCGATCTCAAAATGATAAAAGGTGGTGTAATCCCGATATTTCATATGTAAACAGATAAATGATTCACATTAGTGTCACGTTCAATGTGCTCACATATCGTGATGTGGTAGTTAGAGCCACGTTCGAAAGAAAAGCCTTGATAAAAGTGAACAAGGTTAACAAAAAATTGTACATCTGATTGTTACACTTCCAGATGTGTAGAGACCACGCGGTGTGGCAGTAATCACACTTCTATGATCCGGCTCGAAGGACCATTATTGTGAGTAGAACCACGAACAGTTAGTTGAGCCTAATTCTGCACTTTCTGTAAGGTATAGCACCAAAACTACACAGAGTTGACCGACAAATCAGGTCTTAAAACCATTTTTCGGATGGGGAAAGATCGAAAATGTGTGTAATCTTTTTCTGAAATGCAGGTAATTATCCTTACCATGATTCTTAGACTACACAAACCAAAGTATTATATGACTATCATGGTGTAGGTCACACTACGTCAGTTCGCAATTACGTGAAGTGGCCATATCTCGAGCTCGTCACGTCGATTTGATAAGGTCATGTTCTAGAAAACACACCATTTGGCAACATTGTTGCAATACGATTTAGTTCTACTCCAAACACATGGAAAAATAAAGTTATTGTTATGTCGCAAACGAAGCAAAATGCGTAATATTCTCAAACAATTTATTTTACCTCGTGTATGGTGTTATGTATGTGGTTTTTAGTGTGATAATTGTGTATGTTTAAGCTAAACGTAGGTATTTTATCGAATGTAGATCACAGAGCACTGTATAATAGTACACTGCGCATGATTCTTCTTCATGCTCGTTTTTTCAGTGCTATTGCATGGCATATTAAGTTAAATAAAATTAAACTATTTTTTTTTTGGGAAAACATCATCATCAGCTGACATTAGTCCACTTCTGGACATAGGCCTTTATACTTGCAAGCCATTCAGCTCGAATCTGAGCAGATCCAGTTGCTACCAGCCACCTTGAGAAAATCGTCGTTCCACCTAGTTCGAGGGCATTTTACCCTACTTTTGCTAAATCGCGGTCTCTATCAAAGAACTCGTTTACCCTAACGGTCATCGGAAATGATACTGGAAGTGTCGCTTTGAGTCAGGCATTCAAAAGTAGAATAAATAGAGCGAGAATTCAAACAAAGAAGTCAAACTTGGCAGTCATGCTCTACTGTCCCACTTTAGAAACGGTGAAACATAAACAATTTGACAAAACACACGCTTAAGTGAGGAAACGATGTAAGAACTGACGGACAAACTATATTCCCATCTATTTGATGGTGCGTGGCGGTAGGTACTCTTGAGCCGTGTAATAAACAATGAAACTGACGGTCAATGTTTCATATTTTTTGCTGAAAACTTCTCATCATTTACAACCACAATCATACAAAGTAAGGTGGGGTTTCTAAATAATTAATATAATAAAAATAATATAATTGTTGTTTATGTCCAGTTCATAAGCGGTCAATCACTGCAAACGTTTTTTTTTATCAAGCAAGTGCAAAAAAAGTTTTTATTCGTTTTTTACCCGAGTACGAAGAAGGGTCTTGTTTTAATTTTAACTTGAAAAAAAGACTGGAACAACATACGTTTATAAGAAACTAGCAACGTGGAGAAGCCGTGGGTGAAAGATAGTTAAACTATACGTATATACCTTCTTCTTGACTCACTCTATCTATTAATGAAAAACTTTGAAAGGTCTAAGTGTACGTGTGTTCAAAATAAGAACGACATTCGTTTGTTTTTAACAACCCTACCATTGACTAGAGTTCAAGCACTTCTAACAAACATGACACCAAATTCGCGAGTCATTTTGTCTACACTAGTGTTGTGATTGTGCCAAAATTGGACACTTTTGGTTTTGAAGATAATGACGCATAAGTGAGACTTTCGCTGGCCATCTTTATGTCTCGGGGGCATTTCTTTTGAGGTCGCAATTATGTCTTTATCCCCGAAATGTGACTGTATGTTGTTGTTATTTTCATGGTCACGGTTTGACAATAGATTTTGTGTGCGGCTTTTGTTGGAGCATTTAGCTATGTTCCGCTTATCATACAAATTCAGGTTGTGCTTTACATGATTGTACTTAGTTTTGTTGTATGATTTAAAGAATAAAATATTTGCCTTAATTTTTTTGAATGGTATAAAAAAGAACAACGAAGGAACTAATTTATGATAATATTTAAAAAATGACACATGTTTATTTATTACGTTTACAGTTTGAACAAACAAATAAAAACAAAAGTGTTAAACAACTATTGAATGTAAATATTATACATCTACATACCAATTTAATGCAATGATACATAATTATTTATTACATCCTTCAGCACTCATAATAGGAGGTACAGGGAAGAAATTACAACGTATGTCGAAGTGACCATTCAATTATTATTTAAAAAAAAAAAACTAGTCAAGTGCGAGTCGTGAGTTACATGCAGTGAGATTGCCTACCCGTTGTCTATGTTCTACATTAAGTATAAACTTATGTCTTCATTTAAATAATTGGTTAAGCATTAAATAAAAGCCTTTCTGAAGGATATCACACTATATACCTAATATATCATATTATAAAGGCGAAAGTTTGTGAGTGAGTGTGTGTGTGTTTGTTTTTTTGTGCGTCGTTCGCGCTCATACGGCTGAATAGATCTGGATGAAACTTGGCACAGAGGTAGGTTATGACCTGGATTAACACATAGGATATCCTTGCGGGCGAAGCCGCTGGCAGCAGAAAATACAAAGCGGTAACGGGCAAACAGAGAATGCAATAAAGGCTAACATTGAGTTAGCAGACCAGTATCGGCATTGTGTGGGCTGCCCCCAGCTAGATGAACCGACGACCTTAAAAATGCGGCTGGGACAGATTGGATGCGGAAGGTGAAAGACAGGGTGCAACCTGAGAGAGCCCCGTGTCCAGCAGCAAACGGCTATAGTCTGAGTTGATAGATGGATTGAATAAGTTACAAAGGATTAAGAAGGCACAAGTGTAGCTATTGTAAATTGTAACTAAATTCATACTTCAGCCATTCGAAATTAGTCGGGAGCCGCGTGACGACACCCGGCCACCGTACCGCTACCCCGGAACATAAAGGAGTAAGGAAGGAACATGGATGGGTTTTAGTCAGTAAGAGTCTGACACTCCCTTCTGCTCCACTTCGGAGGAGTCATTTGATGATTTTACAACCTCAAAAAAAAAAACATTCGAAATCGATTTAACTTTCACATTTGCAGAAGGGAACCCTATAAAGATAATAAACAAGAAAGGCATTCGCAAGGTGATTCTAACACTCAGACTACTTATTCCTGACCTCTGTATAATTATATCATACATTTGTATGAAGTGCATGCATTTTTGCACGCTTCACTGAAAACATCGACATAATTATATGGTAGGAGCGGCTGCTTAAGCTAGCGTGTCCGATTATATATTATAATTACAGCTGGAATAATTATGTTAAACTTAAGCTAGGTAAATGAGAAACGATTAAAAATGTTAAGAATATTAGCTATTATTGGGTTCGTGTGCAATTATAATCTATAAATCAAGTTTTAGAACTTATTGAAGATGATTTGATTGTAGTAAAGCATTTTATATCTATAAACTAAATGTCGGTTAAGAGTTCAATTACTTTTTTATTGTTTTGAATCATATTAGATATTTCAATAGCTGAGCGGCTAGAGAAACTACTAATAAAGTTAATAATAAAATTAGTAATTGAAGATCTTAAAATCAGACCCGGATGATAACTTGGTAACAGCACTGAAAAAACAAAAGACGCAACTAGCGATGAATTTAAACATGATTTCAAAAAAAGAATGATTAAAATATTAATTCCGGCCATTAAGAAATATGAATAAGAAAACCAACCTCCTTTGAACAAATCATTCTACTAATTTCAATAACATTTATCGATGAGAAAATGCTGAACTTAAACATAACTGCCTCAGTTTCCTTCTACGTTTCCGCAGAGAGCTATCGGCACATGCGGATAAATGTTAAATAGAAATCAGTGTTAACTAGTAATTTTATTATAGCGATAAACCTCTAAATATTGTGCTCTCCAAGACTTTCTAGAAACATTTCTGGTCAATAAATAACTACCTACAATAAACAAACGTGGTTTAAATGTCTCTATTGTAGGTTAAACTAATTCCTTTGTGTAGCATGTACCATTGTACCTGGGCTTAGTGTTGTTTGGTGTCTCTGGTTATCGGGGAACAACATTCAAATGACCCTTTCCGGCAGTCTAATAGTCAGCGGGATTGTCAGAAAGGGATACCGCTACCCCGGAACATAAAGGGCTAAGGAAGGAACATGGATGGGTTTTAGTCAGTAAGAGTCTGACACCCACTTCTGCTCCACTTAGAGCGTGAGGACTGATGAGATGATTTCCCACACCGCAAAAAAGGGGGCACTCTGATCAGAGGAGATTCTTGGGAAATGTCAAGCGATGTTAATGTGTGTAGTTGTTGATGTAGTGTTATTTGTTTTGTTAGTTTGTGTATGTGTGTGTGTGTCTCCTTTTCGATTTGTTTAATTTAAAACCGGTTTTTAATGGTCAATTGTTTCATGAGCAACCACATTATTTATGACTGAGCTAGTTTTGTAAAATGTTATTAAAATAGTTCTATTTTATTTTAAACTGTAGTCTAATTTCTTGTCTCTCTCTGTATCAAAAGAGCCATGACCGGAGTCCCGGAAAATATTAGATGAGGACGAATAATACCTTATTCGATTTTCAATATTTATGGGTAATAGAATCTGAACTCCGAACTGCCAATGGTTAGACATTCCGCAAGCAACTATTTTAACTTCCGTGTTTTCCATTGCAATTATCTAATACAGATCCAAAGTAATATGTAAATGATACGATATTCCTTTCTCTTTATTGTTAATGTTAATTATTGTTAATTAAATCCGCGATTTAATTGAGATTGTGGATTGGTTAGGATGCATAATTCAGAACAGAAATTTCGTACGAATTTGATGTTATAACCTCCTACCGGTCATTCATATGAACGGCCAACATGTTGGAGAGGAAGACTGGAATTATTGCATAAAAATTCAAACCCGGATTTTAACGCCATTTGAATCCCGGTCTAGTTGTACCATCACTAGTTAGTACTGACACACTCATTACCGCGACCTGTGTGGGAATTGTCTCTGCTAGGAAGCAGGGGCATTGACCCCGAGTGCACTGACGCGACGCGTCATACGGATGCGCTTGCGCTGCACAATCGTGGCTTGTGAAGTTGTGACTTTTTGTACTAAGGTTCGTTTATTGAACTTTGAGTGCTGATTGATTGTAGGGAGCGTTTTGTAGTCACGTTGTTAATAGTAGAAAATCGATTAAGAGGCGTTTATAATTGATTTATTACGCTTTGCTACTAATGCATCTTTCTAGCAGTATGAGATATAGACGCGGAGATGTTGAGGTATTTTCCGATAGTTGAACCACATGAAACTAGCAAAATTTTGGGTACTCAAGAAACGAGTTGTAAAAAGTGAAAAAATTCTAATGTGCGCAAGGCAGAATAAGGATAGTGCATTTTTCTTTAGTTGTATCATTTGGTAAACAATAATGTCGCGACTAATATTAAGATTACTAGGTAATGGATGGGTCTCTGAAGTATTTTTTTTCTATAATTCATGCCTTTTGTGTATTATACAAAGATCAGAATCAGAAGTCCCGTGTTTGTTTACCAAATTGGACACTTTAAAAGAAATACACTATACCAGCCGCTTTTATCCAGTCACCCACAAAATATTTTGAATATAGAACATTCTCGCCAAAGCCAATAGACGTCCAATAGCAATTTCTCATTTCGTAGCCCTTTAAGGTCATTGGCTCCATTTCCGATCAGTAAGACCATAGTACGTGAGTCATACTTCCCGTTGTACGCGATACTAATTTACCGGTGGGCACGGAACAACTGTCCTTATGCGCAAAACGGGTTGCTCTTAAACGTGCGATATTTGCTTGGAGGTGGAACAACGTGTTGGTAGTGATTTTATGAGTTGTAATTTGGTTCAAATAGTGGTTTGGGTTTTGAAGCTCTTGTGAGTAAGATTTTGTTGTTGAATGAAGAGGTGGAGATGATCACTGTTCTAGGATCAGCGATATGCGTAAGATGCGTGTTTCTGGAAATGTGATTGACACTAGAGGAGACACAATCCTTTAAAAATATTTGCAATGCTACGTTGTCTAGAGAAATCAGAATCGGTGGTGTTTGAATTAATGTAACCATTTCAATGCTTTCTTTGCTTTCGATCTTGATTAAGCTTGCGTTTTTTTCTTTTTGAATTTTCGGACCTACTCCTTCGCCTACTTTACTACCTTTGAAATACCTTCAGTACCTAACTAGCATTTCCATTAATAACGGATTATTTTATAATTTAAGAGGTCTTTGTGACCACAAAAGGTTCAAACTACATACTCCAAACTTACCTAATACAGGTGGCATCTAGTGAAATAATAACACGACCACCGCTTCCTCCTTACTCAAAAAAGGTTCTATTGTTTCAGAGCGATGTCGCGGTGGAAGGGTATACTCAGGTAGCCGGCAGATGGCAGCAGTTAGCGCGGCGATGTTCCGACCCGGGGGCGGTCTCGACCCCTCCTGCTATGCCACGCAACGGGTAAGTTTCACTATTAAATCATAGATGGCGTTGTTTTAAGGATTGAGTCTTTTAAATTTTAGAACGGGAATTTAACGGTTAAACGCCAATTTTACCATACTTACAATTTAAAGGTTATTATGAACTAGTGTAGTTTTCACCGGATACTGTTTTTTTCTCCGTAGCTTGTCTTAACCTTTAGCTACTCGACTTTTAACCTTACGGTGCAGCTCACTATAATTATTATCCAATGAAGGAGAAAAACTGCCTTGGGCTATCTGCAATGTCAGAGATTGTTTTAGTTATGGACGGAATTTACTGGCTCAGAGGGCTATTTTATTTGTTAAGTGTTACATTAAATAATGCAGCAAGTTATTGAATGGTCAATGCACGTCAGTTATTATTTAATTATATAAAACAGCAATTATAATCTTGTTATGATGATATTTCCGGTTTCCGGATTACTTGGTTTCATTAAAATAATATATTTGTCTATATTAGGATTAATTATTAAGTAATAACTTGAGAATGCGTAAACAAGCAGATAATCAGTAGCTATAAGCGTGGTTCCTGTTTTTTCCTACTATAAATTTAACATACCTATAATAAATTCTTCGTCAAAACAAACTTTATGTTCCATTCTAAAAAAACTCCTGGGGGCCAACCACTACCCCTTATAGCGCTATTTTTTAATATAACATAAGAACTAAGAACTAAGAGATGAAGCTATACCACCTGTATAGCGTTATCTCTTTTTTACAGTGTATTAATATTAAAATAACTAACTAAAAAAGGTGGTGGTTGGCCTCCTGCCCGCGCAACATATTTTTCTTGCTGCATTAAAATTGCATTATTATATGAATACTGCTTTTTGTTCAAATAAGTTCCTACGTTCATTTATTAACAAAACGCCGTACTTTCCCCCTCCCACATCATATTTTTGCAAATACACGTTGTTTTTTCAACCGACTCTTCAGCATTAGCTGACATAACCGTTCTGCATAAGTCAACAAGGAAGCCTAAAATGACGCTCTGTTGTTTTTTATGACGAGGATCATCTGTTTTAGAAAGTGATTAAAACATTCCGCTATAAGCAGATGTGTAGGTGAATTCTTTGTGTTTTTTTTTGCGATAACATACACTTAACATAGTTGTCATAAAAAAATCGACAATAAACAATACTGCTAAAATATGAGTCAAATTGGGTTTTATCCTTGATCCAAACTTTTATTATTAGCACATAATGTAAGGGCACGCCACGATAGTGGCGGGAAGGCCCCTCTTTGAGGAGTGGCTAGAGAGGCGTTACGGCGCCCTCACCTACCGCCTGACGCAGGTCCTCACCGGACATGGATGTTTCGGGAGGTTCCTGCACATCATCAGGCGGGAGGAAATGCCCGGTTGTCACCACTGCGAGGATCGCCCAGAGGACACGGTAGAGCACACGGTGCAAACCTGCCCCGCTTGGGCGGAGCACAGCCGTGTCCTCGTAGAGGCGATCGGCGGAGGCGACCTCTCGCACCCGGCCCTGGTGCAAGCCATGGTCCGGGGAAAGAGGGAGTGGGAGGCAGTCACCTCCTTCTGCGAAAAAGTCATGCTCGCGAAGGAGGTGGCGGGATGGGAGAGAGAAAGGTCCTCCCGTCCCAGCCGCCGCGGAAGACGCCCCGGGCGTCGGGAGCCACGTGACGACTCCCGGCAACCGTAGGCGCGGGCCTGCGGACGGTGAGTAGGTAATGGGTGACTCACCGTCCGATCAGCACCAGACCCGTGCCGGACGGCGCGTATATGTTCCACGCGCGCCTCAAAGAGATGTCAGCATATGAAGGGGCCCCTCAGGGCCAAGCCTGCCGGGTAAGCGGGATTGTCCGAAAGGGTTACCGCTACCCCGGAACATAAAGGGCTACGGAAGGAACATGGATGGGTTTTAGTCAGTAAGAGTCTGACACTCCCTTCCGCTCCACCCAGAGCGGGAGCAGTCATTGGATGATTTCTCAGCCTTATAAAAAAAAAGCACATAATGTAGAAAAACCCAACTCTACTTTTTTAACACCTAATAACCACAAAATGTAACCGCACATTTTAGGTTTTCAAGGATTGTTTACAATTACAAAGCCTTGTTAGCTAGCTTGTATCGAAACGACTGATACCTAAACTAATAAAATGAGGAATTTTTCTTTGAATTAAAAACTATAAACTAACTACTATATAAATTCACAATAAAATCACATAATGTTTTAAATAATTAAACAAACTGGTATGCAAATAAAAAAGATATAATTTTTTTTCAGAATTGTTAATGTCTGTTATAGTCGTTTTCAAATCACGTTTACGTACCTTTAGTTCTAGCAGAAAAAGTCTAAAATGCTTCCTTACTAAACAGACCTAAAAATAAATACAAACTCCATCGCAGCACATTTTAGGCGCCCGCTGCTTGTTGTTCCCTGTGACGTGTCACACATCCAATATGGCGGATATTTGTCCCGCCATAATGCACGTGTAATTGCCGTTACTCGGGTCAAGACACGTGAACTAAGAGGCTTTACAACGCTAAACACCTTCCGAGTATTGAAGATTATCACGAGCGAACGGAATGATTAAATAAGTTGGTTATTGAAATCACTCGCGTTTAACATGTGTCCTTCATTTTCGTGTATTTATTTGCAACAAGCGACCTGCCGCGGCTTGGTACGGGTGCGATGTAGATACTATCGCACGGGCGAAACTGCGGGCTGAAGTTAGTTAAACAATACCTTTCTCTAAAATCACTCTTATCTATTTATGAAATCCGCATTAAAATCCCTTGCGTCATTTAAAAGATTTAATACGCGTATACATATATAGGGACTGACGTTGGAGAGCGGCTATTATCTATCGAGGCAAGAACGGGGGCTAAGTATCTACGGAGCACCTACCTTACCTATCTACCCTATCTACTTAGCAGCGAATGATTATCGTACAGACGCCAGCACATCAAGCTATCCCTAACTGTCAAATTTTCTCAATTAAAAATGAACCTTATGCCTTTGCAATAAAGTTGAAATACTAACAAAGAAATTTGACAGATTGAGGTAACTTGATGTGCTGGCCTCTGTACTAGCTGCTGCCAGAAGCTTCGCCCGCGTGTTTGTCGGAAATTATCCCAAGGGAACGTACTACTAGGATAAAAAGTCCTCTGTGTTAATCCATGTCATAAATCCTCTGTGCCAAATTTCATCTAGATCCGTTCAGCCATTTCAGCGTGAAGGACGGACAAACATACAAACTGACGACACGGTTGGCGCAGTGGTTGAGCGATTGACTACTGCGCACTATGTCGCGGGTTCGATTCCCGCACGGAACAAATATTTGTACGACCTGCAAGTATTTGTTACGAGTCTGGGTGTTTTTCTATCTATAATATGTATGTATTTACAAAAAAAAAATGTATATAAGTAGTTTATCAGCCATCTCGTTACCATAACACAAGCATTAGGTTGCTTAGCTTGGGACGATATGGCGTTGTGCGAAATGTCCAAGGAAATTATTATTATTATTATTAACTCACACACTTTCGCCTTTATAATTAGTGTAATGATTTATATTTAAAAAAGTATCATCCTCATTTAATATTAATTTGCAAATTAAAATAAATGTGGTGAAATTTAGATATGTCACGTAACTAAATGTTGAAGCCGCTGGAAGTCAACATGAAAACAGTCGACAAAATTATCGCAAGTACTCGAAAACACAACAAAATACTTACTACATAAACGTCAGCACACTTTAAGAAACACTTCAATTAAGAAATACATTCAATCTCCAATCAGCAAAGGCGAAAGCTAGCAAGGTAGCAAAAGGTACAGACGCCAGCACATCAAGCTATCCCTAACTGTCAAATTTTCTCAATTAAAAATGAACCTTATATCTTTGCAATAAAGTTGAAATACTATCAAAGAAATTTGACCGATTGTGGTAACTTGATGTGGTGGCCTCTGTACATAAAATCACATCACGCAAAGACACGTGTCATAAACGCATCTGCGCTAGCTCCATTGTAACTGCAATTATCTAGTAGACTAAGATAGATCTCGCAGATATCCTATAATATCGTGCGAACATCTGTAATAAATGCAAAACATTTACAATTGAAATAAAAGTGAAAATTTTCTATTCGTAAGTAAAATCGACACAGAAAAAGCTGTACGGTATGTTGTGTTGTTACTTGTTATCGCACTTTCACACGTTGTTAGTGTGCGAGTGTTTTCTCGCTAGTAAACTACTAATTCATTTTGCGCTTTAGTAGCTTGTTAAGATTTAAAGGTCTATTAGGTGATTAACAGCTCAGCTCTATAATCTGCTTGGCTGTTAATAGTATTTCATTTTACCTTTGCCTAAATCCCTTTTTCTACCCTACCTTTGCTTACGTTTGTTTTTTGAATAGAAATTAAAATGCTTCATTGGTCTAGTGGCCGCGAGCGCTACTGCTGAACTTGAGGTCCTGGTTTCGATTCCGGTCGGACAAGGGTTTTTCCATCTGGAATTTCTCTATAGCGTCCCGGACTCAGGATTTGTGCTTACTTGATGGCAAAAGGCTCGCCCTCGATTACATGGGACTCAAATATAACTGGCGAAATGTGGGACTATAATAGGTATACCTCTGCCTAACCCTTTGAAAATTACAGGCGTGATGTTGTTAGGCTCGATATACTTGCGAAAAGAAAATCTCTAACGGTTTAGTGTAGTATATTTTTAGACTCAGGTGATATAATTTTCATGAAAATCCAAAAAAAATAGGCTTAGAATCAGTTGTTGGTGTTTATAATTGGAACAGAAAGTGATGCAACAAACTCCTCAGTAAAACAGAATTCGATTGTATACAAGTAATTACTTCGTTTCTTAATTTTCGCCTAATTAATTACTGCCATAAAGTTGTAGGATAATAGTACGGGCATTCTCCTTTTCACGTACAACACATTCCCTATATATAACGGTACTTTAGACTGGCCACTGCGGTCAAATGCGGCATCATGAATGCCTAGACTAAGTGCGTTATATCCTTTAATTTACTGCACTATTTTACGCCAAACTGGGTTTCCAGATAGAAGAGGTGTGACGTAAAATAAATTAGTGATGCTGGTCCAAAAAGTCAGAATATCACTTGCATTTCGATCTTGATAAGTTTCTGTCTTTAGGTTATATTTAGAACATTATAAAAAAAAGGATTTATGTCATTTATTTTCTTCTAACTAAAGACATCAACGCCCATTATTTTTATACAATTTTTTTGATTGGCTTTTGGCTACTTTGTATGGATTTTTTTATTATGTGCGTTTTCTTTGTGAACACTAAACAATTTTTCTTTCTTTTCTTTGTCTGATACCCGGTGCAGTAGTAGGTAGAGTGAACATATGAAACAGCCGATATTAAACTGTAAAAAATATAACATTGCCTCGTTGGTCTTTTGGCGATACTCAGTTTGAGGCTTGGGTTCCATTCCCAGGTCGTGTAAAATGTTATTGCTTTTTCATCTGAAACTTCTTAGTAGCACCATGGATAGACAGGCCCGCCCCCTATTACATGGGTCTTTATCATAACTGGCAAAATCTGGGTGTGCATAGGTACACCTCTTTTTTTTTGAGGGTGGGAAATCTACGAATGACTCGTCTTGCTCTGGATGGAGCGGAAGGGAGTGTCAGACTCTTATTGACTAAAACCATCCATGTTCCTTTCTTAGCCCTTTATGTTCCGGGGTAGCGGTAACCCTTTCGGACAATACCGCATATAGGTACATCTCTGCTTTACCCTTTACGAGCCTGATGTTTTGTTATATTACACTGAATAAAATATGAATTTAATGCAAATCTCATGTGCCACATCACATATCTGTTGACGGCTTCTCGCGTTAAAGTCACGCTTTTAACGTTTAAATTTTAATAATGGCGGTCGAATATTTAATTTGCAACGTTTAATCTTTATGACGTCACGTTTTGAGGATAAATATTTTGAACATGTTATTTCATTCGTGAGATTACCTGGAGGTGAGTTCATTTGAAACTGGAAATCATATCCGTATCGACTTTTTGGGGTGTTTTATTCTATGGGAGAGGATTTATTTGAAAATGATTTGTTTTGAATGTTTCTGACCAATAAACTTAGATCCCAGCAAAACAATTGACAGTTTACTGTTAACTGATCTCATGGAATCCTGTACTCTTCTGACACTACTCTTGTATGTATATGCGGTACAATTGCTGGAACGAAAATGATATAAAATATGTAATAATTATCATTGGGTACATAATTAAAAATTAAGTATTCGTAATAATATGCATGAAAATAATATGTATAATAATCAAAGAGTACCAAAAGGGTAAAAATTCTTCCACATCGCTGCCAGCAGGAAAAGTTCCCAAAAGGCTGGTAGCATTGCCGCGTTGTATGGCAATACTGATTCTTTGATCAAAATTAAGCCAGCCCTCTAGTCACGTTAAGAGTCGACCACCCGCTTGACGATGTCTCGAAAAACAACGGGGGTGGTCGGGCCCTAGTTTCCTATAATATCTGGAAACCTCAAACGGCTCGAACATAATATAAGTCCCAATTAAGTTGAAGTATTTGCGCCGTTAGAGGTTTTCTCTGTTTTTACATGATTTTTGAATAATTACTGTAGTCACATTTTCCACTCTTCGTTCTCCAAATTTTCAAAGCTATACTGAAACTCAAAGCATTTATTTCAATTAAACCAATTACAGTCAGAAAGATGAACCTAGTTATCCATTGCAAAACGTAACAAGTACCTACTCATAGAAAAGAACGTGCAAAAACAGACCAATCCATAAGCATCCTAACGTCTTTTAACTCAACAACTTTATCGTTTAGCAGGCCTCGATCATCCAATTGACTAGATTCTCGTAAATCGATTTGTTGCGACTAATGCAAACTACCCGTAGTTATGTACAGTCGCTAGCGCATGATTTTAAACCTTAACATGTTGATTATTAGGCTCAAAATCGATTGAGAAAATTTGACAGTTTGTGCTAGTAATTGTACGAGTATAACATCGATACATTATTACAACGAATACGATTACCTATCGTGGCCTTACTTTCGATTAGATCTCAATACCGTTTGTGTTGAGCCGTTTATTTTAACATCACGACTTGTCTGTATTAAAATGAGGTCAGAAGTACAAAGGATCGCCGATCAGAAATCGCAATTGAGAACATTGAGACGGATTTTTGGAGTGATGAGGCAAGGTTATTTTTCTTTCGTTGAATTGGACATGGTTTAATCAAGCAAACTTATTTTAAGAAGTTTAGATTTGTATGTATAGTGATTTGTAGTAGATAGAGTTTGTTATATTGCTGCTTAAACTATTTTTTTTTTGAGGGTGGTAATTCATCAATCGACCCCTCCCATTATCACAAAGGAACGTGCTACAGCAATAAAATGTATATATCCTTTGTATTAATCCAGTAAACAAATTTCATCCAGATCCGATGCCGTTTGAGCGTGAAGGATGGACAAACTCAAACACTCTCAAACTTTCGCCTTTATAATATTAGTGTGATATTTTACACAGTATGCACACAACAGTGTAATATTAAATTATTATACTACAGTTTTATAATATCATAAACACGATGTCATAATTCCAATCACTATAACCAGTAATAGGTACAGTCTAGCCTGGGGTCAGTTAGCAAATTAACTGCATACTTGCATAACAAACTGGCATGCTATAGGTACGGAATTCACTTTCCTCTCGGAATGCTGTTTATGGTATGTACTGAGACGGGGTGCTGAAATCTGAGCTGAGCTGTTAATTAGCATAGAAGGTGTTGACAGAAAATTAATGAAAAGTGGGAGTTGTGGCTAGTAAATAAAATTGGCGTGTAATGGTTGTGGTAGAAATTGTGCCACGCATGGCGCTTGTGGAGACCTGCTAGATATACAGTGTGTTAGGTTAAACGAGGGACATACTTTCAGGGTATATAGTACCCATGAAAATGAACAACTTTGACTACGGGACTAACTCTGAAATATTAAAATATTAATAAAACGGGACGGGAAAAAAAGCAAAGGGCATCAAAATAATCGACCACATCGCTGTCAACAAGAAAAGTTTCCTTAAGGCTGGCAGCATTGACACGTTGTATGGCAATGGTGATTCTTTGACCAAAAACTAGGCCAGAGTCTGACACTCCCTTCCAACCAGAGCGGGAGCAGTCATTGGATGATTTCCCAGCCTTAAAAAAAAAAAAGCTCTCTTGTCACGTGAAGACTATTGATGTTCGCCAAAAGGAAGTTGCTAGTCGGCAGTTGTTTGTTCTTTGACCCATGCTTTCTTTCATGATACGTCCAATTGGACATACATATGTTAACAGATTTCACTCAGTGTGGATTGTCGGACGGATCCAACGCTTGCCAACGCGCAGAGAAATTGGGACAACTGTTTGTGTAACGTGGTATTTGTATTCTTTATTTTTGATAATCTTTTTATTAAGAAAAAACTTAACATTACGGTTGTTATGCCCGAAGGGTTAAAGGTGTATCTATAGAAACACCGAAATTTCACCAGTATTGTTTAAGTTGAACCTAGTACCTCATGCTCAGTAGTAGCGCTTGCAACCACTAGACTAATGAGGCATCACACCAAAGCAAAGTCGCTTTCTGTGTCCCAATGTCTGTATGTATGCTTAGATCTTTAAAACTACACAACGGATTTTGATGCAGTTTTTTTTAATAGATAGAGTGATTCAAGAGGAAGGTTTATGTGTATAATTTATCGACATATTATGCAGGCGAAGCCGCGGGCGGAAGCTTGTTCCATAATAAGAAACGTCTCTATTTATTTAAACCTTTCACTCACAATTAAAGTAAAGAACCGGCCAATGCGCGTCGGGTTTCGTACAGACGCCAGCACATCAAGCTATCCCTAACTGTCAAATTTTCTCATTTAAAAATGAACCTTATGTCTTTGCAATAAAGTTGAAATACTATCAAAGAAATTCGACAGACAAAAAAATCACGTTTGTTATATGGAAGCCCTCTTAAATATTTATTTTATTGTTTTTTAGTATTTTTTGTTATAGCGGCAACAGAAATACATCATCTGAAAAAATGTCAACTGTCTAACTGTCACGGTTTGAGATAGGTACAGCCTGGTGACAAACGTACAGACAAACAGACGGATGGATAGCGGAGTCTTAGTAATAGGGTCTCGTTTTACCTGTGGTGTCAAAGTCTGACCCACACTAATAATAAATTATTGATTACAGTGTGCCTAATCTTTGTCTAAATATACTTTCACTCAGTCTGTGTCGTGCCTCTTATTTAATCGCTCCAGTACACGCTCCCAAATACCCTTTGGGTATGAAACCCTAAAAACCGGTATTAATGCCTTGATAGCGTTCGAAAAATATACTGAAACATTAAATTATTATATTAAAAAAAATTTAGATAATTACAACCATATTATACCACAAATGTATCACATTACTGATAATTAAAATCATAATGATCTATTACGCGTCGATGCACATATCCTGCTGATTCAGATGGCGTGTTTTACAATTAATTTTAATTCGTTTTCATTGGAACGGTTCAATTACGACCCGATACCGGGTATTTCGAGTGCGTTTTTTTCTACAACGTGACTCTACAATGGTGACATTATTTTAACAGACGGGTAGGGCTAGTGCCCATTAATCATATAGGTACATGTTTTAAGATCAAAAATGAAACAAAAAACTTACAAACAAACAATAAAATCAATTTGCCTACTTTTTGCAGTTGTTTCATCCTAATAGTATTGGTTTATTCGTTTTAATTTCTTCGATGTGAATGATTTGATCCGTGACCCCGGCAAATGACTGCTACGCGACAGTTCTTTAAGTACAGGTTGCTCTATGATGCAATTTTTTTACATTTTAAATAAATCCGTTAAAAACAACGTTTAATGGAAATATAATGTCTTCATGAAACGAAAATGTGTTCAATTAATTTCACCATTATAATATAGCGTCACGTTGTATAAATTACTGTCACCATTGTAGCGTTACGTTGTATAAATTCAGGTTTACGTGGCTCAGTGACAATTCACTTATTTTTTATTTTAACTGAAAATTGGTTTAGTGAATGTAACTGAATGCTCGGTTTAGATTTTTTAATTGGTGTTAACTTTGAGTGTGATTTTTTTGTTTGTTATTATTTTTACTGTGAAAGGTTACCCGGTATTTTCATTACTTTTATTTTTAATCGAAATAGCTTTTTATGCTTTCTGCGCTACATTTATTTTAGCCGTCAAAGTTTTCAGTCATCGAATTATAAATATCTACCAAAATTGTACTCCTTCATAGTATCCTAACCTGTATGTGTAAAACATAAAGGCGCCCGCAGACAGGCTTAACGCGACAGTAGTACGTGTTACAATTTCTTTGAAAACTTCATAGACATTGTTCTACTAGATGACACAAAAGTCCGCACCGCTCTGTCACTATGTGATTGTCTGCGGTAGTCTTAATCAATTCCAAAATGGCCGCCACTCCAATCGTAAACCCGCAACAATGGCTCCACAGACCGACAAACGTAAGACTTACACAAACATCGGTAATCAATCGAATGACATAACATGCAATAACAGAAGACACATGTAGATACCCACCCAGTATTAAATATCAATAAACGTTGAGCACAAAAGCGCGCATACCACGCTTACGCAATAGATGGCGTGAAAGGCACAGGTGCGCGCGCGCCGTTTATCGCCCAATCGCTTTCCAATTTTGTATGTGAAATAGATAATAACAGAAGGTTTAGTCTATTAATTATAATTAAAGCTACCTAATAAGCGATGACTACATGATGAGAGGGTCTCCTTTGATGGTTTTGCAATCGTAAAAAATACATACATACCGACAGCCTACAATTTATAGTGTCAATAAAAAAATCTGACATGTTAAGTAAAATGCTGTCATGTCGGTTAAGGTATACTGCAACTCCTCAAATGTCGTATGAACCCCATAGGTTCATAAGAAAAATTCTTCCGAAACGACAATAAACGCATAAATCGTTGAAACGGCTTCTAATAGGCGAACATCTAATGGGTTAATACTTGTTAAGTTGTTATGCGCAAAAGGCGTTGCCGTAACCATTTACTCCAGCTTTCTGAAAGCCTAATCAAATCTCATGTCGACTTAGGTACCTTTTACTAGCTTCTTTTAAAATATTTGAGTCAATGAATCACAACAGCAGAACAGCTAAAATGACTTCGAATTTCGAAAAACCGTTTGGTTTTTATGTCACTACCAGGAAGGGAAGAAAGAACCTCTGCCTAGTTTAGTGGCATAAGTAATTCCCTATACTCTAGAAATTTTAGGCAATACCTATCGTTCAATCAATTACGTAGCCTCTTCCAAACTATGTTGGGGTCGTCTTCCAGTCTGACCAGAAGCTACATACCAGTATTTTATAAAGAGTGACTGCCTATCTGATCACACATTTGGTCTTCAGTCTCTCGGTTGTCAGACTTTCGGGCTTTTGACGAACCGTAACGGCTGTCAAAGATCCACGAATGACAGCTGGGATCAGCGTCGTAACGTGCGTTCCGAGATACGGAGGGGTCATCCACGGATCAACCTCGGCAAACGTAGCTCTTTCTTATCTATCGACCCGTACAGCTGTTATTACTTAGCCACAAGCCCCCCCCCCCCTTAGTTATCAACTTGATCTAATACTAATCAAATCGATTACGATCGATGTTTGCCGCAAATAAACGTATTATCTTTCTGTCTTTCTTTATTTCTATCTAATATTGTACATGAAAGTTTCTTCAATTTTAAGAAGTGAGCTTTCTGCTCTTTGCTTTTTCATGATGCAAGTGTTGATGAGTGTCACTTAAACAGGTTTTGAGGGCTTGTCTGTTAAGATTCGACAATTTCGGCAAATGCACCTGTTTACAATAATATATGCGGACACATGTTCTGTTGACCGTCATGTCGTGTAACGATTTTAACCGTCAAAGTGGCGGTTATTTTTGTATGTTTTACCTTTAATGCAAAATTTCTAAGAGGCGGACAAAGGCCGGTAAAGCATCCATAGATTGTGTTTTCATATTTTACTAGTTTCTGCCTGTGACTTCGTCCACGTGGTAGTCAACTATAATGCAAAACATACCCTATGTCACTCGGCAATAGTGTAGCTTTTTGAATGGGAATAATTTTTTGAAATTTGAGCAGTACTCCCAGGGATATTAGTGTAGATTATGACAGGTATTGATAAGTCCCTACCTCATTGGTCCAGTGGTTTCAAGCGCTACTGCTGAACATGAGAGGTACGATTCCCAGGTCGGAAAAGTGTTATAACGTTTTTCCATTAGGAATTTCTCAGTATCAACCCGGATTATGATGGAGATCCCGGAGATATGTGCCTGGTTGAGCTTGGTAAAAGGCTCGCTTGGCGAAATGTGGGTGTAGGGGGAACACCTCTGCATAATCCTATGGGAAAACAATGGCATGGTGTTATGTTGTGTAAGTCCATAAATGTTTAGGTACCTACGTCCAACGGCATTTTTTTATTGAGGGTGGGAAATCATACAATTACTTCTCCCGCTCTGGGTGGAGCGGAAGGGAGTGTCAGACTCTTACTGACTAAAACCCATCCATGTTCCTTCCGTAGCCCTTTATGTTCCGGGGTAGCGGACAATCCCGCTTACCAAGTCCAATGGCATGATTTACGATTTTTGCAAAAACAACTTCTACGTATGTCAATAAGGCGTTACGTTAAAAAACAATTTGATTTGATGTATTTTATTTACATAAGCTGCAGCCTAGTTAGGCAATACACTCGACGTTGATTACTATATTGCCTAGAAAATACCGATTTGCCAATGCGCAAGTTGCATGCTACCAGCCAGTTAGAAACAGCTTAAAAGTTGCGGAAACACAATATTGTGAGATGTCAACGACCTTTTGACAGGTTGCGATGACAGTTGATAGTCAATGTGTCATGTCATGCGGAAATTGTGACACGGACTTACAATTGTTTCGACACTCTCTAAGGACTGACTTCACCAATTAAACTGAACGAGATCAGTACACCTTGAACGCGTTTAAGAGCGGTCATTGTCAACTTTGATGGGGAATATTGACACTGACAGCTTTTGAACGCAGTTTAAATGTGCGTCATTGAATGTATAGGTGGGAAAGGTAATTTCAAGTTTTTGTGGTTTCAATTTTTTTTTAGGTATTAAAATCACGACAGTTTAAAAAACATATGAAAGCAAACTGCGACTAATATTTAATTCAAAACTTTTTAAACCAGTGGGCTGGCTTATTTTTTGGTCAAAGAATCAGCATTGTCATACAACGCGGCAATGCTGCCAGCCTTTTGGGAACTTTTGCTGTTGACAGCGATGTGGATCAATTTTCTGATGCTCTTAAATTATTATACATAGGCATTATTTTTGTACATATTATTATGATTTTTTAGCATTTAAATTATGTTTTAAAATAAATTAATTTCCTTCACTTATTTCCATTTTTTATCTCAATCAGTAATAACATAAAAACAGGGTTCAATAAACAAACAATCGCTATCTGAAACTACAGCTGCCACAAAAAAAAACCTTCCGCAAAAATAATCCTCGCAAGATTTCACTTAGTAGGGTGTGTCTAAGTGAAATCTTGCGAGGACACACTAATTACACTCGCCCATTTTTTCTCACCACGAATCAATTTAGCCCAAGATTAATTACGCTGTATAGAAATTAGAACAGCCGACTCATTCCATTGTCACGGAAGAGGAAATTATAAGAATGATAAGTGTATATCCACATCCCCTATCAAGACGATAAGGGATGGGTTTCGTTAGTACGTAATTAGTGGGATGCGATTAAGGGACAGTTTTCTTTCTGGGTCCTTTTTCGTTGTTTTTTTTTCGCCACTACGGCCGATATAACAACAAGTAAAAATAAAATAAACTTAAAAATTAAAGGCTCCTATTGGAAACAGGAGCAGTTGTGGCAGTGGTAGTGACCAATCAATATGCTTAGCCGTTTCCCAACTATATTGGGGTCAGCTTCCAGTCTAACTGGATGCAGCTGAATACCAGAATTTTACATGGAGCGACTGCCTATCTGACCTCCACAACCCAGTCAGTAACTGGGTAATAGTATCCTATCCTAATAGTAGGCTATCGCCTTTGGTAAGACTAGCTGCCAGGCTTTAGGGCTTCTGACTACCCGTAACGACTGCCAAAGATCCACGAATTTAAGAATTGTTGGTCGTGGGTTCGAACCTAGACAGGCATTATACTTAGTGAAAAATCTTTTATCACCACTGCTGTCAAAACCATGGTGAGGAAACCAGCATGTCCTAGGACCAAAAATTTGAAGACGTGACATCTACCACCCCACACTGGGTCTGCGTGGTAGATATACGGCCTACTCCCTCTCACATAGAGGAGGTCTATGTCCCAGCAGTGGGGACATTATACAGAGTTGATACGACAGAGGGGCTTTCCTTTAAACAGCTTATACTAGGGACCATTTTCAAGCTCTGTACCAAAAATCAATTAAATAGGAGCAGTAGTTTAGTCGCAAATGTTTTTTTAAGTTTTTGCCCCGTTTGAACACGATGTATCTTTCCTAACAGCGCTCCGGCGTGCACGCGTCGGTGCCGCTGCGTTACAAGGTCAGTTTTTATTTAGGGGTGGTTGCGTTTTACTCTGATTTGTAAGGTATTTAGTTTGTTTGAAAAAATAAAAACCTCATTTTTGGTGCTTTTTATTTTTATACCGTACCGAGTTAATACTAAACACGTATAGTATACGTAGTGTAATTTAATGCCCCTCTGTCATATCAACTCTGTATGCTGTATATACAGACAAGAAACGTGTTTTTTTCATCGTTTTTTAGACACAGTATTTTGTAAAATTAAGTAGTGTTAAATATTGCACACTGGTACGGAACCTTTTGTGTGCGAGTCTAATTCCCACTTGACGGCTTGTTTTCTGGTACTATGTGATGTTTATTTAAAGCTCTTTAGTTACACAGTTAAATAGCGGAGCCAATATGGATACGGAGGCTCAATTTACACTACCGCGAAACGGAATGGAAGTGATTTTGTACAAAGCATAATGAACATTATTTCAATAGAGTAACAAATACGAGTCAAATAACAGATCGCGCGTTGTCCGAAGAATTCTCGCGCATTCTCGGTAATTCTCGCAGTTACAAGCTCGTATCTAGTTTGTACGTTACACAATTTATGTAAAGTTCATTATGCTTTGCACACAAAAAAATAGCTTTCATTACGTTCCGTGGCAATGTAAATTGAGCCTAATAGTACAGTCCCCGAGAAAAGTGCTAGTACACCTACTTTATTTTAAATAAACTTTGCCAATATTGTACCAACAATATTTAATATAATTACGTAATAAACACTTCAGCATTTTGTGTGGAAAGCCAATTTTCTTAAAGACTTTGTGTGTAAATAGTTTCTTCGCTAAAGTTACTTGACAACGGCCAGAGACAAAAGGTTGAGTCATTACGCGTTCGTTTTCTTACTTTTTTCTTACAAAATAAAGCCTTTTGCTTGTTTGGTAAATACCCGGTATTGTTGTAACGTTTAGCATACAAAAACATACTTGTTTTTAATTGACGTACATTTAGTAACATATTTAGACTTTCAGTTTAACAAACACTTATTATTTAATTGCGTATTTATATTTTAAGTCTTTCGAAAACTTCGTAGACATTTTTAGGTATGTACACAGTAAAGTCTACGAAACGTTTACGAAATATTTATTAATGTTGTTAGCTTTGTAAAAGTTAGTGTTACATTAACAATGTAGAGAATCAGGTATTTGAGTAATACGTGATTTCCAAAAAAATAAAAAAATAAATTGACAAAACCCCGCTTTTTTTAAGCACATCACGAATAAGGTCACTGGTAAGGTGACTGGCTGGTGGTAAGGGAATCGGTGTCACTATATGCCCTGGTGGTCATATGGTCTATGGCCTATGGTCCTTGGGCATACCCTCTCTGTGTTTCCATGCACATGAACCACACACAACCGGCATGCGTGTATGACGTGATGTATGAATGTAAACGAGGTAAAAAGGAGTATGTAAGGATTGTAGAAGGTAGCGTTCTATACTTTCTGCCTACCCCCATGGCAAGAAAGCGTGAGTATACGTAAACCCTTTCATAACTTTGCGAGTTTTCTTATAAAAATATTCAAACAAACACTAGTTATATATATATATAATTCTACATAACATTGGTTATACAACGTGTAAACGTATAACCGCAGAATGCCTGAGGCTTCTTTAATTATTTTACAAATTGCAGCAATGTATAAAGCACCGCCATTTGCAATCTAGCTAATGCCGCTGTTAAAATAATGTAATCGCGTTCCGATATGCTTCGAGCGTTTTGTGTGGTATCATTGATTCTATTTTCAAATTGTAGAAAAAACAAACGAGAAAATGAATGTGCTTTATGATTGTGACTATACTTTTTATATGCCAGGAGCATTTTTTTTTGAGACTGTATCGAAGGCCTGTAAATAACTATGTTTAAATGAAAATCATAGTCAAGTTTAACTTCACGTAACTAGGTAAAGGGGTCGCAGTCCAATTAGGCCTGACCCAGTCCAAATTATAAGGGCCTATATCAATAAAAATAACCGTAGAAATTCTTAGAACGTTAATTGTTAATAACAGCAATCATCCATTTAGTAAATCGACGCGTGCTCAATGACACCCATAACACTTCCCCAGACTTTTAACACTTTACTTTCTGTACTTCCTACTGCATTCAGAATTTGTCCTTATAATTGGAGAGTCAAGGTTTAATTTGGTTCAGTGTGTTATTCAAAATCTTCGGAATCAAATGGTATTTGTATGTTATGCGAACGGGAATTGGTGTAATTGCTTCCGAAACGCCAATTACATGTTTAAAGTATGCCTATATAAATTGTTTACATTGGTTTTTAGAGGAAATGTGATACTGCAGATATTTATTCATTTTCTAACTAATATAATCGTTGATTTCTCAGTTCTAATTACTGATCTAGAACGACGCCATCACGATTAATTAAAAATTGATTCACGCTTCGATCAAAATCAAATTCTAATTTTACGATCATCAATAAGTAAAACAAATTATTTTACACTGCTTTCCCATATTTACTTATTCATTAAACAACGTCGTAAGTGACACAACAAAATTTGCACCTGTAATGCACCTTAATTCATTGTGATAAGGTTGAAAATTCATTGAAAACCAATCAGGTTATGAAACCGCAATAAACTGGTTTCGTGATGGATTTAAATATGATATTGACGATTATGGCATCCGTCATGAGTGAGCGACGAAAGTATAATAATTTCCGGAGGTGTACGGTGAAAATAATGAAGTTTGGTTTTGGAACAAATTACCCCATTATTATCAGAATGTATGGCACGCAATGGGGCTCGGTAACCGCATTGAGTTCAAAAGAAATTAGAAAGGTTTTGAAGGGTTCTCGTGACTTATAGAGTCTAAAACCTTCTTTCTTGAATAAATAAATTTATTTTTATTTTATTATTTATTCTGAATTAACTCATAACGCTTTTAATCTGCTAAGGATAAGGCAGAGGTCTTCCTGTTGCAAGTACCTACAACATATTTCGCCAGTAATGTCTAGGTTCCATGTAAAAGGGACGACCCTTTTGCCTTTAATCGGTCGCAAGTCCAGACTCCAGTGTGCTATTAAGAATTTCAGATGGGCAAATCCTATAACACTTTGATTTATCCGGTAATCGAAGCCATGACCTCATACTTAGCAGTATCACTTGCGACCATTAGATCGCCGAAGCGGTCAACCGGGCACAAACACTGAGTCCTGGCTGATATTGAAAAAAATTTGAAGGAAAACCCAATTAACCCATTCGATGTTCGCCTATTTTAAACCTAAGAATCGAACCCAGAGCCTCAAACTCAGCACCTGCGACTACTAGACCAACGTGGCAGTTTTGATAGTCTGTGTCCGTCTATTTATGTCCTCTTTATATTTATTGCCACTAACTATTATTTTTACTGAGACTAATCAGGTTTTGCTTCCATAAAACATGACGAGGAATATTTAAATATTTTATAGGTGATAATTGAGTTTCGATAATATCGATAAAGATTAACAACGCCTTCTCTTCCTGCAGGCGTCAAAAGCTAGTTTATACTATCTGTGGTCTATGCGATCACCAAAAAAAAAAAATATTTTCAGGCGAAATGTATGCTACAAAAAAGACTAATACCTTAAGCTACATATTTCTGGTGTAAACAAATCATGTATTAATGAAATAAGAGTTTAGACTATGTTAGCACTATGTACCAGAAGTCGTCTTCCATGATGAGGGACACTTGTAAATATAAATCAACACTTACGGAAGATAATATCATTAGCAAAAAAAAACCAATATACTTAGTAATTGGTTTCTGAAACTTTGAATAGTGTTAATTTACTTTTATCGCTAATTTTACCAACTAAGTAAAAACCGTTTCAGGGTTTTTTCGGGGATTTTTCAAGCGGGATTGTTCGAAAGGGTTAACACTACCCTGAAACATAAAGGTCTAAGGAAGGACATGGATGGGTTTTTTGTCAGTAAGAGTCTGACACTCCCTTCCGCTCCACCCAGAGCGGGAGGAGTCTTTTGATGATTTCCCAACCTCAAAAAAAAAGTGGAGAAAAAAAAACAAATTAAAATTTCAGTACTATAATAATTCTGGAAATACGTACTTTCCACAGCCGCGAATCATATTTTCATCAACATATAACCTAAGAACAATGTAAGGAAATTTCCAAATTGAAAAAAAATTAAAGGAAATTCGTGGGTCACCCTGATACTTGCACCATAGGCATCATTACTATCAGATTAAAATCAAAATTATTCTTAAGACTGGCCCACTTACGGAACAAAGTTTTGACAGCTACCAAATATTTCATAATAAACTCTTTGAAAACTCGAATCATGGTAATTCAATAACAAGTACCTAACTTCGTTAAATATATTCATGATTTATTGAGTTAAGAAATTATAGAATACACTTAAAATAATTAGTGTTCGAACCTGTCGTTCGGTGATCGATGAACGTAATTGAATGCGTCGCAAAAAAAAAATCCAAAAATTCAACATCATTTTAAAGTGACTGTACCGATGTCATTATTCATTAATAAAAAAGAATGGGTGAATTAATTGGTAAATGCTAAATGGTATCGCCAACGTGTGGAAGTAGGCATTCTTTTCTTTTAAACAGTTATTTTAATAAAAGAAGTGGTTAAATAAAATTCCAAGCTAAAAGTAAAAGGTAAGTATAATTTGTAAAATTGGTTTTGCTGGGGAAACCTACAAAATGGTGCACCCGATTTTTGGAGATAAGGCCACTACATAGGCAGACACTAAAACCACACCAACACTGCATATGGAAGGAGGCACTATTTCTCTCTCTAAACATGAAAGAAATTTCGATAAGAAATCCAGTCTGTGCAACGCCTTTAGAGCACATTCCTAAACACATTCTAAAACGTAACTATGCAAGATTTATGTAATACTAGACTCAAAAATACTTTTAGGCTAGTTCAATCTGCCGAGCCTTTTCCCAACTATTTTGGGGTCGGCTTCCAGTCTAACCGGATGCACACAGACAAGGCAAGTTAAATTAGAAACTAAAAAGCCCCCGCTGAAGAAAGCTTATTAGCTCATAAATTATTTATATTGGTATTTTCAGTAAAACACTAAAAGTCAATATTACCGTTCCGTCATAAACATGATATTTATTATAAGAAACAACTTACAAGTCATTAACATATCCGCCGTTCTCATTTCAACGACGTGCTAAAGAGTAGTCATTAACTTCATCCCGTTGCGATACCGCAATGTATTCGCACCTTTACCGCAACATGGCGGCTTTCTTAAAATAGCGCCATCTATCGGTGACCCACATCATTAAATGTTTATGGAATAACGTTCGTTTTACCGATGTGTGATGATTAGATGGGTGTTTATTTACTTATACAATGTAGAAAAACAAATTGGGGTCTGATTTAATCAATTCCATATCTTTAGCTGAGAAATTATTTTGAGCTATGCATAATTTTTATTCCAGGGATAAAAGATATTTAATTTTATTACTAGATATTTTTAAATATAAATAAATAAAATCCAGATACAACTGATTTGAAAAAACATTAGGTCCTATAACACACGTGTTGTAACTTAGCGCAGGAGTCAACGCTTCCCTTTTTTGTTTACATTTTTAATGCCAATAAAGAATTTTATCTAACGTTAAAAAAACAAGTTTTTAATCAGGCACTCTTTTTACTCTTTTTGCTTTGTTTTCAGAACTATAATTCTGGGTTTTTATATCACATACACGAGTTCAAAACCCTATTTACAAGCGGCATACACGAGTTCAAACTCTTATTAACAAGCGGCAACATTAATCTTTTACTTAAAGCATGTAGGTATATGTCAAAAATAAACATGAAGGTATTTAAACTTTTTCTTTGTCTACAATTAAAAGTAGGTCACACCTTGAGGTAACTTAATACATTTCACGGTAATGAGGTGGTGTGTCTAAGGCCGGGACTCCACCAATAGAATTGTGTTATTGACACAACTCCTCTCCGCTCAGCTTCAGTGGAGATCGCTGTACGGAAATGTGTAATGTTTGTATGGCGCGATGGAAGCGGAGATGTGTGAGCTGTGCGCGTGCAGTGATTGCGACCCGAGCAGAAAAACATCTCTTCTCGCACAGCACACAGCACACCGCACACATCTCCGCTTTGGTGGAGTCCCCCGAACTGAAAAACATCTCTTCTCGCACAGCACACAGCACACCGCACACATCTCCGCTTTGGTGGAATCCCCCGCACTGAAAAACATCTCTTCTCGCACAGCACACAGCACACCGCACACATCTCCGCTTTGGTGGAATCCCCCGAACTGAAAAACATCTCTTCTCGCACAGCACACAGCACACCGCACACATCTCCGCTTTGGTGGAGTCCCCCGAACTGAAAAACATCTCTTCTCGCACACCTCACTGCACACCGCACACATCTCTACTTTGGTGGAGTCCCGGCCTTAAACTTAAATTGTTCGTAGCCGCCAATTAGCGGGGCCTAGTCAGAGCAAAGACTAAAAAAAGATAAACGTTAAACATAGAACCTTGTCATTATCAACTATAATCTTAAAATAAATTGTGGGCTTGTGAATTTTTATTAGAGTGTATTTATCATAAAGAGGAGTAAATGTGTCTGTACTTAGGGCCACTTAGGGGCCGGTTGTTACAGCGCACGGGGTGGTAACAGTTCAGTTGAACTACTCAATTTGAATCTGTATCTAGTTATTTCCATATTTCAATTAGGCGATAATGAATCTGATGTGAAACTAAAAAAAACTAATCTATTTAGTTATCAAATCTATTTAGTTCCATAATCACATACACAGAGGTCAAGGTCAAGTTTTTGTGTTTTTCATAAGAAAGTAAGTACAATTTTGTAAATTACAAAATTGTTTACCAAATTTTGTAGTTTTGTAATAAAATTGGCTAAATTTGTATACGAGTACCCGTCTCATGAAATATTGCGGAATAAAATTTGAATACATTAGGTACATTTCAATGGACACTATAATGTATAATGTTACATATATTATATGAATAAGCAAAAAATCGACATCATAATATTGATTTTAAAGTAGCAGCAACGAATGCGGATAAAAAGTCGTGACCAAAGTATTATTTAAAATTTTCTAAGCTATTTAAAAAATGAGGAAGTGTTTATGTCTCAGTTTTTAATGACTATTATTAATATTCTATTTGCTCGGTCTTAATAGACATAAAATTGTTACGCAATTATCACAAAAAATACTCTTGAAGTGGTCTACTTTATGTTTGTACTAGCTTTCGCCAGCGGATTCGCCCGCGTGTATGTAGGAAATTATCCCACGGGAACCGTACATTTTTCCGTAATAAAAAGTAGCTTGTATGCTATTCCAGACTTTAATCTATCTCTGTGCCAAGTTTCATCCAGATCCGTTAAGTAGTTTTTGAGTTTATTCGTTAGAAACATACTTACATACAAACCTTTCCTGTTTATAATATTATTAGTATAGATTAAAATGTACTTAGCTTACTCTTTTTGTTTTTTTTTTGAGAATAGGAAATCATCCAATGACTTCTCCCGCTTTGGGTGGAGCGGAAGGGAGTGTCAGACTCTTACTGACTAAAACCCGTCATGTTCCTTAGCACTTTATGTTCCAGGGTAACGGTAACCCTTTTGGACAATCCCAGTTACCTGGCAGGCTCGGCCCTGGCGGGCCCCTTCATAATATGCTGACATCTCTTTGAGGCGCGCGTGGAGCATGTACGCGCCGTCCGGCACGGGCCCGTCCTGATCGGACGGTGAGCTACCCATTACTCACCGCCCGCAGGCTTAGCTTATCGCTAAGTGTAAATCAGCTCAGCCCTCTACTGGATATAGGCCTCATCTCTCTGCACAACACCCTTCACTTCGTCTTCCGCATCCATTCTAACTTTAAGTTCGTCGGTCCATCTAGCTGGGGATCCCACACTACGCTTGGTCTTCACTCCAGGTCTCATCTGCTGATCAGCGGGATTCTCCGAAAGGGTTACAGCTGCCGAACACAGAATGCTAAAGAAGGAATATGGGTTTTAGTCAGTAAGAGTCTGACACTCCCTTCCGCTCCACCGAGAGCGGGAGAAGTCATTGGATGATCAAAAGAAGGCCTCCTCTGCTAGCTATGTGTAAGGTTCACCTTGTATTACTTGCAAAATATGACAAAACAATCTTTCACAAGATCGTTCTAAACGCAATAAAATTAAACCAACCCAATTCTAAGCTACCGAAAGTAACATTTACAATGACAATATATCACCATAATTCATAACATACAATTTCCTAGCCATTCCGTGCTAATATTTTATCAATTCAAACTAACTTCGGCCATTAATTTGTACAACAGCTGACTAGACAAGCATGTACTAGCCGGAGAGACTAGTAGATAGTGAAACTGATTTCGAAAGTGAGCGTTGGGTGAATAGCCCTCTTGCGTAGATACAATGATTTAGAAATTACTTTAAATGCTCAATTTTATGGTTTAGCCTTGGTCTTTTTGCGTGGACTGGATTGTGAGGTAATCTGATTAGAGCCATGAGATATTTGTTAAATGTTCTAGTGCTTGTTAATAATAAGAGTTGCATTGTTTCATAATATTCATAATTTCCAAAAAAAAAAAGGGTTTTTAGTAATTTTCGTTGGGCTTCATCCTTAGAGCGGTTCTGCACTACATCCGATCCGAATCTATAAATTGTTAAAAACCCTATATTATATTATGAATATTATGAAACAATGCAACTCTTATTATTAACAAGCACGAAAATACGCAACAAGTAAAAATCAATCGGCCTAGCCTTTTCCCAACTATGTTGGGGTCGGCTTCCAGTCTAACCGAATGCAGCTGAATACCAGTACTTTACATGGAGCGACTGCTTATCTGACCTCCACAACCCAGTAACGCAATAACCCTTTTGTAAGACTGGCTGTCTGACTTTCTGGCTTCTGACGACCCGTAACCGTGTCAAAGATCCACGAATGACAGCCGGGACCAACGGCTTAACGTGCTTTCCGAGGCATGGAGGAGTCTAGATATCTAAAGATGGTCACCCATCCACAGACCAACCCCGGCAAGCGTAGCTTAACCTGAAGGATCAATCCGTTCGGCTGTTATTACTTAGCCACATGTACTAAAATGATCAAATATCACATAACTATTCGGATTAACTCACAAGGGTGAAGAAAACTTTGAAGTATTCCATATGTTGACGACAACATATGGAATACTTCAAGGTTTTCACCACCGCCAGCAAAACTGTTTTTCTTTCTATAAACTTAACCTTGTCAAGTGTTCCTTTTCGATAGTTCGTACAGCACAAATTTCATAACAGTGGGCCATTCTAAAATAATAACGGTGTATTTATGTTATTATTATTATTGGTCATTCGAAAAGTACGTAGATAAGTACCTTATATAGTAAGATAAAGATCGATTTCGTCATGGAAAAATGCGTAGCGCAAGCGTGTTTTAAAATTTAAAACACAAAGTAGTGCTCGAGGAACTGCCTTGAGACCAAGGATTTTTGATAATTTTAGAGCATATATTTATTGTATCTCTTATTTCATCTGTAAAATCAGTTGATAAGAATCTTGTAGATGCACCTTTATTTAGTTTAGTGCCTCTCGGTATTAAAAGTTTCAATTTCCACTTCCTTATTCGTCATAAAATATAAGACTACTTACCATAAACCAGCAGTATTTTTTAAATAAACCAACTCATCAAAGATATTACGGCGTTCTGAGCTGATGAAATCACGTACAAAGTTGCACTAATTTTGACAGAAGTAAACCCTAACGTGGAGCGCTTTAATCTTGCCAACAGAGTTCAACACTACCGCATTGTGATAGAAGATATATTTGTGAAGAACTATACGAATGGTGGCTCAAACAATTCCGGTACAGCTCTTAGCTGAAGCGAGGAAACATCCCACATTTTATTGTTGCTATAAATTTCCCGCCGAGATTGTCCGTGGATTTTTATTCTTCTTTAGCAAAGCAACCCGGTTTGGTATGGAAGAATTATCATGACAGCTATCTCACTGACTTCAATTTTGCCTTCTAGAATATCTCGAAGGCAGCATAAAGTTTTATTGCTTCCAATCTCGATTCAGACTTGGTTTAGAGTAGCGAAAGCTCTATTAAAATCGGTCTTGCAGTTTTAGAGATAAGAGCGTATAAACGGACGGAGTATATTCTATTTATAGTGACTGTAGAAGGGTGGGTGAATGTTTTGAATATTTTTCTTTATTATTCGAGAGCATAAGATGGTTGTATACAAAGTAATGAGGATTTGTAACGGCAATTTTAATGATTTAGTAGTCCGTTTGACTGTCTGCGAATGTTCTTGAAATGTTAAAGTATGTTTTCGGAATCTTAATACTGTTTCTTTTCAATTGTTAATTCTTGTTTTTGTTTTGTTATTGTTGTTGTTGATGTTCTAATTTACGTGTCTATGTTTAATTTTTCTTTTATTTCTTTACATAAAACAAGTTTTTGGCTGGCATTTTTACGATTATAATAAGGTTGTATAAGTGTTGTCAAATTAATCTTCTTTATTAGCAATAAATTCTTCTGCATGTATGTTTTCATTCAAAAGTAAGTTCTTTCACTTCTAAAACGGAAAAGCAAATCATAAGATAAAGTAACTCAGAAATATGAATGACACAAATTAGAAAGCATTTCTCACAGATACCAGTTTCATGCTTATCAATAGTAATATTTGTTGTTGCAACATAGTTATGTTATGGTAAAGTTTCTAGATAACAACCTTTTAATAAACTTGTTGATTGGGAAGTTGTATTCAAACACTTTTTATTTGTGAAAGTGTTAAGAATTTTTCTTGTCATTTTTTACAATTATTCTGTAAAAGGTGATTTAGTAGTGTGATGAAAACATGATTGATTGGTTTCCACGCTGATAAAATTTTAGAATGGTGGATCCCTATCTTTGTATTAGCTTGTCATCAAGTTAGGTATAGGAAGTTTATTGTAGTGAGGGAAAACGTTGATTGCGTTGAGGGGATTTGGTCCGATTTCCCACTTGGTTTTTTAGACATCGCCAAGCGGTTGGTGTTGGAATGATGTTTATTATTCCCTTGTAAAAGTAAATATTATGTTATGTAATACAGTATAGTGTTGTATTAAACCTCTTTGTTTGCAAACAAAGTTATATAATGAGCATTTACACTTGTTTGTCAACTGTCAGAGTGTTATAAAAAAGAACATTGTAATTCTTTTGTTTCTCAGTATTAGAAAAGTTAATCTGTTTAAATCTCGCAATTAGTCCAATTTATTGCCCCCTGTGTAACTGTTGGTCGACTCTTTCCGGGACCAAAGGGCTGGTCTGTTTGTTTGAATTCAGAATCAGCATCGTCATACAACATGGCAATGCTGCCAGTCTTTTGGGCACTGTTCCTGTTGACGGTAATGAGGACGAATTTTTTGATTCGCTATGATTCTTTCTCATCTTTTTTTAAATAAACGTACATGTGGGCGCAGAGGCCAGCACATAAAGCTATCCCAATCTGTCACATTTATTCGATTGATTTTCAACTTTAGTACAAAAGAACATGGTTCATTGTTAATTGGGAATATTTGACAGTTTGTGATAGCTTCGTGTGCTGGTGTCTGCACATAAATTAGTGATAGCACTGATATTGCAGCCAAGACAATTGCTTGTGTCATAAACCATAAGGATACTTTGATACTATTGAAATATGTTCGGTGTCATTTTTACTTGAAAAAGAAAACTTACGTATTTACGAGATATATAAATAGGTGCCTATATACCTACTTAGAATTTTCATGAAACAGGCTTTCTCTCTTCTGAATAGGTGTAGAAGAACTTATAAACATTTGTTTCAAAACTTTCAAGTATAGGTGCCAGCACATCAAGCTATTTCAAACTGTAAAATTTTTCCAGTTATAAATGAACCTTATACTTTTGTAATAAAGTTGAAAAACTGTCAAAGAAATTTGACAGATTGGGGTAACTTGATGTGCTGGACTTAGTACAAACCTAAGTTCTTGGTAATTCTTTTATTAGCACTTACCAACTTTAGTTTATACACGACGCAATAGAAACCGTTTATTGTTGTTAACATTATTCAGTTATAAGTCCTACTTTCAATGTCCCTCTTCACAAATTTTCAGCCAAAAACAACCAAGGGGATGGATCCCAATTGTTTTAATTCAATTAAATGGATTAATTGAATTGTAACGTTTCTATGGAATGGAATTTCATTAGTCTTCTGCATCAAATCAATCTGCCCAGCCTTTGCCCAACTATGTTGGGGTCGGCTTCCAGTCTCACCGGGTGCAGTTGAATACCAGTATTTTACATGGAGCGACTGCCTATCTGACCACCGCAACCCAGTCAGTAACTGGGTAATACGATACCCCTTTGTAAGACTGGCTGTCAGACTTTCGGGCTTCTGACCACAGTAACAACTGTCAAAGATGCACGAATGACAGCCGAGACCAACGACTTAACGTGCTTACCGAAGCACGGTGGTTTCTCGATATGTATAGATGGTCACCCATCCACGGACCAACCCCGGCAAGCATAGCTTAACCTGATCTATCCATGCGGCGAGCTCCTCTCCTGAATCTATGTACTAATTATCTGGCATTCAAGGTCAAGGTTTAACCCATAGGGTTTCCCGCAATCACTTAAATTACATTTGCGATGGAAAATTAATACAATTCCGAGGCAATTCAAAAAGATTTCCAGGAGATTAGGTAAATTAAATTTTAAGAAGCTTTCAGTGATCTTCGTAATTAAATTCATTGAAAATATTTTCTTTCGGAGTGAGCTGGAAGTCCTAAAAAAATGCGACTTATTTACACGATAAAATGAATGCGAATAAATATTAAAAAAAAATACGACATCATGTTTTGTCTATGCTTGTATTTTATTTATATACTTCAACAAAAACTGCCACTGGCGAATTACAATAGATAAAGACGCTAATTACTGTTTCATTATTCTTATTAAATATTATCCTTTGACATTTTAATAAGTCTGTGGTAGTTCAAATTAATGATACACGGTAACCTTTTAAATGTACAATTAAACATATTCGTTATTTAACCTTTTGACCTCCACCTCGCTCATTTTAATTTGAGTATTGAATGATGAATTTGCGAAATGCGAAATACTCAAGGGTGATTTTGTAAATTTATGATGTATTTTTCTGCAAGTAGTTTCCAATCCATTTCTACTAACATTACCTTGCACAAGTCATGGAAGCGTAACTTGCACAAGGCATAGAAGCATAGCTTGCATACAGCATGGAAGCATAACTTGCACAAGTCATGGAAGCATAACTTGCACAAGTCATGGAAGCATAACTTGCACAAGGCAAGGAAGCATAACTTGCACAAGTCAAGGAAGAATGACTTGCACAAGAGAAGGAAGCAGGTTGCATGTTGTTATAAGTTCTGATTGGTACTCGTAATAACGTTGGTATAGCTAAAGCTGAAGTTTTTTAGATGAGCGGTTCTGTAATAATATAATAACGGATGCGAAGCCGGTTACCATGGAGACGGTGCATGATTCTGATCTCCCTGCGCTGAAATGATTCGTAGGTTATAAAAAAGAATGCTATTCCATACATTTTCAATGCGTAGGACTTTTTTATGAAACAGCGGATTTTTTTTAGCATGGAGGTTCAAAGTCATGTACTGAATCCATAATCACCGGTTTACCGTTAATGTCTTCATCCTATATAATGACGCGAATTTACCATCGCGTTAGTATGTATCCATTTTTTAATTTGTTGCGTCGTGTAGGGGCCGCTATTGACATACTAGTGCTGTAGCATTCTCGCTACTCATTTGGTGATTAGACTTGGTAACACGATACTTTTGAACAACGTCGTGGACGATGGGTTTAATTATTAAGCGTATGAGTATATGTCGAAAATAATTATATACCTAACAAGAAACACACAGACGGGTTTCCTTGAACGTAAAGTTGCGGTTTAATTATAAATGCTAATTTTTAAGTGTCAGGGTCTTTGGGTGGTCAACTGGTCATAATGTCTTGTGGTTGTTAGGTTCTGTCATTTCTAATTAGTTATTAACTATATTTTCGTATAGAAATATGATATTTTCATAAGTCTTCAATTAATCAAATGCTATTAAGTGTACGGTTTGTAGATCCTTTCTTGTTAAGTAGTAGACTTGATTTGATTTTTATTTTCCCTTTTTTTCGTTACCTATATCAAGTTTTGCTCTGGGTTCCATTCCCAGTAGAGGCAAAGTCTTATTGGGTTTTCTTTATGGAATTCCTCAGTAGTAGTGCGGAGTCTGTATTTGTGACGGTTGTTCTGTTTCGGATGATTTTGTTTTATTTCATTTTATTTTATTAGGGAAATAATGTAAATAAACGTACAATCCTCAACGTTGCCACATATTACTATACGTATTATTTAATAACATACATAGATTATGATACATGGATACAGATTTGGTCCAATATGAAATACGTAATTAGTAGGTTTTCAATATATTTACCAATTTTTTTTTAAATTGCAACATGAGACCATGCAAATATGTCTATGGCAACAAAATATTGGTTGTATGATGGATAACATGGGACTTAAACGTAACTTATGCCTCTACAAACCTTTCGGGGAAATAAGGTGCGATGTTATTGTATGTTATGAGTTGCGTTGTTGTTATTGTGTTGTGTTGTTGTTGTTTTTGTGTTTATTAAGTTACCTTGCAGCAAAAATGACCACGAAAAAAATAATTACAGTACATTATGTACTCAGTAGTATAAGAAAAAGATTAAGTAGACTTTCTAAGCTTTTATTTTTCCTGCAATAAAGCTAACTTATACAGAAAATAGTTTTGTCCGCGAAGAAAATATTATTTCAAAAAAGTTGTTTCAGTACCTAAGCGTGTTTTTGTTTGCCGTATAAAAAGTACCTACATTATGATGTCTAAAAACTTGGAACACAACAATTGAAATGTATGAAATTCAAGCTAAGTTTTTCGAGATAAAAATTGTTTGAACAAAGCGTTAACCTGTGACCCTGTACTTTGTTTTTTATCCGCTTATTTGCGTGTCTGGATTTCTCAGTGCCTGAATTTCATTCTAGGAATTAAAGTTAGACTAAATTCATTTCTACGTAGCATTTTCGTTGAAAACTTATTTGTGTTTGTTGTCTGTTGTATCTGATTAGAGTGACAAAATCAAATCATCATTCAGATGTAGGTACCTCTTCCGTGAGGGGGGCAAAAAACTAGAAATGTGAAAATAGTGTCAAAATTGTTTTGTTCCAAGAATAAACTGAAAAGAAAAATGTATATATTATATTTTTAGATCTGGCTAGAAATTTAAACTTATTTATCCATACGTCCAATATCGATATCATTTAGGCTAATAGATTTTACTAGCTTTTGCCTGGGGCTTAGTGATGATGACTAAAATATTTTTATTTGTACATCAGCTGGATTATTAAAACAAATTTTAACACGTAATCAAAAAGATTAGGTACGTTGGAATATTGTGTTAAAATGTGGCATGACTCCAGTATGTATAATTTATACTGAGGTGTGACGTAGCACGCCCCCACTCTCCAACTTCAATGCAAAACATATGTTTCTAATACTTATTGTTTTTTTTATATCTGACTGACGGAATAAATATAATTTATTTTTATTTTCCGTGCTATCATCCCTATTTGACAATCAATTATGGTTGTACTCTGATTGTTGTTTGGCCGTTGCACTTATGTGCTCAGAACGGAACGTACACGTGGCGCCATCTATTCTTATAAGAACGGTATTGTTTTTTTTTCCCTCGGGAACAGTATTTTTTTTTCTGGACAAAACGTACACTATGTCCGTTGCCTTACACTTGACAACATAGTATATGCAAAATTTCAGAATGATCAGTTAAGTGGTTTAGGTGTGAAAAGGTAACAAACAAACTAACAAACTTACTTTCTCATTCATAATATTATGTTCGGTCGGGCATCACAGTATACTATCAACAACAATATCTAGGCATACTTTCAGTAAAGATGGCTGTAGCCATCACTAATCCTCCTGCTAAGTTCTTCAAAGCCTTACTAAGAATGCCAATCAAACAAAAGTAGACCACAGACTAACAACTATTCAAGTCTATCAACTTTACTTGTAACAGACTAAATCCAAGTACTCTACGTATTAATCTTAAAGCAGTTGGATAATACGGTATTCAGCCACGGCAATACTTGAGCGAAATTTAATAAGTGATGTAGCTTAGGTACAAGTATCTTCGTAACTTTAACGAACTCACGTGAACTTAACTTGCGTTCGTGTAAATACGAATTAAGGTAAACAGAAGTACCATTTTCAGGCCGGCCTGTATGTCTCACTCAGCGTAGCAGCCATTTTGTGAGCGATGACTTTCGAAAATCGAATAATTTGAATCTGACATTTAACTTTGATAAAAAGCATATCATTTGTTTTGTTTTTTAAATTCTATTTTTGATTTGTGAAATAGTTTAAGTTTATGGTTATGACCATAACCTATTTATTTTATTCTATTGGTTTTAGCCACATTGAAAGCCTCCCAGGGTTTATATGTGATGGCGAGCCCTTTGTATTAATTTAATACTAAAAATATATACATTATAAATAAATATATTTATAAAAAATGCTGATTACTGAAATACTTACAATTGTCTTTGTGTTTCAAGTTTGATAACTTCCATAGTGCACTACGCGTAGTCTACGATATACTGTGGACATGGTATTAGGTACGGTAGCCAGCGCATCCAGTTAAACCAAACTGTCAAATTTCTCCAAATGATTTTAAACCTAAAAACGTTGACGGTTAAGTTCAAAACTGTTTGAGAAAAGACAGTTTGTAGTAACGTGATGTGCTGGCGACTGTATATTGTTTTTTTGTGTATTCTGTGTCCTTATCACCAGACTTCGTTTGAAATAGACTTTCTCCAACATCTACACTGTGGTGTTAAAGTCTTTCATGTAATTTAACTTCTCTCTTTGTGTTAGCCGTGTTAATAATGCTTCTTCTCGGAATTAACTACAGGAATTGTTCGCAATCTGCTTAGTACTTGGAGTTTATTAGAGGGGATGTTTTTTGTTAGTCAGTAGTAGTGCCACTCAATCCTTGATGTAGGTTTACTCATGACTTTGGCATAGTGCTGTTTCGTATTTCCTTTCTCTTTTCTTTCTTGAATAGTTGCATGAGCATACGGTTAATCAGCCCGTAATGTTCTCACTGCTCAACTAATAACACACCCTCAAATATGAATTCATTCAGTTACATTCATAATCGAGTGAGCGTCTTTGAATTTGAAATAATTATATAATAGTTTTTTTTTTGTAAATTGTACAGACGCCAGCACATCAAGCTATCCCTAACTGTCAAATTTTCTCAATTAAAAATGAACCTTAAGTCTTTGCAATTACGCGGGAGTCGTGCGGTCCATGGCCCTTTACGGGGCCCCGGTGTGGGCGCGTTCATTGCGGCGGCGAGCCACCCACTATCTGAACGCGCCCCAAAAGGTGGTAGCCATTCGGCTTATCCGGGGGTACCGCAAGATCTCGGGCGAGGCGGCAAGCCACCTTGCCGGACTGCCGCCGTGGAATCTGGAGGCGATAGTCCTTGCGCGCCTGTTCGAGTGGCGCGCGGAGGTACTAAGCCGGGGGGAAACTCCGTTTCCGCAGCAAATTGCGGCGGAGCGGACGGACCTCCGGCGCGATCTCATGGCGGCCTGGAAGCAGCGACTGTCGCAACCCAGCGCAGGGCACGCCACGATAGTGGCGGTAAGGCCCCTCTTTGAGGAGTGGCTAGAGAGGCGTCACGGCGCCCTCACCTACCGCCTGACGCAGGTCCTCACCGGACATGGATGTTTCGGGAGGTTCCTGCACATCATCAGGCGGGAGGAAACGCCCAGGTGTCACCACTGCGAGGATCGCCCAGAGGACACGGTAGAGCACACGGTGCAAACCTGCCCCGCATGGGCGGAGCACCGCCGTGTCCTCGTAGAGGCGATCGGCGGCGGCGACCTCTCGCGCCCGGCCCTGGTGCATGCCATGGTCCGGGGCAGTCACCTCCTTCTGCGAAAAAGTCATGCTCGCGAAGGAGGTGGCGGGATGGGAGAGAGAAAGGTCCTCCCGTCCCAGCCGCCGCAGGAGACGCCCCGGGCGTCGGGAGCCACGTGACGACTCCCGGCCACCGTAGGCGCGGGCCTGCGGACGGTGAGTAATGGGTGACTCACCGTCCGATCAGCACCAGACCCGTGCCGTACGGCGCGTATATGTTCCACGCGCGCCTCAAAGAGATGTCAGCATATGAAGGGGCCCCTCAGGGCCAAGCCTACCGGGTAAGCGGGATTGTCCGAAAGGGTTACCGCTACCCCGGAACATAAAGGGCTACGGAAGGAACATGGATGGGTTTTAGTCAGTAAGAGTCTGACACTCCCTTCCGCTCCACCCAGAGCGGGAGCAGTCATTGGATGATTTCCCAGCCTTAAAAAAAAAAAAAAGTCTTTGCAATAAATTTGAAATACTATCAAAGAAATTTGACAGATTGTTGTAACTTGATGTGCTGGCCTCTGTACAAACAGCCAAAGCAGTGCAGGAGCGGAGTCTCCCAACACAGGTGTCATCATGCATAAAGGAGGCTCCAATCATAAACTAATGTAAACTATTTGGTACAGAAATAAACATTTTGTATTTTGTTTTTTTTTGTACTTCTGCCACAGGCCTTCTCTCTTTGAGAGGAAGTGGAGGGTAAAATTTTAAGTTAGATTGAAATCAAATCAAATCTTAGAAGCTAGATTGAAATTTATTATTAAGAACTTAGATATTTTCAAATGAAGTGTTTGACATGTTTTAAAGAAAAAACTCAACCGAATTATTTTTTTAAATTAGATACGTAATTATGTCTTGAGATGAATTAATACTCACGTATTAATTATCTCCACCACCACTGCAAATCCTAGTTTTTCGACTCCAAAAATCAAGTCCACCTTTCAGAATTACAGTCCCTAGTACAAACGATAGCTTGGTAGTTCATAACGAGTGCAATCTTACTTTAGATGCCACGATAGCACCGAAAGGGTATTAGTACAGGGATCACGTACAGCACTGCTAGATAACCAGAACTGCACCGTCCAACCTTATCTCTAATTAAAAATAAACTACCTTTTATAAGCTAGTTTTTTTTTGCTACGACATTGTGTAAACAAATTGCGAAGAAAAAAGCTGGATTGCAATTGTGGACTTGTTTCACGAACGTATTCATTATTTTTACAGTCATGTATGGGGATGGGAATTATTTAATAAACATTACTAAACATCACGCGAGTAATCCCCGAAGGGTTGGGTAGAGGAGTATCTTTAGCACACAAGCACATCAAGCTATTCCTATTTGTTTTTATACAACGATGAGGAAGCGATGCGCCTCCCTGGTGCGCCGCGTGCGGGGCAGCCCGCACATCATCTTGCGCTGTGTGGCGAGCAGACTCGATTGTCTATATGTGAGTCGCTGCTGCAAGCTGTCCACATCTGTGATATGCGTGTGGAAGTGACTCACTTGTATTCATGGTTTTAGGTTAAGTGATTAGAATAGGAATACTAACATAAGAATAAGGAAAATTGTTACTAACACAATGAGTCATTGTTACTTGCATTAAAGAGAAATATTATATTCCTAACTGTCAAATAGGTCCAATTGAAAATGAACCTTATGGCTTTGCAATATAGTTTAAATACAATCAAAGAAATTTGACAGATTGTGGTAGCTTGATGTGCTGGCCTCTGTACAACCACATTTCGCCAGTTATTTTCAAGTCTCATATAATAGGGGGCAAGCCTTTTATCATTACAAATTCAGAACACAACAAAACACACAACACAACACAACACAAACACAATAAGTCATTGTTACTTGCAATAAAGAGAAATAATAATAATAATAAGACTTTGACCGACTCGAGAATCGAACCAAATACTTCATACTCAGCAGTAGCGCTTGCCACCACTAGATAACCGCTTGCGGTTGGGGAAGGAATGATTGAATAGTTATGTAAAAAACCCCCTAAGACCCTTGAATAGCTTCTATAAACATCACACCATCTTTTCAAGCCGAGTATATACTTGTTTACATTATCTGAACAAAATTAGCAAACGCATTATAATTGCAACGATACCAAAGTTTAAGCAAATCTTTATCTTTTCCATTGTCTTTGAAAGTAGGCTTGTATCATACGTTCACGACCCGTTCTGTTATAAGGTGTAAACTTATTTAAAACTCGGATTTCTTGATAAGATTTCGTGGAGAAGGAGAAGATTGAATTTTCTACTTTATTTCCATACAGTTAAGTTATAATTATGTTTATTCGTCGCCAAATAAACCTTGCCTTGCCGTGCCGCCAATGGGCGGCAGGCCTTCACTTTGAAATTTCAACTTTATTTCCATATCATTAAGTTATATTTTTATTCATCGACTAAAAATACCTTGCCATGCCGTGCTGCCAATGTGGAGGCCTTAGGGGGAAGGCAAATCCCAGCCGCCGCGGGAGACGCTCCGGGCGTCGGGAGCCACGTGACGACTCCCGGCCACCGTAGGCGCGGGCCTGCGGACGGTGAGTAATGGGTGACTCACCGTCCGATCAGCACCAGACCCGTGCCGTACGGCGCGTATATGTTCCACGCGCGCCTCAAAGAGATGTCAGCATATGAAGGGGCCCCTCAGGGCTAAGCCTGCCGGGTAAGCGGGATTGTCCGAAAGGGTTACCGCTACCCCGGAACATAAAGGGCTACGGAAGGAACATGGATGGGTTTTAGTCAGTAAGAGTCTGACACTCCCCTCCGCTCCACCCAGAGCGGGAGCAGTCATTGGATGATTTCCCAGCCTTAAAAAAAAAAAAAAAAAAGGGGGAAGGCAAAACTGAAAAATACAAAGAAAGCACGAAAGAATGTTTGTATAGATTGTATCAAAAGACTTGTTGAATAATTGAAGGACCTTAGATTTGCGCCGCAACATTTCCTATATCAATAACCAGCTTTTTTTAATATAGCTAAAGACACTTAGGGTTAACGTAGTATCCCATTAGTGAAAGAATCAGTAGTTCCGTAGATTACCCCCTACATACAAACTGACAAACAAATATTTCTTTATAATGTATAGATAAACATCGCATAACAATTACCATAGTAAGTAGTGGATGTTTAATATTATGATGTTCAAGTTGAATAATTCGTGTCGTTCGAAGAAGTCGTAATGTTGAATAAAATCTATAATAACATAGCATGTTTATGTACTTAGTCACGACCATTAAAGTTGTGATAACATTTTCTAACGTAGAAAGACCAGAGAATTTTGTTAAAGACCAGAATAAATAGAAAGACATTTATCGCTGCATCATACGATACCCCTTGGTAAGACTGTTTGTCAGACTTTCGGGCTTCTGACTACTCGTAACGATTGTCAAAGATCCACGAATGACAGACCGGACCAATGGCTTGACGTGCTTTCCAAAGCACTGAGGAGTCTCGATGTGTAAAGATGGTCACCCATTCACAGACCAGCCCCCGCAAGCGTAGCTTAACCTGAAGGATCGATCCGTGCGGCTGTTATTACTTAGCCACGATCTCCTCAGACGCGATATACTCAAAAAACTGTCGAACGATTTTTGATACGGTTTTACCAATGCAGCAATGGTTGGAATGGTTTTTGACGTTCAAAAATGCCTTTCTTGTGCCTATTTGAAATAAATGATTTGACTTTGACTTTGACATTGGTTCGGAAGGTTTTAATATGACTCATTACGGTTTTGTGTAAATTGACTGAAATGTGACGATAATTTATTTTATTGAAGATGTCAGAAAAATCATGCCGACTGGGAGCGTTAATGAGAAAAAAATTTTACTCTAAGTTTCCATTATTTTTCGGAACAAACATTTTACCTATTGGTTTTATATGAAATGCTGAGCCACCAGCGCCCAGCTCATAAAAAAAACTTTATTGACATAAAAAACGAAAATCGAACATAGATTTCCAGTCGTATAAACACGACTCAGGTGGCATGGGCACGAAAACATTGGTCGTATTAATCAGACTGGGGCGATTAAAAGGTCGAAGTTTTCCTACAACCCTGTATAATCAAAAATATCTCTAAAAGTAACTTTTCTTTGTCTCAAATCATGTCGTAAGTCGTTACTAAAAATAACCGTAATTTGTTCCATTGTTGCCGGAAAAATCGTACTTCACGACAAACGCCATGTTTTCGCTTCATTTCAATTTCAAATTCAAGAATGTTGATTTATAAGTGTGCGATGCATGTTTTGTGTTCAAACTTAGCACGAGGCGCTTACGTTTTAATACGATAATTGTTACAAGTCACGAATTTAGTATAAAAACTTAAAAAAATAAAATGATATCGTGTGTTTTGCTCTGAAGACAAAAACCATTTTTTACCATAAATTCTGTAAAAGTGAACTAAGCGTCTAAACCGCTGCGTAATACTATTTTATAGCAACACGTTTATTTTATTTTTTTGAGGGTGGAAAATCATCAAATGACCCCTCCCGCTATGGGTGGAGCAGAAGGGAATATCAGACACTTACTGACTAAAACCCATCCATGTTCCTTCTTTAACCCTTTATGTTCTAGTGTAGCGGTGGGATAGCTTGATTAGAGGGATTGTCCGGAAGGGTTACCGCTGCCCCGAATCATAAGGGGCTGGGGAGGGAGCATGGATGGGTCTTAGTCAGTAAGAGACTGACACTCCCTTCCGCCCCACCCAGAGCGGGAGGAGTCATTTGACGATTTCCTACCCTCAAAAAAAAAGGGATAGTTTGATGTTAAGTCGGGTGATGTCCACGCTCTTAATGCCCCTTAGAAAGCTGTAACTCTCGCTCTTGGTTCCACATAAATGCAAGTTTGTTTGAAAGCAGGCTAGTAACTCTTGCTTCACCGGTCGTATAGATTGAATTATCGCAATGTTATAACCTATTGGTGACGGCACATATAGCTTTTCTTTAGTGATAGCTATCGCAGGGAATTTTTACAAAAAAACCATGAGAAATTACCTAAAAAATATTGTAGGTAGGTATTTTTAAGGGATTCAAACCACAACTGTCATTTTTTGACTTTGGAAGACTTACTGCTAAATACAATGGTTATAGGTACATACAACCTGACAGCCAATTACAGGTCTTCACGTCTAGAGCTTGAGCTTGATATGAAATGGCAATAACAAGGCAAATTAACGTAGGATGTCAATTTTCTTAATGAATAATTTAGTTGACCGTTCCTATGGGGCCTTCTTTATAATCCTAAAGTAGGCTGTTGACACGGTAACGTTTTAGGGTTATCAAGTTCGGTTGTCCCTTATACCACGATGTCTTCGTAACCTTATTAGGTGCGCCTAGACATTGTGAGGCTTCGAATAGTTAGCTACGCATGGAGCGCATGTCTTAGGCTAGGACATCATTTTTTTTTTTTGAGGGTGGGAAATCCTAAAATTGCCCTCTCGGGCTGGGTGGAGGGGAACAGAGTGTCAGTCTTACTGCCTAAAACCCATCCAAGTTCCTTCCTTAACCCTTTATGTTTCGGGGTAGCGGTAACCCTTTCGGACAATCCCGCTGACAGCTGCCCGTACCTATACGTAAAAAAATATATTTACGGCGCATGCCTCGCACAGTCTAGACGCATCTATTGATTCCATGGAAATTTTCTCCAATTATTATTCTGTATTCAAAATTCATCGAGCCGCACTAGTGTGGCTGAAATAATTTCCTTTCATAAAACCCTATTCGGAGGTTAATTGGAATTTTAGATTATATAAACTTGGTGAGAATACTCAAACGTTGCTAAAACTAACTTGTTCTTTTCGTGTCGTTAGTGACTAACCTGGTGTCAGAGGGGCCTCTGACTTAGCATCACATACTGTTGAGAAATATCTCTCAGGCATGCCGGTTTCCTCCGATGTTTTCCTTCACCGATTTTTAAGCAAGTGATAATTATACAAAACGCACATGAATCTGGGAAGTCAGAGGATCGAGGCTTCGGTTCGAACTCGAGACCTAAGACTTGGCAGTCCGACGGTCATACCACTAGGCTATCGCTGCTTACTTGCTTGAAAACTAACTAATCACTCTAATATTATAAAGGCGAAAGTTTTTGTGTGTGTGTGTGTGTGTATTAGTTACTCCTACACGCAAAAACTATTGAGTGGTTACCCAGATATCTGGTTAAAGTGTGACGCACGGGTGTAAATCATAATTGCGAAGTTCATTGCCGCGATGTACGTTACTGCGAAAGTTTACGATCGAGACGTTCGTTGTTGCGAAAGTTTGCGATCGCGACGTTCGTTGTTACGAAAGTTTGCGATCGCGACGTTCGTTGTTACGAAAGTTTGCGATCGCGACGTTCGTTGTTGCGAAAGTTCTTTACAGCGATGTTTGCATTTGCGATACCACACTATTGCGACGTAGGTCATGTCGGAGAGTTGTTTTTGATCTTAAAATGAAAATACGAATTAATTCTAAAGTCGTAAGTCCACTTAACCTGTACAAACGCAGATTTCTGAGATCCCTTTAATTAATTCTATTGTAACAGTTTCATTTTTAGTTATTTAATTAAATATTTACACTTCCAGGGCAGAAGTATCGCATAAAATATACTTTCTTATTGACCTGTGCAAATAATTAGTAGAACGGTATTCTTGGTACTGGGTAATAGTTAGGAAAATAGCTCATTATTTCCTATTAGGACAATCCCGCTTACCCGGCAGGCTTGGCCCTGGGGGGCCCCTTCATATGCTGACATCTCTTTGAGGCGCGCGTGGAACATATACGCGCCGTACGGCACGGGTCTGGTGCTGATCGGACGGTGAGTCACCCATTACTCACCGCCCGCAGGCCCGCGCCTACGGTGGCCGGGAGTCGTCACGTGGCTCCCGACGCCCGGGGCGTCTCCTGCGGTGGCTGGGACGGGAGGACCTTTCTCTCTCCCATCCCGCCACCTCCTTCGCGAGCATGACTTTTTCGCAGAAGGAGGTGACTGCATCCCACTCCCTCTCGCCCCGGACCATGGCTTGCACCAGGGCCGGGCGCGAGAGGTCGCCGCCGCCGATCGCCTCTACGAGGACACAGCGGTGCTCTGCCCATGCGGGGCAGGTTTGCACCGTGTGCTCTACCGTGTCCTCTGGGCGATCCTCGCAGTGGTGACACCCGGGTTTTGTTTTACCCTGTCATCATCTCTGCTCGGTACAGTTGTTGAAATAATACCTAAGTTATCACAATGAAATAGTCTACTACAAAACACAATTTCCTCGTATTTAATCGCTTTTAAAATAACAGTCTTTAGTGAAATGAATAATTCACAGCAGTATTAGACGAGACATCAACATCCAGCGAGAATATTAAGATAGAAAGTATAGGAAGCAAATAATATGATGTGCTGTTCTCCGGAAGGCTTAGGTCATATCCTACTACTATTATAAAGGCGAAAGTTTGTAAGTATGGATGTATGGATGTTTGTTACTCTTTCACGTAAAAACTACTGTATAGATTTGGATGAAATTTGACACAGAGATGGTTTATATCCTGGATTAACACATAGGATATTTTTTATCCCGGTAGAACATTCCTGTGGGATAATTTCCGACCTCCACGCGAGCGAAGCCGCGGGCAGAAGCTAGTACGTTATATATCACTAGATATCTATACTAATGTTATAAAGCTGAAGAGTTTGTTTGTTTGAACGCGCTAATCTCTGGAACTACTGGTCCGAATAGAAAAATTATTTTTGTGTTGGATAGTCCATTTATCGAGGAAGGCTATAGGCTGTGTAACATCACGCTACGACCAATAGGAGCCGAGCAGTGGGTGAAACCGCGCGAGAGCAGCTACTACATAATATTATGCCCCTCAGTATGTACTTCCATTACTGATTTCAAAGAGTTATCCTTTATGACATTGTAAAAACAAACGACGATTGTCAATTTATGTACACTCCGTTTTTATAACGTTCGACAAATAACGGTTTTTATCCTTACGTTAAATACATATCCACGATAAATATGAAGCAATGTAATCTATTTACCATTTACATTTAAAACATTACTCTGAATTGTAGTAATTTGAGCAATAACTGGTGGTATTTAGCCGTCATTTGTTTCATCTATACTATAATACTATAAAAAGCAAAGATTTGTATGTATGTTTGTAACGAATAAACTCAAAAACTACTTAACGAATCTGGATGAAACTTGATACAAGATGGATTATAATCTGGAATAGCATATATAAGCTACTTTTTATCCCGAAAAATGTACGGTTAACGTGGGATAATTTCCTACATACACGCGGGCGAAGCCGCTGGCAAAAGATAGTGCTATAATAAATGGAGTATATTTACTGTGGAAATGCTCCATGTTTTAAATAAAGAAAGGTTTCTTAAAATCTGCAAGATTATCTTGGTCCTAATCTGGTTTAGAAAACAAATGACTAAAAGAATAATTGGACAGTATGTATCATCATCTGCCCAGCTGTCTCTCAAGCATGTGTGAATCGGCTTCCAGTCTAACCAGATGCAGCTGAATAACAGCATTTTACATAAAGCGATTGCGACGATGTCTCTTGGTAAGAATCGTTATCGGACTTTTAAGGCTTCTGATGAAGTTCCCCAACTATATATTGCTTAGCCACGAGCTTTTCTATAGTGTATTTTTCTTTAGTTGTCTCATTTGGTAAACAAATGTCGCGACTAATATTAAGATTTCTAGGTAATGTATGTGTCTCTGAAGCATTTTTTTAAAATAAACCCATGTCTTAAGTGTATTATTTAAAGTTCAAGACCTTTATGCTTAACTCAAAGTGTTTGATTGATACGAAAAATCAGAATTTTCGTCCCGAGTTTGTTTACCAAATTGGACACTGTAAAAGAAATACAACTATAGTTGCGAACGGTACTTATGACTGATAAAAACAAACACATAAACCTCTTTTTTTTGTCTTTGCCACAGTCGAGTAATAAATGAACATTGAACAAACAGGTGTATAAACATACCAGTGATAATTTAATAACAAAAGCCAAACTATGTGTCTTTCATACAAAGTGTACGCTGAACGGCTTAAAACATACCGTTTCAAACATTTCAACGTAAATGCAACATTATCATTTGGCGAGAATTAATCAAAACATTTCCTTAGTAATATTTACGAGCAGCAAACAGCTAGATAAAGCACACTTACTACTCTCCTATGTTAAATTGTGTTAAAGCAGTTATTTAATGCAATGTTAATGGTCCAGAGGTTTTTACTGAAAACTTTTTTACCTACCTGTGGTTTATTTGCAGTTGGTTCGATATGTTGTCATCCATTCATCTCTATCTTTCAGACGACAACATATTGCCATTTTTTTAAGTACGTACTTAGAATAATAATAAAAAATATTAATAGATTAAGTAATTTTAATAATAATATTTTTTTTTAATAATAAAATTATAAAGTATGGCGTAAGTTGCTTAAATGTTGAGCCTTATTTTTATATAATTATTCACACAATCATTACGGGGGAGTTTCGGTATGTAAAGATGGTCACCCATCCACGGCCAACCCCGCAAGCGTAGCTTAACCTGATGGATCGACTTGTGTGGCTATTGTCAAATTATATTGATTTTAACGACAACCTTAATTAAAATACCTAATCCCTATCCTTTTAAGATAAGAATCCTTTACCCTGGAATTGGACAGCCACAGTCCAGTAAATCATAGAAACAAACAAGTATTTTAGTAGTGTTTAAAGCTGTGACGTCACAACTAACGTGGTGTCGACATGTTAGGATAACATGTGATTAATAATCCTAACGTTTGCGTGGTAAATGCTAACAATTCAAGCGGTTACCGTGCAGATTGTTCAACTTGCTTCAGCTGTTTATTTTCATGCTGGCTAAAGTAACTATTTGCCTTTTATGCTGCCCTGGTAGGAAATACCGCAACGACTGGTCTTTCTCGGTTTATTTAAAGGAAAATTAACTTTAGAAAGAAGTACTCATCATCATCTGCCAAGCCTATTCCCAACTATGTTGAGGTCGGCTTCCAGTCTAACCGGATGCAGCTGAATACCAGTATTTTACAGGACTGCCTATCTGACCTCCACAACCCAGTAACTGGGCAATACAATAACCCTTGGTAAGAGTGGCTGGCAGATTTTTGGGACGACCCGTAACGACTGTCAAAGATGCACAAATGACAGCTGGGACCAACGGCTTAAAGTGTTTTAAAAAGAAGTAATATTGCGCATTTTTCCAAATTATCATGCTCTAAAATAAAATATTAGCATTTATTTATATTTATTTGATTTGAAAAATATGACCAGTAAATCACCCAACTCAATTTAAATTACCTACAAAATACCGATGGCTGTTTCTAGCTGTATGAAAAGAAAATTGACACAAAAACTCCGTCATACAGAGTGCAATCAACATGGTTCACTAGCCAAAGCAATTAGTCGGTAATTTACTGTCGAATCGTTTACGAGTATTATTGTAACTCATTTACATACAAAATACGCCTCATTAAGTTTTATGGCCGTCAAGTACCTAGTACCATAAGTAACTCGCTATACTAAGTTAAATTCGGTGTCGATCAAGTGTCAGTAAAATAAACCACATATTTACATTTAAAAGCTAAATATTCATAATAAAATGTACAGAAATAATATGTATAATCGGTAATAAACCGATATTTCTGTTCAAAAGCTACAATAGATGTAGAAAAATACTTAAGTATGTACAGACGCCAGCACATCAAGCTATCCTGTCAAATTTTCTCAATTAAAAATGAACCTTATGTCTTTGCACTAAAGTAGAAATACTATCAAAGAAATTTGACAGATTGTGGTAATTTGATGTGGCCTCTGTACCAATATTTTTAATTCCAAAAATATATGTAATTATGAATATTGATCGATTCGAAAGCATATGAAAAATATTACATACATACAAACATACTTTAAATTGAAACTTAACCGTATCAGTAGTAAATGCAATTATTTTAATGAATAATCCTTTTTGCGTCAACATTTTCAGTAAAGAGTTTAACATTTTAATTCCTGTTTCGAAAGGCATTTAAAATCACAAATAACGATGTACAAAGGGAAGTCGGCCTATAAAACGAAATCCATCGGTATTGGATTGAAGAAGAGAAATGCAGAAGGTCTACCTTATTCAATAGGCTATTTGACACGGTCAAAAATAAAATATAAAACCACAAAGAAAAAAGACCGCTCGTCTTAAAAACTTCCATCACCGTACAGAAATTAAATACTATGCGAGGATATAATTGTAAAATTACATTTAAAGTTAATAAGTATTCCATTTGATTTCAAAAATCTGTGACGCCACATTTCAATATTTCATCCAAATCACGTACAAAATCTGCGTTTTGACAGTTCATAAAAAGTAACGATATTGACTACCCTGTCAAATACCTAATTCATGTCAAAATGTTACAATGTACATTATCATTATTAGTCTACATAAAGCAGTATGCAGCAGTACACTGCTGAATGTAGGCCCGTCCTCCACACACACCAATCACCTGTATTTTCCCACAACTCTTATCCCACCCTTCCTTTTTTCGAGTGTGGGAAATCATCAAATGACCTTTCTGGGTAGAGCAGAAAATAACTCTTACTGAAAAACCCACCCATGTTCCTTCTTTAGCCCTTTATGTGCCGGAGTAGCGGTAACCCTTTCGGACAATCCCGCTGACCCGGTTTCGGCCCTAACGGGCCCCTTTCTGTCTGCTGACTGCTGTTTGAGGCGCGCGTGGAACACGAACCACGATCGGCGCAGCAGTTTCTTCTACCATTCTTCAATGTCAACTTTCCCGCTATTCACTGCATTTTCTCACATATCATTCCTCACACAATTCATTCACCGTTGGCCTTCTTCTCCCTTTCCGTCCATCCATCGGTCATCTACCCTAATAGAGACGTAAATACAAAATGTTTGAAAGGGTTTGTGAAAGTAATTACTAAGCGCCACCAAGTCTCACAACGCATATTGCTGCCGGCCTGCTACTAAAGACGAATACTTACAACTACATTGATTTAAAAAGTGCCCGTGGAATTCTTGCCCGTTCTTCTCCACGGGTACCTACTGCTTTGGAATGGCCAACTAGCTTCATATTTCTGTCTGACCGACCCTTTGACAATTCAAAAGTGCCTGTAATTGGTTTATTTGAAATAAATGTTTTGAGTTTGAGGCCCATGAGCTGCATTAAAACTCTGACACCAGGTTAGTCACTAACCACACGAAAAGAAGAAGAATGCTTGGAGTTTGAGTTTGACATATAAACACTTTCGTAATGATTTGACTTTAAATGTGAAACAATTGGAGGGGCGCGCCATGTTATCGTAGTTTATCTCTATACTAAAGTGTGGGACTTCTGCACATTTAGTGGTATTCATCAGTCGATGTAATTAAGGGTGAGGGCGGGTCCTACGGGAATATAGATAATTGTAAGTCCTGACAACCTTTACGGCTCAATTCATCTGACGCGGACGGTAAGAGGATTTTGTCATTTTTTTTTCATGCAATTTTGATTTATTTCTTATTATATTGCTTTTTGTTTACCTGGAGGTATTATTATTCTATTTCGAATAGATGATACTGCCACGTAGTTTTGTATACGTTATGGAGACAACAATTACAAAATATTTAACCTGGCAGCCGCATTGGTTCTGAAAAAAAAACTTAAAAAAAAAAAAAACTCAAAATGAGACATTCCTACTCAATTTTAATTAAACTATTGACATACTTTATAATTATTGTCAAAGAGTTGGTTAGTAAGACAGGAATTAGAAGCTAGTTGCCAATTCCAAAACGTTATTGTAATATAGGATATCATGATACCCAACGATTGGTAGTCGCGTCATGTAAAATACTGGTATTCAGCTACTTCCGGTTAGACTGGAAGCCGACCCCAAAATTCTAAGGAAAACACTAAGGTGATGAGTTAGTTATTCATTTATTACTAAAAGTATTTGTTGCTGCTGCCAGATGGTCTTTAAGCCGACTCTAACATCGCTGGGAAAATGGTACCTACGCAGTTTGGACTGACTCTCAAAAAATATTTTATTAAATATTCGAAGCAAAAGAAGGGTTTTTTTATGAATAAATGATTCGTTCATTCGTGAATATCGTGATGCAAAAAATGATAATTATCGTTATTCATATGTTTCGGTTATTTAAACAAGTTCTCTAGTTATGAAGATCTCATGCCAATTAATGTCTTGTTAATACTGCATTTATATTCATAGTTTATTAATTGATCGCTATGTACTTCCGTTGTATTAAATAATAATTTGTTTGCAAATAACCAAGTGAAAATATTTCCGTGGCAAATAATTTTTGTTAATTTGTTTTATGTATTATCCAAAAGTTCTATTTAATGTCGGTAAACCGAGTTACATTCCATTCCGTGATAAATTATAATATTGTTTTCATGTTTTTCTGTGCAATATATTAAATTTTTTCAACAAAAATATTACTCGAATATTTTTCGGCCAATACATATGCTGCTTATAATTTGATTTAAATCTACATTTTGTTAAAAGACTTGTAATTAATTTTAAACAAAAAATTTATATTACAATTAAAACTTCATCATTTTATCAACCGTATTAAATTAAAATTGGAACAACTTTAAACGAACACACTTTCAATACTGGCAACGTCGAGTTTATGAAAAACAAAGAAATAGCGCAGATGCAATTGAGCACAAGTTCGATATTGTGAAGTGGAACTTATGAGTTTTCTGTGAGAACTTGTAAGATTGTACCTCTGTGCGAAGATTTTCTTCAATTTTTTTTGTAATAAACTTATTTGAGAAAAGGTTGGATAAAAGATGTACTATTTTCAAATAAAATGATGAGAAATAATTTACACATAACTAGTTTAGAAATAAATGATATGGCTAGGAAGGGAGTAACTACCGAGATGACGACTAATAGAGAAGTATGGAATAAAAAGACATGTTGCGTCGACCCCAAATAAATTGGGATAGATAACAAAAAAAGTGTAACAGATGCTGCGAAATCAGTGACTAATGGTACAACTCTGCCTAACCCTTTAAAGATAACAGACGTGATGTTCTATTTTGATTTATGAAAAAGCAAGAAAAGTCGTTGAAAAAAAGTACGATGTTTCAAATTAAGAACAAAAAAAACCGATTCTGACTTACATAGTGATTTATGAAAAAGCAAGAAAAGTCGTTGAAAAAAAGTACGATGTTTCAAATTAAAAACAAGAAAAAAAAACGATTCTGACTTAAATAGTGGCCAGCACTGTTTTTTGCAAATATCATCGAACCTTGCCCGAATAATATTTTTCTTCAACTTCCACCTTTTTCCTTGTAGGAAATTATCCCTGAAGTGTATTAAGATACGTGATAACTACGTCTACGTACTTATGATCGTATATATTTGATGTTAATTCGCCAAGAGCACTCGGCGCCTGATGGATGGGCCTGGCTGACCTGTTTTTTCCTGAAAATAGGCACTTAAAAGGTTCGTACGAAAATATTTCTGGAACGAAACAAGTTCTGTGTTCATTTAAGGAGGGATATTTCTTTATCATTTTAATAGATCTTGATTTAAACAGATGTATGTGTCACCCTATGAAACTACATGTTTATCTGACTCCTGTATGGTGTACTTACATAATAAATGTATTCAACTTTATTTTCTACACGTGAAATAAAATTTTTCTTACTTATTTATATTAAAGACGCGGAGGGTTTATTTTTAATTCATATATTTAAATAGAGCTCTACAGTATACCTCTAAATTCCCAGTTATGTTTAAGTCCCCTGAAATAGGGGTTGGGTCTATTGCTATCAACCAGGCACTCATACAGACCCCCAGCTGCTATAACGATTTAGCGATTTGGAAATCAAACCCAGGACTTTTGAATCGATCAAAAATAAAATATGAAATCACATGGAAAAAAGAGCGCTCGTCATAAAAACTTCCATCACCGTACAGAAATTAAATATACGAAGATATAATTGCTAAATTGCATTTAATGCTAATAAGTATTCCATTTGATTGTAAAAATCTGTGACGTACAAATGCCGCGTTTTGACAGTTCATAAAAAGTAACCTTATTGACTACCTTTTCAAATTCCCCATTGTTGGTAAACAGCGAGATTGTCCGAAAGAGTTACCGCTGCCCCGGAAAACAGAGGGCTAAGGAAGGCACATAGATGGGTCTTAGTCAGTAAGAGTCTGATACTTCCTTCCGCTCCACCCAGAGCGGAAGGATCATAATTATGATGGTTTTCCACCGTTAAAAAATAAAAAGGATCTCTTTTTCAGGTAGCTCTTGCGACTACTAGCGCAAACACTGCCACTACTTTTTGTCAGATGCTATTCTAAGCTCAGGGCCTTCAACGCGCATACGTGTCGCCAAAATCCCTACTGAATGCCTTCAATACGCATTGAAACGTATGGACAATAAACACATTTGTGTTGAAGGCACTGAGCTTAGAATGGATCAAAATGTATTGAGCACGTGTGTGCACTGTGTATAGGGCACTGTGAGATAGAACAGAAACACACATCTGTGTTCATGGCAGTATATGGGCTGGACCAACAAAGCAGTAATTATTACTATTATTAAATCTACATAACATAATAATACCAACGTGTTTTCCAACAATAATAATGTTGCACATGAATTTAATGCGCATACTTTGTGACGGTGCAATAAAGTTTACAATTTATTTTTACGACTTTCTTATACTTGAAACGTTATGTTTACTGCACATGTAGTTTATGGCTGAAGCACTTGATATTATTATATTATAATATGATAATATGGTAAAGGGAGTTTGTATGAAAACCACAAAAGATTTACTAACACATACGTCACTACTTTTTTTTTAACGGTGGGAAATCATCAAATTTTTATAATCTCTCTCGCTCTGGGTGGAGCGGAAGGGAGGGTCAGACTCTTACTGGCCATAACCCATCCATGATCCTTCCTTCCCAAGCCCTTTATATTCCGGGGTACCGGTCACCCTTTCGGATAATCCCCTGAAGAATTAATTATGCTGCATCTTTAATGCAGTGTTGCTATATCAAAAATGGAATGCTATTAAGTAGGTGTATTATGTATGATACATACAGTTTTTGCTTGTTCCGATGACTTAAACGGGCTCAAACGAGATAATAGATTTCAAAATGATTGATTCTAAAAATAGGATGCTAGGAGAGGTTTATTCGGAATGAACGAAATGAAATAAATAAAATCACTACATAATATAAAACACAGTCACTTTCACTGTCCCTATATTTCTATGTATGCTTATATCTTTAAAACTTCGCTACGGATTTTGATGCGGTTTTTTTAATAGATAGAATGATTCAAGAGGATGGTTTATGTGTATAATTTGTCGACATATTTTGCGGGCGAAGCCGCGGGCGGAAGCTAGTCAAGCATAAAAATCAAAAAAATCAAACATAGTGTCGGATGCCTCATATATGGAACGATGATTTTTGGAAGGTTAGCTAATAGCGGCTGGATGAGCGAATTTCGCCATACGGGGCTATTCGGGACTTATAGCTCCATCTCTTTCCCACTATAAATGACCTATTCACACTAATATTAAAGCCTACCACACAGCTAGCAGTGATAGCCTAGTGGTGTGACCGTCGAACTGCCAAGTCATAGGGTTGGAGCTCGAACCCAAGGCATGCACCTCTGATTTTATGGATTCATGTGCGTGTTGTATAATTATCACTTGCTTAAAAATCGGTGAAGGAAAACATCGTGAGAAAACCGGCATGCCTGAGAGATATTTCTCAACAGCATTGAAGTTAAGTCAGAGGCCCATGGGCAGCTTAAAAACTCTGACACCAACCACACGAAAAGAAGAAGACTATAATATTGAAAAGGCGAAAGTTTGTGAGTGTGTGTGTGTGTGTGTGTTTGTTTGTTTGTCAATTCTTTCGGCTCAAACGGCTCAACGGATCTCGATGAAATTTGGCACGGAGGTAGTTTATGACCTGGATTAACACATAGGATACATTTTATCTCCGTAGTTCGTTCCCTTGGGATAATTTCCGACATCAACGCAGGCGAAGCGGCTAGCAGCTGATACTATTTAAATAATAATGCTTTAAGAGGTGCTGGTCGGCTCCCAAGCCGGAAAAAAAACCCAATAAGTGTATAAAAACATTCTCTTGTTAGTTAACCTTTAAACCATTTACGTAAAACATGACCTCACTCTTGCTTAAGTGACGTTGCATCATTCTTAATACAATTGGTTGAATAAAATGCTAAAGATCCAATATCCTTACTTGGATGACGTCAGGAGAATAGAGGCGTCTATCTGGTAATAAGGAAAGACAACTTTATTAGTGAATACATTATTAAACACAAATCTTTAATGTAGGTACAGCACAGGTAGTAGAGGCCAGCACATCAAGTTACCACAATCTGTCTAATTTCTTTGATAGTATTTCAACTTTATTACAAAGACATAAGGTTCATTTTTAATTCAGAAAATTTGACAGTTAGGGATAGCTTGATGTGCTGGCGTCTGTACTATGAAACCTAAAACTAAAATAAACATATTATAATGTATAAGTAGTCAAAAGAAAAAAAAGAGTAGAGTTCATATGGCGTCAAAGAATTCCTCCCCATCGCTGTCAGTGGGAAATGTGCCCAAAAGGCTGGCAGCCACGTTGGATGGCAATTTAAAAAAAGAAAGGAAATCCATTTCATCTTCCTAGTGCAGTAAGGCAGTGTGCATACCAGAGTCAAATAGTTTTGTCTTATGTTGGACACAACTTGACGGTATATAATTGTCTTGATAACAGGGATCGACCGAGATGGCCAACTTTCCTATTTATTACTAGCTTCTGCCAGCAGTTTCGCCCGTGAGGACACAAAAACTTTTTCCTAAAATGAATCAAAATTCTAAGTTACTCATTATAACATCAGCTATCTGCTAGTGAAAGACCCATTAAAATCGGTTTATCCGTTTCCGAGATTAGCTGTAACAGATACCTAGATAGACAAAATAAAAATACATTTTTTGTTATAAGTACCGTATAATACATTCCTATGCATTTAATAAAAAACTGTTATTTCGTTATTACAAACAGACATTTCTATTTTATTGATTTGTATAGATCTATTTGACCCGACAGATATCGTGTCTGAATTCCAATTCACATAAGAAGCGCACTTTCCAATTTTTTAAAATTTTTCAATTTCCCGGGACTCTTTTCCAATTTTTCTTTTCATTAAAATCTAATTGGGACCATTTCGTACATTTCAAAACTAAAAATAGTCAAATCTATTTAGTCGTTCTCAATTGATGCGCTTACCAACGAATAGCATTTCATTTTTATTTATATAAATAATAGTTTTTGCCTGCGACTTCGTCCGCGTGCAGTTCGTTTATATCGCAATATCGGGAGATATTTTTGAAACAAAAAGTAGCCTACGTCCTCCCACGTGATGCAATCTATATCTCTGCCAAATTTTATCGAAATCCGAGCAGTGGTTTAGGCGTGAAAGAGTGACATACAGATAGACAGACATAGTTACGAATATGGATGAATTCCTGAATTTGGAGTTATTTATGAAAATTATTGACATTTAATAGTTTTTTCAAACATGAGATAGTGTAACATAAGCTGATAGATAATAAGGTACAACTGTTTTGATTCCTAAATAACAACCTGTTCTAATTTTACTCATGTTTTGTTTCAGGTAAGTTGGTGAAAGGATCACTGTCATCTTATTGAAACAACGGTCCAATTTACGAAGAAAAGATAGAAGGATGTAAAGGTATTTCTTGACAAGATTTCCTCCTTATGCTCATTATAAAGATCAAAACGACTACACAAAACAAAGTGGCTATGGAAGCTAAATTTTCCTGTCTTTCGATTATTTAGGATACAGAAATGTTCGCACGTGCTTTGTCTTAAGAGACCAAATGCAGTTTGAAAGCGATCAGCGCATCTATACTGCGTTCAAGACCTGTTAGTGTCAATTTTCCACAAAGTCAAAATTACAAGTCATTTATTCAAAATAAGCTGAGAATCAGCACTTTTTGAAGGTCAAAACTTCCTATCGCTTTAGTTGGAAATAAGAAATCATAATTTATAATAGGTACAATACCTTTTTTTTTTTTTTTTAAGGCTGGGAAATCATCCAATGACTGCTCCCGCTCTGGGTGGAGCGGAAGGGAGTGTCAGACTCTTACTGACTAAAACCCATCCATGTTCCTTCCGTAGCCCTTTATGTTCCGGGGTAGCGGTAACCCTTTCGGACAATCCCGCTTACCCGGCAGGCTTGGCCCTGAGGGGCCCCTTCATATGCTGACATCTCTTTGAGGCGCGCGTGGAACATATACGCGCCGTACGGCACGGGTCTGGTGCTGATCGGACGGTGAGTCACCCATTACTCACCGTCCGCAGGCCCGCGCCTACGGTGGCCGGGAGTCGTCACGTGGCTCCCGACGCCCGGGGCGTCTCCTGCGGCGGCTGGGACGGGAGGACCTTTCTCTCTCCCATCCCGCCACCTCCTTCGCGAGCATGACTTTTTCATAATACAATATCTAAGCTAACAGTCTTAAAATAAGCATAATAACACGAAAATGTTAAAAAATACACAATCACACAGCAAACAGACTGTTAACAGCAACTTAACACACACAAGTGTCATTAAACAACGAAAACTCGACCAGTGAGAGCTAAACCTTTGTTTAAATTACAAAACGAGCTTAATTTTATTCGTCAAGCCTTTGTCTCCAATAATGAGAGTGGAAAAGATCTCAATATTATAATGGAGCCCTTCTCGTTAATAATTACGGGGAAAACGTTTTATTTTTACGTATTACAGGATAATAATGATTAAATCGATATGCAAGCTCTTTTTTAAATTTTTTATTTAGCCTACACTGAATGTATGTAAGGTGAATAGTAACACACCGATGTCTCTCTTTCAGTGGTTAGAAATTTGACTTTTGAATGAAGAAGACGAAGCGTTGTGTAATTATACAGAAGATATACATTCAGTCAAAATAGTATCGGGAATGGATGATTTGTTTATGGTTCCAAATTCAAATTTTTGTTTTTTTTGTAGTTGTTAGATTGGCACAACTGTTTTCCATTTTGGCGCGGAGTTTGAGTTGCATCTGTTATTTATATGAAATACGTGCTGGTTTTAGTAATATCATAATTATAGTGTGTATTGCGAATTTCATAATGGACAAAAATATCGAACAAAGAGTTTGTCTTAAATTTTGCATCGCCAATGGAATTTCGTGTTCGGAGTCACTGAAAATTTTACAGAAGGCTTACGGTGAATCGACTTTATCAAAAACTCGTGCTTATGAGTGGTTCAAAGCGTTCAAAAGCGGTCGAGAGGTGATGGAAGATTTGCCTCGCTCTGGTAGGCCGTCGACGTCTGCAACTGAAGTTAACATCGCAAAAGTGAAGAAAATAGTGACTGAAAATCCCCATTCAACTCTGAGAGAGATAGCCGCCGAACTTTCTGTATCTCACGAGTCGATCCGTACCATTTTAACTAATCATTTGGGTATGAAACATGTTGCAGCTCGGCTAGTCCCAAAAGATCTGAATTTTCTCCAAAAACTCAATCGCATGAAAATCGCTGAGGACATGCTAGAACGAGTCAGTTCGGACCCAACATTCATAAAACGCATTGTTACTGGTGACGAGACGTGGGTTTACGAGTTTGACATGAAAACTAGTCAACAAGCTTCGGAGTGGCGCCTTCCAACTGAACCGAAACCGAAAAAGGAGAATTCGCGGCGAGAACTGAACTCAATTCCGGAAGCAGCGTTTAAAAAATGTTTTGATGAATGGATTATTCGTTGGCGCAAGTGTATCATTTCTAAAGGAGCATACTTTGAAGGTGATAAAATAAATTTGGATGAATAACAGACATTTTGTGTATTATTGATCTTTTCCCAGTACTTTCTTGACAGAGTAGTACAACGTTTTTTTAGTAAAAGAGCTTTTTTTTGTAGGTGGAAAATCACCAAATGACCGCTCTGGGTGGAGCGGAAGGGAGTGTCAGACTTTTACTGACTAAAACCCATCCATGTTCCTTCCTTAGCCCTTTATGTTCCAGGGTAGCGGTAACCCTTTCGGACACCCTATTAGAGTGTTTGGTTTTCAAAACATCTCTATATTTATATTTCGACAATCACTTTCAAAGGCTTGAGTTTGACTGCTTTCGTCTGTCAAGACACGTGTAGAACATGATCCTTAACATCGGAGTTAAACGGGATGAAAGATTGTAAGTGAATTCAATGATTGTAAGTGGCACAGTTAAGCCATTCAGCTTTCTGATGCTGTAGAAACGCTCTATTTTTTTAAATTAAGACATTATGTACAAGTAAAAATTCCGTACAAAGGCGGATTTAATGACACGGGCATTTAGTACCAGTCAACCTTTAGGTGATGCAGAAAGAAAACCTGGCAGTCGAGCCGAGAATCATGGCATCTATTAGAAACGTTTCTTAAAATGTTTTCCATTTAAGACCATAACAACTTAGCACTAAAAATGCTTTTAATGCGGTCACAACGTAAGCCAATAAATAAAAAAGCGACTTTAAGTACGTCCCGTATAGAGGGTATTTGGAACACGCTTTATACCCCATCAATGTCTAAACACGAAAGTTAAGAAGTAAACATAAAATGAAATTCGTTACTTACAAATAACAACTCAGTTTTTACGCGAAACGTAAAAAAATCGTCGAAGAACGTCGAACTGTTACGTTGCGTAGAACTGAGTACGCAACGTAACAGTTCGAAAAATGTCCTACAAATAAAAATCCACTCGTTCAGTTACGACTTTTGGGGGCGTAAAATAGACCGATTTTACACCTCGCGAGGACCTATAGTCGATTTTATATGTTCACATAAAAACGGAATTCAATAAAAAATTTAAGCGGCCGTGACAAGAAATCGTTGGCATCATCTTAAACATGCGTTCCGGGCACAGGCGGTCGCGTGTTCAATAGTGTTGTTGTATGTTGACAGTTTCAATTTAATCCACACATGATGGAAACCGCGAACTTTATTTTAACGCTTATTTTGTAACTATGACTCTCAGTGAACCCCCGTTGCCTACGTGATGGATTATGGCCCTTCCCTCTCACAGAGAGAAGCTTTGTTAAGTAGAATTATGTTTTCTGAAAAACAATCGAAATGAAATCGATCCTTACGTAAAATCCTGGTCAATAATAGCTCCTATTCCAGCTCATTTGTTACGTCATCAGTTGAAAGATGCTTGAGTTACAGTCGGCAGCACATAATATTACAAAAACTGTCAAATTTCTTTGATAGATTTTCAACTTTATTACAAAAGTATAAGGTTCATGTTCAATTGAGAATATTGGAGAGTTTGGGATAGCTTGATATGCTGACGTCTGTACTATGCAGTGTAAAACGCTTAAGACTTTCACTTAAATCCCTTTAAACCGAGAGAAAACTTGCAAGACGTTCAGTTGGTCGCATACGCGACAAAACTTTTGGTTACTTATCCAATAATAACCACTTTATGTGACCCTTACCACTACTTTGCACACTTCTGACTTCTTTATAAGAGCGAAGGTTTGTTTTGAATTGAAAATAAGGGTCAGGTTTTATGACGGACGACTTTAACATTTAAGAATTTCTGGGGGCCTAGACAAGTGTCAATCGCTTCATGTCCATTCGATTTCGAAAAATTGTTGGTCGAATAATTCGTTGTCTCAGCGATTCAGATTGTCAAGAACGTCACTTGTCAACGCATTTATATGGAAATATTAATCGAGTTTCGTTACACTATACAATACCTAGCACTTAGCGATCGAAAACGACTGATCACTTGTCATTTCGAAAGCTTATGCCATTTCCAAACATTTTTGATTTATCTGATTTCGTTATCATTAATAAAAATGTGAATTTGTCTAAGCCCCCAGTGAAGCTTGTAGTTGAAAATAAACTTCATCCGCAAACGTATTAAGTTAGTTTCACTATTGATATTTGGCTGTATGAGAGATTACCTGTGTTTAGAATAAGAAGTGGAAGAGTGCTGGGTCTGGCATAACCACTTCGATACCAAATAAACAAGGTTTCTGTACAGCTAAATATAGAATTTATTTTTCTCAGACGTACACGGTACAGTTGAGGATGTACAAAAACATGTGAGGATCAACCAAAATTGACACAAAGTGACCGAAGTAGGAAATAACATTCTTATTTTAAACACAGGCACAGGTATTCTCGCATACAGCCAAGTATCAATATGAAATTTACTAACTCTATGCTACGGAGCTTATTGTTTGTTGGCAATGGTTTTTGTGTTACGTTTCAAAGCGAATAGATTCGGTGAAATTGCATGGAACTTTTCAAATAGCAGCGATAGTAGTTTTTCAGCAGTTTTCAGGTGTAAGTGGAAACGCTGGGAGGGAGCAGGGCCAGGTGCCCTAGAAGCACACCATATTATTCAGGTCTTCTATATTTTTCGTGTGGTTAGTGACTAACCTGGTGTCAGAGTTTCTATGCTGCCCATGGGCCTCTGACAGCTTCACATGCTGTTGAGACTTATCTCTCAGGTATGCCGGTTTCCTCACGATGGTTTCCCTCACAGTTTTATAAGCAGGGGGCGTAACTATTGCTATTAACCGGGCACAAATCCAAACTACAGGCTGCTACTGCGAAAAATTCTGATGGAAAAACTCAATAACACTGCCTGACCCGGGAATCTAACCCAGAACCTTATTTTCAAACTCAAACTCAAAGTTTTATTTCAAATAAACCCATAACAGGCACTTATGAATTGTCAAGGGGTCGGTCAGTCAGAGAGATGAAGCTAGTTGCCCATTCCAAAGCAGTAGGTACCTATGGAGAAGAACGGGCAAGAAACTCCATGGACACTCTTTTAAACAAAATATGGTCACATAGTTCATATTAATATTAAACATGTGAGAACGATGCAGAACGTTAAAAGCATCCGATATAAAATCTGTAAAAACTATTAGATTAGCCGCTAAGAGATCCCTACTGACAGTATTCTCAGTAGTAGCGCTTGCGACCACTAGACTATCGAGGCAGCCTAGCATGGTATTCTCAGCATTGAACAAAATATCAACCAAAAGAAAACACGATTTGCCAAGATATATTATAACCAGATTTCTCTCTTCCGGATGGTCCCAGTTCATCCATTTGTTGATGAGTCGTAACCAATGGGATTTTCTGATATTTTGTGGCTTTCAAGTAAAGGAAAATGGCGTACCATTTTACCGGATTTCATTTGAAAGTGTTTTGAAACGAGGACTAGGGAAGTAATTATATTAACGGCTTACTTATTTTCAATTTAATTTTAAATATGCCTTGTTGAAGTGTATGGGGATTTTTAGTGGGAAGAAAGTACCTACTTAGACGTTGTCGAACAACTGTGTACTTATCTCCTAGTATGGAAATAGAGACTTAGTTTCGTATTAATGGGGATTTCTAAGAAAATACCTTTTTTTTAAAATCAATTATTGTAACTTATTTATGTCGCTTATTATGTTACTAAACCTCCGCTGTCCGTCCGTCCGTCCATCTGTCTGTCAGCGGGCTGTATCTCATGAACCGTATAAGGTTGACAGTTGATATATTCGCAGATTGTGTGTGCCCCTATAACAACAAATAATAAAAATAAGATAAAGTAAACAAATTCAAGGAGGTCCTCAAACGTGTAAAGTCAAGTATTTTTTTAGGTAAATATGTATTGTTTAATATTGAACGGTGGTCCGGAACCTTTAGTGTGTTCCAAGCTCCGAACACTTGGCCAGTTTTTGCTTTACCTAAACAAGTCTATTATTAAAATGAACATTGCCGAACCAAGAACTAAATAAAAAAGACCGACATTTCTTATTTTGATAAAAATATGTGGAAAGCAATCATGGAAATCTATTTTTGTAAGTGTATCACAAAAACGAGTCGTATTTTTTTCTCATTCACCGTAAATATTATTGTCAAGAGCGATATCAAGCTTAAAGGCTTCCCGTTTAATAGTAAGAAATAAAATCGTTTATCGAAACTATATTCAGAGGAAAAAAAATCTATTTCCCCGCTCTATTGTGCTGTGTGTACATGAGTCCTGTAATATAATAAATTGTATGAAGGAATCGTCTGAAATGGAATATCGTGAACGTGACTTGAAAGTTTTGCATTTATACAACAACTTGGCGAGCCTCAGTCATATTCACAGAGTACGGAGACGCCTCGGTGACCACTGCAAGGTATTTTGACAACACTTCCCTACAATTTTTTTTTCTTGTATATGGCATCTCGCAGTTCAAGCAAGGACCAAGGAGGATGTCTACTGCTTTGCTTAACCGGGTGTCTGTGGATGTTTCGCTAAAAAACTAACATACTAAGCATCTACGCGCTATGGGCACCCCCTGTAGGATGAGGACCTCGGTTTAGGAGAGCAAGGGACAGGCTGGATCGGATGAGGGAAATCTTACAAACCAAGCGTATCATGGTTTATTTTTTGAATGAAGTCTGAAACAGGCACCGGTGACTGAAAAGTTGTGTGGAATCGATTGTCATGGTATGGGCATGTTATGCGGAGGAATGAGGAAAATGTTGTCCGGAAAGTTGTGAGTATGAATGTGGATGGCTATACAAGTAGATGAAGACCGAAGAAATGATTAATGGTTTGTGTGAAATATGATATGGCTAGTAAGGAAGTAACTACTGAGATGACGACTAATAGAAAAGTATGGAAGAAAAAGACATGTTGCGCCGACCCCAAATAAATTAGGATAAGGGCAGGAGAATGATGACCGACACAAATGACGTGTAGAAACAGACAGCTTTGAACGGCGAAGGTGACAGACATTGTGCGTCAAAGCACTTATGGCGCTTCGAATTTTATTAATGCTGCCGTGTCTAGACGCTGCTGATTCTGTGCTCTACGGTCATATTGTTATTTAAATATAAAGCCCAAGTTACACTGGCGGGCGGTGGAAAGTAGCTTACGTTTTGTATATTGGATGGACGTGCTTGAACTGGACTTTATAGTGGGGGTTACGTGAATCTTTTTACTTGTAAACGGTACTGAATGATGTCTTTAGATAGTGATCTGTTGAGCTATTCTGTAAAAAAATCACAATGGTACTTAGGTGAAGTGAGCTTAAAGCTTAAAAAGACATGTGTCAATCTCCAGCACCACGCTGAATGACAGCTTACTTCACCTAAGTTTTTACGGTGAGCCTATCATTACAGAAATGTTTTTTGCCACTTATGAAAATGTGAATTGTTTTATAATATTGAAACTTTTTACGCTTTCGTTTGTTTTTGGGAAGAGACAGAAAAAATGCAAAGACGGAAGAGAGAGAGAGAGAGAGAGATAGTAAAAATAATTTGTTTTTAGTCCTTTTTCACTGTCAAAAGTTATGTGTTCCAAATTCAAATCACGAATGAATACCCAGAGTCACTGCCTATTTCAATGCCGGTCTGTTCACGTCGAGACTTAGTAAGACGTTATTAACTTGTTTATGAGTGACATGAAGCATTATGAGATGTTCTAAAATTTTTGGTGTTAAAAAATGTGGGGAACAACAAAGTATAACGCTTTTTTCGTTACACCACATTTCTGCCACTACTACCACAAGCCGCGTCAGCAAATTTCGTTCCAATAATCTTAAAATATCATCTTCACAACCAATGAAACAGAAGTTTAATAAATGTCAGTTATTATTTACAATCAATCAATTTACAATGAATAGGTTCAACTTTGTTAACTGTATTTTTATTTAGGTCCAAATATAAATAAATTGCAATAATAGATATATATATAGAAGTATGATTTATTTCAGATTGTTTATTCATCTTAGACGATATACACACATCAAAAGTGTCTAGGGATCAACATATATTTTTGCAATAACTTTTCTCTTGATTGATATTAATTTAAATTTTCTTTAAGGATTCATCAAATAAAGTGTTTTCGTTTGTCACAGTAACGATAAACCAAGTCACCTTTGCATTAATAAAGAAATTTGCCATTTTCCTAATAAAGGGATTTTTGACATTTGAACCACTAACATTAAAGTTCGAAAAAAAGACTGAAATAACAGTTTTCTTTAAAATTTTATTGGGTAACTTAAACAATTAATAATCCGTGTTTCTACCGCGAACACTAACAACACAAGAACATCGGTTTGGCATACTCAAAATGAGTTCATCCAAATCACGCTGTGGAATGGCCGCCCATGTTCGTTGCAACAACAAAAAAAGGTGTTATCAGTCGACTTTGGACACGTTACCGAAGCACTGGTACCGTGGCTGAGCGCCATGAAGGACGGTATCGCTGCACCACACGGAGACAAGACCGATACATTCAAATCTTAACTCGAAGAGCTCCAACAATAACCGCCATGATGTTAGCCGTGAGGCTTCATCACTCTTCAGGGAACTTAATTAGCGACCAAACAGTCAGAAACCGCTTGCATGAAGTGAACCTTCATTCCCGAAGACCGCTACGGGTACCACCTATAGCAATGCACAATCGTAGGATTCGATATCAATGGGCTCTTGAACACAGAAATTGGGCAGAAGAACAATGGCGTTTCGTGTGCTTTTCTGATGAGTCTCGTTTTGGTATGAGACCGGATACAAGACGTATACGACACTGGAGAACCCCTGGACGCCAACAGCGATTAAAATCCTGCCAGGAAGTCCATCCTTATAGTGGTGGAACCATCATGGTATGGGCGGGTATTTGGATCAGCGGAAGAACTGAGTTGATTTGGATCAGAGGCAACCTCAACGCTCAAATTTATGCTGAGACGATTGTATCTGACGTCATCGTTCCTCTACAAGTGCAAATCGGTCCCTTATTTCAGTTAATGCATGATAATGCACGACCGCACACCGCAAGAGTTGTAAGACAGACTCTCGCCGCAGCTAACATCAATGTCCTGCCCTGGCCTGCTCAGTCGCCAGACTTGAACCCGATTGAGCATGCATGGGATATGCTACAGAGAAGAGCTCTGCCGAATATGGAGGGTATCCAGTTGCAAGAAGACCTTTTTTTGTTGTTGCAACGAACATGGGCGGCCATTCCACAGCGTGATTTGGATGAACTCATTTTGAGTATGCCAAACCGATGTTCTTGTGTTGTTAGTGTTCGCGGTAGAAACACGGATTATTAATTGTTTAAGTTACCCAATAAAATTTTAAAGAAAACTGTTATTTCAGTCTTTTTTTCGAACTTTAATGTTAGTGGTTCAAATGTCAAAAATCCCTTTATTAGGAAAATGGCAAATTTCTTTATTAATGCAAAGGTGACTTGGTTTATCGTTACTGTGACAAACGAAAACACTTTATTTGATGAATCCTTAAAGAAAATTTAAATTAATATCAATCAAGAGAAAAGTTATTGCAAAAATATATGTTGATCCCTAGACACTTTTGATGTGTGTACATAGTTAATCCTATACTGTTAATAATTAGTAAGATATTTCATTTCATCGACGAAAACTTGAAAAAGGTTTTTCATAATTACACACTAACTATTTCTAGAGCTTAAAGGACTTCTACAGCTTTTAAATAAATAATATATTTTGTTTACAATATTTCACAAAACGGAAAACATTCCGAAAGCTAATGAAAACACTGGCTAGTTTGCCGTCGAGTATTTAACAAAGTACATTTTATCAGCATCCGTAACAAAGCTGCGGCAAACGCATGGAATTCTCAGCTCTGAACCGTTGTGATAGTGGCGGAAATGTTGTGTACATAAAAGTATTGATATAACAAACTGTGTAGGTGATTGTACAAAAAGCGGGTAGTGTCCGTTCATGCGAGTCCGCTTAACTTTTTGCCGAACAAAACCGCGCTGTGCGAAATAGCACGAAAAATATCAACAGCGTTTCCGACGTCAGACAATGATAATGGTTGAAATAAAAGTGTTCAACTTTTTTTTAATTTAAAAGGGCGATTTATTTATATCAGGCACCTACTTAATAGTATTTTGTTTTTGTGTAGACTATTTAGAGCCGGTGTTTAAAGTTGAGACTGGTTTGAAGGTTTTAATTTGATTTTGAATCACGTATTTTTGACTGCCTAGCCGGGGTTCCCAAACTTATTTTGTCTACTACCCACATTCAGATTGTGATAACTAGTACAGAGGCCAGCACATCAAGTTACCACAATCTGTCAAATTTCTTTGATAGTATTTCAACTTTATTGCAAAGACATAAGGTTCATTTTTAATTGAGATAATTTGACAGTTAGGGATAGCTTGATGTGCTGGCGTCTGTACATGAATGTAAAATATCTGCACATTATTTAGCCATATTTGCGAATAAATGATTTTGAATTTGAGAATAAATTATGTTTTAGCGCCCCCATTTTTTCACTTACTTAAAAACCTTGATGAAATTAAAAATTGCCCTCTAAACCTCTACACAAGGCTCCCATTTTCTGGGTCTCTTACTGACCCCCTTTAAGACTGCAGCACCTACACTTTTTTTTTGTTTTTAAGACTGGGAAATCATCCAATGACTGCTCCCGCTCTTGGTGGAGCGGAAGGGAGTGTCAGACTCTTACTGACTAAAACCTATCCATGTTCCTTCCGTAGCCCTTTATATTCCGGGGTAGCGGTAACCCTTTTGGACAATCCCGCTTACCCGGCAGGCTTGGCCCTGAGAGGCCCCTTCATATGCTGACATCTCTTTGAGGCGCGCGTGGAACGTATACGCGCCGTCCGGCACGGGCCTGGTGCTGATCGGACGGTGAGTCACCCATTACTCACCGTCCGCAGGCCTGCACCTACGGTGGCCGAGAGTCGTCAAGTGGCTCCCGACGCCCGGGGCGTCTCCTGCGGCGGCTGGGACGGGAGGACCTTTCTCTCACACACTGGGGGGGCATTATCGCCGACTTTGGGAAAGGCTGGAGAGTGTTGTAGTTGGTCTAGTAGTCGCAATCGCTACAGTAACTGTCAAAATGTTGGTGTACTATTCGTACAGAAGCCAGCATATCAAGTTACCACAATCTGTCAAATTTCTTTGATAGTATTTCAACTTTATTGCAAAGACATGAGGTTCATTTTTAATTGAGAAAATTTGACAGTTAGGGATAGCTTGATGTGCTGGCGTCTACTACAACTCTGACCTTCGGTCTTAGTGGCAAGGTTTTAAGATGGATTAGACACTAGAAACAATTTTATTCGTATTTACATTAGTAGTATTTTGTATCTGATCTAATATATTTCAAGTCACGTTTAATAAATAGGCACGGATTTGAAGACGTAGATTTTGGAAAGCATGATCAAACAAATAAAACTTTAACATGACGACTTCAATCCTTTAGGGCATAGTGATGCAAGCTTTTTTAATAAAAAATTATAACATGGAGTATGTTTTGATTTTTTCGTCCTTTTATTCGACACTACCTACCTACTATTCATTTGTGGTTCAGTTGATACAGGATGTGACGCGTGCGTGTTGATGTTGATAGAGCTCGGAAGCTGTATCAAAATTCAACACGCTGTATTTATGCGCTGAATACGTTCGCTGTAAAGAATTCGTAACAGTTTTAGGTGGAGTACTGAAAATATAGTGGAGAGCAATAATTCTTTTAGTAGTTAACGGATTGTTTTTTTTCTGAAATCCAATGCTGTTCAATAGGGCTGGTCTCAAAACTATAATGGCAAACATAATGACGTAACCGACAGAACCAATTCATACTGGGCCCGTGTCCTGGATATGAGCCATTCCGTCTCATGAAGAGAAGGTCTGTGGCAAAAGAAGGCTGATCATGTCTGGTATGCCATGGCTGATCAATACAATACAACAAACCTCTTTGCACAACATGTTTGGCGGTTATAAAAATCAGCTGTTTCATAGAAAACTGCAATACATAGGTACGCAGTGAAAATTTTGCATGGAACAGCAAGTCTTTTGTTAATCATGCGTCATCTGCGTCATGTTGATGTCCCTTCCGCCCTGTATTTGTGTTTAAGATTTGTGTATCTATACTAATATTATAAAAAAGAAAGATTGGATTTTTTGTTTGTTTGTTTGAAATGAATAGGCTCCGAAACTACTGGACCGATTTAAAAAATTCTTTCACTGTTGGAAAGCTTAGTTTTCTAGGAGTAGAACATAGGCTACTTTTTATCCCGGGAAAAATAACGGGTCCCACGGGAAAGACTACGGGAGCGAAGCCGCGGGCAAAGTGCTAGTATTATATACAGTGTGTTGGGTTAAACGAGGGACATGCTTTCATGGATTACTATACTCATGAAAATGAAGAACTTTGACTACGGAACTATACCTCAAATCACGAAAAAAAAAACATTGTTCAGTACATTTATGTTGACATAATTTGTCAAAATGTATGGAACAGCAGATTTTTTTTTTATATTTCATAGTTTGTCCCATGGACAAAGTTGTTGATTTTCATGAGTAATATACAACCTGAAAGTATGTCCCTCGTTTAACCTAACACACTGTATACTGAGCAATTATTTCGTAGCTAATCCTTGCATTTGAATAGCAACGTTTTATTCCAAAGTAACCTGCATAAAATATGGTGCATATTCCCGTCACTTGTGCGTAGGATCTTTGATCTCCATTAAAATATTTCGCTTGCTAATCTCGAGTGGCGCGACTACGGATCTGTTGCGGTAAAGCCCTGGAGACATGGCAACACGGTGTTTTCCACTGCGTTTTGGAAATGTTCCTTATTTATGTAATTTTGTATTTATTTGTGGAGTGAATTATCATAGCAACTTATGATGGTTTTCTTTTGTTTATGGACGGACGCTAACACATCAAGCTACCCCTAATTGTAAAATATTCTCAATTGAACATGAACCTTAAGGCGGGTCTACGCTAGACGAACCGAGCACGAGCGAAGCACAACGTGCTCGGCTTCGTCGTTCGTGGCGTCAAGTGTGGACGTACAACGAACCTACAACGATCATTGTCCTCAGAATATGGTCCTGTATCAGAATATGGACGAAGCAAATCCCTTTGTGTTCGTCAAAAAACCGACGAATTGTGTTCGGTTCGTGCTCCGCTCGTGCTCGGCTCTTCTAGCGTAGACACAGCTTTAGGTATTCTTTTGTAATAAAGTAGAAAATCTATCAAAGAAATTTGACACATTGTGGTAGCTTGATGTGCTGGCCTCTTTTCTTTTATTTGGGGGTGGGAAATCATAAAGTGACTTCTCCCGCACTGGGTGGAGCGGAATAGTGGGTCAGACCCTTACTGAGAAAAACCCATCCATGTTCCTTTCTTAGCCCTTTATGTTCCGGGGTAGCGGTAACCCTTTCGGACAATCTTTGGACTTTAAAAGGTTTCATAATCATAATATCCATTAATAAAAATAAATTACTCTTTTAGTACTACCTAAAAGCTCACGTTAAGTTCCGCTGTAAAAGTAGGATGTTTACAATAAGTATGAGGAAAAGCTTAAACCAAAACAAGATAATTTCTGAAGTAGCTTTATTTTAGTTCTTTGTTTATCACTAAGCCTGATTTACACGGTGTGATTTAATTGGTTTTGGCATGCCATAAGTTAAAGCAGCAGTATAAGTTGCACCGTCTAAACAGTGTTTGTGCATGCAATGATAGCCTAGTGGTGTGACCGTCGGACTGCCAAGTCACAGGTCTCGACTAGAAACCCAAGGCATGCACGTCTGATTTTACGGATTTATGTGCGTACTGTATAATTAACACTTGCTTAAGAATCGGTGAAGAAAAACATCGTGAGGAAACCAGCATGTCTGAGAGATACTTCTCAATAGCATGTGAAACTAATTCAGAGGCCCATGGGCACCATAAAAACTCTGACACCAGGTTAGTCACTAACCACACGAAAAGAAGAAGACCAGTGTTTCGACTATGCAAGTCATTTCTTGCTTCAGTTTTACTTTATACCACTGGCAAGAAACGTGCGTATGAGGCTTTAGAAGATCAAAAAGTTTTATTCCCCATTCATAAATAAATATCTGCTTATACCCTTTGTAACACACCCCCGCAAGATGTGGCTTCAGAAAAAAATATGTCAGTGCCGCGAACACGATACGAGTGTGCAAACCGGCTCAGCTAACGCTATCTATAGGGTTACGGTAACGCGACGCCGGGAAATCGCATTCGAAAGTAAAGGGAATGAGACTGGAAACTATGCTTTGTTTATTTATAGACTAGCTCGTTTGCGTTTCGATTGCAAGCCTATTGTTCGAGTCTTTTGTTTTGTTGGTCAGTTTATAGAGCGTTTAAATTATGAAGGACTTTTTTGAAAGGTGGTCACACGTTTTTGTATTGTTTGGCCTTACTGTGTCCTCTTTTGTATTGGTTTGAAAAATGAATCATGCATTCTTCGTGAAAAGGAAACTTACACTCCGTTTTTTAACAAAAATTGCGCGTACGGCACTATACCTACATGTGATAGACATGAAAAAAAATAAGAGGGCTGGTCCATTTTGAGGTGATAGAATCAGCATTGCCTTCCAACGTGGCAACGCTGCCATCTTTTTGGGCACATTTCTCACTGACAGCTATGGGGACAAATTTTTTGACGCCCTATGAGCTCTTCCCTTTTTTTTACTACTCGTACTGTACATTTTTAGGTTTGCCGGGTTATAATTGCCTCAGTGGGATTGTCCGGAAGGGTTACCGCTATCCCGGAACATAAAGGGCTATGGAAGGATGGGTTTTACTCCGTAAGAGTCTGACACTCCCACCTTTGCACCCAGAGCGGTCATTGGCAGTCACCCGGCAGAGGAGTCATTTGATGATTTTCCACCGTAAAAAAAATAGGTACTTCATACGATAAAAAAAATAGTTTTTGGTTTGATTAAAGTTGGTAGTCAATTCGCGAGAGATTAATTGCCCTGAATTTACATGAGATGAAGGACTACGACTGTCTCATATATTTTTTGCGAGTATACACAATTCTTCATCAAAATCGCCTCCCGATAAATGGATAAACTATTGTAAACAGACACAGGGGTTCAAACAGAGGCATCGGGTAACCTTTTAACAAACTTCTCCAAGTACCCTGTTATCGAGTTTCAAACAAAAATACCGATACATTTTCTTCCCAAAGATGAATAGAACTTGTTCGTACGCTTCGGGATGTTGTGGCGAAGTTTCCAATACGTTATAATTGATATTTTGTTATACGCCCGCGAAAATGATATACTTTAGCCGTCAGTAATGGGTTTTCTGTTTGTTTAAGGTGAAAGCGTCAGGGTAGCCCGCGAAATTCAAAATTTCTTGCATTTTTTTGTCGATTTTGGCGCATCACCCTTAATTGTTTAAGTGTTTCTATTTTATAACACACATTATAGACATACTATCACTAATATAAAGACAAAAGTGAGCTTTGACGCTAAAACGCCTGAACGGATTTGGATGAAAGTTTGAAAATGGGTAGACCAGGACCTGGAAAAGGCCTACTTTTCCACCTGGAACGCAGGCAAAGTCGCGGGCAACAGCTACTTGTGTAAATAATTAAAGACTGGAAACGAGCGTTTTGAGTTTCGTGCGGCAGTCGGTGGATTTTAATTTTGTATAATGTTTTCAAGCTAGACTATTACATAATTAGCCTATAATGTTCCCATTGTTAGGACAAAGTCCTCCTCTCTGTGAGAGGGAAGTCGTAATCCACTACGCGAGCTTAGTCCGTTTTGATAAAAGTCACATGCTTTCGAATTTTTGCTTCTAGGAAATGCCAGTTTCCTCACGATAACAATATACAATCAATGTAAACCTTCGAAGACTATTAAGTTGGATCCATGTGGGCTTTTTTTTTTGCTGGGAAATCATCCAATGACTGCTCCCGCTCTGGGTGGAGCGGAAGGGAGTGTCAGACTCTTACTGACTAAAACCCATCCATGTTCCTTCCGTAGCCCTTTATGTTCCGGGGTAGCGGTAACCCTTTCGGACAATCCCGCTTAATCTATGTGGGCTTGACATAGAACCCTGTCATAATCCTATGTGGCACAATCCTACAGATTAGATACAAACAGCAGTTAACGCTAACACGTAGTGTAGTGTCAGCCGTCCGGCGCCGGCTGCGAGGTGGGTGGATGGGCCTTGTTATCATTACGGGTAGAACTTGGATGTGACTAGTGCGTGAGCGAGGGGATTTGCACATGAAACTAGAGGCCTATGATCAGCAGTGGGTGAAGTCAGGCTGTGGTTGATGATGATGATCAATGCTAACTGCAACGTTTAAGAGAGGATATACGTATTTGTTGCAGTCATGACTTGGTGGATTTATATTAAAGTTTTTTGTCTGAAAAATTCCCTTTTAAATATGTATCTATTTTCCCAAAACTCTCGGTAAAGACCTACATGAACGTAGTGAACTTTAATTCAATAGATCTTTAAGAACATTTATCTTCCCACGCTTTTTTTCTTGAAAAGATTTAGAGATATTTTACGTAATTGGATTCTTTTTTTAGGGCAACCCTATTAACAAGTTGTTTGTCCTGTTATTGGATACTTATTAATTGGGGACGAGCGATAGACATAATTAAAAGTTTCCTGACCATAAGTTTACTTGAGTTTATCAAAACAAAATAGGTAGTAACTAGATGCTAGCACGCACATATACAGGTTGTAACCAAAAGGGTATATACATACAAAAGCACCAAACTGAACAACTTTTACTATGGGACCAACTCCGAAATCGCAAAAAAAACATCAGCTCGATAATCACTCTATACATTTTTGGTCACGTGCCTCGTCGAAATGTAGGGAACAGCTCATTTTTTTTTCACGACGACCAGTATGTGTGAATACTATGTACCTTCTATACAGCTACCTTTCACTGGATACGTCTTTCATTATTGTCTTGAAAGTGGCCTTTTTTTTTGAGGGTGGGAAATCATCAAATGACTCCTCCCGCTCTGGGTGTCAGACTTTTACTGACTAAAACCTATCCATGTTCCTTCCTTAGTCTTGTATGTTCTGGTGTATTGGTAACCCTTTCGGACAATCCCGCTTACCTTGAAAGTGCACGTTTTGACAATTCGTAAAAAGTAACGTTATCGACTACCCTTTCAAATACCCAATTGTCTAGCAGACCAACTGCTAGAAGCGGCCACTGACCACTCGTGGTAGCCGACTACCTTCATTTGCGCGGTACCAAAGGATGTGGCGCGCAACAGCCATCGATGGCTGTGGTCATCAGTCCGTTTGCGCGGAGCCTTAGCCATACTCGACTTCTAAAACCCCTATACAATCTTATAATAATAATGCAAAGAAAAAGGGGTAAAATACTAAACTATATTTAGAAATATAGTTTAGTATTTTACCCCTTTTTCTTTGCATTCCTTTCTAGACTAGAGTCTAGAAAGGAATTGAAGCCGATTTTCATAAAATAACCTTTTAACAAGATCCTCGACCAATTTACCTTCAAAATTCTTCAAATTACATTCTCATAGGTCTCTTCAATATCATTACTTGGTAATTCTATACGAAGCAGTGTTAGGTCTCTCCAGCACTAACTAGGCTACCTGGGAAGGTCGGGTGTTGAATGTCCGTGCGAATGTCACTTGATCCCTTTAGTTTTGAGTTACATACCACGCATGAGTAAGAATGATTGTGACTGTGTGTGTCCGTGAGGGTTTTTATGAAGTATGGCTTTAATTTTTGGGTTTTTCAGTTCTACGTACCACGATATCGTGTTTGCTAAAACTTAGTTTAAGGACAGTGTTAATGGCCGTAATTATATGAGAATTCGCTTGAAATATAAGACTTATTTATTTATTCTTCCACGACTTCATTTGTAAATATTAATATGTGAGGAGGTTCCTTTCCTGGAGGATCCTACTTCAGACACCATTTTTTTTTAAATAATATTTTTTTTTTTTTTAAATATTTTTTTATGGAATATTCAAATAAGTTTATGTAAAATAAATTAAATAACTTAACAAGAAGTTATAACTTTTTTCTCAGGTAATATTCACAGTCCATATTAGTTTAAAAATAATATAAATTATAATCTGTCTATTCTTGACCACACTGTGATCCTTATGTGGCGCCCTGAAATTGTACCTACATCTGGAATACCTCTCCTTTTAGATTTTACTAACATTTATAAACTTTGCTATCACCAATGCCGTAGAAAGCCGCCCAACAATTGCACACAGGTCTGTTACCCGAACAATAAGTAATTGATCGTGACTGGGACTTGCGCAAACGCACCTTAATACAGAATGGGCCGTAAATGTCGTTTAACGTTTGCGAAAGTTGTTTCGTTAATTAGTTTAGCAAGTACTTTTATTTCAAGTGTGGGTTTCGTCATTGTAAAGTACAAAATAATTTAATTACTTGAGTACCAAATTTTATTGCTTTTGGATACAGCCAACCGCACATAAGGGAGGACAATTTGACACTGACAGCGCCTTTATGTCGTAGTAGTAAGAGCGTATTTCTTTGTGCAAAAGTTAACACTGATGTGCGGTTGAATGTACAGTCGCCAGCACATCAAGTTACCACAATCCGTCAAATTTATTTGATAGTTTTTCATCTTTATTACATATGCATAAGGTTCATTTTCAATATTGGGAAAATTTGATGATGAAATATGGGATAGCTTGATGTGCTGGCGTCTGTACAAATCAGTCAAGTTGCAATTCTGTGATCTTTTCAGTAATATATCTGTGAAATGTGGTAATATGATCACATAGATTTTAAGGTTTATTGGTTAAAAAGTAAACTCTTTAATTGATAGAACGCTATTTCCAAATACCATAGACTACTATGCTTTGGCATGCAGGTTCCTCTACCCAATAATTTTCAAAATCGAATGTTGTTGAATCAATTTTTAACTCTCTTATAACTTTTTATCATTTAAAATCTCATTACTATCCGAGAGCTATCCAACCCCTATATGCGATACTCTGAACTCACTCTCACTTAAATTTTATACTCTATCTCTACCCAAACCACGATGCGAGCGATCGATTATTCAAATCAAGGGAGTATCCGTGTAGGCTATTGTTATAGTAAATTGAAAACCACGCAACGCTCCCTAACTGCACTATTTAGACTAACAATATAGCTTGTTTACGATAACCCGGCGAGCCCTTTCAAAGTAAGCAATGCGGGTAGTTATTTCACCGTGTGACAGATAACCGGCTTTATTATAATATACAGGTAGCGTTGATGCTCTGTTTGGAGAAGGGGTAAATTATCCTGTTGTATAGTGAAAGTTTTTTTTTGTCACCTACTATAGATATTACCACCATTATGCCATTTACTCGTTTGTTAAGGATCTCTGGTCTGTAAGATTTATAATTATACAAGGAGTACACCTTGTATAATAAAAATGTTTATTTGAAATGAGGTCAGTGTACTCATTAATTGAATAACCTGAGGGACTTAGGCTAATGGATGATACTTTAGGACGAATAATTCGGCGAGAAGTGTCGTGGAACACCCGGTTAGAACGAAATTCTTTTCGTTGTATATTATGTATTAATACAGATCCAGGCTGTTCGATCAGGGCACGCCACGATAGTGGCGGTAAGGCCCCTCTTTGAGGAGTGGCTAGAGAGGCGTCACAGCGCTCTCACCTACCGCCTGACGCAGGTCCTCACCGGACATGGATATTTCGGGAGGTTCCTGCACATCATCAGGCGAGAGGAAACGCCCGGGTATCACCACTGCGAGGATCGTCCAGAGGACACGGTAGAGCACACGGTGCAAACCTGCCCCGCTTGGGCCGAGCACCGCCGTGTCCTCGTAGAGGCGATCGGCGGCGGCGACCTCTCGCGCCCGGCCCTGGTGCAAGCCATGGTCCGGGGCGAGAGGGAGTGGGAGGCAGTCACCTCCTTCTGCGAAAAAGTCATGCTCGCGAAGGTGGCGGGATGGGAGAGAGAAAGGTCCTCCCATCCCAGCCGCCGCAGGAGCCACGTGACGACTCCCGGCCACCGTAGGCGCGGGCCTGCGGACGGTGAGTAATGGGTGACTCACCGTCCGATCAGCACCAGGCCCGTGCCGGACGGCGCGTATATGTTCCACGCGCGCCTCAAAGAGATGTCAGCATATGAAGGGGCCCCTCAGGGCCAAGCCTGCCGGGTAAGCGGGATTGTCCGAAAGGGTTACCGCTACCCCGGAACATAAAGGGCTACGGAAGGAACATGGATGGGTTTTAGTCAGTAAGAGTCTGACACTCCCTTCCGCTCCACCCAGAGCGGGAGAAGTCATTGGATGATTTATCAGCCTGAAAAAAAAAAAGTCTGTTCGATCGCGAGTTTTTCCCCAAACTCGATAGATGGCGTTGTACCGTTTGGGTATTTTGCTGAATCACGGTATTAAGAGTCGCCGCGATTATACACTCGGCGTCACAAAAATCGCACCTCTTCGAAAATAAGTTTAAAATATGTCCCGCCAGTAACGAATACATTAAACCCAATTAATATTGGTACCTATCAATTGAAAGTATGTTTAACGACCTTTAAATTAACAACAGTTAGAATTCCTAAACACAACAGATCTCATTAGCACGTAACGTTAAAAAAAATGTTGTCAAAATACGCATTGCAACGGCCACTAATTGCACCTCCCTACAAGGGTGTAAAACGGGCGACCCGGGTTAAATGTGGGTCATTCGCTATTCAACCTTTGAAGTGAACTCACGTGAACAGCTACAGCAAGAAAAATACCCTAGAAGATGGATACCACTGCAGATGAAGCCGCTCAAGTCATTGCACTACTGCAATCGGGGATGCGGCAATGTGATGTTGCTCGGCAACTGAACTTGAGTCGTTTTGCCGTTCGACGAGTGTTCCAACGCTTCCAAGAGACTGGTGGCTATATCCGGAGACGTGGATCTGGAAGACAACGGTGCACATCCGAAAGAGACGATCGCTTCATTGTTTCGACGTCTTTACGTAATCGGTTCTCCAATGCTGTTGAGCTGCAACAACAATTGCGATCAGCTCGCAGAACTTCTGTAAGCGTCTCCACGATTAGAAGAAGAATGCGGGAGAAGAAAATTGGAGCTCATAGGGCTGCTACAGGGCCAAAATTGACTGCACAGCATAGGAGAGACCGGTTGCAATTTGCCCGTGACCATGTGGATTGGACAATAGACCAATGGAGGGCTGTGCTCTTCTCGGATGAGACGAGGGTGTGTCTTTTCTGCAACGACAGGCGTCGAAGAGTGTATAGGAGGCAAGGGGAACGATTCGCACAAGCCTGTATTCAAGAGACAGTGGAATACGGGGGCGGCTCGTGCATGTTCTGGGGGGGCATGTCAATCGACGGTAAAACGAACCTTGTGTGTCTTTCTCGGACTGGAAGTGCTCGCGGGCAAGGGTCACTGACTGCTGCTCGGTACATAACAGAGATCTTAGAGGAGCAGGTTGTCCCTTATGCGGGTTTTGTTGGCAGTGGGTTCACGTAAATGCACGATAACGCCCGCTGTTACACCGCTTTAATTGTAAGAGACTACCTGCAAGAAGTTGGAATCCCTGTTATGCGCTGGCCGGCGCAAAGTCCAGACCTGAACCCTATTGAGCATCTTTGGGATGAACTGAAACGGCGAGTACGGGCTCGTGATCCTGCCCCACCACTCTCCAAGACCTCCAAGATGCCGTCGTTGCAGAATGGGACAACATTCCTCAAGAGACTGTTGTCACATTAATTAAGTCCATCAGAGAACGCATGGAAGCAGTCATCAGGGCTAGGGGGGGTAACACTAGGTTTTAAGTTGTTTTTAAGGACTTTGTTGTAATTTTTGCTGATAAAATAAAATTTAACTTTTTAATCATTTGCATTAGCTTGCTTTTTTTTATTCCCTGGTAAACAAAAAACCAAATCCATTGATTTATTCTGAAATTTAAATAAATTGCCTTTCCAATGATACCTTATAGTCATATGTCTACCATTGATTAATAGGGTTAAAATGACTTTGAAGGGAATTCTTAAAGAGGTGCGATTTTTGTGACGCCGAGTGTAGTATAAAATTAGAACAGAAATATTTTTTTGTATCCGCATTGAATGATTTGTTTTATTTGAATGACATCTTCGCGCAGTTGTCAAGTGTCGAACACAGGCAGAGACAAACAGTTTTGACACTTAGAACTGACTTTCCCGGGCATACCGCTTGTATACTGTAATTACAGAAACAATTAAGAGCCATTGTGTTTCGCGTAGTTGTGCGTTCTGGCAATCAATGGGTTAATGCATTTTGAATAATGAAAATTACACTGAAACTGACAGAAATCTGTCAGTTTTCTGCTACTCCTTTTTTCCCTTTCTCCCTACTTTGATGGGATGAGTGAGATGGGTGAATTACACCCTGTTCCTCATACCTCTATGCAGCCATTTAAGTCTAGTCAGTAGGTGCCTGTCTTAAAACCATTAACTCCACATTTTGTCAGCACTGCCACCAATCTGAATATCTCTCTAGACCCTCGATTGAGGAATTATATTAAAAGCTACCTGCCGTCTAATCGCTCAATGGCGGGAATTGACAAATCAAAAGCCAGAGGTATGCGTAATCAAACTGTCCGGGACAGTGCTCCCGTGTGGTCGCCTCACAAAGCACGCGTCGGCTTAGTCCGGGACTCGTAATTAGGAGCAGGACAATCGGGTTTTCGAGTCTAGAGCGTGGACACCCTAATTCGGTCCGCTAGTCGGCTTAATCTGTTTGGATTTTTGAAATGTCTCGTGTTTTTGTGGGATACGGGAGTTTTCATAAATAGTAGTGTAGAGCCTTTAACTGCATCTTTGTAACATATAATGGAACCTATAAGGGTCTTGACGCAGATCGTCACTTTCGCAAAATGTCACCGTGGCAAATTTGGTCACTTTCGCAAAATGTCACTTTCGCAAAATGTCATTTTCGCAAAAGGTCATTTTCTCAAAACGTCATTTTCGCACAAAGTCACTTTCGCAAAACGTCATTTTCGCAGAATGTCATTCAAGCCATTTTTTGCTGAGGAGTGACCCAATGCTAACACTGCAGAATCGGGTAAGTAATTTATTAAAAATATACAAAATTCGTCAGTGAAATTTTTATTACTCACTTAACTACATACATTGTAAGTACTTATAATCATTGTCCGGTAAGCAAAAAGAAGCAGTCAGTATTTATTTGTTATTTTTAGGAAAAAAACAAATTTTTTGTAGCAACAATGTATGTAGTTAAGTGAGTAATAAAAATTTCATTGATGAATTTTGTATATTTTTAATAAATTACTTACCCGATTCAGCAGTGTTAGCATTAGGTCACTCCTCAGGAAAAAATGGCTTGAATGACATTCTGCGAAAATGACGTTTTGCGAAAGTGACTTTGTGCGAAAATGACGTTTTGAGAAAATGACCTTTTGCGAAAATGACGTTTTGCGAAAGTGACATTTTGCGAAAGTGACCAAATTTGCCACGATGACATTCTGCGAAAGTGACGTTCTGCGTCAAGACCCCTATAAGTAAGCCGCATAATGACGAGACAAACATTAATTTGTATTGAGAAGAGAAAAGAAAACAGTGGGAGTGATTAATACACTCAAAAAAAGTGGACGATCACTTGTATGGTTCCACTAAAATCAATCTGCCTAGCCATTTCCCAACTATGTAGGGGTCGGCTTCCAGTCTAACCGGATGCAGCTGAATACCAGTATTTTGCATGGAGCGACTGCCTATCTGATCTCCACAACCCAGTAACTGGGTAATACGATACCCCTTGGTAAGACTGCCTGTGTGACTTTCGGGCTCTGACTACCCGTAACGACTGTCGAAGATCCACGAATGACAGCCGGGACCAACGGTGGTATGGTTGCACTAAAACATGTCAAAAATTGGAGTAGATAGCGAGAAATCAAACCCGAACTCAAACTCAAAGTATTTATTTCAAATGTACCAATTACAGGCATTTTTGAATTGTCAAACCGTGAGGCGAATCAGATCAGCTCCTAGACAAAAACCTTCTTGAAGACCACGACCGGAATCTTTTTTTTCGCACTCTTGTCAGTGCGAAAAAAAAGATAACATTTACAATAACAAAGTTACTGAAGGTTACCAACATCCTTCAAATGAACTACAAAAATTAAAAGGTTAAGATACAAACGATATTCAATATTCTCAAACCAATGAATATTCTTAAAGAATTATGCTAAATGGAATCCAATTAAGAAACAAATTGATTATTTTATCTTTGAAATCTTAGTGTAGGGCCCTTAATTTTTAAATGTTATATAATTTGATTTAAACAGTCTGATGGGGTTATCATTTACCTATTTGTGATACGACTGAACTAGTTCTAACTTAAATGCTAGGTTCTATTAATGGTCAATGGGTCCGAAAGGGTTACCGCTGCCCCGGAACACAAAGGGCTAAGAAAGAAACATGGATGGCTTGTAGTCAGTAAAAGCCTGACAACCCCCTTACGCTCCACTCAGAGCGGGAAGAGTGTGAGTTATTTGATGATTTCCAATCCTTAAAAAAAAAAACTTCTATTAATAATAGGGATATACAGAGTTGATATGACAGGGGGACATTAAATTACACTACGTATACTATACGTGTTTAGTATTAACTCGGTACGGTATAAAAATAAAAAGTACCAAAAATGAGGTTTTTTATTTTTTCAAAAAAACTTAATAGCTTACAAATCAGAGTAAAACGCAACCAAATAAAAACTGACCTTCTAACGCAGCGGCACCGACGCGCGCGCGCCGGAGCGCTGTAAACTGTTAGGAAAGATACATCGTGTTCAAACGGGCGCAAAAACTTAAAAAAACAGTTGCGACTGAACTACTGCTCCTATTTAATTGATTTTTGGTACAGACCTTGAAATGGTCCCTAGTATAAGCTGTTTAAAGGAAAGCGCCTCTGTCGTATCAACTCTGTATATAGGGAAGTAACTACTGGGTCACAGACCTCCTCCCGGGAACAGTGCGGGTTGGTGGATAACAAGAGAACCACCCTTTCATTTTTATTTGAACATCTTAAAATACAATTTCTTATCTATGCCCGTCAGAGAACACGCATTGCATGGCAGATTGTATGTGTTTACTTGACACACAAAAATGTTTTCTAGAATCATATTTTGACTTTTTAACATTAAATACCTATCAGTTTTTTGCTACTCAAAAAATTGGATTTGAAAGAAAAGAATTGCTTTTCTTTTGAGAACTTATCTTTAAAAGCATTTTCAGTTCAGTCGGTATCAAAAAATAACATGAAAATCCTTGTAAAAACATGATATAGCTAAAAATCGTTTTAAGTTGAAATGAAGCGTATGTGGAAAATGTTTTTCGACGACAAAGTATGAAGTCATCGTAGAAAAAAGGCCTTTCTTGGAAATTTTATAGAATTTTCACGTACAGTTTTCATTTCAATATCGGAAGAATTACAAGAAAAAACGTCGGTAATACAGACAATTGCTAACATCTGCGCTCTCGAATTTAAAATTAAACGTTTGCACTTATACATATATGTATGTTTTCTTTGCTCCTGAATGAATTTGTAAAACAAAACACTAACTTTACAGTTGAAGATTCTAGAAATTTTAGTAGTCCCCGGCACTCTCAGATTAAGAAATAGCAAAAATAAACAAATCCTGGACAATGTTTAACAAGAAAACAGAATAAGCAATCAAAACGTTAAAGAAGATTCGTTTAATTAAACTTAAAGTGGACAATTAACCTTTTCGAAGCATCGAGTCATTTAAACGAGTAATGAAAACATTCTCCCAGGCAAATGGCTACAGTTTTTTTTTGTTAATTAGCATTTGATTTTGGAGTCACAAGATAATAAGGAAACCATCCTAAAAAGTCAGCTCAAGGTCATACTAAAAATATTGATTTTTCCTTTTAGTACTACTGGTTTAGTTAATTACTTTTCATACTATTTATTGTTTAGAATCGTCAACTGAACAGACAGTTCAGCTGCTGGGGAGCGCCACTTTTTTCCAACTAAAGCACTGTGAAGTGGTGAAGGGCGGACGTTTCGGGAGTCTTTTTTTTTTTTTTTTTTTTTCGTTTCGGGGGCTGTAACTTGGATGTTCTTTGTGAGATGATTTTCAGCCTAGTTTGAATAAATGACTTATGATTTTATTTTTAGGTCACATCATTTGAGGAGAGGTCATCTTTATGTACAGAGGCCAGCACATCAAGTTACCACAATCTGTCAAATTTATTTGATAGTATTTCAACTTTATTGCAAAGACATAAGGTTCATTTTTAATTGAGAAAATTGGACATTTAAGGATCGCTTGATGTGCTGGCGTCTGTACAGTTTTTATGGTATCAAAAAGTAAAAAAAAATATATTAATTTATTATAAACTACTACACAATGCGGTTTATATGAGTTCAAAGTCGTGCTTTCCATTGTTACTGAAGAATGCAATTATTGGCTTTTGCAATAGTATTTAGAGGAGCTAATAGTTAGAATAGGTTAAAGGTTATATGAAGCAATAGGCCAATAATGCAGGAGGCATTCTTAGGCGCCATTACGACCATTAACTCTTGTCTCAAGACGATTAAATGTATTTTAGTTTGTTCGAAAGGATTTTTAAAATACTATTTTTATGGCAATAAGCTAATCCCCTCTTACACGTTTTACACATACATGGCGATGGTGTACTATTAGTATAACACTGCCTAACCTTTCAGGCCTGAAATTGTGTTGTATTTTTGATATATATTTCCGTCTATTTATATATTTCTTCATAAAATATACGTCACAAAATAAGGTTTCATAAATAATTTAAGCTTGCTTAGAAAGTTACATGACAAATTGTAATGGTCCGATCTATATAAGGCTTTAACTGTCAAGTATCGATTCGACTTTGTAAATAGGCTAAAAATATTTGCATGAAAAAGCTCTTAGCTTTAGAGAGTTAGTAAACAAAATGCCTTCGGATGAAGAGGATATTTATGAGCAAAAGTTATGTGAAAACGTGCTTAGTAAACTGGTAGTTGTTAAGCTGTGAGATCTAGAAGGAATCTGGCCGTGCCACCGCCAGGTTGAGCAAAAAAAAAGCATAGCCGTAGAATACTTTTCTCAAAGCCAATTAAAACATTTTCGACATTAAAACTCATTAAATATCAACAAATAAATCTTTCGGAAAAATTGGCGTGATATTATGTTTTACTACTAAAATGTGTCTGCTGAAATAGTAACAAACAAATAAATCCAACCTAGACTGTCAATGGACAGTAATATAAATTAGAACAATATAATTCCAATGAAATGGCCCTACCTCCGTCTATTTATATGGTTCATTTTAGTTAAATTTCACGTTTCCTGAGCTCAAAATTTCAATGGTATTGTTGTAAAACATCGTTTTGAGCACGCTACTATAACAATTACTCGTAGGCCCATTTGTGGAGGAGCACTTGACATTTTGTTCTATTGTGTTACGTCCTATTTCCATTTCTATTCTTATTCAAGTATATTTTACGGTATATTGAAATTGAAATAGATCTATTTCGTATTTCATTCCTAAGCGGTTGTTTTGTTCAGTAAAAGTAATTCTTGCAATTGTTCACCTGCTAAATTGAGTTCTTTTTAAATGACTACAAAACAGGAGGAAGTTCTAAATTTGACTACTTATTTTTTTTTGGTTTGTCCTTGAATGAGTTTCTATGAAGTAATAATGAGTTTGAATTTATCATGGTTTTCTTCTCTATTTCAGATATACGATACGACAGAGAATACGAGGCCGAAGAAATGGTCATCGAAGTTGAAGCTCAACACATCAGGAAACTCAAAGACATCAGAAAAGTCTCCAGAAAGCCCGTACATGTACGGAACCATCAGTGGGCCAGGAGGATCAGCGCTGTCTAAATCAATGAAGTACGCTGAGACCTGGCTTTATGGGTCCGTGAGGACCCAAACCCCACCTATGCGACCCAGCGTCTTCTCCGCTTACCCAGAAGTCTCTGGTCCTGTTCTTATAAGTACACCTCAAAAACCTACACCACACAACTATGCTGTCATACTATGTTCCTGTCCTGAGTACCTGAATGGTACAAAGAAAACCAGCTCAACCAAAGTCAGTATTTGTAAGAAATGCAAGGGATCTCGTTTGCCATTAACTATAGCTGATAGCCCGCAATTGTTGGTCGGGGGAACGGTAAGAGGTCCTCAAGTTAGCCGTGAATCTGGCTTGCTTAGAGCTGGGACAGTTAGAGTACAAGGTTCGAAGGCGCGCCCTACTATACTTAAAGCTAATGGAGATACGGACCCCTATGATTTGATGAGAAGGAACAGATTAGCACCTCCACATGAAGCTCGTATAGGAAGTCAGTTTTCAACTACACGATTACGAGCCAAAAGTATAAGTCCATGCAGGGTGAAGACTAAAAAGCCAACAAGCCCAGAGACACTTCGTAAAAATAGAAGTAAATCTGTGAGCCGAGTAAACGAGATATGGGTTGAAGAAGACGCTAACACAAGTAATGACACAAAGAAGTCAATATTATCATGCGATATCAATCCCTATGACTTGGTGAAATCTAACGGCACTTCGAAATCTTTAGTCGAAATTGAATTTGATGACGATTTTGGACACGTGTTTCAAGAATCTATGAAAAATAAAAACTTACATTCCTCAAGTAAATCTAAATCAGATTCAAGTGTGAAAGCTATAAGTGGTCAACGAATAAGAGTTTCTGATGAGTCGAAATCAAATAATATAGATGATGTTTATGACCCCGTTGACTATGATCTCAAATCCTATGAATCAAAATCGCAAGAGATATCTCCGACTTTGTCACTGCCAAATATTAAGAATGAAAATAAGAAATCAGCATCTGTAAGTAAGAGTTCGAGTAAGAAAATGTTAAGCATATCCACATCAAACCGGGCTAAACAAAAAAGTGTTTCTCCAAAACGTCCACCGAGAAGAATAAGGAACATAAAAAATGATGACGACAGTGAGAGTGATAATCAAAGAATAACAGAAAGAAGTTCCAGCAGGAAACCTGACAACCACTCTCGTAGCTCTAAGCTTAAGAATCAGAATACGGATACAATCAAATCAATTTTGAAAAAGCCAAGAAATTATGATACTGTTGAGTATACCCCAAAACAAGAAGCAACCAACGAATCTTCTGATAACAAAAGAGTTAACACATCGTTGTTTTATCTCCCTAAACCTAAAGACAAGATGGCTATCAATTCTCATAACATGCTACACCGAAAACGAGTTCAGTTCTTAGTTGAGAACGAAGAAACAAAAGTTATTTATACTGCAGAGTTTAATCTTGAACAAAATATTACAAAAGAAGTTCCTGCTGAAGTGCTTACTTCGAGCATTGAAACTGAAGAAGACGTGGTAGCTGAAGGTGACATTGTAAGCCATAGTTTGGACGAATCGTGTGAGAAGTTGTCGGAATTGATTAGCCAAACAGTAGCACAAAACGATATAGAAACATATGAGCATGTACTATTGCATACAAATACATTTGAAACCGTTGTTGAAGAAATCCCTGAGCCAGTATCAGAAGTTTCGCAGCAAACCACAAGCGTTGAAATTGTAGACAATATCAATAAAGAAGGTACCGTGTAGTAGCATTTGCTTTAAACATAATGCTTTTATTATTATTATGTTATTTATTTTTGAGTTTTTACTTATTATTTATTTGCTTTCAGATAACAACATTCCAAGAATACCGGTGCTGCGTCGGTCCGAATCGGAACGTATTCCACCAACCATATCAATAGCACCTCCGAAGTTCTTAGACACGATGGCTCTGCGACCAAAAAGTAAACATGGACACACAAGCCAAGTCTTTTTAACGTCTGTCTTAGAAAATGAAATATGCAGTCCAAATCATTATGAGTTTAGCCAGTCAAACACGACTCCTGAAGTAACTCCGCCGACAGCAACGATTCAATACAACGAGAGCATTGAATCAGGGAATTTAAGTGACAGTAGTGATATTACACGAACAATTTTGACTAACTTACGCCGTGGAATATCAGAATCCCCTGAACCACCACCTCGGCTCAAATCAAAGGAACGTACAAAATCTAAGAAGCATAATTACGTCAAAACACGTTTTGTCCGTAACAACTCTTCTAGCTCCACTAGTGACGAATGGTCTGATGCTAATGATTACGAACAAAAAACGATCTTACGTGTAAAGCAATTTGACTCAGATACCGACGAGCCAAAATCTGCTTCCGGTATACTGAGGTCCTCAGAAAACGAGCCTAGAAAAACTTCCATACAAATAAATGGTAACGAGTGCTACTCAACTATGAATGTGAGCTGTGATACGCCCATTTACTTATCCTCTGTCGTTGTCAATGATGATTATGGAAACACGTGCAATACATACCAGACAGGTACCACTGTTACAATAAGTGTCGGAACTCCACTAAAAGAAGTAAAGAAGTCAAAGAGTCAGATTTACATAGGTGCTGTGCTCTCTCAACAAGCTGAAAAGAATTCAGAAGCGAACACTTATGAGGAATATTATGCTGATAAAAACAAAGATGATTGTTATGGCTCCCGAGATCAGAACACTTCAAATGATCTATCTTCAATACTAAACGATCCTGTCGAAGCTGTTAGAAGAAATTTAATTCCACACGTCTGTGGTAAAAAAGATGATTATTCTGATTGCCAACAAACTCCTGATATTCAACCAAATAATGGCAATGTTGTCACAAAACTTTTCGATGATCCTTTCTTTGCTCATCTTGCCGAAGGTTTGGATTCAGATTTGGTTAAAAAGTTAATAGAAAACTCTTTGATAAAACTCCAAGAAACTAAGAACTCAGAAGGGACAGACAGCAGTGAAATGACTATAGAAAAGCTTATAGAAAGTTCGTTGAAAAATTTGAAAGAAGAAAGTGTCAAGGAAGGAGACAAGAAAGAGGAAGTGAAACCAAAGAATGAGAATAGTGCCAAAGACGATGAGTCGAATAACCAAAATATAAACGACTCATCCGTCTGCCCTGAGAATGAAGATAATAGCTGCTCTGCTCCCTATGAAAGTATGGAGTATGAGAGCGGTGCTATGGGAGTTTTTTCTGATCTCGAGCCAATGTCGGACTGCTATAATGCTTCGGCGAGTGAGTTGTCTACTGAAGACGATACGAATTCAACGAGATCGAAATTTTATCAAATGTTGGTCGACGCCGCGTTGTGTGACATTGAAATTTCAAATAATACTGACGATGATCATCATTACGAATCCATTCGTTTGAACAGTGATCCTATATACGAAGAGATTGGAGACATGCCACCGCCTTTGCCCGTTAACCCGCCCCCGAATTCTCTGATGATTTTAGACGACGAAAAACGTAGTGGATCACGTTCAATATTTGAAGGCGCGTCGAAATACGATATTTTGTCGTATTTGGTAGATGCTAAAGAAAGAGGTATTGATGATGAAGAAACTTACATAACAAGTTACGCTACTCATAATAATTCATCGAATATGTTAGAAGAATCAAAAGACAAAACTAATAACAGTGAAATAATTAATACACATCACAGTAGTAACACGAGTCACTTATCAAATGCATCAGACTCAAGTGAAGATAACTCGCTTATTATTAATCATGAGACGTTGGAAAAAGCCGTGATTTGCAAAAAGACATCGGCAGAAATCGAAAGAAATGACTCTGGCGTTGGTTCGGAGACGAGTAAGTCTTCAAGAAGTAGACTTCAAGGTAAAACGTCTCCTTGTAATATGATACATGATAAGGATACGCCTATACATCTCTGTGAGGATTGTGACACTGCTGTAGAAACTCAATTAACAGAGCAAGGTAAGTCAACATTCTGTTGCATTGTAATTTATGCTTTATCAAAAACTGATTTTTGTTAATCATATTTCTAACATTTAGGTTCAATATACGCTCCATTAGTATGCAGAAAGTGTGCCAAAAAAAGAGCAGAGAGGAAAGAAATTATCACGGAAATAGTGGAAACCGAAGAAAAGTATGGCCGAGATTTGCAAATCATTCTTGAAGAGTTTTACAAACCGATGTTGGTAGCTGGTCTACTCAACCACGAACAACTCAGCGCCATTTTCTTGAATGTTGAAGAACTTATAGAGAACAACCAAGTTTTATCTGAGAAGTTAAGAGACGGACTTGAAATCGCGGTGGACCAAGGAGATGAGGTAAGGTTTTGTCTGCTATGTATTGATATATGCTATGCTGAAGATTCATTTCCAGCCCTTTAGTTATTTTATTTATTTATCCTTAACAGAGACGCCATTACAGCAATTACACCAACGGAGCAAAAAAATACTTTATGTGGGTTCTACCATCCATCCTGCATCGACATCGATCGGGTGGCAATGCATAAGGCTACTTTTCCAGTTCCATACCTCCATCCATGTAGCGCTCATTCATTGAGATTTTTCAGATCCATTAAATTTTCAAAGTAAATACATTCAATCTCATGACGTGTAATCCTGCCTGACAGGAAAAAAAAAAGATTCTGTAACCAAAGCATAGAATTTGAAAATTGTAGATTTTCAATCAAAGTCTTTACACACATCTTACCTGAAGTAATTTGGTTATTTTTACCAGGATCTCTTGACTGTGAACGTTGGAAAAATCCTGCTGGAGTGTTCAGGCATGCTGACAGCGTTCCAGTCGTACTGCGTGAAGCAAGCTGGTGCTGCCCTTCTGCTGGCTGGTCTCGAGAAGGAGAAAGAACTCCTGAGGATATTCTTGCGCGTCTCGCAGATGGAAAACACCGTTTTGAGGAGGATGAATCTAAACTCATTTCTCATGGTAATTTATGGTTATTTTTTCCTTTCTCATTCGTATTCCTGAAACAGAAAATTTAATTTATAAAACTTTAGCACAACGAAATCTTTGAACATAAAACATTCAATCAATCTGCCTAGCCTTTTCCCAACTATGTACTATGACTGCCTATTTGACCTCCACAACCCAGTAACTGGGTAATACAATACCCCTTGCTAAGATTGGCTGTCAGACTTTCGGGCTTCTGACGACCCGTAACGACTGTCAAAGATGCACAAATGATAGCCGGTACCAATGGTTTAACGAGCTTTCCGAGGCATGGAGGAGTCTCGTACCCATCCACTGCCAACCCCGGCAAGCATAGCTAAGCCACGTTATTTACTTAAATTCCAGGTGCCAGTACAACGCGTGACAAAATATCCCCTCCTTCTTTCGCGGCTGTATCGCTCCACAGCCGCCTGCGCAACTGAGCGGGAAGACGTGAAGTCAGCTCAACGTTGCGTAGAATGCAGGCTCGAAGAAATCAACACGGCAGCTGCAGCCGCTGCCGCTGCAGCAAGAGATGTGCCGCTGTGGAGACGACTCGCAGCTGCACGAAGAACTGCACATGACCTCCATGTGGCTGACATCAAGCTGAGGAAGATGGCTGTCGATATCCTGGACTGGAATCATGATGACGCCAGGTGGGTAACAGCTGATGTTCTCTGTTCTAAAAGTCTATGAGATGAAGAACGAATAAATGAAGAACATTTTGTTAGCCATTTTGCAGTTGATGACCAAATAAATCTCAATTCACGTTCCCAACAACAAGACCTATTAGAGCTCCCGCGAGCAGTTGATTTATTCATAAAATCAGCTCGACAGATAATTGAGGCATTTAGAAAATTACTACTTAGCAAAATTTCGCCTATCACACAATGTCATTACGATGGCGAGATTACGCGTCCATATTTTATGAGATTTAAATTGTCCACCGTTTTCTCGAACAGCCACTTACGTAACAATGAAAGCATCTAAGAATGTTTTAGCGAATGTCAAAGATTTTCAGGGGAATCTTCTTTTTCATAAAGATAAACATTAGCCTTAGCTCTTTGTATAATTGTGGATGTTTCGGCAAATTGTAGCCTCGGTACATTTAGTTCTATTGGTGGATAGTATAAATGATCCCATTACTATATCCATTGTGGGACGCAGGGCCGTTTGATGGTCTAAGTTGTAAACTTTGATTAAATTTTAGATGTCTCTTTTCGTTGAGTAAACCTATTTGGAGGCTGAGGAAAGTGTCGATATTGGTTTGCGTAAGTCTTAACACAGGAACTCGTAGAATGTTCAGTTTGAAAGATTATTTTCATGACTAGCACTCATATTTAAAAGGCGAAGTTTTGTGAGAGAGTGTTTGTATGTTTGTTAGTTCTTCACCAAAATCTATTGAGCGGCTCTGGATGAAATTTGGCAAAAAGATAGACTATAATCTAGATTAATACATAGGATACTTTTTACCCCGTTACTACGTTCCCGTGGGATTCTTTCCGAGATATACGCGGGAACAGTCGCGGGCAGAAGCTAGTTTAAAATAAGATAAACCTATCTAAAACCTCGGGTTATTTATGTAATTCTACGGCATGGCAGAAAATGACGCCATTTTAGTATAGGGGAAGTCTTTAAATAATCTTTAAAACAGTTCCATAAAACTTGAAAAAGGTCTCATAGCTCACTATTAAAAATAAATCTCCAGTAATCACTTCCATACTTTTATTACGGCCTCTTAACTCTTATTACTTGCACCATAAAGCTGATAATCGCTGCTTTAGTGGTACTAACAGCGACAAGTGCTATTCAACAGTGCTTGTTACGACTAAAGACTTTCACAAATACGTGGTAATTATACGTGTATAATAGACAGAATGGTTTTTAAGTAATTTTATTGTTAATTGAAAAATATGTTAGTCGAGGGTCTTCGAGAAGTTTCAAAAATTAGTTTCATATTGATCGTGGGAAATCATCAAATGACTCCGCCCGGTGCAGAAGGGAGTGTCAGACTCTTACTGACTAAAACCCATCCATGTTCCTTCCTTAGCCCTTTATCTTCAGGGGTCGCGGTAACCTTTTCGAACAATCCCGCTTACCCCTAAACGAGTCTGGAAGAGCATTATTGGAAGGGTTTTAAAAGCGAACGCAACTCCAATGTTTTATGTGATCTAAAATGTTTATAGAGGGTGTGCACGAAAACGCTAAATTCAAATAGGGTTTACGGTTTCGGAACGGTAGTCAATGTTGTCATTCCAATTGAATTGGGTGATTTGATTTTTGAGTCAATTGATTTCTGATCCTGTTCTGAAACAGTGTAAGTATAGTTTTTAAAAAATGTGGAAGGAATAATAGGGAAATTAATATAATATTTTGGAATATCGAAACAGTAAATCAATGTCTTAAAAACATCAATTTGCTCCTTAGTTATGTAAATTATACTCAGGGTGAATTTCACCAAAGAAACTAAACGCGATCAGTCCGTCTAAACCACATTCAAGAGCTGTTACTGTCATTTTTGTTTGGGAATATGGATACTTTTTTTTTGGGGCTGGGAAATCATCCAATTATTTCCCCCGCTCTGGGTGGAGCGGAAGGGAGTGTGAGACTCTTACTGACTAAACCCATCCATGTTCCTTCCTTAGCCCTTTATGTTTCGGGGTAGCGGTAACCCTTTCCGACAACCCCGTTTAGGAACTATGGACACTGACAACTCTTTTACGCAGTTTAGTTGAGCTGACTGCGTTAAGTTTTATTGGTGAAATCAGCCCTTAGAAATAAAGTACAAAGTATAATTTTACATACATTTATCAATTTACAAAAAAGTCACGTATATCAATTGCAGAGGTTTATGGATAAACGATTTCAGTAGCTATTAGATATCACTTTAGGTAAAGCAAGCGTTTTTGCAATTTTGTTGCGCGCAACTTGGAAACTACTGAACGTAGTTTAATGGGTCTTGCTTTGTAACTTACATCTAGAGTGAACTGAATAGTTTGTTTTATGTGTATAATCAAAATACGAGTAAAGCTGTGGGAAATGATGGAATCGCTGTTATCTAGGTGTCTGTTTTTGAATCAAGAATACTACTGAAATCTTATATATAAAATTATCGTGTCACAATGTTAGTTACCATACTCCCTCGAAACGGCTTGACCGATTTATATGGAATTTTATTTGCATATTCAGTTGGTCTAAGAATCGGCTACTATCTATTTTTCATACCCCTAAGCGATTATGTAGGGTAGGTAGGTACGGTAGGGGTAGGGTAGGTACGGTAGGTAGGGAGCGTAGGTAGGTATCATAATTAAGGCAGGACATCGTCTGACGGGACAGCTAGTAAAATTTATAAAACTATTTATGACTCCGCCATTTTGAAATGAGCACAATAATTACAAACTAAAGAATTTTGTACAGACTTCAAAAAAGGAGGAAGTTCTCAATTCGACTTTTTTTTCCAATGTTTGTTACCTCAGTTCTTTGGACTGGAAGAACCGATTCGATGATTTTTCTTTATTTGAAAGCTGGTGCTTCCCGTGTGGTCCTATTTCAATTTAGTCTGGCAATGGCATCCATGAGAAAACCATATAAGTCCCCTAAAACATTTACTTTCTTCTGTTTTTTAATATTTGTTGTTATAGCGGCAACAGAAATATATCATCTGTGAAAATTTCAACTGTCTAACTATCACAGTTTATGAGATACAGCCTGGTGACAGACGGACTGACGGACAGCGGTCTTACTAATAGAGTCCTGTTTTACCCTTTGGCTACGGAACCTTAAAACTGTATACAAACTCTTTCGTAAGGATGTGACTATTCCTCGTAGAGGCGATCGGCGGCGGCGACCTCTCGCGCCCGGCCCTGGTGCAAGCCATGGTCCGGGGCGAGAGGGAGTGGGCGGCAGTCACCTCCTTCTGCGAAAAAGTCATGCTCGCGAAGGAGGTGGCGGGATGGGAGAGAGAAAGGTCCTCCCGTCCCAGCCGCCGCAGGAGACGCCCCGGGCGTCGGGAGCCACGTGACGACTCCCGGCCACCGTAGGCGTGGGCCTGCGGACGGTGAGTAATGGGTGACTCACCGTCCGATCAGCACCAGACCCGTGCCGTACGGCGCGTATATGTTCCACGCGCGCCTCCGCTACCCCGGAACATAAAGGGCTATGGAAGGAACATGGATGGGTTTTAGTCAGTAAGAGTCTGACACTCCCTTCCGCTCCACCCAGAGCGGGAGCAGTCATTGGATGATTTCCCAGCCTTAAAAAAAAAAAAAAAAGGATGTGACTATAAACATTAAGACAGTAATTTTGAGGGGAGGGCCCGGTTATCGTAGTTTATCGCTACTTGTATGTGTGATCAACAATAAACGAATATTTCGTTTATCACTACAGAGTATAAAACAAAGTCGCTTTCTCTGTTCCAGTTCCTATATCCCTATGTATGCTTAAATCTTTAAAACTACGCAACGGTTTTTTTTAATAGATAGAGTGATTCAAGAGGAAGGTTTATGTGTATAATTTGTTGACATATTTTGCGGGCAAAGCCGCGGGCGGAAGCTAGTCTAAATAATAAACTCCAAAAGCACGACATCAAATAAAGCTAATTAAAATGAGATGAATGCCAGACATATATCTCATTTAGCAAGTAATACACTGGAGTGAAATTTATGTTTTGGTGCGGAATTTATCACGCGGGTGGAACAAGAAACGTTGTTGTGACGTCACATGCCATAACACATAATGTTGCCAACAGCTAGCGAATTAAGCTGGAGATGAAATAATTTTAGATGTGTTGTGCTGTGGTTTTGATGTGAGAGCAAAATTTAAAGACTAAATTTTAGCATGTAGGTATGTTGGTTTATGTGGTTTTTCTTTTAAGATTATTATTTGAAAAACAATGTATTGCTTTATTATCAGGCAACACAAAATAATGAACTAATGCTATTATTAAAAACCGGTCAAGTGCTAGTCTTGGTTTTGGAGTCGCGCACGAAGGGTTCTGTACCATTACGAACAAAAAATCACGTTTATTCTATGGGAATAATTCCCCTTAACGATTTGTTTCATTTTAATTTAAGTATTTAATTTTAAAGTGAATGTACAACTAGATATTCTGTGAATATTTCAAGCGTCTACCTGTTGCCGTTATCAATATCGAGCAAAAAAAAAAATCAAGTTTTTTATATAGGAGCCCACTTAAATATTCAGTTTTATAGTATTTGTTGTGTTAACTTTCATAGGGAAAAAGCCAAGGTAAGCGGGATTGTCTGAAAGGCTTACGACGGAACATAAAGGGCTAAGTAAGGAACATGGATTGTTTTAAGTCTGCAATGCCCGTATTACTTGATCTCAATCAATACTCACGCATTGCTTGAGTCTCGATTAAATCCATTTGATTTGTTAAAACAAGTTTTAAGTAATGCTTGGGTCTTGAGTGAGGTTCTGTTATACGGGCCTAAGAGTCTGACACCCTTTTCCACTCCACCCAGAGCCGGAGGAGTCATTTGATGGTTCCCACCCTCAAAAAAAAAGGAAAATAAATATTTAGATGGACTCAAAACGGAAAATGATTCTTGACACGGCGTGAATGCCATCTATAAAAATGGCGAAAGGGTTGCACCTACGCGTTGAGGTAAAAAAATAAAATGCTCAAGTAAACTACGGCATCACTGTAAGGCAGGCTATATATTCTACACCCGATTTAACCTTTAATAAGGCCAGATTTTTACGCACCCATAACACGGGCCGAGTCAGTCTGAAGTGACGCCGAGCCCAATCGACCTTATTCCACCAAATTGACGTACCTCCTACAAATAAAATGGCGACAAAATCCTGCGAACACTTAAGTGAACTGCTGATCAATTTTGGACTTTCTGCTCTTGTTTATAAGGTTCGCAATGGAGGGTAAGCTGCTGTTCACCCAGCCCAACGACAACAACTGGCGAAAAGGACGCACCATCAAGTTGACGCCAATCAACGCTCTTTTGGTAACTAACGGAAAGGTGAGTTTTGCTGATTTTTATTTTTTGTGTGGGTGGTGAAACCACGTGGGTTTGTGTGACTTTAGTTTGTAAAACTTTCGTTTGTTACAGTTCGACGTTTTATTTCTTTCGATCTTATTATCATTCTCCTGCCCTTATCCCAATTTATTTGGGGTCGGCGCAACATGTCTTTTCTTCCATACTTCTCTATTAGTCGTCATCTCGGTAGTCACTCCCTTTCTAGCCAAATCATTTTTCACACAAGTTGGGATTAAAAGACTACTGACATAAAATGAACTGATGAATAGTCAAGCCAGCGAAAAAACGCATTAATTACAAGCCACTTAAAGACGACAAAATGAGGCTTTAAATACTATAATGAACAAATTATTCATTAATTCACAGCCAACGATCACCCACAAAACGAACGAGATCCGAGAGACGCGCGAGGCAAGAGACAGAGAGGCACGTGAGAAAGAGGGAGAGGCCCTATTCGCGCGCAGTGGGGTAAGGGAGGCAGCACTACTGTTGGTGAGGGAGAAAGCAGGACGGTACACTCTGCAGAGGGAGCCACTGTTCCTGGACCGCTGCGTGGTCGCCGCAGACCATGAGCCCGAACATTTCTTCGAAGTACACGAGATTACTACAAAGGATTCTTATATTTTTAAGGTGAGGTTTTCATGAGCTTCGGAAACTTATTTTTCTTTAGAGGTTTTTTATCGTGCTGTAAATTAAAACTAAAGTAACAACATACATTAGGGACCTGTAGGTACAGAGGCCAGCACATCAAGTTACCACAATCTGTCAAATTTCTTTGATAGTATTTCAACTTTATTACAAAGATATAAGGTTCATTTTTAATTGAGAAAATTTGACAGGGATAGCTTGATGTGCTGGCGTCTGTACATATTATGTATGTCTTGTACGCCCGGGTGCCCGGGTGCCCCGGGACGGCGGTATATCCAGACAATTTTTTTGTTCTTTTCTCTAAATGAATCTTAGAGACGGTTTTCAAAAGGTTATTAAGGCCAATTTGAGCCACAATTTTGCGCTACTAACTTACATAACATCACGCCTTCTTCGTCGAAGGGTTTGGCAGTGGTGTACACCCACATTTTGCCAGTTATGTTAAAGTCCCATGTTAGGGGGCGACCCTACGGCTACGGAAGGAACATGGATGGGTTTTAGTCAGTAAGAGTCTGACAATCCCTTCCGCTCCACCCAGAGCGGGAGCAGTCATTGGATGATTTCCCAGCCTTAAAAAAAAAAAAGGGGGCGACCCTATTGCCGGGCACAAATCCAGGCTCCGGGCTGCAACAGAGACATTCCAGATGGATAAACTCAATTAGCACATTGTCTGGCCCGGGAATCGAATCCATGACCTTATGCTCAGCAATAGCTCTTGCGACCATTGGACGAACAAGGCAATCCGAAGCAGATACATTTCTAGATATTACAAAATATAACGTCTTTAAACGTACAGAGCACCATTCTTTCATGTAGTATACTAATATAATAAAGAGGAAAGATTTGTATGTATGTTTGGAACGTATTAAACTCAAAAACTTCTTATCGGATCTGGATGAAACTTGGCACAAAAAGTAAGTTAAAAGAAGCTTATATGCTATTCCAGACTACTTATCTTGGTAGTCTGGAATAGCATATAAGCTACTTTTTATCCCGGCAAAATGTACGGTTCCCGTTGTATAATTTCCTACATACACGCGGGCGAAGCCGCTGGCAAAAGCTAGTCAGGAATAGATGTTTAAATTTTGAACTTATTTCATTACAGGCGGAAGAAAACACGCGCACGCGTACTTGGTACCGACAGCTGCAATACCACGCACAAGGCGCCGGCGCATGGCGCAAGCGACGTAACGCTCTCGCGAACATTATGATCAACCCTATGTTGACCAGGAATTGATGATAAGGACATAATTATGGTACTGATATGTTTTGGGACGTCGATCTAGTGTTGTGTGAGGGTTACATGAAATGATCATTAGTATCGCGAAAGTAGGGATGGGCCACATTACTTATCGATATGATTTTGATGTTCAGTTTTATTTGTGAGATAGATTTCAACTTTACCACTATTACTTTAATTTTCAAATAATTTACTCTTTTCTTTACTTTAAGTTACTTAAGATTATTCTCAAGCAGTCTACCTGTGCTTGACTATGTTACCTAGATTTTATTTCCTTAAATAAAACGACAAATATTCACTTTTCAAGATCATATCGATAATCAGCATAAGGTGTAACAATAAACGTCGAACTTGTTATAAACAAAGATGTTAAATCCGTACGATTTATTACCTATACGTGAAAAAGGACATGCGCTAGTGGTGCCCTCTACTGATGTTTATGCTGTGGTATTTTTTTGACATAATTTTGTGGTGAAGCATACAAAGGGTTAGTGAAAAATATTGTTGTTATGAGAAGGAAATGATGAAATGCGTGCATTTTAAATAAACTTAACTATAATAGATTTATCATTAAACATTCCTGGTATTTGTTTTTAATTTGTTTAATTGTAAATATCCATCAACAGTTTGCCACTAGTTTTATATTAGCTTTACACCAAAATTTAGATGTTTTAACATTTGATGTGCCCTATAACGAACTATTATATTAACAAAACCATAACATAAGACGTATTGTATATAATTTAATTTTAATAGCTGTGATATCCTGTCGAAGAAAAACTGAAAAAAAAACGAAATAAAAAAAAATGCTTTGTAATCATTCAGACACCTTGTAATTATTATAATTTTAACTATAACAATTGTTCAAAAAATAATAATAACAATATAACTTCCTGACTAGTCTTAAGGGAAATCGTGTGTAATATTATTAAATATTTATAAGATAAAAATATACATATTGAGTTGTATTTATTGTATGTAATAGAGTAAATAGATGTAGATTTGCTAAAAATAAATAGTTATTAGAGAAAACTGTTTCGCCTTGGGAATATATTGTATCTGTTATATCATTAGAGAAGACAGGAATAAATACATTAATAAAATTCACTGGCATTTCATTAATTACTTTACCTTAAAAATACTACATCCCTAAAGTTTCTTTTTTTAATTAAAGTTCTTTGTAATCTGAACCTAATTTTTTAAATATAATTTGTATCATATTTTGGGTGAATTTTACCTATGAAACTGAACGCGATTAGCGCATAAACCCGGTTTAAGAGCTTCAGAGAGAGATGGGAATCGGGCTGTCATCAGCAGACTTACATGTATGTATTTCTACACGTCTGTGGGATTCTGAGAAATTACTGCCTTGTCGGCGGAGTTCATCTAAAGGACCTGTCCGACTGTCAGTTTCATACGTTTCTCAGGAATATTGACAGTAACAGGTCTTGAACTCGGTTTAGATGTACTGATCGCGTTCAGTTTAATTGTTGAAATTGGCCCTTAACCAGGAACTAAATTCGAAATAAGCATAAAGCGACTGAATTAATTTGAACATAGAATACATTTTTATGCTGGTAGTACAGAGGCCAGCACATCAAGTTACCACAATCTGTCAAATTTCTTTGATAGTATTTCAACTTTACTGCAAAGACATAAGGTTCATTTTTAATTGAGAAAATTTGACTGTTAGGGATAGCTTGATGTGCTGGATACGTTTCCGTGGAATAACTTCCAAACCACCACGCGGGCAATCACGCGGGCAAAAGCTAGTATTCATACAAAATTAATTTCAGAGCCTAGCGTAGTAACTTGAGATTTTATTTTCACATCTATTTATTTATCCTATAAATATATCAAAACCTAATTTCCAAAATGAAAGCCTATGTATACAATAATATGAGGTCCTGAAATGAAAGTTCTCTTGCTAAATGTAATACGGCACGGAGGCTCATTTCCTGAGCTAGAAGCAAATAACGATATAATTATAACATATTTCGCGTACAAGGGAATTTTTCAATGGACGATATTTCATTAAATTGGTTCGGGGAGAGAAGGGGCGTGATTTACTCTAACTTAAACATCAAAGCATTTATCTTATCACACTAATATTATACAGGCAAAAGTTTGTGAGTGAGTGTGTATGTGAGTTTGTCTATTCTTCACGCTCAAACGGCTGAACGGATCTGAATGAAACTTGGCATAGAGGTAGTTTATAACTTGGACTAACACATAGAATACTTTGTATCCCGGTACGGAACGTACTCCCTTGGGATAATTTCCAACATCCACGGGGGCGAAGCCGCGGGCAGCAGCTAGTTTCAAATAAACCAATTACAAGCACTATTGATTTTCTCGAGGTCGGTCATTTAAAAAGATCCCATGGTGACCCAAAAACTGCACAACTAACTCCAGTTGTGTAGTTTTTGGGTCACCATGATACAGGCTAGTCAGTGACGTCATTCGATTGTAAATAGCGGCGCAGTTTTAGGAAACTTTAGCTTAACCCCAACACGTGGGTAAGCGGGATTGTCCGAAAGTGTTACCGCTACCCCGGAACATAAAGGGCTTTTTTTTTTAAGGCTGGGAAATCATGCAATGTCTGCTCCTGCTCTGGGTGGAGCGGAAGGGAGTGTCAGACTCTTACTGACTTACTGACTAAAAACCATCCATGTTCCTTCCGTAGCCCTTTATGTTCCGGGGTAGCGGTAACCCTTTCGGACAATCCAAGGAAGGAACATGGATGGGTGACAGTAAGAGTCTGACACTCGCTTCCGGTCCAACCAGAGCGGGAGGAGTCATTTGATGATTTCCCACCCTCAAAAAATAATAAAGTTTTATTTCTTTTAAGTTAAAGTAAAAATAACTGGCTTGTTTTCTATGAGAGAGAGAGAGAGAGACAGACAGAGACACGCGCACGCCGCACGGCTTACAACTATAGCAAAAAATGTCGTTACAACTTTTGGTCTTAATTTTTTCCGTCTAGCCCCCTTTCGCAACGCGCGATAAGGTACTTCGTTCCAAAAACCCCAACACGTATCTAAAATGACCGTCCCGTATCGGATACGTCACGTGACACCAGAAGGTCACATCAATTTCATGAGGGCGTTCCACCATCAATGTTTCGGCATAAGATGAACGCCAAATGTGATATTATTATTAATATCTGGGACAGGCAGACATACAAAGCAATAACGATCGGCACAGTTTCATCAATATTATGATTATGTGCCGGCGTTTATGAATGGCGTTGGAAAGGAAGTTTTTCTATGGGAGGTGTATCGAGGAGGGAATTTTATGGTTTCGGGCGTATCAAAGAAATTAAGTTTGCGTTTTTATTAATAGCGATGTTGAATTGGATTGTGATTGAACTACAATATTTTTTATTTGTTTTGAAACAAAAAATGGTGTGTGGTAGAATGGTGTATAGTTTTCGATTTTATAACCTGTTCAAAATTAATAAATTTAAATTAATCGTAATTTTTGAAAGGTACGTACTATAGCTGACAAGTGACATTTTTGTTAATCAGACAAACAGTTGTCCAGGTAAGAAAGATGTCTGGAAGGATTTGGGGGAGGCCTTTGCTCAGCAGTGGGACAGAGTGGGCTAAGTAACTAAGAGTAGTAAGTAAAACGTTGAGAGTTAAGTTCAAAATCGATTGAGAAAATTTGACAGTTTGTAGTAACTTCATGTGCTGGTGACTGTACATAGACGTTGCCGTGGGATAACTTAAGGTCTTCACGCGGGCGAAGCCACAGGCAAAACCTAGTGATAAACTAATTACGAATGATCTTGACGAGGTATTTCGAGTCTCAAAGCGTGTGAATTAGTAACTAACTCCATTATTATAATGGATCTCTTAAGGGATTTAGAAAGTTTCGAAATCTTGATAAAAATAAAATTAATAATTCGACGCCCGATGGGTCGCGGGAATTCAATTATGAACGTAAATAGGTGTTGTGAGAACTTTTAGGGCGAAAATTGGTTTTACGGTGGACTTTGACAGGTTAAGTAGGTGCTTATAATGCGGCTCTAAATTTATAAAGCTTTGGAGGATCTAAAGGGTAAGTAGTAAGGTCATCATCATCTGCTTAGCTTTTCCCCGACTATGTTGTGGTCGGCTTCCAATCTAACTGCATGCAGCTGAATACCAGTATTTTACAAGGAGCGACTGCTTATTCTTTAGGCTACTCATCTTTCAGCTTTACATGGGGTGCAATGTAAATAGTATCGCGCGGGTGAAGCCGCAAGCGATTGCTAATTAAACATTATTATGTGTACGTATAAACCTTTCTCTTCCTCTTCTTCTTTTCGTGTGGTTAGTGACTAACCTGGTGTCAGAGTTTTTAAGCTACCCATGGGCCTCTGACTTAGCTTCACATGCTGTTGATAAATATTTCTCAGGCATGCCATGTTTCTTCACGATGTTTCCCTTCACCGATTTTTAAGCAAGTGATAAGTATACAATACGCACATGAATCTGTAAAATCAGAGGTGCGTGTCTTGGGTTCGAACTCGAGACCTATGACTTGGCAGTCCGACTGTCACACCACTAGGCTATCACTGCTATCCACCTTCCTCTTGAAAACACTATTGCTATAAACCGCACTAAAATCTGTTTCAGAGTTTAAAAGCTCTAAGCGTTCAGAGAGACAGACGGCGGGGACCGACTTCTATAATTTAACCCCAGGTTAATTCGACCGGCTATGGTCAACTGGTCGTTAAGTGTTCGTCAAACATGCTCTATTGAGCTATTGTGGTAACCCACATACCTGCATGAGTAGCTACACGCATGACTAGCTCTCGGGTGATTAGCACAAGTGCCACTGATGTTTAGCTGTAACTAATATACCGACTTAATTGAATTAGAGTCCGTTGGAAGGAAGTCAGCGCGAGAGGAAGTGGGAAGCAGTTGCCTGCTTCTGCGAAGCAGTTATACTAGCGAAGGAGATGGTGGGACGTTTGAGGTTTCACGTCCCAGCCGCCGCGGGAAACGACCAGTGCTTCGGTAGCCACGAGACGACTCTCTGCCAACGTACACGGAGGCTTTCGGGTGGTGGGTAATGGGTAGCCCATCACCTCTGATTAGAACCATGCCAGTGACAGTCGTGTTCGTGTTCTACGCGCGCCTTAAAGAGATATTTGCAAATCTGAAGGGGCCCGTAAGGGTCCATGCCTGCCTGGTCAGCGAAACTGTCCGAATGAGAAACCGCTGCACCGAAACGGCTAAAGAGGGAACATGGAAGGGTTTTAGTCACTAAGAATCTGGCACTCCCTTCCTCTCCAACTATAGCAGAGTCATTTGATGATATCTTATCCTTAAAAAGGAAAAAAGGTGGCGGTGCTGTGGTGAGGCTACTGTCCAGCAGTGGACGTTGAGTGTGACGATGTTATTATGCACTTATAAAGGAATCTGCATGTTTCTTTAATTGTGTGTGTGTTAATTTTATAATTCATGTGAACAAAACACTGTAAAAGAGTAACGGTGAAGTTTCTTGCCCATTCTTCTCCATACAAGACTACCTTTTGGAAGGGGCGACTAGAATCAATTCTATTTCTTGTTCATTTTGACGTTCAAAAGTGACTGTCTTGTGCCTATTTGAAATAAATGATTTGACTTTGACTATCGGAGTCGGAAAAACCTTACGAAGCAGGGACAGGTAGCTAGTGTTAGTAGGTGTAAAGGAGTCCCACCCGCTTATATGAACAAAATAATCTGCTAACTAACTTGCCACTTGGAGACCGCGACTGTTTCTTGTTTAAAACTTGGTTACACAGTTCTGACAGAATTAAACCCCTGTTACCGACTCAGATACGATTATGAAGTACCTTCACATCAGGTAATATTATTCTGACTTAAATGTTAGTACGCCGAAATAAATCTCCGGTAGGTGGCATTTCTGGGTATACTATTGGGCCTATATCTTTAACCAATTTCCATTAATTGCAATTGCAATTTAACTCTGCTAATCTTACAATTATTGAGTGTGCCACAAAACTCTTCAATATGAAGAAATTGAATGAAAATTATCAGTGAACTAGGATCGAATTTCGTGTACAGAAAACACACATCAATTTATCACAAAGATTCAGATTTTTGAGCTTCTATAAAATATTTTGAAGACCTTGTTGAATCGCCGAAAATCGCATTAATAAAAACTTTGACTAACTTTGACTTTTGATATGCACCTGATAGATGATAGATTTTTTCTAACCTACTATAACATCAGAGAAAACTGTCTAGCTACACAAACTATACATTTTATCTCATTTCATATACCAACTTGTTAATATTCAACACAGGACTGAATTAATTTGCATCAATACTTTATCGAGTGTTATCTTTAAGTAAGAAACTTGGTACAGCTATCGAGACTTGTAATAATTTATTGAATCTTTGTTTATTGATTTTATTCATGTTATTGAACTGAAATTGTATTGTAATTTTGTTTATTTTAAAAGTTGTTCAGATTAATGGGTCGTTGAGGAACTCGTGGCTAAGTTATAACAGCCGCACGGAACAATCGTTGACCGTGAATGGGTGACCATCTTTCGCGAGTCTCTACCTCGGAAAGCACGTTAAGCCGTTTTTCCCGGCTGATATGTTATGATATCTTTGATAGTCGCTAAGGGTCGTCAGATGTCCGAAAATCTGACAGCCAGTCTTACAAAGAGGTATCGTATTACCCAGTAACTGGATTGTGCGGGTCAAATAGGCAGTCGGTCCATGTAAAATACTGGTATTCAGCTGCATCCGGTTAGACTACCCCAACATAGTTGGGAAAAGGCTAGGTAGATTGATTTTGAGTAATATAGTAACCATATTTTGTTTAAAAGAATGTCCGTGGAGTTTCTTGCGCGTTCTGCGGTACCTACTGCTTTAGAATGGGCAATTTAGCTTGATCTTTCTGACTGACCGACCCCTTGACAATTCAAAAGTGCCTTTAGTTGGTTTATTTGAAACTAGCTTTCACCAGCGGCTTCGCCCGCATGTATGTAGAAAACTATCCCAGGGGAACCGTACATTTCTCCGGGATAAAAAGTAGCTAATATGCTATTCCAGACTATAATCTATCTTAGTGCCAAGTTTCATCCAGATCCGTTAAGTAGTTTATTCGTTACAAACATACATACAAAACTTTCCTCTTTATAATATTAGTATAGATAAATGCTAGGACAGTAAACCAGGCAGGCCTGGTGCGGGTTGGTGGACGTCACATGTCATGTGATTGCAACAATCATTGGTTTAGTTTTGAGTGTAGTGGATCTAGATATACACAGACTGATTTTTAGAAGTAACAAAGTCATCATCTGCCTAACCTTTTCCCAACGTTGTTGGGGTCAGCTTCTCGTCTAATCGGATGCAGCTGAATACCAGTATTTTACATTGAGCGACTGCCTGCCTGACCTCAACAACCCAGTGACCAGGCAATACGATACCCCTTGGTAAGACTGGCTGTCAGATTTAGATGCACAAATGACAGCCGGGACCAACGACTTAACGTGCTTTCCGAGGCACGGAAGTAACAAAGTAACCAAAATAAAATGGTTAAGCGACACTTGTTCTGGTCCCATCAAAATTAAGTGGAAAGTCAATAGACACAGGTGAGAGGGTCGATTAAAACTCCCCATCCGAACACTCTAACTAATAAACTTGGGGAAACGTGTAATTTCAGACTTGTATCTTCCGCCAGGCTTCACAAACTTAACTTTGCATATGAACAGGACCACCACCAAGTGAAAATAAACCTAACGACATTGTAATACGGAGTGTGAAAAATTGACTGAGTGAAGTCGTATCCTGGTTTTGGTTAACAAAATTTGTAGAATAAGTTAAGCATTATAATTATTAAATAGATCACTGTTGAAACTGTACAGCAAGTGAGGTGGAAGTTTAATGGTATTGTAAATTTATTGCGCGTACGACGAACTTGGGTAGATATTTCATAAGTTTCATGAGTAGGTGGCCGTAAATTTGCATTTTTTTTTTGTTAACTATACCTAAGTCCATTACGAAAAAGGTTGAGGTCTTAGTATGAACAGTTTTTTAAGTGTCTAGTAACCTTTTTTTTTGTAAACCGTAGTTATACAGGGTGATTTTAATTTACTGTTGACCTTTCAGGATATGAGAGCTCTCCTATGATTATAAACAACTTTCACTATGGGATAACTAGTAAATAACAAAAAATATACATCTGTTTCATACATTTTCATCGATTAAATATTGCATTTTATACGAAAAACACGTTTTTTTTTTCGATATGTCAGATTTGGTCTTATAGTGCTTAGAATCTTGGGTGCTTTCACGCCCTGAAAGGTTAAAAGTGTCTATAAAAAAATGAACAATTGCCAAGGCAAGGGGAGGGGGTTGCCTTTTTCTTCATTTATTTGGGGTTGGTATTGCATGACGTCTCCATCCATATTTCTCTATTAATCGTCATTTCAGAAGCCATAATTATCCCCGTAGCTTTCATACGGCCCATCCATAGTTTCTTTTGGTCTGCCCTTACTTTTATAGCCATCCATATTCATAGTCAAAACTTTCCTTACAACATTTTCTATATAGCAGGCCCATACCGACTCCCTCTTATACTCTCCTCCTCTCTCTCTCTCCCTCTTCTTCTCTTTGTTGGCGAAAATTATATCCTTCATCTAGAAAGCGATTATCAGTCTTCATCTTCTTTTCGTGTGGTTAGTGACTAACCTGTTGTCGGAGTTTTTATACTGCCCATGGGCCTCTGATTTAGCTTCACAAGCTGTTGAGAAATATCTCTCAGACAAGCTGGTTTCCTCACCATGTTTTCTTTCACCAATTTACGAGCAAGTGATATGCACATGAATCCGTAAAATCAGAGACCTTGGGTTTGAACTCGAGACCCATGACTTGGCAGTCCGACGGTCACACTACTACGCTATCACTGCTGTATCATTAGTAATATCAGCTATCTTGACGAATTGAGCGTCAATTTTAAAATTGATAAGAGTGACTGCGTGAAAAAAGAAAAAAATCTAACCGTATATTCGAGAATTATTCGAGAATCATGATCAGATTTCAGAAAGTTTTTGATTTTTCTTTATTTTACTTGATTTTTCGCATTATTATTTGAATACTTATCATTTAAGTAGGTCCGAAACATTTAGTTTAGCGCCCAACAATTTAACATGTCAACCCATGCATTTATAACACGGTAACCGTACCCTAAAACCCGTTGGTAAACGCGAACATAATGTTTAACATAATGCTAAGAAACCAAATGCTACAGATATTCTGCATTCCTGAAATGACCAACCGCGAATTCCGGCTTGTATAGCATGAGAAACATCTTCATTATCCTTCCTAATATAAAACAAACAACATGTTTGTTGATAAAATTGTTCTTATGGATTTGTGACTATATTTTCACTGCAATTATACGAGTACCTTTGAGGTTATTGACTAAGTTCTGGCTAGACCAGAACTATTATTACACATAATTTGTCTGTCACATGGACTTCTTGGCTAAGTAATAACAGCCGCATGGATGGATCCATCTGGTAATCTACACTTGCCGGGGTTGGTCCGTGGATGGGTGACCATCTTTACATATCGAGACTCCTCCGTGTCTCGGAAAGCACGTTAACATAAAGAGCTAAGGAAGGAACATGGATGGGTTTTAGTCAGTAAGAGTCTGACACTCCCTGACACTCCCTGCCGCTTCACCCAGAGCGAGAGAAGTCATTGGATGATTTCCCAGCCTTAAAAAAAAAGCCGTTGGTCCGGGCTGTCACTCGTGGATCTTTGACAGTCGTTACGGGTAGTCAGAGGCCTGAAAGTTTGACAGACAGTCTTATTAAAGGGGTACCGTATTACCCATTTACTGTTGTTGAGGTCAGATAGGCAGTTGCTCCATGTAAAATACTGGTATTAAGCTGCATCTGGTTAGACTGGAAGCCGACTCTAACATAGTTGGGAAAAGGCTAGGCAGATTGATTTTGATTTTTCTGTCACATGGAAAAATGGACTTTTATCATACCAAATCCATAATAAGTCGGTACAATATGAACATTCAATCTACATTTTCATTTCCAAAAAAAGGTGAGCCTACCTTTCCGCTTAAGGGCTAATATACCACTAACAAATAGCAAGGGGTAACGACTACACTACTAAAGAGATACGTTTAATTAATGCCTCGTGTAGGCTTATCTCATGTTCGGCCGCTAACTGGCGGATTCTAAGATAGCAGAGCGTTAACCGTAGATTACGTTAACCTTTCCAGGTATTAAGCCTAAGCGAGGGCAGGAAAAATAATATACTTTTTGTATTGTAGTGTTTTTTTGGGTTACTTGTTATTTACAGAAGGTGTTACATAACGGGTAAAAGAGACAGGCTTTTTTTGGGGGTTGGAAATCATCAAATGACCCTCTCGCTCTGTGTGGAGCGGAGGGAGTGTAAGATTCTTACTGACTAAAACCCATCCATGTTCCTTCCTTAGCCCTTTATGTTGCGGGGTAGCGGTAGCCCTTTCGGACAATACCGCTGAAAAAAAAAGAGGCTAAAGTACACATTTCGGCAATTATGTTTATGGCCCATATAAGTAGGGGAGCCTATTGCTATTAACCGGGCAGAAGTCCAGACTCCGGGTTGCTAAAAAAATCCAGTTAGAAAAACTCAATGACACTGACCGGCCTCGGTATCTAACACAGGATCTCATGATTAGCAGTAGCGCTTACGAGCACTAGACTAGCGAGCAGTCGACCACTATAATATTATAAATTAATTTCGATGTATGTATACTGGTACGATCGGCAGCGCAACAATATATACCAAACTGTAAAATTTCTCAAAATGATTTAAGCCTTATAATGCGGTGTTTTAAATTCAGAATCGATTGAGAAAAATTGACAGTTTGTGGTAACTTGATGTGCTGGCGTCTATACAAAGTTCGAATATACTCCAATGCATGAGTATTGCCAGTATTTTAATTTATTTATCGTGTTGCCGTCTCTACATGGTAAGTAGAGTGATGTGAACCTGTTAGCAATGTGTGTTCCAAGTTGGATTAATTATTGAACACTTTCTTAATTGGGGTTTCTCAGAGGTGGAGTAGTTTCAGAATTATAGAACTTTAGTTCGTTCAATGAAAATTAAGCTAAAGTTCAGGATCGGCGAACCTCAAACCAATTACTTATCTACTTGTTGGGTGAAATCTTAATGGTAACCAAAATTCAATTCTGGGTGTTTTTCTATCTATAACATGTATGTAATTACAAAAAAAAAACATTTAAGTAGTTCATCAGCCATCTCGTTACCATAACACAAGCATTAAGTTGCTTAGTTATATGGCGTTGTGGGAAATGTCCAAGGATATTATTATTCGTTTATTCATACAATTTCATACTTAATACATTTTTAAATATTTTTATTTAAAAAAACGAACAAAAAAAATAAAAAAATAGTGGTCCGCCGGTGTCGGGAGCAGGGTCCAAGCTACCGGTGGTTAGGGCTGAAGAGACAGGAACCTCCTCACAATGCGCCTTCTGAATCTGGCTCTTGATCCAACCGCCTAACGAGATCCTCGAAAGATGTTGGTCGAGGCTCTTGGCCATCAGGCCGTTGGCTGATATGACAATCGGTATAATAATAGCCGAGCTCACATTCCACATGTCAACAACCTCGTGTGCTAAGTCGAGATATTTTATTTGTTTCTCTTTCTTATTATTATTTATTACCATAGAATTTAATCCCACAAATTATTTGCCTAATCAGAAAAAACAAGGAGACTGCTCCCATTAACACGTTTTCCTCAATTAAATAAAATTTTACCAGAATATCAATATCGTTTAAGAAAATCTCTTGTCTTGAACAGCTTTGGCCATCGCCTACAGTGGTAATTCCATAATGTTGTCTCAGGCTCCTCACTAATCTCCCGAAATCCCGGGTTTCGGGAGTTTCCCGTTTAATCCTGTAAAGTCACTCGACTATTAATTGAAGTGTTTGTTTCGGGATTAAGGAAATATTTTAAATAATTAATGAAGGATTAACATTTTGAAAGGGTGCGATGAATACAATGGGGTGAATTGAAAAAGGGGCGGTTAAATACTGGTGTAAATTATGAAGTAATTTTTGGTTCCTAATTTTTAATTTTGGTTTTTTAATTTGGAAATTTTTTAAGAGGTTGTTTATGAAAGGATTATGATGATGCTAGTAATAATCACTTTTTTGGTTAACTTCAAGATTTGCAAGTTTTGTACTTGTTTCAATGTTGTATAATAGGCATTAGATTTATCTATCGTATCTTGTTGGTGAAAATAATTGTTGCCTTTCTCTTTTAACCTTTTTAACGCCATTTTCACATATACGTGACAAGCAAGAGCATGCCCTGCACGCCAACGCCACAAATATGTGACAATGCGGTACACTAACACGAAATAAACAATTAAATCATTACTTTTGTGGGTGTTATCTTGATAACTGTGAAATCTTAAAAATTGAAGCCCTCGTACGAATTTAATGACATGAAACGAATTAAAAGACATCATAATAACAAGAAGAAATACATTTTGTAGCTTGGCGTGGAGAGCACGCGCGTGCGTTAATGCTCTGGCGTTTAAAAGATTATTCTTTATGAACTATCAAAGCTTCTGCAGCAGACAGTCTAAACTATTTATCTTCAGCAAAAAATAAACACAGATTAAAATAAAACATTAATTTAAACATGAAATCAGTCGTCGTCGTGAGTTTGTTTTCCAGTTTATTCCCCTTTACGTCTTTACATCTTATAATTAACATATAATTTTTTTACGCTTCAATTAAGTCGGTAAAGCTTGGAACGGTCGCAAAACTATTTGTTGCGGGATTTGCTCATCGCAAGTCCCTTTTTTTTTTTTTTTTTTTTAAGGCTGGGAAATCATCCAATGACTGCTCCCGCTCTGGGTGGGGCGGAAGGGAGTGTCAGACTCTTACTGACTAAAACCCATCCATGTTCCTTCCGTAGCCCTTTATGTTCCGGGGTAGCGGTAACCCTTTCGGACAATCCCGCTTACCCGGCAGGCTTGGCCCTGAGGGGCCCCTTCATATGCTGACATCTCTTTGAGGCGCGCGTGGAACATATACGCGCCGTCCGGCACGGGTCTGGTGCTGATCGTCCGCAGGCCCGCGCCTACGGTGGCCGGGAGTCGTCACGTGGCTCCCGACGCCCGGAGCGTCTCCCGCGGCGGCTGGGACGGGAGGACCTTTCTCTCTCCCATCCCGCCACCTCCTTCGCGAGCATAACTTTTTCGCAGAAGGAGGTGACTGCCTCCCACTCCCTCTCGCCCCGGACCATGGCTTGCACCAGGGCCGGGCGATCGCAAGTCCCTGAGGCACTGTTTAATTAAAAGATGAATAGCGTTGTCTTTTTTTTTTATAATTCCTTCGGTTGAGATTTTGTTTGCAGTTCAGGGTTTGTTTATATTTCTACTTATTTTTTAAATAGCAAGAGGGTTCTCCAGAGGTTAATGCAGAGATTTGTCATATTATTATTTCGTGGAACGCACCGGTGCTTTATTTGTGCGGTGGATAAGCACATTCAAGGGAAACTCTTTACATTGTTACTTCATTATGAATTGTAAAGAATTTATCGTGTTATTACCTATCAAGCTAAGTTAATATCAAACTTTTTTTTATTGAGGCTGGAGCGGAAGGGAGTAATATACTTCTTTTGCCAGTTAAGTTAAAGTCTAAAGATAAGCCCATTGCCATTAATCGGGCACAAATCCAGACAACAGGCCGCTTAATGACCAGCGAGATTGTCCGAAAGGGTTACCGCTACCCCAGAACATAAAGAGCTAAGGAATACCGCTCCACCCTGAGCGGTATTCCTCATTTGATGATTTCCCATCCTCAAAAAAAAGTCACGTTATGAGAAATTATAAACTTTCATAAAATAGAACAGAAACAAAAATAAACCGAATTAAAATCATTGGAGTATAATTAGCGAGAGCTGTAAGAAGTTAATCCGCCTGTCATTTGCTTCAGCAAACATTCTAGATGAAACCACGCTTGGATGGGCACGACTGACTATACACACCCTTCATAAAAACTTGAGGGGCTCGTGGCTAAATAGTAGCAGTCCCACGCAAGGGTCGATCGATACTAGCTAAGCTACGCTTGCCGCAGACGCTTCGTACCTGGTGATCATCCATTACCTATCGAACCCCTCAAATGCTATTTAAGTGGATTACGGCCCTCTGTCCCATTGTTGGGACTCAGGCCTCCTCTAGCCCCGTGTCCCAGCAGTGGGAACATTATAGGCTGATTATGTTAGACCTCAAGACACAGACAAATACCTAATGTGGGGGTCACCGCCATCTGTTTTATTGGTAAATTGATTATCACTACATAGTATAAAACAAAGTCGCTTTCTCTGTCCCTATATCCCTATGTATGCTTAAATCTTTAAAACTACGCAACGGATTTTGATGCGGTTTTTTTAATAGATAGAGTGATTCAAGAGGAAGGTTTATGTATATAATTTGTCGACATATTATGCGGGTGAAGCCGCGGGCGGAAGCTAATAAATAAATAAATATGAAATAATTGTTGCAATTGAATATAGAGAAACAATAATTTCACTAAAAGAAAAAGCAGAGTGATGAAAACAAAAATTTTTTTAATCTCGTTACAATCAACCAACTGTAATAATCTTGTACTAAGCTAATTGTATAAATTATAATAGGATTTAGTACAAAAATTGTAGCATCTGGTAAACGGATCGCAGATTAGTTCAGGACATCTGTGTCTTTTAGATATTTTAAGTAGACATTTGAAATTCAGAATTATATGAAACTAAACTTAGTCTCTCTTGCGTCAGTTGATTTAGAAACTGTTACTTATTATAATTTCTTGGTCTTATGTAAAGGCTCAGAAATTATAATATAAGCATTCTGACACTTGCTGATCATGGATTTAATTATTTACTAAGATAATGACATGTTATTTAAATATCGACGTTTAAAAGTCATGTTGGGCGATATTGAGTCGACACTATTTCATAAAGTATTCATAATCTTTAAATGCCAGTTTATAAGCCTTTAAACAGCATTAGAATTCGTTGGAATTCAGTAGTTATGACAAATACTTACGTGACTTTTTACGATTTTTTTCCAAAAATAAATACTTTAATTTGCTCTACTGTAAAGTTGCCGATATGTCGTTTGGTAAATATTGTCTTTCAAGCGTCGTTATTCTTTGACAGCCTCGTTGGTCTAGTAGTTGCAAGCGCTGCCGCTGAGTACGAGGTCCTGGGTTTGATTCTCATGTAAGGCGAATTGTATGCCGCCCGGAGTCTGGATTTGTGCCTGGTTGATGGCAATAGGCTGGCCTCCTATTACATGCGACTTAGGTAACTGGTGAAATGTGGGTGTACTTAACATGGGTACACCTCTTTCTAACCCTTTGAGGAAACAAGTTGAAGGGAATGTAAACTTTTATTGCCGTATCGACGGGATAAACATTACATGTTTGACAGTTACGAAACCATTACTTACATACATTTTGTATGGAAAAAGTTTATTATTTTATTTAAATTTTTCGTCAATTTACAGATGTTTTAATAGTGATTTTGCCATTTCGGAAGACAAATAAAACAAACCAAAAATCATGAAAATCAGTCCAGCCGTTCTCGAGTTATAAGTAGTGTTCAAACATATGTTTTTATTACTATTATTTTGTTCTCCTATGTCATCTGTATGTAAGGAAACGTGCTAGAAATACAGTTTAAAATAAAATGTAAAATGTATTTTCATCAAATATTAAGTCGTCCTCATCTATATCAGAGGAACTCCTAATAGTATGTAGGTGTGTTCAGAGGCCAACACCACGTTACCCCAATCTCTCAAATTTCTTTGATCGATTTTCAACTTTTTTACAAAAGCATAAGGCTCATTTTCAATTGGGAAAATTTGACATTTTGGCATAGCTTGATGTGCTGGCGTCTGTAGTTCTGTACACTAGTTGAATGTGTCCATAATCTCTTCCCTTTAATTGTCTGAACGTAGGTAACAACTTTGTATATTTTCTTTCAAGAAAATGAACTCAAAATTCGATAAACTTACAACTTGTAGCTTTGCTAAAACCCTTTTGAAGGTAGTTCTAAAAATCATATCTGCATAATATATTATTTTTATGAAATGTGAAAAGAAGTGCGTTTGAATAAATGTTTTATGAAAAATATTTAAAGTGCAAGCGAATAAAGTGCTCCTCAAAGCAATCCTCATGAGTTGAGTTTTTCTTAAAGGAATTTTTGTAATATGTTTTAAAGTTATTTTGTTTGTTACGGTTATTAAATTTTTTTATCATATTATTTTTACGCTGCATGATAATGCATTTCTTTTTTACGCTGTAAAAATTACCTTGAATGAATTTACATCTTTTGCTAAAAGGCGAATGCCACTTTTGCTCGTTTCGTGATGGTTATTTCATAGTTTTGAGGTTTTTCAGCTCTTGAACGTGGTGCAAAAGTGCTGATTGCGTTTAGTTTCATTGGAAAAATCAGCAATTAACGCTTATGATATTTAAAACTTATTTCTGTGTCATCATCATCATCATCTGCCTAGCCTTTTCCCAACTATGTTGGGGTCGGCTTTTAGTCTAACCGGATGCAGCTGAATACCAGTATTTTACATGGAGCGACTGCCAGTCTGACCTCCACAACCCAGTAACTGGGCAATACGATACCCCTTTGTAAGACTGTCTGTCAGACTTTCGAGCTTCTGACTACCCATTACGACTGTCAAAGATGCACAAATCATCTTGTCAATCAATCATAACCCATCCACGACCAACCCCGGCAAGCGTAGCTTAACCTGATAGATCGAGCTATGTAGCTGTTAGTACTTAGCCACGAGCTCCACTCTCTGTGTCTGTCATTTTTAAACAATTAAATGAAACAGAACGATGTTTTAAGTACGTTTAGCGCTAACCGTTTTTAGTGCTTTATGGCGCCTCAAGTAGGTAGTGCTATTCTGTAAAAATATCTGTGAAGTGAGATTAAAGTCAGCTGTCAGTAGTGCCAATCCCTAGCATTAGTTTGATACGACAGTTCACTTCACGTTCACTTCACTTTAGTTTGCACGGTGAGATTTATTTATTTAATTTACCTGAAAGCCTGAAAGTCTGACAGCCAGTCTTACCAACGGATATCGTATTACTCAGTTACTGACTGGGTTGTGGAGGTCAGATAAGTAGTCGCTCCATGTAAAATACTGGTCTTCAGCTGCATCCGGTTAGATAGAAAGCCGACCTCAACATAGTTGAGAAAAGGCTAAGCAGAAATTTATTTATTTATTTGCTAACATATAAAACACTGGGAAGATTTTTACAGAATCGACCGACTGAGTTAGTTTTATTCCGTGTCAGACATCAGATAAACACGTAACAAACCTTCAGGCTGTCACAACATTAGAAAACATTTTTTTATTTACATCCGATAAAATCCTTACACAAACACCTAACATACTCCACCCGGCAACACCATACATCCATAACTATCAAGTGTAAATAAAACTCAAAACGAATCGTGCGTATCTATCCAAACACGTAAAGTCAATCCTAACGAACGTAAACCCTTATATATATTTCCACACCAACACTTCTAAATTCAACCATAATCTCACCGAATAGAGTACAAAATTCTTTGCCGGATCATTTGTAAGACCTCATTTCTATGTGCCAAATGGGAGCAAGGAAAGAGATCGGTCATTTGGTACCGAGTCTCGGAATCGTTTGTAACATAATCGGGTTCGGTTAAGGGTACCATCGGCGGTATTAAGTAGGCTCACTGTTTGAGTTATTGCTTCAAGATATGAATTTTGAGATACTTCCGAGCTTATTGTTGTGCAGATTGAGGGACTAGCTTAGATAGAAAAGGCTTCCATTCGGTTATGCCTACTTTAAAAAAAACCATAATTGTTCTGACAACTTAGTACAATCGTGTGACATCATACGATCGTACGGGTTTCCCAAAAGTTACAAACTTTTAAATGACTGAAACAGAAAAGAAAAAAAAAGAAAAAAAAAATTAAAGGAAAGAACTCAAAGAAGACTCATCGTCTGATGTCCCAGCAGTCACATGTTTTTAATTTTTTGGTTCTAGAATATTGTATCACAGCTGTCACATATTTTCAAATTCTTGGTTCTAGAACATGCCGTTCCTCACGATGTTTTACCTTTACCGTTTTGAGAGTAGTGATGAAATATGTATATACACAAAGTTTAGGGTCCGAATCGCTTCTCCGATTCCTTGTACAGAGGCCAGCACATCAAGTTACCACAATCTGTCAAATTTCTTTGATAGTATTTCAACTTTGTTGCAAAGACATAAGGTTCATTTTTAATTGAGAAAATTTTACATTTAGGGATAGCTTGATGTGCTGGCGTCTGTACTACGGTATTATTTTTAGACATTTTAAAGGCAGGCTTAAAACCATCCAGCCGACCTTGATGGATTGGACACCCATTCGAGTGAGCCTCGCCTGACTGGAAACACCGTGTAAATTCACGACCTCTGACAAAAAACGCTTCCGACCCAAAAATCACTCGCCTGCAAAGTGTACGGAAAAACACAATACAAAAAAAAAAGAAAAAATATCAACGACCTTTTCCGTTTCACACTTTCGACCTACGTACTCTCGAAAAAATTTCAAAGATTCTTTTGAAAATGTGTTTCGAGTAGCGGAAAGACTGATCGGTGTCCAGTTCTGCTTGCCTGGTAGCCGGTAGCTAATCAGTAATCAACATACAAAGAAAACGCTACAGTGCTTCTGTAATCTACCGTCAAACAGTCTCATTCGTCCAACATGGCGATGGCGGCAAATGAATCCGACCTTTTTAGGGCCTTCAAAAGGGTAAGTGCGAAATGAGCACTACAAGCTGACGATGATGTACAGTTACTGGAAATGGCTGCACTACTGAGACGTATAAACACCATTTACAATTGTTTTTTTCTCAACAAATCTTAACTTAATCAAAGTTCTTTTGTCATTTTAAATAATTGTAATATTATTCACAACTACAGCTTTTGCAAGCGGCTTCGCTCGCGTTAATCTAGAATTTGACAAGGAATTCGGGTGGTAAACTTTACTTGCGCGATGCAGGATTTTGCCTGACGTCATTGTGATGTGTAAGGCGATGTCAATGCTACTACAGTCTAATACAAAGCTTTAATACCTATTCAATCCAAATATATGGAACAGCTGATTATTTGTGACATTTCTGTTACAAGTAACTTAGTTTCAAAGCTGTAATTAATTATTAATCTATATGGCAGCTGAAAAAATGCATGTTGCAGTATAAAGTGCCATTAGTCACCAGATACTTGCCACTTGTCATCATTATTTTAGCAGGAGAGGTTGAGTATTGGAAGCTAGCCAACCTCGTATGGAGATGATTCTGCGATAAACTTCATACTTGGCTTGTTGAATGATTGTAATATGATGAACACTCCTTTGTTACTTACTATTTTGTTCTATGTAAGAGCTGGATTAGAAACTTTTTAAAGGAAAAGTAGAAGCTGAACTATTTTGAAGATAATACATACATACATAATTTTATTTTATTACTGGCTGGTAAACCAAGCCTCCGTAATACGTGCCACTATCCACAGTTCCGTATAATCAGCCTGTAATGTTGTCACTGCTGGGAAACAGGCATCTTCTCTTCGACATGGGGAGGGGGCTGTAATACGTCACGCCGCGCCGGTCCAGTGCGGATTGGTAGAAGTCACAATTTCTTCGAATATTTGATTCTAGGACTTGCCGTCTTTTCCTCACGATTTTTTCCTTCACCGTTTTGAGAGCAGTGGTGATGGTATTATTTTCACAAAGTAAAGCGCCGGCCTGGGTACGAACCCGTGACCTCTAACTAAAACTCATAAATCGGGGCAGTCACCACTGGGCCAACGTCTACCACAAAATTGGCTTTTGTAATTATTAAAACCTTATTTAATGATACTCCACACAAGAGCTCCAATTGCCTACTATCCTGTACCTTTTATAATAAATTAGCTTGTCCCGCGCGGTTTCACCCGCCGGTATTGATCGTAGCGTGATGTTACATAATATGTAACACAGGAAGGCTATAGGCTATATTATAGCCTTCCTCGATAAATGGATTATCCAACACAAAAAGAATTTTTCAAACCGGACCAGTAGTTCCAGAGGTTAGCGCGTTCAAACAGACAAACTCTTCAGCTTTAAAATATTAGTATAGATAAAAAAAAACCAGCCACTTCCAGTCCTACTATACACCAGTTTATACGTATTAGCACGAACGCGTAACAACGTCGTGTTGCAAATGTAACAATCAAAGGCCGCATCAGACCTTCGTCGAGTTTGTCGCTCCATTCGTCATTCGATCGACTTCATTTGTTCATCATGACGGAGGAGGGATCCTGATTGGTCCGCTGATACCTTGCTGAATAATTATTGGTGTTTGTGATTGTAACTGAGAATAATAAGAACTTGGAATGTTATTACGGCTTTTGTGACGGCTGTTGCTTTTCCTATTGTTACAGACATTTTTCAATGGTAATGGAAAAAAATAACTAGATTTTAAAAGACAAGACTAAATCAATAAAATTTCCAAAAACATTATCTGAACCATCCACTACCTGTTTTAGCAGTATCATTTTAATATTACTTCAGTGTCAGAATGAGACAGACCTATACAGACGCAAAGCTCCATCTCTTTTCCACTGTTAAAAATATTAAAAGAATACTGCTATTAAGAGGTGGTAGTCCCTTGTAATTGTTTGTAATGTCTAACCAGCTAGATGTATGTAGGTACCCATGTGAATTGTACGGTCACCAGCGCATCAAGTTATACCAAACTGTCAAATGTCTCCAAATGATTTTCAACCTTAAAACGTTAAAAGTAAAGTTAAAAATCGATTGAGAAAATTTGACAGTTTGTGGTGACTTGATGTACAAAGTTTACAAAAACAGAGAACAATTATTTGGGATAAGTGTACTCAATCTGGGCCCGCGTGATGGATTCCCACCCGTCCACTTCCTCTTAAAGAGACAAGGTCTGTGTCCCAGCAATGAGAACATTATAGGCTGATTATAATATTATGTGTCAAATACCATCTCAATCATTGAACTTCATAAGACATTTTCATCAAAATAATGAATATTTGAATACTAGCTTCCGCCCGCGGCTTCGCCCGCATAATATGTCGACAAATTATACAAATAAACCTTCCTCTTCAATCACTCTATCTATTAAAAAAACCGCATCAAAATCCGTTGCGTAGTTTTAAAGATTTAAGCATACATAGGGATATAGGGACAGAGAAAGCGACTTTGTCTTATACTATGTAGTGATTATTCATTATCATAAAATCGATACAACGACAAACTAAAATATCTGAAGTTTTTAAGCAAAAAATATTTCTTCTAGGCTTGTTTAAAAAAGATTGAAAGCTCGTGGCAAACTTTCAGATGTTCAAGTAGGGTAGTTTGGGAAACTAATGGAAAAGTTTTTACATAACACTAAACTTTCACATCGATTTTAATATATTTACATTATTATGTATCAAGCGTCTTCGAGCAAAGTTCAAGCGCTGATAAAATGTAAGCAGTCTTTTTATTCTGCGCAAGATTGTTTTTTAGATTTAAGTTATCGTACTCATGTTGCTATGCGGACATATTAAGTAGCTTGCTGGTAAAGTGGCCGCAAACTCAACTGCTACATGATATATCTGGGTTTTATCCCCGCGTCGGAGATGGTGTTACTGGGTTTTTCGTTTATCATTTCCAAATTTTATTTAGTTTCTGTCTGGGGGCGAACTACCACTTCTTATAGCAGCTCTTATCATATTAATAAAGCTTCACATTGGAAACAAGATGGAGCTATACGTTTTGTATACCTCTGTCTCAGACTGATAATTGTAATAATTATTATAATAAAACTGTATAAAGGGTGTTGGTCGGCTCCATTTTTTTTACAGGATTTAACATCAATCAATCAATTAATGATTCCTCCCGCAATGGGTGGAGCGGAAGGGAGTGTCAGTCTCTTACTGACAAAAACTCATCCATGTTGAGCTACTCATTACTCACCGTCCGCAGGCCCACGCTTACGGTGGCCAGGAATTGCCAATTGACTCCAGACGAAGACTGACTAGTGGCGCGAGGGTGCAGGGTTTGCCGTGGTTGGCCCTCTGGAGTCTGGTTTTGTGCGGTATTGGCTTCCGGAATTTAAACATAACAATTCGTTGAGTGCATAGATTGTGCCCGATCTTTCAGAGATTGCAGGCGTGATTTTCTTTAAAATATTTACCAAACGAAAAAAATATATTTACAAACATAGTAGGTAATAACAACCTCCACCGACTCTAATCAGATAACATCTTAACAAAAACAGAACCGTTTTAATAAATATTAAGGATGAAAATGGTAGCCGTAAACAAGACATCAAAAGGATCTTTTAATTTTCCGTAAACTCTTTTTAAAAGGCGTAACGGATAGAAATTAACTTGGAATGAGATAACCCGGTGATTAAAAGATCTGTGTTGATTTTGTGGGCCAAACAAAGTGGATTAAAGACGTTTTAACGGGAAAACTTTTTGGTTTATGATTATCATAAATGTTTGGGGCACTACTTTTCTTTTTGGTTACTTGCGGTAAATTATTTTGTGATGAGTTTTTCTTTTCTATAATTACAAAATACTTTTCTTTTAGTAAAACTTTAGCTTGGACTTGAAGACATCTTGAGGCAATGTCGGTCAATAGACCGGTAAGAATCTCGCCTTGAACACTAAGGCGAAGTGTGTGCTGTCTTTCCACCTGAAGCGAGGGATTGACACCATTTACAACTCACTTGACTATTGACCGCTTGGTTTTATACAGAGTTGATTCGACAGAGGGGCTTTCCTTTAAACAGCGTATACTAGGAACCATTTTCAAACTGTACCAAAAATTAATTAAATAGGAGCAGTAGTTTAGTCGCAAATGATTTTTTAAGTTTTTGCCCCGTTTGAACACGATGTATCTTTCGCCGCTTTGTTACAAGGTCAGTTTTTATTTACAAAGGATGGTTGCATTTTACTCTGATTTGTGAGCTATTTAGTTTGTTTGAAAAAATAAAAACCTAATTTTTGGTGCTTTTTATTTTTATACAGTACCGAGTTAATACTAAACACGTATAGTATACGTAGTGTAATTTAATGCCCCTCTGTCATATCAACTCTGTATAAATTGCCGTGCCCCCAGCGCCCAACTCAGCCCTGGCTGGAGGCTACAATTCTTTTGTGGCAGCCACAGGCAAGCCCGGTTAAGCAGTAGACAACCCTTTGGTTGAACTGCGAGATACCAATTCCAAAAAAAAAAAAAACGCCTAACTCAAAAATAAATGTCTTCGACGAATAGGTTCTTGTAAGAATTTGATTTGATTTGATTAAGTTATCAGCTTTTTGTCTGTGGTCCATCCAATGTCCATGGCCGAGATACCTACTAATTGTCAATAATTTTAATGTTTCTGAATACGAGGTTTTTTAGCTGCTTTGCACGGGTGTATATAGTGACTTTTATAATGTGCGTTTTCTATGTGCTTTTTTCTTTCTTTTTCTTCTAATAAAACGCAAAACCGAACATAAATTCACAGTCGTATAAACACGAATCAGGCGGCATGGGTCCAAAAACATTTGTCGTATTATTCAGACTGGGGCGGTTAAAAGGTTAAAATAATTACATATTCTGTATTACTTGCTATAGTGATTTAGTGCGAGATAGCTCGCAGAACCTAATTGCTGAAAGCATTCTAATTTAAATAGATAACCAACATCTTTGACTTTTGGAGACACCTGATATATTTTTTTCATAATTCTGAGTTCGTGCCATAGTCAAAGTTGTTCATTTTCATGAGTACTATACCCCATGAAAGTACATATAATATATGTCCCTCATTTAACCTGACACACTATCCAGGGTGAAATTAAATTCATTGGAATTATTTTAAGGGTCGTTGTACTCATGAACACCTTTCACTATGGGACGAGATCAGCTGTTCCCTACATTTTGACGAGTTATGCTAGCATAAATTGTATGGAACAGCTGATTTTTTGACCCCTTAAAATAATGACAATGATTTCAATTTCACCTGTATAGTGACTTTATCGGTGACGTTATTGTAAAGGTCAGGTGTCATAACCTGTAAACGAACCAAAAGAAAAATGTAAGAATCGCAGCAGGTTGCGCTATACGGTATCTGCCTACCCTATAGATATAATAAAGAACGCCTACTCTCATGGGAACAATGCACGAGTTCGTTTTATGTGTGAATTTAGGTTTACAAATCCATTTCTTTTTATTGTAGAACCTCGTGGTTAACTAGTAACAGCCGCACGGGTCGATCCATCAGGTTAAGCTACGCTTGCCGAGGTTGGTCCGTGGATGGGTGACCATCTTGACATACTGAAACTCCTCCGTGCCTCGGAAAGCACGTTAAGCCGTTGGTCTCGGGTATAATGTGTGCATCTTTGACAGTCGTTACTGGTCGTCAGAAGCCCGAAAGTCTGACAGACAGTCTTACCAAGGGGTATCGTATTACCCAGTTACTGGGTTATGGACGTCAGATAGGCAGTCGCTCTATGTAAAGTTCTGGTATTCAGCTGCATCCGGTTAGACTGGAAGCCGACCCCAAAATAGTTCGGAAAAGGCTAGGCAGATTGAAATCCATTTCTTTTTATAAAAGAAGGCCTGATGTTGATTGGTTTCGTTACCTAAAAAAATATTTAAGGAAAAATATTTTGTGAAAAAAAAAAACACCCTAAAGGTATTTTAATACGCAGACATTTGATATTTAGAAAGCGTCGGTTTTAATTTATGAAGGCATCCCTTATCTCTTGACTTAGAAGTAAGATGGAAGACTCAAAGATTCGAGAGAATTCTTTCAACTACACGCTCTTTGAATCGTGCTCAAGGTGTCCCAGTAATTGTTACTTTGAACCCTGAAGTAATGTCTAGAACCTCTTTGAAAGTTCTTCCGACAAACAAGAATGGAGATTAATCTTCTATGCAACGACGCAGCTTTTACATTATAGGTTTCTTCCTTATCCAAAGGAATTGAATTGCAATTCAGCTTTCTTTGATTACAAGAGTGGAACGAAAGAATTTAATATAAAAATAAATGGTTTTTTTCCTTTGTAGTGTAGTTTTGTGTGAATAGAGCACCGTTTCTTGTGAGAACTGAATAAAAGAAAAATGTGAAATAGAAGACCTTTTTAGGGTTCTGTAACCTAAGGGTGCAAAATGGAACCCTCGTTCTAAGCCTCTGCTATCCGGCTATCTCTCAGCGGGTTGTACCTATGTCATAAAACTCAATAGGTAGACAGACGGTGGATTTTTTTTATTGACAAATAATAAAAATTAAAATTAAAAGGTCCCTCATATTACAAAAAATTACAAAAAAATATCGTGTAGAATATTGTACGGTGGTTCGGGATTACAATTAGTCTTTTTTTTAATTTTCAACAGCTTAGTGTCAATAATTTACTGTAATAATAGTTATTTGTTATGCAAGGCTGGAAAGTTGATTTTTGGCGCGAGTACTTCTATTGAATCCTGAGTAAGCGAAGGATTCAAGGTTGAACCATGAGCGAAGCGAGTGGTTCAAATATAGAATCCTGAGCGTAACGAAGGTTTCAAAGGTACGAGACGCAGAAAAGCTTTGCTGCCGAGCGCAACACACAATTTTTCACCTCACTACAGCGAGGAAACTGCTAGGTGCAAGAAAACAGGTGTTGTTGAGTTTTATTTTGTTCGAGCGTCTCAGATACTCATGTGAAGAAAATAACAGATACTTGGCAATGTGTCTTATGAGTTACATAGAATATCTCCAAAATTAAATAGGGTATTTAATTTTGGAGATATTCTATGTAACTATATTTTGTTCTATATCTTACTTGTCCTCTAAGGAGAATGAAAGAAAAAAACTAATTTAATACAAATAACTAACTAATTTAATTGAATACATATTTATTTTTGCCAAGCAAAGGATTAAATAACATATTATATTAGTATTTATTTTATTTAAAAAATTAAACTTAAATTACTACACAATTGGGTATTTGGCAGGGTAGTATTTTTATGGCATATTCAAATGTGACGTCACAGATTTTTTTAATCAAATGGAATATTTATTAACATTAATTCCAATTTTACAATTATATCCTCGCAAAATATTTAATTTCTGTACTGTGATGTAAGTTTTTAAGGTGAGCGGTATTATTTAATATTTTATTTTATACTGTGTCATGCATTTTCAGTGGACTGGCAGTATAGAAAATTATTAAAGAGAATCAGTCGGTTCGAATTTTAAAAACTCTTTCCACGCTACAGAGCAAAAAGCGATTTTCGGCTCAGATTTTGAATGACAAACAGACTCTTTCCGAGCCTGTGAGGTGAAAAAGTAATTTCGACGAAAGTGCGTTGAGCGCGCAACTTCCGAAAGCCCGCAGTTGTACGTACCTTGGAGAAGAACAGGAAAGAAAATCCATTGGACACTCTTTGACCAGTAGTACTCGTATGTACATTGGATAAAAACGAGAAAGAAACTCCATTGGTCACTCTTTTAAACAAAATATAGTTACAACATATTTGGTAGGTGGGTACATCATTCATGAAAATATTTAAAATCTAAAGCAAAAGCTTGCAAAATAAAGTTAATTACACTAGAAATAAGCAAAGAAAAATACTTTTATTTTAACCTTTTCTCTTGTAAACACAAAGTAAACACTAGATAAATACAATTTCATCCCCTTTCTTATCTTCTTCGAAAAAGGATCTGCATACGATTTCCTCTCAGTTTCCTATTAAAAATTCTTTTTAATATAAAGCAAAGAGTATCAGGTTATCTGCGAACTAAGCAACTAGAATGTGCTAGCGAACCTTCAAGTTATTCCACTGAGTGTATTAGGCAGGTAAAGAGCCGTCTAATACACTCCAACATTATCTTATATCTAAAGATATATTTGAGATAATGTAGATACCATAGACCACGGAATCTCACGGAATCGTCTCTCACAAACACTGCCAATATTTTTTCTGCTATTCTAAGCTCTGTGCCTAACACACATACGTGTTCATGGCAATGTATGGGCTTGAAACGGTAGTGGATACAAGTAACTCTGACACCAGGAGCTTGTGGCTAAGTAATAACAGCCACACGGATCGATGTACGCTAGCCGAGGTTGGTCCGTGGATGAGTGACCATCTTTACATGTCGAGACTTTTCCGTGGCTCGGACAGGACGTTACGCCGCTGGTCCCGGGGTCATTTGTGGATCTTTTACAGTTGATACGGGTAGTCAGACGCCTGAAAGTCTGACAGCCAGTCTTACCAAGGGGTATCATATTATCCAGATACAATAAAACACTGACGCTTGGTTTGTAGGGAAGGTTGACCATCCTACCTCGACTTGCAGTGGCCACAGAGGCGTCTCCATGCTCTGTGGTGGTAGGAACACAGGTAAATAGGAGTCTAAAATGTCATGTATAACCTTATACAGAAAGTTACGAAACAAAAGCAGATTAAGTTAACGTTTTAATAAATCTGTTTTTGCGTTTATTTCGTTTCTCTTTTGTTATTTTGAAGCGGGAATCTGGAGTTGGATATGCAATTAAATAATGCATTTTGTGCACAGATAACATAATATCAGGTTAATGCATGCGTGTGTTCTACGTTTTGAAGCATAAAAGAAGGCTGAGCAGAAAAATGCATTATGTTCTTTTAACTGCGCTTCTTGCTAGTTTATACAATTTAGCTTTATGCAATTTTGGACTACAAATTCGTTTGCGCTACGAATTCAATATTTGTTGCAGCAATACAAAATATCAAATCTTTTTTTTTCCTGCTAGTATTTGGGCAAACAATATTTCGGTACAGCCATATCAACTAACGCTATCGGTTTACTACAAGTCTGCACGCTTGTAATGTTAATATTGGTTTTTACAAACAACCAACTCGGTGGTCTAGTGGTCTGCTGAGCATGAGGTCCTGGGTTCGATTCCCAGGTCGGGCATAGTGTTATTGGGTGTTTCCATCTGGAATTACTTAGTAGCAGCCCAGAATCAGGATTTATGCCTGGTTGATGACAATAATCTCGCCTGGTACTTGCTCTTTCTGTGCGTCATGTTAACCGCAAATAGACTTTTTTTTGTTTCCTTATTACATTTGACATAATTAGCAAAATTTGAGTGCACCTACTATAAGTTCAGCCCTGCCTAATCCTTTGGCGTAACAAGGCTTAATGTTATGTAACAACCAATCAACTGCTAATGTCCGCACACCAATAGGCTTTTAACACCATCCAGCGAACATTGAGACCGATTCTCATTTGCAAATCCCGTTATCAAAGATTTTGCTCTCTGCGTTTACTTTGCTGTTAAATGGAAAGTGCAAATTAGGTTGATAAGGAAATGCAGCTATGTAGAGAAATACTTTGGATAAAAACAAAATGGAGGTCGGTATAGCCGAGCGAGTATTGGATCAGTAACATAGTAATCTTATCTTACGCTGATTGTTAAAAGTGACAATCAGCTACCAAGTTCTTGGAGATTTGATAACATAATTAACGTTTAAAAATGTATATTTTAAATAACGCCCGCACTGGTAACAACTTTTTTTAATGCTACATTTTTATCATATGAAACGACGCGCGCTTAAGTTGTGCTAACCAAGTGTACAAACACACTGTGAATGTGTGCGCGAAGACTGGTCGCGTAAGGAAATAACACACACTTCTCCATTGTCTCGGACGGTAACTAGAGCTCCTGCGGTGATACACATATTCACAGAGTGTTGACACTTGGTTAGCACAAGTAAAGCGCGCGTAGCTTAGTGAGATAAAAATACCATAACTAAGAGACTCTCACATTTCAGCAGTTTTGTTTAATGCCCATGGAAGTGGACACAAAACTAGTGTAAACTGAGACTCATCGAGAATGCAAAGGAAGCCGTCACCCCCTTCTGCGAAGCAGAAATGCTCTCGAAAGAAGAGGCAGACCCTTACTTACTCGCCCTAGGAGACGATCTGGGCGTCGGGAATCGATTGCAGATTTCTGGCCACCGTGCAGGCCTGCGTCCGATAAATACCAGAGCCAGGTGTGTTCCACGCGCGCCTCAAAGATATTCCTGCGCAAACTGATGGGGTCCGCTAGGGTCGACGCCTACTAAGGTCGCGGATTTGATTGAAAGGGTTATCGTGGCTCCAGTGGCAGTGGTAACTGAAGGACCACGTCTGGGTTTTAGTCAGTAAAAGTTTAACACGGCCCTCCTCCTCCGCCCAGAGCGGGAGAAGGTGTTTGGTGCGTTGTTTGCATGGAGTGAACCGTGCAAAAAAAAAATAGGCAGCCACGGAGAAATTTTATATGTAAAAACCCAATAACACTCTGCCCCAACACAAAACAATAACACTTTGCACTTTCCATTTAAGTATTACTTAAAAGTATGAAATGAAATGAATTATTATAATTATCTCAAATATTTTAACCTAGATACTAAACATTACATCTTCAAAACAAACGTGAACCATTTCAATTAACTTCTGCGACATCAAAGAACTAAAGGAAATTCAATTCAGCTCTATAAGATTAACGATAATAGCGTGTGTGGCAAAATTTGTTCCAAATAAATTGTCTTGTCGAGTGAGTGATTAGGACCGGCCCGACGAGATTACTCTAATTAAATAGATCTATAGCCGGACCATACAATAGGTAGTTGCAGAAGACCAGCTCAGTACTACGAGTAAAAACAGACGTACAGCAAGCCACATGGCAATGGTAACAAAACCAATACAAGTTGATCTCGTATTTTATTGAAACTCCATCATCCAATTCAGCCTGCTGTTCTCCCCTAGCGACGCCGTTAGACAAGGTCCGCATCCCAAAAAAGATGCCCTTAGAGTATAGTCGCTTAGTTTGTTAGTTTTTTAGGCCTGGCTGGACGTCTTTAATTCTTGAGGCATCCACAAGCAAGCCCGGTTAACCAGTCGACAAACTCCTAGGTTGAAATGTGAGACGACAATTAAAAAAAAATTAAACTAAGTGCTGCGCTAAGCCGTTTCAAGGTCAAACTGATACCTCAGACGTGCAGACGACTATACAGCGATCTGAAATAAACACTTGTGATCACTATACACTAGAGGCATATCCATGATTGTAAGAAATCTGAAATTTATTATGCTCGCATAACTCATCAAAATGTAGGGAACAACTGATTTTTTTTGCGATTTCAGGTGTGTTCCCGTAGTAAAAGTTGTTCATAATGATGAGTACAATGAACCCTTAAAATTTTGCCCATGGATTCAATTTAATCCTGTACATGAATTAAACGAGCGAACCCTCTGCTCTCTTCTAATCTTGTGACCGAATCGGAATAAATAGTTGTTTGTTTCATGTTATTTTTGGATCTCATTACTGTATTGATTGTTTTGATTCCGATGGAGAAAAATAGAACAAACAAGTTAAGTTGTGCGAAAAGTCATTTAAAGTATGCAAATTGTCGTAAAAAAACAAAAAAAAAATGGTTTGGTGATTTCACAGTCTTCGGATAGGCTTGATTAGTTCGTGAACTTAAACTGGAAAAATGTTCTTTAAAATTATCTGCCAGATAAATGTACCGAAACATAACTTGACAAGCTGAATTATTAAAATAAAAATGTGCAAGCAAATTATATTTTAAATGCAGGTTACAATACATGTTCTCGTATATTTTAAATAGACGAAAATACAAAATAAATCAAACACAATACGGTAACGGTTTCTGTCAAAATTTAAAATAGTGCTCTAAGGCAAAATGTGGAAAGAGCAAATAGGGTAGCAAAATTTAAAAATTGCATTTTCAGAATTTATCTCATGAAATTGTCCGTGAAATTGCTCGTTGGGGCATGAAGCTTGGCTAAACGTTGTGTAGCATGTATCGTGGACCTTTATAAGATATTAGGGTGCCAAGAAATAAAATATCATACGTGCTGTCAGCAATGAATGACAGGAGCTTTTTTTTTTTTGTTCATGGCATCTCGCAGTTCAACCATAGGGGGTTGTCTAATGCTTAACTAGGTTTGCCTGTGGATGCTGCAATGGAATTGTAGCTTCCAGCCAGGGTTTATTAAAAGTAACAAATTAAGCCACTAAACGCTTTATTTTTGAGGGTGGTAAATCATCAAATGAGGATTCATTTGATGCTCTGGTTGGAACGGAAGGGAGTGTCAGACTCTTACTGACTAAAACCCATCCATGTTCCTTCCCTTAGCCTTTTTTGTTTCGGAGTAGCGGTAACCCTTTCGGACAATGCCGCTTACAGCAACTATACGCTAAGGGCACCCCCTGTGGGGTACGGATCTCGGCTTAGGGCGTCGCTACAGCAAGGGACAGGCTAGATAGGGCAAGGTAAATGACAGAGGCTTTTCTACAATGCTTTTTATATGGATGACTTGTTGTACTCTCGGCTAGGTCTCGTGTCTCTATTGAAAAAGCACTTTTTATTGTATTCTTCGCGTTATTATTTATCTATTAGACAGCCATAATGTTTTCATAATTATTTCTGCCTTTTTACTTTTCACAGTGATGCCATAGACATAAATATAATAATAGTGAGGACATAAACAAGTAATGAGGGTATGTCGCTCGCTCGTGTATTACATAATATTAAATAGGTAAGTATTTTACACTGTTATCTATTTTATTTATACGTAAAAACTCACGCCTTATTTCCATGGGGGGGTAGACAGAAACTGTAGTACGACCTGCTACACTCCTTACATACCAAACAACAAACCGACAGACGAAAATAAAAAAATAAAAAATTGCATGAACAGAGGCTAGCACGTCAAGCTACCCCAATTCTTTGAAATTGCTTTGTTCTTTGGTCAGACTTCGGACTTCTGACTACCCGTAACTACTGTCAAAGATCCATGAATGACAGCCGAGATCTATGTCTTATCATGTTTTCCGAGGCACGGTCTCGTTACGTAAATATGGTCACCCATCCACAGACCAACCCCGGCAAGCGTAGCTTAACCTGGAGAATTGATCCGTGTGTCTGTTGTTACTTAGCCACGAGCTCCTCTACAATAATAACCATATAAAATAAATCAAGCACAAACATACAATGTAGCTGAATCCTTAACATAGTAAGGAACAACAAAACTGGGTTAAGACGAGATTTGCAGATCTCGAAGAAGAAGCTATTCGGCTTCCGTTGTAATGCGAGCCGTGGGCACGTTGCTATTTATCTTCTATGTGCTTCTGATGTTGTTGGGTATCTGATTACAACTTTTTTTGCGCTTATATTTATTTATTCATGAGATATAAGCTTACAGTAATACAAAGTGAAAGTCTAATTAGGTACTAACTAACAATATCTAGAAGAATAATTGTACTGTAACACCTACCTACTACTACTATATTGCTATTGGCAGGTTTGGAATTACACTACTCGTAACAAGGATTTTTTTTATTCGTTAGGTAATTACATTATTAAATAAATTAAATCTTTAATAGTGGACCAAAACCTCAGATACTCCGAAAAAAAAGAAATAAAATCTATGATTCATATACCTATTTTGATCCAGGCTACTCGCAAAAAAAAACTAATATTCAAAATTCATTTATTTTCCTTATTTCTTTGTAAGTTCACTTCACTAGCAGTTTCAAATTGAGAAGCAATTTGAGAGACATACACTCGATTCGGACATTAACTGGAAATTCATTTTTTTGATGTATTGGCAAATAAATGTTGAATTTCAGGGGCTTTCACCTTAAATAATGCTAAGTGAAGTTTGAAAAGTCTTAATCGTAAAATTCGAAATTTGAAAATTAAGAACTGTTTGAAATTGTTGCTGTATTAATTCTCAAAGCAGAAACCGGGTAATATTTTCTTAGTACACGAAATATTGATACAATAAAATAAGATAATTATAAATTTTTGGTAAAACGTCAGTGTATATATTTGCATAGATTGCACCTATAATATATTTGCATAGACACAACATACGAAATCATGGAGTGAAAAAATAATTAATTAATTAAACTAAATCTTTCAAGGAAAAAATGCTATCTGTGGAGAATTCACCAGTTATGTTGAACTCCAATGTAAAACCAGGAACAAAAATTCAAATTCCGAACGCTACGAGAGATTTACTTTATAACGAAATAAACTACTACAGCGAAGATGCTGCACAAATTGTGCAAAATTTTCTGATGTCGAAAAATGAGTATCCATTTTTGTGAGGAAACGATGTATTTTTAATTTTAATAAAGCCGAAATGCGCTAGTTAGCCGGCAACAAGGGTATCTGGCAACAAATAGAACAGGGTGAGCGGTGGCTTATTCACAAATCCTGCTGACTGCAGGAAGAGAAGTTATCATGACTACCGATATTAAAACATTGTGAAAACGATCAGTAACGTAGGAACAGACGCCAGCATATCAAGCTATGCCTGTCAAATTTTCTTCTTCATCTTTTCTTCGTCAACTTGAAAATAAACCCTATCTCTTATGCAATAAAGTTGAAATACTATCAAAGAAATTTGACAGATTGGGGTTATTTTATATGCTGGCCTCTGTAATTTGGTACGTAATTGAAATTTCTTGGACTGCTTGGAATACGTTAATAAAAACACTAATTTGCTGTATGTATAGATAAACATTACATCGTGTCTCGTTTCTCCGAAGGGTCAGGCAGAGGTGTACCAAAAGTACACATCCACATTTCGCCAGTTAAGTTTAAGTACCATATAATAAGGGGCGAGCCTACTGCTGAAAAATCGACCAATACTTTTCTCGACCCGCGAATATAGCCCAAGACCTCATGCTCAACAATAGCGATTGCGACCAATAGACCTACGAGGCAGTCCCATGGTTCACGCGGGCAAGCAATTATTATTTATTAATATTTATTTATTTATTTGCTTTTTAGTTTAACATACACTTATACAAGCACACAATTAGACCTCAGGGGTCTGTCCTAGCATGCCATGGCCTGGGATTAGATCCACACGCTATTAACATTTAGGTAACAATCGAGTTGATGTATTAACGCCATATTCTATAATTCTTATAATTTTCTGTCACGAATTTCGTAATGTAATTAATTTAGTAACAACAATTAATTTAATGTTATGTATAAATAATTCGTTTTAAAGTTTATCAGGTAGTTCAATTATTGCGGATTGACAACTAAATATTTCTCTTTATCATAGATACATTATGGCGTCATGGATTTCCGCAAAGGGTGACCTGTGATCTTTACATATCATGACTCCTCCGTGTCTCGGAAAGCATGTTAAGCCGTTGCTCTCGGCTGTCATTTGTCAGAAATCCGAAAATCTGACAGCCAGTCTTACCAAGGGGTATCGTATTACTGGGTTGTGGTTTTTCAGTTAGGCAGTCAATCCATGTAAAATATTGGTATTCATCTGCATCTGGTTTTACTGGAAGCCGACCCCCACAAAAAAATAAAGAAAAAGATAAAAAAAGAAGAAATGGCTAGGTAAATTCAGTCAACAAATAAAATAGAGTACCGTACTAAATATCGTTGGTCCTTATAGCCACACAGAGCAGCACCGCAATGCACCACGACGGATTATCAGACTCGACTTTTTTCAATTAACATGCCAAATGAGCCTCGCTGAGAATTATAATCCGGATACTAAACATTTGTTCACTTTTACAATTGAATTTACGACTACATTTTAATGTAATTTGTAATGGAAAACGAGATTAATGGGGTATATAGCTTTTAGTTTGTTGCTTGTTTTGTTTTTAGGGTTCTGAACCCAAAGGGTTAAATGGGTCTCTATTACTAAGACTGTCCGTGCTCGCTATCCGTCCGTCTATCCGTCTTTCACCAGGCTGCATCACATGAAGATAAGCAGTTAAATTTCACAGATGATGTATTTCTGATGTCTTTATAACAACAAATACTAAAAAACAGAATCAAATAAATATTTAAGGGGGCTCCCCATACAATGAACGATTTTTTTTTGCCGTTCTCATAGATAATGGCACGTGGCCGGTTTTTTTGTTGAGTTTGAAATGGCAGAGGCAAAGAAAATGTCTAGGTATGTAATGGTAGTCAATTTTGTCTATGCCTCTAATCTGAAAATTGACTTCTCCGTATCACATCTTCTCCTTGAAAACATTTATTTTTCGGGATTATTGCCGCATTCACATCAAGCGTAAGTCAAAATCTTTGAAAAACAAATGACAGTCGGTCGTCGGCTAAAGGTTTTTATTCCAGCCGGTCGATTCTGAAAATATCTCACCGAGATAGCTTAGATGAACAGAGCGTGAAGTGAGCTGCCGTTACACGTCGGTAATGCTAGAGATTGACACTTATTGACATCTCACTTCACATACATTTTCACGGTGAGATTTTAACAGAATAGCACTACAGAAGTAAATCTTTAGATTTGTACTTAGAGTGAAAAAGTATCCACTCTTTGGAAGGTCTTTGGTGGGAATGTAATGTGACATTTTTTTATGTTGTAGTCGAAAAGGCAGAGTAGTCCATGAATTTCTTTAATATGATAAATGCTTCGCTGGTCTAGTGGTCGAGAGCAATACTGCTGAGCATGTATCCTGGGTTCGATTCCCAGGTCGCGCAAAGGGTTACTTGGGTTTTTTATCCGGAATTTTTCAGTAGCAGCTCAGAGTCTGGATCCGTGTCTGGTTGACGGTAAAACAGGCTCGTGCCCTATTACGTATGGGTCTTAAACACAACTGGCGAAATCTTGGTGAAGGTACTATTCGTTAACGATTAACGCTTTACATTAATTTTCTTTAGCATTTAGAAGACATTATTGTATAGTTTGAGGGTACTTTTACAGAAATATCAAACATACAAAATTATTCAACAAAATAAAGCGAACTTTATTGCTGACGCAGCGTCAAACATTTTCGTACTCCAACGAATCGAATTTTAATTACAAGAAAACTTTTTCCTCACCCAATTCTTTATAAACATACGCGAAATTTTCATTACGTTCAAACTGCAAGCTGTTAACGAAGACAGTGCAAGCAGAGTTCTAATTAATTATACCCAACAGATGTTTCCTTGCTTGAAAACTTTGAACTGGCTGAAAATGTTCGCCGTTTGTTTTAGGTAATGTACCGCGTTCATTGCGTCGACTTTTTTTTTGTTTGTTAATGTGGTCTCTTCGGAAAACGATGCTTGTTTTAAAAGTGTATGTGGACAGTGTTATATAATATATTGGGTTTTTGCTGAGAGTTTCAATGTTATCTTTTTTAAACAAAGAAAATTCGAATTGCAATTTAAATTATAGTTTATTTTTAATAAAAAATTAGAGTAGAGACTAAAGCATAATTATAGGAAATGCTACTAAAATAAGATGTTACGCAAATCCATCATAATATTTAGCTTCCTAATTATATCAATGATAATAAAATTTATCGGTCGTCTGAAATCAAATAATCATAAACCAAAATTGAAATACAAAGGAGTTTTATAACTTTATGCAACAAAAAGGTTATAACACTTTTTTTTTGACAATTCGACATCAATCACTGCGATATGTACGTCGACGAGTAAACGATATTTCTCTATCATATGAAGCAATGGATTATGAATGTCCTTTAAAATCTTTCGGATTAAAAAGTGTAGTATGCAATTGGACTTTCCATATAAAAAGTCAATAATACCAAATTGCCATTGGAAAACAAACTGTGATACTTTAATTATTGCTCTTATTTTCCTTATACACAAAATAATAATATCGGTAATGGTTTGAAAATATATTAGTGTTGGCAGTAAATTTAGCCTCAGGCTGCAACCTCCTGTATTATACGGGCGGGCGCTTAGTAAAAGATGTGTAAGTTATATTTGGTAAATTTTGAGTAAGATGAAAGAGATTGAAGTATGCTTATCGTTAGCATATGAACACACAGCCAAATAGTGTATCTGAAAGAACTTACCATAGAAGTAAACAAGTACAATCGCTTTTATGCGTTCCAGTTCTTCGGAAAAGCGCCTAGATAAACTTTTACGACTTGATCTTGTTAGAAAAACACCAAAATTGCGTATATCTGTATCTAAAGTATCTGTTATAATATTGAAACTTATAGCATTTAGTCCAATTAATCTAATTACAGCCACTTTTGAATTGTCAAGGGTAGAAGAAAGAATAAACATTTTTGAAAAATGTTTATTCTGCCCAAATAAAACGCATATTTCAGAAAAACAGACATAAAATGATGAGAGTACCCAATAAAAATTCCAAAACGCAGGTGGAGCACATACGGAGAAGAACGGGCAGAAACTCTTTTTAATTTTCGCTACTAGCTTTAAAACAACCTAAAAAATATTGTTACCAAAAACATTTTAGTGTTTTTAAAAACGAAAAAGTTAGTTTTACCACTTATACCCTTTCACTTCACGCACGACTACGTACAACGTACAAAATTCTCTCTCGGGAACAAAGCGGGGTCCATTTTGTTTGTTCTCTCCTTATTTCGTTTAGTTATGAATAAGTGGGTATTAAATTGACCACGCTTGTTTTAAATTATGTGTCTCGACTAGTTTTTTTACGAGAAAATTGTATTAGTATTGTTTTCTTTTTGTATCAACAGTTCTTAGAATGATTATTATTAGGTCTAGTGGGCGCAAGCGCTACTGCTCAGCATGAGGTCCTGGGTGCAATTCTCGGGTCGGCCATAGTTGAGTTTTTCCATCTGGAATTTCGCAGTGATAGTCGCTTTATTTGTGCCCGGTTGATGGCAATAGGGTCACCACCTACTGTCATATGTCTTATAATATAACCGGCGAAATGTATGCCTATAATACACCCACATCGCCAGCTATGTTTAAGGCCTATGTTAGGTCAGGTTGGGCGAGCGTCTTGCCATGCTCTGGGCTGAAATTCCATATGGAGATCCAATAACACTTTGCACGACCCGGGAATTGAAACCACGACCTCATGCTCAAAAGTAGCGCTTGCGACCACTGGACCAACGAGACGGTCGTAAGATCTTAAAATAAACTAAAAAAATAAAATATACACATTTCAAGTTGTTGAATTATATTAATTAGGAGTAAATTACAATCGTCTCGAGAAAATAGTATCAAAATAAGTTATATTAAATAAACTAGAACGTTAATTTCTTCGTGACAAGGTTAACGCCTCTTGAAAAGAACAAAAAAAGACGTTCTAAAATGAAATTTAAAAAAAGCTATTTGCGAGATTTTTTAAATGACTCGTGAAATTAAGTAAACATTTTATAGTCTGGTAATCATTTTCATAACTGAGTTATTGAAATTAACGGGAAAATATATAAATTGAGCTTATTTCGCGTGAAAATGAAATCAAAATTATTATCGTCTGAATAATTTAAATTGTTACTTACTGCTCGCGCAAGTTTTTTATTTTTAAGTTTTTTCCGCTTACAACACAGAATTGAGCGAATCATTCCTACCCATTCATTCCTAATCGACCAATCGGAAGCTTTCCCGCCACTGCGAGCATCCGTCAACTGTGATTTGGACAAGAAACGTCAGTGTGTTCATCGCATTCAACCGCTCCGCTACATAATGAGTCAATTCTCAAGACTCAATCCGCTCACCGCTCATAACCGCTAATTATAGTGAGCTAGTCTCGTCTAGCTTACTTAAAAAGTGTAATTTTTGCATTCGCACGCGCCGCTTTATAAACAGTCTAGGTCCAGACTCCAGTGTGAATACTGACCCGTAAACCGCTCATCGCTAATACCGCTTACTCAACCCGCATCCGCATCAAAAACTGTATAACTATTATAAATAAGTGTTGGCCGACACAAGTGTGACATTTAAACAAGTGAAAGTGACCACAGAGAAACAGGAAGAAAACCAGATAGCACGTGGGACTTCTGCTGAGCAAGCTGTCCTTGAATCCACGTGTTTGGACCAGAAGGTTCGCAAGTAAGTCCATCCATTCCTATTTCTCAAAACCTCATATCCCGAATGCTCAATTCTGTGTCGTCCAGCAGTTCACCACGCTAAAATCTACATCCCAACATAAAATTAATACCCCGCTCCAAGATCCTTCGAAGTCGCTTAAAACTTATCCACCACTTACTATTGTTTAGTTCATTGATTGTTAGTAAACTTTTTACCCGACAGCGCCAGAAGGAGAGTTATGTGTCTCGAGTGTATATATTTTCCTATATATGTGATTTCAAATCGTCGTCAGTAACTTTTTCTAAGATTATAGAAGATTTCCAGTAACTTTTATGTATAATACTAATATTATGAAGCTGAAAGTTTGTAAGTGTGTGTGTTTGTATGTTTGTTACTATTTCACGCAAAAACTACAGAATGGCTCTGGATGAAATTTGGCACTAAGATGGATTTACACATAGGAAACTCTTTATCCTGTTAGTACAGAGGCCAGCACATCAAGTTACCTCAATCTGTCAAATTTCTTTGATAGTATTTCAACTTTATTGCAAAGACATAAGGTTCATTTTTAATTGAGAAAATTTGACAGTTAGGGATAGCTTGATGTGCTGGCGTCTGTACGTTCTTGTGAGATAATTTCCGACAACACGCGGGCGAAGTCACGGGCAGATGCCAGTGTTTTATATTTGAGCCTATAAAGTTCCCACTGCTGGGAATCAGGCTTCCTTTCTTTAAAAAACAACAAACTTCCAAAACAAATAATTGATGGAAGTTTTTTAATTATTTTTTTAGTTACGGTACCTTCCCTGCAAACATTCGCATACCAATTGCTATGCATGCAGGTAGGATGTTATTACTAACAACTTCATCAACATACAATGAGTGGAAAAATAAGTATTATTGCAACTAACTCAAAAACTATTCAAGGAAAATTATATTTAAAAAATATAGGACCACCGCGCGAGTTACTAAATAAAAAAGGATCACGTAAATCGGTTCAGGTCCAATCACAAACATTAATAATACAAACAGAGGATTATAGAATCTTTTTTTAAATCGCTATATCAATATCCATCTGCCTCGCCTTTTTCCAACTATGTTGGGGTCGGTTTCCAGTCTAACCGGATGCAGCTGGATACCAGTATTTTACATGCAGCGACTGCCGATCTGACCTCTACAACCCAGTCAGTAACCGGGTAATACGATACCCCTTGGTAAGACTGGCTGTCAGACTATCAAGCTTCTGACTACCCGTAACGACTGACAATGATCCACGAATGACAGCCGGGACCAACGGCTTAACGTGTTTTCCGAAATCCCCATATCAAATCAATCTGCAGAGCCTTTTGCCAATTATGTTGGGGTCGGCTTCCAGTCTAACCGGATGCAGCTGACAGTATTTTACATGCATTTTTTTCCGAAATCGCTTTATAAAAATTAAAAATAAACTGTACAGTTAAAAATTAAAAAAAAAGAGAGCACTTGCCTTAGCTGCGCTCAATCTGAATTTGACTGACACTTAATGATCGAAGAAAATTGTATTTGAATCTTGTATTTGTTACGTCCAATACTTATACAGGGTGTATAGCATTTTAATGGAGTGGAGATTTCACAGTGTCTGCCCCTTGAGGGTTGACAGAGATAAATTGAACTCGCCTTTTGGCATTTTAGGGTTCTTTGGAAACAACCTTAAAACGCGTTTACGAGTTTCCACTTTGTTGGAGGGAAAACTCTTCGCTATTGTTCCCGTGATAAATTCAAATGTTTCTACAATTGGTCTTTAATAACTTTTCAGGAAGATGAGATGGGTGGAAAAAAAGTTAATTTACTGCAGTAATTCTTTGGGTACGGATCTTTTTTCTTCTTGAAGTTATTTATACATGCATTTCTATTAGTTAAGTTTTAGATAGTCGTAAAAGGGACGGGAATTGGCAGGGCTTAAAAAGTTTTTATTACTTTTGAACAAACTTTATTATATTGCGTCGGTTATACAGGTGAACTTGAATTCATGGGCATTATTTTGGGGTCATTGTACTCATCATCATGAACAAACTTTCACTAAGGGAACAAATCTAAAACTGCGGAAAAAATATCTGTTGTTCCCTACATTTTAACGAGTTATGCGAGCATAGGTATATGTATTATGGAACAGCTGATTACAGATTAAACTTGCAGAATAATCATAAACGGAACCACATTTTGTTTCTCGTATTTTTTTTTACATGACAACAAATAGACATCCTTCAATTTGTTTCGATACAAACACGAAGAGTCTATCGTCAAAAATAATAAATCAGTGACACGAGATTTAAATTATTTCCTTTGAACACCAATTGCCTTCAAGAAAGTATTTTAATGGTATAAATAACTGTCTTGCGTTAAAAAAAACCTTTATATTATCAAACTCAAACTCAAGGCATTTATTTCAAATAAACCAATTACATGCACTTTTGAATTATCAAAGGGTCGGTCAGTCAGAAAAATGAAGCTGGTTATCCAAACCACAGAGATCCATATAATGTAAGTACTTTTATTATTGTATCTATATATATAAAAGAAAGTCGGGTTTGTTCCCTCCATTATAACTCGAGATCTGCTGGACCAATTTTCATGGTTTTTGTTTCGTTGGATTTGTCTCCGCCCTGAATAGCAAAATACATTTTTTTTTTTTAATTTATTTTTAGGTAGGGTAGGTATGTAGGTAGGGTAGGGTAGGTAGGTAGGTAGGGTAGGTAGGTAGGTAGCGTGGGTAGGTAGGGTAGGTAGGTAGGGTAGGTAGGTAGGTAGGTAGGGTAGGTAGGTAGGGTAGGTAGGTAGGGTAGGTAGGTAGGGTAGGTAGGTAGGGTAGGTAGGTAGGGTAGGTAGGTAGGGTAGGTAGGTAGGGTAGGTAGGTAGGGTAGGTAGGTAGGGTAGGTAGGTAGGGTAGGTAAGTAGGGTAGGTAGGTAGGGTAGGTAGGTAGGGTAGGTAGGTAGGGTAGGTAGGTAGGGTAGGTAGGTAGGGTAGGTAGGTAGGGTAGGTAGGTAGGGTAGGTAGGTAGGGTAGGTAGGTAGGGTAGGTAGGTAGGGCAGGTAGGTAGGGTAGGTAGGTAGGGTAGGTAGGTAGGGTAGGTAGGTAGGGTAGGTAGGTAGGGTAGGTAGGTAGGTAGGTAGGGTAGGTAGGTAGGGTAGGTAGGTAGGGTAGGTAGGTAGGGTAGGTAGGTAGGGTAGGTAGGTAGGGTAGGTAGGTAGGGTAGGTAGGTAGGGTAGGTAGGTAGGGTAGGTAGGTAGGGTAGGTAGGTAGGGTAGGTAGGTAGGGTAGGTAGGTAGGGTAGGTAGGTAGGGTAGGTAGGTAGGGTAGGTAGGTAGGGTAGGTAGGTAGGGTAGGTAGGTAGGGTAGGTAGGTAGGGTAGGTAGGTAGGGTAGGTAGGTAGGTAGGGTAGGTAGGTAGGGTAGGTAGGTAGGGTAGGTAGGTAGGGTAGGTAGGTAGGGTAGGTAGGTAGGGTAGGTAGGTAGGGTAGGTAGGGTAGGTAGGGTAGGTAGGGTAGGTAGGTAGGGTAGGTAGGTATTAGGTTATTAACGGTCTACCCTCAGAACTAAACAAATGTATTACACATAAAAATGTCAAATGTAAACTAAAACAATATTTTTTAAGTATTTTATAGGGATGACTGTAACGGGAGTACGGAACTGAATATTATATTAATTGTATCGGCAATAGCGCGTACTAAAATGCATCATTGTATGTATATTAAGATAGAAAAAATGTAAATGTATGGTAATGTAATGAGTTCATGATAGCACAAGTTTAAACCTTTGTGGTTTTTGGTTGCTATTTAATTTGAATCCTATGATAATTTGTATAAATGATAAATAAAAAAAATAAAAAAAAAAAAGGTAGGGTAGGTAGGTAGGGTAGGTAGGTAGGGTAGGTAGGTAGGGTAGGTAGGAAGGGTGGGTAGGTAGGGTAGGTAGGGTGGGTAGGTAGGTAGGGTAGGTAGGTAGGGTAGGTAGGGTGGGTAGGTAGGGTAGGTAGGGTAGCTAGGGTAGGTAGGGTAGGTAGCTAGGTAGGTAGGGTAGGTAGGCAGGTAGGTAGGTAGGTAGGGTAGGTATCACAGTTAAGACAGGACAACGTCTGTCGGGTCAGCTAGTTATTATATAAGTAAAGAAAACATAGTAGCAATGTTAGTGAAACATAACATCACACCTCGTTTCCCCGAAGGGTTGAGTAGAGCTGTTTCTATTAGACACCTGTATCTAGTTCACCCACATTTTATCCAAGTTAATATTAGTGTCGTAGTCATAATTTTATGCCTGAGTCAGGGGTCAGACATCACACTATCCACGTATTTTTTTTAAAGGGTGGAAAATCATCAAATGCCTGCGCTCTGGATGGAGCGCAGTGGAGTGTCAGACTCTGACTAAAACCCATCCGGGTTTTAGTCCGCTATATGTTAATTTATTTTTAGCCCGTGTCGTGGCAGGCCAAATGCCTTTTCTTCTTTCCACTCCTCTATATCTTTATACAGCCATAAGCAAAATAAAAATCATAGTCGAATGTTTACTACTTGATAAAATCCGCAAAATTATGAAAGAAAATAGGAAAAATAAAATATAATTTCTTCATGTAATTCTGTTTATAGAAACCGGTTTACACACTTCACTGATTTTCAATCAAGTCCGATTCATAAGCTTGATTTCTTTTCGTTTTTATTTATACCTAGTAAAATGTAAACACGTGTGTTGTGCCAAAGGTACGCCTTTGCTTTTTAACGTTTATGAAACTTCTAAGAAGATTTTGTCTTTTTGCATAGTAATTACTCATTTAACAAAATAAAATAAAATTAATTACTAATTTTCTTCTCAGAAAATATAAAATTGTAGTACTACATAATGTCATGTTAGCCGCATGCATAGTAACCGCTGGGAAATATTCTAAACAAGGTGGTTGCCTGAGGATGGACGGCGCCGTCTAAGCCGTGCCCAGGAAGTGGCAAGACGACCTAGACGCATACCGCAAAGGATGGAGCGAGGTGGCTCTAGAGAAAGATATTTGAAAGGATTGGGGGGAGACCTTTGCTCAGCTCAGGGCTTGATAGTTTCGGCAAAAAAAAGTCTAATTTACTGCTAGACTGGGTTTACGTACAAAAAAAAACAACAGAGGTAGTTTTTCAACGTTCATTAAAGTATAAATGAATCACTAGACTTTTTTTTTAAATTCCTTAAAGTATAAATGAATCACTAGACTATTACTGCTTCGTTGGTCTAGTGGCCGCAAGCGCTAATGCTAAGCCTTTTTTTTTTTCTGGCTGGGAAATCATCCAATGACTTCTCCCGCTCTGGGTGGAGCGGAAGAGAGTGTCAGACTCTTACTGACTAAAACCCACCCATGTTCCTTCCGTAGCCCTTTATGTTCCGGGGTAGCGGTAACCCTTTCGGACAATCCCGCTTACACGGCAGGCTTGGCCCTGAGGGGCCCCTTCATATGCTGACATCTCTTTGAGGCGCGCGTGGCCTACGGTGGCCGGGAGTCGTCACGTGGCTCCTGACGCCCGGGGCGTCGCCCGCGGCGGCTGGGACGGCTGGGACGGGAGGACCTTTCTCTCTCCCATCCCGCCACCTCCTTCGCGAGCTTTTTCGCAGAAGGAGGTGACTGCCTCCCACTCCCTCTCGCCCCGGACCAAGGCTTGCACCAGGGCCGGGCGCGAGAGGTCGCCGCCGCCGATCGCCTCTACGAGGACACGGCGGTGCTCCGCCCAAGCGCGGCAGGTTTGCACCGTGTGCTCTACCGTGTCCTCTGGGCGATCCTCGCAGTCGTGACACCCGGGCGTTTCCTCCCGCCTGATGATGTGCAGGAACCTCCCGAAACATCCATGCCCGGTGAGGACCTGCGTCAGGCGGTAGGTGAGGGCGCCGTGACGCCTCTCTAGCCACTCCTCAAAGAGGGGCCTTACCGCCACTATCGTGGCGTGCCCTGCGCTGGGTTGCAACAGTCGCTGCTTCCAGGCTGCCATGAGATCGCGCCGGAGGTCCGTCCGCTCCGCCGCAATTTGCTGCGGAAACGGAGTTTCCCCCCAGCTTAGTACCTCCACGCGCCACTCGTACAGGCGCGCGAGGACTGTCGCCTCCAGATCCCACGGTGGCAGTCTGGCAAGGAGGCTTGCCACCTCGCCCGAGATCGTGCGGTACCCCCGTATAAGCCGAATGGCTACCTTTTGGGGCGCGTTCAGATAGTGGGCGGCTCGCCGCCGCAGTGAACGCGCCCACACCGGGGCGCAAAGGGCCATGGACCGCAGGAAAAACGCGTAAAGCCTCCGGCAGGAGGCGTTTGGCCCCCTCAAATTGGGCAAGAGCCGCTTGAAGGCGGCCCCAGTCCGTTCTAGCTGAGATCCTAGTTTCGATTCCTGTGTCGGGCAAGTATTATTCGGTTTTTAGATATGGAATATCTCAGCAGCTTGGAGACTGTATTTGGGCCTGGTTGATGGCAATAAGCTCGTCTCGTATTACATGGGACTTAAACATAATTAATAATACCAGTTATGTTTGCCGGAAAAGGTAGAGTTGTACCTATACACATACGTAGGTACACCCTACCTTTTCCCGTGGAGAATATAGGCGTCATGTTAGTATCAGCGCGTCATGTTAGTCATGATGCATTGTCGCATGGAACTAGTGGGATACATCATCACACTTGTCCCATCATGGGACTGGGAGAATGGGACCAGTCGGACGGACCGGATACCTATTATGTTACGTAATTTTTTTTAAGTTTTCCTGGAAAATGAAAATAACAGTTCATTTCTAACAAATGGCCTTCAAAATTAAGCTTTCAATACACAGAACAGAAATAGCGAAGGTAATAATCAATTTCCGGGTACTTACAACCCTTTAAAAGGCCATTCAAATTACACAATGAAAACTCCTAGACAGAGGGTACCCGGCAGGAAACGGTTGAACAAAGAAGATTCTTCGTCGGGAAACTTCACAACAAACATTCTTATTAGCCAAAAAGGTTTGTGTAATGAAAACAAGAAACCCTTTCCTCCAATAACGTTTACCGATTTTTCCCGAAATATTTTGTTTACGGGGAATTTTCCCAATTTTATTATTTTGTAAATATTCTTCGTTGCCTTTTTTCAGCTTTGTTGCGTCATGTGTATTAATCAATTGGATTGAGCTTTAATTATTTTTTGCCTTTTTATTACGGGCGCACGGCAGTCCCTCGCCAAGTCGAGCAAAAACAAACAAACAAAGACATACCTGTACCATTCTTTCCTGGAAGCCAATCAGGACATTTGAAACAACCTATCACTTTGTTGTGCATTAAGCTAAAAGTCTGAATTTTAGTGACCAGTGGGATATAATATACGGTCCATGCAAACGGTCAATGCACTTATTTATATTTAACAACGTGTGTTGTCAATTTAAGTGCATTGAAATTGAATAAAGAAGCAATATTGATTAGGTGTAACCACCTTTGGGATTTACCTTCGATGCCACAGGTATCAATCCATGTAGGTTTAATATCGTATAAAGGTTCTGTGCAAAATCTAGAAAGAGAAATGAGATGAGAGAGCGACGCGACGGTGCGACGTGATTCTAGTAGAAAAGTTTTCATAGAAATTTGTCACTTAGAGTCGCACCGCCCTGTCGCATCGCACGGTCGGATCGCGCGGTAGCATCGCGCGGTTGCATCGCACCTTTCTGCGTGAGCCTTAATAAGTAAAATAATGCACGTCTCTCAATGCAGTTCTTCAAAGGAAAAAGTCGTGAGAAGATCTAATGTAAGTAAAACCAAGTCGGTTAATTTATTCAGTATGTACCTATTCATCTATAGGAACAATAGGAAGAAGCACTAGTGTGAAGGGGGCCTGTCTTTTGTTATTTTGGCATTCAAAAAGTGCTGCTTCTCTGCTTTGATTGCGTAAATGTATTTCAATTATGTATTTTGATTTTCGCGGAAACCAGACCAAAAGTGACTAGGTAAATAATCAGAAGTATATTTTTTTTTTCTGTAGATCCAAGTATTGGCACCTACAAATAGTTACGAACTTATCTAGTTTACTGCCTTAACTAACTCCCGACCCGTCGATCAATCACCGTTCTAAAGGTTTGTCGAACAATATGGGGTTCACCTGCCCCATAAATGAGAAGATGAGATTCCTTTCACCATGAAACGATGGAGCATCAAATGGGAATAGGGTCCCCATTTAATGTATTACTCGGTTGATAAGTCTGGGATGTGACATCGATTCCGTGTACCTTCCTTTTATAAGTGCCTATGTAGTTTTGAGTGAATTAAAATATTTTGAATTTGAATTCGTAAAATGTAGAAGAATCGTGAAATCTAAGATATAATGTGATACAACGCAATTCAAGAAAGAAAGACAATTAATTTTCGGGATGCGGACAAGAAATACAAACAGTACCGTACAGTAGTAACCAAAGGGTATCGTGTGACCCAGTAACTGGGTTGTAGAGGTCAGGCAAGCAGTCGCTTCATATAAAATACTGGTATTCAGCTGGATCCGGTTGGATTGGAAGCCGACCCAACATAGTTGGGAAAAGCCTAGGCAGTTGATGCGATGTTGGCACGATCATTAAAGTATGAAAACTAAAATCATGACATTGAGGTGCAAAAGTAAATACAGTCAAATTCACCCCATTTGACTGTATTTACTTTTGACCTATCACTTGGCAGTCCGACGGTCACACCACTAGGCTATCACTGCTATTTTAACATTGAAATAATATAGTTTGTGGCCAAACAGGACCAGTAATGTGTAATTAAAAATTAAGTGCCCTTGTTAGCAACAAACTATATTATAGTGGTGTGACCGTCGGACTGCCAAGTGATATGTGAGTGTGTGATATGAGTATATGTCAGAAATCTAGGACCACAAATAATATTAGATAAAGAGGTGCTTGAAACTGTAGACACAGCAGTCTTTTTGGGAATAACAGTAGATTCTAAACTCCAATGGAGCCCACATATATCAAGTCTAGCAGGACGGCTTAGTTCAGCCGCCTATGCCGTCAGGAAAGTAAGACAATACACTGACGTTGATACAGCCCGGTTAGTGTATTTTAGCTATTTTCATAGCGTTATGTCCTATGGCCTTCTGCTGTGGGGCAAAGCCGCAGATATAAATAATATATTCGTTCTTCAAAAACGAGCTGTTCGAGCAATTTACCAGCTAGGTGCCAGAGTATCTCTGAGAGATTTTTTTAAAGAAATTGGTATTCTTACGGTAGCGTCACAATTTATTTTCGCCAACATTTTATATATTAGACAAAATTTACACTTATATACTAAAAACAGTGATATTCACAACATCAATACTAGAAATAAGGATAAACTACGTGCTCCCTTTCATCGGCTTCATAAGGTTCATAACTCATTTGTGGGGCTTGGTATAACCTTTTATAACAAGCTGCCCTCTTCTTTGCTAGAATTGCCTTTTAATACGTTTAAATCTAAAGTAAAATCTATCCTTTGTTCAAAGGCTTACTATACTACCAACGACTACTTAAATGACAAGAATAGTTGGTCGCTGTGATTAACACAAGACAATGTTTATGTTCTTTCTCCAGAATTAGCTTCATAAAATTATTTTTATTATGTATTCAATTCATTGTTTTGGTTGTTTTTATTTTTTTTATTAGCCATTTATTGTTGACATAATCTACTCATTACTATGTTTTTTTTTTAATGAGTTGTATTGCAAAATGTGGTTAGCTAGAGACCTCGACAGTTGATCATATTTATTTATCCTGATCCTAGTTAGTAATCATTAGCAATTAATTGATTGATTTTACTTCGATGGTCCTAGTTTATCATTTGTAACTTCGAGTTACGGCTGTATGGACATAGTACAGCATTGCACATGTAAGCGGGCACGCACTTTTACCTGGAGGCTCTTTTTTTTCTTTTTAAATTTACGCTTGAGTACAGTCAGTTTTAATGTTTTAATTGGTATATTGACGTGTGCTAGCTGACATGTGGCAAATGATTGATTTTAATGTGATGTGTTTTGTAATGTTAATTACTTCTAATGCGATAAATGTGTGTAGAGTCAAGTTCTTCCAACTAAACAGACAGCTGTGCTGCTGGGGAGTTTGTTGCGCCACTTCTTCTTCCCAGCTAAAGCACTAGGAAGTGGTGAAGGGTGGGCGTTTTTGGGGGACTGTCTTATGTAACTTTGACCTTCAAAAAGTGCTGATCTTCAGCCTAATTTGAATAAATGACTTTTGATTTTTGATTTTTGATAGGTCTCGAGTTCGAACCCAAGGCACACATCTCTGATTTTACGGATTTATGTGCGTATTGTATAATTATCACTTGCTTAAAAACGGTGAAGTGAAAGAGAAAGAGATATTTCTTAACAGCATGTGAAGCTAAGTATGGGCAGCATAAAAACTCTGACACCAGGTTAGACACTAACCACACGAAAAGAAGAATGTTTAAATCACTTTTAAAGTTTCGTCCCGGTTTACCTTCCTTTCCTATCCTTATTCACCCTGTTTGACGGTAGCCATTATTTTTACAAGTAAGTAACAATAAAACATTTATACAGTCCAATGGCACACCAGACGGCGATCGAACAAAAAGGATACGTTCTCCATTGTCAAAAATATTAAAATTGAATATTTTTTGTGAGCTTAATAGTTGATATACAGGGTGTAACCGAAAGGTATTTACATACAAAAGGATGTGCTACGGACCAGCATACTGAACAACTTTTACTATGGGACAAACTCCAAAATCATGAAAAAAAAATTAGCTGTTCCCTACATTTCGACGAGTCACGTGACCAAAACTGTATAAAACCGCCGATTTTTTTTTAATGGCACACCACACGGCGATCGAACAAAAAGGATACGTTTTCCACTGTCAAAAAATAATTAAAATTGAATATTTTCTGTGAGCTTAAGCGTTGTTACATACGCTCTCGTGTTGATCGCTACAATTAAAATAATGCCCGGATTACAAACCTTTCTTATTTCACTATCCACGTTACTTCGCCCGTAAAATGTTGATTGATTTTCAGAATATGAATTCGAGTTTCTGTTGTTATTGAAATTATCCTTCTTTTGTTTTGAATGTCGGTCATTACGTATTCAGTAGACAGTCGTGAAATTTACAAATAATGTTACTCTTTAAATAAACTTGTTTTTGAAAACAAAAATTCAACAAGAATGTTTTGTTTAGACTGTTCTTGTTTTGATATTTGTCTTTCAGTAAAACGACAGCTGAAGGAGAGTTGGAAAATAAATAAGATTTGACTAATAAGTATCCAGACGGAGAGTAGCATGACGCACTACATTCACATTAAAATAAAAACAATACCTGTTTAGTTCAAAATAATGAGCAATTAAGAATAGGCCCTAAGTTTTTGAGGCATCCATAGGCAACAACATTCTAGGTTTGAACTGCGAGATGCCTATGCCAAAACAAAAAGCAAACATCTAAACGAACATTTATCGTTAGTGCGTGATTACCAAAATAACCTAATTAAGAGCCCATATCAAGAATTATTCTCGAGACATCTACAGAATAATTCCGTTAATAAATGAAAAGGGTACTTACTTCGCTTCTATGTAATTGCCTAAATCCCACTTGTGCCAAACAATTTGATATGTCAATCCAATTTCGGGTAAATTTTCTATCGAGTTACCTGTAGTTCGGAATTGGTCGGAGTCCTATTTGTGTGGATTGAAAGGTGACCCATTCAATGGGAAAGCTCTAGCTTTAATAGCCTAAACATTAGCACAGAAATTACAAGGGACTAACCCTTTAAAGCCATTAGCACTTCACGCTGGCAGCTAAAATGCTGCTGCGAAACTAACTTTGCTGGGATAAATAGGTACGTGACGTAAGTAATCGCTTTCAAGTACGTACAAAGCGTAAAAATTAAAGTGTTCTATACGCTAACCCCCTTACTAATAAACTAATTGTATAAAAAAAAACACTTTATAATACGTTTATTAGTAAGGCGGTAAGTGTTATGTTATTAAAGACGAAATAAAAGATAATTTTACACGGAAGGAGTTCTTATTCCAGAATTTTTCCAGCTTTTAGCTATTAGAATTTTAGCTAGCAGCTAGGACTAGCTAGGAGTAGCTTGATATGTCCTTTTCCAATAATGAACTACAATATTAGCCATTACTATTATAAACATTTGATTTCATCAAAAATGTCATCTGCCCAGTCGTTTTTAACTATATTGGGTTTCACTTCTACCAGTTTTAAAGGACGCCGCTGAATACCAATATGTAACTTCTTTTCTTTTTAATCATCCAATGACCCCTCCCTCTCTGGGTGGCGCGGAAGGGAGTGTCAGACTCATACTAATTCCTACAACCTACTCTACAAAGTAATTTAATAAAATACAATTTAGAAAATCTTTGATTATTCTCTGCAGCTATTGTCTTCTTGCCACTGATAAAAAAAGCAAAAAAGCCGTTTTATAGTTTTTGAGCTAACATTGACATTTTCTCGTATCGACACATGGGATGGAGTGAGCGCCATTTTAGCGCGTTGACGTGTTACTAACTACGGTCGTCAGTCAGCCCGGCCGGTCTTAATGATCAGTCCACACAGGATGGATGTCGATAGCTCTATTATTTTTGTTTGCGCTGTTTCGCAAACTTTGACGAATATCCTCTTAATTATTATTTAAGTTCATCAGACTTTGTAGAAAAATCCGGCCAAACTTAAAAAAACTATGAATCTCTTACACCAGTAGGTATTATTTTAGATATCATGGGGTTTTCATACCGATTCAACTCCTTGAACGTTAGATATAACTTTGACTCCAAAACATTTGATTATCATATTATATTTTTTGGTTTCTCCCATCCTTTTATTTTCCTCTTGTGATTTTGGGGTATGTCTATTTGCATATTGGAAACAGATATTGTAGTAAAATTTATTACATCTACGTATTGTATTGCCTAATGTTTGGAGTCTTATATATTTTATTTATCGTTCCCGTCTGTTACTTGCTTTTGGGAATTATAGTTTCAATATTTTATCTAGTTTATATTCTTTTTTGTTTGTATGAACAAATTGGGTTTGCTTTCTCGACCGAGGTCAATGGCTGCTCGATACCCAGCGAAGATATATAATCCCGTGCGATAAGGGTAGGAATACGCTTGTCAGTTTTATTTTAGAAGGATATAAAGCAAATAGGAGTACGATAGCAGGAATATACGAAGAAAATCGTTTACGTACCTTTTGGTCTATCTACTAACCGATTTGGGGAAAAATTTTGATGTGTCATTGTTTTTTTGCCTTTCGATTTCGTAAATCAAATATCGAACTAGGTATATTCTGTTAAGTCTCTTATTAATATTGTTTATGGGTAAGAAGCCGCATAGTGAGAATTATCCTTATTTTGTTTTTTGAGTGTGGGAAATTATCAAATGTTTTTTCCCGCTCTGGGTGGAACGGATGGGAGTGTTAGACTCTTACTAACAAAAACCCATCCATGTTCCTTCTTAGCCCTTTATGTTCCAGGGTAGCGGTAACCCTTTCGGACAAGTGAGTATTATCCTAAGCTACGAATTCTATTTTTACTAATTAACTTTTATTATCTAAAAGTAATATCTAATAGCAACCTCATTCATTAAAGAGATAATTATCTCTTATGATCTGTTATCTATTTGAACAAACAAAGTAAGTTTTGTTTCTCGTTAATTTTATTTGCGTACGAATTGAAAATTCATAAACTAATTATTTTGTTCTATAGAAAAACAATATCTACCTACTTAGTTTATATATATATCAAAATTCATGTTACACTATACTTTAAGCTCTAAAATGTTCTCAAGTATATGAAAAAAAAATCCATGTTATTTCTTATTGAGAAAGAAATTTCTCTCTCCATAACCGTATCTTCTTCTTTTCGTGTGACTAAACTGGTGTAAGAGTTTATTTATGCTGCCCATGGGCCTTTGACTTAGCTTTACATGCTGTTGAGAATATCTATCAGACATGCTGGTTTCCTTTCGATGTTTTCCTTCACGGATTTTTAAGCAAGTGATAATTATACAATACGCACAAAAATCCCTAAAATCATAGGTACGACCTACGACTTGGCAGTCCGACAGTCACAACACTAGGATATCATAACTCAAACTCAAACTCAAATTCTCAATCATTACTATAACCAAAGCTGGGAGCAAGGACAGCTTCAGTAATTTAATACGTATAGAAGTCATGATTCGTACCAAACTCATGCACTAACAGATCATTGTAGATGTAGGTCATATTTCTCCAAGACTGCACTATGTCTAAAGGATTCCCAAGGAATCTGTGATTCCCAAACGCCGTCCTAACCTATATATCAGGGTATATGCGACAGCATTGAGCGATGTCCTAATATCCGCCGTGAAATGGTATCGTCAGTAATGCTCCGGGACTCCCTGCCTAGACGAAGATGAGATCCGTAGTTCCGTACGGACTCCGCGACCGTAACGCGGATTTCAGATAGACGCGAATGCCAGGTCTAAACGTTGGAAAGAATTTATTACGTCGAAATATTTGGAATCAATTTGAATTGAAATATTCAGTGGATCCGAAGCGTTACTAAATATTTTAAAGTTATGCTGTCGAGATGAAATATGAGTGGAAAGATTTAAATCTGTTGAAAAAGGTCTTTGCGGAGTCGGTTTGACTTGTAGAAGATGGCAGCGAGTATTTTTGTGTGGTTATCTACAAGATAGAGGTTGAAACACACTGAAACATCAAAATTTAAATTTGATTGTCATTAGATACGTCTGAGGAAGAGTGTGTCTAAAGTGTATAAATAATTGAATAATGTATTTAGTTACATTTTTGTAAAGAAATTAAAACAATATAATACTACTAATACTGCACACACACACTACTACATACACACACTACATACTACACACGTCACACACACTACTTAATGCGAATTTATAATACTTAAAAAAAAAAGATGCTCAACGTCACAACAACACGTCAAACGATAATAATTGACGTTTTGATCATTTGATAAATTTTGTATCTTACCGCAGCTAATAAGAACAAAATGGATTATACATTACTACTCTGGAGTTTAGAAATCACAACCTGACATACACGAGTCTGCGCTTTATTCCTTTAGAAATAAAGAATAATTTCAATAACTCATCATTTCCAGCAGCGAGAGGAAGAGAACTTGGTTAAAATTTGTACACCACATAGGGAAAAAAATGAGGGGCTTGTGGCTAAGAAATAATAGCCGCACATGTCGATCCATCAGGTTAAGCTACGCCTGCCGCGGTTCGGCCGCGGATGGGTTACCATCTTTACATTACCGAGACTTCTCCGTGCCTCGGAAAGCACGTTAAGCCGTTGATCACGGCTGACGTTCGTGGATCTTTGACAGTCATTAAATTACGGGTAGTCAGAGACCCGAAAATCTGACAACCAATCTTACCAAGGGGTAAGATCGCGTCGTTGATATTCAGCTGCATCCGGTAAGACTGAAAGCCAACCCAACATAATTGGGAAAAGGCTGGTCTTAATTTATTGTCAGACCGACAGACAACAATGCTGAATAAGACTTCAACAAAATGTACACTCTCTCAGGACAAACGGCATCGCAATTAGCGTCATTGCAACCGCAAAGCGAATAAACGCTGCTGGCAGTGACTAAGTGAGGTAAATAGAGATTAACATTAAAGTAGTGTTGTCGAGGTAGTTTGGAAGGCAACGATGGAGGTCGTGATGTTTGACGGCCGTTTTTTTAAATTATGTACACATTTAGGCATCCAACACTCAGCGGGATTGTCCGAAAGGCTTAACGTTACCTCGGAACATAAAGGGCTAAGAAAGGAACATGGATGGATTTTAGTCAGTAAGAGTCTGACACTCCTTTCCGGTCCACCCACAGCGAGAGGGGTAATTTGATGATTTTCCACCCTCAAAAAAAAAAGGCATCCAACACAAACTCTGAATTCAGAGTCGGAATTCATACTATCAATTAGGAAACTTGGAAATGCATACAATTTCATTAAGGGACAAACACATTCAGATTTTTCCAGATTATGATTTGCTCAAAATTGTACGAGTATGTAACATTTCCGGGCTTTCTTAATTAATATCTAATATGAATTCCGGAGAGGATTTCAGAATGTTTGAGTCCAGCCTATACTTAGCTTTTGTGCTTATATAACATCACGCCTTGTTTTCCCTGAATGTGTGAATACTGTGTGCCTTTCACCTGGCCCAAATTAATTTATTTTCTTCCTTTCATAGACGGGTGGACGACATTTTAACCATCTTGGGTAGAATTTGGATAAGACTGGCACAAGAACGTGAGTGTTGGGATATGAAAAGAGAGGTCTAGGCTCAGCAGTGGGGGAAGTCAGGTTGTGGATGATGATGATACCCAAAGACCCATAGGAACTGTGAAGACCAGATGGGCCTTCACTTAGAGAGCTTTCAGTGGTAGAGCTCGAGTAGTGTGTTGTGGTGTAGGGATTTCAATCCTACAAATAGAAACACACGATGCAGCAACTTTGAATTATATCACTTTTAAAGAATACCTAGCGTTCAGTAGCACCACTACTAACAGACTCCTTATTCATTTCTTTTATATAATAATAATATCCTTGGACATTTCACGCAACGCCATATTTATAGTCCCAAGCTAAGCAACCTAGCCACGTGACGACTCCCGGCCACCGTAGGCGCGGGCCTGCGGGCGGTGAGTAATGGGTGACTCACCGTCCGATCAGCACCAGACCCGTGCCGTACGGCGCGTATATGTTCCACGCGCGCCTCAAAGAGATGTCAGCATATGAAGGGGCCCCTCAGGGCCAAGCCTGCCGGGTAAGCGGGATTGTCCGAAGGGTTACCGCTACCCCGGAACATAAAGGGCTACGGAAGGAACATGGATGGGTTTTAGTCAGTAAGAGTCTGACACTCCCTTCCGCTCCACCCAGAGCGGGAGCAGTCATTGGATGATTTCCCAGCCTTAAAAAAAAAAAAAAAGCTAAGCAACCTAATGCTTGTGTTATGGTAACGAGATGGCTGATAAACTACTTATATACATTTTTTTTTGTAAATACATACATATTATGTATAGAAAAACACCCGGACCCGAAACAAGTACTTGCAGGTCGTACAAATATTTGTTCCGTGCGGGAATCGAACCCCCGAAACGCGTTTTTAAAAGACCTATTAAATATTGTATCATTTTGAAAGGTTGTATGCTGCCAGTTTTTTTCTAACCCAATTAGGTCCCACATAAGGTTTCACCTTGGCTCTACAGTACACTCATATTTCAGCGGTTATACACACATCAAAAGTGTCTAGGGATCAACATATATTTTTGCAATAACTTTTCTCTTGATTGATATTAATTTAAATTTTCTTTAAGGATTCATCAAATAAAGTGTTTTCGTTTGTCACAGTAACGATAAACCAAGTCACCTTTGCATTAATAAAGAAATTTGCCATTTTCCTAATAAAGGGATTTTTGACATTTGAACCACTAACATTAAAGTTCGAAAAAAAGACTGAAATAACAGTTTTCTTTAAAATTTTATTGGGTAACTTAAACAATTAATAATCCGTGTTTCTACCGCGAACACTAACAACACAAGAACATCGGTTTGGCATACTCAAAATGAGTTCATCCAAATCACGCTGTGGAATGGCCGCCCATGTTCGTTGCAACAACAAAAAAAGGTCTTCTTGCAACTGGATACCCTCCATATTCGGCAGAGCTCTTCTCTGTAGCATATCCCATGCATGCTCAATCGGGTTCAAGTCTGGCGACTGAGCAGGCCAGGGCAGGACATTGATGTTAGCTGCGGCGAGAGTCTGTCTTACAACTCTTGCGGTGTGCGGTCGTGCATTATAATGCATTAACTGAAATAAGGGACCGATTTGCACTTGTAGAGGAACGATGACGTCAGATACAATCGTCTCAGCATAAATTTGAGCGTTGAGGTTGCCTCTGATCCAAATCAACTCAGTTCTTCCGCCGATCCAAATACCCGCCCATACCATGATGGTTCCACCACTATAAGGATGGACTTCCTGGCAGGATTTTAATCGCTGTTGGCGTCCAGGGGTTCTCCAGTGTCGTATACGTCTTGTATCCGGTCTCATACCAAAACGAGACTCATCAGAAAAGCACACGAAACGCCATTGTTCTTCTGCCCAATTTCTGTGTTCAAGAGCCCATTGATATCGAATCCTACGATTGTGCATTGCTATAGGTGGTACCCGTAGCGGTCTTCGGGAATGAAGGTTCACTTCATGCAAGCGGTTTCTGACTGTTTGGTCGCTAATTAAGTTCCCTGAAGAGTGATGAAGCCTCACGGCTAACATCATGGCGGTTATTGTTGGAGCTCTTCGAGTTAAGATTTGAATGTATCGGTCTTGTCTCCGTGTGGTGCAGCGATACCGTCCTTCATGGCGCTCAGCCACGGTACCAGTGCTTCGGTAACGTGTCCAAAGTCGACTGATAACACTCTGACTTGTATTCAGAGCTAAAGCCACAGTACGTTGCCGGGAACCAGCTTCTATCATTCCCACGGCTCTGAGCATTTCTTCCCTGCTTAAATGACGTCGCCGCTCCATAATAACGTTGGTTTTAATCAGTAGTAGGGAAACAGTAGCACTAATAATGTCTTCAATGCGTTGTATGTTTTTATAGGGAAAATATTGACAGCTGATTTTCATCTTTTACTCGAATTTGATTGACAGTTCCTGTTTCAAATTATGAAATGCACCAAAAAGGATCCATATAAATTTATAAAATCATAAATTTATTACAAAGCCACATCTCAATCTCAAGAAATCCGCATAAAAATGCTTGATCCCTAGACACTTTTGATGTGTGTATTTAAAACCCATGTAATAAGGGGCGAGCCTATTGCCTTCAAACGGGCGGCTCCAGACTGGTACAGAGAAATTCTTAAATTCCATCTGCCATAACGCCTTGTCCGATCTGGGAATCGAGCTCAGAACCTAATGCTCAACATGGCATGACCAACAAGGCAAATAGCTGAACTAATCAAACTTTTATATACAACAACAATAATCATATTTTCCACCATTACATCACCACAAACTCGAGACAGATTAAAGAGAAGAAACTAAAGGCTCCGCAGTGAGAAATGAGCGAACTATAATAAATAATGGCGAAGTACATTTGTACCACTATTTCTCTTCCACTGTCAGAAGAAAATTCATCGTTCTCACCGACCGACCGTTTGTTTTATTTGAACATTGTTTTTTATTTATTATGTTCTTGTTGAATGATAGTTATGTTGTATGTTGATTTTAAGTGGAAGTGGAAATGGGGGAATGAATTGTTATGGTTTTTTATGATAATTTTATTCTGTTTGTTTTTCATGCATGCGTTTAGATATTCAATTGTAAATCCGTAATTGGCTGTAACAGTAGTTTATTTATTAAAAGAAGTATTTAAAAGAGTGTTCATTGAGTTTCTTGCCCGTTCTTCTCCATAGGTACCTACTGCAACTAGCTTCATCTTTCTGACTGACCGACCCCTTGACAATTCAAAAGTGCCTGTAATTGGTTTATTTGAAATAAATACTTTGAGTTTGAGTTTCTCTATTCTAAATTAAATTGTTAAAGAGTTGGGGATTTTGTAATAATATAAATAAGTAAATAAAACAATACTATTAATAATGAAACCATGATTAATCCGTCTCTGCATCACCCAAAGGTTGATTGGTAGAACATGCCTATGGAATTATGTCTGTCGAGTACATTTGTGTGTTTTATGTATAAAATAAATAAAAGCACTGGCTCGTATAGAATGGAAGAAGGGGAGGAAGGCCTTCGCCCAAGAGTGGGTCACTGAAGGTGGCTGGCTATTTAAAAAAAACATTTTTGATTAGTGGCAGGCTATTAAAAAAAAACTTATTTGATTAGTCCTAAAAAAATAGGAAAATGCTAGGCTAAATAATGATTAGTCCTAAAACATATGTTTCAGCGCTCAACATAGATTTACTATGAAATCACGAGGGTACCTTTTTTTTCGTAATAATCAATTGTTTAGATATCGATCTTGTTTACTTAGAAGTATTGACCTAGAATACCGATCTTACTAATCTACATGAGTGCTCTCCTCTCGAGAGAATTCCACTCAATTTGTCAGCAAATTCCTATTCCCTCACGATAAATCGAAAATACCTATATTATGATAAAAATAATGTAATACTTGAAAAAAAAATTGAAAAAATGAATTATGTGAGCGACTTCTACGCTTTCACCTTAATAATGAACTCACGCTTAAAGGAAAGAAAAGTAAATACTAATTTATTATTACTTTTATTTTATTTCTAAAATTAATCATTATCGATGGCAATCTAAATGTACTCGGCCCAGAATTCAGCTACGTGTTTGGCGCCATCACTAGCGTCCATCAGTTCCTGTAACGTGCATACGGCCGGACACACAGGACACGATATTAAGTGTCTTATCGTTTGTGGAACAGCAACACATTTACACTCCAAGGCGGAGTTGTCTAAATATTTTTAATACGGGGAATGCAAATATCTGTTGTGGTATTCTGTATAAATCTCAACGTGATGATGCAGATGAAATGAGTTTAAGGTGAGCTGTCAATATATAGTGTCAATTCCTAGCAATAGGTGGAATGACAGTCCATTTCACGCTCACGTCATTTTTACAGAATTGACCGACCGGTATTTTGGAATCTAGGTTTGTTAAAACCTATTTATTAGACTGATATAACTCTAGTATCAAATATTTGATGAACCTAAACTACTTTATGGACCTTAATAACAAAACTAATATAAGACTTTGCGTGGCTAAAACAAAGGATTAATTACGTCGCTATTACGAGCATTCCCTACAACAAAGTATGAACAAAAAGCCTTTGGTTTTTGTCCCTTTTGTAATTAAGAGGTCGTTGGGCGCGTGCCAAATTTAGCCACAACTTCCTACGTCGCTTATAACTTCACTATCAACCGCTTTCAAATGTCTCAGTGCTAATGGGTTGTTGTTTTATTGAAATGGAAGTTAATACAATACTGTTTTTAGTTTATGCAAAAGCCGAAAAGGGGTAACTGAACACGTCATTATGAGCAACTTTTACTCAAGAACCGATGCCGAAATCGCGAAAGAAAAAACTGCTGTTCCAAATAAAACCAATCAATCTGCCTAGTCTTTTCCCAACTATGTTGGGGTCGGCTTCCAGCCTAACCGGATGCAGCTGAATACCAGTATTTTACATAGAGCGACTGCCTATCTGACCTCCACAACCCAGTTACTGGTAACACGATACCCCTTGATAAGACTGGCTCTCAGACTTTCGGGCTTCCGACTACTCGTAACGACTGTCAAAGATCCACGAATGACAGTCACCAACGGCTTAACGTGCTTTCCGAGGCACGGAGGAGTCTCGATATCTAAAGATGGTCACCCATCCACAAACCAACCCTGTCAAGCGTAGCTTAACCTGAAGGATTGATCAGTGGAGCTGTCAGTTCGGAGGAGCTCGTGGCTAAGTAGCCACGAGCTCCTCCGAACTGCTGTTCCACACATTTTGTTGAATTATGTGAATAAGAGATACCGAAAATTATCCTAAGATTATTGTAAGCCAACTGCAGCGACATTAAAACAAATATATTCGTATTTTATTAGGTGATACTTCCTGCGGCTGAACTCTGTTTCCCATAATACAAGCGCAAGCGCAAGCGTAGCTTGCAAATCAGTAGCCTCTTGACCTTTCAGACCTCTTGTGCAATACATATTTATATATACGATGCATTTGTTAGACTACTCTAGGATGAATGTATTAACTGGCGACAATAAAGATTTTTTTTTATCATACTTGGTTCTATAGACGATTTTTTTAAATAGAAGACGCAGATTTATTGTTAGCATCTACATCTTTTTGACGCGACTACACGCAAAGATATCGTTTGTATCTGAGACTAAAATTGACTTATAGAAATATGTATAATATAGAATTCGTATAAAAAGCTATCATTTTTTCTTTGAGTACCTATTCGAGAAACACGTGTATTCTTTCGTATGCGTGTTATTTGAATCTCGTGAGAGAGGAGCTCGTGGCTAAGTAATAACAGTCGAACGGATCGTTCCATCAGGTTAAGCTACGCTTGCCGGGGTTGGTCCGTGGTTGATGGGTCGTTTCGGAAAGCACGTTTAGCCGTTGGTGCCGGCTTTCATTCCTGGATATTTGACAGTCGTTACTGGTAGTCAGAAGGCCGAAAGTCTGTCAGCTATTCTTACCAAGTGGTATCGTATTACCCAATTACTGACTGAGTTGTGGAGGTCAGATAGACAGTCGCTCGATGAAAAATGCTGGTATTCAGCTGCATCCGGTCAGACTGGCAGCCAACCCTAACATAGTTGGGAAAAATTTGAATTGCGTGGCCTACTCAGATGTGACTCACCGAGCCCGTGTCGTTTCTTTTATTCCTCATTCTAACCCATTAGCTGCGTGCGTTTCAAAGTTTGGTGTTTGTATTCTCTGTGTATTGCCGTGCCTAAAAGATTCCGACCAGTTTTCGTTTTCTACCTCCATCGTAGTTTTTTATTGTTGGAATTTTATATATTATTTCAATTATTTATTTAATTCATCGCAAAATAATTATCCTATTCTAGTTGAAAATATTGTTGTTGTTAAGATTAAAAATGATTAATATATACATATTATCAGAACGTTCGAGGTTTGCGCTCGAAAACAAAAGATTTATATCGGAATGTATGCATGAATTCTTACGATGTTATTATATTTACGGAAACATGGTTAGTGTATAGTATTAGTAACAGTGAGTTGTTTGATAGTCGATATCTTGTGTGGAGGCGGGATCGGGACTACTGTCGAACGGCACAGACACGGGGTGGTGGAGTGTTGATAGCAGTAAGGAATGACTTGACCGTTGTGGAAAGACGTGACTGGCGTACCTCCGCCGAGGATATATGGGTATCCATTGTTCTGAAGCGATCTAGACCAGCGGTAAGTTACAACCTCAATATTTGCGCCCTATATTTGTGCAAGGAAAATGTTGGTAATTCGTACTTAACACAATTACAAAACTTCCACCATAAACTTAACGACTTAGTATCTGCCCACCCGCTAGATCTATACTAATATTATAAAGAGGTAAAATTTGTAAGTTTGTAAGTTTGTATGTTTGTAAGTTTGTATGTAGGGGGTAATCTCCGAAACTAATGATCCAATTTCAATAATTTTTTCACTGATAGAAAGCTACATTATTCCTGAGTGCTATAGGCACATATATAAATTATATTTATATCATACATATTAGCCGAGCTATTGCATTTTTCGTCTAGCAAGTCGGAAAGAAATACCTCCGAAAACAGAATTATTTGCATGCGCTGCCTAAACAGTTGTTTAAAATTGAAAGCAATGTATGGCAACCCGGTTCGCCTTAATTATTTCTACAAAAAAGTCCGCGACACCACATTTCTATCTTTTGTATTTTAAATTTTATATTTCGTTTTATGTTTAAAAAAAATATTTTTTCGACTTACTTCTGTTTGGATGATTATTTAAACAACAAAATATCAATTCTTATCAAATTAAATTATTTTATGATCACAAGGACATCACAGAGATAAGATTTGCCCTCTACAGTATGTCAATTGGTCATATATTTTCCGAGATAATATAAAATTACTAAACGCAAAATGCTAAAACATTCGCCGAGCTCAACTATCATTCCTACTTCCTACGTGCTTTGTGCGGACGTTTTATCGTTTCAGAGAAGCTTTAAATTAAATAGGTTCCTCACTTAAATTTTATATTTTTAACGTTAACATTTTTAAATGATGGTTTGTATTTTGTATATAGGTAGTGTAATATCTTTTGCCAGCAGCTTCGCCCGCCTGGTTGTTGGAAATTATCCCACGGGAACGGGTACGTTTTTCCGTGATAAAAATTAGCCTATGTGTTATTCCAGACTATAATCTATCTCTGTGCCAAACATCCAGATCCGTTCAGCCGTTTTGGCGTGATTGAGTAACACACATCCATCCATCCATCCAAACTTTCACATTTATAATAGTAGTAAGATAATTTTATTATTATCCGTGTTGGGTTAAAATACATAATGCATTTGCACCTTTACAATGCGAGGCAGGGTGTCGTAAACCTTCATCTACCCCGGTCGCGATGGGGAATGGAACCGGCGAGAGATGTCGTGCGGTGTCCCACAGGGATCGGTTCTGGGGCCGCTCCTGTGGGACATCGGTTACGACTGGGTGCTGCGGGCCGACCTCCCTGACGGCGTCAGCGTAGTATGCTACGCTGACGACACGCTGGTCCTGGCGCAGGGGAGGTCGCATCAGGCGGCGGCTGAGGCGATGACACGCGGGGTTGCGACAGTCATTGAGAGGATCCGGCAGTTGGGTCTCGAGGTGGCATTGCACAAATCCGAGGCCATGTCCTTTCATGGACCTCGGAATAGGCCACCATCGGGATCCCAACTTACGGTAGGAGGGGTTCACATCGGCGTCGAGACCACGATGAAATACCTAGGTCTGGTCCTCGACAGCCGATGGAATTTCGTGGAGCATTTCCGACGTTTGGCCCCCAAGCTGGAACGGACTGGGGCCGCCGTCAAGCGGCTCTTGCCCAATTTGAGGGGGCCAAACGCCTCCTGCCGGAGGCTTTACGCGGGAGTCGTGTGGTCCATGGCCCTATACGGGGCCCCGGTGTGGGCGCGTTCACTGCGGTGGCGAGCCGCCCACTATCTGAACGCGCCCCAAAAGGTGGTAGCCATACGGCTTATCCGGGGGTACCGCACGATCTCGGGCGAGGCGGCAAGCCTCCTTGCCGGACTGCCGCCGTGGGATCTGGAGGCGATAGTCCTCGCGCGCCTGTACGAGTGGCGCGCGGAGGTACTAAGCCGGGGGGAAACTCCGTTGCCGCAGCAAATTGCGGCGGAGCGGACGGACCTCCGGCGCGATCTCATGGCGGCCTGGAATCAGCGACTGTCGCAACCCAGCGCAGGGCACGCCACGATAGTGGCGGTAAGACCCCTCTTTGAGAAGTGGCTAGAGAGGCGTCACGGCGCCCTCACCTGCCGCCTGACGCAGGTTCTCACCGGGCATGGATGTTTCGGGAGGTTCCTGCACATCATCAGGCGGGAGAAAACGCCCGGGTGTCACCATTGTGAGGATCGCCCAGAGGACACGGTGCAAACCTGCCCCGCTTGGGCGGAGCACCGCCGTGTCCTCATAGAGCCGATCGACGGCGGTGACCTCTCGCGCCCGGCCCTGGTGCAAGCCATGGTCCGGGACGAGAGGGAGTGGGAGGCAGTCACCTCCTTCTGCGAAAAAGTCACGCTCGCGAAGGAGGTGGCGGGATGGGAGAGAGAAAGGTCCTCCCGTCCCAGCCGCCGCGGGAGAAGCCTTGGGCGTCGGGAGCCACGTGACGACTCCCGGCCACCGTAGGCGCGGGCCTGCGGACGGTGAGTAATGGGTGACTCACCGTCCCATCAGCACCAGGCCCGTGCCGGACGGCGCGTATATGTTCCACGCGCGCCTCAAAGAGATGTCAGCATATGAAGGGGCCCCTCAGGGCCAAGCCTGCCGGGTAAGCGGGATTGTCCGAAAGGGTTACCGCTACCCCGGAACATAAAGGGCTACGGAAGGAACATGGATGGGTTTTAGTCAGTAAGAGTCTGACACTCCCTTCCACTCCACCCAGAGCGGGAGCAGTCATTGGATGATTTCCCAGCCTTAAAAAAAAAAAAGGGTGTCGTAAAAGGCGACTAAGTTGAGCAGAAAAGATCACCTCGGTAATCTTTGGAAATTCTGATCCGATTCCAAAAATTCTCTCACTAATGGGAACCTACAGTATTGCCGAGTATCATAGGATATATTCAATGTTAAAACTAGAAATTTTCCGCGGACGAAGTCGCGGGCAGAAGCTAGTACATTTATAATAACAGGCGATTTTAACTTTGGCGGTGATGTAGAATGGCAGCAGTCTGATGATAGTTCTGGTCTATTATATCCTGGGAATGTGTCTACTCGATGTTTTTTAGATTTCTTTGACACAATCAACGCGTGTAACTTTTCCCAGTTTAACAGTGAGCGTAACGTCAACGGTAGATTGTTAGATCTTATTTTCTCAAACAACTCAATAAAGGTGAATGATTGTGACCCCCTGGCGGTGCCCGTTGATGTACATCACAAACCGTTGATTATTAACGCTGATTTTGTTGAGGTCCATAAACTTATTGAGAAACCTAGCATTAAGTATAATTTCTATCGGGGTGATTACACTGCAATTACATCTGCGCTTGACCTTGTTGACTGGAAAAAGTTGCTGTCTGCTGGATCCCTTGACCAAGCCCTTATTGTATTCTATACTAAGCTATACGAGCTCAGGGACTTGCACATACCCGTCAAACCCGTTAAAAAATCTACACATTCACCCTGGTATACTAGCGCTTTAATTAAAATATTAAAAGAAAAACACAAACACCATAATAAATACAAAAACTATGGCAACTTATCCGATTACCATTCTTTCTCTGTTTTGCGAAACCGAGCTAAGGAGGTGGAGGCAGCTTGCTTTGATGGTTATATGGAAAAAATAGAATCCTCAATTGCCAAAAATCCAAAATGTTTCTGGACGTATATCAAAAGTAAAAAAATGGTAACTTATTGCCTAATGTGATGCATTATATGGACTCGTTCGCAGACACTGGTGAGAGTATCTCTGAGCTCTTTTCTTCCTACTTTCATTCTACTTTCATTCTACTTTCCAAGAACCTGACTCAATACCTGATGACTTGGACGCTTATTTGGACATTCACTCCGATAGCTCGGTAAACTTAAGTACTGTCAGCATTTGCCCGGAGACGGTCCTTAAGCTGCTCAAGGGCTTAGACCCATCTAAGTCTGGTGGGCCTGATTTTATACCCCCCATTTTCATCATTAATTGTGCAAAGAGCCTTGTGGTGCCAGTCTGTGTGCTGTTTGAACGGTCTTTGAGGGAGGGTACCGTACCAATGATGTGGAAATCAGCATTTATCACGCCGGTGTTTAAAAAAGGGGATAAATCTAGAATAGAAAACTACCGCCCCATATCCAAGTTATGTATTTTCTCAAAAGTTCTTGAGCGATTAGTGCACGCTGAGGTTTACTCAGCTATGCAGCGCCACTTTGACGACGAGCAACACGGTTTCCTCCGAAAACGGTCCACTGCCTCCAACCTGATACTATCCAATGAAATTATAACCACAGGGATGGAGAAACGATGCCAGGTCGATGGGATATACACTGATTACAGCAAATGTTTTGACCGTATAGATCATCGAGTGCTTCTTCAGAAGCTATTGTCCGCAGGTATTCACGGTGACCTATTCCGGTGGATTTCGTCTTATATAGATAATCGGACGCAGGCTGTAGTTTTGCGTGGATACACATCGGGATGGAAGTCTGTCCCATCAGGAGTGCCTCAAGGCTCAATTTTAGGACCTTTATTGTTTACAATTTTTATCATGGACATAAAAAAATGCTTCAAAAACTCCCGTATCTTACTGTTCGCTGATGACATGAAGGTCCTAAAATTCGTACGCACGTTATCTGACACGGAGCTACTCCAGTCCGACCTTGACAGATTTGTACAATATTGCAAAACTAACAAATTGCAACTAAACGTTTCTAAATGTTTTCATATGGTATTCACTCGCCAAAAATCTGTTATTGGCTCAGGTTATACACTAGACGGTACTTACATAAGCAGCAAAACCAGTGTCAGAGATCTTGGTGTAGTGCATGATAGCAAGCTACTTTTTGATGAACACGTAGAAACGGTTGTCAACAAGGCGTTCAAAGCTTTGGGCTTCATCATAAGAGCTTGGTCTGGCTTTCGTTCCTTAAAACCACTCAAAGTCCTCTACTGTTCCCTAGTGCGTAGCCACTTGGAATATGTTTCCCAGGTATGGAACCCTCAATATGAAATCTACAAATCTCGTATTGAGTCTGTCCAGAGGAAATTTTTGCGGTACTTGGACTTTAAGGCTAGGCAATTCTCAGTTGACTACGAACACCGTTGCAAGCGATACCATTTCTTACCGTTGGAATTAAGGCGTAATGTCAGTGATATCTGTTTCCTAGTGAACATCGCGAACGGCTCGGTTGATTGTCCTGAACTACTAGGCAACATACTTCTTCGCACTAACGTATACCTACACACATCAACGAAGTACAGGCGAAACGCCTTCTGTATACGTAGCGCTATAGCCTTTAATAGTTTACCATCACACTTAGAAATTGACTTATTTTGCACCAGCGCACAGAAAATTAGAAAACTCTTAAACAATGAGTATTTTGATAGTCACAATTAGTTTTATATTCCTATTTTTGATGTTGCACGACTTGAAATTAGTTAGTAAATTGTTTCGACACAACATTATTCTATTTAAGCAGTTTTAAAAATATATTGTAATCAGTTTACTTAAATAGTCACTAACAGTCAACGCAAATGACTTGTTGTTATACTGACAGTAACATGTGGAAGCTTGTCATTAGCAAATGTCCTCTGTTTTGCATGTTTTTTTATATTTTTATTAGTCTGTAAGCTTTCTTTAAAAATAAATAAATAAATAAAAGGGTAGGTAGATTGATTTTTTGAATTTAGTGAGTTAATTTGGAGCCTCTAGTTGCTCTTGCCTTTGAGCTAGTCATACGAAGACTGACGCTTTGTGCCTATTTGAAATAAATTATTAGACTTTGTCACAAGTGGCGAGTGCTTCCTACCGTAGTTTTTTTTTAACTGGGAATCATCAAATGACCTCGCTGTGGGTGGAGCGGCAGGGAGGGACTCCAGACTCTTACTGACTTAAACCCATCCATGTTCCTTCCTTAGCCCTTTCTGTTTCGGGGCAGCTGTAACCATTTCGGACAATCCGCTGACCCGGCAGGCTTCGGCCCTGTCATTGCGATTCTGCGACTCGACATGGAACAAATGTATGTGTATAAGAAAATTTTCGATCGCAGCCTTTTTTTTTTTTTTAAGGCTGGGAAATCATCCAATGACTGCTCCCGCTCTGGGTGGAGCGGAAGGGAGTGTCAGACTCTTACTGACTAAAACCCATCCATGTTCCTTCCGTAGCCCTTTATGTTCCGGGCGTAGCGGTAACCCTTTCGGACAATCCCGCTTACCCGGCAGGCTTGGCCCTGAGGGGCCCCTTCATATGCTGACATCTCTTTGAGGCGCGCGTGGAACATATACGCGCCGTACGGCACGGGTCTGGTGCTGATCGGACGGTGAGTCACCCATTACTCACCGTCCGCAGGCCCGCGCCTACGGTGGCCGGGAGTCGTCACGTGGCTCCCGACGCCCGGGGCGTCTCCTGCGGCGGCTGGGACGGGAGGACCTTTCTCTCTCCCATCCCGCCACCTCCTTCGCGAGCATAACTTTTTCGCAGAAGGAGGTGACTGCCTCCCACTCCCTCTCGCCCCGGACCATGGCTTGCACCAGGGCCGGGCGCGAGAGGTCGCCGCCGCCGATCGCCTCTACGAGGACACGGCGGTGCTCCGCCCATGCGGGGCAGGTTTGCACCGTGTGCTCTACCGTTTCGATCGCAGCCTGACGTTACGTATAATCGCCGGAACAGTCACAGCTCATGTCGCAAAAGGTGCGCCATGTCTAAACGACATAATATTATATAATAATTTGATGTAATTCAACTCAAAGTCCAATACAATTTAAGTCCGAACTACATAACTGTAGGTAGCACTTCAAAACTTGTTTATAAATTAAACTCCAGGCGAATTATAGTTTCAAACGTTTTGAGCAGCTCCCTACATTGTTGAATGAGCCCCTGGAATGTAGGGTTAGACCTAGCCCTGTTGATCCTTAAACACCCTTTTGGGCTCATATGTAACTTGATATTGTTGAGGATTTTAGTTTAGACTTTATTGGGTTATTAAAACTGTTAATATACAGAGTTGATACGGCGGAGGGGCTTTCCTTTAAACTGCCTATACTAGGTTTTTTCAATTAAATAAGAGCAGTAGTTTAGCCGCAATTTTTTTAAGTTTTTGCCCCTTTTGATCGTGATGTATCTTCCCTAACAACTGATTGTGTTTATACGCATAGGTCACTTTAAAACGATAAATCTTAGTATAACCTACGATGCGTTGTTAAAAGGTCTGTTTTTATTTACAAAGGGTAGTTGCGTTTTACTATGATTTGTAAGCTATTTAGTTTGTTTGAAAAAAAAACCTCATTTTTGGTGCTTTTTATACTGCATACTAAACACGTATAGTCATACGTAGTTTAATTGAATGCCCCTCTATCATATCAACTCTGTATTATATTTTATTCTGCTTTTGGGTCTGGATGAAATATTTCTTGCTTGGTTTAGTACAACGATAAATTATAAAGAATCCTATGTAGATATAAAAAATCCCCAAAATGGTATTATTCGATTTAATTAAGATGTAAGTTTATTTAAAGCTTCCTCTCTCCCACAATTTTTTGCTGTGCCGTAATGATTTATTTATTTATTTAAACTTTTCGCACACAATAAAGGTACAAAGGCGGACTTAATGCCTTAGGCATTCTCTACCAGTCAACCAAGGGTGGTGAAGAGATTACATGCCAGGTGCTTTAAATAGTAGGAACATACAAAACATTGAGACTTGAATAAAATGGGTACATAAATAGGTTAAAACCTTAGATATACTAACAGTTTATACTATAATACATAACATACATAATTATTTACTATAATAATAATAATAATAAGATTTATTTATTTCTCTCCACAATACATATATAACATAAATTTTAGCTGTTAAGACGATTAAAAAACAAAAATTAGCAATATTATATTGTGGGGAGACTGGTGCCTAAGCTAGACGGAAAGTCTGTGTTTCAGGACACCAGGTCTCCGCCCCTTAGGAAATGGTTACATTTAAATTTGTAAGTGCTCTAAACAAAAACAAAAAATTTTTTTTCGAAACTAAGGTAAGTTATACATCAATTATTTGTATTGTAGGTTGTTGAACATATTCAGTTGCAAATTATTCTAGTGTTAGTATTGTTAGTATTTGAGTGTGTGTGTATGTGCCTGTATATGAGTGAGTGTGTGATTGAGTGTTGTATGAATGTCTGAGTAGCTAATGTAAGTGCAGCAAGGAATATGTAGTAAGTAATACCAGAATCTATAAATAAATTAAACCGGGGCACCAAGCAGCCCCTCTGTATCATCATAATTCAAGTCCTGAAGCCAACCCATAACTTTAATTTTACATTTGGTTTTGGTAAGATTGTAAACATCAAGCGTCTTATTGATTTTATTATAGAGATATCGGCCAAATAGCAAAAGAAGCGCTTCGAGAACATAGTGGAGAGCCTATTTTGACGGCGGTCTACGGGTTCAAATCGTCTTCCCCCACGTATCACTAAGGGATTATAGGTTAGAATTCCATGCTGTTTCAGAATTGTATGCAAAACAAACAGCTGACGCACAGTCAGCACTTTGGCTTCTTTGTATAGGAGTACAGTAGGGTATCGAAACGGTAGGAAATAAGACACCTTCAAAATAGCTCTTTGCGTTCTTTCCAATTCCAAGATTGTATATTTTGGGGCACCACCCCATGATGTTATGCAGTATGTTAGTAGTGATTGAGCGAGAGCCAAATATACGCAACATTGCAGACGAAAGACTGAGAAAATCAGTCTTAGAGTTTTGAAGACGTATATTAATTTACGTAGACGATTACTAAGGGTGTTAATGTGCTCCTGAAATCTTAAGTTCTTATCTAGTATAATGCCTAAGTACTTTATACTGTTTACTTTCTGAATATGGGAGCAGGTACATGTGTTGTTGTTTGGATTTGGACAGAAGTGAGCCACTAATGAATACGACGATGCCATTGGAACCGACTGCGTGATATTTTTTAAGGAAAATGTTATGTATTTTGTTTTGTCCGCGTTTAATGTGAGGACATTATTACGAAGCCACCCCGCTACCATGTTGAAACCTGTCTGTGCATAATAATAAACTTCATGCCATGATTTAGCAGAAAAAAGAAGGGCCGTATCGTCCGCAAAGGTTACAATTTTGCCCATAGGTAGAGTGAGGGCACCCAGATCGTTAATATATAATAATATGAGAAAGAGACTGGGGCCAAGCACGCTGCCTTGCGGAACACCACAAGTGACAGTGCACTCCTCGCTGATGATGTCATCAATCTTGACGCACTGGGTACGATCACTCAGATAGTCTTCGAAGAGCCTGAGTTGAATGTCTCTAATTCCCATTTTTTCCCTTTTTTGTATAAGGATGGGCACAGAAACCGTGTCAAAGGCTTTGGCAAGGTCTAAAAAGACACCTAGGACCTTGCGCCCTCCATCCATGTTTGTTACTACATAGTCTATGAGATCATGAACAGCATCGGACGTGGACTTACCAGCGCGAAAACCATATTGTGAAGGCAATAATAGGTTAAACTTTTCCAAGTAGTCCACGAGCCTGTTGTTCATGATCCGCTCCAGTATTTTGGATAGGGCAGGAAGTACAGCTATCGGTCTGCAGTTGCTGACACGGTTTCTGTCTCCACTTTTGAATATGGGATGTATCAGCGATTTTTTAAAACTTTCGGAAATTGACCGGTTGTGAGAGCAAGATTACAAATATATGTCAGCGGCGGCACCAATGTGGCTAAGTGTTTTTTTAAAAGACTATTTGAGATTCTGTCCCATCCCATAGTACAGTCGTTACGTAATGACATAATAAGTGCTGCAACTTCTTTTTCATCCGTAGGTAATAACGTCATAGATTGCATGGCTCGATTGTTCAAAGTGAAGGTTGCGTTGTTGGTTGACTGATTATTAATTTTATCAGCTAGATTTTTGCCGACGTTGGCAAAGAATTGATTGGCTAAGTTAACAGATTGCAACGGGGTTGCTGCCATTTGTAGTAAATGTGCTGAGCTGTCTTTATTTTTAACTCTGTTTGATATAGTGTTAATAGCTGACCAGAGATGTTTTGTATTATTCCCAGCGTCACTTAATTGTTTTCTTTCAAAGTTAGCCTTAGTCTTTTTCAATAGTTTGTTACAATAGTTCATAATACATAAATTTAATAGATATCATATATACATATTTATATAGATACAAGGAAGACAGGTGAGATAACTCTACGCTATTTGTTATGAAAATAACTCTGCAATTTCCGCTTAAATCCATATCGACTGGTAGCCGTCCTGATATCGAGAGGAAGCGCATTCCAAAGAAGAATGGACTGAATAAGAAAGGAGGAACGAACAAAGTCAGAAGTATGAGAAGGACAGCGTAGGAGAAGGTTGTTAGAAGAACGCAGATTCTTAGCATGGGAAAAACATAACATAATAACATATTGGAAGTGAGAAATCAAATAAGAAGGAGGAGAGGGAGAGGTTAGGAGGGAGAAAAGAGTCGATGAATGATTTAAATTTTCTACCTTACCACCTAAATACACATTGTGGAATGCAAATAAATATTGAGTATTGAGTATTGTGCTGAAGACAGTTTTAATGGTCCATGATATGTTAAACGAGAATCGATATGTCTACAAAGTTTCGTCCAAATCCATAATAACAAAGTTTTAATTACACTATTCAATACGGTGGTCTTGTTGGTAACAAGCAAATACTTTTAGTAATAAATGAATAACTAACTCATCTGTCTAGTGATTTACTAAGTATGTTGGGGTCGGCTTCCAGAATAACCGGATGCAGCTGAATATCAGTACTTTACATGGAACGACTGCTTTTATGTCCTTCATAGCCCAGATTCTAGCTAATACGATACTCCTTGGTAAGACTGGTTGTCAGATTTTGGGCTTCTGACTACTCGTAACAACTGTCAGAGATCTATGAAGACAGCCGGGACCAACGGCTTAACGTGCTTCCCGAAGCATTGAGAAGTCTCTATATGCAATGGATGGCCACCCATCCACGAACTGACAGCGGCAAGCGTAGCTTAACCTACGATCGACCCCGCGGCTGTTCTTATGTAACTGACTATACAAATACATATAAAGACAAATACTTGGACGTCGAAGTAGTCATCGGCATGTTCGCATTAATAAGTATTCTATCCTATATAAAATGTTAAAAATTTAACTTTTATTATGGGATTTTTTTTTTTTTTTTTAAGGCTGGGAAATCATCCAATGACTGCTCCCGCTCTGGGTGGAGCGGAAGGGAGTATCAGACTCTTACTGACTAAAACCCATCCATGTTCCTTCCGTAGCCCTTTATGTTCCGGGGTAGCGGTAACCCTTTCGGACAATCCCGCTTACCTTTATTATGGGATGAACCCTAACTAACTACCATAAATAACAGAAAAATAATAAATTATTATACTTTTATTTTGTCACGTGTAAGTAAAAAAACAATAACATAGTTTTCTTAATTAAACGCTAGATGGCACTACAACCTATTAGCAACGATTAAAAACTTTCCCATACTTTATTAATAACAAGTGTTGGTCGCAATATAAATTAATAATCCCGCTCGGAACGGGGACCAAAAAGTTTTTTAATAACGTCTCACTATATAATTTGACTTCCATTTTCACTGGGCACTGAATATCTATGTAGTCTTGTGCAGGAGGTTCGCTTTTTATTAAAATATTCCGCGATTTTGTTATGCATTTCCGGGAAAAAATCGGCCCACTAACTGTCATGCCGTGCTTTAGTGGCCCTTTGATAACATCATCTGCCTTTTCCCAACTAAGGTGGGGTCGGCTTCCAGTCTAACCGGATGCAACAGAATAACAGTATTTTACATTAAGCGACTGCCTGTCTGACCTCCACAACCCAGTAACTAGGTAATACGGTACCCCTTGGTAAGACTTGCTGTCAGATTTTCGGGCTTCTGACGACCCGTAACGACTGTCAAAAATGCACAAATGACAGCCGAGACCAACGTGCTTTCCGAAGCACGGAGGCCGGCCAACCCCGGCAAGCGTAGCTTAACCTGATGGATCGACCTGTGCGGCTGTTAGTACTTTCACTTTTTTTTCCACGAGCTTTTGCCCTTTGATAACAGCCACGACTTAAAAGTTGCAAATTGTCGGTTCGAACCCAGCCAGGCGCTTTACTTTGCGTTAGTACTTTTATCACCACTGCTCTCAAAACGGTGAAGAACATCGTGAGGCACGTCCTAGAACCAGGAATTCAAAGACATTTAAAATCTACCAACCCGTATTGAGTCCGCGTGGTGGATTATGGCCAACTATTTCCCACCGAGAGGAGGCCTTTTTTTTTTTTTAAGGCTGGAAAATCATCCAATGACTGCTCCTGCTCTGGGTGGAGCGGAAGGGAGGGTCAGACTCTTACTGACTAAAACCCATCCATGTTCCTTCCGTAGCCCTTTATGTTCCGGGGTAGCGGTAACCCTTTCGGACAATCCCGCTTACCCGGCAGGCTTGGCCCTGGGGGGCCCCTTCATATGCTGACATCTCTTTGAGGCGCGCGTGGAACATATACGCGCCGTCCGGCACGGGTCTGGTGCTGATCGGACGGTGAGTCACCCATTACTCACCGCCCGCAGGCCCGCGCCTACGGTGGCCGGGAGTCGTCACGTGGCTCCCGACGCCCGGGGCGTCTCCTGCGGCGGCTGGGACGGGAGGACCTTTCTCTCTCCCATCCCGCCACCTCCTTCGCGAGCATAACTTTTTCGCAGAAGGAGGTGACTGCCTCCCACTCCCTCTCGCCCCGGACCATGGCTTGCACCAGAGCCGGGCGCGCGAGGTCGCCGCCGCCGATCGCCTCTACGAGGACACGGCGGTGCTCTGCCCATGCTGGGCAGGTTTGCACCGTGTGCTCTACCGTGTCCTCTGGGCGATCCTCGCAACCGAGAGGAGGCCTGTGTCCCAAGACTGTTATGGGTTGATTATGTGTTTTGTTAGTTCCATAAAAAGTGATTTTCTTCTACTGTATTAATTTAAATATTATGTTATTACGAACACAGTATTTCTGAACCCCAAAATACAATTTTTTATATATGATGAACTATGTTATTCAAACGTTGCAATCATCTTCCACGAATAAATTGCTCGTGTTACCCAATAATGGATTATGAAGGCCAGATCGGCGGTCATGTAAATACTAGTATTCAGCTGCGTCCGGTTACACTGGGAAGCCGACACCAACATAATGTCTGTACGGGGTAGGCGTAGGCTAGTACGATTGACGCAGTTAAAATCAAAAGACTGCCCGACTTGATTCCATATAAAAACAAAAAAAAAGTAAATCGACGGAGCACTAGAAGCTAAGGATACTAAAAGCTAGGTCAGATAATTTAATAAAAGCAGGACTTGGCAGAACGCCAGGTAAACGTTGGGATAAAAAAGAACATGTTCTTGACTGCCCTCTTGGCAATATTAATCGGCTTTCAAGATGCTGCATGCTGCGGCAGTGGTCAGCAAACATTCAATGCATGAGAACCTACCCGAGTAATGTTAAAGCTGTTAAAGCACGAAATACACTGATGTGTATTTCGTAAGAAATGAAGGCATTCAAAGGTGGGTTTTAGTCATTGAGAGTGACACTCCCTTCCACTTCACCCAGACCGGAAGAATTTATTTTATCAATTACATTCATAATAATATGTACCTTTAACAGTACACTACAAATATTAAGTTAAAATTAAAAAAAAAACGCAAAATAGAAAAGTGAACATTTCAAAGTAAAAAATAATACCTATCGCTGAGCTATCAAATATATGAATATTTAAATTACATGGCTATATAATTTGTTTATTGGTCAAAACGGTGTGTGTCGTGGTGGTGAAAACTTTTACACTTTCCTATACTCTCCTATAATCTCCTCGAAAAACCTTCATACAGCACCAAAAACAATTAAAACCGCGAAAAGTCACAGTATATTTCGGTTTAAAGATCTTTATCGGTCATGGGATAATGGAATGGCCATTGTCTAACATCATTATGGCAACCCACTTCCTTTTCACTGATGGCTTCCGTTCGCTCCTTTTCTCTTAGCAGCATATGCGATATTTTGAGGTTGTCACTTTGTAGGAATAATTTTACCTGCCAGTGTTATATTTAGTTTTACTTTTCGCCTTTTGTGGTGTAGTGTTTTTATTCTGGGAGCATCGTCTTCACATAGAATTTGATAATTCATGTATAATGCTAATTTAAAGAATCACGTCGAACATTTGTTAAACTATATGTATATTGTCTCAAAAATATCTCCCGATATTGCGATATATCCGAACTCCATGCGGACGAAAGCTAGTTCAGTAGAATCCGTTTATAATGACATCGAAGAGAATTGAAAAACACGTCATACAAAACATTTTTGTGAAAAAAAACAACCGTCTTCTTTCTCCATTTTCTAATCTGCATATTGTTGCACCTTTCTCCTCAATCGTAAATGCTTTAAAATACGAAGTTGAGGTGACATTAAAAAAAAATAGGATATCACGGAAAACAATGCGTGACGTTCATCTGTCAATAAAACTATTACTCAAAACTCAAACTCAGAACAAAAACAAGTCACGTGCCGAACGTCGTCGGGAATTAACGAACATTGCCGAAGGTGTCAAGAATCATGTCGGACCGACATTGTCGGTCATTATTTATTAAAAATGGGTCTTAATAAGCGACATGTCACTGTAAGCGAAGTCATTATAATCGACTTTGTTACAAAGAACTTTAGATGAAAACCAAACTTTGTTGTGTATTTACGTCATAATAGGCTGTTGGTCAATATAGGCGGAGTCATAATAAAACGGATTCTACTGTATTTACAAAAAATCAAGGAAGAGAGGTGATGAGATGACTCTTTCATCAAGTGAACATTACCATTCACTTAACAACAGTCTATCCAAGATCTGAAGCTAAGTGACGGTGCCAACAGAACTCGCTCTACATTATCTCAGGAACAGAGAGTCAGACAGCTAGCAACTTTATATTTATGTTTTGTACAGCAATAATACAGAACTGGGGATATTGCTCTAAGGAGGTTGGTGGTTGGAATACGGCCAAATCTGAGACCGCGGAGCCTTACTACTGGAACTCGATTTTTTTACCATTTTTGTGAAAATAAAATACGTGAGCTTGTATGCCTTTTTTGTGTGGGAAATCATCCAATCACTTGTCCCGCTCTTCGTGGAGCGGAAGGGAGTGTCCGACTTTAACTGACTAAAACCCGTCCATGTTCCTTCCTTAGCCCTTTATGTTCCGGGGTGGCGGTAACCCTTTCGGACAATCCCGCTTAGAGCTTGTACGCCTGTATCTACAACTGTAGGCCGATAATTTCGTTGGTACGGCCTCATGGTAGAATCATAAAGTACTGTAGTGCTATTCTGTAAAAATCTCACCGAGATAAACGCAGTTGAAGTGACTTTAAAGTGAGCTGCCAATAGTGTCAATCCCAAGCATAAAGCCAACGACAGCTCACTTCACTTTAGTTGTGTGTTGTCACAGCAGTGATAGCCTAGTGGTGTGACCGTCGGACTGCCAAGTCAAAGGTCTCGAGTTCGAACCCAAGGCACGCACCTCTGATTTAACAGATTCATGTGCGTATTAAATAATTATCACTTGCTTAAAAATCGGCGAAGGAAAACATCGTGAGGAAACCAGCATGCCTGAGAAATATTTCTCAACAGTATGTGAAGCTAAGTCAGAGGCCCATGAGCAGAAAAAAAACTCTGACACCAGGTTTGCCACTAACCACACGAAAAGAAGAAAAAGACCTTCTTGTCATAGTGAGATTTTTACAGAATCGACCGACGGTAGTGGAGTTCTGTAGAATAATGTCAATAGTGCCAATTCCAAGCAATGGGTGGGATGACAGCTGACGTCATCTAAGATTTCACGTGGAGACTATTACACGGAATCAAACTTCGCCTGACGCTCCCGCCGCTCGCACACTAGTCCTCTGCCCCGAAATACGTCACCCATCGAATACTGAAAAAGCCAATTCAAACTGAACTGCTTGTTCAAACGCGTCGGAAGACGATCAAACGAAACGTCATAATTAAAAAATATGTAATTTCATCAAACCCGTTAAATGTTTGACAAACGTTTCAAAATAGTTTGAGTCAACACAAAATCTACGTGTTTGAATCAAACAGTTTGACCGGTTCAGGGGCGCTTTCTACGTTCGAGATCACATAGTAGCATAAGAGCAGCAATCTAGTCGACCTGTGGATTTCAGCTCCAGTAACCATATAAACTGCTCAGTTTTTTACTGTCCCACCATTAGTTACTGACGTGTATTATAATGTTTCTGAAGTTATTTTAAATGAAATGCAGAGATTTTTTTAACTGTTTTGTTTTAACCGAATATCCACCTTTACAAAAAATATGTGACAGACAGTAAAACAACAGACGATCGTATCTATGAGTATCGTAGTTATAGAAATACTGCCAACTTAGATAAATGTATGAACTAATGAAATAATGTATGTTTTTTTGGGTTAACTTGTAAAACAGATATTATAAAGCACAGCTTGTTTATTTATTAAAACTTTATGCTCAAGAAAAAAGACTGTATAAAGGCGGACTTAATGCCGGAGGCATTTTCTACCAGTCAACTTCAAGGTGACGCAGAGAGAAAATACGGCGGTGCAACATAATATAGATAACACGATACTTAAACTGTTTAGTTTTCGTGTAAGTACCAGAAGTTTAGCTTTATTAGGTAATATTCGTGATCTGCAGAGTAAAGGGAGACGCAGGCATGGAAGCTGTACTGCAACCTAAATCAGTTTTATATATTTTGTATGAACCATCACATACGAATGAGCGCGGTGCGATCCCGCTGTAGGATCGCACCGCGCTTATTTGTATTGAAATGTGATGTGCTGCGGCACAATGCGTCGTGACCCGATGCGCTGCGATACAATGCGCTGTGACCCGATGCGCTGCGACCCGATGCGCTGCGGCTCAATGCGCTGCGACCCAATGCTTGCGGTCCGATTCGGCTGTAGCATGCTACGCTCACTTAATATTTATTTCAACCACCTAATTCAATGTAAATTTGTTGATGAACCTTAATAAATGCAATCAAGATAACTTACTGATACCCTTTCTGGCAGTATAAATTAATAAATCTCTTACAATTTTGCGAAAAATTAACATTTTGGGCAGAAAAATCGTTTCAGAATTTTCTGTCTACTCCGGTCTACCGTATCCGATTTAAAAACAGCCATTGGAACCAATATCAATCGCGGCATATAACCTCCGTGGTCCCTGTATGATTGCTCGGTGTTTTCATGGCGGTTTTTCTATTAACAACTTCAGATTGGTGGCTGGTTCGAACTATTTCGGTGAAAAGTTTTATCGAAAAAATAAATAAATAAAAAAAAGGTTGCAAAGGTAAGTGGCATGATGAGGTGTTTGTGTTGTTGTGTGTGATATTGAAAAAGTTTGAGGTTATAGGCAATGGGAAGTAATGTTAAGACAAGGGTCTGCCTCGGGTTTATATAGTAAAGATCTTTATTTACACACACACAAAAAAAGCACTTACAATAACGCTTTTGTTAAGTTTTCTTCGCGGAGGTTGGTAAATCATAGACGCCAGCACATCAAGCTATCCCAAAAGGTCAAATATTCCCAATCGAACATGCACCTTATTCTTTTGGAATAAAGTTGTAAATCTATTTAAGTAGGTCCAAATATAAATGAATGTTTACCAGTGAATTAAGATTTTCTACAGCACTATATTAACTGGCGCCTAAAGTAAACTAGCTACCTTTACGTGACCAGCGGAAGTTATCCTGACAGCAGGCGAGACCAGTATTGCTATTCTGTAAAAATCTCTGCGTTAAGATACAGATGAAGTGATCTCAAAGTGAGGGCGGTAGTCGATTCCCTTCTCCCAAACTCACTTCTGCAACATTATCACGGTGAGATGTCTCGAAACTAGCACTACTGTCAGTAGAATTAATCATTATCATTATCAAGCTCAATTATCAGGTGAAATGACAGCTCGCTCCAAGTTCCCTTCAACTAAGTTATCTCGGTGAGAGTTTTATAAAATAAACAAACTGCTCGAGAGTAAGCTAACAATACCATTACCAAAATATTATAGTATTCTAATGTGTCCACACTGTGCCTTGTGCCTTCATAGTCAAGACACACGTGCACACGCTCGTAAGTACTCGTAACCTAGACCCGTCTAAAACAGAAATACCTATTCACGGTAGCCGAAATCTGCATGGGAATATAATATGCTTATAATAATATTATATCAAGCCTTGTTTCCCGGAACGGTTAGGTAAAGGTAGACCCAAAGTAGGTACGCCCAAATTTCGCCCGGCAGGCTGGGATGATAAATATATTGTCACCAACCGAAGACAAATCTAGTACTCTGGGCTGTTACTGAGTAATTCCTAATAGAAAAACCTTTTAACATTAATTTTGTCCGACCTGGGAATCGGGAACCCGGATCTCATGCTCAGAAAAAGCGCTTGTGACCACTAGATCAACTAGCATATACCTTTATGTATAGATAATATGTATAATCTAGTGTTAAAATAATGTATCCTAAATCTTGTACAAAAACATTAATACACAACTAACATCTGGCTAAGTAGTAACAGTAGCACGGATCGATTCATCAGGTTAAGCTACGCTTGCCGGGGTTGGTCTGTAGATGGGTGACCATCTTTAAATAACGAGACTCCTCCGTGTCTCGGAAAGCACATTAAGCCGTTGGTACCGGCTGTCATTCGTGGATCTTTGACAGTCGTTACGGGTAGTCAAAAGCCCGAAAATCTGACATCCAGTCTCACCAAGGGATACCTTTCGACTATCGGAAATACGATACCTCGTATTACCCAGTTACTGACTGGGTTATGGGGGTTAGATAGGCAGTCGCTCCATGTAAAATTCTGGTATTCAGCTGCATCCGGTTAGACTGGAAGCCGATCCCCAACATAGTTGGGAAAAAGCTAGGCAGATGTTAACATAAAAAAAACATAATTTCACAAAAACACAAAAACAAGAATGTTAACACAAACATTTGTACACAAAGACAAACAGTCAAAGCTAGCACAAAAGTTCCTTTATCCAATCGAAGAAATTTTGTGAGTCCGTTTAAAAATGAGCACCTAGCAAATTTTCAGTGGAGTCGCTTCTAGCCCCATCTAGAAGCGACTGGTTATTGCAATCTGTGGTAAATGCAACGGAGGTAACTCCGGCCAAGTCGCATTATGCCCCTCATTGCGACCGCGCTTATTGCAAATGAGCTCTGTGGCACTTCTAGAGAAATGCATCGGCATAAATGTGGAGACGCGACGGAATTGGAGACCTAATTTCCAAATGAGATTATTGTAATAACAGTTTCAAAGAGGTTGTTCTAGCGGTTTTTGGGCTCAAAATCTGCTTTTATGGAGAAAATTTGCATGGAGTGTTATAGTTTCCATAAAGGATGAGACTAAAATATTTTTTTCACGTCACAGGCTCGGAAAGAGTCTGTTTGTCATTCGAAATCTGAGCCGAAAATCGCTTTTTGCTCTCTAGCGTGGAAAGAGTTTTTAAAATTCGAACCTTTCTATTTAATAATTTTCTATACTGCCAGTCCACTGAAAATGTATGACACGGTCTAAAATAAAATATTAAATAATACCGCTCACCTTAAAATATAATTGTAAAATTGGAATTAATGTTAATAAGTATTCCATTTGATTTAAAAAATCTGTGACGTCACATTTGAATATGCCATAAAAATACTACTAGTACTAAAATACTACTAGTAATTTAAGTTTATTTTTTTAAATAAATTAAATACTAATATAATATGTAATTTAATCCTTTGCTTGGCAAAATTAAATATGTATTAAATTAAATTAGTTAGTTATTTGTATTAAATTAGTTTTTTTCTTTCATTCTCCATAGAGGACAAGTAGGATATAGAACAAAATACAGGGTATTTAATTTTGGAGATATTCTATGTAACTCATAAGATACATTGCCAAGTATCTGTTATTTTCTTCACATGAGTCAATGTATCTGAGACGCTCGAACAAAATAAAACTCAACAACACCTGTTTTCTTGCACCTAGCAGTTTCCTCGCTGTAGTGAGGTGAAAAATTGTGTGTTGCGCTCGGCAGCAAAGCTTTTCTGCGTCTCGTACCTTTGAAACCTTCGTTACGCTCAGGATTCTATATTTGAACCACTCGCTTCGCTCATGGTTCAACCCTAGAATCCTTCGCTTACTCAGGTTTCAATAGAAGTACTCGCGCCAAAAATCAACTTTCCAGCCTTGCATAACAAATAACTATTTTTCGTCAGCTAGATTATTAAAAATCATTGGACGCGTATTTTTCTTTTTTTACATAAAAAAAATTACGTCGACACAATCATGTCATTATGTTAAAATTGAGATTATCCTATCCTATGTAGATTTTAAACTGAGTTGTGACGTAGCGCGCCCCCAGTCCCTAAGTTTAATGCATTTTGTTTCGATAATTTTTTTATTAATATTATAAAGCAAAAAATACGTGTGTTTTTATTATCTACTGGACTAAATAATTATAATTTCTTTTGTCTGTCTTTTACCCTGCCATCATCCCTATTGTTACATCCAAAGGATTTAAACGGAACGTCCATCCGTCCGTCTGTTTCGGCGGTCACTTTAGTACGGTCGCCAGCACATCAAGCTACCCCAACCTGTTAAATGTCTTTGATAGATTTGCAACTTTATTACAAAAGGATAAAGTTCATATTCAATTGGGATTATTTGACAGATTGGGGTAGCTTGATATGCCGGCGACCAAAGAAGCTAGATTAGAGTAATAATCCAATAATATTCCCACTGCTGGGACTCAGGAGTCTTCTCGGTAAGTGGGAGTTGGCCGTAATTCACCACGCTGGCCCTATGCGGATTGGTAGATGTCACTTGGCGTCGAATTTTTGTTGACATGCCCATTTCCTCACGATGTTTTCCTTCACCGTTTTGAGAGCACTGGTGATGAAATAATTTACACAAAGTAAAGCGCCTGCCTAGGTTCCTCCTACGACCGTTTGGCACCACTGCTGCTAAATAAGAAAATCTAAATTATATTTGCAACATTCTGAGAGAGTAGATCTGATGATCTCATCCATGATGCACCAGAAAAAAAATGAAAGACATTAAAATACGAATAACAGATTTTATTTTTGTTCCTTCTCCTCTCTTCTTACGTTGACATTATTATGGCACAGACTTACATTAAATATAAATAATATGACTAAAAAAATTGGAAAAATAGAAAAATCATATTTTACATTCTCTCATTTCTTTCATTTTATTTCCTTTCTTTCTTTTTTGTACATTCTTTGCCTGTAATCCAAGATATTTAGTAAGTACATTTTAATTAGCCTTCCGTAAAATCAATTACCGTAATTCTAACGTTTGGTCTCGAAATAATTTCACATACAATACGTAGAGATAGACTACGATAAGATGGCGCGCCCCTCCTATATTCAATGTTTGTAGTCACATCCTTGCGAAAGAGTTTTGAATGTAGTTTGTATGTATTCTTCGTCAGGAGCAGGCCGGCAGCATCATACGTTGTGAGTCTTGGTGGCGATTTATAGTTACTTTCACAAATACTTTCAAACGTTTTGAATTTTGGAGGGGCGGGACTTGTTATCTTAGATTAACCCGGAACCACGCGGTTCATAAACCCGGTTCTCGCATTGTCTGAACGGGTAGTAAGAAAACGTCAGACCGAAATAATGACGTTTGCAAAGTTCTGCGTGAAATTACATCGAGTCTAGCAACTACAACCAATTCACGGTTTCATCTTGGCCGCATGTAATAAAAATATAACCTATCATAAGAATACTTGCTTCTTATACCTAAGTTTCATAGAAATAAATTCATAAATGCTCTAATTTTGTTCAAAATGCTCTCAAATGAGTATGTTTTTCATTCTAATTACGTATATAAAATCGATTAAAAAAACAAACCTAGCTACTATTTACAATAATGAGTACAAATACAACATTTAAAAATAGAATTTTGTTTTTTTTTGTTTTATAGGTAATACCAAAAGCGAGTATTATTTTTAAAATAACACCTCTTTGCAAGTAATCGCTCTGATATTGATAATGAACTACCTTTTGTAACTCAATCATGTTGAAATTCAAAGAAGAACTAATGATGGTATTCTTAATTAAAAATACTTATTAAAATAACCTTGGGATTTGCCAATCGTTCCTGGAAATACGACAAAAAAAAATTTTATTTCGGATGTTCAGTAAGGGGAGGAATTTATTAAAATTTTAATAACTTATGTTCAATACGAGGGAAAATCAGGTCGTAATATAAAAAATAAAAATCTTCAAAGAACTTCGGTTAGGTAAGGTTAGGTTAGGTTCAAAAGTTATGGTTCGTGAAATAGTCTTTCAATAGCGTAGTTTGCGCTTAGATATGTGTTCCTAATTTAAATGAAAATTTGAATTGCGCGGGCGGTCCTTAGCGCTAACTCCTTTAAACTATTAGTTTTAGTTAAGCCTCGGACACACTACGCGATGCAGGCGCTACGAAATATTTGCCATGTCTGCCTCAGGCTTTATAGACGAGATGCTCACTATAATCATTCGTCATTTTTTGTTACATCGCTAAATTTAATGTGTTCGCGACTTTATGTTTTGTTTTTTCAATATAGACTTACCAGTGCCAGTACTTATGTTCTGGTAAAGGACCTTTGTACGCTTCTACTTCTACACATAGTATTATAAAGTTACTATCACAGGGATAACTGAAACAAAAAAAAGGGTTATATAAAGCTAATAGGTATAGACGCCAGCACATCATGGTATCCCTGATTGTCTTTTCCCAATTGAAAATGAACCGTATGCTTTTGTTATAAAGTTGAAAAACTATCAGTGGAATTTGACAGATTGGAGTAACTCTATGTGCTGGTCTCGGTTTTTTGAACAAAATAAATAAACCCCCGTCGACGACATACCACACAAGATTTAAAAATTGTAGCAACCTGCCTTAACATGACACATCTAGTCAGTCAGTAGTGCTATACTGTAAAAAATCTCATCGGGAAAACTCCGAGGGTTTGAAGTGAGATGACGAAAGTGTAAAAACGCCAGCACATCAAGCTACTCTTAACCGTGAAATATTCCCAATTGAACATGACCCTAATTCTTTTGTGATAAAGTTGAAAATCTAACAAAAAAATTTGACAGATTGGAGTAACTTGATGTGCTAACTCTGTACAATACTTACATTTCTTGGTTAAGTAGTCGATTATTTAATAATGAAGATGCAGCTCCAGTGTAGATTCCAGAGCCACTTCTCCAATTGTTACAATTTTCCTTTCGATTCGCGGAGCCAACAAAATTGTCATAGGCGCCATGCCACACTGTTTTATTTGGCCTGAAAATAAAATATAATATTCGTAAATAAATATAAAATTTAAGTTTCCGAAGACTGAAAATAAATCAACATCTGAAATGAACATATAAAAACTGATAGGTATACAAAAACTAAAACACAACAACAATGATAAATATGAATTAAGAAATATTGTCACATACCAGTTTGAGTCAATCATTACACTTCTCCCACTGAAACCGAAGATAGTTGCTAGACTAGCAAACTCCGCACTTCTTCCAGCGAAAATACTAGCCCAGGACTTGAATAAAAGAGACCCGTTTAGGTTAACCACTGGCAGATTCCAGTCAGCCGTTCGAACTATGCTTTTAAGGTCTTGATCGCTGAGGAAGAAAAGATTGTTGAATTAATTATAGTGGTGTTGATTAATACGGATGATGCCTGGTTAAAAAAAATAAATTATATTTAGTCCGTCAATTTTAAAATAAAAAAATATAAGACTCGTATTTTTTTCTTTGTCATATTAACAAAAAAATACTGAGATAAAACGCATTAAAGTTGGGGAGTGGGGGCTAGCTACGTCACAAGTAAGTATTAAACTACATACTCGTGACGTCATGCCACATTTCAACTCAATGTATCAGCGTAATCTTTGGATTACGTAAATAAGGAAAAATACGTGTCCAATATTTTTTGTAAATTAATTAAAAAAAAAAAATTTTTTTTTTTGGTCCTAGCGCTAGCCACGCACTAAAAAAAAATCTAGTCATCATCTCTAACACAGTCGACCTAAAATTGCCCCACTGCTGGGAAATACCTCAACGTTGTGAGAGGGAGTGGGCTGTATGGCAACTCGCAGGTACAGTGCGAGGTGTAGTATGGGTTAGTAGATCTTCTTCTTCTTAGCGTGTCGATGGCAAAAATAAAAGGAAATTTTTTTTTTTTTTTATAAGTTTGGCCCAAAATTTAGCAACTTGAATACTGTTCGCTGACGCAGCCATTAGGTCCTTGCATGTATGTGTGCAGGTGCCAGGGCATGCGGTGCAAGATGGGAGGTGAGCCATTGTCTGTGGAGAGACGCCGCATCGATTATCTGAGGCCTCCATGAACCCCCACTTGTAGAGGTGGGTCCTCACTGCGGCCTACTTGGTAAGTGGGTGCGATAATATCTTTGAATTTTTAGTTCTAAGACAATTTTCTCACGATGTTTTCCTGTACAGTTTTCAGAGCTGCATTTATGCAATAATTTGTGCACAGTAAAGTGACCACTCGTAAGTCAGGGTACTAAATATTATTACATAATTAATATTTGTACACCTTATGGTACTATTGATAAGTCTTAAATTTAGGGATGACTAAACTTTTTTTTTTTAAACACCTTTTATTTGAAAACTTCGATTTTTATTAATGCTAAAACAATAATTAATATATACAACCTAAAAAATAAAATAATATATCCATTATGTACAAGTGGTAAAAAAGGGGAGGAGCTCATAGGGCGTCAAAAAATTCATCCCTATCGCTGTCAGTGGGAAATGTGCCCAAAAGGCTGGCAGCGTTGCCACGTTGAATGGCAATGCTGGTCTGCTTTGGCCTAAAATTGACCAGCCCTCTGGTCACGTGTGGAGTCGACCAACCGCTGGGCGATATCCTGAAATACACGATGAGCACTCGGACCCCACGGCCCTAGTGTTGTGTTGGGATGATTTGTATGTAGTGACTTTTTAATTGTTTCATTGGCGTTTGCTATGTCTATTTTTTTACCTTGTTGCTAGGAATGGCCTAAAGGTCGCCTTAATTTTGTTCATCTTGGCCTGCTTATGACACAAATCGTCACCACCCTCACGTCCCTTTTTATTATCACTCACTATATAGCCTGGATACGGACTGTCGAGCGCCGCCATTCGAAGCTAGAAAAATCAGAAAAATAAAATCATATTAGTTCTTTGGGAACCACTTCTTCTTCTTAGCGTGTTTTGAGTGAATTCGGCTACGTGTTTGGCGCCATTATTAGCTTATACGGCGCCAAACACGCCATTATTAGCGTCCATCAGTTCGAGGAACCACTCTTAATATGAGATCAACCATGCCCCACTATCCGAAAGATTTCGAAGGAAATTCCAAATCCATTACTTCATATGTTTGAAAAACTTGGCAGCATAGTCAGGTTTAGAATAGGCATCAAAATTACAATATCTGATAAACCAATTGAATTAATTTGATATATACTTACAACACCTTTAGGATATAATTCAGCCGTAGTGCTAAATGCTGGTGGTGACGTGGTGGTAGTGGGTTTTTCAGTGGTGGTAGTCGTTGTGGTAGTGGGTTTTTCAGTGGTGGTAGTCGTGGTGGTAGGTGGCGGTGGTGGTGGTCTGTAAGTGGTGGTAATTGGTGGCCTCGCGTCCAGCAGTGAAGACATCTGTGAAACATCATAAATCATAATATCATAATCAGTCTACAATGTCACTGAAACGCAGGACTTGTCTATTCTTCCTGTCTATTAATGGTGCAGAAGCTTGGTCTTTAACAAACATCCAGAAGTCCTAACTCAAGTTCTGCCAACGAGCAATAGAACGCAGTATACTAGGCGTTGAATTAACGGATTGTATTCGGAACACAGTACTGCGGTCCAAAATAAAGGTGACGTAGCTCAACAGGCTGCCCAACTTGAATGGGACTGGGCAGGACATGTCTGGCAATAAGCTGTGGGCCCAAATTGCACAGATTTGGTGCTGAGACATTAAGGCGGGTCGCGGCAGACCACACAGGATATGGCGGGACGAGCTGGCTAGATTCCTTCAAAACTGGAAGGAGGACGCGTGGGCTCGCGAAAAATGGAAACAGTGGAGAGATGCCTCGCCCAGGAGCGGGATAGCGTTGGCTAAATAAAAAAAAATGTTCCCACTGCTGGGATTTTGCTGGGAATTTTACGCGACCGAAGCCACTGGCAAGTAATAAATAATAATAAAAAAAGTATTACACAAATATTCAGAATCAATAATACTATTTACCTCAACATTTCGCCAGCCGTTTTCAACCCTGAGAAGCAATATTTTCTCCAGTATAACGTATGCTAACGTTCCCAACTCCGTTTTCTCAGTTCTCTGTGAAGGGAAACCAATTATGTACATATATTTACTTATTGTTCCGAGTAATGGAACTGTTCAGGTAGAAATATTTCGCTTTGAATAGTTTTCCTGTTTTCATATAACATCATTGTTAGGGTTCGCTTTTTAAGGACGGGAAATCATCAAATGACTCCTCCCACTGTCGGTGGAGCGGAAGGGAGTGTCAGACTCTTACTGACTTAAAGCCATATCCATGTTCCTTCCTTTGTGTTCCGGGGCAGCGGTAACCTTTTTGAACAATTTCGCTGACCCGGCAAGCATCGGCCGTATCGAGCCCCTTCTTTAATGCTGACATCTCTTTTGGGCGTGGATGGTGAGCTAACTATTAGGGTCGGTTTACATCTGACGGAAGATGCGTATTATCACGAAGTCGCGTAACGCCAGAACAGACAATTAAATGAGAAAACATTCAATCTTTCACTTTTAACTGAGGATGCGTTAGTGCGTCGAGCGTACAGCGTCTGTTCCGGTTCCGTCAATGCATTATCACATAACACAACCGCTCTGTAGATGCTGAATGCAGAAACTGAATAGACACGTTATAATGTGGCAAAACGAAGCTACGCCCGACGCGTCTTCCGTCAGATATGCAAAACCCCCTTTTTGACCGAATAGACGCGACCGATAATACGCTCGACGCATCTTCCGATCAGATGTAAGCCGACCTGTGCTCACCGTCCACAGGCCTAATGTTTGGATTCAATTGTGTTGATGTTTATTGCAGTAATATTGCTTGTTTAATTATATTTTTTTATTGTAGAATGAGCGACCTCGTGACCTCAAACACGCGTCATGGAAAGCAATGGATGAGGTCTATGATGGAGCGAGCATGCCCAGATGATGCCTGTTCACTCTCATTTTAAAGGCAGACAGTTTATATGTAGAAGGGAACCGTTGCTACAATTCTAAACTTATATAGTCTTGTTTTTAATAGATAATAGTAATAAGAAGATTTATTCAATGTTACAAGCATTTTTTTAATACTAATTAATTGGCAGTCTGTAAGGTCAATTTTCCCGGATATAAGTTTCTCCCGTGATACTTAACAGATAATATTAATATTTAGGTCTATTAATACAATGTTTGCATAAACTACAAAATATTCAGAAGATATTACCTTCAGTAGACCACGTTTCGTTCTATAAACAACTGTATTGAGTGAGTACCAGTCGTCTTCGTCGAATGGATCACCTGAAAATTTAAATACTCTTATGATAATAATATACATATTATAATTATTCTAATCACACTAATATAATAAAGGCGAAAGTTTGTGAGTTTGTATGTTTTTCCGTCTTTCACGCTCAAACGGCTGAACGGATCTGGATGACATTTGGCGCAGAGGTAGTTTATGACCTGGATTAACACATGTGATATACTTTTATTCCCGTTAGTACGTTCCCTTCGGATAATTTCCAACTTCCACGCGGGCGAAGCCGCTGACAGCAGCAGCTAGTCTTATATAAAAAATAATAACATGCAAAGCATTTTGTATTTGCTTTTTAAACTGCACAACACTGCAGGGCAAAGGCCGTTTCTCATACAAAGAGGGCACGAGCATTGATCACCACGCTTGATCAAGACCGGTTGGCGATTTCAGACACATTGTCCTAAGTCCTGAATTAGCATAACAGTGATAGCCTACTTGTGTGACCGTCAGACTGCCAAAGTCTTAGGTCTCGAGTTCGAACTGACTTTTCGGATTCATGTGCGTATTGTAAAATTATCACTTGCTTTAAAAACGATGAAGGAAAACAGCGTGTGGAAACCGGCATACCTGAGAGATATTTCTCAACAGCATGTGAAGCTAACTCAAAGGCCCATGGGTAGCTTTGAAACTCTGACACCAGTTTAGTCACCACACGAAAAAGCAGGAAGAAGAAGTGCAGAATTCCTCACGATGTTTCCCTTAATCGATGTCAGTAATATCAAAGATAAAATAAAGACGACATTATTAAAACTATAATCATTATTATCTTACCAGATCCTTTTGGAAGGAAGACAGTTTCCCGTAATAATGCAACTCCTGGGTCTCCTGGTTCTCCTTTTGGTCCAACTACAGATACGCCTGTTTGTCCTACAGGTCCAGGCGGCCCTGGTGGACCCATGTCCCCCTTCGGTCCAGTTACAGATTTGCCATTTTTTCCAGGAGGACCCGGCCTTCCTGGTGGACCAGGCGGTCCCGATATTGAAGCTCCAGTGGACGCTTCTACACATTCTCCAGGAGGTCCCTGTGGTCCTGGCTTACCAGGGTGGCCTGTAAGACCCATATCTCCTTTGGTGCCCTTGAGCTATAAAAAGATTTTTGTTATAATCAAATTTAAAAAGAATCCCTGACTAGCTGATCTATCAACACATAGCTCCAACTATTGAACGGATTGGGCTCAAATTTTGCAAACAGATAGTTATTACGTAGGCATCTGCTATTCTTTACGATCGAAGTCCCGGGCTGAAACTATTCCCACCCTGCGTAGTTTGGAAGAACAACGCAGTCACTCACACAGACACGAAAAGAGACTTTAATTTATATCGTTCAGTTTTTTAATATTTTATGTTTATAGATATAATAAGGAACGGCACTATCGTATTAGGTAATACAATCTGTGTGGGAAAAAAAAATATTTAGTCCGTCAATCAGATAATGAAACATAATAGACTTTTGCTTTTTACATTATTAAAAAATTACTGAGATAAAACGCATTAAAGTTGGGAAGTGCGGGCGCGCTACGTCACAAGTAAGTATAAAAACTACGCACTTGTGACGTCATGCCACAGTTTAACTCAATAATGTATCGAAGTAATCTTTCCATTACGAAAAAAAAAGTGTCCAATATTTTTTTTTTTAATTAGTTAGTACATTTATTTATTACTTAATCATGTTGTTTACTTAAATTTCTACAATCTAATACAATAAAAACTTATACATACTTAAATTAAAAGACTATCTAACTAACTATATTTTTTAATAATCTAGCTTTATGGACTTGATGAAAAAAAATGTCATCATCCCTTTTGTGATGTATATAGCTAGTAAATAAATAAATAGCAGTACTAGGTAGATACTTGAGTTTTACGTGAAACTAACCGTGTACAGATCAATTTCTGGTGTACTTCCTTTTTGACCCTTTTCTCCGATTGTGCCATTAAATCCAGATGGTCCCATAGGTCCCTAGAAAGATAAAAATGAAACTCAAATAAAACTGCAAAACGAAAAAATAATAATAATAATAATAAAAATAAATGTAATAATTTAATAATTTACAAGAAGCCATCACCGCTGTAGGTATTTAAGCAGTCTTAAAAGAGGAAATTATGTTATGACTTTCTATACAAAATTAAATATATAAAAAAATAAAAGACATGTTGCGCCGACCCTATAAAAATTGGGATATAGGCGACAAAAAGGTGCTTATCATAGCAATAAAAAACATCATTACTAAAACAATAAGGAATTTTACCACAGGGCCCGCAGGACCACGATCGCCTTTTGGTCCCGTGGGACCACCTGGTCCTATTTCTCCCGTGTCCCCTTTATCTCCAGGTTTTCCTGGTTCACCTGTAATTCCTGTTGGTCCTTTGTCTCCTTTGGCACCCTAAAATGGATACACAATTTATTCATATTTTTTTATATTATGGAGTCAAAAGATAAAAAACAAAAAAAAGAAGGTTGCATAGATATATTTTTGAATGACCTATTAAAAACTTGGAATAGTCATAGAATGTAGGTATACAATGTGTTACGTTAAACGAGAGACATACTGTCAGGTCAGGGGGTATAGTATTGCCAGGTAAGCGGAATTGTCCGAAAGGGTTACCGCTACCCCGGAACATAAAGGGCTACGGAAGGAACATGGATGGGTTTTAGTCAGTAAGAGTCTGACACTCCCTTCCGCTCCACCCAGAGCGGGAGCAGTCATTGGATGATTTCCCAGCCTTAAAAAAAAAAAAAAAAGGGGGTATAGTATCCTTATTGTGTATGAAAAAAAAACAGCTTCAAACCTTTAATAATGCTATTTTTGATGCAGGAACTTCCCCAACTGGACCTGGTTCACCCCGGTCTCCTTTACGACCAACCATTCCTCTAGGACCGACTGCCCCTTTCTGTCCATGTCTACCGTGATTGCCGTGCCTCCCACTTGGTCCTCGTAAACCGATCGGCCCTCGATCACCCTTGACACCCTACAATAAATTGCCGAATGAGAGTCCTGCATAATGATATCTTTTAACAATTTATACAGTCGCCAGCGCATAAAGTTATACCAAACTAGCAAATTTCTCCAAATGATTTTAAACCATAAAATTTGACTGTTAATTTCAAAATCGATTGAGATTGACAGAGCTATGTATGTAGTGATGCTATTACAAATTAAGGATTAAAAAGTGTTTCAAAGTCTTATACATATATCGAACTTAGATTTTAAAAATTGTGGGTATTCAAAGCGTTTTTATTATGTACTGAAATAAATCATGCATGATTTGAATTCGAGTTAGTTCATATCTTGAATGGGTGACATAAAAATTAACGGTAAAATTATAACAAAATTCAAAAACGAAAATGCTTCCCTGATTACAATAGGGGTTATTGAAATACCTTTTCACCTCTTTCTCCCCTTTCTCCTTTGATGCCTCTCAGTTTTTCCACTACAGCTGCATCTGGAATATTAAAATAACATAATTTTTGTATTCGTACCACAAAGTAAAGGGCATTGACCAAACACAGTATCTCTTAAAAGTAAACGAGTATAGCCATAAAAGTATACTCATAAATTATAAAATATTTATTCAACTTTTCCTAGTTAATTTGGTCGAATTCGTATGTGAGGTTATTCTTTTAAATATGAGTGCTACTTTCATACAATGGCGGAGTGTCTTTCCGTTTTTTATTCAGAGGAAACGGCTCATTGGAACCGTATACGTAATTTCTGAAGTGTCCACGTAGGTTTTTGTGAAATATCTTGATTTTGAATTTGATCCGATTGGATATTCGACAGGACTGCTTTGTAATTTGCAGTATGTTTAAAAAAAATATCCATGTAATGATTCCATGATTGATTAAGAGAGGAGCCCGTGGCTGATCGCATCGTACCTGCCGGGGAAGCGACGCGCGTTATAGGTACATCGACCCCCAAACGTACCTATTCGGATACCGTCGCTAATCAGAAATCTGCTGGGTCAGACACTAAACGACCAGCAGTCAATCTGAAAGGGGGAAAGCAGAGTCGCTCAGCATCGAGCGCGAAGAAAGGCGCTGTGATGGACCACGAACATCAGGTTCCACGCAAGAACACTTGCGATGATGACGGCTTCATCAAGGTGGAGAGAAAGAAGAGGAAGCCTACTTATCGCAACCAGTGCGGGACGGCGCCGGCTGGATGTAACATGCTGCTTCGTCCTGCAGTGCCGACGACGCAGCTGTACGTGTCCCGTTTGCACCACTCTACGCAAGCTGAAGACGTCGTGGAGTACATACGGGTGAAGACCAACTGGACCTTGAGGGTGGAGAAGTTGGAGGCGCGCCATAGCACTAATTTCAAGTCGTTCGTGGTGCGCGTTCCAACTCACCATTTGGTAACCTTCCTCAAGGAAGAGTTTTGGCCGAAAGGTGTGCTGTATCGGCGTTTCCGCGGCCGGCTACGCGACACCTCGCAGCGTAACTCGACGCCGTCACAACGAGTGCAGTAGTTTTTAAGTTTATTTTTAAAATTATGTATTAGTTTATAGTTATTATTTTTATACATGTACTCTATTTTATGGGCCTTCGTTGCCTGAAATAAAGGATAAATAATAATAATAATAATAACAGCCGCACGGGTCGATCCATCGGGATAAGCTATACTTGCCAGGGTTGGTCCGTGGATGGCTGACCATCTTTACATATTGAGACTCCTCCGAAAGCACGTTAAGCCATTGGTTACCAAGGTGTATCGCATTACCCAGTTACTGGGTTGTGGAGGTCAGTTAGGCAGTCGCTCCATGTAAATAATGGTATTCAGCTGCATCCAGTTAGACTGGCAGCCGACCCCAACATAGTTGGGAAAAGGCTAGGCAGATTGATCCATGTAATGATTCCGGGTAATATTTCTTTCAAATTATCCTAAAGGCAACTTATAAAATTTTTAAGTTACATGAAAAATTAATTACTATATACAACCTAAAACTAACAAATATATACATTATGTACAAGTGGTAAAAAAGGGGGAAAACCTCATAGGGCGTCAAAAAATTCATCCCCATCGCTGTCAGTGAGAGACGTGCCCAAAAGGCTGGCAGCGTTGCCACGTTGAATGGCAACGCTGATTCTTTGGCCTAAAAATTGACCAGCCCTCTGGTCACGTGTAGAGTCGACCAACCGCTGGGCGATATCCCAAAACACTCGATGAGCACTCGGACCCCACGGCCCTAGAGTTTCAACCCCAAACGACTCGAACATATAACTTCCAATAAGGTTGTTATACTTGCGCCATTTGAGGTTTTCCGCTCCTGCAGCAGCCGCCCCAGCACAGCCCACCGTGCTAAGAAGATGGGATGGCGCAAGGGTGTCGACACAGGTTGCATCCCACACCAAAGGCCTACCCAACTTCCAAGGCATTATAGTCATTCCGTCTGGCCTCTTACCATCGTCGCGTGCCAAGCCATTAGGTTCTAAAATAGCTGGCACCCCGGCGGTGACAAGAGCTCGACGGATGACGTCATTAATACTGGCGTGCCGTGCCAACCAGCGCTTTTACTGCAAGAAAGGCATGGTGTCCGAGGCGGTTGACTGCTTCACCGTACTGACAACGATGTGGAGCCCCGCAAGGAGAACCCAGACTTATAAAATGATTAGATCCAAAGATTCCACGATGCGTTTTGTTCAATCGAAAAATGACAATACGACACACTGTATAGCCACAAATGGATACAAACTCAATCGAGATAAATACGGTCACTCTATCCCTTTTACTCCTCTCGTGATAAAAAAGGATAACAACAAAAACATCCCTAATACCACACAATAATACAACAACGTCGAGTCAGGATCAAAGCCAATAGAGCCGATAGTAGCAAAATATGTTTGGGGATTCAATGTACTTACGTTATTACATTTTCGTGACCAGAATGCTTTGTTTGATATTGAAATTTATTCTGGTTATATTCTAATGTATTGAACTACAATGAAAAGATGTTATGAGGATATTTTTGTATTACCTATTAAAACTTGGAATAGTCATAGAATGTATGTAGGTTTACAATGGTTTACGTTAACAACTTTGACTATGGGATTAACTCTGCTTGTTCTGTAAATTTCATGTTCGCATAATTCATCAAAATGAATGAAAAGGCTATTTTTTTTTCATGTTTCAGAGCTGGTTCTATAGTGAAAGTTGTACATTTTCATGAGTACTAAAACCCCTGAAAGTATATCCGTATAACCTTCCTCCGTTCCTAATGTATTTATAGTTTATGAGAATGCCGCAAGGTTTTATAGAGGTATTAGGAACAGGGTATCAAGTTCACTTATGGAGGCATAGAAAAGTAAGGATCCTCCGACCAGACAGGGGTTGTGTCAGGTGGGCTACTGTGTTGATGTCGGGATCTTGTGTATTATCCTAGTAGCGCGGTAAACTTTACTTGCGCGATGCAGGAGTTTGTGTGACGTCACTGTCACGCACAGTTCACATGTGGCGATGTCGATGCCGTCATAGTGGTAACAGGGCTCACTGCTTACGGTTCGCCGGACAAATTATACAATACATTTTACAAGTTGGTTCCGAGTCTCATTCGTGGATCTTTGATAGTCGTTCCGGTTTGTCGGAAGTCCGAAAGTCAGAGAACCAGTCCTACCAAGAGCTATGGTACTCAGTAACTTGCTTGAGCTAAAAAGCATTCTGTACACAGGCTCATTCAAGTCAAGGCTCAGGGAATTCCTGTTGGAAAGATGTCTCTATAGACGATTTGTAACATTTTGATTATGTATATCTGACATGTTTTTGTTTCGTGTAACTTTTAATTATTAAGTATTATTATTTTTTAGTTTTTTTTTCATTATTGTTATTAATTTATTGACATGCGTATGGTTTTATGTATTTTTAGTTGCATGACATTTTACAATTATTATTATTAGTACTATTTATTATGAAATGAAATTTAATTATGTTTGTCTATTTATAAATTTGTAATCATGTTCCATGCTGGATTATTTCAAACGCAGTGTAAATTGCTACTGAATAAAAATTGAATTGAATTGAATTGAACTGGGTTGTGGAGGTGAGATAGGCAGTCGCTCAATATAAATACTGATATCCAGCTATACCCGGTTAGATTGGAAGCAGACCCCAACATAGTTGATAATAGGCTTGATAGATGATGAAATTACTTACTTCCTGCGTCTAGGACGGCTGTTAGAGATGCTGGTAAGCCAGCTAGACCAGGAGCACCTTTGTCTCCTCTATCACCTGGAAAAATAATAGCCGTTGTTATGTTATTACTTAAAAAAAATTAAGAATATGTTTTCTTCACCATAAAACAATAAAATGAAAAAAGAATCATGTAAATCGGTCAAGTTGGTAATCATGGAGAAATCTATGTACAAACATAAAAAACGGACAAGTGCGTCGGGACCACGGACAACGAAGGGTTCCGTAGTTGAGGCTAATTTAATTAAAAAAAACTAGAAAACATATTTATCAGTATAAATAACGGTAAACTACCAATTCCAAATGTTATTCTGCTGTGAAACGTTGCTTCTTTCCAAATCTCACGATTTAAGGTCAACCGGAAGTACATTATATATTTGATTCATTTGAGTATCAAACTATGTCACGTAAATGGCCATAATTTTTATTGCCTTGACTTAGAAGCTTGATTTTTTAACTCTTAGGTACGGCAGACACACACACAATGTCATCTTGATGACCTTTCATATTCCTGAGAAACACGGTCTTGATAGACTGACAGACAGATGGATAACAAATTGATCCTATATCGGGTTCGTTTTTCCTTTTGAGGAACAGAACCCTCATAAACTCATCGAAAGCATACCTTCCATCTTTTTTGAATTCAGTACAAAAAAAGAGCCCTTTCAGAGAACTTCAAGCAACAACAACTTTGTACAAATAAATAAATGCTGATCCTGATTCTAATTCATTGCATTATTTTTATAATCCATATATAGCTATTATACCATTCTTTTACAACTAGTTTTTCTTGGAAATACTACACTCCAAACGGTTGATAAAATCATGAGAACAGTGTCTTACCTTTAACGCCTATGTCTCCATTCTTTCCATCAAGTCCTGGTGACCCATCCAATCCATTGGTTCCTGCTTCACCTTTTTCACCTTTCTCACTTTTGGGACCTTGAAGACCCATGAAGCCCTAGAATACAATACTAAATACTTTATTGCGTTACTTATCGGTAAAGAAGAACGGTGTTGGGATCTAACTCTCCATGTGCCAGGTTTTGTAGGGTCATAAATTAGTTGTAGCGATGTAGTCGATTTCCACTTTGATTCTTTCAATAAGCAAAAATGTAAAATCCTGAACTGTTTATCTGATTTGGAGTAACACTTAATGTTCATTTGTTCATTTATTATTATAACTGTTCAAGGCTAAGATGTCTTAAATCTTTAGAATATGTTTAGTTTCAAGTATGCTTGTATGTTTCACTGGTATCTATACCCAATAATGTTTTTTTTTTGTTAAGTGGTGTTTACCTTTAAGTAATTGTTATACTGTATAAAGTTTTAAATGTATACAGTTTCTCAAGTAGTAATACTTGAACATAAACATTATATTACGAGGCAATGGTTTCGTGATATTGCACAAGTTATTTTGTTGAGAATAGGACTATTTTAAAGTAGAATATCCTATGTAGTAAATAAATATTTATTACATATATGGTTTTGTAAAGTTAAAGATCAATATGGACCCTTTTCGGGCACAAAACATCCTTAGCAAATATGTACAGTATGTGATCAATACCACCTGCATGTTTTCATTTGGGGACATGCATGGTCAGTGGCATTGTAGATAGGGTTACCACTGTCCCGGCACACAAAGGGCTAGAGAAAGAACATGGATGGGTTTTAGCCAGAAGGAGTCTGACAGTCCCTTCCGCTCCACCCAAAGCGAGAGGAGTAATTCTTATTCTTATCCTTAAAAAAAAGAAAGACATGCATATCTGTTTTACTTAATCAATAAAGGTCTGTAATGCAAAGATTCGTAATATAAACCCATAAAAATATTAAATGAAATTAAACTAATGGATGCTCAAATAGATTTTACAATAATGTTCTACTACAGTTCAAAACTCCGTCACAGTCGCGGCCATGATTTGTCATCATTAGCCACGATTCTGTTTTGTTTATATCTCTTTTTAGCCCCCAAATCATAATATAACATGAATTATTTTTTGGGATTTCTTCAATCAGAAATCGCACATTGAATATTTAAGTAACTTAAAAGACCTAAAATTATTAATACTAACTATGTGTACAAACATATAAAACGGGAGGTGAAAAATCAAAGGGCATCAAAAAAATCGTCCCCATCGCTATCAACAGGAAAAGTACCCAAAAGGCTGGGCAGCATTGCCACGTTTTACGGCAATGCTGCCAGCCGATTATTTGACTAAAAAATAAGCCAGCCCTCTGGTCACGTGTAGAGTCGACCAACCGCTTGGCGATGTTTCGATAAAATCGCACCTAGTGAGATTACAAGCATTTACTTTTCTAGCTTGGTTTCCACCAAAAAACGCTACATAAAATAATTAATTGTAAAATATGTACCTACTTGATGCATAAACAAATTGAAAGAAATTCCAAATTCTTCTTGACTTAATACAATATTATGTACATTTAAATGATAAAAAGTTTTGAATTACTTATATATTCCCTATTCTTTGCTGATTCTTACCTGAACACCTTGTTCTCCTCTTGGACCCTTATCACCTTGGTGACCTTTTTGTCCTTGATCACCTTTGTCGCCTTTCTTGCCTGGAGGTCCAACCGGCCCATCAGTACCATGTCTCCCGTGGATCACAACGGTTCTATTTTTTATATTTTCTTCTGTTTCCTGTCAAAGTTACTTCTGAGATTTTTGTCTTTGTTCTAACATTTAAAACATCTATTAGAACTGGTTTTAACCAGTATTGTTGTGATAATTACATAGAGTGTTCTTTCCTAATTCTTCTGTTTATTTTTACATTCGATTAATCTCTATTATTTTGATGGCGACTTTAGGTAGTTATGTATGTGCAAAAGGAAGTAAGCTAGTCAAGTTAAATACTTTTCACGATACTATCTTTGCTTTACTTTCAACTCCATGTAAAGGCTTAAAATAGTTAAAAAGCTTTATACCCCCTTTGGGGCAATTAAGTTAAAAAAAAACGAATAATCACCCCATACTTTTCACCCGGCTCTCCTTTTTGTCCTTGTTTACCCTCTAGCCCAGACTCGCCATCCTTTCCTGGCTCTCCTCTCGGTCCAATGGCTCCATGACGACCCGGTAATCCAATGTCTCCTCTTTCTCCCTTATCTCCTTTGAAACCTCTTGGCCCTATGTCGCCTACTTTCCCATTGTCACCCTAGGTTTGAAAATAATGGTGTTAAAGCTCGGCTTCTCATCTTTTTGTAGTTATTATTATTTCAGGGAATTTTTCTATGAACGCTTTTTTTATTTTCGTAGCAGCGAAATGAGAAAAGAAATCCTAGTACAGATTGGTGAAAATTGCTTTTCCTGGGTTGTGTAAGTCAGACAGGCAGTCGCTCTATTTAAAATACTGGTATTCAGCTGCATCCGTTTAGACTGCAACCCGACCCCAACAAAGTTGAGAAAAGGCAAGGAAGATTGATTGATTGCAGTTCCAACCTGTATAGGAACTTTAGAATTGGCAAGTTACGAGTAGGTTTGTCAAAAATATGAAGCTTCTTGCCCATTTCAAAGAGTTGTAGATTCATACTCTTTGAAATTAAAACATTGTTACAAAGAACAGAGCCAATCACTCCATCAAAGAGCAGTATTATTTCAATATTACTTCAGTGTGAGAAAGAGATAGCGCTACACAGGCCTTATATTTCCATCTCTTACCTGCATATGTAGGGGTAAACATTGGGGAAGGATCTAGAAGGACGTGCATGTTTAAAGTGAGCAGAGCAAAAAGTCAACAATAAAAAAGAAAACTTACAGTTTCACCTGGTCGACCTGGTTGACCTTCGTCTCCTGGTGGCCCTTTCTCACCAGCAGGACCCTTCATTGCTGGCATTGACAGCAACAGGCTTGATACTACTTTCTCTGAACATTGACATGCCTGATGAGAATGAGTAAATTTAAAATCTGATTTCCTAATCAGCCTATAATATTCCCACTGCTGGGACCTAGGCCTCCTCTTTGGGAGTGAGTGGGCCCAATGCGGATTGGTAGATGTCACAATATGTCCTTGAATGTTTAGTTCTAGGACATGCCGGTTTTCCTACGATGTTTTTATTTACCGTTTTAAGAGCAGTGTTGTTGAAATTATTTGCACAAAGTAAAACGCCTGTCTAAGTTTGAACGATCGACTCACAACATGAAGACACAACGGCCATTGTAATTGGTCGACCACTGCTCTCTTTGACAACTTTAAATTATTTTATTAAACCCTTCCAATCATGATCATGATGATGAGTATAAATCAAAAATAATAAATCTGTAATCACGACGTAAGATCCCTTGGTCGAAAAAATTTGTTTGATACTTTTCAGGGGACTTTAATAATATCTTTATTTGCACCGAAAGTAGGTACATGTTACAGATGTTAAAAGTTTAAAATAGATCCCTAAACTAACTACCTTTTAAGGACTGCTAACAGTAGTTATAGATAATGATACTAATTTACAAAGACACGTTCAAAAACAATTTTACCCTGTCAAAGGGAATTCTTATGAGTCAAAATTCGCTATTGTGTAATAACATTAATTAATTAATAGGTTTGTCTATTTCTTTTTAAACAGAGGAAGTGTCTCATTTTTTATGACATCAGGTATTTTGTTAAATATAAGCGGACCCACACATATAATATTTTTCTTTAATAGGGCGGTATCGGAACTACTAACAAAAAGGAAATTTTTATATTGGCTCCTGATTGGTCGGTTCCTTTTTTCGGACACTTTATTATACTTTGAAAGTGAATAACTTTTCTATGGTTTTGGGCTTTGGGGAGAGCATTGTTTATAACACATTCACACCTCAAGAATTTTTAGAAAGTAATATTAAGAAAATAACATTTGTTTGAAATAACTATCCATAGGCCATAACAACATTTAATCATAAATTGCAATAAAATAAATCTAATAATAATTAAATTCTTACGCCTTCAGCTCCTGTAATTCCAACAGGCCCTTGTACACCTACTGGTCCCTTTGGTCCCAGATCACCCTGGAAAAATTATTGAGATATATTAGTAACCAGTAATGTAACGAACTTGATAAAGAGTTTGTCTAATTTCTGCATCTCATGTTTATACCACCCATTTCCATACAGTGGGACACAATTACTCACTTTTGTGCCAAGAACGCCTTTGTCTCCCTTTTCCCCTTTTAGACCCATGAGACCAGTCACTCCTATTTCTCCACTCACACCCTTGTCCCCCTTCTCTCCTTTCTCTCCCGTTTTCCCCATCACTCCCGCAGTCCCATTTATTCCCGTTTCTCCTTTCTCTCCCGGTTTTCCCTTCTCTGCTACTTCCCCCTTCTCTCCTTTCTCTCCCGGTTTCCCCTTCTCTGCCACTGGCCCATTTTTTCCCGTTTCTCCTTTCTCTCCCGGTTTTCCCTTCTCTGCTACTTCCCCCTTCTCTCCTTTCTCTCCCGGCTTCCCCTTCTCTGCCACTGGACCATTTTTTCCCGTTTCTCCTTTCTCGCCCGGTTTTCCCTTCTCTGCCTTATCCCCCTTCTCTCCTTTCTCTCCCGTTTTCCCCATCTCTCCCGCTGTCCCATTTTTTCCCGTTTCTCCTTTCTCTCCCGGTTTTCCCTTCTCTGCTACTTCCCCCTTCTCTCCTTTCTCTCCCGTTTTTCCCTTCTCTGCCGCTTCCCCCTTCTCTCCCGTTTTACCCTTCTCTCCCTTTTCCCCCTTAATTCCTGTGGTCCCTTTTTCTCCCATTACCCCCTTCTGTCCCATTACCCCCTTCTCTCCTGTAATTCCTTTCTCTCCCGTTACCCCCTTCTCTCCTCTAATCCCCTTCTCTCCCGTTTCCCCTTTAATTCCCTTCTCTCCCATTTCCCCCTTCAGTCCCGTTACCACCTTCGCTACCGTTGTTTCCTTTTCTCCTGTCACTCCCTTCTCTCCCACTACCCCCTCCTCTTCTGTAGTCTCCTCACCCATATCCCCTCCTTCTCTTGGTTTTTCAACCAGTAATGGTTCTGTAAGAATACACAACTAATATGAATGGAAAGTTTATCAGGAAATGAACAGTAAAAGATGGCGCCCGTTACGCGGCGTATCACAAGATAGCTAGGCGGTGTGCGAGGAAAAACTACACATTCTGATTGAAACAGTTTACAGCTGCATCGGGCCGCAGGTAAGGTGCGATAGTTCGTACAAAATGTAAGAAAGTTTTGATTTGATTTTTGCAATGCGGTATGGGCCATCTCAAATGCATGCTGCGCTTTAAAATGCTTCATTTGTACATTTATCTCTATATTCATAAACGTTACAACCAAAATATTTGAAGTTTAAAAGTCTCTTAACTTTAAGTAACGTTTCTAAATAAACTCGATGGTCGCTTATGACATAGTACACCACAACACCCCTGTCACGGTAATATTATCTATACAGTATTGTAACTCGGCCGCATCTTTGAAATAAATGCCGACAGCCGCGCGGTACGTAAACATGCGATAGGGCTGCCCGCCTCCAGCATTTGAATTACATTTGCCTACTTTGTGTTTCCATTTATTTTTGTGATTGTAAATACACTTTTTTTTATAAACAAATAAAGTACTTTGTGTACAATAAAAATGCGTGTTGTGTTTTGATTGGTAGATTTAATTAAAAAACCATGTTTATGTTTGAATAACAAATCGGTCTTATAAATTTGAGAAAAATATTTGCGCCTCGACTGAGACGTACGAAATGCTTTATTATTAAATTTTAAAGTATAAGAAAGCCGCATTCTAATATAAAGCTTAATTAAAAATTGTTTTAGAAAACATGCAACCAAAAACAGCATAATGTATCCTACTCGTCATATTAAATTATGTACTTGAATTTATTTTTACTGAAAAAATCACGTGGTTATTGTTAAAAAAACAACACACCGTCTGTTCGTCACTGCGGCACAGTCGCGACTGCCTGCATGCCGAGCGCTTGCCGAGATCGAGGCGCGTAGGTATAGCTCGCGTTTCGTCCGTTTGTATGAAGTTGGAATACTGTATAGATAATATTACCGTGCCCCTGTCCTCCGCTTTCTGCATCCAGTCTGCTAGCTGGGCTTTTTAAGATCGTTGGTCCATCTAGGTGGAGGTTATGTAAGTAAAGATAAACTATTATAACATGGGCCCCCTCCAAATTACTGTTTGAATGTTTGTAGTCACATCCTTAATAAGAGTTTATATGTAGTTGTAAGTATTCGTCTTCAGTTGCAGGCCGGCAGCAACATGCGTTATGAGTCTTGGTAGAGCTTTGTAGACTTACTATCACAATTTTTTTTGTTTAGCCTCCTCTGTCCCACTCTGCTGAGCAAAGGCTTCCCCCAAATCCTTCCAGACATCTTTCTCTTGAGCCACCTCGATCCATCCCTTTCGGTATGCGTCTAGGTCGTCTCGCAACCTCTTCCTGGGCCGTCCTCGACGGCGCCGTCCATCGTTAGGTACCCACCTTGTAGCGACTATTGCCCAGCGGTCACTCTGCATGCGGCTTACGGCTTTCACAATTACTTTCAAATATTTTTGAATTTTGGAGGGGCGGGCCATGTTATCATAGTTTATTTCTAGTGTGGGACGCCTTCCCCACTACCAACATACACTTTGTTAGTTCATAGTTTTAATAGATATTTACCTGCTGTCGTAGGCGGGGGATCATCGTCACTAAGCTGTTGAAAGTAGTAATAAAATTTGAGATTTTCAATTAAAAAATAGGTCGATATAGGTTATTGGTTATTTTTCAAAACACTAGTTAAACAGACACTGCAATAAGCGCAAAGATTGATTAAAGTACAAGAATTAAGAAGCCAAATCGGTTGTGTTAGAATTTTGAGGTGTTAGACATTTTAACAGAATTAGTATTTTTTTAAACACTGAGTTATATTTAATTTTTTCAAAGTAGGGGACTTTAGTTCCACTTTTTTGCACTTATGGCTCATGCACACCGATTTTACTTTTTGTAGGTAGAGCAACATAATATAAGGTGACTGGTAATTAGTGACCGATATTTAAACACGTGATTGTACTCATGATTACAATCAACTTTCCCAAAGAAACTTTTTTTGTATACTCAATAGTTTTATTTTTATCACAATAACAATGCAACTGGCGCGCGCAAAGTTCAATGAACTTCGCGCCGATCAGCTGTTAGCAGCTATTGAGTATACATACAAAAAAGTTTCTTTGGGAAAGTTGATTATAATCATGGGTACAATCACGTGTTTAAATATCGGTCACTAATTACCAGTCACCTTATTTAGAAATATAAGTTTGATTTGTTATTCCAGTAACACAAAAATCGACATCTTTTTAACAAAATAAGTGATAGGCATAACTTTAATACTAGAAATAAAGATAAAATAGATCAACCCTTTTTTAGATTATCAAAAGTACATACATCTTTTATGGGGTTCTGTGTTAAATGTTACAACAAAATACCTTGTGACATTCTGCAATTAAATGAAAGAAAATTTAAAACTCACATTAAAAATACACTTTGTAAACAAGCATATTACAAATTAGAGGATTATATAAAGGATAAGGATGCTTGGAAACATGCTGGTCCTGCTCCACAGGGCAATCTAGTGTCTAGACAAAATCAAACTGGTTGCTAAGTAAATTAGGTAATAATTTATTATTTATAAAATACTATTTTAACATGTTGAAATAACTTCTCACACATTGATTGATTTATTATATATTAACTTTTAGAATGTTTGTAAATATGTGAGCACCATGTACTTTTGACATACTTAAGTTACCTACCATTACTATATGTGTTTTTCTTCTCACCTTTTGTGGTGTAGTGTTTTTATTCTGGGTGCATCGTCTTCACATATAATGTTATAATTCATGTATACAAAACATTGTAAAACATTTTAAAAGAGTAACGGTGGAGTTTCTTGCCCATTCTTCTCCACACGAAACTACCTTTTGGAAGGGGCAACTAGAATCAATTCTATTTCTTGTTCATTTTGACGTTCAAAAGTGCCTTACTTGTGCCTATTTGAAATAAATGATTTGACTTGACTTGACTTGACTTGAACACTGACAAACGCTGGTCCACTAAAGTAACTCCAGTGTAGATGCACCTTAAAAATTACTTGATGTTATAAAAAAAAGTATGCTGTTACTTATAGTACACATTATTTCTAGTATTAACCCCTTGAAAACATAAACTCTTCTGTTTTGAGTTCGGAAAGAAAATTATTTTTGTGCCAAAGCATTCTAACGCCAATCTAAACTACTGCAAGCCCTCTCGCATATCAAAGTGTTCTGGGCATATTTCAGGCAAACATTTGAGTAAAGGACATTGGCCGCAAACATTCGTTGTGTAAAAAATTCGAAAATATTGCTTTATAGTTTTGACTGTGGTGTTCATACGTTATCTGTAGTTTTTAGTACACATAAATAATATAGACACCTCTGATGCCAAGTGAACGAACATTTTTCAATACTATGTGGCATTTTTTGAGGGTGGGAAACCTCCAATGATTTCTCCCGCTCTGGGTGGAGCGGAAGGGAGTGTCAGACTCTTACTAACTATCCAAACCCATCCATGTTCCTTCCTTAGCCCTTTATGTTCCGGGATAGCGGTAACCCTTTCGGACAATCCCGCTTAAATTCTCTGTGGCTTAAAATATTTTTTTAAGTGCGGTAATATGATATCTGACATATCTGACAAACTGTAATGAATCTTATTGCAATAGCGTCAGGGTAATAAATGAAAATCGGAAAAAAAATATTAACTCTCATAAGTTATAACAATGCGTGATAATGATAACCTATATTTTAAGTAAAATGCGTGAACTTTAATTACGGGACGAACATATAGTCCTCATCAGTGTTTGTTTTGCGAATACATGATAGGTAGTTGCGTTTGCGCAACGAATGCTTGCAAAACGAATCGGGAAGCGAATTGTTGCAGTGAGCTACGTCTTAAATGTAAATTCTTAAACACCTTTCACCTCTAAGGATAGCCCGCGAAATTCAAATGTTCATATGTTTTTTGTTATTTGCATATCAGGAGGAGCACGTGGCTAAGTAATTACATCCGCACGTATCGATCTATAGGTGATAGACGTGCGTACTTAAAGTACGCGGTTTTTAAGATCACGGACTTACGCGGCTTGACGTCGGTGACACACGAGAAGCTGGCTCACACTGTATTACCATGTCATCGACGGTAGAAGCTTTGTGTTATTTAGGAATTGCATCTTTATCCCTCCTCGTGCATCTGCATGAAATGACGAAAAAAAATTGGCGGCTCGCGTCTCGCAGTGCTGCCAAACGTACGAGCCGAGACGAGCTACGAGTAAGATTTCAAACCGGTTGGATCGCAATTTTAAGGTACGCGTTTTTAAGGACACACAGGCGAAAAAGGTCGTCGAGCCACAAGTCCGCGTACTTACTCGCACGTCTATCACCCACTTTAGGTTTAGCTACGCTTGTCGTGTATGGGTATCTTTACATACCGAGACTCCTCCGTGGGTCGGAAAGTACGTTAAACAGTTGGTTCCGGCTGTCATTTGTGGATCTTTGACAGTCGTTACGGGTCGTCAGAAGCCCGAAAGTCTGACAGCCAATCTTACTAAGTCTATACCATAACTTGAACTTACAGGATTGTATTGATGACTTTAATGATTACAGTTCTATGTTATCATATGTACTTGCTACGGCCGCCAATCATGTTTTGATCAACATTCTTATTGAAATTGAATTCATGGGCATTACTTTAAGGGGTCATTGTGCGCATCATTATGAACAACTTTCACTAAGGGAACAAATCTGAAATCGCGAAAACACAATCGGCTGTTCCATACATGTTGACGAGTTATGCGAACATAATGTATGGAGCAGCTGAATTTTGTTTACTTAATTAATACTGACTTCCAAATTCAAAACAGTGTGAAAATTTGAATTTTGTGGGCTACCCTAGCGCATTCACCTGAAAAACAACTTTTAAGTTTGTTTTGTTTCACATCGTTTTGAATGTAACTAAAACCAAGCACATAAAGACTTATTCAAATTAAATTTATTAATTCTACTAAACTACTTGAGGAAAATAAGTTAAACAGCAAAAGATACAAATCCCAGACCTATATTTACCAATCAATAATTGAACATTATTAAAAAAATATTAAAAGTATATTATGTTTGGCTCCTCGCATATTTATACTAATATATATTATAAAGAGGTAACATTTGTAAGTTTGTATGTAGGGGGTAATCTCCGGAACTAATGATCCAATTTCAAAATTTTTTTCACTGATAGAAAGCTACATTATTCCTGAGTGCTATAGGCTATAAATTATATTTATATCATACATATTAGCCGAGCTATCGCAATTTTCGCCTAGCAAGTCGGAAAAAAATACCTCCGAAAACAGAATTATTTGCATGCGCTGCCTAAACAGTTACAGTATATCGCAATTTTCCGCGGACGAAGTCGCAGGCAGAAGCTAGTATAGCATACAATATTTTAAAATAGTGTCTTTTATTGTTAAATTCTAGTTTTGTATTTGTAAATTTGCATGCCTTTTGGTAGGATATGGTTAATGGACACTATTGTTTTATTATCAAACCCTTTCTTTTGCAATCACATTTGCTAATTAAGAACTTATTAGGAATAACTCATCCAAACAAGCAACTTACTGAGTCATCAGTTGTATCCATCTACGAAAGAAATTATTTGTGTTAAAATAGTGATACCACTTCAAACAAGTTTATTTATTAGTAATTATTATCATTGCAGCCGGAAGACGTCCACATCTGGACATAGGGCTCTTCCTTTTGGGCTTCTCCTCCCCCGTATTCCTGAGGCCTGCCAAGCCAACGCTACGCCTTCCGATACACAGTGTATTAGTTATTAATACTAATTATAAATTGGTTTAGCTCTCAAATAGTTATTTTATTACAACTTAACTTTAAGGCCCGCTTGCACAACGAATCACTAAAAATATTTAGCACTAATTTAAAACAAACTTTTATTTCAAACATAATTCTGTATCTCTAATTTTCAGGCGATTGACAGTAATAGAACGAGAATTTAAATTCGTTTAGAACTAAATGAATTTATTGATTTGTGGTGCAAGTCGTCCTAAGACCTGTTCAGAAATATATCTGTCGCTTCAATGCACTTGAAAGTGACAAAGACAGCATGAGTTTTAACGGTGACTTAATAATGAGTTGTGTTATAGTAGTTTCAGTAGTAAATATGCATATTTAAATAAGGATGATGCCTGGGTAAAAATATATTTCGCCCGTCAGTTAGACAATAAAAAAAAATAAGACACGTATTTTTTGCTTTATCATATTAATAATAAAATACTTAAATGGCGCGCGTGACGTCTTGCCACATTTAAACTCAATATATCGATGTAATCTTTTGATTACTTAAAAAAATATAACGTGTCCAATATTTTTTTTTTTAATTTAGTTGACGGACAATAAAAATTTGGTCATCGTCCTCATTTATTAGGAAGGAATTCCTAGTTAAACAAGACGTGTAATCAGTTAATGTGGCTAATTTTGTTAGAGAATAGAACAAAAATATAAATATCAAATAAATAATTTATATACGTTGTATGTACATTAAAAGCTAGCCATCTGTTAATTACTACAAGATTTTAAAAGCCAGAATGAATTTATCCCAATTGTTTTAATCGCCGAAACGAAAATAAAAATAATTTTGGAAAAGTGTTGTCTTAAATCTTTTTAACGCTCTACGTATTAATAAAAATATAATATGTAAACTGCATAGATTATAAATAAAAATGCATATTCAATTTTATTTAAAAAATATATAAACTGTTGTCAGTAAATTTTTTCTGATTTGGAAATTCGGCATAATACACCACATTATAATTCGCTTTCATAGTAGCTTTTTAAGCTACTATTTTTGAGAATCGATTTGCGTTAAAAAGATTCCAAAAAGTTAGAATATCGAGTTTCAACAAGAACAGCAGCAGAAAGCGACAAGAATCTGAATGTATGATAATAATAATACTAACTATATCTGTAATACTTCTCATCTGGAATGTCAAAAAACATATTAAAACGGGTACAAATGAAATGAAAACAAAAAAAAAGTATTTTGCAAAAAATTCAAAAACGTACCTTGCCGCAAACTGTCTTCAATGTCTCGTCATCAGCTTTAGTATGCAATGTTAATTCTTCAATCAGACCCTGAAACAATAAAAAAATGATTAAAAGCTGATTTTTCCAACGCCATTAAAATTTTCATTCGAGAAATGAAGTACGTAATTGATTCAAAAATCATCATTTTTTTCTCGAAACCATCTGTTTCTAAAAAAACGGGATAAAATAACTAGCTGTAGTTAGAATAAGAGGCTTATAGGTCATACTGAAAAAAAAAAACAAATAAAATGATTAACTTTTCAAAGTCAAAGTAAAATCATTTATTTGAAATAGGCACAAGAAAGGCACTTTTGAACGTCAAAAGTGCCTTCACCCACAGTTCCAAAATAAGCACGGATATTGATGCTTTTTAGACTACCATAGATTACGTGTGCATCAATATTTCCTATGCCAACGCCAGACGTATTGTTCAGCTAGAAAATTAAAAATATGATGGGAGTCAGTACGCTTTTGTGAGGCGGATGGAGCGTGATTTTTAATGAAACTGACGGAGGAAAACGTTCGCCTCCCATCGACACGGCTAGCTTTACTAGAACTGTATACTTTTTAAAGTAATGCAGGGCGCATTTTGAAGGCAGGTGAAATTGAAGTTTTTGGTAGGGGTGCAACTGGTTTTTTTTTTTGGTGGAAAATAGTATTGATTTTTTAACGCACAGAGGCCTGCACATCAAGTTACTCCAATCTGTCAAATTTCTTTGATAGTAATTCAACTTTATTGCAAAGACATAAGGTTCATTTTTAATTGAGAAAATTTGACAGTTAGGGATAGCTTGATGTGCTGGCGTCTGTACCTAAAGAGAGACTGGAGCATTAGAAGTTTGATTTTCCTCTACAAATTCTTTGATTGCCGGAAAATGGGAAAGGATTAGTTCGTCTTAAAAGTATTTAAATTCAAACCATCTTACGTTACTTTTCGAATGAGATGTTTGTGGATCAACTTAGGTATATCAATTTGAATCAGCAAAGAGAAAAGTGAAAGTAGTTAGTTTCAACTGTCATAACATTTGGTTTTAGTATTCAAAATATGGGAGTCAACAGAGCATAACGCTCTTTTCATTACGCCACATTTTCTTCCACTCTTACCACAAGCCGCGTTAACGATTACGACGCTTTCAAAGATTTAAATGATACAGTTACTTGTGATTTCGTCGAAAAAAAACAAATTAGTGATAATTGTTGCTTCTAAAGGTTCTTACAGACGAACGGCAAGTTGTGAACGGCAGAGGCTACTTCAGCCGTCGCCACCTGTCGACGACAGTCGTCAACGCATCGGCGGCAGCAGTCAATACGTCGACGGCTGCCGCCGACAGGCGACAACGGCTGCCGTCGACAGGCGACAACGCTTGCCACGAGTGCCGCGTACTAGCAGTCGTGGTCGGCCTGTCGACGGCAGCCGTTGTCGCCTGTCGGCGGCAGCCGTCACAACTTGCCGTTCGTCTGTAAGAACCCTAACATGTTTGGCATACTTAACATCGATAGCACCTGCTAATGTTTAGATACTGCAAATTTATCGTAGCGCTTCGCTTCAACTCATGTCATCCACGTAATACATCAGCTGTTATACAGATGTTCTCAAAAGCTAAGCGCACATTAGTGCTGTGGCGAGCTGCAACAGCGGGTGTATTGCAAAATGCATCATATCACATTAGAAGCCATGTGAATGATTAATATCAAGAATTGTTTTAGACAGATTCTTTAGAATTATAATTTGAACTTAATCCAATCCAATGCAATGAGACATAAGGCCGGGTGGCGCCTCAACGTTACGCAGTTCATAAATCCTCCAGCATCGCACTCTACAGGCAGGCCGCATCGCATAACAGAGGTTGCATAAACGCCGTTTTTTTTTGAGGGTGGGAAATCATCATAAATATGACTCCTCCCGCTCTGGGTGGAGCGGAAGGAAGTGTCAGACTTAGACTTTTACTGACTAAAACCCATCCATGTTCCTTCCTTAGCCCTTTATGTTCCGGGGTAGCGGTAACCCTTTTGGATAATCTTGCTTACTTTCCGACAATCCCGCTTACTTTCGGACAATCCCGCTTACTTTCGGACAATCTCGCTTACTTTCGGACAATCCCGCTTAATTTCGGACAATCTTGCTTACTTTCGGACAATCCCGCTTACTGCAAAAACGCCTGGCAAGCGACCTACCAGTGCGTTGTGATACGACGCGATCCGCCCAAATGTGCGCTAGCCTTAAACATAATACCTCATCTTCCGCTTCAATTAGTTTCCAACTTGCACTGATTTGCACCGATGTATGTTACTTGCATATGACTACAGCCCGATACAAGTTCGTTAGTAACATATTAATTAATTTCTGATTGCAGCTAAGACTAAAGAATAGAGTGGCTCAATCAGTTCCGGATAAAGGGCTGTGTTTAAAGTCAGAAGTCAAGACATTTATTTGAATAAAAACTAGCTCTTTACTTAACTCTTTCTTTTCTTTTCGTGTTTCGTTAGTAACTAACTAACCTGGTGTCCGAGTTTTTATTCTGCCCTACTGCTGTTGAGAAATATCCCTCAGACATGCTGGTTTCTTCACGATATTTTCCTGCACCGATTTTTAAGCAAGTGATAATTTATACAATACGCACATGAACCCGTTAAACCAGAGGTGCGTGCCTTGGGTTCGAACTCGAGACCCATGTCTTGGCAGTCCGACAGTCACACCACTAGGCTATCACTGCTGCATCTCCATAACCCAGTAACTGGGTAATACGATACCCCTTAGTAAGACTGGCTGTTAGACTTCCACAATGCCGTGCACTAATTCATTTAAACTTGATTAGGCCTATACTGCTGTATTACAATTACCGAACGCATTAAGCCGTGGACCCTGCGCCTGACCTGGTCTCCAGTAGTGTCTGATTGCCGTCCCATTGGACTATGTGAGTGAGGGAAGAGAGAGAGTGCCCCTGCGTGCGCACACACTTGTGCTCTATTATATCTCCTATGCGAAGGCTGGTCTCCTCTGAAATTAGGTCTCAAGGACTGCTATAATCACCATAGTCTCCTAGTCATCCACATGTAAATGAAATGGAAGAACAATTCGGCGCAAGTATTAATCAATAGGTAACTCTTTTTACCACTAGGTAAAAAGAGTTACCTATTGATTAATACTAAATACTAAATTTACTTACTACCACTAGGTAGTAAGTAAATTTTGAAACAAAGCGTAAAACGTAACATAAACGTTAATATCTTTCCTGTTTCTTATTTACGACATCAGAATTAATATTGAAAAATAAACGAGTACTATTGTCACTATTGTTAAAGATGCTAACAATAGAGGCATTAAATTAATTCTTGGCCATCTTTAGAATTCTGGTGCCAACCACAGCGAGAGGACCTAGTGCTCCACAAAATCCTTTATTTAGATCCGCAATTAATCTTATGCTAGCCTAACTTCTAACTTGGTTTTCTAAGCAATTTTGAAGGCCTATGCACACTGCGATTTAATAATCCGTATAATCCGCGTCGACGGAGCGTTTTCTTCCTTGTTAAACATGAACAATGGTGGTCCAGTGGTAACAGCTGCGACTAACAAGTTATATTATTATGTAAGTCATAGGTTAGAATTTAGATAGGCGTTTTACTTTGTGTTAATAATTTCATCATCACTACTCTCAAAACGGTCTCTTTCTTGGAACAGACACCATGAAAAGAAAAGATGTCAGAGTTTCCATGCTGCCCATGGCCCTTTGACTTAGCTTCACATGCCGTTGAGAACTATCTTTCAGACATGCTGGTTCTCTCATGATGTTTTCCATCGCCGATTTTAAGCAAGTGATAATTATACAATACGCATATGAATCCCTAAAATAAGAGGTGCGTGCGAATTTCAAGGTTATTGAACTGACTCAAAACAGTGACGGAAAATATTGTGAAGAAACCCGGCATGTCCGAGAGCAAAAATTCGAAGACATGTGACATCTATCAGTGGGAACATTAATAGGCTTATTATGATGAAACTGGAGAACTATGCACAACTTTCGTTGTCAGCGCGATATTGGAATTTCGACGACGCGTAAATAAAACGCTGTGTGCATAGTCCCTTAGAGTTCTTACAGACGAACGGCAAGTTGTGAACGGCAGAGGCTACTTCAGCCGTCGCCACCTGTCGACGACAGTCGTCAACGCGTCGGCGGCAGCAGTCAATACGTCGACGGCTGCCGCCGACAGGTGGCGACGCTTGCAGTTGTGGCGTGTTTCATCCGCAAGCGTTGTCGCCTGTCGACGGCAGCCGTTGTCGCCTGTCGGCGGCAGCCGTCGACGTATTGACTGCTGCCGCCGACGCGTTGACGACTGTCGTCGACAGTTGGCGACGGCTGGAGTAGCCTCTGCCGTTCACAACTTGCCGTTCGTCTGTAAGAACCCTGAGTCAAAAGGACAATATTTTGATATCCTTTATGAAAATTAATTCTAACATTTCAGCACGTGGGTAGAATTTATTTACAGAAATAACGTATTCATAAGTATTATGATTATGTTATTAGCAAAGTTAATAATTATACGTATGAACTGTCTTAGGATAATAACCCTCCACAGATACAACGCTCCAATAACTACGGAAAACAATATTATAAGGTCGAAATTCAATGTTTTTGTTTTCAAGTTTTTTGACTGAGTCTTTTACAACGTTATAATATTCCACCCATAGCTTTGTCTTCTTATAATAATTTTCTGAACTTATAAGTCTTTATTAAACCGAGTTGTGTACTATTGTGGAAGAGCGTAGTCTCCTAAAACAGGCATTACTTGCTTAACAGGAGGCTCACGATTAATGTAAAACTTAAGTTGTCATACTTTTTTTTTGAGGGTGGGAAATCATCAAATGACTCGTCCCGCTCTAGGTGGCGCGGAAGGGAGTGTCAGACTCTTACTGACTAAAATCCATCCATGTTCCTTCCTTAACCTTTTATGTGCCGGGGTAGCGGTAACCCTTTCGGACAATCCCGCTTACAAGTTGCCATGCTAGTTTTTACTTATGCCCACAACTGTGACTAATAATATATAATTACTTTTTCTATTGTTTTGAATCATATAATTTGTTATATCAACAGATTTCGTATTAAGTAATTAGTGTCATTACTATGAACAGAGGCCAGCACAAGTTACCCCAATCTGTCAAATTTCTTTGATAGATCTTCAACTTTATCACAAAACTATAAGGTTCATGTTCAATAATTGAACTGTCTGCCAAACTGTCAAATATTCCCAATAATTGGGAATATTTGACAGTTTAAGATAGCTTGATGTGCTGTGCTGTACTTAAACACTCATGCTGTTTTCTTGTTTTTTTTTTTGAACAGATTTCGTTTTAAGTAATAAGTGTGATTACCATGTACGGTCACCAGCGCGTCTAGCTACCCTAATCTGTCAAATTTCTTTGATAGATTTTTAACTTTCTTACAAAACTATAAGGTTCATGTTCAATTGGGAATATTTGACAGTTTGGGATAGCTTGATGTGCTGGCGTCTGTACTTAAACATGAAATTATGTTTTTTTCGAAGGGGGTAGATAGAAAGCTACTTGCGTTTATTTTTATTCATTTTTGAAGTTGTTCCAAAGATAGATACTACATATTATTTTGGGTTATTTTCTGTCTTATCCCAATGAAAATAGCATACATTCGACCTGCTTTCCAACGCACAGCCTCTTCCGCAATACTCTCACGCGATAGTGAGGTGAAACATCCTACACGAGCGTGCCTTTATATATATATTTACGTCTGTAGTCGCAGCCTGCGACATAGCTAAAGCTGTCTAAATACATTAGCTGGGAACTCGCACCGCCTCGAAACTGTTTCACCGCAGTTTGATTTCGAACGGATTCCAGGAGCGCACCTCACTTTAGAGAAGGGATGTTACCGGATACGGAGTGACGAAACTTAGTGTGCACGGTCTGTTTTAAACTTTTGAATTTAGAATGTCAGCTAAACCCCAAAGAGAGTTCGGTATTTGAAAGGGTAGTCGATAATGTTACTTTTTATGAACTGTCAAAACGCGGGATTTGAACGAAATACAACCATGTGTCGTCACATTTTTTTAGAATCAAATACTTATTTGTATAAAATGCAATTTTACAATTACATCTTCGCATAATATTAAATTTCTGTACGGTGATGGAAGTTTCGAAGACGAGCGGTCTCTTTTCTATGTGATTTTATATTTTATTTTTTACCGTTTCACATAGTCAGTTGTACACCTACAACAACTACCGTAGTCTCCGTCAACGACGAGAACACCCTAACAGTAGCAATCCAATCCACTACCATAACAATACCACACAATACCAAATTAGTACCATAAAAGCTATTTTGCTAAAAGCTTTATTATAATGGCTACAGTAAACCCATCTATTTCAACCCTAACGTAATGAATGTCAACATTAACATATTATTTTCTAACCAAAAAACGCCATATTTTGTGATGATTGCGAATGGTATAGCAACACTGAATTCGGCTTTGTGTCACTCTGTGTCAGATATAAATGTCAACTGAATGTGACGAATCACTATTGACCGAGTGAGTCATGGACTGTTACTTGTTTATGATTTTTGGTGGAAACTAAACACAGGACATTTTTATTATTGTCTATGTATTAATCATCGATGATGTTGCCAGCTGGGAAACATAAAAATTTGTATTTGTTTTTTAACTAAATTTGTTTTCGGGTACCGAGACTCCTCCGTGCTTCGGCAAGCACGTTAAGCTGTTGATCCCGGCTGTCATTTGTGCATCTTTGACAGTAGTTACGGGTTTTCTAAGCCGTAAAACGTAAAATCCGTCAGCCAGTCTTACCAAGGGGTATCGTATTATCCAGTTACTGGGTTGTGAAGGTCAGATAGGCAATCGCTCCATATAAAATACTGGTATTCAGCTGCACCCCAGAATGCACACTGGAAGACAACCCCAACTTTGTTGGGAAGAGCCTCGGCAGCTTGATTTTTAATAGGTAATGTTGTGAAGGCAACTAACTGAGACCCTATTCGAGAGTTAAGTCGAAGAAAATGGTGAACAAAAATGTTTTATGGAGAGAGCAAGATGAACAAGTTTAAATGGCAACACTTGTTCTTTTATGTTAGAATTCATTTTCATAATTGAGACTTATTGCAAAAAGTAGTGACAGTTAGCTAGATTTAAGCAGCGCAAGATTGGTCATTGTGGCAAAGCCTTTGTCAATCAGAGGATGTTGGGGCTGGAAGAAGAATCAGCAGAAGATCCCTCAGCCTTATTTACTTGGAGTCGGCGAAACCTGTCTTTTCTTCCATACTTCTCTATTAGTCATCAGGTTCATAGTCACCCCCTTTATGCCCATATCATCTGACATACCTCTGATTTTTCGGATTCATGTGCGTATTATACCACTTGCTTAATAATTGTTGAAGGACAACATCGTGAGGAAACTAGCATGCCTTTTTTTTAAGGCTGGGAAATCATCCAATGACTTCTCCCGCTCTGGGTGGAGCGGAAGGGAGTGTCAGACTCTTACTGACTAAAACCCATTCATGTTCCTTCCTTAGCCCTTTATGTTCCGAGGTAGCGGTAACCCTTTCGGACAATCCCGCTTCAAACTAGCATGCCTGAGAGATATTTCTCAACAGCATGTGAAGCTAAGTCAGAGTCGTATGGGCATCATAACAAATCTGACATCAGGTTAGTCACTAACCACACGAAAAGAAGAAGATCTTTCACGTCATAGTCTACAGGCCATAGGCCAGGGAGGCCAGGCTACCTTTGGTATGCCGTAATCACAGACACGTAGGTCGTATGCGCGTAGGTCTGCATTCCGGCAGTCATTGGTATACCAATGAAACTGAAAGAAGGCGATCAGCACATTAGCTAAACCGTTAAAGGACTGTCACTGTCATAATTCTAATGAAATATATAGACTGACATCAGTTGACCCGGTTCAGATGATTATTTTCATTGTTGAAATTGGCCCTAAATCTAGATACTTTTGAAAAACAAAAATAAGGTATCCACCCAGCTTCCTAATTCCATGTTTCAAAGGAAGCAGATCCGCAGCAGCTGCGAAGTTATGACGTGGCGGATATTACGTAACCGAACGTCGGGGCACTGTGGCCCATTCATCTTTCTATATCTTTTAGCGGGCTTTCAAACTTTGTATCGCTGTTGGTGTATGAGTGGCCCTTTTTAGAAGTGTGATCGTAACCCTGGCTTGTTAGGTTAGAGGTGTGAGGAATAGGGTGGAAAGTTCTTCATTCTCTTTTTGAAAAGGGAGGACCCTCAACCAGATTGGTGTTGTGTCTAGGCGGCTACTGCCAGATGATTGTTTTTCGACTGTTGTACACATTATTACTAGCTTTTGCATGCGGGATAAAAGGTCCTATGTATTAATCTAACTTATAAACTACCTGTGTTCCAAATTTCATCCAGATCCATTCAGCCGTTCTACCGTGATTGAGTAACAAACATCCAACCAAACATCTTGACAATTCTTCTTTGCGTGACGTAGATAACGAGTGATTTATCTCTACATTAGTATTTTGGATTAGGATAATTTTGTTTAAAGTTACAAATCAAATGCGAAATAAACTAGATTTCCGAGACCGAAAAGTGTTGATTAACAGTTACAGGGACTGACACGAATATAAAGCCACGAAAACTGTATTTTTACAACCCCTCAAAGTTCATGTTTCAATAGTTCATTAAACGTGATTGCGTGCGCGAAATATGTAATTATTTTTTTATTGAATCGCAATATTAGGTACCTATAACCTCAAATATATTTAAGACGAAAACAATCGTATTATCATCATCATTCTCATGTCCTCATCCCAATTGGTCTTCCTCTACAACATGCATAGTAAAGGTACACTAACATAATCACGGAAATTCTCCCAAGAAAAGCGGCGAATTGTTATGGTTGCACCTCAAGCAACAATGTGCGAGTAAGATACACAATGATGCTTGAGTGAGAGGGGACACGGCTCATCCCATTGTCTACAACGTTACCTTCATCTTTCGGTTTTCTACTACCTCCTTGCTGAAGTACAAAATCTTTTGATAAGAGACACACTTTGTATTCACGAAATTGTAAGAAAGAAAATGCAGTTTTGTTTTTGGTGATTGTGTTTTGTTCTTTAATTCAAGTGTGTGTTTCAGGGGCTACATACCAGTATAATTTTATTATTGCTACATTGGGAAAGAGGTTGAGCTATAACTACTTTATAGCTTTGTCTCTTTCTCACACTGAAGTAATATTAAAATATTACTGCTTGTTGAAATAGTGGTTAAACATAACTGGCGAAATTTGAGTGCATCTTTTATGGCTACACCTCTGCATAATCCTTCGGTCAAACAAGGCGTGACGTTATATTATACTAAGTATGTATACAGGGTTATTTATAAAACACCAAAAACCTTACAGGTCTATGTTCCTAACATCATAATCAACAACTTTAGTTCTACGACTTTCTAGTAAATATTTAAGTAAAAGGCGGAAATCGAAGTGAAGCGAATTCAAAACTCAAAAGCATTACTAGTTACAAGGACAGTGTGTAGCAGGCGTAGGTACAGTAAAATACAGAGTTGAAATGTGTTAGATGGACAACGAAATCTTGATGGTTTGTTTTTTGTTCTTGTTTTTAAAAAGTCAGAACAAAAGTTGTTTTTATGATGATAGTTATACATGCAAGGTAGTCGGTGTTTATAAATAACCCTGTATTAGTAAAAACTTGAGAGGTGTCAAGGGACACCCGGATGGAACGAAGTTCCTTTCGATTAATTAGTGAAGGAACTACACTCAACAAAAATAATCGTCGCGACACCACACTGTTCAATGCGAAATAGAAATGAAAATATCTGGCTTGCTTTCTATAAGAGAGAGAGAGACAGACAGAGAAACATGCGACGCCACACAGCTTACAAAAAAGTGTCGTGACAACTTTTCGTAAGAATTTTTTCCGTCTAGCCCCCTTTCACAACGCGCGATAAGGAACTTCGTTCCAAAAATGAGCGAAACTTCTTTTATCCAATTCCATTGATAGGACTGAGCTAGACTATTCTAGATGGGCTCACTCCAGACGAGACAACTCCCCAAAAACATCATAAAACATCTTTGTAGACAAGACAAATCTCCCTGAAGCCAATTAGGTACTCACATACATCTAATAACCAATTTATCTCAAAGATACAAGATTAATAACATAGACGCGTTACTTCGTTCAACTGAAATATTAGATTACATAGAGCAGTTACTGTGTTATTGATGATGCGAGCTCCTATAACTTTTGAAGCTGTCAGGGCTGATCAATAGACGTCTACAGTGTGGAGGGATTTAATTCTACTGAAAAGGATAATTTTAGATAAAATAATACTGTTTACAAATTTAAATCAACGCAGTCTATCGCAGTCCACTGCTGGACATAAGCCTCTCCCAGACAGGGCTTCAACACCCTGTTCTCCGCCTTCTACATCCAGTATCTCCCAGCCACCTTCTTAAGGTCATCGGTCTATCTAGCTGGGGGATGTCTCATACTACGCTTGCCGATACGCGGTCTCCACTCCAGGACTCGTCTGCTCCAACGGTCATCGGTCCTGCGACAAACATGGCCAACCCACTGCCTTTCAGTTTGCTTAATCTGCAAGCTATGTCGTTAACTTCGTTCTTTTCCGGATAATTTAATTCCTGATATTGTACTTCAATGAGACTCTGAACATTAGTCGCTCCATAGCGCGCTGCGAAATCTTTGGACTATCTACGTTTCGGCACCGTATATCATGACGGGCAAGACGCACTGGTTGAAGACCTTAGTTTTCAAAGTCTGCGGGATAGGTGACGAGTTGACTTGGCGGAGTTCACAGAAGAAAATGAATTAAAAAAAAAATGTCAAATTGAAAAATATGAACATTTAATTATTAATTTATATATGGTACATATATTTTAATATGGCTGATATATTTTAATAACTTTCCACGTAGGGCAATGTGAATAAGTCTACGTATGAATAAGTTAAACATTTGAAATAATTAAAAGACAATTGCTAGGCCATTATTTCTGTTGAATCGAACACAAAAGGTCAGAAAGGAAAAAAATAAAGTACAAGGTTGCTACATAATGGTTGCCTGAGGAACGAAACTGATGAGTCAGGCGGAGGTTATGGATGGGAGAGAGAAAGGTCCTCCCGTCCCAGGCGCCGCAGGAGACGCCCCGGGCGTCGGGAGCCACGTGACGACTCCCGGCCACCGTAGGCGCGGGCCTGCGGACGGTGAGTAATGGGTGACTCACCGTCCGACAAGCACCAGACCCGTGCCGTACGGCGCGTATATGTTCCACGCGCGCCTCAAAGAGATGTCAGCATATGAAGGGGCCACTCAGGGCCAAGCCTGCCGGGTAAGCGGGATTGTCCGAAAGGGTTACCGCTACCCCGGAACATAAAGGGCTACGGAAGGAACATGGATGGGTTTTAGTCAGTAAGAGTCTGACACTCCCTTCCGCTCCACCCAGAGCGGGAGCAGTCATTGGATGATTTCCCAGCCTTAAAAAAAAAAAAAAAAAGGCGGAGGTTATGATGGTAAGAGGATCTTTCCTCAAAGCTAAGCTAGCGTAGGAAAAACTATAAGGCAGACCCTGTATCAAAATAAATGTGACAAAAAAGAACGATTTTAACCAAAAGAAAACATTCCCCGATAAAACAAACGTCTTCAAAGCATTCCTTAAATTGATCAAGATCGATCAATCTATTAAATGTGTGCGTTCACTCATCCCACACACAATAACATTCAAACCGACCCCCTACACACAAATGCATTACAATATCTTCAACCCGTGTGAATTATACTGAAAGCACTTTTCAGTTCAGTGAACAGAGAAAATTTGGAAAGACAAAAGCGATTAATACATATACGGGGAAAGCGGTGAATAACTCGCAAAAGCTTGGAGGCCCATCCGAATTTTGCATTTTCATTGTATGGAATAAACGGATATATTAAGATCTGTTCCAAAAAGTATCTGTTGAAATTGTAAACAGACCCTGTTCAGATTTATCTCTTATACTCCCACTAAAAAATCAACAATTATCATTGCTTTATTTTTGATGCCCAATGACCTCTTTCCCTTTATTTGCCTTTATATACTTGTATAGAATATAAATAATAAGTTTTTGAAGTTTGATTTAAGATTTGTGTATATTAAATAGAATTACCGGTATTCACACATTATTAACCTGTATTTAAATTTCTACTATACCTGTATCTTATAATTTTTGCCTATAATTTACATATTTGAATAACTTAATCTATAATTGGAAAATCAACGAAAATTGGGATTATAAAATCAAACTCAACAGTCAAATGAAGGTGAAATCTTAAAGGTGATTTAAAATCAGAATTTAGGCTTTCAGTAATCAAATCAAATCACCCACTTTGTAAGTGGCACTACTGTGATTTAAAATTAGAATTTAGGCTCTCAGTAATCAAATCAAATCACTCACTTAATGTAGTGGCACTCACAGATTGGCATCCACAGGTACCTTTTCTGATCCATTTGTTTACACTTTCTTCATATACATTTGAGACAGAGTATAAATATGTACGTCTGTTGCTACCTCTGAAAGCCTAAAGCCTCTGCTAATTTGTAAGTGGGGCCTCCACCAGTCGTAAATTTCACGCTTGAAGTTGTAAAGTTTTACAAAAAGAACTGCCATATATTTTAGATATACATCACGGGTGGCTGACGTTTGGATACCTCGTTTCTCAAGTGTTGCTTTTCTCGTCTCTTCTATGGGGTGTGGTCTTAAAGATGGCGGATGAATTTTTTTTGTTATAATTTACACATATAGAAGCTCGTGGCTCATTAATAACAATCACACTAGCCGATCCATCAGGTTAAGCTACGCTTGCCAGGGTTGGTCCGTGGATGGGTGACCATCTTTACATACCGAGACTCCTTCGTGCCTCGGAAATTACGTTAAGCTGTAAGGCTGTTATTCGTGGATCTTTGACAGAGGTTACATTTTTTTATTTCAGTCTGTTTGGTTCTGCTAATCTCCTAACCTGCTGTTCCGATTTTGACAGGACTTTCAAAGACAAATATTTGATGTTATAAGGACGGAGGGTTTAGTTAAAGCAAATCCTTTTTAGTGAAAGTACAAGAATTTGTGTCAGCACGGAAAAAAAATAAAAAAAAAAACCTAAATACATAACGTTTCGATGGATGTTTGTTACTCAATGAAGCCAGAACGGGTGAACAGATCTGGATGAAGTTTGGCCCACAGTTAGTTTATAACCAGGATAAACACATAGGATACTTTTACTTCCGATTATATATCCTCGTGAGAATATTTCCGAGATAATATCCTAGGACATTTAATATCCTAGGACATTTCACACAACGCCATATCGTCTCAAGCTAAGCAACCTAATGCTTGTGTTATGGTAACGAGATGGCTGATATACTACTTATATACATTTTTTTTTTGTAAATACATACTTATTATAGATAGAAAAACACCCAGACCCGTAACAAATACTTGCAGGCCGTACAAATATTTGTTCCGTGCGAGAATCGAACCCGCGACATACTGCGCAGCGGTCAATTGCTCAACCACTGCGCCTACCATGTCGTCAAAATCAACATCCACGTGGGCCAAGCCGGGGGCAGAAGCTAGTTTGATATGAATACACTGGTTTAAATTAAATAACAGCTATCATTAAATCCGTATCATATTATGCTTTATATTAGACCTTTTTGAATTTTAATTGGGCTTGTTAACATAATTATACAAGTTACAAATTAATACATTAATAATTCATATTATTTAAATAACATATATGTTTTTTTTAATCACCTGACTCGTTTATTGTTGAGGCCTTTTAATTGATTTGCATATTTAATGTAGGAGATAAAAAAAAATATTTTTCAATAGAAATTATTTGTAATAACCGCATTATTATATTCCCCACTTGTCTCTAGAGACCTAGAAGTCAATGCGTAGATACGCTTGGAACTTAAGCACAATACTCTATCCGTGAACGTCTCCGACTCGCGAGACAATGCGCGGTGTTCACGATCAGCGGTCAGTCGCGCATCAAGTGCCCCACTTGTCTCTAGAGACCTAGAAGTCGATGCGAAGATACGCTTGGAACTCAAGCGTAATTCTCTTTCCGTGAACGTCTCTGACTCGCGAGACAATACATGACGTTCACGATCAGCGGTCAGTCGCGCATCATATTCTTCACTGGTCTCTAGAGACCTAATGAATACGCTGAGAACGCAGGCGTGCTTCGCGACCCGAAGAGGTTTCCACGGAGCGAGTTGCAGCCTAATGTTCTCGAACAGCATCAAGTCTCTCCTGACGCTCTTCGGTAGATTCTTGGGATCTTATGATCCTCAATCTTTTAGCTCTCTTGGAACATTGGGAAAGATTTGACCTCTCTCTAGGCATGGTTATACATGGTTGTAGTTTTATTGTGAAGATACCTGATCAATAAAAATCTAAATTAAAATGACTGCTCCCCTTCGTTACCGGGTAGGCTACCGTGTCACGAAGATAAATGGAAAAGGAAATTAAACACTCAAACAACATAAGCCCGAAGGCATATTCAAAAAAATAAATAGGAGTTTTTGCCAGTAGAGTCAAATTTTCAATGATATACCATCGTCATCAAAAATCAGTCCTAAACTGTTACCGCCTTCACCGCGTGCAGGTGCTCCCAGTTTATGTTATTTTATAATTGCACAGTAAAATTAGTGATAGCTTGTATTTCCACATCAATGTTTCTGATCTTCGATTTTTATAAATCAACAGGAAATGCCCATCAGATTGAACAACTTTTGTTTAGACGTCATTCCTATATGTGTTATGTTGTAGCTAGGCTCTTGGAGTTCCACAACAGGTAAGTAAGTAAGTAATCATTTATTTGTATAGAATGCAGGTGTTTACAATTGGTGTTACAGATATATACAGAATCCTTGTACATTCTGCCTACTTAGGCATACAAACATTTATGAACGACATTTGCTCACGATAGATAAACATACATTTTAATTAATAGAAGGATCATTTAAGAATTCTTGAATCGAGTAGTAACAATTTTTAACAATAAGGTGGTGAGACTCTTTTTAAAAACTTTTAAAGTTTGATCCTTAATGCAATTAGGAATTTTATTAAAAATAACAGGGGCCATTCCCATAACACTTTTTTTAAACAAAGCTGTTTTACAGTTGCCTTCATACAATAAGTTTTTCAGGTGTTCCAGATTTTCGATTTTTATAAGTCAACAGAGAGTACTCATCAGATTGAACAAATTTTGCTAAGACGTCATTCCTATATGTGTTATGGTGTAGCTAGGCTCTTGGAGTTCCACAACAGGTGTTCCAGATCTTCAAATTTATTCTCTCAACAGAAAATGCTCAGCACGTGGAACAATTTTTGCTATGGTATCTTTTTTGTATGTCTTATAGTTTAGCTGGTCTGTTGCGGTTCTGCATCAGGTGTTCATGTTTCCATGATAAATTAAAGCCTATATATTGCCCAGACTTAATATCTATACAACAAAAAATAAACCATTGCAATCCGTCCAGTAGTTCCGAAGATTAGCGTGTACAAACAAACAAACAAACAGACAAATATTTTTTTTTGGATTCGTGCTCTATTACTGTTTCTAAACCTTTTCATTTTTTTTTTAATATATTTAATGTACAGACACAGTTTTTTTCACTGTTTTATTATATGTATAGATATCCTATTTAATTTATTTGTATAACCCGGTTAAGCAAAATGGAGTGTTATGATTAACATCACTCCTTCATGTTTTCTTTGAATTGCGTATTTGAAAGCGTAGTCAATAACGTTACTTTTTATGAATTGTAAAAACGCGGAATTTTTACGTGATTTGTACCACAATCTGACGTCACAGACTTTTAGAATCAAATGGCTACTTATTAGCATTAAATGCAATTTTACAATTATAATTATCTTCGCATAATATTTAATTTCTGTACTGTGTTGGAAGTTTTTAAGACGAGCGGTCTTTTTTCTATGTGATTACATATTTTATTTTTGACCGTTTCAAATATTCATTTAAACCGCCTGCTATAGCACCAATCTTTTCCTGGGCTTCACGGGTACGTTTAAAAAGTTGTTTTTGTCATAAAGGAACTTTTGTATATGGCCGCTTTTTTAATTTGCATGTTTTTGGCAAAGAAAATATATTATTATTAAAATAATGCACGCCGGAAATCTTTTGTGTAGACGTTTCCATAAGTTATTTCTGGATTATGATAATTTATGTTACTCTCATCCTACTCCTTAAATAAAGTTTTTTTTTAATATAAATTAAGGGTTTTATTTATAGCTCCTCTATTGTCTCGGTGGTCCACTAGATCAACGCATCAAGCGTTAGTATGCTGAGCTTGAGGTATTTAGGGTCAATTCCCAGGTCGTATAAAGTGTTAAAGAGTTTTTCTATTAGTAATTTCTTAGTAGCAGCCAGAAGTCTGGATTTGCCTGATTTTTTCTATTAGTAATTTCTTAGTAGCAGCCAGAAGTCTGGATTTGCCTGATTTTTTCTATTAGTAATTTCTTAGTAGCAGCCAGAAGTCTGGATTTGCCTGATTTTTTCTATTAGTAATTTCTTAGTAGCAGCCAGAAGTCTGGATTTGCCTGATTTTTTCTATTAGTAATTTCTTAGTAGCAGCCAGAAGTCTGGATTTGCCTGATTTTTTCTATTAGTAATTTCTTAGTAGCAGCCAGAAGTCTGGATTTGCCTGATTTTTTCTATTAGTAATTTCTTAGTAGCAGCCAGAAGTCTGGATTTGCCTGATTTTTTCTATTAGTAATTTCTTAGTAGCAGCCAGAAGTCTGGATTTGCCTGATTTTTTCTATTAGTAATTTCTTAGTAGCAGCCAGAAGTCTGGATTTGCCTGATTTTTTCGAGCGCGCCATGTTATCTTTGTTTATTTCTACATAAGTATTTTTTTAGTTTTAGTGTTAAATTGAATATTGTAAATGAAACAACCAATCTGGTATAGCAGTGATAGCCTAGTGGTGTGACCGTAGGACTGCCAAGTCATAGGTCTCGAGTTCGAACCCAAGGCACCTCTAATTTTACAGATTCATGTGCGTATTGTATAATTGTCACTTGCTTAAAAATCGGTGGAGGAAAACATCGTGGCGAAACCAGCATGTCTGAGAGATATTTCTCAACAGCATGTGAAGCTAAGTCAGAGGCCCATGGGCAGCATAAAAACTCTGACACCAGGTTAGTCACCAACCACACGAAAAGAAGTAGTATCAATCTAGTAGAGGTAATACGATAACCTTTGGTAAGACTGGCTGTCAGATTTTCGGGTTTCTGAGTATCCGTTACGACTTTCAAAGACGCACATATGACAGCCGGGACCAATGGCTTAACATGCTTTCCGAGCCACGGAGGAGTCTCGTTATGTAAAGATGGTCACCCACCTTCGGCCAACCCTGGCAGCGTAGCTCCACCATAAATGCTAAAATGATAAATAAAATGAATCTTTTATTCAACTAGAAACTACTAAATAAAACGTTACGTGAAAAAGTCATCTGTATTTAGTTCCAGGGGTAGCAAACATTGAGGTAGCACAGTAATGTTGGTATATTTTTCGTGGCGGCACTATTTCATACACGGTCTCTTAACCCGATGTCAACTGTCTAGACAGACGAATGGTGTGGCTGTATAATACCTCAAGTTAGTTTATTATACTCTACAACCTTAGTGTTTATTGTACCTACCTATTTTAGTCTTGCGCAAATTGGGTATTTGAAAGGATAGTCAATTACGTTACTTTTTATGAATTGTATGTACGTGATTGTTATGAAATTCATAACAATGTGACGTCACAGATTTTTAGAATCAAGTGGAATACTTATTAGCATTAAATGCAATTTTACAATTATAATCTTCGCATAATATTTGATTTCTGTACGGTGATGAAAGTTTTTAAGACGAGCGGTATTTTTTCTATAAGATTTCATATTTTATTTTTGACCGTTTCAAATAGTCAATTAGGTAAGACGAAAATGATTTTTGAGCGTGTTTTGTTTTTGTGTAAGTCATTGTCACTATGAGCAGTGGTAGCCCAGCGGTAACAGTTCCTACTTGCGAGTTGAAGGTTGTGGGTTCGAATCCAGCCAGGTGATTTTCTTTTTGTAAAAAATTTCATAACCACTGCCCTTAAAACGGTAAAGGAAAATATTGTGGGGCTATCGGCATGTCCTAGTACCAAGAATTCGAAGACATTTTATTTTATTTTATTTATTTGGGACAAAAAACAGTTATGCGTTACAACATTAATAGATACATATGGTATAAAACACATATAACATCTACCGACCTGCACTGGATTAAACCCCACTCCCAATCGTCGAGAGAAAACCTGTGTGTAGCAGTGGGAACATTATAATTATGCTGATTATGCTATGTTTATTGTCACTATGCAATAGCAGCCTTTAAGCATAATTAGAAGTCAAAGTCAAGTTTTTTACTATGTCATTATAAAATATAGGTATAAGTTTATGGTTTCATGACAGTAAAAAAAAAACAAATTATTATAATGTGCGAGCAATAACGCAATAGCACTTGAACGTGTATGAATACTTGATGGCAAATTAATAGCAAGAATATTAAAAAAACTCAAGGAGTTTAAGCTTAGTACATGAGTGGCGACCTCTTGCGTGAAACTACAAGTATACTTCTCGAGAATGAGGCTAAATTATAATTTAATATCGCAGTTTGTTTATTATCTGAGTTTGTTTCAGCCCTCGGAGTAGTCAGAAAGAAAGGAAACGCCGACTTCATCTAGTTTTCAAAATAAGATTCATCATCATTCTCATCATTCTCCTGCCCTTATCCCAATTTATTTGGGGTCGGCGCAACATGTCTCTTTCTTCCATACTTCTCTATTAGTCGTCATCTCGGTAGTTACTCCCTTCCTAGCCATATCATCTTTCACACAATCCATCCATCGTTTCTTTGGTCTCCCTCTACTTGTATAGCTAGTTTTCAAAATAAGATTGTCGTGTAAAAATGTTTGTATAGACGTACTGACAGAATTCAAATAATTTATCATTATGCTCGCTCTATAACCTTATTGTTTACCTATTTGAATGTTCCGCAAATCTTCTTCTTTTCGTGGGGTTAGTGACTAACCTGTTGTCAGAGTTTTTATGCTGTCCATGGGCCTCTGACTTAGCTTTACATGCTGTTGAGAAATATCTCTCAGACATGCTGATTTCCTCGCGATGTTTTCCTTAATCGATTTTAAGCAAATTAGGTAGGTACAGTGGCCAGCACATCAAGTTACCACAATCTGTCAAATTTCTGTGATAGTATTTTAACTTTATTGCAAAGACGTTTAGGTTCATTTTTAATTGAGAAAATTTGACAGTTAGGGATAGCTTGATGTGCTGGCGTCTGTACGATAATTCAAAAGTCCACGGTTTTTCCGTGAGGGTCGCCAGAAACTACAAAACGATACCTACCTACTACTGTAATCCTAACATACTCATTTTTTCATACAAATCATATTTTTCTTAACTAACTCAGGTGTTGTGGCATTTAGCCTTTATATTCTATTCTAATTAACTTGTTATTTACAAAAAAAACTCGTTAACTGACAGTTTTATTTATTTCTACCGAATTAGTCCCTTTGGCCATAAAAAAAAATCAAAATAAAATAATTAACATAAAACATTCTCTAATTTTATTTTAACCGCCATAAAATTGATAAGTAAATGTCCTATACAACTTATACAAGATTATAATACAGTGATTTATATAACAGTAGGTAATTATAATTTTTATTACTTATTTTTTAATTAAGGCACTAAAGAAATAGTAGTTTTAAACTAAGTTAACACGCAAGGTTTTGTATTTGGTATCTACATAGTTATTATATAACTAAATGAATTATTTATGTTAAATCCTATCACGGACTATATATCACGGAATAATTATTAATATTATTCATGAATACAACGAATGTTTTCTATATTTAATTCATTGGAAGCAATTTAGTTAGGCGCACATTTTAAGAGCTATGAGGAGAAGGGAGTATAGTTAACCCATCCTTCATAGAAAAGGAAGGATCTTCCGACCAAGCAGGTTTTGCGTCATTTCTGCTAGTGCCCGACGATTGATGTTAGGATGTCGTATGTGTTGCTCAAGCGGGATTGTCCGAAAGGGTTACCGCTACATAATGGGCTAAGGAAGGAACCTGGATGGGTTTTAGTCAGTAAGAGTCTGACACTCCCTTCCGCTCCACCAAGACCGGGAGAAATCATTGGAAGACATCCCACCCTAAAAAAAAAAAGGATGTCGTATATGTCCGCTGAGCGGGATCGTGAAGGCGTCGAGGCGGTAGCCTCCTGCCTCCTAACATGCCGAAATTCCACCTGCATCATTTAATGGAAATTTTGGAATCTCGGGGGCTCAGATCGGGGACTCTGATTGCCCACCAAGAGCTTCCAGGCAATTCGGCGGCACTGTGGTCACGTGATGCCGTGTACAGCGAGCCTCAGGGGAGACTCTTGCACAGTCTCCTCAGGGAGAGAGGGGGTCCCGGAGTGGTCTGTTAAGATGTAACGAGGCAATTTCCACGTGCGGTGATCACCGTTTTAGTGAGGTAAGAATTCCACATCGGTTGAAGGTTTCCCTCTCAAGAAAAAAGGATGTCATGTATGTATAATGTTAGTCACGCGGTAAATTCTGCTTGTGCGATTCAGGATTTTGCGTGACGTCAGTGTGAAGCGTAGTTCGCATGTAGTTATGTCGATGCCGCTACACTCTTAGTGTCAAAAGAGTTTCTTTAAATGATGGTCGACCTCTATCCTTAACATTTTTGACAGTAATAAGGTAATTATTCACAGAGTAATAGTATCAATTAGTTTAGGACTTAGGATATTATATTTTTGCAAGTACGGTCGTTAGCGTGTCAAGATAAACCGAACTCTTAAATTTCTCCAAATGATTTTAAACCTTAGAACGTTGAAGATCAAGTTCTAAATCGGTTGGTTCTTAATCAGTATGTGGCAGTTTGTGGTAATTTGATGTGCTGGCGACTGTACATTCCATTCTAATTTTGAATTAAGTGTAATGGTATAATTCTTCTAAAGAATCTAACTCACAATAGACGAACAAACCTTATCGTTTTACGCGGAAGTGACATTCAACCTTAGGGCGATAAAGCTATTTCAAGGACGAGTATACATTTTTTTTAAACCGATAAGGATGATAATTATGATTCTGTGGGACCTTAATTTTAACCTGTAGTTATTATTTCCGTATGATAAATAGTCTATTCAACTTAACATTTACGTATGACATGTTGATACAGTTTGCGCACGAGCTTACCTACTTTTTTCGTGACAAGGATTTTAATATTTTCGTGTCAATGATCTATCCAAATGTCCGGACCAGTGCCCTATGTTAACAGCTATGTGAATTGAATTTAATACTTAAAATACTGCAATAGTAGGTACCGTAGAGATTATTGACCGTTTTTAGTAAAAATGAAACCTTTTACAGTAATATATGTATATAAACGTTGATATGAAAACGTATTAGAATCGATCCATCAGGTTAAGCTTCGCTTGCCGGGGTTGGCCGTGGATAAGTGTGACAGTAGTTATCAAATTGTTAGATAAATATTGTGACTAGATAATTCAAAAAGATGATATTGGTCGAGTAGCTCGTGGCTAAGTACTAACAGCCGCACAGGTCGATCCATCAGGTTAAGCTACGCTTGCCGAGTTTGGCCGTGGATGGGTGACCATCTTTACATACCGAGACTCCTCCGTGCCTCGGAAAGCACGTTAAGCCGTAGTTCCCGGTTGTCATTTGTTCATCTTTGACAGTAGTTACGGGTCGTCAGACGCCCGAAAATGTGACAGCCAGTCTTACCAAGGGGTATCGTATTGCCCAGTTACTGGGTTGTGGAGGTCAGATAGGTAGTCGCTCCATGTTAAATACCCCAACATAGCTGGGAAAAGGCTAGGCAGATGATGATGATGAAAAAGTATTAGAAAGGAAAATATGACATTTAGATGCCGCAGCTGACAGCGGATAGCTAAGAAAATGTATTTATTAACATAACATCACGGCTGTATTTCACAAAGGGATAGGCAGAGGTATATGCAGAGTGCAGTCACACTTCACCAGGTATGATTAAGTTCCGTGCAATAGGGTCGCCCCCTATTGCACGGAACTTAATCATACCAGGCACTGCCACACACACACAACGCCTGTTGCCATCAACCAGGCACAAATCCAGACTCCGGGCTGTTACTGAGCAATACCAGATGGAAAAACCCAATGACAGCTCAGCAGTAGCGTGTGACATCTATCAACTCGCACCGGGCCCGCTTGGTAGATTACAGCCCACTACGCTTCCTCTGTAAGAAAGGAGGTTTGAGTCCCAGCAGTGAGAACATTATAGGCTGATTATGGTCATGCTAATCCCATCGGGGATAAAGTTAGTATCAAGTAATTATTTTAAACTTCAACTTTTTTCTTCCGATAAACTTAAACGACCCTCTTCAATGTCGATCTTCATGTTAACCCGCAAATCGTCGCAGACGGTATATTAAAATGCGCGCCATGAATTTCTATAGTGTATTACAAGAGCTTACTCGATAACAAACGTGGAATTAATTAGAGATTTCAGTTCAGCAGACGATGTGCAGCTTTGATAAAATATTCAAATATTTCAGGAGCGCGCGGTGGTTAAATGTGCTCAGAATTCGTGCTTAGTACAGTTTAAATGTAACGATATTAATTTATTTGTGAATGGTTTTGCTTTCAGGTAAGGTATAATCAAAACTGAAGATCTGTTTGATATTTCATTTATACGCGGTGAAATGTTGCAGCTGGAGATTATTGAAATATTTTAAAGATGGCTGACAGTTATCGCTTTGGTACTGGTACGTGTGGATTTTGCCAATGGGATTTAATGCGTTCCGCACATTTAAACCGAGTCCAAGTGCTGTCACTGTCAAAATTATTATCTTCTTCTTAGCGTGTCGATGGCAATCTAAATGTACTCGGCCCAGAATTCGGCTACGTGTTTGGCGCCATCGTTAGCGTCCATCAGTTCCTATAAAGTGCATACGGCAGGAAAGTCAAAGTCAAAGCCAAATCAATTATTTCTAATAGGCACAATTAAGACACTTTTGAACGTCAAAATGAATAAGTAATAGAATTGATTCTAGTCGCCCCTTCCAAAATGTAGTTTCGTGTGGAGAAGAATGGGCAAGAAACTCCACCGTTACTCTTTTAAAATGACACGCAGGACACGATATTGAGTGTCCCACCGTTTGTGGAACAGCAAACTTACACTCCAAGGCGGAGTTGTCTATGAATCCCCGCCGGTCCGGAGTCTTTTTAAAGACTTCCAGGTTGGCCAAGGCAAGTCATGCCTAGGAGGGAGAGTTTTTCAAAGTTATAATGAAATATTGACACTGACAGTTCTTGAACACGTTTTGGAAACGCTGATCGCGTTCAGTTACATTGGTGAAAGCCGCCCTAAATTAAGTACTAGCTTATGAGTTTTTTAAGTTGTAACTAATTAGATACTTATTAATAATTTTGTAAAAGTGTCAAGAAAAATGAGAGTTCAACGTAAAGTCGAATAATTAAAAAAATTTAAACGTCAAAAATGGTTTTACCGATCACTATTTTTGAACCGTGAAACATAATAGATACGTAAACATTGCATAAAATATTAAGATTATTCATAAAAAAAATTATCATTATTAATTATATTTTTAGATGTCCGTAGGTGGGTTCGCGGCATCACAGCGGGCCCTATCAGAATACTAGCGCTGTGGTATTTATTTATTCTTAAATATCGCAGTATTATGCTGAGGGGCCTTTTCGGGCTCACACAGGCTTTTGTTTTTTTTTTTGCTTCAATTTTTATTTGTTTTTTTTTTCATTCTGTTTTTGTTTATTTTATTTCCTGGACATGTGCAGAATATTTTTTTTTAATTTCTAATATGGGTTCTTATACCTATGTTTTTTACGTGTGATAAAATTATTCACCGCATTTTTATTCTATAAACCAGAAACAGACTGCCAGAAGCCTCTAGTCTTCACAATAAAATACTATAACCTAAAAACGATTTGAATAGTGAAAATAGTGTGCGAGTGAGACTGCTACTAACTCACCGTGAAATATGAGAGACGTGCAAGATTACGATAAGGCTTTAACCCAGTAAATCATTGGATTTTCCGCTTCAGAATTGAGGCAAATTTAAGGAGGATCCAGTTTGAACGCGTGCCGGGGTACCGTTGAAACTCGAATTGTTACGTGATGTGGGAATGAATGTGTTTGATTTTCAGGTATTTAGCACTTTTGATCGGTGTTTGAGTTGGGTTGGCTTTGAGGAGTAAGATTTTAGAAGGTAGTTATGGGAAGACATTGGAACGTCGATAGAGATGATAGTATAGTATGTAAAGCCTCATTATTAAAGAACGTTATACCACGAGTGGAGTTTCTTGCCCGTCCTTCTCCACAGCTTTGGAATGGGCAACCAGCTTCATCTTTCTGACTGACCGACCCCTTGACAATTCAAAAGTGCCCGTAATTGATTTATTTGAAATAAATGCTTTGAGTTTGAGTTTGTTTTCAAATAATGTTATGACTGCGATGCAGCTGAAGTCAAGGAAAATTATTGTTCACTTGATGCACAAAGGCGGACTTAATGCCTGAGGCATTTTCTACCAGTCAACCGTTGGGTGATGCAGAGAGAAAACATGATGATATATTATGATGTTCCTTGGCTTCTGCAGCATCTCATTCATAATTACAAAGTTTTTAACACCCGACGTAAAAAGAGAGGGGTTTTATAAGTTTAACGTGTCTGTCTGTGTATCTGTCTGTGATATCGTTGGTCCTAGGAGCCGAGTCATGGATAATTTTATCCCGTGTGTTCTAAGCCGTGTTTCATGAAAATTTGTTCAGCCGTTTCAAGATCATCAGCTCTTTTTGATAAATTAATTAATAAATATTCAAATATTTATCAAAAAGATCTCATACGCAACGCGCGAAAACGCAAACACGCCTTGAGACTTTATGTCCTGACCTGTTTTTAATAGATCTATGGTTTCTATTATAGAATTGTAAATTATCGTTGGTCTCTGTTTTTGGTCGTTACTTTGACGAAGGTGGTATTAGCGAGCGATTTTTATTTTAAAGGACGCCACATTCGAAGACCTGTTACGACAATGTTTTATTAAATTGGAAAATATGGGTTTTTTCTTCACACACACTGGACAATCCCGCTTAGAAAAATATGTGGTTGACGTCACATCCGTCACCTGACGGCGAGCCGCTCAGTAAACGAGCCTCTAGTAGAAGGAATTGAACAAGTTGATCGGCCCAGTCAGTGTGCAGCTCTCAACGAGACCACACTTCATCTGCAGTGTGCCCTGGGAAAGGGTAACGAGTCTCAACGTGTCTATAAGTCCTAATAAATATGTTGTAATACCTGATTAATAATAATAATAATAATATTCTGTATTTCAAACTCAACTCAAACTCAAAGCATTTATTTCAAATAAACCAATTACAGGCACTTTTGAATTGTCAAGGGGTCGGTCAGTCAGAAAGATGAAGCTAGTTGCCCATTCCAAAGCAGTAGGTACCTATGGAGAAGAACGGGCAAGAAACTCCATGGACACTCTTTTAAACCAAAATATGTTTACAAAAACTGGGTTACATCACTCATGTTGAAATATACACGTGAGAACGATGCAGAACTTAATAAAAGCGTCCATAATTACAAGATTTTAAAAAACAATTCAAAATTAATTTAAATATTAAAACAGCCGTGGCAGCTAAGAGGTGACCAGCCCCTACTGACGGTGCCCGCTCATGAACATGACGCATGGATTAGCACCATTCAGCTCAACCATTTTGATGGGAGCTAAATGGTCCAAAATACCGCCACCACCAGTGAGACATTACAGGGAGCATGACATGCTCTCAGCCGCCAGGGCACATTCAAGTCAATGTAAGACGTACTCAGTAAATTGTAGCTTTATAGTAGGTACATAGTACTCACAAACGTGCTATGCAATTATACAATGCTAAGAGATTGAAGTTATATGTATAATGCAAAAAGTTTTTGTGAATCTTCAGCAGTTCCAGACGTAATCTCAGATGCTAATCAATTAGTTTAGGATATTAAAAAAAAAGAAAGAATATTCAATAATGTAAACAATTGGAGCAGCTCAATCCCAAGCCCTTTTGTCTTCAATAAAGTCTTTGACATTATAATAAGCATTCTGGCACAACTTGCGTTTAACGAACGATTTGAATTTATTAAGGCTTAGATCTTGAACGTGGCTTGGAAGTTTATTATAAAAGCGTTTACATTGACATCTGAACGAGCCTCCTATTTTTTTGAGCCTTGTAGTGGGTACAACAAATTTGTGTTTGTTCCTAGTATTCTTATCATGAATATCACTATATTTTTTAAACAATTTTATATTTTTATGGGCATACAAAAGATTTTCAAAAATAAACTGTGAAGGTACAGTCATTACATTTATTTCTTTAAATTTTTCTCTCAGAGAGTGTCTCGGACTTAATTTATAAATTGCTCGAACAGCTCTTTTCGTAAAACAAAGATAGTCTGAATATCGGCGGCATTTCCCCACAATAGAATACCGTACGACATTACACTATGAAAATAGCTAAAGTACACTAAGCGGGCTGTCTCTGTGTCAGTTAAAGTACGAATTTTTCTAACAGCGTATGCTGCGGAGCTTAGTTTTTTTGACAATTTATCTATATGTGGCCCCCACTGAAGCTTAGCATCCAAAGTTAAGCCCAAGAATACTGTGGTATCTTCAGGATTCAATTCTTCGCCCTTTACCAACACTTTGGTTTCCACCTGTCTAACGTGGGGTAGCGTAAACTTAATACATTTGGTTTTTTTTCATTAAGAAGTAAGTTATTAACATTAAACCAATGAACTACCGTTGCGATCGCACTATTTACATCGTCAGTAGCCGGCTGCTGACGTTTAAGTTTAAACAAAAGTGAAGTGTCATCTGCAAATAACACTATATCATGACTATTTTTTATGAGGTAAGGCAAATCGTTAATATAAATAAGAAACAAAAAAGGGCCAAGAATCGAGCCCTGTGGGACTCCCATTGTTACTATAGATCCGGGAGATCTTTTTCCATTAACGTCAACGCTCTGAATTCTATTACTCAAGTACGAAGTAAGAAGATCCAGAGCGGTGCTTCGGATCCCATAATGGCGGAGTTTCCTGATTAATGTTTCATGAAGAACGCAATCGAATGCCTTAGACAAATCACAAAAAATCCCCAAGGCATCGCATTTATCTTCCCATGCATTGTAAATATGTCCTAAAAGTTCAACACCGGCATCGGTAGTTGAACGACCCCTTGTAACCCCGAACTGTTTGGTGTGTAATAATTTATGTTTGTTAAAAAATCTTTGTAATTGCTCTAGAATTAATTTCTCAAATATTTTACTAAAGGTAGGTAGTATTGAAATAGGTCTATAGTTAGTGGGGTCTGATGTACTACCTGATTTAAACAAAGGTATTACTTTACTATTTTTCATTAGGTCAGGAAACTCCCCACAGTCGATACAATTATTAAAGATAAGAGCTAAATTAGGTGCTACAATGTCAATAACAGATTTAGCAACTTCTACAGAATTACCCCACAAATCTGCAGTCTTTTTTACATTTAAAGTGTGAAAGGTTTTAATTATGTCTCTACAAGTAATATGCTCAAAATGAAATTCCGTATCGCAAATATTAACATGTTCCTTAAGTAAAGACTCAGCAACAGAAGGTGATGAGTTTAAGGATTTAGTAGTTGAAACAGGAATATCCGAAAAGAACTTTTCAAAGGCCGCGGCGACTTGTAAGTCTGATTTAATTATGTTGCCATTAACAGACAAGCTGTAGTCAGAATTTCGGTTACTAGACTTTCCCGTTTCACTATTAATAATGTTCCAAGTCGTTTTAATTACATTACTACTGTTTTTAATCTTCGCACTAAGATAACGCGACTTGGCTACGCAACAAACTTTTTTAAATAATTTTGAGTAATTTCTAACATATAAATTAAATTCAGCAGTATTTACAAAAGTCCTTTCATTGTATAACTCATAAAGGCGTGTTCTACTTCTATGAATACCAATGGTAGCCCAGTCACTAAAAGATGCGCTACGATTCACCGAGATAGTCTTGGGAATAAAGGTGGAATTAAATTCTTTACAGTACATATTAAAAAAGTCATCATATTGATGAGTACGCTCAGCATGACTAGACTCCACCGGTAATTTACTATTGAGTTTAACTTTAAAGGCTTCCAAACGATTTGCAGTTTTGGGGTTAACCGTGATATACTTCTTAGCCACTTTGCTGTTAATGTTCCGGATAGTAATTTTTTGCCCGCAATGATCAGAATCTAGTAAATTTATAATTTCTTTGTGGCTCGGTATAACATCAGTGTAAATATTATCAAGGCATGTGGCACTAGTAGGTGTTATTCTGGTGGGCTCCAAAAATAGGTTTACAAGATTGTAGGACTGAAACAGACTTATTATTTTACTGCAAGGACCTGAATTTTCTAATAAATTAACTTTAAAATCACCGCAAACAACAATGGATTTGTTTGAATTACAAATCTTGTGTAACACTTCATCCATTATCTTTTCAAAGCAGTCATACAATCCTGAAGGGGGTCTGTACACGCTTAATATAATAAATTGCTCCAATTCTATACAAGCTATTTCAACTGTCCGCTCAACAGATAGGCTCACAATATCCTAACGGTCTTTAAATTTAAGCTGGTTACTTACTAAGATTAATGAGCCACCATGTATAGCATTCACTCTGCTGAACGAACTACCAACCTGGTGATTATTAAAATTGAATAAGAACTGGTGGCTTTTTAGCCAATGTTCTGTTATACAAAGAATATCAATACTGTTAAAATTCAAAAATAAATCTACTTCTAAATCTTTGTTCATAAATCCTTGAATATTTTGATGCACCAGGTTGATACTATTTAGTGTTGAAGAACTTTCTTTTAATTTAGATTCACAATTCTGTACAATATTGCAAGAGGTTGCCTCTATTGTCTCAATTTCTAATTTAAATGACTGTAAATGTCAACATTTGATGCCAAATTATTGGCTGAATTATTTAATATGTCATTGCATTGCTCAATAGAAGCAATTTGTTTAGCCAAATTCTTGGCTGCAATAGAAAAGTAATATGATAGCGACACAGCTATCTGTCTTTTACAATACATAGAAAGATAGTATTTATCCATTAAAAATCTATCTTTTGTCAAATAAAAATGATTAGGAACTAACATAATTGTTAGTGTCAATTAAATGAAATGAATCATTATTACATGTCAATTTGTCGGACAACATTGATCCATCGAGTTAGTAAGCAATAAAATAACTTATTTCTAATGTTAGTAGCTGAAATACAATAGAGAAGACAGTAAATAGAGGACACGGAGTATTGTGAAAAAGACATCCCCAGATTAATGTTCAGTGATTGTCCTTCTCACAAAACTTTTAACAATCGGAGAGTCGATACTCTCCACTATAGTTTTTAGGATGTTGTTGCCACTCGCCCGCAACCTTGACAGCAGCGATGCAGTTTTCTTACGAATGACGGCGTGGAAGCCATCATTAAGCTTGATTATGGCAGCTAAGTATGTAAATTAAAGGGTCATTATTATATATTATACGTATATTATGGTTTTTAATCATTTATATTTTGTATGTGCATAAATTAAATAAATAAACTACTAATGACTATGCTATATAACTAACATATCTGTATTATTTCCCAAAAATATTTGGCAAGCTTTTGGTCTTGGAAAACAAACATAAACTCCCACTTGAAAACAGTAAAAACGAAATTCGAGTAATGTCTCCAGTTTCGCAATTGTCTTGTGTGAACATAAAACAAATATTTTTACATCCATTTCATTACCAAATGATTTAAAACCATCAGATAAAGATAAGTGCCAAACTATAACCGCCCACCAGATTCTGATTCTGAACAGTTATTCACTCTAGCTCTCACTAAGTTTATTTCACCAATGCAACTGAACGTGATCAACACATCTAAACCGCGTTCAGGAGCTGTCAATATCAATATTCCATAGAAAAGAACGATAGTGAGAGCTCTTTAATAGGGGGTTTATATTAATAAGTTGGACGCGATCAGTTTCATTGGTCGAATTGGCCCTAAGTGTCAATTTCACCAATGCACCTGAACGTGCATCAGCACATCTGAAACGCGTTCAAGATCTGTCAATGTCAATATTCCATAGAAAATAACATTACTGCATATTAGCTCTTAAACTGGGTGTAATAGCTAATCGCGTTTAGTTTTATTGGTGAAATTCGCCCTTATTGGAAATTGCACCAATGCAACTGATAACGCATTTCAGTGTCAATGTTCCTTATAAAATAAATATACTGACAGTTCTTAAACCGTGTTTAAAAGATGATCGCGTTTAGTTTCATTGGTGAAATACGCCTAAATCATAAACAAAACAAAAGAGCATAACCCTTTACTGCGGAGTATCAAGACATCAAAGACCGTTCCCATTTTTTGTCTCATAAATCTTGATTCGTCGTATCAAATGTTAGAATAGAATGAGGTCACGTTTAGCGACTGTTTTGAACAAGAACGTATTTTTTCAAGACCACTAATGGTACTTAACTTTGTCTATTTATTATGATTTATGTACGTTTTACACGTGTTCTGTTATGAGTTTCCCGCGCGGTTTCGTTTGCAAACTCTGGCGCCGGCTTTTTAGAGTTAACATATTCCGATAATATTCGTATTAATTTCGTTGTCTTACTACTTATCAGTATTTTTTTTAGTATTCCTACTCTGTAAGAAAGAGATGAAGGTATACGGGAGGTATAGCTCCATCTCTTTCTCAATGTGAAGCAATAATAAAAAAATAGTGCTATAAGAGATGGTGGTTGGCACCCTGGTCTTTTTACAGCCCTCAGTTCGGAAACTACCCACAGAAAACGACCTTTTTTTGATGGTGGGTAATCATCAAATGATCCGCTCTGGGTGGAGCTGAAGGGTGTTCCCTACACCCTACACCCTTCAGATCCGACGTCAACGAGTCTGTCACCCCTGGACCGATTTAAGCTGGAAGACTGAAGACTGTTTCGCAGAAAGATACCACCGCGTCCCATGACTCCTCGCTGCCGACCATCGTATTCCTAAACTTCTACCTCAACCATCCCACGTTAACTTGGATATTAGTGCCGTCTGATTAAAGCCTTACAAATTGATCTTCTTCTTCTTGACTGTTAGTGACTAACCTGGTGTCAGAGTTTTTATGCTCCCATGGGCCTCTGAGTCAGCTTCAAATACTTATGAGAAATATCTCTCAGATATGCTAGTTCCCTCACGATGTTTTACTTCACCGATTTTTAAGCAATTGATAATTATACAATACGCACATGAATCCGTAAAATCAGAGGTCTTGGGTTCCAACTCGAGATCTATGACTTGGCACTCCGTCGGTCACACCACTAGGCTGTCACTGCTGATGACATCGACAATTGATAACTATAGTAACGAAATAAAATTAAACCAAAATGCTTCTTCGTCTTTTCGAGTCGATGGCAAAGGTAAAAATATTGTAAATATTACTAGACGAGTTGGGCCCAGTAAGTCGCCACGCCAATCGCGACTAAGTCCTCAATAGCTCATACACTCAAAGGACATTGTAAAAATGGCCTATGAATCAACACGCGTGAAACCTTTACAGTAATTACTATTACTACTATACTATTTATAATTTACATTATAATTATTTTAATATAAGTACGGACACTCCATAATTTCGAATACATTTTAAAAAGTAATTCACTGTATTGTACCTCATACAGTCAAGTTTTTGTGCGTATTATAATGTGCACCGTAATTACAAAACTCGGTATTCTCAACGCTTGATCTAAGAATACTGAATGCACCTGGTGATACTTAAATTCGCCAATAAACGCTAAGTTATTCCCGTAAGTATTTATCTATTGACCTAATTATAACCTCAAAATCCACAAGAGTTTTGATTTTTTTAGAATTCTTAGAAGTGTCTATAGCCCATTTATTCACTTCCCTGTTGGTTCTTAGGTTAACCATGTATGGACGCCGAACAATTCTAGTCCTTACAAAAAGACAAACAACTTTTAATTTTATGTATTATTTTTGAATGCGGATCTGATTAATCTAAATGTGTCAAATTTAGACGTGTACAAATGCATTTGTTGTGTATCTAGCTTTGCGATGTGTCCTAATTATATAATAATGAAGACGCTGTGACGCATGCGTTTTTTAGGTCATATTAGGCAAGTTTTTCAAAGCGGCGTCTTTTGTGAGCACTTATCGTTATGTTTTTGTGATAGGGAACTAATTTTATGGTCATGCTTTTAATTTGACTAGCATGTGTCTGATATTAAGTATCAAAGTTTGAACGTTTAGATTATTTATAATATCTTTGTTCATTTTTTTTACTAAGTAATAACAGCTGCACGGATCAAGCCCTTAGCTTAAGCTACGCTTGCCACGGTTGGTGTGTGGATGGGTGATCTTTACATATCGAGACTCCTCCGTGCCTCGGAAACCACGTAAAGCCGTTGGTCCCGGCTGTCATTTATTTATTTAAACTTCTCGCACACAATAAAGGTACAAAGGCGGACTAAATGCCTTAGGCATTCTCCACCAGTAAATCAAGGGTGGTGAAGAGATTCGTGGATCGTTGACTGTCGTTACGGGTAGTCCGAAGCCCGAATGTCTGACAGCCAGTCTTACCAAGGGGTATCGTATTACCCAGTTACTGAATGGGATGTGGTGGTCTGATAGGCAATCGTTATATATAAAATACTAGTATTCATCTGCATCTGGTTAGACTGGAAGCCGACCCCAACATAGTTGGGAAAAGGCTAAGCAGATTGATCTTTGTTTATAAAGATAATATTAACAATAATGAAGTAAGAGTCATCGCAGTTTTTTTGGAATTGACTTATCCTAACAGACTGCTGCATGATTAGTCATGGTGTAGCTCAACTCTATTTTAGGGAGCTCAACAATAACATGATAAATAGAACTTAAAAAAGAGGCTACATATCTTTATCTTGTTCTTGATGAAGTTTCTAACTCTCAAAATAAAATTCTAACGAAATAACACAAAACACAACCACGCTTGTCAAACGAAACGTTGAAGAAACTAATCGTTTTATTGAATTGTATATAAAATCAATTGCTGCTCTTTGTTTAAAGTTTATCAAAAAGAAAGTTTTAAACAAGAACGAAGTGGACCTCAAGAAGAAACCCACTCAAATTCTTAGCAAAGAGTCCCAAACCACGGTTTGGTGTCTTACTTTAGTGGTATGGTGCAATTCAAGAGACCAACACTCCAAGCTTATACCGGTTTCTGTCTGATCAGACCAGATCAGATTAGGAGCTCGTGGCTAAGTAATGACAGCCGCACGGATCGATCCATGAGGTTAAGCTACGCTTGCCGGGGTTGGTCCGTGGATGGGTAACCATCTTTACATTTCGAGACTCCTCCGTGCCTCGGAAAGCACGTTAAGCCGTTGGTCCCGGTTTTCATACGTGGGTCTTTGACAGTACGGGTAGTCTGAAGCCCGAAAGTGTGACAGCCAGTCTTACCAAGGGGTATCGTTATACCCAGTTACTGACAGAGTTGTGGAGTTCAGATAGGCAGTCGCTCCATGTAAAATACTGGTATTCAGCTGCATCCGGTTAGACTGTAAACCGACCCCAACATCGTTGGGAAAGGCTCGGCAGATTGATTTATATGGTCTGATCAGACCATGTCCTCTCGCTGGAGTGTCTTAAGTTCCTAATCACTTGCACCTTTGATGACACAACAAATTCCACGTATGCCGCAAACACCATAAAATCAAAACAAAGTACTGTCGACACGAAAAGGAGACCAGATATTTTTCTAGACTATGGTATGCCTCAAGACTTTTGCCTCTTGAAAACATGTGAGGTTGATGGGAATGGTATGGAGCCATCAACGCGGTGTGGTGACTGAGCAACTAAAGGCTAACTGACAAAAATATATTATAAACAGAAGTAGGCGAGGTCTATCAGCCTAAGTATAGCAAACAGAAGTAGACGAAGTCACTTCATCCAACAACTGATATCAGATGAAAATTTGAATGTACTGGGAAATATGTCTTTGTGAAAAACTGCGATATTGTATTCTTTTGCTATAATGACGATGAACGTTGAATGGCCAAGAGGCCTATGTCCAGCAGTGGATTACTATAGGCTGATGATGATGATGAAGTAACGATGTTTTTTTTTTTTTTGAAAACGCCATCTCGCAGTTCAACCAAAGGGTTGTCTACTGCTTAACCGGGCTTGCTTGTGGCTGCCACAAAAGAATTGTAGCCTCCAGCCAGGGCTTAATATAAACTAAAACTAACTTACAAAACTAAACGACTACACGCTAAGGGCACCCCCTGCGGGGTTCGGACCTCGGCTTAGGGCGTCGCTGGGGGGGACAGCAAGGGACAGCTGGATCGGGGGTATTCAAAGCTACTGGCTCAGCGACAACGCGGGCTGGCTCGAGCAAGGGTCGGGGGGATGGGAATGGACAGGGTCGTCGCGACGGGCCTCGACGGCGAGGACGCAACGACGGAAATCTGTATTTGTGTGCTTATCTGATAGTGCTAGTAGCCGGGTTGCTCTCCTGGAGGAGAGTGGTGGCATCGTCGGGGGATGTAACGATGTACCTCGATCAGTCACTTATACAGTGTGTTAGGTTAAACAAGGTACATACTTCCAGGTTGTATAGTACTCATGGAAATCAACAACTTTGTCTGAATTATTATGAAAAAAAAATATCGGCTGTTCCATACAGTTTCACGAAATATGCGAACATAAATGTACTGAACAGCTGATGTTTTTTCATGATTTCAGGTATAGTTTCATAGTCAAAGTTGTTCACTTTCATGAGTATGTCCCTCGTTTAACCTAACACACTGTTAACCAAGCATCGATGTCATAGACCAACATTTTGCTGATGACACAAGCCAAACTATCCCTAAACTACAACCGCAGAAATCGACTCCCTTAGACCAATAGTAAACAGTTGAAAGTTTGTAGCTATGTGCTCATTGTTGAGACAGGTAGCGGTCCAAGTTTTTCTGCGTCGACTGTACGTGGGAGCGGGACTTGGTCTCAATTTGTTAAGTTCAAGATGTGGCCATTAAGCATTCAACCAGTACCTCCTTTAGTTTGCACTGTGGATGATGAGAGGGAAGAATTGGGGTTGCTGACTTTTTGTGGCAGGATAGAAATTGTCGACAATATGCATTGTTATCTAAAACAATTTTGTACGTCTTTTCTTTGTACAAAAGTTGGTATTAAAATTGGTAGATATTTAACCCCTCTAATAAGTATGTACAGAGGCCAGCACATCAAGTTACCACAATCTGTCAAATTTCTTTGATAGTATTTCAACTTTATTGCAAAGACAAGGTTTATTTTTAATTGAGAAAATTTGACAGTTAGGGATAGGTCGATGTGCTGGCGTCTGTACCTAATAGGTTCATAAGAAAAAATCTATCGAAACGACAGTAAATATGACCGTAAAAATCGTTGCGCTCTTATAAGCAAACGGTTTCTAATAAGCGAACATCTAACGGGTTAACTCGCAGAATAAAACCTGATTCTAGAAGCGTGCATAATTTATGTGCATAACGACCTAATAGCAATATTGGAATCTCTTGTTAACAAACCTTTGTATAATATCTATGCCGAATGATTAATATTTGGATTGCCAAAAGTATCACGACTTTTACAAAATTATTTTATATATAACCAGCCCATAATGTTTCCATTGCTGCGATATACACCAGAATATAATTAATATTAAAAGTAAGATTAAAAAAGAAATCAAGACCTGTGCGTGGCCGAAAAGTCTCCTATCTCAGCATAATTAATGCTACGAAATTTAGGAAATAAATAAATACCGCAGCGCTGATAACGATTTTATAAACACAATTATGAGATAGATGAACTGATCATAACAACATCTGAAGAAACGAAACATAGATAACTATTACTACAAACTATCAAAAGGAATATTGCCTTCTCGACTCAAAATAAACAGTGCCTTGAATTAACTGTCTCATCGCTCCCTTTGTGTAGTTGATAGAGGAGAAAAGAAAAGAAATTGATAACTCACAAACTATAAGGTACCTCCAATACTCTTGTTATTTTATCAAGTTCATTGTTGTCTATAGTGGCGTGAAATATAAATTGAAGTAATGATAGTTGTATACGTCTTTTTGTTTGAGAACGGCTTTCTTTGGTAAAAGAATCGCTGTGTTTTTCTCATTTTTATGTTGACTGACTTTTTATTTAGAATTTTTTTCTTGTTAAAAAAGTATAACCTAACATCATGTCTGTGATCCCGAAGGGTTTAGCAGAGGAGTACCTACATGGCTGTAGAAAGTAACTTTGATTTCGGAGGACGGTGATTTCTGTTTTGTATTATCATTTTTTGCCACAGATCTGCGAATTTAAAGTTATTTTGCAATTTTTTTTTGGAAATTGGTTATGTTTTTTGAAAAAGCTTTGATTTTTACATGTTAGTTATAGTACAGACGCCAGCACATCAAGCTATCCCTAACTGTCAAATTTTCTCAATTAAAAATGTACCTTATGTTTTTGCAATAAAGTTGAAATACTATCAAAGAAATTTGACAGATTGTGGTAACTTGATGTGCTGGCCTCTGTACCTACCTATCCATCAGTACCCACGCCATTTTTTCAAAAATCATCAAGCTAAACAAAGTGGATTAAATACTATTATCAAAAACTACCCAAGTAAGATTAGCAAAATCTAAATGGGCCTCAATTGGAGATGAATGCCTGTGGCCCAGCAGTGGGAACATTAAAGGCTGATTATGATATGGGCCCATTGCTCAAGCTCCACTATCAAAAGATTTTTAAAATCGGTGAACAATAGACGAAAATATCCATGAACAGACATAAAAAAATAACGCAGAACCTCCTTTTTGAAAGTCAATATTTCTATTTATAGATCCTTTTTTCTCAGAAAAGAAAAAAAACGAAACCAAAGACTAAAATCCACAACAGTGTTGAGTGATATGGGTAACTGATCCAGGGAATCGCCGGGCCCAGATTGTATGTAATACTGTCCCATTCATCGCAAGCCACAAATAAGAGGCGGGTCTTACTGGAGAGGGAAAATTGGATTTTCTTTGAGATTTGCACTATAAAATTGAACTAGCCCTTATACCCTGTATATGTTTAATAAAAAATAAAAAAAAAACATTTATTTCAGGCCAGAGACCCATATAAAACAACAACAGATAGAAATACAAAGACACCAGAATTACACTATACTTACAGAAAAATAAAACAAAATAATAATTAAAGCAAGTCAGAATTAAAATCGATTTAAAAAAAATAATAAAATGTCAAAATAAATAATAATGCATGTTCATAAAATTTTAAAATTAATACAAAGAATCAAATCCATTAAATTAAGCCTTATTAGAAAACATACAATATAATATTACATTAAACTAATTTTACAGGCGTCAATCAAGCACCAACAATATGCCTACTACAACAATGCCCAACGTAAGGGCAATCCAGTCGCTGAGCAACCATCGCCAGGACAGTGTTGGAGCTAGCCCGCACCCTGCGCACCAAGGACGCGCACCGCTTGCGCATGGTGGCGTGGAAACAGTCGGTGCGCGCTTCCGCAAACATGCCCGAGGCGCTGCAGAAGCGGGGCAGCCCCAACACTGCCCTGAACGCGTTGTTGTATTGGACACGAAGGGCACTGTAAGCAGCTTGTGAGTAAGATGCCCATAGGCTGCACGTGTATAAGGAGGTGCAGAAAGCTTTAAAAAGTGTGATTTTAACCTGATTTGAACAACGTGCAAACCTACGGGCTATCATATTTGCTCTCTTAGACAGTGCCCTCCGCTCCCGTTCCATGTCGGCATGGTCTTTCAGGTTAGCTGTAACCCAGTGCCCCAAGTATTTAAATTGGTCCACCCTTTCTAACGGTACACCATTCAAGCGAACAGGGGGTACATGCTGTGGGCATTTCCCGCCTCCCTGAAATACCATGAATTGGCTTTTTGCGACATTATACATAAGGCCATGACTGCCTGCGTAATCCTCACAGATTTTCAGCAGCTTGCGTAATCCACAAACCGACGCGCTCAGCACCACCATGTCATCTGCATAACTCAGATTGTTTACACATACATCGTCAACATGGCAGCCCACATGCCGACTACTGAGCGCGCCGATGAGTGCATCCATGTAGAGATTGAAAAGTGTGGGAGAGGTTAACCCACCTTGTCTCACCCCACATTCAAGCCTGTACGGCTCCGATAATGCACCCGCCCATCTGACATTGTTAACCTGGTGTTCGTACCAAAACTTGAAGATGTTAACAAGTTCAGGCGGCATGTTTATGCCCTCAAGCTTTTGCCACAACACGTCATACGACACCAGGTCAAAGGCCTTGGACAGGTCGAGGAAGCACGCGTACACCGGTGTATTACGATCCGTGTAGTATCTGACGGTATGCTTGAGACACAGTATTGCACTATCTGTAGATAATCTAGGTCTAAACCCAAACTGATTATCATGCAGTGACACGAGTTTATTTAACCGTGTATCAAGCAAACCGTCAAACACCTTTGCAATAACAGTAGCAAGAGAGATAGGCCTGTAGTTAGTTTTATCAGCTAGATCACCAGTTTTATTCTTCACCACAGGCACTACTACCGTTCTCATGAAGTCGCAAGGCAGGTATGAATGGCTCAGACATAGTGAGTAGAACATAGCCAAAACCCTAGACAAATGTGGGCCGGCACACTGTAAGTGTTCAATACTTAGGCCGACATGGCCAGGAGATTTGCCTCTGGTCATACACTTTATGATTTTCCTCACCTCACTGGCCAAAATCTTCGTCTCCATTGCTCCCGTTAGCTCATCAGCATTGACCTCCGCAATCTGCCTTCCTAATTGCGTGATATAGTTTGTGTGACTGAGAAGGAGCAATAATGACGAAGGTAGATAAGTGTTTTCAAATATTTCAAATTAATACAAGGCTTACAATCGCCCGCAAAATATGTCGACAAATTATACACATAAACCTTCCTCTTGAATCGTTATATCTATTAAAAAAAACCGCATCAAAATCCGTTGCGTAGTTTTAAAGATTTAAGCATACATAGGGATATAGGGACAGAGAAAGCGACTTTGTTTTATACTATGTAGTGACTAGCTTTTGCCATACATTTTTTCAAGATTCTAATTGCAAGTGCTATTTCTATTCTGTGTGGTAAATGTCATACAGATTCGTTTAGTAATTTTTGCGTAAAAGAGTAACAAGCATCCATACATCCTCACAAACTTATATGTTCATAATAAATATTAGTAGGATTAGAACATTCCAATTTTTTTTTTTCATGATTTTTCTTAACACTTTGTCGGCGAAATTAATAAAATGTATGTATTTGTACATCCATGACAAATTATAGCATTCTAGGGCTAAGAGTCTCGGAGCTAAGCTGCGGACGGACAGACGGACATGACGAAACTGTAAGTGTTCCTTGTGGACTACTAAACCCTAAGAAGGGAAAAGCTCTTGAGCATACAAAAATTCGCCATCATTTCTGTCTGTGGAAAAAGTACCCAAAAAGCTGGCCAGCGATGCCCGTTTATGGAGTTATCCAAAATGACATACTTTATCACGAGGCGTCAGGCGCACTGGAACTCGGAAGCTTTACGTCCTAACACTAATGTTATAAAAGTTTTATGTCAGTCTGTCCATATTTAATACAGTTAAAAATTGCGCTTTTGATTAATGTGATTTTTACGGCTTTTGTTACGTATTTTACGACTGTGATATACTGGAATCGTAAAATGGTCATAATTTTTGGTTTTAGCATAAAGGGAAATTGAATTCAAAAGTTGTTTAGGCAGATTCTTCCCAACCACATCATCATCATCTGCCTAGCCTTTTCCTAACTTTGTTGGGGTCGGCTTCCAGTCTAGCCGGATGCAGCTGAATACCAGTATTTTACATGGAGCGACTGTTTATCTGACCTCCAGAACCCAGTAACTGGGCAATACGATACCCCTTGGTAAGACTGGCTGTCAGATTTTCGGGCTTCTGATGACCCCTAACGACTGTCAAAGTTACTTTCCCAACAACATCAATAAAAAATAATTTTGATCCAGCAAAATCTTCATCATTTTCATCATGTTATCATCCACCGCCTGACTTCCCCCACTCCTGCACAAAGACCTCTCTTTCCACGTGCCAATCCTCACGTTATTGGTTTTCCGATACCGCAAACCTTTGTACAGTCGCCAGCACATCAAGTTACCACAAACAGACAAATTTTCGCAATCGATTTTTAACCCAGCCGTCAACGTTTTAAGGTTTAAAATCATTATGTGTTTGGTCGAAATAAATTATTGATTAATTTTTTTTTTGCGTGCCACGTAGCTTAGCTCTGCTAATTAATAAAATAAACAAACGATTAAAAATGCTCCAACAACAAAATCTTTGCAGCCCGGTCAACTAATAGACAAACAGGCAAACCTAATCACATAAACCTTTTTTAACAAGCATCTTTTTTTTTTAATTTACAAAAAGCCAACGCCCCTCGCTATACGTCCACAGCGTACTCATTTCGAATTTCAAACTTTGTTTTATCATACCGTGGCAAAATTTCATAATTAATTTTCGGGTTTTGATATTCGTTATAAAATGTAAAGCCGTTTATGTACGGGTTTAACAACGCCCACTCTTAGTTTAATAAAAATAATATATAAAAAAAACGTTTGTAAGACTGTACCTACATTATTTTAACCAACAGTAGTAAATTTTCTCATACTTGATAAAAATTATATGTACGTAATAACCATGTATACCTAATTAAATAAATACAAGGTGTTTATTTTTTTCAGACCCTAGAACTCTAGGGTAGGAATGAGACCATGTCAAAAAATCAACATAAAGCATTTAATTTTAGGGTATATCACTCATTCATCAGTTCATTGATGCGATAGGAAAGTAACAAACCCACGCACTTTACAAATTTTACGAAAGTTTAAACACACGGCCCATTTATTATTATTTATTTATATTATTCAAGTAAAGTTTTTTGGTTACGAATTCTCTGTGAAAGACCACTGAGCGAAAATACACTGCATTATTATGTCTTACTATCGCGTAATATTCGTATACATTATGTGCCAAAGGAAATCATTTTCAGAAAATGTATACAGCCTGAATGATAATTTTTTAGGCCATTACTGAAGGCGCGCCAACGAAAAAAAAAACGTACGGTTAGAACTAGCTATAGCTATTGCCAAACGTGGAGCAATAGTTATTATGGCACAAAAGTTGTAGGATTACTAAGTCAAGTTAAGTATACAAGTTCAGAAGTCAATAAGTGTATGAAAATGACAAACCAGTAGTAGAAGTAGTATCACATGGCTGTGAACAATCCTACAAATTTTGTTCCATATTAACTATTTTTTTTCTTAGCCGGCACTTATAGAAAAGGCCGAAAAATGGATGGGGCCTGAATGTTCTCCTTAAATTAAAGTATCATAACCTTATAGACCCTTCATTCACGACTATCACTAAAAGCCAATTCCACGAATAAAATTGAACACGATCAGCCCACCCAAACCGCATTTAAAGACCAGTCAGTTTCAATATTCCACAGACAATAATATAACAGCTACCTGAGGGTGGTTGCAGAACACCTGGAGAGTCCTATATGGAGGCATTGGATCCGCCTACATATAGAATAATTTTAGTGGTATTTTAGTTAGTTTGTTTTATTATTTTGTGTTTTACTAACTTAGTTCTTAAGTGCCCGTGTAATACTAACACTCTATGGACTATCTTGGTCTGAAATAAACTTTATTATTATTATTATTATTAATAATGACACTGACAGCTCTTAAACAGGGTTTATGCAGCCCTAAGCCGACAAACACCAAAAACATGATATTTCATAAACATATGCGTCACAAACTTAAAGTGAAATTACACTTGCCTAAATTCTCATAAATTGGAACCGAATTATACAAATTGTATAAACAATAATTCAGAAACATGTGTTACGTAGGAAGCACGGTTTAATTAAGTAATAACGCCTGATTTAACATCTAGGTTTCGGCCACATTAGCAGTAGAACTGGGTTAGTGAGAATCTGCGATACACAGGCGGTTGGCTCGGAATCCTAAACTGCAACGAAGTTTGCCGGAGTTTCGTATATTGATATCATGTTGAGTAGGTAAATAAGTTAGTATCATGCTCGTTTCGTGTACGGAATAGAATACAAACTTCTCCTCTAGTCTACTATTCTTGGCTGCCTATTTCAATCGGTACTATAAGTAAGTGCTCGTGGCTAAGAACCTAACAGCCGCACAGGTCGATCCATCAGGTTAAGCTATGCTTACCAGAGTTTGTCGTGAATGGGTGACCATCTTTACATACCGAGACTCCTCGGTGCCTCGAAAAACTCGAAAACATCAAATCTATACTAATATTATAAAGCTGAATAGTTTGTTTGTTTGAACGCGTTTATCTCTGGAACTACTGGTCTGAATTGAAAAATTCTTTTTGTGTTGTATAGTCCATTTATCAAGAAAGGCTATAGGCTTTGTAACATCTCGCTACGACTAATAGGAGCCTAGCAGTGGGTGAAACCGTGCGGGAGCAGCTAGTCCATAATAAAACTCGGGGTTATATGAGGAAAAACAATGCTAGGCTGTTCTATCACGTCTTTACTTTAAGTAGTTCGTTCTAAATCAAACATTTTCGAACTCTCGAACATTTCAGTCGCATGAGCAGTAAATACTTTTCATAAACAACGTGTTTAACAAACTAAACAGCCGTGTGTATCAGAGGGTGTGAACCCGGAATTAGGTGCAAATTCAGTTTTGAATCAATATTACTGAGTATCTAACTAGTAACATTGTACTAATGAGACATAGTATTTATCATACTGATATGTACTGTAAGCTCCCACGGAGCTTATGGAACCGGGTATTATAAATCAAACAAGCAGTTTGATTAACTGAATAATCATTTTGAGTTCAATCGTTTCGTACTCAAAGGGTAAAATGAGACGACATGAAAAAAAAAAAGAAAAATTGATCACGAAAAAATAAACTAGACGCATTAACAATCTTTCCATAAACCGGGCTAAAATCCAGACTCCGGGCTGCTACAGAGAAATTTCAGATCGAAAAACCCAATAACACTGTCCGACTCGAGAATTGAAGTCAGGACCTCATGCTCAGTAGCGCTTGCGCTTGCGCTTTACTCCATCGCCATTTACAAGGCAAAATACTACGTTAACCCAGTTACCCTGCGTGAGATAGTCAGTAATACCTGGCAGGCGTTGCGGACCTTCAATGAGGAGCTGGGTTGAACGAGAATAGTCGATTTTCTCCCTCGTACGCAAAATGCCTGCATTGACGTGGAGTTGCGGACACCAACCCAAATTCAATATTCCTTATTAGGTTTAAAGAAACTTTATCTATACTAATATTATAAAGACGAAAACTTTGTTTGTTTGTTTGTTTGGTTGTAATGAATAGGCTCAAAAACTACTGGACCGATTTTAAAAATTCTTTCACCGTTGGAAAGCTTAGTTTTCTAGGAGTAACATAGGCTACTTTTTATCCCGGGAAAAATAACGGGTCCCACGGGAAAGACCACGGGAGCGAAGCCGCGGGCAAAATGCTAGTTCTAAATAAAGATATGTCACTTACCTCAGAATAATACTTACTTAAACATACAAGAAATTACATAAAGTTCCTCGTCTTCAGTTACAAACTACATACATTTATTTCTCCAAAAGTGATCGATCCGCAACTGTACAATGTGTTAGGTTAAACTAGGGATATACTTTCAGCGGTTACTAGACTCATGAAAATTAATAACTTTGACTATGGAGCTATACCTGAAATCACGGAAAAAAAAAATAAGCGGTTCAGTACTTACATTTATGTTCGCATCATTCGTCAAAATGTATGGAACAGCAGATTTTTTTTCATATTTCGGAGTTGGTCCCATGGATAAAGTTGTTGATTTTCATGAGTACTATACAACCTGAAATTATGTTTAACCTACAGACTGTATACTGAACGCTACAGTGTAGATGTAACAAAAAGCTTATAATGTTCCTCAAGAATTGAGTAATCAAAATATGCAAAAAGATTTTTTCTAATTCGTCTGGCAGCTCCAGAGATTAACGCGTCAAAACTATCAACTCTGCAGTTTTATTTTATTAGTGTTGATAGAACTAAATATGTAACAGGGAGATAAAAAATAGGAAGTTCATGTAATTTATGACAAAACAATAAAATATTTTTTTATCAATATCCAATGATATTATGAATATTATTACAACAAGGAGACCACACACTTCTTAGAGCCCATTAGTCAAATAAATATTGATAGGTTAAAATAAATCGCAAACAAACAACAAACAAACTAAATAATAAAATCAATTCGCCTACTTTTTGTAGTTATTTCATCCTAATAGTATTGCTTATTCAATTTAATTTCATTGATGCGAACGTTATGATCTGTGACCCCGGCAAATGATCGCTGCGTTCTAAGATGCTATTTTCTAATATTTTAATAAATCCGTAAATAATATCGTTTTATGGAAACATAATGTCTTCATGAAACGAAAATGTGAAAACGTATTTATTTGTGTTAAATTCCAACCACAAGTAGTAGGTACTAGTCCATAGATGACAAAATTATAAAACGAAAATTACAAACACGATTGATTTCAAAATAAATTCAGTAATAGTAAACACTGTTTTTACAACGTTGCCTTGACCCGACAGGAGCGGCAACGATGCGCACAGGCGCCAAGTTCATTGAATCATTTTTCTAGTGGTCTTATTCTACAGAATGTTTAAATCGCTGAAAATTAAAACTCTACTTTTTTGACTTAATGAATGGACTGATTTTGTTTATTTTTTGTGTATCGTCAGAAAAGACCATGACAAACTAAGCATGAGGTTACATTTATTGCTAATATGTGATCTCCATTTTAGTCGTTACGGGTCGTCAGAATCAGAAGCCCGAAAATCTAACAACCAATCTTACCAAGAGGTATCGTTTTGCCCAGTTACTGGGTTGTGGAGGTCAGATAGGCAGTCGCTCCATGTAAAATATTGGTATTCAGCTGCACCCGGTTAGACTGGAAGTCGACCCCAACATAGTTGGGAAAAGGCTAGGCAGATGATGATGTGATCTTCATATTGTATGTCATGTGTAGTGTGATTTGTGAATGAAAAACATTAGATTACTTATTATACAATTTATCTAATGTTTTTCATTCATTAACAATGTATCCAATGCTATTATTATTCGATGAAGGCACGTAATAGGCAAACAGATAAATGTTACTCGGAAAGATAAGAAATGTTTATAATTATTTATTTCTAGGACCATTAAAATACTTCATTCATTAGTTTATCGTGTGGAAACATCATAGATGATGACATTGAATCGGATAGAGGTCAGTGACCTTGATAAGACGGCCATCTTCGATTTCAGCGTCAACTAATTGGCATACCTACTGCTTATCGTATTTCGTGGCCCCTAAATGTAATTTAGGTTTAGGGAAACATCGTAAGGAAACCGGCATGTCTGAGAGATATTTCTCAACAGTATGTGAAGCTAAGTCTGAGGCCCATGGGCAGCTTAAGAACTCTCATACCAGGTTAGTCACTAACCACACGAAAAGAAGAAGAAGAAGAATGTAATTTTGTTTGGCAAGGCAGAAAACATAATTATCTAAAAAGGTTGCATGCGTTTGTGCAAGACTTGTTTACCAATACTTACCCATAAAAATTCTGACACCAGGTTAGTCACTAACCACACGAAAAGAAGACGAATAAGTACCTATATTATTTCTAAGATTTATAAGTAGACCTACTGTATTTAACCGATTTGTATTTTGAATAAACATTTATTTTATTGTTAGCTGACACCCCACGACAATTTTGCGTATTGATCGTATTTCATTCAACTGTCAAAAAATTTAAACACGATTATTTAGATATATTACCTACAGATATTTAAGTAGTCATTTTGCTAAACAATTAATTTCCTTGGCTTTGCCTAGGTATGTAAATCTTATATATAAAATTCTCCTGTCACATGGTTACCATACTCCTTCGGCTTGACCGATTTTTATGAAATTTTATATGCATATTCAGTATAGGTCTGAAAATCGGCTACTATCTATTTTTCATACCCCAAGTGATTAGTAGAGACAGGGTAGGGTAGGTAGGTAGGGTAGGTTGGTTAGGTATCATAGTTAAGACAGGACAATGTCTGTCGGGTCATAGTAGTGTTATAAACTTATTATGAAATGCTTAAAGACATTAATTACATCGATCACTGTCATCATTATCTGCCTAGCCTTTTCCCAACTATGTTGAGGTCGGCTTCCAGTCTAACCGGATGCAGCTGAATACCAGTATTTGACATGGAGCGACTGCCTGTCTGACCTCCACAACCCAGTAACTGGGCAATACGTTACTCCTTGGTAACACTGGTCAGATTCTCGGGTTTCTGACGACCCGCAACGACTGTCAAAGATGCACAAATTACAGCCCGGACCAACGTGCTTTCCGAGGCACGAAGGAGTCTCTGTGTGTAAAAATGGTCACCCATTAACGGCCAACCCCGACAAGCGTAGCTTAACCTGATGGATCGACCTGTGCGGCTGTTAGTACTTAGCCACAAGCTACTCGACCAATATCATCTATTTGAATTATCTAGTCACAATATTTATCTAACAATTTTAAAACTAAAACAAAGCCTAGAAGAAAAGTAAGAACATCATCAATAAGGAGGTTTTAACACGAAATAAGGTTTAAAACCTTATCTGACAATATTCAACACAATTTACTATGATAAAATCTGAATTTCCTCGTCTTGTTAGTCACTGTTACTTATGTAGAGTCATCAGCTCATCAAGTTACCACAAACTGCCGAACATTCTCAATCGATTTTGAACTTAATAATGAACACGTTAAGGTTTAAAGTCATTTGGAGAAATTTGTCAATTTGGTATAACTTGATGCGCTGGCGATTAAACGTATATAATTGTTTTGGGGGCAAAAAAACTCCGACCCCATTGATGGTGTGAAGACAGACATAAATATTGTAGCTAATAGAACAGTTTATGCAAATAAGTTTTAGGAAATGGTTGAATATCCCTTCGCACGCGTTTACGACATCGACACATAATCATTGACGTGGTTTGACGACATGGTTGGCGCAGTGGTTGAGCGATTGACTGCCGCGCACTATGTCGCGGGTTCGATTCCCGCACGGAACAAATATTTGTACGACCTGCAAGTATTTGTTACGAGTCTGGGTGTTTTTCTATCTATAATATGTATGTATTTACAAAAAAAAAATGTATATAAGTAGTTTATCAGCCATCTCGTTACCATAACACAAGCATTAGGTTGCTTAGCTTGGGACGATATGGCGTTGTGTGAAATGTCCAAGGATATTATTATTAAATAACACTATAGCATTATTTATTGTTTCAGGAAAGTTGTCAGTGTATTTTTGGTATTAACACAATTGGGATTTTGCTGTGTATACTTTTTGTTTGTTGCCACTAACCTTCAAGACACACTGCATTTTTTTCATATAAATTTAAGTGTACATGTGTACTTGGCTTTATTATTTCCGCCAATACTTGCCCTGGCTATGGTGAAGAACTTAAAGTACCTGACACCAGTGTCTCTGATCGCCTCTATAATGACTGCTTGGGGCCTTGTGATAACATTTTACTATATACTTCAAGATTTGCCGCCCACCAATAGTGTGAAAGCATTTTCTAGCTGGCATCAATTACCTTTATTTTTTGGTACGGCTATTTATGCATTTGAAGGCATAGGAGTGGTGAGTTTAATTTTATATTAATGTATGTATTATTTGTATACCCTGTAGTGTCTGTTTGTAATTGCCATGCTTTACGCCACCATATTATATTAATTATGTATTTTACTCATTAGTATGCTAGCTTTGAATGCTCCGATTTCTCGGCAGTGTAGGTAGGTTGCAGTCAAATCAGAGAAGTAATCAATGGCTTACGATCGGAGAAAAACAGCTTAGCTGCTTAAGTACCCGTATGTTTTCAATTTGATCAAGCCCGCCAGCCCTCAGTGTTGGTGATATGTATGTTACCAAATAGGTAAATTGACTAGAGCTTAGCACTAAGCACTCTACTGGAGCGCTCTGTGGCTAATCGATTCGAGATGGCTATTGAAACTAGAGACAGCATTCGAGTTTTCTGAAGATACACAGCTTAAAGTAGAACAACTGTATAGGACCACGCGATCAATAGCAGTTGTGTGTCGTTATCCGTCTGCTATTTCTTCATTAAATGTTAGGTACGTGAAAATATTCTCCACATTTACATAAGATTGCGAAGACAGAGCTGGAGACCTTCATTAAAATGAGTACCTACATTCCAAGAAGTTCAAAATTTCGTGAAACAGGTCACAATTTCGTCGGGACGCTATTAAAGCTTGCAAGTCCAAATGTCCCCATTGGTATTGTTCGTAGAGTCGTTGAGCTCTTCATGTACTGAGTTAAGATACAAGGTTACTCACAAATGCTTACACTGACTGAAGACTTGGACAAGTCCACTCAAACATGTATTGTGTGGTTCTTTCCTTAAAAGACCATTTCAGACAAGGATATACTTACATGGTCCTCGCAAGATCTGACCAAGACTTGCGAGGAGACTGTGGCCTCTCAGTTTGTTTCGGCTTTTCTTCTCCGAGTTGGCAGTTAGGAAACATCGACTCAATCTAGCTTAATTAAAAATATATTGTTTAATTTGACGTTCCGATATCCTATTTACAGAATAAACAATTTTATTTCAAGTAATGTGGACATGGATACATCGCTAATCGTACATCCAGAGCTAATCGTGGTCCAAAATGTTTGCTAAATGCCAAATATACAAGTGCTGATGTTGAAAAAAGGCAAAAGTAACGGTGTTATTATAGTACTTACCTACAATACCTACATAGCATAGCTATAGTGCATTTTTCTTTAGTTGTCTTATTTGGTAAACAAATGTCGCGACTAATATTAAGATTTCTAGGTAATGTATGTGTCTCTGAAGCATTTTTTTTAAATAATTCATGCCTTAAGTGTATTATTCAAAGTTCAAGACGTTTATGCTTAACTCAAAGTGTTTGATTGATACGAAAAATCAGAATTTTCGTCCCGTGTTTGTTTACCAAATTGGACACTGTAAAAGAAATACACTATATAACTATGTATTTCCGTTCCGTTACTCTCGTAGATCAATCTTGCCTTGTTAGAGGCATACATAAACCCACAATAAGACCTGAGCATTTTTGCTCTGTTGGTACCAATGGCGCTATGTATAGGTAATTTTTTAAGTAAATAGTTAGCTAATACTATACTATTCAGCTATCTGAATTCCCTACAATTAACCACGAGAAACAGGTTACTAATAATGGTATCTATACTTTAAATAGCTTGTTTAAAACCTGTGTTTTTTGTTAGGTCAATGATATTTAAAACCGGATTTTGAATGACATCACAAACTTTGACCGTGATTCGACCAAATATAGCAATTTGCCGGTTATATAATCTTGAAGACGGCAGTCATAAGCCAATACTAACGCTACCTATGGGTACCCAGGTACAGGAAATGGGTGATTCTATCTATAATATGTATGTATTTACAAAAAAAAATGTATATAAGTAGTTTATCAGCCATCTCGTTACCATAACACAAGCATTAGGTTGCTTAGCTTGGGACGATATGGCGTTGTGTGAAATGTCCAAGGATATTATTATATTATTATTATTGAAAGACACAGTTATTTAGTCCTCTTTTGACATTAAACTTAACACCACGCCTGTACCTACTTTTCAAAGAGTTAGTTAGAGGTGTAGCTATGTCTACCTATAATATGTACTTACGTATTTACAAAAAAATGTATACAGTCAAACGGGGTGAATAGGGATGCAGAGGTGAATCGGAACGAAACTTTAAAAGGGATTTTAACATTTAAATATACAGTTTGTGGTGAAAAAGGACTAGTAATCTAAATATTATGTATGATTAACAATTAATTGCCCTTGTTGGCAACTAACTATTATTATTTCATAGTTAAATTCCCTTATTTTCGTTTTAATTCACCCATTTTTTTTTTCAGGCTGGGATATCAGCCAATGACTGCTCCCGCTCTGGGTGGAGCGGAAAGGAGTGTCAGACTCTTACTGACTAAAACCCATCCATGTTCCTTCCTTAGCCCTTTGTGTTCCGGGGTAGCGGTATCTCGGCGCGCGTGGAACATATACGTGCTGTCCGGCACGGGCCTGGTGCTGATCGGACGGTGAGTCACCCATTACTCACCGTCCGCAGGCCTACGGTGGCCGGGAGTCGTCACGTGGCTCCCAACGCCCGGGGCGTCTCCCACGGCGGCTGGGACGGGAGGACCTTTCTCTCTCCCATCTCACCACCTCCTTCGCGAGCATGAATTTTTCACCCCTGCATCCCTATTCACCCCGTTTGACGGTATAAGTTTTTTATCAGCCATCTCGTTACTATAACACAAGCATTAGGTTGCTTAGCTTGGGACTATATGGCGTTGTGTGAAATGTCCAAGGATATTATTAGCTATAGTAGGTACACACCCACATGTTGTCAATGGAATGTTCATTAAAATATCTTTTATGTCCGTCAGCTAGATTATCAAAAAATATTGGACACGTATTTTTTCTTTTTTCACATAAACGGTTAAAATAAGATTACGTCGAAACATTGTTTAACGACGTCACTCCTCTGTATGTTTTATAATGAATTGTGACGTAGGGCGCCCCCACTCCCCAACTTTACTGCCTTTTATCTATGTAGGGTTGTTGACTTGTTGTACATTCGTCACTAAGTAAATTCGTCATATTTTGAAAAATCCATACATTGAAAGTAAATTCGTCACACGTGTTAAAAATATGTGTAAATTCGTCACAAACCCTCTTTTCAAAAAAAATATTCTTAAAGTAGCGATTGCAACTAAAATTTTTTGTTTAAATCATTCACTTGTTTTTCTATAGTTTTATTTGAAAAACTATATGCTTACGGAATACGCGGAAATGCCTTAGATTTAATCAAATCATATATCAGCGGTCGTAAGCAATACACAGAAATTTCAAGGGTTTGCACTAAAACTAGAATTGAACAAACGTTTACATCTACCTCGAGAGAAATAAAATTCGGAGTTCCACAGGGCAGTGTCCTGGGACCACCTTTATTTCTTCTCTATATTAATGATCTCCCTCGGCAAATTAATCACCCAATGGTTTTATACGCAGACGACAGCACAGCATTCATAAAATGCCATGATAAACAAACGTACGAAAGCAACGTAAACGACACACTAAAAGTACTAATTAACTGGTTAAATCATAATAACTTACTAATTAATTTAAATAAAACAAACATAATGCACTTCTACCAAAGACTGCGTATTGTAAACTTAAACATAAATTATAATAGTCAAACCATTGAAAGAGTAGAAGTCGCTAAATTTTTAGGTATTACATTAGATAGCCATGGCAATATTTGTTAAGACTAATCCTCAATTATTTAAATCTTTAAAAGAAGCTCGATATCGCACAGTCTCTATGAGATCACAGTACCAAAACTTATTGTATGAAGGTAACTGTAAAACAGCTTTGTTTAAAAAAAGTGTTATGGGAATGACCCCTGTTATTTTTAATAAAATTCCTAATTGCATTAAGGATCAAACTTTAAAAGTTTTTAAAAAGAGTCTCACCAGCTTATTGTTAAATAATTGTTATTACTCGATTCAAGAATTCTTAAATGATCCTTCTATTAATTAAAATTTATGTTACTAACGTTATATTAGTTTTAAGGCTATCGTGAGCAAATGTCGCTCATAAATGTTTGTATGCCTAAGTAGGCAGAATGTACAAGGATTCTGTATATATCTGTAACACCAATTGTAAACACCTACATTCTATACAAATAAATGATTACTTACTTACTTACTTACTTGAAAACTGTGATTTTTATGTAGATGTAAGGTAAATTAGTAAACGTGCTGTGATTATGAAAAATATACAACATTATCCTTCTACTTCTTGTTTATTTATTTTTTGCTATCGGTACGGATTATAACGATGTGACGCATTTACAATAAACAAAATTAATATATTGGGAATTGTGACGAATTTACTTTGTGACGAATATACAACAACCCTCTATGTAATTTTTTTTTAATATGACAAAAAATACATGTTTGATATTTTTTATTACCTGACTGACGGACTTAATGTAATTTTTTGTTATTTCACCCTGTCAAAGATATTATTTTTTATGTTTAAGTCCCATGCAACAAATAGGGAGCCTGTTGCCATCAACCAGACCCAAATTAGACCCTACGCTGACAAATTACAGATGGGAAAATCCAAAAACCGTTTTGCCCGACCCGCGGGTCGCACCCAGGACCTCGATCTCAGCAGTAGCGCTTCCGATCACTAGACCCTTTAGTCTACAGTTATATTGAAGTCCCGTATTTCAAATAATTTGCCATTTCCCTACCCTTTTACCTTAATCCTCTCGGGTCTAACAAGTCTTACATTCAAATATTACTAGGACCGGAACAACCGTCTGCCTTATGCTAAGTGTTTCTGTTCATCACGAACTAATGGAAAAACCTGCCATCTCAAAAATAGCGTATGTCAAATAGGTACCGTTTTACGGAAAATTTAATTCAAACGGACACGTCTTATATACCACTAGTAGCTGCTGCCGGCTCCGCCCACGTCAATGTTAAAAATTCTCCCGGGACAAAAAGTAAAGTAAGAATAAATTTCATACATACTTCCTCCAATATTTCACCCCTTCGCGGGGTGAGTTTCCTAAAATCCTTTCTTAACTGACGTCTCCTACTTATAATCAACCTCTGCGCCAAATTTCATTTTCGTAGGTTCAGTTGTTTTTGAGATGTTGTGATGAACCTTGTTACCTTGGGTGACCTTTCGCTTTTATTATAAAACTATAATAAGGAGCTCGTGGCGCACGGATCGATCCATCAGGTTACGCTACGCTTGGCGAGGTTGGTGTGTAGATGGGTGACCATCTTTAGATATCGAGACTCCTCCTTGCCTCGAAAAGCACCTTAAGCCGTTGGTCCCGCCTGTCATTCGTGGATCTTTGACAGTCGTTACGGGTAGTCAGAAGCCCGAACGTCTGACAGCTAGTCTTACCAAGGGGTATCGTATTACCCAGTTACTGACTGGGTTGTGGAGGTCAGATATGTAGTAAAATACTGGTATCCAGCTGCATCCGGTTAGACTGGAAGCCGACCCCAACATAGTAGGGAAAAGGCTAGGCAGATTGATATATAAAACTATAATAAGACAATGTAGATAGTATCGCGCGGGCGAAAGCTAGTTAAACTATACATTCAAACCTTCGCCTCAAATGATTGTAGCCGTAGCAGCCGTTTGCTTTTCTGCTTGAATAAAATAAAAAAAATATGTTTCGTATACAAACAAGGTGGAAAAGAATGACGCCTTGCTTTACACCGTTACTTATTGCTACATTAATTTTGTATTATAAACTAGCACTGGAACCTAAAAGTGATATCTACAAAGGACCAATGCAAACGGCATTCATGCCGTGGCCAAACCACATCGCAATTATCTATACTAATATTATAAAGCTGAAGAGTTTGAACGCGCTTATCTCTGGAACTACTGGTCCGAATTGAAAAACTCTTTTTGTGTTGTATAGTCCATTTATCGATGAAGGCTATAGGCTAGGTAAGATCACGCTACGACCAATGGGTGCCGAGTAGCGGGTGAAACCGTGCGGGAGCAGCCAGTTCCGTATAAAACCTTAAAATCTAAAATACAATTAACGATCACTTACCTCAAACTGAGATCTCGTCGACACTGAATAAGCCAGTTTAAGCTTCATATCTTTGGTCAGCACAAAATCTCTGTTTTTCGTCAAATCTATCGTTTCTTGTGACTTACTGCAGTTTACGTATATATCTGCTATATCATCTCTGATATAAATCACGAGTTTGGCCCATTTGTCTTTGAAATTGGTATCTAATAAATAATAAATAGAATCGTTTGGCGAATACAATTCAGTAGTTAGTGTTATTCTTGAAATATTTAGATCAACAGGTTCTATGCATAAGCTCAGGATTATTTGATCGTTTTGTGTTATAGAGAACAAACATGATGCTTTGCCGTTTAAGGATTTAAAAATGGCCGTCACCATGAATGGAGCTGTTAGGTTGACGCCAACGAGATTTGTTTCAGCGGCATCTACGAATATTGCCTCTCCTTTGGTAAACTTGTATGACGAAGTCACTTTTGGACTGTAAGCATAGTCCACTATTTCTGCGTCAGTAGATGGTATAAGTAGTGTATGTTTATCATCTGTAAAAAAAGATAATTTGAATTTAGAACAGTTGTTTTTTAGATTTAGAACCTTTTTGGGAAAATTAAGACAGTGGGCACACCAAGTAAAGACTGAAAAGCTGTTGTCTAAGACAGCACACAAAATGTCGTCCGCTCAACTACTTTTTTTTTCGAAATTGACGCTAGGTTTTTTTTATATTTATTTATTTGATGAATAAATACAGCAGGTATATAAATAAACTTTAAATAAAAATTATGCTTTTTTTTGAGGGTAGGTATCATCAAAAGAACCTTTCCGCTCTGGGTGGACCGGAAGGAAGTGTCTTACTGATTAGAACCCATCCATGGCCCTTCCTTAGCCCTTTGTGTTCCGGGGCAGCGGTAAAACGCGGCCATTTTGTAATGTACAATTAATCCTCCTTATCCAACAATTTGTTTTAGGAGAAGAAAAGATACGATACCACCAAACTAAGGTGGGTACGGTTTAAACCATAAACATCTTAGTTAACACGAATGCCTTATCTAAGACTATTTGTCAAAGTGGGAACAAACAAATAGCTGAATTAGTAACACCCCATCTGCCAGTTGTGCCTCGTTTATACTGATAAGAATAGTCAATCACTAGCGTCAATTTTGTTTGGACAATGTATTGAAAACTTACATATTTTTAAAAGAAAGAAGAACAACGATTAGCTGTACCTAATAGGAATACAAAACATTATTATTTGCTATTCTAGGTTTTAATTGTCACGTAAAAATTAAGTTAGACTAAACTTTTTTATTAGTCGAGGCTAGATTGTAATTGATTATTAAAAAACCGGTTATTTTGGCTAAGGCTAATAAAAAGCGTTCTCTGTTTTAAGTGCTCATTATCATTGTTATTATTAAGCGGGATTGTCCGAAAGGGTTACCGCTACCCCGAAACATAAAGGGCTAAGGAAGGAACATGGATGGATTTTAGTCAGTAAGAGTCTGACACTCCTTTCCGCTTCACCCATAGTGGGAGGAATCATTTGATGATTTCCTACCCTCAAAAAGAAGACATCAGTCTGTGCACAGCTTTAGAGATTATAACGCAACTTGCTTGTATTTCAATCGTTCGAACAAGGCACAGAGACTCTCCCTCAAAGCAAGCTGGCCTTTACACTAATCTTGATTATGAAGTAATGGTGTCCGTCACGGTAGCTTTTTGGTGCCAATTGGTATAAAATACATTATATTAACTAACTTATAGAAATGTTTCTTTTTAATTTACTGGCCAGCAGTACGTGGTTACCATGGTTACGAAAATTAATTATAAAGATGCTGTTTTTTTTTTCTTGTAAACTTACCGAACGCGTTTGTAGTCCTATAAACAAGGAATGCAGCCAAAACAATATATCTGTAACAAAAAAAAAAAACAAATATTAACATTTTGATATAAAACTTATTTTTGTTGCTTGATTTTACTTTTAATTAAAATACGTTATTTCACCAATTTTAAATGCGATCTGCCTATTTTATATACTTGTCACATAATTTTGTAGCGTATTGTTATTCTGTAAAAATTTCAACGTGAAAATGAGAGTAAAGTGAATTTGAAGTGAGTTGTCAAAAGTGTCAATCTCCTATCAGGTGGCCGACAGCTCACTTCATCTAAACTTATTGCGGTGAGTTTTTACAGAATAGATCGGCTGTTCTCATATCATTCCAATTTTAAATTAAAACGATTGCTCAGGGACCTGATACCCGGAAATGTTAACTAGAACCACTGGTGCGACAGCGTAGCAGTAAAATTAAAATTAAAAAAAAAGGTTGTATGTTGATCAAAATTTATGATTCCCGTCATAAAAAGTACGTATTTACAAAATTTTACGCATTAGTATCATCAATAGAACTCTCTAAGTTAGGGTGCCTGTCCACCAGAGATGATGCAGCTATGCTGCGAAGATGTGAAAGCTAAGCTACGAAACTATGTGACCGTTTCCACTGATGCTAAGCTGTAGATCTGTGCAAGGAAGTGCGCTTACTGTAGGTACTCTGCTCTGCACATAGCTACTCCATTCGCGACCATCAATAGCATGCATGCATCCAGATCATGCATATAATTTCGTAAATACATACTTGCTACGGCCGCGAATAATTTTTTTGATCAACCTAATACTACCTGCAAATTGCAAAAACGTAAGAAAATTGGAATTTCGCGGGCCACTCTGGCGGTTTCACCTCAAAGGCCATACCCATTGAATTAGCTATCATCTATCAGGAACAACTCTAAACGTTCACGCTGTTAACCTTTTAGTAGGACAGTTGACACTCACTAAAGCTCCTAATCCCTAAAGGAATGAAAAATGGGGGGTGAAAACTTTTGGAATTGAAATAGTTTGCGGTTCCAAAGCAATTGCTTGGGTACACTCGATGTCAGTGATATTGAACTAACGTTTAGTGATGGGGGTATTTCGTATTTTGTCTAGTTGATATTATTTACCCACTGAAGGACATTAAACGAGACAAAATAGAAGTTTTATTCTCATTACGCCTATAGGCGTTCAATTTCCCTCAATGTGTGAAATGTTTTGTCGTTTGTGAGAGAATAACCTTATGTTATATGGACTTAAGTCGCTTAGTGGAAAAAAAATCGCAGAATACGTTAGTCGCAACTGTCAGTCGCTATGCGCATTCTGAAGCCTGAAAGTTTGACAGCCAGTCTTGTCAAGGGGTATTGTCTGAAAGGGTTACCGCTACCCTGAAACATAAAGGAAGGAAGGAAAATGGATGGGTTTTAGTCAGTAAAAATCTGACACTCCCTTCCGCTCCACCCAGAGCGGGAGAAGTCATTGGATGATTTCCCACCATCAAAAAAAAAAAACGGGTATTGCGTTGCCCAGTTACTGGGTTGTGGATGTGAGCTAAGTGGAAGCTCCTTGTAAACAGTTTCTTTCTTCGTGTGGTTAGTGACTAACCTAGTTTTTATGCTGCCCATGGGCCTCTGGCTTAGTTTCACATGCTGAGAAATATCTCTCAGGCATGCCGGTTTCCTTACGATGTTTTCCATCACCGTTTTTCAAGCAAGTGATAATAATTATACAACACGCACGTGTATCCGAAAAGTCAGAAAAATACTGGTAATAAGTTATAGCCTGATATATTAAAAGCTGACCCCATCATAGCTTGGTAAAAGCTAAAGTTGAAAAATATTCCTTTTAATTATACAGCATTTAAATTTCAAACCATCGATCCTTAACAACATCACAATTCAACTGTCCCGGACTGTACTATACAGGGTGTTATATAAGGGCTATAAATAAACGTCACAACACAGCTGACGTGGTCACATAGCCGACTCGCCTAGCGTGTCACGCGAAGGGTTTGGGGGTTTAGACCAAGACAAATGTGTTTATTTCGGCTAAGTACTAGAACAACGTCGCCTCGGTTGTTTGTTAAGACGGACAGTACTTAGAGGGACAGCAGGGATAAATATGCGGGTTGGGTACGAAGTTAGGCGGTATGTTAAACTGCTTTTTTTAATTGTTAAGAGCCAATTTCACCAATGAAACTGAACGCGATCAGCAAATTTAAACTGCGTTCTAGAGCTGTTACTGTCTACATAGTTGAGGAATATTGACACTGATAAGTCTTGAACGCAATTAGCTCTTAAACACGGTTTATTGGTGAAATCAGACCGTAGTAGTAAACGATATTTGCTTTCGTTTTAATTTTCTTTCGTGTTTTGTCTTCTACTTACTACTTTAATTCATAATTATGATAAAAAACCTAGATTATAAAGTAATATTTCAAATTTCTAAAGACCGACAGATAGTCATTTATTTTCATTTGTCGAGGACTTTCAGACTTAGATTGGTCATGATTCTCAAAGTACCAACGCAGACACTGAACAGATAAAACCTCTTTTATCTGTTCTGTGACCGCAGACCACTAATTCAACTTTAATGACAACTATTTCCAACAAGTAAATATTTATTATGCTACCCTAAAATATTTACTCAATTTTCCCATTCATCAAAGCTCAATGTAATTTCATTGTTTATTTTAAAATGGCGCCGAAACGACGACGAAGTAAATTAACTTCACAACGTTAACTTCGTTAATTTGAGGTTCTCTTCACCGTAACGATGTGGTTTTAATGGTAAATTATTGTATTTATTTACAGGTTTATTTAATGTGGGGCTCGTGGCTAGGTTATAAGAGCCACGCGTGACGTTTGAAGGTTAAGCTATGCTTGCTGAAGTCGATCAGTGGATGGGTCACCATTCATTACACTTAAAACCTCTCAGTTCCGCGGCAAGGACATTAAGCCGTGCTTCTTCTGTGTGTGTGCGTGTCGATGGCAATCTAAATGGACTCGGCCCAGATTTCGGCTACGTGTGTCCATCACTTCCTGTGGACGCTAGTAATGTTCCTGTGAAACTGATGGACAGCTGTGTGGAACAGTACCACAGACCACTCCAAGGCGGAGTGGTCTGCGAATCCCCAACTAAACAGGTTGTCTTTACTTTGGTTCCAGGTGACATTCGAAATTTTTTGACTGCCGATACGGGAAGACAGAAGTCCGAAAGTCAACAAGCCCTATCGTTTCACCAAGTAGAGATAAACTACGAAAAAGGCCCGCCCCTCAAAAAAAAAAACGTTAAGTCACTTACTTTTAGACTGACAAATTTTTCAGCCTAAAAATAAGTGAATCTGACCCAACGGTAAGCTTTAAAGACTCTCTATACAGGATCAGAGACAATGAGTAGACACTCGGAGAAAATTCGTCAACTCTTAGTTTAAAGGGCACTACATTTCATAATCTATAGGTAAGTAATGGTCACCGTGTACATTAAGGAATTATCAATTTCCTTAGGTCGTTGTACTTGTAGCTCCCACGCTTTCCTTATTTAGCGCAACACCTTGTTACCTCGATAAACTTAATAAGATTTTATACTAGTCTTGCAAAATCTCTCACCGTCAGCCGCGGTCAATTCAATAAGAAACTCGATAAGTGTGCCAACACCCACATGTTCAATTGACTTGGGATATAAATAATCGGTTCCATTCGTATTAGGTCCAACTTAGATCTTGAAATTATTGTGATTATAGGGTGCTTGCTGAATGATAGTTTACTTCTCAATAGCAGAGAAGTAGTGATAGCCTATTGGTGTGACCGAGTTCGAACCCAAGACACGTACCTCTGATTTTTCTGATTTATGTGCGTATTGTATCACTTGCTTAATGATCGGTGAAGAAAAACATCGTAACGAAACCAGCATGCCTGAGATATATTTCTCAACAGCATGTGAAGCTAAGTCAGAGGCCCATGGGGAGCATAAAAACTTTGAAACCAGGTTAGTCAATAAGCACACGAAAAGAAGAAGAAGCAGCAGAGTAAATTGGTAAAGTGGGGCTACCTCGACGGTACGCTATCAGGGTGTGGATATGGAGCTACTCTTATATCGTAAACTAGGCCCCACCTCCTATCCTGCCCTCTGTGTACTAGCCTAAGTGATCACTCCGGGCATCAGGAGCCGCGGGACGACTCCCGGCCATTGTAGGGCCTGGGGACGGTGAATAGTGGGTAGCTCAGGCTCACCGTCCAATCAAGACCGGTCCTGTGCAGGACGGCGCGAATGTGTTCCACGCGCCCCTCAAAGAGATGTCAGCATTAGGGAAAGGGCCCGTTAGGGCTGAAGCCTGCCGGGTCAGCGGGAGTGCCCGCAAGAGTTACCTTTACCCACCCAGAGCCGGAGGGGTCATTTCATGATTTTCCACCTTTAAAACAAAAAAAGCCTAAGTGATCACTGCGCTGCCACCGACAACACTGTGGAAGTGGCAAAGATTTAGGCAAACAAAATCTAAAATACAGTCGTGCTAGCGACATGAAGAAGAAGAAAAAGCAGCAAAGTCAGGAGTATAGTCCATAGCAACAGGCTTGCCTCCTATTATCTTAACAGGACTCTAAAAATAAATGAAGAAATGAGGTTCTATTCATCTTTCCCTTTATACTTCGTTTGTATTAATTCTACGTTAATTTTTGAAGCTTACAGAAGGAAATCACTTCTTCCCACGCGTTTCTGTACCCGCGCCTTCACCCGCGTGATTATCGGAAATTATCCCAAGGGGATGAAAGTATCCTATGTGTTAACCTCTCAAATGTCGTATGAACCCCATAGGTTCATAAGAAAAATTCTCTCGAAACGACAGTAAATATGACCGTATAAATTGTTGAGCTCTTAAAAGCCAACGGCTTCTAAAAGGCGGACTAGTGGGTTAATCCAGGTCAAACACTACCTCTCTCTCTGTGTGCCAAGTTCATCCAGATACGTTAAGGCGTTTGAGCCTGAAGGATGGACAAACATACATACAAACTCACACACATACACTCACTCACAAACTTTCGCCTTTATAATATTAGTGTGATACGGCAAACTTATAGGGTGTTCAAAACAAAAAAAAAGAACTATCAATAATATATTTGTAATCTCCCAATTTGGTGGGACTTGCACTGACATATAGCTGATGTTAAAAAGACTACCTTAGCAGCATTGTCCGAAAGGGTTACCGCTACCCCGGAAGATTAAGGGCTAAGGAAGGTTTGTGGATGAGTTTTAGTGACTAAGAGTCTGATACTCCCTTCCGCTCTACCCAGAACGGGAGGGATAATTTTAAGACCCTCAAAAAAAAAGCCTACCTACTTTTATATTTATTAGAAAAATGCGGGCCAAACCGGGATCAGCAGCTAGTTATCTAACAAAGTAAGCATAGACAATACAAAACCGACTGTCTTCATAAATAAAACAATATAACAACCTAGAATTAGCATAGATCATAATATTTTTATTAGTTAATGGTGTGACTGAAAAATTTATCGCTAGAAGCTTCCAACGTTTTTATCTAGACCGAAGTATTCGAAAAATATACAGCTGTTCAGCTGTCAAAATGATATATGACTTTCAAACTAGGAAAATAAAACAACTGGTCGACGCAATGATTTTTTTTTAAACAAAAATGTTTGTTGACCTTTTTTATCGTACTTGAATGAAATACTTCTATTTATGAAGTTTTTGTAAGTGGTTTCAAACTCAAACTGAATTTTTTTCAAAGTAGCTTCTTCCCGCGGCTTTTTTTTTTTTTTTTTAAGGCTGGGAAATCATCCAATGACTGCTCCCACTCTGGGTGGAGCGGAAGGGAGTGTCAGACTCTTACTGACTAAAACCCATCCATGTTCCTTCCGTAGCCCTTTATGTTCCGGGGTAGCGGTAACCCTTTCGGACAATCCCGCTTACCCGGCAGGCTTGGCCCTGAGGGGCCCCTTCATATGCTGACATCTCTTTGAGGCGCGCGTGGAACATATACGCGCAGTACGGCACGGGTCTGGTGCTGATTGGACGGTGAGTCACCCATTACTCACCGTCCGCAGGCCCGCGCCTACGGTGGCCGGGAGTCGTCACGTGGCTCCCGACGCCCGGGGCGTCTCCTGCGGCGGCTGGGACGGGAGGACCTTTCTCTTCTTCCCGCGGCTGCGCCCGCGTGTATGTCAGAAATTATCCCACGAGAACGTGCTAACGTGATATAAAGTAGTCTTTGTGTTAATCCAGGTTATAATCTATTTCTGTGCCAAATTTCATCTAGATCAGTTCTATAGTTTTTGCGTGAAGAAGTAACAAACATACAAACACACAAACCTCCGGCTTTATAATATTAGTGAAACAAACCAATTACAGACACTTTAAAATTGTCAAGGGGTTGGTCCGTCAAAAAGATGAAGTAAGTTGCCTATTCCAAACCGTAGTAGGTACTGTGAAGGTCGAGGACTTTCACTGAGGGGGCTCAGTGGTAAAGCTTGTGTGTTGTTGGGATTTCCTAAGTTATAATAAATAAATACAAACACACAGTTAACGGATAACCAAGTAATATATTACTTTGCACCAAATACATCTGTCAAGCCCCGCGGCTAAAGACAGTCCGTTCACTTTTACTAAAACCTATCAAACTATTCTACTATACTATTTATTACTATCAGCCATGTTCAACATAAGGATTCACTCAGGCTTTACAGTACCTATGAAGAAGAATGCGCAAAAAACTCCACTCTCAACTCTCACGTTTAAAAGAGGTATCATTTTGATAACTGATTTCAATTTGGTAGGTAACGATGATTCTCGCTAGGCCAAGTGCGTGAAGAATGTCACAAGGAAAGATAATTTGGTGAAGTGGATATTGTAGAATATTGATATTTTTAATCATCGCCAAGCGGTTGGTCGACTCTTCACGTGACCAGAGGGCTGGTCTATTTTTTGGTCAAAGAATCAGCATTGCCACACAACGCGGCAATCCTGCCAGCCTTTTGGGAACTTGTCCTGTTGACAGCGATGTGGACGAATTGTTTGAACCCCTCCGGTTTTTTGTATGTCCTCCCAATTTATATACATGTACATAGTTAGTTTGAGTTTTTTTTAGGTATGTAAATATTATGTGCATAAATATATCTTATTGTTTGGTTGTAATACTTTCTGTTGCTAATTTAATCCAAAACAAATACTTATAAACATATACTTATCTCCTAGAAATTTAATTACGTGTTACGAAATCCTAAAATTAGACGAACTCACATTTTCATTAATATTTAATTGAAATTACTGTAAATACGAAATTGAAGTTATAAATAAAACTAAATGTAATCTAAAATCGAGATCCATTCAAATCAAACACAAAGTACGGAGGTAATATTACAATCTCTGTACCAGGAATAGATAAATAACAAGAGCTTTACGAAAATCACTGCCGTTCCTAACTACGCCCGCATTCAATTAAGACGTGGTACGAATGTCAAAATTAGTGACATCGTCAACTGTCTTATCTTCAACGAAGTCGTTAGCGTTCAATTTACTCAGTGGAGTATTATCATATTTCTTGACACAGACTACTATCTTTCATTTGACACTTCTTGGTACACTGAATATTTTTGTGGAAAATTCTTTTGGTAATTTTACACTGTGACATTTTCTCAGTCGATTCTACCGACATGTATTGACTTTCATAGACGTGTGCTTATATTTTACATGAAATTGCTTTCATGTAAAATTAAATTAGATATTCGTATGAGGTTTGATGAGGGCTGCGGCGGGGCAGGTAATAATTGAGCCGTGTGTAAGTATTTGTATGGATGACGTCACGACGTACGGTGTTCATTTCGTTTCACGTGCTTTCATAATTAATACAATCGTGAGTGAGCTTTATTGTAGCGGTATCTTAGGAACGTGGTGTGATTGAAGTGTCTTCTATTGAACATTATATTTCATAACGTTTTGTCTTTAAGGCGAAACATCCTATACAATTTACCTGTATAATTAAATGGTATAAAGTATTTTGGTATATTAATAGCTTTTATAATAGCGTGTATTAATAGTTAGAGGAGCTTCTGTTTAAGTAATAACAGCCGCACGGGTATATCCATAAGGTTAAGCTACGCTTACCGCGGTTTGTCCCTGGATGGGTGATCATTTTTACATACCGAGACTCCTCCGTGCCTGGAAAAGCACTGGTCGCTCCATGTAAAATACTGGAATTGATCTGCATCCGGTTAGACTAGAAGCCAACCCCAACATAAATGGGATAAGGCTATGTGATTGATATTTAGGATTATTTCGAGCAGTACTTATTTTTTTAAAACGAAACGTAAGAAATATTCGTTTTTTACTTTATTTAAAATAGGAGATAAATGTTAGACTCTTAGACTCGTCTTAGACTGCTTAACTAGACAAAAAATATATATCTTTATCTGAGACTGCTTTTTTACTTTGTATTCACGTTTACAAAGAGAATCATGAAAAAACGTGAAACAAACAAATGCTGGTTCAAAAAAATAAATCTTAACAACGGCACGTTTTGTCTTCTTGATTTTTTGGGTTCGGCGCCCAAAGGGTAAAACGGAACCCTATTACAAAGACATCGCGGTCCGTCCGTCCACCCGTCCGTCTGTCACCAGGCTGTATCTCATGAACCGTGATAGACAGATGATGTATTTCTGTTGCCGCTATAACATTAAATACTAAAAACGAGAATAAAATATATATTTAAGGGGGCTCCCATACAACAAACGTGATTTTTTTGCCGTTACCTATACTAATATTATAAAGAGGAAAGATTTGTATGTATGTTTGTAACCAATAAACTCAAAAACTACTTAACGGATCTGGATGAAACTGAGGAAAAAGGTATATTATACTCTGGAATAGCATATAAGCTACTTTATATCCCGGAAAAATGTACGGTTCCCGTGGGATTATTTCCTACGCTGGCAAAAGTTAGTTATAGATAATGGTACAGAACCCTTCGTGCACGAGACCGAGTCGCACTTGGCCGGTTTTTTTGTTTTAAATAAGCAGGCAGAAAAAGATCATTAAGATCCACAAAAACAAACTAAAACAGTCGTAACGACTTTTAAATCAAAGCCTACCTGAATTTTTATTCGTCTTTATTCCGTCTCTGTTGAAATATTTACGAAGGGAGTAATGTATTAACCTCAACGATCGAAAACTTCAAAGACTAGTTAGTAAAAGTGGTAGAAATGTTATTTCTAGAAGTTTGTGAGGAAACTGGGTTGGAACTGTAAATGCTTTTGGAATTTGTTTGGAAAATAACAAGTTTGTACAGAGTTATTTGTATTTATCGAGTTAACATTTGTGATTCCCGTGTGATAGGTAAAGGGGTATCTATAGCATACCCACAGCAAGCCCGGTTTAGCAGTAGACAACCCTTTGGTCTTCTTCCTTTTTCGTGTGGTTAGTGACTAACCTAGTGTCAGAGTTTCTAAGCTGCCCATGGGCCTCTGACTTAGCTTCACATGCTGCTAAGAAATATCTCTCAGATATGCTGGTTTCCTCACGATGTTTTCCTTCACCGTTTAGCCAGTGATAATTATACAATACGCACATGAAACTGAAAAGTCTGGGGTTCGAACTCGAGACCTAAGACTTGGCAGTCTGACGATCACACTACTAGGCTATCACTGCTATTTGAGGGAAGCAACCCTTTGGTTGAATTGCGAGATGTAATTTCCAAAAAAAAAAGTATACACACATTTCGCCAGTTAAGTTTGAGTCCTATGTAATAGCGGGTGAGCCTATTGCCACCAACGAGTGTTTTCTTCACTGATGTCAGTAATGGCCAAGAAAAACTTAGAAAGTCCATATAAATTAAAAGATTGGTAGGAACTTATCCAACTTCGAAAAAACGTCGCTTATGAGAGGCGAGATCTTCAACCTTTGTGCCATAATGAAAAAAAAAAGTAGGAAAGAAAAAATATGTTTATTTACGGCAAATGACATGCCATCACGATTTAACGTTGATGTTCGCCTATTAGAAGCCGTTTGCTTATAAGAGCTCAACGATTTATACGGTTTTATTTTATTGTCGTTTCGAGAGAATTTTCCTTATGAACCTATGGGGTTTATACGACATTTGTGGGCTTAATAAACAAAAACAGTACCTGAACATACATACCTCAGTACAATAAGTATAGATTAACTTGCAACATTTCATACAAGTAAGGCTTGCGTGTTGCAAGAAACAACTGAAAATCTTCACAAGTTCAAAAACGTTTACAATCTTAGCTCAACACGAGGCATCTCAATGTCAATAGTGTTGGCCTCGGCCCGGTGGCTTGGCCTCGCGGCTTCGCAATTAGCCGTCTCTATTTTGTACGAGCTCAGGCCATCTAGAGCTACGGCTTGAGCCACTGTAGGGATGTAACTGACGCCATCTTTGCAAATTGCGACCCCCGAATAAAAATAAAGAAAGGCATGATTAATTAACTGACTGACTTGTTGGTCTAGTGGTCGTAAGGGCTACTGTTCAACACGAGGTCTTTTTTTTTTTTTAAGGCTGGGAAATCATCCAATGACTGCTCCCGCTCTGGGTGGAGCGGAAGGGAGTGTTAGACTCTTACTGACTAAAACCCATCCATGTTCCTTCCGTAGCCCTTTATGTTCCGGGGTAGCGGTAACCCTTTCGGACAATCCCGCTTAAACACGAGGTCTTGGGTTCGATTCCCAAGTGTTATTGGATTTATCTATCTGAAATTTCTGCCCATCATCATCATCTTTTAGCCGGAAGACGTCCACTTCTGGATCTATATCCGGCCTATGCCTCAAGCACCACTTCAACCGGTTCTGCGCTACCCGCATTTGTGTCCGCTTGATGGTAATAGTCTCGAGACTTAACCAAGCCGGGACCAACGGCTTAACGTGCTTTTCGAGACACGGAGGCGTCTCAATATGTAAAGATGGTCACCCATCCACGGACCAACCCCGGCAAGCGTAGCTTAACCTAATGGAACAACCTGTGCGTAAACTCGTAAAAAAAAACCTATTTGTTAGAATTAGAAGTCGTTCGAATTCAGTAGGTAGTTATTACTTAATTCCAACGAATTCTAATGCTGTTTAAAGCTTTCTCAATATGTTAGGAAATAGTGTCGACTCAATATCGCCCAACATGTCGCTTGTTAATTTTTGCTTTCAAGCGTCGATATGATTTCTAGAGAAAGTTCCGCAGTTGCGAAGCCAGAGGTGAAATTCCGGTTCAACCCTAAGTGTAAAGGTACAGATAGCTCAAAACGATACGTGCGGTTGCACATTGCCTGAAATGCAACAAGCTTCAGAATGCTGTTCTTAAGACATGTGGTTGCGTTTACTTAAGGGTTGACGTCGAGAAGTGGATTTATTGATTACGCTGAGCTTCTTCTTTTTTTCGTGTGGTTAGTGACTCCCCTGGTGTCAGAGTTTTTATGCTGCCCATGGGCTTATTAGGGTTCTTACAGACGAACGGCAAGTTGTGAACGGCAGAGGCTACTTCAGCCGTCGCCACCTGTCGACGACAGTCGTCAACGCGTCGGCAGCAGCAGTCAATACGTCGACGGCTGCAGCCGACAGGCGACAACGGCTGCTGTCGACAGGCGACAACGCTTGCCGGGAGTGCCGCGTTCTAGCGGTCGTGGTCGGCCTGTCGACGGCAGCCGTTGTCGCCTGTCGGCGGCAGCCGTCGACGTATTGACTGCTGCCGCCGACGCGTTGACGACTGTCGTCGACAGGTGGCGACGGCTGAAGTAGCCTCTGCCGTTCACAACTTGCCGTTCGTCTGTAAGAACCCTTAGTTTCACATGCTGTTGAGAAATATCTCTCAGACACGCTGGTTTCCTCACGATGTTTTCCTTCCCCGATTTTTATGCAAGTTATACGTAAAATCAGAAGTGCGTGCTTTGGGTTCAAACTGGCGACCTTTGACTTAGCAATCCGACGGTCACACCACTAGGCTATCACTGCTGATGCTGAGGCTTTGGTAAAATGTCATCAGATAAATAATAGTTTGGGTGTACCGGAAAATCTTGGGTGATTTCTTCAAATGTCCCTGAATTCATAAATATTAACAACGGTAATTCCAGATAAAGTTATTTTAAAATTCTTACTAATCCTACTACTATTATAAAGGCGAAAGTTTGTAAGTATGGATGTATGGATGTTTGTTACTCTTTCACGTAAAAACTACTGTATAGATTTGGATGAAATTTGACACAGAGATGGTTTATATCCTGGATTAACACATAGGATATTTTTTATCCCGGTAGAACATTCCTGTGGGATAATTTCCGACCTCCACGCGAGCGAAGCCGCGGGCAGAAGCTAGTAATACGATATTTAATTTTGAAACATGTCTTTTGTTTCTTACAAAACAATACCTACTATAGAATTATTGGCTCTCGTTGGAAAAACGGTCTAGACAATGACAGTTATTTCGAGGATTTTGATTGCTGACTTCTTTGGTGACTACTCGGTCGAGTTGCCACTGCATATGCTCGAATCGTTGATTATTGGCCCCTCCTATTATCAATGATTCGAGCCATTTAACTTTAACCAAACACTAGCGATTGCTTGATTAAACCCATTAGAAACAACCAAACACTTCATTGACCAAGTTAAATTAATAACAGCTTTGTGGATAAACTCATACGAAATTAAATAGTTTTGTGATCGATAATAATGCCGCCTTCTATTGTTGGAAACCTTATCTAGCTTTTAATCTGACAACCTACTGTCAAATTGCCAGTATACCGTTGAAAAAGTATACAAAATGCCGTGTTGCTAAGCTTTTTACGATAACTTTTTCTCTACTTAAGCTTGTATTTAACCATATGACCGTATGACGGCAACGTAAAGTGTTCACGACTGTACTCATTATGGCTGTGGCATAAAAAAGGCTAATAAAAGTTAGTACACCTTGAATGTACATACCCGTACAACAGTGTTCATTTACGAGGGCGACTTTATGCGACCGCCAATACTACTTCGAAATGTCACTGAAAATATTTCGCTTCCTATTTTAAACAATGCGGCATTTGTTTCTTGCCTATTTTAAAATGTACAAATATATTATGTACATTTTTTGAGATTTCTTGAACGTCTATTCGTTAGAGCTACTGATCTTTTTTTGCCCAACACTCGATCTGCCTAGCCTTTTCCCCAATATCATGGGGTTGGCTTCCAGTCTAACCGGATGCAGCTGATTACCAGTATTTTACGTGGAGTGACTGCGTATCTGACCTCCACAACCCAGTCCGTAACTGGGTAACACGATACTCCTTGGTAAGACTGGCTGTCAGACTTTCATGCTTCCAACTACCCGTAACGACTGTCAAAGATCCACGAATGACAGCAGGGACCAACGGCTTAACGCGTTTTCCAAGGCACGGAGGAGTTTTGATGTGTAAAGATGGTCACCCGTCCACCGACCAACCCCGGCAAGCAAAGCTTAACTCCTCCTTTTTTTTCGAACCGTCTGGAGGAGATCTTAATTATGTTTATGATTTTGTTATGATGAATGATAACTAATGATGAATCAATGAATGAACTATATAAAGAAATGACATTTTCAACAATGTATGGTACCTGTCGAGTAGACGGTAACATACAGGAACCGGAAAACCTAATACCGTGTTTTATGCTGGTTGGGTTACGAGTGGCACCACGGCCAGATCATTTGTAACTGGGTCAGTTTTATTCGCGACCCAGAATAGTTCTCCGCTGTCAGCATTCCCCGAGTACTGAAATCCAACGACTTTGTACGACACGAATGAATGAATGGATTTTTATTAGGGTTCCGTAGCCAAATGGCAAAAAACGGAACCCTTATAGTTTCGCCATGTCTGTCTGTCTGTCTGTCTGTCTGTCTGTCTGTCTGTCCGCGGATAATCTCAGTGACCGTTAGCACCAGAAAGCTGAAATTTGGTACCAATATGTATATCAATCATGCCGACAAAGTGCAAAAATAAAAATTTAAAAAAACATTTTTATTAGGGTACCTCCCCCAGACGTAAAGTGGGGAGCGATTTTTTTTTTAATTTTAACCCTAACGTGTGATATATTGTTGGATAGGTATTTAAAAATGAATAGGGGTTTTCTAAAATCATTTTTTGATAATATTAATATTTTAGGAAATAATCGCTCCGAAAGTCAAAAACAATGTGTCCCCCCCCCATCTAACTTTTGAACCATAAGTTTAAAAAATATGAAAAAAATCACAGAAGTAGACCTTTATATGAACTTTCTAGGAAAATTATTTTCAACTTGATGAGTTGAATAGTTTTTGAGTTATATAGCACTTTTTCAAAAAAACGCAAATGATAACTTTGTTTTTCATACAAATACTATGAAAAACAAAGTTATTTTTGCTGACGAAAAATGTTGGTATTTATTACAGAACTCTATATAACTGTATAGTTTAAATATTTTTTTATAATATTACTATTTTCGGAAATAATCGTAAAAAATAATGTGTCCCCCTCTAACTTTTGAACCATAAGTTTAAAAAATTTGAAAAAATTCTCAAAAGCAGAACTTTATGTAAACTTTCTAGGAAAATTATTTTGAACCTTTTGGGTTAAACAGTTTTTGAAAAATAGTACAAAAACTAAGTTTGCGTGGGAAGCTACGGAACCCTACAGTGAGCGTGGCCCGACACGCTCTTGTTTTTAGAACGCCTGTTCATTCTAACTAGTGGGTTATGAACTTACGCGTCTGTTTTAACGACGCAATTGCATGAGAGGGCAGGTTTTCTTTTGTTTCTGGTGTGTGCAGACGGCATTCTATTGCCAAGGTCATGTTTTTAGCAGGATTGTCCGAAAGGTCTCTGTAGGAGATGAATTTTCATAAATCCTACCTTTGTTATACAGGGTGATAGGAACATCGCGCGACCTGTTAACATGCACTATATTATTATGGTTCAGAAAAAAGAGCTATTCCATATATTTTGACCGAAAGTTTTGCACTTTTCAGATGTAGATTTTTTTTTATTAACTGACGAAAAAGTTCTTCGCTAGGGGGGTCAGCGGATTTGTCCGAAAAGATGACCGCTACCCCGGAACATAAAGGGCTAAGGAAGGAATATGGACGGGTTTTAGTCAATAGCAGTCTGACACCTTCCGCTCCATTCAGAGCGAGGGGATTATTAGATGATTTCCCACACTCAAAAAAAAAGTGGTTGTGATTTGCATGAAACATATTTGGGAGCATATGTAGTGGTAATTTAGAAAAGAGAAAATTTTAACTTGAAAAATGCAAAAAGTCATTGCAACACTTAAAGTCGATACTTTGTCTCTGAAGGTACAACCCAACAAAACACAATCCCTTAACATATATTTCTGAAGTAAAATAATTTAAACAAAAGAAACAAAACAAAACGATTGTGTAACCAATGTTTACAATTACGCCGCCCGATGCGTGGGTGCATGTTCGAAATTCGAATTTCGATTTTCGAATTTTTTATTTAAATTACATACATAACAATTTAAGACGAATTTTAGTAACAAAATTTAACGCGTTGAGCGCAAGGAAACCGCGTTAAAGACGGTGTCAATATTCTACAACAATGGTGGCACTGACAGTTCTTAAACGCAGTTTAGACTGTCAAATTGGTGCAATTTGACCTTAGTCGTACTTTCAAAATTTATGTTTTTTACGATTGCCTTGCTGCAGAAAATTAGTCCGTACGATGAGTTGGTTTTAGGGGGCCTATTACTTCAGTGGGAGACTGAGTCTTTCTCCCACTATAAAGTAGTATATTAATTTTTACGTATTATGTGATGATCTACATGCATGTTTTATATTTCACGGCATTATTTGGCAGTGTGTATACCTAATATATTTTGTTCCACAATACATTTATACGAAGACCTGTAATTTGATGTCAGATTATCATACTGTTATCGATCACTATTATATTTAGTTGTAATTCTTCCAGTCTATAAATAAACAATTACATGTTAAAAGTGGTTTAAGTCCATTGTGATGTCAGATTAGTATTGTATAGTTGCGCTAGTTACATATTATCGTGATGACTAAGTAATGTATGCAAGCTTATGCCCTGAAGTAATTTGTTGATAAAATGAATGGTGTTGGTACAGTCACAAACTGTCAAATTTTCTCAAGCAATTTTGAACTTAACTTTCAACGTTTTAAGGTTTAAATTAAAATAATAATAATATGCGCTGGTGACCGTGCCTACACTCATATTGCACGTCAGCTAGCCTTGAGTTTTTTATTGTTATGAGCGGTCTGAAATGAGACAAAAAACATAATAGGAATCTTTCAAAGCATAATCCATTACACCTGAGTGCTAAGCGGGATTGTCCAAAAGGTTTACCGCTATTCTTGAACTTAAAGGGTTAAGGAAGAAACATGGATGGGTTTTAGTCAGTAAGAGTCTAACAATACCTTACACTCCACCCAGAGCGGGAGAAGTCATTTGATGATTTCCCATCCTCAAAAAAAAATACTCCTAAGTTTAAACAGAAGTTTTATTAGTTACTTTTCAGATTTTACATTAATAGAATCAACTATAATAAGGTATAAGAATAAATTTTCTTTTTGTTTTCTTTTTTCATACACAGAAAACAAATTCACAATTATTCATGTAAAACACCTTTTTGTGAATTATAACAAAATCACATTTTCTTAGCTTTCAATATGAATGATTGTTTTGAATGAAAATGAATTACCTACTCGTATTTTATGAATGAAACTAAGATGAGATAAATCATGATTAATTATGATTGATGATATTCGCAACTATGCATTTTTGGACCACATATTCTAGGATTTTTGTATTATTATTATAATTTAGAATATGTATGACCTTAAATTTATGGGATATAAAAAAACACGTTGTATATAATTGATTAATATTATAAAAATATAATATGTTAAAGAAATCTCGATTTCATGTTAAGCCTTCTTAACCATGCGAAGCAGGTACTAGTCGCTAGTAGCATTTATAAAACATGTTCAGGTTAAGCTGAGCGCTTCAAAGGGGATTCTCAAAAGGATTACGTAATTATATGACTTAACGCGTCATATAGTTAGTAACTCGCTTTAAGCGGGTTAGACGGAGCTAGGTAGGTAACTTGTTATAGAATATAAGCTATTTAGTGCTTAGAAGTGTGATAAACTTTATGGCGTTAGATTTATTTATAAGACCTTCTAATCATGCATACTTTTTCATGTGAGTCTCTTTTTAAAGTACTGGCCTTTTCTCTCGTTACGTCGCAGTGAGTAAGCTAGGGCAACCCAACCAATTGTGTTATGTTTGAGGTCCTCTTAGCCGTCGCGGTGTCACGGTCAAACCCCTCACTGCCCTCCCTCTGACCTGAAGAGGCCCACCGTGGCGGCACCAGTTGGGGGTTGCAAAAGGATCGTATTCGCGCAACTCCTTTTTTTAGGGTGGGAAATCATCATAATGACTCCTCCCCGCTCTAGAAGGAGCGAAAGGGAGTGTCAGATTTTCACTGACTAAAACCCATCCATGTTCCTTCCTTAGCCATTTATGTTCCGGGGTAGCGGTAATCTTTTCGGACAATCCCACTTACCCGGCAGGCTTTGGCCCAAACGGGCCCTTCAAATGCTGACATCTCTTTGAGGCGCGCGTGGAACACATATGTTATTTTATTTTTGACAGGCAATTTGTACAACTGCGTTTCTGGACCTTATTATATGTGAAATGGGTGATCTATAGCTATTTAAAGAGTTTGAATATCGCTTTAGTACCTCCAGTAGGTAATTAATTCCAGACGCTCAAAACCTGCGCTTGCGCCCCATAGATCAATGAAGCTATAATCTAGCAAATTAACCTAATGTCCAACAATTTATGATCCTGCAGACCAATCATGTTACCTCTACGCCTCGCTTTGAGGGACACTTGAATAGTTGTTAAGGTAAATTAATTCTGACGACGACAAGTTTTTAGCATAAAATGCAATGACAGATGAATGGCACTTACACCCTTATTAACGCGTCGCCAAGGTATCTTGGACGCAATCAAGCTAGTAATGACAGACTCTGTCGGCGACATGAAACTTAATCGAATGGAAATCAGGTGTTTTTCATAAATGTACATTCAATAAGTGACTACAACTTTATGCTACCTAGCAAATATCAACTTTAGGTTTAGTGTGCTAAGGTATGAAATTCAATAGTGGAATGTCTAGTGACTTGCAGAGCCGGACTAAGGAAGTAAAATAATATCAAAAGCGAGAAAATTCAGTAATGTTAATACAATTAACTTGCTATAAGGTTCTACAAAAACCATAGTAATTTTCGAAAATTAACTTCTATCAAAACATAAAGAATGTCAAGAAAATTAAATTTATGGTTTAAAATGCAATTACGACGTATTAAAGCAGGCACGTACGATACTTGATTAAAGTAATTTTGGGCTCGACTGAAAGTATTTTAATCAAATTAGGAACACACTTTTGAGACAGTTTAGGAAGGTATTATCTTGATTGTTTAACGTGGGTGTTCGTGTGGGATGTAATATGTTAAGGTAATGTTTTTGGTACAATATGTATAGACGCCAGCACATTAAGCTATCCCAAACTGTCAAATTTTCCCAATTGAAAATGAACCTTATACTTTTGTAGTAAAGTTGAAAAACTATCAACATAATTTTACGTGGATTAACCTGATGTTCTGGCCTCTGTACTAGGATTAAGCGGTGAGTAGGACCTTACGTTCTTTGAAAAATACATTTAGAAAACGTTCGTGGGTTTATAGAATTGTTGCCATAGAGACAGGGGATTTGTATCATTAACATGATAGGGAGCAACATCAGAGGGACGATAACGAGATCTTTAATCTGGCCTGTGACCCGCAAGGCTACAAATAACATTCGAATACAATCTTTAAGAACACTATGGGTATTTAAAAAGCTACAATCAAAATACAGTTTTTTTTTTGTTCAGCGTTTGTTAGTGAATAATGTATTGTTTGTTAATTTGATAATCTGTTGTAATTTGCAATTGCCCCGACTTTACATTTCAAACTGTTTTAACTACAGAAGATAAAACAAATTTGTAGTAAGCGCAGTAATATAAGTTTAACATAATTAATATAACATAAATCATTTTATCGTTCTGTCAATTATTTTTTTCAACTACGTGTACCAAGCTTCGCACAGTTTTTACGACTTGAAAGTTTGGGGTTTTATTATTATATTTATTTAGTTTTCAAATATAATACAAACCTTTCAGAACATTGATTCTGTAAATGATGCATAAAAGAAATTTTGTAGTTTAGTACATCTACACAGATAGATAAATATGTTCTGGGTCGGTCTATGTGATCGTTTTCACTGACTTCGTTTACACGATGTAATTATCTATTAGATAAAGTTAAGAAAAGGTTCAAACCCATGCCACGCGCCTCTAGATTTTACGGATTCATGGGCGTATTGTATAATTATCACTTGCTTAAAATCGGTGAAAGAAACCATCGTGAGGAAACCAGCATGCCTGAGAGATATTTCTCAACAGCATGTGAAACTAAGTCAGAGGCCCATGGGCAGCATAAAAACTCTGACACCAGGTTAGTCACTAACCACACGAAAAGAAAGAAAGAAGTAAAAAACTGCAACTTCCTGGAAGTTACAGTTTTTTGCAATTTCGCAGGCTACTCTGGCGCTTTGGTGATGACTAGTTGTACAAAAATAACCCATTTACTGTTAACCTTACTGTTGTATGCCCTGACTCACATGGAGTATCGATGTGATTTTCATTGTCGATGATGTAATTAAAATAATTGACTTAAGTTTAACCTTTACACCTACACACCTATTGTCTGCAGCCGCTGAATATTTAATTATTGATTGTTGACGAGCAATAATTGTTGCTCCGGATTTTTTTATTATGATATTAAACTAAAACTGGAACAATATACCGTTAGGAGTGACACCAGTGAAGGGGCCCCTCAGGGCCAAGCCTGCCGGGTAAGCGGGATTGTCCGAAAGGGTTACCGCTACCCCGGTACATAAAGGGCTACGGAAGGAACATGGATGGGTTTTAGTCAGTAAGAGTCTGACACTCCCTTCCGCTCCACCCAGAGCGGGAGCAGTCATTGGTTGTTGACCTTGGATCAATTAATAATATTAATAAAATCAATCGATGCAATCAATTGGCATAGGACTAAAGAATATGTTTTAAAGGTTCCGTTTTTTTCGAAATTTCGAAAAACTGATAACCTTTTGTTTATTTTTGCAAACATTAGAACGTCAATTTTGGTAATACATACATATTATAGATAGAGAAACACCCAGACCCGTAACAGGTACTTGTAGGTCGTACGGATGTTTGTTCCGTGCGGGAATCGAACCCGCGACGTGTTGAGCAGCGGTCGATCGCTCAACCACTGAGCCAACCTTGTCGTCAAATACTATCATAATATACTCATAATATCTATACTTGTATTTAATCTACGATAATCATACTTACGTACTTAATATATCTAGCCACTACTATATTATGTAATTGTACTTAGTTCATAAGATAATAAGCAAGAATAATAATTTTGATCCAACAGACAAACTATGTGTATAGGTTTGTTGGACATAATGTATGTTATAAAACTTAAAATGTACCTTTTTTGATAAAATAAATAAATAAAATAAATAAATATCATATAAATTCACTCTGACGTCTGATGTTTCTTAGTATACTTACAATGTTCTATTCCTACGATATAAATAAGATATTTCCTATTCATTCATTCATCCCAGCCTCCCGTTTTCTTTGATTACTCGTACGACTACTCCCCCGTGTTCATTACGAAGTTAATTCAACATAGAATTTGTCTTTCGGTACACTTATTAAGAAACAAAAGAGAGTGCTCATTAATTTACAAAATTCTCCATACTCACATAACACCACTTCAATTTTCCTACGTAATTTAATTAATTGCCCACACTCCGAGTACGGCCCTGCCGCACGGCGATCGCGAATTAGCAATTTAATACATCAACTTGAACGAACATTATTAAAAATAATAGCCCTTTATAATAAGCTCTTTACGATTTTGAGACTAATATAAAGTTCTTAAAGGAATTCATACCATATAAAGGTATTATAGAAGCTTTTATATGAATGACTCGTAATTATGTCATTGATTGACAGTGTTGGGAATAAGGTTGTCGCATATAAGGGGAATCAATAATGTATTTCGTAGAAATCGTGCTTACGAGTATTGAGAACAGAGTACTTCAATCAGTCAGTAAGCTCACTGATTGACAGGAGGTTCTCTTAGAAACGATATCGATCCGTGATCCGTTTGACGTACCTACAACACTCGTTTTTTTAGCGGATAAGAATATGCAGTATTATGTTCTCGTAAAGTAAGATTTAGATTTGACTAAGCCGTCATGAAATTCTACTAAAAATTACTTAGCAATTAATTTCACCCAAAGAACAGTTTTATATTAACATTGCTTCTGAGTGTGGAAGAGATAAAGTTATAAAGACTAATTATTTAATTTCATCTTTTTTTCCAATGTGAAGCAATTATTATTTGGGTAACACTGCTTTGATAGGTAGGTGATTAAACCCCTGATATTGTGAAAATCTTTTTATCTTTCTAAAAGAATACTTCATACATAATTAAGGGACAATTTTTCAATAGCCTGATAACTTTTACCTGTAAAATAAAAATGGCTGTTTCACATTTTTTTTTGCATAAGCTGTCAAACCGCCATTTTTATTCTTGCAATAAAACTTATCTGACGATTGTAAAATCAGCCCTTAGTCAAAATATATAATATCTAGTCCATTTTATGATTTTCTCTTTGTCATTGGTTTATGAGAAAATTCATTATATACTGATATACTTACCATATAATGCATGAGCCAGCCCTAGTCAAGATGGTGATCAATCAGTCAGGCATGATTGCAGAAATGTAATGAGTAAAGAAGGAATTTTTATAAATGCGTAAACCGGAGTGGCGCCACTTATAATGAAGTATAATGAATGACTTCCGTATTTTTTAAACTGATCCTCTTGCCAGACTATACAATCAATAATAATACCTAAAAATAATGGTCATAATAATAAATTATAATGTTCATACTAAAATAAAAGACTTCCTAACAAACTAACCGAAAGGGTTACCGCTACCCCGGAACATAAAGGGCTACGGAAGGAACATGGATGGGTTTTAGTCAGTAAGAGTGTGACACTCCCTTCCGCTCCACCCAGAACGGGAGAAGTCATTGAATGATTTCCCACCCTCAAAAAAAAAAGCCCTGTAGGTGGGGGCAGAGGCATAATGTATTATGAGTTGAGTCCAGCCCAGGAAGAGGTGGCGAGACGACCTAGACGGCTACCGCAAGAGAAGGACCGAGGTGGCTCTAAGAAAGGATGTCTGGAAGGATTTGGAGGAGGCTTTTACTCAGCAGTGGGGAGTGTAGGTTAATAAAAAAACGACCCACTACCTGTTGGCACAAAGCATATATGCATTGCATATGCATTTTGTTTTGTATCTTGCATTCGTGCAAGTGCGTTAATGTCTTCGTGCAGGTGTGCGAAATAATTATACTGACAGGTCAACAAATCCCAGAAACTTGTAACCTCTGCGAGCATTCGATCTTGAAGTGGGACTCTAAAAAAAGAAATTTATGACATCAAAACTGATTATTGAAAAGCAAGAATTACACTTCGGAATGTAGTCATTATTATATTTTTTTCAGAGAGTATCAGACTCTTACTAACTAAATGTTCCGGTTACCGGTAACCCTTTCGGACAATCCCACTGATTTAAACAGATATCAACCCAATTGTGTCTTTTATTATTGTCAACACTTATAAACAAATAGGTACACAGAAGGTAAAATTAGTTAAAGCAACAATTTTTAATGCTTGGAAAATGTATTCAACCTACAAACTTATTTCAAAAGTAGGTAAAACACGATGATTTAAAAGTTACACAAGTTTTCTACGATCGTAATTTTGTTCTGACGAGTTATTCGCTCGCTTATTAGAGTAATAACATTTTTCTCGACTTATGAAATGCGTGGGAAAATAAATAATTAAATTTAATTTTTGTCGTCGCTTTCACGCATTTTATGATCTACACTATCTATATAATATACATATTATAAATGCCAAAGTTTGAACAGATGTTTGTTACTCTATCAAGCCAGAATTGCTCATCTGGATGTTTGGTACAGATATCTATACTAATATTATGAAGAGGAAAGATTTGATTTTTTGTTTATTTGTTTGAAATGAATAGGCTCCGAAACTACTGGACCGATTTAAAAAATTCTTTCACCGTTGGAAAGCTTAGTTTTCTATGAGTAACATATGTAGGCTACTTTTTATCCCGGGAAAAATAACGGGTCCCACGGGAAAGACCACGGGAGCGAAGCCGCGGGCAAAGTACTATAGATTATAACCTGGATCCAAATATAGGACTTCTCATCCCAGTAATAAGTTTCCGTAGGATATTTCCGACACCCACACGGGGAAGCTGTGGGCAGAAGCTATAATCTATACTAATATTATAAAGAGGAAAACTTTGTTTGTTTGTTTGGTTGTAATGAATAGGCTCATAAACTACTGGACCGATTTTAAAAATTCTTTCACCGTTGGAAAGCTTAGTTTTCTAGGAGTAACATATGCTACTTTTTATCCCGGGAAAAATAACGGGTCCCACGGGAAAGACCACGGGAGCGAAGCCGCGGGCAAAGTGCTAGTAAACTATATTTTTGCTGCATAAAATTTGCAACACAGATAATTTATAACCTGGATTAAGACATAGCATACTCAAACTCAAAGCATTTTTTTTTGAAAATGAACCTAGTTGACCATTCCAAAGCAGTAGGTAACTATGGAGAAGAACGGGCATAATCATCCTATGATGTCCCCACTGCTGGGACATCGCGACTCCTCTATGTGAGAGGGAGTGGCACGTAATCGACCACGCGTGCCCAGAGCGGTATGACGGATGTCCCAGTCATGTTATTGAATTTGTAGTTCGAAGATGTGCCGGTGCCAATGGGCAGCATAAAAACTCTGACACTAGGTTAGTCACTAACCACACGAAAAAGAAAGAACAAGGTATGTCGGTTTCCTTACGGTTACGGTTGCTTTCCGTCACCATTTGGAAAGCAGTGGTGATGAAAAATAATTTACACAAAGTAAAATGCCTAGGTTCATGTATACAAAATATTGTAAAACATGTTAAAAGAGTAACGGTGGAATTTCTTGCCCATTCTTCTCCACACGAAACTACCTTTTGGAAAAATGTCTTCGGACCACCTTGGTGAAGTCTACTCTTTTTTTCAACCTTCTGAACGCCAGAGCATAAAGGCACGCGCGTGCCCTCCACGCCAAGCTACAAATTGATGCGACTAGACTCAATTCTATTTATAGTTCATTTTGATGTTCAAAAGTGCCTTACGTATTTCTATTTGAAATAAATGATTTGACTTTGACTTTGACTTCGAGCCTACGATCTACAACTGGTCTTCAAGGTTCTCTTAAATGATACTTTTAATCCCGTTCATACGTTCCACTATATGACATTCCACGCGGGTGAAGTCGCAAGCTAAAGCTAATAAGATCATATTATTATGGAGACTGTTATGTGACACCGGTTTGGGCAAAAAATGTCGTGAGAGTTATAAATCGTTTTCGATTTTCATTAACTTAAAACTGGAAATGGAATGACTTGTCACTTAGTAAGGCCGAGTTCACAGCAAAAGTATATTCTAGAGAGAAATAAGTCTTAGAAAGAAAGAAGAAGACGTAATAAAACGAAACGTATAGTCAACCGTCAATTGTGAGCATGTCCTAATGGAAAAACTCAAGATCTTGCACATCTTCATGCTCACGGTAACGGCCCCGACTTACGAATTGTATATCGTGGGTTCAAACCCAGACAGGCTGTAAGCGGGATTGTCCGTAAGCGGGATTGTCCGAAAGGGTTAGATACCGCTACCCCGGAACATAGAGGGCTACGGAAGGAACATGGATGGGTTTTAGTCAGTAAGAGTCTGACACTCCCTTCCACTCCACCCAGAGCGGGAGCAGTCATTGAATGATATCCCAGCCTTAAAAAAAAAAAAACCCAGACAGGCGCATTTCTCTGTGTAAACAATTTCATCACCACTGCTCTCAAAACGCTGAAGAAAAACATCGTGACCAAACCGACATGCCCTAAAACAAAAAATTCGAAGACGTGACATCTACCAACCCTCACTGGGCGCGCGTGGTGGATTCCCACTCGAAGAGAGGAGGCCTCTGTCCCAGCAGAGGGAATATCATATGCTGACAATGCCGGAAAACCCATTACTATAATAGCCTAACCATATACTACAAACAAAAAAGAAACGTTGAACGGGAAGCAGCATAAAACCCAGGAACGTATCGAAATAAAACATCGAACTTCTTGATACGGTAACGAAATGCACTTTAAAGTATAAGGATATCGGAAAAACATTAGTCTCGGGTCGAAGGAAAGATATGACAATGGGGTTGCGATCCTTTTAGAGCTATCTGTATAGTGATTTCGTTCTATATGAATTACTTATGTGCAAAAAGTTATTATTATTTGATGCATATGGGATAAAAAAGGTTGTTTGTGGGTTACTGGCAATTTTTTTTAGTTTCCATATGTTGGTTACCAAAACACAAATCAGCTGATAAATAGAAAACTGCAAAACTGTATGGAATTGGCATAAGCTTTCGAAATGTCACGTGATCCATCGTTTTCGATCGCTAATTGCTAGACAATGTCAAATTGTGTATATCGACGTCGAAGTGACAAGAACGTCTAACTAAACCGATTAACAATGTCATATGGGAGATCTTGTCACTTCATCGTCGATATAACGAATTGTTCGATCAAAAATTTGAAATCGAATCGACACGGAGCGATTGACACTTGTCCCTACCACTTTGTATAATAACACAGGATACGTTGACATCAAAATTCAGAAACATGAACATAAAACTGGTGTAATACAGTACGTTCTCCACTAAACGTTTCAAAAACTTGTTTATTACTAAACGAGTTATAATGACAAGCTTAATACGGGAACCATTCGCAATGCTTGTTAGTGCCAAAAGCATAATCATTAGTAGCTACAGCTGTTAGAAAATCATTACATAGAGCATGTAATTACGGAGTGAGATACGAGATAAAACTGGTGCTAGTTACAAACGATAAAGCTTGTTGTACACAGGTCGGTTTGTTTATGGTACGGTGGCGTATAAACTACGCCTAAGAGACGCCGTCTCTGTCAACAAGCATCCTTAAGGATCCATACAACACTGACGTCTGTGCCTGCCGTCGACGTATAAACCACACCTTAGAGACACCGTTTCCCTGGCGGGTCAGCGGGATTGTCCGAAAGGGTACCGCTACCTCGGATCATGAAGGGCTTTTTTTTTTAAGGCTGGAAAATCATCCAATGCCTGCTCCTGCTCTGGGTGGAGCGGAAGGGAGTGTCAGACTCTTACTGACTAAAACCCATCCATGTTCCTTCCGTAGCCCTTTATGTTCCGAGGTAGCGGTAAGCCTTTCGGACAATCCCGCTTACTCGGCAGGCTTGGCCCTGAGGGGCCCCTTCATATGCTGACATCCCTTTGAGGCGCGCGTGGAACATATACGCGCCGTTCGGCACGGGTCTGGTGCTGATCGGACGGTGAGTCACCCATTACTCACCGTCCGCAGGCCCGCGCCTACGGTGGCCGGGAGTCGTCACGTGGCTCCCGACGCCCGGGGCGTCTCCTGCGGCGGCTGGGACGGGAGGACCTTTCTCTCTCCCATCCCGCCACCTCCTTTGCGAGCATAACTTTTTCGCAGAAGGAGGTGACTGCCTCCCACTCCCTCTCACCCCGGACCAAGGCTTGCACCAGGGCCGGGCGCGAGAGGTCGCCGCCGATCGCCTATCATGAAGGGCTAAGGAAGGAACGTGGGTGGGTTTTAGTCAGTAAGAGTATGGGACTCCCTCCCGCTCCACCCAGAGCAGCAGGTGTCATTTTTAATGATTTCCCACCCTCTAAAAAAGATACACCGTACAAGCTTCCATAGGGATCTATACAACCACGCCATCACAGGGGGTATTAACCACACCTAAGATAATGCATAATAATAATAATAATAATAATAATATCCTTGTCATGTTTGTCAACAAGCTTCCATAGTCATCCATACAACACTGATGACCGTGAACACACTGCGAATTAACCGTAGTTTGTCACGGCTAGTAAACGTGTGTGTAGAAAGGGCCTAATGCCGTGTAGTACGTTAGTTGATGGCTGTCCAGCTTAGAGTAGGCTGGTTATTTTATAAATGGCACACCTGTAATAGTTAATATGTCTTAGGTACTGAATAGGTCGAAATTAACCTTTTGACCGCCACGTCAAAAATGAAAAAGCGTGCCCTCAGCGCCTAGCTCCGAATTCATCCTTTAATTTTGTCACCCAGTTGCGACCGTGGCGTGCTGGGCACATTTTGGTTTGTCGTCTATACACGACTGTGGCGGTCAAAAGGTTAATGTCTATCTAGTATAGGAATGTGAAGTTAAAAATAAAAGGGGAGCGTTGGAATAGTACACACTCTGTAAATTTCAAATTTCTACAGCCCTATTACAGACGGATATACGGACGGACGGCCAGACAGCAGAGCGAGGGCACAGAAAAATCTAAAAATCATATAAATAAAAAGGAATAAAAGTTTAAGCCAAAGTTATTATCTCACATAATAGAATACAATGTGATAGAATTCCAAGTTGAATAATTGCATGACATCCAAGCAATTCAGGAAAAGATTTGTCCCCTTTTCACATAAAGAATTCATGCATACATTTAGCATTTCGCTCTAACCGGTAGTCAAATACTTCTACCCAGCTGCTGCATCGTACTGAGATAATTATGCATCGGTCCATTCCAACTTAATACCGCAGTGAATGTGTTAAATCGGAGTGCTAAGTAACGCGGATAGCCGTATGAGCTTCAATTTAGCTTGCACAGGAAAGCCATAATACTGGTGCGAATGTACTCCATATTTGGAAAGATATAGTATTATGGCTTCCGTGTCTCGGAAAGCACGTTAAGCCGTTGGTCCCGGCTGTCATTGGTGGATCTTTGACAGTCGTTACGGGTTGTTAGAAGCCCGTAAGACTGACAGCCAGTCTTACCAAGGGGTATCATATTATCCAGTTATTGACTGGGTTGTAGAGATAGGCAGTCACTCCATGTAAAATACTGGTACTCAGCTGTCCCGGGATAGACTGGAAGCCGACCCCAACATAGCTGGGAAAAGGCTAGACAGATTGATAGGATTACAGCTTCACTAGTTTTAGAGTTGTGTTATTCCAATTAGAGACGCTGATTGGAGTTCCGGGTAAATTTTACTTGATCTAGATATAGGAAATAAGATTTTCGAGTGTAATTGAATTTATTGAGGAAATGCAGTTAATTAACCCATTCGATGTTTGCCTATTAGAAGCCGTTTGCTTATAAGAGCTCAACGATTTATACGGTTATATTTATTGTCGTTTAGAGAGGATTTTCTTATGAACCTATGGGGTTCATACGACATTTGAGGGGTATCGCTTAAAAAAGATAAAAAGCAGTGATAGCTGGGAGCGACCGTTGGGCTAACAAGTCTTTAGTAATTTCTTAAAAACCGGTGAAGGATAACATGGTTGGGAAACCGGCATGCCTGAGAGATATTTCTCAACAGCATGTGAAGCTAAGTCAGAAGCCCATGGGCAGCTTAAAAACTAACACCAGATAAGTCACTAACCACACGAAAAGAAGCTTAAGGATTGATATGTATGTTAAAGTAAATGATCTTAGTTGATTTTCAGATCAGACTTTTGGTGTGTTTTCAGATCCAAAATATACCTTGTAGGTATATTTTGGATCTGTGACACTGTACAGACAAAATCTAAAAAAATCGCCTGTTCCATACATTATGCTCATATAAATCGTCAAAATGTAGGGAACAGCAGATAGTTTTTTCGCGATATCAGATTTGTTCCCATAGTGAAAGTTGTACATAATTATGAGTACAATGACCTTTCAAAATAATGCCCATGAATTCAATTTCACTCTGTATACTTGATGTGTCTTCTGGCGGTTGCTTTACAAACAAGCTTTTCGCACACGTACCCACTTACCTAATTAACTTTTATTTCAACAGTACCTTTCAAAAACACACACCCACACAAAATGTATCACATTACGTGCCTCTCACACTTGGATATATTATAAGAAATAATAACATTAATATTTCAAAGGCAGTTTCACACGAATGCACAATCATGGCGACCCTACGCAGGCATTAGCATAACTGTGGGCCTATCGCGTAATTATCGCATTTGACTTCACGTCTGTCGCGTTAACAAGGTACGGCGCGGCGGTGGAGCGATTTTTAGTCGCACGTTTTAGACGCGCATATTATTAGAGTTTATCTGTAGGGTGCTTTTCAATTGCTAGTGTATGGTTCTATTTGAAAATAATGAGTGTTGATAAGATACTGTAAGGTCCGGTAGTAGTCGGCACCTTACACTTGCAGTTTAAGTTAGAAGTAGTAAGTACTTGGAGTTAGGTGAGTTGACGTAAACACACACAGATTTGGTAACACTAAAAGTTTATTTGAGTACCGATCACAACAAGTAAGGTTGGATGCTAATCCGCGGTGTTCGCGTAAGTATGTAATTTGTCAACTAACTTAAAATTATATTAATCATTGTTTAAATACGAAAGATAAAAGTAGGTTGCTGCGTTTGCAGCCTGACGGCATGTACGTAACCCGTACATGCTCCCGAGGGCAAAAGGTGGGATGAGCATCCAGTACATAAAACATATAAAAGTAAAAAATCCCAAAACGAAATAATAAAAGTACAGACAGTTTAGAAGTAGGTAAAGTAAGTAAAAATATAAAAGTAAGAAATCCCAAAAAGTAATAATTGAAAGTATAGACAGTATAAAAGTAAACATTAGGTCAGTAAGTAAAACGTAAGTAAAAGTTAAAATGTACACATCAAAATGGTAGGTTTTTACTGCTCCTCAAAGTGAAATAGTTGTTTCGGCCTCGCGTCGCTGTATAGTGGCTCCGGCGGTGTCGAATGACGTATTTCTTGCATCTCGATTTCGACTTTGTTGTCGATACCTGCAGGTTGTCTTGTAGATGGCTTTTTAGGTTTCTTATGCCATAGTCTCCTAATCCAAATGTAGACAGCAAACGAAGCTGCTCCTCCCAACAGCAAAGAAGTCACAGAGTAGAGATATATGTCGTGACTCGATATCTCTGTCGTTTGTGGTAGTCTTTCCTGCTCTTTCTGCTGAGTTATTTGCCTATCTATGTTTTTGATACTTATTTTAGAAGTATCCAGTTCCGTCATATTCAGCTGTGCGTTTTTCCAACTTAGATCAAATAAATTGTTGATAGTGGTGTTGAGTATTGGTACTTCGATATCCGCTTCCTTGTAAAATTTGCTTCCTAAGTGGTTGTAGGTGAATATTGTCGCATCTTTCTTTTGTAGTATGCATTTTGGTTTCAAGGCAATCACCCCAGTACCGTTGATGACCGCTGGCGTAACTTGATCGCTACATATGACGCGCATCAGCTGTCTGTCGCACAATGTAAACAACCACCAGTTAGGTTTGTGTAATTTGATCCAGGTTTCTTTGCAAGTTACGTTATTGATGACACAGGATACTGACGTTTGTTGGTTGAATACCTTGGCCTCGCAAGGTGCGTCCTTGTCTTGTAAGCTAAATACCGGCTGACGTGAAATGCATGTGTACTCGTCTTCTCCGTAAGGCGTACATTGGCGCATGTCTTGCTCTTCCATAGTGATGTACGAATTTTTCACGAAGTTTATGGCGATATAGTTGGAGAAAGGCTGCACGACTTTCAACTGTCCTTGTTTCTGGAATGGTATAGGTATTACCCGGTATATTTTGTAGTCTTCATCGCTCAAAAGTGGAATATGCAATTCGAAAAGTAGGAAGTTGTTTGTAATCCGAGCCTTGACATGGATTAGTTCGTAGATGTCGCGGAAATCCTTTTGTGTGTCCTTTATCGGCAAGGTTAGTCCCTGTGGTAGTTTTCCAGAGATGATATTCAGCTGTTCTATTATTTGAGATGCAGGAAATAGGTGAGTATCCAAATGACCTCGGTAAATGTTGGCGAGAGCATTCATTAGCATTTCTTGGATTCTATGCAAATCGCTCAAAATTAAAGTTGATGATAAAGCAGCAGAAGTCACGTCGTTTGCTGTGTATAGTATTTGCGCTTTGTTTTCAATTTTTGTAATTATGTTGCAAGTCTGATTTATGTAGGTTTGTATTGCGTGAAATTGTTTGTCCATAAATTCCGTATTGTTTTTGATTACGTTGTTTTCCGCCTCTATAATTAATGTTTGATTCTTCATCAGCTGTAGCAGATAATTATCGTTGGTTTGCATGTTTTGGATATCCTTCTCGTACTTTTGCGCGAAGTCTTCATCCAAAACTCCGAAGAGTGTTCTGGCTAATTTTCCGATTCCATCAAAGTAGCCTCGTTTATGTCGAGAATGCTGAGAAAGTAACATAGTGTTATAATTCTCAAGGTGATGCATTTCATGGCGTAGGTGGTTGACGACTGCTTCGCATGGTGTAAACTCGTGCGCGATTCTTTGACAAAGTTTATCAATTTGGTTTATGTAGTAGTTCATGTTATTCGTGGCTTGCCAGTAGGACGTTAGGTTGTAATAGATCAGTAGTGTCCATTCATCATGTATTAGTTGCAGTTTTCCGGCTTCATCGAAGTAAATAGGTTGATTGTTGATTATAGACGTCACCTTATAGTTATTTGTTGCTGATGACGATTGTGCAGTTCCTATCATTCCTATCAAAGTTATGAGAGTGAAAGTCAGGAAACTGTACTTGTTGGTTCGTGTGCTCCTTTTTCTTCTTTGGTTTTTTGTTATCTCTGTATCTTCTTCTCTTTTGCTGTTTGTTGTTTCTTCAGTAGCTGGCAGTTTTTCTTGCTGTGGTAATAGAGTTAGTTTGACCGTGGGTCGTTTTATCACTCCAGTTTTGGTTTTAAGGGTGGCCACTCGTACTAGACCATCCTTCCCGGGATGAGTTTCCATCACTCGTCCCATGGCCCATTTACCAGGAGGTAAGTTTGTTTCTTTGATTAATACGACGTCGTTTGGTTTGAGATTTTGTACAGTTTTGTTCCACTTGCTTCTAGACTGTAGAGTATTTAGGTAATCATTGGACCATGCCTTCCAGAATTGATCCAGCATGTGTTCCGTTAGTTGCCAACGTTTTCTCAAATCCATCTTTCTGTCGTCAGGCTCCGGTTGAGGTAGTGACAACGTAGCACTGCCAGTTAGAAAGTGACCAGGAGTAAGAGTGGTGTAAAATTCCTCCGGATCTTCTGTTAGTGGGCACAGAGGCCTGGAGTTCAGGCAGGCTTCTATTTTCGCTAATAATGTAGTAAATTCTTCCCAGGTTAGTTTTTGATCCCCAAGAACTCGCCGCAAGTGATGTTTTAATGATTTAACGGCTGCTTCAAATATCCCCCCCGCACTAGGCCAAGCAGGGGCGTTGAAGTGCCATTGAATTTCTAGTTTCCCAATCTCGTCAAAAAACTCAGGAGAGAGTAATTTTTTGAAGTTACTAAAATCCTCTCTCAGCACTTTAGATGCTCCAACGAAGTTTGTGCCGTTGTCCGAGTACATATGAGCGGGCGTTCCTCGCCTCGCGCACATTCTTTGTAGCGCCGCAATAAATGCTTCCGTGCTTAGTTCTGAAACTAATTCGATATGTACAGCTTTCGTAGCCATACAAACGAAAACCGCGATGTAAGCTTTTGAGGTCTTCACTCCTCTTCCTTTGTTCAATTTCACGTCTACGTGACCAGTAAAGTCAACTCCAGTGTGAGTGAATGGACGACTTGGCGTTACTCTTTGCTTCGGAAGATCGGCCATTATTTGAGCATTGTCAGTAGAGTTGTAACGATGACATTTCACACAGCGTCGTATTCTTCCCTTTACCGCTCGATTTCCAGACACTATCCAGTATCGTTGCCGTATGTAAGTAAGGGTTAGACGGGCTCCTCCATGAAGCGTCATCAAGTGTGCTTGGTCGATCAGTAGTTCAGTGAAGCGGCTGGAGTATGGTACAACTGCGGGATTCTTCATATTAGCAGGAAGATCAGAGTGCTGTAGTCTTCCGCCTACGCGAATTATTCCCTTGTTATCCAGATAAGGTTTGAGTTTGTAAATGCTGCTTTTAGGTGACACAGTTTTATTTTGTTTCAACTGTTTGTGTTCTTGCGCAAACTCACTTTGCTGAACATATTTTATTATATATTCTGCTGAGTATTGTAGGTCAGTTGTTGTTAGGTGAGTCGCGCTTGGTCGTAACTTTTGCTTTAGTGATGCAAAATATCGCACAATTCGAGCAGTAATTCTTGTTACTGATGTCAGCGAACTGTGGTTCTTCAATAACTTGTAAACAATATTTTCAGTGTTGTAGTTTTTCGATCTGACGTCATTGGGTTCAACCCTACGTGCTTCGCTTGTAGTAAAGTGGCAATTCACATTATGAGGTGTTTCTGATTCTGCGAAGTTTTTCAAAAACATAGGTCCGTGCCACCATAAGTTGAACTTGACTACCTTGCTCGGTAGCAAGCCTCTCGAAGCGCAGTCAGCTGGATTAAGTTCCGATCGTACGTAGCACCATTGTTGAGGTGGAATTACGTCTTTTATCTTCCCCACTCTGTTAGCTACGTATCTTTCCCATCTTGAGGGGTCTCCCTGAATCCAAGCTAGAACCACCTTGGAGTCACACCAACCGTAGGCTGCTATCTCGTGCTCCGTTAGTGAATTCTTCACTTTTTCCATGAGTTGGGAGAGTAGTAGTGCTCCGCATAGCTCAAGTCTGGGTAAAGAAGTTGTTTGAGTAATCGGCACCACTCTAGTCTTTGACACTAATAATGTGATCCTTGGGTCGTCTTTTTCGTCGATTACTCGGCTGTATATGACGCAAGCGTATGCCTTTTCGCTTGCGTCACAGAATCCGTGTAGTTGGATAGTTTTCTGCGTACTGCCAATCCATCTGTTTATTTTAATGTTTTTAATTAAATGTAGTTCTTTGTTTAGATGCCGCCATTCGTCTTGTAACTCGTTAGGTAGTTCAGCATCCCAGTTTATTTTAGTTAGCCACACCCTTTGGAATAGTAGTTTAGCTGACACAGTTATAGGCGCCAGCCAACCCAAGGGGTCGTATAGTCTTGATATTTGTGACAGCAGTTTCCTTTTAGTTAGTAGTTCGTTGTTGTAGTCGTAGTCGTCTACAGTCCAGTTGAATATGAAAACGTCATCTTTTGGATTCCAACTTAATCCCAACGTTTTCATTGATTCGTCGCCTTTAAAATCAAATGTACTTTTCGATATTTGATCTTCGTCTAAGTGTCGTAAAAGCTCAGGATTATTGCTTGACCATTTTCGCAGATTCATTCCGCCTCCCTTCAGTAGTTTGATGATCGATGTTTGAATTTCCTTTGCTTCTTTTGTGGAGTTGTGACCGCTGATTAAGTCATCGACGTAAAACTGATTTAGCAATATTTCAGCGGCTTTTGGATATTTGTGACCGTCATCGAAAGCAAGCTGTTTGAGTGTTCGCATTGCTAGCCATGGAGCACTTTTTGTCCCATATGTTAAAGTTTGCAATTGATATTCTCGTAAATTTTCCGTTGGTTGGTTTCTCCATATGATCTTCTGTAGATGTTGTTGATCGGGATGACACCATATGGAACGGTACATTTTTTCAATGTCTGCTGTGTAGACATATTTATAGCCACGCCATTGTAATATCAATGCTTGGATGTCCTTTTGCAGGTTAGGACCTTTTTCCATCACGTCATTGAGGCTACATCCACCCATAGTCTTCTGTGAAGCATTAAAAACTGCTCTTAATTTTGTTGTTGTTGATTGTTCTCTCAGTACTCCATGATGTGGTAAGAAATTTGAATCTTTGGCGGATGCTGTGTCCGAAAGCTTCATGTGACCCAAATCGATGTAATCGCGGATGAAGTCTTTGTACATTGATGCAAGTTTAGGTTTTCTGTTGAATTTTCTTTCTAGTTGTAAAAATTGAGAGATTGCGATCGGCTTCGAGTTTCCCAGTTTTTCTTCATAACCGGGAACTAGTGGCATTTTCACTATGTATTTCCCGTCGCGTTCTCTTTCAGTAGTCATTTTGTAGTAATTTTCGCACCAGTCGTCTTTAGATGTGTCTTCAGTATTTTGTATGATATCTTCTGTCTCCCAAAATCTCTTTAAGTCGTTCAGGTCGACGAGTGCAACATGGCAGTTAAAAGTTTCTACCTTGCCGCATAAAATCCATCCTAAACGGGTTTCCTGCGCTGTCGGCGTTTGAGCATCTCCCTTTAGGACCCCCTCTAATATAATTTGGGAATAGATATCCGCTCCCAGCAGTAAATCCACGGTCCTTGATAAGTTAAAGTCAGGATCCGCTAGTTTCAGACCTTGTAGCTGAGGCCAGTTTTTTCTTTTAAATGTTTTGTTGGGTAGGTTGTTCGTGATCCTCTTCATCACTAAAGTGCTTGCTGAAAATGCAAAGTCAGTGCAGCGTGATTTGCACTCCAATTCTAGACGCCCCTTACAATCACCTAAGATAGAACCCACGCCGGAAATCGTAGCGTTCATCCTTTTTCTAGGTAGTTTTAGTCGTTGAGCCGCGTTCTCCGTGATGAGGTTTACTTGTGATCCTTGGTCAAGTAAAGCTCGCAACGTTATAAAATCTCCTGATGAAGTCTTTACTTGAAGTTCCACTGTGGTAAGTAAAATCTCCATAATGTAGTCATTTGATAGATGGTTCGTACTATATTGATTAGTTGATGTTGAAGGTTGATGCTCCCGTTGTTGAGAGCGTTGAAACGTATTGTTCAAATTAGAACTAGGTGACAGTTTTTGCGTTGAGTAATGTAACATCGTGTGATGAGGTTTATTGCAGTCTTTGCAAGTTTTGTTTGATGTGCATTCTGTGTCGCTATGCTTATACAAACAGTTTTTGCATATTTGTAATTTCCTTACTGTGTCATTTCTTTGCCGTGTGTCCATTTCAATGAACTTTGGACACTGCATGATCACGTGAAGACCGCTGCACAAAAGGCATTTACCGAATGACGTATGGTATATTCTTGATGCTTCTTTTCTATGCTGTTCATATGATGGTTTATGTGAGTTGAATCTTGTTTTGTGGCTGAATGTTTGTTTATGTTGGTTTGATGCATCTTTTTGGTAACCCTTTGCTGCTTCTAACGCCATGAATTTTGTCTCCAAGAACCCCAAAAATTCACCCAGCTCCGGGACTTCCTTTGGGTGCTGTAGTTCTCTAGTGTATTCGGTATATGATGTTGTGTCTAACTTCTGTGCCATTAAGTACACGATTATTGGATCCCAGCTTGATGTATTTAGACCGATGTTATGTAGGCCATTTATGCATTCGTTGATTACGTCATGCATTTTCTTCAAGACAGCAGCACTAGCCTGCTGGTTGGTTGGTAACTGCATCAAAGTGTTCATCAAGTTCGTAAATTGGAGTCTTTTGTTGTCGTATCGCTGAATAAGAATATCCCAACAAGTTTCATAGTTTTCAGCGCCGACTAAATGTTGAACTAATCGTTCAGGCTCTCCTTTAAGTTTTGATTTTAAGTGTTGCATCTTCTGCGCTTTTGAACAATTTGCATTGTTGTGAATTGTCTCCAAAAACATATCCTTGAATGTAATCCACTGGCTGTAGTGTCCAGTGAATTCCGGTAGTTGAATCCTAGGTGCAAAGTTTTGGTAGTTAGCGCTTGTCCATAGTTTCGAATTGAGAGATCTTTTCATTATATCGTATTGACGTTCTTTGTTGCCAAACAAGTCGTTGTATACTTCGTTTGAGCCTTTCAAAATGGCTTCAAGCTCCCAGTGACATTTCTCTACAGCGTCCCACTTAGTTTTCAGGACGCTTAGATGATCCTCTAATTCCCATTTTTCAGTAATGGAGTCGATCTCTATTTTGGACATCGCCCGTTCAAGTGCTTTAATGTGACATTCTTGTCGATCTAGTAGTTCCTTGGTCTTGGTATCCACTCCTGTAGGATGAGGGATGACTACCTCAGCCTGTTTCCCTTCACAGGCCAATAACCGCTGCAGTATATCAGCCCTGGTGGATTCGTACATATGTTTCGTCTTTTCATAAATGTTCCCAGTAAAATATTGGATTCCTTTGTCCTCTCGTTCAAGTAATACCTTGTGTCTATTGTCAAAGTCTTGCCAGAGATTTTCCAATGACACTAACCTTTGAGTCAAGTACTCCTTTACTTTCCGAGACGCGCCGTCCTTTTGGTAGTTAGCACAGAGACGTTTGATTGACTCGAAGACTTCGTTTTGTATAGTGATTTCGCTCATCTTGATGTAGTCGATTAGTTAACCGAAAGCAGTAGTAGTAGGATGTAGTAGTAAAGTAGGTATTGAAAACACGTAGTTCGGTGTTTCCTAGTTTGTAGGCCTCGGATTACCCGCAGTTCACGTCGTAGTCCAGAAGCTGTAGTAGTAGTGTAGTGGTAGCAGCAGCAGTTGACACAGTTGAGTCTGTTTTTCCCGCTTGATTCACGAAGAAGTTTCAAAGTATCCCCTCTTCGTTGATTGCTCAGAGCTCTTGTACTCTCTCTACGAATATGCGCGCTTTCTCAACTTGACTGGTGAGTTCCGCTTGTGGAAGGCCAGCCAAGCCGATTCGCTGTCGCTTCAAGAGTTACAATTACCCCAAACAGTAAAACACTCGAAGGACCATTAAATGTAAGGTCCGGTAGTAGTCGGCACCTTACACTTGCAGTTTAAGTTAGAAGTAGTAAGTACTTGGAGTTAGGTGAGTTGACGTAAACACACACAGATTTGGTAACACTAAAAGTTTATTTGAGTACCGATCACAACAAGTAAGGTTGGATGCTAATCCGCGGTGTTCGCGTAAGTATGTAATTTGTCAACTAACTTAAAATTTAATATAATTTTAAGTTAGTTGACAAATTACATACATCATTGTTTAAATACGAAAGATAAAAGTAGGTTGCTGCGTTTGCAGCCTGACGGCATGTACGTAACCCGTACAGATACTAGACTTTTGCTGATTACTTTTCGTTATTCTCGTCTCGACCATTATTATTATTGTAATTTATAAATTAATGAAAGTCCGTAGCTAAAAATAAGTTCAACTATAGGTGCTTGTCTATTGCTGAACTTATTTTGAAGTGTTTAAACAAAATTAATGTGGGTCGAGACTAGAATATCGAAAAGTAGCATTGATAGAGCACACAATGAAAAATAAACCGTAATTGAGAGAGTTTTATTTATCTATACTTACTATAATAATAATATTATAAAGAGGAAAACTTTGTTTGTTTGTTTGGTTGTAATGAATAGGCTCAAAAACTACTGGACCGATTTTAAAAATTCTTTCACCGTTGGAAAGCTTAGTTTACTAGGAGTAACATATGTAGGCTACTTTTTATCCCGGGAAAAATAACGGGTCCCACGGGAAAGACCACGGGAGCGAAGCCGCGGGCAAAGTGCTAGTAATATAATATATAAACTCTATCGTGAGGCTTTTCTTTACCCCGCTCTAGGTGGAGCGGGAGTGTCAGACTCTTACTGACTAAAACCCAACCATGTTCCTTCCGTAGCCCTTTATGTTCCGGGGTAGCGGTAACCTTTCGGACAATCCCGCTTACCCGGCGGACTTCGGCCTTAACGGGTCCCTTCATTTGTGCTGACATATCTTTGAGGCGCGCCGTGGAACACGTACGCGCCATCCGGCACGGGCCTGGTCCTGATCGGACGGTGACTCTTTCGTAAGGCTGTGACTACAAGGTTTAAAGCAGTAATTTAGAGGGGCGCGTCATGTTATCGTAGTTTATGTCTACCTTTCCCGACTAAAAGTCGCCTAGTCTGCAACCTATTCGATTCATTCGCGATATCAATTTCAAAATTAACGCTATGACGAATTTCCGTGTTCATAGCTTGTACCGGGAACGCACGGGGCTTTTATCAGCAACGTGGAAATTATAATTAAATGGCGGCAAGAAAATGTTGGAGTATTTTATGTCCTTGTTAACTTTTTACTGTTTTGTTTGTCTGTTGTATGACAATACCTGTGCAAGTCATACCTCCTACAATAAACTGTTTTTTTTTTCAAACTCAAAGGCAAAGTATTTATTTATATTATGCCAAGTAGGTACATGCTGGCACTTTGAAAATTTTTAAGAAGTGGGTCAGTCAAAATCATGAACTAGTTACGTTAGTTAGCACGTCTTGTGAATAAGGTTTGTTTGGTGCATTTAAACTAAAAATATTTATTTACTGACCCTCCACTTACTGTCTAATCTTATTTGCTCTTACTAACCTATTTTCTTAATTCATGAACGTTTATTTACCTATTTTTTATGCTAGGAGTCATGGCGGCCGCAAACAGGCGCGACAGGATTCTGGTATATCAATTTCTATGAAATTTTCATAGAAAATGTTCCACTAGAGAAGCGTCGCGTCTGTCTGCGGGAGCCTTTAAGCTTATATCTAGATCTCCAGCTTTATTATCTTGATTGTGAGTGCTCTCATCAAGTAAGTCACGACGTATATCAACAATGAAAGTAAGAGCAGATAATTCTAAGTAGATATAACGATATCTACACAATCAATAGGCACGACAATCGTGATTCGTGACTCTTTTAACCAACAAGTCGCATAGTAACGGCTTAAGACTCTTGCCTCACCGCCGACACGGAAGCGACTAGCTTTTTTCTTTCTTTTTCATGTGGTTGGAGACTAACCAGGTGTCAGAGTTTTTAAGCTGCCTATGGGCCTCTGACTTAGCTTCACATGCTGTCGAGAAATATCTCTCAGGCCGGTTCCTGTCGATGTTTTCCTTTACCGATTTTATAAAGCAAGTGATAGTTATACAATACGCAGCCTATGTTCAACAGTGGACTGCGATAGGATTTAGACTGAGATCAGTGTGCGATCGTTTTTGAAAATACGATTAAATAACTAAATTAAACTAATTTTTTGTCGGCTCTTTGTATACAAGCATGCCGTCAGAGGAACTTCTCTAACGACTTACTTCCAAATTTATGCTTTTTTTTGCTTTTATTTTTTCGGGTAGTTATAAACATTTTTTTCTTAAATACAAATCATAGATAGAAAAGTAAACACCGTGACATTTCAAACACAAACTTTTTAAACATTTAAGAACCAGTTGAGTATTCTTCATCGATCACACTGATTATAATATTTATTACTTTAGATTACCATAATGATCAGGCATTCAACATGATTAGATGCATAATAATAATTTGTACGTCCGTAGAAACTTTATTATAGTTTTATGTCGTACCAATCGAGTATTTCATTTTATTTTTGGCCTGTGTTGTCCCACTGCAGGACAAAGGTCTCCCTTTCTCGTTTTCTCTCCTCCCTATCTTGAACTAGCGTAGACTAACTTAGCCCGTAGGCGTCACTCTCATCGGGATTGTCCGAAAGGGTTACCGCTACCCCGGAACATAAAAGTCTAAGGAAGGAACATGGATGGGTTTTGTCAGTAAGAGTCTGAAACTCCCTTCCACCCAAAGCGAGAGGAGTCATTAGATGATTGCCCACCATCAAAATAAAATTAAAATCAATAAAAAACACTCCGCTATGTTCTCCTGGGACTGCCTCGATTATTTATTTAGGTCCCATGTAAAAGGAGGCGAGCGTATTGCTATCAAACGGGCACAAATCCAGACTTCGGACTACTGAGATATTCCAAATATAAAACCCAATTACACTTGGCCCGACCCGGGAACCGAACCCACTCCCTTATCTTAGCAGTAGCACTTGCGACCACTAGACCAACGAGCCAGTCATTAATAGCATTGATCGGCGAGATTCTATACTTATCTTGTAATTAAATCTAGGTAGGAATGTAGGTACTATGCCTGCGATACTTACATTAATGTACGATCCATTTATTATCCTATGTTAAATAAGTTATGTCATGATTTACAATGACAAATGACCTGCTTGCTAATAATTTATCGAGTTGTGGGAATTGAACCAATGACCCATAGTGAGCGCTTTGCCGTTCTATCACACTGTGTATATAAAGGTCAATATTGAATGGAGATAATTATAATACTAACTTGGTATCCAAAGTCACAACCACTGTATAAGACAGAAACTACATCTGAAAACGCCATCTGCTCAACACACCTGACCTTTCTAAAGAACATAAAGTCACTTTATAATTTCTACCGGATTGATGACTGTGTGCAGAGGCTAGCACATCAAGCTATCCCAAACTGTCAAATATATTTCTAATTGAATATGAACCTCCTTTTGTTATAAAGTTGAAAATCTATCAAAGAAATTTGACAGATTGGGGTAGCTTTTTTGTGCTGGCCTCTGTACATAACTACCTAGATTATTTTAACTGTAAATTGCAATTGCATACGCGATTTAATCACTGTGGAATGTGGCAATACTCAATTACCCATAGAGCTGATTTGAATGCATCATTTTAATCATATCGCTCAACATCATTCTCCTGCCCTTATCCCAATTTATTTTGGGATCGGCGTAACTTTTCTTTTCCTTCCATACTTCTTTATTACTCGCCAACACGGTAGTCACTCCCTTTCTAGCCATATCATCTTTCACACAATCCATTCATCATTTAGTTGGTTGTCCTTTAACAGCCATCTACAATTATACTCTAACAACATTTTCTTCTTTCCTCAGCATACCATAACAACCGATTTCCACAAAACTTTTCAGTCATCGGTCTTTTCTTCAGACTTCCTCTTTCTTATACACTCATTCTATCCATTTGCGTAACACCGCACATCCCTCTTAGCATTCTCATCTCAGCTACAAGCAATTTGCTTTCATTCATTCCTAAAGTCTATTGCTATCGAATAAAATAAAATAATTAAGGTTTTAAGTGTAACATTTAAAAAAATATGGTCCATGACTGAAAACTTGTGGTAATCCGCCTTGAAAGAGGTCGGACACATGGTAAAGATAAAATATATTTGTTGGCTGTCATAAAATTAATTATATTTCTTGCATTTGCTCGACTAGAATATTATCTTTGCCAGTGTTTCGTTGACTCATATTAATCAGTCACAAAACTCAAGGATTGTTTATTTTCGAAATCGAAATGACGGTGCATTTGTTTCGCACATGCAATTTATAGTACGTATCACTTGCTTAAAAAACGGTGAAGGAAAACATTGTCAGGGAACCGGTATGCCTCAGAGATTTTTTACAATAGCATGTGAAGCTTAGTCAGAGTCCCATAAAAGTTCTGACATCAGGATAGTAACCACACGAAAAAGAAGAAAGATTAGAAAGATACTCTGACATCATAGATAAAGTTAGTGAAATTTATTTTTAACACAATTATCTGCCTAACTTCTCGTCACTACATTGGGTTTGGCTTCCAGTATAACCAGATGCAGTTGAATATCAGTTTTTTGTCTGAAATGACTGCCTATCTGACCTCTACTACCCAGTTACTGGGTAACACGGAACCCCTTGGTATGGCTGGTTATCAGACTTCAGGACTTCAGGGTTCGAAGTCATTCTTTGAAAGTTATAGAGAATCCTTATAATACGACCAATTGAAATGACATAAAAATATACCAAACGTTTGATTTGTACTGTAAAGAATGAGGAATATTGTTTTTGTTATCACCAAAAGTATTATTAAAATTTTTCTTTAACCTCTTCAAAAGTTAATTTAATGTGTTGTGTTTCATAATGTTAATTACTTTTCTTATCTCACTGTATATAGAATCAAGTTCATCTAACTGAACAAACAGCTGATGCTGCTGAGGAGTTTGTTGCGCCACTTCTTCTTTCCAGCTAAAGTATTAGGAAATGGTCAAGGCGGGCGTTTTGAGGGACTGTCTTATGTAATTTTTACGTTCAAAAAGTGCTGATTTTCAGCCTAGTTAGAATTAATTAATGACTTTTGATTGTGAAAATGTTCCTTCTAAAAAATGTACTATAACTAACTATTCTCCGCATAGCAACATGCAACAAAATATCGAAATCAAAGCATTCGTTTATGCTATTTCATTAATGATAATTAACAATGTAACGCGCACATTGTTTATCAACGTGTGTTTTATTATTCTATTATTATAATACAACAGATGTCATAAAGGCGCCACAGTTCCGTTGCGATTGTGTATTAATCTAATAGGTACCTATATGTGATTATTTATTACTAGCGACTGCCCGCGGCTTCGTCCGCGTGGATGTTGGAAATTATCCCAAGGGAACGTACTACCGAGATAAAAGTATCCTATGTGTTAATCCAGGTCATAAACCACCCTTGTGTCAAGTTTCATTTAGATCCGTTCAGCCGTTTAAGCGTGAAGAAGTGACAAACATACGAACACACACACACACACTCACTCAACATTTTTCGCCTTTATAATATTAGCATGTAATTGTAAATTGTAGGTAGTAACAAAAACTGAAGTGTTAGTTTTATTTCTTTTAATATCAGCTCGTAAATAGTTGATGAACCAGCCAAGTGATATACAATTTTATGGCATTTTTATGTTTTGTTAATTAATTGTCTTCATTATCACATCATCATCTGCGAAGGCTTTTCCCAACTTTGTCGGGGTCGGCTTCCAGTCTAACCGGATGCAGCTGAATACCAGTATTTTACAAGGAGCGACTGCCTATCTGACCTCCACATCCTAGTAACTGGGCAATACGAAACCCCTTGGTAAGACTGGCTGTCAGATTTTCGGGCTTCTTACGACCCGTAACGACTGTTAAAGATGCACAAATGACAGCCGGGACCAACGGCTTAACTTGCTTTCCGAGGCACGGAGGAGGTTCGGTATATAAAGATGGTCACCCATCCACGGTCAACCTCGGCAAGCGAAGCTTAACCTGATGGATCGACATGTGCGGCTGTTAGTACTTAGCCCCGTGCTCCTCGTGTGATGTTATAACATGTAAGTAATATAATCATGTTAAACGATTACTTGCAACGCCAATGTACAGAGGCCAGCTGCACATCAAACTACACCGATCTGTAAAATTTCTATGATAGATTTTCAACTTTACTGCAATAAAATAAGGCTCATGTTCAATTGAGAACATTTGACAGTTTCGGATTGCTTGATGTGCCTACATTGGTTTTCCCACGCTGATATAAAATGTTATCGCGCTGTGACCATAATATGCACTTGTAAATAATGCTCAGAAATTAGTATAATTATGTTAAGATAATACCTTATTGACGACCACTATCTAATTAATCTATAAAAAGTCTTATCTAAATTTTGTTTTTTTTTTTGCTTACATAAATTGATAATAAATGTTAAAATTTTAAACAAACAGGTTTGTAATTTATTACAAGTCAATGATAATTAGTATTTCGGTTTGGAATTTTAATTCTTTATTCAATCTGCCTAGCTTTTTCCCAATTATGTTAAGGTCAGCTTCCAGTCTAGCCGGATGCAGCTGAATACAAGTATTTTACATGGAGCGACTGCCTATCTAACCTCCACAACTCCAGTTACTGGATAATACGATACCCTTTAGTAAGATTGGCTGTCAGATTTTCGGGCTTCTGATGACACGTAATGACTGTCAAAGATCCACGAATGACAGCCGGGACCAACGCCTTTTTTTTTAAGGCTGGGAAATCATCCAATGACTTCTCCCGCTCTGGGTGGAGCGGATGGGAGTGTCAGACTCTTAGTGACTAAAACCCATCCATGTTCCTTCCTTAGCCCATTATGTTCCGGGGTAGCGGTAACCTTTTCGGACAATCCCGCTTAGGGACCAACGGCTTAGCGTGCTTTCCAAGGCACGGAGGAGTCTCGATATGTAAGGATGCTAACCCATCCACGGACTAACCCCGGCAAGCGTAGCTTAAGCTGATGGATCGATCCGTGCGCCTGGTAAAACTAAACCACGCGCTTTACATTTTTAATTTTTTATTATCTTTATGGTTTATTTTACTTGCAATAAATCAAAATGGGTGCTAACCTTTGGTCTGATCTGAGTTCACTTGTTTGGCGCCTAAATGCTGAAAGTTTTGATAACAGTTGTTACAAACAGGGAGTCAAACACAATCATAAAGAGTTGTATTATTTTAATATGACTTCTGAGTGAGAAAGAGAGGTGGTGGTTGGCCCTCAGCTACTAATTCATTCTTAATTAGGTAAACTGATAGTTTTTCGATACTCAATACTTTTATTGCGTTCCACATGTACTCTTAGGTGGCAAAACTTATAATTAGATCACATGGACCCTGTTGGGCACAGCAAATTAAGTGAGCTTAGGAGAGAGGGAGCATTTATTCATCATCTTTGGTTTTTATATATTTTTACAGGTATTTATGCAGTAATATAATATAAACTTTTTATTTATTGTGCTTTTTTTTGTAATTTATTTTAGATTAAAGTACAACTACAACCCCACCATCATCACTTGTAAACAACAGTGACAGGAAGCTATGATTATCCAACAGGAAGTATTAATACATCATCAAGATAAACAAAGTGGATTGATTACGTAATAATTAAAGTAGCTCGATAACCAACCAAATAAAGTTAATAAAATTTATATGGGACTACCACCCAAGCTTCCTTTACCGAATGAATTTGAAAATAGTTTGTAAAATCGGTTCATTAAATTTACAAAAATAACAATTACATTAAAAAAAATACCTAAAAACAAACATAGAACCTTCGCTTTTTTGGAAGTCCGTTAAAAAAATACTGCTACAAGAAAGAGTTTATTCAGTGCCTTAACCCTTATACAGTGTGATAGGTTAAACGAGGGACATATTTTCAGGGTTTACTATACTCATGAAAATGAACAACTTTGACTACGGAACTATACCTCTAATCACGAGAAAAAAAACAGCTGTTCAGTACATTTATGTTCGCAAAATTCGTCAAAATGTATTGAACAGCTGATATTTTTCCCATGGACAAAGTTGTTGATTTTCATGAGTACTATACAACCTGAAAGTATGTCCCTCGTTTAACCTAACACACTGTATAAATTATGCTTGAGACTCCTCCGTGCCTCGGAAAGCACGTTAAGCCGTTGGTCCCGGCTGTCATTTGTACATATTTGAAAGTCGTTACGGGTCGTCAGAAGCCCGAAAATCTGACAGCCAGTCATACCAAGGGGTATCGTGTTGCCTAGTTACTGGGTTGTGGAGGTCAGATGGGCAGTCGCTTCATGTAAAATATTGGTATTTAGCAGCATCCGGTTAGACTGGAAGCCGACTCTAACATAGTTGGGAAAAGGCTAGGCAGATGATGTACAACCTGAAAGTATGTCCTTTGTTTAACCTAACACACTGTATATGCTTTTTTTTTTTTTTTTTAAGGCTGGGAAATCATCCAATGACTGCTCCCGCTCTGGGTGGAGCGGAAGGGAGTGTCAGACTCTTACTGACTAAAACCCATCCATGTTCCTTCCGTAGCCCTTTATGTTCCGGGGTAGCGGTAACCCTTTCGGACAATCCCGCTTACCCGGCAGGCTTGGCCCTGGGGGGCCCCTTCATATGCTGACATCTCTTTGAGGCGCGCGTGGAACATATACGCGCCGTACAACACGGGTCTGGTGCTGATCGGACGGTGAGTCACCCATTACTCAACGCCCGCAGGCCCGCGCCTACGGTGGCCGGGAGTCGTCACGTGGCTCCCGACGTCCGGGGCGTCTCCTGCGGCGGCTGGGACGGGAGGACCTTTCTCTCTCCCATCCCGCCACCTCCTTCGCGATCATAACTTTTTCGCAGAAGGAGGTGACTGCCTCCCACTCCCTCTCGCCCCGGACCATGGCTTGCACCAGGGCCGGGCGCGAGAGGTCACCGCCGCCGATCGCCTCTACGAGGACACGGCGGTGCTCCGCCCATGCGGGGCAGGTTTGCACCGTGTGCTCTACCGTGTCCTCTGGGCGATCCTCGCAGTGGTGACACCCGGGCGTTTCCTCCCGCCTGATGATGTGCAGGAACCTCCCGAAACATCCATGTCCGGTGAGGACCTGCGTCAGGCGGTAGGTGAGGGCGCCGTGACGCCTCTCTAGCCACTCCTCAAAGAGGGGCCTTACCGCCACTATCGTGGCGTGCCCTGCGCTGGGTTGCGACAGTCGCTGATTCCAGGCCGCCATGAGATCGCGCTGGAGGTTCGTCCGCTCCGCCGCAATTTGCTGCGGAAACGGAGTTTCCCCCCGGCTTAGTACCTCCGCGCGCCACTCGAACAGGCGCGCGAGGACTATCGCCTCCAGATCCCACGGCGGCAGTCCGGCAAGGAGGCTTGCCGCCTCGCCCGAGATCGTGCAGTACCCCCGGATAAGCCGTATGGCTACCACCTTTTGGGGCGCGTTCAGATAATGGGCGGTTCGCCACCGCAGTGAACGCGCCCAAACGTGTGCAAAGCCACCTCGAGACCCAACTGCCGGATCCTCTCAACGACTGTCGCAACCCCGCGTGTCATCGCGTCGGCCGCCGCCTGATGCGACCTCCCCTGCGCCAGGACCAGCGTGTCGTCAGCGTAGCAAACTACGCTGACGCCGTCAGGGAGGTCGGCCCGCAGCACCCAGTCGTAACCGATGTCCCACAGGAACGGCCCCAGAACCGATCCCTGCGGGACACCGCACGACATCTCTCGCCGGTTCCATTCCCCACACTGTATATGCTTGATCCACAAGTCACTTGGTACTTTGGTTTTGTGTACTGACTCTGACGTCACTGTTTACTATTCATCGTGCGAAGGAAGAGCGGGTCAGTTAGCTTACTCCAAATAATTATCAAGGCAGGAAGTAAGGTTACGCACTTATTGATAAGGAACTGCTTGACATTGACATAATGAGTGGAAATAGAACACACTTCTATTTAAATACCTTTATTTAAATTTTAACTCAATTCAACGAGGTCAACGGGATTGTCCGAGGTCAGCGCGATTGTCCGAAAAGGTTACCGCTGCCCCGGAATACAAAGGGCTAAGGAAGGAACTTGGATGGGTTTTAGGCAGTAAGAGTCTGAGACTCCCTTCCACTCCACCCAGAGCGAGAGGATTTATTTGATGATTTCACCTCCTTAAAAAAAAGTATTAAAACAAAGCAGATGTTCGTATCTGTCTACGTGAGCGCTTAGGTCTTCTCAACGAAGCAATGTATTTCGAAATGGTTTTTATCATTACTTAGAGAATGAATTCCGGGAGGTTCATAGTGTTCATAAAGAATATTAACTTAGATAAAGCACAAAAATCTCGATGTTTTGACATCTCACCATTTATAATAAACTAGCTGCTGCCAGCGGCGTCACCAGTGTGGATGTCGGAAATTATCCCAAACGAACGTAGTACCGGGATAAAAAGTATCCTACGTGTTAATCCAGGTCATAAACTACCTCTGTGCCAAATTTCATTCAGATCCGTTCAGCCGTTTAAGCGTGAAGGACGGACAAACATACAAACTCCCACACGCATTCAGAAACTTTCGCCTTAGTATTGTTAGTGTGATAGGGCTATTAGAATATTATACATAATTATATGTACCTACATAGTAATGCTGCAGGAGTATGAAGCACCAAGTTGTAAGATAACCGGAGCGGATAATCCTAATGGTTCCCATTGGAGATTAGCCGGGAAACCTCCACTGCCTAGTGTCTAATGGTATGTAATGGTAATAAAAACTACTTATAACATGCAGTGATATCTTAGTGGTGTGACCGTCGGACTGCCAAGTCGTAGGTCTCGAGTTCAAACCCATTCATTTCGATTTCGATTCATTTGCGTATTTTATAATTATCACTTGCTTAAAAATATGTAAAAAAGAACATGGTGAGTAAACCAGCGTATCTGAGAGATATTCACAACAGCATGTGAAGCTAAGTCAGTGGCCCATGGGCAGCATAAAAACTTTGACACCAGGTTAGTCATTAACCACACTAAAAGAAGAAAATTATAGAATTAAGAAAATTATTTAAAAAAAAAATCACTTGAACACAGGGAGACAGGAAAATTTAAATAAGTAACGGATATATTAAAAAAAATAAATAAATTAAAATTAATTTTCAGAAGGTCAAATTGTAAAAATCACTTTTTAATTTTTATTTTCGTGAATTAATTTCGAGTGTTGTATTAGGTATGTCTATGCAGCAAATTCAATAAATCTGCTGGGCCTTTGCCCAACTATGTGGAGGTCGGTTCCAGTCTAACCCGATGCTATACAGCAAACTGTTACCATGGATTTAGCGCATATAGATTTTTTTTTAATAATTGCCGAAAAAATAATTAGAATAATGTTCTGAATTTATGGTAAGTTTGCGCGGCTGACCTATTTATCACACATAATAGGCCAATGATGAACTTCCATAGAGAAACTACTCTTGGTAAAGTCAATCTCCTAACACCAGAGAATAATAAACAGGTACAGTGGCGATGCATAAACCAAACCATTGCGTGTTGTCTTTTATTATTTTTGTCTAAGTATGGAGGAGAACCAGTCTTAAATTACAAATAATAAATTACATTTCTGTCTTGGTGCTTTTAGAGCTGCATAATTAATAACCTGCATTTAAATAATAGGTAGGTATTATTGTATCAGAATGGTCTCTTCCGGCACGCGACCTTTGCATCGACCATTTTTTGTTTAGTTTCAAATATGGAACTGCGAATATTATACATGCAGGTATTACACGTCATCAGTGGCAACCATAGATTTAAGAAAGAAGGTGACAACATAAAAAATATAACCGGACCTCTTTGGAACTCTGCGCCTACTACGCTGGCACAGTGGTGGCCCAGTGATGACTTACGAGTTGTAGGTCATGAGATCGAACCCACTCAGGCACTTTGTTTTGTGGATTTAATTTCATCGCCATTGCTCTCAAAACGGTGAAGGAAAATATCGAGAGGAAACCCGTTTATCCTAGAACCTATAAAATGATATGTGACATGTACCAACCCGCAATGGGCCAGCGTGGTGGTTTATAGCCTCTCACAGAGAGAAGACCTGTGTCCCAGCAGTGGGAATATTATGAATGCCCATGGAGAAAGCTGTTCAGTTTGATGGTCTGTACCATGCCCTTAAATATGATCACACTTATCGGATACACACTGTTACCGTATTTAGAAATGCTAGTCGGTATTACACGCTTTATCTATAATTTTCGTTCAATATGTTATAAGGTGTGAAAAATTAACTCTAAGAATAACGTGGGAGCATTGTACTCATCCTTACGAACAACTTTTACTATGGGATGAACCCTGAAATCACGAAAAAAAATATGAGCGGTTCCATAAGATTATACATACATTTTATTGAGTTACGTGCATATAAATGTATGGAACAGCTCATATTTTTTACACCTTATATTTATTATGATAGCAACATTTCCTAACAAGGTTAATTAATCTCATTAGTCAATATGTTGTTTATTTATTACAACTTGCTTGACATTATTGTGGGAAAATAACTCAGGAACCGGTCAACCATGGCCCAATATTGGTGTTTGAACTTAAGGGCCACTTTCATCGTAACTTAATGTTGGTACCAAATATTTGTTATTGGATTCATTTGCATAATTTATGTATTGCTTGCTAGTTACATTTACTTGTGAACTTGTGGGTACATACTTTCTCTGTTTAGCAATGCAAGTTATGTTAGGAGCAAAATAGTGCATAGTTTCTAAAACCAATGCTAAAGTACAGACGTCAGCACATCAAGCTATCCCAAACTATCAAATGTTCCCAACTTAAAATGAACCTTAAGGGTTTGTAATAAAGTTGAAAAATTATCAAAAAAACTTGACAGATGTACCGTGGTTATTTTCGTTACATAACGACCAGTCTAAAGCCAGCACTTTTCGTTGATTTGCTTTACAAGAGACAAAATCGTTTCAAAACGTACCATTAGAAATAAAACCAGAACGGGTATTCGGAGGCTATCAGCTACTACTAAAAAAAAAACAAAAGTCATTTATTCAAACTTGGCTGAAAATCAGCACCTTTTGAAGGTCGAAATTACAAAAAGGGCCCCCTAATACGCCCACCCTTAACCACTTCCTAGTGCTTTAGCTGGGAAGAAGTGGCGCAACAAACTCCCGAGCAGCACAGCTGTCTATTCAGTTGGAAGAACTTGATTCTATACATACAGTATGAGAAGTAATACTACTATTTTTTTTTATAATAGAGATGAGACAACGATCTCCAAAAGCTTTGGAACGGTCATGTTACCTGGAAATGTTATCCCTATAAATATCATTAACGGTTTCATCTCTACTAAAGATTGTCGCTTTATCAATCGTAATTACGATTAGAAGTTTACAGTTAAGTAAGTTTGTTGTAAGTACAGTCACATCCAAAAAAGTTTCGTTTCCTTAAGGGCTATTTTTGCATGATATTATGATCTGCTTTCCCGACTCAGCATTATACTATATATTGCTTGCTTCGTAATGCCAATTTCGCTGCATTGTCAGCAATTTTTTTTACATATTAGACTGAATTGACAGCCCGAAAACGAAATTTGTAGAAACACACCCTGGCCAGGCCAGGAGGAGCTAGTGGCTAAGTAATAACAGTCATATGTGCCGATTCATCAGGTTAAGCTACGCTTGCCGGGATTGGTCCATAGATAGTTGACCATCTTTACATAACGAGACTAATCCGTGCCTCGGAAAGCACGCTAAGGTCCCAGCTGTTATTTGTGGATCTTTGACAGTTACTGGGTTGTGGAGGTCAGATAAGCAGTCGTTCCATGTAAATTACAGGAGCTGGGCTGCAGTTAGTCTTGAAGCCGACCTCAACATAGTTAGGAAAGGGCTTGGCACATTGATTGACATACTTGCCATGCCATTGAAAAGGTTTTAGGTTGATGTCAACTCGACATTGGTCAAATGTGTAGGTACGCTATTTTGATCTTTATCATCAAGTAACTAAAGATAGTTTCCTATGCAAAATAGTCCGCGCCCTTCCAAAGGTGCCTGTTTTGAAAAAGGAATTAATTTGAAAATTTACAAAGAAACAAAAGACTTGACTGTACACTTATAAAACATTATCACTTATCTATGGACAAAGCTGCGCCGGCGCCGTTAGGAACAATACTCGAAAAAGCTTTTAAAAGCCTTGACCAATATTTTTAGTCAACAAAAAATCAAACAAGTTAGTTACCAACGATTACGTTCAGTCATGTTTTTACTGTTTTTGATTAAGTACGGTAATAATACCTACTCAACTCGTTGACTTATTTAATAAGAGCAACCTTTGATAAATGTTGAGGTAGGCAGGTTTGTAATTCAATACTATAAGTAAGACGAGGACTGGATTAGTATCAAATACATATTTACTTCCACGCAATAAGGTTCAAAATCGTCTGAAATTCTTATATTACATTCATGACTGTTGCGACCGGTCACCATAAATTAAAACAGGAACTTTATTATTGACATGTTTATAATTAAATGTTACTGAGAACTTTTCGCTTTTATGTTATTAATAAATGAGTTGGAACTAATTTAGTATCATCGCGTGGTAACTGATATAAATAAATCCGTGACTGAAATATTTAATTTAGAAGGAACTGTAGCGTTCCATTTCATATGTATAAAGTTGAATCAAATATGATTGATATTAATGTAAACAAAAGCCTTTCGCAGAAAACCTCTTTGAGATTCAGTCACTCATAAAAGGCCTCATGATTAATATAACATCACGCTTGTAATTTCCTAAGGGTTAAGCAGAGGTGAGCCTATAGTACACCTACATTTTAGCAGTTCTGTTTAAGTCCTTTGTAATAAGGCCGAGCCTATTGCTATCAACCGGGCACAAATCCAGACTCCGAACTGCTACTAAGAAATAATTATTAAAAAAAAAAAAATACTAGCTGCCACCGGTTTCACCAGCGTAGATGTCGGAAACTATCCCAAGGGAACATACTACTAAGATAAAAAGCATGCTATGTGTTATTCCAGGTCATAAACTACCTATGTGCTATGTTTCAACCAGATCTGTTCAGCCGTTCGAGCGTGAAGGACGGATAAACACACAAACTCACACATACCTACACACGCACAAACTTTCGCCTGTATAATATTAGTGTGACAAGCACTTCCCCAGCGACTTCGTCTGTGGATATATTTTTTTTAATATAGCCTTTAACACTCAGGAATAGTGAAGCTTTCTAATGGTAACAGTTCAGATCAGAGATTACGAGGTAGTCCACTTAGGGCACCCGTCCAAATGGCACCTTTGCTAATGGCACCTAGCCTAGTCCACATATGGCACCTATCAATATTTTTGGCAGGTGCCTTTCGTGGACTCAAATATATTTTTTAATTTTGTCCACATAGGGCACCCACGGCTCAGAAGCCTTGTGTTGGGATGTATTTGGTTTACAGGGCGTTTAGAAATAAAAGATATCGATAAAAATCACATCAATATTTATTAATTACACGTTGAACGCCAACGCGGTCACCGTGTGTCCGACAAACAATAGTTTTTCTATTGTGTCTGCTGCGTGGCAGTCAATGACTTAAACTTACTATAATTTGACTACAATCAGTCTCCGCATATCACATTTATTGCAAAATCAGCCTTTAGATATTTACTTATAATTTAAACAAAGAGAAACCATAAAATCGCAGTTTTTCAATGCAGTGTCCAAGAGAAATAGCGCCACTTTTATATTCTTCTAAAATACTGTCTATTAATATGTTTTTTTTTTCGGCAAGTTTTTGAGATTTAGATTTTTAAATTTTTTTGCGGATTTCAGCGTAATTTTTGCAACTTTCCTGTAAAACTCGTAAAACATTAGCAATGTTCTTATTATTTTTATGAATTGCTTTATTGAGAACAGAATAATGAGTCTCAGGATAATTATTGGTCTTATGCACCTGGCCATAACAACACAATTTGTGGTCAATCCACTGCGTGACCATAATAATATAATCGTTAAATGTTGCTATGTTTTTATCTTGGGGACTTTCATGATGTAAAGCCAAGCATCATCCAAATCATCTGGTGGCAAATAAGGTAGCACAGCACATAAAGCAACATGTTTTCTATGAATACTATTATCGTTGAGGCCTAACTCTTTCCCTCTCTTGAATAAAGCCTTTTTAAAGTGGAAGTAGCATCCTTTTATTGCTACGTTGGGAAAAACAGACAGTATTCCTGTTACTGCGGCTTCTTCAAAGTCACTTGTTAAGAAATCTATAGACATGCCTGGTATCGAAGATATTAATAATTGAAATAATCGTTTATACGGTTTAACGATACCATTGATATCACCATGAATACTATAAATTTGAAGAAAAGGTTTCGGCGCAGATTTAAAAGTGCCATCACAATATAAAGGGACGTGTTCTGACTATATTTTAAGGTTTCTCTTTGTTTAAATTATAAGTAAATATCTAAAGGCTGATTTTGCAATAAATGTGATATGCGGAGACTGATTATAGTCAAATTATAGTTAGTTTAAAATAATTAATAAATATTGATGTGATTTTTATCGATATCTTTTATTTTTAAACGCCCTGTAAACCAAATACATCCCAACACTAGGCTTCTGAGCCGTGGGTGCCCTATGTGGACAAAATTAAAAAATATATTTGAGTCCACGAAAGGCACCTGCCAAAAATATTGATAGGTGCCATATGTGGACTAGGCTAGGTGCCATTAGCAAAGGTGCCATTTGGACGGGTGCCCTAAGTGGACTACCTCGAGATTACCCCCTACAACCTCACAAACTCACAAACTTTACCTCTTAACATTCATAATATTAGTATAGATAAACAATGTAGGTAAGCTAAACACGTTCGCTGTCCAAATGACCCACGCATAGTTTATGTTCATTGTTCAACTATTGCGTCTACTTTGTCGGTAGTTAATGAGTTTAAAATCTTGGCAGAGTCGGTGCTCAGCTTGTAAAAGTCATAATAAGCATGATAGATTGCAGTTACTTAACTTTATTGCTATTTGTGGGGAAGGTCAATGTTACTAAAATCATTTTTATTTAAAATCATAGTATTAACCCCTCAAATGACATATGAACACCATAGGCTCCTAAGAAAAATTTTCTCGAAACGACAATTAATATAACCGTAAAAATCATTGAGCTCTACCATGCAAACGGGTTCTAGTAGGCGGATATTTGACGGGTTAAATAGGCAAGTCATGACCCCTAAAGGCGAGTATCTTTGCACTACCAAAGGTATCAACGCCTTTAAAGGCTGGCCTCTATTTCCATTGAAGCAGTGTACTGACGTGCGGCCTGCTATACGCGCAACCACCATGCCCAGTGCTTCTCTTTTGTTTTAAATGATAAAATAATAAAAATACCAGTGTAGCGGTATAGACATCACCATATACGAACTACACGTAACACTGACGTCACGCAAAATCCTGCATCGCGCAAGCAAAATTTACCGTATAATATCCCGTCATCAATCGTCAGGCAGTAGCCCACCAGACAGATTATCTGAAAGTGCTACTGCCCTGGAACATAAAGTGCTAAGGAAGGAATATGGGTTTTCACCCTCAAAAAAAAACCGACCAGACACAACACCCATCTCGTCATCAGTCGGAGGATCCTGCCTTTTCTATGGAGGATGAGCGAACTTTACATCCTGTTCATCATTCCTCTACACCATGATTGCTAGTGCTCGTTTTTATCCAATAACAAAGAAGTAGTAGAACAGATACAAATATGCACAATAAATAAATAATACACGTTTTCGCTTAGTGCTAGTTAAATTGTGTAACAAAACTCGATTAATATTCCCATACAAAAGCGTTGTACATGTGGCGTTCTTGACAATCCGAATCACTGAGATAACGAATTGTTTGATCAACAATTTTGGAAATCGAATCGACACGGAGCGATTGACACTTATCTAAGCACCCTGGCCACGAATTGTGACTTTGAAAAAAGAAGAAAAATAAATCTCCAACCGCGGACTCGCCGACTATACGTTTTGGTGTCAATGGCGGCCTAATGTTCGGTCAGTTATTATACTAACGATGTTCCCACGACATACATAGTTTCAAACAAGAAAATTATAACCAGAGCCATATAGATTTCATGGTCAGAATGCATACAAATAGGTCACATATCAACGCGGAAATACACAACTATTTTTAGCTCCATTCGATATTTTTATCTATTATTCATCCCATACAAGTTGCGTGCGTACGGTAAATCAGTTTCATCATCATCATCAGCCCAGCCTGTTCCCAACTATGTTGGGGTCAGCTGCCAGTCCAACCGGATGCAGCTGAATAACAGTATTTTACATGGAGCGACTGCCAATTTGACCTCCACAACCCAGTAACTGGGCAACACGATACCCCTTGGTAAGACTGGCTGCCAGATTTTTCGGGCTTCTGACGACCCGTAACGACTGTCAAAGATGCACAAATGACAGCCGGGACCAACGGCTTAACGTGCTTTGCCGAAGCACGGAGAAGTCTCGGTATGTAAAGAAAGTAAATCAGTTTATAGTTCGCAAAAACGAATACAGGTCACCTACATTTAATGTTTAAGGAGTTCCTATTATTAAGTCTCGGTTTATTTGATTTCAAATATCTGCGCACTGTCTATGTACGGCTGTTATCGAGAATATAAAATGTGTTTTATAGTTCCGGTTCAATTGCTTGAAATAGTTTAGCGTTTTGTTGTTTAAAAAAAACTCTGATCTAGACTGGTTTTCAATGAAACAGCAAACATCGGATGTTTATAGTTTTTTTTATTGCAGAGTTCATTGAACCTTTTAAAATAGGTAAATAGATCTCGGAATCATTGACTTTTCTCTATCTATAACTAGAAACAACATTATGGGGTTTAATACAATTTTTCGACAAGTGTACTGTATAAATACCACATGAAATTACCGCTGGCGCAGAATTTATAAAGTGCGTAAAGATGAATTTCGACCTATTCCTGCATAGTGCATGTTTGCGATTACGGGCAAAAACCCGGGTCAGTCAACATGTATGCTTATAAAATAGGTTTTTAAATTAGCAACTTTGCCGCTTAACTTTTGGCTTTTTTTTTTTTTTTAAGGCTGGGAAATCATCCAATGACTGCTCCCGCTCTGGGTGGAGCGGAAGGGAGTGTCAGACTCTTACTGACTAAAACCCATCCATGTTCCTTCCGTAGCACTTTATGTTCCGGGGTAGCGGTAACCCTTTCGGACAATCCCACTTACCCGGCAGGCTTGGCCCTGAGGGGCCCCTTCATATGCTGACATCTCTTTGAGGTGCGCGTGGAACATATACGCGCCGTACGGCACGGGTCTGGTGCTGATCGGACGGTGAGTCACCCATTACTCACCGCCCGCAGGCCCGCGCCTACGGTGGCCGGAAGTCGTCACGTGGCTCCCGACGCCCGGGGCGTCTCCTGCGGCGGCTGGGACGGGAGGACCTTTCTCTCTCCCATCCCGCCACCTCCTTCGCGAGCATAACTTTTTCGCAGAAGGAGGTGACTGCCTCCCACTCCCTCTCGCCCCGGACCATGGCTTGCACCAGGGCCGGGCGCGAGAGGTCGCCGCCGCCGATCGCCTCTACGAGGACACGGCGGTGCTCTGCCCATGCGGGGCAGGTTTGCACCGTGTGTTCTACCGTGTCCTCTGGGCGATCCTCGCAGTGGTGACACCCGGGTGTTTCCTCCCGCCTGATGATGTGCAGGAACCTCCCGAAACATCCATGTCCGGTGAGGACCTGCGTCAGGCGGTAGGTGAGGGCGCCGTGACGCCTCTCTAGCCACTCCTCAAAGAGGGGCCTTACCGCCACTATCGTGGCGTGTCCTTAACTTTTGGCTAAGTTAAGAAACTGATTTAAAAATTTGTTACCTGTATATTAACAACACCCTGTAGACTCGTTCGAAATATAAATTTATTATTGGTGATCTTTGCAAGTTGAAACAGACAAATGACTTTTGGAACAGAATCAAAAGGATATGTTCCGCTGTTCAACATAATGTTTGGCTCAAAAACAAATGGGTGTTTTAGTGATTTGGAAATGTGAACCTTTCGTGAGCGTCTGGACTAGTCTAGACGCTCCCTGTGTGGTCTAGGCCTAAGAATACGTACCATGTCTTCCTGTAGCTGTCATGAAAGCTAACATAAACATTATTAGCCAGTGATTGATGGCTGAGTAAATACATTACCAGTGCAAAATTCCAACGAAATTGGTTTGCAGACTTATATTTTTTTTAGTCCTAAATATACAGTAGGTAAGTTATATTTACAAGAGATCGGACGAAATTATTTTATAAAGTTAAACGTGACTGTAACATCCATAGGTACTTTTATATTATCAATGCGAAAGTAACTCAGCCTGACTGCCTCGTTGGTCTAGTAGTCACAAGTAAAATAAAGAAAGAAAATAATGAATATACGTTTATTTGCGGAAAACATGATGCAGTACCTAAAAAAACAAAGAAAAAAACTAGTTTAGGGAACATATGCGTGCACTACTGCTGAGCGTGATGTCCTGGGTCTGATTCCAAGGTCTGGCAGTGAGAATGGATTTTCCATTAGGAATTTCTCTGTAGTAGTCTGGATTTGTGTCCGGTTGATGGCAATAGGCTAACCCCTATCACATGGAACTTAAACAACATAACTAGCGAAATGTTGTATCTACTATAGGTACATCTCTGCATAGCCCTTCGTGGAAACAAAGCGTGATGTTATGGTACGTTAACTCAGTCTGTCTGTATGATATAACAGCTGAATGGATTTCGATGAAATTGAGAACACTTTGTTCTACGATACTTTCTATCCTTGAAGTACGTTGCAACCATGACATCCAAGCTTACGAAGCCGCAGGCAAAAGCTAGTGTAATAAAATTGTAAAAATAATTTCTCAAAATCAAATAGATCTTCGCCGTTATCTCAAAAAAGACTCAGAGAGCATATAAATAAAACTCAAATTGAAAACTAAGCAAAAAGTTGATGTGTCAAAATAAATCTAGAAATCGTATGTGCACTTTAGTAAGAATTTGATATAATATCTATTGGAAAACAATTTATAAATCGCGGTCTATTTTAAGGGTTCCATATCCAAAGGGTAAAACGACACGTCCCTATTCGACTCCGCTGTCCGGCCGTCCGTCCGTCTGTCCATCTGTCACCAGGCTGTATCTCATGAACCGTGATTGTAAGATAGTGGAAATTTTCGCAGAAGAAGTATTTCTGTTTCCGCTATAACAAAAAATGCTAAAAAATAAAATAAAATAAATATATAAGGGGACTCCCATACAAAAAACGTATTTTTTGCCGTTTTTAAAGATAATGGTAACCCTTCATGCGCAAGTGCCACTCGCACTTGACCAGTTTTAAAATGTTTTTATTTGATGGATTTTATGTAAGTATTGTGTCAAATTTTGATTTAATATTATTCTTGGTTTGTCATTGTGTAAACCTGCACTTTAGATATTTTCTGATCACTTTCTTAGATAAACCATGCAATTGGATTTTCTTTTAACGATATTTGTTAGCGTTACGGTTGTGCTCTTTTCATAGACTTCTTTGTTCATTTAAAAACATCCGACTAATATTTTAACGTGAAAGTTTGTAAGGATGTATGAATGTTTGTTACTCTTTCATGCAAAAACCACTGAACAGATCTGGATCAAATTTGGTACACACATAGTTTATAACCTTATGAACTCATAATTTCCGACAGCAACGCGGGTGAAACCGCTGGCAGAAGCTAGTAGTTTATTAATGAAAGCACTGAGACGAAACAAATAACTAAGACTGTTATAACTAATGATCTGTCCCAATGAAAAGTTTCTGTTTTTAATACGAAATTGTACTACGAACATTCTATTTCCTGGCACTTCTATGGGTGGTCTATTTATGATCTGCTAAACTATTTTATTACAGTAATAATGTTACAACTGTCATTTGTTTTTTTATAAATAGATTTGCTAATGTGTGATACGTGATCTCTGAAATTCATACATGTGCCTTCGTCGTCATCGTCTATGTTCTATTTTCAAACGCTACCCCGCAACATAAAGGGTTTAGTAAGGAACATGGATGGGTTTTCGACAGTAAGAGTCTGACACTCCCTTCCGCTCCGCCCATAGCGGTAGGAGTCATTTAATGATTTTCCACCGCAAAAAAAAAGCATAAAATAACTAGTATATCTTCATTCAACGTGGAAATACGTATTGTCTAGACATTATTCAGAATCGTTTTTCCTTATTGCATTGCTGTCAGTTGTTTTAAATGATTATACTATTATTATTATTCCATTAAATCGCTCATCGATGCTAAGATTACCTGATACTATAACACACGTTGGACTAGAATAACATTAATCCAATAAGTTATTAACACAATAATGACAGTCTCACTCCAGCATACTAATAATATTGAACATACAACATAATAAAATAATAACTATGGAGTTATTCCAAACGGAAATCGATACGTTTGGTGGCATAGCAACCAATATTGTGATTACATAAGAATTTGGCGCCATTTTTCGCCGAAGGACATTCAATTAATAGTCACATGAACTCTAATGAAATGTATAAAATATCACAAATTCTTGGAAATTCCAGTTTATATTGGCGCATGACAAAAATGATCACTATGGGTCGGCGACATATTGAATAGAACATTGGAATGGTGCCAGCTCTTCAGTAAATGCAAAAAATGTTCTAGGTATTAACTATTTTATTTATAACGCCGCACGCGGATCAAATTATAATAAATGTGGGAAGCTAAGATCTTGTTAGTAATCATAATTCATCATCGTCATCTGCCTAGCCCAGTGGTTCCCAAAGTTGACTAGGCTACGACTCATCTGATTTAAATTTACAAACTCGGCACCCACCTCTAGGAAATTTAAGCGTTAGCAATATTAATAAAGGACTTTTGAAATAACGACTGTTTTAATACAATCTTTTATTACTTAACTATATAAATTTAATGGGAAGGATGAAATTGTTTCCTACGTTTCCCCATTACAGTTTTGACATCAACTTCAACTTTAGTTACTTTTAATTGCAGTGAGTTTGATAAGTCCAATTTGTTTCGGTATTTAGTTTTAATGTTCACCATATTCTAGGCTAGGCTAGGCTAGGCCCTAGCCTATTCCCAACTACGTTGGCTTTAATAATAATAATAATACATCATTTTATTTCGGATAACCATGAGATCCATAAATTGTTAGTAACAGGTTTGTATTTTAAAAATTATTATTAGTAACTTAACTAAAGACCAATTAATGAGAAGACCACCCCAGCCCAGCAACTAGGGCAACAACTAGACATATTAGGGTATAAGTCTTCTTACAAATTGCCTTATTATGGTGGAGGAAGTATCGGCCGCCACGGCTTTCAAAATGCTGTTATGACTGCCCCGTATTCTGTTCAGGAGCGAGGCCGTTTTTTTGCGGATGATAGCATGAAAACCATCGGTATGGTTTACCGCAAACATTTCTGAGGCACTACAGAAACGAGGCAATCGCAACAGCATCCTAAAAACATTATTATATTGGACGCGTAGGACATCCAGCGATCTTTTCGAGTACTTGACCCAAAGATTACCGGTGTAAAAACTCTGACAATAAGCTTTAAAAAGCGTTATTTTTACTTGGTCAGTGCACCGAGCAAATCTTCGGGCCAACATATTTTAACAACATATTACCCCTGACCGCCAGAGCCCTACGCTCCCGTTCAATGTCAACATGGTCACTGAGGTCGTCGGTAAGAAAATGCCCAAGGTATTTAAACTTAGTCACTCTACGTATTGACGTACCGTTTATGGCAAGTTCGAGTGTACTTTCCCGTCTCTCACCAGCGACCCCAAAGACCATGCATTCACATTTCTTTGCATTATAGACCAGTCCATGTGCAGCAGCGAAGGTCTCACAAACATGAAGCAACTCCACGATCGCTCCCGGCGACGGGCCCAGCAGCACCATGTCATCCGCATAGCTGATGTTGTTGCAACTAACACCATTTACCTTGCATCCAACCCGCATGCTGCTAAGCTCGGCAATGAGGTCATTCACATATAGATTGAAGAGCCTGGGAGACGACAAACCGCCCTGCCTGACCCCGCACTCCAACCCATATGATTCCGAGAGCGCGTTCGACCATTTGACATAGTTTATCTGGCTACGATACCAATATTGCAATACACTGAGCAGTTCCTCCGGTATACCCCTGCTCCTCAACTTGCTCCAAAGCACATCGTAAGAAACGAGATCAAAAGCCTTGGAGAGGTCAAGGAAGCAGGCGTACACCGGTGTCCTACGGTCAGTGTAGTACTTGACAGTACGCTTGACAGCCAGGATAGCACTCTCTGTTGATAGTCCTGGACAGAACCCAAACTGTGCATCGTGTAACTTAAAATAAGTCTCCAAACAGGAGTCAAGCATACTGTCCAACACCTTAGCCATAACCGTTGCAAGAGAGATCGGGCGGTTTAAGCCTGTCAGCTTCCAGTCTAATCGGATGCAGCTGAGTACCAGTATTTTACATGGAGCGACTGCCTATCTGACCTCCACAACCCAGTTACTGGGCAATTTGATACCCCTTGGTAAGACTGGCTGTCAGATTTTAGGGCTCCTGACGACCGTAAAGACTGTCAAAGATGCACAAATGACAGTCGAGACCAACGGCTTAACGTTAGTAATCATAATTGTAAGCCTGTAATTAAAGAACTGGTTCCCATGTACATTTTCCAGCTATTTAAAAAGGGACCATGCTAATTCAACTTTTTTTAAATTAGCAACTTCTAGCAATTAATCTATAGAAACTGATTTTCTTTGTATACTTTCTTTTTCTTCTACTATGTCGCCAACAATTGTTAGGTTGCAACCAGTTGAAAAATATAAGGAGCTAAGGCATAACACTGATCAAAACAAACAAGTTCTTCTTTCCATAACCGGTTTGATACCAATTTGTGCTACTTATATGAAAGTCCCCTGAGTTCCTATTCAGAGGGCCGATCACCCGTTCTAATCTCGAACGTTATCGGGATCGGATTTAGATCGAATAAGGCCAGCATTATCGTATACAACGCGCGCAGCTCCTACCTCTTGTATTTCACCTCCGCGAATTCATTCGTAACATTCTGCAAGGCTTACTTTGTTCCGAATCCAATTTCGGAAATAGCCTTCAGGGGGGTGGTATAAATGTTGAATTTATTCGCGAAAGTGAGAATTCACAATTGAGACTAAAATTCCAGCTAAATGAAATAAGGCGCCAAAGGGTGATGGGGCATGGTCAGAATAGTGACTGCCTGATTATTGTGAGTACCATCTATTCGTATCGCTTGGCAATGGGAGGTTCTAAGGTGGGAAATACTGGAATATATTAGTTTATATTTAGATTTAATAAAAATGTATTCTCCTTCTTCTTTTCGTGTGGTTAGTGACTAACCTGGTGTCAGAGTTTTTATGCTGCACAGGGGCCTCTGACTTAGCTTCACGTACTGTTGAGAAATATCTCTCAGAAATGCTGGTTTTCTAACGATGAAAATTAAAAAAAAAAGTATTCAAACTAAGTGAAGATGACGCTGGTACATTGGCCACAGTAGAATAAATGCTTGAAAATGAAGTCGTCCCTAATGATTACGAATCACAGAATGAAGCAAATACAGTTAACAAAAAAAAAACAACGTTTAACAAATTAAATAATGACAACAAAAAAATGGTCCATTAGAAGCTTCACAGTTCTCTACATTAATTCAACATAAAACCGAAAACCGATACAAAAAAGGAGCATAAGACATGCAATTATCCTTAAAAATTTAAAAAACCATAAACAAAAAGAGACTGATGAGTTTGATAGCATAATTTGCAAGTGAGCCACACTAACAAGGGAACAGTTATTTATAAACAAGAACCTGCTCCCAGGTTTGATTGATGACTCACTGAATGCAGAAACAGTTGGCATGGAGTCAAGTAAGGTGAACTTCCATCAAAGGCTATGGACGACGAACATAAATGTAGAATATTCATGTACATTTTGAGAAATCTACGGATATTATACGGAATGAATAAAAACCCAACGGTAATATTGATTCTTCTTCTTTTCGTGTGGTTAGTGATTGACCTGGTGTCAGAGTTTTAATGCTGCCAATGGGCCTCTGACTTAGTATCACATGCTGTTGAGAAATATCTCTCTTGCTGGTTTCCTCACGATGTTTTCCACAACCGATTTTAAGCAAGTGATAATTTTACAATACGCACTTGAATCCGTAAAAGCAGAGGTGCGTGCCCTGGTTTGAACTTGAGACCTATAACTTGACAGTCCAATGGTCAACCACTACGCTATCACTGCTATTAATATTGATTAAAACAGTACTAAAAACGTCATTTTATTCTAAACAAAACTAAAAGAACTAAACAAAATCTCGTTTGATTTTATTTAACCAAAAAAGAGATCTGGATTACTTCATTGAATTCATAAGAATCTTTAATCCAACAGCATAACTGGCTACTTGATTTCCCATTTATACTTGAACGAATAAAAAAATTTCTATATGGCTATGGATAAATTCCCAATATCATTTTCTAATATCCATTCTTCATAGTCCCCGTCTTTTCCAATCGAATGGAACAAAATCTTTAGCTATGGCTGAACTGGACGGCACTCCCAGACGAGGAAGTTATTGAATAATAGAATTTATATCTTTGAGGTTATCTATAACATCGTGTTCCATTCAATTAACTTCACTCACTGAATAAATTTCTGTCAATATAAATTCTTTGGCCGTCGATTTCAGCGTTTGCTACTTTATGATAATGTTTTCTTTAAATTCTGTTGCTTGCATCTCCCGGTCATTTCCTGAATTAATCATTTATTCTGATGCAACTACGCGTGGTGCTACAATGGTGACATTAATTTAACACACATATACGTTTTCTCGTTTTCGTTTCATGAAGACATTATATTTCCATTAAAAGTTATCATTTACAGATTAATTTAAAATGTTAGACTAAAGCATCTTAGAGTAAACTGTACTTAAAGAACTGCCGCGCATCGGTCATTTGCCGGGGTCACGGATCAATGAAATTAAAACGAATAAGCAAAACAATTAGGATGAAACAACTACAAAAAGTTGGCGAGTTGATTTTATTTTTTAGATTTCTTTTGTTCAATTTCCATTTATTTTCACCTATCAACATTTATATGATTAATAGGCACTAGCCCTACCCGTGTGTTAAATAAATGTCACCATTGTAGCGCCACGTTGTATAAGAAGAATTGTCGACGGCATGCATTCAAAAATGGTCGTAAAGATATTCTGTCTTATGCATCGTCTGAGCAACGCTATTGATAATGCCGTATGTAATGTCACCACATGCTGGGGAACCGACAAGATGTCATTACGAAAACGAGCACAAGTTGTTGGCATGAGTAGTTTTAAACCTTATGCCCTTGGCTTTGCTTATAATTTCAGTTATTTAAGATTTACCTACGAGTTCCACTTGTTCATTTATGTAGGTATACATATACTGTACACACAACTTAAATCTATAATCTAATCCTTTGTTCAATTTATGGATCTAAAATCCAGCTGACTACACGCTGCGTTTACTTATTCAGTGGCACAACATTCGTTGTCAATTTGATTCGGTCGTCATATGAAATTTCTGGTTCGACATTTGTGATTCATATTTTCTGACTTGATTGAAGAAAGGCTTATACAGCGTCTTAGAGGTGGATGAAGGTACATCTTTTTATAAAATTGAAGAGCCTGTTTTGATCTCGAAGAGATTTTTTCAATTTGACATTGACCAACACAGGTAAAGCTGTCTATATAATTTAAAAGCAAAATAATCTTGAAATCTCATTAGCAAGAAAATAATGCACTGATGTCAAGATTAAAGCCTGAGGTAAGGAGATATGAACCCTACTCGCAGTCACAGAAAAAGTATAAGTACAGCAAAAAAAATAAAAACAGTAAGACAAAGTAGGTAAAATCGCATGCAGACCTTTAGGCTCAGTGCGAACAAAACACCATCCATCACTGGCCAGCGGGATTGTCCAAAAGGGTTACCGCTACCCCGGAACATAAAGGGCTACGGAAGGAACATGGATGGGTTTAAGTCAGTAAGAGTCTGACACTCCCTCCCGCTTAATCTAGAGTGGGAGGGGTCAGTTGATGATTTCCCACCCTCAAAAAGAAAAAAAGCCACTGGTAGCCTAGCGACAGGCAGGTTACCATGCTTTTTTTAAGTTTTGTATGAATTCATCGCACACGTGTTACCCGTGGCGGCTACCAGCTACTGCAGTAATCAACACCGCATAAGAGGTGACAGGTAGCTACGGTCAGCCGCTACCTACATAAACATAATAGAGACGCGATAAGGCAGTAACTATAAAATTGTTTATAACTGCAAAATAACTATGCTTTGCAAATAAATTCTTGTGCAGATGGCGAATACAAGGAATGACGCAAACTATAGTACATTAAAATAATAAAGTATTTTAATTATTTCTATCACCATTATTGATTTTAGTCCCGATATTAATAAAGCTTTAAACCAAGACAAATACAATTGAAGAGTTGAGTCTGGCTTTTCATAATATGTTTGCACTTTTAGCGCTTGCTTTAAGCCACGTGACGACTCCCGGCCACCGTAGGCGCGGGCCTGCGGGCGGTGAGTAAAGAGATGTCAGCATATGAAGGGGCCCTCAGGGCCAAGCCTGCCGGGTAAGCGGGATTGTCCGAAAGGGTTACCGCTACCCCGGAACATAAAGGGCTACGGAAGGAACATGGATGGGTTTTAGTCAGTAAGAGTCTGACACTCCCTTCCGCTCCACCCAGAGCGGGAGCAGTCATTGGATGATTTCCCAGCCTTAAAAAAAAAGCGCTTGCTTTAACAATTAATTCTGCATGATACAGGTGGAGGTGAGTCTTGCTCGCAGCATCTTTGATAGTGAAGGGAACGGCTTTCTCTGCGCACACAATTTATATTAGCACTACATTGTTAATGAATTTGATTAGAGCTTTATTGATACCAACGATTTCAACCAACAGAATGTATATTGCAGTGAATTACATTTGTTTTTTTTTTTCGTTTTAAGCCACCATTCAGCCAGTTATGGATATGACTCTGCGAATTGAAAGTGCTGGATTTTATGCAACCTTTTATCATAAAGATCTCGATTAGAATTTTGAAGCGGCATTCGTATATTATTTGAACGACATTTTGATATGAAGTTTATTCAAATTGGATTAATGATGAGGTATTTAAATTAATTGGCATTTGGATATGTGCGGTTTTTGGAATGAATTTTATTTTGCTTTTTTTGAATAAACGTTTTAAAACAATTTATAATACTACTTACAATAACAATTTATTATTTATTTTTAATTTTCATTATTTTATGCCAGCCTACTACCATCCCACTGTAGGGCAAAGGCTTTTTCTCACACAGAAAAGGTACGAGTATTGATCACCACGCTTGGTAAACATAAATTAGCGACTCCAGGCTTTCCAGCCGGTGTTATTTCTTCACCGATGTCAGTAATGTCTAAGACAAACTCAGAAAATACATGTCAATTGAAAATGTCGCTATGATATATGTCAAGATTAAACTTATAACTTCGTGCATAACAGGCAAGCCGTTTAAACCAATTCATGATACAATAACATTAATAACAACGTGGTGTACTATATTTCTATTACCAGTTCCATTTATGCATGCTTGTAAAACTGCTCATTCCACTTATTTATTAGATTCTATCACTTTATCATTCGCTTAGACAAGTCGTTACACCCGCCATCGGTGAATAAGTTTTCTCGACGCTATCGGAAGCAGAATGTTGCGATATTTTATTGAGGTTCGTGATGGTACAGACGAATCTCTAAATCTCAATTGAAAATGAACCTAACGGTGTTGTGATAAAGTTGATAAACCATCAAAGAAATTTGACAGATTAGGGTAAGTTTATGTGCTTGCCTCTATACATAAATGGTAACTGGTTATAAGTCTGTAACGAATACTAAACTTGATTATTATCTTGTCTTTGGGATGATATTCATTGCTTGTAGTTAATTTCTGAATATGTTCTACGCATTTTCTGGAAGTATTTCTTGTTCTTGCTTTCTTTGTCCATAGCATAATCTAACATGCATTTTTCTGCTCGTAAATTCTTTAGCAAAGTAAAAACTTCACCAAAATGTTCATATCGAACACCATTATTCAAACGACACTTTCATTTGTCTACTTCGAAGACGCCAAAGATATATTGGAAACGGTTCCAGTTCAAACGGTTTGGAAGAGTTACTAAGGTGTTAGAGCACGAAATCTAGGAAAGCGAGCAATGACAATGACCCCTCGAAACAGTGCACGGGTTAAGAAAATGTAAACGAAATTCGTTCTTAAATGTAAGGGAATAAAAGTGATGTTGGTGCTGTGAGGTGTAAAATTAATGTTTGTCTAGCTCTCGACGCTGTACAAGATTGATAGACTAGCCCCTGAATGAACTTAGCAAATATTACACTGCTGATATTTGGCGAGAGATTTTGTTACAAATATTTTGTTACTTACTTTATTTAACCATTTATATACACGCATATTAATGGTCCTTATCATGGTATATGATAAGAAGTAAGGTGATGCTTATGTCTAAAGAAATCTCTTTCAGAATATCGGAGATAGGAAAGTAGATAAAGAGTGATGGTTGACAACGTGTGTAGAGGAGAAGGGAACACAAAATACTTACATAAATCAGTTTGAACTCATTTAAATAGGCACACAATAAAAGAAAAAAAAATAGTTAAATCACGAAAATAAAAAATAAGACGATTATCACGTTGAATATTATTTTCATGTCGACAGTGCTACAATTTCTATGAACTTTTCATTTTCTATTGGCTTAATATAACTGTTGTTCTAGTTAGTAGATTGATTACCAACTTCCTCGAAGTGTCTGTTATAATATGTACTTACTTGTATTCCGCATGGCAATGTGCCAAAAATATGCCGTCATATTGTACTTTAGTAAAAAAAAAATCTGCGATTTTTACATTTATTATTTTATACTGTTTATTGTTACAATAGTAACTGATTTTAAATCACTTTATTTCCACTGTAAAAATATTTGCACGGAAATTTTATAATAAACAAAAAAAATACTCTAACTCAAACTCAAAGTATCTAAGAAACAAATTTCAGACAAAATATGAATTGTCAAGGAGTCGGTCAGTCAGAAAGATGAAGCTAGTTGCCCATTCCAAAGCAGTTGGTATCTGTGGAAAAAAACGGGCAAGAAACTTCATGGACGCTCTTCTAAATCAGAATATGGTTACAAAATATGAGTTACGTTTCTATTCCTGTTCAGTGTAGTCAATACAATGTGTAATAATTATATTCTTTAATCCCATACTAAAATTATATCTGCCCAAATCACTCCAACCCCAACGTAAACGTGTTATTTAAAACAACAATGAAGAGAAAATCAGAAATTCTAATTCAAAGTAAATAAATTTCAAGAAGCCAAGATCTCATTTAACACACTGTTATTTTAACAAACATGTTTTGTAATCCTGTACATATTTACTTACAAGCTTCCTCATATTCTGTGATAATGAGATAAGAGATGATTCACACACGCTACGGACTCACGCTACGAATACCGGTATTGTATTATAAATATACACGGCATTATTTCTGAACTGAAAAAACGCAACATTGAACTACATCTTAATTCATTATCAGGTGGAATATAAATCAGCAGGATTCTCCGTACCGAACCAAACTGCGCAGTGCCGTTTGACAACCGTTCAAACCGACATCAAACGGTTTCATCAAACATGTAAGGCTTGAATCAAACAGTTTGACCGTCTCGCGGGCGCTGTAGGGGCCTTATTTTAAGCGGAATAATTGTCCGAAAGGGTTACCGCTACCCCGGAACATAAAGGGCTAAGGAAGGAACATGGATGGGTTTTAGTTAGTAAGAGTCTGACACTCTCTTCCGTTCCACCCAGGGCGGGAGAAGTAATTTATAATGATTTCCCACCCTCAAAAAAAAGGTGGAAAATAAATAACAGAAGGCAGTATTATTTTAATCTCATGTAATTTACAAAGATCTAATGTTACAACGCCTAGCTTCTAAATGTTACCAACGATAGTAATAAATTCGTACAAAAAGATGGACGTATAATAGCAACAGACTTTAAGATTATACGCATAATGAAAACTGATAAAATGATTGCTATCACAGGCAAAGTTTCTTGTGATAACAATAATCTAGAAAGTGAGAAGGAATTCGTGGTTGATGACGTAGTCTATGTTTTCTGGCGGAAATAACTTGGATGTCTTCAAATGTCTAGTGAACAAATTACTATGCTGCACTCGCAACTGATTTTCCAAAAATGTAAACACATTGATAAGTTTCAGTTTGCGCTGCATCTTCAACTATGACTTTGTCATTAGTACTAGTAATGCTAAAATCAATTCATTTACGGTATTTGTTATTGCGGAAATAACATCTATTAGAAACAATACTTTGGATAGAGTTAGCTGTTGAGATATTTTTCAACAGCAATCGAAGCTAAGTCAGAAGGACTTCTGACTGGGCAGCATTTTAAAAACTCTGACACCGGGTTAGTCACTAACCACACGAAAAGAAGAAGAAGAGTTTAGACTAGCGTGCAGTATCTCCGACTGCATCTCCTAATAGCAGGTGAGACGAAAATAGGCTATAATATTAAAGCGGTTATCATATTAGTGGTTCAGTACACATGGTACGACAGCAGCTCTTATGCTATCCTCTTCTGACTTCCGAAAACAGCCGCCACGCAACCGTCGATGTAACGCTCTACTAGAAAAACTATCACCAGCCAGTATCACTCTTATGCAACCTGTTTTCTTATTTCAGAAAATTCATTACAAAACGAGGTGGCGCCACTTGCTGTGCCCTCAAGTATATTAGTTTGCACATCATGTAAGCTATCCACTCGATGATTCATTAAGTCCATCACTTAAACAGGTTCCACATCATTACTATCAAACACATGCTCCATCTATTTGATACAAGCCGTATCAGATTGTTGGAATCTAACACCGTTTAACGTTAATGTTCAATAAATCAATGTCTTGTGGCTGTTCCTGTATCTCACTTTACTATGGAATTTTGTCGTAATCAATGGCTTAGTATTTACATAGAAGAATGAGTCAACAAAATTTTAGAGAAAAAGTTTGCCACTGAACACTGTTTACATACTAACTTTAACATAAATGATTCGTTTGAACTGTGATAATAATTTTGGCATTGTCTATGTTTACTCATGTGTAATGTCAGGTGATTAATCAGATAGGAAATCTTTTCGTGGTATTAATATCTAGTAGAAAGTCATCATTTAGAGTCATTGAACTGCGATTATCGTGACTGATAGCGTTGGTATAGCTACTTGGAATGTTTATCACTGATTAAATTGGCCTTTGATTTCTGTTCAGCTATTGCGCTATTTTATGCTAGCTTTTTTAGCTAGAAATTTTCTTACATCGTCTTTGATATCTATCAAAGATTCGGTTTTAAGACATGCTTCTTTATTTCTTTCTGTTTTTGTTTGAATCACTTTTGATAAAGTATCATACCTGATGGTAAAAAAATGTTCTGACAACGATTCTGGACTCTTAATATAAGTTACTTATCTGTTCGAAACATGAAGACTCTCTATGTCTCTCTCTCTCCCTTTCTTGTGATAACATCTATCGAAACATATACTGTACCATGGAGCGCTTTAGCGAAATGCATCCATTATTGATTCTTATTTATAAAATCTGTCTCGTCTTACACCTTCAATTAGTTGTAAAGATAATATGTACCTTCGAACATGCTTTTAACCGTTCCTTGAAAGTGACCAGTACGCAGCAGCATCCATTTAGGGGATACGGGACATGATTCGACTCCCTGAATTTGCATAAAACTACAGTACTGAGCACGTTTTTGTAAGAGCCGAAACATAACCAGTTCGGGGACTTTCGGTGACCATCGGTTTCTCTTTAATACACGATGTAAGGTAAATAGTGCAATGTTTTTCTTGTGCTCTGCGTTTGTTGGTTCTTTACGGTTATCTGATTTCTTTTATTAATGTTCCCATTGTCTTTGGTTATTACTTAAAAAAAATTGAAAACCTGTTTCAAGTTGTGTTTTTAAATTATATCTGCCGATTAAAAGTTAACATGGCAGGTTAAAACTATTTCCGGAATGGAGGCAGTTATTATCAATTGTATGTTTCCTACCAGTTATAATGGCTCCCACGGGAGCGATTGCATGTACAAAATGAGCAATGCTGGTCACAGATCGACATGTAACTGTATACCAAAGAGGTTTGGAGTTTAATGTACCACTAGGACTCATTTCAGATCAATTATTGTGGTTAGCAAATATTAACACGGTGATTGGTAAATGTTTACTTATTGGTTTATAGTTTAACTGTCGTTTTGGACTGTCATCTATGTATCTAAGGTGATTGGGCTTGAAATTAGTCCAACACACCACATGGTAATATTTAGAGAAATTGACGTCTTGCCGCAAATTGTTTGTGAAAGTTTCGATGGCATGTTGATTGATATATGGTTTTCTTCATTCGAGGAAGTTGACTTCTTAAGAAATTTAGTTCACAGTTCATTCAAAAGCTCAACAGTGAAGTCATCAGCGGTCGCGGAACTGGCGAATTCATCGGATTGGGCCTCCGATGGATGGAGCTTTTTTATTTTTAATACCGGGCCCTAGGCCCCCTCCGGCCGGTGGCTCGTGGCAATTTGCTGTCATACCATCTTTTCGTTACGCCACTGGTCATCAGACTGCCAAGCCTGATTGATTCTTACGCATTTGACATAAGCTTTAAAATCAAAATCAGTAAGCCTAATTAGAGTGTGTATAGAGAAGGATTAATATTAGCAATCTCATCAACCTGGTAGCCAAAACAGTGGTGGAATCAACAAAAAAAAGAGAAGAGTTAGAGTAGGGAAGAGAAATACATGTTGTAACGACAGAAAATCAATTAGCACAGGGGCAGAAGAGTGATGTCCATAATAAAGCTAGGTACAGACGAAATCTTAGTAACGCTATCAACTGTTATAGTCAGTTAAAAACATAGTCATGCTGATAAAAATGAGGTCAATATGTAATAATATGCTATAACTGATAATTTAAACACCGATTACACCAGTCATTAGCATGTCTTGAGGTAATTGCACTGAAGTAACCTGTTTTTCGCAGACATTCTCAACTCGCTTCCGTACGTAGATAAGCGTTTTCCTATCTTTTTTTATAGTTAGATAGACTTGATGATAACCTACCTTAATATTTTAAACTTTCCAAATTTTGTTTGTGATTGAAAAGTTTAATGACAACAGAATATATTTCTAAGGTCTAAGAGTTCAGCGGGATTGTCCGAAAGGGTTAACGCTACCTCGGAACTTAAAGGGCTAAGGAAGGAACATGGATGGGTTTTAGTCAGTAAGAGTCCGAAACTTTCTTACGCTCTACCCAGAGCGGGAAGAGACATTTGATGATTTCCGACCACCAAAAAAATAAAAAAGGCCAGAGAGTTCAGAATGCAATCGTTTTTATAAAGTCATCACTTATGTTGAAGTTTGTCAAGAATGAGGATGTATAATTAGCAATTGCTTGTTGATAAGGTAAGATACAATTTATTGTTTGTTACAATATCTTTTATAGAATATTGTTTTGTCTGTTTTTTTCTTTTAGGTTCCATTTCAGAAGTTAGCCCTGCTGTAGTAAGCTTGTTTTTATTATAACATAGTAATCTGTGGAAAATTTTGCGGGTAGTATATTTGTTACGTTTATTTTTAAGATAACATTGTCAATGCTTAAAATACTACAGTTTGCTTGCCCAGGTGTTATAAATAAATAAAAATATCAATTAGGTAAATCTGTATAACCTCTCAATAAAGGTGGCAAAAAATGCGGGCTGTCAATAAAGTAAAAATAACGGATAGACAAACAGAAAAATGAAGAAATCAATGGTGTTGTCTTACAAACTACGACATAGTTGTTTATATTCCTCCAAAGACAAAATGCATTCCTGACTCCTGTCAGTTGCATACGATTAGGAACTAATAATGATTAAATTCGTATAGCAAGAATTCTTTCGTACTCAACTGACAGGTGACAAGAACGCATTCTCTCATCGGCCGGATTATAACTGTTCTCGCAATGTGTTTATGGGGGTCTAATTGACAACGCACGCACCTCTTACTGTTGTACGATTAACACCTAGAAACAAGTTTTTACAACTTCCAAAGACTATCGTATCTCGCAGATTTAGAATTTTATGAAAGTAGTGTAAGACTAACAGTATTACTGTGTCTGCGATTTAGGTTATCCTATTGTTATTATTTGTACCAGTGACGAGTAACTGTCAGTTGTCATTTCATAGACAGGTAAACAGTCTTGTATTTTTCCTCTGGTGACATTGGCAAATACCCGTCACTAAAGTAGTTATCGACCAATGTAAGGAATGCTTGGCTGCTTGAGAGTTGAGAATTTTGCCACCTTTGATTGTGACAGTTTGATTTTTTGACGAACAGAGCGTGGATATTTTTGTTGAGAACATTATATCAAAGATTACTATGCAATGAATGTTTTATTTCTGAATTGAGATTTAGTTCCTACAGAAAAAAAACAATATAATTATGACACAAACGTATTTGGCAAAACGACAATGAAACCTCAATTCAATTATAACATGCATGATTGAAACTCAGGACAACCACTGTATCATAAAACGGTATGTAATGTGATGGCGCCACTGTGTTAATGATGCTGTCATTGTCATTGACGTTAAATGTCATCCGCATAACAAAGGAAACCGCGAGCGGCCATACTTTTCAATTCTCGTTCTGACATGCGTTACTGTGTCCACAAAAATCATTGTACATCGAATAATTAAAACTACTTTTCCCAGCAGTGGGAAAATTATAGACTGATTATGTTGTAAGAACTGGTGATCGGCTCCCAGAGGTGTTTTTGCCAGACAGTCAGCCGATACAATTTGAATTTATTGACACCTGGCACCGTGCCTAGGCATCAACCTATTGATTCACCTTTTCATTTGCATATTGCAAGACGATTTGCGTAAAAGATACCATGTCTGGATAAGCTTCAATGTCTATCGACCAATGTCGTGTGAGAGAAGAAATATCTACCAATAACTTTAGGGAAGTAAGCTGTCAATAGTGTTATTACCTAGCATAAGGTAGAATGGCAGCTCATTTTAAGCTCACTTCACCCGAGTTTCATCTCTCTGACTGACCGACCCCTCTAAAGTCCCCCCCCGACAGTTCAAAAGTGCCTGTAATTTTTTTATTTGAAATAAATACTTTGAGTTTTACGGTGACCTTTGAACAGAATATACAGACTGTTGGCCCAGCACGAACGCGTCAAACAGGAACGTAAATTCAAACGATACCAAGATTGAAAATATTCTTTTCGGACATAATATTAACTTATTGTTATGACTTTCTTTCATTTCTATGTGTGATATTCTGATATTTTTGCTTATCGCAAAATAATCAACTAAAATGTTATGGGATAATATTGTAATTTTGATTATAAAATGTTTCCAATTTACGTATAATATATGTTGCGCGTTGGTAGGGCCCATTTTTTATGGATGTTAAATCATCAAATGACCCCTCCCACTGTAGGTGGGCTAGAAGGGAGTGTCAGACTCTTACTGACTAATACCCATCCATGTTTCTTCCATAGCTCTATGTGTTCCGGGACAGTGGTTACCCTTTCAGGCAGTCGTCCTGAGTTACGTTTTGCTTGCATAAGAAAATGTAGTCATCTTATTGGTGGATATTCGCCTAGGTTCGTTACAGTATCGAAGTGGACAGTAAGCCCTAAAGGAAACAGGTTGTAGGTTACCGTGGGCGTGATCTAGTGGACATTTAAGTACTTAAACTATTGTTATCTTAAACTTGATACGCAGAATTTATGCTGGTTTGGATTCCTAGTAGCTTTAACTCAACTGGTTTCAATTTAGACTAATGTTTGTTGATTTTAGGAATTAGTATGATATCAAAGTATATCAAAATAGACAGTGTGTTTAATTTATTTACAAGCAATAAACATTTCATGAGTGGATACGAGAATTTTGCAAGTAATTGACTGGTTTGTAAACCGAAATTGTTTGTATTTTTATTTGAACTAAGTAGTTGCTCCAATCCACTTCTTCGTTCTAATAAAAAAATATTAAAAACATGGCTCTTCAACTAGTTACATTAAAAGTTAGATAGTTCACGATGGTCTTTTCATGAAAACATGAATAATTTCGTTTCTATGAAAAGAACATTGTTATAATTTTATGAGATCTTTTTAAAATTTAATAACTTTTCCCAACTATGTTGGGGTCGGCTTCCAGTCTAACCGGATGCAGCTGAAAACCAGTATTCTATATAGAGCGACTGCCTATCTGACTTCCACAACACAGTAACTGGTAATACGATATCCCTTGGTAAGACTGGTTGTCAGATTTTCGGGCTTCTGAAACGTATGAATTTAATCAGATAAAGTAGAAAAATTGGATCGAAAATGAATCTCAACTTCCGTATTTCTATTCCAATTTTCTTTAAAATTTACATTGGCCGGGAAGGCAGGTTGTAGTCACGTTTCATACCGATAACATTCATAGGTGTCAACACGAGCGATATTGAAAATGTTCGGTGTAACGCGAAAAACTAGCTGAGGGACACATTGCAAAGAAGGGAAGCCTACTTACAAGAAATATTAGGAACTTTTGATTCGAAATATTGATTATATTTGACGTGTGCCGTCAAATATAATTGGGTATTTAAAAAGGTAGTCGTAGAAGTAATAGCGTTACTTTTTATGAACTGTCAAAACGCGGAATTTGTACGTGATTTGTATGAAATATAACAATGTGACGTCACAGATTTTTAGAATCAAATGGAATACTTATTAGCATTAAATGCAATTTTAAAATTATATATCCGCATAATATTTAATGTCTGTACAGTGATATAAGTTTTTAAGACGAGCGGTCTTTTATCTATGTGATATCATATTTTATTTTTGTCTGATTCAAATAGTCAATTATCATTTTATTTCATGTAGGTGGCGCTGTCTTTGTTACAACGCGAACTTACTGAAATCACAAAAAAAGTTGGATAAGATTGACACTGGCTGGTGACAGCCATTCTAGCAGAGCGTTGCATCAATGTGCCACGCAAACATTGATGCAACGCTCTGCTAGAGCTGATGTCTTCTGATGACAGATATTGTCAGGGAAGCCGATGTCGTACCACGTCCACGGCAATTTATGAAATAATGAGTACTCCCACATTTCGCCAGACGTGTGTGAGTGAGGTCTTGAAATAAGGGGCGGGCCTATTACCATAAACCGGGAACCAATTCAGACTCCGGGCAGGTGCTAATAAATTCTTAATGAAAAAACCCAATAACACTGCCCAACTCGGGAACGATCCCAGGACCTCATGCTCAGCAGTAGCCCTTGTAACCACTAGACCAATGAAGCAGGAAACTCTTATTATAACTTTTCATTTAATCAGTTGTCAAATTCCCGGGCGAGGATAATTTCAGCTAAACTTTAGCTAGCATTACTCCACACGGTCTCATACTAATAATGTCATCAGATCCACTATTATATGCAAGAATGTCTCCGGCAATAAACTCCGGGAATCCCATATGGTGGATACTTAAATTAAGTCGACAGACGGCTGAGAATGTCTGTGTCACAATGTTTCGTATATATAAAAGGAAACCGTGACTGACTGATGAAGTGATGATCTATCTACATAATAGCTCAAACCACTGAAAATTAAGCTGTTATGAGGTATCCTCTCTATGAGAACGAATACACGCAGAAGCTACTGTTATACAATTTGCTAACCATCCGCCTAAGAATGATCATCATATTTTTGTTCTGACCCCAATTTTTTTAGGGTTGGCGCAACATGTCTTTTTCCTCCAAACTTCTCTACTGACCGTCTTTTCGGTAGTCAAGTACTCCCCCTCCTTTCTAGCCATATCCTTTTTCATACAGTCCACACATTGTTTCTTTGGTCATCACATCAACTCTCCTCATGACATTTTCCTCGTTCCTTTGCATAATATTATGCACAATTGCTCATAACATCCTGCCTAAGAATATTGTTGTTTATGTGATCACTATGATGGATCTAAATAGGCCACAATAATAATAGAAATATGATCAAATAACGAAAATGCTTAGATAACTTTGATCACACGCAAACTAGGCTGAAATAATAAATATTCACAAGGAAAAATAAGCAAAAAGATCAAAGAAAATCAGTTGATTAATAATTTATCAATTGCGTTTTTTTTTGATAAAGTTGGTTTATGAAAATAATATTATGTTTGAGTTTGAGTATAATTTATCGTAACTAGAAGTAATGATAATACTTTAAGTGACTGAATAAGAATATATAATAGTGCCTATTATGGTTTTAGTGTTCCGCACCCGAAGGTTGCCAAACGGATTACTGAGCCTCCGCTATCCAGCCTCTATTACTCCAACAAATTGTGCTTTTCCTTTGCCGCTATAACAATATATATTAAAAATTTAATTAAAAGGCTACTAGAAACATGTTTTTTTTAAGCATTTTTTTTTAATGTAATGTTATTGTTTTACCATACGGTGGTGTGAAACAATTCGTGTGCGAACAATTTTTAGGATATTCAACACTATTTACTAGCCTGTAGGTACCTACATTAGTTACTTTATAATGTTACTTACATTATAAGGTCAATATCATTACGAAACTTTTAAATTTAACCGTCTTAATGAAAAAATAAATAAATATTTATTATATATATATAAAAATAAATAAATATTTATTTTTTTGCCTTTTTTGACGTTGGTTTACCCACGCGGTAAAAATTCGTGACTCACTTGTATTTTTTAATTAATTTAAATATTGTACTGTGGTACAAAAAACTTTCGTGAGCGAGTCCGGCTCACACTTAACCGGTAATTGTATTTCTTTTTTCGTGTAATGAGGTCAGATAATAATTGATCTTTTGTCAACTTAACTACGATAGTGTACTTTGGATTAGAAAAAAGTAGTAATACTTCAAGATAATATATTTCTATTTCTTATGAATAAAATCTTACGTATCAAGTATCAGAGTTTCGGTTATATAGAGTCACGTGGCAATAATTATCATGTTAGAAGTTTGATATAGAAACTTTAGAAAAAAATCGATTCAATTGTTACCCCCCCTTTTTTTTGAGGGTGGGAAATCATAAAATGACCCGCTCCCTTCCGGAGTGTCCGACTCTTATTGACTAAAACCCGTCCATGTTTCTTCCTGAGCCCTTTATGTTCATCACACATTTTGCCAGTTATGTTTAAGTCCCATGTAATAGGGGGCAAGCCTATACATCAGCCGGGCACAAATCCGAACTCCGGGTTGCTACTGAGCAGTTCCAGATAGAAAAAACCCAATAACACTTTCCGACCCGAATTGAGCCAAGGATAGGATAGCAGATGCGACTACTACGTATAGACCGACGAGCCAGCTATTAATAATTATTTAAGACATCTAATAAAAATCGTGTAACTATTCCTATAAATATCATCATTAAGGTACATTATTTATTCCCGTTATAACTATAACTACAATGATATAATGGGTGTCTATTTTTATTTCTATATCGGAATATACCAGTGACAGTTTCAGTAATTAATAATAAGTTTTTGCCTCATTTTTCTTTTCATAATTTTGCTTGTATTTGAGTTTATAAAAATAGTTATCACTGGGAAAATTTTGTTCTGTTTATAGTCGCATCCATATCATCTAATGCTATTTTTCTTTTAATATAATATATTAAAAGGAAAATATTATTTTATATTCTACCCCATAGTAGCACCCCATCATCATCGTGATAGGTCTTTATTTTCACCTGCCAATTATCCCCTACATTCCAGTAATAGATAGTGTATGAAAATAGTTTACTGCATTTTTATTTGGAAATATGATTCATTGAAGTGATTTAAACTTTTCTATAGTGGTCAAATAGTAGATACCTACTTGACGAAAGTGATTTTTAAGGAGATAATGTAGGGACCCAATGTACTCACGAACTCATCTAAGACCTTCCTATTAATTAAACAAACACTAAACCGTATGACGTCATAAAGTCCAACATCTTCGTCTCAAGTCTCTGGGAACAATTTAATACAAAACAAACGACAAATTTTATTCAGCACCCAAAAACATTATAGTTAAATTCGGATTTTACGAGCTTACCAAGTCAGGGAACGCGATTTAAGAACGGTAAAGACTTACGGGTTTTCGTTTACGTCCTTTAAAATTTCCTCAACGAGTACTGGCTGAGAGTAATAAAAAATCTGCTGAAATTGCCCATTTTGGGACTAAAGGCACTTGCTTAAGGGTACTTGTCAGCGGCTTTGATTTTTAAAATACACTGACAGACAAAGGTTAAAGTTCAAAATCAAAGAATTATGAGCTGATATTGATGACTGGGATTAAAGATCACGATATTTTCGGGACTAAGCTTATATAATGCCTGGTAAAATTGCTACAAAAGATAAAAACCTGTTTGAATAGTATCAACGTAGAGCCAAAGCCGTAAGTGTTTCTACAACGACTTCTGATGTAAGCTTTTCGTTAGCTTAAGTTCATTTAATACATTCAAATTATATACGGTATACAAATGCAATACATGACTTATCAACTACTCTTATCGTTGTCACTTTTTGTCTAAGTCGTGAGGGGGTTCACGTTCAGCAACTAGATTAACAAACAATTGACCATCACCTTAAAAGTTCCGTAAATTCGAATTTTAATTGTCATTATTTGACAGTCACACGTGTCTATAATACAGCAATTTTATTTAGAGCAGTTTTCACCAATAAAACTGAACGCGATCAGGACATCTAATCTGAGATCAAGAGCTGTCAGTGTCAATAATTTACAAAAATGATGAATCTGATAACTCTTGAATGAAGTTTATATGTGCTGATCGCGTTCAGATTTATTGCTAAAATCCACTAGATGTTGTGTGTCAATATGCACAACAACTAACATCCTTGACTGTACGTGTTTATTTCAGTGTCAACAGTCGCGGAAACTATTTTAATACAAGGCAAGTTAAGTAAGTAAATTATTGCCAGAAAGACAACCCTTCCCAATTTAAAGCAAATTACGACAGTATTTATCTGCGTAGGTGCATCGTAATATTAATCCGAATTAACAAAGACGAAAATAATACACTAAAGATAAAATGTTCGTACAAGTTCAACGAACTACAAGGCCGTGTGTCCGAGTTAACTTTAAGCCTTCTATTGCATCTTGTCACGTAGCGTCAGTAGTTCAAGAGATTTTAATGTAACGTAAACAGTTTTAGCTTCAACAAACACCGTTGTTGGCGACTGTACGAAATTTGGCAAGTGTCGTGAGAATAAGATAGGTATGCGTCAGGGTGTAAAAGAAGAAAATTGGCGTCACAGTGTGATTGTTTTGCTTAAGTGATTTTATTAAAGTTGGACTGGTTATAATATATATATATAGGATAGGTTATGTCATGCGGTTTATAATCGTATAGTCGCCGTGCGAAGTTCGTTTATAAATTTCTGCTTTTAAATCTGAATAAGTATAGTCGATAACAAAGTTGTGTTATTATTTTCCCACAATCTCTAACGTAGACAAATAGACTTTTTCATTTTGTATATTATGTTAGAGACATTGAAATTTTACTTTAGTGTGACAAAGGCATTATGTCATCTTAAACGTTCGTATACGAGCCTTCGTATTGTTTTGTAAGCAGAAATAAAGATAAGGATAGTTAGCGATACAAAATGAGTTATAATTATCTAAAATCATACAATAATTTAAATACAAGACCTCTACATAGTACCATAGCCTCCTACAAAATATAACGAAAACGTTGGATAGTGCTAAACTATCTTTGTCGCTAACTGTACCTATGGCATGGTTTCCGATAGATTTTATAAAATTAATTTCTATAATCTTTAAAAAAAAACTATTAGTCCTGGCAGCCATTTGTATTTGACAGTCGTTACGGACAGTCAGAATCGCGAAAGCCAGACAACCAGTCAAGGTCAAAGTCAGATACTATAGGATATCGTATCACCCAGTAATTTTAATTTTGTTATGGAGGTCAGATAGGAAGTTGCTTTATATAAACAAACTGGTATTTAGATGCATCCGGTTAGACTGGAAGCCGACCCTTTTTTGGGAAAAGGCTAGGCAGATAACGGTGATAATTATTTTTGAAAAACCGTTTTTTTTTAAAGAATATATATATTTCTGTTCTCACATACTAAAATCGATGTGGATCAATGAAACAGATATTGTATTCGGCGCGGCGCGGCGTCGTGAATTACTCTAGAGTTGAATGAGTCACTATGTTTATTTTATATTTACGATCTGTCGGTCATGTTCACGGCCGTCCAAACATTAGTATAATAAAGAGAATCTATTGCTTTCCTGCTCTTAATTATTTTATTTTTTTAGCGATGCTGAAGGGATTTTATCATACGATTTATTGTTTCTAAAATTGGACAACATCTGGAAGTGTTATATATTCTTGAACTGGCGAAAACGGCAGTCGGTGACGATATTGTATTTAAATGATACGTTCACTATCCAATGATCCACTTATGGTTCATATTGATTGTTAAACTATTATAATATCTGCTTTGTGGACATTGAATGTGTTAAAATCACATAAATGAAAATGGCACGTTTTCAGTCTTCGGGATTTAATTTTTTTTTATTATACCTACGTTTTCACATTTTCGTTTCATAAAGACATTATATTTCCATTGAACGTTATAAGTTACGGATTTATTTAAAATGTTAGAAAATAGCCTCTTAGAACAACCTTTACTTAAAGAATTGTCAGCAGCGGTCATTTGTCAGGGTCACGGATGATAACATTCACATCAATGAAATTAAAACGAATAAACAATACTATTAAGACGAAACAACTATAAAAAGTAGGTGAATTTATTTAGTTACCTATTTAGTTAGTTTGATTTTTTTTTTCAACTTGTGATTTATATAGACCTATCAACATTTATATGATTAATGGGCTTTAGCCCTACCCGTGTATCAAATTAATGTCACCATTGTAGCGCCACGTTGTGTATATTCTACTAGCTTCCGCCCGCGGCTTCGCCCGCATAATATTCGACAAATTATACACATAAACCTTCCTCTTGAATCACTCTATCTTGTATTTAAACAAACCGCATCAAAATCCGTTGCGTAGTTATAAAGATTTAAGCATACATAGGGATATAGGGACAGAGAAAGCGACTTTGTTTTATACTATGTAGTGATGATAAGCCAACAAAACCGAAGTCCAGCGATAAAACTACGATAATGAAGAATTTATATGGTTGTATGCGCCGCATTGATTTACACTTGTACAAAGTCAGCGTAACTCTATTCCTGTTTATAGTGTGAGTACTTGTATTGCTGAAGGCGTTAATCCAGTGTGCGGCACTGTGAGACACTGTACTGCACAGTGCAGTGATAAACCACGATCTTCTTCTTTTCGTGTGGTAGTGACTAACCTGGTGTCAGAGTTTTTATGCTGCCCAAAGGCCTCTGACTTAGCTTCACATGCTGTTGACAAAGATCTCTCAGACATTCTGGTTTCCTCACGATGATAAACTACGATAACATGGCGCGCCGATGCAAAATACTTTTTTTTTCTTTTTTTTAGGCCTAGTAAATCATCCAATGACTTCTCCCGCTATGGGTGGAGCGGAAGGGAGTGTCAGACTCTTATTGACTAAAATACATCCATGTTACTTCCTTAGCCCTTTATGTTCCAGGGTAGCGGTAACCCTTTAGGACAATCCCGCTTAGATTCAAATTGCTATTTTAATATTTGTAGTCACATCCTTACGAAAAAGTTTGCATAGAATTGTAAGTATTCGTCTTCAGCATCAGGCTGACAGGCGACATGCATTGTGAGTCTTGGTGGCGCTTTTTCATTTGTTTCACCGATACTTTCAAACGTTAATTTATAAATGTCCTGCATTGTACGCTTAAAAAACTTTTTTACAAAAAATAAAACCGACTTCCAAAAAAACACTAAAAAGTGAAAAATAATTTTGATTTCGGAAGTCGGTGTCTTCGGTTTTGTATTTTCATTTTTTGCCACCGACTTCCGAAATCAAAATTATTTTTCACTTTGTAGTGTTTTTTTGGAAGTCGGTTTTATTTTTTGTAAAAAAGTTTTTATTTTTCACTTTTTAGTTTTGGTACCTACCTAACCCCCCAAATTTTAATACCACTACCTGGTATGTAAATTACAGTGACAGGAATTTATTAGAACATCGTCCACATAAATATTAAGTAGATTTTTTTTAGATTTTTGTCGATTTTTCAAAAACCGCTTATCCGATTTCGATAAAAATTTTATGGGACCATTTGGGAAGTATACCCTTTCCAACTAAAAAAGAATTTTTCAAATCGGTTGGCAAGCAACGGTGTTATGCGCGAACACACATAAAAAAAAAATATATATATATACAGTCGAATTGAGAACCTCCTCCTTTTTTAGAAGTCGGTTAAAAAATTAAGTACTGCTTTGCTGGTGGAAAAGGCGGCAGCTCTATACTAGAGCTCTAAACAAAATGTTTGTGAACGAATGCTCTTAAAATTATGTTGGTGGAATCGCACCTTTACGTTGTTTATGTACCTAGCGTGTTATCATAGGTCAGGTTAGAACTTGAATAACAGTTACCACTTGATAAAAATTAAAGAATAAAACTGATGATTGTGTTGGAGTAACTGACTAACTGACATAAGCGCACAACCGAAATAATTAGGACTAGGAACGTGACATAAGGGGGTGGAGATCGGGGGGTTTATATGATCAATCACACAGCCAGTCGGGTAAAGTTGCTGACAGAAGCATAATAAATAAATAATACCAGCCTATTATTGTCCTACTGAAAGTTTGCCCTCAAAGGGGGAAGGGCTACTTTCAAACAGAGAAGGCATTGCACTGACCGTCAAGCTTACTCAGGACATGTTGGCGATTTCAGACTCATACTAACTATTCACAAAGCTGATTGAATAATGTTGAATAATTAATAATCTGAAACCTGAATAATTTTATAATACAAATATATTCGTAACATACATACGAGAAAGAAAGATGAGCACACGGCTAAGTATTTACAGCCGCACAGGTCGATCCATAGGAACATGGATGGGTTTTAGTCAGTAAGAGTCTGACACTCCCTTCCGCTCCACCCAGAGCGGGAGCAGTCATTGGATGATTTCCCAGCCTTAAAAAAAAAAAAAAAAAGGGTTAAGGGACGCTTGCCAGGGTTAGCCGTGGATGGGTGCCCATCTTTACATACCGAAACTCACGGCCTGTTCCCAACTATGTTGTGGTCGGCTTCTAACCGGGAGCAGCTGAATACCAGTATTTTACATGGAGCGACTGCCTATCTGACCTCCACAACCCAATCAGTAACTGGATAATACGATAGCCCTTGATAAGTCTAGCTATCAGACTTTCGGGCTACTGACTACCCGTAACGACTGTTAAAGACACACGAATGATAGCCGGGACCAACAGCTTAACGTGCTTTCCGAGGCACCGAGGAGTCTCGGTAAGTAAAGATTGTCACCCATCGATGGACAAACCTCGGCAAGCGTAGCTTAACCTGATTGATCGATCCTTACGGCTGTTATTACTAAGCCACGAGCTCACCACCACACACCGCGCACCGTACACCGCTGCCTAACCATTCGAGAATTAAAGGTATGATGGTATGTTATTTAAGTATGTACAGACGCCAACACACCAAGCTATTCCTAACTGTCAAATATTCCTAATTGAACATAAACCTTATACTTTTGTGATAAAGTTGAAAATCTATCAAAGAAATTTGACAGACTGGGGTACCTTGATGTGCTGGCCTCTTTACCTAACGTAAGGTAGAAATAATCAAATACACACATAAAGTTGAGCAATATGTTTTAGTTAACGATACTGAACGCTGGTATAATCATATTAATGAAATCGTATTTTATCTATTAATCGATGAAATCGAATTGATGTTAGTTGCTTTACCGTCACTTACCTTCGGATTTAGTTTAATTACTTTAACGTAATGAACACTAAATTTAATGTCGTTCTTTTGTTTATCGTATATGGAGGCGTTATTGGTTTCTATCTCCTTAAAAGATTATTTCAGCAATTTAGACAGATGGCCTAAATGGACCTCGAAAAATAATTGTCATGAACTCCATTTGTACGTGGCTTTAATTCTATTGTGTACGTGCGGATAGTTTTTTTTATATACATATTACATTATTATGTTGTTCCTCTCAGCCATAATTTTATCTCACAATGACACAAACTAATGTTTATGTTTTTATAAAAAATATTACTTTAATGTATATTTCGCTTAATAGCTTACGTGGTTGTTAATGAACTAACTTAAGCCGGAAAATAGGACACATATCATTCTTAAAGGTATAATCCATAAAACAAAAGGTAATAAAATTGACAAATTCTACGACGAACGTAGGAATAAATAACTAAAAAACCCGCGAAACAACTTCCACTTATGTAGATTAAAAAACCTATAAAATAAAAGAAAAAAATACTCACAAAATAATTTTCATCTTGAACTTTTAAATTCCAATTAATCACTAATTAAAAAAAACACACAACACTAATTTAATATAAACATAATCACCATCACCGAATTATAATAAATTGATTTATAAAATTTCGTATCACATTTTTTTCATAGAAAAATATCGTTTTTACGAATTATTCGCACTTTTGGAAGCGCCCGCGCATCTAAACGTTGGCGCGGGAAGTCTGAGACTGGCTTAGCGCCTGCGCCAGAGATGGCTGTGCGACGAAATGAAATGAACATTTACAGAAGGCCCACTTTGAGCAATGATGTATGACGTGCTATTCTAAAATGAGTAAGGATCTAATTTTATTCAAGCAATTATGGTTTCGTGCAACTAGTTGATGTTTTAGAAACTAGTTTGAATCGTCAATTGATTTTCTAAAAATGTATTAAATTGAGGAGTATTGTGTTTTATTTATTTAGTGACAAATTTTATTTTTAAAAATCGAAGTGGTAATTATTTTGTGACTATTTCTATTTTTTTTTAAATAATTAAGATGTTTTATTTCAATTAATTTATCTGAAATAAAGACGTTTATAACATCATACCAAGAGAGAGAGAGAGAGAGATAGATAGATAGATAGATATTTCTCAACAGTATGTGATGCTAAATTAGAGGCCCATGGGCAGCATTAAAACTCTGACACTAGGTTAGTCACTAACCACACGAAAAGAAGAAGACATCATACCGGGCTCCGTTCTGTTATTGACATTTATATTATCTACTGGGCTAGAAAATTGTGTCAAAAATGGGTTCAATCACTTTTGCCCCCGATTTAAAATCTATGAATTATTGAAATGTAGTTCGATCCACAATGTTTATTTTTTTTATTTTAATGTTGATAACTATTTATCATGGCAGCCGTATCGATTAAGTTATTTAAAATATTGCTGTAATAATTATTATCACTTTTTTAGTATTTATCAGTATTAACCTGAAGCGTGGATTTAAACATACCTACTGACATGGGGCATAATTGGTCGTTCGAGATTCGTTTTGCTTTCTGTATTTACTGCCAGTATTATATTTTTGCTTTTTTTTAATAATAATAATAATAATAATAAAAAAAAAAAAAAAACATTTATTTCAGAAATTATCCACGTTTACGTGCACCTTTTGTCCTTATCTGTGATGTGTCGTGTGAAGTGTCGTGAGCTTACCTATGACTAAGAAGCTGCCGCAGATAAACGGTCGTGTGTGCCGACTAAACTGGCTAGTATTCTAATTTGGTTCCGTAGGTTATAGTATTATTTAAGTTACAGTACTATAAATTTATTTATTTATTTAATTTTATCGCACACAATAAAGGTACAAAGGCGGACTTAATGCCTTAGGCATTCTCTACCAGTCAAATAAGGGTAAATTTGAAAGAAGTGAATCTTTTGTGTAACAATGCATGCACATTGTTGGCTAGAAAGGTGCTATTGTTTTTTTTTAAGGTAGCCATTTATCACACATAAAAATAAATAAATGAAAATAGGCGTTTTCTTTCATCTAATCTACATAATTATACATCATCAGAATAATATAAGTTGTCAAGATTAATTTCCTTAACCGCACTAAATGAGAGTACTACACGTGTAGGTACCACTGACTTTTTTAATTAACCTAAATTGATGCCTAAATAAAAGCGAGCATGTAGATTTTCAACGCTTGTCTCAGCACCTAAGGTTGAAAATACAACAATAGCAGGTTTTTAAAGAATTATTTCAGGTGCCACCTAGTGTTACTGAAAACGGTAATTAAAACCTCATTCATACTAAGACAAAGAAGTCACAGTAAGATTTTATTTTTCATTTTATCTCACACTAGCTTCTCCCGCGTGGTTTCGGCGTCTCACCTATTGGTCGTAGCGTAATATTACATAGCCTTCCTCGATAAATGGACTACACAACACCACAAGATTTTTTTAATTCGGGCCAGTAGTTCCAGAGATTAGCGCGTTCAAACAAACAAACTCTTTAGCTTTATAATATTAGTATAGATAATCAGCCTATGATGTTCCACCTCCGGTGGCCACCTATGGTGGCCACCTCTCTGTCAGAGGGAGTGAGCCTGTGGAGTGAGTTGATAGATGTCACATCATGTCTTCGAATTTTTGGTACTTTAGACATGAGTTCTTTACGACGTTTTCCTTCACCGTTTAAATAAGCGTATTAAATGATAAAACTTAACTTTACTTAAACTGCTATTACAAGTAAATAATTTTGTACTTATAATGCAGGTTTATTTTTATAATGCATGCAGAAACAAAAAAACTGGGTTTTTTATTAATTGATAGCAATTGTAGGTCATCATTATTTCATATTTTCCTTAAAATTAAAAAAAAGCCATATGGACCTATCTAGAACCTACTCTTAACCTAACCTATATAGCGAACACAATTTTGTTTTAGATCACTTGTCTTCCTTCCTCTAATAGGAAAATAATCTTTGTAACTACGCGCAGGTAATTCCGATTACATTAAATTCTGACCTTGGGGTTTTATTAATTATAATAGTATTTTAATAATTCTCTACGCCATGCGTTGGGGTGATGGGAGTAAATACCTAATGGATATACCTAAAGGAATTTTGTTACTATCCACGTTCATCTAACTACTACTAGGTATTCAAAATACAAAATTATAAATGGGACAAATGATTTGAGCTGATGACCAGGTCTCTTCTCCTTTTCGTGTGGTTAGTAACTAACCTAGTGTCAGAGTTTTTATGCTGCCAATAGGCCTTTGAATTAGCTTCGCATGCTTTTGATAAATATCTCTCAGAAATATGCCAGGTAAAAGCGAACTACAAAAAAAAAACAAAGTTATTAATACAACAATATTTTTTTTAAATATTTTTGCGATTAAATTATTTTGTGCCTTTGCGTTTGTGCGTTTTACGGATCTCTATTTGTAGATCTAGAATCAGACACAACCATGTGCGCGTGCGACCATTCGTAACATGTGTCAAAGCTAACGAGGGATATGTTAGAGTGATTTATAATTATGTGTACATCGCGTGAACTTATAACTGCCTCTAGCCTCGATAATATCCTCGTCTTTTTTTAATTTGAATTATTCAAACACTGATAAATATAGATAAATAAACTGGTTCAAAAGAATGTTGAAGAAATATTTAAAATTACCTAGTTTTTTTTATACATAGGTAAGTAAAACGATTGCTATTCCCTAATTAGTAGGTTTAAAGGAATGAAAAAAAATTATTTTATTCATTTTTTTTTATATATAGGTAAGTAAAAGGATTGGTATTCCCCAATTAGTAGGCTTAATGGGTCAGGTATTAAAAAAACTAATGTATTATTCATTTTTTTTAAACCGAGTTCAATGACATTTTAAAACAACAGTTCTTCGAACTGACACATGAAATTTTAAATTGCCTGTTGGCCGCACAAGAAGAAATAGACCGAATGTTAATAATTATTAGTAATTTGATTCCTCTTTCATTTAAACAACCCAATGCGATTAATAGATTCATTAAACGATTCCGTGATATGACGTTTGTTTTTTTTTTAAATATCTACATTATTATTTGATATTGTTTGTTTGGAATTGCTTAGTAGAACACTTTTTTTTGTGGTTGGGTAATCATCAAATGACTCCTTTTGCTCTGGATGGAGCGGAAGGGAGTGTCAGACTCTTACTGACTAAAACCCATTATGTTACTTCATTAGCCCATTATGTTCCGGGGTAGCGGTAATCCTTTCGGACAATCCCGCTTACTTAATAGAACCGATTTCGTGAGAGATTCGTACTCGGTTGAGGGCAATAGGCTGCATCCAGTTAGACAGGAAGCCGAGCCCAACATAGTTGGGAAAAGGCTAGGCAGACTGCCTGACCGACTGATGGCAATAGGTTCCCCCCTATTACTCGGACTTAAACATAAATGCGGATGTACTGTCTTTTCTCATTCGATTTTGAATTTAACTGGCAACGTTTTAAGGTTTAAAATCATTTAGAGAAATTTTACAGATTAGTATAACTTAATGCCGACCATACAATGGATACACCTCCGCCCTTCAGGAATACAGTTGTGACGTCATGTGTGTTGTGTGTTTAATACCTTCTACTTTCTATAAGTAAAATCATCACCGCTAAAAAATATAAACTTTGTCACGCACTTTTGTGAGCGTAAATAATAGAAACAACTCCTGCGCCGATTTATTACAATTGGTGACAGATCCAACACGAAGATTCGCGATGGTTCACGAACTATTTTTGTAACTATATTGAGATAAATATGTTTTTATACTAGTATTTTAGAACTGTATTTTTTGCGTTTTAGTTTGTGTCACGGCAGATGTGATATGGAAAATCCATTTAAAAATATCAAAAGTCATTTATTCCCAGTTGGCTGAAAATCAGCACTTGAAGGTCAAAGTTACATAAGACAGTCCAACAAAAACGTCCATCCTAAAGGATGGACGTTTTTGTTGGACTGTCTGTGGTTGGAAGTGGTAAACCACTTCTTAGTGCTTTAGGCCCACCACGCACGAACCCAAGACACGCACCTCTGATTTTACGGATTCATGTGCGTATTGAATAATCATCACTTGCTATAAAATAATAAACGGTGAAGGAAAACATCGTGAAGAAACCCGCATGTCTGAGAGATATTGCTCAGCAGCATTTGAAGCTAATAAGTGAGAGGCCCATGGGCAGCATAAACGAAAAAACTCTGACACCAGATTAGTCACTAACCACACGAAAAGAAGGAGAAGAAGTGTTTTAGCTGAGAAGAAGAAGTGGCGCAACAAATTCCCCAGCAACACAGCTGTCTGTACAGTCGCAAGAACTTTTGTTGGTTGTTGTTGGGAGAAACATGTGAGGGAAAAAAACCCGGATTAATAACAATTTTAAAACTAAAGGTTAATAAAATTAATAAAACTTAATAGACGCCGAAGTGTCATGGGTCAAAGTGGCCGGTACTTTCAATCGAAAACCTGTCACTGACTATGAAATGTTGTTAGTTTGAAAAATACAGGCTGTAACCGAAAGGGTATATACATACAAAAGGATATGCTACAGACCACCAAACTAAACAACTTTTACGATGGGACCAACTTTGCAAAATCGCAAAAAAAAACAGCTGTTCCCTACATTTCGATGAGTCACGTGACCAAAAATATATAGAATAGCAGATTTTTTTTTTGCAATTTCGGAGATCTCTTTCGGTTACATCCTGTATAGGTAACTGGAAATGTTCCGGTGTGTAAGGTACAGAGGCCAGCACATCAAGTTACCACAATCTGTCAAATTTCTTTGATACTATTTCAACTTTATTGCAAAGACATAAGGTTCATTTTTAATTGAGAAAATTTGTCAGTTAGGGATAGCTTGATACGCTGGCGTCTGTACCTATATTACTTGTGACACGACCCTGTTTCGCACGGATTTTACGACTTGACAAAACCTTGAGATTCTTGAGAAGTGGTAAAACATGTTAAAACTAATTATTATATTGCCACTGCTAACTTACTGGCATTTTATAATCAGCATTGCCTGCGAACTATCATCTACCCAGCCTTTTCCCAACTATGTTGGGGTCGGTTTCCAGTCTTACTGGATATAGCTGAATACCAGTATTTTACATGGAGCGACTGCCTATCTGACCTCCACAACCCAGTAACAGGGCAATACGATACCCCTTGGTAAGACTGGCTGTCAGATTTTCGGGCTTCTGATGACCCGTAACGACTGTCAAAGATGCACAAATGACAGCCGGGACCAACGGCTTAACGTGCTTTCCGAGGCACGGAGGAGTCTCGGTATGTAAAGATTCCCACCCACCCACTGCCAACTCCGACAAGGCTAGCTTAATCTGATGGATCGACCTGTAAGGCTGTTAGTACATAGCCACGAGCTCCTCATTGTCTGCAAACTCTAACGAGATGTTATATATGACCTAAGGACAATAAATTACACTACGTGTACGTGTAGTATACGTGTTTAGTATTAATTTGATACGTTATACAAATAAAAAGCACCAAAAATGAGGTATTTTTTTTTCTCAATCAAACTAAATAGGTTACAAATCAGAATAAAACGCAACCACCATAAATAAAAACTGACCTTGTAACAACGCATCGTAGGTTATACTTAGATTTATCGTTTTAAGGTGAATGACCTGTGCATACGAGTATAAACATAATCAGCTGTTAGGAAAGATACAAAAATCATTTGCGACTTAACTACTGCTCCTATTCAATTGATTTTTGGTAGGTACAGAGCTTGAAAATGGTACCTAGTATAGGCAGTTTAAAGGAAAGCCTCTCTGTCATATCAACTTTTAATGTGCAGTGTAGATATTGTGCGGCGGTACCATTCGTGGGCGAGTACAACTCGCAAGTGGCCGGTTTTTTGGGTAATTCGACTCTAGTTACTAAGCGGTACCTAAATTAATTACATCGTAATGACTTCCCGCTGTTTTCGTTTCACAAATTATTGACCGCATAATGTAAGCACAGTCATAATATTATGAAACTTACTGTGTGAACCGTCTCAATTATTAGTAAACTAGCTTCTGCCCGCGACTTCGTACGCGGACCCTGTTGCTTATGCCAGCGACAACGGGCCGCCATTTATGTTATTTTTTATCATTTTTCCCATTTAAATCTTTTATCACACTGAGCTTTAGTTTTATTTCATTCCAACAACCACCAAAACATACAGTCCATTTGTCATCGTTTTCATTTTGGTAACCGCATTATTATATTCCTCCTCTAGAGACCTAGAAGTCGATGCGTAGATACGCTTGGAACTCAAGCGTAATTCTCTTTCCGTGAACGTCTCTGACTCGCGAGACAATACATGACGTTCACGATCAGCAGTCAGTCGCGCATCATATTCTTCACTGATCTCTAGAGACCTAATGAATACGCTGAGAACGCAGGCGTGTTTCGCGACCCGAAGAGGTTTCCACGGAGCGAGTTACAGCCTAATGTTCTCGAACAACATCAAGTCTCTCCTGACGCTCTTCGGTAGATTCTTGGGATCTTATGATCCTCAATCTTTTAGCTCTCTTGGAACATTGGGAAAGATTTGACCTCTTTCTAGGCATGGTCATAGTTTTATTGTGAAGATACCTGATCAATAAAAATCTAAATTAAAATGACTGCTCCCCTGCGTTACCGGGTAGGCTACAGTGTCACGAAGATAAATGGAAAAGGAAATTAAACACTCAAACAACATAAGCCCGAAGGCATATTCATACGATAAAATAAAAATATAAATAGGAGTTTTGGCCAGTAGAGTCAAATTTTCAATGATATACCATCGTCATCGAAATTCAGTCCTAAACTGTTACCGCCTTCACCGCGTGCAGGTACTCCCAGTTTATGTTATTTTATAATTACACAGTAAAATTAGTGATAGCTTTGATTTCCACATCAGATGTTTCTGATCTTCGATTTTTATAAGTCAACAGGAAATGCCCATCATATTGAACAACAAAGACGTCAAAGACGTCATTCCTATATGTGTTATGTTGTAGCTAGGCTCTTGGAGTTCCACAACAGGTGTTCCAGATCTAAGATTTTTATAAGTCAACAGAGAGTGCTCATCAGATTGAACAACTTGTGCTAAGACGTTATTCCTATATGTGTTATGGTGTAGCTAGGCTCTTGGAGTTCCACAACAGGTGTTCCAGATCTTCAATTTTTATACATCAACAGAGAGTGCTCATCAGGCTGAACAACTTTCGCTAAGACGTCATTCTTATATGTGTTATGGTGTAGCTAGGCTCTTGGAGTTCCACAACAGGTGTTCCAGATCTTCGATTTTTATAAGTCAACAGGAAATGCCCATCAGACCGAACAACTTTTGCTAAGACGTCATTCCTATATAATGTTATAGTGTAGCTAGGCTCTTGGAGTTCCACAACAGGTGTTCCAGATCTTCGATTTTTATAAGTCAACAGGAAATGCCCATCAGACCGAACAACTTTTGCGAAGACGTCATTCCTATATATGTTACAGTGTAGCTGGGCTCTTGGAGTTCCACATCAGGTGTTCCAGATCTTCAAATTTATTCTCTCAGCAGAAAATTTTAATCACGTGGAACAATTTTTGCCAAGGTTCCATATTTGTATCTCTTATAGTTTAGCTGGTCTGTTGCGGTTCTGCATCAGGTGTTCAAGTTTCCAAGAGAAATTATAGCCTATATGTTGCCCAGACTTAATACCTATACAACAAAAAAAAAAATCATGACAATCCGTCCAGTAGTTCCGAAGATTAGCGTGTACAAACAAACAGACAAACAGACAAACAGACATACAGACAAACAGACATACAGACAAACAGACAAACAGACAAATTTTTTTTTTTGGATTCATGCTCTATTACTGTTTCTAAACCCCCCTCAATTATTATTTTTTTAATATATTCAATGTACAGACACAGTTTTTTTACTGTTTTATTATATGTATAGATAGACTAGCTTCGCCCCGCGGCTTCGCCTGCGTGGATATCGGAAATTATAATTATTAGATTACAATTGATTAAATTACAAATATACTTTAGTAGAGTTTTAAAGATTCTATATTTTTTTGAAAATGGGACATAGCTTATGTAACCCAGGTAGCTGTGTGTAGCTTCCCAACAGTGACAGAATTTTACTCTATTATTATTTACCTGCTCATTCATTTTTTTTCCAAGCGTGGGTTAATATTCCTTCGAAAATATGAATTTTTCGGACTCCGACCTCCACGCATTCACGTTATATGTCAAACAAAAAATAATTTATAACTTTCAATCTTTATGTTTACAAGTATTTTATTTCTATCTGAACTATGAAGCTTTCTGTCTAATAGAATTTGTCATCAGCGAGATGGTTTACGACTGTCGCTATCCCTTTGAAGATAACAACAGCTATAAAAGTAATTATTACATTCATCTAGGAACAGTATGTGGTAATCAGTTGTGTGCTTCCCTCATACGTCATTCTATTGTTATTAAATTTATCTATAGGTCAGTAAATCAAGACAATAACATTGTATGCAAATAAATGCATGTCAACGTGTGTTGTTATAGAAATTCGATCCAGTATGACATTTAGAACATCGAACTTCTTAGCGGATCGAATTTCTCCGATATGACGTTCAATTTTTCTATAGGGACTTCTCCGTGCCCTCTCCGTGCCCTGGATCCCGGCTGTCATTCGTGGATTTTTGACAGTCGTCAGAAGCCTAAATGTCTCGCAGCCAGGTTTACCAAGGGGTATTACTCAGGTAATGGACTGTGGCGGTCATATAGGCAGTCGCTCCTTGTAAAATACAGGTATTCAGCTGCATTTGGTTAGACCGGAACCCCAACATAGTTAGGAAAAGGCTAAGCAGGCAGGCAATACTTATATGTAATGAAAAAAAAAATATAGCATTAAGCGTAGTTAGCCTAAAATGGTCCCACTGTTCAGCCACCAATCTACCATGCGGACCCGGTACGGGTTAATAAATGTCACATGACTCCGATTTTTGGTTTTAAGACATGCCGGTTTTCCAAAGACGACTTTCTTCGCCGTTTTAAGAGTGGTGGTCATGATAATTATTACCATAATAAAGGACTTGTCAGGAATGATCACCGCTTTCCTACTCGTATGAAAAATATGCGTTAACCTTATTTTTCTGGCACTTATATGTACATAATTCGAAACATTTAAAAGCGATTTTCTCATGGAAAACGAAAACTTTGAGATAATACACCCTATTTCATATTAGAATAGGGTCTCTTATACTATGTCCGTAATAAAATTATAATAAATGCAGAATGAGAAAATTACTGTATACTCGCTAGCTAAACAGCAGTACCTGTACCTGTATAATTATCACTTGCTTAAAAATCGGTGAAGGAAAACATCGCGAGGAAAACCAGCAGAGAGATATGTCTGAGAGATGTTTCTCAATAGCATGTGAAGCTAAGTCAGAGGCCCATGGGCAGCTTAAAAACTCTGACACCAGGTTAGTCACTAACCACACAAAAAGAAGAAGACCACGTTCAAATATGTCTTTTTTTGATGGTGGAAAACCATTAAATGACCCCCTCCCTCCCTCCCGCTCTGGATGGAGCGGAAGGGAGTGTCAGACTCTTACTGACTAAAGCCCGTTCATGTTCCTTCCTTAGCACTTTATGTTCCGAGGTAGCGGTAACCCTTTCGAACAATCTCGCTGATCCGGCAGGCTTCGGTCCTAACGGGCCCCTTCTATGCTGCTGACATCTCTTTGAGGCGTGCGTGGAACATAAAATTGCATAAATGCAGAAGGAGAAAATGACTGTACACAAGTTACCTAAACAATAGTACCACGTTCAAATATACCTGGATATACTACCTCATAGGTAAACACTTTCCTGCCCTCATTTTAATAGCTTATCGAGCTACATTTAACGATTCAATTTTCCCGTATAATAACCAACATCGATATTGAAGCCTTGTATATCCAACAAAGCTAACATTCAATTAACAATCTACACGCTAAGATTGAAGTTCCGCCATGACATTTTAATTAATGACACAACAATCAGGTATGTGACGATGTCATAAATATATATGTACGTAATGTGAAAATTTCGTGAATAAGCCATGATTTTCAAAAGGTATTACTTCATTAATTAATGTTCTTTTAATAGTCAGTTGATGTGGAAATGTTGTCATCACAATTACATATTGTGTGAGTTACTGCTCATGTATCTACGGCAGAGGCAACTGCAGCCATCAACACACCACGAGCGGCACGTTGTAGACGGCAACCGTGGATGTATCGACGGCAACCGTGAATGTGACGACAGCAACCCTAGATGTGTCGACGGCAAACCTAGATGTGACGACGGCAACCCCAGATGTCTCGATGGCAACCCTAGATGTGTCAACGGCAGCCGTAGATGTATCGATGGTGAACGTAGACACACATCTAGGGTTGCCGTCGACACCAACGGCAACCCTAGATGTGTCAACGGCAACCGTAGATGTGTTGACTGCAACCCTAGATGTGTCGACGGCAACCCTAGATGTGTCGACGGCAACCCTAGATGTGTCGACGGCAACCGTAAATGTGTGGACGGTAACCCTATATGTATTGACGGCAGCTATCGACACTCGAGCGGCATGTTGTTAATGGCAATCGTTCAGATAGTACACTTTACGACATTTCTTTAGACACCGAAGCAAATGTTTTTTTCATTAACAAAAAAATATTTTTTTTCCGGATTACTTCCACTATAAGCCGCCATCTTGTTTTATATGTAGAAAGTCATACAGCCTAAAACCGCGGAACAGCAAGATGTTTTAAAAATACCTCGGCTGTCAAAACATGACATGTAGTTTAAGAGTTTTAGGAGAACGGTTGAACATGTATATATGCCTACATAGCCTGATAAAATCATAATCCTCATTTGGCTTTGCCGTAGTCGTGTTAAAACTTTTATGAACCTCTCCAGTCCAATCCCAGGATAACCAATCAATAGTCTGGTTACGTCACGCGAGAATTCGTCCACAACCTCAATTTTGAGCGCATTAATAGGAACCAATGGCCCTTGCTTCCGTGCTGAATATCCACGAATGTTCCCGACTCGGTCCACCGAACCTAGTTAGTGATAATTGTGACGTATTAATTTTTGAATAGTAGTATTTTTTTAGGTGTGGAATGGAACAGTTACGACTTACGATTGACTGTTCGAAATGAGGTCAATGACTCTATTCGATTCGAACAATAACATCAGGGATTATCTGATACGGTACGGTACCTAAAAGTCAGTATGGAACCATTATGATAAGCATTCGCCATCTAACTGTATTTCTTAGTGACAACGGGTATCGACTTGCAAATCTATACATACAACAATACAAACGAATAAAATTGAAGTGCCTGATTTTAATGATAAAGTAATTGCTTTTTACTAAATGCTTGCGCACGAAGAGTCCCATACTATTAAAAACGGCAAAAAATCACGTTTATTATATGAGAGCCTCTTAATATTTATTTAATTCTATTTTTTAGATTTTTAGAGAGATTTTTATTTGTTGTTATAAACATCATCAACACATCATCACAACATCATCTGTAGAAAATTTCAACGGTCTATATATTATCATGGTTCATCAGATACAGCCTGGTGACAGACGCATAGACGGACGGACGGATAGCGCTATAATAGGCTCCTAAGCCCTAAATAACCTGTTCATCAAAACAATACAATAATTTTATTCTTAGCTAACAATGTACTCATATATGATATACTCCTTTAATTGGACCCTTTACATAAAACACTGACTTCCTTCAAACATGATCCCGTCAATTAATAGAAAAACGTGCTCCCATGGTTTATAAAGCCTTGACCTGATTCTATTAAAAAAATAATTCATCAAGTGTCGAGTTCTAATTACTGCTGCAATCAACGTCAAAAAATTGGGCCGTGTAAATGACATGACATGTCTTCATTAAAATTTTGCACGTACGACAAATCCTCTCGGAGACTAGGGCTGTCGGCTTCCAGTTTTTTGACAAAGAAATAGGGACATTGTAAATGGGTCAAGATGTCAAAGGCAGCAACACATTTTGATGGTTTCCGATGGGAATACTGTTTTTTTTTTATTCGAAAGTTTCAAGGAATTATTGTTTATGAGTGTGTGTTGGAAAAGAAATATCTAGACAGGACAACAGTTTTATGAGTTATACTTCTGTAAAAGTCCTAAATAAATAAATAGTATTTATTAAATAATACTAACTATTCATAAAATAAAACTATACTTTAGTTAATAAACTATTGAAATAAGCATAGCTAGGCATTTGAATACGGGTTTGACGAATTAACTACGGAGTTCGAAAAAAGAATAAAATAAAAAGTTTGCCCACACATGTTTGTCCACGATTTTAACGTTTAGGCGTAAGATTTGTTGCAATTCTGGGTCCGCGGACGGTAAGTAATGTGTAGCTCACCGTCCGATCAGCACCAGGCCCGTGCCGGACAGCGCGTACATACGTGTTCCACGCGCGCCTCAAAGAGATGTCAGCAATAAAGAAGGGGCCTGTTAGGGCCGAAGCCTGCCGGGTAAGCGGGATCGTCCGAAAGGGTTACCGCTACCCCGGAAAATAAAGGGCTTAGGAAGGAAAAGGAATTGGTTTTAGCCATTATAAGTCTGACACTCTTCCGCTCCACCCAGAGCGGGAGGAGTCATTGTATGATTGCCCACCTTTAAAAAAAAAGGAGACAATTCTGGCAATGTAAATTATTTTCAAATTCTCTTAGAAACTCGCATACTAAAAATATCGAATAATTAATTGTGTGCGGAGAACGACATCGGATATAGTCCCCGCGCTAAGCACGGTCGCATTGCGATGAGGGGTGACACTTCATTAAAGTGTGTATCTTTGTTTACCTTGTTACTCCTATTAGGGTTTCCTACCCTCTCCTGTCTTCTTATTATAGAACGTAAGTAACATTTTAGAGATACTGTTTCGTTTTTTTTCACCCTCACATAATTTCTATTTCGTTTTGGCACTCGATACACACAGGATGCAGTGACTTGATTTAGTTGTCATCGAAACGTCAGAAGAATAGAATATTCTTTATTATATACATACGCCAGTACACATGATGCTATCGCAAACTGTAAATTTTCTTAATTGAATATGAACCTTATAGTTTTTTAATAAAGTTGAAAAACTATCGAATAAATTTGACAGATTGGAATAGCTCAATGTGCTGGCCTCTGTACATTTTATAAATTACAGATTTTGTGCAAATTTTATGAGCTCAGCCTTCTCACTCTTAGATTTTATATGCCAGCACATGAAGCTATTTCAAACTGTCAATTTTCTCAATTGAATATGAACCTTATCGTTTTGTAATAAAATTGAAAAACTATCGAAGAAATTTGACAGATTGCGGTAGCTGGCCTCTGTATACCGACTTTATGAATTACAGATTATGTGCATAAATTTTATTGTATGTATGTGCTCACATCTCTCACTCTTAGATTTTCCACTCTTACCGATTGGCCGTCCCTAATATAGGACAAACTACAATGAAGGATAAAAGATAATATAAATACATGGCGTTATGACATAATCACACGTATTTGCAACTTTGGCATCTCGTCACGTTTAGATGATGTAATTTTTGGTGTTTGTCATTATGTCTATTTTTGTTTTATGAGCATATTGTTTAGTAATTGTTCTTTGAGACTACTGTTTTCGTATTTAAATTTTTATAGTCTATAAAACATAATAAAAACGTTTAAAATTCACCGTTGAAATTAACAGTCGTTTCGCTTGAATTTTAACGTTACATCAATAGTGCCGAAAATATATGTTTTATTTTTTTATTTTATAGACATCTTAAGCCCATTCGTCAGATCAAGTAGAATGTTATCAACCCCGGTGGTCCTAGAAATGAAGGGAGCCACTTGCCCTGTACAAAAGTCCGTCTCATTCTTCAATTTTATAAAGGTTTTATGCCATGTCAGTTTCATCTATTGTTTTCATCATGTTATTTTTTTTTGGAATGGGCATCTCCCAGTTCAACCGAGGAGGTTGTTTTCTGCTTAACTGAGCTTTCTTATGGATGCCTCAATAAATTAAGGCCTCCAGCCAGGGCTTAAAAATCTTCCAAACAAAGCGACTACGCACTAAAGACACCCCCTGTGGAGCTACGGACCTTGACTTAGGGCTTCGCTGGGGGAGGACAGCAAGGGATAGACTGGTTTGGATTCGGATTTAGGAACGAATTTAAAGCTACAGGCTACGGGATATGCCGAATGTGTTACTGCTGCCCTGGAATACAAAGGGCTAAGGAAAAAATAGGGATTGGTTTTAGTCAGTGAGAGTCTGACACTCCCTTCTGCACCATCCCGAGCTAGAGGAGTCATTTGATGATTTCCCACCCTCAAAAAAATAAGGCGTCACTAGGTGAGGACAGCAAGGGACAGACATTGATTGGATTAAGTTCGACGATGACAGTCGCGCGGTAAACTCTGCTTGCGCGATGCAGGATTTTGTGTGACGTCGGTGAGATACCTAGTTCACAAGTTACGTTGTAGATGGTGCCACGACGGCAACGTACAGACAACTATGACCCTTTAAATTAAAATAAAAAAAAAATACTATTGGTCAAATTCACTAAACTAGCTACCGTCACCTAGATACCATTATATTATTGGGACAACCATAATATAGAGGATAGAGATAAATGAGAAATTATGTCTTGTAGTTTTTTGTTCCAAATAACAGACACGCGATTAAATAGCAATTAACCAATTTGGAAGGCGGTCGGCATTTAACAGCTGGCTTAAATATGTTTTAGCGTAAGTAATAGACATGGGCAAAATGTGTCACCGAAAAGAAAAGATATATAATATATTACGCATCTTTTATCAACTCGGATGAGTCAGTTTTTTATACAACGTGGCGCTAGAATGGTGTCATTAATTTAACACACATACAACGTGGCGCTACAATGGTGACATTAATTTAACACACAAACAACGTGGCGCTACAACGGTGACATTAGTTTAACGCCAAGTTGTATATTTATTTCTGTATTTATCAGTAGCTCATGCAACGCAAGCGACAGTTAAGTTAGGATGTTTGTAACTTTCTGATTTATCGATACCAACATATATGGACTTAACATATATTTGATTTGGCGCAGATATATGCCAACGGCCTTGAGTGCATAGCTTGCGTGTTCTGTACTGAACTCTCGCAGCGCGCTGTACCAGTAATAGGTACCCAGTAATAGGAGTCACCCATCAAGGAGCGTTATCCCAATTAAACGCGTTTTTATATATGTTTTTAATTATAGTAACAAAACCATATCATATTTTTTTGTATTACAAAGCAGTACATTTTGTTTTAGTCGGTTAAAAATGAAGGAGCAAAATGGTTTCATCTTCACGATTTGGAGGTGATGTGTTGGTTTTTTTTCTTATTATGTAATACCGTTAGACAAATTGTGACTAAACCGAATTACGTATCGTATCATGTAGATTACTCAATATTTTTTCAGATGTAATTTTCCTGTAAATACTGACGAAAAGCTGCTTCATTTGCGCGCTTTTTTAAGATCTTTTCGAGAGACTAGGCTTAACCTCTGCTACCCGTGCGAAATCGGGGCGGGTTGCTAGTTAAAAGTAATAATCAAAACCTTACTATTGAGGCTAGAGACCTAATTACATTTTTCTGCGAAGTTTTCAACTTTTATTAAGGTTGACAGCTTCGGCGGGCTTAATGGCACAGTGGGAGACCTAGATATCTCGGAAAGTGACTGTCAAACGCCATTTAGAAATATTAAATTCTATTTTTAGGTTCCATTAACTTTTAAGTTCGCTCTCAAGCATTTATTGCAATTTCCACGAACTTTTATATTTACAGTATAATAATAATAAAATAATATAATATCCTTGGACATTTCACACAACGCCATATAATCCCAAGCTAAGTAACCTAATGTTTATGTTATGGTAACGAGATGGCTAATAAACTAATAGATAGAAATACACCCAGACCCGGAACAAATATTTGCAAGTCATACAAATAATTTGTACCGTGCGGGAATCGAACCCGCGACATGCTGCGCAGCAGTCAATCGCTCAACTGCTGCGCCAACCCTGTTGTCAAAGATTTTTAGAGTCCCGCAACCGAAGGGTGCTAAACGGAGGAATCACTTCGTTGTCGGTCTGTCCATCTGTCAGTCTATCAGTCTCCTAAATAAATAAGCTTAGTCAACACAGTAAAAAAATACTGCCTTTTTTATGCGACATCTTTTGTTACTCGCAAATAAATCGACACCGTGGTACTGCCCGCTGGCCTAGAATCATGAAATTTGACAAGAAGCAAGATATCTTATCACAGATAGTTTTTCTTGTAGATATGTCCCGTAAAAAAATCGATTACTAACTCATAATTGCGGTTAAATAATTAACCGTGACGTTTAACGATGTACGGGAGAATAACGTTTTCAACAACAATATTGAAGTAATGAATGTACCCCGGACTAAGACTAAGTTAAATTAATCAATGTAACTACGGAACCCTTTTTAAACATAGTCAGACACGCACATTTTTTTTAAATTTAACTTACTTTTTTACATAAATTCTGCCTGTCAGTCAGAATTCCGCTGAAGGCAATAATACAAGCATTTTTTAATTATTTATTATATTATTCTAATACTTTAGAATTAAGTCTTCAGTCCTAAACTTGGAGGTCTTCATTAAACTTCTAAACACAATCTAGGAATCATTGATATTCACTAAATAAGGCTAATTTAAATGATGTATGCCTCTTTATGCAAAACTCATATCATTAAACTAGGTAGTATTTTTTTTATGGCTGAAGACCATAGAGAATCCTAAATACTATTTATGGCATTTTATTTATTGCTTTGGGTCTGTGGCTTTTAGAGAGAATATAATAGAATAGATAATATCCTTTATTATTTACATCCTAAAAATTACAGATAATTTTAAATTTCGAACATTTTACAAGGGATGGAACATTTACATGGAACATTTTACAACAATGGGCGGTATTATGATTATAAGTGATTTTCAAAGACAACCTTTAGATGGATTGAGGGAGAAAGAAGAAACAATACTACGTGTAGTCTGTTATGAGTAGGTTACGTCACTTGTGTGACGTAGCATCACTAGTGGACAAAAAGGCGGGAAGTCAAGATGGCGTCCCAACCAACGAACCACGTTTGCATCTCTCGTGTAAGACTCTAATAATAAAGGAAAGTGTGAAGTCCAGTGTTATTATTTAATACACCGACCAAAATAGTCAATGGTGAGAAAGTCCATTCTCCAAAGAGTTGTAGAATACATGTTTCCAATTGACTACTGTAACTTAGATCTACGAGACACAATGGCAAATGGCAATGGCATACAAAAGGTTAAAAATATCATTCATTGAAAATTTTTTGGGACATGATTTGTATGTTTTTAAATAGTTGAAAAAGGGCAAATCTACATGTCAACTCAGCACCCTAGCCGCCGCCATGGGACACGCCCCGGGCGTCCGGCGCCGCGTGACGTCTCCTGGCCACCGTAGGCGCGGACCTGCGGGCTGTGAGTAATGGCTGGCGTAGCTCACCGTCCGATCAGGACCAGGCCCGGGCCGAACGGCGCGTAAGTGTTCCACGCGCGCTTCAAAGAGATGTCAGCATATGCATATGGAAGAGATGTCGCGCCGGGCGCGAGAGGTCGCCGCGGCCGATCGCCTCTACGAGGACACGGCGCCGCGGCGGTGCTCCGCCCAAGCGGGCAGGTTTGCACCGTGTCCTCTACCGAGTCCTCTAAACCGGCATGCCTGAGAAATATTTCTCAGCATGCAGCATAAAAACTGTAACACCAGGTTAGTCCTCTAACCACACGAAGAACGAAAGAAAGAGTAAAGATTTTTAAATAAACCTATAAAATCTTTAGTATCGATACCTTGGGAAATATATTCAACAGAATCTTCCATTCCCTAAGCACTACAAACATTGCTAAAATAAGTACCTACTAAACTGTGTACATCACCTAACATTGAACGCATAATATAGGCAAGCTATTCCATTACTGAAGTGATTTCCTCTAGCTAACAAAGCGTAGGCACGTTACGTCTATCGCAAGTGATCTAGCTGACACTGTTGCGTGACTGGAACGAAATATGAATCAAGCGGTCAGATAAGAAGGTTGAGAATATTTTGGCAAAGAGAACAGAATCCTACTAATATTATAAACGTTAAGTTTTTAAGGAGTCTATCACTAATAAGACGCTATATTATGTCGGTGAGTGTCATATTTAAAAAAAATCTACGAGACAGCTCACTTGAACTTATTTCACCTTCATTTTCACGGTGAGATATACAGTATAGCACTAGGTTATATTGAGTAGTAGTTTTATATTGTTTCTTGGCAGAATATGTTCTTACCTTTGCCTTTGTTCGGAGTAGAAATGTTGCTTCCTATTTCTGGAACTGTATGTCAACGTTTTGTTTGATCGTCACAATATGTTTTTTTCACTAAAGGTAAAGGAGGATAAATCAATTCTTTAGTCTCTACAAAAGTCTTATTTATTGTATTTTTAAGTGGTAGACATAAAAGTAGGTGATTCTGTAGGGACCTCAGTTTTTCAGTTGAAAGAAGCGGTCCTTCTTTACATTTCTTTGTGTTGTGATAAAACATATAAGTAAATAGATAGAGCTGTTTAGTTGCGTGTGAGATTTGCGAGGGAAAATAATTGTTAGGAGCAAAAGATTAATACGTGGGATAGTGATTTGGTTTTCCTTGTTAGTTGTACAGTAATCAAGTGAATTGCTTGAAGAAGATTAAGTTACGCTTGCTTAACGAAAGTTTTTTTTCCAAAATATCTGTCTAATGATTAATTCAACTTCCATAAAAAAACATTTTCAAAACTAGACGACTGTTGTTTAATTTGGGTTTAAGTTGGTTGATAGAATTAGTGTTTAATTTAGTTAAATGAGAATAAACAGAAGGAGAATTGAAGTTTTAAGAACCACAGAAAGGGTCCGTACCACCGTATAATATTGAACACTTTAAATTTTTATTTTATAAATTTTAGTTTTTTTAAAACACAATTCTTAATTCCCTTAATTTTTTTAAAGTTGATATCGCAGTCAAAGAAACACACATTTTACCTGTTAAGTTTACCTGTATTGTACAGATCTGTTATTTCAACTGTGTACCAATTATAGTTTATGAGATACAGCCCGCTGACACAAAAGAGATTTTAGAAGGATCATTACTAATTCAGGATCCTGACGCTAAAATAACCACTTGCTTATAATCTGACCAATGACCCTGGTCATTGGTGAAATTATAGACAAGTGCGTTGATCCTATTAACTTTTTATTTATAAGTCGTAATTTTAGTCTTTCAAACAACGCATTTAATTAATGTTCTTTGAGAACGTGCCAGCGATGCGTTCACATCACGTTACATCCTGTTATCTTAATTTTATTGCATTTTTATATCTACATAAAATTTAAAGAAAATAGACGAACAGACCTACAATTTTTTTCAATCAGCAAACATTTGGTCAGTTTTGATAAATTCTTATTTCTTGTGCAATATAATGCAATACAAAAAAAATTCAGTCAGTCCTAGCCACCTCCTAAAGGTCATCGGTCAATCTACCTGGAGGGCGTCCCACACTACGCTTGCGATACGCGATCTCCATTTTAAGACCACTGCCACTGCCACTTCAGCTTGCTAAATCTTTAAGCTTTGTCGGTAGTTCCAAATATTTTTCTTTTTATAATATCTAATTTTATCTTGCATAAAATAAACTACCCGTTGCATAATAATGTATTATGTATTTTACTTTTTATTTTATTCATTTATTAGGTACACCAACAGCAGTACATACAAAAAAGAAATAAAAACATAACTAACACACTAGAATAGAAACATTAACTAGTTCTCGTTCACAACTCGGTGATGAACAAAATTCGAATCGTCCGCTTACATCATTTACACTTGGCGTTTTTTAAATGTTTAAATCCAACAACCCCAACCACGTGGTAAAAAAATCCAACAGCGCGCTTTTATTTAGGCATTTAATTAGTTGTCGCCTAGTGTTACTGAAACCGGGCATCAGACTTGGGAGTAATTTTACGATCACAGATGGCTTGACATTTACGTTTGCCAAGACAGGATAATTTGCAGAAACAGGAAGTCATATTACGCAGTCGAAGTCATCGTAAAATTAAATGTCAGTGACCAAATGCACTTGTCGCATAAGTGAGCTAAAGTTTAATTGGACATTTGAATAGATAAATACATCGAAATATGGATTTTAGGATTATATCTTCAGGCTAAGTACTAACAGCCGTACAGGTCGATCCATCAGGTTAAGCTACGCTTGCCGGGGTTGGCCGTGGATGGATGACCATCTTTACATACCGAGACTCCTCCGTGCCTTGGAAAGCACGTTAAGCCGTTGGTCTCGGCTGTCATTTGTGCATCTTTGACAGTCGTTACGGGTCGCCAGAAGCCCAAAAATCTGACAGCCAGTCTTACCAAGGAGTATCGTATCGCCCAGTTACTGGGTTGTGAAGGTCAGATAGGTAGTCGCTCCATGTAAAATACTGGTATTTAGCTGCATCCGATTAGACTGGAAGCCGACCCCAACATAGTTGCTAGGCTAGGCAGATGATGATTGAAATAGATTGTGTATATCTATTAAAATCATCATCTGCCTAGTCTTTTTCTATCGATATATGGATTTTAGGATTACTATATATCGTCAAGAGCAAAAAGTTCACACTTGTGGGTGACAATTTTTTTTTCTGTAACAACTTCTTATCACTTAAAGCAACGTTATCAATGTGCATTCAAAGTGATGTAAAAACTGATATCGTGCATTCAAATCCGCGACAAGAATCGCAAAAACTGATCACTGTCACTGCGTTAAAGCTTGTGACAAACTGGGCTAATCCCGCGCGGGATGCGGGACGAAATTTGCTCGCGCCGCCGATTGAGTCAAGCAATTTGTATGGAGATGTTTAAACGGCCCAAGCGTCCAAAAAAATTGAAAATCGCGCGTATTTGCGTTCGCTCTTGATTAGGACGCCGCCTGACGTGACTAGTCGCATAACTTCCTAATCGTTGAAAAAAAAAGGAACACACGGCCATTTAAAAAAAAGAGCTGAGGACAGTCGTTCCTCCGGACGTCTTCCTCCTTGCCACAATATCATTTAGATGCTAATTTGGATCATGGCCGAAATATATCGACTCGACGACCGCAAAGAATATACGGTTATTTAGAAAATTGTTATTTTACAGAAGAATAGTGACCGTAAAACTATCATTCTAAAGAATGAAAGCTATCTTACAATATTTAGTTAATTAGGGCAATAATTACTAAGGAAATGTTTTTGGTCAATAAATGTTTTTTTTTCTCGAGTTCGTTTGATGTCTTTATTTTCTTCGTACAAAAAGTAAACTAAGAATAATATGAGTCAACTTACATAACATATCCATTTCCGCGCAGAACTTACTAATTGCCAAAAAACAGCTAATTAAAATTTTTTATAATAAAACAGATAACACTATTCTATTCTATTTTAGGTACTTTGTGGATAGCTATAATTAATAAAGGTATGTAATAATTATCCTTATTTTACTATTATTTGTAACACGGACGTACTTATTATTTTGCAAACCAACCGACTTATACATATATGGCTATGTGTGATTACTATGTTTACAACGGGTCTAGTATCAATAGTCCAACTTATACGACTAATGGTATAATTTCCGTGTTCACTTCGTGGAAAAAAGGCATATCTGTATTAATTATAGGTAAAGTATACGTGACTTATTATTAGTAAAAAATGTTGAGAATTAAACTGAAAAAATCTATGATAATGAATAAAAATATTAAATAGGGGATTTTGTACAAAGTGCAGTTGACTCCTTGTTCTTAACTGCCGTCGATACTAAAGTGGTTACGTATCACATACAAATTACAAACTAAACTAAAGAAACAAGTCATTTTGATTCTAGACTCCCTTTTTTTGTGGGTCAAATCATCAAATGACCCCTCCCGCTCTGGGTGGAGCGGAAGGAGTGTCAGACTCTTACTGACTAAAACCTATCCATGTTCCTTCCTTTGCCCTTTGTGTTCCGGGGTAGCGGTAACCCTTTCGGACAAATCCTCTGGCCCCCCTAACGAAGAACTTTTTCGTCAGTTATAAAAAAAAATCTGCTGTTTCTTAGAAAAGTGCAAACCTTTCGGTCAAAATGTAATGTATATATATGATACTGAATCCATACTTTCCGTCTCTCTTTATTACAAAGGCAGTATTTATGAAAACTTACCCCTAAAGAGGTTAGTTAACTAGGAGGTGAAAATTTGTATGGAGACTCTGAAGTTTTGGCGATAGGACTTCTATCGCATATAAGCCTTGGAAATAATAATCACGCTAATATTATAAAGGCGAAAGTTTGTGAGTGTGTTTGTATGTTTGTCCGTCCTTCACGCTCATACGGCTGAACGGATCTGGATGAAACTTGGCACAGATGTAGTTTATGACCTGGAATAACACATCGGATACTTTTTATCCCGGTTGTACGTTCCCTTGGGATATATCCGACATCCACGCAGCAACAAGCCATACATAAATTTAGAACCAATGAATAGGTATTCGAATCTTAATTTCATATGAAACGTGTCTTGACCGTTGACCTATCTATATTTAATAATCTATTTGCCTATGCTCATAATTCCTTGGAACTATTAGTAACAATAGAACAAAATAAACACGTGATCACTGTTCACGTAATACCATACTGAATAGCTGTCGAGTTTCATAGTAATTACTCATAATATTGTAATGTATTGAAATCATTCATATTTCCTGCATTCATTAATTCTATATGTAAATGCAACTATACCACGGTAATATTATCTATACAGTTTTCCAACTTCATACAAACGAACGAAACGCGAGCTATACCTACGCGCCTCGATCTCGACGCGCGCTCGGCATGCCGATAGTCGCGACTGACGCAGTGAAGAACGGACGTTGCGTTTTTTTTAACAATAACCGCACGATTTTTTCACAAAAAAATAGGTTCAAGTACATATTTAATATGACGAGTAGGATAGATTGTGCTGTTTAAGGTTGCATGATTATTCAATAACGCCTCCAGAGATAACTTTTTTAGATTACTTGGAAACTCTGAAAGATAAGACTATAAAATAATTTTACTTACTAAAAGGTAGGTACATAATCTTTTAATGGATAAGTAGTTCCTTTTATCTCAAGGAAAAAAGACGTCTTTAAGTTATTGATAATGAAGTGAATAGATTAAAGGAAAGTGATTAACACGAGTGAAATAGGTAGTTATAGGCGGTTCATGAATAATGATACGGTAGGTACGCGTGTGTTAAAACCTTAGGGCATGTGTGTTTTGTTAGTTTGTTTTATTTCAAAGTAAAGACGTGGTATTTTATTATTAATAATAGTTGTTTATTGTACTGTGTGTATGAATAATACTAGAAAAATTCTGTCTGTCACTACTTAGATAGTTGAAATTTTCTCAGATTAAGTATTTCTGCTGCTGCTATTACAACGACAAACCAATAAAAAAACAACACGCATTTAATTGAACACTTCCTATTCAATTCTCAAAGTATTTTATTTGTTTATATAAAAAAAGTATATTTACAAGCACAAAACCAAATGGAAACACAAAAGTAGGCTAATGTAATTAAAATGCTGGAGGCGGGCAGCCCTATCGCATGTTTACGTACCGCGCGGCTGTAGGCATTTAAGTCAAAGATACAACCGAGTTACAATACTGTATAGATAATATTACCGTGACTACACTTTGCTTCCATTCAACTTGATAGTGAGCTGTTATTTATAAATAGGTATTTATACCTACTATAGCAACGAAATAGATACGTACCTATCTATTAGCTGAATATAAAATAGCTAACTTTTACCCCGGCGGTCGATAGACACTCCTGTGGGCTTATGATTAGAATTGCAACACTAGTCTGAAATTTTGTGTCATGCAATAGTTCAATGGAAAGTCAAACAATACATTTCGACCAGACGGAAGGTTCAAACCATACATTTTGACCGAGATGGAAAGTTCAAACCATACATTTTGACCTAGATGAAAGGTTTAAACCATACATTTTGACCTATATGAAAGGTTCATACCATACATTTCGACCTAAACGGAAGGTTCAAACTTAACACTTTGATCCAGCGAAAGGTTTGTAGAGTTAGGCCTTGTAGAGTTAGGGGTTCGAATCAGATAACTTTTTAACGTTATGTTAGTCTTGGCGATCTACTGGCAATTCAATCTTTTTGGTAAGATAATCCTTAACTTACCTTGTATCCTAAATAATAACTACATAGCAGTGATAGCCTAGTGGTGTGACCGTCGGACTGCCAAGTTATATGTCTTGAATTCGAACCCAAGGCACGCACCTCTGATTTTACGGATTCATGTGCGTATTGTATATAATTATCACTTGCTTAAAAATCGGTGAAGGAAAACAACGTGAGGACACCAGCATGTCTGCGAGATATTTCTTAACAGCATGTGAAGCTAAGTCAGAGGCCCATGGGCAGGTTAAAAACTCTGACACCAGGTTAGTCACTAACCACACGAAAAGAAGAAGACGAATAATAACTACCTTGTTAGTGATTAAATAGGATGCGGTAATTACGAAGTATATAATTAGCCTTGTACATATAAGCCGATAATGTGTAGTTAATCTCTGCGGAACAACATGCACCCGACATCGAGTTAAATTAGCTATTAGATAGGTAATTAAAATTGAAAACCATGCTCTTATTAATCGTTAATTAAAGTAAGGTAATTAGGGCTTTTAGTACCGACATAAAATCTGCCTAGCCTTTTCCCAACCATATTGGGGTCAGCTTCCAGTCTAACCGGATGCAGCTGAATGCCGGTATTTTACATGGATTGGCTGCCTATCTGACCTACACAACACTGTAACTGGGTAATACGATACCCCTTGGTAAAAATGGCTGTCAGATGCTGTCAGGCCCGTAACGACTGTCAAAGATGCACAAATGACAGCCGGGAGCAACGGTTTAACTTTATTTCCGAGGAACGGAGAAGTCTCAGGATGTGAAGATGGTCACCCATCCACGGTCCACCCCGGTAAGCGTAGCATAACTTGATGAATCGACATGGGCGGCTGTTATTACTTAGCTACGAGCTCCTCCTTTTAGTTTTAATTCCAGTAGCACGGTCTCGTAGTATATTTTCCAACAGCCACGTGGATGTAACCGCGGACAATAGCTAGTATTTGAATATAACGATGTTATTCAAATTGAATAACCTTTCACAAATAACACCAAGTGTTCTGTACCACTAAACAATATTTATTTAAAAAAAGTTAAAATTAACCCCCACTCCCCTTTTAATTTTAACTTTATTTTAATTTATTTTTTTGTTATTATAGCGGCAATAAAACATCATAATACCTATGTATGTGCACATATCATCAGTCTGTGTAACTATTACGGGGCCGCGATGGCTGAATAATAGGGTTCCGTTTGGCCTAAACAAACATCATCGGTCCTTGATATTTATTTGAATTATATAGCTTTTAAAACTCGTAATTTAACAAATTGTAATTCTCTTCGATGACTAAACAACGATTATACGCGGTTTAAAGGCCTATACAATTTACATAATGGTTGTTATAATTAAAATATAGCCGATATTCATTAATGAAGCGATTAAAGAGGTTCAGATATTAATTATTTAGGGTGACTGAGAGAACTGGTAGTTTATTAAGAGATAAGATCCGATTTAGAATAATTTTGAACTGCTGAAACCATGTTTTAGGAACAAACAAACAAAATAAACAAGATGTCGTCGTAGTGTAGGATTTATAAAAAAAAACCGACCAAGTGCGAGTCGGACTTGCGCTCATAAAAACGACAAAAAAAAAATGTTTTTTTTTCATCATTTGTTGTTATAGCAGCAACAGATATACATCATCTGTGAAAAATTCAATTGTCTAACTATCACGGTTCATGAGATACAGCCTGGTGGCAAACGGACAGATGAAGGGACAGTGGAGTCTTAGTCATAGGGTTTTACCCTTTGGGTACGGCAACCTTAAAAATATTCTTCTTTTGTTTAACGATAGGTATTTTTTAGAGTGGTAGCGTTTTGGCAAAATCAATCAATGTCAGTCACGAGCTAAATCAAGATTCCTTGTAATGCATTTATTATTGGCTACTAACAGAATGATTTACAGACTCTGCATAATATATAATGTTAAGGTGGTAATGTCTGTACTGTTAACTCATTAGTTTTATGAGTAAACGGGTGTAATAAAACTTCGGCACGAGGATACTAAAGGTTTATAAATGGAAGGAGCTGTTGCAACGGTTTAATATTATCCTTGTGGAATGAGTCATATTAAATAATCTGGTCACTACTGGTAACTAGATTATTCAGAAAATAATCTAGTATTGCTGTTTGTTCAAAAAATGCGTTCAGTTGATTGATATTTATATGAAGGTTGTACCAGGGTTGACAAAAAACCTTTTTTTTTTGTCTGAATTTTTTAATGTTGCAGCCATCAGCGTCCACCTCCAAGAGACACTTTTATTTTTTGGAAATGGCATCTCGCAGTTCAACCATAGGGTTGTCTACTGCTTAACCGGGCCTCCAAGAGACACGTCTGTGACCCAACATTTATAACATCGCTTTCGTGATATTTCTGGTGATTCCGATAAATCTCTAACATATTAATTTACCTACGGTATGGCTAGAAAAGGAGTGACTACCGAAATGACGACTAACAGAGAAGTATGGAAGAAAAATACATGTTGTGCCAACCCCAAATAAAATTGGGATAAGGGCAGGAGAATGATGATGATGATATGTTGCAATAGACATGAAATTCTTCTTCTTCGTAGTGTCGATGGTACGATAGGGTATTGAATTTTCTTGGCCCAAAACGTTGCATTGGATTGGAATAAAAGTGGGACAGTTTGCGCTGCAGCTCAGCATTTACACACTCTGCTGCACCGTGCCGGCAGCGAGGAAGTCCCAAGCCATAGTGCGATTATGGAGCTATCACAAACGTTGCTTTGTTCATCTTAAAACCAATGCACTATGGAAGACCTTTACGACGCCTACGCTAGTGCTATCGAAGTAGCCAAATTCTGGTTGAGCTTTTGCCCGCAATTTCGTCCGCGTCGATATCGGTTATATTGCAATATCCTGAGATATGTTTGGGACAAAAATTATCCTATGTCCTTTCACGTAATGCAATCTATCTCTCAGCCAAATTATATAGAAATCCGTTCAGCGGTTTAGGTGTGAAAAGGTAACATATAGACAGATAAAGTTACTTTCGAATTTATAATAATTTGTATGGATCTAAACAAGAACCTTCGATACGACGAAGAAGAAGATGAAGCTCCATTTTGAGAAGTTATAGTTACATCTTCTCACATGGGCTCGGAGGCGTTTCAGAGTAGAGGCTCCCTGATTTGTCGTTGTTATAAAATTTTGATTGTTCTCCATTTGAACAAAACATGTTATTAAGTTCTTTACCTGTTTTATTCATTTGATTGCTTATACAACTAGTCACAAGTGAGGTTTATATAAATTCTTATCTGGTATTGCCAATAATGATTTTCCTTATAAGTTACCTGCTTTTATGGGTAAATTATTTCTAGTTCAACTACACCAGAAATACTGGTAATTTAAAGACTGTAGGTACTTCCTTATCACTGCCTCATTGGTCTAGTGATTACAAGCGCTACTGTTGAGAATGAGGTCGTGTGTTCGATTTCCGAGAAGGGCAAAGTGTTATTGGGTTTTTTCATCTAGAATTCGCTATTTGATATGGTCCAAAATAAAATATGAAATCACATAGAAAAAAGACCGCTCGTTTTAAACTACCATCACCGAGCAGAAATTAAATATTATGCGAGAATATAATTGTAGAAAAAAATTTAAAAGTATTCAATTTGATTCCAAAAATCTATGACGTCACATTTCAATATTTCATACAAATCACGTACAAATTCCGCGTTTTGACAGTTCTTTAAAAGTGACGTTATTCACTACCCTGTCAAATACCCTATTTGTCAGTGGTAACCCGGAGTCTGGCTTTGTGCCTGGTTAATAGCAATACGCTTGCGCCTTATTACTTGGGGCTCAAACAGGGCTCTGTAGTTTATCTCTACTTCTTCTACTACCTACACTATCACTTTACAGGAGAGTACATGATGTTATTATATTCTTGGCACGAAAACAAATGCAAGCAAATCCACGGACAAAACCTAGTATTACGATACATTGAAACTAATTCAGGTTTTATGCCCAACCCACGTGAACATTTCGTTTAGCCTTGGTACGACTGTTACACAGTAATAAATTAACGTATTTAGTAAAGTACTGCTAAAATATTTATGAAACACTAATCAATAAGTACCTACTGTCCAATAGCCTATTTGTATTTATTTATTTAACCATTTATGTACACACATAAAACAGACAAGAAAAAAGGAACAGAACATACAAGTGATGCTTATTCCTAAAGAAATAAAAAAAAGCAATAGTAAAAAGTGTCTTAAAATCCGTGACAGTTGAAATGTCGATGTCAAAGACCAATCATAATATTTTCGCCTTATATTAACGTTACCATGGCTACGCTAAAACAATTGTCGCTTGGTTATGGTTGCTAGACCCGCAAATCAAAATTCAAGACATTATAACTCTCCATGTCTGGATGTACAAGGATAACCGTCTAAACCCGATATGCGTTACACGTCTAAAATACGAACAGTGACAAGTGGCTCAATAATTAAAGTTCGTACCTATAGCATATTAATCAGACTATATAATGTTCCCACTGCTGGGATATAGGCCTCATTTCTAAGAGAGGGAGTGGGCCATAATCCACCACGCGAGCCCAGTGCGGGTGGACGTCACTTGTCTTTGCATTTTTGGTTCTAGGACATGCTGGATATGTATGATGTCTATTTTATCGGAATTCATTCGATTAAAATCGATAGCTGTCGGTAGCATTGAATATTGAAGTGGTTGATTCACGATATTATATTAGAGACCAAGACTAGTAGTAGATAATGCCATCGATTAAACCATTTCCACATTTACCACAATATGCAAACATAATCTGTTCACTTTGTGTTTAACGTCCCCGAATCAAGTAAAAGTGACTCATTCCAGAGACCGTATCTCTCGAAGGTATTAAATATGAATGAATCTCCTTTAGGTCAGGTCAACGACTCGGAACAGCTGTTACACACCACTTTTGGCAGCTGCCTTCATTCAAAAACTTACTTTAAGATTTGAGCTTGATGGTTGGAAATCCAGTGTAGGTTTTCATCAGGTAATGGCTCAGTTAAAATCAGTTTTCTTACTAGGATTATCGTCAAGTTTATTGTTCCGGAAGATTGAGTGCGTGTGCAAAATCTTATTGAGTGCATTTTTAATTTGTAAAAGCGCTTTTTCTTTGTAGGGAGTTAGGGAAGACGGCGTTAGAAAATGTTTAATATTTTTGTTTTCTTGAATACACTTGATTGCCTCGTTGATCTTCGACCCAATATGACATTGCCCAACCTGGGAAAGGTTCTGAATTTGTGCCCGGTTGATGGCAATTGGTTTGCCTTCTATTACAGGGAACTTAAACTAAACTGGCGAAATGTGGGCGTATCATATGAGTACCTCTGCCTTAACGCATCAGAGCGTGACGTTATATTGATGGATCTTATGTCCTCTCGAATCGATGTAAAAACTCAAGTGGTTTTAATCCTGTAGTAGGTTTTAGTCGGTAAAAGTCTGCCACTCCCTCCGCTCCTCCCAGAGCAGGAGGGGTCATTTAATGATTTCCCACCCTCAAAAAAAAGGCAGTTGTTAAAGTCCAATGTACTAATTTCTCAAAGGGACTAGTTGCTGTATACCGCCAAAACGAGCAACAAATCTTTATCAGAATCGCGAAGACAAATTGTCTAATACTAAGATCATTAATAACAATAGACCTTATGTTGTAAAACAAACATCTGTCCGCCCAGTCATTTGTTGATATCGTTAAGTGAAGAAATGGTTATTAAGTGTTATTTAAAGAAATTTTAATTACCTTGTAAATTATTATTTTAATAGCTTTTGCCCGAGTCTGCGTCTGCGTAGAGTCCGATTAAATTGCAATATCGGAATAAAAATCAAGAGAAGTGTTTCAGGTATCAAGTATCTACTTCTATTTTTTGCAAATAAATGATATTCTGATTCTGATTCTATAAATTTCTACAAAAATTATAGACTACATTCTTCCATACAAACTTTAACACCCCCAAACCCTCTTATGGGGTTGTTCAGAAAAACAAAAAGTATATAACTTTATAATTTTCTTACATAAATATTTGTGCTAAGTTTCAATTTTATAAACTCAAGGAATAAATTTTGTCTTTTTTTTTCTTGAATTTATTCCTTGAGTTTATAATAAATATAAGAGATTTGAGCTGTGTTATATAACAGATTTGAGCTGGCCAAGACCACTGAGACTGCACCCGGAATTATTCGTCAGTATTTTTAACGGCCAGTGGCAAATAAGGTTTCACTAGCTACGGCCCTCAGCTTCGCTCGCGTTGATGTCGGAAAGTTTCACGTGTCGTGTAACCTTATTTTGTTTTTTGGCGGTGGGAAATCATTGAATGCCTCCGCCCGCCCCCCTCTGGGTGGAGCGAAAGAGAGTGTCAGACTCTTACTGACTAAAACCCATCCATGTACTTTCCTTAGCCCTTTATGTTCCGGGGTAGCGGTAACCCTTTCGGACAGTCCCGCTTAGTGTCTTGTAGCCTGGAGTCTGGATTTATGCAATAGACTCACACCCACATGGAACTTTAAATACAACTAGCGAAATATAGGTGTGCTATAGGTGCAACCCAGCTTACCTTCGAGGAATTCAGATGTGATGTATGTTGTGTATTGTTTTGATTACAGCATACCTACATAGATGATAGAAATAACTTTTATGGCAGCTCTTAAACTGTTCAAGAGATCTCAAGTTTGTTTATATTACTTATCATTTAACAACCACGATACAATCTTTATTGTTATTACAGAGTCGTAACTTATGATAATTGAAAATGTTTAGTTATTAATTTATTTTTATGCATTTGATGAGTTTAACACAACTTATAACTTATTATATTTCGTAATTAAAACATTAAATAAGTACTTATTACTTACTGGGTTCTGCCGGCGGCTTTCGTCCACGTGGATGTCAGTACTTATCACACGGCAACGTACTACCGGGATGAAAAGTATTCTTTGTGTTAATTAAAATAAAAATCAAAAGTCATTTATTCAAACTTGGCTGAAAATCAGCAATTTTTGAATTTCACAGTTACATAAGACAGTCCCGAAAACGCCCACCCATAGCCCACTTCCTAGTGCTTTAGCTGGCAAGAAGAACTGGCGCAACAAACTCCCCAGCAGATCAACAAAATCCTGGTTATAATTTATCTATCTCTGTGTCAAATTTCATCTAGATACGTTAAAACTTTTTGCGTGAAAGAGTATCAAACATCCATATATTTTTACAAACTTTCACATCTATACTAATACTAGCTTTAGCCAGCGGCTTCGCCCGCGTATTTGTAAGATATTATCCCACGGGAAGCATACATTTTTCCAGGATAAAAAGTAGCCTATGTGCTATTCTAGACCATAATCTATCTCTGTGCTAAATTTCATTCAGTTCCATTCAATAGTTGTTGCGTGAAAAAGGAACAAACATCCATCCATCCATCCTCACAAACTTTCGCATTTATAATATTATATATTAGGATTATAAAGCTGAAGAGTTTATTTGTTTGACCGCGCTAATCTCTGGTATTACTAGTCCGAATTGAAAAAATATTTTTGTGTTGGATAGTCCATTTATCGAGGAAGGCTATAGGCTATGTAACATCACGCTACGACCAATAGGAGCCGAGCAGCGGTTGAAAACGCGCAGGAGCAGCTAGTTTATAGGTAATACAAGGAACTACGATTTTAAAAAGAATAAAAACTCCATGATCTTTACAAGACTTATTACAAAAGCAATAAATAAGTAAGTCTTCTCAATATTTCAACCACAACCTACCCACATACATCAGTGGAACAAAATTCAACAAAACAATATTATAAAACGCCTCGACTTCCTGAGACCGCTTCAGTGAATAAGATCAAAGAGAAAGGTATAAACAGAACAAAGTTTATCCAGACAAAGGCGCCGCCGAAGTTTGTTACATAGTAACTTGTAGTGTGATGTAATTTTGTCAAAGACAATGTACGAATATTTCCGGAGGAACAACTTGGGGTTATCTTCAAATCTGAGGAAAGGATTGAGTGCTGAACTACGGGGGATCATTTATTGTAGGAAGGAGTTCTTATGTCTTCCTACGAATAATTACATTTCTCTATCCTATATTTGAATGAGATTGAAGGATTTTATAATAATGTTATAAATGCGTTTATAGCTATAACGGTTTATCAGTCACTCTGTGGTATCGTGAGACTTCCTGGACTATTCTAACAACTTTTCAAAAACAGCTGAAGGGAGCTGTCAATGACATTTCTTAGTATCACGAGTAGTGCTTTCATCCCGGTAATCTCGGTTTCGAAAATTTTGAGAGTCGACGATTTTTTGGTATTTTTGAGACCCGAGACTGATAGTTTCGGTTTCGGGAATAACAAAACTTTTGAGACTCACATAATTAACAGTATTAAATAATTAACCGTAAAAATAAGAAGTAATTTATGAACATGTGATCAATAAATGCCGAAAAGAAGCGAAATTGTTCAGACATAACAAACCTATCAGTACTAAAAAAAAACTTAGAGAAAGAGTTCCACAGAGAACTAAAATTAATGTTGGTTGATAGTCCAATTTACCTGCAATGCTTGAACGAAAGAAAAAAATAAATAAAGTTGCATTTGAAAAGCTCTGATTGATGTAAGATCCGGAACAGTGTACGCTGAATCTATAAGTATGAATCCAACTTTTGAAATGAATAGTCTCGAAAGTCTCGTTTTTCCTGGGAGTTCCGAGACCGCATCGAGTCTCGATTTTTTTCCGGGACTAAAAAATGCAACGAGACTGAAATTAATCACGAGGCATCATCATGACAGCTCACTTCAAAATTATAATAACATTAAGTGATAAATGATACATTTTTTCATTTTTGTAAATCTGTTTTCACAAACACACGTCAATAATATATTTTTTTTATTATGAGGTCGGAGTTTAATAACTGACTACTCTGAGAAGAAAGGCCATAACAAATTCAGAGGTCACAGTCCCATTTAATGTCCAGACATAATCATGGTCAAACCACGCGAAGACCATGTAGGTTGGTGTCTGAAATGGCCTTTTCATGAAAAACCCTACAGATCGAGTGGGCCTGTCCAGTCAGCCCATACATTTGTCATGAATCCCGCAGCTCAACTCAAAACTTAACGAGCTCAACAAATCGACGAATAATACCATAGAAAGGACATTTGAGTAGGCTGCATAAATAACTCTAAAATTGTCTGTCAAATAAAGTCAAAGCCATTGGTACTAAGATCATTTTTCTATGTTATATTTCAATGTAAAGTTCTCCGCCTCTAAAAAAGCGCCCTCTATAAGTGACTTTACTAAAAACACTCACTATCTAAACTCATCCTTCAGTAAACAAACTGTCCAATGCCCATTCCTGTACATCTAAAAACATTAAAGTGGAAGCAAGTCATTCATAGCATATTGTTGTACTATTTCCACTCGAAAAACTTTAGTTTCCAAATTAAATGTGCGGGCGAAGCAAATAACGTGAAACTCCAGTATACCGGAAGTGATAATGTTTTAATGGCGGTTGGTATTAGCTTCCAGTTGTGAATGTGATATAGTATTTTATTTAAAAAAGCAACGCGTATTTTACTTTTACTTTTCGTGTGGTTAGTGACTAATTTGGTGTCAGAGTTTCTATGCTGCCCAGGGGCCTTTGACTTAGCTTCACATGCTTTTGAGAAATATCTCTCAGACATGCTGGTTTCCTCAAAAAAAGTGCAGGAGCTTTCGGTACCACTCGAGACAATAACGAATTCGGATGTGTGTGTGTGCGTATGCCTGTCGTGTGCTGACGCTACTTGTCTTCACGCACGCATTCACAGCGTGTTTGTACACTTGGTTAACACAAGTAAAGCATGTGTCACTTTAATAAAAATACTGTAGGTATATAATATCTATTTTCTCTTACCTGTTCAGATTGCGAATTAGGTTCTTTGGTTACGGTTTGGTGATTTTTTGTGTTCAGGACTATTCATGTGTAAAGATAGAAGGAATTTTTTTATTATGCGTAGTAAATACGCACATAACAAAAATTATATTTGGATATACAAGTAAAAGCTTTTCAAAAGATTTTTCACATTAGTTAGGTATTCATAAAATGAATAAAATTTAAATATATTGTAAATGGATTTCCAAATAGGCTTTCTACGGGAAAAAGTGTGTTGTAATACCACATACATCAGTCGTTTGTGTCTATGTATAATCTATGTTTGGGTAAGTCTGAGGTAGATGGATCAATGCCCTTAAAAAGGTGGCTGGAAACGACTGTGGGTGTTGTGGGAAACGCCTATGTCCAACAGTGGACTGTGAGTTGATTGATATTAATCTTAGTAAGTAGGTACACTTTTCTTTACCCGTCACCTATTTATATATTTTACGATTCTGTGAGTATTAAGCTACCTGTAGCTGTTATTTCTTGAGAGCTAATAAACAATGGAATCGTGTTTTAAAATTGAATTATGGCTGCATTTTATGACTCCGCCTCAACAGACAGAGCTGACATCATTTTTATATCTTGCCTTGGTTAGGTATAGGATCGTCACTAAATAGAATTGCCTTCTTCTATATACATTCTTTAAAGCATAGGAGAGTTTTCTGAGAACTAGTCGAAATTCAAATCTTCTTTTTCGAATTTTGCTTTCTAATGAAAGTCTATAAAAATATACATGTCAAATCAACTCAAATCATTTATTTATTTGCAAACATGGGTAATTGGTAAATAGAAGTTCTTTTCACATAATATAGTCCTCCATATTCTACCACCGAATGGGCATACAAATAATATTCAATTATAATGCTACATCAAATTTAAAAATACAATACGATTATACATAAAAATGTCAAATCATAAAACAATAATGTCACCAAATTAAAAATGGATAATGTTGTTTGCAAAAACCTGAATACTCTAATTAAACTATTCAAGATTTGTTACTGCACACTGATAATTAATTAACAAAAAAAGTGTTACTTACAAACTTAAACTACAGAAAGATTTCCGTGACTCAAACTTTGAGAATGGGTCTAATTCTGTAGATGTTTCAGTGTGACATCATTATACATTGTAAATGACGGTAAATATAGCGTATGTCCTATGAAATTGATGCGATCATAATTGATGACCGCATCTATTTATTACTGAAATTACCATTAAATAATTGTATTTAGCGGTAATTTAAGTAATAAATAGATCTTATGCCATGCACGGTTTAGAGAGGTAGAACAACTGTTTTTTTATAAGCGTGGGAAATCATCAAATGACTCCTCTCACTCTAGGTGGAGTGGAAGGGAGTGTCAGACTCTTACTGACTAGAACCCATCCATGTTCCTTCCTAAGCCCGTTGTGTTCAAGGGTAGCGGTAACCCTTTGTGTCAATCGTGCTTAAGAACAACTGTTAATCTATACTAATATTATAAAGCTGAAGAGTTTGTTTGTTTGAACGCGCTAATCTCTGGAACTACTGGTCCTTACTGAAAAAATCTTTTTGTGTTGGATTCTTTTCGTGACGTCCAGTAGCGTCCAAGAAGTGGAAGATGAAGGCATCGGTCGTCCAGCAACGAGATGGATTGACGACATTGTAACCATCGCGGGTAGAACCAAGATGAGGCTGGCACAGAAAATTGAGGATTGGCATGTGGGAAGAGAAGCCTATACTCAGTAGTGGGTGAAGTTCAGCTGTGTATGTCGATGGATGATGGACGGGACTCTTCGTGACTTAAATTGAGAAATATTTCTGATACTAAGTGTAGTGGTTGCGCAAGCATGTATTATATATTAGTTAACTTAATGATGCTTAGCCTGTTATGCTTAAGCCCATGATGATGTGTTACGATTAATTAATCATAATTAATACATTTTAAAACTTGTACAGCAAAGCTCTGTAGGCTTTTAAATGGCTTGTCGTGAATTACCTCAATAATAATTGTGTGTTGATAGCCGTAAACCACCCAAACACAATAAAATAAATGGAACGAAATAAAATGAAAATATTAAGATTATTTTCATAAAACGTGGCCAAAACGTGTGTTTTTACAATTATTCGTGTGTATTATACCTACATAATTGGTAAAATAATATGGATAACTTTTTACAATAATTATTTTTCTTTTTAAGTAATGTTTAAACTTAAATACTGCAGTGAAAATAAAATTTCATGGCAAATCTCATTCATTGCCTACGACAATTTTATTAATCTTCAAAAAACGGAACTGCAGAATATTTTCATGAAATTATTTATGCGAATCAGAATTTCATTTGTCACAGATTATAGAAAATGACGATTCTTTCCTGCAAAATATTTTGTTGTAAAATAAGAAATTGGGTCAATCGGAAATAGGTCACAATGAAGAGTCACGTGAAAAAACGAGCCTTATTTTTATGTAGAAGAATAAAAAACATACATTCAGGATAAATATGTTTTATATATTTTTTAATATTTTTAACTGGTTTTCTTTTTATCTAGTAGTAGTAACAAACGCTACCTGAGGTACGGACGCCAGCACATCAAGCTATCCATAACTGTCAAATTTTCTCAATTAAAAATGAACCTTATGTCTTTGCAATAAAATTGAAATACTATCAAAGAAATTTGACAGATTGTGGTAACTTGATGTGCTGGCCTCTGTACATGGTTCAATTCTCGACTCGCGCAAAGTGTTTAAGGATTTGTGCCCTTTGGGACATAAATGGTAAAATGTTGGTGTAAGCGGGCGTGATGTAATGTTATTTAACTCATCAATAAAGCAATGACAGTTCTTATAAACATTATGACAAGTGATGTCATGATATATATCTTTAACAGTAATCAAATTAAGCGTCAACTGCTATCGCGCCCTAAATATCCTGATTGGTTTATTTATAAATGTCTGACTATATCCTGTTTATTATTATATTTGATGACACATGGATGACGTAAACGTATTTCTTTGTAAGACGACGACTGTACAATTATAATTTAAATGTAGTTTCGTTTAAGTACCTATCGATCAGTTTAAAAATGAAAGTCGCAATGTTCCTAAATTAGTTCTTTTTTTAAAGGCGACTAAGAAAAGCTAAAAAAACAATCATTACAAAATTTTATGACTAGGTTAAAAATCCGCACTTTTTGAAGGTCAAAATTAAAGGTAATTTTTCTTCACCCACCTTTCATGACTTCCTAGTGCTTTAGACAGAAAGAAGAGTTGCCAACAAACTCCGCAGCAGAACCTAATAAGATACAGAGGCCAGCACATCAAGCTATATCAATCTGTCAAATTTCTTTGACAGTTTTTTAACTTTATTACAAATGTATGAGGTTCATTTAAATTGGAAAAAGTTGACAGTTGGGATAGCTTGATGTGCTAGCTGCTGTACTAGGAAGATGTATTGACATCTTCCTAGTACAGAAGCTAGCACATCAAGCTTCAAGCCATCAAGCCTTCATGGCGTTTCCATTGGGAAACGCCATGAAGGCCGTCGAATATCATACTGACCTTATTGGTGATAATCTTCAAAAAGATCAGGTGCGCAGAACCAAGAAGTATGTAAGGATCATAGCTGGTGGCATTTCATAGTTTTTACCTACATAGGAAGAAGGTATAACATAATTATGAAAATTATTTTGTCAATGACATTCAAATATTTTTTTTTATGTCAATAAAAAAATATTTGATATAATTATACAATTTAATATTTGTTTGGTCTCATACAATTTGCAATGAATTATTATAGGGAAATCTTTAATGTATAATATTTATTTTTTTGTCTCATACAATTTGCAATAAATTGTTATAGGGAAATATATGAATAATTTGCGTTTTGAATAGGTGGCAATTAATTTGCCAATAGTCACCTAATCGAGTAATTTAGGTCACCCGGCCACGAGTTTTACCTATTTAATTAATGCTGCAGAGATATAATAAATTATTATCGGTATGTTTTTGACAGTTGAGTTTCCTCTATTCCAAGGTTGTGGTCTATTTCATTATTTATGAAATACTTGGGAAGTTACAGGTATCTATGTGTTATTAGGTACCTTATCCTCGCAAAATTGACTGGTTGGTCTAGTGGTTGAAAGCGCTTCTGCCGAGCCTGAGATCATGGGGTCGATTCCTAGATCAGGAAAAGTATCATTGGGCTTTTCTATTTAGAATTTTTCAGTAGCAGCTCTGACTGACGCGTCAGTGACATGAAGAAGAAGGTCGTAGTCTGTAAAGGTGGTCTGCAAAAAAGAACCTGACCTCATTCAGGCTGTCGTAAAATTACTGGCTGAATATAAACCAATTTTGAAACAGTAAAAAAAACGTTTTTGGTTTCAAAAAAAGAACAATGATATTATTGCGCGTGTAAAAGTGAACACGTCATTTTCAAATAAACGGTAAAAATTTAAATGTGGTACGGAAAGCACTCCAGGGCTGTACACAGTACCTACACTACTGTCCATATTTTATTTATACTGTGCCGAAACCGTATTTGAAAAACTCTTCAAACTCTGGCAAAAGTAGGTATGTAAGCCTTTGCTATTTCTATGTTTGATATGGCACCAATAAAGTTCACACAAAATTAAAAAAAATATGCTCACTTATAATTTATGCAATAAAATTGAGCAAGTACTAACAATATTACGAGTACATAACAGTGGCGGCCCACCAGTGGCCCACCATTTTCCCCAAAATATTCCACGGTATTCTACCCGCGATGTTTCAGCATAAAGTTTTATTGCTTATGCTAATTTTCAGGTGTGTTGGGTACGCCAGTATAACACTTCGTATATTTGTTAAGTGCTAACATGAAGGTAAATTTATATGGATTTCTAGAATTCCAGTGTAGGGCATAAATTGTGTGACGTCACAAGGTAGACGGTCACTGTAATTTAGTGCTCACAAAGTCTTTAGTACTAGGTCAGAGTCGTTTGCTAGGCACCTTGTGTGTTTCATAGAATTAGATGCGACGAGGATAAAACAAAATAATTAATTTCTTAGGAGTTTAATTACAGATTATTTAGATATGACGGGTAAATATAAGAAAGGAAGAAAGAACACAAATTTATTCAGCCCATATGAAAGCACACAATATTCATACAAAAACAAAAAATATAAATTAAAAATAAAATTAAAACAGTATAGTGCACCAAATAGGCTGAGTTCGATAAGTAAAAGACCACTTCGCCACAGCTATCTTCAAAACAGTAAAAAGATTTCCAAAAAACCAAAAGCAATCTGCCTAGCGTTTGCCCAACTATATTGGGGTCGGCTTCCAGTCTAACTGGATGCAGCTGAATACCAGTATTTTACATGGAGCGACTGACTATCTGACCGTCACAACCTGGTCAGTAACTGGGTAATACGATACCCCTTGGTAATACAGGCTGTCAGACTTTCGGGCTTCTGACTACCCGTAGCGACTGTCAAATATCCACGAATCACAGCCGGGCCAACGGTTTAACGTGCTTTCCGAGGCACGGAGGAGTCTCGGTATGTAAAGATGGTCACCCATCTACGGACCACCCTGCTAATAGCGATAGCTAATCCTGATGGATTGACCCGTGCAGCTGTTATTACTTAGCCACGAGCTCCTCACACAAATGAATAATTGTATATGCTTGTATGATTTGCGCTAATAAACTCAACATCAACAAAGAGTACGCATTGAACGCCTTTATGTGGACTTTGCCCCACACGAAGGTATTTAATGCCCAAACTAAAAAAGCCTATCTAATAGAACGTATTCTATGAATGGTATGTAAAGATAGTCCTATCCACGGACCAACCCCGGCAAGTGTAGCTTCACCTGATGGGTCGATCTGTGCGGCTTAAATCTTAGCCTCGAGCCTCCGTTTAATGAAACAATGCAATTAAACTACAAGCATTTTTAAGTAAAACTGCTTTAAATACTATAATAAATAAACAAGAAATGATGTCAGTAGACCCAGTAGGTCAATCACAAACATCAATCAAATTGTCAGTGAACTAGATTCACCATAAAAGCTACAAAATTACTAACACAATGTTGTAATCACTCACTGCATGTATGTTACACTGAATTCAATGATTTATAGATTGAACAGCCATAATAATTGTCGTGAAAGTGGTGACTACAAATAAACGAATGCATTATATTGATTCTTAGTTTTTTTATTGGTTCACCATCAATTGTTTATACTGTTTTTATGCTTGCGGGTAACATGCAACAGTGTAATAATCACTTACAGGTAAACTCCGCATGCATAAAGATGTTGTACAAAAATTATTAATAATATTTTTTTTTAGCTAATATTTATTAAAACCAGATTAATAGGTAGAACTTTTTATAAAAGTTTTATAAAAGCTAAGGTTTCATTCACAATGGATAAAAATCAATGTGCCTAAACTTTTATGAAAAATATTGTGGTCTGCTTCCAGTCTAACCAGATGCAGCTGAATACCAGCATTTTTCATCTGACATCTACAACCCAGTTACTAGGTAATACGATACCCTGAGAGTAGCGGAGCCCCAATGGTATGGGCCCCGACTTACGTTTTGTAGGTCGCGAGTTCGAACCTAGGCTAGCACTTTTCTTTGCGTATTTCATCCTCATCACTGCTCTTATATCGGCGAAGCAAAATATCGTGTGTCTTCTTTTGTATAACGTAATTAAAGACACAATTAAAAAACCATTGTGTCTCGCGTAGATCTGCGTTCCGTGAGATAATGGGTTAATTTTAATTGTCAATTCTCATGTTACAAAGACTTCCTTCCTATTAAAAGAAGGAAGCGAACTAAAAGCGAATTATGTCCTAATTAATAAGATAAAACTATTCTATTCTATTAAAATAGCCATAGTTGCTTATCAAGAACTGTTACTGATAAGCAACTATGGCTATTTTAATTATTAGGATATTTTTTTATGAAATAATGAAGTTACCTATCTTTTAGTATCAAACAAAAAACCCAATTCTTCTGTTTCGGATTCGATTTTCGGAAATCTAAAACCATAAAATTTTTTGTTTGATTTAAAGCGTGGTGAAGGCAATGACAAGTGGACTGTATGTATTAGTGGTTGTTGAAATGAAATCAAACTAAAACTCAGCGTGATAAAAGGATTTTAGAGGAAAAAATAATATAAATTGGAAACACACACCAAACCTTTTAACAGATCCAAGAAAAAACGAAGAAAAACAAAAGAGTCATCATCTGCCTTAGCTTTTTCCCAAATATGTTGGGGTCGGCTTCCAGATTAACCGGATGCAGCTGAAATACTGGTAGTATTTTACATGGAGCGACTGCCTATCTGACCTCCACAAACCAGTAACTGGGAAATACGATACCCCTTGGTAAGACTGGTTGTTAGCTTTACGGGCTTCTGACGACCTGTAACGACTGTCAAAAATGCACAAATGACAGAAAAACAAAAGGATAACTTCTAAAAAGTTTACATAGCCAAGGAGTTTGCAACACCTGGAACACACAAGCTTTGTAGTAGCAAACACGCATACGAGTTTCGAGCAGATACCATAACCAAGTCTACCAAAAAGGTATGATCATTAAAACGATTTTATTAGCTTCACTTGTAACGAATAAAGTCAAAAAATTAAAGTCAATCCCCATTTCTTACATGTATGTCGTATCGAAACTAAACTTTGTATGTAGGTATAAGTATGTTGTTTGGATTCGATATCTTGGAGCTGTTGTCATTATAGCGTTAAGAGGTGGATAGAGAAACTTTTAATGCGAGTTTTAGAGTAGAAGAACTTTTAGAGTATGTCATGCTCACTTTAATGTCTCGCTGATGGTGGCGTGTGTGTTGGATCATTTAGCTCCCTTCAAAATGGTTGAGCTGAATGGTGCTAATCCATGCGTCATGTTCGTGAACGGGCGCTGTCGGTAGAGACTGGTCATCTCTTAGCGGCCATGGCTTGTTTTAATTTAATTTTTGAACTTTTTTTACATTATTTTATATCGGATGCTATCACCGTTCTGCATCGTTCTCACATGTATAATAATAATAATATGATCTATGTAACCAATATTTTGTAACCATATTTTGTTTAAAAGAGTGTCCATGGAGTTTCTTGCCCGTTCTTCTCCATAGGTACCTACTGCTTTGGAACGGGCAACTAGCTTCATCTCTCTGACTGACCGACACCTTGACAATTCAAAAGTGCCTGTAATTGGTTTATTTGAAATAAATACTTTGAGTTTGAGTTTGCGTGAAAAAATGCGTGTGTTTTCTTAACTACATATTCTTTACATCTGTACATTATGCTCGCTTAACTTGTCAAATTGTAGGGGACAGCTGATTTTTTTTTCCCGATTTCAGATTTGTTCCCGTAGTGAAAATTGTTCATATGATAATGATGACAACAATGACCCCTTAAAATAATGCACATGAATTCAATTTCACTCTATAAGAATGCTTCTTGCTAGCAAACAAAAATGCGTCTGCGCCTAAAGAGCACAAGACAACTACTAAGCTTTACCAATTTGCGCCTGGCGTACCTACCTATATGTCGTTAAATTGAACGAATAATATCACGCGCTAATAAAATGTTGACGTTTGTAACATGGCCGTACTACGATTATGGGCTATAAATTAATTAGCATTGAAGAGCTGTCTCGTCTGTGTTTGTACAGAGGCCAGCACATCAAGTTACCACAATCTGTCAAATTTAATTGATAGTATTTCAACTTTATTGCAAAGACATAAGGTTCATTTTTAAATGAGAAAATTTGACAGTTAGGGATAGCTTGATGTGCTGGCGTCTGTACAATAGGACGCACTCCAGTGGTAGCACAGTGGCGCCGGACACAGGTTTCCTCATGATGTTTTTCTTCACCGTTTTGGGAGCAGTGGCGATGGTATAATTTACACAAAGTAAAGTGCCTGTCTGAGTTCGAAGGTTCGAACCCACGACCTACAACTCGTAGGTCGCGGCCATTACAGCTTGGTAGCTCTTTAGCCTGAGCACATTCTCCTTAATTGAACCTCTTCGCTTTCAAATTGTAAATAATGAATGACGCTTAGCTCTCAAACAAAAGGTCGAATTCTTATTATTTTGATACTCAGTCATAGTTTATGAAGTTTGAAGTGGGTGTAAGTTATTGGCCACTTAAATATTAATAGAAACTTTTTAAGATTGATCGCGAAGAATCAAATTCAATAAAGGTTTTTTAGTTTATTTGATATTTTATGAGTTTTTTTTTACCTTTTTTTACTACATAATACAGAGTGAATTTGAATTCATGAGCAATATTTTAAGGCGTCAGTACTCATAATTATGAACAAATCTTCTAACGGCAACACACCAGAAATCGCGAAAAAAAATCAGCTGTTCCCTACATTTTGACGAGTTATGCGGGCATAATATATGGAAAAGCTGATATTTTTTCGCGATTTAAGATTATTTCCATTAAAAAAAAAACAATTTGATGACTACATGACCCCTGTCTGTGTATACTATATAATATTTTATTAGTTTTAAGTTTTATTTAGGAATTGTCTTTAATCTCTATATGTCCTTATGACAGTCTATGTAGGTTCACCAAATAAAACACCAAATGGATACAAGGCCTAGCTCTTGTAGACTATAAATTAATCAACGTTTAGAACTGTGCTCGTACATCGTCAGAGTCCAATACTAATGGTTTCTAAATGGTTTTAGATTAGTATTCAAGTCGCCGGCACTTTGATAGTTTTTCGTTGTAATCCCCATTAGTTCTGGTATATAGGTGCAGTTCAAGAGTTTATTGTCGGTGCTGGATTCAGTGGTATTAGAGCAATTGTTAAGGATGAAAGTTTAATTGAAAACATTTGGGGCTATTGTTTTAATGTGGATTGATTGTTAGAACCAAAGATCAACAGGCAAAACTACAATATTGCAAACGATGCATTACTAAAGAGGTTATTTTATCTAGTTTCAAATACATTTGGGTAAAAATACATTTTAAGTAAAAGGATTATAATGTTATACTAATATTATAAAGAGGTAAAATTTGTAAGTTTGTATGTAGGGGGTAATGTTCGGAACTAATGATCTAGTTTCAAAAATTTTTTCACTGATGGAAAGCTACATTATTCCTGAGTGCTATAGGCTATAAATTATATTTATATCAGACATATTAGCCGAGCTATCGCAATTTTCGTCCAGCAAGTCGGAAAGAAATACCGAAAACAGAATTATTTGCATGCGCTGCCTAAACAGTTTAATTGCACCAGGATTGTTTTTTATTTTACCGTGTGGGAGACATTTTGACGGGACATATAAGATCCGTCCCGTCTAAATTTCTGTGGGATGGATGGGTCGTCTTTTGGACAGGTATTCTATCTATGGAGACATGCAAATCCAACGATATGGCCAATGCCTTGTTAACCTTGGACACTACTAAAGAACAAACAGAACTAAAGTGTGTGCAGTAGGTCCAACCTTTTCGCTACCCCGGAACATAAAGGGCTACGGAAGGAACATGGATGGGTTTTAGTCAGTAAGAGTCTGACACTCCCTTCCGCTCCACCCAGAGCGGGAGGAGTCATTGGATGATTTCCCAGCCTTAAATGGAGCAAGACTTTCGAAGGTCGTGAGTTCGAACCCAGGCAAGCACTTCACTTTGTGTGAATTATTTTATCACCACTGTTCTCAAAACGGTAAAGGAAAACATCGTGAGGAAACTGGCATATCCTAAAACCAAAAATTCGAAGACAAGTGACATCCACCAACCCGCACTGGAACCACGTGGTGGATTATGGCCCACTCCATTACATAGTGAGGAGGCCTGTGTCCCAGCAGTGGGAACATTATGGGCTAATTATATATGTACAGACGCCAGCACATCAAGCTATCCCTAACTGTCAAATTTTCTCAATTAAAAATGAACCTTATGTCTTTGCAACAAAGTTGAAATACTATCAAAGATATTTGACAGATTGTGGTAACTTGATGTGCTGGCCTCTGTGCATCCCTACATTTAAAACCAAAATACAGTAAGAATAAATTGACGGCATAAATAAAACAATAATAATAAAAATATAATCTAGAATTAATAGTAATTTTGATTCTAGATTCTTGACATTTTTATTGATGATTCGACATTATTAGTAACCATTACCAAACGCCATATTGTTGTACTAACACTAGCGGGTGAGATTATGTAGGTAATAATTAATAATGGATTGTATCATCTGGAAATAAATGATTCGAGATAAAGTCAATCAATCTGATAATTATACAGTAAGCACCTAAGAGAGATATATCCACAAAAGCACACACCAATTAACACAAATGAGCCGTCACGTTAACAATGTATCATTCATAACAAGCTCAGTCATTAACTCGATCATAATGCTCTTTCTGGTCGCCGTAGTTGAACGAACATGTGGCTTGACAAGCCAATGACATATGGGCACCAAATGGCGCCAATTTCTACAATAAACAGTTTAATTTATGTGAGAAATAGCAATTTTCGGCTCGCAGTCTTTGGTTCGTCAGTTTATATTTTTTTTTTTTTTTTTTTTTTTTTTTTTATTTATCATTTATACAAATTATCATAGGATTCAAATTAAATAGCAACCAAAAACCACTAAGGTTTAAACTTGTGCTATCATGAACTCATTACATTACAATACATTTACATTTTTTCTATCTTAATATACATACAATGATGCATTTTAGTACGCGTTATTGCCGATACAATTAATATAATATTCAGTTCCGTTCTCCAGTTACAGTCATCCCTATAAAATACTTAAAAAATATTGTTTTAGTTTACATTTGACATTTTTATGTGTAATACATTTGTTTAGTTCTGAGGGTAGACCGTTAATAAGTCTCGGTATAATGTAACCGGTAGTTCGCTCGCCATACGTATTGTTGGCGCACTGTGTACGAAGCCTATTCTCAGAAACTGCCCGAGTGCATACAGGATGTTCGATTTTGTTTCTTAGGGATTCATTGAAAAATTGTTCTTTTAGTAACAAAAATTGTTTTTGTATATGAACTGGTAGGACATTACAGTGTTTAAAGAGGCCATTTATATCGTCGTGAAATTGGTTTTTAATTTTAGGAGATACTAAGGTTTTTAAAATTCGAAGTTGAAGTTTCAAAATACTATCAAGGTAGGTTTTATAAGTACGACCATAACTACTAAGGCCATACTGGATGTAAGATTCAGCCATTGCGTAATAAAGCATTATCTTCACTTTGAAAGGCAGGCGGTTTTTTAAAATGGTCATAATAGCGAGAAATTGCCGAAGTTTATCGCAAACACGTTCTATGTGACAACTCCAGTTGAACTTACTGTCTATAATTACTCCAAGATATGTTTGTTTACTGACAACATCTATTTGTGGACAATTACAATTAATCGCGTTGACCGTATGCAAGCAGTCATGGTCGTGGGCTATTAAGTTCCGAAAGGGCAGTTTTCTAATGTATGGAGATTTAATAACCAGCACCACCACCACCTTGTTAGAGCATCCAGGTCGAGTTGTAAGCGTTCGCATGCTATTTGGGGATTTCTATTAGCAATAACAAGGCAAGTGTCATCCGCAAACTGATAGCATTATTTAGAATAGACATAGTACTTACGATTATTACACATGCTGTAGACAAGCACGTTCGTGTTCCACGCGCGCCTCATAGAGATGTCAGCGATAGGGAAGGGGCCAGTTAGGGCCGAAGCCTGCCGGGTCAGTGGGATTGTCCGAAAGGGTTACCGATACCCCCCATATAGTAAATACTTTCTGACTTTTTTCAGAATTTCAACTTCAAAATGTCTGATAACAAAACATGTGCCAGTTTTCGAATATTTTTTCAATCTTTACAATGGCGAAAAAAAATCTGCTGTTCCACACATTATGCTCGCATGAATCGGTTTCTTCAAATCATTGACCACACGGTTGGCGCAGTGGTTGAGCGATTGACTGCTGCGCAGCATGTCGCGGGTTCGATTCCCGCACGGAACAAATATTTATACGACCTGCAAGTATTTGTTACGAGTCTGGGTGTTTTCTATCTATAATATGTATGAATTTACAAAAAAAAAAAGTAATTGTATATAGGTAGTTTATCAGCCATCTCGTTACCATAACACAAGATTTAGATGCTTAGCTTGGGACTAGGTATATGGTGTTGTGTGAAATGTCCAAGGATATTATTATTATTATTATAATCGTCAAAATGTAAGGAACAGCTAGCAGCTACAGCAGTTTCTTTTTTCGCGATTTCAGGTGTGTTCCCACAGTAAAAGTTGTTCATAATGATGAGTACAATGACTCCTTAAACTATTGCCGATGAATTCAATTTCACCCTGTATAAGACTTATAGCTCTCTCGCTCTCTTTCCCATGGTGAAATAATACAAATACTAATAATACTGCTTAGCCAAAAAAATCTGACGCCAGTCTTACCGAGGGATATCGTATTGCCCAGTTACTGGGTTGTGGAGGTCAGATAGGCAGTCGCTTCATGTAAAATACTGGTATTCAGCTGCATCCGGTTAGACTGGAAGTCGACCACAACATAGTTAGGAAAAGGCTAGGCAGACTATAGGTTATTAAAAATAGTCCCAACTATTTTTAATAACCTTCCAGTCGATTTAAACAGTTGTACCAAAAAATATAAAATACATAAGCACCTCTTTAATATTTTTTGTCAAAGCCTCACTGATGAGAGTATCTAAAATAAAATTGCATGCCATTGTTTGTTTTTAAATTTAAGAAATAAAGGAATAGTTTACCTTATGTAAAAAAGTGTCAATAAAGATAAAAATATTGTTATGTATAAATGAAAAAAGGAGCTAGGTACGTCTGCCAACAAACTGCTTTGCAGTTTGGCAGAGGTAATATGTCTTTAAAAAAATTTTTTCTGTGAATAAACACTTTTTCATATTATTTTTTTTTTTACTAATAATACTGCTTTGAATGACGGTGGTCGGCCACCCATGCCCCTACTCCACTCAGAGTCTGCAGCCATGCTTGTGACCACCAACGAGCATCACATCCGTAGTCACAATTACGGATGTATAAATTATGTTGAATAGATATTTATGAATGTTCGAATACTGCCCAATTAATGTTTGAAATAAGTAAAAGCGTGGGATGTAGTTTGATTTACAACTTGACCTGGAATCTGTTTGAGATTGTCGTGGGTGTAGAAATTATAGACCTTAAGGTCTTGCCAGCCTCTAATAATAAGCGGGATTGTCCGAGAGGGTTACCGCTACCCCGGAACATAAAGGGCTAAGGAAGGAACAGGGATGGGTTTTAGTCAGAAAGAGTCTGACACTCCCTTCCGCTCCACCCAGAGCGGGAGTAGTCATTGGATAATTTCCCACCCTCAAAAAAAAGCCTCTAATAATAATACGTACACTAGCTTCTGCCCGCGACTTCGTCCGCGTAGTTTTTTTATTCCCGTCGACTTACCGCGTCGCACCACTATTGCTTCGTTTTCGCTTATCGTTAAGAGCAAGGCAAAATGCTTACATAATTATATCGACCGAGTACTGCTACCTAAATTGTACTTGGACCAAATTGCGGCCATGGTGACCAATTCGTAGAGACTGCAGTCGTGTCCGTGCCATCACAGCGGGCCCTATCAGAATAACAGCGCTGCGAGAGTTTTTATTTATTAATAAATAGTTCAGCATTATGCTGAGCCTTTTCGGCCTTGCACAGGTCTTTGTTTTTATTTTTTTTAGTATTGCTTTAATTTTTATTTGTATTTTCCTTTTTGTCTGTTTTGTTTTTATTTCTGTGCATTTCCTGTGCGTGTGCAGAATTAAATATTTTTCTTTCTTTCTTTCACAAGTAGTGTGTGTGCAGACAAAAGTGCACTCTCATTCTTCTCGTTCTCCCATCAGACTACTACATAATACGTAGGATGTGCATGGAGAAGTTTACTAGATGTGCGGTCCATTTATACGCCAGACACGCATTTGTACGGAGCGTGGCCGTGGATAGATCCTGCCAGTACTTAATATAATAATATCCTTGGACATTTTACACAACGCCATATAGTCCCAAGCTAAGCAAATGCTTGTGTTATGGTAACGAGATGGCTGATTAACGAGTATTTTTATTTTGTAAATACATACAAATTATAAATAGAAAAAACCCCAGAACCGTAACAAATACTTGCAGATCGTACAAATATTTGTTCCGTGCGGGAATCAAACCCACGACATGTTGCGCAGCAGTCAATTGCTCAACCGCTTCGCCAACCGTGTCGTACTTTTATCCATAACAAAGCTAAGTACATGAGGGCAGCTTAGCTGTGGGCTGGGAGGCGCCTGGATGATATACCTATGTTTAGGATAAAAAAAATATTTAGACCTACCTAATTATGTTACAACCATCCCACGATTGTTAATATCATAATATGAAAAATCTGCCGCCGCGTGGGTGAGCGTACCTAATTCATAAATTCCATCCTCGGCCCCACAATCTGGTAATAATTTAACCAAAGAATGCAAAGACAAGCGGCGGACAATTTGAATTACTACGTGACAAGTATCCAAACGGAAAAAAAAGTGCACTATTATTCAATCACAGTATAAATTGGCAATAAACATGCGGAAATCGTAATAGTTAGATAACCTTGGCGTGTGTGGCATTTGTATCGAAGACTGATGTTTTACCCGCGACTATGTCCGCTTGGAGTTCGACAGGATATTGCTCTCAAAGTATACATTTTAGTCAAAATCAATGTCAAATAATTTTTAAAGAGGCACGAGAAAGGCACTTTTAAACGTCAAAATGAACAAGAAATAGAATTGATTCTAGTCGCCCCTCGTCCAAAAGGTATTTTCGTATGAAGCAGAATGGGCAAGAAACTCCACCGTTACTCTCTCTCGTTTATGTTATAACCTATACAATTTTACCTCTTAATAATATTAGATTTTAACCTCTCACATAGGTACTTAACATGGAACGACTGCCTATATGACCTCCACAACCCAGTCAGTAACTGGGTAATACGATACCCCTTGGTAAGACTGGCTGTCAGACTTTCAGGCTTCTGATTTCCCGTAACGACTGTCAAAGATCCACGAATGACAGGCGGCACCAACGGCTTAACGTGCTTTTTCGAGGCACGGAGGAGTCTCGATATGTTAAGATGGTCACCCATCCACAAACCAACACCGGCAAGCGTAGCTTCACCTGGTAGATGTCACAAATGTCTTCGATTATTGCTTCCAGGCCATGCCGGTTTTCTTACGATTTTTTCCTTCACCGTTTTGAGAGCAGTGCTGATGAAATTATTTACAAAGAGTAAGACGCCCGGGTTTGAACCCACGACCTGTGATTCGTAAGATAAGTAAGTTACCAATGAACATGAGCAGTAGCCCCACTGCTCACGTTATCGCTGCTAGGATATCTGATATGTCTAGACCCCCCCCCCCCTTTCTATAAGCGCTCTAGACAAATTATTTTATTCTTCTTCTTCTTCATGTGGTTAGTGACTAACCTGGTGTCAGAGTTTTTATGCTGCCAATGGGCCTCTGACTTAGCTTCTTAACTTATTTTATTAATACCGAGGTTTGACTTATCCCAGGCAAGCCAATGCACGGGTAAATAGGATTCCATAAGCTCTTTCTGTCGTGGCAACGAGAGCCATAAAATCATAATTTTACGGCTAAATATACGGAAGGTGACGGACTAAGAAACCTTGTCCCTTGAGAAATCAAAACTGTATTACTAGTACAGATACGTTATTACCCATCTTTAAATTAAGCTTGAAGTTATTGCGTCATAAACATTTTTTTAAATGAGAAATCACAACAAGCGTTTATTATTGTCACTCTTTACTACAGGTCTACATAGTATGAAACGTCTTTCCCCGCCAACTGTTCTTCCGTACGCTTAGAGCTTTTAAACTACGCAACGGATTTTAATGCGCTTTTCATCAATATAATAAAGAGATTCAAGAAGAAGGTTTATACGTATAGTTTGACTAGCTTTCATCCACGGCCTCGCAAGCACCATAGTATCTACATTACGCTCGTGCGAAACCGGGGCGGGTTGCCAGTATTATTATAAAAGGCCCCCACCGTGTCTGTCTCTTTCTTCGTCTTCGTCTGCTGCTTTGAAATGGGCCACTAGCTTCATTTTTCTGACTGACCGCCCCTTCACAATTAAAAAGTGCCTGTAATTGGTTTATTTGAAATAAACGCTTTGAGTTTGAGTTTGCCTGTATGTCTGTCTGCCTATACGCGATAAACGCTACAACTAACAAACTAATTTTCACACGGTTTTTACGGAGTGCGTCATGTGGAAGGTTTAGGTGTATAATTTATTAAAGTTTTGAGTATATTAGCTGAAAAATGACTGTAAAATTTATTTTATGTATTAAGGAATTAAAACATTGTTTGCCTAGACACTTTTTTCTCCCTGTTGTACGCGCCTGTGGTATATTTTCTGACATCTCCACGGGCGAAGCTACGGGCAAAAGCTTGTACAAAATAAAATTATAAATTCTCATTAATATACTCGTAGGTGAACGTTAAGCACCATTTTGGGTGCTTATCGAATATTTCGGGATATCGCCCAGCGGTTGGTCGAGTCTACACGTGACCAGAGGACTGGTGAAGTTTTAGGCCAAATCATCAGCATTGCCATCCAACGTGGCAACGCTGCCAGCCTTTTGGGCACTGACAGCGATGGGGATGAATTTTTTGACGCCCCCTTTTTTACCACTTGTATATAATAGGTATATTTTTTAGTTTTTAGTTTTTAGTTTTAGGTTGTATGTATTGTATTTAAGATTTGTGTTTTTAACTTCATTTATAATTTTAAGTTGACTATTTTCATAGTTGTTTGAAAATCGTTTATGAACAAAGAAATTTGGCATAAAAATATAGTAAGTGATGTGACCTTTATAAAGTTTCCTAGTCATGTGTCAGTTATATTTTTGACAGGCTGCTCGGAAGCCTGTCTGTCTATTGCAAATTATGCCACCAATATTTGTCCAAATATCCGTCCAGAGCCGTCCAGTTTAGACATGGGATTGGTGTTGGCGATATGAGTATTCGACTTTACAACTTCCAGCCAATGCTTGTACCTACTTTAAAAATTTTTAAACTTGTGTCATTTCAGCGACAAACAACGTTAAAAGCTTGTCAAAAATGTATGAAATTCGTTGTTTTTCTGACTGATTGAGACTGAGATCACCCCAACTTCTGTAAAAGTCTCTTCGTCTTCTTCTTCTTTTCGTGTGGTTAGTGACTAACCTGGTGTCAGAATTTTTAAGCTGCCCATGGGCCTCTGACTTAGCTTCACATGCTGTTGAGAACTATCTCTCAGACATGCTGGTTTCCTCACGGTGTTTTCCTTCACTGATTTTTAAGCAAGTGATAATTATACAATACGCACATAACCCTGAAAAGTCAGAGGTGCGTGCCTTGGGTTCGAACTCGAGACCTAAGACATGGCTGTCGTCGTCGTCGAGTCTCGTCGTAAAAACGTAGATACGTGTAGTGAGCTGGAAGTAGAACTATTATTCTACCTGATGCTAGGGATTGACACCATTGACGGCTCACTTTAAGCTAACTTCATGTACGTTTTCACGAAGAGAACATAACAGATTAACACTACCTACTGATGCTTAGACTTGACACTTGACAGCTCACTTCATTTATGTTTTTACAATGATTTACAGAATAGGCCAGCAGAATGCGAACGTACTCAAAAATAAGATTTGCCCTTCAACTAGTAAAACTTCGTCGTCTGTACACACCAAAATAATATTGGTATGTAAAGACGCCAGCAAATCAGGCTACCCCAATCTGTCAAATTTCTTTGAAAGATTTTCAACTTTATTACAGAAGTATAAGGTTCACATTCAATTGAAAATATGGAAAAGCTTGATGTGCTTTTTTTTGAGGGTGTGAAATCATCAAATTTTAATGACTACTTGATGTCTATACAGATGACAAAACAAAAAAAAGATTTTCAACACAAACTAACAATTAGCAACTACGCCTTTCTGCTTCTACTTTATTTGGGACACATACTATACACGTGGACAATTATTAATTAGACGAACAGTTTCCTTCACGGCCTGTAGTTTCAAACTTTAGGCCTTATTAATACGAGCAAGTTATGCACCGCCAGCAAAGTAACTTTTGACGATATTACATCGTGATTTCGTGTCGGACATGGTAAGGGGCCGACAGACATGTTATGAGCTCAGGTAAGGTATTGGATGTATAGTATGGTGTGTTCGTGTATTACATAGGTTCGTGGTTAAAGCCAAATTATATTACGAAATTAGTGATATCCGGTTTAGGAATTCACGTCAACGCTGTCGCTGAAAATCAGCGCTGGGGCACTGTCTGGGCTGGGGGACGAAGCATTATGCTGAGCGATGGCCGTTTTGCGCGGATGTTGATTATTGTTTGTTTTTTTTTTACTACGTTAAGTTTGCCGAAAAATGTTTACCAACAACGCTCTCTGTCAACTTCATTTGAGCACTAAAATTTCCTTGTAAGTAGCTCAGCTCAACTTAAGGGTTGTTTTTTAAATCGTCAGATAAGTATTATAGGAGGAATGAATGAGGTTTAACAGCTTTTTCGTAGAAAATATATTATGTAAAACGGCCATTTTTATTCTTCAGATAAAAATGTCTATTGATAAATCAGCCTTAAAGAAACAAACATAAACTCGAAACTTATTCAAAGGTTTTTTTTTCCTTTCTAACCGACAAAATAACGGAAGAGGTTCTCGAGTTGACACGTATATTTGTTTTTTATCTTTTTATTAGGAACGTCTGTGGCAGTATGATTTAATATGGTTAGCTTTGATGGTATTCCAGTTTGTCCTGTAGTCGCTGACAGAAGAAATATTCCTCACTCAAATCCACTAGTTAGACCATCGTTCTTTTCTTTTAAGAGGCTGTCTTGTATTTTGGAAAATCTTTTGATTAGATTAAAGTATTCTGATTTCTGGTTTTTGGTTTTCAATTTTAAGTGCATAAAGTTCTTTCTCAAGCTATTTTGTGTAACTTTATTGCCGTCTGTGATGATTTTTGCTAGTTCAAGCAGTCTATTATATTCACCCGTTATGTATTCATTTCTTGTCTTTAAGTCTTCAATTTCTTGTCTATACTTTATGTCGCTAGGACATTCAGCCAAAATTTTTCTTGGAATTCGATTTTTAGCCTAAAACATACAAAAATATGTAAAAAAACAAATAAAATAGAAAATACCAGACTGTTATAAATCGGCCTCTTACAAAAAAAACTCTGTAAACCACTAAGAGCTAATTTTTATCTGCAGAATAAATATTGCAGTTTGACAGCATATTGCAGTTTAGTACGGAAAATATGTCCAACTGGCATATTTCTTCTTCAGATAAAAGATATCTGACTACTGAAAAATCAGCCCTATAACTGTCAAAACTATTTAGCCAAACAGATTTTTGTTAGAATTGCGTTTTAGGTAAAAAAAATAATAACAAACATAAAATAAATGACCCCAATAAATTAATGATGTTAAAAATGAGGAATAAAAAAAAATCTCATGATTACTGGTTTTAATAGCCACTACAGTAACTCGTTTTATGATAATAAAGCCAGGTATGAGATAGAAAGATGGAGTTCACGAAAGCTTCGCAGATGGCATCCCAATAGCACATTTTTTTTTTTGAGCGGGAGTGGAATTTCCTCTTGTAAACTCTGTCTTGTCCTCCGCCCTGGAGGGGGGCGGAGGGGCGGTCAGACTCTTACTTACTAAAAACAACCCCGGGTGTTCCCTCTCACACCTCTCACACGCGGGAACAAGCGATGCTTCCACAATCCCCGGCTAAACCCTAACCTAACCAAAAAAGTTTAAAACCCATACATACCTCTGCGCAAACATACAATAATGTTTCATCATTAGCATTGGTATGCAAGTTTATATCTTCAATGAGACCCTGAAACAATTTTAAATTAATAAAAAATTTATTATTAAGAAGCCTGATTTGAAACAAAGTCAAAGAAAATAGTGAACGGTAGCAGTAATATTGAAATGCGTGATGCTTCTAGTTTATTTTTTAAATAAATTAGTCGACGTAATGTCGCTACTTTATTACACAATACACATATTCACAATTACGCAATACACACTTTATTACAATGATAAAATAATCAAAACAGTAGACAGCTATTAGCGACGTTGCGAAATTTGAGAATACACCATCTTAAGGGCGGGAATAAAATTTAACTATCACTCACCTCAAAACTATCCATCCACGATTCTGAGTAACCCAATGTGATATGCATATCTCTCGTCAGAAGCACATCTCTATTTTTCCGTAAAGCCAACGAATCTGAAGCCTTATTACAGTTCACGTACAAATCCGCTCTATTATCTTTTACGGACACGACGATTTTAGTCCATTTGTTTTTGTAGTCTTCATTGATTAAATAATTTATTGAATTTTCTGGTGAATACAATTCAGTTGACAGAGTAACTCTTGTAACATTCAAGCCGGCGGGTTGCAAACAAAGGCTCATCACCGTACGATCAATTTGCTTTATGGAGAACAGACACAATGACTTGCCGGTGTACGATTTAAAGATGGCAGACACGATGAATGGAGCTGATAAGTTAAGGCCAATGAGTTCTGTTTCACTAGATTCTATGTATATAGGCTCTCCGCTGGGAAACTTGTATGATGTAAGGCCAGGAGTGTAAGAATCGTCCACATCTGAATCGATCAATGCTTGATAATGCATTAGTCTATGTTTTACCTCTGAAAAAAACAGGGTTTATTGGCTTGCTTATATGATTTCTGTGATTAATTACAATACTAAAAATTCTTCTCACTAAGGAAAGTTTATCGGAGACACATTTTCTTTTTTCGTTTTTGAGCGACTTTGGAATTGAAATATAACATGCAACGTTCATGATTATGTTGATTTACCTGGCGGAGTTGTAGATACAAAAAGTTTTGAAGAAGTCGTTGCAGTAGCAGGTATGTAGACAGTTTCTCCAGGAGGTCCTGGTGGTCCAGGTGGTCCGGGTGGACCTATTACACAAAATCCAGGTGATCCTGGCAGCCCATCTGCTCCTGGTATCCCAGGTTCTCCCGTGAGGCCCCTGTCGCCCTTTAACTGTCATAATGTTTTCGTTTAATATACATATAATTATGTGGGATTGTAAGGCAAAATAAACGGGTTAAATACTTTAAACTATTTTATTTTAGCACAAAAAAAGATCAGCGTTACACCGTAAGTTTGTCGTGAATCTAGTTATCGCCATTACTCCTCTTTCTCACTCGCACACATACTTCCCTTTCTTTCATACGCTGCGTTCCGTTTTAACAATTATAGCTGCATTCATACTATAAGATAATTTTATCCCACATAATTATATTTAGGCCTAAAAAAACAGATCTCCTTTAGGATAGCAATTTCAAATATTTCTCAATCCCTTTGTGCCGTTGATCTCTTGACAACAGACTAGCAACATGATCTCTCAATTTGCTTTCTATTTTATTTTAAAACCTAGTTCTATGGTATATGTATATAAAACTCACTTTGGATCTGTCAATCATTGGGGTTCTTCCGCTCTCACCCTTCTGTCCCACAAAGCCTTCAACTCCTGGTGGCCCTGGGGGTCCCTAGATAAAAAATTATAAGTATATTTTGGACTTAAACAAAAATAATCACAGAGAGCTGACAAGAAATAAAACAATAAAAATTATACATTAAATCACCTTTTCACTTATAATATCATTGCATAAAATGATTGTTCTTATCTATAATTATCTTCAGATGGTGACTTCAAAAAAAATAATTTTACTCAAAGTCATGGTAAAATGAAATGAATTCGATATGACTTTGAGCAAAATTATTTTAACAAAAGTGCCTTTTTGTGCGTATTTGAAATAAATATTTCAAATAGGCACAAGAAATGCCCTTTGGACGTCAAAATGAACTGACATGACTGACTGACTGACACTGGCAGTGTTCTTTACTAATCTACTAAATTAGTAGTTTTCAGTAATGTTTTGTTTAGGTGAATAAAATGGAGATCATCTACTGCGACCGAATTTGTGTTAATGTTTATTATTTTTTTTATTATTAAAATCGGTGCTAATTAACAATTTAATATTTCAATATTCCGTTGTAGTATAGTACTCATTAAAGGGCAACTCGACTGATTTAGCTGATCTTTTTGTTGTAGATATAATTATCAGGACACGGTTGGGACAAGGACATCCGAAAAATAGCGAGTAGGTATGTAAATAGGTAGGGTAGGTAGGGAAGGTAGGTAGGTGCAACGTTAATAATTACTTAGTGCTAGTACTCGTCACGTGTGCGAAGCCGGTTGTATAGCAGTCGCCGTAAGAAATAGAAAGAGTGGAAGGACCTCAGCAGGCATAGCAATTATTTCAAAGTTAAAATTCCTTATAAAGTTTCGTCCCGATTCACCCCTTTTATTTTTATTTTTTTCAGGCTGGGAAATCATCCAATGACTTCTCCCGCTCTGGGTGGAGTGGAAGGGAGTGTCAGACTCTTACTGACTAAAACCCATCCATGTTCCTTCCTTAGCACTTTGTGATCCGGGGTAGCGGTAACCCTTTCGGACAATGCCGCTTACCCGGCAGGTCCCGCTTACCCGGCAGTTTGTAGTTTGTTGCTAACAAGGGCACTTAATTGCTAATTATAATATAGTAAACACATTACTGGTGCTTTTTGGCAACTAATTACATTATTTCAATGTAAAATTTCCTTTTAAAGTTTCGTCCCGATTCACCCCGGCTGCATCCCTATTCACCCTGTTTGACTGTTAGCAACAAATTTTCCCGTATTTTTGCATTTCATTTTCAAACAAATTAACGAAGGAAGGTATTTTGAACGAATCTATCTTTTAACAAAACGTAAATAGTTTAATGATGTCAAAGATTTTGATTTATGGCTGGCGCGAGAAAACTAAAACCCCCAAATAAGGTAAAAAAACTTTTTTGTTTGTAATGTTATTTTATGGATTGCCTGGGTAAAAAAAACAATTATGTTCAGTCCACCAACCAAATAATAAAATACATATTAGACCCGTTTTTTTTTGCTTTATTTTTACGACTGAAATAAACGCATTAAAGTTGGAAAGTGAGGTCTCGCTTCGTCACAAGTATGTATAATTACTACATACTCGTGACGTCATGCCACTTTTTAACGTAATCTATGAATTGCGTAAAAAAAGAAAAAACACGTGTTCAATATTTTTCATCTAGTTTACGGACTTAAAAAAGAATTAGTCATAACCCTGTTTTTTGATAGCATCACGTAAAAAGTATATGTATGTTTTTGTTATGCAACTAGATTGTTATTTATTTGTTGATTATAAAAGTTACCTACTACTTAGCTAAGTACATTTTTATTTTTACTTTGCCAGTTTGCAATGGTATTGCGAAGGTTTATTGCTACATAGGTTATCACAATACCATATAGAATACCATATAATATGAAGGCGCTAAAAAATTATTCATTCTCCAAGTGGACAGTAGACAAAATAAGTTTGAGAACTCCTGGTCTACGCTTAAACGTAATTTTTGTCAACTCTTCCATCGACAAACCGTGATCAAGCGCTCTACCGTTATCGTGCTAAGCGTGCCGCAGTAGCACGGAATGGACTGATGTAATAAATTATTCTTTAGTTATTTTTTCTCTCGTGAATTCAAGCAGGATAAACAATTTTTCATTCTTTAGTCTTTTCTCTCTCATTAGATGATGATCAAGACGATTAATGACGACGGGTCTTACCTCGGGGCCGGTAGGACCTGAATCTCCCCTCTCGCCAGGTAGACCATCTCCGCCAGATATGCCTCTTGGTCCAACTTGCCCATCTATGCCGTCTCGACCGGGTTCACCTTTGTCTCCTCTCCAACCCATGTCTCCTTTTTCTCCCTAAAATAGTACACCATTTTATACCGCAAAATATATTTTTTAAGGCATGCTTCAGATAGATTAGTTACCTTAGGGCCTGCTTCTCCTTTATCTCCCTTAATCCCTCTCAGTTTGTCCACTAAATCAGCGTCTGGAATATAGGTCATATGTTTATACTGTTTATTATTTAATACAATTTAATGCATAAGCTTAAAAATACTATTAAACGATTGGTTAATTAACAGGAAGTCTACATTTATGCACCGTGCAATTTTAGTCGTCTTACAACGGCAGCCTAATTCATCTATCCATTGACTACCAATCTATCTTAAAAATATATATATGAACTTTTGAATAATTAAAAAACATACAATATCGTAAACGCATGACGTTCTTTAAAACAGCCTGTAGAGGACTATTGGACGTGGACTGTTTTAGATTGGCTTAAGAAATTTTGTCTCACAGAAAAGGGGGGTGGAATGATCTACCGCTCGATACGTAAACATTATTAACAGGATGTTACTTATTGTAATGCATTATTATTATTTTTCGTTGCACCTATTATCTCAATTAATGGTAACAACTTTTTATCACGCCTAGAGGTTATCTATGTGTGAGGATACATCAAGTGGACCACATTTGTAAGAGGACCAAAATTGCACGGTGTATAAGGTCTGACTATTCATATACGAAATATTTTAAAAGAAACATCAGCTTTATTTTGTAGAGACACTATACATTTTTTTTATATATGTATACTACTTAAAATTACTTGTCACACATAGTAAATGCTATTATAATATTTCGTCATATCCATTACGCTAGCTCTGCGTTCAAAAGGTTAATATGTTGTATTAGTATATGATGATGTTTTAAGGTAAACTTACTTTCAGCGTCTAGGACCGATTTTAAAGATGCTGGTGATCCAGGTCGACCGGGGTTACCGGGCATACCGTCCATGCCAGGCCAACCTAGAACAAGATTTGCCGTTGTTTATTTTACACGTGTCGCGGTTACGTCAGACCAATTTAAAAAGCACATGCGCGGTTTGGAAATAAAACTTTTGCTTAAAACCACGGATCCACCGTAAAGCGTAATATCAATGTAGGGCATCCTTTCACGACCAGCATTTGAAGGTAAGTCAGTCCATGGGCAGCATACAAACACTGACCATAACCACACGAAAAAAAAATTAAGGACATCAATCATGCCTTTTTCAAACAATAAACTAAAACTAAAATCCAGTTTGCCAATTCTACTTAATCATAATATCATCATTCATGAACGAATCATACTCATTCTGTGTTTGTATATTTACCTCTGTCACCCTTTTGTCCTGGGCTTCCATATAATCCAGGAATCCCATTTTCGCCTGGAGGTCCTCTCGCACCACTATCTCCTTTGTCCCCTTTCTCACCCGTTGCACCTTGGTAGCCCTAGAATGTTGAATGTTGAAACAGTCGCACGAATCGATTCATCAGGTTAAGCTACGCTTGCCGGGTTGGTCTGTGGATAAGTGACCATCTTTACATATCGATACTCCTCCGTGCCTTGGAAAGCACGCTAAGCCGTTGGTCCCGGCTGTCCTTCGTGGATCTTTGACAGTCGTTACGGGTAGTCAGAAGCCCGAAAGTCTGACAGCCAGTCTTACCAAGGAGTATCGTATTACCCAGTTACTGACTGGGTTGTGGAGGTCAGATAGGCAGTCAGATAATAAAAAATATCAGACACGTATTTTTAGCTTAATCATATTAATTGCTTGTGAAAATCGGCAGATTACGTTATTCCCGTGACCCTTGAATCTTCAAAAGAAAAAAAATTAACCGCGCTCGCCGAGATGTCCGAGGTGACGTTTTTTTTTTTTTGCAATTTGCGAGTTTCCCATTTCCTAATATTACGCTGAAATCGTTAGATGCTTTCAAATGCAAACTTTTGTGCATGTAATTAACACAGCTTGCCGTATATCTGACGCGCTAGAGTTTTTCTAACGATCAATTTTATTTATTAATCTGATCGGCTGCCTATGACGCACCCTCTATATGAAGGGCTCATGTTCGGGGGGTGTTTGGGGTACTCAACACGGTTTCCCCCATATGTTATACAGCCGCGCTTGAGTAAACCCAAGAATCCCTTCTAGGGCTCACCTACTATCAGGCTCTATTATTCTACAGCTTACTAAAATGTATTCTTTTCACAAATACAGAACATTTTAAATACGTTGTATGATTTATGGTGCAAGCGGGATTAAACATCTAATTTATATCAAGATTCATGTCATCTTAGCATGCACTTTTGATATTATAATGTCAAACAGCCATTATAAAGTAAACAGTAGCGTTGATTCAATTCAATGCAATAGTGAGACAGTATGACAACATGCTCATGTTATTTTTTTGATCAATAAGTAGTTAATGCACAAGTATGATGGTTTTTACCTGATCACCCTTTAGTCCCTTCGAACCAGGAAATCCACTGCGCCCTGGTGTGCCAGTGCTACCTTTTTCGCCTTTCAAGCCTCGTGGTCCGGGTCCCCCAATCACACCCATTTCTCCTTTTAGCCCTGGGTAGCCAGCGTCGCCTTTCTCACCTCGCATACCTGGTGATCCTGACGGCCCCACCGAACCCTTACTTCCTTTTACTCCCGAGGGGCCTCTATCACCTGTCAATCCCTTTGGGCCTCGATGTCCATACGGCCCCCCCCAACCCTTCGCTCCTTTGGGTCCCAAGCTGCCTCTTTCACCTTTCACACCTCTCAAGCCTGGTGGTCCAAGCGGCCCGATTACACCCTTTTCTCCTTTGGGCCCTGGGTAGCCTATTTCACCTTTTTCACCTGTCATGCCTGGTCGTCCTAACGGCCCCATCAAACCCATAGGCCCTTTGGGCCCTGGGTGGCCAGGGTTACCTTTTTCGCCTTGTAAGCCTGGCGGGCCGAACGGCCCTATCATACCCATATCTCCTTTGGGACCTGGGCCACCTGTCTCACCTGGCCAACCTATTCTGCCTGGTGGCCCGACCGGCCCCTTCAAACCCATAGTCCCTTTGGGCCCTGGGTGGCCAGTGTCACCTTTTTCTCCTGGCATGCCTGTTGGTCCGGACAGCCCTGTCATCCCTATATCTCCTTTGGGCCCTGTGTCGCCAGTTTTTCCTTGCAAACCCATCCTACCTTGTGGTCCAACTGTGCCCTTCGAACCCCTATCTCCTTTAGGCCCTGGGTAGCCAATGTCACCTTTTTCACCTGTCATGCCTGGTGGTCCGGACGGCCCTATCATACCCATATCTCCTTTGGGCCCTGGATCGCCAGTTTCACCTTGCCAACCAGCCCTGCCTGGTGGTCCAATTAACCCCCTCAAACCCATATCTCCTTTGGGCCCTGGGTAGCCAATGTCACCTTTTTCACCTTTCATGCCTGGTGGTCCGGACGGCCCTGTCATACCCATATCTCCTTTGGACCCTGGGTCGCCTCGATCCCCTTTATAACCTTGCTTGCCTGGTGGTCCTGATGGCCCTACATCAGAAAAAAAACAAGGTATATTGACTTGCTTTTTGATTTGGGTGGTGCATAGCAACACTGAAAATCCTTCTCACTCCTTACACTTTTAAGTCCCTCAAAAAAACAATTTTAAAATGTCACGCGACGTTCATGATGTTGTTGATTTACCTGGCACATATGTAGTAGTGGGCAGGAAGACAGTTTGTCCAGGAGGTCCTGGTGGTCCAGGTGGTCCGGATGGACCTGCTGCACATATGCCGGCTGCTCCCGGCGCCCCATCTTTTCCTGGCATCCCAGGTTCTCCCGTGAAGCCCTTGTCTCCATTTACGCCCTTTAACTATCATTTGGTTTCATTTAAAATATATTTTGCCAGCTTAATTTAAGTTTAGAAAAGCAATATCCTACTACAAATATAAAATATAAAAAAATGCGTTGCAAGACTTGCATTTTTTACATTTCATGTTTATCTACCGCAAAAAGTTATGAGATTTAATGTTAAATTAAGTCGTATAATTACTACAGTAGTTACTGTTATGCATCGTAATAATTAGGTAAGACACAAACAAATTAACCTATTTCGCTATTAATATCGCATAAGAGGTTGACATTGTCGTGTTCTACTAATGCCACCAATTTAGTTAATTTTAGTCAATCCCAGAAAGTATGACCACTAGTTTTACTATAAGGTAACAGTACTGTGACTTGTACTAGAGTTTAGATAGAAAGTTGCGCCCTGCAAAATACTGGTTCTCAGCTGTATTTGGTTAGACTGAAAGCCAAATCCAACATAGTCGGGGAAAAACTAGACAGACGATGACCATGTTTTCTCTCTGATTATATATTTTTATTTTTTATTTCAATTATGCAAACAATGACCATGACCATGATCTCTCTCTGAATAATTTTGGTTTAGATCATTTGTTATTTATATTGTAAAACTCACTTTAGATACATCAATTTCTGGTGTAGTTCCCCTTTGACCCTTTCGTCCCACAAAGCCGTACTGTCCTTGTTGTCCCCGAGGTCCCTAGACAAAAATTAAAAAAAAACATCTTAAATTAAATTAAATAATATAAGGAAGAGCCGACAGAAAATATCATCAGATATCAGATGTCATAAATAAAATAATTCAATTATTTTCAACATTGTAGCTCCAAAAATAGACTTTAACTTTTTTAGTAGAGTTTTAACGTGTTTTATAAATAATAATATTTATCAATTTGTGACTAGTTGTCAGCAAACAAGTAACGAATTAATTTGACGGTGTTTACGTCAAATGTCAGGTTGATTGGACTGTCAATGTCAACCTAGCGAAGCGTCATTGTCGATGGTAGTGCGGGCGGTCATCTTTGAAACTGCCTTTTGAACGAGACGGCGCGCGCCGCGCACCACGCATTTGACGAATCGCTCAGAATCCTCACCATCACACAATTAAAACACGTCGATTGTGATCTGAAGCCTTTTATTCCTATCTCCGCGCTCACCTACCTACATAATTAGAAGAAGATGAGTACTCGTGAAGGAACTCCAGGCCTTCCTGCCTATTCAAATTAATTAGTGTGTTATGGTTTTGAACAAAAAATATGAAAGGTTCATTCATATTTATTAAATAAAGCACATGAATCAGACTGTGACACGTCACAATTTCCAGATGACAGTTTAGTAGAAACCAACTTAATACGGCAAACATAAAGTTTCTTTTGCATTAATAATAGACGAAAGAAATAAATGCTCTCGAAAGAAACAACGCTCAATCGTAGAGTGTCCCTCTCTATCTGGTAGTAATACACAGCCACTTGTTCTAAGCGTATCGATAGCAAAATTAGTACCTAAATATATATTTTTTTTATTTGCACAAAATTCAGCACCGCGAATATCGTTCGCTGACACAGCCATTAGGTGCATTAGACGGGGCATGCGGTGCAAGATGGGAGGTGAGCCTTGTATGTGGGGAGATGCCGCATACACATCGGAGATCTGAACCGTCAATGAACCCCCACTTATGGAAGTTGTCTTTACTACGGCCTACTTGAAATCTATCAAAAAGCCTTCCATCTGAGCACAAGTTACCGTGGCCTACTTGGAAAACGTTAAACAATGCCACTATAACTGTACTAAATAAGTACTTTTCAGTATTTTTTTAGGCACATTACCTATGAGTCGCAAACTAAACATTCGCACAAACATTATGATTTGCATCTGCATAGTATGAATATTTATTTTTATGATTTAAAACGGTGCTAATTAGGACTACCGAATATCACAATACTCCGTCAGTTTATTGCAAACTAGCTTCTGCCCGCGACTTCGTCCGCGGAAAATTGCGATATACTGTAACTGTTTAGGCAGCGCATGCAAATGATTCTGTTTTCGGAGGTATTTTTTTTCCGACTTGCTAGACTAAAATTGCGATAGGTCGGCTAATATATATGATATAAATATAATTTATAGCCTATAGCACTCAGGAATAATGTAGCTTTCTATCAGTGAAAATTGGATAATTTGTTCCGGAGATTACCCCCTACATACAAACTTACAAATTTTACCTCTTTATAATCTATATATATAAAAGAAAGACGGGTTTGTTCCCTTCGTTATAACTCGAGATCTGCTGGACCAATTTTCATGGTTTTTGTTTCGTTGGATTTGTCTCCACCCTGAATAGCAGAATACATTTTTTTTTTTTTTTTTTCGATCAGCTGCTGATTTCACGTGACCAGAAAGCTTGCCTTTTTTTCGCTATACAACGCGGCAATGCTGCCAGCCTTTTGGGAACTTTTTGATGCCTTTTGATTTTTTTCCCTCCCGTTTTATATACATGTACATAATTATTATTAATATTTTAAGTATTTTTAGGTATGTAAATATTACGCGAATAAAACTACTATGTATTTTTGAGGTAAAAAAAGAATATTAGGTAATACGTACAAGTATTTAAAACTAATAACTAACGAAAATATGGCGTGCAAAATTCCTCCGCATCGCTGTCGACAGGTAATGGGAACATTACCAGTCGACAGCGATGCGGAGGAATGCAAAATTGAAAAATTTCTTCTGTTGATGCCGGGAAAGACTCAAGCAAAGATGGCGAGGCGGACTAGCCGGCTTCTGGAGAGATCGGTCTATACCTATCTGCCAACAGGCGTGAGAAAAAGAAGGAGTGGAGGAAGCCCCCCAGCAGTAGGACAGTATAGACTATAGTAATAATAAATTAATGGTTGTAACGGACACCTAACGCCATCTATGACCCTCGTGTGGATCAACCTGCGCAAGCGCACAATTACAGACGATTATGTAATTGTGCGCTTGGGTGTGCGCTGTGGCTGGATATACATATAAACCCTGCCGGATCAGTTTAAGACACAGATCACTAGCTAGAGGTTCAGAGTTCGGTAGCCACGTAGCCTTCTCTGATCCTAAGTAAGCCTAGTTCCTGCTTCGGTAGCCCAGCAGTCTTCAGGAACTAGTCAGCTAGAGAGGTTTGAAGAGCGATGGCCACGCAGTCTCTTTCAACACCTCACTTAGGGTTGCCACAGATAATAAATCTATTGAAACGTATAGTGCTAAGTTATCAATAAACCATCACACCAACTCAACGGGGCTTTATTTTTACAACCAGCAACCGTACATGGTTAGTTTTATTTTTCTAGTGAATTTAAGAAGGATAAACATTTTTTTATTCGTTTCTTTCTCATTGCATGATGATGAAGACCAATAACGGCGATGGAGCTTACCTGAGGGCCGGCAGAACCCTGTTCTCCCTTGTCACCATTAACACCATCTGCACCTCTTACTCCCCTTCTCCCTGTTCTGCCATTTCTGCCGGGGTCACCTTGGAATCCTTTAATGCTCTCTCCATGTTCTCCCTAAAATAGTGCAAAATTTTATAAAACGAATTATTACTCGTAACACATGCTTCAAGAGGGGCAGTACCTTATCACCCTTTCTGTGTCCCGGTTCGCCTTTGAAGCCTCTCAGTTTATTCACTACATCTGCGTCTGGAAAATAGGTAAAATGTTTACAAACTGTTTATTATTTACCAAAAAAAACCATATAGTCATAATTATACTAATTAAAATTTATTTGGAAGATCGAATGAAGCCAGAGTAATGTATAATTTAATGCATAAGCTTTAAACATTGGGGTATTTGACGGGAAGTCAATATTTATAAAGGGTGCACTTTTCAAAATTGGAATGTTTTTTTTCATGCAAGTGGGAACTCTGAAATTTGACAGCTGTCACCTCTGTTTATTTATCCCTCCGATTATTAAAAATGGAGCGCTTTTCGAAAGAACGACGCGTTATAATTGTGAAAACTCATTACAAAAATGGGGAAAGTTACGCTGAAACCGCTCAGTGCACCTAATGTGTCAATCATTCGAAGAGTGGTCAAAAAATTTGAAGAAACTGGGACAATTATGGATGATAAGAATCCTTTGCGTCAACGTACCGGTCGGTCTCCTGAAAACATGCTGCTGTAAATGAGAGTGTCGCCGAAAACCCGAAAATATCAATTCGACATCGTTCTCAACAATTTCAAATTTCACGAAGAAAAGCATATGCTACAGACCACCAAACTAAACAACTTTTACTATGGGACCAACTCCGAGATCGCAAAAAAATCAGCCGTTCTATACATTTTTGGTCACGTGACTCGTCGAAATGTAGGGAAAAGCTTATATCCTTTTGTATGTATATACCCTTTCGGCTACACCCAGTATTTAACCACTTTATGTAATGATAGATGATATTAGCAAATAAATGAATTTTAATTTGTGAAAGTAGTACGTTTCGTTTGGTATTTTAAAAAACTGATGATAAAATATTAGCATTAGCATTTTATTGTTCGTTACGTTTCGCAGCTATCATTTGAGGCAATTTTTAAGGTTAAGCTTACTTTCAGCATCCACGACTAGTGTTGAAGATGCTGGAAATCCGTCATGACCGAGAAGACCGGGCAAACCGTTGACACCATCATCACCTGGAATGAAGATTGCCGTTGTATATTGGAACGAAGTTCCTTGTCGCGCGTTGCGAAAGGGGGCTAGACGGAATTAAGGGCAGTGATTGAAAATAGAAAAATATATTGCCAATTCTACTTCATTCTAGTTATGAGAAGTAATAATAATAATAATATCCTTGGACATTTCACCCAACGCCATATAGTCCCAAGCTAAGCAATCTAATGCTTGTGTTATGGTAACGAGTTGGCTGATAAACTACTTATATTATATTTTTTTTTTAATGCATACATATTATTGATAGGGAAACATCCAGACCCGAAACAAATAGTTGCAGGTCGTACAAATATTTGTTCCGTGCGGGAATCGAACCCGCGACATTCTGCGCAGCAGTCAATCGCTCAACCACTGCGCCAACCGTGTCGTCAAAGTATAAGTGAACGAGTCCGCTTCGTTCTTTGTCGGGTACTTGCCTCTGTGGCCTTTTGGCCCCGTAAATCCTTGACCGCCTGCTTCACCTGTATACCCACTAGGGCCTATTTCGCCTTCATACCCTTTTTCACCTTGATTCCCATAGAGGCCCTAAAATGTTAAATAATAGTCATTTATGATTAGGAACAATGTCAATTATAACATCAGGCTCTCTTGCACCACAGCTTACTAAATTATGTAATTTTTAAACGATTCACAGAAACAGAAGGCCATTTTAAGTCATAGTCATACATTTTAAGCCTTTTTTTTTGAGGCTGGGAAATCATCTAATGACTTCTACCACTCTGGGTGGAGCGGAAGGGAGTGTGACTCTTACTGACTAAAACCCATCCATGTTCCTTCCGTAGTCCTTTATGTTCCGGGGTAGCGATAACCCTTTCGGACAATCCCGCTTAATACATTTTAAACCTGCGCCTTCAGCTATTAAATACGTCGTGTGATTTGTGGCACAAACGAGCCTTCATATCTAATTTAAATCATAATTCATGTTAGGTACCTTAACTATGAACTTTTGGTTATTGTTATTTGTTTGATCAATACGTAGTTAATATACAAGTGTAATGGTTTTTACCTGATCACCTCCATCTCCCTTGTCACCAGGATATCCGCTGTCCCCTTGGTAGCCAGTTTCACCTTCACTACCTGGATTGCCTATTACTCCGACTGGCCCCGTCATACCTATATCTCCTTTTTGCCCTGGGTAGCCAGTGTCGCCTTTAAGACCTGGACTGCCTTTTATTCCGACTGGCCCCATCATACCCATATCTCCTTTGAGCCCTGGGTAGCCAGATACGCCTTTTTGACCTGGATTGCCTATTATTCCAACTGGCCCAATCATACCCACATCTCCTTTCAGCCCTGGGTAGCCACTGTTGCCTTTCTTACCTGGCAAGCCTTTTCGTCCTTCTAGCCCCGACAAACCAATGTCTCCTGTGGGCCCAAAGTAGCCAGTGTTACCTCTCAAACCTGGCAAACCTGGTCGTCCGATCGGGCCCATCAAACCTATACCTCCTTGAGGCCCCGGGTAGCCAGTGTTGCCTTTCAAACCTGGCAAGCCTGGGCGTCCGAATGGGCCCGACAAACCCATATCTCCTGTGGGACCTGAGTCACCAGCGTTGCCTTTCATACCTGGCAAGCCTGGTGGTCCTTGTGGCCCAGACAAACCCATATCTCCTGTGGGCCCAAAGTAGCCAGTGTCACCTGTCGAACCTGGGTATCCTTGTCGTCCGAGCCGGCCCCACAAACCCATATTTCCTTTAGCCCCTGGAGAGCCAGTATAACCTTTCCCACCTGGCCAGCCTGGTCGTCCTGCTGGCCCCGACACACCCATATATCCTTTAGGTCCTGGTCTCCCAGTTTCACCTTTTATACCTTTCCAGCCCTTTAGTCCGACCAGCCCCATCCATCCCTGATTTCCAATGGGCCCTGAGTAGCCAGTGTCACCTTTCAAACCTGTCAATCCTGGTGATCCTCCTGGCCCTGACACACCCGTATATCCTCTAGGCCCTGGGTAGCCAGTGTCACCTTTTATACCTTTCAAGCCTCGTCGTCCAACCGGCCCCGACAAACCCCTGTTTCCTGTCGGCCCAGGGTAGCCGGGTTCACCTTTATCACCCTGCACGCCTGGCAGTCCAATGGGCCCTATTGGTCCTTCATCACCATTTTGTTCAAGTATAGAAACAGTTAATGTGTTCTCGTCTTTTTCTGAATTTCTTCTACTAATATGAGGGTCCAGCTGTTCAACATAGAAATAGAAAGAAGAGGTTGTCAATCTAAATAGGACGATATGACTTACCTATTGGTTATGTCAGTGTGTCTGTAATACTTTCACAAAAATACTGCAATAAGCGCAATTAATAAACCGCCCAAATCAATATTGTGTGTCGGATTCTGTAGTTGTGATGAACTGATCCCGGGAGAATACTACAAATTGAAGATTTTTTCCTTTACTTGTGACCTCCCTTGTTGTTAAAATTCGTGATTCTTCGTCAACGGAAAGAACCCTATAGCTTTAGATTTATTTGTGATCTCCGGCGCATAAAATGGCCATTTTGTTGTTTTTTTTTTAAACCCAAAGAACTGTATGCCTAGGTTTTTAATAATATTTGTATATTTTTTATAAATTTTTAATAATTTGAAATTGGATATCTACACGCGTTCTTGGAAAACAGATAGACAGACGGACGGACGAACAGTGAAATGTAACTATAAGAGCGGTTATGCACTACACCTGAACCGGATCCAAATTCAAGATCCGAGTTCAATCCGAATTAGCAATGTTCTAAATTTAAGAAAGCAGATTTCGGATCTAGTGCGCAACCCCTCACACAAAACGTACTATAGCTGCTTCGGACCGATATTTATCTGATTCGGATCGGTTGTAGTGCAGGACCGCTCTATGGGTCCCGTTTTTCCTTTTTAGGTTACCTAAAAGCAAAAGAGGTGAATTTTCCGTTTCGTTTCATTTGTTCACGAAGAAGAAGATTTGTTGTTTTAAACTTGTACGTACCTCAGGGCAAACCTCCAATAATGTGTAGTCATCAACATTAGTATGTAAGGTTAACTCGGAAATGGCACCCTGAAATGATAAAAATATCTCAATTAAACGCTTCCGACATACAAAGACAAAGTGAAATCATTTGTTTCAAATAGGAACATGAAAGGCCCTTCTGAATGTAAAAAAAAAATGAATTGTTCTAGTTGCCCCTTCTAAAAGGGTGTATGGAGTATGTATGGAGTAGTTTTGTATGGAGTTGCGCGATGCGCAAGAAACTTCTCCGTTTCTCAATATTTTTGTGTTATAGATTAAAATCAAATATTTTGGTTTAGCAATAACACGTTAATTCATTATACAGCGTGGCGCTACAATGGTGGCATTAATTTAACACAGGGGTTGGACACTAGCCCTACCCGTGTGTTTGCCATTAATCATATAATTATATGTTTATTTCAAACAAACAAACAAAAATCACTTCGCCTACTTTTTACAGTTGATTGATTTAATAGTATTGCTTATTCCTTTAAATTTAAATGATGCGAATGTAATGATTCATGACTCCGGCAAATGACCGCTGCGCGTCTGTATAAGATGCTGTTTTCTAACATATATATAAATCCGAAAATAATAACGTTTAACGGAAATATAATATCTTTAAGAAACGAAATTGTGAAAACGTATATATTATGTGTGTTAAATTAATATCACCTTTGCAGCGCCACGCTAGATACAGACATGATGCTCACATATTTACAAACATTGTAAAAGCAGACGAGTTTTCAAAAACTTATATTCGGTCATGCAGTTTTTCAGACTGTGGAGTGTAATATTTCAATATTTTGAACTAATAAATAGTTGGCAGCATTTATTCAAATTCAAATTCAAATTCAAAATTTTTATTTCAGATCAAAGGGATCCATATAGTGTTAGTATGAGCTTAGCCTATGTTAGTACACTCATAAAACATAACTTAAATATACTAATTGGCTACATGAACATGTGCACGCACATGTCTGCCAGCCCAGAGCCTGTCAAAAGGTCCATCAACCTTGTCCGCCAGTGTAGCTAAAATACTGTTCGGGCTGCCCCTGAATCGCCGTAACATCGAAGCACTCCTTTTGCGCATGATGGCATGAAAGTCATCTACTCGCGCTTCCGCAAACATGCCCAATGCACTGCAAAACCGAGGCAGCCCCAGCAGTATCCTCAGTGCATTATTATACTGCACGCGCAGAGCGTTGTAAGCCTTTTGCGTATACCTAACCCACAAGCTGCACGAGTAAAATGACTGGCAGTAGGCTCTGAAGAGCGTCAGTTTTACCTCATCAGTGCACCGCGCAAACCTGCGGGCAAGCATATTGCATCGGGCTGCCAACGCTCTGCGCTCCCTGTCTATGTCCTGGTCGTCCGTGAGAGAATCCGTGACTACACGACCGAGGTATTTAAAATGATTAACTACTTTTAATGGTGATCATTTATGCCTAATGCTTCCGACATACCCAAATACTTGTAGATAGGTTTTGGTTTTGGAAGGATCAAAGGTGTATAGACTCTGAGAGTTAGGTTCTTACGGATACTGTAATTCCTACTCGCTTTACATGCATGACTGCACATTTGTCTTTTACAAATTCTATCCTAATGGCGCTACTGAATGTGTCTGTTTCAGAAGCTCTATCAGTCTAAAATTGTTAAGGGCAAAAACTTACAAGTCATCCATGTAAAGGAGATTAGATATCACTTGTCCAACCTGAATCCTCTAGCAGTGTGCTTACAGGATTAGAAGAAAATAAAAATGTGTATTCTGCACAAACAAAACGCACATTTCTAAAAAATAAACTTTGTACCTAACTAAATACACCAGTGCAAAGCAATTAAAAAACCGCTTGTTCAGACCTATTAAAACTATTGACGATCAGTATCTCGGCCATAGACAATGGATGGACCACAGACAAAACACTGACACTTCTTGTCTATGAACATGAACCATTCAAGGCTAGGCAGAACCATAGCGGACTGGGTCTCATACGCCCAGAAATATTCCCCGCTCCTCATCGGTTCAGCGATCTTCCAAATTTATCCTATCCTGAATATAAATAGGTAGACCGTCCTCAAGAAGGTACTGTAGAGCCGGAGTGAAACCTTATGTTGAACATGGCTGGTAATAATCTGACAGCATTCGAACCTTTAAATTACGTTTAGAATAGTCGATAGGTTTTTGTACAAGTGACAGGAAGTCTGTCTTTAGCCGCGGGTCTTGACAGATATATTCGGTGCGTTATAATATACAATTAATGATTCACGGCAAAGAGTAATATAATAAGACTGATCGGTCTGTGTGTTTGCTTTCATAGACACACAGAACACACGCCCCACTACTGAGCCCCCTTTGTGGAAGGTCCCTCAACCTAGAGTTACGTCTATTTTGTATAACTCCAGCACTCTAACTAACCATATAATTATGTGGCAGCGATTCATAGACCTCATAACGTATCCAACATGTCGACAAATTAATTTCAATAAAAGTTCATAAAATAAAAAAACAACAACCGTTTTCCAAAAAAACACTAGAAAGTGAAAATAATTTTAATTGCCGTAGTCTTTGGTTTTGTATTTTCTTTTTTTATGCCACCGACTTCTAAGTCGGTTGTTTTTTTAGTAAATAGTTTTTTAATTATGGTACTACCTACATACAGACCCCACTCCAATTCATATCCATTACTAAACTCGCTGCGTAAACAACAGTGACCGGAAGTACTACTACCTACTAAAACATCGTCAAGATAAAAGGAGTGGATTAAATACGCATTATCGAAGCTAACTCAAAAACTATTCAAGTGAAGTTAATAAAATTTATATGCGACCTCTTCGAAAGCATACTCTATCAAACAAAAAAAAAACGTTTTCAAAATCGGTTCACTATTGACGGAAACATCGCTAAACATAGAACCTTTTCTTTTTTTCGAAGTCGGTCAAAAAATTTAAAATCTACACAGTTTTTATTATGTTGCTCCTGTATTGTTTTGTTATTTTTTGTGCTATGGACTGTATGTTTTTGTCTGAATTAAACGTTAATTTATTTTATTAATTTATTTTATTTATTATTTCTAAATCACATTCGACGTGTGTGATTTAGAAATAATAATGTATTATTTATTTATTTTATTTTAACAAAAAAAGGAACAGAGGCCAGCACATCAAGTTACCACAATCTGTCAAATTTCTTTGATAGCATTTCAACTTTATTGCAAAGACATAAGGTTCATTTTTAATTGAGAAAAAATGACAGTTAGGGATAGCTTGATGTGCTGGCGTCTGTACATTTTAAGTTTTATAACATAAATTATGTCCAACAAAACTATACACATAGTTTGTCTGTTGGATCAAGGTGGGTGGGAGTTATCAAGTATACAGTTAAATGTTTGACTAGCTGATAAGAAATGTGCCTTCTTAATTATTAATTTTATAGAACATTTTATATATTTTATCAGTGGGTTATCAAATGAGTGACAAGGAACTATTGAGGTATCGGAAAAAAAAGGGCCGAGTTAAATTTTTTGCCCTTGGGTATACATTTATATTAAAATCATAGCGAAGTCTATGATCATTATATATTTTTGTAAAAGGAATTCTTACGAGGTCTGTGCACGCTTCCAATGCCAAAAAATTTGCCTGTTTGTCTAAAATTGGCTATTTGACACGGTCAAAAATAAACTCTATAATCACATAAAAAAGGCCGCGCTCGTCTTAAAAACCATCACCGTGCAGAATTTAAATATTATGCGAGGATATAATTGTAAAATTTGATTTAATGTTAATAAATATTACATTTGGTTTCAGAAATCTGTGGCGTCACTTTTTAATATTTCATACAAACCACGTACAAATGCCGCGTTTTGACAGTTCATAAAAAGTAATGTTATTGACTACCCAATTAAATGAAATAGTTTATTCTGTAAAACTGATGTATATATTATATATGAATTAAGTTGAATGGTTTTATCACAAAGCTTAGCAGAGCGTGCAGCTCTATCCCAAGCTTTTGGTCTTCTAAGATGTCAGAAATTTTATATTACCCTATTTGCAGAATTTGGTTTAAAAGTATCTTTTCATTCTCTTGCCAGTTTCGAATGTAAATGGGAAGTTTGTTGCAAAAGCATAAACATTGATATCCATAAACAAGTTGTCTACTCTGTTAAAACTAGTGTGTACAGCAAGGTTGGGTACATTCACCGGATTAAAAAAAAAGTATAATATATATTTTCATAAAATTCGACATTTATGTTTGTCTTCAAATATATGTTGTGAGGGGATAAAAAATGAGAGCAGTTTCATATGCAATTGATACAATATTTTCCAATTTATAAATGGTAAGGTAAGTAAATTATCTAAATTAAAAACAAGAAGTAACCTAGTAATGAACCCTGCGGAATCCCTATAGTGACCACAAATCCTGAAAATCCCTTGCCATTAAAATCAACCCTCTTAACGTATTTTTTAAAATAAGAAGTCGAAAGCTAGGATAATCATCAAATGACCGCTCCCGTTCCAGGTGGAGTGGAAGGGAGTGTCAGACGCTTAATGACTAAAACCCATGCATGTGCCTTCCTTAGCCCTTTATGTTCCGGGGTAGAGGTAACTATTTCGTCCAATATATAAAATAAATTTCCACCGTCACTTACCTCAAAATTATACCCTTCAGCTGTTGCGATAGCCAGTTTTATATACGACATATAATCGGTTAGCAATAAATTTCTTTTTTTTGTCAAAGTCACTGTTTCTGATTGCCTAATACAGTTCACGTACAAACTTGCTGTATCGTCTTTTACATACAAGACGATTTTAATCCATTGGTCTTTGAAGTCTTCATTGAAGAAAAAGGACATTGAATCTGGCGAATACAAATCAGTATTCACGGTGACTCTTGTAGTATCGAATTGAGCAGGTTCTATACAAAGACTCAAAACTGTATCGGCGAATTGTTTTATTTCGAACAGACATGATGATTTGCCATTATAGGATTTAAAAATGGCGGTCACCATGAATGGAGTTGTTAAGTTTAAGCCCACAAGACTTGTATCAAGGAGATCTACGAGTACAAAGTCTTTGTGGGTAAACTTGTATGAATAAAGATCAGGGGGGTAGGAATCAGCTATAACTTCTGGTGCCGGTGGTAAAAGTAGTGTATGTCTTTCACCTGAAAATGAAAAAGGTGAATTTGTAGAAAACCTACTTACTACGTTTCTGAACTTGGTCATTGTTTTTGCCTGCCACAATAGCTTAAGGTAGAGCTACTTGTTTGTTAAAATAACTAATCGAATTTTAGCCAGAAAGTGTCCTTCAGGTATTTGAAAAAAAATGGGTAGGTGCAAATGTTAATATTATTAAAGATTTTACATCAAAAAGAAACTCTTCAACACCACATTGCGGTAATAAATATTAAACCAACTAATCCGTAAAATTATAATTGTTACACAAAACTAAACTTACTGAATGCATTTGTAGTCGCAACATATGCAGTTATAAAAATATATCTGGAACAAAAAACACATTTTGAAAACTATCTGCTCTGCCCTTATGGTAACAGCAACATAAAACCTGGCACTGACCTACAGATAGCAAAACACGCAAAAAAAGGCAACAGGCCAAGTGCGAGTCGGACTAAAATTAAATACCCATTTTAGCGGGAAACAAGAACCAACAATTTTACAACTTGTGATCCTACTTAAAGCAACCCACTCCAAATTTTGATAAAACAGGCATAATTAGGAGTTGATTGCATGCATCCATAAATAGGTAATGAACACCAAATTTTTTTCAGATAAAAATCTATTCAAATTTTGGTGATCATTATCAATTAGACTTAAATAATTACATGTAAATACGTCCTACTTATGGGTGGTTTAAAAAAAGAAACACGACGTGAATGGTGGGGTCTTTCAGATCTTTTAACCCAAGACCCAAGCTCGCTTCGCTCGCTCTTGCATCCTGAATTCTCCTAGTACAGTAAAATTGCATTTTGTACCGATCCCTTCGTGGTGTCTGACCTAACCTAACCTACTTTTATGGTAGTTATTTTCTGACGGCTAAACTAATCTTAATTTTGGTTATGGTTTGTTGATTGGTATATATTTTAGGTAAAAGTCTGAAGTGTAGAGTGGTCACAAAGTTATTTTTGGTGAAAATTATTTTTATCTCCTTACAAAAACAAACAATTGTTTTTTACCTTAATTATTCATTGCCGTCATTTTGTACTTCCGTAACTTTTATTAATATTGAACGAGTTCTATTTATAACTAAACAATAGCACTTGCCGCGAATTCGTTCGTGTTGATTTCGGACTTTTCCCTCCGACCCGCCTCTGACGCACGAAGCATTAGGTTTCTTTTAAAGGGGCGTTTTAAATAATGTATTTGATTAAAATGTTTACTTTTTACTTCGATGAATACCTATTTGTGCCAAGTTTCACGCTTCGTTTTAAACTAAATCAACTGCCTTGCATTTTTCCAACATTGTTGGGGTCAGTTTCCAGTCTTACCGGATTCAGATGATTACCAGTATTTTACATGGAGTTACTGCCTAACTGACCTCTATAACCCAGATACTGGTACCGTAAGAATATGATGACCAACCGATGAGACCAGTTGTCTGTCACTGTTTTTTGGTTTTCTGACGAACCGAATACAGGAAAGGCAACTGGGACCAACGCTATTACTAGTTTTGTTCAACTTTGACAATATCGACGATAACGTAACTTGTATGAAAAGAAAATCGGAAAAAGAATCTAACATAGGGTCAGTTAAAATATAATTCGAATGAAATTCACTTATAATGTATTCAATTTAAGTGTTTTTGGCAAGCAAAGCCAAATCCATAAAAAAAACTTCGTTTCTTTTGACCTAAGTATTTCCTAAACTATAATTTATTGCATAACAATTACCAAACAAAAGGTATTTTGGAAAGCCCTAACGAGGGGTTTCTATAAATTATTTTAAACCGCTGTAACAGCCTACTCTATATAACGATTGAAACAATAAAATAAAATAAAAACTCACAATAGCTTCATGTTGAAGTTTAAAATTAAAATATTGAATTCTTCATCACTTCTACACGCTGGCGGCGTAAAGGCGACTGGCCTATCGCTAGCGCCTCAATAAATTAATGAATAGTAACAGATATTATTAGGGTTCCGAACATAAGAGGTAAAATAGAATAAAGATAAAAAATAACTTTATTCTATTGTCCATCACGTTAAAGTTTGAATTTTGGTTCTAAGTTATTATGTGCCCACAGATCGACACACAAATAGTATTTATTTAGGAGTTAGTTCGATTCTAACAGAAAAGAGTTCTCACTAGCGTTTTTATGCTAGTAATAGTTATTTGTTATGCAAGACTGGAAAGTTGATTTTTGGCGCGAGTACTTTTATTGAAACCTGAATATGCAAAGGATTCTAGGGTACGAGACGCAGAAAAGCTTTGCTGCCGAGCGCAACACACAATTTTTCACCTCACTACAGCGAGGAAACTGCTAGGTGCAAGAAAACAGGTGTTATATGTTGAGTTTTATTTTGTTCGAGCGTCTCAGATACATTGACTCATGTGAAGAAAATAACAGATACTTGGCAATGTATCTTATGAGTTACATAGAATATCTCCAAAATTAAATACCCTGTATTTTGTTCTTTATCCTACTTGTCCTCTATGGAGAATGAAAGAAAAAAACTAATTTAATACAAATAACTAACTAATTTAATTTAATACATATTTATTTTTGCCAAGCAAAGGATTAAATAACATATTATATTAGTATTTATTTTATTTAAAAAATTAAACTTAAATTACCACACAATTGGATATTTGACAGGGTAGTATTTTTATGGCATATTTAAATGTCACAGACACGTCACAGATTTTTTTAATCAAATGGAATACTTATTAACATTAATTCCAATTTTACAATAATATCCTCGCAAAATATTTAATTTCTGTACTGTGATGGAAGTTTTTAAGGTGAGCGGTATTATTTAATACTTTATTTTAGACCGTGTCTTGCATTTGCAGTGGACTGGCAGTATAGAAAATTATTAAATAGAAAGGTTCGAATTTTAAAAACTCTTTCCACGCTAGAGAGCAAAAAGCGATTTTGGGCTCAGATTTCGAATGACAAACAGACTCTTTCCGAGCCTGTGAGGTGAAAAAACTATTTTATAGCATATCATGCTGTGTGGAAACAAATGAAAGAGCTTTCTTCAAGGAATATAATAATAAGCTCAAAATTACCAAAAAAAGGTTTGCCCTCTTGTATCTACTAAATAATAATTGATTGTGATATTGAGGCACATCATGTAATCATACAGAAAAATTAACGCTGTTGACGCCAATATTAACGGCAAGCAAAAGAACTAAAAAATAAAACTCAAGCCTTCGAACACCTATTGACTTACTTATTTTAGTATGTATTTCTATTGAATAAAATAAAAATATCATAATAACACCGATTTTTTTTCCTTTGAGACTATGTAATTTTGATGTACAGCTTAGGAACTAGCGATGATATTATATATATTAATTATTCGCGACACAGTTATTGACTGTGTTACAATTCATTAGGAGGCGTACAAGCGAGACTATCCGAAAGACTCATCGTTGCCCCGGAACACATCCTTGACTCTTACTGGCTAAAACCCATCCATGTCCGTTACATGGGTGTGTTTTAGTCAGTAAGAGTCTGACACTTCCTTCCGCTCCACCCGCAGCGGTAGTTTATTTTGAAGACTTTCCATCCTTTAAAAAAAATGCCAGTGACCGTTCAGAATTCTCAGTCTTGGTAAATGTAGTTCCATTCAGAACCACCAATATTATGCGAGGCCAACTCGCTCTTGGCCGGTACTTTATTTATTCTATTGAGACCTTGACTAGTTAAGGTTATCATTCATTTAACTCTTCATTATAAAACGTAGTTTTATGTATTTTAGGGCAGCGCAAAATTAAAGCCATATTCGCATAGTGACGGGCTTACATGTTCAGTCACGAGTACTAAGCTTGCCTAGCAGTGATAGCCTAGTGGAGTGACCGTCTGACTGCCAAGTTATAGGTCTCGAGTTCGAACCCAAGGCACGCACCTCTGATATTACAGATTTATACGCGTATTGTATAAAATAAATATTGTATTGCCCAGTTACAGCCCTCCACAACCCTGTAACTTACGGGGTTGTGGAAGTCAGAGAGGCAGTCGCTCCATGTAAAATACTGGTATTCAGCTGCATCCGGTTAGACTGGAAGCCGACCGCAACATAGTTGGGAAAAGGCTTGGCAGATTATGATGATATGCGTATTGTAAAAAAATGAATAGAATTATCACTTGCTTAAAAATCTGTGAAGGAAAACATCGTGAGGAAACCGAGAGAGAGATAGTTCTCAACAGCATCTGAAGCTAAGTCAGAGGCACATGGGCAGCATAAAAAACTCTGACACCAGGTTAGTCACTCACTAACCAAGCGAAAAGAAGAGCACGAGCACTAATATGTATACATCTAGCAATATTCAGAAGCGATTTACTGGTAAAATAACTATTTCAACTTTGAGACACGACATGTTTGGTAAACCTATGGATTGGAAAATGCAAGGTGTGTATGAACATACAATTTCATTTAATAACAAAAGAGAAAATCGCTTTTGAAATGAGCTAACTTCATACATATTTTTGCGCATAAGGTGAAATAATCGGGCAGCCCGCAAATTTCCATCTTATTTTGATGCCAAATTGATCAAGTCTTCATAAGTTCAACAACCTTTGACTCCTAAGTCAAAAGTTTTCTCGGTTTGCACAGAGCCTAAGTCCTGAGCGCTAAAGTACACACAGAGTACTGATGTGCTGGCCTCTGTACTTATGCTAATATTTGACAGTTTAGGATAGCTAGATGTGCTGACTGTACATTCCAACGCTTACTTTTATTGCATAATTCTGTAACAAGGGTATCTTCATCTGCCATACACATTGTTCTCTATCAAGTTGTTCAGATAGCCCTTGTCATAAAGATGCAATTAGAACAACAGATAGAAACAATTGGCTTAATTAAGATGTCTACGAAATTATGACGTTTATTGGCAATATTTTAAACTACACAGCTACTCAGTCACATATATTCGTCTTTGTAAAACAGCTCTTTAGATTAAGATTAGCATAAATATCTAGAACGCTTGTAAAAGTTCAATTTTAAAAGTGATGTATTGAAAACTATTTCTGATATTAGAACTTAATTATTTATGCGGCCTCGTTGATCTAGGTCCTCGGTTCGATTACAGGGTGTTATTGGGTTTTTCATCCCAACTTCCTCACTAGCAGCCCGGAGTCTGGATTAATACCTGGTCTTTTGCAATAGTCTGGTTAAATCGAACTAAAATATAAAGGGCAAAATGCGGGTGTAATAAAGGGATATCTCAGCCTATCCTTTCAAGTGATACGGGCGTGATTATGTATGTATACTAAACTGTTGGTCGATTCTGTAAAAATCTCACGGTGAAAACTTGTGTGAAGTGTGGATTGACACTATTGACAGTCAAAGTCAAAGTCAAAGTCAAATCTTTTATTTCAAATAGGCGCAAGTAAGGCACTTTTGAACGTCAAAATGAACAAGAAATAGAATTGATTCTAGTCGCCCCTTCCAAAAGGTAGTTTCGTGTGGAGAAGAATGGGCAAGAAACTCCACCGTTACTCTTTTAAAATGTTTTACAATGTTTTGTATACATGAATTATAACATTATATGTGAAGACGATGCACCCAGAAAAAAAACACTACACCACAAAAGGTGAAAAGAAAAACACATATAGTAATGGTAGGTAAACTTAAGTATGTCAAAAGTACATGGTGCTCACATATTCACAAACATTCTAAAAGTTAATAATAATAAATCAATCAATGTGTGAGAAGTTATTTCAACATGTTAAAATAGTATTTTATAAATAACTAGCACTTTGCCCGCGGCTTCGCTCCCGTGGTCTTTCCCGTGGGACCCGTTATTTTTCCCGGGATAAAAAGTAGCCTATGTTACTCCTAGAAAACTAAGCTTTCCAACGGTGAAAGAATTTTTAAAATCGGTCCAGTAGTTTTTGAGCCTATTCATTACAACCAAACAAACAAACAAACAAAGTTTTCCTCTTTATAATATTAGTATAGATAAATTATTACCTAATTTACTTAGCAACCAGTTTGATTTTGTCTAGACAGGTCAATACACCAACGTTATCACGGTGGGATTTTTACAGAATATCAATACAGTTGCCGGTCGATTCTGTTAAAAATCTCTCAGGTGAAGTGAACTGTCATTCCACCTGATGCTAGGTATTGGCACTATTGACAGCCCACTTTTAACTCACTTCACCGGCGGTATCACGGTGAGATTTTTACAGAATAGCTCTACTGGCATTTAGCTGTATCCGGTTAGACTGGAAGCCAACCTCAACATAGTTGTGACAAGGCTAGGCAGATTGATTGATTTGATGTTTGTATTACATTTGTTCATGGCCAAAAAAAACTGCTTTATAACATGCTTCTATATATACTTAAGTATGTTGGTACCGGATTTTCTTATCGCTATCAATACAGGCGACCCTTGTATAATTAGGTATAATATTGTTATGTACGCGATTATAACGACTTCCTACCGCCGGTTATTTTTTTTTATCATCTTTTTTTTTTAAGTAAGATAGAATAAAATATAGATAAATACAGTACGATAAAATATAGATTTTATAATACAGGTCGGGAGGGATAAGGGGGCAAACCACCTATCTCCGGTCTACCGCTTTTATTTAGATCACAAACCACCCTATAATAAGAAATAAAAATGAAAATTTCCCATAAAAAGCAAATATAACTATGTCATTTTTATTCATGGCCATTTAAAAACTGAATTCAGAGACTATTTTTCGATCTATGTGACCCAACAAACGTGCATCCACGCGCCTAAATGTATCCTCAATTTAAAAAACACGCTGTATCAATTACAAACTCCTCTTTTTTAGTAATACCCCCCCCCCCGCCCCCTCCTTGTCACGTAACAGTAACAGACGGTACTTATTTCATTAATCCTCCAGTCCGCGGTCGCTAACTAGTCGAAGGTAGAGAAAACTTTCCGAAGTTAGTTTTTTGTTAGTTAATTAGTGCTAAAGAGAACCAACGAGGGGCGCTAGTTACGGGAACTTGGTCTGTTCTTGTGTTGGGATGTTGCGGGAATGTTGATTGCTTGTTTTTTTTATAAACACTAGTTTTTAAGGATTAAAATGGTAGGTCAGCAATATCATCATTCTCCTGCCATTATCCCAATTTATTTCGGGTCGGAACATGTTTTTTTCTTCCATACTTCTCTATTAGTCGTCATCTCGGTAGTCACTCATTTTCTAGCCATTCATCTTTCACACAATCCATCTATCATTTCGTTGGTCTCCATCTACTTGTATAGCCATCCACATTCATACTCACAACTTTCCTGACAACATTTTCCTCATTCCTCCGCATAACATGCCCATACCATGACAACCGATTCCCACACAACTTTTCAGGCACCGGTGTCACTTTCAGACTTCCTCTTATATACTCATTACATATTAACACCACACATCCCTCATAGCATTCTCATCTCAGCTGCATGCAATTGTCTTTCATTCATTCCTTTTGTGGCCCAACACCCTGATCCATACAGGACGGCAGGTCATGCCATGCTTTTATAATTTTTCCCCTTAAGTTTAAGGGGAATGCGGGAGTCACAAATCAGCAATAAAAGACTATTAAAAATTGACTACAATATTAAAAACTTATATAGGTACTTAAACAGATAATAAATTCAGATAATACAAACTTCTGTTGCTGACCTTACCTAATGTAGCAACGAAATACATTAAAACGATAATTGTTTGTTTGAAGAAATCTGACCCAAAATGGCTGTCAAATGATCATACTGTTATCTATGACCAATTTATTTAGCTGTAAGTCTTCCAAAGTCTTTAAATAAAATGAAATAAAAAGTTTAAATTGACTTAATCACATTAATGCCATCTTAATAGTGGACAGAAGCTTTTCTGGAGTAACTCGTCGCAGTTTTGTTTAAACCTTCGACGATTTTGTAAGATAGTACCTAAAGTACATATGTACTTTAGCCCAGTTGACCGATTTTTGCTAGGAGAAAACCAAATGAGTTTGGGTCTAGGAAATGCTAAAATTAACAAATATCTGCAGCTGAAAGTAATGATGTATTGCGCTAATTGCACGGATTGCAATTGCAACGGAAAAAAAGGGTTTTGTTTCATCGTTTCTAACTTTTATTACGAAAAATCAAAATTATGATTACTAAAAAATATCAAAGAGGTTTTTTGTCAAAGTACAAGTTTTCAGCAGCAGTTCCACGCTATGATGATCAAACTTTCATAAAGTTCACTACGCAAACAGTCTAATAACGTTCGTCAGAGTCCAAAGTTACGTTTTAACGTTGCAAATTATTAAACAAGAAGTCAAAAGTGGTACTACAACCCGATGAAATTGGAATACCACTATGATATACCTTGATGGAAAGCTTAATTTTTATTAAACTATTCACTTTTTGGGCTACCATTTCATAAAAAAGTTAAAAAAAATTGCACATTAATAAACGCACATTGCGCAATTGCACTATTTATTCGTTTCCATGCAATTTGAAATGTACCGGAAGTAATATTTTATAAAGGTTTTTTGTTATTATTAGATATGTACTAGCTGCAATTCCATGCAAATAAAACAAAACAGTTTGTGTAAGATAAAAACGTGCCGAAAAATCACCAAATGCATATATATCAGAATGTCGTTGATTTTTTAAAGAAACTAAAACGGAGTTAAATTACCTAATCATTTGCGACGTTTGGACGATTCAGATTATCGTTTCAAAAGTTCTTTCTAGCCCCTCAAATGTTTACCTTTGTACTTTTCATCAATGCGATTAAAGAAAACTTCAATCTAATTTTTATTTAAGTAAATGGTTTTCAAAGAATATCCGAAATTAATCTTGAATAAATGTTGAGACGCCCCTATGTATATTTGTTCTGAAGATTAAAAAGACGTTTCAGATAAATGGTACAGACGCTAGCACATCAAGCTATCCCAAACTATCAAACATTCCCAATTGAACATGAATCTTATACTTTTGTAATAAAGTTAAAAATCTATCAAAGAAGTTTTTCAGATTAGAGAGCTTGATGTGCTGGCTTGTGTACAGTACATTAGTTCGTTTACTCAGAGTGTAATGAAAATCTATTCAAATACTTAACAAAAATTAAATCTTGCTCGTAGAAAAGCGCATCACTACGACTCTTGTTTTAGAATGTTCGTATTAGTCCGATTGAAGTTATAATAATAATAGAAAATTGGAAAGAAGTCGTGGAAAATTTTCGAATTTGGGCAAAATTGGACGTCTTTCTTCCAAGGGATTCTTTAATTTGCACTGGACAACGGTTTTCGGGTCAGGTAGTAAATAGATTTTCCCTGAAAAAGCTTCCAATTGGTGGGCACTTAATTAGTGCTTGCGTCTCTTCAATTTCTAATCTCTTAAAATCTCTTTTAAAAAAAAAGCGCCTTTAATCTTTAAGCTTCTTTCTAAGTAAGCTTTTGCAGCAAGGTGAATCTTTTTTCATAGACAATTATTGGTGTATAAAATTTTAATTGAAAATAAATCCACGAAGTTATTTTCATTTGTTTATAGCTCTCAATAGCTGAAATATTAAACTGCATTTTAAATAAATCTTCTTAGAAATCCCAATCCTAAGACGGTTTATAAAACGACGCCGTTATTTTTTTCTCGGATGAATTAAAAACAATGTCAATTTTAATAATTTTCTTGTTTCATTTTGGAAAATAAAACTAAGAAAAATTCTAGATTGACTACAACTTTAAAAATATGGAAAGTTCTGAAGATACTAACAACTTTTGGCGATCTCATCTCCTGTATCCACTCTTGAGAATAAATACCGTCCATTTAGTTTTAAAAACTTAGTGACGTCAATGCAGACCATAAAATAAACAATGCAAAATAACAATAAAATTAAGAATCAAATGCATTTAAACAACTTTATTAAAAGTCGACAGCGCATGTCTTAATACGAAAACGTTTCTTTTATTCAGACCAGGACGTCGTTTAAACTAAACAGTTCATGAAAGAATCATTATTACATAGTATAAAAGAAAGTCGCTATTTCTGTCTGTTTGTTTGTCTGTATGCTTAAATCTTTAAAACTACGCAACGGATTTTGATGCGGTTTTTTTTAATAGATAGAGTGATTCAAGAGGAAGGTTTGTATGTATAATTTGTCGACATATTTTGCGGGCGAAGCCGCGGGCGGAAGCTAGTAATTATATAAATGCATCACATGCTGATTCCATTTCGTTTGAAGATAAGAGAACTTAGCACAGCAACACATCTGCCAAAAAATACGCAACAGAAAGATCAGCCTACGCTTTTTTTAATTATCCACCATCACCAGGCTGAAATATCATCATTATCCCTTTGTAATTCCCTAATTTATTTGGGGTCGGCGCAACATGTCTTTTTCTTCCATACTTCTCTATTAGCCGTCATTTCGGTAGTCACTCCACTTCTAGCCATAATTATCATCTTTCACACAATCCGTCCAGGCTGAAATAACGTGTAATTTTTGTAGCAACGATAATCACGCGGAATTTTCGGCAGGCGCTGTGTCGCTTTAAAAGCAGTGCTCAAAGTGCATGTCTATATTCATCATCAGCCTATAGAGGTCCACTGCTGGGCATAGGCCCCTACAGTTGCACGCCCTTCAGTTCGATTCTCGGTAACTGTCATCCACCTGCTACCAACTCTGCGAAGATCGTCGGTCCACCTAGATTGAGGGTGGCCTAAAATCCACACATATATATTTACATTGAATTAATGTAGATGTAAGGTACCTATTACATCTACATTAATTCAATGTAAATGTATATGTGCGGATTTTAGAAAAGCTAATTGTCACACCAAACAAAAACCCTTTACCGCATCAAACCAGAAAATTATTCTTTTGTCAAAATTAGGTGTCGCCTACTTATTAATTTGTAATGTCAACGACCTCTGAATTAAGTCATTCATAATAATGTTTTCAGAAAATAGAGATAGATGAGTTTCAGTTGTTTGCGAATTTTACAAGATATAATTAATCAATAATTTAATTAATCATTACGTTTGGTAACGAATTGCAACACTGATTTTGTACGCCCTTGTTTTATTCCAACCTATTTATTTATAAAACTGTTAAAAACAGGAAAAAGTAGGTATACACTTTCAATATCATTTTAATGTATCCATGACAATTCCTATATCAGGTATACAATTTATAATTGTCATAGATACTTAATTCTTTTTTAATTTTTAAGTATCCATGACATTGGATGTGTAAACTTTTTACTGATTTTGTTTCGTCTAAATTACTGTGAAACCAATGTATACCCATTTTTGACACAGTTTGATGGTTAGGTAGTTTAGACAAAAATATCGTAAACATATTTTTTGAATAGTAGAAGTTAAGATATTTTAGAAAATGTGACAATGTATATATATTTTTGCTCGTGACTGTACACTAACCAATAATTTCCATATACACCCAAACATTCCTCTTGAATCTCTCTATCTATTAAAAAAAACTGCATCACAATCCGTTGTGTAGTTTTAAAGATCTAAGCATACATAAGGACAGACGCGGGTAGCGACTTTGCTTTATAATTATGTAGTGATTTAGAAAAATCTACCCTTTTTTTTCAAAATACTTGAACAGAGCAATAACAAATGCAGCAGTGGGAATCACAGCAAAGCAAACTGCAAACCACATCGATAGTACTAAGTCCGGTGATACTAATCCTCTAATTACACAATATAAACCGAGCCAGGATAAGTTTAATCCCGCCTTTGTTCCAAGTGAGAGTTTCCCAAAGGAGTTTCCGGATGCACGTGTATGTGGTCAGTTTCTTCAACTTCTAGTTACCGAGTTTAGAACTTCGTGTAAAGGACAAACCGACGGGGAATTTATTTCGTCTGTTTTGCTAAAGAAGGTTTTGCTTTGCGGTTTTTACGTGTTCTTGTTTTGCGTAGTTTGTCATTTGTTTTCTGTTTAAGGAAAGAGTGAAAGTCGGTGACAGAATAATAATACAGCACAGTTAAAAATTATTTAATTTTTGAATTGTTTTTGATTACTTTTTAAAAATCTTTAATTACGAACCCTTTTTGTTTCGTTTTGCATCGTTCTCACATGTAAAATTTCAACATGAATGATGTAACCCATATTTTGTAGCCATATTTTGATTTAAAAGAGTGTCCATGGAGTTTCTTGCCCGTTCTTCTCCACAGGTACCTGGAATGGGCAACAAGCTTTTTCTTTTTGACTGACCAGAAAGATGAAGCTAGTTGCCCTCTTGACAATTCAAAAGTGCCTTTAAAGTGTTATACTTTAAAGAAACAAATTAAAACATAGAAAGGAGACGTTGAATTATTATTTAGGCAAAAACACTACTTGTACTAACTACGTGTACTACATATGTAGTAAAAACACTACTTTTTAACACATTGCAACACTGCTGTTGCGAAAATCTAAAGAGTATATGACGCCATTTGATACCTAGCTAAGAATGTATACTGATTATTAAACCTCAATACTAATAAATATATATTTTCTAATATTATGAGCGTGTTTTTTTAGAGCTGGAAATCGCGAAAAAAATATGAGCTGTTCCATACATTTAGGCACACGTAACTCAATAAAATGTATGGAACAGCTCATATTTTTTTCGCGATTTCAGGGTTCATCCCATAGTAAAAGTTGTTCATAACGACGAGTACAATGCTCCCACGAAATTCTTAGAGTTAATTTTTTAACACCTTATATATTAACGTAGGTAGAGATGCTGTTAAGGGTAGTTCTTCAGAGACAAAATTTTCGATTTCTATGGGTATATTTCTCTAACCAACTAACAAAACAGCATGTAATTTTTTTTTTGTACAGTTTAGCTTTTCCTCTAACTGGGACAAATGATATTTTTTAAATAATTGCTGTCTAGGTACAAAATAAAAATATTTGAAGTCTGTTCTTCTGATTCATATAGCGCGTCCGTTTGCCATTTTCCGGAACAAAATGGTCGATGTCGCATTTTCCCTTTGATACATCAATATAAATAATAATTATATCGAAAGGAAAAGAATTGTCCCCTTACAAAAAAAACGTGTATTAGTTATAACTACGTTAGTGTGTTTATAAATAAGTAAATAAGAAGTGTCCGGCGTATAATACTGATTTATGTGGCATGAATTGCGCTTGACCATACTTGGTCTGGTAATGGTAATGAGAGTCTGCATCCCCGCGCGGGGGGAAGCCAGTCGTGCAACGAACGAGCGTGAAGGTGGATGAAGGGCTGGTTGGCTTAGATCCCGGTGTTACGAAGGTAAACATCTGATTCATCTGTGCTTGGTTTAAGGGTAATATTTTGTGCCCAGATGAATCAGAATTTGTTACATCATCTGTACATCATCTGTAACAAATTCTGATTCATCTGGGCACAAAATATTTGAACGTCGATATCTTGAAAATCACTTTATAAAAACGAGTCCCTCATTCAAATATATGTTATTTGGTATACCTATTTTCATATGAACATGTGTTACAGAGCTGAAAGTGAAATTAAATTTTGACCATATGAATCAGTCGAAGAATCAAATTTCGAAGAACTACCCTTAATATTAATTGCATTTATTTACTTTTTAAATTGATTGCTAATTAAGATAGCTACTATAAAAATAGAACAGAATTTGTATAATTCTTTTATACAAATTCTGTTCTGTCCTGTACTGATCTCAAATGAAATGGCATAAAGCTAGGCAGAAAAAGAAACAGCCTAATTAAATGACAATATTCTTTTTTGAATTTTTGGATCAGTATGGACACAAACCACAAGAAAAACTTCTAAACCCTAAATCTAAGCAAAGACAAAACAAATCCAATTCAAATGCCGACCATAAGTTGGTCGCAAAATAAGCAATTAAATAAATAAAGCTCGCTACTCGACTAATATAGTTTTATGGAGCCATCAATACTAAAAGCTTTAAATGACATACATGACTATATAATAATAAAAGAAATAAAAAGGACACAATAGATTTGCCAATAAAATATAATAATAATATTATTGATGAATTAAATGACATAAAATTAATCAAAAAATAATTAATATTTGTGTCGATCTGTGTGCTGATAATAACTTTGTACCGAAATTCAAACTTCAACGCGATGGACAATAGAATTAAGATGTTTTATCTTTATTCTATTTTATCTCTAATGTTGGGGACCCTATCAATGTCTGTTGCTATTCATTCATTCATTGAGGCGCCAGTGATAGGCCAGTCGCCTTTACGCCCTAACGCCAGCGTGTAGAAGTGATGAAGAATTCAATATTCTAATTTTAAACTTCAACATGAAGCTATTGTGAGTTTTTTTAATATTATTTTATTGTTTCAATCCTTATACAGGGTGGGTTGTTACAGAGGTTAAAAATGATTTATAAAACCCCTCGTTAGGGCCTTCCAAAATACCTTTTGTTTTGTTTGGTAATTATTATGTAACAAATTATTGTTTAGGAGTAACTTTGGTCAAAAGAAACGAAGTTTTTTTTTAATGGATATGGCTTTGCTTGCCAAATACACTTTAATTGAATACGTTATAAGTGAATTTCATTCAAATTATATTTTAACGAACCTTATGTTAAATTGTTTTTTGCGATTTTCTTTTCTTACAAGTTAGGTTCTTTTCTTACAAGTTAGGTCGTCGATATTGTCAAAGTTGAACAAAACTACTAATAGCGTTGGTCCCGGCTGTCTTTCTTGTATTTTTGACAATCGTACCGGGTCGTCAGAAACCCAAAAAAGACTGACAACTAGTTTCACCAAGGAGTTCCGTATTACGGTACCAGTATCTGGGTTGTGGAGGTCAGATAGGCAGTCGCTCCATGTAAAATACTGGTAACTGGTACTAGTGGTTTTACGGAACCCTTCGTTCGCGAGTGCGACTCGCACTTTTTTCTTTCTCCGATTTCCTTTTTTTGCGTGTTTTGCTGTATCTAGTAGGTCAGTGCCAGGTTTTATGTTGCTGTTACAATAAGGGCAGAGCAGATAGTTTTCAAAATGTGTTTTTTGTTCCAGATATATTTTTATAACTGCATATGTCGCGACTACAAATGCATTCAGTAAGTTTAGTTTTGTGTTAAAATTATAATTTTAGGGACTAGTTGGTTTGATATTTATGTGGTGTTGAAGAGTTTCTTTTTGATGTAAAATCTTCAATAATATTAACATTTGCCTCCAGGTCTATGCCATAAGGTCAGTGTTTTCGCAAATACCTGAAGGACACTTTCTGGTTTAAATTTGATTAGTAATTTTAACAAGCGTCTACCTTAAGTCATTGTGGCAGGCAAAAACAATGACCAAGTTCAGAAACAAAATTAACCCGGCGAGGATGTGGTGAAAAAAGTAACGTGGAGGTTGTGGAGGGTCTTATTGACCCTGTATATAATTGGGTCTAAAATACCTAAATTTATATGAATGTACCAAATATTAATCAATATTATTTATATTACATTTTATTTTTACGGTTTTATCGAAATAAAACGCAGATAAGAGTACAAAATATTATAATTAAATCACTTTTAGCAAAGTACTACAAAATAATCAACTTTTGCATAAACTTTCTAAACTTACACTAAAAACAACAAAAAATAACTAACTTCAAAGACGGTTAACTTTTAATTTGGTACATACGTAGAGGTCAATTAGTTGCACTTACAGTCTTAGCATCAATTATGAAATACAAATAATTATTGTCTGTGATTGAAGCACAATCCTGGCAGAATGGAATAGTGTGTTCTGGACAAATATACTTATGGCAATCTTCACAAACATTGGCTGTCTTGCGATGGCGGGCATAAGGACATACTTGCAACCTTTTTCGTACACCTGGAACCCTAACAGGCTTCTTGTTCAGGTTCTACGATGAATTCTCTGATTCTCTTGCGTAGCTGTCTCGGCAATTGAGGTGTTTCTTTACGGCGTGTAATATCAATTCGTTATCTGGCCATCCAATTCCTGTCCTTCTGAAATATGTGGGTTCTGATGTTGCTATTCAGATAGTGGTACGTTATCCTCGCCATAACTGCTTGCATTTTGCTGAGTATCACTATAGTGACAGTCAAGATATATCTTGACTTTTCGCTACCGTCGGATAACAAACAAGTCGTCTTCAATGTCAGACTGCATTAAAACAAGACGTAGGTATGCGCTCATCCTCAAGCTCCTGGATATTCATTGTGTACGAAAAACCCTAAAATTATAATAATATTTAGTAAAATATTATATAATTGAAACCTTACATAAAAATGTTACATCGCGGTTGTCGCGGGGTCATATTTACCCTTTCTGACTGCACGCACGTGTAGCTCCCGTCGCAGGCGGCGGCAACCTGAACAGGGGCGCGGGACGCAGGCGCCGGTCCCTTAGCAACAGCTATTGTGACGTTCAAAACTCTTCGATCGCAGAATAAAAAATTACACACGGTTAAAAATTGACAGGGTCAGAATGACCCCTCCACATCCTCGAAGGGTTAACAAGCAAGTTAAAACAAGTGAGTAGGTTTTCTACAAATTCACCTTTTTCGTTTTCAGGTGAAAGACATACACTACTTTTATCACCGGCACCAGAAGTTATAGCTGATTCCTACCCCCCTGATCTTTATTCATACAAGTTTACCCACAAAGACTTTTTACTCGTTGATCTCCTTGATACAAGTCTTGTAGGCTTAAACTTAACAACTCCATTCATGGTGACCGCCATTTTTAAATCCTATAATGGCAAATCATCATGTCTGTTTGAAATAAAACAATTCGCCGATACAGTTTTGAGTCTTTGTATAGAACCTGCTCAATTCGATACTACAAGAGTCACAGTGAATACTGATTTGTATTCGCCAGATTCAATGTCCTTTTTCTTCAATGAAGACTTCAAAGACCAATGGATTAAAATCGTCTTGTATGTAAAAGACGATACAGCAAGTTTGTACGTGAACTGTACTAGACAATCAGAAACGGTGACTTTGGCGAAAAAAAGAAATTTATTGCTAACCGATTATATGTCGTATATAAAACTGGCTATCGCAACAGCTGAAGGGTATAATTTTGAGGTAAGTGACGGTGGAATTTTATTCTAGTTCTTAATACAGTGCATCCTAAGCGGGATTGTACGAAACAGTTACTGCTACCCCGGAACATAAAGGGCTAAGGAAGCCACTTGCATGGGTTTTAGTCAGTAAGCGTCTGACAGTCCCTTCCACTCCACCCGGAGAGGGAGAGGTCATTTGATGATTATCATAGCTTTCGACTTCTTATTTTAAAAAATACGTTCAGAGGGTTGATTTTAATGGCAAGAGATTTTCTGGATTTGTGGTCACTATAGGGATGCCGCAGGGTTCATTTCAAGGTTATGTACTTCTTGTTTTTAATTTAGATAATTGACTTACCGTTTATAAATTGGAAAATATTGTTTTATTTGCATATGAAATTGCTCTCATTTTTATCCCCTCACAACATATATTTGAAGACAAACATAAATGTCGAATTTTATGAAAATGTATAATATATTTTTTTTTAATCCGGTGAATGCACCCAACCTTGCTGTACACACTAGTTTTCACACAGTAGACAACTTGTTTATGGATATCAATGTTTATGCTTTTGCAACAAACTTCCCATTTACATTCGAAACTGGCAAGAGAATAAAAAGATACTTTTAAACCAAATTCTGCAAAACAGGGTGATATACAATTTCTGACATCTTAGAAGACAAAAAGCTTGGGATAGAGCTGCACGCTCTGCCAAGCCTTGTGATAAAACCATTCAACTTAATTCATATAAATACATCAGTTTTACAGAATAAACTATTTCATTTAATAGGGTTGTCAAATGTTATTGACTACCCTATTAAATTTTGATTAAAAACTTTTGATGAACTGTGAAAACGCGGCATTTGTACTTGATTTGTATGCAATATTAAAAAGTGAAGCCACAGATTTGTGGAATCAAATGTAATATTTACTAACATTAAATCAAATTTTACAATTATTATATCCTCGCATAATATTTAAATTCTGCACGGTGATGGCTTTTAAGACGAGCGCGGCCTTTTTTATGTGATTTTATATTTTATTTTTGACCGTGGCAAATAGCCAATTTTAGACAAACAGGCAAAGCGTCAAAAACAAAATTTTTTGCATTGGAAGCGTGCACAGACCTCGTAAGAATTCCTTTTTCAAAAATATACAATGCAATGACTTCGCTATGATTTTAATATAAATGTATACCCAAGGGCAAAAAATTTATCTCGGACTTTTTTTTTTCGATAAGTAGGTAGGTACCTCAATAGTTCCAAGTCACTCATTTGATAACCCACTGATAAAATATATAAATTGTTCTATAAAATTAATAATTAAGTAGGCACATTTCTTATCAGCTAGTAAAACATTTAACTGTATACTTGATAACTATAATAACGTCTTAGATACATTATTATTTCTAAATCACACTCGTTGAATGTCATTTCGAAATAATAAAAACTGTGTAGATTTTTAATTTTTTGACTGACTTCGAAAAAAAGAAAAGGTTCTATGTTCAACGATGTTTCCGTCAATAGTGAACCAATTTTGAAAACGTTTTATTTTGTTTGGGTATGCTTCTGAAGAGGTCGCATATAAATTTTCGCAAATAGTTTTTGAGTTAGCTTCGATAATGCGTATTTAATCCACTCCTTTTATCTTGACGATGTTTTAGTAGGTAGTAGTACTTTCGGTCACTGTTGTTTACGTAGCTAGTTTAGTAATGGATATGAATTGGAGTGGGGTCTGTATGTAGGTAGTACCATAATTAAAAAACTATTTACTAAAAAAAACAACCTATCTACAAGTATTTGGGTATATTGGAAGCATTAGGCATAAATGCTGCCAACTATTTATAAGTTCATCATATTTAAATATTACACTCCACAGTCCGAAAAACTGCATGAACGCCGAAATTTTTTGGAAACTCGTCTACTTTTACAATGTTTGTAAATATGTGAGCATCATGTCTGTATCTATCCTAATACAACGTGGCGCTGAAATGGTGACATTAATTTAACACAAATATACGTTTTTACATTTTCGTTTCTTGAAGATATTGTTTTTCCGTTAAATGTTATTATTTACGGATTTATTTAAATGTTAGAAAACAGCATCTTAGAGCAATCTATAGGTACAGAGGCCAGCTCATCAAGTTACCACAATCTGTCAAATTTCTTTGACAGTATTTCAACTTTATTGCAAAGATATAAGGTTCATTTTTAATTGAGAAAATTTTACAGTTAGGGATAGCTTGATGTGCTGGCGTCTGTACTTAAAGAACTGACGCCCAGCGGTCATTTGCCGGAGTCATGGATTCACACATTTGTATCATTTAAATTAAAAGGAATAAGAAATACTATTAAAATCAAACATCTGTAAAAAGAAGGCGAATTTATTTTTGTTTGTTTGTTTTGTTTGTTTTTATTTTTATTTTTCAATTTGCGATTTATTTTAACCTATCAACATACATTCAGTCAAAAAAGTATCGGGAATGGATGATTTGTTTATGGTTCCAAATTAAAATTTTTGTTTTTTTGTAGTTGTTAGATTGGCACAACTGTTTTCCATTTTGGCGCGGAGTTTGAGTTGCATCTGTTATTTATATTAAATACAGTGCTGGTTTTAGTAATATCATATATAGTGTGTATTGCGAATTTCATAATGGACAAAAATATCGAACAAAGAGTTTGTCTTAAATTTTGCATCGCCAATGGAATTTCGTGTTCGGAGTCACTGAAAATGTTACAGAAGGCTTACGGTGAATCGACTTTATCAAAAACTCGTGCTTATGAGTGGTTCAAAGCGTTCAAAAGCGGTCGAGATGTGATGGAAGATTTGCCTCGCTCTGGTAGGCCGTCAACGTCTGCAACTGAAGTTAACATCGCAAAAATGAAGAAAATAGTGACTGAAAATCCCCATTCAACTCTGAGAGAGATAGCCGCCGAACTTTCTGTATCTCACGAGTCGATCCGTACCATTTGGGTATGAAACATGTTGCTGCTCGGCTAGTCCCAAAAGATCTGAATTTTCTCCAAAAACTCAATCGCATGAAAGTCGCTGAGGACATGCTAGAACGAGTCAGTTCGGACCCAACATTCATGAAACGCATTGTTACTGGTGACGAGACGTGGGTTTACGAGTTTGACATGCAAACTAGTCAACAAGCTTCGGAGTGGCGCCTTCCAACTGAACCGAAACCGAAAAAACCACGCCAAAGTAGATCAAAAGTCAAAGTCATGTTGACTGTTTTCTTTGACTATCGCGGTGTTGTGCACTCTGAATTCTTACCGGAAGGTCTAACGGTAAATAAAGAATATTATTTGAGCGTTATGCGGCGTTTAACAGAGCAAATTCGACGAAAAAGGCCAGATTTGTGGAAAGAAAATTCTTGGATTTTGCACCACGACAATGCGCCTTCGCACAAGGCTGTCATTGTGAACGAATTTTTGACCAAACACTCAACAAATACCATCCAGCAACCACCATATTTACCAGATATGGCTCCTGCTGACTTTTTTCTTTTTCCTAAACTCAAATTACCACTTCGTGGCACCCGTTTTCAATCGATAGAAGACATAAAGGAGAATTCGCGGCGAGAACTGAACTCAATTCCGGAAGCAGCGTTTAAAAAATGTTTTGATGAATGGATTATTCGTTGGCGCAAGTGTATCGTTTCTAAAGGAGCATACTTTGAAGGTGATAAAATAAATTTGGATGAATAACAGACATTTTGTGTATTATTGATCTTTTCCCGGTACTTTCTTGACAGAGTAGTATATATGATTAATGGCAAACACACGGGTAGGGCTAGTGTCCTACCCCTGTGTTAAATTAATGCCACCATTGTAGCGCCACGCTGTATAATGAATTAACGTGTTATTGGTTCACCAAAATATATACAAAATATTGAGAAACGGTGGAGTTTCTTGCGCATTATTCTCCATACAAAACTACCTTTAGAAGGGGTTACTAGACACAATTCAATTTTTATTTTTTTACACTCAGAAGGACCTTTCATGTGCCTATTTGAAATAAATGATTTCACTTTGTCTTTGTGTGTCGAAAGCGTTTAAATGAGATATTTTTATCCTTTCAGGGTGCCATTTCCGAGTTAACCTTGCATACTAATGTTGATGATTACACATTATTGGAGGTTTGCCCTGAGGTACGTACAAGTTAAAAACAACAAATCTTCTTCGTGAACAAATGCAACGAAACAGAAAATTCACCTCTTTTGCTTTTAGGTCTGTATCTAAAAAGGAAAAACGTTACCCATAGAGCGGTCCTGCACTACAACCGATCCGAATCAGGGAAATATCGGTCCGAAGTAGCTATAGTACGATTTGTGTGAGGGGTTGCGCACTAGATCCGAAATCTGCCTGCTCAAAGGAGACGGATACGCTTTCATACAATTTTGGGCCTAGATTTAAAAAGATGAAATTGGTGTCAATTGATAGCTACTACAGTAGCAAACAATCACTGAAACTTTTGCAGATTTTGGCAATCTGAGAGCCGAGATATAAGAGATTTAAGAAAAGTGAGGTTACGTAACAATCTGTATGTAATAGCCAATTTTTGAAGTGCCATTATTATTTTTTACTTGATTGCCGAAGGAGGGTAATGGTTTTATCAGTATACGTGCGTATATTTGTGTGTATTTACGTTTGTTCCTCTATTTTTTACGATGAGACGATATGAAACGAGTGCCGTTCGATGTCATGTATGAGCATGATTGCATGTCAAGTCAGAGTTAGCACAGATTAAAAATACTATAATCGATTAGTAAATGTGAATCGACTAATATTAATTATGTATATAATTAATTAGTTTTAACTCTTAATACTCTAATTCTAATAGATTTTATTATTTTAATTAAATAAATCATCCGAAGATTTTCGTAAATAGTATGAACTCTGTAACGTTAATCGATTACAATTGAATCGATATTCCAATTACTTCGTAACTCTTAATTATTGGATTTTTCATTTCCCAGATTGTAAATTGAATTGATTTTTTACAGTATGAAATAGAAAAAAATAACTTGTTTTTTAAGTCATAACTCAACTAATTACAATCAGTTACAATCAGGCCCAGAAGTCCCAGTCTCCTTTAGAACCTTCCTAATTCGGATTGAACTCGGATCTTGAATTTGGATCCGGATCAGGTGTAGTGCATAACCGCTCTTATAGTTACGTTTCACTGTTCGTCCGTCCGTCTGTCTATCTGTCTTCCAAGAACGCGTGTAGATATCCAATTTCAAATTATTATTAAAAACCTAGGCATACAGTTCTTTGTGTTTAAAAAAAAATCAACAAAACGGCCATTTTATGCGCCGGAGATCACAAATAAATCTAAAGCTATAGGGTTCTTTCCGTTGACGAAGAATCACGAATTTTAACAACAAGGAAGGTCACAAGTAAAGGAAAATATCTCCAATTTGTAGTATTTTCACGGGATCAGTTCATCACAACTACAGAATCTGACACACAATATTGATTTGGGCGGTTTATTTATTGCGCTTATTGCAGTATTTTTGTGAAAGTATTACAGACACACTGACATAACCAATAAGTCATATCGTCCTATTTAGATTGACAACCTCTTCATTTTATTTCTATGTTGAACAGCTGGACACTCATATTAGTAGAAGAAATTCAGAAAAAGACGAGAACATATTAACTGTTTCTATACTTGAACAAAATACTGATGACGGACTGATAGGGCCTATTGGACTGCCAGGCGTGCAGGGTGATAAAGGTGAACCCGGCAACCTTGGGCCGACAGGAGACAGGGGTTTGTCGGGGCCGGTTGGACGACGAGGCTTGAAAGGTATAAAAGGTGACACTGGCTACCCAGGGCCTAGAGGATACATGGGTGTGTCAGGGCCAGAAGGATCACCAGGCGTGGCAGGTTGGAAAGGTTACTCTGGCTACTCAGGGCCCATTGGAAATAAGGGATGGATGGGGCCGGTCGGACTAAAGGGCTTGAAAGGTATAAAAGGTGAAACTGGGAGACCAGGGCCTAAAGGATATATGGGTGTGCCGGGGCCAGCAGGACCACCAGGCTTACCAGGTGGGAAAGGTTTTACTGGCTCTCCAGGGCCTAAAGGAAATATGGGTTTGTGGGGCCTGCCCGGATCACAAGGATATCCAGGTTCGACAGGTGACACTGGCTACTTTGGGCCCACAGGAGATTTGGGTTTGTCTGGGCCACAAGGACCACCAGGCTTGCCAGGTATGAAAGGCAACGCTGGTGACCCAGGCCCCACAGGAGATATGGGTTTGTCGGGCCCATTCGGACGCCCAGGCTTGCCAGGTTTGAAAGGCAACACTGGCTACCCAGGGCCTGAAGGAGGTATAGGTTTGATGGGCCCGTTCGGACGACCAGGTTTGCCAGGTTTGAGAGGTAACACTGGCTACTTTGGGCCCACAGGAGACATTGGTTTGTCGGGGCTAGAAGGACGAAAAGGCTTGCCAGGTAAGAAAGGCAACACTGGTTACCCAGGGCTGAAAGGAGATGAGGGTATGATTGGGCCAGTTGGAATAATAGGCAATCCAGGTCAAAAAGGCGTATCTGGCTACCCAGGGCTCAAAGGAGATATGGGTATGATGGGGCCAGTCGGAATAAAAGGCAGTCCAGGTCTTAAAGGCGACACTGGCTACCCAGGGCAAAAAGGAGATATAGGTATGACGGGGCCAGTCGGAGTAATAGGCAATCCAGGTAGTGAAGGTGAAACTGGCTACCAAGGGGACAGCGGATATCCTGGTGACAAGGGAGATGGAGGTGATCAGGTAAAAACCATTACACTTGTACCTATATTAACTACGTATTGATCAAACAAATAACAATAACCAAAAGTTCATAGTTAAGGTACCTAACATGAATTATGATTTAAATTAGATATGAAGGCTCGTTAGTGCCACAAATCACGCGACGTATTTAATAGCTGAAGGCGCAGGTTTAAAATGTATTAAGCGGGATTGTCCGAAAGGGTTATCGCTACCCCGGAACATAAAGGACTACGGAAGGAACATGGATGGGTTTTAGTCAGTAAGAGTCACACTCCCTTCCGCTCCGCCCAGAGTGGTAGAAGTCATTAGATGATTTCCCAGCCTCAAAAAAAAAGGCTTAAAATGTATGACTATGACTTAAAATGGCCTTCTGTTTCTGTGAATCGTTTAAAAATTACATATTTAGTAAGCTGTGGTGCAATTGAGCCTGATGTTATAATTGCCATTGTTCCTAATCATAAATAACTATTATTTAACATTTTAGGGCCTCTATGGGAATCAAGGTGAAAAAGGGTATGAAGGCGATATAGGCCCTAGTGGGTATACAGGTGCAGCAGGCTTTGTAGGATTAACGGGGCCAAAAGGCCACAGAGGTAAGTACTCGACAAAGAACGAAGCGGACTCGTTCACTTATACTTTGACGACACGGTTGGCGCAATGGTTGAGCGATTGACTGCGATTGAGCGATTGACGGAACAAATATTTGTACGACCTGCAACTATTTGTTCCGGGTCTGGGTGTTTATCTATCTATAATATGTATGTACATATTTAAAAAAAAAATGTAAGTATATAAGTAGTTTATCGTTACCATAACACGAGCATTAGATTGCTTAGCTTGGGACTATATGGCGTTGGGTAAAATGTCCAAGGATATTATTATTATTATTACTTCTCATAGTGCAGAACTAGAATGAAGTAGAATTGGCAATATATTTTTCTATTTTCAATCAATCACTGCCCTTAATTCCGTCTCACCCCCTTTCACAACGCGCGATAAGGAACTTCGTTCCAATATACAACGGCAATCTTCATTCCAGGTGATGATGGTGTCAACGGTTTGCCTGGTCTTTCCGGTCATGACGGATTTCCAGCATCTTCAACACTAGTCGTGGATGCTGAAAGTAAGCTTAACCTTAAAATTTGCCTCAAATGATAAAATACTGTCCAAGCAATCTAGTTTAATATTTTTATCATCAGTTTTTTTAAATTACAAACGAAACGAACCACTACGAAACTTTCACAAATTCAAATTCATTTATTTGCTAATATAGTTATGTAATTACATAGAGTGGTTTAATACTGGGTGTAGCCGTAAGGGTATATAGTACATACAAAAGGATATAAGCTGTTCCCTACATTTCGACGAGTCACGTGACCAAAAATGTATAGAACGGCTAATCTGCGATCTCGGAGTTGGTCCGATATTAAAAGTTGTTTAGTTTGGTGGTCTGTAGCATATGCTTTTCTTCGTGTTTGAAGTTGTTGAGAACGATGTCGAATTGATATTTTCGGGTTTTCGGCGACACTCTCGTTTACAGCAGCAATGTTTTCAAGAGACCGACCGGTACGTTGACGCAACGGATTCTTATTATCCATGATTGTCCCAGTTTCTTCAAATTTTTTGGCCACTCTTCGAATGGTTGACACATTAGGCGCACTGAGCGGTTTCAGCGTAACTTTCCCCATTTTTGTAATGAGTTTTCACAATTATAACGCGTTGTTCTTTCGAAAAGCGCTCCATTTTTAATAATCGGAGGGATAAATAAACAGAGGTGACAGCTGTCAAATTTCAGAGTTGCCACTTGCATGAATAAAAAAATAATCCAATTTTGATGCACTTTTCAAAATTGGATTATTTATAAATATTGAATTTAACGAGAAACAAATACCCCAATGTTTAAAGCGTATGCATTAAATTATACAGTCATTACTCTGGCTTCATTTGATCTTCCAAATAAATTTGAATTAGTATAAATATGACTATATGGTTTTTTTTGGTAAATAATAAACAGTTTGTAAACATTTTACCTATTTTCCAGACGCAGATGTAGTGAATAAACTGAGAGGCTTCAAAGGCGAACCGGGACACAGAAAGGGTGATAAGGTACTGCCCCTCTTGAAGCATGTGTTACGAGTAATAATTCGTTTTATAAAATTGTGCACTATTTTAGGGAGAACATGGAGACAGCATTAAAGGATTCCAAGGTGACCCCGGCAGAAATGGCAGAACAGGGAGAAGGGGAGTAAGAGGTGCAGATGGTGTTAATGGTGACAAGGGAGAACAAGGTTCTGCCGGCCCTCAGGTAAGCTCCATCGCCGTTATTGGTCTTCATCATCATGCAATGAGAAAGAAACGAATAAAAAAATGTTTATCCTTCTTAAATTCACTAGAAAAATAAAACTAACCATGTACGGTTGGCAGATAGGTATAGACCGATCTCTCCAGAAGCCGGCTAGTCCGCCTCGCCATCTTTGCTTGAGTCTTCCCCGGCATCAACAGAAGAAATTTTTCAATTTTTCATTCCTCCGCATCGCTGTCGACAGGTAATGTACCCATTACCTGTCGACAGCGATGCGGAGGAATTTTGGACGCCATATTTTCGTTAGTTATTAGTTTTAAATACTTGTACACATTACCTATATTCTTTTTTTACCTCAAAAATACATAGTAGTTTTATTCGCGTAATATTTACATACCTAAAAATACTTAAAATATTAATAATAATTATGTACATGTATATAAAACGGGAGGGAAAAAAAATCAAAGGGCATCAAAAAACTCGTACACATCGCTGTCAACAGGAAAAGTTCCCAAAAGGCTGGCAGCATTGCCGCATTGTATGCCGAAAAATAGGCAAACTTTCTGGTCACGTGAAGAGACGGCCAAGCGCTAGGCGATGTCTCGAAAAAAATAGTGGGCACTCGGACCCAATGGCCCTAGTGCAGGGTTGGCAAACCTCAACACATCTACGTGTTATAATGGGGGCATGACGTACCAACAAACAATCTTGTATTAGCAAAGAATACACAATAATGCCTTTTTTGTGTTACAGTAATAATTATCAACATTAACAGTTTTATATTTATTTATATGAAAGAACAAATAAGTGCAACTTTTAAAATGATGCCGTGCCCAAATTATGTTGTTACGTGCCATCGATGGCACGCGTGCCATTGGTTCGCCATCCCTGCCCTAGTGTTTCAACCCCAAACGGCTCAAACATATAAGTCCCAATCGAGTTTTTTGCCCCGTTTGCGGTGCGTATTGCGTCTGCACCTGCATCAGCGGCCCCAGCACAACCCACCGTACAAGGATGATGGGATGGCGCAAGGGTGTCGACCCACGTTGCATCCCACACCAACGGCCTACCTACCGTCCAAGGCATTAGTGGCATTCCATCTGTTCTCTTGCCTTCCTCGTATTCTGTTTAGTTTTAATGTTGGGTTATAAAAAAAAAACATACATACATACAGACATTGTATATACAATTTTAATTGATAATTAATTTAAAAATAAATTGTGATATCTATACTAATATTATAAAGAGGTAAAATTTGTAAGTTTGTAAGTTTGTAAGTTTGTATGTAGGGGGTAATCTCCGGAACTAATTATCCAATTTCGAAAAAAAATTCACTGATAGAAAGCTACATTATTCCTGAGTGCTATAGGCTATAAATTATATTTATATCATACATATTAGCCGACCTATCGCAATTTTAGTCAAGAAAGTCGGAAAAAAATACCTCCGATAACAGAATCATTTGCATGCGCTGCCTAAACAGTTACAGTATATCGCAATTTTCCGCGGACGAAGTCGCGGGCAGAAGCTAGTTTGCAATAAACTGACGGAGTATTGTGATATTCGGTAGTCCTAATTAGCACCGTTTTAAATCATAAAAATAAATATTTATACTATGCAGATGCAAATCATAATGTTTGTGCGAATGTTTAGTTTGCGACTCATAGGTAATGTGCCTAAAAAAATACTGAAAAGTACTTATTTAGTACAGTTATAGTGGCATTGTCTAACGTTTTCCAAGTAGGCCACGGTAACTTGTGCTCAGATGGAAGGCTTTTTGATAGATTTCAAGTAGGCCGTAGTAAAGACAACTTCCATAAGTGGGGGTTCATTGACGGTTCAGATCTCCGATGTGTATGCGGCATCTCCCCACATACAAGGCTCACCTCCCATCTTGCACCGCATGCCCCGTCAAATGCAACTAATGGCTGTGTCAGCGAACGATATTCGCGGTGCTGAATTTTGTGCAAATAAAAAAAATATATATTTAGGTACTAATTTTGTTATCGATACGCTTAGAACAAGTGGCTGTTTATTACTACCAGATAGAGAGGGACACTCTACCATTGAGCGTTGTTTCTTTCGAGAGCATTTATTTCTTTCGTCTATAATTAATGCAAAAGAAACTTTATGTCTGCCGTATAAAGTTTGTTTCTACTAAACTGTCATCTGGAAATTGTGACGTGTCACTGTCTGATTCATGTGCTTTATTTAATAAATATGAATGAACCTTTATCTATTATACATATTTTTTGTTAAAAACCATAACACACTAATAAATTCATTCGTTATTTGTTTGCTGACAACTGATAAAAAAAAGAGTCACAAATTGATAAATATTATTATTTATAAAACACGTTAAAACTAAAAAAAAGTTAAAGTCAATTTTTGGAGTCAATAGTTGGTCCCTTAATGTTTTTAATATATATAAACGATCTCCCACTTTTTATTGGATACAAAATGGTCCTCTTCGCTGATGACAGCACAGCTATCGTAAAATGTACCAATCCAAATTATTATCAAAATGAAATAAATGACACTCTTCTTAAAATTGTAAATTGGCTTCATGATAATAATTTAGTTATTAATTTAGATAAAACAAAAGTCATGCATTTTCATCAGCGTCGTGAAAACCCAGCTATTAATGTTTCATTTAAGAATTATAAAATTGAAGAAGTCACTATCGCTAAGTTTTTGGGTATCACCATCGATAATAAACTCACATGAAAGCCCCATATCGAGGAAACTTGCAAACGATTAAGCAAATCAACCTATGCACTTTTCCAACTATCAAAAAAAGTTAATATGCAGAGTCTTATAACCGCCTATCATGTACTAGTCGCGTCAGTTCTAAGGTATGGTATTGTTTTTTGGGGACAATCAACTGAAAGGGAGCTGGTATTCAGGATGCAAAAACGATGTATAAGATCAATGTGTGGTCTTAAATCAACAGATAGTTGCAAACCATATTTTAAATCCCTAAAACTGTTAACACTTCCATCTCTTTATATTCTGGAAACTGCACTGTTTGTAAAAACAAATTCACATTTATTTGTAAAATTTTCCTCTGTTAAAAAAAACCCAATGCGAGCTCAATATGTGAATAAATTGTGTCAAGTGAAATGTAAAACGTCACTGATGCAAAAGAGTGTTTTTGGTATGGCTCCAAGAATTTATAATAAAATACCTGATTTTATAAAAGATCTGCCTGTGACGAAGTTTAAAAAGGTACTTAATAAGTTATTGATTGATAAATGTTATTATACAATTGAAGAATTTTTAAATGACGAACTGTTATAATTTTGAATTTGTGTTTTTAAATCTTGGATACCTAATGATTTTGATTTAAATTTAATTTGATTCTAATTTAATTTTGACTTTTTTTGATTTAATTTTAACTTAATTTGGGTTTAATTTTGATTTGACTGATTTATTTTATTTACTTACCATTGATGACTGTTTAATTTATGACCCTATTTTTGCTTATCCATATTTGTATGTCTTGATGGCACAACATAGCGCACTACCTTTATTATATTTAAGATCCTAAAATGTTTACCTATGTTTCACAAATAAAATATTTTGATTTTGATTTTTGATTTTTTGGAGTTACAATGCTGAAAATAATTGAATTATTTTATTTATGGCATCTGATATCGGATGATATTTTCTGTCGGCTCTTCGTAATATTATTTAATTTAATTGAAGATGATTTTTTTTTTAATTTTTGTCTAGGGACCTCGGGGACAACAAGGACAGTACGGCTTTGTGGGACGAAAGGGTCAAAGGGGAACTACACCAGAAATTGATGTATCTAAAGTGAGTTTTACAATATAAATAACAAATGATCTAAACCAAAATTATTCAGAGAGAGATCATGGTCATGGTCATTGTTTGCATAATTGAAATAAAAAATAAAAATAAATAATCAGAGAGAACATGGTCATCGTCTGTCTAGTTTTTTCCCGACTATGTTGGATTTGGCTTTCAGTCTCACTAAATACAGCTGAGAACCAGTATTTTGCAGGGCGCAACTTTCTATCTAAACTCTAGTACAAGTCACAGTACTGTTATACTTTCTGGGATTGACTAAAATTAACTAAATAAGTGGCACTACGAGTAGTAGAACACTATAATGTCAACCTCTTATGAATAACGAAATAGGTTTAATAATTTGTTTTTGTCTTTCCTAATTATTACGATGCATAACAGTAACTACTGTAGTAATTATACGACTTAATTTAACATCAAATCTCATAACTTTTTGCGGTAGATAAACATGAAATGTGAAAAAAAGCAAGTCTTGCAACGCATTTTTTTTATTTTATATTTGTAGTAGGATATTGCTTTTCTAAACTTAAATTAAGTTGGCAAAATATATTTTAAATGAAACCAAATGATAGTTAAAGGGCGTTAATGGAGACAAGGGATTCACGGGAGAACCTGGAATGCCAGGAAAAGATGGGGCGCCGGGAGCAGCTGGCATATGTGCAGCAGGTCCACCCGGACCACCTGGACCACCAGGACCTCCTGGACAAACTGTCTTCCTGCCCACTACTACATATGTGCCAGGTAAATCAACAACATCATGAACGTCGCGTGACATTTTAAAATTGTTTTTTCGAGGGATTTCGTGCTTCTTAATGAAAGTAAAAGTGTAAGGAGTGAGAAGGATTTTTAGTGTTGCTATGCACCACCCAAATCAAAAAGCAAGTCAATATACCTTGTTTTTTTTTATGCAGGGCCATCAGGACCACCAGGCAAGAAAGGTTATAAAGGTGTTCGAGGCGACCCAGGGTCCAAAGGAAATATGGGTATGACAGGGCCGTCTGGACTACCAGGCATGAAGGGTGAAAAAGGTGACATTGGCTACCCAGGGCCCCAAGGAGATATGGGTTTGAGGGGGTTAATTGGACCACCAGGCAGGGCTGGTTGGCAAGGTGAAACTGGCGATCCAGGGCCCAAAGGAGATATGGGTATTATAGGGCCGTCCGGACTACCAGGCATGATAGGTGAAAAAGGTGACATTGGCCACCCAGGGCCTAAAGGGGATAGGGGTTCGAGGGGCACATTCGGACCACTAGGCAGGACGGGTTTGCAAGGAAAAACTGGCGACACAGGGCCCAAAGGAGATATAGGTATGACAGGGCCGTCCGGACCAACAGGCATACCAGGTGAAAAAGGTGACATTGGCCATCCGGGGCCCAAAGGGGACAGGGGTTTGAGGGGAACATCCGGGCCAACAGGCATGAAGGGTGAAAAAGGTGACATTGGCGACCCAGGGTCCAAAGGAGATATGGGTTTGATAGGGCCGTTCGGCCCGCCAGGCTTACAAGGCGAAAAAGGTAACCCTGGCCAACCAGGGCCCAAAGGGCGTAAGGGTTTGATGGGGCCGTTAGGACGACCAGGCATGACAGGTGAAAAAGGTGAAATAGGCTACCCAGGGCCCAAAGGAGATAAGGGTATAATGGGGCCGCTTGGACCACCTGGCTTAAGAGGTGTGAAAGGTGAAAGAGGCAGCTTGGGACCCAAAGGAGGAAAGGGTTCGGTGGGGCCGTATGGACCACGAGGCCCGAAGGGATTGACAGGTGATAGAGGCCCCTCGGGAGTAAAAGGAAGTAAGGGTTCGGTGGGGCCGTCAGGATCACCAGGTATGCGAGGTGAGAAAGGCGACGCTGGCTACACTGGGCAAAAAGGAGAAATGGGTGTGACTGGGGCACCCGGACCACGAGGCTTGAAAGGTGAAAAAGGTAGCACTGGCACACCAGGGCGCAGTGGATTTCCTGGTTCGAAGGGAATAAAGGGTGATCAGGTAAAAACCATCATACTTGTACATTAACTACTTATTGATCAAAAAAATAACATGCGCATGTTGTCATACTGTCTCACTATTGCATTGAATTGAATCAACGCTACTGTTTACTTTATGATGGCTGTATTTTTTTTTTTTTTTTTTTTAAGGCTGAGAAATCATCCAATGACTGCTCCCGCTCTGGGTGGAGCGGAAGGGAGTGTCAGACTCTTACTGACTAAAACCCATCCATGTTCCTTCCGTAGCCCTTTATGTTCCGGGGTAGCGGTAACCCTTTCGGAGAATCCCGCTTACCCGGCAGGCTTGGCCCTGAGGGGCCCCTTCATATGCTGACATCTCTTTGAGGCGCGCGTGGAACATATACGCGCCGTACGGCACGGGTCTGGTGCTGATCGGACGGTGAGTCACCCATTACTCACCGTCCGCAGGCCCGCGCCTACGGTGGCCGGGAGTCGTCACGTGGCTCCCGACGCCCGGAGCGTCTCCCGCGGCGGCTGGGACGGGAGGACCTTTCCCTCTCCCATCCCGCCACCTCCTTCGCGAGCATTACTTTTTCGCAGAAGGAGGTGACTGCCTGCCACTCCCTCTCGCCCTGGACCATGGCTTGCACCAGGGCCGGGCGCGAGAGGTCGCCGCCGCCGATCGCCTCTACGAGGACACCGCGGTGCTCCGCCCAAGCGGGGCAGGTTTGCACCGTGTGCTCTACCGTGTCCTCTGGGCGATCCTCGCAGTGGTGACACCCGGGCGTTTCCTCCCGCCTGATGATGTGCAGGAACCTCCCGAAACATCCATGTCCGGTGAGGACCTGCGTCAGGCGGAAGGTGAGGGCGCCGTGACGCCTCTCTAGCCACTCCTCAAAGAGGGGCCTTACCGCCACTATCGTGGCGTGCCCTAATGGCTGTATGACATTATAATATCAAAAACGCATGCTAAGATGACATGTATCTTGATATAAATTAGATATTTAATCCCGCTTGCACCATAAATCACACAACGTATTTAAAATGTTCTGTTTTTGTGAAAAGAATACATTTTAGTAAGCTGTAGAATAATAGAGCCTGATAGTAGGTGAGCCCTAGAAGGGATACTCGGATTCTTGGGTTAACTCAAGCGCGGCAGTATAACATATGGGGGAAACCGTGTTGAGTACCCCAAACACCCCCCCAAACATGAGCCCTTCATATAGAGGGTGCGTCACAGGCAGCCGATCAGATTAATAAATAAAATCGATCGTTAGAAAATCTCGAGCGCGTCAGATTTACGGCAAGGTGTGTTAATTACATGCACAAAAGTTTGCATTTGAAAGCATCTAACGATTTCAGCTTCATATTAGGAAATGGGAAGCTCGCAAATTGCAAAAAAAAGAAACGTCAACTCGGACATCTCGAGCGCGGTTGATTTTTTTTTCTTTTGAAGATAATCATTCAAGGGTCACGGGAATAATATAATCTGCCGATTTTCACAAGCAATTAATATGATTAAGCTAAAAATACGTGTCTGATATTTTTTATTATCTGACTATCTGAAAACAGTAACTGGGTGATACGATAACCCTTGGTAAGGCTGGCTGTCTGACTTTCGGGCTTCTGACGACCCGTAACGACTGTCAAAGATCCACGAATGACAGCCGAGACCAACGGCTTAGCGTGCTTTCCTAGGCACGGAGGAGTCTCGATATGTAAAGATAGCCACTTATCCACAGACCAACCCGGCAAGCGTAGCTTAACCTGATGAATCGATTCGTGCGACTGTTATTACTTAGGCACGAGGTCGTCATGGACCTAACCATAAATGACTATTATTCAACATTCTAGGGCTACCAAGGTGCAACGGGTCAGAAAGGGGACAAAGGAGATATTGGTGCGAGAGGACCTCCAGGCGAAAATGGGATTCCTGGATTATATGGAAGACCAGGACAAAAGGGTGACAGAGGTAAATAAACAAACAAAGAATGAGTATGATTCGTTCATGAATGATGATATGATGAAGTAGAATTGGCAAACTGGATTTTAGTTTTAGTTTATTGTTTGAAAAAGGCATGATTGATGTCCTTAATTTTTTTTGCTGCCCATGGACTGACTTAGCTTCAAATGCTGGTCGTGTAACGATGCCCTACATTGATATTACGCTTTACGGTGGATCCGTGGTTTTAAGCAAAGGTTTTATTTCCAAACCGCGCATGTGCTTTTTTATTTTGTCTGGCGTAACCGCGACACGTGTAAAATAAACAACGGCAAATCTTGTTCTAGGTTGGCCTGGCATGGACGGTATGCCCGGTAACCCCGGTCGACCTGGATCACCAGCATCTTTAAAATCGGTCCTAGACGCTGAAAGTAAGTTTACCTTAAAACATCATCATATACTAATACAACATATTAACCTTTTGAACGCAGAGCTAGCGTAATGGATATGACGAAATATTATAATAGCATTTACTATGTGTGACAAGTAATTTTAAGTAGTATACATAATATTAAAAAATTGTATAGTGTCTCTACAAAATAAAGCTGATGTTTCTTTTAAAATATTTCGTATATGAATAGTCAGACCTTATACACCGTGCAATTTTGGTCGTCTTACAAATGCGGTCCACTTGATGTATCCTCACATATAGATAACCTCTAGGCGTGATAAAAAGTTGTTACCATTAATTGAGATAATAGGTGCAACGAAAAATAATAATAATGCATTACAATAAGTAACATCCTGTTAATAATGTTTACGTATCGAGCGGTAGATCATTCCACCCCCCTTTTCTGTGAGACAAAATTTCTTAAGCCAATCTAAAACAGTCCACGTCCAATAGTCCTCTACAGGCTGTTTTAAAGAACGTCATGCGTTTACGATATTGTATGTTTTTTAATTATTCAAAAGTTCATATATATATTTTTAAGATAGATTGGTAGTCAATGGATAGATGAATTAGGCTGCCGTTGTAAGACGACTAAAATTGCACGGTGCATAAATGTAGACTTCCTGTTAATTAACCAATCGTTTAATAGTATTTTTAAGCTTATGCATTAAATTGTATTAAATAATAAACAGTATAAACATATGACCTATATTCCAGACGCTGATTTAGTGGACAAACTGAGAGGGATTAAGGGAGATAAAGGAGAAGCAGGCCCTAAGGTAACTAATCTATCTGAAGCATGCCTTAAAAAATATATTTTGCGGTATAAAATGGTGTACTATTTTAGGGAGAAAAAGGAGACATGGGTTGGAGAGGAGACAAAGGTGAACCCGGTCGAGACGGCATAGATGGGCAAGTTGGACCAAGAGGCGTATCTGGCCTAGATGGTCTACCTGGCGAGAGGGGAGATTCAGGTCCTACCGGCCCCGAGGTAAGACCCGTCGTCATTAATCGTCTTGATCATCATCTAATGAGAGAGAAAAGACTAAAGTATGAAAAATTGTTTATCCTGCTTGCGAGATTCACGAGAGAAAAAAAAACTAAAGAATAATTTATTACATCAGTCCATTCCGTGCTACTGCGGCACGCTTAGCACGATAACGGTAGAGCGCTTGATCACGGTTTGTCGATGGAAGAGTTGACAAAAATTACGTTTAAGCGTAGACCAGGAGTTCTCAAACTTATTTTGTCTACTGTCCACTTGGAGAATGAATAATTTTTTAGCGCCTTCATATTATATGGGATTCTATATGGTATTGTGATAACCTATGTAGCAATAAACCTTCGCAATACCATTGCCAAATGGCGAAGTAAAAATAAAAATGTACTTAGCTAAGTAGTAGGAAAATTTCATTTAACAAATAAATAACAATGTAGATAGATAGCAAAAACATACATATACTTATACGAGTATACCTTTACGTGATGTTATCAAAAAACAGGATTATGACTAATTCTTTTTAAGTCCGTAAACTAATTTATTGAAAAAAATTGGACACGTACCTATTTTTTCTTTTTTTACGCAATTCATAGATTACGTTAAAAAGTGGCATGACGTCACGAGTATGTCGATTTTATAATACATACTTTAGTCCATTGAAATGTTACATTAGCTTTGCATTTTTTAGAGGACGCAATTTTATTTTTGGGACATGTTTGGGGGGTCAATAGAAGCTTAACCTCAAGTTTGTGGGGTCGCCACCATTGTCCCCCGGCCGCCATCTTCGAAAAAGGGTGAAAACACTTTTTTCACGGTATCTCGGAAACAATGCGTCTTACAAAAAAATTGCAAAGACATGATTTGTAGGAAATTGTTTTACCTACAAATATGTAATACAACTTTTTGCCTTTAATTAAAAATCATAGAAGTTATAAGCAAAAAATTTGAGGAAAATTTTTCTCTATTTTTTTTTTTAAATTTCATTCATTAATAACGCTGTTACAGCGCTCCAAAGTTGACCGGGTTCGTGAATGTTCATGAGAATCCGGTCGAAACGAAATGTTTAACTTATTTTTGTTTTTTTTTATTGTAAATATAATCTTACAAAAATTTTGTTAAATTAAAAAAACAAATAAAACTTGATAGATCTTCTCAAAAATGCTCTTTCAGGGTTTGGTTTTTCTGTCGACCAAGCTGAATCAGATGCATCATGATTCTGTTATTATTGTGGCAGAGGACATTGCCATTCTTGTATTGCTCACGGCATAATTAGGCACAAGACAGCTTTTTTAAGGCTGGGAAATCATCCAATGTCTTCTCCAGTTCTGGGTGGAGCGCGAGGGAGTGTCAGACTCTTACTGAATAAAACCCATCCATGTTCCTTCCGTAGCCCTTTATGTTCCGGGGTAGCGGTTACCCTTTCGGACAATCCCGCTTACCCGGCAGGCATGGCCCTAAAGGGCCCCTTCATGTGCTGACATCTCTTTGAGGCGCGGGTGGAACATATACGCGCCGTCCGGCACGGGCCTAGTCCTGATCGGGTGGTGAGCCACCCATTGCTCACTTGTAGTGTATAAGCTGTATTCTAATGTATACCTATACCTATGTATGTTACACGTGTACTTAAATATCAATAATTACTAATAAACGAGGCAGTTGTCAACCAGCAGTCAGAGCAATTACTTCTCCTCTATACCCAACCTTTACATGGCGACCCTGCCATGTTTGGTCATGGGGTGTCGGGTCGCGAGGCAGCCGCACTTCGTGGGTGGTACAGACTCTCGTTCTAAGTGTACGTTGCGTTATTGAATTTTGTTCGAGAACCTTCATAAAAAAGTTTTACAATGTGCAATTCTAATACTCCAAAACGAGAAGAAGTTATAATAAACCAGAATGGCATTGGATCGTCTAATGTGGCTACTGCCGACCAGCTACAATTTCATCTTTCTGCAATAAGCATCGTTATGATGATAATTCTGGGTTTGTTGTTGATATTGGCAGCCTATTTCCTGTACAAGTGCTACAAGAACTGCCATCATACGTGGATTAATGACCAGATACTTCGTCAAACTTTGAGAAATTCCTTTTCTCGTCGTGGTCGTCGAGGAACTGCAGAAGGAAATAGATTTTCGGCGTTCAATACCAGGTGTACGTCGTGTTCAAACAGTTCCGGGCCATCACTTCCTAAAGAAGAGTTCGTGCTTAAACCGAATGTGTGATATCGTAAGAATAACGTAAAAGTGAAGTGATAAAAGTGCGTTCTGTGCGTGAAAGTGAATGGAAACCGGCGAAAATGCGTTGAACTATGGTAACCCGATGTATGTAACCTTTTATTAGTTATTAAGTATGCTAGTTATTTCATTTTAATATGACAAATTATGGCTCATGAGCTCAGCTCAGCTTATGAAAAATTGAAAAAAATTAAAGAAAATTTATATAAACTAAGTTTAGAAAGGAGGACGCCAGAGCGTTTGCAAGAAAAGCTGACTGAAGCAACTATTGTGTTTAGAAGTTACTCTGTTTTACTTCCAAGCATTACGAGACAAATAGATGATAAGAAATTTAGTGGTGAAAATTTGTCATTGATTAAATCGCATTGTGACAAAATAGCAGAGTTGTATTCTCAAATACAAGAGTTTTGTAATAAGTTACATATACGTGAAACTGTTAAGGGTAGTTGTGAACAATTTGGCTTAACATCAAATCTCGAATCCAAAATGGAGTTTAATTTAAAAGTAGCCCTGAGTTTGTTACCAGTTTTGAACAATGAGGAATCGACGACTCGTCAATTAATTGATGGTATAGATTACTATAGCTCTACCTTAGAAACCGAACAGTGTAAATTAAGTTTAGTAAACTTTGTCTTAAAAAGTCGTCTCTCGCAACAAGCGAAATTAAGACTTAAGTCCGATTATCCATCTATTGAAGCATTACTAACTGATATGCGTATGATTCTTCTGCCTAAGAAGAGTTCCGTCGCCTTGCAAAGTAAACTTCAAACTTTGCGACAAGATCAAAAGTCGATTAATGATTACGGTAAGGAGTTGACTGAGCTATTTATGGATTTATCTATAGCGCAAGCCGAAGGCAAAACCGAAAATCTCAAGATTTTACAGCCACTAAACGAAAAACAAGCAATTAAACGTTTTGCCGACGGATTACGTAATAGAAGACTCAGTACGATAATAGCTGCACAAAAGTTTGAATCCTTAAAGGACGCTGTACAAACAGCTATAGATGAAGAGACCATTGCAATGCCGTCTCAGTCTGAAAATGTATTATCTTTTAATAGGAACCGTAATAATTACTATCAAGGTCAGCGTTATCGAGGTTTTTCTAGAGGCACCCGCCAGTTTCGAGGTGCCTCCACGTCTAATAATTTTAGTAGGCCTACCGTCCATCGTGGTACGACTTTCTACTGAGGCCGTGGTCGTCCGTACCAGAACTATAGTCGTGGACAGCCTAAACAGAATCGAGGTACGTACTATCATTCTAATAACAGGAACAACAACCCTAGAGGTTATCAACGGAACGTGCAACGTAGTGATGCAAACATTCACGTTGTAAACGAGGACGAACCCACAAAAACTAATTCAAATGGGGAGCAGAGCAAGTTTTTTCGTGAATAATGGGTTTGTATTTGCAAATAATAGTCATTGTTGCATAGAATTATACGTAGATAAACATAACTACTTATTTTTAGTTGACACCGGCGCATCAATTTGTGCCATTAAATATAAACATGTTATTGAATTAAACATACCAATCCATAAAGAGAGCATTAACATAAGCGGAATTGGTGGTACAATAGAAGCAATAGGATATGTTTATTTAACTCTAAGCGATTGTTATGATAGAGGACATTTGTTTAATCATAAGTTTTATGTTTTTAAATCGTTACCGTGTATGGCACATGCTATTTTAGGACAGGATTATCTTACGAAATACAATGCTATATTAGACATTAGTTGTAAAACTTTAACATTAAATAATAACAACAGTAATGAGAAAGTAATTTTGAATTTAAAATCGAAAAGGTCAACGTTTAATTATAATTTCACTTTGCCGCCAAGGACCGAATCAATTCATTACATACCTACTCACATTACCGAAGAGTGTCTTGTTTGCTCATCAGAATTACAAGAAGGAATATTCATTGCTAGCGTATTAGTTAAACCCGTAAATGGTATGATACCTATTTTAATCCTAAATACAAATGAAAGTGAGGTTCACCTTAATACTATTAAACCAACTTTACATAAAATTAGTGACTATAATTTGTGTACGTTTGAACAGTATACGAATTTGAACGCAGACCGTGTTAAAATATTGTTTAGCTTACTAAATTTAAATCATTTGAACGACGAAGAGCAAATCACGATTGAAAATATCTGTGCGAAATTTTCTGATATATTTTTATTGCCAGGTGATAAGCTAACGACAACAAACATTTACAAACATCAAATTAATTTACAACCCCATGCTCAACCAGTCTTTAGTAAACCGTACAGAATACCACATTCGCAAAAACATGAAGTAAATAAGCAGATTAGTAACATGTTACGGGAAGGTATAATCGAACCATGTCAATCAGAATGGTCAAGTCCATTGTTATTGGTCCCTAAAAAGGTAGACAATACAGGCAATAAGAATTGGCGCTTGGTAATTGATTATAGGAAATTAAATAACATTATACAAGATGACAAATTTCCTCTACCTAATATAACTGAAATTTTGGATTCCCTTTCAGGATCTATATACTTTTCTACTCTTGACCTTTCCAATGGGTATTACCAATGTGACCTTGATCCCGAAAGTCGGAAATATACAGCATTCTGTTCTGGACAATATAAAGTTCCGGGTAGCGTGGATAAAAGTACTGCTTCCGTATCAGGACAATACCAGATGACGAGAATGCCAATGGGATTAAAAACAAGCCCTAATGCCTTTTCAAAAATGATGACTGTTGCAATGTCGGGTTTGACCTACGAAAAGTGCTTAGTATACTTAGATGACCTTATTATTTTTGGAAATTCATTACAAAACCATAACAAAAATCTCATAGATGTTTTTAATAGATTGCGTCAGGTCAATTTAAAGTTAAATCCTCATAAATGTAACTTTCTTAAAAAGGACATATTATATTTAGGACATGTTATATCGAGCGAAGGTGTTTTACCTGATCCAGAGAAAATACGTGCTTTAAGTAACTGGCCAGTTCCGAAAAATATTGAAGAAGTAATTAGATTTGTCGCGTTTACCAACTATTACAGAAAATTCATTAAAAACTTTGCCAATATAGCGTATCCCTTAACACAGCTAAATAAGAAAAATGCATTATTCATATGGGATCAAAAATGTCAAACCGCTTTTTGCACTTTAAAGTCAATAATTTCGAGCCCACCTATACTTGAGTACCCTAACTTTACTAGCAATTGTAAGTTCATACTACAAACCGACGCTTCCAAATATACATTGGGCGCAGTTTTATGTAATGACAATAGGAAACCAATAGCATTCGCGAGTAGAAATTTAAATAAAGCCGAAATTAACTATGCTACTGTGGAGAAAGAACTGTTAGCGATAGTATGGGCAGTTAAACATTTTCGCCCCTATTTATATGGCCGTACATTTGTAATTGAAACCGACCATAAGCCACTAGTTTACTTATTTGGCATGCGAGACCCATCTAGTCGCCTTATGAAGTTCAGACTTCTACTTGAGGAATATGATTTTATCGTAGACTATATCAAAGGATCCACAAATATTCCAGCTGATTCAATGTCACGATTACCTATCACATCAACGGACTTAAAAAATATGCATGAAAGCATAATCACAGTAATGACACGTTCGCAACATAAAAAAGAGCTCGAGTCGCAACATAGAAAAGAGCTCGAGTCGCAACATTCCCCAAGTGCTATGGGTTCTACTGACGATTGGCCTGCGCAACCAAGAGTCGTGGAGATCCATAGTAGGTCGAGGATGTCTATAGAACTAAAATTTATAGAATATGATGAGTTAAATAACCTACGTAGGGCAAATGAGATAGAAATAGAAAATAACGTATTTTGTTATTCGTCATCGAGAATGACTTTATTTATAAATCCAGTTTCCCAATCACAATTGACGCCAGCCGCATTTGTGAGGGAACTGAAATATTTTTGTGAAAAAATTAACGTGCACGAATTAAATTTTATAAGAAGACAAAATTACGATGAATTTATTAAAAAAATAATTACGGAAATTAAGTCGTATAGGAACTGGACTGGACCGCGATTGTGTATTTTAAATGACGTAAGAATTATTCAAAACAAAGACGACCGAAAAGTAATATTGAATGATTTTCATCTTCTACCAACAAGTGGCCACGCTGGTATAAGAAGAATGTATAATAACATCAAGAAATATTATTTTTGGCCAGGTCTTGAAAGAGACGTAAAAGAATTTATTAAGAAATGTGACAAGTGTCAAAAACAAAAACATAGTTCTCATTATGTTAAGGAGCCGTTGGTTGTTACAACGACAGCCAATTCGGCGATGGAAAAAGTTTTCCTAGACGTAGTAGGACCCTTAGATCGCGATGATTTTAATAATTCATATATTTTAACTATTCAGTGCGAGTTAAGTAAATATGTAGAAGCCTATCCAATGAAATCTAAAAGTTCAGAGGAAATAGCGAAAACCTTTGTTAATAATTTTATACTTAGATTTGGTATTCCCGCTAGAGTAGCTACTGATAGAGGAACTGAATTTATGTCATCTATTTTTAAAGAGACATGTAAACTTCTTAATGTAACGACTTTAAACTCAACTGCATACCATCATGAAACAATAGGTTCTCTAGAAAATACTCATAAAAGTTTGGGTAATTTTCTAAGAATACAAACGAATAACCATTCGAGTTCATGGAGTACATGGTTACCCTTTTGGTGTTTTGCCTACTTCAGTTCACACCGCAACTAAATTTACGCCTTTCGAACTAGTATTCGGAAAAAGATGTAATATACCATCCAATTTAAGACAAAAATCAGTAGACCCTCTTTATAACTATGATAATTATCCCTTAGAATTGAAATACAGATTGCAGACATCGCAAAAAGAAGCGTATGATAATTTAGTTGAAAGTAAATCATTAAGAAAACAAAGGCATGATCTAAAGTGTAATCCAATTACGTATAAACAAAATGACTTGGTACTTGTGAAAAACGAGACTGGAACCAAACTACAAAGTATTTATAATGGACCATATTTAGTTATCAAAGATGTTTCGCCAAATGTTGAAATATTGAAAGACAATGGGAAAATTGATTTAGTTCATAAGAATAGGACTAAGCTATATTATTCATAATATTTTCTTGTTAATTTTAGCATATTAAGCTTTGTACTCTTTTACTTACATACTAATATACAATTTGATAGAAATAAGCAAAACTGTAAGCATACTGTACTAAAATGTTTATTAAATATTACTCATGTTATATCATAAAACAAAATAATACTTTCATATTATTTTATTTTATTTCCTTTCGGGGAAGGTGTAGTGTATAAGCTGTATTCTAATGTATACCTATACCTATGTATGTTACACGTGTACTTAAATATCAATAATTACTAATAAACGAGGCAGTTGTCAACCAGCAGTCAGAGCAATTACTTCTCCTCTATACCCAACCTTTACACACTGCCCGCAGGCTCGCGCCTACGGTGGCCGGGAGTCTTCACGTGGCTCCCAACGCCCGGGGCGTCACCCGCGGTGGCTGGGACGGGAGGACCTTTCTCTCTCCCATTCCGCCACCTCCTTTGCGAGCATGACTGTTTCGCAGAAGGAGGTGACTGCCTCCCACTCCCTCTCACTTCGGACTATGGCTTGCACCAGGGCCGGGCGCGAGAGGTCGCCGCAGCCGATCGTCTCTACGAGAACACGACGGTGCTCCGCCCAAGTGGGGCAGGTTTCCACCGTGTCCTCTGGGCGATTCTCGCAGTGGTGACACCCGGGCGTTTCCTTCCGCCTGATTATGTGCAGGAACCTCCCGAAACATCCATGTCCGGTGAGGATCTGCGTCAGGCGGTAGGTGAGGGCGCCGTGACGCCTCTGTAGCCACTCCTCAAAGAGGGGCCTTATCGCCACTGACGTGGCGTGCCCTAGGTACAAGACAGCCTAACATTTATTTTTCAAAATCTTCAAAATGGAGCACATCTGCTCAGATATAGCCCTTCAAGTTTTATGTATGGAGATCTCATAACACAGAATTTGCTGTTTCTTCATGCTTTTTCAGGATGTGATACAACATCAGCAGGGCAGCATTTTTTTGACGCCCTATGAGGTTTTTCCCCTTTTTTACCACTTGTACATAATGTATATATTTTTTAGTTTTAGGTTGTATAATAGTAATAATGCTAATTTTTCATGTAACTTAGATAAATAAAATTCCACATCAGCAGCCTATAAAATGGGGAAATTAAAACCGGTACCGCGCTATTCCATCTTTGCTCACTCTTGTTGGCGAACGTTTTTTCATATCTTTATACCAGCTAATTCAGGATATAGGCTGCTGATGTTGTATCACATCCTGAAAAAGCAGGTTTTGAAAAATTAATGTTAGGCTGTCTTCTGCCACAATAATAACAGAATCATGAGATCGGGATGCAGTAAGCGCAGCAGAGACGATGATTGAATCTGCATCTGATTCAGCTTGGTCGACAGAAAAACCAACCCCTGAAAGAGCAGTTTTGAGAATATCTATCAAGTTTGATTTGTTTTTTTTAAATTAAAAAAATTTTAGTAAGATTATATTTACAATAAAACAAAAATAAGTTAAACATTTTGTTTCGACCGTCTCATGAACATTGACGAACCCGGTCAACTTTGGAGCGCTGTAGCAGCGTTATTAATGAATGAAATTTAAAAAAAAATTGGGAAAAATTTTCCTCAAAAGATCATCTACAAGATTGGTCTGAGGTATTTTTTTTGTGAAATGTATTAAAAAAAAGTTATAGAGCAAAAAAGAAAATTTTTATAAAAAAAATGTCGCTTTTTTGCTTATAACTTCTATAATTTTTAATTTAGGGCAAAAAGTTGTATTACATATTTGTAGGCAAAACAATTTGCTACAAATTATGTCTTTGCAATTTTTTTGTAAGACGCATTGTTTCCGAGATATCGCGAAAAAAGTGTTTTCACCCTTTTTCCAAGATGGCGGCCGGGGGACAAGGGTGGCGACCCCACAAACTTGAGGTTAAGCTTCTATTGACCTCCCAAACATGTCCCAAAAATAAAATTGCGTCCTCTAAGAAATGCAATATTCGGTCCTTAAATTGTAACATTTCAATGGACTACTTGTGACGTAGCGAGGCCCCACTTTCCAACTTTAATGCGTTTATTTCAATCATAATATTACAAAACAAACAAAAAAGTTTTTTTACCTTTGGAACACTGCCAGTGTTGTTCGAGACCATTCCAAAAAGTATCATCAGTCAGTCATGTCAGTTCATTTTGACTTTCAAAAGTGCCTTTCTTGTGCATATTTGAAATATTTATTTCAAATACGCACAAAAAAGCACTTTTAATAAAATAATTTTACTCAAAGTCATAGTGAATACTGAATTCATTTCATTTTACCATGACTTTGAGTAAAATTATTTTTTTTTAAATCACCATCTGAAGATAACCATAGAATAATTATTTTATGTATCATTTTTATTGTCTTTTTTCTTGTCAGCTCTCTATGATTATTTTTGTAAATATCCAATGTAATGTAATACAAAAGAACCATGCAAAAGATTGCATGGGCGCTGTCCCAACCCACCAACAGACATGGCACTTGTTTCAATATTATTATGAAGTCTCATAAAAACACAAATAACAATTTTTAGTCCGTAAATATATATGCGGTAATTTAAAAAAAAAATTTTTACTTTAAAAAAAGGGTGTATTTTTTTTAAATAACCTTGTTTTAGACATTTTACCATAGACAATTGTTTTACTAAACACTTTAGGTTTGAATAACTCCGAAGAAGATATTGTATTGTATTTTTTACAATTAACTGTACCAAAAAGTGTGTACAAAAATTATTTTTTTGCGCGATACCCCCATGACTTATGGCGATGTCGTCATAATAAAAAATGATCATGATGCTAAGATGAATTATTTGAAATCTGTTGGTGGTATGGGACGACTTTTTGCATGGTCCCTTGTAATGTCCAAAATGTAATTATAATTTTTTATCTAGGGACCCCCTGGGCCACGAGGAGTTGAAGGCCTAGTGGGACAGAAGGGTGATAGCGGAAGAACACCAATGATTGACAGATCCAAAGTGAGTTTTATATACATATACCATAGAACTAGGTTTTGAAATAAAATAGAAAGCAAATTGAGAGATCATGATGCTAGTCTGCCTAGCCTTTTCCCAACTACTAAGTATGTTGAAGATGGCATTCAGTCTAAACAAATATAGTTAAATACCAGGCTTTCGCAAGGAGCAACGGTCTATTTAAACTCTACAAGACACTGTTACTGGGTAACATGATACCTTTAACGACTGTCAAGAGATCAACGGCACAAAGTGATTGAAAAATAGTTAAAATTGCTATCCTAAAGGAGATCTGTTTTTGGGCCTTTTCTGAAAGTAATCCTAGAACGTTTGTGCCATATTAACTATTGCTCCAAATGGCTAGTAGGTACTAACGACACGTACCATTTTTTTTGGTGGCACTTTCGGAAAAAGCCCAAAAATCTATAGAGCCAGCAGCCTTCTCCTTTAGATTTAGCTGGCTAAATATATGTATAAGGTGTTAAAAAATCAACTCTAAGAATTTCGTGGGAGCATTGTACTCATCGTTATGAACAACTTTTACTATGGGATGAACCCTGAAATCGCGAAAAAAATATGAGCTGTTCCATACATTTTATTGAGTTACGTGTGCATAAATGTATGGAACAGCTCATATTTTTTTCGCGATTTCAGGGTTCATCCCATAGTAAAAGTTGTTCGTAACGATGAGTACAATGCTCCCACGAAATTCTTAGAGTTGATTTTTTAACACCTTATATATTAACCGAAAACATATGACAGTTAAAGGGCGACAGGGGCCTCACGGGAGAACCTGGGATACCAGGAGCAGATGGGCTACCAGGATCACCTGGATTTTGTGTAATAGGTCCACCCGGACCACCTGGACCACCAGGAGCTCCTGGAGAAACTGTTTACCTACCTCCTACTGCAACGACTTCTTCAGAATTTTTTGTATCTACAACTCCGCCAGGTAAAACAACATAATCATGAACGTTGCATGTTATCTTTCAATTCCAAAGTCGCTCGAAAACGAAAAAGGTAAATGTGTCTCCGATAAACTTTCCTAAGTGAGAAGGATTTTTAGTGTTGTAATTAATCACAGAAATCATAATAATATTATAAGCAAGCCAATAAACCTGTATTTTTTTCAGAGGTAAAACATAGACTAATGCATTATCAAGCATTGATCGATTCAGATGTGGACGATTCTTACACTCCTGGCCTTACATCATACAAGTTTCCCAGCGGAGAGCCTATATACATAGATTCTAGTGAAACAGATCTCATTGGCCTTAACTTATCAGCTCCATTCATCGTGTCTGCCATCTTTAAATCGTACACCGGCAAGTCATTGTGTCTGTTCTCCATAAAGCAAATTGATCGTACGGTGATGAGCCTTTGTTTGCAACCTGCCGGCTTGAATGTTACAAGAGTTACTCTGTCAACTGAATTGTATTCACCAGAACATTCAATAACTTATTTAATCAATGAAGACTACAAAAACAAATGGACTAAAATCGTCGTGTACGTAAAAGATAATAGAGCGGATTTGTACGTGAACTGTAATAAAGCTTCAGATTCGTTGGCTTTACGGAAAAATAGAGATGTGCTTCTGACGAGAGATATGCATATCACATTGGGTTACTCAGAATCGTGGATGGATAGTTTTGAGGTGAGTGATAGTTAAATTTTATTCCCGCCCTTTAGATGGTGCATTCTCAAATTTCGCAACGTCGCTAATAGCTGTCTACTGTTTTGATTATTTTATCATTGTAATAAAGTGTGTATTGCGTAATTGTGAATATGTGTATTGTGTAATAAAGTAGCGATATTACGTCGACTAATTAATTTAAAAAATACCAACTAGAAGCATCACGCATTTCAACATTACTGCTACCGTTCACTATTTTCTTTCACTTCGTTTCAAATCAGGCTTCTTAATAATAACTTTAATTGTTTCAGGGTCTCATTGAAGATATAAACTTGCATACCAATGCTAATGATGAAACATTATTGTATGTTTGCGCAGAGGTATGTATGGGTTTTAAACTTTTTTTAGGTTAGGTTAGGGTTTAGCCGGGGATTGTGGAAGCATCGCTTGTTTCCGCGTCCTCTGGCGTGTGAAAGGTGTGAGAGGCAACAACCGGGGTTGTTTTTAGTAAGTAAGAGTCTGACCGCCCCTCCGCCCCCCTCCAGGGCGGAGGACATCCAAGAGGAAATTCCACACCCGCTCAAAAAAAAAAATGTGCTATTGGGATGCCATCTGCGAAGCTTTCGTGAACTCCATCTTTCTATCTCATACCTGGTTTTATTATCATAAAACGAGTTACTGTAGTGGCTATTAAAACAAGTAATCATGAGATTTTTTTTATTCCTCATTTTTACATCAATAATTTATTGGGGTCATTTATTTTATGTTTGTTATTATTTTTTTTACCTAAAACGCAATTCTAACAAAAATCTGTTTAGCTAAATAGTTTTGATAGTTATAGGGCTAATTTTTCAGTAGTCAGATATCTTTTATCTGAAGAAGAAATATGCCAGTTTGACATATTTTCCGTACTAAACTGCAATATGCTGTCAAACTGCAATATTTAATCTAAAAATAAATAAAAACAGCTCTTAGCGGTACAGATTTTTTTTGTACGAGGCCGATTTATAACATTCTAGTATTTTCCATTTTATTTGTTTTTTTACATATTTTTGTATGTTTTAGGCTAAAAATCGAATTCCAAGAAAAATTTTGGCTGAATGTCCTAGCGACGAAATCTATAGACAAGAAATTGTAGACTTAAAGGCAAGACATGAATACATAACGGGTGAATATAATAGACTGCTTGAACTAGTGAAAATCGCCACAGACGGCAATAAAATTACACTAAATAGCTTGAGAAAGAACTTTATGCACTTAAAAATGAAAACTAAAAACCAGAAATCAGAATACTTTAATCTAATCAGAAGATTTTCCAAAATACAAGACAGTCTTTTAAAAGAAAAGAACGAAGGACTAACTAGTGGATTTGAGTGAGCAATATTAGATCAACCTTTCTACCGTCAGCGACTACAGGACAAACTGGAACACAACCAAAGCTAATCATATTGCATCATACTGCCACTGACGAAATAAAATAATGAAAAAAAAACAAATATTAGAACCTCCTGCGTTTCTTTGTCGGTTAAAAGTGAATTTAACCGACATTTTTTTTATCATAAGTTACGAGTTTTTATTTGTTTCTTTAGGACCGTTTTCCAATAGACATTTTTATCTGAAGAATAAAAATGGCCGTTTGACATATTTTCTATGACAAAGTTATTAAACTGCCTCATTTATTCCTCCTATAAAACTTATCAGAAGATTGAAAAAACAACCCATAAAGTGTTACGTGTGCTTTAAAGAAACAAAAAAAATTATAGAAAGAAGACGTTGAATTGAATATGGATTTTTGTTTAGGTAAAAACAGATGTATTAAAACACCTCCTTTTTTATCCTATTGCAACACTGTAACACTGCTGTTGCGAAAATCTAAAGAGGATATATTATGCCGCCATTCCTAGCTAAGAATATGATTATAATCATTATTGAACCTCAATACTAATAAATGCATATTTTCTAATACTATGAACGTGTTTTTCTCCACTATTGATACAGAGCTGGCTGGTGATATCATTGGGATACCATTAAAAATCAGGTCACACTAATGTGCAGTCGCTAGCACATCAAGTTACTACAAACTGTCATATTTTCTCAATCAGTTTTGAACTTAACAGTCAGTGGCATAAGGTTTAAAATCAATCGGAGAAATTTGACAGTTTGGTATAAGTTGATGCGCTGGCGACGGTACACATACAGAATTGTTTTATTTGAGTATTATTATTGTCGTTTTTTTCACAATATGTAAGTCGCAGACTGAACCTAAACGGGTGTTGTACTTTGTGTGAATAATTTCATCAAGGCTGCTCTGAAAACAGTGAAAGAAAACATTGTGAGGGAACCGGCATGTTCTATAACCAAAAAATCGAAGACATATGGCATCTACTGCACTGGGCTCGCTTAGTAGATTACAGCACACTCGTCTTACAGAGAGAATTCTGTGTCCCAGCAGTGGGAATATAATAGGCTGATTATGCTGATGATGACTCATATTTTTATTCATCCTCATAGCATCCACCAACTCACATATCACACTGCAACAAAAAAAAAAAAAAAACAAAAAAAAAAAAACTGTATCAACTCAAAATTAAGCTTTTTTCAGAAATTATGGAAAACTTATTACTCGTTTCATGTTATCGATTCTAAAAAAGAGAACACTGTTTTAAAATGAGTGATAGAATTAAGGGGTTTTATTGACGCGTAAAGAATTAAATTTTACATATGAAAAATGAGTTATCTCGAATTTGTCTTTTTTTGAGTTGATTCAGTCTTGTGCTAGCAGTGCGTTATATATGAATTTGCAATTCTCGTGTGCTTAGCCTACCTAGTACTACATACATTAATATTGACCTTCCAAATAGACCGAATTAACGGATTACCATACAAATACATAAGGTATAATCTTGTAATACATCCCATATCTGTCAATTAATTATTCACAGTAAGACAATCCGGTAAGCACTAGGTCATGATTCTCGAGTCTGTGGTACCTAGTCAATAAAGCTGTTGTGGTCGACTACTCCTTCATAAGCTTAGTGGGTAGCTTTGTTCGGGAGGTCCAAGGAAAAACGGTCCAAAAGTGGGGTATTGGGTTAAGACTAGATTCGGAATCTATTTCTTTTTTGAGGGTGGCAACTCATCAAATGACTCCTCCTGCTTTAGAAGGAGCGGAAGGGAGTGTCAGATTCTTACTGACTAAAACCCATCCACCTTCCATCCTAAGCCCTCTATGTTCGGGGTAGCGGTTACACTTTCGGGCAATCCCGCTTTAGAATAATCAATTGAGTAAGGATTGAAAAAATATTCAAAAACTGGCACATATTTTTTTAACAGACATTTTGGAGGTGAAATTCTGAAAACAGTCAGAAAGTCATTTACTATAATATGAAATTGTAGGTAATTGAGCATTTATTAATAATCAATTAAATCGCGAAATGCAATTTTTTCACCCAACAAAACTGGACCCTTTTTGCTTGGACGCCCACATACATTAACGTAGGTAAGTCAAAGCCAAATCATTTATTTCAAATAGGCACAAGAAAGGCACTTTTGAACGTCAAAATAAACAAGAAATAAAATTGATTATAATCACCCTTTTCAAAATGTAGTTTCGTGTGGAGAAGAATGGGCAACAAACTCCACCGTGACTCTTTTAATAATTGTTCGGTATCTAGAGATGCTGTTAATATTATATGCATTTATTTATTTACTTAATTGATTGCTAATTAAGATAGCTACTACAAAGTCCTGTTCTAATCTCATATGAAATGGCATAAAGGTAGGCAGAAAAAGAAATAGCCTTATTAAACGGCAATGCAGTCATATTCATTTTTGAATTTTTGGATCACTAAGGACACAAACCGCAAGAAAAACTTCTGAACCCAAATCTAAGCAAAGACAAAACAAATCCAACTCAAATGTCGACCACAAGTTGGTCGCAAAATAAGCAATTAAAGAAATAAAGCTCGTTACTCGACTAATATAGTTTTATGGAGCCATTAATAGCTCAACTCGCACTCACGTGTGGACCCTTGTTTTCATGTCAACTATTAGCAATTTAGTGTTGGGCGTTGTATCGATTTTTGCGACTGTGGCGTATCTGAAAGGAGTTATCGAGTAGTTGAAATCTATCTATATATTGATGCAATGTGATAATAAACGGAAGTGATGGTGCAGTTACAACGGTGATAATTTCTATGCCGTTCTCGTTTGAGCACTTAATAGATACCTAATACTCCAAGAGCAGCTAACACTGGGGTACAGCGTTTCGGGTGACACATCGCGGTAATAAGCGTAAGTCCAGGAATGTGTGCCCCGCGCCTCAAAGAGATGTCAGCATTTGAAGGGGCCCTTTAGGGCTGAAGCCTGCTGGGTAAGCGGGATTGTCCGAAATGGTTACCGCTACCCCGGAACATAAAGGCCTATGGAAGGAACATGGATGAGTTTTAGCCAGTAAGAGTCTGACACTCCCATCCACTCCACCCAGAGCGGGAGGCATCTGAGAAATGCCCATACTCAAAAAAAAAAAGGGATGTGTCGAGAGAGAAGAAGAAGGAGAGTCTCGATGAGACTCTTGAACGCAAAGATTGTCGCAGTGAGTTTTGCAGTAGACATCAGAAAGAATTTTCGAATTGTCTTGTGAGAATCGAAGGATTCTATTAGTCGAGACTACGCTCAGAGCCGATTTTATATTTGTGTACCACAAACTATGGGACACTTGATATCGTGTCCTGCGCGTCCTGCCGTATGCACGTTACAGTAACTGATTGACGCTAGTGATGGCGCCAAACACGTAGTAGAAATCTGGTCTGAGTCAATTTAGATTGCCATCGACACGTTAAGAAGAATGGGTTAATAACCCTGACACATTGCAGACGATTCTCTGAATCAGAATGAACCAATTATTCACTATATTAACGGTTATGTTCATTACGTTTGTTACTAAAAGTTTTATACATAGATGTTTTCTGAGAATTGATATACGCAAATCATTATAATAGAAGAGGCAACTAATTGCCTAATTTCTTGATAATATTCATAGGTGCTTGATAACAAATAATATTTTGTTCAGTCACTTTCAGTACACAGTAGGAACATTGTTTTTCTTTAACCAATTAATATTAAGCAGATATTGAAATGACACCAGGGGGCCCCGGATCGCTCCGTGTCGATTCGATTTCGAAAATTGTTGATCGAATAATTAGTTATACTTACTACTACTATTACTTGTCCAGCACTTAGCGATCAAAAACGATTGATTATGTGACATTTCAAAAGCTGATGCCAATTCCATACATTTCAAATATAATATATTCTAATGTTGTTATCGTTTATGTGACTTTGTCTAGGTCCCCAGACCCTCACTACAAACTCTCACATTACTACAACTATCGACAGATCGACACACCACTATCGCATGTGTTCAGCGGCACATATTGCGTCAGGGTTGCCACGTAGGAAAATGCGCCGGCGACACCGAAATTGCAATATGGCTCGCACCGTAAGCATGTGATTACATAAGGCTTGTAACAAAGAGGTAATGTTTTACTGGAAATGTTCTATATTTGTGTCGTGCCACCCCTTGGCGATATTTAGAAAGAAAATGTACGTAGGTGGTCATGAATGTAATTTCAGGGGTGAATTTTTATCACCCGGTGTATTACATGATGTTGAGTATTCGTAAAAATGAATATATCTTGTTAATGGCGTTATATTTTTGGTTCCTTGTTTGTGTGTTTTTTATTTATACTAATATTACAAAGAGGAAAGATTTGTATGTGAGTATTTTGTAACGAATAAACTCAATAACTATTTAACGGATCTGGATGAAACTTGTCACAAAGATAGATTATAGTCTGGAGTAGCATATATTAGCAGCATTTTCATCCCGGAAAAATGTACGGTTACCGTGGGATAATTTCCTATATACACGCGGGCGAAGCCGCTGGCAAAAGCTAGTATTTACTAAACCTTAAAACAATCGATTTTTAGGGTATGCCAAAGGGTAAAGCGGAACCCAATTACCAAGACTCCGCTGTCCGATCGTCTGTCTGTCTGTCTGTCCGTCTGTCACTAGGATTTATCTCATGAACCGTGATAGTAAGATAGTTGAAATTTTCACAGATGATAATAATTATATTACTGCCAACCGCTATAACAAAAAAAAATAAAAACAGAATAAAATATTTTTTTAAGGACTCCCAAGAACTAACGTGTTTTTTGCCGTTTTATAGAAAATGGTACGGAACCCTTCGTGCGCGAGTCCGACTTGAAATAATAATATGTCCCTGAATATAAAAAAGAAACAAAAGAATCATAGTCCATTAAAAAAAATGTCCGCATCGCTGTCAACAGGAAAACTGCCCAAAAGGCTGGCAGCATTGCTATGTTGAATGGCGCTGTTGATTCGATGGCCAAGAAAAAGACTAGAGCTCTGGCCACGTGAAGAGTCGACTGTTTTTGTTATTGTTTTAATTACTTTAACTAATTTAGCAACTATAATTTCACAAGCACCTAATTATAACAACTCTACACCAAAACTGAACATATAAAGTTAGGACACTGATTTCGAGACGCACTTTAACTAGATTAGAAGTTTATTAGCTAGAGATCATCAATCTTCGGGACATTATTGATTGCCAAAACTTAGTTATTTTATTGAAAGGCAATTTGTAGCAGCACAAGTATTTTGTACTACAGAGTCTGTCTAACAATTATTTATTTTGCATTTGTTTATGTAGAATATTCAAAGTCAAAGTCAAATGATTTCTTTCGACCAGGCCCGTGAAACGTGCTATTTAACGTGAAAATGATTGCCGATCTATCATTCAATTCATTCTAATTTATCTTAATTGTTCATAAAGTAATAATAAAAAAACCGGTCAAAGGCGTGTACCACGCACTATGGAAGGTAACGTTGTTGCTGAAAATCGTAGTTGGAAAACATGTCTTGCCATACATTACGATACGATTTCAGTCGCTCAGTACTACCAATCTACGTGTTCCTAAGAAGAAGTATCAAAGTCAAATCATTTAACACACAGGAAAGGCACTTTTGAACGTCAAAATGAACATGAAATAGAATTGGTTCTAGTCACTCCTTCCAAAAGGTAGTTTCGTGTGGAAAAGAATGGGCAAGAAACTCCACCGTTATCCTTTTAAAATGTCTTTATACAATCATGAACTATAAAATTATATGTGAGAACGATGCACTTGATAGTCTGTCAGACTGACAGACGTACCGACAACGAAGTGATTCTGTAAGGGTTCCTTATTTTCGGCACGGAACCCTAAAATGAAACAAACTACCAATCTATCGGTAATAAACGTTGCCTTTTTACAGCTTGAAACAGAAACTAGACCAAATGGACCAATCTAGACAAATTGGTAAATACTAATGAGTGATTTGTCCGAATACCTAAATGATTTTCTATTGTCTAGGTAAGAGGAGACTATAAATGAACAGATAGAATCTAGTTCAGACACACCTAGCCCTAAATTAAATTAAAACAAAAGAGATGCTACAAGGACCTCCTGGCGCTTGAATGACATTGATAGGGGGCGTGGTTGGAAAACATTTGTGATTTTTGTTTGTAAAATTGTAATTAAAATCAAGTTTGTTCTGATTTTAGCCACGCGCCGAAAGATCCTTCTACAACTATGCCTATTGTTTTATTTTAGTGTCATCTACGTTCTAGCTTTTTGTCACGGGTTTTGTCATCTGAACAGACAGCTCTGCTGCTAAGGAGTTTGTTGCGCCACTTCTTCTTTCTATTAGAACCTGGTGAAGGGCAGGCGTTTCGGAGGTTTTGGTTTGGTTAAAAAAGAACTGATTTTCAGCCTAGTTTAAATATAAAGTATAAATGACATTTGATTTTGAATTTGGACAGTTTTCAGGTTATTTTGAAATGGAAAATACCAAACTTCGTATAGTGTACCTACATAATAAAATACTTTATTTAATTCTAAAAAATCATTCTTATTTTTCAACTCATACCTAAAATGTACACATTTTAGGTATGAGTTGAAAAATAAGAATGTTAAAACCAAAAAAATGTTGTTAAAAAATTGTCCCTTTAAGTTTAACATAAGGTAGGTAATATTTTGATCCAAGCGTTACTTGCTTATTTATACGAAGAAATAAATTGTACACCTTTTAATATAAGTATAAAGCTTCTTACCAAAATAAGATGGGAGGATAGATAAGAAAGCTTTCGCCCTTGATTGGGCAAAAGAAATATAGCTCGAGTTGACTGAGTACAGTAAAGCAGTATATTGTGTAGACAACACAGAATGAGATATAAAGGCTATAAAGCCCATATTCTGGAAACAGTATCACTAAATATTTATAGACTTTTTGTTAGGCTGGAGCAAAAAGGTTTAAGCCAAATTGAAATGGCCATTCTTTAATAAAAGTTTGTGCTTGAATTTCGTTTCTTAGAGAAGGGTCCGTAGAGTAGTTTTGTAGAGTAGTTGTCGACTTCAAATTGTAGTGTAATGTTGCGATAAAAGATTTAAGAAGGTACTGACTCCAGCACATCAAGCTATCTCTAACTGTCAAATTTCCCCGATTGAAAATTAACCTTAAGTGTTTGCAATGAAGGTGAAATACTATTAAAGAAATTTGACAGATTGGGGTAACTTGATGTGCTGGCTAAAAATGTTCGATCCCATTCTTTTCTTTCTTCGTGTGGTAAGTGACTTATCAGGTTTCAGAGTTTTATGCTGTCCATGGACCTCAGCCTTAGCTTCACATCCTGTTGAGAAATATCTCTCAGACATGCTGGTTTCCTCACGATGTTTCCCTTCACCGATTTTAAAGCAAGTGATAATTATACAATACGCATATGAATCCGAAAAGTCAGAGGTGCGTGTCTTGGGTTCGAACTCGAGACCTTAGAATTGGCAGTCCGTCTGTCGCACCACTAGGCTGTCACTGCGTGCCCATTCATTAGCTATATTTTAAATTACGTAAATAAATACCAACTAGAGGCAGTTCTTGGTACTTATATGTTGCTGAAAATATGTGTTTATGAAACATTTTCATATAGGTTATTTTTACCACAATGTGTTAAATTATCAGCAATGCTTGGCACAGGTAAGCGCTTTATAGCGCACGGGTGCCGTTTCTAGTAATAAACACACAAGCCAAGGGTTTTAACTTATGAGTTTCATATGTAAATTTATCGCAGTCGACGTTAGGCTAATTTGCGCCATAAATTTTGCTATACTTACTCGTCTCTATGGCTAAAGCTATGTTTAAATGAGAAATATTGTAACACTACTTTTGGAAATATTATTATCACTTATTCTGAATATCATCATTCATCATTCTCCTGCCCTTATCCCAATTTATTTGGGGTCGGCGCAACATGTCTTCTTCTTCCATACTTCTCTATTAGTCGTCATCTCTATAGTCACTTATTCTGAATATATTCAACATAAATTAAATTGCATTAATAAGGTTTTAAAATGATCGACGTATCAATTTTAATGAATCATCATTTCCATAAATTGTAATTTATCTCTACGCATTATTTTACATCGATTAATAAAACTATTTCATGGATTATTTTAAATGATGAGATAACATGAATTGAAACGACCATAAAATAATGATGTATTCAATTTGTTTACTTTTCGTACATAGTAAAATTATAAGTACGAATCATATAGTTTAAAGTTGACCTTTTTTTGCATACTAATCAAGCGACGCGTGGATCAAGTATAACCTACCGCTTCTATAAACGTAAAGGACTAAATAAAATAAATAATACCTATTATCGCTGGTATTTTTTTTTTCTTATTGCTCAATAGGCCAGCTCCTGACCTCGATTTCGCCTGAAGGAGTTTGATAGATATGGTCTATGATAGAACGAGCAAGCAAGACCCGTTCACTTGCTTTGTTGATTTGGACAATGACCAGAATCCTTGCTACCCGAAGAGTAGGCCGCCACCGGGTCCTCCCTTCCTGTTGTCAACTGGTGCGGTGGAACATTAAGGGATTAGTTGCGCGGTGGTGATGGTGCGACGTGCTTTTACACGTGACTGGCGTGCTAGTAAGGCTCCAAGCTTCCTGTGGTCGGCTAATGGTAAGACTGTGTCATGTTAGAGATTAAAGCCGCTTTTCGTATCTGTCCGTGTGTCTGTTTTGCACATCTAAACTGCGGTACAGATTTTTATGCGGTTTTCAAATCATTCGTGGTGCGCGTTCCAACTCACTACTGGGTGACGTTCCTTAAAGAAGAGTTTTGGCAAAAAGGAGTCGGCGTTTCCGCGGCCAGCTACGCAACACATCACAACGTAACTCGACGCCGTCACAACGAGTGCTGCAGTTTTTAAGTTTGTTTGTTTAATACACAGTGATTTTTAATTAATTTTTCAGGAGATGAGAGTTATGGTAACCATGATTTATAAACAACTTTCATTAGGAGAAAAATATAAATCGTTTCATACATTTTCGTCGATTAACATTGCATTTTTGTGTGAAAAAGACATTTTTTTTTAATAATAGAGAAAGTTGCTCATCATCATGGGTACTTTCACGCCCCGAAAGGTTAATAGTGAATTAAAAATCACCGTGTATATGTATTAGATTATAGTTATTATTTTTACACGTATATAATAATATAATATGTACTGTGTTTTCTGGGCCTTCGTTGCCTGAAATAAAGAATAAGTAAATAAATAACAAAAGCCTAACGTAACTTAGAACTAACTTAGGTTAACGGGTACCTACATGAGTCCTGAGCCCTGTCGCGCTTTATTCCTACTAAGTAAGGGATGACCAAACATTGCCCTAGCTTAGGACGGAACACCAGATTTAAGTCCTAGAACTAATAATTATTTCAATAAAGTTAAGCTTCTTACCAGCGTATATAAGCGGCTATCCTTGGACCCCAGGATGTATCTGCAACATGAACGAATAGAAGTTAATTAACGATTACAACTATGTTTACATTCATGCGACTAAATATTACTTCCAATAGGGATAATATTATGGAAACGTTCTATTCTCTTTGTTTACAACACATTTTTATAAATCAAAGAATTCCTCTTATTACCTGCCATCTAATCCTTCATCAACCTTGGTTAATTGGTAGAGAAAGTCCGCGTTTGTATCTTTATTGTAAGCGAGAATAAAAAAAAACAAATTCAACACAAGTATACCAATACAATACAGTGAAATTCAAACCCATTCACTTAGAAAATAGAGTACATTTCACAATGCTTGCTTGAAATTATTACGTAACGATTAAATCAAAATTCATCACATAACAATTATTTACAGATTCTGTTAGTAATGAGACACTGTGCAGTGTCGGGAAACTAATCCATTAGTATACTCAACTAAAGGCATTAGTAGGATTACAAGTAATACCATTAAAATCCCATCTATCCGTGAAATGTTATCGTTCAAGTGTCTAGGTACTGTTGCGTGTGCTTGCTTCTTATAGTATAACTTGCACTTCCCAACCATTTGTGGAACTGTTTGGGACTTCTTGTTGTTGAGTTTTGTGACCTACATAATGCTATTTAGTAAGCTATGTTCAAGCACGGATTGTTTGAGTGAGAGCTTCCTCGAAGCTCGATAGATGGCGTTGTACCATTTTGATATTTTTCTAGATCTCGCTGTTAAGTTTTGCCGTAAATGTGAAATATTAAATGCTAATATCCTACGAAAAATAATGACACTGACAGTTCTTAAGCGGGGTCGCAGTGATAGCCTAGTGGTATGACCGTCGGACAGCCATGTCTTAGGTCTCGAGTTCGAACCCAAGGCACGCACCTCTGACTTTTCAGGGTTATGTGCGTATTATATAATTATCACTTGCTTAAAAATCGGTGAAGGAAAACACCGTGAGGAAACCGGCATGCTTGAGAAATATTTCTCAACAGTATGTGATGCGAAGTCAGAGGCCCATGGGCAGCATTAAAACTCTGACACCAGGTTAGTCACGAACCACACGAAAAGAAGAAGAGTGGAGTTTACGTACTGATCGAGTTCAACTACATTGGTGAAATTCGTCCTTAGTCTGCACTATCAAAACGGACCCTCCCGAAAAGCCTTCGTGGGTAAAAAGGGTAAAACAATATAGTTTAAAACAGATTACTTTATACCTTTTCTATCTGGCTGGATTTATGTATAGGATAAAGGCTAGGCTAGGCTTATCCTCATCTCATAAGAATATTAAATACATTGAGCTATTTGCCCATAAAACTGTTCATAGTTCAACAGTCAGCTGTTTAAGGGTGAGGTTAGACTTCTTTATATAAATTGTAATCAGCTGTTTGTTTGTAAGACTTACAAAAAGTCTCTTTAAAAGTTTAGAGATGATCTCAGAGATATTTTACTTTTAAAAACAAGTGAGTCTGTTGTCGAATTATGTGCAAGCAATTATAGGGATAATGTCTAAAAGTTTTTTTTTAGTCCGTAAGCTAGAGTATTAAAAAGATTTGGACACGTGTTTTTTCTATTTCTACGTTGGATTAGAAATAAAAAAAAATACGGATCCAGTTTCCGCATTACCATGTAGAAACAGTCTACGTGAGCTTCAGCAACCATCCCCGATGCGGTGCAGTATCGAGGGAACCCTATTAGCACCCTGAATGCGTTATTGTATTGTTATGGTGAACCATGGCTCATGAACTGTTATGCGCAGATGTGACGCATATTTTCCCTCCAACTTGTTTTTTTTTTGTGTTTTTAAACGTCATCATGTTTGCCGCAAATAAACGTATTTTATTTTCTTTTAACGTATTGTAGACCATGGATGAAACCTTATGTGGAATCTAGGACTGGTCGGTTAGAAAATAACTGACAGCATTGACCTTTCAAAATGATAGAATAGTTTGATAGGATTTTATAAAAGAGAGTGAATAAGGGTCTGTCAGTAGCCGTGCTATGCATGTAATTTTTGAAAAGTCATAATATAATTCAATAGCTGCTGCCCCGCGTGTCCTTTTTTTTAGGATAAGAATCCCTATACGTCATACTACACGAGCTCTACCCCTGAGAGCTCCCTAAGTGAAGAACCATCTGGTCTTCACAGTATTATAAGTACACCCTTGCCTAACCTTTTGCGGAGGCATCCTATATTGTTGTAAAAAGGCTGAATTTACTGAAGAAGTAAACTTGTAAAATCAAACAAAACTAATATTTTACCAGGGCAGAGGGGTAACCATAGTAGGTTACTTTTCGCCAGTTATATTTCAAGTCCCACTTAGTAGAGGGCGAGCATACTGTCATCAACCTGGCACAAATCCAGACTCCGAGCGGTTTTTCCGTTAAAAATTTCTTAGTAGCATAAGATTTTTTTAACGGAAAACCCAATAACACAACAAATTACCACGCGACCACACCACCACAACTACACCAATCAATTTTCTTGAACAGAATAAACCTAGACTACAAGACACAACGCCTGGACCCAAAGCTAGTATTTCCAGGTCCTAGTAAAGCTATAAAATAATTTCATAGCTCAACTACCTACAGGGACCTTGTTTTATCGGAAACACTAAATGTTATCGCGTTCTGTATCGTGAAAGCTGATATAAAGCCAGATTGGAAGACATCAAACTCTTCCATCTTGAATGATTTACGACGACGTTAACTCTGTTAAAAAATGATTGGAAGTTTAAAGAGACTGATTGAAATCAGCTTTTACATTGAGTTCATAGAATACGTCAAATTAGAAAGGCTTTTTTTAGTTTAGGACTTTGCCCCACGTACAGACATTAAACGCGTACTCTTTTGTTGATGTTGAGTTTATTAGCGCAAATTGTACCAGCACATACAATTATTATATTTGTGGGAGGAGCTCGTAGCTAAGTACTAACAGCCGCACAGGTCAGTCCATCAGGTTAAGCTACGCTTGCCGGGGTTGGCCGTGGATGGGTGACCATATTTACACACCGAGACTACTCAATGCCTCGAAAAGCACGTTAAGTCGTTGGTCCCGGCTGTCATTCGTGCATCTTTGGCAGTCGTCACAGGTCGTCAGAAGCCCGAAAATCTGACAGCCAGTCTTACCATGGGGTATCGTATTGCCCAGTTACTGGGTTGTGGAGGTCAGATAGGCAGTCGCTCCATGTAAAATACTGGTATTCAGCTGCATCCGGTTAGACTGGAAGCTGACCCGAACAACCCGTGGGAAAAGGGTAGGCAGAGGCCAGAGTTACCCCAATCTGTCAAATTATTTGATAGTTTTTCAACTATATTACGAAAGCTTATGGTTCATTTTCAATTAAGAATATTTGATAGTTTGATAGCTTGATAAGCTGGCGTCTGTAAAACTGTACAACAATCGTTGCGGAATAAATTCTCTAAGCTGTTATGGTCAGCAAAATCCGTCGCGTAGTTTAAAAAAGAATGCACTCACGCAGTCAAATACGAAAAGCGACTTCGTTTAATACTATTTAGATAATAGCATACCTGGTTTTTTAGTACAATACCTATATAAAATAGTGCAACGAATACTAAAATGTTCTCTATTTTTTTTTTCCTACGATTTTAAAAGAAGCTTGGGGCAGAATGGAAACAAATTTTCCAACGTTGTTGAAATTCAGTTCGTGAGTTGGCACGGCCATGTTTCTTCCCGTGTGTATTGCAATCTTTAGTGCTGTTGTTCTTGTTTATATACTGGTAATATACAGTGGCTTATTCGGTTATTCGGTTTACCCAATGAGTCTAAATCTATATTTTTTTAATGTTTTACATTATTTGTCATTTTTGTACTTTCTCCTTAGAAACACTTTTGTTGGTGACGTTACTCGACTGTGTGATTTTTATCAGGAAAATAATAGGTAGATTCTTTTTACATATGCTATAATTTATGTAATGTGCCCAGACTACTTAAACAAAGTTTATGCATGCCGTTTATGTTTAGTAAGCCGAAAAGGGATTATTGTCTTTAACTCATAATGAAATCTATTAATTTATTATGACTGATCTTGAAATCGCAAAATAATTTGCTGTACCATACATTTCTGTTCATATAAACCGACAAAATGTATGGAACAGTAGATTTTAAAAAGAATCTATATCGGTATATAAAAGTTGTAGACAAACTAAAGGTCACTCATTTATACATTCACTCACTTACTGATTAAATATAAAATCTCAAAATTACTGGACCTAAGAAGAAGAAATTTGGTACAGAGGTAGATTATTAGTAGCAGACGTCAGCTAAGAAAGGATTTAAGGAAACTGAACCAGAAAACATAAAGGGGTGAAATAGGGGGTGAAAAATTGCATGAAAAAAAATCTATGTTGATGCGGGCGGAGCCGCGGGCAATAGCCAGTATTGTATAAGAGAGCATAGACCTAGTTCACTCTAAGGACCTTAGTAGTCTTAGGACTATGTAAAAATAACAGACTTTCAATAAAATAATTATTATGACTCTGGATAATGCATGGTAATGATTAATCCTCAGCCTTGCTTGATTATGCCAGGATATGGCATCAAACTTAGACTTGATCTCAGCAGGAAAACTTTAGAGACCTACATACACTTTATTAAAGGTGCCAATTTTACCAAGAAAACTGAATGCGATCAGCACATTAAGCTATCAGTGTCAATATTCCAAAAAAATAATGACACTGACAACCCCTTAACATACCACTGCGAGGATCGCCCAGAGGACACGGTAGAGCACACGGTGCAAACCTGCCCCGCATGGGCGGAGCACCGCCGTGTCCTCGTAGAGGCGATCGGCGGCGGCGACCTCTCGCGCCCGGCCCTGGTGCAAGTCATGGTCCGGGGCGAGAGGGAGTGGGAGGCAGTCACCTCCTTCTGCGAAAAAGTTATGCTCGCGAAGGAGGTGGCGGGATGGGAGAGAGAAAGGTCCTCCCGTCCCAGCCGCCGCAGGAGACGCCCCGGGCGTCGGGAGCCACGTGACGACTCCCGGCCACCGTAGGCGCGGGCCTGCGGACGGTGAGTAATGGGTGACTCACCGACCGATCAGCACCAGACCCGTGCCGTACAGCGCGTATATGTTCCACGCGCGCGTCAAAGAGATGTCAGCATATGAAGGGGCCCCTCAGGGCCAAGCCTGCCGGGTAAGCGGGATTGTCCGAAAGGGTTACCGCTACCCCGGAACATAAAGGGCTACGGAAGGAACATGGATGGGTTTTAGTCAGTAAGAGTCTGACACTCCCTTCCGCTCCACCCAGAGCGGGAGCAATCATTAGATGATTTCCCAGCCTTAAAAAAAAAAAACCCCTTAACATTGTTTATGCGCTGATCGCGTTCAGATTCATTGGTGAAATCTGCCCTTAATGGCGCTAAGTGAAAAGTCATAAATACATGTCTGTAATTAATAACTGTATTTTTCACCATTAGAATATTAAATTTTTGCATATTTCCAGGATTTGTGACACAGTAAAATTATAAATAAGCATAATTGGGCCAATAAATTAGATTTTTCAGTATTTTTATTTTAACCACGACTGTTTCGCCAATCTATTACTTACTAGCTGCTACCAGGTTGTCAGATTTTCGTGCTTCTGACCACCCAAAAATTTAAGTCAATGCATGGAACAAAAAATATACGAAACTCCGGTCCGATTATTTCACTACGACAGAAAATGCAAGTTTAAACACACACGAAGCAAAAGAATACTATTTTACTCTTCGCCGTATTTCGCAGAATAACGCTGCCATTCCCCAGAAACATAGTGGAACAAATGCAGTACACAATTGCCAAGTAATTTATATGTGCCTCGCCGGGAATTCCCACAATTAAAGAACTAGTACAGGACTGCAGGTTCCGTTCGATTCTATCTTTGATGATTAAGTTCGTTACTTGGGTTGCGTCTTCACATTCAGTTGAGTTCTAACTCTTGAAGTGAAGTTTTATCACTTAAGTGTCAATCAAAATGGAGTCTTATAACAACGCATTAGAGTCAGTGTCATGGAAGTATAGAGGAGGATGATCTCGACGCCTCTGACTATCGCCAGAGGGATGGAACGCTTGGGGTTGTTTGCGTCTTCGCCAGTGAATTTGATTGATGAAACCAAGGATCTATTATATACAATGTGATAGGTTAAACGAGGGACATTCTTTTAGGGCATACTATACTCATGAAAATGAAAAACTTTGACTATGGAACGATATGAAATCATAAAAAAACAGCTTTTCAGTACATTTATGTTCGCATAATTCGTCAAAAGTTGTTGATTTTCATGAGTACAACCTGAAAGTATGTCACTCGTTTAACCTAACACACTGTATGTGACTTGATGATTATGACTGTATATGATAGAATAAAGGCTTTAGATGACACGAACTAGAACTGTACTAGCAATAGCTTAAACGAAACCAGAATACTACAAATGGCCGCAGTAAGGACAACCTCCAAAATTGGTTCATGGACTGTTCAGATCTCCGACGTGTATGCGGTGTCTCTCCACAGACGATGGCTCACCTTCGAACATGCTCTGATAGCCCCGTCATCTTTACGAATGAGAACTAAAGGTCAACGTCAGCGAACGACATTTGCGTTGCTGAATTATTATTTTTTCGTTTTACTTATGCCATGGATTGGTGATCAGAGCTCTAGCTTCAAACTGTAACCGTTGGCTTAGAAATACATATGTATATTTTTATCACTGGTAGCTTGTCACTTCTAAGTAAACTGCATAAAAGTAATCCACTTCCAAAACTTTTGTTCTAACTCTTCATCAGACTTTAAAACACAAAAATAGAAGCTATTCCCAGCATAAATAAATTCTGTTTCCACATTAATATTCATTGATTTGGATCTTTCCGACGTAATACCACAAAATAGATAGTTACAGAAGGTGAACTTACAATGAGGGAATACGCACGCACACAGACACGTGACAGAGATCGCGTAAAGACAGTGCAAGCGCACCCGTTCGGCATTTTGTTTGAGATACTTTGAAGATGAGGTTAATATTTCGCAATTAAGCACGCAGTACATTTGGTTAGAATTGTTTCTGTCACCATCAAATAATAATTGTCAGACTACAAGTAAGATAGAAACGGTAAATTATATCTAAGCAAAAGGGGTCTAGACAAAGTGACATTTTCATTAACAGTAACGAAATTAGATAAATTTGAAATGTATGGAATTGGCATTAGCTTTCGAAATATCACGTGATCAATCGTTTTCGATCACTAAGTGCTAGACATTGTCAATTTATGTAACGAAACGATGACGAAATCTAATGACTCTATCAATATTTTCAAACAAATGCGTTAACAAGTGTCTTTCTTGACAATCCAAATTGCTGAGATAACGAATTGTTTGATCAAAAACTTAGCACAAGTGATATCAATTTCGAAATCGAATCGATACGGTGCGATTGACACGTCTTGTCTAGGCCCCCAGTGCGTGTTAAGTAGTGGTTGGAAATCTCGGCCTCAGATTGCCGTACGTACATACGTGTTTGAGAGACAGTGGAGACCACAAGTGTATATAATATTATATATTATTGTAATAGCAAGATCACCCAAATAGCAAGCTTTGCAGCGGAGTGATTATTGGTTATTTACCGAAAGTTCTTATGTATATGGTTTGAACGGGATTTCACGAAGTGAAGCACAGAATGACAAGACTAGACATATTAATTAGTGTTATCAGTAACTAATTAGAAACCTAGTCCTGTTAGTAAAACTAAGTCTTCTTTTATGGTAAAAACATTTCGATTTTTAGAAAATGGAGTTTTCTTTTTTTGTAAACACAATACATAATCAAATGAGTTACTTCTACATTGGTTCCATGATTCATATAATAAGACAGATGCCATCAACCAACAAACAATATTCTAATATTACCCTAATTTTACTGAAGGAAGGTTCTCGAATGAAGACCGCGCGTAGGAAAACGTAGTGTAGGACGCCCCCCGGCTAGACGGACCGCCGACGATCTGAAGAAGGTAGCTGGTTGTAGCTGGATGAATAAGACAGGAGATCGTTTGCTGTGACGCTCCATGGGGGAGGCCTATGTCCAGCACTGGACTGCAATAAGCTGAAATCATGAATTTAATGACGTCAGTAATTATACAAACTCCAACATAAACATGACGCGTCTACGCATGCTTGAGCCTGTTTTGCCTCGTCTGATGGACCCAGCCTTCTGCACCCTTTATACTCTGTGGATCTGCCTTCGTTCAGGCTTCTCGTTTATTATTTCACCGTTGCCTCTCCGTTTTGGTCGGTATACGGTAAACTACGTACAAACTCAGTGTTGTTTTGCATAATTAGATAAACCGTCAGTTAGCGATGAACTCGGGGCATCAATGTATACGAATAATTTTGGGTAAAGTAAGACTGACCCTGATTAACTGTAGCCTTAAATTGACGAATTTGCATCAGTTCGAGGTTATTGTTTCAGGGCGTATTTCTTCGCGTCAATAATAATGTAATAATATCAGTTATTTTTGGAGCGAAGTCCTTTAGTGTTGTATGGTAGGCCTAAATTGGCAGAAAATATGGCGTAGCGATACAAAATTATATGAAGAAAGAAAATGCGTTAATTTGCGGCAAACATGACGCAGTAAAACACAAGTTCCAGCGAAATATGTGTCACATCCGCGCAAAACGGCCATCGCTTAGCATAATGCTTCGACGCCATGCGAGACGGAGCCACAGCGCTGATTTTCAGCGACAGCCGGCGTTGACGTGGTGACGTCAAACCGGTGCAGCATATTGTGTTAAAAATAAAAAATAAATACACTAGAATGAAACTAAATCAAAAATTATTTACAAAGATTTTGGACTCACGCGCTGCCCTGTATTTGCTTTTAATAAATGAATAATTTTGTTACACTAATCTGTGTTATTTTATCGTATATGTAAACTTTTTTGCGGCTCTACTTAGTACTGCCCCGTAGAAACTCTTCCTCAAAAAGCCGTAGGTACTACTTCTGAATTAAAAATTTATACTCCAGCCAAAGTGCAGTAAAGATCACATAAAACTATGCACATCCTTCCTTTCTCATCAACAGTTCAACGTACAGATTTCGTACGAACGCAAGTTTTTACTTCGACGGTTATCGCGCTAGATGAAACGTATAAACACAATGCAACGCAGGTGCGGACTGAACATTGTGTGGCGTAGTGTTTAGCAAAGTTAGTGCTGCGTCGCTTGAAATTCCATAGTACTGACGCAGAGTAGAACAGATAAAGAAGTACCATTCATTACAACGTGATATTATTCCGGGTACAAATTGGCGGAACCGGGTCACATGAAGTACAATAAACATTTATTCTATTCTATTCTATTCTACAAATGAGCCGTTATACTTCATGTTATCAATAGATCTATAGGTACTGGGTGTTACCGGGTATATACATACTAAACTGAACAACTTTTACTATGGGACCAACTCTGAAATCGTGAAAAAAAAATCAGCTGTTCCCTACATTTCGACGAGTCGCGTGACCAAAAATGTATAGAACAGTTCTTTTTTTGCAATTTTGGAGTTGGTCCCATAGTAAAAGTTGTTCAGTTTGGTGGTCTGTAGCATATGCTTTTGTATGTACCCTTTCGGTTACACCCTGTATATTCTATAGCATGTCCTTTACCATGCGCACAATGTTTCAAGTTCAAGATATGATTTGTTGTTTCTCTCATAAGTGAATATTGTGGACAGCGGGTTTGTCCGGAAAGGTTACCGCTACCCCAGAACATAAAGGGCTAAGGAAGGAACATGGATGGATTTTAGTCAGTAACCCTCAAAAAAAATGAGTCGTTATGTCTACAATACAATATGAAATGAATCACAAATAACTAGATTAATTTGTTTTAATGTGATTAAAGATGTTTTTTTTTTTTAATAAAATAGGAGGTACCACAGTTAATAACCATACAGATGGTAGGGGTACATTTTAAACTTTAAATAAACAACCAGTAGCATAAACATGATCAGCCTATAATGTACCCACTGCTGGGTACACAGATCTCCGCTCTGTGAGAAGGAGGTTAAAAGGGAGAGGGCCATAAACACGCAGGCACATTGCAGGTTGGAAAATGTCATATTATGTCTTTAAATTTATGGTTTTAGATAGTGATGAAATAATTTACACAAAGTAAATCACCTGTCAAGTTGTGACTTAAGACTCGACAGTCGCGATCATTACCACTGCTGCAACAACCATTATAAACAGTTAAAAAAAACAAAATACTGATACTTTAAATTTTGTTGTTACATAATTACTAGTTTGGGAAAACGGGATTGTCCGAAACGGTTACATCGGAACATAAACGGCTAAGGAAGGAACATGGATGGGTTTTAGTTAGTAAGAGTCTGACATTCCCTTCCGCTTCACCCAGAGCGGGAGAAGTTATTGTATTATTTCCCTTCCTAAAAAAAAAAAACAGTCACGTGAACCTTCTGTATTTTGCTTCAACGGGAGTCGGGACAATGTGGCTGCGTTGAAAAGCATCATACGCTTTTGTTATGAGTCAGTTTTCGCTAGGAATTCAGTATTTCAGTGCATTTTAACGTAATTTATTATAGAGGAAAATAAACTCTCTTGAAACTATTCAGTGGAATGGATGCAACTTAAACGTGTCCTGTTTGATTCAAACGAAAATGTGGCTTATTGGACGGCTTATTGGACGACTCGCACGAATTTAACTCGCACGAAACGTGCGAATCGACTCTTTTAAAAAATATTATTTTTTCTGTAGTCGATTCGCACAAAGTTTATTTAATGGGGAGCGAATAGCCTACTACATTTTTGTGAGGGTGTCGATTTGCAGGCCAATAAATAAAATTTGTGCGAATCGACTACAGAAAAAATAATATTTTTTAAAGGAGTCGATTCGCACGTTTCGTGCGAGTTTAATTCGTGCGAGTCGTCCAATAAGACTCCTTAAAATATTATTTTTTCTGTAGTCGATTCGCACAAAGTTTATTTAATGGGGAGCGAATAGCCTACTACATTTTTGTGAGGGTGTCGATTTGCAGGCCAATAAATAAAATTTGTGCGAATCGACCACAGAAAAAATTATATTTTTTAAAGAAGTCGATTCGCACGTTTTGTGCGAGTTAAATTCGTGCGAGTCGTCCAATAAGCCGAAAATGTTCGTTTCGTTTTCATCTCAATAAAATTATTAAATATACACTCTCAGTGTTGTGTTGTAACAATAGGCGTCGTTCAGGGGTCTATTGTTGGCCCATTTTTGTTTTTTATTTATATTTATCATGATGTAGTCGTTTGTAGATGACCAGTAATTGTAACAGTGCCAAAAGATCGAGGTCTTATTGTCAACAAAAAACGCAGTGGATATTCTGTTCCTAAGTATGTAAAGCTACGGTTTCTTAAAAAAGCGGTGGTCGAAACATAAAAGCCATCATAAAAATGATAGCAAAGGGTTGCACTTTACGATGTCAAAAACGTTCTTAAGAGAAACGCACCAACTTAGTTTCAATAATGGTTTCTGTGACGTCATTTGACCATAGTCTAAAAAGACCCTCGCTTTAACCCCTCGCACGTCCGCAAACATTGCTTGAAAATGCCTCAAATGTCGAAGCATTTTGTAGTTATTTAATTATTTTGGGTAGACCTTCAGAAAAATGAAGATTGAGAATGACAACCGATTCCTTATGATCCAACGGGTGCAGACGCGACATTTGAAGCATTTTTCCTTATGATCCCCCGGGGGCTCATAAGGACGCTCGAGGGGTGTGGTTTGGTGTCAAACCGTAAAAGTTTTAAAAGTATTTTAAAAATACAAATTTCGAACACTCCATGAAATAGAAGATCTTTCAGCAAATTCCGAAGTACTAAAGCAAAGATCCTCTCGCTGCCTCAACCAAGAGTTTGACTGCTCTCAACGGTCCGCCATTACTCTCTGTCTTTTACGCGTTTCCTACACTTTGTCATTCCATATATTAACACGTACATAGACTCATTTGTTAGCGTACATATCAAAGCGTGAAATAAAGGGTGTTGGATAATATGTTGTGACTTTATTAGGCTCGTTTTTGTTCAAGGTTCAAAAAATAACCTTTTTTTATAGTTGAGGTTGTTTTCGGCAAAATAAACAATGGTTTTTAGATGTTATAAAATGGATGGATCGATAATTTAATCCATTTGGATAGCATTTTTTCAGTCAGTTGATAATAAAATATTCTATGTAGGATTGTCACTGTTATCCAAAGCTAAATATAATTTCCAACAACGAAATACACTCATAAATCAATCTACAGTCGCCAGCACATCAAGGTACCCCAATCTGTCAAATTTCTTTGATAGTTTTACAACTTTATTACAAGCGCATAAGGTTCATTTTCAATTGGGAAAAATTTACAGTCAGGGATAGATCGATGTACTGGCGTCTGTACCAAATTATCAAACAAATCACATAAAACAAATTCCCAAGGGACCAAAACAAATTACCGTAATCCAGCAATTTGTACTCCTTCATAATACATTAGCTGAATATTATATCCGGCTGAAGTGAAAGGCGCAGATGTTAAATATTAATAACGTCAGATGTGTGGCCGTTCGTATTTCATCACGTACCGACACTCGATACGTCATCTCTGACAAGTGCCCCGAGGCTAATAAGATCAAAGGTTTATTACAGAACTAATATAGGAATTGCTGATCACTGTGGGTTTCGGAAAACTCCAAAGGGAATTCTATTTTTGTCAAAATTTTGTGAGTAAGTGATGGCTATATTTTCGTGTTTTTAGTGTTCCGTACTAAAGTGTATAACGGGCCCTATTATGAAGACTTCGCTGTCCGTCCCTCCGTGTGTCTGTCCGTCTTTTACCAAGTTGTACCTCAACTGTGAAAATTTCAAGTCTAACTATCACGGGATAGTTACACAGTTGAAATTGTAATAAAAAGCAATCGGCTTCTAGTCTAAGTTCCGGTCTACTGGATGGCCGACCCATGAATTTACATGGAGCGACTCCCTATCTGACCTCCACAACCCATCGATCATCAACGTTGGTAAGACTGGCGTCAGACTTTCAGGCTTCTGACAACCCGTAACGCCTGTCACAGATCCATAAATGACAGCCGGGTGCAACGGCTTAACGCAATTTTACCAGATAATAATGAGAAATAAACAATTTTTCTTTTTACTACCAACATACAAACAAATTAAGGTTTACTTAACGAGAACATGGTGTTTTTAGCAAAATTATAGCAGAATAAACGACCTTGGTGACTGCGTTAAAAAGTCCCGTGTGTCTGTTATTCTATGCAAGTAGCATTTGTTTCAAGATGGCGGATGTAAATAAATGGTATTTCCCCAGACGAACACATCACCTAGAAAATTCAGTTGTATAACATCGCAATATAACCGTAAGTGAAGTCTAGAAAATAAATTGTAAAGGAAATTACTAACAAATGATTTATGTCTCTGTTCAAATGACGATTTTCATTTGGCCGTTGTATAAAATTGACATTGAAAATTGGCGTAGGCTTTAATTTATTAACATAAATTAAAAACTGAGCAAAAAAAGAAACTCAAATTATGTCTAAGATTTTAATGTTAATCATCATCTGCCTAGCCTTTTCCCAACTATGTTGGGGTCGGCTTCCAGTCTAACTGGATGCAGCTGAGTGCATATCTGATCTCCACAAACCAGTAACTGGGTAATACGATACCCCTTCATAAGACTGGCTGTGAGATTTTCGGGCTTCTGACGACCCGTAACGATTGCCAAGGATGCAATGACAGCCAGGACCAACGGCTTATCCTGCTTTCCGAGACACAGAGGAGTCTCGGTATGAAAAGATGGTCACCCATCCACGGCCAACCCTAGCAAGCGTAGGTTAACCTGATGAATGGACCTGTGCGGCTGTTATTACTTAGCCACGAGCTTCTTCTACATAGAATAAGTGGGAATAAATATTTATTTTTCACTTTAAGCCTATGCACACTGCGATTTATTTACGCGACATTGAGGCGCGTTCAATATTATCCGCGTCGGCCACGCGTTTTCCTTCTTATTAACACTTAATTACTCACTCATCAGAACGGGTTACGTCACAAGCACAAGTAATAAAGTAGGTTTACTCAACACGTAATAACATGATATTATTATAACTAGTACACTACTCGTTTAAAACGTAAGTACCAATGTATTACGAGCCGAAGTGAAAGGAATATACGTAATTATCTAATAAGATTAAGAGTACCGTTGGTATTAATTTAACTAACTACAATTTAGTAGTTTATCGCACGATTGTAAGGTAACGTTATTGCAAAGAACATGAGAAAGCTTTTTTAAGAACGTTGGTGACATAACTCAAAACTCAATGTCAAAGCATTTATTTCAAAGGGTTGGTCAGTCAGAAAAATGAAGATAGTTGCCAATCTCAAAGCAGAAGGTACCTGTGGAGAAGAACGGGCAAGAAACTCCACGGACACTCAAACAAATTTAATTTTTACCATCACGCTGTGTTTACCCGAAAGGTTGGGCAGAGTTGTACCTATAGTACACCCATATTTCGCCAGTTATGTTAAAGTCCCATGTAATAGGGGGTTAGCCTATTGCTATCAACCGGGCTCCTACTGAGAAATTCTAGATGAGAAAACCCAGTAACACTTATCCGACCCGGGAATCGCACCCAGTACCTTACGTACAGCAGTAGCGCTAGCGAGCACTAGACCAAGGAGGCACTCGTTTTTATCTGCATTGCAATAAATTACCACAAGCACAATATTATGCCGTTCGTTACTACAAGAAGTATTGTATAACAGAAAAGTAATGAACAGTGAATTATTTTTTCACTTTACGCCTATGTGAATGTAGCGAAATTGCCAAGCCACATATTTTTACTAAGGTGTAGAGTTTGTGAAGATAGGCCTTGTAGAGTTAGGGCGTGTCGAGCTAAAAGCTTGGCTCTATGAGATCTGATAACTTTTTGACAGTGCGAGTCATATGGTCTCATCTCGGCAATATTTTACATCAAAATGTTTTTGGTGGGATAAGTATTATAGTTTCAAGTATCCTCGTAGAAATAAGTAAGGTTTGAGACAACGCTGGCTGTCGATATCACTGATAATCAGCGCTGGGACTCTGTCTCGCATGGAGTCGACGCATTATGTTGAACAATGGACAATGGCGGATGTGACGCATATTTTCCCACAACTTGTATTTTTTTCGCTGCGTCATGTTTGCCTCAAATAAACGTATTTTCTTTTTAGATATTATGTATTTTAAAATATTAGACATATAATTTAAAAAAATATCTAAATTGCAAAATGTCTGTAAAACGTCGATGAAGACACAATATAGCTTACTTTGTCTGATATTTGTTGCGAAACCACATGTCGTGAGGGCGGAAACCGATTTTCTTCATGCAATTTCCTGTATGCAAGAAACAAACATATTTTCCGTTCAAATTTTCTACCTAAGATAGAATATACCTTTGTCTTCATGGTATAAAACCTTTTTGTAGACATCGAACAACCTGTCGACGACAGAGATCCTTCCATTTTTAACTAGCATTTCTTTCGCCTCCCGGCGTTCAAAAAAGTTCTAGCAGTTTCAGTCTCTAAGCTAGAAATAAAAAGTATATATCAGCATAGTCTTTGAGCGGTTAGCCGGGCAATCGATTCAGTCTGTTTTTTCTTTTATGCGATCTTAACTGTTTACCGATATCGTTTAGTTCTTGAACAGAATATTAATTCCTGGCAAAATAGACAACCTCTTTCGTCGTAGTGAGGGTTCTTAAAAGGGCTACAGGGTTAAATGACCAAACATGGCAGCATATAGACTCCAACCTATCATCAATAATCAAGTAATAGTCATCACTAGTCATGAAAACGTCAAAATATCATACGTGTTCTAGTAAACAAAGTGATAGCTAGTCATTAAGTTAGGAAAACTGTTACGAAAGACCATTGCCGTTACGTTTCCAGATAATTTTAGTCATCATCATACTCGATGTTATCTACCAACCTACCTGTTTTTTTTATTGATCCAGGATTGAAAATCAGGGGAAGGCAGACATTCATTATTATTTTATTTTCTTTACGCTGTACTTTGCCCGCGTGATGAATTGCCCAGTCCCTATCAGAGAGTAGACCTGTGTACCAGCAGTGGGAATATTAAAGGCTGATAATGCTATACTCGATGCTACCGCCACAACTCTTACGCAGCTTCCTCGGACCTCGTCCACTGTCTATCAGTGGACGAGGTCTCTCAAGATCATCTGTCATTTGTTAGACATTGAACGACTACCTGACTCAATAGAATATAAATTCTTCTTATTTATTGTAATGTTGTAAAAGTAATGAGCAAGCAGTAAAGAACACATTGTTAAATTGTAAAACCAATACAAAATTCCACTTAATTCACTACAAAGACTTCCACGACGTGATTAGACCACAACACATGTGATCCAGTGACGCTTCACCATATTTCTAGTCCAACAATAATCCTAGACCAATGTCAGTGTGTCATTCGGCCTCCGATACGTCCGTCTGTCTGCATTTCGATGTTTGGTGACGTGAGACTTGTCCGGCCTCAATTTGATTTACTGTGACGTGGAGTGCTTGATTGTATCTCCAATGATGTATTGGAGTGAATTTGTAAGTGTAAAGGAGTGATTAATGTGTGTGTGAGATTGTTGATAGAGGGTAGGTAGTACTTTTTCGTTGATAGGGCTAAGCTCGCACACCGTTCGATGTCTCGCTGTACGACTGAGAGCGCGCGAATTGTACTCGCAGTTCGCGTCATCGCGACAAAGTATTCTCCGGACTCCAAGGCAAACTTCCCAAATATCTCTCCTCATATTACCCAACCAGTACACGGTATAGACATCCCTCTCTCTTGGGCTACCCAATACGGTCCCATCATAACTCCTAAGTCCTTTAATTACATTAACATTCGACTTCCAAAGTAAACACAGCTCGTTAATTGCTAAGCGAATTTTCTACAACTTGGATTCCTCTCACGTTGTCCATAAACTACCTCCAACGGTTAACAGAACGCGGTTCGTTTTATAAACAGAAGATTGTTCTAGAAACAAATTGTAAGACGATAGTGTATCGTTAACTTTTGGGAATGCGGATTAGAGTTCTGCACACGAATTGTCTAACACAAATATGTTTAATTATCATTCACAATCTGAAATCAAAATGTTTGTAAATATGTGAGCGCCATGCTTATCACACAATGCATTTACCTGTCATTGCTTTAATTGTATTATTTTTCTTTTTCCACCTTTGTCGTAATAGTGGCATCACAGCGGGCCGTATCAGAATACCAGCGCTGCGGTATTTATTTATTTCCTAAATATCGCAGCATTATGCTGAGATAGGGGCCTCTTTTCGGCCTCGCACAGGTCTTTGTTTTTTTGTCTTCATTTTTAACTGGTAATTTTTTTTTATATTCTGTTTTGTTTTTTTTTTGTGTATTTCCTGTCCGTGTCCTGAATAAAATACTTTTGTTTCTTGTTTTTTTTTCTTTCTATATAGTAATTTTCTTCTAGGTGCATCGTCTTCACAGATTAAATAATGAATGTACCTATACAATAATATATTGCTAACGATTTTAAAATAGTAAAGGTGGAGTTTCTTGTCCATTCTTCTCTATACGAAACTATTGTTTGGAAGAGGCAACTTGAACCAAGTACATTTTTAGTGAATTTTGACCATCGCTTCATGTTTCAAAAATTATCAGCCCAACTACATAAATAACACAATAAAAGTTATTGAACGGTCAAAATGAAACCAAGAAATTTTCTATCCAAACGACAATAAATATGTATAACCGTATAAATCGTTGAGCTCTTTTAAGCAAACTTCTAATAAGCGAACATCTAATGGGTAGGTAGTAGAAAGCTTCGTCGAGTCTTCTCGTCGTGTATTCCACAAAGCCTAAAGATTATGGTCTTCAACCAGTGAGTACTGCCTGTTATGATAGGAGCCGAAACGTAGACACTCACGGTGCGGTGGGTCCGCAAATTCAAGGCCTGAGGAATCAAATCCGAAATAAGATAATATAGTAATCCGTTAGAGAACCAAAGTTCCGACATAGCAATCCGTTTTCGACATAGCAATTGCAATTGTAAAGTGCAATTGACCGACAATATTAGTCGTAGGACCGATGACCGTTAAGGTAGACGTGTTCATGCGTGGAGACCGCGAATCGGCAAACATAAGACAGGGCGCCCTCATGCTAGATGGAGCGACGATGTTCTTAGGGTGGCTGGTGACAGCTGTATGAGAGTTGCCGAGAATCGAGTTGAAAGGCGTGCAATTTGAGAGGCCTACAACCGTTTGCACGGATTTAACGCATATTTTCCCACAACTTTTTTTTTTGTTTGTTTTTTTTTACTGCATCATGATTGCTGCAAATAAACGTATTTCTTTCATTTTCTTTCGATGAACTGCTACATGCTGATGATGATAATTGTATCATCGATTTGTCTACGCTGTTCTCTCGCAGAAGTAATAATGCTGACATCTGAACATACCTATGTTTAGTTTCTGCATAATCCCTACGGAAACAATAAATATGACAAAAAATATGAAAACCCCCAGCCGATTCAATTTTTCCTTGTACAGAGGCCAGCACATCAATTTACTCCAATCTGTCAAATTTCTTTGATAGTTTTTTAACTTTCTAACAACAGCACAAGGTTCATTTTCAATTGGACAAAAATGACAGTTAGGTATAGCTTGATGTACTGGCGTCTGTGCATACAACTTAACATTACATAGTAGGTACCATTAGTAAACATTTCTACACTATACTCAAACAACACCTAAGCGACCAACATCCTCCAGCCATTGACTAGCTTCACGTTGACAGGATTTGTGGTCGCATGGTAGCCGTTCGCCATTCGGTCGCAAGCTCCTAACTCCTGCGGTCAGTCCGAAACAGGCCTTAGATTTGACCGTCCAGTTACCGTTACTCTGAAATCGATTGCTGTGGGGAAATGCAGACAATTTAATCGAAATTTGTAATGTCTTAAGGCTTATTGAATGTTTTGATTTGTATTGCCTCTCTTTTATTTATTGCGTCTGTTTTTTATTTGATGGTTAGCTAATTTTCCAAAACTTTTAAAGTTATGCTTTCAATTTTGATCACACACACAAATGTACAGAGGCCAGCAAATCATGCTACCCCAATCTGTCAAATTGCTTTGATAGATTTTCAACTTTATAACAAAAGCATAAGTTTCACTTTCAATTGGGAATATTGGACAGAATGGTATAGCTTGATGTTCTGGCGTCTGTACCTAGATGTAAGTATAAGTATTAAATTCTCAACGAAGTAGGCATAGGTATGTAGATGGAAGCGGTCTCTTCCACATATTGCTAGTTACTTAGCCCTATAGGCTAGCCATATAGTTATCTGTCTTAATAATTATGATATATAAAAAAATCCCACATGACGGCATCAATTGAGAGCAGCTCACCCGATTGTTTTTTGTTTTCGTAATTACAGGACAAGGTTTCTACTATGAGTGCTTTTTTCGAAAATCTAACCGAAAAATAGGTAGATAGGTAATAGGTATGTGGGTTGGTAAGTGCGAAGCTGAGCCGGGTAAAGCTAGTTTCCAAATAAATAAATATTAAATAGAAACCAACACAACACACCTTGTATCTCAATAATTCATTAATTCACTGTCTTATAAACTTAATTTTATTCAAAGTTCTTAGCATACATTTTCCTCTACAATAATAATTATTGTCTTGTCACTTTATTGGATGTTGTTTTGCACAAATAGAAAATAAGATTCTCGCGTTGCAAGTCTTGCAGTGCGAGTACATTTTAATTTATTTCCCCGTCAGGTGTGGTGCAGTACGAAATTGCGTGATTCGGAGAAAGATAAGTAACTCTATTAAAATGTGGGTAGCGAAATACGTGAAGTCTAGGTAAAATTATTTTGTCGGGTAGTTTCGTTTTATGAGATACGCTGTCACAAAATGCTTTTTGATGTGGGTACTTTGGGATGAATTATCTAAAGATTTTAATGTCGTTAAATTAACTGCCTGGATAATACCGAACATAAGTGGTAGTGTCTTAACAAGGCATAAATAAAAAAAAAAACAATTCTTGGAAGCAATGAGTTTAAAAGACATTCTAATTAATTATACTTTTGAATTGTCTAATATACCAGGAAAATAGAAAAAAAAATAGGTTCACTTGTCAACAGAATTACGTGCATACCAAAAGGTAATTAACCCTAATACGACGTGCAGTCACAACTGTTGTGACTGCACGTCGTGACTGTGACAAGAAGGCTTCCACTCAGCATAATGCTGTGTTATGGGGACCCACAAAACAGCGCTTTTGATTTGTCACCTAAAAATAATGGCCCAATAAAGGCCTAGCTCATGGCATAACGATTTTTGAAATTTGAAATTCCTTATTATTTTTCTTTTTAACTCACCTTTATTTTCACCTATACTCTACCAGCTTTAACCATGACAAAAAGATCCCAAAACGCAGATATTCCCATATAAACTACGTATAATAAACCATCAGCTGCCAAACTAGGTTTAGCCGGACCGCCAGCAAACAGTAAGAGTTGGCAATTCCAACAGTCAGCCGGACAAATGCTTCGCAAGAATGGTCCACAAATTTATGGCAACAATTCGTTAACTCTACAAGGGCGACGTGAAGAATGCGTCTTTATGCGTCTTCCAGCTGAGCCATTACGAGACCTCGTCTTATTTTAATGTACGGGTTTCTGAGGAAATTGAAAAAGTTTTGTTGTATGGGTGCCTTGTTGGTCAAATGAGATGTTTGTGGTATCTGTTTTGGGGTTTTAAGTGCGTGTGGTGGACCAACCCTTACTGGACCTGCATGGTGGATTACTGTCTACGCTCTTTCAAAATAGGAAGCCTGTTTCCCAGCAGTGGGAACATTATAGGCTGATTATGCTTATGCTTTTTTGGGATGTACTTGAAGGTTTTACGACTAGCTTAAGTTGACACAATAGAAAAACTATTGTTTGTCGGACACGGCGATCGCGTTGGCGTTCAATTCAAGAATCTTGTATAAACTAAATTTTCTCGTTATCAGTATTCCTACTTCATATGTTTGATATATAGGTCAAATGGCTGATGGTTCAACGTAGTATAATTTTGAATATAAACATAATTTCACATCACGCGTTGTTTTGTTTCCCGGAAGGGCTAGACAGAAGTGTAACCATGATAGGTACACCGTGTGCAGAAGTTGGGCAAATTGCCATACTGGGCACACATTCAGATTCCGCGTTGCTACTGAGAAATTCCTGATGGAAAAACAAAATAACACTGCCAAACCTGGGAATCAAACCCAGGACCTCACGGTTTGCAGTAGTTTGCGACCTAGTGGTCGCAAGGGCTACTGCAACGCCCAAATTAGAAATTCCAAAAATGACATTATATTCAAAGTTGCAACTTTGAATATTGTAGGTAGTTTGTTTTTAATAAAATAAAAGCAACAAAATTTGTAAGAAATCTTAAGCGGTGATTTTCAATTTGACACCAAGGTATCTAGTACCCACTTCAAATCAATAAACCCATCTGAAACTAAGGTAAGGCTCCAAACAACGGTCACAAATAAAACTAAATTATGTTCCGTCAGATTGCTTGTTCAACGCCTAGCCGAGTACTATAGCAATCCTTACTTCCAGCCTACTTTTACGAGCAGCCAGGCATGATAAACAGACTATAAATTCTATGTATTTCTTTTACTGCCAGACCTGCGGAAAAAACTGAAATAACATGCCTGTGATGGCGACGAAGGCACCTGCAGACCGACGCGACGAGACGCCGCTACGCGATTCTGATAAGACAATTTCTATTAACTTTTCACGTTGTCGCGTTGCGTTTGTCTACAGGCGCCTTCAAAGGAAAAGGTATGTAATAAGACAGAGACATGAATGTACCAAGCCTTGTTCCTACAAAAAACTAGGAAAGACAATTCTATTTTTAGAGGGGACCCCTCAAAGGGAATTCTGGGATGGTTCTTACTTACACACCTATATCAACACTGAAGCGAAATAGGCTCACAGAGAAACCCGTTTTTTTATTATTATTAACAGACTTCAAAAACGGAGGAGGTTGTATGAAGCAGAAGAAGCTATGATTGTTATAGTTGTTTTGTAATTTTATAATACGAGTACTTTAAACATATTTTATAGGTTTGTAGTAGGTACCTACCTAGTAGTAATGTACTTAAAACTAATTTGCATGCCCTAAACAGGCAAAATATGTGTTGTGCATAAACTACCAATTTTAACTACTGGTAAAACTCATATTTTCTGCAAATAAATTATTCTTATTCTGCCACGGTAGTCCCAAATGAAATTTATTTACTTGGGTAGATTTTTGAGTTAACATATTAGGTACGATGTTTTCCACTTCGTCTATGATTGTAGATAATGCTAAAGTCCTGACATTCTTATTTACATAGCAAATAGTGGTATTCCAATTTGTTTAGGATAGGTACCAAACTAAAAAAATAAAAGTAAAAGCTTTTGTAGACAAAATATAATAACCGACTTCCAAAAAAACACTACTAAGTGAAAAATAACTTTAATTTCGGATGTTGGTGGTAAAAAATGTAAACACTTTTGTGTTTTATTACCATAAAGACACCAAATTTCGAAATTAGAGTAATTTTTCACTTTGTAGTGTTTTTTTTTACAATTTTTCAACAAAATATGCATAGGTACTGAAATATTGTTATGAGTATTAGTTGTCTGTTTTATGAGTTGAAAGGAACAGTTCATTCCTGAAATTATTCTTCTTTGTTCGTATACGGGTATGCACACATTTAGACAAAATGGATTTTTTTTAAGTAAATCATCTATCAACTTAAATTGTTCGTGTATTAACATTACAATTGAAATTCTTTGACAGTTTTTTGAAGCTGCTCTATTTCGGCAATTTGACGCAATGGGGAAAGACAAATAATTAATTTCCCTGACTATACTAAGCAATTCCAAGAAGAATATCGGAACATATATTAATCTGCCTTTAAAGTAACTGAGGACGGAGAATTCGGGTTTTAGTCTACTTTCGTATTGAAAGCTAGAACTAGAGTCAGTCCCGTGTGTCGTATTAATTAAGGTTTAACTATGTTTTCTAAGCTTATTTGGATGTTTTTACATGGTAAAAGCCTATCAAAGTAACCACAAATTAAGTCTAGACCCAACATCGGTCGATACCTAATTATTCTGTCTAGCTCATCCTACGTTCCTTCCCCCACAAGTTAAAACAAAAAAAAACATTTTCAGCACACCATTTGTTAAAGAAAAAAGAACCTTATCTACCTTCTATCAGAATTGCCTATCTTCGTATTATTGAAACTTCTCTTACATACGAGCCTAATTAATTCCTGAAATGGCCCACATAAACATCGAAGTAAAAAAAAGTTTTCAAGGAAATCTGATAAAGTTCAGCAGTAAAACCTCCGTACAAAGCAAGGAGCGTTCGGAATTCCGAAGTATTAAAGCATGAAAGGAAACTGTCCGGAACTTATTGAAGCAATCAGATTCTGCAGATTCCGTTTAACATTAGCGAAATTCTTGCCGGAACCCAATCGCATTAAGAGCCCATTTAAACTTTTTGCCACGAAAGGATTCTGTAATTCCTTCGTTCCTGAAAAAAAAAAATAGGCTTAGCAATTTAGAATTCGAATCTCCTTGGATTGTATTCTTTTTATACACCATTTTTGGGAGTAAGTGTAATGAAAAAAGTTTTTTTCTATACCCTGATGTTAATGTTGTAGTTTCTGAAGACTGTGAGTTCAGTTCTACTGATTATCCCTCGCACGTTAATGTGGGCCTTGAATTTTCTCTCTTATTGGTATTTATTTGTCTATGCGTAAGCTAAGTTTAATCGGAAAACTTCTTTTGCTTGTGTCGGTTTTGTCTTGATATAGCAAACATCGTCTCTAAAATATCTTGCCAGTGACCTTAATACTCTACTGTCAAAACACCTGACTTTTATTTTTATTGTTTGAATCTTTATTCTTTTTCATATAGTTAAAGACTAACCTGGTATCAGAGTTTCTATGCTGCCCATGGGCCTCTGACTAAGCTTCACATGCTGTTGAGAAATATCTCTCAGGCATGCCGGTTTCCTCACGGTGTCATCAATACGCACATGAATCCGAAAAGTCAGAGGGCGAGGTGCCTTACGTTCGAACTCGAGACCTTGGACTTGTCAGTCTGACGGTCACACCACTAAGTACCACCCACACACATTAACACTGCATCAATTGTTCGAATGAATGTTAAAAACTTGGTATGTTAACTATCTACTTATTTGTTTGATACAAAATTTAAATTTAATCTAGCCCTTATCCCAAAGTATTTGGGGCCAGTATAGCATGTCTTATTTTTAATCCACGACGCAAAAGTAGGGGTGTTATAAGTTTGACCATCTCTAGTAAGTACTAGCCGAGTAGTGGGTGAAACCGCGCGGGAGTAGCTAGTATAATATACACAGTGATTAACTTCATGATTATTATGTGACTGCCTCTTTGGTCTAGTGGTCGCAATCACTTCTTCCGAATATGTGGTCCTGGTTGCGATTCTCGAGACGGGCAAAATGTCATTGTGTTTTTCCAAGTGGGATTTCTCAGAAGTAGCCCGGAGTCTGGATTTGTGCTCGGTTGATGTCATTAGGTTGGTCGGTTGGTCTCACCTCTATAAAAAAAAAAAGGCTCACCTTATTAGGCTCGGCTTACATGGAATTTAAACATAACTGGCGAAACGTGGGTGTACTATGTATAAGTACCTCCTCTACATAACCCTTCAGGGATACAGGCGTGATGTTATGTTGTTAGTGGTCATTCATTTGTAGGGTTTGTACCCAAAAGGTAAAACGGGACCCCATTGCTAAGACTCCGCTGTCCGTCCATCCGTTCGTCCATCCGTCTGTCCGTTTCTCACCAGGCTGTATCTCATGAGCCGTGATAGTTAGACAGGTGACATTTTCACAGATGATGTATTTCTGTTGCCGCTATAACAAAAGATACGAAAAAACCAAATAAAATAAATATTTAAGGGGCTCCCATACAACAGACATGATGTTTTTGCCGTTTTTGTCGATAATTGTACGGAAACTTCCTTGCGCGAGCCCGACTCGCACTTGGCCGGTTTTATCACATTCAATATCGTAATAATTAATATTTCTCTACTGTCTTTTTTTTATTTTTTCTAATGTGTAATTGAGTCATAACCTTTTAATGGCGTTGATCTTACAATTACTAAAAAGGTTTCATAAATAAGTTAAGGTTCTCTTCAGGGAATATCAAAATTCTGTTATTCGTAGAATCAGCCTTAAATCATTTCGTTATATTTTAAGATAAATGTACGCGTATAAATCTTGACAAATCTCAACGTAAAGTGACGGGACTTACAAAACGTGTTTTCCTTTTAAGTAAATTGTCGCCATATCAGTCATGTCCGCTCATATATAAACGGCTCTCGCTATTTAGGTTCTTGGCTCGCAAAAATTATTCTTTTTAATTTTTTCACTCGGCGCTGCGGGAGAGGCTTGCTACATAAAGGTGGGTACTGACCAACGTTACGTGGTGTAATGGACCATTCGCGGCGAGCATGCTCGCGGCGAGCATGCTCGCATCGAGCACGCTCGCCGTGAATACGCGGTGTCAGTACAAACGGCGTTACATGCTCGTGAAAACTCTGTGCTCCGCTTTCGCCGTTTATTATAATGCTCTAGATGAGCTGGGTTCCACAACACTTCCTCTTCTCTGTATTTTTCTAATAGTTTTTACTTGGGTCCACTCCATGTTTTAAGAACGACGAGTACGAGAGTAAATACGATAGGAACGACGTGTGATTACTCGCGACGCCCGTGCGCTCGCGACGACTTGCAGGAGCGTACTGACCGAACCGCGTAACACTCAAAGGATTCGCCAAAAAACCGACAGCCGGGTGGAGCGCTCCCAGCGAGCAGCGAGCGGCTCGTTGCTCGCTGGTTTCCCCGTAACACGGCGTACTGACTGCACGAAGGCTCGCGGTGTAACACGTAGCACGTTACGCCGCGTAACGCCGGTCAGTATCCACCTTAACACATTCGCGTCACGTCGACCCTTTTCATAAATTCCTATCTTAAAACATTGTGGTACGTCAACATGCTAGAATGAATAAAAACGACACCGGTTGCGATTTACTCATGAATCGTATAATTTTGTTATTCTAGAACATTCCCGTTGGAATCGCGGGCCGTAGCAACTAGAATGGTTTTTACAACCTCATTAAAGGCGTTAACTGGCGTTTTATGTTTGAAAGGATTCTTTGCTTCAGGCTTACAACAGAATACTCGTTAACAGCCACTTTAGGCCGGTTATCAAATTTTTAATGCCAAGTCGGCTGTACTTTTACTTGCGCTGGCCAACAAAGTTTTTTATGATGTACTGTAGCTTACTCTTCATTGCCTCCATAAACGGAGTCCTCATTTAATTTTTTTTTTCTGGATAGGTATTGAGTTTTCTTTTAGTTCAGCTCCAAACATAATTAACTAATTATTAGAAGATTTAATGAGAGGTCTGATGAGAGGTGAGGACAGGCGAGCCGCTGTTGTCACGAAGAACTGCTGAATTCCGCCACAATAAAAAAATAAAGTCTAGGCAGGTAAAATTTATTATGTCATAAATATGTTTTAAAAGTTAATAATAATAAATCAATCAATGTGTGTGTTAAAGTTATTACAAAATTTTAAAATAGTGTGGTACAAATTATAAATTTCCTTAGCAAGCAGTTTGATTTTGTCTAGACTCTAGATTCTCCTGTGTGTCCAGTTTCTGAATAAGTAACAACAAGGCCTAAATAGATACAGTTGTACAACAAATGGAACTATAGGCTGTAAAATTAAATTAAATTAAATTGATACCAATCCAAAAAAAACACCACAGATAATAATTATTATCAAATCAAAATCATTCTATAAAAGTTTACATTGGAATTGCCGCTTCCACAATTCGAAACGAACACAAGCCGTGAGTAAATGTGTAACAGTTGAAACGCGCAACTGAATAAATTGAATACAGATCGTAACTTGAAGAATTTTAATGGAAATAAGCAAAGATTTAAATCGTTAGATCAGCCCATTCACGCGAAAATGTGTCCATACTGAGATGAGAGCTCACACAATAATAATAATAATATTAAATAGAAGTTCCATGACAGTCAAGTCAAGTCACTCCGTCATAGGTGTCGAAACCAAACAGAAACGCGACTATCTTTCGACCCGGAAGAGCGAATCGAACGATTTAAATCTTAGCAAATAGGTAAGCGTAGTACTGCAAAGCAAATTCGAATTCCGAAAGGTATTGGTAGAACATTTTCAGCCATTTTTCCCGAGGCTCATTGGGTAAGTCCAACATTCATAACGTAGGACGAAATGTAGGAATTCTTGAATCGTAACTTAGGTCCAGCCATAAAAGTTTTGTCAAATTCTTTTGGGAGTTAAGGTTTTGATGGAAAGAATTTTAGTTTGGTTTTTTAGATTATCACGAAAAGATTGTGCTTAGGATTCAGAATTATTCCGGAAAAATGTCAAGCACGTTTGCTTAGGAACAAAAGGCGTGAAATTTACAGATTTAGCAAAACTAAATTCTTAGTTAGTAATTCTTCGTGCTTTTTCACGAAGAGGCGATTTTTTTTAATGAGATCGCTTGATGTTTAATGTTTTGTTTACTTCAACTCGGTCAATTGCAGTCCAATGCTGGACATAGACCTCTCCCAGGCTGCATGACAACACCCATAGGTATACAACAACATAAAGTTTTTTTTATTATATATAAGTTACATAAAAAAAAACTTTATGTATAAAAATGTATGTATAATTATGAGATTTTAAATTCCAACACTGTTTGACCGATTACCATGAAAATAGCATATATAGGTATAGATACCTATTTTTTATGGAGAAGGTTTATAAATGTTTTTTTTTTTTATCCACACTCGAAATCGCGCAAAAACATCGAAACGAAACCAGCATGTCCGAAAGATATTTCTCGACAGCATGTGAAGCTAAGTCAGAGGCCCATGGGCAGCATGAAAACTCTGACACCAGGTTAGTAACTAACCACACGAAAAGAAAAAAAAGACCGCGCGAAAATGGATTTGTTTTTAAAAAAAATATAAAGGCATACCTGTTTCATGTGAGTCTAGTTAACTTAGTAAGATTTAGCCTTATGCGTCATTACTTTATAAAATAACTAACAACTAATCCTCAATTTCAATAAAAGCATTCCAATATTCTATCAGACTTAATACCGCGCTTACGGTTTATTTCCAACACCCCTAAAAGCCATTTTAAATACACTCAAATGCTTTTAAAATACTTGGCAGCTACTATTTTAAGTCCACTTTAAATATATTTCCAATATAAATCAGGGACATTCTTTCCTAGAAAGGTGTTGAAAAGAAATTATCGTGAATTATCTAAAAGAGGGAAATTGGTGAACAGTTGAAAGATGGACACTTGGGCAGCAGGACTGCGATTTCACTTTATTTTTTTTTCATGTGAATCCAATTTATTGCACGGTTAGATTTAAATAAATTGATTTAAATAAAAAATATTTTTGTTTACGAGGAAGGAGTAATACCTAATAACACATAATAGCTGTGAAATTAACAAAAAAAAAAACAAGAGAAACTAACACATAAATTATTTCCAAGAGATGGAGCTATACCTCCTGTATGGTTTCATGTCCAAGAAACCAAGACACGCACCTCTTATTTTCTGATGAATGTGTGTATAAATTATCACTTGCTTAATAAAAGGTGAGGAAAAGTGAACGTGAAATGTCTGAGGGATATTTCTCAACAGCATGTGAAGCTAAGTCAAAGGCCCATGGGCAGCTTAAAAACTATGACACCAAGTTATTCCAAACCACACAACAAAGAAAGAAGTGAAATTAAAATGATACGGCTCTCTGCGGTGGTGGAGCTCCCAGGACCATTTTTGCAATAATTACTTTTTTTCTGATGACCCCTCCCACTCTAGGTGGAATGGAAGGGAGTGTCAGACTCTTACTGACTAAAACCCATCCATATTCCTTCCTATGTTCCGGGGTAGCGGTAACCCTTTTGGACAATCCTGCTTGTACAATAAACGTTTAACGAGGTTTTATGATATTACGATAATGTCTATTAGTCCTTTCGAAGCAACCAAATCTCCGCATCCTTTCATACAAAGACCAGCGTCTTAAAGAAACGTAAGTATGCATTTCACATGATCCATGCAAGTCTCTCTCAAGAAATCTTTTCCAAAGCCTGTAGCATACTTCAAAGTGCCTTCAAGTGCTAGACGGCTCTTGAAAGGTCGACAGTCACTGACGCGCCATTTTCCTTTTTTTCACTTTTTTTTTCGTTCTGCACCTTTTGTTTGATTTTAACGTTCACAAAACTGTTTTTCTATGCAAATAGTGAACGAAAGAGTTTTTATAACATGTATGGGATTTGAATTTTAAATCTATTTGTAAATGGAATATTTGTTTTTTTTTCATCAATAAAGATCAGACTTTAACGGTTTATTTTTTCTATCAATATTTTACTGAAATAGATTTTTATAAGTGTGTACGAGACATTAAAACCTATAACCAAATGGTTTTTCACCGTTACCTAAGAGTAGGTACATTCTTTTTTCAGTCCTAATTGGATTCATGTTTTTAAATAAAAAAATATGAGAAAAAACGTTTATTTGACAATAAGACGAGTCGATAGAACAATATTTGATGCATGACATAAGAGTTAAATATGTGATACGATCATTATTATTTAAATAAAATAATCGGTAGAAAATTCATCCAAATCCACAAAGAAATTTATCACCATGGCTAAAAATAATAAATTCTATTTAATTTATCGTTTTTCCCATCGAAACGTTAATGATGTACCGTCTTCTAAGAGGAAAATAACCAAGGAACATCCACTCTTAAAACAAGTTTACGATTTCTATGTCAGGTCGAATAAAAAAGGAATTATGCTAAACCCTGATTTACTACGTTGCCCTTAACGGCCGCCAGTGACACCGTAACATAATAAAGTGACAGTTTAAACGAAGTAAAAACTTTTTACTGGAAACATTAAACATTTTAGGAGGAGTTTCTATAAATTTTGAATGCGTCAACTTTGTAGAGAAGCAAAAATGTAATTAATGTGATTTACTGAATTTTAAAAATGCCTACTTTTGCAGAGATTATCAAAGGGCGTTTATCAATGTAAATGAATAATTGATGCAAATCGAATAAGTATTTGACCATTGATAGCCTACAATTTCGTCGAATTTATATTGTCATTATTCTTTCTTGCTTGAACTACATTTTGGAATTTAGCTGGTCATTGACAGTAGTAACTCTTTAATAAAGTCAATATTTCTTGTGATATTTCTCAGTAACAGTCAATTTAAGTTAATATTTATGTTCTTTGCTAGGATAACAGTTTCATATAAAAACTGACTATGTTGGCAACATGCTAAATACCACAAAGACTGTCCGTGGGGATTCTTGCCCGTTCTTCTCTATAAGAACCTACCACGCTTCGGAATCGACAATGTAGCTCTCGTTTTATGACTGACAATTCAATAGTGCCTGCCTGGTTTAATTGAAATAAATATTTTGAGCTTGAGTTTGGATTTGAACTTGGAAATTACGAGTTTACTAGTAATCATTACACTACGGTGTAATAGTATCCTGCTAACACCTCCCTCGACCAAGCATCACAGCGCTCCATCATCATGTTAATGACAAAAGAAGACCAATTTGCGTCGAGCGCAATCTCATTGTTTTTGATTAAAATTATTATTGTTCTCTTTTATTCTCCATCTTACTCTTCACTGGCGTTGAGACATGAATCTAGAACGTTTTTCAGGCGACTTATATACGTAAATTTTATTAAATGGCGCGCACCCGGTAATGAAATGAAAATTAAATTAATTTTATTGTTTTGAAACTGGAGTATTTTTTTTGGATTTAACTGCTGTGTCAGTTCGTTTTAAGAGCTGGCTAATAAGAAAGGATTAATGAACGCAATTTTTTTATTTTGGTGTCCACGATGGTTGTTTTTCATGCAACATGAATGATGACCGATGTTCGGAACAAAATATTCCCTACAATTAATTAATCTACCATTTAACCTGTCGGTCGGACTGTCACCTGACAAAAACTGAACTGGGTAATACGATACCCCTTGGTGAGCTAGTCTTACCAAGTTACTGACTGGGTTGTTGAGGTCAGATAAGCAGTCGCTCCATGTAAAATACGGGTATTCAGCTGCAACCGGTCTTTGACTACCTATAGTGACTAAACTATTGCATATATTTGATTAAATTTTCGTAAGCAGGCTGGGGACAGCATTAGATATACGCAGTTTAATTTATGATCGTAATGTAGTCTCCACTTTGTATAAATCGTCTATAACAAGTTAATATTACAAGTACACTCCCATTTTCGTGAATAATATAATTAGTTGTTCAAAACCTTCCAATTAACGTCCAAAGCTGAATATGGCGCTCGCAGATTCCGTAACAATTTCTATTACTCCATCTACGTAGATATTACAATCTCTGGAGTGGGGAGCGGTGCAGTCCAATATTTGTGGAAATGGACCCCCCCGGGCATTCTCTCTCACTACGTGGTCTAAATTCTAAACTCAAACGCATCTTGGCTTTTGTGGACGCCGCCTCTGAATATCAAATACTTGGTCACGTACCAATTCTAATTTCTTCATAAATCTATGTGCGGGCTGCGATGGGATTCGGATGGTATTAAGATTCACTAGATTCAATGTTCGGTTGTTTTTAGTTGAGATTTATTTAGTATGTTCCCGGATGGATTTCGTTTTCTATTGCCGGTAGTGAAAGTTTTATAGATTTTTATTGTATGACTTTGGAATCTTGCTTCCAGGGTTCCATAAAAAATGGTCGAAAGGAATCCTTATGGTGCGACTCAGTCTGTATGTCTGTGTCTTGCTATAAATTTGAAATTTGGAATAGTTTAAGAAGACATTTGTTGTAACTATTTTGCAAATAAAAAGTTTTTTTTTGCAAAGGACTGAAAGGGGTTCTTAAAAATTCAAAGCGGGGCTAATATCACAAATTAAAAAACTTTGTTTGTACATTCTCCAAAAAATTTTTGGGTGTTTTTTGAGCAGTCATTGGATGATTTCCCAGCCTTAAAAAAAGCCTCATAGTTCTTTAAAGAATAATATTAAAAACTTAAACGAGACGTATGTTCTTCGCAATTTTTTTCGGACTAAAACAAAACATCGAAATTGTTTTACTCTATGTCAGTTTTATACTTATGTTACCTACATAAGTATAAAACTTACATAAACACACATAACCCTTGCAGAATACATTTTCTAAATGATAGTGAAAACTACATTAAAAATCCGAGGAACATCGCGCTCAGACACGAAAAGCGGTTTCAATTTAATAACGTGCTCGCAGTTCAAACAATAGTCTTAAAATCATAATTTGTAACTTTAACAGAAAACTTTATCTCTATTACCAGCGATTTCACTCGACATAAGTACGGGTCCACAGAGGTCGCGACTTTGTCACTAGGAATGAAAAACGCGTCAGCAGCGCGCGGCGACAAAACGTCTCAAAGAACTTCGCTAACCCTTTCAGATTTCTTTCAGTTTGACTTAGGGTGACGACACGTTCAGCGGCTTGAAACTGTTCAACATTTTGTAAAACAATTATTTTGTTCATTGCACAAGGGATATCGTATTACCCAGTTACTGACTGGGTGGTGGAGGTCAGATAGGCAGTCGCTCCATGTAAAATACTGATATTCAGCTGCATCCGGTTAGACTGGAAGCCGACCCCAATATAGTTGGGAAAAGGCTAGGCAGAAGATGATTTGTTTATTGCACAATGTACACAACCATAGTTATACGCTAGGCTTATAACTAGTTAAGCGGGATTGTCCGAAAGGATTATCGCTACCCCGGAACATAAAGAGCAAAGGAGGGAATATGGATGGGTTTTAGACAGTAAGAGTTTGACACTCCCTTCCGCTCCACCCAGAGCCGGAGGGGTCATTTGATGATTCAAAAAAACAAAAAAGGCTTAAAGTTAGTGAGTACCCTGTTGGCGCAGCAAGATAACTTACTCGTAAATCTTTTAATGTAACTGAAGTGAGTAGTTATCTATATCTATTATCACGTTGGGAACTTTCACAAGTTTCACAACTAAAAATATTATAATATTTATTAAACTTATATCATCATTTTATATTAGCGAGTATGTTGTACCCATATAAGTGGTAAGTAGAATATTGATGAGTGTAAATGTGCTTTATCACTTTGTCTCAAACGCCTTATACGAGTATCTGAGTATACAAGATAAACATTGAGGAAATTATTTTTATAAGCGTCTATAACGTGGCAATGGTTTAAAATTTTACTCGTTTTAGGTTTGCATTACTTATTCGCAAACAAGATTTTTAGAGCTAAAAAAAAGTTAATGTCTTCATCCGTATTGCTCTACTTCGGAATTTGCGATTTTATGAAAAATTTAAAATAACGATTAAGATTGTGTCGCACGAGAAATTCTAATAAACGCAGCGATTAAACGCTGTTTCTGCAACATACCTTGACAACAGGTTTTCGTCGCAAAATGATAAGAGTTCCTTTTGTAACTTTGCCGTGAAATACAAAAAAGAAGTAAAAATTATGTTCTTTGTAAAGATGAAAAGTCATAAATGTGACATTCATAGAGGGGAGAGAAACTTTACTTTGTGTATTTAATTTTATCACGACTGCAATCAAAACGGTGAAGGAAAACATCGTGAGGAAGCGTGCTTTGTTCTAGAACTAAAAATTAGAAGACACGTGACATCCACCGACCCACACAGGGGCCGCGTGGTGGATTATGGCCCACACACACCCTCTCATAGAGAGGCCTGTGTCCCAGCAGTGGGAACATTATAGGCTGATTATGAGAGGCTGTGGGCTTAATCATAACAGCCGCGCATCGATCGAAGGTTAAGCTGCGTTTGCCGCGGTCGGTTCATGGATGGGTGACCATCCATTACATAATATCGAGCAAATACTTGCCTCGAAAAGCACGTTAAGCCGTTTGAACCGGGTGTCATTCGTAGACCGGTAGACCGTATATCAGTCGTTACACGGTATAAGCCAAATAGTCTGATAACCAGTCTTTCGAAATGGTATCATACCCAGCAAAGATACCGGATGATGTGATACCCTTTGAACCTACCCATCAACAACCTCTAGGGTTGTGGAATCGTCGCTCCATGCAAAATACTGGTATTCAGCTGCTCCCGGTTAATCTGAAAGCCGAACCCAACATAATTGTGAAAAGGCTAGGCAGTTTAAAATGTGACTTCATAAATGCTTAATTTATACTAATTATGAATACTCTGTTATTCTCATGTGAATATAATAATGTTCATACACTCAGCTTCAACTGAAAATTAAAATTTGAGAATAATAATAAAACGAAAGCTCTCTTTAATTAATTATAATTAGACACTATTTTAACTAACTATAAGTGGCCAAATAATAATTAGTACTTACCAATTTCGTATACCAAAATTCCCAGATTTTTTGAGGTGAATAATTGGTAGGTATGTATAGATGGTCACCCATCCACGGACCAACCGCGGCAAGCGTAACTTAACCTGATCGATTGACCCAGGCACTGTTATTACTTAGTTTTAATCCTCTTTAACTGGTATAAAACTTTATTTTAATCCAACTACTTAAATCGAAAATAGACTGCAAAATAATAGTGTACAACAAAAGTAAACAACTCATATTAAAAGCTTCTAGAATAAACGATACGGTAGCATTAACTCATTACTCATAGAAATAAAAATGAAATTAAATACGGTTCTTTTTTCAATTTTATTTTCCATACCCGTCGTATACAATCGTTAACTTAGTTTTAATCCTCGAGTAATATCCAATGCATACATGCATTTTAAATCCATTTGAAAAAACGCACGCTCTATTTTAATGTAAGTTTCCATTAATTTAAGATTTTATTGCTCAATAAATTATCAAAGTTTAGTTCCCATTTGAACGTAAAAATAACGTAGATTTTTTTATCAAGTTTTCTTTCTCCTTTATATTTTTTATTCCCTTCGCTCATGAGACTGTATTTTTTGTAATTAGAAAAGTACGAGCAATTAAAACTTTTATAATTGTCGGGATGGGGGGAATTGTAAAATTTACTTCGTCGTGAACAATGGCCAGCCGGCATAGACAATAAAAAAGGGCGGGGATATTAAAAACTTTCCTAATTAGAAGTAGAAATAGAGTGACGTGAGTTCAATGCATCGTTTAGGACTTGATGTATGAGTCAATTTGGGGGAGTTATTAACGAGTTCTTTGCAAGTAAATTATTTGATAAGTTTTCGTGGTTATTCTTTAGGATGGGCAAAAAAAGGTATTCAAAGCTTATGTAAGTAACTTTTTCTTTTTTTAAGTATGGACAATCATCAAATGACTACTTCCGCTGTGAGTGGAGTGGAAGGGAGTGTGAGACTTTGACTGACTAAATCCATGTTCCTTTTTGAGCCATAATATGTGTTCTGGGAGAGCGATAACCCTTTCGAACAATAGGTAAGTAACTATTAGCCTTAAGGTAAGTAGCTATTGTTTTATTGCAGTTATAACATTCGAGAATATTAAATGACCATGCCGAAATTAGGCCCAGAGACGCACAAGAAATTGGTTTCATCCAAAAACTACGTTATTTTTTTTCCCATGTCTTCCTCGTATTCATTATTCTGTGCAAGTCGGCACAATTTATTCAAAATATTAAACATTGAAACGACTTAAGTTATTGAACTTGAATAAAAATTCATTACAAAATGTTGCCGTTACAAAAAAATGTTGACAATCGGAATAATCAGTCATCATTGCTTTAATATTTATCATTGAACACCGTTCATTTTGTTCTGAGCAAACGATACATAATATTATAAATCACAATAAACTCTTCAATAATTATTTTTATTTCTATCTTTGATGATTCTAGTGTATACAAAAAAAAACAAATATCGATCAACCTTTTTTTCTACATTTTTTATGGCAGCACTAACTTGACCGCTAGCGGATAACGTAAATGTCAAATGTCTAAACCATTGCTTGTCTTGTAACTTGTGACAGCTTGTGAATATTTATTGCGGATTAAATTGACTACTTTTACCCATGAATAGGTACTGAATCTGATGATTCTCCTATACCTGACGACCATGATACTGGCAATAACTTGGATTTGATATTAGACGCTTCGACCGACGAACCCGGCATTCACTCTGGACCTAGTCTTTCACAACAGTCATCACCTACTGCTGGAAGTGGTGATATGCGTTGTGTAAACTGAGGTTTAAATGTATCCAGAATGCGAAGACATCAGTTGGAAAGCGCTGAAGTACAATGTCTTATACAACGATGGGTTGGCAAGGTAAACAAGCTCACCTTCGGGACCAGGACTTTTATTTTCCTACAGTCTTTTGTATAATTTGACTATGCTAATTATGCTGATAAATAAATTAATATAATGTATTAAGTGATCTTTCACTTATTTAAAATATACTTAACCTTATATGGATGAAATATAAGAATCTTAAATAACTTCGAAATGCAAAGTTTTTGGTACATAATTTCTTTTACTAATTAATTATTGGAATTGCCTCCCATCATTATAATTGTTTTTTATAATTATGTGTGCACAATGGGCCTAAATTACTATGGCCGCCTGGCATCCCCCTTTATGTATTTCTAGAAAAGTCGCATTGCAATTTATATGCTTTAAAAATACATACAACATATAGTTACAGTAAGAGGAGCTTGTGGCTAAGTACTAACAGCCGCACAGGTCGATCCATCAGGTTAAGCTACGCTTGCCGGGGTTGGCCGTGGATGGGGGACCATCTTTACATACCGAGACTCCCCGTTCCTTGCACGTTAAGCCATTAGTCCCGGCTGTCATTTGTGCATCTTTGACAGTCGTTACGGATTGTCAGAAGCCCGAAAATCTGACAACCAGTCTTACCAAGGGTCGTATTTCCTAGTTACTGGATTGTGGAGGTCAGAAAGGCAGCCGCTCCATGTAGAATACTGGTATTCAGCTGCATCCGGTTAGACTGGAAGGCGCCCCAACATAGTTGGGAAAAGGCTAGACAGATGATGATATCAAATGCCTTTCTGAAATTTAAAAAAACAACTCTCGTTTCCACGAAACGGCCTAAAACTTCCGAAAAACATATTGTATTTAAAGTAATTTCGAACAAAGACCGTTAAAAACATGGCGTCATTATTTCTACCCTCCATACGTATCAAATGGCTTCATTAACTTTCCTTTAACATTTGCGTTTCTACCCGCATTTTTTTACTTTAATCTCAATGAGAAAAGGATCCTCGGAAATCGTAAAATTGAGTGATATCACATATAAATCAAACAAGCAAATGAGAAAGAAGGTAAAAAATCAGCTATTAAGCCAGCCAGTTGGAAGATCAAGACACTGTGTTGATTCATAGCGCTCATTTTTTTTTGTGCCGTGTGTACCTTCTTAACTTTAGATTATGGCGATTGCTATGTGAATACTGGCAGCTTATTTTAAAACTATAGCAAATAAAATTATAGAAAAGGGAGCCTAATAAAGAATATTCTCATCATTCTCCTGCCCGTACTACAATTTATCTGGGGTTGGCGTAACGTGTCTTTTCCTTCCATACTTCTCTATTAGTCGTCATCTCGGCGGTCACTCCCTTTCTAGCCATAAAGAGTATTCTATTCCATTCAAAAATAGTCTTTGGGATAGTTATACTTTTTCGTCGCAGTCTAATGACCGATGTCATCGATTTTACTATGACGTGTTCTAAAAAAGTTATTTCGTTGTGAGAAAGTTCATCTTGTCTAATCCCATTTCTGACTTAATATAGAAAATCAATCCATCATAGCACCTACGGCTGTAAGCAGGATTGTCCAAAACGGTTACCGCTTCCCCGGAACATAAAAGGACTAAGGAAAGAACATGGATGGGTTTTAGTCAGTAAGAGTCTGACGCTCCCTTCCGCTCCCAGAGCGGGAGGGTCGTTAGATGATTCCTCACCCTCAAAAAAAAAAGCACCTACGGCCCCTAGAATGTATGCTTTCATAATTTTCACGATAAGCCGACATCGAATTTTTCTTTTATAAAGCAAAAAAAAACCGTCTTTCTTGATACCAGCAATTAACAACCCCGTATAGTTTTCAACGACAAATGATTTCAAAAACATTTCTTCCCAATAAAATTTTTATACATAACATGCTCGTGCTATTATCAATTCATATAAATGCTTTTACTTTTTGTCCCCTGCCACATTAAGAGGCGTGAACCAAATGGACCCATTTACTCTGGTCATTTCACCTCCAAGTTTTCCGTTTTTCATGAAACATTTTGATGATACTAAAATAAAACTTTCTGTCAATACTCTGCCAAAGAGAATACATAAAAATATGAATTAGTATTTTTCTCTCAAAGAGCTGTGTCGGAAGTATTTAAAAAAGGTATTAAACAAACACTACTCTGTATAATTTTGCAAAAAACAAATATTGGAATCTTGTTGAAGGTGAATCAAAGTGAGAATTTTTTTGTTTGTTTTTAACCAGACTTCTGAGTTTTATTTTAAATATTATTTACCGACTTTTGTTTGATGCTGCAAGTTAGAAATAATCCCACAAGAACGTAGTACCACCATAAAAAGGTCTAACACTAGTACATAATAATATATTACATAATACAGTATACAAGTACATAATGAATCCATCGTTTTCGACCCCCTAGTGCTAGACAATGTCAAATTGTGTAACGAAACTCGATCAATATTCCAATACAAATGCGTTGACAAGTGGCGTTCTTGACAATCCAAATCGCTGAGATAACGAATTGTTCGATCAACAATTTTCGAAATCGAATCGACACGGAGTGATTGACACTTGTTTAGCCTCCTTGAATAGTGCGCAATTGACTATTTGAATCAGTCAAAAATAAAATATGAAATCACATGGAAAAAAGACAGCTCATCATAAAAACTTCCATCACCGTGCAGAAATTAAATATAATGCGAAGATATAATTGTTAAACAAACAACAACAACTTATGTTAAATTGCATTTATTGCTAATAAGTATTCCATTTGATTCTAAAAATCTGTGACGTCAAAATGTTATCCATCATTTCATACAAATCACGTACAAACGTTTTCAACAGTTCATAAAAAGTAACGTTATTGACTACCCTTTCAAATACCCCATTGGAGACCTTTACGTCCAGCAGTGGATTGCTATAGGCTGATGATGAAATAGTTTGGTGTCTACGTCGTGTCTACGTCATCGGTCATTACGAGACCAACCGATTGATTCAGTAAAAATCTCACAGTGAAAACTTAGAAGAGTGTGAAGCTAGCTGTCTTTTCCAACGAATGCTCGGGATTGACACTATTGACAGCTGACTTTAAACTCACATCACCCACATTTTCATGGTGAGATTTTTACAGAATATAACTGTAGTGACCGATGCTTAATCGACACGGTTGGCGCAGTGGTTGAGCGATTGACTGCTGCGCACTATGTCGCGGGTTCGATTCCCGCACGGAACAAATATTTGTACGACCTGCAAGTATTTGTTACGAGTCTGGGTGTTTTTCTATCTATGAATGTATGTATTTACAAAAAAAAAATGTATATAAGTAGTTTATCAGCCATCTCGTTACCATAACACAAGTATTAGGTTGCTTAGCTTGGGACGATATGGCGTTATGTGAAATGTCCAAGGATATCATCATATCAATCCTTCTCTTACGACAGAATTTTCCCATCTAATTACGTTTTTAATAAGAAATTAACGTAGTTACTTTACTGATTTTATCAACGTAGTAAACAATCTGTAATGTTATTTAACAAAAAATCCAATTAGGATGGAATTTCTTATTAAAATCCAAAAATAAGCCTTTCAAGATCCCAACATCTTTTAACATTTTGTATCTGGCACTTACGGCACCCTTTACATAATACAACCTTAGGAACGTTTCCCTTCGCTTGAATTTACATAATTGTTTAAATAACACATTTAATTACATTACAGTGAGGACGACAAATCCTTGAGTTTACCTGTTTTAAACGTAAATACTAAATTAAATGGATTGTTAGGGGAATATTCATCGTTTCGAACGAATTTGTAAAATGTATTTGAATGTAAAGGTATTTGTTGTCTGTTCTGGTTGAGATTGTTGGTCCTATATCAATATATTTTTGGTTAGACCTTTTGCAAAGTTTAGGATGTTTTTTTCTTATTTGATATTGGTTTATAATATGGTAGTAGGTAGGTTCTTGAATGTTGAATCAAAATAGGTCAATGGGACTGATTAATATTGGTGCCAGTGTCAGTATTTTTTTATGTAAACAAATATATCAGTAACGATTTTTCTCAGATCTAAGTAACGATGTGACAAGACGCGACACGACACGACACGATACAAGCCGACGCGATGCGACACGTGACAAATGTCCTTCGTTATTTTGGTTATTACTTCTCGAATCATGGAGAAGTATAGTTAACTTTTGCTTTAGTTTGTGGTGTTGCGTCTGGTCACCCTCAAAACAAGTACGCGTTAAGTCGCTTCTTGCCGCAGATTGCCATCTAGGCCGCAAGCGGGGTACGCCGTTCAGTTGATTGCGTTCGTCACGTTTGCTGCGTCGCGTCGCGTCGTATTCGTCGCTCACGCAGAATACCTCGTAAGTTCGCCTCCAGGCGACGCGATACGACGGGGGAACAAAAAATTTCACGCGGACATAGTCGCGGGCAGAAGCTAGTACTTTTATAAACAGGTTAGTAACAAGATTTGGCAGTACTATGTACAGTCGCGAGTATATCAAGTTACCACAAACTGACAAATTTTCTTAATCGATTTTGAACGTAACTGTCTACTTTTTAAGTCATTGACTGCCGCGCAGCAGACACAATAGAAAAACTATTGTTTGTCGGACACACGGTGACCGCGTTGGCGTTCAACGTCAAATCATTTGGAGGAATTTGACAGTTTGGTATTACTTGATGCGCCGGTGACCGTACCGAAGAAAGATGGCGGGATGAGCTAGTGAACAAACGACCAGTACTCTACTTTAGCTCCAACCAAAGAGCTGGAACTCATGGGGAGATACCTTTGCCCAGCAGTGGGATGATCCAAGCTCACAGTCACATACTGAATAGCACCTAGATTTATTATAAAAATTAACAACTTTGCGCTACAGTAATAACCGCAGCGCTACAGGAACAAAGCCTACTAGAGCAGCAGAAACATCGTTCATCCCGTTTTTTTTTAACAGAGAAAAAACATAGAAAAAAACGCCCTCGGACGACCCCAAAACAAAAGAGTTTCTTTCATTTGCAGCCCACTTCTTACACGGTAGGACAATGCTTCTTTGTTCAGCTCGTGATTATTAACATGAAAATACTATGATTTTGTACTTGGTTCCGCTTGTGTAGTTTATTAATGTTGTGCATTTGTTTTTTGGACTGTATTTTTCTGTCTGGTCGGAGTTTTAACTTTTATGGGTTGATAATTAGTACGGCATGTTGATGTGGATGGCTATACAAGTAGAGGAAGACCAAAGAAGCCATGGATGGATTTTATGAAAGATGACATGGCTAGAAAGGAAGTGACAACCAAGATGACCACTAATAGAGAAGTATGGAAGAAAAAGATATGTTGCACCGACCCCAATTAAATTGGGATAAGGGCAGGAGAATGATGAATGATTAATTAGTACGGTGAGTTAGCAATATTTTGGGGTAAATTGATTTGAAATGTCAGAGAAAATCTAAGCATATTAGATCAATATCAAATATCTATGTTCATGGCAAGTTATTGTCATAATTCTCGCACTCACGATGATGTAGCTTAAATAATGACAGTAGTTAATGCAGAATTCGTGTAGTTTCTACTAAATTGAAGCATATCAATTCATCAAAGGAGATTTGGTGCGAGACTATTTTTGTTTTCACAAGTCAAAAAGCAAATCAACTATGTTAGTGTCGGCTTTCAGTCTAAGCGGATGCAGCAGAATACCAGTATTTTATATAGAGTGACTGCCTATCTGACTTCCACAACCCAGTTAGTAACTGAGTAATACGATACCCCTTGGTAAGACTGGCTGTCAGATTATCGGGCTTCTGAGGACCCCGTTACGACTGTCAAATATGCACAAATGACAGCCGGGACTAATGGCTTAACGTGCTTTCCGAGACACGGAGGAGTCTGAGTATGTAAAGATGATCACCCATCCACGGCCCACCCCGGCAAGCGTAGCTCAACCCCTTAGTTTCTTACTTAATTTAATTTATATTATTAAATTAACCTCATGTCGCGTTCATGATCACTATTCAGGGCGAATTTCACTAATGAAACTGAAGCTGAATAAGCACTTCTAAACCTTGTTCAAGAGCTGTATGTGTCAATATTCCACATTGGTGATAATAATAATAATAATAATGTTTATTTCCAGTAAAAAGATTACAAAGGTTACAAGTACAGTAATATGGTACAACATAAAGTGCATTGAGTATTATCTCCTGGCACCCAAACTAGGTTTATAGCCTGTGACTTGGGGACCAGTGATTCCATAGGGGTAGATGATCAAAATTTGCAGTAAACTGATTTCACTAGTAACATGGTTGACATAACAATATAATTATTATTTAAGGCAATAGAAAAAATAAAAAGTAAGTGGTGTAGTGATGACACTGACAACTCTTAAATGCAGTTTAGCTATGCTGATCACGTTCAATTTCATTAGCGATTTTTTTTTGAGGGTGGGTATTTGGGTAATCATTCACGACCCCTCTTGCTCTGGGTGGGAAAAGGCAAGGGACTGTCAGAATCATTGAATCCCATCCATGTTCCTTCCTTAGAGCGGTTTCATAGTACATCCGATACGAATCCAAGAAATTACGGTTCGAAGTAGCTATACTACTATTTGTATGAGGGTTGTGCACTAAGTGAACGCTGACCTTCCAAATTTAAAACATTCTTAATTCGGATTAAACTTGGATCGGGTGTATTGCGAAACCGCTCTAAGTCCTTTCTACTCCGGCGCAGCGGTAACCCTTTCGGACAATCCCGCTGATAAAATTCGCCCTAAGTTACCATTCGTAAACACCTCTTCCAAAAGTGTGCAAATAAATACAACGATAACGAAATATCTGCCGACATTCTCTCCTGTTTTGACAATAATTATTTCAGCAGGAGTTTTATCAAGAGGGTTAGGAAGACGAACAAACAGACCTTTTACTTATTATTTAGATAAGCTGGCTTGTAATTTACACGTGAGAATTATATTGTTTGTAACAATGTATTGCGCTTGGCGACACTCCATTCAGCTGTAACACGGATAAGACTGCTTTATTTAGCTTTAAAGAAATGTATTATTGTTGTTTCTATGTGTGGTTTTAATAAAAAAGCGTATGTCTGAATATTAGCTCTCATAAGCGGTCCCAGAGTGTGGATATGTGGCCTTGTCCTTTTTACATGGGACTTAAAACATAACTGGCTTAATGTAGGTGTACCTACTATGGATCCTTCTATGCCTAACCCTTTGGGGAAACAAGGCCTGTCGGTCGATTCTGTAAAAAACTGACCGTGAAAACGTGAACGTGAAGTGAGCTACCGCCACACCTTTTTTTTTTTTTTTTTAAGGCTGGGAAATCATCCAATGACTGCTCCCGCTCTGGGTGGAGCGGAAGGGAGTGTCAGACTCTTACTGACTAAAACCCATCCATGTTCCTTCCATAGCCCTTTATGTTCCGGGGTAGCGGTAACCCTTTCGGACAATCCCGCTTACCTACCGCCACACCTAATGCTAGGAATTGACACTATTGCCAGCTCAGTTGAAACCCACTTCACCTACGTATTCACAGTGAGATTTGTTACAGAATAGCACTACTTTTTTTTTTTAAGGCTGGGAATTCATCCAATGACTGCTCCCGCTCTGGGTGGAGCGGAAGGGAGTGTCAGACTCTTACTGACTAAAACCCATCCATGTTCCTTCCGTAGCCCTTTATGTTCCGGGGTAGCGGTAACCCTTTCGGACAATCCCGCTTACCCGGCAGGCTTGGCCCTGAGGGGCCCCTTCATATGCTGACATCTCATTGAGGCGCGCGTGGAACTATACGCGCCATACGGCACGGGTCTGGTGCTGATCGGACGGTGAGTCACCCATTACTCACCGCCCGCAGGCCCGCGCCTACGGTGGCCGGGAGTCGTCGAAACATCCATGTCCGGTGAGGATCTGCGTCAGGCGGTAGGTGAGGGCGCCTCTCTAGCCACTCCTCAAAGAGGGGCCTTACCGTCACTTTCGAATGGCTTAACGAGCTTTCCGAGGCACGTAGGAGTCTCGATATAATAATTATATTATAAAGATGGTGACCTAAAAAAAAAATATCACCGTTAATTTTATTAAAAGGTCACTTTTAAGTATAAATACAAAAGCCAGTATTTTAAACAATACTGTTTGCGTAAAACAATATGAAAAGTGAACAGAAAACATAATAACGATTCATTACCAACGATAAACATATCCGTGAAACGTGGGCCGTGGGCCGCTTCCTTCCCACCATCAATATTAAAACGAATCGGTTTTGATACAGAGATCAGTGCATTTACACAGATTGAAATGGAGTAATAATAAAATAATAATAATAATATCCTTGGACATTTCACACAACGCCATATAGTCCCAAGCTAAGCAACTTAATGCTTGTGTTATGGTAACGAGATGGCTGATAAACTACTTATACACATTTTTTGTTTGTAAATACATACATATTATACCGTGCGGGAATCGAACCCGTGACATGCTGCGCAGCAGTCAATCGCTCAACCACTGCGCCAACCGTGTCAAAAGTGTGTTGAGTGTGTGTAAGTGTGTCGAGTGACAAGTGGATGAGCAGCCCGAGAAAAGTAAGCGTAGCATGAATATTAGGACTCCAATGGATAAAAATGGAAATAAAAAGACGTGTTACATAAATTTTACAAGGAAATGCTATCCACGAATGCACACGAAATTAAAAAATAACTACATGCGTGTCGGACCACGCCCAATGAAGGGTTCCGTAGATGGGATAAATCTATCTCAAGAAAGCTTCTTATTGTAGTTGACAAAAATGTCCTACCTAAGATCTATGTATATACGACACGGGCACTTTTCCAACTTAATACAATAAAAAGGTCTTGACAGATTAAGAAACAGTTAGACAGAGAGACATAACGTTAACGAAAGAAGCACCCTACGTCTTCGTTTATGTTTATGTTTTTTTTTTTAAGTCCGTAATAAGTCCGTGACCGTATCATTATTACAAAACTTATGTACACATCGCATGAAATTTATTCACACTTTGAATAGTATTTGGAATTAACACGGAACTATCGCATTGGTACTCCTTGTCGAAACATCGATGAAAGGTGTATTTATTACGGATTCCATGTTGGTGTTCCAATATAAATTGTTTATTCATGTTCCGAGGCGCAATTGGCAAAATGGAGCATTTACGTCGAATCGTTTTGGTGTTTGTCCGCCTGTCAAATGCGATATTATGTGAAACTATGCCATGTAATAATTTGTTTAGCTAAGACATAGAGGTTGTATTAAATACCAGTATACTTTGACCGGTGAAGGAAAACATCGTGAGAAAACCGGCATGTCCTAGAACAAAACTTCGAAGATGTTTGACATCCGCCAACCAGCACTGGGCTCGCATGGTGGATTATGGCCCACTCCCTTTCTTAGAGAGGAGGCCTGTGACCCAGCAGTGGCAACATTATAGGCTGATTATGTTTGACATCCGCCAACCCGCACTGGGCTCGCATGGTGGATTATGGCCCACTCCCTTTCTTAGAGAGGAGGCCTGTGACCCAGCAGTGGCAACATTATAGGCTGATTATGTTTGACATCCGCCAACCAGCACTGGGCTCGCATGGTGATTATGGCCCACTCCCTTTCTTAGAGAGGAGGCCTGTGACCCAGCAGTGGCAACATTATAGGCTGATTATGTTTGACATCCGCCAACCCGCACTGGGCTCGCATGGTGGATTATGGCCCACTCCCTTTCTTAGAGAGGAGGCCTGTGACCCAGCAGTGGCAACATTATAGGCTGATTATGTTATGTTATGTGTACTTTGACCTCTAATATTTACTGGCGAGGCCAAAAATTGTCTAGAAACTATTTCTAGACAATTTTTGACTAAAAAACGATTTTCTACTTTCAGGTGGTTCATTATCTGTTTTATACATACGCTGAACTACAATGAAAAAACTACAATTTTAAAATAAATTATAAATACAATGATAGCCTAGTGGTGTGACCGTCGGACTGTATTAGGTCTCGAGTTCCACCCAACCCTCTGACTTTTTGGATTCATGTGCGTATTGTATAATTATCACTAGCTAAACAAAAACGATGAAGGAAAACATTATGAGGAAATCGGCATGACTGAGAGATATTTCTCAACAGCATGTGAAGCTAAGTCAGGATCATGGGCAGCATAAAAACTCTGACACCATCTTTTTCGTGAAATTAATGACTAATTTAAAGGACTGAAGGATTGGTTTACTTTATATAGTTTTTTACTTACGTAAGTTCCGCCACAGTGTGTAGGCAGCATATTATTATAGCTGACACCAGGTTAGCCACTAACAACACGAAAAACAAATGAATAAGATAAATCTGCGCATAATCACAATCCAGCAACATACCTCCGAAATGAGCTATCGAAAGGACAACTTGCCGAACAACGAATTTTTAATCGACCTACCCATTCAATTCACTTTAAAATTGGACTGTTTTCATGAAAAAAAATGATTTCGCAAAAGAGAGGCCGGATCACCCACACAATAAGTGCTTAATGGAAGAGGATTATAGGCTTTCATCACGTTATTTCGCAAAAACGTCACTGGAATAATATACGGGCGTGCCCAAATACGTCCATTTAGATTGTGGCTTGATAAAATGGACAGAAACGTCAGGCATGCGACTGATGCAATGGGATTATTACTTGATTGGAGTTGTTTTTAGGGTTCCGCACCCAAACGGAAAAACGGAACCGTCCGTCCGTCTGTCACCAGGCTGTATCTTATAAACCGTGATAGTAAGATAGTTGAAATTTTCATAGATGATGTATTTTGGTTGTCGCTGTAACAACCAATTATTAAATTATTAAGTGGGGTTTCCATACAACAGTCATGATTTTTTTGCCGTTTTTATAGATAACTAGCTTCTGCCCGCGGCTTCACCCGCGTGGATGTCGGAAATTGTTACATTATTGGAGTTTTAGTTTTTTTTTTTAAATATAATATAGCCTATGTCACCCGCGGATAGTGCAGCATCCCAACAGTGGAAGAATATCGGTTTAGTAGTTTCGGAGCCTATTCAAACAACAAACAAGCAATCAATCAAATCTTTCCTCTTTATCATATTAGTCTATAAAATAGTACGGAACCAGCTAATGCTCTATAAATTGATCGACAATCTATAATTAAATAAATAAAAATGAAGCTGAAGAGTTTGTTTATTTGAACGTGCTAATCTCTGGAACTACCAGTTTGATTTGACACATTTCTTATGCCCGGACCATCCCGTCTTGCGACGGCTTGCAACGCCAGCTTTTTTATAAATCACGTTTGAAAATCCTTCATTTTAATACCCCATTCGGCCGGTTCAAAATTTAACACCACCTTCTTTCTTTTTTTTAATAAATTTAAACATACTCATTGACACATGGAAAATAAAGACGAATCTTACGACATAATTATCATTTATCAAAATCAGTTCAGTCGTTACGTAGTTACGAGGGAACATAAGGACGGATACAAACATACCTAGAGCTCAAATACAAAACCCTCGTCTTTTAGTTTCTCCGCAGTCAAGTAATAAAATGGAGGGCATAAAAAAGTATCCAGTCTTCGTCAATCAATACTTAAATCGTATTACAAATTAGTAGCTCCAGTTCTGTATCCTGTACAAGAGAGCTGGCTACTTTATTATTTTCGCTGACAGATCTAATTTGCAATTCAATGGAATAAAGGCTGTTCTCGTATTTATTGGATTCGTTAGATATTTTTGTTCTATTGACCCATTTTTGTGTACGGTCAGGCAAAATTGTCTTTTGTAAGATATAAGCAATAGGCAGTGGGAACATTATAGGCTGATTATGTGTATGTTTTGTGTAAGTTAAGTTAGTATCGAGTTTCTAATTCTAGATGATTCTGGGCAGTTCTTGTGTAAAGGTTCCGTAGCCAACAAGCAACCTTTCATACCTTTTTGTACTGAAATAAAAATCTTACTTTTGTCTTCAATAGAATAGCCTGACTAAAAAAAATAGTCTGTCAATCAGGTAATAAAAAAATATTAGAAAGGTATTTTTTTGCTTTATCTTATTAATAAAAAGTTACACATAAAACGCATTATAGTTGAGGGGGCTAGCTACGTCACAAGTAAGTATAAAATCTACACTCGTGACGTCATGCCACAATTCAACTCAATGTATCGGGGCAATCTTTGGATTGCGTAAAAAAATACGTGTCTAATATTTTTATTAATCTAGTTCACGGACTGAAATAAAATTTTAGTCATTATCCCCATAACTGCTTGCACATAATTCGACAACAAACCCACTTGTTTTTAAAAGTAAAATATCTCGGAGATCATTTCGAAGCTTTTTAGGGTTCCGTACCTCAAAAGGAAAAAACGAAACCCTTATAGGATCACTTTGTTGTCCGTCCGTCCGTCTGTCAAGACCGTTTTTCTCAGGAACGCGTGGAACTGATAATTATATCTAATACTCAGGTCTACTGTCCCTTGAAGCTCTGATAAAATCAAACTTCTAAGCCAAACCAATCAAAGGATACAGCCGTTTATGCCGCAAATTTCCGCAAATTTTTGAAACTCTTACGGGAATCAAAACCTACAGGGTACTTCCCGTGAACTTAGAATCTTTAAAAGACAATGTCCAAATTGGCCCTGTGCAATAAAGAGTATCAGATTACGAAAATTAATCGCCTATTTTATTATTTAAGTTGCAAATACTTCTGTATTACGGACTAGCTGTATTCCAAAATGTACTTTTAATAGAATTTAACGCGACTAATAACATTAGATCGCCATCTATGCATAATGTCATGTCGTGTCAGAAGTGAAATAGGGATGTCCAATCAATTATAATCGATTGATTGAATTATTAATCGATCGATTGTGTTTTCTTTTCTAAAGTGTATTTTTAAAAACCTAATAAGAATACTTTATGTATGCAGTCATACTCCAATTTAAATAGGTAGTAAGAATAATACTATACAGTAATCAAAACTTTTTATTTCTATACAATCATTCAAACATCTAATTCATTTTTTACGACAATTATTACAAAAATAACATTTCTTTTTCGGCGTAAAATAAACCATTGTCATACATACTTGTAATGTTTATATGACAAAGGTGATGTAACAGACAGTTTGAAATAATTTAAGACCACAGTAAATCTTAATCGAAAAAATCGATTATTGGTGTGGTGTCGTACTACATCCCTAGTTTTGCTGTGAACGTCACGTCGCGTCGTCCGTTATTGTCAATTTGTCACTTTGGCAAAGTTACAGTTCCTGTGCTGTGCTTTTCCTGTGTTCTTTTCTTGTGTTCGGTGTTTTGGTGGTTAAAAATCACTCAGAGCTATGAAAAATCGTAGGTACCTACATTTAATATTCGTTGTTATGGTTAGATTATAACCTCAAAATCTGATACTTTTTTTGAAATATATCTTTTTTGCAGCTAGTCCGCTATAAATACAAGATCTTTTAAGAATCTACTAATGATAGAGAATACAATACATAATTTTCCGATGCTCTTGGCTCCAGGGCCAACAATGTATGGACGCAGAGCAATGTCCTTTGGTACGAAGTGATGTCTTATAGTACAGATAAAGGAAAAATTGCGAAAACCGTAAATTTTTAGTTACATCATACAATAAACAAAAAAAACTTTTTTTTTTCAAAATATAAAAATAAAATAACTATGACTCGATTGTCGTGATGGGTGAACTTTTAATTATATACCTACGGTTTGTACGGAACCCTCGGTGCGCGAGTCCGACTCGCACTTAGCCGGTTTTTTTTAGTCATCATCCCTATTACCTGTTGTTCTATTTATAATTTGGATCTAAGTAACAATTAATAGTCTGTCCTTTGACCGTATTTACTAAAGTAATCAATCATCTTTCTTTTGTTCCAAAATTATTTAAATAAATTTAGTTACCTATAGGAAAGATTGGAAAGCCCCGTAACCGTGGTGCAACATTATTTCAGCAACCACGGGTCGTCAGAACCCGAAAAGCTGTCTGTCAGCCAGTCTTACCGAAGGGTATTGTATTATCCAGTTACTGGGTTGTGGAGGTCAGATAGGCAGTCGCTCCATCCAAAATACTGGTATTCAGCTGCATCCGGTTAGACTGGAAGCAAGCAATATAGTTAGGAAAAGACTAGGCAGATTGATTTTTTTTAGCAACCGGCTTATATGGCGCGGGAAACGACGATTTTAATATGTTTAATTATAACAAAGATCCTTTGCAGCACTCACCACGACTATCCATCGGCATTCCCATAAATATTGACCATAAAGGAAACTCAAACTCAAAGCATTTATTTCAAGAAACTTATTACAGGCACTTTTGAATTGTCATAGGGTCGGTCAGTCAGAAAAATGAAGCTAGGTGCCTGTACAGTGCAAGCACAGCACAGTTTTCATATCAATATGTCAGCATTTTACCTGCATCGGCCCGGCTAATTTAGTACACGAATAGCATTCATACCGCGTGCACTCATCTATCATGCAATCATACTGTTATTAATAAATATTAATCAATCAGTAATCAGGGTATCAATCAGCATCAACTCAAGGTGTAAGGTCCCTCGGGCCTGCGGGCGGTGAGTAATGGGTGAATCCCCGTCCAATCAGCACCAGGCCCGTGCCGGACGGCGCGCATATGTTCCACGCGCGTCTCGAAGAGACGTCAGCATTATGAAGGGGCCCACAGGGCCAAGCCTGCCGGGGGGTTACCGCTACCCCGGAACATAAAGGGCTAAGAAAGGAACATGGATGGGTTTTAGTCAGTAAGAGTCTGACCACTCCCTTCCGCTCCACCCAGAGCGGGAGAAGACAATGGATGATTTCCCAGCCTTAAAAAAAAAGGTGTAAGGTCTCTAACCATACATTGCCCATTCCAAAGCAGTAGGAAAACCTATTGAAAACAATCTACCGTCTAAAGCTACCGGGTAAAATCGGACTGCTACATCAATGAAGCGGTTATAAGTACCGATCCTTTCTTCAAATGCTCGGTGACTACAGGTAATAAAAGGAAATACTACGACGCCATTTTCCTCAATTCAAATGAAAAAAAAAAATTACTAAGGTAAAGTGCCCAAGCGTAATCGTAAAAGTGTTCTAGCCATAAAATTCGCGTCAGTTAATTTGTACCATCGAAGTAACAGCTCGAGATACCTTCGTTTTGTCGGTGACAGTGTGGTCCACGTTATAAGCGGGCAGCGAGAAGATTCGCGACTAGGTTAGGTAGATAGATGAGTGTGAGAGATGTGCCTTAACAGGCGTTGCACAGAGGGAGTCCCGGAGTGGTATTTTAAGAGGTAACTGGGCCCATGTGCTGCTGGTGATCAACGGGGTAGTTTTAGTGAGGTAAGAATCCCACACTCCCTGGTCTTTTCCCCAAAGTCCAGGCGCCATTTGAAGGTTTCCCCCGAAAACAAAAAAAAAGTAGATGAGTGTGATTAAAGACCTTATGTATGGTCGGATAGATGAATGTAAAATGTAGTTGAGTGTATGACTCACGGTTGTGTATAATATAGGGTTGCGGTATACGGTTATACACACAATATTGTATTGAAGGAGCAATGGGTTAGCAACTTGGTTTTAACAGAGTCAAGCATACAAGTGCTGTGAACAAAAAGTCAGTAGTGCGAACACAAGTATGGCTTACCATGAGAAATAGTATTAAGAATCAAAACGTTATGTGAATAAACATACATCGTTAGTGCATGTTTAAATAAGTTTATGAACGAAAGGAAATAGTCGTTATTTTTATAGTAACAGGGTCCCGAGGTCAAAAATGTTCATGCGCGTGCATGTGAAAATTTACTGCTTAGCTCTTTGTTAGTATAACATGATAATATTCATTTCAGTCATTAAATGTGTAAAAAATGTATCTAAAATATAATTCTATAAAATCTTGTTTACTTAAATCCCGCGATAAACTGTTGTGGATAGGAACGCAATGCAATCTGTATCATGACCAGACCTTTACAAAATAATATTATGTATTTGTGAAAAATTTGCCGATCCTGAACATACATCCAGACAAACGGACGAAAATTCTTTAAACTATATTTTGACACCAGAAACGTACGCAAACCCCGCAGAAACGACTACCTTTCAGTAGTATTTAATGTAGTTTTGAGTAAGTTACTATTTTCGTTCAGACTTACGCTAACCGCCAACAAGCTCGCTAACCGCTTCTAAATTGTACCAAACTCTTAAAGGAGGAGGAAAACAAGCGTCACTCCAGTTTCCTTGCCCGAAACGAGATGACACCTTGAGTAATAGTCCTAGTATTCGTGTCACATCAGACCCTCACATAATTTTTCTTAAAAAAATATCTTTTCGACGAACAAGGTGAGTTTTTTTCTGTTTTGTTCGAATTCGTTTCGGGATAGCGGTTTTTGGAATGAATTTTAATTGGACTATTGATCAAAGATTTTAAAACTTATTAGCTGCTGCCAGCAGCTCCGTTCGCATTCATCCAGGTCATAAACTACCTCTGTGCCAAATTTCATCCAGACCCGTTCAGCCGTTTGAGCGTGATTGACGGACAAACATACAAACTCACCCCCACACATACACACTCATTTACAAACTTTTGCCTTTATAATATTAATGTGATTTTTGTGCTATTTGAAATTAGCTAACGCACCTAATATTGGAGGAAGATACGATAATTTAATTATGTTAAAAAATAAATAAAATCACGCGAGGTTACAGGCTTAAAAATTTAATGCTTAGACTTGAATAAGTATAATATGCCAACTAATTAGTTGCTTTTAGATTTGCACAAACGTATTTCGGAATCCGCAATGCGTATTTTGAGGTGAAAGTGAATTAGGTTAGTAGGTATCTCTAACTTAAAGGCCCGTAGACTCTGATAGTACAATTTCCATTAAGTTTTCAAAGAAACTGTTCTATTCGTGTCGCGTCCCGTCTGTCTGCGTAAGCCTTAATGTTTAATGAAGTAGACAAAATCAATAGCGTCGTAATGAAATGAAATAACGATAACAATATTAGTTTTCACAACACTTTTTAAACCTACAATCAAATAAAAGGTTATAAAATAATTACCATTAGCTATTAGTCCCCCTTTTAAATGAAATTATAAAAACTATGTTCTACGAAAGGGATGAATTTTAAAACAAAAGAACATAAACTGAAACAATCTCACAGGTCCCTAGACTTTAAATTCCGGACCTAATTTTAAAATATTGGATATTCAAAAAGCCAACGGAATTTACAATTCATAGTGTTCACGTAAAGTAGCGTTTACACTAAGTGTTATGAACGCACGTTCGTTTCGAATAAATGCTTAGCTGTTCTGTGTTCGTTTAGAACAGAAATTTAATGTTCTACTAGAGCTACGCTAACCAAATACTAAGAACAGTTTGCTTTGAAGACTTCGAAGAAATGTACATGCTATGGTGGGCCAATTCGTCAAGGTTCAAGGGACCTAGACAAAGTCATTTTCATTAACGATAACAAAATTAGATACATCCGAATTGTATGGAAGTAGCATAAGCTTTCGAAATGTCACGTGATCAATCGTTTTCGATCGCTAAGTGCTAGACAATGTCAAATGGTGTAATGAAACTCGATCCATATTCCCATATAAATGCGTTGACAAGTAGCGATCTTGTTTCGAATAGAATAGAATAGAATTGTTCGATCAACTAATTTCGAAATCGAATCGACACGTAGCACAAGGCCTCCTGATTCATTGATAACGAAAAATGTCGATTCCCAACTGTTTCTTCTTTCTTCAACTGTTTTGTTTGATTAAGCTCGGACTTCATGAAGTACGAACGACGACGACGACGACGACGTACACTCAAAATTAACGCAAGTATAATAAGCCAGAGTATTACAACACTAATATTTCAATGCATCGTGTGCGGGTCGCAATTGAAATACTAGTGTTGTAACATTCTGGATACTCACTAATAATTATAATATGTATCACGTTATTTGAGTACCGCCGTTGACATTGGGCATACGTTTCTAGGTACGATAGAAAGCGAGCATTCAGACGAACAACAAATAAACATGATCATTCGCGATGTGTGCGAATGTTTGCTCGCAGAAAAGCGAAGTGTAAATGCGCCTTAAGAAAACTCTGAACTAATTTTACGGTCCACTGGTGCTATTTGCGCGCATCTAACTTCATTGCAAAGTGATTTTCTCTTTTCCTACACACGATGGCACAGGTTGCGAATACGTGACAACACGGTGTTCGAAAATTAAAAACTTATTGTTTCGTCGTTATAAAATTGGTACGTGTGCGCACTGTGTGAAGTTGTTGGAAAATGCAATTGTGTGCAAAGCGCTATATTTGATGTTGAGATTGGAAATTACAGAGGTTACACGTGGTGTTGTGTCCAGTGATATTTTGTACTGTATCTTAGAAAGGTAACGTAGTAGGTAATAAGACTGAACCACTTACTCGTAGTTGTCAATGATGATACATTGACAACTACGAGTAGTGAGTGGGGGAATACAATATTATATTCAATACACAGGCAACGGAAATGCCTTCCATTTTCATAGTTCGACAATATTCATTGCGTTTTTTGCTGAATAGAGTGACAGTTGTCTCGATCATTTATGAAGCAATGGGTTAGCAGTTTCCTTCAAAATCTTTCAAATGGTGTGTTGTGCAAATAGGGTGCTGGAATATACCTATTTATAGCATTCTTTTTATAAAATTGTACTCCTAAAATATGCTATTCTCAAGAAACGAAAATCGTGAAACTCAAACGTTTAACGTTTCGTGCAAGTTGCAGCAACCATAGGATTTCACGTTTGTAAAGTATAAATTATTCTTTAAGAAGGTACGTACAAAAATTGTACGGTCGCCAGCGTATCAAGTTTCATCAAACTGTCAAACTTCAAATGATTTTTAACCTTAATACGTAGACTGTTACGTTCAAAATCGATTGAGAAAATTTGACATTTTGTGATAACTTCATATGCTAGTGACTGTACCATAACATTAGGTTGACCTACGCAAACCAGAGGTCTTAGTACCTACAAAAGTGACTAAAGCTAAAACTAATGTTACAACAGTAACACGTGCGAGTGAGACAAGAAAATCAAGACACACAGTGACAAGCCAATTATTTAAGAAAATCACCGAGGAAAAGAGAGAAAGCATAAATTGTCTTTATCTCACACTGCAGTCGTAAGCGGGGACTAGAAGAAATAATCTACATACATTATGGGACGGGCACCTGACACGTTGCAGAACGGAGATTGCAACATAGCGATTTTATGTATTCTAGGTTTCGGTGTCCAGTACCTACCTACTAAAAATATTGTTTCCTTGTACCAGTGTTTTGAAACTCTGAGGCGCTAGGGGGATAAGAGGGGCTCGTGGCTAAATGATAATAGCCGCACGGGGCAATAGAAGGTTAAGCTACACTTGCCGCGGCCGGTTGGTGCCTGAGTGACAAGCCTTTATACAACGTGGCGCTACAATGGTGACATTAATTTGACACATATATACGTTTTCACATTTTCGTTTCATGAAGACCTTATTTTTCCATTAAACGTTACTAGAAAAAAGCATCTTAGAGCAACCTGTACTCAAAGAACTGTCGCACAGCGGTCATTTATCGGGGTCACGAATCATAACATTCGCATCAATGAAATTAAAACGAATAAGCAATACTCTGAGGATGGAACAACTCCAAGAAGTAGGCGAATTGACTTTATTATTTAGTTTGTTTGAATTATTTTTTTTCAATTCCCTGTTATTTTAACCTATCAACATTTATATGATTAAAGCGCACCAGCCCTATACGTGTGTTAAATTAATTTCACCATTGTAGCGCCACGCTGTATATAAAAAAGTGATTCAATATACCTACCTCTGCAGGTAATTGCAACCATGAAGTTATTTTTAAAAACTTTCGGATTACCCTACAAAAGTAGATTTTGCAGTAATTTACGAAATCAGAAAATAAACAGTTCGGGGCTAACGAGAAATTATAGAGGGGTCGAAGTTTAAACTATAATTATGGGCGCTTATTCGGAATTTTGAAATGGCCATTTTACCGCTGTTTGGAACATCATAATAGCAGAAAATGTTTCCATAAAACGCCATAGTTGTGCTGTTTGTTAACTAGCGTTTTGTTGAATGGGGACTTGTTTTTAGGCCTAAATAGTCGTGTTAAAGCAAAGTAATTATGGTAAAGCAGGTACTTCTTCTTTTCGTGCGGTTAGTGACTAATCTGGTGTCAGAGTTTTTATGCTGCCCATGGCCTCTGACTTAGCTTCAAATGCTGTTGAGAAATATCTCTCAGACATGCTGGTTTTCTCACGATGTTTTCCTTCACCGATTTTTAAGCAAGTGATAATTATACATTACGCACATGAATCCGTAAAATCAGAGGTGCGTGCCTTGCGTTGGGATTTGAGACATATGACTTGGCCACTATTAGGCTATCACTGCTACTGTAACTAGTGTCTCTTAATTAATGTTTTTTTTTTCAGATGTCGATTTTCAAAGTTCTCTTTCAGTATGTTATGAAGAAGGCTGCAATAACCTCCTTATAACTAGCACTCCATTTGTGTATCACAGTTTCAATTCGGTTTTCTTTCAGATCGAGGGTTTTGAAGGAATTCCTTAATCCATTGCTTCGTAGTATTGAAAAACTCGTTCGCTCAACAACGTAAATAACGCAATGAACCTGGCTGAACTGTCAAAATGACAGGTATTTCAATCGATTGATATTTTATGTGTGTTACGCAATTATACTGCAGTTCTAAAAGTGTAATCATGTTAGTATCGGATTCATGTGCGTATTGTGTAAATTATCACTTGCTTAAAAATCGGTGAAGGAAAACATCTTGAAAACCTGCATGACGTCTGGAAATATTTCTCAACAGCATGTGAAGCTAAGTGAGAGGCCCATGGGCAGCATAAAAACAAGAAAAGAAGAATCGTTTAATCTTTTAATGCCTGTTTATTGTAACTATAAACAAACGCATGGTCAATCATAATCAAACGTAGATTATATAAATTAATAAAATAATTTGATTAACAAAATTAAGCCCTATTTTTTCTGTGGCCAGACACCACATTAATAATTACATATAAAAATGGCCAGGAAAATAATTAAAAACGGCCTGCTTTATATTCCAGTCGCGGAGAGCGCTTTTTGTCCGCAAATTGCAAAGATCTCGTGGTTTATTCAAAATGTGCCATGCGCTCCCTGGTCCCATTCGCTAGTCTAATTCATAATATCCACGATTAGACCAAAGTTTTTTTTAAATAATTTTGCTCTCTTAGGGGTGTTACACATACTTTCGGGTCGGCATTATTTGACACAACCGGGCGGTATAGATTTTCTAGATCTAACTTCGGGAAAAAACCCGCTAGGCTTAAGTCGAATTGGGCCGAGACGCGTCGAACGTGGTAAAGTGAGGGCAGGGATCATACGAAAGGGCACGCCACGATAGTGGCGGTAAGGCCCCTCTTTGAGGAGTGGCTAGAGAGGCGTCACGGCGCCCTCACCTACCGCCTGACGCAGGTCCTCACCGGACATGGATGTTTCGGGAGGTTCCTGCACATCATCAGGCGGGAGGAAACGCCCGGGTGTCACCACTACGAGGATCGCCCAGAGGACACGGTAGAGCACACGGTGCAAACCTGCCCCGCTTGGGCGGAGCACCGCCGTGTCCTCGTAGAGGCGATCGGCGGCGGCGACCTCTCGCGCCCGGCCCTGGTGCAAGCCATGGTCCGGGGCGAGAGGAAGTGGGAGGCAGTCACCTCCTTCTGCGAAAAAGTCATGCTCGCGAAGGAGGTGGCGGGATGGGAGAGAGAAAGGTCCTCCCGTCCCAGCTGCCGCAGGAGACGCCCCGGGCGTCGGGAGCCACGTGACGACTCCCGGCCACCGTAGGCGCGGGCCTGCGGACGGTGAGTAATGGGTGACTCACCGTCCGATCAGCACCAGACCCGTGCCGTACGGCGCGTATATGTTCCACGCGCCGCAGATGTCAGCATATGAAGGGGCCCCTCAGGGCCAAGCCTGCCGGGTAAGCGGGATTGTCCGAAAGGGTTACCGCTACCCCGGAACATAAAGGGCTATGGAAGGAACATGGATGGGTTTTAGTCAGTAAGAGTCTGACACTCCCTTCCGCTCCACCCAGAGCGGGAGCAGTCATTGGATGATTTCCCAGCCTTAAAAAAAAAAAAAAAAGGGATCATACGAAGTTTGCCGATCGGTATGAGCCGCATGAAACCGACTATAGTATACAGTATCTTCTGCGACTTTCTTCGAGTGTAATAAAATCTATTTATTTATTTATTTGGGACAAACAAACAGTAACACATTATATCTGCACAAACAATATAAACAAAGATATTATATATTATGTAAAATACACAATATACTAAAACAACAGCCATCACAAATAATTTTCAATACCAAATTTTAAATCCCATTACACTTAGCAGATGTCATAATAACTATGATATGATACCTACTTATGATAAATGTTGATAGATCAGTTAGTCAGTCCCGGTTTCCTATTAAACAAACAGTGATTACTTCAGGTCGGCTCTAAGGTCAAACATGTGCCGACCCGAACATGTGTGTAACACTCCTTACGTGACACAGTTTTTAATATGGCGGGAAGCAACAAAAGAAAACGTTTTATTAAATCTCGATGTTTTCATTATTCCGAGTTTCTAATATTGCTTTTTATTTAATAATTGTTACAGTTCCATTTTTACTAAATTACGTTGGATTTTGTATTCTTGTGAAAACAAAATTAATTTCCAAATGATTTTTATGATGGAAAACAAATGAGTAGGCAATTTAATTATATTATATACACCTAATAAAAAAATGGTCTTATTTACTATTGAGTAAATAATACGTTTTTTTTTTAGAATAGCACTTTGAGTTATTCATTGTAGTAGGTCGAACATAAACTTTTTTTTTTAGAATAGCGTTTATTTAAAGATTCAAAAAACACATAGAATCTTCTTAGAAATTTAAATCTATCTATACATATAATAAATTTGTAGAAAAGTGGTGTCTGTACAATAGAAATATATAAAAAAAAAGTAGCAGGGGTTGTTATTATATTGATGCCGAACCCGAAATTGTAATTAATTTTTTTTTTGTCTGTTTGTCTGTGTGTTTGTGCACGCTAATATCAGAAACGGCTTATTCGATTTCGATACGGTTTTCACTAATATATTGTAGTAAGCTTCACTTAACATTTAGTGTTTATTTCATGTCAATCGGTTCATAAATAAAAAAGTTATGTCAATTTAAAGAATCACGGCAAACATTTGTTAAGGTATTCTATCAGAGTACGTATAAGCATCGCGCCTGCGCGTCCGTGGCTATATAAAGCGCGCTGAGAGCCGCGCCGCTGTTTCCCCCGATCCAGCTGTCCCTTGCTGTCCTCCCCCAGCGACGGCCTTTTTTTTTTTTTAAGGCTGGGAAATCATCCAATGACTGCTCCCGCTCTGGGTGGAGCGGAAGGGAGTGTCAGACTCTTACTGACTAAAACCCATCCATGTTCCTTCCGTAGACCTTTATGTTCCGGGGTAGCGGTTACCCTTTCGGACAATCCCGCTTACCCGGCAGGCTTGGGCCTGAGGGGCCTCTTCATATGCTGACATCTCTTTGAGGCGCGCGTGAAGTCGAGGTCTGTACCCCACAGGGGGTGCCCTTAGCGTGTAGTCGCTTAGTTTGTAAGTTTTTATAAGCCCTGGCTGGAGCCTACAATTCTTTTGTGGTATCCACAGGCAAGTCCGGTTAAGCAGTATACAACCCTATGGTTGAGCTGCGAGATGCCATTATCAAAAAAAAAACACGCTGCTGCCATAAGGATTCTGTTATTCGTAGCGAACGCACGTATCTTGGAGAGTATAGGCGAATAGTTGCATTCGATTATTGCGATTCACTTGATTACTGACTGTTTGCATATTTCATTTATTTATATTTTAGGGTTTGTAGGTTAGGTTCTTTTTCTAAATTTTCCCTAAAATCTATCTATAATATAATAAAACCTGAACACCTGATGCAGAACCGCAACTGACCAGCTAAACTATAAGTGATACAAAAATAGTACCGTAGCAAAAATTGTTCCGCGTAATGAGCATTTTCTGCTGAGAGAATAAATTTGAAGATCTGGAACACCTGATGTGGAACTCCAAGAGCCCAGCTACACTATAACAGATATTGGAATGACGTCTTAGCAAAAGTTGTTCAGCCTGATGAGCACTCTCTGTTGACGCATAAAAATTTAAGATCTGGAACACCTGTTGTGGAATTCCAAAAGCCCAGCTACACTATAACATTTACAGAGTTGATACGACAGAGGGGCTTTCCTTTAAACAGCTTATACTAGGGACCATTTTCAAGCTCTGTACCAAAAATCAATTAAATAGGAGCAGTAGTTTAGTCGCAAATGTTTTTTAAGTTTTTGCCCCGTTTGAACACGATGTATCTTTCCTAACAGCGCTCCGGCGTGCACGCGTCGGTGCCGCTGCGTTACAAGGTCAGTTTTTATTTACAAAGGGTGGTTGCGTTTTACTCTGATTTGTAAGCTATTTAGTTTGTTTGAAAAAATAAAAACCTAATTTTTGGTGCTTTTTATTTTTATACCGTACCGAGTTAATACTAAACACGTATAATAGTGTAATGTAATGCCCCTCTGTCATATCAACTCTGTATAGGAATGACGTCTTAGCAAAAGTTGTCCAATCTGATGAGCACTTTCTGTTGACTTATAAAAATCGAAGATCTGGAACACCTGTTGTAGAACTCCAAGACCCCAGCTACACTATAACACAATGGTCATTTCCTATTGACTTATAAAAATCGAAGATCAGAAAAATCTGATGTGGAAATCAAAGCTATCACTAATTTCACTGTATAATTATAAAATAACATAAGCTGGGAGTACTTCCACGCGGTGACGGCGGTAGCAGTTAAGGACTGATTTTAGCACATCAAGCTATCCCTAACTGTCAAATTTTCTCAATTAAAAATGATCCTTATGTCTTTGCAATAAAGTTGAAATCATAGATATATTGTATTTAATATTTCTGTGGTTGAAATACTATCAAAGGAGTTTGACAGATTGTGGTAACTTGATGTGCTGGCTTCTGTACTTATATCATTGAAAATTTGACTCTGCTGGCCAAAACTCCTATTTATATTTTTTATTTTACCAAATAAATATGCCTTCGGACTTATGTTATTTGAGTGTCTAATTTCCTTTTTTATTTATCTTCGTGACACAGTAGCCTACCCGATTACGCCTGGGAGCAGTCCCTTAGATTTTAATTGATCACTTATATTCACAATAAATCTATAACCATGCCTAGAAAGAGGTCAAATCTTTCCCAATGTTCCAAAAGAGCTAAAAGATTGAAGATCATAAGATCCCAAGGATCTACCAAAGAGCGTCACGAGAGACTTGATGCTGTTTGAAAACATCCGGCTGCAACTCGCTCCGTGGAAACCTCTTCGGATGGCGAAGCACGCCTGCGTCCTCAGCGTATTTACGCATCTACATCCAGGTCTCTAGAGACCAGTGAAGAATATGATGCGCGACTGACCGCAGATCGTGCAAGTCATGCATTGTCTCGCGAATCGGAGACGTTCATGGATAGAGAATTACCCTTGAGTTCCAAGCGCATCTACGCATCGAGTTCTAGGTCTCTAGAGACAAGTGGGGAACGTGATACGCGACTGACCGCTAATCGTGCAAGTCATGCATTGTCTCGCGAATCGGAGACGTTCACGGATAGAGAATTACGCTTGAGTTCCAAGCGTATCTACGCATCGACTTCTAGGTCTCTAGAGACAAGTGGGGAACGTGATGCGCGACTGACCGCTGATCGTGATTCAGATCTTCGATTTTGACGACCCCGTTGTCGCTGTCATAAGCAACAGGATACGCGTACGAAGTCGCGGGCAGAAGCTAGTAGTTACTATGTTAAAACCTGGGTCTTACAAACGGGACACCTACAGTATTTTGAAGGCAAATAAACGTAGCAATTAAAAAAACCGTTTAAATCTAGTATGTAAGTTATAAACTAAAGTCACGTTTCGTGTCTGCTTGCTTGCTCCGAAACGGATTTTGATGCAGTTTCACCATAATTTTTTTAGCGTGTCGATGGCAATCTAAATGTACTCGGCCCCGAATTCGGCTACGTTTTGGCGCCATCACTAGCGTCCATAAGTTCCAGTAACGTGCATACGGTAGGACATCAGGACACGAGATTAAATGTCCCATAATTTGTGGAACAGCACCACATTTACCCTCCAAGGTGAAGTTGTCTATAAATCTGAGCAGGTTTTCCTTGCTTCGGCCAACCTGGGTCCAGAATCTGTTTAAAGCCAGGTTGACCAAGGCGAGTCGCGCCCAGGAGGGAAACGTTCAGCAAGTAGAACGAATGGAGTGGGTAAGGAAGCACTGTATCCCCACAGCTGCAGTCTTTCTTTATATGCTTCGACAGTGAGTGGACACACTTTAAAAAACTGTTTCGGCTTTTTAGTTTGTTTACCATAGTATAAACAATTTATTCCGGATAGTTTTTGTGTACCTTGCAAAGCTAGTACATAAAAAAGGAAAATCTACTTAAAATAAACGAAACCTGCCAATAATACATACAACAACAAAAACAACATTAACACGAACAATCTTAAGCACGCCACACACAACATAAATCCATTTCATCCCGGAAAACCCGAAACTCGAAAACCCCAAGAAACTTTGATGTTCTTCAAATCAAAAGGCCGAAACTAAATTGGTTTGTTGATGAGTCCTTTGGCTCACGTCTTTGTTAAAGCTTTTCCGACTGTTGACATATATTCTCTTCACACAGTAATCGCTTGCCTGTCTCGAGTCTCAGTTTCTAAAGCTGAGGTCACATTTGTGAACAGTCGAGTGGGGGAACGAGTGAAAAGTGCGTTGTTTTGTATGTACTAAGCCTTTTTATGCAGTGTTTCTTTGGAGGCTATAATTCAGCTTTCAACCTTAAAATGTTGAATATTCAAGTAGGGACCGAAAGCGAAATATTTAGCAGTATTTATGCATCTTAAGAACTTGCGTGGAGCAAGGATTTTTGACGGGTAACTAACGTAAACGCCATGCAGACGTTAAAAACTAATTGATCAAAATGTCTATTAAACAATGATAAGATGGCATTTTAACTGCAACGTCGCATAACTCGGCAAAGAGAAAAAATTCTGTGTAAACTTTATAGAAATTTTAACACCAAAATCACGCCGCGACCGCACCGTTTCATTCACATCTTTATTGAGATTAAGTAAATAATGACATTTTTTATAACATAATATAAAATAATAACCCCCGAAGACCTAGAAACCAGAAATATTTGCCAACATGCGATTTATAAATCAATACGTACCTATGCAAAAGTTAGTTGCCAAAGACAACGGTTTTTATCTTCAGAGCTACTCCCAGCAAAAAAGTCATCAATATCAAAGTCTTTTGAACGTCAAAATGCACAAGAAATACAATCGTTTCTAGGTGCCCCTTCCAAAAGGTAGTTTCGTATGGAGTAGAATGGGCAAGAAACTCCACTTTATAAAACTATTCCTTCTATATCCTCCATGTAAACGTACCTTTAAAGGAAATTGACCCGAGTCCTCATAGCTGCTCCGTGACACTACGTGCTCGACATTCTGATATTAGAAGAATAGATTCACGAATATAATGGCCGAGTCGAATAATTTGTGCTGAGATTGACTTCGTAGATGAAAACCGAAGTATTTTTGGGTATGTCGTTTTAGCAATTGGATTATGGTTTTTAGTGGAATTATTAAACGATATTTTCAGCGGAATTATCCGAAAGAGTTACCGCTACCCCGGAATATAAAGGGCTAAGGAAGGAACATGGGTAGGTTTAAGTCAGTAAGTCTGACACACCCTTCCGCTCAACCCAGAGTGGTAGGAGTCATTTGATGATTTCTCACTCTCAAAAAAAAGGTAAAGATTTTGTGACTATCTAAGACTTTACCCGGGTAATCATAAGTAAAATCATTAATCAGCTTATAAAGTTCCCACTGCTCGGACTCAGGTATCCTAGGCTCTTTTTGAGAGGCAGTCGGCTGTTTATTTATCACGCAGGCCCAGTGCGGGTTGGTAGATGTCACGTTTAGTCTTCCTTTCCCGTGTTACTACATGACTGATGAGGAATGGATCAAAATTACTCACTCGCTGCCCGACGCTCGCCCCGAACGGACGTGCCGCGCGCTACCTGCTCTCCGCTACCTGCTCGCCGCACCCTGTCTCGCCGCTAGTGTGTTCCGGTCGACGTTCCTGTCGAAACCAGTTTCGTAGTCATCGACTACAAGTGTTTCCTGTATACTACTGCCTTTTTCAAGGAGGTAGTTACAGTCGCTATTTCTTAACAGAAATTGTGCCAAAACGTTATCGTCGGTCTTGGCCCCCTCTGGGTAAAACCACAGTTTCGTGGTCCTCGGTTGAAACCTCACGGTGTCAACGAAGCCGAGTGGGGTGTTGACCCAATCATACCCGCCGATCCCCTTCAGGGTGAGGCAGTCAATTGGAGCCGAGAGCTAGAAGTTTGGCCTTGGGGGATCTCCTAGTCAACTCTAGTTTCTGACTTCGTCCACAGCAACACACCTAGTGTCGGTTGGGAGTGTCTACCCCTTCGCACTAGACCCGGTCAGGGCCCGTTCGCACAATAAGATTGGCGAACGGTTTACAAGCTTAGGGCTCACCATAGGTACTCACCTCCCTGTCTGCGCCCGACAGGGAGGCTACACATCCCCGGGCCTATCCACCCGGGGAATTAGGTTCTAGGGCCGTTAGGTGCGAATGCCATGTGTTTTCGCATTTAGGTTTTAATTTTTCCCTACCGACAATGTCGGACTACGACCCGAGATGGGTCAAATATTTTCTTACGGAATTGCTCCCGGACCCGAAATTCGTGGCCCAGCATTCCGCCCGTGCTTTGCGTGCCAGTCCCACCGCGTCATCGTCGGCAGTCGCCGACTTCACCGACGCGCTCGACAGCCCGCTCTCGCCCCCGCCGGCCGATCAAGGCCTTATTCAAGCGGCTTGCTCAAACCCGCTTGCCGGAATTCCGGCTCCATTGTCATTACCGACAATTGAGCCCGCTTCCGCGAACCCAATTAGTGCGAGACCCATTGTCTCGGCCACCACTATTGTTCCGTCCGCAGCTGCACTGGGCTCTATTGTCCCGGTAATGACAAAGGCTGCCCCCACCACCCCAGTCCAAGCTCTACCGGAGAGCATGGACACGTCCGCTCCGATCTCGGACGACGATGGCCCCCTCTCTGCCTCTTCCTCATCCTCGGAAGACGACTACGAGGTCGTCGGAAAAGGAGGGAAGAGGAAGAAAGGGTCTTCATCCCAGGCCAGCAAGGCCAAAAAGGCCGTAGCGGCCTCATCCTCCCCCACCCCTGCCCCTTCTCAGGCTCCCCGCCCCTGCGGCAGTAAGGCGAAACCCGCTTCCGCTTCTGGAAAGAAGCAAAAGCCCCCGCCTCCGGTCTTTATCCAAGACAAGGCCAAATGGACCGAAGTGTCCAAGATGTGCGTGGATCGTAAGATCCAGTACACCAGCGCCACATCAACCCAACAGGGCATCAAGGTGTCCGTTCCCTCGTCCGCGGACTACAGGGAGCTCACCGCTATGCTGCGAACGAGGAACTACTCGTTCCACACCTACTCTCTCCCGGAAGAGACACCGACTCGCGTAGTCATCCGCCGAGTCCCGAAGGAGATCCCTACGGAGGACATCAAAGATGACCTCTCTGCCCAAGGCATCTCAGTTTCAGCGGTGCACCGCCTTCACAAGGCGCGTCACGGACATGCCTACGACATGGTCCTCGTGGTGTGTGACCCTGTAGAAGGGCACCACCCGATCTTCAAGATCAAGTCAGTCTGTTCACTATCGGGGATCTCTATTGAGAAACCCCGCCGCACTAATATAATTGGCCAGTGCCATCGCTGCCAATTATATGGTCACGCGCAGTCTAACTGCTTCGCCACCCCCAGGTGCGTCAAGTGTCTGGGTGACCATGGCACAGCGGACTGTCCCCGCCCCAAGGATCGGGCTTTATGCACCGAACCCCCGAGCTGCGTACTGTGTGGTCAATCTGGCCACCCAGCCAACTACCGTGGCTGCCCTAAAGCCCCCAAGGCTTCCTCCCCCAAACTGGCGAAGCGCGCTAGCGATCGCCAGAAGAGGGAAAGCCCCTCGGCTACTATCAAGATGCCCTCAGCGCAGTTGCCAGTGCGACTCAGCCCCCAACGACCCATGCCCTGGGCCAACTTATTCCGCAGCGACGCTCCAGTCACCGCGGCCCCCATCTCTCAGCCCCCTGCTACCAACCCCGCGCCTAAGGATACCGTTAACCCTGGGCTAACCCCCTCCCCCGTGGCCCTTTTGGCAACTCCACCCGCCGCCCCCTTGAAGCCTGCCTCGGCAGCTCCGAAAAAGGTCCCTTCCCTCTCCCCAGCAGGTATCAAGCCCACCACGACGGAGATCCTCGTCCACACCCTCGCGGTTATGAACCAAGTGTTCGAAACCCCGGAGGCAATCGCGATGGCCGATCAGGTCTACGCCGCCAAGGGCGACCCTATTAAAATCCTCATGGCATACCACAGCTACCCCGGGGTACTGCGCGCCATCTCCAACCTCACCTTTTAAATATCAATTATGGATATTACAAAAGGTGCTAGATGTACAAAGCCCCGGTCCCTCAAGCTAGGTTTCTTTAACGCTAACGGCGTTAAAAGTCAACGCGATGAGATCGCCGCCTTCCTCCGCGACCATCAGCTTGACGTCCTATTAGTTCAGGAGACCTTTCTGAAGCCCCATATACGCAACCCGAACATCGCCAACTATCGCATAGTTCGCAATGATCGGTCACGCTGTCACAAGGGCGGAACCCTCATCTATTTCAGAAGGACTCTCCATTGCATCCCGCTAGATCCCCCCCCTCTCCTCTCTCACTTGGAGATCTCTCTCTGTCGGCTCGCCATGACCGGTCATCAACCGATCACCATCATCTCCGGCTATTTCCCACCGACCAACGGTAGCGAGGATCATCTATCCATCGCCGCCGACCTCTCACTCCTCTTCGGCTTGAGCGACTCCGTCATCCTGGCGGGCGACCTCAATGCCAAACATCCCGCCTGGAACAGTAATCTCACCTCTACCAGAGGCAGATTACTGTTCAACTTAGGGGCCTCCCTTAACTTTGACGTCATCGCTCCGATGACTCCCACCCACTATCCCGGCGACCCTAACCAAACTCCCGATGTCCTCGACATAGCGCTCCTCAAGAATGTGAACCTTCGTTTGCAATCTTTAGAGGCGCTACAAGAGCTTAACTCTGACCACCGTCCCGTCGTCATGCACCTCACCCCCTACACGGGGGGTCCGCTTGACCCTGACCACCCACCCCGCACCCAGTTGGTGACCGACTGGAGGAAAGTAAGCGAAAAGCTTAAATCCGACACTCTGTCACCTCAGCTGGAATCCATTCCTGACCTCATTGTCTCTGTCGATGACACTACCGGCGCGATCGCCTCGTTTACAGAACACGTGCAATCCGTTTTGACGGATTGCTCACGGGAAGTCCCGGTGGTGGAAGACCACCGCTGGAAACTACCCGCTGACGTACGTGAGCTGATAACCGAGAAGAACGCAGCCATCCGTGCCTACGACTCCTTCCCCTGCGATGCGAACAAAGCCCACATGCGCAATTTACAGCGTGCTGTAAAGAAACGCATTGCGGAAGCTCGTTCGGACAACTGGGACAAGTTACTCGGCGAACTTGAGCCCAATCACCATGCCTTCTGGAACCTTCAGAGGAAGCTTCGCGCTCCCGAAGAATCTTCCACCCCTCCACTCATCCGTCCTGACAAGAGCATCGCTTTCGATAGCTCTGAAAAAGCCGAGCTCCTAGCCGACAGTCTCGAGTCCCAATGCTCCCCCAGTTCCCTTCCGGTCGACCCAAAGCACCTCGCCAAAGTCGACGCCGAAGTCGAACGTAGAGCCTCTCTCCCACCCGTCGAAGATCCAGATGATCCTCTGCCCCCCGTCACCCCTGACGAGGTGCAAGATATCATCAAGGGTCTTCAGGCTCGTAAAGCCCCCGGCTCAGATGGAATTACCAATAGGGTATTCAAACTCTTCCCCGCCCAACTGATCATGCTCATGACCGCCATCTTCAATGGCGCCATGAGTAATAACATGTTCCCACAAGCCTGGAAAGAGGCCTCTGTTATAGGTATCCCCAAACCCGGCAAACCCAAATCAGACCCCACCAGCTATCGCCCCATCAGTCTGCTCAACGTGCTCGGCAAAATCTACGAGAGGCTTATTTATAAGCGTCTCAAGGACTATACCGAGGCGAAGAGCCTGATTCCGGACGAGCAGTTCGGGTTCCGTACCCAACACTCGTGCGTCCAGCAAGCGCACCGCATAGTCGAGCACATCAGTGCCGGCTTCCAGCGTGGCGCTATGACTGGCGCCCTGTTCTTCGACATAGCGAAGGCTTTCGACAAAGTCTGGCACAATGGCTTAATATATAAGCTATACCAACTCGGCGTGCCCGACCGTCTCGTGCTCATCTTACGGGACTTTTTGTCGAACCGCACCTTCCGCTACCGCATCGAGGGCGCTCTCTCCGCCCCCCACCCGATTCGCGCCGGAGTCCCCCAGGGCTCCGTTCTCTCCCCCCTAATCTTTACCCTGTTCACTAGCGACATCCCCAAGAGTAAAAAGGCCCAATTGGCGTTATTCGCCGATGACACGGCCATTTACTACACAGGGACCAGTCCGCCAGCTATAGCTCAGACTCTCCAGACCGCGGCCAACGTCCTCGGCGCTTGGTTCCGGAAATGGAGAATCGAGGTCAACCCCGATAAAAGCCAGGCTGTTCTCTTTAGGAGAATTCGTAGGGCCCTCCCCAACCCCCCTAATCCGATCACCATGTACGGCAAGCCGATCCCTTGGGCGAAGCATGCCAAGTACCTGGGTGTCACTCTCGACCAGCACCTCAGTTTCGCAGAGCACATAAAGCAGGTCCGTTCGCGGGCCGCTTTCGCTCTCGGTAGGCTCCAATTCATGCTTACAGAACGCAGCAAATTGTCACTCCGGTGCAAACTGCGTCTCTATAAGGCTGTAATCCGCCCCATCATGACTTACGCTTGCGTCGTCTTCGCGCACGCCAAACCCAAGTATCTGCATCGGATGCAGACACTTCAAAACCGGTTCCTCCGTAAGGTCTCAGGAGCTCCCTTTTACGTCCGTAACATGGACCTTCATGTAGATTTTAAACTCCCCACAGTTCAGCAGTTCATGAAACGCCTCTCGAAGCGTTTCTTTGACACTGCCATAAAGCACCGCAATCCCCTGATTGCGGCCGCCTCCCGATACACCCCGTCCCGCATCAGTAAGGTTCGCCGTCCACGGCATACCCTCGTTGCCCCTGACGATGCCACCACTCTCCTCCAGGAGAGCAGCCCGGCTACTAGCACTATTAGAGTAACATACAGATACAAATTTCCGTCGTTCCGTCCTCGCCGTCGAGGCCCGTCGCGACGACCCTGTCCACTCTCACCCTCCCGACCCTTGCTCGAGCCAGCCCGCGTTGCCGCTGAGCCAGTAGTTTTAAAAACCCCCGATCCAGCTGTCCCTTGCTGTCCCCCCCCAGCGACGCCCTAAGCCGAGGTCCGAACCCCGCAGGGGGTGCCCTTAGCGTGTAGTCGCTTAGTTTTGTAAGTTAGTTTTAGGTTTTATTAAGCCCTGGCTGGAGGCTACAATTCTTTTGTGGCAGCCACAGGCAAGCCCGGTTAAGCAGTAGACAACCCTTTGGTTGAACTGCGAGATGCCATGATCAAAAAAAAAAAAAAAAAATCAAAATTACTTACAGAGTGTTTGAAGTCCGTATTTACTAATAGGGGATCCGCCAGGGTAAAAAAAGAAATTATATTTAGTCCGTCAATCAGACAAAAAAAATATTTAGACACGTATTTTTTGCTTATCATATAATTAAAGATGACTGAGATAAAACGCATTAAAGTTGGGGAGTGAGGACTCGCTACGCCACAAGTACGTATAAAAACTACACACTTGTGACGTCATGCCACATTTTAACTCAATGTATTGAAGTTATCTTTGGATTACGAATAAAAAAGGAAAAATACGCTTCCAATATTTTTTTATAGTATAGATTACGGATTAAAAAATAATTAGTCATAATCCTGTTTTTTGATGTTTTTACTTCGTACCTACATTGTTATTTATTTGTCGATTATGAAAGTTACTGCTTAGCTAAGTACATTTTTTATTTTTACTTCGACAGTTTACAATGGTAGTGCAAAGGTTTATTACTTCATGGGTAACCACATAACCAAATAGAGCACATTTCATTTTAATTTAGGTATATGGGTCACAGCCTCTTTATAGATCAGTAGGATTATAAGCCTTGCTGACATTAGACCACTAAAAGTTTGAAGTTAATCTCTTATTTGATTTACCCTATTAGCCGCATAAGGGTTTGACTTTATGTTTTTAGATTTAACCTTTCGTATGACGTAATTACAGACACAATTAAAAAGCCATTGTGTCCCGGGTAGATCTGCGTTCAGTCAGGCAATGGGTTAATCCATGCTAGTATTATCTCAGGGTCACTCTATAAGTGAATCGTGAGACAAGGGAATTTACATTTTAAAATATTTTAGATCCTAATCACAATTTGCGTAAAAAGCAAGAGACAATATAATTCCAGTCCGGGCAATGTATTTTTTTTTCTTTGATTGAGCAGCACTGGACTGAGCACAATAAGTTAACAAGAACTGACCCATCAGATTTAATGCAACTTAGAAATACCAGATGAAAAAACCCAACAACACTTTGCCCGATTCTGGAGTGGAACCAAGGACCTCAAGCTCAACAGTAGAATTATAATAATACTAGCTGCTGCTAGCGGCTTCGCCCGCGTGTATTTCGGAAATTATCCCAAGGAAAACGTACTACCGGGATATAAATATCCTATATGTTAAACCAGATCATAAACCTCTGTGCCTAATTTCATACAGATCCGTTCAGCCGTTTGAGCGTGAAGGACGGACAAACATACAAACTCACACACTCACAAACTTTCGCTTTTATAATATTAGTGTGATTTACGTTGTAATAATAATAATATCCATGGACATTTCACACAACGCCATATAGCCCCAAGCTAAGCAACTTTATGCCTGTGTTATGGTAACTAGATGGCTGATAAACTACTTATATACATTTTTTTTTTTGTAAATACATACATATTATAGATAGAAAAACACCCAGACCCGTAACAAATACTTGTAGGTCGTACAAATATTTGTTCCGGGCGGGAATCGAACCCGCGACATGTTGCGCAGCAGTCAATCGCTCAACCATTGCGCCAACCGTGTCGTCCAAAATAATGTCGTCCTAATTAGTTGTGTACCTCGAATATTCAACATACCTACTAATCGTAAATGGATACTTCTAAAAATGGCTCAATTTGATTTAAAACTGGCTAGTACCCGATGAGCTATTAACATATTGCCGAGGAAGACCACCAATCATAATAAATAAAAAAAACATTGAAAAAAAACATAATCAGAAACGTAAAGTTCGACTAGGCCATAAAAAATCGACATAAAAAGAAACGAAAAGCATACGGAGTAGAAAAATATACTTTCCCTTACTAAGTTATATTGGAAGAAACTCGAAAACTTATAAAATATGGATGAAGTTGGTGATACGACGGTTGAAGGTGTAATGTATTACGGAAACCAGAAGTGGCAAAGAAAGGGGAATATATTATAAGCTGTTGGGATGTGTGTATCGATGTTAGGAAGCTCTTACATGAAGTTGATAAGAAATACTTCAGATATTTATACCAGTATGTTACGTTAACCGAGGGACATACTTTCAGGGGGTACTATACTCATGAAAATGAACAACTTAGACTACAGAATTATACCTGAAATCATGAAAAAAAAATCAGCTGTTAAGTACATTTATGTTCGCATAATTCGTCAAAATGTATGGTACCTACAGCTGATATTTTTTTTTTATATTTCAGTGTTGGTCCAATAGACTAAGTTGTTGATATCCATGAGAAATATGCAACCTGAAAGTATGTCCCTCGTTTAATTAAGCTAACACACTGTATATAAGTAAATGTTTGTAGCGGTAGAATGAACAGACGCCAGCCAGCACATCAAGGTGATGTGCAACTGACGAAGTAGTCGGGGCAACAAAATTCCTTCAAGAAAGTATTCAAAAAAAAAAAAAAACAAATACATTTGACAGTTGAAGATTTAAGGTCTTTTCATGAAAGTATTTCGAAACATAATCTGGTTCTGTTTGGTTTTAGCAATACGTCAAAAACGAACAACAAATTCCAGGTTTTTTATGAATTTCATGAGTCTGTCTATGTTAAATAGAAGAATAACAATCATGACAGGGTGGTTATGAAAAGCGGGATTGTCCGAAAAGTTTACCGCTAGCCCAGAACATAAAGGGCTAAGGAAGGAACATGGATGGGTTTTAGTTCGTAAGAGTCTGACACTCCCATCCGCTCCACCTAGAGTGGGAGGAGTCATTTGATGATTACCCAACCTCAAAAAAAAAGGTTGGCCATGAAATGGACCACGAGAGCTCACGTCTCTTTTCGACTGAATAATAACAAAAACAAATGAAATCTCATTACGACAGCAAACTATATCGCTCAATATACCACAAGATTTGCCGTCTGTTTAATCACAATGCAGCGGTCACATTGTTGCGATAAGGTGAACTACATAATATTCAACCTTGTATCAACCGCGCGCTTTACTCGTTCACCGCTCGACATCTCGCTGTGATCCGAGAGCGCGAGAAGTGTGAGCGCTTTATCGCGACAATGTATCCTAAGCATTACAGATCTTATTTCTTCCCAATAATTGTTGCATCAGCATTTCTGCCTTTATTAACCAGTTTTGCTAAGTAAACATTTCCCGTCCCTACCTTAAAAGAACAAAGGGAATACTGTGATATGGCCCATTTGTGTTTCGGCTATCTTCGTCACAGATCGGCAATTGTCCCGAAAGGCTCTGGGGACTGGTTGGCTGAATCGTGGCAAATGCAAGAATTGCTCCGATAATGGGCCCTATAAATTGTGACCTCTATCAGCGGTGTTTTGTTCAATGTCATTTTTGGAATGTTTCACATGTGCTGATAAATGGGTTAAGGGGTAATTGAATGAGAAGAAGGTTGTGATAAAAAGGATGGATTTATGCATTGTCACCGATTTTTTTAATTGCTGTCGGCAGCGGTGTTTGGTAAAGAATGGGCTGGGTAATTAAATATTTGTACTAGCCGTAAGCCGTGGTGGGTGAAATGAAAGAAAAAAATAAAGTCCTATGTTACTAATTGCTCACGAGATCACCCTGATTTTCTACACAGATAGTAAAATGAAAATGCTCTAAGCAGCAGTTCTCCAGATTCTCGGACCTGAGATTATTCTTAATACAAAAACACTCGCAAAGCAAGAGGTAAAGGCCATTTACATCGCAGCCAGAAGTTACGAAAATCTAACCTTTAAAGTTTTGAACAATCACAACCCGACTACAATGAACTTCTTCATGTAATCCCCAAATCCCCCGGAATAACACAAAAGGATAAGCACCGTACGTAGCGTCAAAGTACGTATAATTACTTGTAAAGAAGTCTGGCAGATGGTGCCGTAAGTTTCTCATGCAGCCTGCGGCTTCCTAAGGAAAAAGTTTGGTGTTCGGATGAGACTCATAGCATAATACGTTCAAAAATTTTTGAGTGTCGAACTTTTTGACTTAAAATTTTCTTATTAGTTCGATTTTTGAATTGATTTTGTTGATTCATTTGTTTTTTGTTTTATTTCGAATTAAGAATGTTAAAGATACGCGATGGTTTTGATGACTGAAGATGGCTTGAATGACCTTTTGCGAAAATGATTCTGCGTCAAGACCAAGTTAACAATCTCAACAACCATCATGTAGTAAAAAAGTTTGGTGATTAATATTCCTTTAATTTATACCAAGGGGCATAATGTGCTGTGGGACAGAAAATGGCTACATACAAACTCACAATTTAATGTTATCTCTTTATTAGTATAGATTAGTGTATATGTTTAGAGTATAATTACAATGCGCACTCAATTTTGGTAACTGGTAAGCCTAAATCGCCTCAGTCCAAACTTCTGTTACATACATGTTGCCACCCGGCCATAAATTCTCATCATCTGCCTAGCCTTTTCCCAACTATGTTGGGGTCGGCTTCCAGTCTAACTGGATGCAGCTGAATACCAGTATTTTACATGGAGCGACTGCCTATCTGACCTCCACAACCCAGTAAATGAGCATTACGATACCCCTTGGTAGACTGGCTGTCAGATTTTCGGGCTTCTGACGACCCGTAACGACTGCCAAAGATGCACAAATGACAGCCGGGACCACAACTTAACGTGCTTTCCGATGCACGGAGGAGTCTCGGTATGTAAATATGATCACCCATCCACGGCCAATCCCGGCAAGCGTGGCTTAACCTGATGGATCGACCTGTGCGACTATTAGTACTTAGCCACGAGCTCCTCTAACACCAGTAAAAAAAAAACACGTTATGGCTAAATTGTAGGTTTGTAAAACTCTGAAAGCCCTCGTTATTCGTCCTATATAATGGGGATGTCGCGTACCTACTGTATCCATAACCAGCTTTTGTTTTTAAACGAAGCCGTGACAAGTCAGGAAGTCGCGCGGATGTAACGCGTGGTGTCGGACGGTTTGCACAGTTTTTATTTTATAACGTGTTTAAACGGCTGTTTGTTATGTGGGTTGTATCTTTCCAGGTTAATAAAAACCAACGTTTACTTTGGCAAAAATATTTTAACTAATATTTACGTAGCCTCTTATACTTTGCAGGGTAACGAAATTAAAGCCCGAATTTAAACCGGCCAACGCCATCTATCGAAATATACTACAAAATTGTTTTATAATAATTACCAAACTATTGTTTGATTATAATACTGATTAACGGTTACTGTTGCTCTGTGACCTTCATATAGGATATATGCAGTGGAAAACACGATAATTAGTATCCACTTATACTCGCTCGATGGCTTGTAAAATTTTCTACATTTTATATTTGTAATTTTTGTGGTGTACATAATAAAAAATATTTTCCGTTAATATCTTGTGAAAGTCAAGTCCTCATTTGGTTTATTACGAGTATGTTGACGAGTACATCTGAGCAAATCTATTTTAAATTGATTAACCAATTTAAGAAATCGGAGGATTCAATCATTTTATTTGATTTAAAAAATGTCATAAACCGTGTTATTTCTTTTAATAGGAAAGTGCTAAAGTACATAATATCGTATTTTCTTATATAACGTTTTATTTACAAACCTTCATAACCAGGCATTACATTATAATGCTATGCGGCTCACTCGGAAATTCTAGAACATTACCAGGTTACATGAAACACGGATTTATTCAAAATGGCTTCATTACCACGCCACGGGGATTATAAGCTTCCAAAACTAAGCATTAAGACCACAATCGGTATGCGAACAAAGTGATCCACTACCAAAATGGAAAACCGCAAAACAAAACTCTTTACACCATTCATTGCGCGATTCCTTCGACGTTAAGCAAAGACGTGTGAAAAACAAAACGCAATGGAACGTAGAATTCAATTTTAAATTTCGATCGTGCGCGTCGAGGTACGAGCGCAGGCGTTTGTTTCTCGACTGTTTATTTTTAAGCTATTTTGTAAGATTTATAACCATTGTACCATTATCTTTGCCGAAACAACGAAGTTCGGTCTTGTAAAAGAATGTTACAAAAGCACTGGCCATTTGTTCGTTGAGATCCTTTCCTCTAATACTGCTTGAATGTTGACTAGATTTCTCGCGTGGAAATAAATAAAGTTTTAAGTTTAAAGTTCAGCTTGGATGTTGACTTTTATAAATTATTTTTATTTTGTTGGAGTTCTCTTCCGGGAGTTTCATTTGATAGATATTTGTTTCATTTTCTTATAAAAAACTGTCACTGTTTCTGTTAAATTTTTGTCATTTTGACGTAAGTTGAAGAGGATTTCGGTTACATTTTTAAGTACAGAATATGTACCAGGAACGACACCTTAGTAAACAAAAAACTAACAACCATAATTTGTAATAGTAAATTACCTATTTTTACTGTAATCACCAGACAATAAATTTTTGATGTCATTTAAAGAGGATACTGGATATGAATGTACAACGCCAGCACATCAAGCTATCCCAAACTGTCAAATATTCCCAATTGAACATGAACCTTATTCTTTAGGAATAGAGTTCAATATCTATCAAAGAAATTTGGCAGATGGGGGTAGCTTGATGTGCTGGCCTCTGTACCTTGCACACTAGATTGAATACATGACTTTATAACTTTCGGGCGTTTTTGAGTATTTTGTATTTTTGACCTACGCAAATATCCTGAGGATGTGGTTGCGTCGTATGACGAGTTGTTGAGCTCTCTGAAATAGAGTCGAGTGTAGCTAGGCAGACGGATGACAGGTCAACACAAAGCTGCAATGTTGCTCTTTCTTCGAAATGCCTTTACAGTTATGACCCGGATTATTAGACTCGCATACAATCTTAATGATTTATAATATTTGGAATAAAAAGCAGACCATGAACAGCTCTAGTTACGGAATTTTACCTCAGGGACCAGCTTGAAAATATAGGCACCATCTAGTTTTAAAATATTGACGCGCAAGAGTGCCTACGTGCAATGATCTACTTATAGAAATAAATATTTCAAATAACTAATTTCATTAAACGTCCATTACCGTGTCACTCCTGCTTTTGCTTATTAAACTCAAATAGAGTAAGAAGAAAAGTTAGGTACAAATGCCGGCACGTCAAGTTACCACAAACTGTAAAAATTTATCAATTGATTTTGAACGTAACAACCAACGTCTTAGTAATTAAAATCGTTTGGAGGAATTTGACAGTTTTAGCACAACTTGATGCGCTGGCTACTGCAAGTTGTTTGACGAATTTTGCCAATGCAACTGCGATGTTAAGTCGTACTGCATCTACTACCTACTTAAAATGTAGTTAAGCACTTTTCGATTTTCGAATCCGACTCCACAAAATCCCAACAAAGCGCTCTGAAAAATACCATCACAAAGTAGCATAATCAGAAAAGAAACACATGCTCTCAGCGCCAGCATTCATTCAATTGAACCTTTCTGAAAAAAATTAACGAAACAGAGTGTCCTGATGTACAGGTTAACAAAGGATTTAATCCTCAACCCTCTTTCCTAGGTACACTGTCTAATTACGGGACTGTCGCCCGCACACGGCTTTTACCCTCAACTTTTGCTTCTCACTAGCACCCCGAACAGCTGTGCCGAGTAAATTTACTTGAATTTCAACCCAAAAGTATACAGCCCTCCCTCTCTTTTGCATACAGGTGGAAAGGGACAGGTGGTGTGGTAAGAATCGGTACGAAATGCAGGGAAACAGTTTAAATTGAAAACACGGTGCAGCAGCGGACAAGATTGGTTTGTTACGTAAATTGTTTTTGTTTATACGATTCGAAATAATTGTGTGCAATACAAAGTGGATCTATTCTCTTATTGTGTTCTTTGAAATTGTTTTTGTGGAGTTTTCTTGATAATTGAAAACTTTATTTGTTCCATACGTGAGCGTTAAACGCGTTAAATATGAGGTAAAAGCTGAGTGGTTGTAGGAGCAACATTTTGAAATATTTAAATAGAAAGTAAAAAAGAAAAAATGTGTATTCTGCACAAACAAAACGCACACTTCTAAAAAATAAACTTAGTATTAAATACACCCGTGCAAAGCAGCTAAAAAACCTCGTATTCAGAGCCATTAAAACCATTGCTAATCAGTATCTCGGCCATGGACAATGGATGGACCACAGACAGGAGACTAACAACTTATTGTCTATGAAAATGAACATGACAACAAACATTAAGACTAACAAATCTAAAAACTTCTTTTTTAAATAATGACATAAAATGCACGAGAAACATAAATGCCGCTAACAGGGTGATAACTTAACTACTATTATTAAATACGCATCTTGAACCCAAAAAGGCAAGAATACAGTCCAAACACTGATCATATTCCTTTTTTATAAAACTTCCATTACAATTCATCATCTTTAAAAACATGAAACTAAAAAATTTGCTCATAAAATTCATATTTCAAGCCCATTTTCAAGTCGGCGTCATGAAAAAAGCACTGTACAGTAATTTTAACTTTACATAAGTAAAAAGGGGCAGCTTGTTAACATTGGAGAGGCTGAAGTTCCATACATGTTGGCTACCAGTACTAATTAGCAAACTTACTATCTAGGCCATACTGGACAAAGCAAATGAGTTTTAAGGAGTAACTTTTTAATGTATTTTTTTTTCTTTTTACTCGTGACGGAACTTTGTAACTGAAATAAAATAGCACCGAAGAGTTTTTTTCCGCTGTCCATTTGTCTGGATATATGTTCCGGATTGGCGCCGAAACGGGTGAATGGTTTTCGATGAAATTTGGTACACAGATAATTTATAACCTGGACTAACACACACAGCACTTTTGATCACGGAAGTTCCGTGAGGTATAATTTTCCGACATCCACGCGGACGAAGACGTAGGCACGAGCTAGTTATGAGTAATTATTATCATAGGGTTGCGTGATACGTCACTAAAGAAGAAAACTTGTGCGATCTGGGGACCCCATCAAGACTTCTCATGTCCTGATTTAAATTAAAAACCACAAGACGAATGATTATTAATATGACGAAAAATTTGAAAATTTTCGTTGGCATCTTGAATTTTGAGTTTGACCCTATAATCATAGTCAGCGCTCACGAAAACCACGAAAACACCCATGACGAAATATTTTAGAAGTTTCGCAGCCACGATGTTGGATTTCCATTTTGAGGCTATTATAGTCATTGTCAAAATCATGAGTACGACGACGTCCATGATAAAGAATTTGAAAATGTTCGCATGTACCATCTTTGATATTCATTTGGACGAAATTCACACATTCTCTCTCAGTCTCTTTCTATTGTAATCTAAAAACTAATATACTAAATAGATCTGTATTAAAAAAAAAACTTTTGACACTTGAAACTGACGACTTAAACGCATTTTTCGTTACGCCACATTTTCTGCTAGTTTATTCTTACCACGAACCGCGTTAAGAACTTCGTTTCAAAACTTTTTTCAGTAGTTAGATTTTTTTTAAAACACGGGTCTTTGCTTCGGATAAAAGTGTTGTTATAGGTAAAACAAGTATTACTGATGCTTTCCATGGAACATAATATGAAATGTGACCTTTTGAAATCCTTAGGGAAATCAACCTTGCGCGGTATAATGTTACGTCGGCGTTGACATCTGACATTCCATCCTGATGAAGATATAGTAAGTTCACTGCTAGGCGGACATAAGTAGTGTATTTATGAAAGAGTACTAAAAAAGTAATGTGTGAAAGTACCACCGGCTTAATAGATTTGAATGAGCAGTGATATCCTAGTTTAGTGACCGTTGGACTGCCAAGTTCGAACCCAAGGCACACACCTCTGATTTTTCAGATTCATGTGCGTAGTATATAATTATCACTTGCTTAAAATTCGGTGAAGTGAAACATCGTGAGGAATCCTGAGAGATATTTCTCAACAGTATGTGAAGCTAGGTCAGAAGCCCATGGGCAGCATAAAAACTCTGACACCAGGTTAGTCACTAACCGTAGGCGCGGGCATGCGGACGGTGAGTAATGGGTGACTCACCGTCCGATCAGCACCAGGCCCGTGCCGGACGGCGCGTATATTATGTTCCACGCGCGCCTCAAAGAGATGTCAGCATACGAAGGGGCCCCTCAGAGCCAAGCCTGGCGGGTAAGCGGGATTGTCCGAAAGGGTTACCGCTACCCCGGAACATAAAAGGCTACGGAAGGAACATGGATGGGTTTTAGTCAGTAAAAGTCTGACACTCCCTTCCGCTCCACCCAGAGCGGGAGCAGTCATTGGATGATTTCCCAGCCTTAAAAAAAGAAAACAAAAAGGTTAGTCACTAACCACACGAAAAAGAAACGAATAGATTTGAGAGCAAATCAAATTACTACAGGTTTATTAGTTGGAACTTTTGAGCTTCAATCACAGTTTATCTGATGTTGGTTTGATGATACAACAACAATCAATCAAACAGAGGGGTAGGTAATTCGTAACAATGGTTGGTGTCCGCAACTCCATGTCACTGCGCGTATTTTGCGTACGAGAAAATAGATCATTGGATCCACCTCAGCTCCTCACGAAAGGCCAGCAACAGAGGGGTTCAGTAGATACTTCGTCCTGCAATTAATCAGAAGGAGAAACAGACCCGTGTTCTATTTTACTCTTAAATTACGTATTTAAAAAAAAAATTGTATCCATCTTTAATGAGTCAATCCTATAAAAATATATTATAAATTTTGACGACACGGTTGACGCAGCGGTTGAGCGATTGACTGCTGCGCAGCATGTCGCGGGTTCGATTCCCGCACGGAACAAATATTTGTACGACCTGCAAGTATTGGTCTGGGTGTTTTTCTATCTATAATATGTATGTATTTACAAAAAAAAAAGTATATAAGTAGTTTATCAGCCATCTCGTTACCATAACACAAGCATTAGGTTGCTTAGCTTGAAACGATACGGCGTTGTGTGAAATGTCCAAGGATATTATTATAAATGCTGAAATATACTCCTGTAATATAATGATTTGTTTCGTTTAGCGAAAAATGATTTTTAGGATTTTGATTTAACAAATTGACGAGTTACAATTTAAATCCTAAAATGCATGTGCGTAATATATATCATCTAACTTTACAAAATTGATAATTCAGTGACCGAATCAAAGGGCATACGAGTAAAGTGCGCGCCGTCGGATGCCGGAATGAGCCCCTGGCCACGCTGTGCGATCATTTATATTGCTGCGATCACTCTGAGCTGGCCAGAGGGTGTAAGTTGAAGATGCTAACAGAGGCATCCAGTAAAACCACCACGCCACCCATTAATTAACGTTTGATTGATGTGTATGTCTTGCAGACAGCGATCAAGAACTTCGATGGCGCGTTTGTGTAGCATATTGCACTCCTCCGACATGATCAGTTTGCACCGTTGGAACAAGATGTCACGCTGTAGCTGGCTGGAGGCCCTAATTTATTGAGGCATCCACAGTCAACTCCGGGTAAGCAGTAGACAACCCCTACGGTTGACCTGCGAGATGCCTTAGAAAAGAAATGGGTTCCTATTTCAAACCAAATTATACAACATACCTTACCTATTTCTCGCTTTAAAATATCCACTGTTTGCAATTGTTTTATTTGCGTTTGTCTCAGATTTGTACTAAAAGTGGAGCAAATAGTTACTGCAACAAAGGTAACTGATTGTGGCACGGAAGTTCGTCAAGTAAATGAATAATTAGAAAACAAGTGCGAGCTAACACGCTGAAATGAGCAGTTTAATAACATGCAAAACTGATTAAAACGATAGCATTGTTTTGTAATTTAATTTTTAAGAATTAATTAATTTTAAAAATCCACTTTGTTTCGTTCGCATACAGTTCTCTGATCATTTATAAAAGTATAAACTGAAAAGTAAAAAGTGCGTCCAACTGTAGTTCACATGTTCTAACTAGATGGCGTTGGCGTCGAATTAGAAGTCGCTATGGTTTCGTTACCGCGGAAAGTATAAGTACCCCGCGCGACTATTTTACGTCTTACCTACCTACTCAGTAATACTGGACATAATAGGCCTCTCCTATTATAAAATATAAATTTTTATATTAGTGATTCGCAGTGATGCGCTTCGCTTCTGTTATTATAGTCCCTAACTCCCTATTATTACTAGATGTATGCTAGCTTAGCTATAGTAATTTTTAGTTCACCGCTGTTACCGCTAGGTGAACGGGGGGCGCTGCTGTCTTTTTTATTCAGTGTTATTAATTTTGACGTTGGGTGCGGTGCGGAGGAGACGTTTATGGAAATACATAACGATTGATATCTTCACGCCTGTATTCAATATAAAATTATTAAAAAAAAAAAACCTAATAAACACTAAAAACTAGCTCAAGGGAGACTACGTTGAAACATAAAATGATTTATTTATCAAAAAATCTGTGTTTTATTCCAAAAGTCAGGGACTTATTGACCCGGCCTCGTATATGGAATGCCCATGCCAAGTCGATTTTACTTTTTTGTTATTATTAATTTTATTTTTCTTAATTTTAGTGTCGTAGATGGACAATGATTACAATTATACACATGCATAACACATCTACAACTGTGTACAAAATGTAGATGTAACAATGTTAAATTACACCTTTACTGTATTATTGTTACAATTTTAAAGCGCCCTTAAAAGCGAACTGGTGTAATGTTATGTTATGGTATGTCGTAAACTATGCATACACAAACAATCGCAGCAATCGCGAGGCAAGTGCTGTCGTTTTTTGAAGATTTCTATCGTCTATGGATAGTCCATCACCTCCTGACCTGATGATCACGAGACCAAAATGGCAAACGCCCTTTCAAACATCATAATAATAAGTTACTAAATCAGTCGATGCCTACTCCTTACTGTTAAGGAGTTGTACCTTCCATCATCAGCTCAGCTACATGAGGTGATAATCACCATACGCAAGTACTTCAATTACATCATATTATAAGATTGTCGAAAAACGATGTGTAGGCCCTTACTGTTAAGGAGTTGTACCTTCCATCATCAGCTCAGCTACATGAGGTGATAATTACCATACGCAAGTACTTCAATTACATCATAAGATGGGCGAAAAACGATGTGTGGGCCTATAAAATTTGAGGGTTGCCCTCGATTTCTCCAAGATCCAATCATCAGATCCTGACTTGGTGACTATGGGACCACTTCAGAAGTATCTCCTATCGAACAAAAAAAGAATTTTGAAAATCGGTCTACAATTGACGGAGTAATCGCGTAACAAACAAAAAAAAAAAAAACGTACCGTCGAATTAATAACCTCCTCCTTTTTTGAAGTCGGTTAAAAAGTACGACTGCGATGTTGAAAGCTGTATGTATCTTGTTTGATGAACTAGTTTTGTTTGGATGTGTTTGCGAACTCTTTGAAATTGTCTTTGTTTAATGATACATACAAACTATGTACCTACTGGAGCCGGCTCCAACCGCGTCAAAAAAAAATCGAACTGCCTAGCCTTTTCCCATCTATGTTGGGTCAGCTTCCAGTCTCACCAGTATTTTACATGGAGCGACTGGCTTCTTGACCTTCACAACCCAGAAACTGGTAATACGATACCCCTTGGTAAGACTAGCTGTCAGATTTTCGGAGTTTTTATGCTGCTCATGGACCTCTGACTTGGCTTCACATTGTGTTGAGAAATATCTCTCTGGCATGACGGTTTTGTCACCATTTTTACCTTCACACTTTTTTTAAGCAAGTGATAAATAATTATACAACACGTACATGAATCCAAAAAGTTAGAGGTGTGTCTTGGGTTCAAACTCAAGACCTATGACTTGGTAGTCCGACGGCTACACCACAAAGCTATCACTTCTGTAAACAAAGTCAAAGTCAAAACATTTATTCCAAATAGGCACAAGAATGGCACTTTTGAACGTCAAAATGAACAAGAAATAGAATTGATTCTAGTCGCCCCTTCCAAAAGGTAGTTTCGTGTGGAGAAGAATGGGCAAGAAACTCCACCGTTACTCTTTTAAAATGTTTTACAATGTTTTGTATACATGAATTATAACATTATATGTGAAGACGATGCACCCATAATAAAAACACTACACCACAAAAGGTGAAAAGAAAAACACATATAGTAATGGCAGGTAAACTTAAGTAATAGTATGTCAAAAGTACATGGTGCTCACATATTTACAAACATTCTAAAAGTTAATAATAATAAAAAATCAATCAATGTGTGAGAAGTTATTTTTTCAACATGTTAAAATAGTATTTTACGAATAATAAATTATTACCTAATTTACTTACCAACCAGTTTGATTTTGTCTAGACACTAGATTGCCCTGTGGAGCAGGACCAGCATGTTTCCAAGCATCCTTATCCTTTATATAATCCTCTAATTTGTAATATTCTTGTTTACAAAGTGTATTTTTAATGTGAGTTTTAAATTTTCTTTCATTTAATTGCAGAATGTCACAAGGTATTTTGTTGTAACATTTAACACAGAACCCCATAAAAGATGTGTGTATGTACTTTTGATAACCTAAAAAAGGGTTGATCTATTTTATCTTTATTTCTAGTATTAAAGTTATGCCTATCACTTATTTTGTTAAAAAGATGTCGATTTTTTCTTAAATACATAATGTTTTCATATATGAATTGGCAAGGAACCGTCATAATATTAATACTTTTAAACAGTTCCCTAAGCGATTCGCGGCGACGTAGATTGTAAATAGCTCTGATAGCTCGCTTTTGCAAAATAAAAATGGATTCAATGTCAGCAGCCTGACCCCACAGTAAAATGCCATACGACATAATGCTGTGGAAGTAACTAAAGTAGACCAAACGCGCGGTTTCTACGTCTGTCAACTGCCTTATCTTTCTAACAGCATAAGCGGCCGAGCTTAGCCGTCCCGCAAGAGTTGTTATGTGGGGACCCCATTGTAACTTGTCGTCAAGCGTGATTCCCAGGAAAACCGTCTGCTTAGTAAATTCTAGCTTTTCTCCGTTCAACATGATGTCACAATCGCTACTTTTAACATTAGGTAATTTAAATCTAATGCATTTGGTTTTTTTTTCATTAAGTACCAAATTAGTTACCGTAAACCAATCTTGGACCTGAAGAATAGAGTTATTAACGTTGTCAAGATTTTGTGAGCGTCGATCAATTTTAAAAACTAATGACGTGTCATCTGCAAATAACACCATCTTCGGTTGATTTGGAAGTAATTGGGGTAAATCGTTGATGTAAACTAAAAATAGGAATGGACCCAATATCGAACCTTGAGGAACGCCCATTGTCATTTCCGACCCCAGCGAGTTCACACCATTTACTTGAACTTTAACCTTTCTATCTTTCAGGTATGATCTAAGTAAATCAAGGGCTGTATTTCTAATTCCATAGTGCTCTAGTTTCAGCAGAAGCGTCTCATGTTCTACGCAATCGAACGCCTTAGAGAGATCGCAAAAGATTCCAATGGCATCTTGTGCTTCTTCCCAGGTGCTAAAAATGTTCTTTATTAGGGTGACACCAGCGTCAATAGTACAACGCCCTTTGGTGAAACCGAACTGTTGGTCATGCAAGATGGAATTTTTATTAAAGTGACGTAACATTTGATTGAGCATCAACTTTTCAAACACTTTACTGAGAACTGGCAGAATTGACACGGGCCTATAATTGTTGGGTTCTTTACTATCACCGGATTTGAACAATGGCACTACTTTACTGTGTTTCATAAGATCCGGAAACACTCCTTGGTCCACACTAGTATTAAATATGAAAGCTAAATAGGGCGCAATGGTATCGATAATAGAACTACAGACTTTTACAGACATTCCCCAGAGATCTTCTGTTGATTTGATTTTAAGATATTTAAAAGCTTTTATAACAGCCTGGGGGTTTGTATGCTGAAATGTAAATTCTAAAGGGCATGCCTTTACATTTTTTCTAAGTGAGGCAGCAGAAAGCGCGGCTGAGGAATTTAATGATGCAGTAGTTTTGAGAGGAATATTAGCAAAAAAGTTTTCAAATTCCTGAGCTATTTCTATATCTGAGTTGATGCGGCCATGTGCAGTTTCTAAATTAAACTCAGTATTACGCTGCTTTTTCCTACCTGTTTCATTATTTATTACTTTAAACCAATAAAGAAGTATTTTAAATTCGTCTTTTCTCTGTTGTAAAAGTAAATGATGGACGATTTTAAGTGCGGGCCCTAAAACTGTGCATTTTATATTTCACTTTATTTTATGAGCACAGCGGGATTTTTCTGTCTGCGCAAACATAAAAACGGGAAGTTAACTTCTGAGGTGAACGATGTTGAAGGTAATAGGTGTTTTTGTTGGAAACAATTCTTTTTTTTTCGACACACGACTAGAATAAGACAATGCGTCCAACATTGAAAAAACTCTAGAGAAATGTTAAACAAACAACACAAGGAAATTGTAAATAGTTTAAAAGCTCTCTATGAGCCTAAAGCTGCAAAGCTAAATTTATTTATTTATTGGGACTAACGATTCTAATTAAATACAAATCTTAAATACAATATATGCAACCTAAAACCAAAAAAATATTTCGATTATATACAAGTGGTAAAAAAAGGGAAGAACTCATAGGGCGTCAAAAAATTCATCCCCATCGCTGTCAGTGGGAAATGTGCCCAAAAGGCTGGCAGCGTTGTCACGTTGGATGGCTTCTTTGCAAAGCTTAAATGTATGTCGGCCTCCTGAAAATTAAACTCTTATTGCATGATTAAATGATTACTGACAGCTGATGTGTCCGCTCAATCTGTGTGGGTCTTTTCTTACAAGACCATTTCAGATAAGAATCTATATGATATTCACGTGATCTGATCAAAGACCTTTGAGTTTGTTTCTTTTCATAGTAGTCAAATAGGAAACGCCGACCTCATCTAGTTTTTAAAACAAGATTGATTTGTAAAAGTGTTTGTACTAACCTCGCGTCGCTGAGTGGGAGAACTTATTGAATGATTGCCCACCCAAAACAAAATAGCACTAAGGCTCACAAATCTAACGACAGAATATAATTTTTCAGTTGAAAATATACGTAGACAAACAGTTATTCTTCATCTCGATCCCTAAATGAATACTAAAACGTCTTACATAATACAATAAAATCAAAATCCGATCCCATGTACGCAGCTACTTCTCAATTCGTTACTAAATGTATTAGAATATTCAATAGACCACACTATGGCACGGTTCCAATGTTACTGATAATTCAGTTGTTCCTAATTTGTAAACCGGAACACGATTTTCTCATCAAAACCTATAGATAAACCTTGGGATAGAATAATCTGGTTGTGGTGGAAGCTTATAGTTTAGTTCCCGTTTGAATGGAGTGCTCCGATTTGGCCTGCGTTAGATTCATTGTGTATTTAACAAGGTAGTTAATAACGTTATTTTTTATAAACTGTTAAAACGCGGAATTTGTACATGATTTGTATGAAATATTAAAATACATATGCCGTCACAGATTTTTTAAATCAAGTTATATTGACATTATATCTAATTTTTCTCTAACAGAAGGTTTTTTAATCTATTTCTTAATTTTTCAGTGGGTAACTGGTCAATACTATACTCCTTGGTAAGACTGGCTGTCAGGCTTTCGGGCTTCTGACGACCCGTAACGACTATTAATAATTCACGAATGACGTGCTTTCCGAGGCACAGAGGAGTCTCTGTATGTAAAGATGGTCACCCATCTACGGACCAACCCCGGCAAGCGTTGCTAAACCTGATGAATCGACCCATACGGCTATAATTACTTAGCTACGAGCCCCTACTTGTATGTAAGTAGAATGCTAGAGAAGACGTTGGTTTAAGTCCCTCATAGAAAAGCCTTGTCGTACGTTGAATTTATTGCTTTTTCTTTAAAACTGTGTCAATGAAAGATCTTGTCGGTATTAAAAATGTATTCCTAGAAATCATCATCTGCCTAGCCTTTTCCCAACTATTTTGGGGTCGTCTTCCAGTCTAACCGAATGCAGCTGAATACCAATATTTTACATGGAGCGACTGCCTATCTGACCTCCACAACCCAGTAACTGGGCATTACGATACTCCTTGGTAAGACTGGCTGTCAGATTTCCGGGATTCTGACGACCCGTAACGGCTGTCAAAGATGCACAAATGACAGCCGGGACCAACGGCTTAACGTGCTTTCCGAGTCACGGAGGAGTCTCGGTATGTAAAGATGGTCACCCATCCACGGCCAATCCCAGTAAGCGTAGCTTAACTTGGTGGATCGACCTGTGCGGCTGTTAGTACTTAGCCACGAGCTCCTCTTGTATGTATTCCTCAAAATAACATTACAATATTCACTTTTTTTTTGAGAGTGTGAAATCATTAAATGACTCCTCCGAGTGTCAGACTTTTACTGACTAAAACCTATCCATGTTCCTTTCTTAGCCCTTTATATTCCGGGGCAGCGGTAACCCTTTCGGAAATCGCGCTATTCACTTTATTCACTCATGAGAGAAACAACAAATCATATCTTAAATTTGAAACATTGTGCTAAGGGCATGCTACAGGACATAGATCTGTTGTCAATCGGCTTTGATGGACTAATTCTTTATAAATGATTAGTTAATTCACAAAAAATGTGCCACGATTAACGCTGAAAATACCAATCAATAATTTAAACCAAAATCTTATGATACAATTTCTCGCACACAAAGAAAAAAGCATGATTGATGATTAATGTAGGTAATATCGCCTTGAGTTCAACACGCTCTAAAAAGGTTAGAAAACGTAGCTATACGAAAGTGTTAGGCCCCTTTGGGATTCTTAGTTCAAAAAGGTAAAAACAGTGCCTTACGGAGCTATTATTCTTTAGTCTGTCAGTCGCCTTTCTCTTTATATCCCCGAAGGTAAGAAGCTAAAGTTTTCGAATAAAGAAAACGTAGTACAACGTAAGGAACATGTACAGTGCATGTGTTCTTGAAAACTTAGTGTTTCTAGTTAGGGAACAATAACTTTTAAGTATGCAGTTTATGTGATGAGCTTCACGCGTTTTTTTCAATTACTGTTTATTCTGTAAACGTAATTCAAATGTTTTTTTATGTAGTTTTACGTAGGTAATTAATGCTTATATTAAAATTTGTTTTATGGTTTTATTGACATTCTTATGATTTTTGCATTTTTCATGTTCAATATTCAATTTATTTTAAGTTGGAAGTTAACGTAGTAACTGTTCTTTTTGACATTTGTTTCGATTTGACATTACTAATATTATTTTTTGCATTTTTCAGGTCAATATTTAATTTATTTTAATTTGAAATTCAATAATTATTTGCATGCCCATGTGACAATAGAATATGGAGGACCTATAATATATGAAAGACCTGTCCTAATTACCCATGCTTGCAAATGAATAAATGATTGTGATTATGGTTTTATAATTGAGCAAAAGTCTTCTCTTAGTAGAATGAGAGAATGAGACAGGTAACTAAAGCAAAAGTGGCATTTTCCTTCCCATTTCTCTTATCTGGCAATTTTTATTTATTTTTCAGATAGATACTATAGAAGACTGTACGTCACTGATAATGACCCAGAATGACATGGCCTTGTCTTTTGGAACTTCGTACTAGCACGATCAGCTGTAGTCACAGCTTTAAAAATATTATTTAACAAAATCAGATAACATTATTATTACCACGAAAGCGAGTAAACGCGAAAATTTAATTAATAATAAACAACACAGGATATATCTATGGGCCCAACAAGGAACACACCACCTCAATTCGTATCGCAAGTAAGCAGTTTGACAGTTGAACATAAATGTTGAACAGTTGGTAACTGTTCAGTTCTGAACAAAAACCCAACGCCTTAGTTAGGGAAACTGTAAACTGACTGTAACTGAATTCAGTTAGCAGACAAGTCAAATATTGTAATGGTTATAGTAATACTTTAACCATACAATATTTATATATACAATATTTATATATAATAACTTTTAGAATTTTTGTAAATATGTGAGCACCGTGTACTTATGACATAATTAAGTTTACTTGCCACTGCTACATATTGTGTTTTTCTTTTCACATTTCGTGGTGTATTGTTTTTATTCTGGGTGCATCGTCTTCACATATAATGTTATAATACATGTAAACAAAACATTATGAAACATTTTAAAAGAGTAACGGTAGAGTTTCTTGCCCATTCTTCTCCACACGAAACTACCTTTTGGAAGGGGCGACTAGAATCAATTCTATTTCTTGTTCATTTTGACGTTCAAAAGTGCCATTCTTGTGCCTATTTGGAATAAATGTTTTGACTTTGACTTTGACTTTGTAATAGATTTCCGGTTATGTTTGTTAGGATTAGTTCTGCACAAAGTTTAATAAAAAAATGTTTGAATGACACAACGAGACCGCAGAAACGGTGGACAAGCGAGTTTGTCAGTATCCATGTTTCTTCTTAAAAAGTAAATTGCACGTGGCAGAAGTGAAACTTTAAAAAAATAAAGATTAAGAGAGATTGAGTGAGAAAGACAGAGAGAGATATAATTCTTCTCTTGCATGTAATAAATGTGCATAATTGTGACTCGTCTTTGAAATCAGCAGGAGTTTCACTTCAAAATGGGTTTGTACAGTCGCCAGCACATGAAGTAACCACAAACAGTCAAACTTCCTCACTCGATTTCAACTTAACGGTCTACGATTTACGGCTTAAAATCATTTTGTGGAAATTTGACAGTTAGACGTAACTTGATGCGCTCGCGACCGTACAATATTGCAACTGTTAAGGGCAAGTGCACGCTTACGCTCGAATACTGGATCATGTCCATACATACAGCTGTAACGCGATTTAAGTAAACTCAATAAACATGCATATAGGCAATTTCCATAACCTAATAAACTTAGAGTATTTAACCCCTCAAATTTCGTATGAACCTTATTGGTTCATAAGAAAAATTCTCTCAAAACGACAATAAATATAACCGTATAAATTTTTGAGCTCTTCTGAGCAAACGACTTCCAATAGGCAAACATCTAATCAGTTAAGCATTAAAACTAATAAGTATGAGAACTCCTAAGATTTATAGTTTTTTACAGGCTTCCAACACTGTTGTTAACGAATTTACGAATCAGTCTGCTTAACCTTTTCCTAACTATGTTAGGGTGGCTTCCAATCTAACCGGATGCAGCTGAATACCAGTACTTTACATGTAGCGACTGCCTATCTGACCTCCACAACCCAGTCAGTAACTGGGTATTACGATACTCCTTGGTAAGACTAGCTGTCAGACTTTCGGGCTTCTGACTACTCGAAACGACCGTCAAAGATCCACGAATGACAGCCGTGACCAACGGCTTAACGTGCTTTCCGAGGCAAGGAGGAGTCTCGATATGTAAAGATGGTGACCCATCCACGGACCAACCCCGATCGATCAGTGCGGCTGTTATTACTTAGCCACGAGCTCCCTTAACGAATTTACGAACAGTACCTAGAGTGGGTAATACGAATTTTAAAAGGGGTAGTTTGGATTCCGTAATGCAATCCAAACTACCCCTTTTAAAATTCGTATTACCCACTCTAGGTACTGTTTAACACCGAGTAATAAAGCTGTTCACGGTACTATGTTTGTCCTTAGGTAGATACAAAACACTATGCTAGCCAGACATTGCGATGTCTTGTTGCGTGACTCTGCAGTTGACTGTTTAAAAGACAGTTTGGTATGTCCTTGGATTTATACTAAGCAGTTACTTGGTTAAGGAGGGAAAAACGTATTCATCCTGCTAAATGAGAAAGTTAGTGAAGATTTTTCGATGAACGTTTGAATGTTTGTTATTCAATCACGCAAAAACTACCGTATGGATTTGGATGAAATTTGACACACAGATAGTTTATATATCCTGGATTACTTAGGGGATAACTTCCGACATTCACGCGGGCAAAGCTGCTGGCAGAAGCTAGTTGATCATAATTTCAATCATCTACACATGATTTGTGAACTGTCAATTAATATTTTTGTTTGTAAAGTATCGTGACCGATTCTATTATTTAATAAATAATAAAAAATAATAAAGAAATAAAGTATAAAGAAACAAACAGAAAAGAAAGAAGATTAGCTACTTGTCATTGTTAGCATGCAACTATTGTGTGATCTAGTAAGTACCATAAACACAAACAACCTACTTATAGCACTATTTATTTAAAGACACGTAACTCAACCAACATTGTATATTGAAGTCACATACTTAACAACAGTAGTTAGTGAGGCTTAAACCGAGATTAACAGTTGCTCGGATTGCGAACAAACTGCGTTGCAGTTCTCGAGTTTAATTTACAACTTCATACATGTGTTGCTTTGTACAGAGTTGCTCGTTTGTATGTTATATTAATGGAGCTGTGTAAACGTTAATCTATACTTAATATTATAAAGAGGAAAACTTTGTTTGTTTGTTTGGTTGTAATGAATAGGCTCAAAAACTACTGGACCGATTTTAAAAATTCTTTCACCGTTGGAAAGCTTAGTTTTCTAGGAGTAACATAGGCTACTTTTTATCCCGGGAAAAATAACGGGTCCCACGGGAAAGACCACGGGAGCGAAGCCGCGGGCAAAGTGCTAGTCCGCAATAATTACGTCACTGAAGTCAATAATTTTTATGTTTACTTTTTTGGTAATTTGGTTTCGGTATAATGTAGTTTGTTTATAATTTTGATCGTTTTTATTTGCATTGACTGTATCGGTTTTCTTCTTTTCGTGTGGTTTGTAACTAACCTGGTGTCAGAGTTTTTATGTTGCCCATGGGCCTCTGACTTAGCTTCACATGCTGTTGAGAAATATCTCTCGGACATGAATCCGTAGAATCAGAGATGTGTGCCTCGGGCTTGAACTCGAGACCTTTGCCTATCGGTACCGCGTGCCTTTACAGCCTGAAAAACTATCGTAATTTAGATTATTTTATGCTTGAAAATACCATATGAGTGCTGTGTGCATAAGTGCACCAACTAACGGAATGGAAGCCTAGGTTGTGTCTAGCGTATATTTGCCAATGCCAGTCTTGTGTGCCTCTTAGCTCGTGTTTACTAACAAAACATTGTAAAAGCCATCCTGCATCCGTCAACACAACCACCACTTACATAATATTTCAAGACTTGAAAATACAGTGCAAGCGAGAATGAGACATAACTTGCCCTAAAAAAAATACTTCATAGGAAAGAAAGGGACAACCGTAGTATTATGACTGCCGTGATTGATGCTATCATTTTTACGAAGCCTATAAAATGTATCAGGTGCTTCCATAGAGTACGTATTGGGCTGTTCAAAGATACGTGAGGTCGGAAACGCATCAAAAAATGCTTACCGGGCCGGTATTATAGGTTGTCTGCCATTTTTATTTATAAACTAGTGCGGGATTCTGTGTACCCTGAAAAACAAATAGAAAAATATACTCAACTGCCAGGAAAATAACTTTGTTTTTCTTGTACAATGGGAAAATTATAGATACAACCATATGTTTTGTTATATGCTTCTTCCATTGCGTCCAAGTATTTGGAGTGCCATCATCTCACATTAGCACCACTGAAATAGCCACTGATAAATCATCTGAATCCAGAAAGAAACCACGTTCTTCCTAGTAAAAGGCTAAACTTACATAATTCCTAAGAAAGACACACAAACAAAAGTTATAAAACCAAGTTCTGAAAGTTCTTCCTCCTCAGCGCCGAGGAAGCGACCAGCTTACAACGTTAACGAATTATTCCGTCGATTATGAATTAATTTTATTGTTTTTTTTTTCGTAGGTAATATTTCAGAGGTATCCCCATATAAATTTTATTAATTTCACTTAAATAGTTTCTGAGTAAGCTTCGATAATACGTATTTAATCCACTCTTTTTATTTATCTTGATGATATTTTAGTAGTTCAGGTCACTGTTCATATAGTCAGTTTAGTAGTGGATACGAATTCGTGTGGAGACTGAGTAGGTAAGTACACACAAAAAGAATACAATTTTTTTTTCACTTACAAAGTGAAGAGTATTTTTTTATTTGGGAAGTTAGTGTCTTTGGTTTTGTATTTTCGGTTTTTGCTACCAACTGCCAAAATTAAAATTATTTCTTAATTTGTAGTGTTTTTTCCGAAGTCGGTTGTTTTTCCTAATGCAATAAAAAATTTGTATAGAAGAAAAAAAAAATAGCAACTGAATATAAATATATAAAATCTTTATAATAAAATAGACTTTATTGGTTACACGTGTCTTCAATATAACTTCGTTAAAGTATCTACAACAGGACCACGACCACCTTTGTCATGAGACAGGCAACTTTTGTCAGTACTGCTTAGTGAGCTCTATTGTAAAAGCGAATTATTTTATTCATGGCCGTTTACTTTTTATTGAGTTATGATACACTTTTGTGGAGGCGTGGTTTCTTTCGTTTTGGATGAACTAGCTGTTGTCCGCGGCTTTACCCGCGTGGAATTCGGAAATTCTCCCAAGGGAACGTACTAATGGGATAAAAAGTATCATATGTTTTCATCCAAATCATAAACTACTTCTGTGCCAAGTTTCATCCAGATCCGTCCAGCGGCTTGAGCATACAGAAGTGATAAACAAACACACAAACACACACGCACTCACAAACGTTCGCTCTTTAAAATATTTTTGTGATTCGTTGAGTAAAATATGCTTGTGATGAGTTCCAAAGTTTTCTTTCTGTAAAAAAACTTTTCTTTCCAAATGAAAATATTGGTAAATAAAGTGAAATATATAACGAAGTGATGCGAGAAAATTAGAAATGCTTCTCTGAAAATGTGGTACTTATGTTAAGAAAGATAAACATAAATATAATTTTATTGTGCAAATAGATCTGCCTTATTTTTTTATGGATCAAAAAGATGCAGTTGGTAATTAGAGAGTAAGTACGTGTGCGGTAAGGATTTGTTTGTAAACCACATAAATCATAAAGATTCAAGAGTGAAAATATGTTTAAAAAAAAAATCCAAATTGAATAATTTAAACACTGCAGTGGAAACTTGACAAGAGTTTTTGAAAAGCTTTAGTCAGGTCAGTTTCCAGTGTTAACGGATGCAGCTGAATACTAGTATTTTACATAAATTGACTCCCTATCTAACCTCTACAACCCAGTTACTGGGTAACACGATACCCCTTTGCAAGAACGGTTGTTAGATACACTTTCAGGCTCTTAACTACCAGACCCGACTGTCGAAGCCGGGGCCAACAGCTTAACGTGCTTTCAGCCTCGAGCCTCGTTAAGTAATGGGTGGTCACCCATCCATGAACCGACCGCGGTAAGCGGGACTTAACCTTTGATCGATCCGTGCGGCGGTTCCCCTCTACGCACATAACTAAGTACTCGCTTCATAAATAATTAAAGTGTACATGAAATACCAAAACATATTAAATGGAAACATACAGCAATTAACCCAGTCTTGATAAGGTTGCGAAACCAACCCTCAAAGGGGAGTCGGAACACAAGTGCCACAAGATAATATTTAGCAACGCAATCAAATAAGCTGCTACGTCGTTAGCCGGGCTGATCTTAATTACTTGGAATAGGAACATTGCTGTCATACACTTGTATACGTATATATAGGAAGTACTCATACTTCAAATCATTTATGACAATATGACGTTTAAACTTTAAGCTTTGTGCATGCAAAGGGCTCATGCCATATGGATCTATCGAAGGTTAAGCTATGCATGGCGAGGTCAGCCCGTGGATGGGTGACCACTAATAACATATCAAGACCCCATTTTATTATTATTCGTTATTCGTAGATCTTTGACAGTCTTTATGGCTACGGGTTGTCATAAACAACAAACAGCGACAAAATGTGGACAAGCTGTGGTATAAATGAATAGTGATGGCGTTGTGCTAAAAAATGTTAATGTTAAAGGTTGTATTATCTCTGATCCGGCATTAAAATCAAACTATCTCCCATGACAACTACATATTGTTCTACATTGTTAGACCTTTGAACTGTATAATTAGTACAACCAATTGGTACCAGCTTCAATACATTTCTGCCAATCGTCCTTTGGAGTCCTGACTTTAAAAAAGAACCTTACAATATCAGGGTAGCTGTTAGTATTACTAGGTGTTTCAATATAGTTCTTATATTTTCCTTTAGTGGGATCGTAGCTAGAAGTTTCAATAGGTACGGGTTTATTTTTCGCTTTCAATGCTTTTGCAAGCTTAGGTGGAAACATTCTATACTGTAAACGTGTCCAACCAACTTAAAACTTTATTATTTATGTGTAAACAATTAGAACGGTTCCCGATACTGTACCTAGTGATATTATGCCTTGAGGTTTTCGGTAGTAAGTTAAAACGACTTTTTGTCCATCATTCAGTAGTTTGTAGAAGACATTAATTATAGGTTATGACATTAATTGAACCCAAATGTTCTTTCTTTGGTATTGGTTGTCGAATCGTTGAGTTTCTTAAGATTTCAGTTGAGATGCAAGATTTATGACAAATGCGTGCACTGACTGGATAGGCCCACTCAAACTGTATGGTTCTTTCCCGAAAAGGCCATCTTAGACACCAACCTACATGGTCTTCACATGATTATGTCTGGACATTAAAAGATACTATGACCTCTGAGTTTTTTTTGGAATTTCTTCTCAGAGTAGTCAGTTAGAAAACGACAACCTTCTTTTTTTAACCGACTTCCAAAAAAGGAGGAGGTTCTCAATTCGACTGTATATATATATATTTTTTTTTTTATGTTTGTTCGCGCATAACTCCGTAACTTGCCAACCGATTTGAAAAATTCTTTTTTTGTTGGAAAGGGTATACTTCCCAAATGGTCCCATAAAATTTTTATCCAAATCGGATAAGCGGTTTTTGAAAAATCAACAAAAATCTAAAAATTTTCTACTTAATATAATGTGGACGATGTTCTAATAAGTTCCTGTCACTGTAATTTACATACCAGGTAGTGGTATTAAAATTTGGGGGGGGGGGCGTGTAAAAGTGTTTTTGAAGACGCATTTACAAAAATAAAATCATTTATCATTTAAACCAGCGAACAAAATGTTCCACTGAAAATGCTTATACGAATATTGCTAAACACTTCAGGCAAAAATAAACCAAAAAATTTAATAGAAAGCAGTAAATCAATTTATTTATTTATAAAAAACATCTCGAGACGTAGACCAGAAACCAATTTGTTATGGTACCATAATGCGTCCATAAACCAAATTTTTCCTCCCTTATTGAACCGAGAATTAATTAAGATTTCATTATTCAAGAAAAGATTATAACTTCCTTTCACTCATTTGCATATTTGACTGAAATATTTAAAGAAATCCTCTTTAAGAGCCTTCTTATTAAATTTGTTATAAGCGTTTCGTTTCGAGTTCTCGTTTCTCTTGAACTTGTATTTCTTTTCCTCTGCTATGAACTCTGCAGCTCCGTACTAAATTCAGCCCAACTTTTTTTGGGTACGAATGAATTTTAAGTTCTTTAAGTAACTGCTTAATTTCATGAATTATTTTTATATCCATCAGTCCGATGTTATAAATACTTTGTTCAGTTTTTTTTCTTTCGATTATTTGTTCATTGGAAGATATCTTTGTAAAGTTATTTGCTCTTAGAAATACTATTTTATATTTTGTGAATTGAGTATATTTTTAACGTTAGTTATATTTAAGTTAAATTACAAATAAAAAGCGAATAAAATGAGTAAATAGAATTTTACTTTTTTTTCAAAAACGAACTATGGATTTTATGACTTAACCCAAAATAATCTCGAATTCCATGCAAGCAGACTTCTCTTCTTGTTGTTCGAGTGGTTAGTGTCTAACCTGGTGTCAGTGTTTTTATGCTGCCCATGGGCTAAGCTTCACATGCTGTTGAAAAATATCTCTCAAGCATGCCGGTTTCCTCATAGTTTTTTTTTGAGCGAGTTCTAATTACACACACTAGTTCGAAAAATCACAGGTGCCTTGATTTCGAACTCCAGACCTAAGACTTGATAGTCTGACGGTCGCACCACTAAGTTATCTTCTCTGAAATACATCAATCGATAAATCTAAGCACCATACAAATACAGTATCAATCATAATTTTCTCAAGTCTTATTTTTATATCGAGAACAAACCAAATCTCAATATTCTATCAATTTATTCTCTCAGAGTCTTTCCGAAGGGTATCCATCATAAGCTTGAGTTGCATGATTGAAGGATTGAAAGAAAAACTGTTGACAGACAGGTAAACGTGTTCAGTAGAACTTTTTAAAAGACTTGTCATCGAAGACGATGATTAATGCGTCGATTGTGGTGGGACAAAGTGAAAATGTCACTTGTATTGAGAGAGTTATGGCGGAAGATTGTTTACGGGATGAATGAGTGAATCTGTCAAAGTATTGGGTGATGCTTCCTTGAATGTTTTGACGTGAATTTGAAATTCTTCCTCGTTGTACTAGCGGGCATTCCAGAAATAAAGCATTAACAAAAACGTGTTTATTGAAAATTATGTCCTAAGGTTTAAAAGTTGAACAAGTGATAGTTATATCGTTGAGAAGAATGATGTGGTAAAAATACATTAGGTAATAATATTTTTGATCCTCCTCTACCCCCCGCAATGACGTCATAGACTACGGGAGTGGCCGATAAAAGTGAGGTGTCGTCCGGGAGACGCTCAGTATATAATAGTAGCGATAGCATTCGAACTATTTGTGTGAAAAAAACATATCGATTCGGATAGTGGAGCGGAAGGGAGTGTCAGACTCTTACTGACTAAAACCCATCCATGTTCCTTCCTAAGCCCTTTATGTTCCAGGGTAGCGGTAACCCTTTCGGACAATCCCGCTGATAATTTTGGATCTGAACTAGAATTTATAGTGCGCACCCAAAGATTTCTCATTTTTTTTTTTATTTAACCCGTGGGAACTTTTCATTGACTCTGTGTCACTAATCCAATCGGTATCTTTATGTAACAGCTGTCACATTAATAAATTATGGCCTTTTAATAATGTGTTGTCCTCCATCACCTCACGAGAGTGACCTACTCGAGGTTTTGTTGCTGGGGTAAAGTGATTATTTTGGCGTTGGTATAAACGCCAGCTCATCAAGATATCCCAAACTGTCAAATTTCCCCAATTGAAAATGCACATTATAAAAATATTCAAGAAATTTGACGGATTGGGGTAACTTGATTGGCTGGCCCCTGACTTCATTATTATATAACATGTTGGCAAAAAGGTTTGTGATTAATAGCATGTAGGAAGCCTGACCTTTGCTAATATAAAAGAAATACCTGCCCAGCATCTAATAAAAAAACAGTTTTTCCTAAATCGGTAATTAAGTACAAAAGAGGGTAAGATAACAGCAATTTTCAAGCAAATACTGAGGCCTGAAGTAACAGCAAACTTCTCTTGAAAACGATGAATAAAAAGAAGATAAAATAAAATATATATTAAGGTCCATAAAGCCGACTGGAGCAGACTATGAATGTTTTATTGGTCGAGAACTCGCAAATCTATTTTTGAGTGCATGTAACTTATAATTCGCTTGTGTAAACATTATCCTTCCGGATTATTTCATATTTGCACTTTTAGAGAATACTGTTTTGAGTACTATTTTTAAGCTGCTTAGTTTAGTGTGCTTATAAATGCATTTTAAATTCAAAGAAGATTCTGTTTTAAGGATTAAAAGAAGGCTTTACTCGAATTGAACAGTGTTGGCCATGTGGCTCGACTTACAAGTTATAGGTCATGGATTCAAACCTAGGCAGGCGCTTTAGTTTGTTTAAATACTTTCATCATCACTGCTCTTAAAACGTTGAAGGAAAACATCGTGAGGAAACCGGTATGTCGTAGAACAAAAAAATCAAACATGACATCTACCAACCCCCACTGGGCCCGGTTGGCATATTACGGGCCACTCTCTCTCACTGAAAGGAGGCCTGTGTCCCAGCAGTGGGGAAATTATAGGCTGATCATGAAGCCAAGGTTCCGGCCAAGTTATAACGCGGCTTGTGATAGCAGTAAACTAGCAGAAAATATCGAGCAACGAACTTGGAACTTGAAAGTCGCATCTTTTATCACTGAGCCATCACAGCTTCAGCTCACACCATACAGGGTGTAACCGAAAGGGTATATACATGCAAAAGCATATGCTACAGACCACCAAAATGAACAAACTTTTCTATGGGACAAACTCGGAAACCGCAAAAAAAAACTCTGCTGCTCTATACATTTTTGGTCACGTGACTCGTCGAAATGTGATTTTATTTCACGATTTCGGAGTTGGTCCCATATTAAAAGTTGTTCAGTTTAGTGGTCTGTAGCATATCCTTTTGTATGTATATACCCTTTCGGTTACACCCTGTATACTTATGGGCCTAAGCAAAACAGTTGAACATCCCAAGTCAAATTCCAACCCGTTCAATGTTCGTGTAACATGTTCCTACCCAATAATTTCAGCTACATCCTAACGGAAACATGTTATACCCCCAAGCATATTTCACATGCGCAATTACTACATTCAAAATTTATCGCGCAATAACGATATAGTGACGGAAATGGTAGCGTCGTACAAGACGTGTATATTAAAATTAACGTCCGGGCCACGATGAAGGGATGCCCGGGGATAAATTAACCTTTGTATACTGTTAATATGTAGGGACTGTCTGTACGTTGCTTTATTTTAGTAAACAATAATATGAAGAACGCTGAAGGTGTGTGGTCACACGACGTGTAAACGTGGATGAAACAAAAGAAAATGTTTGGATCGTTGCAAATGTCCGTCTAAGATCTGCCTGCCTTTGGAAAATGCTTGAGTTTATGTATGTATATGTTTGTGTGTAATTAGATAGAGAAGGCTTAGATGCAAGAGGCTTAGAACAGATAGTTATCGAAAGTACCATTAGTGAATATCTTCCAGCTGATATGATGATGACTTCCGTAGGCCAAGACGTACGGCTAGCGCATCAAGTTATACCAAACTGTCAAATTTCTCCAAATGATTTTAGACCTTAAAATATGGTATCTTAAGTTCAAAATCGATTGAGAAAATTTGTAATTTTTTGGTAACTTTATGTGATGGCGACTGTACATTAAAAAAAATACAACAACATCACACAAAATTAAAAATCTTTTTACGTGTTAAAACTCGGATACTCGTTATTAAATTAATAGAAAGCAACAAATGAGGCGTAATGGTTTCGCGAAATTCAAATTAAACGCGTATTTATTAAACAAAAAACATGAATCTGCTCAAGATAAAAATATAAGTGATTTAAAAAATATATAGGTATCATTACGAGTTTAAAAAGAACGACATGACATGAGAGTGACGACATGGTTGGCGCAGTGGTTGAGCAATTGACCGCTGCGCAGTATGTCGCGGGTTCGATTCTCGCACGGAACAAATATTTGTACGACCTGCAAGTATTTGTTACGGGTCTGGGTGTTTTTCTATCTATAATAAGTATGTATTTACAAAAAAAAAAAGTATATAAGTAGTATATCAGCCATCTCGTTACCATAACACAAGCATTAGGTTGCTTAGCTTGGGACGATATGGCGTTGTGTGAAATGTCCAATGTATTATTAAAAGAACATTTTAAATCAATCACAATAAATTCAAATTTCGATGTTAGAACAATAGAATTTGATTTCAGCCAACGCTAATGTGTTACTCAAAAACCACAGAGCATGACCGTATATGCCCACCATAAGGCGATTTACACACGGCACCGCGCTCCGCCGCGGTAGGCGGTGAGGCGGATCTCATGTCGCATTGGTCTCAAAGAAATCCGTTGATGCCTAACACACGTACACCGCCCGACCGCGTGGTCGAGCGGTGCTCGGTTCTACCGCAAACTGCTCCTACCGCGCGGTCGAGCGGTGTCGTGTGTTAGCCGCTGTACTGTACCTTTTTTTAAGCATATTTAAATGAGTCGGCTCAACCTAAAATAAAATTGCTCACCCAGCCATCTCCTGGGCGGGGAGCTAGTAAAGATAACCCTGCTTTGTTCACATAATTATGTTGTATTCATGTCGCGTTACGAGGGATTCGAAATTGAGATGGATGCCTGACATAGGTGTGAAATTAACGTCCAAATTATTTTTTGGTAATTTATCAAAGTCCGTGATTAGGTCGTCTAATTGTGTATAATGAGGGTTCGCGTAATTACGTGTTGGTATCCCTTGATTTCTATTGGAAGGATTCTCTATGGAACGTTTATTAAAACTCCGCTCCGCATAGGATCGGCGTGGAACCGAACTATGTGATGAATGTGTAATGTCTTCAGCCCTTTTGAAAGATAAGAACGACTGGCTAAGAAAATAATGACGTATACAACGTGTTTTTTTTAAATATTCCACAACTCCATAGTTATATTCTGTAAGTAAAATAATTCAAAAAGTTCTATAACATGTAGTTCGAAAATGCGTAGTTTCGGAAATGTCATCAATTATAATTAATTTAGCTCAAAATTTGTGTAGGTTAGGTATATAATATTCATATAGAAATAATTATTTTGAGTAATTAATTTTCATTCAAATCTTCCATTCACATTTAAAGCTAATAAATACGACGTCCCCATATTTCACGTAAGGGGGTTTTATTTTAGATGAAAAGTAAAATATAATAAATTAATAAGTATGCCCATTGTTTTTTTGATATAGTATCATTCATATCCTAGAGTTATGGGATATACAAAAATACCTTAAAAACAGTTGTTAACTTTCTGAGAACTGCACTCAGTCTGTGCCGCTAGACGCTCGTTAACTGAGTGGCCCACCGTCAGGTGGCGGGCATGACGCCATCAAGCCAATTCCAATTTTAAAAAATGCTGTCCTAATATTATATCTTCCACCAAAAGTAACGTCTTGTAAGCATAATTAGATTGTACTAACATTTTTTTTAAACACTTCCAGCTATGAACGCTATTAACGGCGATATTATATTATTTACCATTTCAAATTATATCAAAACCCCGGTACCTGTCGTTCAGCATATGGCTATAATTAACACCTGTCACAATGGAGAATTGACAGGTCGCTTGTACATTGTCTAGCTGCGAAGCAATCCCTCCCCTCTGAGACACGGTGGGATGATTGTCACTACGGTGGTTGGGGATCTAAATTATTAATATCTATAGCACATGTAGGTAGAGCCGGCCATCTTTAATATTTCAGAAGACATGACTGTGGTGTTTCAATTTCTCATTTCTTGATGAGTTTAGTTCATGGTTAACACTTACACTGCCGGGTCAAAATGTAGAAGGAACTCCACATCAAGTACACATACCGTGTTAATACTGGAGTACAGGTTAGTAGCGGTAGTTTCTTGCCCATTCTTCTCCATACAAAACTACCTTTTGGAAGGGGCGACTAGAATCAATTCTATTTCTTGTTCATTTTGACGTTCAAAAGTGTTTATATAAAATAAATGGTTTGACTTTAAGTAAGTATGCATCCTGCTCTTTTACCAATTTAATTGTGTCCAACGCTGCACGTCTTTTTCAGTCATACTTTTTTACTACCCGCCATCTTAGTATTTACCTCCTTTCTATCTCCATTATCTAGTAACAGTTATTTGAGTAGATATGGGGCTAGAAAACCAAAACTCACTTAGGGCCTATTTTACAATCATCTGATAACTTTTACCTGAAAAATAAGTATGGCAGTTTGACATTCAATTTTTATTTTATTTATTTATTATTTATTTATTTTATCTAAAAAAGGTACATTTTAGGGTTGGAAATTGGAATGGTATAGCCCTAGAAAATCCCAAAAAGGTCATCGAACAAAGACTTATTTGTCGTCGGATGGTATAAAAATCATGTAAGGTGTCGGTAAAAATATCCTTGGTTCATAGAAATTGTTGTATGTTGAGGAGTACCTAGTCTTGTATGTCGGATTATCATTATATGGTACGAGTTTTTTATATGTAACAACAAAACAAATCCTGCTTGTTTTCAATAAAATCAATTTTAAATCACAAGGTTTACCTAAAGGTTAGTTAAACTACGATAACATGGCGCACCCCTCCAAATTACTATACAATGTTTGTAGTCACATCCTTACGAATTTTTTTGAATGTAGTTGTAGGTACTTATTCGTCTTCAGTAGCAGGCCAGCAACAAGATGCGTTTCGGTGACGATTTGTAATTACTTTTACAAATACTTTCAAACGTTTAGAATTTTGGAAGGGCGGGCCATGTTATCGTTTAACTCTACTCGCGTTATGAATGAAGTCTTTGGCCTATAATGTCAGTAGCAATAAGAAAGAGCAATCAAAACAAGTTTGCTACCTGCATTCGCGCCGTCTATGTGTCATAGCCATTAGGCATGTTGATAAGTGCTGGAGACACAATAATAACTATAATTTATGGTTCACGGCTCAATTCTTTTTTTTTTTGAGGGTGGCAAATCATCAAGTGACTCAAGGTGGGAGTGTCAGACTCTTACTGACTAAAACCCATCCATGATCCTTCTTTAGCTCTTTATGTTCCGGGGTAGCGGTAGAACTTTCGGACAATCCCGCTGACCCAGCAGGATTCGGCCCTAATGGGCCACTTCCTTTATACTGATGTCTTTATGGCTCGCGAGGAATATGAACGCGTCCTCCGGCACGGGCCGGGTCCTGATCGGTCGGTGAGCTACCTATTACGCACCGCGCGCTTTCTTAACACGGCGATTATAACAAAGACTGTTTAACTAAAATTGATATTCCTCACTCTAAAACCCGTTTCCTTACTCTAATCTCCATACGAAGATGTAAACTATTCAGTAGGCTTCTTATTTGTCGTTAATTATAAAAGGGACTACCGCCAGATTATCCGAAGGAGCGGCTCCAAGGCGGAGATAAGGGGAATTATTAAAATTAACAGCTGTTTCTTCGACGCTTATTAGAGCTTCGAATATTGTTTCGAGTCTCTACTTTTAAATCGTAATTTTCTTCGAAAAAATGTTTAGGATAAAGTTTGTAATTTGTGATAATGTTTTGTAAGGACCCGTGTTCGTATTTGATTAATTACAGAATTTTGGTTTGATTTTCTATTCGTATACCTACTCAATGAAATGTCACTGTCATTGATTAAAAACAGACAAACACACATGATCATAAAAACCTAGACATAAGATCCTAGATACGTAAATACAGATAAATGCAGGTGGTACTTTTGCCAAGTTATTAGGAAAATACGCACGAAAATTGCAATACAAAAACATAGTCTGATGATCTGACAACTATATTGGGGTCGGCTTCCAGTCTAACAGGAATGACTGCCTATCTGACCTCCACCACTACCCAATTACTGTGTTTCTGGGTAGCACAATAACCTTTAGCAAGGCTAATTGTTACACTTTCGGACTATTGACTACCTGTAACCTGTCCCTATTATGTACAGGTACAGAGGCCAGCACATCAAGCTACTCCAATCTGTCATCTTTCTTGGACAGGTTTTCAACTCTGTGTCTTTAAAAAAAGGTTTTTTTTTCATTTGGGAATATTTGACAGTTTTGGGTAGCTTAATGTACATACTATATTGGCGTTCTATACGTTCTGCCAACCCTGCGGGATGAAAGCGTGAATAAAGAAACAGAATATAATCCTTGAAACCAGTTCATTTAATCTAGCTTCAAGTACAGCAGAGAACCTACTTAGCACCCCTATAGTTCTCGTGAAGCGAAATGAAAGTGAAGTTAAGTAAGTAAGCCGCGCTATTTACTTGCTAGTACCTACCTACTGTATCATGTAATTAGTTGCTTAATGTTGTGAGTTAGTTAATAGATAACTTAAATGTTTTATGCAAGATTTACATTTTAATCCGTATCGTTTAACACTACTCCATAAAAGATGAAAAGAAAAACGCATATTGCAATGGCATGTAAACTTAATTATGTCATAAGTACATGGTGCTCACATATTTACAACACATAACATATACTTGCAATTTTTAAATATATCTATGAAATACCATCATCATCATTCTCCTGCCCTTATCCTAATTTATTTGGTGTAGGCGCAACATGTATTTTTCTTTCATATTTTATTTATCTATTTGTTGGTATAACACTCTTTAAAGAATACTTTTTTTTGTAACTTTATACAATGTGTATTAATACTTTAAAAGAAATATCATATTTCTCTAAATTCCCACATGAGACTTGCTTGGAGTCGATACCCTCTGAACAGTCTCACACCAGTTCTGATACCCATGGGCAGCATAAAAAAAACTCTGACACCAGGTTAGTCACTACCCACACGAATGAATGAAGAAGTTCTAATACTGCTTATTATAGGAATAACGACAGGGTAAAAAAAAATATATATTTATTCCGTCATTCAGAAAATAAAAAAATGTTAGTCTCGTATTTTTTGCTTTATCATATTAATAATAAATTGCATGGATCTGCCTGCCTGGCGTTTTCCCAACTATATTAGAGTCGGCTTCCAGTCTAACCAGATGCTGCTGAATACCAGTATTTTACATGGAGCGAGTGCCAATCTGACCTAAAAAAATACTAAGATAAAACGTATTAAAGTTGGAAAGTGGGGGCTCGCTACGTCATAAATAGGTTTCAAATCTACCTAAACGTGACGTCATGCCACATTATAATACAATGTATCGCCGTAATCTTTGGATTACGTAAAAAAAGAAAAAATACGTGCCCAATATTTTTTTAAATCTAGGTGATGGACTAAAAAAAATTTATTCGTCATCCCGATTGACTCTATGGCGATTTGCACACGGCACCGCGCTCCGCCGCGGTAGGCGGTGAAGGGGATCTCATGTCGCATTGGTCTCTAAGAAATCCGTCCGTTTCTACCGCGCACTGCTCCATAAATGCCTAAATGGGGCATCAACAACAACGTATAATATCCTTCACAATCCTACAATCATTGAATACCAAAGACCACATTCCCATTATTTCAGCAACCAGTATGCAAATCCTACGCTCAAAAAATACCCCCCGATCGGGTGTCGAGAGCAAGCGCGTAGAATTCTAGCTGTTTCAATTATGCACAAAATCAAAGCTGGAACTTAATTGGTGGCGGTGTGGTCTTGTTAAATCTTCATTAATAGCTTGAATACACCAGTTGTCAACGTTAGAGATGCGGGCGCCGGCGACGGTTCTATTTTGTGAGGTTCCGTTGGTTTGTGAGGTTAAATGTTCTTGATAAGAGAAAGCTGTAGAACTTTAATTACTATTTTAATGTCTTTGACACTTTGCGAAATCCAGGGGTCCCGGACCTTTGGAAGGCGTACGAGGGGCCGAAGCCCTAGATCTACTCGAGGAAATCTACTCGCAGAGGCCCTTAAACAATTTATTACGCTTATGTCTTATGTCACCAGCAATAAGCGGGATTCTACGAAAGGGTTGCCGCTACCGTGGAACATAAAGGGCTAAGGAAGGAATATGGATGTGTTTTAGTCAGTCAGAGTCTGCCACTCCCTTTCTTTCCACCCAGAGCGGGAGGGGTCATTTGATGAATTCCCATCCTCAAAAAAACCAACCCTACATTATTGACAGTGCGACCATTGTTACGCATCTGGCATCCTAGTGAGTTAGAGAGCCCTTAGTCTGCTACTACTCAATATCTGCTTCCTTGCTTTTGTTGGGGTCAGCTGATAGTTTAGCCAGATGCAGCTAATACATTTATTTTTATCTGACTTCCACAACTTACTTATTTACTTGCCCAGTAACTAGGTTGAGGAAATCTATAAGTCAGTCTTCAACTTTCTTTTTTGACTGGCTTTATAAAGGCGGAGACTGACTTGTACCGTTCGTTTGTAATGTATCACTCGAGGCGATCTTGTTACAATACGGCGACACAGACTGACTTAGGACGATTTCCCAGCCTGAAAAAATAAAGACTGATTTGTAACGTATGTTTGTAATGTATCATTCGAACTCTTGGCTCAAGTGTGCTCCATCCATAATCCTCAAAGGGATTCGAAGAACCGACAGTCGCGTGGAGCACACGGCGCTCGCCGCGAATGATACATTACAAACTAACGTTACAAGTCAGTCTTTGGTTTCTGTTACAAAAACGCGATACATTACACCTAAATGTTACAAGTCGATCTCCACCTTTAGGCTTCTGACTACCCGTAACGAGTCTTAAAGATCTGAGACGACCTCGACAACGTGCTTTCCGAGGCATGAATGAGTCTCTAGCTATTTTAAGTATTTAATTAATTGTAACCATGGTGATTTTTTGCTTGGCACTTTTATAATTAACCTAAAAAGACCTTCTTTTGAGTAAGATAATTATTTTGTTGGTATTTTAGTGGCAGCACTTGTTGGAAAGTCAATAAAGAACAAAATAGAACATATTCTCTAGAAAAACTTTGAACATAGCCACTTACCAATAGTTAATATGTACCTATACATCCGAGCTCATTTAGTTTTAAAAATATTATTGACGTGTAAAAGTGTTTGTAAAAACCTATTTACAAAAATAAAATCATTAATAATTTATGGGTACATGGTCTTATTGATTCTGATCATCAATACAATTCTATCAGATACTTATCTTAACACGGAAAACGTTGGTAAAGTGATTTCCTTGTGTGAAATTGATTAATGGTTATTAATCAAATGATAATCTTGTGCACATAAAAAAGAATAAAAAATGAATACTAAGCGTGTTATTATTCTTTTTTAAATATTTTTTTTAGCTTAATATTTATATAGTCGATTGCCTTCTTGGTCTAGTAGTCGCAAGTGCTGCTACGGAGTATCAGGTCCTGAATTTCTCAGTAACAGCCTTTTTTTTTATTCTGAATTTGTGCCCGGTTGACTGCAATAGTATTGCCAGTATTTTACATGAAAAAATACTGGTATTCAGCAGCAGGAAAGATCCACGAATAACAGCCGGGACCAACGGCTTAACGTGCTCTCCGAGACACGGAGCAGTCTCACCCATCCACAGACTAATCACGGCAAGCGTAGCTTAACCTGATGGATCGATAAGGGCGACTGTTATTACTTAGCCACGAACTCCTAGGCGGTAAGCGGTGGTGATTATAGTTTTATAATAATTCTATCTGACATGAGTACCTATATCTAAGATAAAAAACAACGTTGTAGTCTAATATTACCTAGTCTATGAAGAATAAAAGACTGGCTGAATTTTATTCTAAAGATGCAAAACATGGAGCCGTCGTTTTCAATCGCAAATATAAACAAAGTAAGAGAGACCGAAGACATATTATTGTTTTTATTCAATACAGTATTCCCTTGTACAAGTTATTAAAGCACAAATATGTTATTTGTTGAGGCAAGATTTTCTGTTATTTTGGAATAATGTTTATGATATTAAATTCTGTCCCCGGGGAGAGAAGGCAATTCGCCGCAACACGGCCTAACCCTTTCTTTTTCTTACACATGGATGTTTGTATACGTCTGTCCTTTTCCCTCGTGTTCGTCGGAAGTGATTTCATGGACCATGAAGAACAATTTACTGAAGACGTACTATTGAAGTAAAAATATATAACCCTACTTTTTAGCTTCACTGCAGTTGGTTAAAAATAAAATTCTTTTGAGTATACCTAACCGTCTTATGAGTAAACTTTGTATGCAATAATATCTATCCAGCCCTTTTAGGGATTCTTAACTAAAGGGTAAAACGGGAACCTATTACTAAGACTTCGCTGTCAATCTGTCCGTCCGTCCGTCTGTCACCAGGCTGTATCTCATGAACCGTTATAGTTACACAGTTGAAATTTTCACAGATGATGTATGTATTTATGTTGCCGCTATGACAACAAATACTAAAAAACAGAATGAAATAAATGTCTAGGCGGCGCCCATACAATAAGCGTGATGTTTTTGCCGTTTTTTAGGTAATGGTACGGAACCCTTTGGCGCGCGTTCGACTCGCACTTGGACGGTTTTTAATTCCATTGTACTGTAAAGAAACAAGATAATAGTGTGTAGCGCAATCTAAATGGACTCTGCCTAAAAGTCAAGTTAGGAGCGTCCAACAGTTCCTCTAACGTGCAGACCACAAGACACGAAAGACGCAATATTAAATGTCCCATCGTTTGTGGAACAGTACCACATTTACACTCCAAGTAATAAACAGCCAACACCCACCTTAAATCCTTGGTACAGGTAGAAGGTGACAAAATAATGTCAGTACTTTATGAGTACTGAATCGCGCTCGTAATACCTGAACGGCTTGGCAGAGGTGTACCTTATAGTAAATCATATTTCCACATTTACTTATGTTTGAGTCCCATGTAATTGTACTCAACTTTCTGATAAGAACAAACCTCTGCGATAATCTTTTTATCTTCTGACTCATCCAATGTTTGTCATTGTCATATAATGGTATGAGGAACGAGGTGTAAAGTTCACAAATAATCTAAAGAAAAGGGAGACCTTCCGACCAGACGAGTGTAGTGTCTGGTGGGCTACTGCCCGACGATTAAAGTCGGTTTTTGTTAATGGCGTCTTGCAGTTCAGCCAGGGTTGTCTACTGCTACCGGGCTTGCTTGTTGATTCCACAATAAAATTGCAGCCTCCAGCCAGGGCTTAATAAAAACTTACAATTAAGCGACTACACACTAAGGAACCCCCCACCCCCCTACCTCCTGTGGGGTACGGACCTCGGCTTATGGCGTCGCTGGGGGAGGACAGCAAGGGACAAGCTGGATCGGGCGTATTTAAAAACTACAGGCTCAGCGGCATTGCGAGCTGATGGGACAGGCTGACAGGGATATCTCGACGAGTCTCGACGGCGAGGATGGAAGGAGCAACAAGGTGTAAAATTCACTCATAATCTATGGCGGGTAGTGTCTGGTGGGCTACTGCCCGACGATTGATGTCGAGATATTGTATATACGTATACAGGGTTATTTGTAAAACACCAGAAACCTCTTAAGAAGTCATTGTACTCATCATTATGAACAACTTTTACTATGGGACAAAACCTGAAATCGCGAAAAAAAATCAGCTGTTCCTTACATTTTGACGAGTTATACGAACATAAATGTAGTGAACAGCTGATATTTTTTTCGCGACCTGATAAGAGACCCCTGTTGACCTCTTAAGAGGTTTCTGGTGTTTTACAAATAACCCTGTATAGTAGTCGCGCGGTAAACTCTGCTTGCGTGATGAAGGATCGCCGATGTCTCGCGCGTGGCGGTTTTGACGCCCCTACAGATAAGCTCATAGATGGACGTGTTTCCGATCAATCTGATTTACTCAAACACCTGTCTCCACTAACGTATTGACATGTCCTCGACTAAGGAACAGCCGACGCGCATCACATTAGCAGAGCAATCATTATCATTAATTTACCTATGCACTCAGTTCGGATATGTTTGCACTGTCCTGCCCTCTATCGTTGCATCAATATGCAAGTGAAACTGGTCTCTGTCAACATGCTACTTGAGTTTATAATTGAATGAGATTCCATTAAATTAAATTGAAGCATCTTTTAGTTGTATTACTTTTAGCAAAGAAAAAGATAATTACTCCTTTTCACGGGTTTAGTTAAAGGCTATTTGGCACTTTTGCCGAAGAAATAACAGCTGCACGGGTCGATCGATCAGGTTCAGCTACGCTTGCCGCGGTTGGTGCGTGGATGGGTGACCATATTCATGTACAGAGACCGTGCCTCCGATAGCACGCTAAGCCGTTGGTCTCGCTTGTCATTCAAGGATCTTTGACAGTTGTTACGGGCCGATAGAAGCCCCAAAGTCTGATAGCCAGTCTTACCAAGGAGTATAAACTGCCAAGAGATAGATAGAAAACTTTTTACTATATACACCATGAAAATAATAATAATAATATCCTTGGACATTTCACACAACGCCATATCGTCCCAAGCTAAGCAACCTAATGCTTGTGTTATGGTAACGAGATGGCTGATAAACTACTTATATACATTTTTTTTTGTAAATACATACATATTATATGTAGATAGAAAACACCCAGACCCGTAACAAATACATGCAGGTCGTACAAATATTTGTTCCGTGCGGGAATTGAACCCGCGACATGTTGCGCAGCAGTCAATCGCTTAACCGCTGCGCCAACCGTGTCGTCAAATTACAGATACTAATCGTACAAATTTTACTTACGATACAATGGGCGGTCCTATCTCTTAAAGCGATCTTTTACAAACCACCTTTAGATTGATTAATAGGAGAAGCAGAGACAATACTGTAGCTAGTCAGTCGTGTACCATTTAGGTACATAATTATACAATAAATACATAGGTATAGCATAATATATTTATCTACATAATATAACGTGGCGCTAGAATCGTTACTTTAATTTAACACAAGGGTAGGGCTAGTGCCGTTTCCGCAGCAAATTGCGGCGGAGCGGACGGACCTCCAGCGCGATCTCATGGCGGCCTGGAATCAGCGACTGTCGCAACCCAGCGCAGGGCACGCCACGATAGTGGCGGTAAGGCCCCTCTTTGAGGAGTGGCTAGAGAGGCGTCACGGTGCCCTCACCTACCGCCTGACGCAGGTCCTCACCGGACATGGATGTTTCGGGAGGTTCCTGCACATCATCAGGCGGGAGGAAACGCCCGGGTGTCACTACTGCAAGGATCGCCCAGAGGGCACGGTAGAGCACACGGTGCAAACCTGCCCCGCATGGACGGAGCACCGCCGTGTCCTCGTAGAGGCGATCGGCGGCGGCGACCTCTCGCGCCCGGCCCTGGTGCAAGCCATGGTCCGGGGCGAGAGGGAGTGGGAGGCAGTCACCTCCTTCTGCGAAAAAGTTATGCTCGTGGCGGAGGTGGTGGGATGGGAGAGAGAAAGGTCTTCCCGTCCCAGCCGCCGCAGGAGACGCCCCGGGCGTCGGGAGCCACGTGACGACTCTCGGCCACCGTAGGCGCGGGCCTGCGGACGGTGAGTAATGGGTGACTCACCGTCCGATCAGCACCAGACCCGTGCCGTACGGCGCGTATATGTTCCACGCGCGCCTCAAAGAGATGTCAGCATATGAAGGGGCCCCTCAGGGCCAAGCCTGCCTGGTAAGCGGGATTGTCCGAAAGGGTTACCGCTACCCCGGAACATAAAGGGCTACGGAAGGAACATGGATGGGTTTTAGTCAGTAAGAGTCTGACACTCCCTTCCGCTCCACCCAGAGCGGGAGCAGTCACTGGATGATTTCCCAGCCTTAAAAAAAAAAAAAAGGCTGGTGTCCATTTATCATATAAATGTTGATAGGTTAAAATAAATCGCAAATTGAAAAAAAGCATTCCAAACAACCTAAATAATAAAATCAATTCGCCTACTTTTTACACTTGTTTCATCCTAATAGTATTGCTTATTATTCGTTTTAATTACATTGATGCGAATGTTATGATCCGTGACCCCGGCAAATGACCGCTGCGCAACAGTTCTTTAAGTACAGGTTGCTCTAAGATGTGAAAAAATTACGTTTAATGGAAATAATATAACGTCTTCAACAAACGAAAATGTGAAAACGTATGTGTGTTAAATTTATAACAACATTGTAGCGCCACGTTGTTTAGATATTTATGGATTATATTGCGCGAGTGCACGGAATCATTACTTTATTCGAGCTTAGATAAAGTCCGACAGTACTTGCACTGCCATAGCATGCTTCCATGCACTAGTTTGACCGTTGACAGCTGATGCCGGTGACGGATGATATTTTCTTTGAACTCACTCGCTTTTATAAGGCGAACTAATCTAAAAACAAAAAACTTATTTGGATATTTAACAAATCTCATATATTTATGTCGGATAATCTTATTTCATTTCTGTTGAGTCATCTATACTAGAGGAAAGGTTTGTATGTATGTTTGTAATGAATAAACTCAAAAACTACTTAACGGATCTGGATAAAATTTGGCACAAAAGTAGATTATAATCTAGAATAATATACAAGCTACTTTTTATCCCGGAAAAATGTACGGTTCCCGTGGGATAATTTCCTACATACACGCGGGCGAATTCGCTGGCAAAAGCTAGATACTTATAACAAAGAAAGTAATTTTAAGAAGAGGAAGATAATGATGTATAGCACCAAAGCAAAGTTTTTTCTTCATACAATCTGTTTTAAGTACTACAGTCTACCTTCTCACAGCCTCCGTAAAACAAATTATATTTTCTTCCTTACAAACTTTGAAAAGCAACCAGTTTGAATGAAACGTTTCCTCGCGGAATCCCGTCTTAAGTCGCGTCTTAACATTTATATTACCGGACCCAACACTTGGACGCACCATCAGGAATTCTCCTCTTTTTGAATCCGCCATCTTGCATTCAGCAATAATGATTACCAAAGCGGTAACGTTTATTAAACTTCCATTTCGTTTGGAAATTTTAAGAGCATGTTTTCTTTTGTAATAGGTTTCCTTTTTTCTTTGGGAGCGCTTGCCTTTAAAAAATATTATTGTCGGCGACTGAGTCCGCTTTCTACGTTCTCGAGTTTCTAAAACGATGTTGAAGATAAAAATATCTTGGATTTTTTTGCTTTTTATAAGTAAAGTTTGTTCGAACGAACTTGCAGGGTTCTGGCTATAAAAAGTAGGTTTTAAGAATATTTTAGCCAGATTATAGCGGGATTTTAATTGTGGGATGGACGGACCTTCTTCCTTTTTGTTTTTAAAGTATGACATAATGTCGATTTGTGTCATTTTTTGTGCATGCTGTGAGGTTTATAACGGTTTACGAACTACAGATTCTAGATTTGATTTTTAATCAATAAATGAAGGTCAGTTTTGAACTTTATTTAATTTTTTATTTCAGACAGTGAAAATGTTTTCGTACATTATGAACAAATTCATATGCAAAATTGTCAACAAAATCAAAATTTTGTCAACCAGTGCATATGAATTTGTTCATGTACGAAAACATTTATATCTACATAATTTTATTCTTTAAAAAAATATAATTACAACTTATACATACTTAAATTAAAGGACTATCTAACTAACTATATACAAATAAATACAAAAGCAAAAAGGACACTTCTATTACACACACAAATATATATTATAATTATGCATATAATAATTCTCAGAGAAAGTGGTTTGCTGCACCAGTTAGAATTATCACTACGTAAATTATGCAATGAATGCATGACATAAATTCTCAGTAATACATACAACGCTATACTACATACGCCTTTTAGCATTATTCCGTGAAAAGACCTAACTATGCATAGCAACACAATTAGCATAACATCACGCCTTCATAACCCACTAAGTTTTGAAGGGCCGAAGCCTGCCGGGTAAGCGGGATTGTCTCTTTCGTTCCACCTAGAGAGGAAGGAGTCAATTGATGATTTCTCACCGTCCAAAAAAAATACCCCACTAAGTTCAATAGTTAATTCGCCCAAAACGTTATTGCCAAACTCTAAGCTGCTGTCAAGAATTTAAATCCTAAGACACTTCACCCAGTCTAGATATCGAATTCAGAACTACACGTTCAGCAGACGTGGAATAGTGGTGTGCTAGCCCAACGAGGAACTAATGACCTATTTATTCCCCTTTTATTATTAGAAATGGCTTATTAGTTCGATACGCCACTCGACCGTAGCTAATTCATTTGTGGGCGAATCGACAACTCCAGGAAATACATATTAGATAATTGGCACATTTTGAATTACTATTATTATTATTTAAAAATCTTTGTAAAATAGTAGTAAAATTATCACTGACCTTTCTGACTTCTTCTGACAATGGTGAAAACATTATATACATACATACATTATATACTATCTTCTTTTCTTCTTATGGTTAGTGACTAACCTGGTGTCAGTTTTTATGATGCTATTGAGCCTTTGACTTAGCTTCACATGCTGCTGAGAAATATCTCTCAGACATGCTGGTTCCTTCACGATGTTTTCCTTCACGGATTTTTAAGCAAGTGATCATTTATACAATACGCACATGAATCCGTAAAATCAGAGGCGTGCCATGGGTTCGAACTCAAGACCTATGACTTGGCAGTCCGACAGTCACACCACTATACTGTCACCGAAACTGAAGCCTACATCAAAAGTATTTTCAAAAACTTGGCGTCTTTGTACTCCAATCCGAATGCATTCCGCTAAGATGTGTTGATACACATCTTCTCAAACTAAAACTATGTATAATATTATTACACATCAAGCCGTGAGCCCACTGGAGTTTCGAATTGGCAAAAATAACGAACCACGATACAAAATGTCTTCCTCTATTTAAACTTCAGGAGATAAATTTTCAAAAAATCCTTTATTATTACTCAGCTTCGCTATATAAGAAACTTTAGAAAGTGCGTGGTCTGTCAGTGAATTCAAGCTTGTCATATAATAGATTCTTGTCACGGAAGGTCACAAAAGTTTCAAAAGAACACCTTAAGCCTTTCAGCCTAGATACAAAGAAAATGTCTAGATAGGGACGAGCCATTAGCCAATCTCCAACAAGTGCTGGATAAACTTTTTCGCTCCACCGGATTTAACGATACGCTCGTGTAGGATAAGACATTGATATATTCCGTATTAGGAAAAGAAGATGGATGACGTGTAAATAATGAAGTGTAATGTGGAATCTAATACTAAATGTACAAATAGGTATAAAAAACTATTAACTTATTAAAATATGGCGTCGCAAAATTCCTCCACATCGCTGTGGACTGTGTGCAGAGGCTACATCAAGTTACCACAAACTCTCAAATATCTTTGATACTTTTAAACTTATTTATAAAAGCATTAGGTTCAGTTTCAATTAGGAAAATATGACAGTTTGGCATAGCTTGATGTGCCCAAGAGATTGACAGCATTGCCACGTTGTATGGCCATACTTAGCCTCTGGCCAAGGTAAAAGCCAGACTCGGGTTACGGGGGTGTCAACCAGCCATTTGTACGTGTAAATATATTGTACTGTTCTTAAAACATTGTTAGTGAGTGGTTTGATACGTGGGTTTGCAAGAGGGTTCGTTTCTTTGCCTAGTCTTTTTATGTTGCACATTTCCTAGGACAAGCTCATGAAACTGGTACCTTATAGTAAACATTGTAATTACTAACATTAGATAAATTGTAATAAAATTCTGCGTCATTTTATCACAATAATAATAATAATAATAATATCCTTGGACATTTCACACAACGCCATATCGTCCCAAGCTAAGCAACCTAATGCTTGTGTTATGGTAACGAGATGGTTGATAAACTACTTATATACATTTTTTTTTTTGTATATACATACATATTATAGATAGAAAAACACCCAGACTCGTAACAAATACTTGCAGGTCGTACAAATATTTGTTCCGTGCGGGAATCGAACCCGCGACATAGTGCGCAGCAGTCAATCGCTCAACCACTGCGCCAACCGTGTCGTCGTGTTCTCAGAATATAAAATACTGCGAAATAATAGAATAATTTCGAGAATTCGAACTTATTCCAACATACCTTACCAATCTAGATCTTAATTTTAGGCTTTCCAAAAAAATACAGCCTTATTTGATCAACGATTGGTTTGTTGAGTAGGTAGGTAATATGACACCCACGACGAAAGTTCTGACAATAGACAGATAGTTATTTTCTATCACCACTTTGATTATTTTCATTGAACTCTGATGTTTTCGGAAACCTCCAACTTTCTAAAGGTTACATTTGAAATAAATACATACCATTTAATATGTATAAAATAAAATACCCCGTACCATACATTATTCCAAAAGTATTTAACAAAAGTGTAAACAAACTCTTTTCAGAATATAGGTATTCTTACGCAATCACCCACTAGCAATTGACTATTTGAAACAGTCAAAAATAAAATATGATAACACATAGATAAAAGACCGCTCGTCTTAAAAACTTCCATCACCGTACAGAAATTAAAAATTATGCGAAAATATAATTGTAAAATTGCATTTAATGGTTATAAGTATTCCATTTGATTCTAAAAATCTGTGACGTCAAATTGTTATAATTCATACAAATCACGTACAACTTCCGCGTTTTGACAGTTCATAAAAAGTAACGTTATTGACTACCCTTTCAAATACCCAATTATTACACATTTACCTATTTGTATTTAGGGAACTTTAACTTCATAAATTGATCCAACAATTATTATTTGAATAGCGTTGCATATTATAATGCCTATAAAGTTATCACTGCTGGGACACAAGCCTCCTCTTCATGAGAGGGAATGGGTCATAATCCATCATGCCGGCAAAGTGCGAGTTGTAAGATGTCACATGTCTCAATAATTTTAATAAATTTAAATTTTAAAAGTCATCAGCGAACATTTTGGGTATAAAAATAACCACAAGGGTCAAATGAGAAGGTTAATGGTTGTGTGTAAGGTTATTTGAAATTAGAATATCAGGTTGTCCTATTCGAATAATAAAATCAGAACACTCAAATTGTATATGTATACTACAAAATGATATCCATAGTAACGTTTTCCAATCCATTTGTTTACATTAACAGACAATACTTTTGAAAAAGACTATATTTAATTTGTTTCAGTGTTTTCCCTAATTCTCTTCTTCATGAGAAATGTTAGTGTGAACGAACTGATGTGACCACTTAGTTCCGTGGAAATACACCCACGGAACTTACGTCATAACGTATCTATTACGAACCTTCTAGTTGTTTTGTTCCTAGAAATAAGGAGGCACTAAGCCAGTCGAGTATTGTATTGAGAAGTTGATTAGTTCATTATTAGTAACTTCTAGAAAAGAAAAAGTTATTATTGGGTCTCGCACATAAAAACACTACATTATTTTGTGTATTAACATGTATTACTAATATAAATTTCAAAAGGCTCTCAAGCTCAGCTCATAATTAAATGTTGCAGCATAATGCTGCAACATTTAAATATAGGGAAAGAAGGCAAATCGTGTTTTTAGTATCTAAAACTGCTTGAATCGGAGAAAATAAATAGATAGTTAAAGATATTTTACTTAACGGGGTGACAACTACCGTCAATTTAGTTCTTTTCCTAGTCAATGTACTTCTATATAATTATTTTAAGAGCAAAATGAACCAACTTTGAGGGATAGTTAAGTAGCATAAAATAATAATTTTGTATTTATCTGTGGAGGCTTGTAGTTAGCAATTTAGTTAAATATTATTGTTATTATTAGAATGCTGTTAGTCTGTAAGCCTTCCATAATAGAAGTTTTTTTTTTTTTTATTGTATGAGGAGTAGATTCAATTTTCATTATTACTAAAATAGGATAAGTTTTTTACTAACAAATTAGTCATGGTTACTTGAAATAAATTGAATTTTATTGTACATATATTATACTGTTTGGTCCCACTAAGTACCCACATTTATTGCAGTGTCAGAAGTCTTGTCCACATCATCAAGAGTGCAAGTGACGGACATTTAGAACACTTTTGAACAAACTTTGATCAGAAGCGCCGCACTCGAATCGGCTGTTGAATGAATCGTGTTCGATAATACCCCATTTCGCCAGATTATGTTTGCAGCTGCCTATCGGAGCATGAGACACCGAAGCTTAGGAAGGTATAGGTGCATACGATAACTGCCTAAGCATCGCTTAGTCAATGACAGGATACCCCAATGATCAAATCCCTTAATGGAAAATCAGTTTTATCTTAAGCCAATAAAGTAGCTAATATTTTGATCAATCGTTTTTATTTTGTTTGTTATTGTAATCACAGTATATAATATAATTAATGAGTAAATTTTCAGATACGAAAGATATGATATTTTCATCATTAAAATAGCATTTTCTGTCTGTTTGTTCCATTCTTAGTTTTTCTAAACTACACATGGTATACAATCTATCTATTCTCATAATATTATAAGTTTGAAAGTGACTCTGTATGTCTGTCTCTATGTTACCTTTTCACGACTAAAACACTAAATGGATTTCGATAAAATTTTGCACCGAGGCAGATTGCATCCCGAGGAACGACATAGGCTACTCTTTCTCTCAAAATATCTCCCGTTATTGCTATATAACCTAACTACACGTTGACGAAGTTGTGGGCACAAGCCAGTAAATTATATTTCCAGAGGCGGTGTATAAGCGGGATTGTCCGAAAGGGTTACCGCTACCCCGGAACATAAAGGGCTAAGGAAGGAACATGGATGGGTTTTAGTCAGTAGTAGGTAAGAGTCTGACACTCTCTTCCGCTCCACCCAGAGCGAGAGAAGTAATTCAATTGGATGATTACCCAGGCTTAAAAAAAAAGAGGCGGCGTATGTTAAGTATTTAATGTTAAAAGAAAAAACTTTTACTTTTAACTTAAAAAAAAATCTTGATGTTTTATCTAGACCAAACCATGCGAAGCAAGGTCTGGTTTGGTCAGGATCCCTATCCAATCCATTGTTTTCTTGGTAAATAATGTACTTAACAAAGAAAGATGAAATACAATTCGTTAAATTGCGAGAAACATGACACAAAGAAAAAAAACATACAGGACCTACACAAAATAAAGAAAAAGTTGAGAGAAAACATCGTCGCAATCACGCAAACCGGCCATCAAAATCGAAATCACTTATTATCCACCAAAAACTCATTAAAATTTACATTTAAAATCTTACCATTAAACGCTGAATATAATTCTTAAGCGTTGCAAAACTTTCGAGAAACGGATTTCACTTAAATAGCCACCGAAACCTATTTCGGATCGTCCGCTGGTACTAAAACTTGGGACCGTTTTAAAGTTTGATGCAGTCGCTTCGTATTTAGCGGCAAAGCTCTAATTGTTTTTTGGAGCCGATTTTACTGTACAACTTCCATCTAGAAGTTTATCGAGGTATTATTATATTATATGTATTTGTTGTGGATACAACTCGGAATGGATCCTAGCCCTCGCTTCGGTTATATTAGGTACTGTAGAGCCTGAGTGAAACCTTATGTTAAACATGGCTGGTAATAATCTGACAGCATTCGAATTATGAATACTTTTGATAGGTTTATGAAAAAGTGACAACTCTGTCATGAGCCGTGGGGCTTGCTTGGCAGATGTAGTCGGTGAAAAGTAATAAATAATTGGTTATCCGCTTACTGTGTGTTTGCTTTGATAGCGTAGCAAATCCCATTACACACACAGAACACACGCTCTACCACTGAGCCCCCTCAGTGAAGGTCCTCGACCTTCACAGTACCTACTAGGACTGATCACATGATGTGTTTATTACGGTTTGTTCCGCATTTGGATTACAAAGCTTAGCATTATTTCATATTGATATCCACCCTATTCCATCGCACATTTAATTCCTTTATAAGACCGAAAATATTGTTTCATTTATTTATGACTAGTTTCTGCCAGCGGCTTCGACTGCGTGGATGTCGGAAATCATCCTACGGAAACGAACTACCTACCGGGATAAAAATATACCATCTATGTGTTAATCCAAGTTATAAACTATCCATGCTGATACGTAGGTACTTGTAACGTCAGTCGGGTCTAAAATCATATTTTGGTCAATATAAAACCTGACATTGACCTGCAATTAGCAACAACAGGTAAGATTTTTTTTTATTAAATTTTTTTCGAAGATGTTAAAACTAACTGTAGTTAAAAACTTAAACAAAAAAAGCAGGGTGGTTCCGTTCAGTGTCTTGTATCATTCTAGTAGATGAACGAAACGCCATATTTAAATTACTTTAAAATCATTTAATTTATTACGTAAATAAAGTCCACCCGTGTGAAGCAACAAAACGCTCAATATTTTACCTAACCCATAAAATAGTTGACCCATACATCAACAGGAAAAATAAATCTCTTCGGTTGGGTCAACCCGCAAATTGGAGGTGAAAAAAAAACGGTTTTCAAAAAAATAATTTTACCGGAAGCACCGAGGTGAACGTTGAACCGTAACTCCGTACAATTTGTTTTCCACCAGAACAGATTTTCCTTTCAAGGTTTTTTTCATGTTATACAGTATATGTGCATACAACACTTTATTCAAAATTCACAAAATAGTAAATTGATTGCCTGACAAAGTAGTTGAAAACTGTTTTAATTACATTTTGCGTGATGTGGGTCCTTCCTAAAGTTAAGGTTTCCTAGAAAAGCCGTGACCGCTTCCTAGCAATTTACCGGTGAATGATGTCACTGAAACATTTTATAGGAAAATTTGTGTGTTTCTTTGGTAAGTGTTTTTGACACCATAAAATCAAACCCGGCCACTATAAAAACGGTCAATGCAGCCGTTATGTAGCGGTCACCGTTTTTAGAATCCGTAGTTAAAGGATTTAAGAGAACCAAAATATCTCCAATCATCATCATCTGCCTAGCCTTTTCCCAACTATGTTGGGGTCGGCTTCCAGTCTAACCGGATGCAGCTGAATACCAGTATTTTACATGGAGCGACTGCTTCTCTGATCTCCACAACCCAGTACCTGGGCAATACGACACCCCTTGGTAAGACTGGCAGTCAGATTTTCGGGCTTCTGACGACCCTTAACGACTGTTAAAGATACAGAAATGACATTTGAAACCAACGTTTAACGTGCTTTTCCGAGGCACGGAGTAGTCTCAGAAAAGGTGTACCAAAATATCTCCAGTATTATAATTTAAATAAAAGATAACATCATGAGATAACCTTGTTTCTTTTCGTGGCTGTATTGATTGTTTCACAATTCGCTCTAGATTTAATCTCCTATTCTAAAGTTTCTTTTCGATCCTGCCAAAGAATAAGCTAACAGTTTTCGCAAATGACACCTGTCATAAATCTAAGGGCGCGGCAAAGTCAACATGTCTGCTATTAATAATAAATTTTGATTACTTGTACACATTCACATAGAGTACAGAATGAACATAACATCACGCCAGTAATCCTCAATTAGTTAGTCAGAGATGTACCAACAGTTCACTTCCATTTTGTCAGTTATGTTGTAGTCCTATTTTTATTTATTTATTTTGTTATTTATGTACACACTGTAAAATACATAAAAAAAAAATAAAAAAATTAAATAATATCCTATTTCACACGACGCCATATAGTACCATAACGCAACCTAATGCTTGTGTTATGGTAATGAGATGGGTAAATTACGGGAGACTACTTAAATACAATTTTTTTTTGCAAATACATATATATATATATATTGTATATAGAAAAACACCCCGATCCGGAATAAATACTTGTAGGTCGTACAAATATTTGTTCCGTGTGGGAATTGAACCTGCAACATGATGCGCAGCAGTCAATCACTCAACCACTGCGCCAACCGTGTCGAAGTGAAAAGGAGATGTAGACAATAGTGTGTGGCAATAAAAAGAGAAGAAAATACATATCCAATGTGACAAGGGGTGAACTTATTATTATCAACCAAGCACAAATCCAGGCTCCGGACTACGTTAAAAATCCTAACAGGATTGGGAATAGAGCCCAAAACCTCGAGATTAGCGTATCGCTTGCGAACACTAGACCTGCAACGCTAATCAATCACACAGTAAATGTAAACTAAAAATAATCAGTTTATTACTATAAAGAATATATTATGTACAAGTTAAATACTTGTACATAATTAAAAAAACTAATAACTAATTAAAAGATGGCGTCGAAAAATTCCTCCGCATCGCTGTCGACTGGTAATGTACCCAAGAGACTGGTGGCATTGCCACGTTGTATGGCAATGCTAAGCCTCAGGCCAAGGTAAAAGCCAGTTCTTGGGTGTCGGGAAGTGTTGACAGTTGACCGTACCCCAAGAGTTGTTTATTTAGTTATAGTGTATTTGTTTATTACTTGATCCTTACATGGAAAAGTCACCACTACTTAGATCCTTCAGATAAAATCTTACCTATCTACGTTACTCCAATTAGCGATGATTCCAAGAAACTATAACTAATCAAATTTAATCCTTTGAATGATTAACTAACCTTTTGTTGGATACATAGTTAATTCGTTCGTAGAGTTTGTCACGATACCGTGAATAGAAATAAATGACTCAATCAGAACCAATTTAATTTTACTAAAAAACAATAATTTTAACTCTCAATAGCCAGTTAACACTCATTCAATTACATAAATAAAAAAATATCATAAATTTGAATAAAATCAAGCATTCATTCCAATTTAACGTTTTAAAAACAAAAGTACCGAACTAAGCCTTTATACCTTTAAATACGTTTTACGAACGAGAATTCAGAGAATTTTGCTAAAATTAATACACTATTTTATCAAAAGCTATTGATTGTAGAATCTGTGCTACGACGAGCAATAATCCGAACTGTAACTCGAGGATTGTAGCGCGCCCGCGTAGCCGCGTAGCCAGTGCCGCCGCGAACTCGTAGAGCGTCGGACGTGAAGCGCTACGCCGCCGCTACGATCCGACCTAGCCGTATTTAGTCGGGCCAAGTCGGGACCGAGTGACTCGATCCGACTAGTGTAGTGACTAAACTGTGACTGTGTTTGTGTTTTATTCTCGTGTTCCATTAATGTTTTCTCAATAATTGAAACGTTTTACAGGTAAAACCCTTTTACTTGGTAATAAAATAGGTTTAAGTTGTACCACTTTTGGTATTAGGTTTTATTTCAGACGGTGAACGTTAAACGTTAAGCGCCGGTAACTAATGGACCGTTGAGATAAGAAAGCTTTGTGGAAGTACAGTTATTAGCCGGTTTAAAGAGCCAGTCATTGATAACAGTTGTAAGGGAAAGCCTTTATCCGTTACTTATTATCTTGAAAATGGCTATCTCTATTATTAAAATGGTGTTCTACTTTAGTAAAAATAAATTTTAGCATAAGCCGTTTTATATTTTTTTTTTCGTTAAAAATAACTGGATTAAAAAAGAAGGCCAGTTTGCTTAATATCTTTTGTAAATACTCCAACAGTTTTTTGGCAAACAATTGAAAGAGATGAAATCATTTAGGAAATAGAATTTTTATTTGTATTTTCCTTCGAATACAGTTCAATTTTAATCGCCCGTTAAGTGTTAGCACATTTTCCTTTTTAGGAAACCTTTTAGTGGTATTTCTGGTACAAAGGATATTGGAATATATTCTAGCCATGAATTGATGTGAAAACGTAATACAATATATTTTCAGAAACGACTAATTCAGTTGCTTACTGCTTTTGGTTTTGACATAATACTACATCCTAGGAATTCATGATATACTTATTTAAATTAAATCATACAACAGGCCACTCTACTCTGGATCTCACAAGAGACAACTTAGTTGAAAGAAAAAGAAAATTGACAAACACTTGGCCTCATTTTTTAAAGTCGATTAGCTATGGGTTACGTATTGATACCTATTGACAAGGTAAATTCTTTTAGATAGCCGGGCTAAAAATGATACGCAGTTGGTATTTATAAATAGCCCTCTTCCTAATTCTTATTTTGTTGTGCCCGACAGGGCCCACAATTCTCTAAAACTAATCTATGTATATTCTTATGCACCTAACACCTAAGTTCACATTGTGGAATGCAATAAAACTATTGAGTATTCGTTGCAGAGGGAAGTTTTTCACTATTTTCACAATTTTACTTAGAAATATTTATATATTAGGTTTGTCTGCCTTGTGTATGATGAAGCACATCTAATACAACATCCCTCAAAACAAGTCGCACGCCGAAACGGGTTATAAAAGTTAAGCATGCGTGTTTAGTTATAAGATGAATGGAAAGTAGAAAAAAGGAAAGATCCAGAAGCTGGCATATTTATAGAACATCCAAGGAAAGAGGTTGTATGATCTATTCTTACCCACGATATATACGTAGGTTTTTTTTTTGAAAAATCCTTGTTGGTATCCTCCGTTGGAGAAAAGATAATGTCAACTCTCACGGGCTTAAACTGACTGTGACCGTCCTTAACACATCTTGTTTGGTTTTTTTTTTGAGTGTTGGGAAATCATCAACTGACTCCTCCCACTCTGGGTGGAGCGGCAGGGAGTGTCAGACTCTTAATGACTAAAACCCATCCATGTTCCTTCCTTAGCCCTTTATGTTCCGTGCTAGCGGTAACTCTTTCGGACCATCCCGCTTAAATCTTGTTTGGTTAAGACCTATTCTTATAATTAGTAAATGATTCATAATTAGCTGTTCTTTTAAAACTTTCTCAGAATTTTATGTCGGGCTCATCGTCCCTGAAAGTTTACTGTTTACCTATTTTGTTGTTTTAGTTGTATCTGTGTGTTTTTCAATAAAATAATGTAAGAAGTACCTGCGGACAATAGTTCTACAATATTACGTCAGTCAGTGTGTAGTTGAAATTGTCATTTCATCTTTGTACCTCCTAACAGAGGCCTTTTTAATAATGTTAGTTGGTAATCTGAAATATCTAACACGCAATGTATATGTATGGTAATCATTGATTACTCTGGCCTTTCTGTCGAAGAAGAGGTATTTTCTGTAGATCTGACATTTGTGTACACAAGTTTTATATCACTTATAACAATTGAAATAATATTAAAAATAGAATAATTAACCAATTGGCCGCTTGGTTTTATATCAATTGCCGTGCCCCTAGCGCCCATCTCATACAAAAAAACTTTATTTCAGACGATTAGGGTTTTGCAATTACATAAAAAACTAAAACCAAACATAGATTCTCAGTCGTATAAACACGACTAAGAATCTGCGGCGGCACGAAAACATTTGTCGTATTAATCCGACTGGGGTGGTTAAGGTTATGTTCTTCTTAGCGGTAGGATTAACACGAAAAAAATTTTTTGTTTCCCAAAATTCAGCAACGTGACATTAAAATGAATAAAAAGTGGAAAAATAATATACAAATGAAAAACTAACTAAATCACCTAAGTTAACTCAGCGGTCTAGAGTAACGACTTTTCTAAAGCTCAGAATATTTGGAAGAAAACATAAAAAGTCTTTCGTCGAAAACAAAAAATAAATTAAACACGTTTCATCAATTAGTACAAAAATAAAAATAGCCTTTATTTCCTAGCTTTGAGAGCTTACAGGTAAATGCTTCAAATCAATTCGAGAGATGCAAAGAGAAATTTCAATTTTTCAAAATGAAAAATTGTTTTGCAGCGGGTGAGGAAAGCGTTCATTTTTGAGAGGAAAATACAGTGCCCTGGCATATATTACTATGTGTCAAACGAAAGCAGGTTAGTAGATTAAAGGTAAGCAGATATCGCAGCTTTGAATTGAAAATTTAAAATATATTTACTCACTATTAACTGGTTTCTACCAGCGCGAATGTCAGAAATTATCCCACGGGATAGTACTACCTCGTATAAAAATATTCTATAATATATAATATCCTTGGACTTTTCACACAACGCCATATTGTCCCAAGCTAAGCAATCTAATGCTTATGTTATGGTAACGAGATGGCTGATAAACTACTTATATACTTTTATTTTTTTGTAAATACATACATATTATAGATAGAAAAACACCCAGACCCGTAACAAATAATTGCAGGTCGTACAAATATTTGTTCCGTGCTATGATTAATCCAGATTATTAACTATTGGTGTGTCAAATTTCATCCAGGTCCGTTTAGCCGTTCTGGTGTAATTTTGTTACAAACATCCATCGAGACTTTTGCATTTACAATATTATTTACAATTATTATCCTTTGTAATAGTAGGCAAGCTCATTAGTTACTGAAAAATTACATAACATAAAATAATCAGCATAAAATTTTCCCACTGCTAGGATACAGGCCTCATCTCTCTGAGGGGGCCATAATCCACCACGCGGTCCCAGTACGGGTTGGTTGATACTGAGAACTAGCTATTTAAAAATCACAAAAAAAAACACTGTGGCGCTTAAAACTAGTCCAACCACGCAGCCACTTAATTCTTAATCTAATAAAAGAAAGCAATGTGAACCATTTCCCACCATACTATGCTAAACGCTGCAAAATATTCATAGTCTCTGTAATATAAATTACTATGCCAAGCACTACATAACGCGACCGCACCGTAAAACAAAATACAAATACCGTAAACAACTTTATAATAGTGTATACTACTTTCGTTACGTCACTCTAAGTGGGTTAATAGAATTATATTGTCAAGCTATTTTAATAATAATTTATTCCTGGTAAAGTGACGAAAGCTGCTATGACTCATATTAGCTGGATTCATAATTATTTAAATTATTTTTACGACAATTTTATGTTTAGTTCAATTAAGGTCGTGCGTCGTAAACACTACTGGGGAAACCCTTTCTCTTGGTAGGGGAAACCCTATTTCTTAGTAGGGTTAGTCTCTCTCTAGTCAATCATTGGGTTAGGTTGTAGATTGTTTTATTTACTAGCTGCTACTCGCAGCTTTGTCCACGTGGTCCCGAATTCTTTTTTTTATGAAAGTTGCCTAAGTTACCTACTCAATATAACATTAACTATCGGTCAGTGAAATTCCTGTAAAAATATCGGTCTAGCCGTTTGGGAGCTTTGCTGGAACAGACAGACAAAAATTTAAAAAATAGATTTTTTGATATAATTAGCGTATAAAGTTTCGTATGCATTTGGTAGAAAGCTGTTATTTTGTTTTGTTTTTCAGTTTTATTTATTGGTATAGATAAGCCCTTCAACACTGTTATTTTACAATTTGTACATTACAACCTTAAGTCTAAGCGCCTCATTAGCTATAGACGACCACAGCATAATCTTCATTATGCGAAGATAGTAACACAATATTAATTAAATTCAAGCAAGTACATATTAGATAGTTTGCATTACATAAAAGCAAACCTCATTGGTATTAAAAGCTAAATTGTAAATTACAATAAATGACATAGATTAAATTTAATTATGTTAAAATTTTACGTTTAAAAATTTTAACTAAATTATTTATTTACATAAATTAAATTAAATTATGACATAGGTAGGTTTAAATCAAGTTAGAGTAGGTAGGTTTCATTTTTGATATTTATATAAGATTAGGTTAATAAAGGAGGAGCCAGTAGCTAAGTAATGAAAGCCACACGGGTTGATCCATCAGGTTAAGCTACTCTTGCCGAGGTTGGACGGGGGATGGGTGACAATTTTACACACCAATACTCCTCCGTGACTCGGAAAGCACGTTAAGCCGTTGGTCCCGGCTGTCATGAGTGCATCTTTGACAGTCATTATGGGTCATCAGAAGCCTGAAAGTCTAACAGCCAGTCTTACTAAGGGGTATTGTATTTACCAGTTACTGGGTTATGGAGGTCAGATAGTCCATCGCACCTTGTAAAATACGGGGATTCAGCTGCATCCGATAAGATGAGAGAGAGCTGCAGATTGTTTTTTTTAGGTTAAAAAACAAAACAATATTATGATTTACATAAGTGACACCTATTAAATGACAAATGCATTTTAAAGCAGTTATTGATGAGTGGAAAAGGTCCAACCCATTAGACTATGTTGTATTTTTTATATTTACTTATATTACCATGGGTTCTTTTTCATCTGGCAATTATTAAGATCACCTAACGCCTATTATTTTGAGATCCTAAACAGCTAACCTTTTCTTTTTAGCCACTTAATAACGTTTCAAGTTTTCTTTACTAGAACCTCTTCGTGAAAAATTCAGGGAATTGTATATTTTTGTTGATATTTTCATTTAAATAAGCCTTAAAATAACACTGTTTATACTTTACATTGATTCACATGGAAAATACAAATAACAGCGCCCGTATTTTCGCCATAAATATGAAAATAAATCCTAAAGGAAAAGATTACAAAGATACGTTTTCAGAGTGATCCTCTCCCTTCCTTTTAAATATAAAAGAAATGATATTTCCTTACTCAAATCCGTACCAGACATAATATTTTTATCGATGAGCAAAATAATTTTTTTGTAAAAAAAGTTTTACAATTGCTCCATGATTTACGCAGTGATCCCGCAAAGTTATTTTTATCGCTGAAAAATTCACTCGCTGAAGCTTATTTTAATTTGCTCAACAGCTATCTAGGGGATAATTCTGGCCTACAGAAAACGTGCATTTAAACCTCCTTTTCCGAGCCGTATGAATAAATGATTAAGTCATTCCTATAAAAAAAAATCACATTGTAATTTTTTGCGAGGCATAATATACGACTGGAATTATTACACCCTTGGAAGTTTTTATTTAAATATAAAAAAGTAAGGTCGCCAAAACAAATAGGACCAAACCATATATTATCTTCCCGAAAACTTTGAAGGGAACAACTTGCGGAAAAGGGCAACCCTAACCGTTGTGCTAATATTTATGTTTTATGTAATCTTTCTGCAAAAGTTTTTGTGCCCTCAACCTAGGACTAAATAAAAGAGGTTTTATTAAGATAAATCCCACAAGTAATACGTCCAACGCCTCTAGACAGTCAACCTTGTTAACAAGCAAATTTTTGCACCACCTAATTTTGTATAACCGTTGCGGACACAGAAACCCAACTATAATAAAATTTATAATTTTATCAGCCTGTATAACATAGCTCCCCGATGAGCTCTGTAATAAACGGGTAAATAAAAAAACATATCATTGCTTGTTTGATACCTTAAAGGTCGTAGTCTGATGTTACTAATAAAAATAGTATGAACATAAAATGCTGGAATATCCCAAGTATCCATAGATAGAGACAAAGACTACTCTATATAATACTATAGATATCATGTTCACCATAAAAATATATACAGTATAAAATTTAGAACAATTTATTAGGTGTGACGCAATGGGCGGTCTTATCGCTAAAAGTGATCTATCTGTCTATATGTCAGGCTATTACTGGAGCTAGTTAAACAAAAAAGTACAATTGCGAAAATAAGAAGAAAAAGCAAAACACAAGACGCACCTTTCCAACTACCATACTGAAAGAATAGGAGTACCCCATTCTAAACATAACGCCTAAAATCCCCGAAAGGTAAGGCATAGGTGTGCTAGCGGGATTGTCCGAAAGGGTTACCGCTACCCCGGAACATAAAGGGCTAAAACATTGATGTTTTAGCCCTTTATGTAGTGGCAGTAAGAGTCTGACACACCCTTCCGCTACACCCAGAGCGGGAGGGGTTATTCAATGAATTTCCACACTCAAAACAAAAAGCAGAGTTGTGCCTTTAGTACACCGACATTTTGCCAGTTATTTTTGATTCCCGTGAAATAGGGGGCGAACCAACAACCATCAGCCGGGCATATATATCCAGATCAAAAGCCGGTAGCCATCCTGAATGATGATCAAATTTTCAGTTGGAACACACACGTTGGTCGTCAGAAACGCGGTAGCAGAAGTAATTGCACACTCATATGGTGTGCAGGACAAGTATGATCTAAGAGCGAAAACATTATGCAGAAAATTTAACGTAATTTCCAAACACTTTACTTTTCCACGTAGTGAGCGCATATCGAACTGTTATTTTCATTCAAAATGTTGACAATACGTAGTTCGAAGAACAACAAGGTGCAACTGAAAATCAACCTTAAGGTACTACTTTAATTTCTTGACTGGACATGTAAGTAAGTAACGCTATTCGTGAAGACTATACTAATGAATCCCAACTACACAAAACCAAAACCAAATTTGTTGCCGTCAAATTGCCAAAATACATACTGATCCCAAAGCAGTGGGAAATAAACAAACCCATATTTACCTTCTGTCAATTAAATATACCGAAGTTCGGTTATACGGAGCAAACATCACGATGTTTCAACAAGATAACAACGCATGCTTGATAAATGTCAATCGCATTGTTATTTCATTATGGCTTCCCATCCCTTGACGGAAATTTGATTGCGTCGGTAAAGTTAATATTTATTGGGAAGGGAGTTTATGGGGTGGGAGGTATGTTGATAATTTTGTAATTAAATATCAAAACCCGTACTAGGGTCCACTCTAAGTCATAAGTGAGAGTTCTATACTTTTGTTACTGTTTGATTTATACTAGTGAACATACCGGAGTTTGAAAAAAAAAAAATTAACTGTCAAAAAGTGGTTGCATCTTATAAACACATGCCAATTGACTTACTAGAATAATAATAAATGATAACCGTTTCAGTAGTGATTTACAGCTTACTTAGATTTAGGAAAAAACAAACCTAAACATTTTTAAATATCAAAGACAATTCACAGATTAATTTAGAGTAGGTACACCCCTATTCAAAATTGAACTGTGAATATTGTGTCTTTACCGAGTTTTGATATTGGGTTACGAAATTGATAGGGAAAATAATAAAGGTAACAGCAAGCGACGTCATGCTGTATTTAAACACCACGTAATAATAGCATTGAATCTGTCGAAACTTGTGCTGAATGAGCTTCTTAATGAACCCAAATATAAGCATTTTATATCTTAAATAGCTTTCTCCAGCGGAAATGTAGCCAGAATGTAGGTAGGTACTACTGGGATAAAAACTCCTGTGTTCATCCAAGCTATGGGCTATATTTATGCCAAATTCCATCCAGATCCATTAAGCCGTTTGAGCGTGAAGAAATAACAAACACACACACTCACAAGCTTTCGACTAGTGTGAAGTGTGATGTGATTCAGGACATGATATATTTGCTCACCTTCATCCAAATCTCAGAAACTGTCAACATCTTTAAGAGCTTGCCAAACACATGGGGCTAAGGAAGTAACATGGATGGGTTTTAGTCAGTAAGAGTCTGACACTTCCCTCCACTCCACCCGGAGCGGGAGGGGTCATTTGATGATGTCCCACCCTAAAAACAAGACTGACAACCTGCTGGCAATAATCCCTCCCTTTAAATCCATCCTAAAGTGGTTTTTAAAAGACGGCTTTTACCGATAAAACCGCATGTTGTGTCAATCTATGTAATATATGTACATTTATATTAATGTAATTCGTATGGTGTACACATCATAGAAAGAATTTCTATTATTTTCAGTCATTTTCCAAATGCGTAATTGTGTAAAATAATTTACCGAGTTTCCTTTATATATTAATGAGTAAAACACATTAAAGCATCAGTTGGATTAATATGGTGAATTTCATTTAAATGGTAGGAATTGACTTTTTGAGACGTTCAAAAATAAAATATGAAATCACATAGAAAAAAGATCGCTCGTCTTAAAAACTTCCATCACCGTACAGAAATTAATTATTATGCGAAGCAACAATTGTAAAATTTCATGTAATACTAATAAGTAATCCATTTGATTCTTAAAATCTGTGACGTCACATTGTTACATTTCATACAAATCACGTACAAATTCCTTGTTTTGACAATTCATAAAAAGTAAGTTTTTAACAACCATTTCAAATACCCAATTATCTGTCAATTATTTCGAGAAAAAATAAGGTATCGTACTTTACCGCAGTTTTAGCTGACTAAGATAGGTAGAAAAGTTACAATATAAGAAAAAAAAATGTAGAATCACATAAAACGTGCCACTTCAAACCTCACGTAAAAACCATTACGTATCTAATGCATATAATTCCAGCTATAAAACCTTGGTAGAAAAAGAAAAGAATAATATTTTCCCTAAAGAAAACTCGTGGACTTGGAATATTTACGTTTCTTTCAAAGCTCTAAGGCTAGTTTTAGTTCTAAATCTAGGTGGTGAGGTCAACGATCTAGGCGACATGTATGGCTGATGTGACTTGCAAATGTTTGGGTTTTGGTTGGCCGTCTGTTTTAACAAAAAAATAATCAGCGCAGTTAGAATTTTTATGCGGTTACTCATAATAATTTCGGCATACGTTTTTTTGGTGCAGTGGTAACGGCAGTGACTTACGAGTCGAGGGAGTCGAGATTGTCTTAAGCGGGATTGTCCAAAAGGGTTACCGCTACCCCGGAACATAAAGGGCTACGGAAGGAACATGGATTGGGTTTTAGTCAGTAAGAGTTTGACACTCCCTCGCTCCACTCAGAGCGGGAGCAGTCATTGGATGATTTCCCAGTCTTAAAAAAAAAGGGAGAGTCTCGAGATATGTCAAAGATAATAAAAATAAGAATAGAAATTATAAGGCAAATTCTCTAGTTAGGCTTTTACTGACATAAAATAACCTATGTCGTGTATTGTTAACAACACCACTGGACGACTAAGACATACTTAGTGTAATTTATTTCATCACGACTACTCCCAAAACGGTGAAAGAAAACATCGTGCAAAAAATCAAAGACATGAGACATCTAGCCACCCGCAATGAGCCAGTGTAAGTTACGGCCTACTCCCTATCACAGATAGAAGGCCTATGTACCAGCAATAGGATTTTTATAGGCTGATTATGCTCTATGTCTTATTTGCTTTAATCTAAAGTTTGGTTCAATCTATTTCGGAGGAGTTCGTGGCTAAGTAATAACAGCAGCACGGATTAATCTATCAGTTTAAGCTACGCTTGTTGGGGTTGGTCGGTGGATGGGTGACCATCGTTACATATCGAGACTCCTCCGTGCCTCGGAAAGCATGTTAAGCCGTTGGTCTCGGCTGTCATTCACGGATCTTTGACAGTCGTTAAGGGTAGTCAGAAGCCTGAAAGTCTGACAGCCAGTCTGCCAAGGGGTACCTATCGTATTACCCAGTTACTGATTGGGTCGTAGAAGTCAGATAGGCAGTCGCTCCATGTGAAATACTGATTTAAACTGCATCCGGTTAGACTGGCAGCCGACCCCAACATAATCGGGAAAAGGCTAGGCAGATTAATTGATTCCATCAGTTTCGATAAAAACATTGACTTCTCCTGTCTTCCTGTTTTATCTCCAAGGTAATAATCCAATTACCGCTTGTAATCACTAATGGAGGTAATTCTGTCAGATATTACCCGCATCAATTGGATCGAACGATTTAATAGAAAACGTTGGATCCAATAGCTATTAGTAAACGATAATGAAATTGAATCCATCTTGATAGAGAAAACAAAAGAAAAATCAGGGCGAAAAGGTCTGCCTGGGGCTTTAAACCAATAAAACTGAACGCGATCAGCGCGTCTAAACTGCGTTTAAGGGCTTCCAGTGACATTATGATAATAATAATAAAAATCTTTTCCAGCTTACAATTCCAGTGTCTTAACTCTAGACTACAACGGAATATAATATTTTGAGAATTGTACTTTTTACACCTCTGACGCCCAAGCTTTTTTTTTTTTCTTTTATAATAATAATAATATCCTTGGACATTTCACACAACGCCATATCGTTCCAAGCTAAGCAACCTAATGCTTATGTTATGGTAACGAGATGGCTGATAAACTACTTATATACATTTTTTTTTTCGTAAATACATACATATTATAGATAGAAAAACACCCAGACTCGTAACAAATACTTGCAGGTCGTACAAAGCTAAGATTGAACTTGTGATATGAGTGTCAGGGCTCTCACTTGTCACATTGTTGTCGAACATTGACACTGACAGTTCTTGAACGCAGTTTAGATTCGCTGATGGCGTTCAGTTTTATTGGTGAAAATGGCTCTAAGCTGAGCAGTCTTCAGAATGACGAAAAAAGGTTTTATAGTTACGTTTCTTGTCTGACCAAAAAAAAATGCATTATGATAAGCCCGCGTACATAATTTCATTCTACGCAAGTTTAAACGTGGTCCCTATCTGATTTTGAAACCTGGACCTCACAAAGGGCTATCTTAATCAAATATCTTAACTTGACCGATGGACTTGTCATTTCTATTAAGTTTAAGGGGCCTTTTGAAGAGAGGGTCTTATGCGTAACATTTTGGGAGATTGTAAAGATATGTGAGAGAAAATTTACGTAACTTGGATCAAGATCTAAAGTTTGATAGACTGGATATAAAGTAACTCGACTAGTCTATAGAAAATAATATTTAAAAGACAATAATACGTGTCTGTGTGTCTCGGTGGTCTAATGGTCGCAAGCGCTACTGGGTATGAGGTCCAAGCGGGATTGTCCGAAAGAGTTACCGCTACCCCGGAACATAAATGGCTAAGGAAGGAACATGGATGGGTTTTAGTCAGAAAGAGTGTGACACTCCCTTCCGCTCCACCCAGAGCGGGAGTAGTCATTGGATGATTTCCCACCCTCAAAAAAAAGGGTGCAATTTCCAGGTTGGACAAAAAGTCTAATAATTTAAAATTTTGCCAATTGGAGTTGCTCAGTAGCAGCTTCGGATTCTGAATTTGAGCCTAGTTGGATCATGGGTCTTACACTCAATTGGCGAAATATGGATATACAGAGGCCAGCACATCAAGCTATGCCAAACTGTCAAATATCCCCAATTGAAAATGAACCTCATCTGTTTGTAATAAAGTTGAAAATCTATATAAGTTTGTCAGATTGGGGTAGCTTTATGTGCTAGCCTCTGTACTATAAGAACACCTCTGCTTAACCCTTCGGAGAATACAAGCGTGGTGTTATGTTATGTTTTAAAATAATATTGGGAACTACGATAAGCTTGGTAACATTTTTACGTGTTATTACCCTTTAAATAATCTCCCATGGATAATTAGTTACATTTCTACCTATAAACAACCTCTTCGAGTAAATGTCGAGGTGTATTGGACTTGAAAAGTCAAGAAACATTATGTAGGTACGAGTCAATATTGCTCATACAGCGAAACGATGTTTTGTCGTTTTATGGGTATCTACTTAATTAATAATCATTCTATTTAGAACCGAATTACACCAACGACACTTAACGCGATTAGGGGCCCTAGACTAAGTCATTTTTTCAAACTCAAACTCAAACTCAAAGTATTTATTTCAAATAAACCAATTACAGGCACTTTTGAATTGTCAAGGTGTCGGTCAGTCCGAGAAATGAAGCTAGTTGCCCATTCCAAAGGAGTAGGTACCTATGGAGAAGAACGGGCAAGAAACTCCATGGACACTCTTTTAAACAAAATATGGTTACAAAATATTGGTTACATAGTTCATATTAATATTATACATGTGAGAACGATGCAGAACGTTAAAAGCATCAGATATAAAATATGTAAAAACTATTCAATAATTAAATTAAAACAAGCCTTAGCCGCTAAGAGATGACCAGTCTCTACTGACAGCGCCCGTTCACGAACATGACGCATATATTAGCACCATTCAGCTCAACCATTTTGAAGGGAGCTAAATGATCCAACACACACGCCACCATCAGCGAGACATTAAAGTGAGCATGGCATACTCTCAGCCGCCAGGGCATATTCAAGTCAATGAAAGACGCACCCAGAGACTGGTCGCTTTATAGTAGGTACATAGTACTCACATATGTGCTAAGCAGTTATACAATATTAAAAGATTGAATTTATACAATGCAAAGATGTTTTTTTGTTGTTGTTGATCTTCCGCAGCTCCAACAGTTTTCAGTAGTCTAATAAATTAGTTGATGCGCCCTTGTGGAGCTGGACTAGCATTCATTAACGATAACGAAATTAAAAAAAAACAAAATCAGTGATCAATCGTTTTCGATCGCTAAGTGCACAATGTGTAATGAAACTCGATCAATATTCCCATACAAATGCATTGACAAGTGGCGTTCTTGACAATCCGTATCGCAGAGATAACGAATTGTTCGATCAACAAATTTTCGAAATCGAATCGACACGGAGCGATTGTCACCACTAGGCCTCGAGCACTTATACCCAGTTTGAAGTTGTCGTTATTTTCTGTAGCATATCGACACTAACAGGGCTTGAATGCGGTCTAAATGTGCCGTTCGCGTTACGCTGCATTGATGAAATTGATACTCAGTCCTAACTATAACTCTGTCATGTGCTAACGCTCGAGGATCGGCCCACACTTCAGTGCGGTTCGATTAATAACAACATAACAGTGCGGCTCTGATAACTTAACAAAGATAAGTTTAAACTGGTTCCATAAATAAACTATTGTAACTAACAGTGGTTTAGTGTTACTAATTACCTACAACAACAACCGAGGTATCCGTGAACGACAAGAAAACCCTAACACATTAAATACATTATTAACCATTTGAACGCCAGAGCATAAAGTCGCACGCGCGTGCCCTAAACGCCAAGCTACAAATTTATTTCTTCTTGTTATCATGAATTTCCCAATATCCATGGTATCTTTTAATTTGTTTCATGTCATTAAATACATACGAGAGCTTACATTTTTAATCTATATCTATATATAGATATCTATCTACACACAAAAGCAATGATTTGTTTCTTAGTTTATTTCTTGTTATGGTGTAGCCGCATTGTCAAAGATTTGTGTCGTTGACATACAGGGCATGCGCTTGGTTCTCACGTATAATATATGACAATGGCGTTCAAAAGGTTAAAAAGCGGGTCTCAAAACATACAGCGTTTCTACCATTCAGCTTCTACCATAACTTTCCTCATCCCTCTACTACGAAGTCAGCTCGTGCAGTATCCACACAATTTAAGTACTGGCAATCAATTCTGAAGAAAAGTAGGTACAAGCACTAGCTCGAAACGAAATAGTGCTGACATTTTCGGTCGGAATTTTATAGGTCTCCTTGGTCGCGAGGCCTTAGCATTTGAAATACGGGTCTGGCCTAACAATGTTTGTTTAGCTGGAACGACCATGCGGGACTTTCTGGCTAAGTAGAATTAGAGCGCTTATGTGCTGGTTCAATTTGATAAATTAAGAAGAACTTACATGTTGGTTAGGCACGCTGCCCGTTTGGTATTTGTTTATTTATTTAACCAGTTATGTACACACATAAACAGACGAAAAGAAAGAACAGAAAAATACGTGCAAAGGTGATGTGTATTTCTAAAGAAATCTCTTCCAGCATTCCTGCGATAGGAAAGTTAATAATAAAAGATGAAATCGAATTCATGGGCCTTATTTTAAGGGCTCATTCATTATTATCACTATGGAAACAAATCTGAAAACGCGAAAAAAAAATCAGCTGTCCCCTACATTTTAACGAGTTATGCGACCATAATCATAGAACAGCTGATTTTTAATGACCCCTTAAAATAATGCCCATGAATTCAATTTCAGCCTGTAAATATATATATTTTTAAATGGTTTAGTTAAATGGCAAAGGAAGCTCGTTAATGCCTTAATACTAAGGAGGTTGTATTATTACTCACGATGAAAAGACCTAAGAAAAAGGTTTAAAGGTACCACATATTAGTAAAAAAAAACACGTTCTTAATGTACGTTATGCTCAAGGCCAAACCAAACTACCAGGCAAACAGGACCATCAAATGTAATATTTTATTGATAGCACCGTGTGCCTTATAAATAATGTAAGGAGCCTAAAACGTCTCCGAAGCTCACATCACTTATATTGCTATTACCCCCAATCACTTCACTCTAACAACTTTCAAACTTTCGGTAGGAACAAACTATGGAAGTTTCGATCAGTTTAAAATGCTTTTATGGTTACTAAGCGATTCTTTTTTCGAATATGAATGAACTAATCGCGCTTTAAAACAGAATCTACAAACAGTGCACTCTAAATAAAGAAACTATTATGTACGGTAGATGCACGTCACGGTTAGATCAGGTCAAACTGGTAAGTACAAAAATTCAAAAGAACTCATCAAATGGCCACAGTATACGTGACTTTTATTTTTTTTAAGGCTGGGAAATCATCCAATGACTGCTCCCGCTCTGGGTGGAGCGGAAGGGAGTGTCAGACTCTTACTGACTAAAACCCGTTCATGTTCCTTCCGTAGCCCTTTATGTTCCGGGGTAGCGGTAACCCTTTCGGACAATCCCGCTTACCCGGCAGGCTTGGCCCTGAGGGGCCCCTTCATGTATGCTGACATCTCTTTGAGGCGCGCGTGGAACATATACGCGCCGTCCGGCACGGGTCTGGTGCTGATCGGACGGTGAGTCACCCATTACTCACCATCCGCAGGCCCGCGCCTACGGTGGCCGGGAGTCGTCACGTGGCTCCCGACGGGGCGTCTCCCGCGGCGGCTGGGACGGGAGGACCTTTCTCTCTCCCATCCCGCCACCTCCTTCGCGAGCATGACTTTTTCGCAGAAGGAGGTGACTGCCTCCCACTCCCTCTCGCCCCGGACCATGGCTTGCACCAGGGCCGGGCGCGAGAGGTCGCCGCCGCCGATCGCCTCTAAGTATACGTGACTTAACTTAATCATTTGCACATTTAAGTCTTAATATAGCATAGGTAGTAACCATAGAGTTCCCACTGCTGGGAGACAGGCTTTCGTTCGGTGAAAAGGAGTGGGCCGCCAACGTAGCCCAATGCGGGTCAGTAGATGTCACATATCTTCGATTGGTTCTAGGTTATGACGGTTTCCTCCTCTGTTTTGAGAACAGTACTGATGAAACCATTTACACAAATTAAAGCGCACATCTAAGTTCAACTCTATGATTTACAAGTTATAAAGTCGCGGCTGTCACCATTGGGCTACCACTGTTCTGTCAACATTTTAGTCTACAAGAAATGTCACAAAAATCTTAAACATAATTATTTCATTACAAGTTGCACTTAGTACAGTAGCCAGCACATCAAGTTACTCCAATCTGTCAAATTTCTTCGACAGTTTTTCAACTTTATGATAAAATCATAAGGTTCAAATTCAATTGAAAAACATTGACAGTTTGGGATAGCTTGATGTGCTGGCGTCTGTACCTAAGTATCGCGATTGTAACACAACTCAAGTCAGGTTCGGTAGCTAATTTCAAGCATATCATTACACTTACAGAATATGCATAAGTGCAGACAAGGCTACACCATCACACCATGATAACGGAACGGTTGAAGTAAATTCAGCCACCTCCAAAATTAATACTGCTTCCGTAGTCGCCAAGAACTTAGCATGTCCACCGACACTTGATTTAGGGTGCATGTTGCTGCGTATCGGATGTATATTATATACAAATTGTTTCAGGAAACTAAGGGGAGCAGTTCCAACGATGCTTGTTAGCGATTTCTTGGCAATTTGTGAACTTGATTTTGGTAGAAGTTATGAATTCTACGTTGGTACCTTCTAAGTCGTAAGTTGGTGTACTATTCTTGATTTCATATGACTTGTGAAAGCGCGGTTGTTACAGGAGCTGAGTAATTGCGTTCTTCTTGGTTACGGGTGCGATTTCTAGATAAGATAAAACTAATAGGGGTTTATAATATATCGGAAACCTATATTTAGGATTAAGTAACGGATTTCATGGAAATTTGTCGCACAGGTACACAAGAAGAAGTCGAAGTCGAAGTCGAAGTCTACTGTGTGTCAAATTCACTTTCGCTTTTATAATATTAGCATAGGTACCTATGTAAGACCCTCCGCCTAGCTTTTACCCATTTATGTTGGGGTCAGCTTCCAGTCTAACCGGGTACAGATGAATACCAGTATAGTACATGGAGCGACTGCATAATATCTGACCTCCACAACTCAGTTATTGGATACTACGATACCCCTTGGTAAGACTGTTTGTCACACTTAGCCTTACACATGACAGCCAGGAATAATGGCGTGTCGTGTTTTCTCGGTATGTAAAAATGGTCACCCATGTACAGATCAATCCCGACAACCGTAGCTTAACCTAATGGTTCGACCTCTGCAGCTGTTATTACTTAGACAGGACGTCCACGAGGAATGCGCAGGAGTGGTCCTTATGTGGGTTCTAAAGCTCCCCACTTTAAGTTAAAAATGCCGTTTTGGCAACAGTAACATTACATAAACGTTTATAGCAATGAACTCTAAGTGCTGGTCAGTTATAACTTTCCTAATGGACATGGTAGTTCACACAATTACGTAGTTTTCACTGTTTAGCAAGTATATGCCAGGAAACGGCATGTGTAATTAGATTCCTTGGTGGACAATCCCGCTGAATAAGAATTTACTTAGCCTGGGAATCGAACCCAGGAGCTCATCCTCAGCAGTAGCGCTTGCGATCACTAGACTAAGAGGCAGTCCTATCATCATAACGCTGCTTACAAGGGTTTCTTTTTCACAAAATCTCTTAGACATTTTAACAAAAGTATACAATCTTTCCGATACCAAAGTCCTTCCTACCATTTTTATCTAAACACACAACCAAAATATTTGCATTAGCCAATCCCTTTTCAAATCTTTATATCTAGAAATAGCGCAGTATCCTTTCTGTAGGATAGCCGAATTGGATCGGATTTGACTCAGCAGATCGGGTATACGATAAGAAAGTAAATTATTGCCCGATGTTGACCGAAACGATAGTAGGTGACATCGATTCGTGCCCGTATGGTGTAAATCGGTCTTACGATTGCGAGATGCGTTATGAGGTGGCCTTTTTTTTGTAATGGGGGTTTTACAATAATATGTTTCGTGAAATCACTCTAACTAATTTTATAAAAGCTAGCATTTTGTCAATATGTATGTCAGACTTTTGGACTGCCTTACTTCCTATAAGTATAGCGGTGGGTCAAACAAAAAAGAAAGACTGAAGCTGTGGTAAGACAGTGCTTCCTTACACGCACCACTCGTTCCACCTGCTAAAGGCCTCCCACCTTTTTTTTTTTTTTAAGGCTGGGAAATCATCCAATGACTGCTCCCGCTCTGGGTGGAGCGGAAGGGAGTGTCAGACTCTTACTGACTAAACCCCATCCATGTTCCTTCCGTAGCCCTTTATGTTCCGGGATAGCGGTAACCCTTTCGGACAATCCCGCTTACCCGGCAGGCTTGGCCCTGAGGGGCCCCTTCATATGCTGACATCTCTTTGAGGCGCGCGTGGAACATATACGCGCCGTATGACACGGGTCTGGGGCTGATCGGACGGTGAGTCACCCATTACTCACCGTCCGCAGGCCCGCGCCTACGGTGGCCGGGAGTCGTCACGTGGCTCCCGACGCCCGGGGCATCCCCTGCGGTGGCTGGGACGGGAGGACCTTTCTCTCTCCCATCCCGCCAAAGGCCTCCCTGAGCGTGACTTGCTCGGGCCAAACCTGGAAGTTTTTAAACAGGCCAACCCATTTTGGCCGAAGCAAGGAAAACCTGATGGTAGGGATTCATAGACAACTCCACCTTGGAGTGTAAGTGTGGTGCTGTTCCACAAACGATTAAACGCTGAATATGGAGTCCTGCATGTCCTGTCGTCTGCACGTTACAGGAACTGATGGACGCTAGTGATGGCGCCAAAGACGTAGCTGAATTCTGGGCCGACTCCATTTAGATTGCCATCGACACGCTAAGAAGAAGCGTTAAGTAGTATGACATTAGAGCCCAATGGATAACCGTGAGTTACGGTCCAGACAGAGCTATTGAGTTGTAAAATGGTCACCCATCCACAGACTAACCGTGAATGGTGCAGCTGAACCTCGGAGTTGGACGTATTTGTTTTTTTTTTTTAATTAGTTAATTCTATAGTTTAGTGTAAAAACATTATCATTACGAGAATGATTAAAATACATGATCACTAGTTTAAATACTCGTGATTATTTATGCACTAGTAAAATGGCAATGTTACATTAGTTAATCGTTAAACCAACATTGTCAAATTAGGTCAACAACAATGGTCAACAATTGCAAGCGTTGTGGCCTGTTCTGTTACTTGTTGAGTATTAAACCTTACCGTATCTCTTTGTATTAAAATTAGGTTTGATTCGTTTAATTTTGAATATATTTATAAGGATTTAATGATTAAATGCGTTTACTATGAAGTGACATGATACACATCAAGTCCTACGGTAAAGACCTCTATTCTTTCAGAGTACAACGAGCTATGGATTTTTTTTTGTTTCATTACTACCCTATATTTATACGAGGAGCTCGTGGCTAAGTAATAACAGTCGCACGATTCGATCCATCAGGAGTTGGGCGGGATTGTCCGAAAGGGTTACCGCTATCCCGGAACATAAAGGGCTACGGAAGGAACATGGATGGGTTTTAGTCAGTAAGAGTCTGACACTCCCTTCCGCTCCACCCAGAGCGGGAGCAGTCATTGGATGATTTCCCAGCCTTAAAAAAAAAAAAAGGGGTTGGTCCGTCGATGGGTGACCATCCTCACACGTCAAGACTCCTCCGTGACTCGGAAAGCACGTTAAGCCGTTGTCCCGGTTGTCATTCGTGGATCTTTGACAGTTGTTATGGGTATTCAGAAGCCTGAAAGTCTGACAGCCAGTCTTACCAAGGGGTATCGTATTACCCAGTTACTAGCTGGGTTGTGGAGGTCAGATAGGCAGTCGCTCCATGTAAAATACTGGTACTCAGCTGCATCCGGTTAGACTGGAAGCCGACCCTAACATAGTTGGGAAAAGGCTAGGCAGACTGATTTAGCAGTAGCCGTTTTAAAATGACGTCAACACCGCAAAAATAAATTCACTATCTCAAAATGATGATAAAACTTAAAACAACAATTCTCTTCTTAAAGTATTTCCAACAAAATTACAACATCATATTTCGGGGCAATTAACTGTTTTCTTCAACACACAATTCAGGAGAAACGCCTTGCAATTAGGTTTTTCAAGCTGCCTCAATGAAAGAAAGCCTATTAGAGTTGTCAGTCTGTCTGTCACTGTGTACATTTTGAGAAAATGGAAACGGAGAGCGTTTTCCCCGAGCAACGTTTTTGTTAAAAGGAATCGTAATTAAAAATGTAAAGAGGATTACGTTTGCGAATGGAGATGGTATGAGAGGAACTTGGGCTGTGATATGCTTGCCTGGTACTTTTTTTGTGAAATAAAAACTACATAACTAGCTCTTGTTTAATTTCAAAAGAGGTTTTAATAATCTTAGTATAACTAACACTTATAAAAGCATTACAGACTAGACTGTAGCATTTATCAGAAAACGATAAACAAAATCTATTTTACGTAGGAAAGAACAATCTATGTACTCTATGACGTCATTATTGGATGTTCAACATGAATGATGTAACCCAGTTTTTGTAAACATATTTTGGTTTAAAAGTGTCCATGGAGTTTCTTGCCCGTTCTTCTCCATAAGTACCTACTGTTTTGGAATGGGCAACTAGCTTCATCTTCCTGACTGACCGACCCCTTGACAATTCAAAAGTGCCTGTAATTGGTTTATTTGAAATAAATGCTTTGAGTTTGTGTTTGCAGGTCGCTTGTCTACCCTAGATGGGTAGACAAGCGACCTTTCCAATGACCAATGATTCTTTTTCAAACTTAGCTTATTCCATCTCACATAATCTCAAAAATATTTACAAACCGGTCACCCATGTTAAACCAATACGGAATCAGAAAATATAAAACCCAAACCGCTAAGATAAAAAGAAAAAGGTTTTTTCAAAGCTCGAACCCGACCTTATTGAGAGCGCGTCGAGCCGACGCAAAAAAAAGTTACACTAGAACACTTTAAAAAAACGCCGTAGTTCCATGTATGTAGCCGAGTTTACGTCTAAACTTTTGATCGTAAAGTCTGTTTTATACGATACGATTTAATTGTTGAGGCATACCATACGTTGAAGCGACAGTGAAAGCTGTGTCGTCTAAACAGTATTTAAACTATGCAAGTCAGGTCCCTAAGAAGTAGCTATTTATTTTGGTAAGCGGGATTGTCCGAAAGGGTTACCGCTACCCCGGAACATAAAGGGCTAAGGAAGGAACATGGATGGATTTTAGTCAGTAAGAGTCTGACACTCCCCTCCGATCCACCCAGAGCGGGAGAAGTCATTGGATGATTTCCCAGCTGTTTTTTCAATTTTATTGTATGCTACAGCGAGAAACTTTCATTGTAATAGGGGTTTATCTTGAACACAAACAAATGAAGGTGTAATGTGTTCACTACTACAGTGAGAATAAGGGCCAATTTCGCTTAACTCTGTTTGTTATAAGATATCCCGCAATGCATGTTACAGAGACACTGATTTAAATATGACCAGCTTTATTTGTAATCTACCTATAAGCAACAATAAATGATAATCGACTCTATTCTTATGCATTTTGATCACAATTTTGACGGACTGTTTTGCATAGTTCGTACGCCACAATACGATAAAATGCTTGACGGGGCAGTAACTAATCTGTTAATTAGTTAAGCGTCATGGCTGAACTGGCCTTAGGCTCAATTTATTTTGCCGCAGAACAGAATAGAAGAGATTTGTGCAAAGCATATTTAACTTTATATCAGTGATGTAACGTATAAACTAGATACGAGTCAAATAACAGTCGCGCGTTTTCTGGAGTATTCTCGCGCATTCTCAGTAATTCCCGGAGTTACAAGGTAGTATCTAGTTGGTACGTTACACAAATGACTTAAAGTCTATATTGCTTTGTACAATATCGTTATAAATCGCTTCTATTCCGTTCCGTGGCAATGTAAACAGAGCCTTAAGTTGTATAAGTACCGCTTCAATCTGAAGCCATATTATTTACATTTAGAGAAATAGCTTACTAATCACGGAAGTCGGTCGATTCGACCTTGTAATGGTGACAGTTTAGGAATCGATCATGGCTGTTTAACAAATACCAACTTGTGTTAGTACAAATTATAACCAGTCGATATCTCGAATGGACTGACAAACAAGCCAAGCACGAAATTTTTTTTTTTAGGGTACTAAGTTATTAAATGACCTCTTTCGCTCTCGGTGGAAGGGAAAGGAGTGTCAGATCTTACTGACTAAAACCCATCCATGTGCCTTCTTTAGCCCTTTATGTTGCGGGGCAACGATAATCCTTTCGGAAAATCCCACTCTTCGACCAATCCTGTTCAAAGCACGAACACCTGCCATAAACCGAACGATTTTTAATCTACTACACCTAACTTCCTTATGAATATCATTCCCCTTTGGGACTTAAACGTAACTGACAAAATGCGGGTGTACTATAGGTTCTCTTCTATCAAACTAATCGAGAAACATAGCCACCATGTTTTTTAAAATGGCTGCTGAAAACATACAAAGACAAAAAAAAACTATTTTTTGTATTTTCCTATCGCAAGTATGCTGGAAAGGGCACGCCACGATAGGGCACGCCACGATAGTGGCGGTAAGGCCCCTCTTTGAGGAGTGGCTAGAGAGGCGTCACGGCGCCCTCACCTACCGCCTGACGCAGGTCCTCACCGGACATGGATGTTTCGGGAGGTTCCTGCACATCATCAGGCGGGAGAAAACGCCCGGGTGTCACCACTGCGAGGATCGCCCAGAGGACACGGTAGAGCACACGGTGCAAACCTGCCCCGCATGGGCGGAGCACCGCCGTGTCCTCGTAGAGGCGATCGGCGGCGGCGACCTCTCGCGCCCGGCCCTGGTGCAAGCCATGGTCCGGGGCGAGAGGGAGTGGGAGGCAGTCACCTCCTTCTGCGAAAAAGTTATGCTCGCGAAGGAGGTGGCGGGATGGGAGAGAGAAAGGTCCTCCCGTCCCAGCCGCCGCAGGAGACGCCCCGGGCGTCGGGAGCCACGTGACGACTCCCGGCCACCGTAGGCGCGGGCCTGCGGACGGTGAGTAATGGGTGACTCACCGTCCGATCAGCACCAGACCCGTGCCGTACGGCGCGTATATGTTCCACGCGCGCCTCAAAGAGATGTCAGCATATGAAGGGGCCCCTCAGGGCCAAGCCTGCCGGGTAAGCGGGATTGTCCGAAAGGGTTACCGCTACCCCGGAACATAAAGGGCTACGGAAGGAACATGGATGGGTTTTAGTTAGTAAGAGTCTGACACTCCCTTCCGCTCCACCCAGAGCGGGAGCAGTCACTGGATGATTTCCCAGCATTAAGAAAAAAAAAAAAGGTATGCTGGAAGAGCTTTCTTTAGAAATAAGCATTACCTCTGTATGTATTTTCTGTTCCTTTTTTTTATGTGTTTACATAAATGGTTAAATAAATAAAGACACAGAACACAATGGTTTAGTAGGACCATTATAAACATAAATTTACATCGAGGGGAAAATTTCCATTGCTTTTCAATAGTTAGGTACACATTAACTGTAGGAGCTGCTTCTGCTTATGATACGCGGGAACAAAAGAGGGTGATGATAGTAGCAACACAAGCATCGCACCCGTTGTTCCCAGTCAGCTGACGTATTGTTGTACGCTTTGAGCATAGCTTGCAGCTTATTGCCCGGAGGCGGAAAATAGGTTGCGTTTGTTTATGGAATTTAATATTATCTATTATTAACTCGTATTATGTAATAATTAATCAGGTTACTGACTGGGTATTTGTTTGGATTATGTATGATTAGGTTATTACATTGCATCTGTTTGCGGATGTTTGTTGCTGTTTGTGGCCAATTTGAATGTATACTTTGTTTACTCACCATTTTTATTTTATGGTTAGTTTATTTAAAGGAATAAGAGTTATATAAAGGGACGCGTGGTGGTCTATTTTGAACTAAAAGCAGAATATTTGTGTCTATGGTTGTAGCCTAGTAAAGTATGCAAACATTTGTGGAAAACCTAGTAATCTATGCAAAGCGATCGCATTTTGAACCAGCAAAAAGGTGGATATTTGGCCGATGTTAAATTTCATACAAAATTGCCAAGCCAGCATTATATAGTTATGGGGAAAGATCTGGTAATTTAAAGTTGTATACCTTAGAATTTGCCACACCGAGTGTTAATTACATTGGATTTATTTTTCGTCTGCTCTGGGTGGCGCTGAAGGGAGTGTCAGACTCATTATTGACTAAAACCCATCCATGTTCCATCCTTAGCCCTTTATTTTTTGGGGTAGCGATAACCCTTTCGGACAATCCCGCTTACCTGGCAGGCTTCGGCCCTGACGGGCCCCTTCACCTCTTCACATCTCTTTGAGGCGCGCGTGGAACACGTACGCGCCGTCCAATATTTCAGGCTTTGGTATATTTATTGTATAATACATTGGATAAAACAATGTTTACGCACGATCAACATGCAATTCAGCTATGCAAAATCACAAACCCACCTTATAAATTCACAAATTCAATAAACGAGACATCATAGACGAGTCGAGATAAAATTGAATAGCACTTTCAGTTTATAATTCCCAACAAAGAGCAACCAAAAATACATGTGGACGGAATAAAAAAGGGAGTCGAAACAAAGCATACGGTCTTTGTATACGCAATAAAAAGGACAAAGTTTCCGTAAGTGGGTTACGTAAAAAGCAAACGATTCTCTCGCCCCTGCAAATATTGCCCGCGCCAGCAATCGGAATCTTCGAGGGTATTTTTGCCTATATCTAAGCTTTCACACAACATAGTCCCTTCCTTTTTTAGACAGAAATTATGCAAACCTTGAGCAAAATGTGTGGCAGTCTCTTTGAAATTTAAATGTTATACTTTTCGGACCCAATTTTTTGCTGCTCTGTAAGAAAAATGATGCATATTCTGTTTTTGTGGCGGACAGACATTTATTTTGTTTTTGTGGCTTACTTTTTTGGTTCATAAACATGCTTTAGTACAATTTCAGTCAATTAAGAAGTTTTAGTATTCTATTAAAAATTGGGTCAGTCTTGGTTTGTCAAGATCATCAATTCAGCCATAAAAATATGCCCACAGCTCTTTTTTTTAATCCGATTTTTTTTTTGAGGGTGGGAAATCATCCACAGACCGCTACGGATGTAGCGAAAGGGAGTGTCAGACTCTTACTGACTAAAACCCATCCATGTTCCTTCTTTAGCCCTTTATGTTCCGGGGTAGCGGTAACCCTTTCGGACAATCCCGCTTAAATCCGAATGGTTGTAACTTAAAACTAGTAACCTATTTTTGTGTCATGCGTCTTTATAAGGAGGTTTATTACGCTTAACCGAAATGCGCACCCAATTTAAATAATTCCAACGTCATTTCGAATTCCGTTCGTTTTTGTAGATACTTCATTAACTCAAATAAAGTAATGTTTCCAAATGGAATGAAGTTCCCTAATTTTCTTTCGAAACTTATAATGTTCGTTTAACATTTCCTATTTGAGACCTACCACAGCAAACGCAATTATCTTACCTTAAATTTTTGATAGCTTCACTTAATTTTACTTTAGGAAATCGTCTTTTGAACGAATCAACTTAGAGAAAATTGTTTGTAAGGTTTGCTACGGATGAATTTTATGACAGTTGGCTGAATTGAAATTAAAGGGGAAGAATTAATTTCCGATTGTCATTGTCATGTCACCTAACTCGGCTGTAAGTTATTTTACAAGTATTGATAGCACCAACTTATTACATTTTTAACTTAATGACCCGACAATCTTTCTTCCCAATTCCAATTTTTCTTCCCATAAGAACTAATTTGGACCGAATATTTGAAAACAAAATATTGCCAAATCGGTCCACCGTACATAATTGATACGCATAACACCGTACAGCATTTCATTATTCATTATAGATTTTATTATTCAAAATATAAACTAGTTTCAAATTCACAAAATGCTGTATATTATTTAAATTGTCATTTGGGTTGGTATTACGTGTTAGCGACCCGCATTTCGAGTTCTCGTCTGTACAGGAAATACCCGTGTTTACCTTATGTAAGCAAACTTTACCGGCTGTTTAAATATTTTGAAAAGGGAACAGACATAAACGTTCTATTTTCGTATTTTTGCAGTGTTGTTTTTTTAATTCATACCTACCTACTATATTTTTAATCAACTAGCTGACCCAACGGACTGTTGTACTTAGATTTTAATAGTTCATTCATACAATAATCTCATAAAAAAAGGATATTTCGTTTTTCCCAAAGGGGGATGCCAGGCGGCCATAGTAATTTAGGCCCACTGTGCACACATGTAAAAAACAATTATAATGATGAGAGGCAATACCAATAATTAATTAGTAAAAGAAATGATGTACCAAAAACTTTGCATTTCGAAGTTATTTAAGATTCTTATATTTCATCCATATAAGGTTAAGTATATTTTAAATAAGTGAAAGATCACTTAATGCATTATATTAATTTATTTATCAGCATAATTAGCATAGTCAAATAATACAAAATACACTGTAGGAAAATCAAAGTCCTAGTCCTAAAGGTGAGCTTGTTTACCTTGCCAACCCATTTACCTGGCCAACCCATCGTTGTATAAGACATTGAACTTTAGCGATTTCCAACGGATGTCTTCGCATTCTGGATACATTTAAACCTCAGTTTACACAACGCAGATCACCACTCCAGCATAATTATGATGACTGTTGTGAAAGACTAGGTCCAGAGTGAATGCCGGGTTCGTCGGTCGAATCGTCTAATATCAAATTCAAGTTATTGCCAGTGTCATGGTCGTCAGGTATAGGAGAATCATCAGATTCAGTATTCATGGGTAAAAGAAGTCAATTTAACCCGCAATAAATATTCACAAGCTGTCACAAGTTACAAGACAAACAATGGTTTAGACATTTGACATTTACGTTATCCGCTAGCGGACGAGTTAGTGCTGCCATAAAAATTGCAAAAAAGAGGATGATCGATATTTGTTTTTTTTTGTTTACACTAGAATCATCAAAGATAGAAATAACAATAATTACTAAAGAGTTTTTTTGTGATTTATAATATTATGTATCGTTTGCTCGGAACAAAATGAACGGTGTTCAATAATAAATATTAAAGCAATGATGACTGATTATTCCGATTATCAATATTTTTTGTAACGGCAACATTTTGTAATGAATTTTATTCAAGTTCAATTACTTTAGTCGTTTCAATATTTAATATTTTGAATAAATTGTGGCAACTTGCACAGAATAATGAATACGTGGAAGACATGGGAAAAAAAATTACATAGTTGTTGAATGAAACCAATTTCTTGTGCGTCTCTGGGCCTAATTTTGGCATGGTCATTTAAAAAATATCTGGAAACTTTTCCACTTATTCTTTAAAAATCTTACTTGTAACATTATTAACATTTTTAAACAAAAATAAGTCTAATCTGTCTAGATGTCCCCACTTAATGCTCTTACCAACGAACATCTAATATTTTTTATTTAGAAATACATAGATAATCTATTTTCCAGACTTATAAATAACCTAGTTATTTATTGAGTTACAATGTAATCTTTGAAAATCCATAGAGTTTCTATAGTCTAGTCTTCAGATACTCATATAGAGAACTTTGATACATAAAACTAAATCAATTTCATGTAACGTAGGGTTGAGCCCCACAAACTCCCGTACACTATCGTGTAGCCACTTCCGATAACCCGTGACCTGAACCAAATAACACATGTCGTTTGACAAGATAGGGTTACTTGAGTGATAACTTATCTGCCTCAATCTGAGCACGGTTGCTACGAACATTCTCGAAAATACACAAACAAGGAGTTTGTATACGAAAAAAGGAAAAGAATTTTCTTTTTTTTTGGGAGTTCTTTTTTTAAACTATCTATCACTCACGCACGTACGATTGACATTTCATGGAGCACATTGAGTGATGGACACTGCATCGACTTAACTGTTTTTTGTTTTTGGTAGTTTGTCGGTGAGTTTCGAGTGAATTGTCGGTTTGGGGTTGAAAGTGCTTCTTTCTGGAAGTACGTAAGTGGAAATTGGTATCGAAGATAATTTTGATAATTGCTATCGTTTTCTAAAGAAAACAAGAAAGGTAATGATTTACTATAATTATAAAAACTCGCAACCCCGATTTGAATATAATTACTATTAATAAAATTACAAGTTGGCTTTGAATTCATTGGAAATCATTAAGGGGGTAAAAAAACTCATGAAAATAAACCACCTTACTATGGAAACAACTCGTGTCAAGTAATAACAGCCGCACGGGTCGATCGTTTGGGTTAGGCTACGCCTGCCTCGATTGGTCCGTAGATGGGGACCATCTTTACATACTAAGACCCCTCCATGCATCAGAAAGCACATTAAATAGGTGGTCTTGTTTGTGATTTGTAGTTCTTTGACAGTTGTGGCGGGTCGTCAGAAACCCAAAATTCTAACAATCAGTCTTCAACAGAGAGGTAGGTTAGGTATCGTGTTACCCAGTAACCGGATTATGGAGGTCAGCTAATAAGTCGCGGGCCCATTTAGGCCTTAGCCTGCCCGGTAAGCGGGATTGTCCGAAAGGGTTGCCGCTACCCCGGCACATAAAGGGCTAAAGAAGGAACAAGGATAGGTTTTAGTCAGTAAGAGTCTGCTCCACCAAGAGCGGCAGGGGGCCATTTGATGATTTCCCATCCGCAAAAAAAAGATATGCTGTCGCTCCATGTAATCCATTGGAGAGCGACCCCAACACGGGAAAAGGCTAGGCCGATGAGTATTAGAAATAAAAAAGGAAAGTAAAACCTTGCTGAATAATAAAAAAAAATGTTTTACCTAATGAAAATGTTTGCAAAGAATGCTTATTTACGCTATGTGATAAAGACTGAAAGTCTTCAAAATGTGCTAGAAAAGTACGTTTCTGCGAAATACAATAAACAATTGAAAGCTATCAGCAGAAATAGAAATAGATTCAGAACCAAACGTCGACTGTGCCATTATAAATCGATTTTCCGCACTCGATTCTTATAATTCATTCGGAATCGACAGTTTGTCTGATACTTCGTGCAAATTATATCGATTTGTTTTCTCATGGTCACAGATAAAGTGATTACATTAAATGTATAATACACTCGAGAGCAATGAATCCGGGTCACTTAAAGAATCCTAAAAATCTCGGAAACTAAAAATGCTAGGTTAATGCAATAAATTGTATTTAATAGACAATGTAATAATCCTTAAATGAAGGTATTAAAACTTCTTAGTTATTGTAAAGTTATATCATAAAAAAATCAAATTTGAAAAAGGGCCACTTTCGAAGATGGAACTACGAAATTACAGCATTTGGTTTTGCTTTTGTTTGTAATCTGTCATTTATGTGGGTACATAAACCATGTTGATAGTGCTCTATATTCATTATTCAAGCTGAAATTATGTCGCTTACGCCTGAAGAATGCACCAGAATACTTACAATGCTGGAAACCGGCCGGAGTCAGCGCGATACAGCCAGGACTGTCGGTGTGTCGCTGTCAACAGTACAAAGAGTTCTCCGACGTTACGAAGAAACTGGTTCTAACCTACGCAGACCAGGAACGGGCAGAACCAGGTGTACCACAGCACGAGAAGACCGATACTTGGTGAACACCATGCTTCGAAATCGCTTTCTCACATGAACTGAACTCACAAATCAGTTTCGACACCTCGGAGGAAGTAACCCAAGTGCATGGACAGTAAGACGTCGGCTTGCTGAATCTAACTTAAAACCCCTTAGACCTGCAAACGGCCCTAAACTGGAGCGTGGGCATCGTATTTCAAGACTAAGATATTCCCAGGGCCACGTAAATTGGAGTATTGAAGATTGGTCAAAAGTTATGTTCTCCGACGAATCAAAATTTATGCTCTACAAGCACGATGGAAGACACAGAGTGTATCGAAGACCAGGGGAAAGATTCAAGCAAGCATGCATCGAAGAAAAAGTAGCCTACGGTGGTGGGTCTGTACTTGTGTGGGCCGGAATTTCTTCTGAAAGTCGCACAGAGCTGGTGATCATAGAAAACGGCTCTTTAACTAGCGTAAGATATGTGGAAGAAATCCTCAATGATCACGTTGGTCCATTTATGGTCAATTTAGGTGAGGATGCTATATTTATGCATGACAATGCCCGACCTCATACAGGTAGGATTGTGAATGACTACCTTCAAGAGATGAACATTACTCGTATGGAGTGGCCAGCGCGCAGCCCGGATATCAACCCGATCGAGCATGCTTGGGACGAGCTAGGCAGATGCGTAAAACAACGAAACCCTCCCCCAATCACGCTTCGTGAGCTCAAAATTGCTCTCACAGAGGAATGGGAGAATATTCCCCAAAATCGTATAAGGAACTTGGTGTATAGCATGCCAAACCGCGTAAACGCAGTAATGGAAGCACGAGGAGGCAATACGAAGTATTAAAATTCAAGAAAATCGTAATAAAGTTCAAAAATTTCATGTTTCCTATTTTTGTTTTAAGGAGAGATCAGCAGTTTTTTTCTTTAAGTAATTTTGTGTTAATAAAATGTATGGTGACTCATATTTTTTTTACTTTCATTTAAGGAGTATTACATTGTCTATTAAATACAATTTATTGCATTAACCTATCATTTTTAGTTTCCGAGATTTTTAACATTCTTTAAGTGACCCGGATTCATTGCTCTCGAGTGTATTATTTATTAAGACATAAGTATATTGAGGAATTCTCAGCATAAAAACGAAAGGGGGGCTCGTGGCTAAATAATAACAGTGGCAATGATCGATCGAAGGTTACGCTTGCTTAGGGCGGCCTCTGGATCGGTGGTTATTCATTGCATATCGAGACGTATCCGTGCCTCGGAAAGCACTTTAAATCGAAGGTCCCAGCTATCAGTGTCCTCAGGGATGTGCCCTAACAGAAGGGAGTCTTGGGGTGGTCTTTTAACAGGTAACGGGGCCGCTTCTTTCTGCTGATGGTGATCACCAGGTGGTTTTAGTGAGGTAAGAGTCTCACACTAGCGGTCTTTTCCCCAAAAGCTCGGGTGCCTTTTCTGTTTCTCCCGTAAACAAAAAAAAGGTCCCGGCTGTCATTTGGCATTTTTGATCTTTTACGGATATGGTAGGGTACCAAAAAATATCCTATTACGCGTTATTGAGATCAGGTACGTCAAGCAGCTTTTTTTCAAATTATGTTTTGTTTTTTAAATATTATTTCTTTCTGTGTAATTCCTGTACGTGTCCAGAATAAAATATTTTCTTTCTTTTCTCCATGTAAAATACTGGTTGGTATTTAGATACACACGGTAAGACTGGAAGCCGACCCCAACATAGGACCCCAATTTACCTGGAAAAAGCTAGGCAAATGATCTTTTTGAACAGTAATATAAAATTAGAACAGTATTTCACTTACCTAAGTGCCGCTGGCATTACACAAGCATAACATTAAAAAAGAAAATATTAATATAAATTAAATTTGTATTAAGTGGAGTAACTTACTTTTGTTACTTACCTGGATGGTGCCAAACTAAATCCTATTGATATATCTCCTTTGTCCGTCAATTCGTCCGTCCGTCTGTCACCGGGCTGTATCTCACGAACCGTAATAAGTTGAAATTTTTACAGATAACGTATTTCTATTGCTGTTAAATATAGCAGCAATAGAAATACGTTACGTACTTAAACTTTTATAATTGGTTAATAAACCATTTATAAAAGTTTAAGTAGGTCATACAAAAAACGATTAGGTTTTTTTTAATAAGTAGTGTTGTGTATGTCGTACAGACGTAGCACAACAAGCTACCCCAAACTGTCAAATATTCCCAATTGAATATTAACCTTATTCTTTTGCAATCAAGTTGAAAATCTATCAAATAAAGTTGACAATTGGGGTAGCTTGATGTTCTGGCTTCTATACAAATGTATGTACAGAAGCCAGCACATCAAGTTACCACAATCTGTCTCTTTGATTGTATTTCAACTTTATTGCAAAGACATAAGGTTTATTTTTAATTGAGACAATTTTACAGTTAAGGATAGCTTGATGTGCTGGCGTCTGTACAGTGGTACCGAACCTTCTGTGTGCAAGTCCGACACGCACTTCTTCCTATATCAAAGAACTAGCTTCTGCCCGCGACTTCGTCTGCGGCTAATACTGTGGAGGCTATAGCACTCAGGAATAATGTAGCTTTCTATCAGTGAAAAAATGTTTGAAATTGGATCATTAGTTCCGGAGATTACCCCCTACATACAAACTTTCAAACTTACAAATTTTACCTCTTTATAATATTCCTATATCAAAGAACAAAAAAAAATTGTTTCTGATTACTAAAGAAAATATTAATAACTTTACTAACGTTTCTTTTGAAATGGTACAACATTAATTTCGTTTTGGCGTAAACGATTTTAATTATTTTGTTTATTGGAGCATTCAATTGTTAGCTATTTTGAGATTTATTCTGTTGTTGCTGAGATTTATTTATTGTGTCATTATTGGAGCATTCAATTGTTAGCTATGTTGAAAAAAATGAGCAGAAGTTTTTTACCAGCATAAATCTAATGCTCAATTTCACAAACACTGCGAACCTAGAAAAATGGCTGAATAAAATCGTGTTGTTAGATTCTCAACGCTCAGCTCACCACCGAAAGTTAAAAATCCAACAACGCGCTTTTATTTGGGCTTACATTTAGGTATCGCTTAGTGTTAGAGAAAACAGTCCACGTCATAAAAAGTCCACGATTACAAATTCGTAAGTGTAACTGTCGCACATCTGACAATCAGCTAACATCTTTGTTGATTTTGTTTTAAGCAAAACATAGAAGAAAGGGTTACCGCTACCTTACACATTTTCGAACATTGATGGGTTTTAGTCAGTAAGAGTCTGACGCTACCTTCCGCTCCACCCAGAGCGGGAGGGGTCACTTGATGATTAGGATTTTTGACCTCCTTAAAAAAACAAAAAGGGTTGAATGAACGGGAATAAACGATCTCTTGTTGCGATTTATAAAGAGTTACATAAAGCCGCATTTGGAAGAGCATCTTAAACTAGACTAGCAAAGAAAAGCTTGTCTTTTATATACTCCTACACACGTTGTCTACTCTCGTATCGCATGTATGCTGGAGATTTCTTTAAAAATAAACATCACCTTTGTACGTATTTCGCATAGTGCATAGTAATATATAGCTGAAAAGTTTGTTTGTTTGAACGCGCGCATCTCTGAAACCGACTGAATTGAAAAAATATTATTGTGTTAGATATCATCGAGAAAGGCCATAGGCTATGTAAAATCACGCTACGACTAATAGGAGCCGAGCAGCGGGTGAAACCAGCTATTCGTTCAATAAATAACTAGATTGGGACGTCGTCATCAATTCCTGTGCCAAGTTCTACCATCTATGAAACCTAGAAACGTATTAAAACCTCCAAACAACAAAATAGCCATTAAAAAAAAACAAACCATTCCATTACATTTTATGACTCCATCTTAATTCTACTTTAAAATACCGCCACTTATAAACATAGCGTCGTTTCTTCTATTGTCTTTTTACAGCTACGTATAAAAGAGACACAAAAATGTTTCATTACACGAAATACTTCATACTCATAAACGGGTAACTCGTTTTACGCTCATTACGTCATCCGCGCGGGTACTTACGGTGTATTGTGTTACATTGACGGAATACGTAATTAGGTATTTCGATTTTCGGCTGAAATATTGTTGGTTTTTGCCATTTAATTTCCAGTTTTTTTGGTTGGTAAAGTGTTTTAGAGGCATGGATATTAATGGATTGTGTGAAGTAACAGAATTTGCGTGTTTGTTTCCTTTAACGACGGTATACTGTAGGTATCAATCTCTAAAAAAACTGCTAACCTCTCTCAGGACAACCCTGGGGACCGACCACTGAGTCTTTTTTTTTTTTTAAGGCTGGGAAATCATCCACTGACTGCTCCCGCTCTGGGTGGAGCGGAAGGGAGTGTCAGACTCTTACTGACTAAAACCCATCCATGTTCCTTCCGTAGCCCTTTATGTTCCGGGGTAGCGGTAACCCTTTCGGACAATCCCGCTTACCCGGCAGGCTTGGCCCTGAGGGGCCCCTTCATATGCTGACATCTGTTTGAGGCGCGCGTGGAACATATACGCGCCGTACGGCACGGGTCTGGTTCTGATCGGACGGTGAGTCACCCATTACTCACCGTCCGCAGGCCCGCGCCTACGGTGGCCGGGAGTCGTCACGTGGCTCCCGACGCCCGGAGCATCTCCCGCGGCGGCTGGGACGGGAGGACCTTTCTCTCTCCCATCCCGCCACCTCCTTCGCGAGCATAACTTTTTCGCAGAAGGAGGTGACTGCCTCCCACTCCCTCTCGCCCCGGACCATGGCTTGCACCAGGGCCGGGCGCGAGAGGTCGCCGCCGCCGATCGCCTCTACGAGGACACGGCGGTACTCCGCCCAAGCGGGGCAGGTTTGCACCGTGTGCTCTACCTTGTCCTCTGGGCGATCCTCGCAGTGGTGACACCCGGGCGTTTCCTCCCGCCTGATGATGTGCAGGAACCTCCCGAAACATCCATGTCCGGTGAGGACCTGCGTCAGGCGGAAGGTGAGGGCGCCGTGACGCCTCTCTAGCCACTCCTCAAAGAGGGGCCTTACCGCCACTATCGTGGCGTGCCCTGACCACTGAGTCTTGCAGTAAGTATTACCTTCATATTCTTCCAGTGGGAAAGAGAAGGAGCTATACGTCCTGTATAGCTCCGTCTCTTCGTCACATTGAAGTTTATAAACAGAACACTGCTATAAGCGGTCATAGTTCAGGTCTAGGAGGTTGTTGGTTACTTAACCACACTTGCCTGTAGGTGCCTCAATAAATTTAGGCCACTAGGGCAACGTGATTCTGCTAAAATTCCGGCTTATTTATTTGTTACTGGTAGGTATGCGTAATTTCTATAAAATTAATGTAATAGTGACACTAGAACGCCTGATTTCCTAGGGCCCGTGAACTATAATATGTGTAAAAGCAAAATTATTTGCTCCAACATATACCTTACAAAACTGTTCAAACATAAAATCAAACTAATCATTAATATTGTGTACAGAAGCCAGCACATCAAGTTACCACAATCTGTCAAATTTCTTTGATAGTATTTCAACTTTATTGCAAAGACATAAGGTTCATTTTTAATTGAGAAAATTTGACAGTTAGGGATAGCTTGATGTGCTGGCGTCTGTACATACGACCATTAATAATTGAGAACTAGCCAGACGTGTACTGTTAGTATTATTATACACTTCCGGACTCCTAACTCGGCCACAGTGCATTTTTATGTTTATAGGCAACAAAATAATGATCATTTCGGTATCACCATAGTTCCAAATTTAAATTCACAATTTTAAAAAGAGAAGCAAATCGGAGTTTCGCTTTTAATGAAGCAACGAGCTTTCATTTGAGCCATAAGCCAATATAATGTCTTCATGAAACGAAAACGTAAAAACGTATATGTGTGTTAAATTAATGTCACCATTGTAGCGCCACGTTGTATAAATATGTATTAGATGGACACCTATCTACGAACCGACCGCATCAACTTGCGATCAACCCGTGCGGCTATTATTATTAAACCACGATTCCAGATAAACCAAATATACATACTAAAAAGCGCTCGGGGCTCGCGTGGTTTTTGTCAATACTCTTACATACGATATACATGGTAATACTTATACGTAAAGGGTAGGAATACAAACAATGGAAACAATATAAACTGTCAATACTGAATGTTTTTGCATGTTTAATATTAATAGTGTAAATGCTGGGACGTGCCGCGTAATCCGAACGGTTCCCAACTGAGAAAATACCACCCCATGAATCCTTTCGAGGGACACACGATTGAAGTATTTATTCCTAGGGGTGGATGGTCGGTAATCATTTGCATAGTCCATGCCTATTATACATTAAATTCGCTTCCCATGTCTGTCGGTGCGACCGCGTTGTTCTTTTAAACTGCGCAACGGATTTTGATGCGGTTTTTAACATAATGTAGAGAATTTATTACAGAAGGTTCATGTTTTAAAAAATAATATAACATAACGGACTTAAAATAATAACACGTACATGTTTTAAAAGAAGAAAAAATAATCTTAGCACCTTAGGGCATTTAAAAAAATCATCCACATCGCTACACTGTCGACAGAAAAGGCTGGCAGCATTGCCACGTTCCATCGGGATGTTGCTACTATAATATATGTATTTGTTACTGTTTGTTTGTAATATATATGTATTTTCGATTTTTAACACTAAAAACTCGTATATTTTCGAATTAGTAGTGCTATGAGCAAGCAGTTTTAACTGCCCTGACTCAAGAGTTGTAGGTCGCGGGTTTGAGCCCAGGCAGATGCTTTACTTTGTGGAAATAATTCCTTCACCACTGCTCTCAAAAAGGTGAAAGAAAACATCGTTAGGAAACCAGCATGTACAGAGTCCAGCACATCAAGTTACCACAATCTGTCAAATTTCTTTGATAGTATTTCAACTTTATTGCAAAGACATAAGGTTCATTTTTAACTGGGGAAATTTGACAGTTAGGGATAGCTTGATGTGCTGGCGTCTGTACTAGAACTAAAAATTCGAAGACATACTGTGACATCCACCAACCAGCACAGGGCTCGCTTGGTGGGTTACGGTTCAGAAGAGAGGAGGTTTGTGTCCCAGCAATGGGAACATTATAGGCTGATTATGCTATAATAATAGTGCTCTATAGCAGTGATAGCCTAGCGAAGTGACCGTCAGACTGCCAATTCATAGGTCTCGAGTTCGAACCCAAGCCACACACCTCTGATTTTACGGATGTGCGTATTGTATAGTTATCATTTGCTTAAAAATCGGTGAAGGAAAACATCATGAGGAAACCAGCATGTCCTGGAGATATTTCTCAACAGCATGTTAAGATAAGACAGAGGCCCATGGGCAGCATAAAAACTCTGACACCAGGTTAGTCACTTATCTCAAGAAAAGAAGAAGTGCTCTGTGATGGTATTAGGAAGTTACTTCGCTCTAGTGAAGTTTTTCATATTTTAAGTCTGGTGAATATAAATGTTAGTAGATGGAGAGAAAAGGAAGATGGATGGCTTGTATGATAGATGATATGAAAGAACGGAGGTTAAGCAGTGAATGATACAGTGGTGATAGGGGATAGGGGAAGAAAAAACTTGTTGCGTTGACCCCATAGTAACTAGGACAAGAAATTGAATTGTAAAACTTATACGATAAATGTGTAGGGTCAAGGTCTTCCAAGTAAACGGACAGCTGTGGTGTTGGAGAGTTTGTTGCGCCACTTCTTCTTCCCAGCTAAAGCACTAGGAAGTGGTGAATAGTGGGCGTTTTTGGGACTGTCTTATGTAACTTTGACCTTCGAAAAGTGCTAATTTTCAGCCTAATTTGAATAAATGACTTTTTATTTTGATTTCATAAGTTTTCTTCTCAGTCAGTAAAATAAACTATTTTTAGAGTATCTTTTGTGCTCAGGCTTTATTTGGTAGTCAGGCGAGCGCACGTACATGCATCATATTTAAAGCTCGTATACATTTTATTTATTTGAAGCGGAGTGGCTGGACTCAGAACGAAGAATTGTATTCGTGCAAGGAAAGAGTTTGTACAGTCGTTAGCATATCAAGTTATCACAAACTGCCAAATTTTATCAACCGATTTTAAACTTAAAGATCGACGGTTTAAAGTTTAAAATAATTTGGAGAAATAAGACAGTTTAGTATAACTTGATGAGCTGGCGACCGTACCACAAATTAAAACGCAAACTATTTGTATGGAAGCAAGCAGAACTAAACGATCAAATAAATAATTTAAAACCCTTAAACCCTATTACCTATCCTTTTTTAAACCGTATTTAGTTTAATTTAATTTAACTTTAACTAATTTATTTGAACTAATTATAAATAAGATTTTTTGTTTCGCCCTATTCGGATAAAAATAAACCCGAATTGACCTAATAATGAAGAGCTTAAATAACTGGCACTCAAATTATAAACAAGTGAACTCTCAAAAAAAAAACAAGTGAACTCCATATTCAAAAATTTACAACTTTCCATTCCATTTTCTTTTTTACTCTAAGTACCTTATATCAAGCACGGCTATGGACAATGACCTAGTTAAATGCGCTCGCTATTTGATACGACAAAATGAAGATATATACGTTGTCATGAAAGCGACCTCTGTGATCCCAGAGCAACCCGCGTATCGCGAATATGTTTCTCACTGAAATATTGCACAGGAATTTGATTTATCGAACATTTTTATACACGCACGTCTATGTGAATGTTTTATTTCGGTAATGGCATAATCAGCCTATTTTTTCCCACGGCTGGGACACAGCCCTTCTCTCTGACAAAAAGAGTGGGCCATAATCCACCACGCGAGCCCAAGGTGGGTTGGCGGATGTACAGACGCCAGCACATCAAGCTATCCCTAACTGTCAAATTTTCTCAATTAAAAATGAACCTTATATCTTTGCAATAAAGTCGAAGTACCATCAAAGAAATTTGACAGATTGTAGTAACTTGATGTGCTGGCCTCTGTACAAGTCTTCAAATTTTTTGGGTCTGGGCCATGCCGGTTTCATCACAGTGTTTGCCTTTATTGTTTTGAGAGCAATGATAATGAATTTTAATACACAAAGTAAAGCTTAGCTTCGAACACACGACCTACAATTCTTAAGTCTAGGCCGATACGACTGCGCCACCCACTCTTTCGGTAATATACCGTAGTAAAGCTTAGCTTCGAACACACGACCCCACAATTCTTAAGTCGAGGCCGATAGGACTGGGCCACTACTGCCCTTTCGGTAATGTATCAGTGTGAAAAACAAGCAAGGTTGATAGAGAAGTGGCGAAATATTATGTTCTAAAAATACAAAGTTAAACGCATTTACTTCAATAAACCAATTAAATTAAAGAAACTTTTGATGGCAGGGAAAAATTAAAAATTATATTTAGTCCGTCAGTCAGATAATAAAAAATATTAGTCACGAATTCTTGATTGATAAAGCATCGTATTAATAAAAAATACTAAAATAAAACGCATTAAATTTGGGGGAGTGGTGGGGGCACGCTAGGTCACAACTCAATATAAAATCTACGTAGGACATTTTAATAATAATAATAATAATAATTTATTTCAAGTACCAAGACTCATAGTGTTAGTAACAATAAAATACTTAAAACTATGTTAGTAACACCAATAAATTACATAATCAACTTATCATCTAACATACCTGAATTGCGGTCTGTGAGCCGCCATCCAGTGATGTATTATAGGGCCATCCACCCTGCCGGCTATAGTAGCCACGAGGCTGTTGGGGCTGTCGCGCACCCGACGCATCAGTGATGCGATTCGCAGACGCAGCAGCGAACCGAAATCCGAAACGCGTGCGTCCGCAAACATCCCCGACGCGCGACAGAAGCGCGGCAACCCAATAATAATGGATTGACGTAATCTTTTGATTAAGTGAAAAATGAAAAAATATGTGTCCAATATTTTTTGGGTCGAGAAGTCAGTCGGTCAGTCAGAAGGATGAAGCTAGTTGCTCATCTCAAATCGAATTGTTAGGTAGGTAGATGAGTAGGTTCAACAATAAATCCGCCATTTTCCTAGCTATGTTAGGGTCGGCTTTCAGTGTAACCAGATTTAGCTGAATACCAGTAATCTACATGGAGTGACTGCCTATCTGACTTTTACAACTCAGTTGCAACCCACTGAGTGATTGAAAGCCCCTTAGGGCCAAGCAAGCGGGATTGTCCGAAAGGGTTACCGCTACCCCGGAACATAAAGGGCTAAGGAAGGAACATGGATGGGCTTTAGTGAGTAAGAGTCTGACTCTCCCTTCCGCTCCACCCAGAGCGGGAGAAATAATAAGATGATTTCCCTGCCTTAAAAAAAAACCCACTGAGTGACACAATGAAAACCCAGCAAAAAGCTGCATGAACACTTTTTTAAAAACCTTCATTGATTGATTTAAATCAACAGTCAATTTCAGTCACAAACCAAAATCAATCAGGTTTCGGTTTTCTAACACCAACTGAGTCTTGGAATCCGTATAATTGGGTATTTGAAAGGGTAGTCAATAACGTTACTTTTTATGAACTGTCAAAACGCGGAATTTGTACGTGATTTGTATGAAATATAACAATGTGACGTCACAGATTTTTTGAATCAAATGAAATACTTATTAGCATTAAATGCAATTGAACAATTATATCTTTGCATTATATTTAATTTCTGACTGCCTTTTACGGTGAAGGAAGTTATAATGACGAGCGGGATTTTTTCCATGTGATTTCTTATTTTATTTTTGACCGATTCAAATAGTCAATTACACTTCCTCCTAAAATGGGACCATTCCATATTTGTGATTCAACGTTTTTTAGTTTTAATTTCAGACACCAAAATTTATATCGGTAGGCAAGAATTAATATCCTTGGACATTTCACACAGCGCCGTATCGTCCCAAGCTAAGCAACCTAATGCTTGTGTTATGGTAACGAGATGGCTGATATACTACTTATATACATTTTTTTTTTGTAAATACATACATATTATAGATAGAAAAACACCCAGACTCGTAACAAATACTTGCAGGTCGTACAAATATTTGTTCCGTGCGGGAATCGAACCCGCGACATAGTGCGCAGCAGTCAATCGCTCAACCACTACGCCAACCGTGTCGTCAATTACCCGTACTGATTCGAAATTAAATGTTAATCCCTCTCACTCATTATTTTAGAGTAAAAAATATAACTTTGCTACTCAAAGTAAAAACCGTAACTAAAGCATTCAATGTCAAAGCGACACCTCGGGGTGTATAATGTATCTAGAGCCCTAAGTGTCAGTCTAAGTGTCGGTGAAAAGTGTCAGACACACAGTTACACCCCAACCTCTCATCTACAGACGGTTTCAAGTGGATCGAAGGGATCTCAGTCAGTTTTTTTAATTGAAGTTTTTCATGTTTCTTTGGCGAGTACTGTTGAGAGTTTCTTGTTTTCTTTTTATGTTCGTTCCTTTTTATTGTGTATTCTGGCTTTATTTTAGGAGGTTGATGTTTGATCGGATGTTTTAATTGGATAATACATCTCTATACATACTACACAATAAAGGGTGATATTTTTGTGGTAGGACTTCAAAGAGAAAGCAAATACCTACCTACGTATCATGATTAAATTAAATACGACGACACACAGTTAAATACTTCGTGTTGTATATATACGACGACACGGTTGGCGCAGTGGTTGAGTGATTGACTACTGCGCACTATGTCGCGGTTTCGATTCCCGCACGGAACAAATATTTGTACGACCTGCAAGTATTTGTTACGAGTCTGGGTGTTTTTCTATGTATAATATGTATGTATTTACGAAAAAAAATGTATATAAGTAGTTTATCAGCCATCTCGTTACCATAACACAAGCATTAGGTTGCTTAGCTTGGGACGATATGGCGTTGTGTGAAATGTCCAAGGATATTATATTATTATATATATAGCTTATGAAAAATGTGTATTATTATATAATCAAAGGAATCAGTAGCATTTGTACTAACTAATTAGTATTTAATTATAATAATATGCGGGTTCTCAGAAAAACTAAAGCAAATAAAAGATAATACATTATATTCTTTTGAATTCGTTATGACTAAAGCAAAAGTTTAAAAAGAAAAGAAATGAAGAAAGTTAATTATTTTACTCTTAATTCACATTCCGATTTACGTAAAGTATACTTATTATTTTATCCAATTATAGTAATATATACTGCCTCGTTGGTATTCTGGCCGCATGCGATACTGCTGAGCAAGTGGTCCTGGGTACGATTGCCAGATTTGGCAATGTGGTATTGGGTTTTCCATTTGGAATTTCTCAGCACCAACCCGTAGTCTGGATTTGTGCCCCGTTAATGGCTTACCCCCTATTACTTGCGCCTAAAGCAAAATTGACGAAATGTACTACCTACACTATAGCAATACCAACCCTTTGGAAAAACTATCTTAATAATAGTAATTTTTATGCTATTAATTTATTAAAATATGTGGAAGCAGAATTATTTTTAAAGCCATCCTTCGCTTCCATCGAATGTAAGTATGTAGGGTAGAATATATCGTGGATGTATGAAATTTAAAAGCATCTTATATTTCTTTACATTTAACTTTCCTGTTTTCTCATGATGCTGCTGACGTCTATGTTAGATATTAAACAAGCGCAACCAACGCAACCAACCAATTTCGATCACACTACTCAGACAATCGCAACTACTATCAATATTAGTAGACAGAATGCAGTGATAGCCTAGTGGGGTGACCGTTGGACTGCCAAGTTTTGAGTTCCAACCCAAGGCAAGCATCTCTGATTATACGAATTCATGTGCCTATTGTATAATTATCACTAGCTTAAAAATCAGTGAAGGAAAACATCGTGAGTAAACCAGCATGTCTGAGAGATATTTCTCAACAGCATGTGAAGCTAAGTCAGAGGCCCATAAGCAGCATAAAAACTCTGACACCAGGTTAGTCACTAACCACACGAAAAGAATAAGAAGTGTGCAAAAATGATAATCGTTCACATGTTCGGAGCATAATGTTAGAACGTAATTGAAATGCAAAATACGATGTTGCTCGCTACGTAATTACAACGTGCTGTGCGAACGAACGCTTTGACAAACTGTTACGCAATTACTAGCAGTTGCGCATTACGTAATAAGCCTGCGCGCGGTCGCTTCCCAGGAGAATGCTGATTGTACGTCGACTCGGTTTTGAAAGAAAAGGGAGTGATCAGAGAGGACCTACTTATATCATGTGTTAGGTAGAATGACGGTCTGTATACTCACGTTTAGATAGACATGACGTTAACCACCGCAAGAAATCCTTTGCTTTTTTTTAAGGGTGGGAAATCATCAAATGATCCCTCCCGCTCTGGGTGGAGCGGAAGATAGTGTCAGGCTCTTACTGACTAAAACCCATCCATGTTCCTTCCATAGCCCTTTATGTTCCGGGGTAGCGGTAACCCTTTCGGACAATCCCGCTTATGGATTCGAACCTACGACTTAGAACTCGTGAGTCAAGGCCGTTACATCTGGGCCACCACTGCTCCTCCTAACTTAATCTTTACACTGTACTTATTGTTAGTGTTCTTGAACTAAAATATCTGGGTCCTGGTATGTTGTATAAGTGAATTGAGGAAAGAAATGATTAAGTGGTAGGTATAAGGCGCAAAATATGACCCAGATTTGACTGTAAGTGTTCCACGCGCCGCAGATGTCAGCATATGAAGGGGCCCCTCAGGGCCAAGCCTGCCGGGTAAGCGGGATTGTCCGAAAGGGTTACCGCTACCCCGGAACATAAAGGGCTACGGAAGGAACATGGATGGGTTTTAGTCAGTAAGAGTCTGACACTCCCTTCCGCTCCACCCAGAGCGGGAGAAGTCATTGGATGATTTCCCAGCCTTAAAAAAAAAAAAAAAAAAAGGCTCTTACTGACTGGATGGGTTTTAATCCATGTTCCTTTCTAAGCCGTTTATGTTCCGTGGGTGCATGTGAAGCTAAGTCAGAGGCCCATGGGCAACATAAAAACTCTGACACCAGGTTAGTCACTTCTTCTTGACCAACCACACGAAAAGAAAAAGAATGCAAGAATTTAATGGACAATTAAGGAGTACCTAAGACACGTAAAATTCTTTGTAATAATTGCACCGTATACGTCCAAAATTAATTGATATTTCGCAACACAATTGTCTTTTCGTGATATTTAATAATACTAGCTTCTGCCCGTGGCATCGCTCGCGTAGGCGTCGGAAATTATCTCACGGGAACATACTAGAGCGTGATAAAAGTTTGTGTTTATCCAGGTTATAATCTATCTCTGTGCCAAATTTCATACAGATCCACTCAGTAGCTTTAGCGTGAAGAAATAACAAACCTACAAATACACACAAGCACGCACATACCCGGCTTATTTATTTATTGACACACCAACGACTTATTCACTAAACCTTTACAATAAATATATTCCAATTTTAATAGTTTTTCGGTGAATTCGTCACTTATAGGTGTGCACAGCACTTGTGTAATCAAAAATAAAAGTTAACATGGAACTACACTACCATGGGCTTCTACTTAATATTAGATGCATAATAATTTGCCTGGAACGCAATATGTAGCAGTTGCGCGTAACGTAATAAGCCTGCGGGCGGTCGCTTTCGTGATTGCTGATTATAAGTTGACTCAGTTTTCAAAGAGAAGTGAGTGATGAGGGAGTTGTATTGTAGGATATTGCGTAGCTTATGTTAGAGTTCAGTGAGTGTATGAACTTAAAGTAAGAATTACAGAAAATAGCTCCATCGAAGGTTCGAAGCCAAGCTAGCCGAGGTTAGTCCATAGATGGGTGACCATGCGTTACATACCCGGCTGTCATACTAAAATCTTTGACAGTCGTCACGGGTAGTCAGTGATCCGAAAGTCCGGTAACCAGTCTTACAGTAACAGGGTACAGTGTTACTCAGTAACTGGGTTGTGGAAGTTAGATAGGCATTCTATCCATGTAAAATACAGATATTTAGCTGCATACGGCTAGACTAAAAGCCTATCCCAATGGAAAAGACTAGACGGAAAATATTATGTTAGATAAGTCTGAAAAAAAAACGAATTGAAATAAATTATGGATTTCGGACTCACTTATTTCTGTTACTTTTACAAATTATAGAAATAAATACATTTACTATATTAAGAAAATCTAGACCCGTAACCAATAGTCATAATTTTTTTCCGTGTGGAAATCAAAACTACGCTTCACTTCTCGAATTAAGTCTTCACATACAAAAGGAATTACTCAAAGCTCAACAAGACTTACCTGTTCCAATTACCAGTTACATTCGAAGGTCATAAATAAAGCTCTTTATGACCTTTACCCAAAGTCCAGGTACATACGCTAAGTCTCTCCCAACTCATTTTTGTCACGGACGGTAAACGATAACATGCTCCCAAATTACACCTGGGCTTTGCGACGTAGTAATGTTGCCAGTCCAGAAATTGAAGCATGTTGCTGTTATATTTACATGAAATTTGAAGAGAAATATTGCGAGCGAGCCGGCCAATTTATTTTGGTGTTGCCCTGTTTGTGTATATTTTAGTTAGGTATCGTGAAATGTCTATTAGGAGTCATTTCACTTTTATTTTTTCTAGGTTATCTATCCTAGCTGGAGATTTTTTTCTGTTTTTCAGTTTTATTTTAAGTCGTCACCCACTGTCAGTCACAGTCGTGACTATATTTACATACCGAGACTCCTCCGTGCCTCGGAAAGCACGTAAAGCCGTTGGTCCAGGCTGTAATTTGTGCATCTTTGACAGTCGTTACGGGTCGTCCAAAGCCCGAGAATATGACAGCCAGTCTGATCAAGTGGTATCGTATTACCCAGTTAGTGAACGAGTTGTGGAGGTTAGATAGGCAGTCGTTCCATGTAAAATACTGGTATTCAGCTGCATCCGGTTAGACTAGTAGCCGACCCCAACATAGTTGAGAAAAGGCTAGGCATATTTATTGATTTGTAAGTCTTCAATTATTATTTATAGAAACATAAAATTAGCATGCAGTTATTGGAACGTAAATGCGGACGATTTGAAATTGAATATACACGTTTCGCCCATTAAGACTTATTCATATTATCTGTGTATGATGCTACTTGTGTTAAATTGTAATTAATTTAAACCAAAATGCAAATTATTTAATAGCTGTAACTCCGATTCAAGTTTACGTTATGTTTACTACGCACGTTCGTGTTAGGGACTCGTTGACGGTAAAAGTATTGCTACGATGCTACGACGTAGCCGACGCAATGATGTCACGGCCATATGAGCTAGGCTGTCGTAGCGGATAACCAATATACTTGTCGAGTCCATTATATTGCACTTTGTATTACATGGCAGACGTATATTTTTCCTTTGCTTCTCATTTTAATGGTCTAAATAGATGTAGTCATTCTCAATACTCAATACTTTATTGCATTCCATAATGTTACATAAGACAGTTGATATGTTAAACATAGAATCAATTATGGACCCTGTCGGGCACCGCAAAGTTAAATTAATTGATAGGAGAGAGGATGAAGGTGCTTTATTTTTATTTTTAATAAGTAAAGAAATTTTAAATTAAAATAGCAAAATGGCTTTTGTGGTATTTACATTTTCTATCATAATTATATATAATTGCGTATTAATAAATTCGTATGAGTCTTAAATGTATTATTTGAAACTAGACATTCACATTTTTATAGAGTCTTTTTGGAATATTAAATTATCAGTATATTATCCCGTGGCTAAGTAATAACAGCCGCACGGATCGATCCATCGGGTTAAGCTACGATTGCCGGGGTTATAGATTATAGATCCGGTATTTATAGATCTATCATTTGTAGATGTTTGACAGTCGTTACGGATCGTCAGAAGCCCGAAAGTCTGACATCTAGTCTTACCAAGGGATATCGTATTACCCAGTTACTGGGTTGTGGGGGACAGATAAGCAGCCGTTCAATGTAAAATACTGGATTTCAGTTGCATCCGGTTAGACTGGAAGCCGACCCCAACCTAGTTGGGAGAAGGCTAGGCAGATTGATATTTTTTTTTTCATAATAAACTTATCACAAGAGCACCATGTATTATACCACAAACCAATTAAATAACATAATCTCATCAGTCAAATAAAACTTCACATTTCAAACCAAAAATCTATTTTACAAAAACACGCTCCTTAATAAAATATTCAACGGAAAATTTAATTCAGCCATACATTAATAATTATGTAAGCAGAGAAAATAATTACTCAGTATTTTTTATTTTCTCTTTTAAATAGGTATGATGTCTTCGCTAGGGAAAATAAATAAATGGTGTAATTACACAAGTTTCCTGTACTTGGCATATTAATTTTGGGTCTCCGTTCATTTAAAATGAGAAATACTGAGTTACGTTTCAGAGTTTTTATGTCAGTATGTATTTACCTATATACTATTATGTATAAGCACAATGTTTACCAACATTTCGTACAAAGTTATGTACGGTTTAATGAGTTTTCTGCGGTTATAAACTTTGTTTTCCTTGCGAAGCATACAGAAGGTGTACGGAAGTATTTATTTTTTTATTTTAAAAGCCCCAAGGGTGCAGAATGTAACTTAACCGCATAGTGTTTTTGACTTTAACTTTCGAATACTTACTGTTTTTATTGTTAATGGTGTTTCTGAACCCCTGCAGCTAAAAGCTTTAAGCTTAACATTGTGACTCCACATTTTCACATTGAAGATATTGCCTCGATATTGTAGTAGGTATTAACATGTTGGACAATATCAGTCCCTGAATCACCACCTATTAAAGTGGTGTTATTTCAATATAATTTCGATGTGGGAAAGGGACGGTGCTATATAGGACTTATAGCTTCATCCCTATCCCACTGTGAAATTATATTAAAAAAATACTGCTTCAAGACGTCAGCCTTTAAAGGTAAAATATTTATAGATTGTAGTCTGTATATTATTATACCGATATATTAGCAAAAACCAAAATAGAAAACCGAAACTGGCTTTCACAGATAGTCAAAATCCTTGCCCCACAATTGAGCTCATTTTAATATGATTATCGTAGTAATGTGATTGTAAAGAGCAGATGGCATTAGCTCCGGATAAAACCGTATTTCTGCGGTGTCATCTTAGAACCCCAATCATAACAAAACTCAATTATTTCAAAAGGCGCTTATTATTGTTAGATCGCGTCTGTTAGCTTCCCTATAAGGTATAGCTTAAAATTTAAATTAGGTTCCCATTTTTCGAGATACTCCGTCGATGTGGCTGCACTAACGTGTTGGGCGTTTTGGGCCTAGACAATTAGTGTCAATCGCTCCGTGTGGAATCGATTACAAAAATTGTTGATCGAACTTCGAATTCGTTATCTCAGCGATTCGGATTGTCAAGAACGCCACTTGTCCACGAATTTGTATGGAAATATTGATCATGTTTCTTCACACATTTTGACATTGTGTAGCACTTAGCGATGAATAACGATTGATCACGTGAAATTTCGAAAGCTTATGCCAATTCCATACATTTCGGATTTATCTAATTTCGCTATCGTTAATGCAAATGTGACTTTGTCTGGTCCCCCTGGTCCATAATAGTCCGATGTCTCATGCTAAAACTTAAATCTGACATCAAAAATCGTGCACAAAATGTCAAAATTAATGTTTTATCGTGACTGTCGGTCGACCCAGACAGTTAAAGCCCTAAATTGTATCCACTAGACTAACCTTAAAAATATTGACATTGCTCAGTTATTAGGTCGACAGGAATAGATGGCAGTTGCTCTAAATACAATCCTACTTAATATCTGTGTTGCCATCTCAAAACCTTAATACTCTTCTGTTCCGTGTGGTTAGTGATTAACCTGGTATCAGAGTTACTATGCTGCCCATGGGCCTCTGACTAAACTTCACACGCTGCTGAGAAATATCTTTCAAGGATACCCGTTTCCTCGCGATGTTTTCCTTTACCGTTTTATAAGCAAGGGTCAATTAAACAATACGCACATGAATCTGAAAAGTCAGAGGTACGTGCCTTGGGTTCAAACTCGAGACTACATCCTTAATAATACCTTTGATGTAGTTGCATAGCGTCGGTTGGTGCCTCCTCAACATTGAAAATGGTTCAAGGGACCTCTGCAAGTTGGTTTCGGCCTTCATACGCTTCCAAAGGTCCTGGATCCCAGGTTCCCGAGAAGTGTCAAGAGACAGAAACAAAATTTTTTCAAAAGTCATGTATCATTGTTAGACCGCGTCTCCCATTCAACTTCAAGCTGGTAGCTTAAAATTTAAAGCAACTCCACATTTTCCAAATTCCTTCGGTATTGTGCTAACGTGTTGGAAAAGATCACAGGTAACAGGTTTCTAGGCCATCGCACGCGAACAACACAATAATGCCGCAGTTGACTTTTACTACACGCGTTGACAAGCGTGCTTTACGCTTTACGATTCTGTTTTATTCAGTTGGTATTATGGACAGATACGAAATTATGAGGGGTTAGAAAATGTTGATGGAAAACGAAGGTATACCCAGTTTTGTGTGTGAAGAAACTCATTAGTTATTTCGGCCGTAGAAGTTGTTTCGAAGTTGGTTGTTACGTGAAGCGGAGGATTGAGAAAGTTTCGAGTATGAATTTGTATGTTTGAAAGGGTAGGGAAGATCAGAGAAAATATGAATGGAATGTTTGAATTAAACGGAATTGAGAATAGTACTAAGGTTACGGCTAATAGAGATGTATAGACGAAGAAGGTAGGTCTAGATACTGCCCACAGATTATAATAGGACATCGTCTGCTTAACACTGCCTTAATTGACTTTTGCTACTCGCGTTGACAATCGTGCTTTACGCTTCACGATTCTGTTTTATTTTGTAGCTTGGTGCTATGGAGATATCACACTATTGTTATGAAGGCGAAAGTTTGTATGTTTGTCCGTCCTTCACTCTCAAACGGCTCAACGGATCTGTATGGAATTTGGCACAGACGTAGTTTATGACCTGGATTAACACATAGGATACTTTTTATCCCGGTAGTACGTTCCTGTTGGAATCATTTCAGACATCCACGCGGGCGAAGCCGCTTGTAGCAGCTAGTGGAGATATAATTTTGAAAATGTTCATGATCAACGTACCTAAATCTATGTATCTTCATATTTATGTGTATTACTAGCACTTTGCCCGCGGCTTTGCTCCCGTGGTCTTTCCCGTGGGACCCGTTATTTTTCCCGGAATAAAAAGCCTATGTTACTCTTAGAAAACTAAGCTTTCCAACGGTGAAAGATTTTTTAAAATCGGTCCAGTAGTTTCGGAGCCTATTCATTTCAAACAAACAGACAAAAAATCAAATCTTTCCTCTTTATAATATTAGTATAGATTAGACTTTAAAAGCATAAATTTAGATCCATTGTAGAAGTCAGCTAGAAATTGGTTGCTAGTGATGCGGAGAGTTGATGAGGGTGATGTTTTGAAAATTTTAATGGATTGTGTAGTAGATGATTAGGCCAGAAATGAGGTAAATATTGTAATACGAATCGTTTGAATTGTGAAACATGTTCCTCCTAGAGGCAAGCTGAAATAAACACATTTTACATACCTACCTAAAAAACCTTCAGGTAATTCGTAATAAGTCACGCATTCTATTCACAAAGTTTCCAACTTCGACACGAGAATATCTTTTCACGAAATTCCGACACCTTTACACACGATTAGGTGCTAGCCGAACCCAACAATGACCCATATCATTTGTATTATATAAACACACAATTACTAGCAACGTTTCTTTGTTACGTTGGAACTATTTACCCTATTTACCTCAGTATCTGGGTTATAGAGCTCCTTGCATACAATACAACGTCAGACTGTCTCCTCCCTTCCGATCCCGTACCTTTGTATTGACAACAGGTACATTGAATATTATGTTCAGACACAATTTGCATAAAGCAATTTATAACGGGCATTGTATTGGTTGCGATTAATATCGGTCGTGTAGTGAGACGATTTATTAGATTTTCTTTGTATAGGGATGTAATAAGTATAGGTATTTATGATTTGCAATGTCTCCGGTCGTCTTGTCAACATTTTCGTTCAGCAGAATTCTGCAGTAACTGTATCGATTGGTCATATAAAAGATGTTTTAGTACCATACGCGGAGAGGATTGACAATCAATGTTGTTTTACTGCATCGATAAAATTTCTTGTTGAATAAAAAGGTGCTTTCTAAACATTTCATGACATATTCGTGAAAGTTATATTGACTGAGTGTATTCTGACAAGTTTACTGCTCTTTGGGCAGAGATTTTTTTTTTATAGCTTCAATTTCAACGCTATTTAGTCTACCTACTTACTTTGTAAGATTAGTATTCGGGATATTGGTGTTTACCTGAACTGCTATACAACGTACAGTGATTCGAATACATCCTCGTCTAGTAGTCGCAAGCGTTACTGCTGGGTTCGATTCCCGGGTCGTGCAATGAATTATTTTTTCCAAACATATTATGAAAATCACAAAACGATCATTAAAATATTCTTTTTTGTTACAGATGAACACCAAACAGCATAAAATACGATGAAACGTAAACTAAGCACCAGGAAAAATAAACTACGAACTTAGTGATCACGTGACAATCCGAGCATGAGGTGATAAGTGCCAAAAACAAAATGGCGATGGTTATATCGCAGACGACAAAGGCTGCTATTGGTGGGTTCTTAGCGCTGATGATTCTTGGAGCTGTTCTAGTGGTTGGCGCTGCTGTTGGGTGGTTTGATCCGAGGAGAGAGGATGAGGATACTCCAGCTAAAGTCAGTGCTAGACTTCAAGGAAGGACCTCATTTGTAACACACCGCGCCGTGAGTATTTTTGCTATTGTACTAACTTGCATCTCAATATTATATAAGGTGACTGGTAATTAGTGACCGATATTTAAACACGTGATTGTACTCATGATTACAATCAACTTTCCCAAAGAAATTTCTTTTATCTAGTTTTCTACAATATATAATTGGTCTGAAGACAGACCTTGTGTTCAAATCAAAGTTTCGAGTCTGAAGACAAACCTTGTGTTGTAATCCTAACAAGGTTTCATGTCAAGTTAAAAGCAATTAGCCACACAGCTAATTAAACTGTTTAGTAAAATTATATTAAACCAAATAATATTTCACATTACGAGAATTTCTCTCTAATAAATTATGCTAATTAGCCCTAACAATACAATATCCAAAATCCACATTATTATTATTATTTTAGTTCACACAACTCAGCAGCGCCATCTTTATTTCCTTTATAAAATAACATTTATGACAAATTGCGTTGCACAAGTTTTCCAATTAAGTAAAAACTTTTCCAATTATCATAGAAAAGATTCATTTTACGAATGACGCGAAAAATTATAATGTTTCTGTTTAAAAAAGGTTTTTTTGAAAATAAAAGAGTCTTCTTGCTTTGTTAAAGGCTAGATTCAGAATTATAGATAAAAAGCTAAACAAATTTTACGGACGCTTAAGTCTGTATGCAGGTTAAAGTAGTTAGGTTTGCTTCGTACGTTTCGCATTTATTCTTACCTGTGATCGCTTTGGAGTTTACGAACTCTTTCGTTATAAATGATCCCACCACATATCGCCCTTGCGTACCAGCCGCACTTGGTTGATATCCCAATCAGTCGTACTTAGCGTTTTTCCTCCACATTTATTATGCGCACAGCCAGAGAGTGGAAGTCTCTGCCAGCGTCGGTGTTCCCTTCTACATATAACCTGTCTGCTTCCAAAGCAAGAGTAAACAGGTATTTTCATGCTCACTCCATCATAGATTTCATCCATTTCTTTCCATCAGGCGTGATCAAGGTCAAGAGCAGGCTCATTTGCAAATTAAAAAAAATTGAGACGTCTACAATCGTGTGTACTATCGTACTCGCATAGCCTTGAGCTTCTTCGGGATTGTCCGGAAGGGTTACCCCGGAACATAAAGGGCTGGGGATGCATGCATGGAACATGGGTTTTAGTCAGTAAAAGTCTGCCACTCTCTTCCGATCCACCCAAAGCGGGAGGGAGGAGTAATTTGATAACTGCCCACAATAAAAAAAAAACCTAGAGCTTCTTGCCCGTTCTTCTCCATCCACCTACTGCTTGGAATGGGCAACTAGCTTCATCTTTCTGACTGACCGACCCCTTGACAGTTCAAAAGTAATCAATTGATGTTTGTGTCTGAGTTGGAAGTAATATTTTACTCACGTTACTGTGCGATTATTATTGGTAACACGTACCTATATAATATTATAACATCACGCCTGTTTTTCGTTGTTCGTGTTGAAGCGAAGGTACCCATAGTATATACATATAATTCTAGCCAGTTTTTTTTAAGACCACCATTTTTGTTTATCACCTGTTTGCCCTAGTAGTTCTGTTACGAAACGTTGTTGCCATATCAAAAAACAACATAATATGTTTTAAGCAAACCGCGTCAAACGATTATGTTTTCCCAAGGTTAAAGAATAACAAAAACAAAGAGCTACTAACACAAAGAGAGGATATAAAACAGAAGCAGAGGGAGTGACGGATACGCAGTCATTTACAAGTAAGCCCCCAAAATCCTCTAACAAAAACATGTCAGAGCATTTCCCAGATTTTTTCAAAACAACATTCGGTTTTACAATTTTTCTTTTTCGTACTTAGGACTGTTTGTTTTGCGGCCGTAAGGTTGTAAACCACAGAATTTACGGAATCTTTTTAGGCACAAAGCGTTAAAATTCTAGCTTAGAAATTTTAGAAGCTAGGATATGCTGTTAAATAAACTTTATAAAAGTATTTTTCGAGGAACTAATCTGCGACCTTGCTCGGAAGTTGGGCTGAACGAACTTATATATTGTAGCATGTTATAATGTATAACTAGGGGCTACTGTAATTTTGAAACAGTTAGTTTATTCCTGAAAACTCTAATAAAAATGTTTTATATTGTTTTCTTTTCGTGGATTTTTTTTTGGGATGTTATTAAAATGAGTGAGCCTATTAAGTTGCATATTATTCGCGGCGGTCAGTAGCATACTTTAGGTCATCCAAGTTGCAGGTAAACGGGCATTAGGACACTTCAGCAGGCATTGTCTGGTCAGTGACTCGCACTGAGTGTTGGGTGAGTTAGTAATCCCTACTTCGATAAATTGTGCCTGCAGCGGCTTACTTAGATTCACAGTCGAGAGCTTTCCATATAGGCCATTTTTTTAGCAAATCGTTTTTGCGGAAGTTAGCACAGTATAGGCACATATTAGATACTAGCTGCGCCTGCGACTTCGTCCGCCTGGAATTGTGACTTTTCGGGCAGCATACCTTAACAAATGTTCAGCGTAATTCTTTAACATAACTTTTTTATTTATGAACCGATTGATATGAAATAAACACTAAATATTAAGTGAAGCTTACTACAATATATTAATTAAAACTGCATCTAAATCGAATATGCCGTTTCTGATATTAGCGTGCACAAACACACAGACAAACCGACAAACAGACAAAAAAAAAAAAATTACAATTTCGGGTTCGGCATCGATACAATAATAACCCCTGCTACTTTTTTTTATATATTTCCAATGTACAGACACCATTTTTCTACAATTTTATTATATGTATAGATTATAGCCTATGGCATTTAGACAGGATGCCAGAGTAACAAAATGCCATCATCCTTGAAAGTGAATTGCCGAAGACCCGTGTTCCTAAAGAGGTCATTAACCCTCTTGACCACATAACAAGCCTGAATTGAGCGAGCTCGATTTCACACAAACACACTTGGCCAAGTCTTTCGGTGCAGACATCACCTAATTACGACCACACAAAATTCATTAAAATTGCTTTTGTACTCACAAAATATTCACAATCCCGTTATACGAGTGTGGGCCCGCTTGAACGTAGGTCGACAAATTTCATAGATTATACAGAAGATAGCGTAAGCGAAACCCCTTCCTCGACCGTGTTCACATTTTAAAAGTTAAATTTTACCCGCCACCCGCAAAATGGCGGACCGTTTTCAAATAAAAACAAACGTTAATTAACATAAAACACAAGAGTTTTAAAAATTTCTACCACAACACGTATTGGCGATGGCATAATTTGATTTTATTTTTGTTTAATCAGAGATTTGGATTGGATTTAGCGTGTCCGAAAACGTAATTAGAATTTTATATTTTACGACAATAATCTGATGTTTTAATTATTGTTACGGTCAAAACCTTTTGTGGACAAAATGCTGAGAAATTGTTTTGTGAAACATTTTCATCTGATAGAAATAAACATTGATTCCATTAATGTTTAATGGGAAAATAAATGCTGAATACGCAACTCCATTACACTGATCCAACACAAATACGCGTAATAACTATTCTAATAAACTAGAAAATATTGTTCAGTTAGATGTTCGTATGGATTCCTTTATGTGCTTTTAAGGCATAACACTTCCCATATAATTTTATAGTTTGATCCGGCTTCGTTTTGCACAAGCATTTTGCTGCTCTCAAAATAACTGGGTTGTACCTATTCTGGAGCATTCTACATACGCATACTTAAATATGTATGTTTCGCTCAACCTATTTTCCTTAAGGGCACGCTTTCCTTGATTTATCGAAAATTCCTTTGATGCGAGGCACTTGAAGCATCTCCACCTAAAATGCAAAAACGCTTCCATTTTTCAAGAACCCGAATAGGAGCTGGGCAACAAACATTTTATCCCGTATCTTACCGCCCGGAGTGGAAACCTGATACAACTCAAAACTCATACAAATTGTATCGAAATGAGATCTATAAGTGTATATATTATACGAAAGGTTTAGCTGATAAAACAGCGGGTATATTGGTATTGTCCGTCAGGGGTCTGAGTTTGGAGCCCGTTCAATAGATTTTAGAAGTAACCCTTCGGTGGGAGAGTCAAGTCACGCCCAAGAGCACTCGGTTCGAGCATAGTAAGGTACAGTCGCAACGATACATATAAATAATTCATAAGAATAGATACGAGTCGATATTGAAACAATCCGCTTTCGTATACTCTTTTTAGGGAGCAACTCTTAAGGCGAAGCTCAATAGTGTATCGTTCGCAATCATGCAAATAGGATTTGGGTGGATTTAAAAATTATGTTGCTTTTATACGTAAACGGTTTCGGTACGAGTAATAGAGCAAAGTAAATTGCCTGAAGCCTAATCCGGGTATTAAATAAAAACAGGTTGATTTTGTACTTGTTATCCTCTGTTATTTTAGTGTTATTGGGTTTGGAACTGTTATTTTTGTATGATAGAATAAATTTGTGTTTTATATAAATATTAAAACTGAAATTAAGTACGAAACACGCTAAGCCGTTCGTTTTGAGTAGCTATTGGCAGAAGCGTTGTTTAGAAAGACACTAACGTTCACGTCGTATTTTATTTTTCCTTTTTTTTAATTAATGTGTAAAGTGTGTGTGTTGTATGTGTGTGTGTTTTTTTGTGTGTTAAATAACCTTGTTTCTATAACTTATCTACACACATGCGTATTACTTGTGCTACTCGTATAAAAAGCACAACAAAATTAATCGAGGCCGAAAAGATATTTTAATAAAAGCGGTCGATGTATAACATGATTCCAATTACATTATTCGATGAAAATTACTCGATATTCGATCATAAACATCGAGTAAATCGACTCCAGGCTTGTCCTAACACAGAAATTACGATTATTGTTGACAGAAAATATAATCCACGCCACACAAAATACGGTACGCCCCTTTAATTAAAAATGACCATCGGAAAATTATCATTGACATTAAATTTTATCACAATCCTGTATAATAACTTCCCTCCATAATTATTATACACATTTTGTTTGCAAATGTTCAACATTATTATGTCCATAAAATTTATTGTGTACCAAATTATATGGTATTTTCGTAAATATATTAATTGCTCAATTTATAACTATGCCATTGAATGGAGGTGCGAAGGAAATTAAAAACGTTTGCTTACGTGCACGCGATCCGATAATTAAGACAATATAACAATCTGTGCTCATAATTCTTGTTTACGTGATTGGTAGATAGGTGGAAGTAGTGGGTGGTGGAACGAGTAGAAAATACTGTTCGGATTGGGTAATTATGAATGCGTGAAACAATGATAATTATTTTAGTTTTTTTTTTTGTAATCTTAGTTTTTATCGGAATACTTTGGGTACAGTAATATTAACAAAACCGCATCTTGTTAAGTAAATTATATTTTATGTTTTTATAATAGACATTTCTAAACGGAACATATTATTACGAATTGTTTGTACAAAAATAATGCTCTTGTAGGTTAGGTACTTGCCTTTCTATTAAAAGGTAAACACACATGAAAATATGCAAACAGCACTCGACTCCCATTACATTTTCCTTCATACCGGCTAAGCTGGAATCTCCCACTCCCCCTTAATACCCATCCTTGAAAGGGAGCCAGGATTTAACCAACATAGGTAGGTACCTATGTTGGTTAAATCCTGGCTCCCTTACGTGCGAGTATGTAGGTAGGTACCTACATACTCGCGCGTTCTCTCCTATCAACAACTTCACACGGAATTACATTATCCAACGATGTACGCTGTTACTTTTTTTTAGAGTATTTCTCCAGAATGTTTCTCGTTTTTTCCTAAGAGAAAGATCTGAAAGCTTTTCTGTCTAAAAGGCGGGTAGTGGCTTAATGACTACTGAGCTGATGCGTGAGTAACGACTGAGTTGTGGAATGTATGAAGACTTTTTTTGTATGGTTTTTTTGGAAGATAAAATTCTATAATTTCAAAAATAGCCTATTATTATTACTGCCTTACCTTTTCTGTCTTATACTAATTGGCGCAGCTATGAGGCACACACTATCTTAATTTTATAGTTAATGGTAGTTTAAAAACTACAATATTGTATTTAATAATAGTTTTAAAACTACTATTTTTTTATTTAATAGTAGTTTTAAAACTACCGTACAAAATAAAAAAATATATTGGTAGTTTAAAAACTTCCATTAAATTAAAATTAAGCATTAAAAATAAACAACATTGCACTTATTATTACGCATTTTCCTCCAAAGGGTTAAGCAGAAGTGTTACTCGGATTTTGTTAGTTACGTTAAGCTCCCCAATATTGGGGGTGCACTCATTATCACCAACCGAGTACATAACCAGACTCCGGCCTACAGCTGAGAAATTAACATTACTATTTTAATCATTAAAATCCGTAAGTAATACACTGCTTAACAGCTGTTTATACAGCTCTTACTGTACTGCCAGATACTGCCTGTCTTTCAACAATGCAAGAACTTCCGTCTGAAAAACTTTCGGCTTTGTCGGAGTTGAGCACAATCAGACGCTGTGGAAAACAACTCATTCAGCTAGTTTTGTGAGTGTTTTATATTGTACGCCAGTAAGAAAATTACATTAATGTTTTTAGTCCTATATGTTGGAAAGTAATTCCCATTAGGAGTTAAACACAAATCTTAAATACACTATACAACCTAAAACCAGAGAGAGAGAGGGCGAGAGATAGATAATATATTGGAGATATTTCTCAACAGCATGTGAAGCTAAGTCAAAGGCCCATGGGCAGCATAAGTACTCTGACACCAGGTTAGTCACTCACCATACGACGAAAGAAAGAAGACCTAAAACTAAAGAAAAATATTTATTATGTACAGACGCCAGCACATCAAGCTATCCCTAACTGTCAAATGTTCTCAATTAAAAATGAACCTTATGTCTTTGCAATAAAGTTGAAATACTATCAAAGAAATTTGACAGATTGTGGTAACTTGATGTGCTGGCCTCTGTACAAGTAGTAAAAAGAAAGGAAAGAGCTCAAAGAGCGTCAAAAAAAAAAGTTCATCCCCATCGCTGTCATTGAGAAATGTGCCCAAAAGGCTTGCAGCGTTGTCACGTTGGATGTCATTGCTGATTCTTTGACCTCATGAATTAAATTAGGGGTTTTGAATGTGCGTATACTTCGGACCGAAAATTGGTAGCAGCCAAGAGTTTGACTTTATGTGTACAGACGCCAGCACATCAAGCTATCCCTAACTGTCTAATTTTCTCAATTAAAAATGAACCTTATGTCTTTGCAATAATGTTGAAATACTATCAAAGAAATTGGACAGATTGTAGTAACTTGATGTGCTGGACTCTGTACACCTCTTGTTAACCCTTCGAGAAATAAAGGTGCAATGTTATGTTATTATGCCAGGAAATACGTATTTCAAATGATTAGTTATCTGCCCGTGGTCATGGAAGAAGACTTCTGGTCGTAGGAGGTCGTAGGTCGTAGGTGTTCCGTCGCTCCCGCGGACAAGTACCTCAGAGCAGCTGAAGTCAAGCTAGTGAAGTCTAAGTGCTATTTTATAATGACATTAATTATGTATGTTCAGGTTATGTTATTTATCTATGGACCTGTGTCACCTGATATACCTCAATGAAAAAATACAACATAACATATTAACACAGGCACTATCTGCCTAAAAGGAGGATCCAATCACAAAAAATGTTAAAACAAAAACTTGTTTTACCAATAAACCATTTTTATTTTTTTTATTTAATGAGTAATTCGTATATCTCTCGTAAGCTCCAAGTGTGACACTGGTATGTATTCCACCTTATTTTTCTTGTTTTGTTTTTTTTATTGCGTCATGTTTGCCGCAAATAAAAGCATTTTCTTTGTTCTTCTTCCATATCAGTGGTAACTTTGACAGTGGCCTTCTAATATCCACCAAACTACTCATTCAAACGCTATCTTAAATTATTTTTCGATCGTGTGTCCTTGACCCAACTTGGTACCTCCCTCGGGCATCAAGTTGCGTACCCAATCAATTATTGAGTAGGTACTACACTGTTTGTATTGTAAACTGGTAATTTACATTGGAATATGTATTTGTCATTTACATCGTGGATTCGATTCGACCGTGTTTAGTTGCTGGGTCGCGAGGGAAACATGATGGATGTTTTGTTGGGTTTGTGTGTACTAAGCCGGTTTGTGATTTTGTGATTCTGAACCTTGTATGAGGAGAAAATTAGGAATGATAAATTGATTAATATTGCCGCCTTGAGTTTCTCGGATAACCAAAGGATGTAAACGTAAATCTAACGTTATTTTCATAAAAAAATGCATCCTATAGAATTTTGGCTGTGACAAACATAATTAGTAGTTTCACCCATTGATATTAAAAACTTGAGAGGTGTCAAGGGAAACCCGGATGGAACGAAGTACCTTTCGATGAATTAGTGAAGGAATAATTGTATTTTTTTTAAGTTATAATAATAAAAAAAAACTGATCTAAAATTAACCAATCAAAAAATATTGATTAAAAAGACATCATAGTTTACTCCAAAAACAGTGTCGTTTTGGTTTTAATTTCCGTCTAGCCCCTTTCGCAACGCGCGATAAGGAACTTCATTCCAAAAAATCTTTGCCAAGAATTATCAGCCTATAATTTCCCCCTACAGAGGGACACAGGCTTCTTCTTCCCCGCCCAACTGATCATGCTCATGACCGCCATCTTCAATGGCGCCATGAGTAATAACATGTTCTCACAAGCCTGGAAAGAGGCCTCTGTTATAGGTATCCCCAAGCCCGGCAAACCCAAATCCGACCCCACCAGCTATCGCCCCATCAGTCTGCTCAACGTGCTCGGCAAAATCTACGAGAGGCTTATTTATAAGCGTCTCAAGGACTATGCCGAGGCGAAGAGCCTGATTCCGGACGAGCAGTTCGGGTTCCGTACCCAACACTCGTGCGTCCAGCAAGCGCACCGCATAGTCGAGCACATCAGTGCTGGCTTCCAGCGTGGCGCTATGACTGGCGCCCTGTTCTTTGACATAGCGAAGGCTTTCGACAAAGTCTGGCACAATGGCTTAATATATAAGCTATACCAACTCGGCGTGCCCGACCGTCTCGTGCTCATCTTACGGGACTTTTTGTCGAACCGTAGGTACCTTCCGCTACCGCATCGAGGGCGCTCTCTCCTCCCCCCACCCGATTCGCGCCGGAGTCCCCCAGGGCTCCGTTCTCTCCCCCCTAATCTTCACCCTGTTCACTAGCGACATCCCTAAGAGTAAAAAGGCCCAATTGGCGTTATTCGCCGATGACACGGCCATTTACTACACGGGGATCAGTCCGCCAGCTATAGCTCAAACTCTCCAGAACTCGGCCAACGCCCTAGGCGCTTGGTTCCGGAAATGGAGAATCGAGGTCAACCCCGATAAAAGCCAGGCTGTTCTCTTTAGGAGAATTCGTAGGGCACTCCCCAACCCCCCTAATCCGATCACCATGTACGGCAAGCCGATCCCTTGGGCGAAGCATGCCAAGTACCTGGGTGTCACTCTCGACCAACACCTCAGTTTCGCAGAGCACACACATAAAGCAGGTCCGTTCGCGGGCCGCTTTCGCTCTCAGTAGGCTCAAATTCATGCTTACAGATCGCAGCAAATTGTCACTCCGGTGCAAACTGCGTCTCTATAAGGCTGTAATTCGTCCCATTATGACTTACGCTTGCGTCGTCTTCGCGCACGCCAAACCCAAGTATCTGCATCGAATGCAGACACTACAAAACCGGTTCCTCCGTAGGGTCTCAGGAGCTCCCTTTTACGTCCGTAACATGGACCTCCATGTAGACTTTAAACTCCCCACAGTTCAGCAGTTCATGAAACGCCTCTCGAAGCGTTTCTTTGACACTGCCATTAAGCACCGCAATCCCCTGATTGCGGCCGCCTCCCGATACACCCCGTCCCGCATCAGTAAGGTTCGCCGTCCACGGCATACCCTCATTGCCCCCGACGATGCCACCACTCTCCTCCAGGAGAGCAGCCAGGCTACTAGCACTATTAGATTAGCACACAGATACAGATTTCCGTCGTTCCGTCTTCGCCGTCGAGGCCCGTCGCGACGACCCTGTCCACTATCATCCCCCCGACTCTTGCTCGAGCCTGCCCGCGTTGCCGCTGAGCCAGTAGTTTTAAAAACCCCTGATCCCTGAGCTGTCCCTTGCTGTCCCCCCCCAGCGACGCCCTAAGCCGAGGTCCGAACCCCGCAGGGGGTGCCCTTAGCGTGTAGTCGCTTAGTTTTGTAAGTTAGGTTTAGTTTTTATTAAGCCCTGGCTGGAGGCTACAATTCTTTTGTGGCAGCCACAGGCAAGCCCGGTTAAGCAGTAGACAACCCTTTGGTTGAACTGCGAGATGCCATTTCCAAAAAAAAAAAAGGACACAGGCTTCCTCTCTCTACGGGCCATAATTATTATTATTTATTATTTTTATTATTTATTTATTTCATGAACAATTTTTACACTGTATCGAAATGTCTTAAGTAATTATAAACTAACACAACACGACATATAAATTAACATAGGTAAAATAAAAAAATAAAAATGTCAAGAAAGAAAATCCACCACGCGGGCCCAGTGCGTGTTGGTAAACGCCACATGCCTTCAAATTTCAGGTTCTAGGAAATGTTAGTCACCTTACAAATTTCAGAGCAGCAGTGATTAAATATTTAATACAAAGTAAAGTGCCAAGTTCAACCAATGAACGCCGAATAAAGTCTTAAAATTAAGTAATGCAAAAAGAGTGTTCTCAATTTAAAAATCATTTACCTATATGAATGTATCGTTTATCTTGTTTGTTTGTTTGTTTTGTCATGAAACAGATAGTCTGTCTATTGTATTGATGAGTAATGAGTATGCTAATTATTGTTTTAACCGATATTCCCAACTTATCAATTTAAATTCTGAAGCCAAAAACCTATTTTAATAAAGAATGAATACCTACGCACACTGATTAACTGAAGTAAATTACTCACAGGAAATAATAAATGGTTAAAATATTCTTGCCAATTAACCTAGCTGGCTGAGAAAAAGTTTTTTTATTAAAACTTAGCTGAATAAAAACTCTTATGTTAATGAACTACTCTGTTAGTTGACTAATTTATGGATTTTGTTTTATTGGTAATACTGGTATTCAGCTGCATCCGGTTAGACTGGAAGCCGACCCCAACATAATTGAGAAAAAGGCTAGGCAGATGATGATGATGATGGATTTTGTTTAACTTGTCTACCTACAGAGGACCAAGACAAGTGGCAATCGCTTTTAAAACGTTTTGTATTTCTACAGCGATTTTAAACCGAATTATAGTAACAAAATTCTTGCCCTAAAATAGATCCTATGCATCACATTTTGTTACGTAAAAATAAACTACGATAACATGGCGCGCCCCTTTAAATGACTGGTTCAATGTCTGTAGTCAGTTTGTATTAATAAAATTGTAGGTATTCGTCTTCAGTAGCAGGACGGCAGCAACATACGTCGTGAGCCTTTATGGATTTGAATTTTGCAGGGGCGGACCTTGTTATCGTAGTTTATAAAGACGCTATGTGGGACGCCCCCCTCTGGCTAAGACGGGTTAGATACTGAATGTTAAGGACAGGGTGTTGTGGCGTAGCCTGCGAGAGTCCTATGTCCAGCAGTAGACTGCGATAGGCTGATAAATGATGGTGTAAACCTAAAATGTTGTGTATCCTAGGTTAGGTAGGTTAAGTCAAACTTCCAAAGTGCATAAATAGTGGCACTACAGGGTGAAATTGAATTCATGGCAATATTTTAAAAGGTCATTGTACTCATCATTATTAAGAACTTTTACTATGGGAACACACCTGAAATCGGGAAAAAATTCACCCCTTAAAATAATGCCCATGAATTCGATTTCACCCTGTTTATTAACCAGCACCATAGTGGTCCATTTACCTAAATTGACTTTAGAAAGTTCTTGGCACTTTGATTTGTAGTTAACTAATCTTGTTTGACTTTGAGTAAGTTGTGTTTAGGATAAGATTGAAATTCTTTTGGCGATACACTTACTTAACAGTTGAGTTTGGATAAAAAATAATAGATTAATTTATTCATTAAATCATTCAAGTAATTCATAACCAACTTCTATTAAACGACAACATTCGTGACGTCCTTGGTCAATTCGCAAAAAAAATACTCATCGAAGAAAATAAAAAAGAAATTTATACAATATTTTATTTCAGCAGAAATTCATTATTCATCACAATGACGACCGCTTTCAGCGGAAAGCGTTCGTGACTGAAATCATTAATTTTTCATGCATTTTGATAATATAACTGTGGGTGACTTGAATGACCCGTGACTTTCTCACGGGTCATTCTTAACGAATATTTCATGTAGGTACCTAGTTTATTTAAACATCGTTTGGTTAACTTTATCACTGTCGACTATCGTGATGAAAAGTAAAGTAGTTGGGCAATCAAATAAGTTATGACCGGGTAATAATTATTTAGCAAAGGAGAAGGCCCTAAACGTACTATGTTGTTATGTATAATTTTTAGAATGTGTGCTGTTTCAAGTTTAGTGTATTTGGAGCCTGTGAAATGATATGTTGTTGCTAAGTATCAATCATACATGTATCTTATATAGAAGATAAACAAAGTGTGTGGAGAAGATCTTGAAATTGTACAATATATGTGAGGTATCTGTCAAAGGCTGTCACAAAAAATTACCCCTCCATTTTTTATAAAAATTAAGATCTAGGTAAAACTATAACGTGTGATGACCAAACTCGAGTTTACTATCGTCAATTTATGTACAAAATTCTACAGCAGCGGGAGACTTTTTAGGGCTGATACAATATGCAGATCACATAATTACGCAGAAAAATAGCAAAAAAAAAATTAATAAAAAAACTGTAAACATAAAATAATATTTTTTAAACACAATTGCTTTCAAAATCAATTCAGTAATAAACACTGTTTAGACAACGTGTCTTGACCCCAAAAGCTTGCAGGCACCAAGTTTATTGAATCATTGTCTTAGTGATCCAATTCTACAGTGTTCTAATTGGTGAAAACTAAAACTCTACTTTTTGACTTAGTTACTGGACCGATTTCGTTTTTGTTTTTTTTTTGTTTTACGTCAGAAAAGGCGGTAACAAGCATGTGGTTTCATTTGTTACTTATAAGTGGTTTCTGTACTGTATGTGGTCTCCATATTGTATACTAAGCACTACTATAAGTGATATATTATAACGATATAGGTAAGTCAAGTTTTAGCAATTTAGGCCAAAGGTCAAGTGGCATGTTGTATTATTTGGTTATAACATAAAGTGACACGTTCTCACTGTGTGGGCAAGTATTTAGGGATTAAATAGTTATTTTCTAGGTGTATATATTTATTTTAATAAGGGCCATATTTCGTTACTTATAGTTGGTTCTATGGCAGGGGTCAAATGGCGGTGACTTAACCTTCAAGTTTTTTTTCTTTTAAAAAGTTATGACATATTTATCTAGCACATAATACCTACTATGTAACCATATAATTGTATATTACGAAACATAAAAATTTTCCTATCTGTCCTTTGTAAATTATAAATTAATGTTCACACTTAAAATTTCCAAAATATACTTAGGTATATGCAATGCATAAGTTTCTTCATAATTATTTACCGTTATACTGGCGCAGCATTTCACAATTTTTGTAACATAATGCTTGGAAGACCTCTTTAAACATGGCGCGTTTAATACATTTACTTTCTTCTAGGCTTGTAAAAAGCTTAGCTTTGTTTCGCCTTCTACAATCGTATAATTTTCTCGAAATAATCAGTATTTTTCTAAAGAAACCATTACTTTAACTACACCAAATAAAAGAACAAAACTTGCACAAAGATAGCATGAAAGCAAAATAAGCTTAAATGTTACACTTTGATGTAAAGCCTAGACTGCACCGTTGATGAACCACACTCACGAAACCACGTTTTTCGAGAAAATGTTTGTGAGTCATGAACCCCACTTTATGATTCTAGAACTTTCCAAATGGTATCGGAAATTAAACTTTTGATTGTACAACGGTTTTATTTATTGTTTGCCATAATTTTGTATGGGAACAAAGTAAGAATAACTTGATAAATAGGGCGAGTTTGGAAACTCTCTTTAATCATAAACGGGTGTAAAGAGTTTTTATTTAGAAAATGATATTTATGTTCTATCGTGTTTTTACAGTGGTTTTTTTATCGTTAAGCCGTTGGTACCGGCTATAATTTGTGCATCTTTGACAGTCGTTACGGGTCGTCAGAAGCCCGAAAATCTGACAGCCAGTCTTACCATGGTGTCGTATTGCCCAGTAACTGGGTTGTGGAGATCAGATAGGTGGTCGCTCCATGTAAAATACTGGTATTCAGCTGCATCCGGTTAGACTGGAAGCCGACCCAAATATAATAGTTGGGAAAAGGCTAGGCAGATGATGATCGTGTTTTTACAGTGATTTTAAACGACTAAAGGCTCCCGCACAAAGGCGCGACGTTAAGGTGCGATGCGATTCTAGTAAACTAATTTCCATGATAGAAATTGTTTAAGTAGTATCTGCGTTGCGCTGCGCCTATCTGCGTGAACATTTAGCCAATATGGCAGGTTGAAAACTTGTAATATTCGAAAAAAAATAACTATTTGCATAAAAGTTTCATCAGGAACGTCAAGCATCCTCCTGTACCATATTATAAATACCTCTTCCATATCTAGTGGTTTCATTAAAAAAAGCTTAAGAATAAAGCAAAAATTTTGCTCTAATTAATCATTCCAAGCATTTTTGATCTTCACTGCAAAAAAAATCCTGAACCGACTGAATTTTTCACCTCTCGTATAGGATAATAAAAATGGCGTGCAGCCAAAAATTATATTTCTTTATGAAGTTCATCTCTGCGCTTGGCACAAAAAGTTTTCGCAAATACTTTGCGAAAAATTCTGTTTTTAAAATCCGATTGAAAATTTTATATTCCGATTTATGATTGAAAAAAAATGGGTGCTTTATTTTAAAAACTGTTCCATTTCATTCAATAATTTAAGAATACAGCAAAATTATTACGTAAAAAAAAGCAATCCAATGAACCAATCAGTTCAATTTTATTATTCTAGTATCTCTTCTCTACCATATCTACCATATTTTTTTTTTAAATTTTATTCTGCCATTTTACCCCTTTGTCTCATATTCTTTTTTCTCAAAAACAGCTAAAAATGCAACTAAACAAGGGATGATATTTTGCAACCAGGATCACAACGTTTACTGGTCAAAGTTACGATCACATTACAACGTTTCCAGCCGGTTTCGTTGTGGCCACGAGTGCAGCGAACGGGCAGAGTTAAACCTTTTGTGAAATAAAAACGCTTGTAATATTTCGAATTTATGTTTTAGTGTGCCAGTATTTTCTTTTAGAATTATTCAAATGTAGATTGTTTTTATTTTTACTTGCAGCTGGGGGTTATGTTTTGGTTAAGTTTGGAATCTTAAGTTTGTTTCAGTCTTGTTGCTTATATTGGGTTTTTACTTTGTAATTTAATAAAACGAGTTACGTTACTTAAAGAGGTTAAATTTTAAAATCATGTAAGTCTCTGATTGACTTAAATTGATTAAAGTCTTAGCAAGCCAATCTTGGCTGGCTTCCTTTTGTCTGCTTTTCATAGGTATTTATAACCGACTCAAAAAGGGGTCATCAATCAATTTTGTCGGATTTGCACAATTTTTGTAAGTATAATTATATGTTAGTACCAGCTTCTAAACATGGGTTCCAAATAGGTGTATGTGTGTATGTTTGTCCCCGCAAATATTATAGTATCTTTGCCAAGAGTCGTGACCATTATAAGGTACTGTAGAGCTTAAGTGAAACCTTGTGGAACTTAGAGCCTGGTCGGTTAGAAAATAACTGACAACATTAGACCTTTGAAAATAATAGATTGGTTTGATAGGTTTTTATATAACAAATGAAGGATTCTGGCAGTAGCCGTGATGCTTGATGCATGTATTCGTTAAAAACATTATAATTTAATAGCTGCTGCACCGTGTGTTTATATTTTGTAGGATAGAAATCCCTACATCACTCTACACAAGCTCTACCTCTGAGCTTCCTAAGTGAAGGTCCCTTTGACATTCACAGTGCTGTAGAGCTTTAAGAATGGCTTTAGAATAAAACCTCGGTCTTTAATGTAAGTCAATGATAGATTGGAGACGAACATTGATTTAGATTTAAAAAATAATAGATTAGACGTCAGCTATCACAGCTGACAACTGACAGCTGCAGAAATATATATGTAAAAAAATAAATTAATTAAACTCTTGGATTGATTCACAATCCTGTACGACAATAACGATTAGTTATTATAATTATAATTATATATAGTGAATCACGTTAGGACTGGTAGGTAACCGATAAGATCGCCTATTTCAAGGCCCATATCTAAAACCTATCGATAATTCTGTTAGCATGACATTAATGCGTAGCTACTCTAATGTAATGGGCTGGATACGATTGTACACAAACATTACAAACGATAAAGTTTCTATTGCTACCTATAAAGACTCGACAGCCAACAGAATCATTTTGATTGACTATGAATTCCATTGTTTTATTGATACGTATGATCGAAGTACGTAAAAGTAAATTTTGATTTATTTTTGCTTAATTTCTAGATTCTTTACAGTGCCAATTTTGAGGAGTTCTTGGTTAAGAAATAGCAGTAGCACGGGTCAATCCATCAAGTTAAGCTACGCTTGTCGGGGTTGGACCGTGGATGGGTGACCATCGTTACATACCGAGACTCCTCCGTCCCTTGGAAAGCACGTTTAGTAATTGGTGAGTCTTTGACAGTCGTTAGGGGTTGTCAGCCCGAAAGTATGATGCCAGTCTTACTAAGGGGTATCGTATAACCCAATTATTGGATTGTGGAGGTCAGATAGGCGGTCGCTCCATGTAAAATAATAGTATTCAGCTGCATGATGATGACAGTCATTAGTTGGCGTGTGATAGCTTACATGTGGCAAATAATTGATTTTAATGTGATGTGTTTCGTAATGTTAATTACTTCTTATACGATAAATGTGTAAAGTCAAGTTCTTCCAACTAAACAGACAGCTGTGCTGCTGGGGAGTTTGTTGCGCCACTTCTTCTTCCCGGCTAAAGCACTAGGAACAGGTGAAGGGTGGGCGTTTTTGGGGGACTGTCTTATGTGACGTTGACCTTAAAAAGTGCTGATTTTTAGCCTAGTTTGAATAAATGACTTTAGATTTTGGTACGTTTGAAAATGAATACCCTTTTTTCGTTTTCTAACCAAATCAGTCATCACACAGTAGGAGTATTAGTGGAACTAAACTGTAATAATTATTATTTTCAAATTATTTATTCAAGCCATTGATGACAGTGATAACCCTGCCTTAACCATCTGTTGACCTCTGCTTTACCTCATAACAAGCTGTGTTCACCGTTAACAATATATCAAAAATACACAGTACACAAATGGTTGTTGACTGGAGTAGTTGTTTAACCAATAGTCAACTGCATTATTAATGAAACAAACAGTTTACTCGACTGAATGTATGGACTAAATGCTTTGTACAGAGGCCAGCACATCAAGCTAACCCAAACTGTCAAATATCTTCGGTGGGTTTTCAACTTTATTACAAAAGGATAAGGTTCATTTTCAATTGGGAAAATTTGTCAGTTTGGGGTATCTTGATGTACTGGCGTCTCTATATAAAGGCTCCCGAAGACTGGCGCAACGCCACGCGATTCCAGTAGAACAATTTCAAAAAAGTTTTTATTGAAATAGTTTTAACTAGAGTCGCATCGCACCTGTTTATGGGTGGCTTAAATAGAAATGTGCACATGCAAATAAACTCCCCATTTTTGACATTAATGACGTACCTATGAAAAATGGAAAAAGTATTCAAACAGGGATTTTAACTGAGCAGTAAATTTATTTATTTATTTTATCTAACTGTTTGTTTTTTTACAATTTGGAAATTGAAACCGTATTGTCACGAGCAAGCAACTTTAAATACAATAATATACACATTTTATGAGTACCTAATCATTTATGATTGCCAATAAATTATGTAGGTTGGTAGTTAAGTATTAGGCATATAAAGACGGTCACCCATCCAAGGACAACCCCGGCAAGCTTAACCTGATCGATAGAGCCGTGCGGCTGTTTTTACTTAGCCACAAGCCCCTGACAAAAATAATTATAAGTACCTACCATCAATTAAAACCATTAGACGAAATAAAAGCTATTCAATATTATAAAGCATTATCATATTTAACTTGTTCTACCCACGTTTTACGTAAAAAAATAATCATAACAGCCAAATCTGACGGCTTTTGGACACGTAAAAAAGTCATTAACAGTGGATGTTAGCTACGAATTTGATTGGAAATTAAAAGAACCTTTGATTATGAATTATTGTTATGGAAAATTATAGTTTGTCTTTGGAAATTATTTAAGACTAGCGCATTGTTCTGGAGTTCCGAAAGGGTCGAACATAGGGTTTTAAAAATCACTAAGTTTTGTGCCATTTTTTTAAGGACGAGAAATCATCAAATGACTTCTCCCGCGTTGGGTGAAGCTGAAGGGAGGGTCAGACTCTTACTGATATGTACAGAGGCCAGCACATCAAGTTACCACAATCTGTCAAATTTCTTTGATAGTATTTCAACTTTATTCCAAAGACATAAGGTTCATTTTTAATTGAGAAAATTTGACAGTTAGGGATAGCTTGATGTGCTGGCGTCTGTACATACAAACTTTTCTCGTGAACCACTCTATCTATTGATGAAAACCGCATTAAAATCCGTTGCATAGATTAAGAGATCTAAGCGTACAGAAGGACACACGGCGGGGAGCGGCGATTTATCTATACTATTATTAATATTATAAGGCTGAAGAGTTTGTTTGTTTGTTTGTTTGTTTGAACGCGCTAATCTCCGGAACTACTGGTTCGAATTGCAAGATTCTTTTTGTGTTGAATAGTCCATTTATCGAGGAAGGCTCTAGGCTATATAACATCACGCTACGACCAATAGGAGCCGCGCAGCGGGGGTAAAACCGCGGGGAACAGCTATACTATGTAAATATAAATATCTTTTTTTATTACCATAAACAATGTGTACAGACAAAGTAAATACCTGATTCTTGTGTTAAAGTCAAAGTCAAATCATTTATTTCGAAAAGGCACAAGTAAGGCACTTTGGAACGTCAAAATGAAAAAGACATGGAATTGATTCTAGTCGCCCCTTCCAAAAGGTAGTTTCGTATGGAGAAGAATGGGCAAGAAACTCCACCGTTACTCTTTTAAAATGCTTCACAATGTTTTGTATATTACATGAATTATGAAATAATGTATATTACATGAATTATGAAATAATATGTAAAGACGATGCACTCAGAATAAAAATACTACACTTGTGGTGTAGTAGAACAAATATAACAATGGCAGGTAAAAATAATTATGTCATAAATGATGCTTACAAATGTACAAACATTCTAAAAGTTAATAATAGTAAATCAATCAATGTATGAGTTAAAGTTATAACAAAATGTTAAAATAGTGTAGTAGGTACAAATAATAAATTAATTGCTGATTTAAGTATTTCATATTATTTTATTATACACTGTAAATAAAGCATTGTTAATAATTAGTTGGTAGATTGCATGTTGTATTTAATAGACAATAATAGAAAAGATTAATAGTGCGTTGATAAATGACAGTAAATTATGAGGGACGTTTGTTTTGAAGGCATTTTGGTCTAATAGTTTAATAACATGCAACATTGTTAGATCTTATTTCAGATTGAAAAAGTAATTTTAAAATATTTATCTAAAACATTGTCTATAACAGTTGTTTGTAAAATTGTAATTTCAGTCTTACCTTGACAATCTAAGCTATAAAATTTATTTCAAGATGTATATTTTTTTACTGTACAATTTTTTGGTACATTTAAAATTCAGTTTACAAAAATCTAAAAACTTGTTAGAAAGAATATTTCAGTTTTTTTACTTAGTCTTAACAAAAAAAATGTTAGCGATTACAGTCGCTCAGTGACGTCATCAGTACCGTTACTTTTAGGGTTCTGTGTGTCCTTACAAAATTCTGTGACGGACGTGTTACGTAAATAAATGATATCTGAATATGGACGTCACTTTTGGAAGACAAATAAGATTTTTTTTTTTAAATGTGCACTGTACCGTGTGACATAATGAAAAGGCTTTTTGTGAGGGTCACAAGTATATTTTTATGCAATTTTAAAACAAACAGTTTTAAAATTATTTTAGGATATATTAAAATTGACAAATTCCTCCCAACTCCGGGGCTACAGAGTCTACAATTTTGAAAAAAGAAACGGAAATTTGTTCTGTCCTTAAATATTACTGGTATGGTAACCTAAAAAAACCTATGGACTGAAAATGACATGGTAAATCATCTAATGCGCGTACTAACTAAGATTTGCAGTTGGAATGAATCGGGGAATATGCTTTTCAATTACAATACTAAGTTTTTTCATGAGATAAATTCAGTACAACTACGAAACCATTCACTGTGCGTGGTCCAACATGCACTTGGCCGGTTTTTTTTAAATCTATAATTCCCTAAAAAGCGAACAGCTCTCATTAGGCGCTATCCAGACAGGACTAACACCCAAAAAATGCTATTAAACCTCCTCACAGTTTATTCTCAGTATTAGTCACGCCTGTACGATTTCAGGCACTTTTTTTTCAGTAAAAGCTGAATGCCAAACAAAACAAATCCAACGTCCATTAGTTAAGATTAGGCAGATCTGCGACAGGTTGGTAGGCCAGCTCTTATAAGCACCATTAAGTTTTGTTTTTCTCATTTGAGTTAAGGTGAAAGCCCGCGGGGATAGGCCGTGAGATTCTTTTTTTTAAATTTTATTTATAGGTGCTGTATGTTGATCGAAATATGATTCGAAACGGAAACAAATATGTATCCTATTTTAAAACATTTTTGCCATTAAAATCATTAATACAACAACTCTTGCGAATGTGGTTTAACTTAGCGCCTCCATCTCTTGTTGGCAAATCTCAAGTTATAACTTTTGAATGTTTGTCAAAGATCAAGCTTTGGGATCTTAGGTGAAAATGGGAATAACTTTACTTACCTACAATAATTTAGGAAACAGGCTAAAAGTGAGCAAAAAGATTTTATGCTTACTTTAAACGTTACGAAATATGTAAAGAGAGATATGAAAAACCCGTACTTTTGTTCAAAAGTTGCCACTGTTGCAAAGCCAACGGAAGTAGGTACCTACATAATTTAGTGAATGAAAATTCGAGGTAGTCCACTTAGGGCACCCGTCCAAATGGCACCTTTGCTAATGGCACCTAGCCTAGTCCACATATGGCACCTATCAATATTTTTGGCAGGTGCCTTTCGTGGACTCAAATTTCTTTTTTAATTTTGTCCACATAGGGCACCCACGGCTCAGAAGCCTAGTGTTGGGATGTATTTGGTTTACAGGGCGTTTAGAAATAAAAGATATCGATAAAAATCACATCAATATTTATTAATTAAACTTACTATAATTAAACTACAATCAGTCTCCGCATATCACATACCATAAAGTCGCAGTTTTTCAATGCAGTGTCCAAGAGAAATAGCGCCACTTTTATATTCTTCTAAAATACTGTCTATTAATATGTTTTTTTTTTCGGCAAGTTTGAGATTTAGATTTTTAATTTTTTTTGCGGATTTCAGCGTAATTTTTGCAACTTTCCTATAAAACTCGTAAAACATTAGCAATGTTCTTATTATTTTTATGAATTGCTTTATTGAGTACGGAATAATGAGTCTCAGGATAATTATTGGTCTTATGCACCTGGCCGTAACAACACCATTTGTTTGACCACCATTTGTGGTCAATCCACTGGGTGACCATATAATCGTTAAATGTTGCTATGTTTTTATCTTGGGGACTTTCACTCATGATGTAAAGCCAAGCATCATCCAAATCATCTGGTGGCAAATAAGGTAGCACAGCACATAAAGCAACATGTTTTCTATGAATACTATTATCGTTGAGGCCTAACTCTTTCCCTCTCTTGAATAAAGCCTTTTTAAAGTGGAAGTAGCATCCTTTTATTGCTACGTTGGGAAAAACAGACAGTATTCCTGTTACTGCGGCTTCTTCAAAGTCACTTGTAAAGAAATCTATAGACATGCCTGGTATCGAAGCTATTAATAATTGAAATAATCGTTTATATGTAGACATTTTCTTGTTCAGAAGCATAGCATATGCTAACGGTTTAACGATACCATCGATATCACCATGAATACTATAAATTTGAAGAAAAGGTTTCGGCGCAGATTTAAAAGTGCCATCACAATATAAAGGTGACGTGTTCTGACTATATTTTAAGGTTTCTTTTTGTTTAAATTATAAGTAAATATCTAAAGGCTGATTTTGCAATAAATGTGATATGCGGAGACTGATTATAGTCAAATTATAGTTAGTTTAAAATATTTAATAAATATTGATGTGATTTTTATCGATATCTTTTATTTTTAAACGCCCTGTAAACCAAATACATCCCAACACTAGGCTTCTGAGCCGTGGGTGCCCTATGTGGACAAAATTAAAAAAGAAATTTGAGTCCACGAAAGGCACCTGCCAAAAATATTGATAGGTGCCATATGTGGACTAGGCTAGGTGCCATTAGCAAAGGTGCCATTTGGACGGGTGCCCTAAGTGGACTACCTCGAAAATTCTCCTTACTTTATTTTCGAACCAAGAAAGAACGTTAGTCCCATCATAATCGTGTCCTTACTCCTGTAATCGCTGAGCGCGAAGGCAATTAAGGCAAGATACTAATGGAGTCTTGATGTCAGAGGAAGCAAAGATGTCGATACTTATCGGACAAAATTTCAGTCAGGATTAATCGTTAATGCGATTTTTTGGAAAAAAACAAAGAACTTTAAGACTTCACGTAATCATTTGTTTTAGCCCTAGGTAAAGATATTAGTCCAAATATTTTATACGATAATGTTTATCTACCACTGCCATGTCTAATTGCAGTGATAGCCTAGTGGTGTGACCGTCGGACTGCCAAGTCATAGGTCTCGACTTCGAACCCAAGGCACGGACCTCTGATTTTACGGAATCATGTGCGTACTGTTTAATTATCACTTGCTAAAAATACCGGAGAAGGGAAACATCGTGAGGAAACCGGCATGTCTGAGAGATATTTCTCAAGAGCATGTGAAGCTAATTCAGAGGCCCATGGGCAGCATAAAAACTCTGACACCAGGTTACTCACTAACCACACGAATAGAAGAAGAAGTTCGAACCCAAGACACGCACCTCTAATTTTACGGATTCATGTTCATATTGTTTAATTATTATTGCTGGGTTACAAAATCGTCCAAGGCAAACATCGTGAGGAAACTGGCATGTCTGAGACATATTTCTTAAGAGCATGTAAAACTAAGTCAGGTGCCCTTGGGCAGCATAAAAACTCTGACACCAGGTTCGCCACTAATCACACGCAAAAGAAGAAGACGGCCAGGCCTGTACTTTTATTTTTTGGTATTATATGTATAAAATAAACTTTAGAAACAAAAAAAAAGAAATACGCTGAGGAATAAGTTAGTATGGAACGAACGCCAACGACCACGTGAGCCTCCTAATAACATTGCTTACAGAATCCGTTGTAACATTTTAGTACGCAAAAATACCGATTGCATTCCCAATGTACCTATGTAAAACGTAGCCTTTCCGGTAATTATTTAGAAAAAAACTTCCACAATATGGCTGTTGGAAACTTGCAGGAAAAGTTGAAAAGTCTCATGCACGAGTTAATTTCACCAGCGTTCATAAACTTCAATCCGAAACAGCCATGAGGGCAGGAGTAGGAATCAACATTTTCACCTTAAATGCGACATTACATGCGCCTAGCATGTACGCGCGACGTAAACTTTTTCGAAAATACAACTATTCTATACCGTTTTGGATTCATTTGTATCAGCTTTTTTTTGTGGGCGGAAAATTATTAAATGACTCCGGTCATGGTGGAGCGGGGGGGGAGTGTCAGACTCTTACTGACTAAAACACATCTATGTTCCTAGCGGTAACCCTTTCAGACAATCCCGCTGACCAATTTGTATAAGCTGCAGATATTTTATGAAAGTTATAAAACTTAGTAAACACTATGCGCCGATCAAATATTTTTAATTTTAAAATTATTCGAATAAAATGTTTACTTGCTCGTGCTAGCCGTACGAACACGTGGATTAAACAGTACCTAATGAACGTTTTTCATTATTTTTTTGAAATAGAACACTTTAAACTATAGTTTTGAGCCGTCGAAGTAGAAACGCTCAGGTTATGGGGCCTAAGTACGCGTCTCCTTTTTAAGGAGATTTTTCGCCGTCTGGTCGACACTTCACATGATCTGAAGGCTGGCTTGTTCTTCGGCCAAAGAAATTCGCATTGCTATAATATTTAAGGTGGCAATGCTGCCAGTCTGCTGGGAACGTTTCCGCATAACAGCAATGTCGACGAGAGCTTCGACGCTTCCTTTTGTTTTTTGTATTTATTTATCTAGCTAAGTAGTCATTTAATCTAGTACTTAGTGTAAATAGTTAGTTGCGTCATTCATTATAATATATAATCAGTTTAACCCCTCGAATGTCGTATGAACCCCATAGGTTTCTTCTCTCGAAACAACAATAAATGTTACCGTATAAATCGTTGAGCTCTTATAAGCGAACGACATCTAATAGGCAAACATCTAATAAGTTATCATATTTGAAATAATATAGAACACTTTCGATTTTTGTTTATCAAAGCTATAATTGAATTAGTAGGTATATTCATCAAGAAAAAAAAATAAAGCTGAAAGTATTAGTTTTAAATTACCTTCATGGAATCAGTTTCACAATCCGAAATTTTCTTTATTTAGCTTACCAACACACAGTTGTTTTCTGATACGTATCAGATTTCAATCTGTGGTACGTCGAGTAAAATATGACGTAATACAAATCGATTTCTTGTGCTCTACTAACAATATTCGACTTTATATTCTGATTTTCGGATAGAAGAAAATATCTCCGTGTCAGCTGCTTACCATGCGGCCATATTGTTTGAGTCGGCTGAGTGGAATACTTCATAGTTCGCTTCTAAGAGATTGGTATCAATAATCTGTATTGTTAGACCAGATTTTAGTAGCAGATTAGAAATATACTCACTCATGCTGCTGCGTAAGAGGCCCTGGGTTCGAATTCCAGAGTATACATATATACTTATAATAATAATAAAGTTTATTCAAAAACTTTTTTTTACCAAGAATCCTATGAAAACCCTGACTTCTGGGCTAGGTAAAAACCTGTATTACAGAAATCAGTGCCCTCTCCCACTTCCTACTTGATACAAATTGTGAAAAAAAAAATTAAAAAGAAAAAAAATAATAAGATGAAATAAATCAAATAAGTGACGGGTTAGGTTTATTCAAGTTGTGTTTATGCATGTAGATGCATAAACACAACTTGAATAATGCATGAAGACGTGTTTGTGTGCGCGTGTGTGTGTCATGGATGGTAGATGTAGGTGAGGTACATATATCAATGATATTGGGTTTTCCTCTAGGAATTTCTTGTAGTCTGGATTGGTGCTCGGTGGATGGCGATAACTGGCGAAATGCAGGTGTAAGTTATACAAGATAGATCAAGATCGAGATCCTTTCAGCCGTTCTAGCGTGATTGATGAACAAACACACATGCCAACTTTCATAATTATAATGAGGAATTAGGAAGATAAGTAAGATAAAATTGCTAGCGTCCAAATATTTACAGAATACAAGTGTCTGCATGAGATGAAATTAACTGCTGCGCTGACATTAAATAAATTAGTATTAGGGCAGAAGAATGGTGATTTTTCACATAGTAGAATATTTCTCATGGTAAAATTTTGCCCCAGTTAACCTCTGAAATATTGTATGAACCCCATAGGCCCTTAAGAAAAATTCTCTCGAAACGAAAATAAATTCCGTATTAATAGTTGAGCTCACATAAGCAATCTTCTTCTAATAGGCGAACATCTAATGGGTTAAACTTTATTCAAAATTTGCTTTCAATTCTGAAACCAATTAAGTTTATTTGTTTTTTTGGCCTGTAACGAACATGCGATTAGAAAACTTGTATTGTATTGATTTATTGGGAGTCGACGCAACGTGTCGGTACTTACTCCCTTTCTAGCCATATCGTCTTTCACACATTCCATCCATCGTTTCTTTAGTCTTCTTCCACTTGTATAGGCATTCACATTCATACTCCAAACAAAGATATCTGAAAGTAAAGAAAAACTTACAACAAACACACAAGAAAACAACGTCTGATTTTTTTAAAAGATACAAAATAAGGTTGATAATGATTCCAGATCAGTGAACCAGAACAAATAAAATAATTAATAACAGAAAATTCCGTTTCGCTTGAGGATCAAAGCAGCGACATTCATTTACAAAATACAATTTATTCGCGGCCCCAAATTGTAATTACAGCTAGGGTCGCGGTAGCGAAAATCGCAAATGAATTCCTCCTTGTAATGATGAAATTTTAGCTTAAACAAATGATGTAAATTATACTTTTTGATCGATATAGCGTTTGAATTGATCATTATTTCTTCTCGTTTGTAGCATTTTGTTTCTTTTTACATTGAATTTCAGTGCTCAAGTGGTTCGGTAATCCTATTACTTTAAATAAAAAATAATGTCGTCTTAAGAACTACCTCGTAGGTCTACTGGTCGCAAGCGCTAAGTAACTGCTGAGCACAAGATCCTGTGTTCAACTCCTTAGTAAAGTGTTATTGGGTTTTTCTATCTACTTAGAGTTTCTCAGTAGCAGCCCAGTCTGTCACTTCTCGGCCGTTTGGCTAAGATCAAAATGTAGTACCTATCTGTTCTGTTCAGCTTAATATCTAAAAGCCCGGAGTCTGGGTTTGTGCTTGGTTGATGATGGCAATAGGCTCGCCTCCTTTTACTTCGATCATTACACGTATTTCTGGAGTTGTCGGTTCGCCTGCAAATATATTAACTTTGTGCGAGTCGCCAACAGAAAAAAATGTATTATTAAAAAGTGTTGTATCGCTCGTTTCGAGCGAGTAAATTCGTGCGAATCGACCAATAAGCCAGCTAAGGTCCGTAAAGACCTTATTATTATTAACATTAAACTGATAAGACTATAGGCCGGTGAAAAATTAGGTAAACAGAACCACTATCTGCGACATTTAATGATTCTAATAAACTATAATGGAATCAAACATAATAACATCTAGTCTAATATAAATTTACTGGGTTCCGCCCACGACTTCGTCTTTTTGTCCCCAACCCACCTTGTCTAATCGTATCTTCCTCCCACACTACTACTTCGTTTATAGCGTTCTTTCTGATTTTTTTTTCTCGACTCGGTTCGAAGCACGCCACGGCCTGTTACAGGCTATTGATCGTGATTTGAACAAGCCTAAAACCTTCCTCAAGAATTGGGCTATCAAATGCAAAAATAATTTTTCAAATCCGACTGGTAGTTTCAGAGATTAGCTCACTCAAATAAAAAAACAACTGTTCAGCTTTTTTATATTTATGTAAAAGATTACTTACCTAAGTATTAATGTCGACCCACTGTCGTATGTGGGCGACAAATGTCACACGAAACCACGCGACGCAAAATGCCACACTAACATGATAAGTCACTTCGTGCTGCATCTTGTTGTAAACCAAAATTCTTGGTACCGAAACCACGTAAATTCTAGTAAAGGGCTTTGTTTAACAAAGTCGCATCGCGTGTCGTCGCTATGGTTGATGACGTAGACCGACGGGCTACTCTAGCCGTTTTAGTGATTGTTTGAAACCATTGATATAAATTAGCTTGCTTGACTGTTTTATAACATTAGTTGAGCTTTGTTTTCGAAACACTCCATGAAACTTTCTATAACAGTATTGTATAGTATTGCAGAGAAAAATAGGATTAGGCGGGTTATGTTAGCCGCATACATAGTGACCGCTAGGCAATAGACTCATCACGGTGGGCGTCTGAGGATTGACGACGCCGTCGAGACCGGCCCAGGAAGATGTGGCGAGGTGACCTAGATGTGTGCTGGAAGGATTAGATCGAGATGGCACTAAAAAGAAGATTCTTGGAAGGATTTGGGGCGGAGTCTTTAGCTTAACAGTGGGACAGCGAGGCTTTAACTTAGAAAACTTAAACTTAAAAAGTAACAAAAACAAACACCTCTATAATGGCGTAGTAAATATTTTAAGGCATTAACTGCCACGCAGCAGACACAATAGAAAAACTATTGTTTGTCGGACACACGGTGACCGCGTTGGCGTTCAACGTGTTAATAACGCTGTGTCAATAACGATGATTATTTGAAATCGTTCTCTAATGTCGACCTTCGTAAAAATACGTCTCAAATTATAGGAAATCAAGAAAAAACGAACTATTGGACAGAGTTAGGAACACAGTGCTGCATTCCACAGCACGAATCGCTGACGTCACCCAAAAAACCACCCAGTTTAAGTAGGACGGAGCCGGACACGTTTGCCGCATGTTGAACGAGTGATGGGCCAAACTTACAACCATGTGGGTCCCAGAAAATGTGTGTAGACATCGAGGTAGCCCCAGGAGAAGATGAAAAGACGAGCTTGACGCCTTCAGACAGGATTGGGCCACTTTAGCTTAAGATAGAGAGGAATGGAAATGAGAGCCTTTGCACTGCAGTAAAGCTATAAATAAATAATAAAAAAAAAAACCGAAAAGCTCATGAACCCTTTTTGAGGGTAGGAAATTATCAAATGACCCGTCTTTGGGCGGAGCGAAAGGAAGTGTCAGACTCTTATTGACTAAAACCCATCCATGTTCCTTCCTTAGCCCTCTATGTTCCGGGGTAGCGGTAACCCTTTCGGACAATCCCGCTGAAAGCTAATTACCGACCTAGGTAGAACTCTAAAGTACTCCTAATTACCTTCTTCTTTTGCTTCTTTGATTAGTGCCGAAGTTTTATACTCAAACTAACTACATACATTACCAGTTCCTCTGACCTTATTACAGAGCGTTATAAAAACTTAACGCAGTAACCCGATTACGTGTTAATGTTCGTATTTATTTTGCAAACTTTGAAACTCGTGCGGTTTCCTGGCAAAGACGTAGTGTGGTAAAGCCTGATAGTCGTCGCTCACGGTTCTCGCTATGCGTGGCAGTAAAATACGAAACAATTTTCATCATGGAATTGTTTAGTGTAAAAAGGTAACATTTACCAAAAAAAAAACAAGTTCTCATACTCAATCTTTCTAAGAGACACTTCACGATATTTTCTGAGCACAATAGAAAACCTTTTATGATTAAAACGTCTGAAATGTTATACTATTGTTGTCATATCAAATTCCGAAGCGATTTCATTATACGTATTGCGTAACTTCTATCAAGAAAATGAACGAATTGGTCAATAATATGAACGACTTGAAAGCTGAATGGTTTAGCTACGCAATAAGATTTAAGTGGTCCAGACAAAACCGCAATTACCTACGCCACTGCCCTAAAAATGTAATTAACAAACACATACTACACGTACCTATAGAGCTACTGTAATAATAGCAGCACAAACGATCATCGACCCTTTATCTAAGCCAGTAGAACACAATTCACAATAGCTGACCATTTTCCACATCAATCAAGGAACTTTTTTTTGCGTATAAGCCATCGATATTAAGCGTCGATGATTAATCTACACTGTGTCAAAAAATATATCCACTATTATTTCGGTCTTCTGGCTACGTGCTGGCAATTTATTCTATACTGCGGAGCTGTAATTTTTTAAGCCTAAACTACCGCTTGCAAATTGGTACATTTCAGAGCTAAGTGGACTGTGAGCCGTGTAGTTAACCCGACCACTTTTTCTCTGAACATTTGTATTCTAATCTCGTATAAGCTTTTCGACAAAAACACATTAGGTTGTCTATTGACTCGGGGTCCTTTGTATTTTAGGCGTAGGAAGATTTAAGTGCCTAGTTCAGTCCCATTTAGGGGTGGCACAAGTCTTTGTTTTTTCAGCCAGAAAATGTGTCCTTAATCATTTGTAAAAGAAGAACAATACGCAGTATATATAAAGATTAATCTGCAACAAAAAGGCACATAATATCACTTCCTTAATACACAGCGGTATAACAGTCGACGCGAGAATTAGGTCAGAAAACTGTCCGTGGGCGCTGGCCGGGCATCCTGTCCGTATTTTCTGCACTTTCACAATCACACTGAAGCTATAATAGCCTGTTTCCGATACGTTTATTGAAAACGTTTCTAAACTTGCTTTTATCGCTTCAAAGGAAATCATAAACATACAATTTCGAGTCAATATAATGTGTAATTTTGTCCTTTGATGTACCTCCATCCCACACACGAAAGTAAGTCCCTATGAAAGAATAAGAGGGCTTATTTAGTATATAAATAAATGTTTCTTTTTACAGGTAAACCCAGATGAGAACAGACTGGCTGTCGTGTCACACACATCGCCATGTAAGTGGATTTTATTCTTCACAATACATCAATCACACTTGACATATTTTCGTAAGTCTTCGCTTTGGCTTCGGGGGCGATAGGTTCATTTCTTTCATGTAATATTTTATACAGAGTTATTTGGGAGGCAGTTTTTTCTTTACATTGATTTGTATTTTCATCTTGATTTTATTTTATACAGATTATATGATTAGGTATCGTGTTTCAACTCAATTGCTGAGACTTTTTAATAAATGATAGTAGGTACTTTATAGTTTCAGATTTATGGGGTTTTTGATAGTGCCATACCTTCGAATACTTTCACGCCTATCAACTGTATTAATTATTCAATCGCCTGATAACTTTTATCTGTAAAATAGTAATAGGACGTTTGAATACTCAGCCCTTAGAAGTGTAATAATTAATGGTGTTTGACGTACTTCAAGAGAGACGACACGTGCGAAATACCGGTTTATTAATTAAAGTAATTAAATCAGAATATCGATAATGATCTATAAACCACATTGTGTAGTATTACATTATTATTTTACTGTGTGTTCTGCTTTGTTAATACACTAACTCTTCATCACAAATTTAGAACTAACAACTAATGACGTCACAATTTTCCCTATCTAGTTTTCATTGGTGACAAAGGAGAGAAAGGAGAAAACGTAAGTACCCAAATAAAAGTAACATAAAACAAAACAAAATTTCGTAGGCATTAAGTACTCACTCGAAACAAACACTTTTGTTACGGACAATCCGAAGACTTTGTTAAGTTTCGGGACAAGACTTACTGAAGTTGGCCAAGATTTCACTAATCCGGGGGATCTCTGTCACCCTACCTTGCTTGAGTTTGACGCAAGTTATAACTCGGATCACGTACCTCGTTACATCGATATGTAGTAAAATTCGCGTGTTTTGCGCAATCGTGAACTGAAATTGTTAGTGGAATTGGGTTAATAAAAGGGGGAAGATGCTATTAGGCATTAAAAAGAACAGTAATGTTTAAACAAGGTTCGTTCTTCGTAGACAGTATGAATGATGAGCCTTTCCGGGAAAGACGGGGGGATATGTTATGTTTAGACTTTATTCTATTTACTACATTTAAGCGTATTGTGATAGAAAGAGCTATACTTTGTGAATACGTAATAGCGATGGCAGTCCCTTTCCATTTGATCGGTAAAGCAATCCTATTAGATTAACCCTTCACGGCGAATACTAAAGAAATCTCAGATAAATCTGTCGAGAATTCTCTTTTCGCCGCAAAACAGTTTTGGAGTCTTAATAAAAGTTTTTCCATTAGTAAATACTTGTCGTAATTGTCGTCTTGAAAGATAGTGCTACCTATTACTGACAAAGAAATCTTTAAGAGTATGGCGATAAAAAACGAATTCGAAAACTTGCAAGACATTTTAAAGACTCTTTTATGAGAACTAATTGTAACAATTTAGACCATAATATTGCCGTTTCTTAAGGACTGCACGATTTTATATAATATAAATGAATATGCATAACTCAATGTGTGTCAATATACCTAGAAATGTCGGATCATAGGTCAATAAAACAAAGCATATTGATGATTAGTTTTGACAGGGAATCATAAAAAGCTTTTGAAACAAATATACATTTAGTATGGACAATGTCAGAGGAAATAAAACAAACTACGTGGTTAGATTATTCATATCCCCAAAATAAAATATCAATATAAAAACTGTGGCGGAACCGTTTATACATTTTCATGCTCAGTTGACGTGAATTTAATAGTTTTTATTTTTGTCAGGCTTTGGGACAAGGCCAATGCAGATGCAGTTTGGACGATATCTCTCAAATTTTGGAGGTGATGCCAGAACTGAAAGGTCCTCCAGGACCTCAAGGACCTACGGGGGCTGATGGAACTACTGGTGCTCCTGGTAAAACGGTAAGAGAATACATTAATTGTATTATTAATATAGAGTTACATTACGCATCTGAATGCTTCAAACTCCTAGCCAAAATCACGCCGACTCAATGTAGGTCGCCATTGAAACGCTAATGAGAAGAAGGTTTCATTAGGTTGGACTGAAGCAAATAGTTAAGACTTTATTGCTTCTAATTATAACATAACATAATCTATCTATACTAATCTATACTAATATTATAAAGAGGAAAACTTTGTTTGTTTGTTTGTTTGGTTGTAATGAATAGGCTCAAAAACTACAGGACCGATTTTAAAAATTCTTTCACCGTTGGAAAGCTTAGTTTTATAGGAGTAACATAGGCTACTTTTTATTCCGGGAAAAATAACGGGTCCCACGGGAAAGACCACGGGAGCGAAGCCGCGGGCAAAGTGCTAGTAATATTATAAAGCTGAAGAGTTTGTTTGTTTGTTTGAACGCGCTAATCTCTGTAACTACTGGTCCGAATTGAATTTTTTTTTTGTGTTGGATAGTATATTTATCGAGGAAGGCTATAGGCTATGTAACATCACGCTACGACCAATAGGAGCCGAGCAGTGGGTGAAACCGCGCGGGAGCAGCTAGTTATGTATATAATAATAATAATAATAATAATAATAATATCCTTGGACATTTCACACAACGCCATATCGTCCCAAGCTAAGCAACCTAATGCTTGTGTTATGGTAACGAGATGGCTGATAAACTACTTATATATTTTTTTTTTTTGTAAATACATAGGTACATATTATAGATAGAAAAACACCCAGACTCGTAACAAATACTTGCAGGTCGTACAAATATTTGTTCCGTGCGGGAATCGAACCCGCGACATAGTGCGCAGCAGTCAATCGCTCAACCACTGCGCCAACCGTGTCGTATATGATCAGCCTATAGTGTTTTCGCTGGTGCTTTATTCTACCACCCGGGATGGCCAATGTCACATGTCTTCAATTAATATTTTCTAGGACATGCCATGTTACTCACGATGTTTTCCTTCACCATTTTTATACCAGTAGTGATGAAAAAATTTACAAAGTAAAACGCATCTCTGGATTCAACTTTTTTTTTCTAAGGGTGGGATATTATTAAATGCCCCTACCCGCTCTGGAACGGAAAGGAGTGTCAGACTCTTACTGACTAAAACCCATCCATGGTTCTTCCTTAGCCCGTTATGTTCCGGGATAGTGTCCCTTTCGGACAATCCCTCTGACCACTTACGAGCTACTAGTAAGCGGCTGCGCGGCCTTTTTGTAATGTTATAAAACTCCATTATAGCTATCTTATAGATACAATCACTAACAATAAAAACCTTTACCATTATCATATGAAAAATGAAAGAGTAACGGTTACAGAATAAGCAATATAATATGCAAAAGACTAGTTACTTCACTCTCAGAGCTATTTATTGGCTGACATTAACGTTCGAGATTATCAAGGGAAATCTAGCTCTCTAAGACGTCTTGGGAACTTTGTGGATTAAAATATGAGGTTAATAAAAGATATGATTACACTCAAGGCGTAGACTTGTAAAGCAACGAGTTTAGTGGAGGCGGTGGCGGATTAAATGTATTAAGATTGTTAAAAGTATGGAGAGAAGAATTTATAACTAAGTTTATCAAGTTTAAATGGCAATAAAGATTAACGTAATGAGGACGATAACTGCGATGCTATTTTTACAATCAAAATTAAAGTTTAGTTATCATACAGTGTGTCAGGTTAAACCAGGGTCATAGTTTAGGAGAGTAAAATACTCTTGAAAATGAACTACTTTTACTAAAGGATCAACTAAGAAATATGAAAAAAGGGACTAGCTGCTCCATACATTTTTGTTCTCATAGTAGGATAAATTTGTCGGGACCAAATTTTCTTTTCAAATTTTTGAGTCAGGCCCATATTAGAACTTTCCTGAAGTTTGTATGTCACTCGTTTTTATAACCTAACACACTGTAAACAGGCTTAGTTATGTTACTTATGAGCCTAGAAGGAAATTATGAGGAATATTTTTATTGCAGTACTGAAATAGCTCAAAGACGTAAAACGTCCTGGTAGAACTAGAAAAATGAATTTATTAATGGAAGTAACATGTACTTTGTTACTTTTATCACATCACAGAAACACTTTATTCTAGTTATTAATATAATTTTTTGTAAATAAAACTTGTCCAAAGAAAAACGTTACATTCAATGAACATTTTCCGTAAATATTTACGCTATTATAACACAATGGAACAGTACTAATATAGATTCTCGTGGATCCCGTTTAGCGTTTGTACGTTATATTTTTATTGGGATATACAGAAAATATACAACGGAGACAAAATGAGAGTAATATTTTGTAGACGTCCGTATAATAAATGTGTGAAACGTGGCTGCGGCTAAGTTTTAATCTATTAAATCGATTAGGATGAGGTTATGACTATTATGTACAAGACAGTTATTATGTTTTACTAGCACCCGCCCACGACTTCATTCACAGGGATTCTTTTAAAACAATTAATATAACCTATGACAAGAGTAACGTAGCTTTTTGAAATCGGATTACTAGTTCCAAAGATTTCATACAAACTTACAATCAAATATTAATTCTCAATTCTCAATTCTTTATTGCATTCCACAATGTAGACTTAGGTGGTAAATATTCGCCAAAAGAAACAATCATGGACCCTGTCGGGCACAGCAAAAGAAAGATTTGGGGGGAAAGGGACTTATCAATTTCATGACTTATAATCTAACTTAACTTATATGTTTTAAAGATTTATCTTTTAAATATTCGTTGACATTATAGTAACATTTGCTTATTAATAATTTTTTTAATTTGGTCGTAAATCGATGGAGTTTTTTTTCTTCTCTTATACATTCGGGTAACATATTGTAAATTTTTATCGACATAACTAGAGGGCTTGTTGAGTGTATTTTTAAGCGGGATGTTGGTATGTTGAGTCGTGTTTTGTGTCGTAGTGTGTATCTTGTTTGTATGTCTTCTCGTGTTGTGTAAAAGTCTTTGTGTTTGTGAGCAAACTTGCATATTTCAAGTATATATAAACAAGGCAGGGTTAGAATATTCAGATTTACGAAATGGGGTTTGCAGCTATCTGTTTGTTGTATATTTTGTAAGATACGAATAAATTTCTTTTGGACCGTGAACAGTGCAAGTGCGTCTGTGCTGTATCCCCACATAATTATGCCGTAGCTAAGCCACGCATAAGCATAGGCGTAGTATGTAACGAGGGCAGTCTGTAAATCTGTGGTTTTTTTAACCTCACGAAAAGCGTATAAAAACTTTGACAGTTTCGATTTAATTTTTTGTACGTGTGACTTCCAATTTAAATTCTTGTCTATGTTTATGCCTAATAATGTTAATTCATTGACTGTTTCTACGATTCGTTCGACGTTTCTACTATTAGTACGAGTATAGATAACAAAAAACAGCTTAAAATGTAGCCATCAAACATGGACCTAAGAAGCTCCCTTGGGGAAAACTTATGTTTAAAGTATTTAAGTATCCATTAAAAACTTTTTGTCGGTATTTCAAGTTTTAAAAGCCTGCCAGTCCTTATGTTTCTGCTCGATTGGCTAGTTGATGGATCAAGAAATGAAAGAAAATGTACTATAGAAAATTGTAATGCTCAGTTAACTGTGTCGAATGCAACTCGTAGATCAAATTTTTGTTACGACATCTATCAAACACACAGGATTAAATATCGGTAGAAATTCCGCTACCGCTTTACCCTCTACCTTCACCTTTCATGTAAGCTTTATAAACTTAAGTCCCACCGGTAATGAATACCATTACCTAAAATTACATACGTAATTAAGATTCAGTTATATGCCACGCTGTTTTCACTAATGATGTAAATTACGCTGTTTTAGCTAAATTAATGAGTCCGTTACCTTAGAGATTTAGTTGTTTAGATAAACTTCTAACTGTGTAATATAGATAAAACAGATTGTACGATACTTACTTTTAAAAATCACTTCAGCTTGCGAGATTTAACAAATCTCGTTATTTTTTAACGTTCGAAGTTCCTAGTTGACGACAAAGTTTTGTTGGCCTTAGACAAAATAACACAATTAGTATCTGAATAAAATACAATAATGTGTTTATTCTTTAACGAGTAATTATTCTTCCAAGCAAATAAATTATGTAACGAGGCAGTATTGATTAACTTGCTCCAAATTATCTTCCTCGTGATTAGCCGTTTTTCAGTGTCTTACAACAAACTGTAGTGATTTATAAACACGACATCATTATCTGATTCTCATTATTTAGGTTCTAGTTTCGTTTCGGAATTCACTAATTTATTGTTTCAGGGACAAATTGGTGAGTCAGGGCCACCTGGACCTGTAGGGCCGAAGGGAGATAGGGGAGAGAGGGGTGAGACTGGCACGCCAGGCCCTGAGGGTCAGCTTGGACCTAAAGGGGATCCTGGTTCGGATGGAAGCCCTGGACTGCAAGGACCTCCAGGCCCTCCGGGACCGCCAGGGCCAATGACATCAGCGTTAATAGTAAGTACACGAGTTATTGCTTGTTACAGTATAATCTGTTTTGTTGTTTTAAAACTCTCTTTGAGGATAAAGTAAATATAGATAATTTCATGAAGTTGTATGAAATCTGCCATAAAATCTAAAGGCTTTCATTTTAAATAGAATATCTCAAACGTTTATTTAGTAACCCCAATATATCCTTAAAAAGTATTTCTAAAATCTTTAACGTAAACGAGTCAGTCTTAATTTTATTGGAAAAGGTTTGTGTACTCGAATTTACCCAGAGATTAATTACACTATTATCTAAATAAATTTGCTCTGCTTGGATGGATTTTTCTTGTTGCTAAACCAAATTTTCTATATAACGGTTACGGTTTATAAAGCGTGGTAATTAAGTTTCTAAATCTTAATAGTCAACTTTTAATCGATTAAGAATTCTATTATCTAAAGTTTAAAAACATTATGTACCACTTTGACTAGTGCTCGCTTTTGTGTTAAAAAAATATATTATTATGAACAAGCTTGAAAATAAGTAGACAATTTGAAATTCGATTCATAGACGTTATTCACTCCTAACAAATACAAGACTTTGATACAAAATACAGAAATAAGATGAAACATCAAAAGGAACCAGGTTGAACAAAGTAAAGTAGGAATACTATGAAAATAATATTTATAACATATACATACATATTTATATTTATATTATGTTAATCATAAATTTCAAAGAAGTGATTCTTCACTTCTTTGAAGAGAAATTCCGTGGGAAAATCTTATTATTGGCTTCAATAATTAAAACCTGATGGAATAAAACTAATTACATTATCTCCCGATCAATTACTTAGCACTAGTCTGAAAGGTTTCATTCTATTTACTTTGGCTTGAACAGGTATAAATGACTGCAGCGAACTATCCACTGAGTTGCGTGTTAAAGCTAGGCAGACTTCGCCCACAGAAATTAGTTTTAACTGACGTACGCTTCTAGCATAGGAAATAATATATTATAAACTTTAATATGTAGGGGAATTCAAGTTTATAGTATATTATTTTCTTTAAAATAGAAGCGTTTCTAGTAACAAGCGTGCGTAGTTTTTATTAAAGAACGGTTTTAAAGGAAAATGTGGCGACTTGTGCAACTTACTAATTTACTCGTAATTTCGCTGTCGTATTTTGGATTATAGATTACATAAAAGTTGGTTGTTTTAATCTTTTAATAAATATTTTGCTTTCGATCAAATACAGAGCTTTATCCATATCATTTCTGTCAGATTTAGATAGAGATTTTAGACGAAATTCTGTCTTTCTGTACATAGCTTACAGTTGCTATCAAATCTCCATCAAATCCAATGACCAAGGCGACGTAAAAGATCAGGGCGATGTCAAAATTACAGAAGGTGCACCCTTATACGACAAGGTTAAAATAAGTTATCATAACTAATTTGATTGAACTACATATAAAGAATGGAATTTTTGGAAACATACCATTCTGTATAAATGAGTTGTTCCATACATTTATGCACACGTAACTCTCAATAAAATGAATGGAACAGCTCATATTTTTTTTCGCGATTTCAGGGTTCATCGCATAGTAAAAGTTGTTCCTAACGATAAGTACAATGCTCCCACGAAATTCTTAGAATTATTTTTTTAACACCTTATAATTATAATGAGCATTTAAGCCAGCACCAACCATTGTACCTACATAATAATATATTTACCCAAAATTAGAATCTATTATTAGTATTCCCAAGGCACAACACCGCGAACATGTAAATATAATCCAGCCATCTATCAGTGTGTGTGCTTTTAATATATCAACTACAATGTAATTAGAACCTCTCGAAGCTTCGATAAGTTATTGTTGTCCGGGCTCAAGATACTCTTGTATGGATAACTTTGTATGGTCTTGGGAAGCATAGTAAACATGAAGTTTGTTAATTTCTCATCATTCTGGCCTTAGATCTGGGCTTATTATTACGGAATAAGAAAAAGTTTTGTTATTAATGCAACCTTTTCAGTTGAATTTCGGTAGTAATATTGATTTAATTGTAGAATTCAGACTTAATTTATATTATACAATTTGTTCGTTACTAATTTGGTAGCAGGAAATAAAACTAAACAAAATATGTATTATTTATCAAAAAATTATGTAGGCTAGTCACTAACAAAATGAAAAAAAAACTTCTTTTTAGTTTTTTTTCATTTAACATGATGTCAGAGTTTTTATGCAGCCCATGGGCCTCTGACTTAGCTTTACATGGTGTTGAGAATATCACTCATACATGCCAGTTTTCTTACGATGTTTTCCTTCTCCGTTTTATAAGCAAGTGATAATTATCATGCAATACGCACATGAATCCGAAAAGTCAGAGGTGCGTGCATTGGGTTCGAACTCGAGACCTAAGACTTGGCAGTCCGTCTGTCACACCACTAGGCTATCGCTGTCCCCCCATTAAAGTAGTACCAAATAGTTTGTATAGCATTTTAGAATGTCACTCTGCGCTAATCCCCATCACCGTCCCAAGCTTTGAGACTATTCTCTAAAACGTTTACATCTCATAGGAATCAGTCGTCACCAACATTTTGTTCTACCAACTTTTGTATACATTCCTAATCACCCTGTCTTACGCAGGAATCAACGGGATTATACGGGTCCAGTAATCCAGGGATACTCGGACCTACTGGTGAGAGAGGTCCAATGGGCCTGCCGGGTCCTCAAGGAGAGAGAGGATATCAAGGGAATAAGGGCGAGAGGGGATTACACGGCCCTAAGGGTGACAAAGGCGAAAGGGTGAGTGTTATCTAAATATGATATTGTGAACTAGGATGTAATTTACACGTCACGATATTTTTACTAAAAAGTTGCGTTTGTGTTTAGGATGTAAAGAATTTGACGACGGAAGTTTGTATGTTTACGACTTTGCAATGTTTAATTGTATTAATGGATTTAGTACTTTTGCGCAAATGGACATTTACGTGAAACACTTGCGCAAATGGAGAGTTGTGTGAAAAGGTTGCGGAAATGAGATTTCTTCATAGCATTACGTCTGTATTTTTCAAAGTGTCTGTCAACCCAAAATGTTCATACTATATTATACTGGTAGATTAGTCTAATTAGTCGTCAATAGCTGTGACAGTTGTTTTTTTAATTGTACCTTATTTTTAGTGTTTTGTAATTTTTTGAAGCGCGAAAGACACTTGCACTTGGCAAGTGTCTTTCGCGCAAGTGTCCTGGTACTAATTTTAACTTTTATTTAACAAATTCATGTTTTAACGATATCGTAAAATATAAACTTTCGTACTCACGTATTTATTAAATACATTAAAATAGCAAAATACTTAAATTGTAGCTTTTAAATTGTTATCAGAAAAATTAATTACTTTGGAATAAATTTTATCTGCAATAACGATATCACGAATATTCCTTTCGTACTATTTTAATTTCACCGAAAACTTTAATCTCTAAAGCATTTAGCACTTCTAAATTGATACGACTAATCGTATTGTGTAAAGCAATTTACATGTGGCAAGAATTGTGTGTTAGTTGATATGTACGGAATTAGAGATATGAATAGGTACAGAATATTAATAGCCGGATTAGGGCAGCTTATTGATTAACTAAATTCTGCCAGCGGTTTCGCCTTAGAAAGTTCGCGGATGTCGAAAGTTATCCGGAACCGCAATTTTTGGGAATACAAAGTAGCCTATATGCTATTCCAGACTAAAATCTATCTAAATTAAATCCAAATCTGTTAATCCACTCTAGATTGATCACACCCATCAATAATTTCGACACCAGCAATTTATACTACGCTAACTCGAAAATTAGGTAAAAACGTTTTTTTATGCCAAGTTGCTTAAAATGTGTTTTTACATTTTATGTCATAAAAAAAAAAGTTACAAATCTTATAAAACGCTAAGTAAAGGTACTTTTTGAAATCACTCGATTTATATTACGCCAACTATTAATAGCGGAGTGTACGCGGGGAGGGGCGCTGTGTTAGATGCGATTGCGCGATTTTATACTTTTGCAGTTAAGGTGGATGTGCCAGGGTAGCCCGCGAAAAAAATGACTTTGACCTTGTAAAAAGGTGTTTTTACACCTTTATGAGCTCGGAGGGTTGTATTAATGATTTTGATGATTATAATTCTGTAACTACATACGTCTTACAGCCGCGAATCAAATGTTCATCAACATACAAGCTATCACTGGCCTGCAAATTGCAAAAAACTAAAGAAAATTTGAATTTCGCGGGCTACCCTGGCACATCCACCTTAATCATAATAGATAATATACTGTTATTGTAACCAGTTATTTAAACTATTGTTAGTGTTATTTTACTATTACAAAAATGTCTCGACAACGAGCTAAATATTTAGTGGAATTAACAAAAAAGGAAGAATATTAATGAATGAGTGTTGATAAAAATAGTGAGATATCGTTTCATACTATCGAAAGAGGTTTGTTGAATGTGTTATTAGGGACTACTAACGTACCTATGTTAAAGTATGGTTAATAGTAATAGGCTAGGTTTTTTTGAAAATTGGAGCCACTTTGGTCAATGTCCGTGCAACACTAGTAGTAGTATGATCTGTTTTCAATGTTTTTGTTGGTAGATAGGCGTGTGCAAGCTCATATAGGTATAGCAATTTACTACTAGTTACTTTATTAATTATTTTGTTTTGTTCACTATCGCTCCGGAAGGAGAATAACTGCCCCCTGAACACGAACTGTATTGGTCAATCTGGAAATGTGTGTTCAATCTGACTAAGTGGGCTAAAATCGACACGTCCCAACTAATTGTGAATATCTCGTTATGGTGGTATGTTATGGTACTCTACCTACCTACCTACCTACCCTAACCTACCTACCTACCTACCCTACCTAAAAAAAAAAAAATATGTATTCTGCTATTCAGGGCGGAGACAAATCCAACGAAACAAAAACCATGAAAATTGGTCCAGCAGATCTCGAGTTATAACGGAGGGAACAAACCCGACTTTCTTTTATATATATAGAAGATATGTATACATATAAAAACAACAAGTTCCGTAGTATCGGTATCGTGTATATAGTGCGTTCGTGTGTATACTTGTTCGTTTGTAAAATGAACTACTTAGCGACTTTTACGTAGCAAATATTTATGTGTTAACGTATTAATTCGTTTTTTAATGGTACGTTGACTATTTTTTTTTTGTAAGTACTCGTTCTTTATAAAGATATTGAAGTATGATTTCACAACCACCCGTACTATAATACGCTAACATTAGTTAGACGTGTATAACATGTGACATTTTATTGATGAATTACGTTGATAAACGGCTCAGTCGCGCTAAATAAAAAAATATAAATAATTAAGGAAAAATAAATATGAGATATTACAATAAATAAATTAACTATTAAGCATACCAAATTTCAAATAAGTATCTTAATTAATGTAAAAGTTATCACGTTTTTTCCTTTAAGTGCCTCTACTTTAAAGTACGCTTTTTGGAGGTAGCGTAATATAAATTGCTGGTGTCGATTTTTAGAATTAGTATAAATAGTATAGATATTTAATTGCTTCATTACCTACGTGAAGTAGGTCGATACCTGCTACCATTGTGAACTATAATTAATTAAGTCTACAATAACGATAATTTAAGTTTTCAAACTAAGGACTTGAATAATCTTTGCGACATATACGTAGTCGCGTCATAGTTTATTTTAGTACTACAGAGTTGAGCAAACTATAAAAATAGGTTATTAGTCTAGCTAAACTTGGCTAGATTATCAATCATAACGTTTGCGGTTTACACAAAACTGTGAACGCTCGAATAAATCCGATATTTATATCAACTAAAACCACCTGAACTCGCTCAACTTACTGAAACGAAAAATAAAAATTTCCACTTTGTTACCTGCTCAAATAATATTATTTTACCTTCTTTGTTCACATGCGTTGTAGTTCCTACCTCCTCCACATTAATTTAACGAAGGGTTCCTTTACAACATGTAACTAAAGAGAACAACATGGAAACAGTCATAGAACTTTACGAGCGTAACTAAATCAAAATAAAATCACACGGGCACCGTCACAAAATTAGTAGGTATTCGGATAATAAACTTGGGTCTAACGCAATAAGTGACGGTTTGACCCTCGTAACGTCGCGTTATGTTACCTTCGACCCGTGAGCTCATAACTGTGTTACAGGGCTATGTTGGCCTGAGAGGGCCACATGGCGCAAAGGGAGAGCGGGGCCTGCCCGGCCGCGATGGAACACCGGGCCTGCCAGGCCCGCACGGACGCCCCGCCGAAAAAGGGGAAAAAGGTACAAACTAACTCAACCATCAAATTTTATGTTACTCTATGACCCATATTTATACTCGGGTAAAGCGTTCGCGAGATTTTTAGGGGCTTATAGTAACGATTTGGAAAATCTTTATTTCTTCGCGCAGTGAAAACCCTTTGGATTGGTTTTCGAGTGCTTGCACGCAGTTTATTTATTATTGCTGTTACTTTTTACGATCGTCTTGAGAGTTTTGTTTTATTTCTGTATCGGATGTTTTGGCGTTATTATTTTTTTTGGGTTGTCCGTAAAGTTAACATATTGAAATAAATGTTTGGGAAATCGGACAGGTGTATTTTATGACGGCCATTTGTATAAATTCAAACATTCACGAAAACGGCAACGTAATACCTATTTGAATTTCATTTGGTTTTCTTGCTCGAAACTTTTCCCATGGCAACAATTTCTTTTAAAAAAAGTTTAGTCTCAATTTGTACGCAAATCCCCAAATGCTTTTCTTGTCTGTGAAGGTACGCCTTGAGCTTACATTAACTAATGTGTAATATTTAATAAAAACGCAGGTGCTCGCGGTCTGCCCGGCCCCCCAGGACCTGCTGTCTCTGATATATCCGAAAACGCTATATCCACTGACGTCACAAGAACTGGTAAGTCATGTTAGGATGGAACTAATAATTTTAAAGAATTTTCTTTAGTTATAACTAAGAATTGCTAACTAACTGCCGTGCATGAAATCTTGGGTTTTTCCATTTGGAATAGCTCTGCATCAGCCCGGGATCTGGATTTGTGTCGTTTGGAACTCAAACACTGGCGAAATGTGTGTGCGCTGTACTAAATGCCACTATAGTGTCAATGAATATTTTAATGACAAATTCTTAATTACCTACATTGTGCTTTACAAATTGATTACTTTATTTAAAAAAACTCTTTTCCTCTCTTCTACTTTTGTAGTACCCGACAGTTTCCACAATGATCAAATTTTTGTACTTACCGCCTAAGTTCACATGTGGAAGCAATAAATATATTGAGTATTGAGTAAATATATCTCTGCCTAACCATTTATAGTGTTATGTTATAATTGTTATCTAAGAGTATTTTCAACATTGCTAATTTGTTGTAAACGGTATTTATTTTAGTAAATAAATTGTAATACAGGTAATACGATGATGATAATAATGGTTTTAGAAGACCAGAAAAAAATTTAACTGACCGCGATCAATAAACACATCATAAGCCCCGTTATCCTTTCAGACAGTCCCACTGACCGTGTAAGTGTCATCTTTTTCTGTAGAATACTGAAACTGACAGGTTTTGAATACGATTTAGATGTGCTATTGTTGAAACTGGCACTGTGTATTGAATATTTTGCCTAACTCTACCAATGAAGGACTTAAAGCATACTTAAATAAATAATAAAACTTAAACATACAGACAAGTTAATGTAATTACACTTCATACACAATAATAATACTCATGGAATTCCCTGAACATTAAAATTAATTTTAATAATACTTTTGTACGGTATCTGGAAAACCAATTAGTTGATTACACTATTTCATGGGACGCATGCCTTGTTGGCGCCCACCAATTTCTTTGATCAATTGCGTTTAGTGGAATTACAATCATTCTAAGCGTAGCCTACCTAAAGTGGGTGATAGACGTGCAAACTTTAAGTACGCGGTTTTTATGGATCGCGAACTTACTCGGCCTAACGTCGGTGACACACGAGAAGCTTTGTGTTATTTAGGAATTGTATCTCGTGCATCTGCATGAAAAATTGGCGGCTCGCGGCACCCAGTACTGCCACACGTACGAGCCGACACGAGCTACGAGTAAGATTTCAAACCGATTGGATCGGCGGCGAACTTGCGCGGTAATTTTAAAGTACGCGTTTTTAAGGTGACACACAGTCAAAAAAGGTCGTCGAGCCACAAGTCCGTATACTTACTCGCACGTCTATCACCCACTTTCGCTAAGCTTATCTAGAATTATCACCTGCCTAGCCTTTGTTGCCAATGTTGGGGTCGGCTTAAAGTCTAACCTGATGCAGCTGAATGCACAATTATTCTACATGGAGCGACTGCCTATCTGACCTACACAACGTAGTTACTAGGTTCCACGATACGCCTTGAAAAGACTGGTTGTCAGTCTTTCGGGCTTCACACGTGAAATAGATGCTTTTTAAAGGTAATGTGCGAAGATGAATAATTATAGCCACTAGAATCATCAATACAACTTACTAAGTTAGAATTGTCCTCAAATGTCATGATTCCATGATATAGTGATTCCAAAGGGTAATATTGCGAACTTAAATGATTTTAGTGATGGTTATAATGGTTACAATTCTCTAAATACGTTCTTGTTACGGCCTCGAATAATTTTTTGATTAACTTACAACCTGATAGTGAACTGTAAATTACAAAAAAATTAAGACAATAATTTCAATTTCGCAGGCTACCTTAAGGTTTAAACAGTTCATGAACTGATGCTTGTATAGAGGCCAATACATCAAGCTACCCCAAGCTGTCAAACTTCTTTGATAGATTTTCAAATCTATTACCAAAGCATTTTCAATTGTTTTTTTGACAGTTTCGGATATCTTGATGTACTGGCGCCTGTACAACGTGCATGTAGATATAACTCGAGTAGGTAAATAGAAAATAGCTCACAAATAGAGTATCATCATCATTTCATATTTTATCTACATTTACTCTAGATTACCCAATGGCATCTTTTTTATTTAAATATTTTGTTAAAATAACAATAACTGTTGTCCACTATGCCCATAAAAAGTGATACTTACATAGGAGAAAGAAAGTAAGAAAATACGTTTATTTGCGTCAAACATGACGCAGTAAAAAAAAAACACCAAAAAAAAACAAGTTGTAAGAAAATATGCGTCACATCCGCGCAAAACGGCCATCGTTCAGCATAATGCTTCACGCTACATGGTTTTCACGCTAAGTTTTTAATTCCCAAAAATATTTTCAACCCCATCTCGCATCGGAAACTGTTCACTCGTGTCCGTTTAAACTAATCAATAGCTAACACGACACCAGACAATTATCAATCAATCTATCAACTGATTAGATCCATTCAATTAATTAATTAATTAATTATGGACAGTCCTAAACAGTACGTTGAACTATTTTGGGTAGCTACATAGGAGTACATGATAGTATTCTATTATATTTTATTTTTACTTTTTTATAATGGCTACACTCCAGCTGATCAAAGAATACGTTCATGATACCTGTCAGTTGAGTACAAAAGAATACATGTTTTACGAATTGAAGGCTGTCTATCTACTGGGGCGGAAAAGAGAGGAGAAGAGCGGAGCTGTGGTAATATAAACCAATATAACTCAAACTCAAGGCATTTATCTATACTAATATTATAAAGAGGTAAAATTTTTAAGTTTGTGAGTTTGTAAGTTTGTATGTAGGGGGTAATCTCCAGAACTAATGATCCAATATCAAAAATTGTTTCACTGATAGAAAGCTACATTATTCCTGAGTGCTATAGGCTATATAGGCTAATATGTATGATATAAATTTTATTTATATCATACATATTAGCCGAGCTATCGCAATTTTCGTCTAGCAAGTCGGAAAAAAATACCTCCGAAAACAGAATTATTTGCATGCGCTGCCTAAACAGTTACAGTATATCGCAATTTTCCGCGGATGAAGTCGCGGGCAGAAGCTAGTTTCAAAAAAAACAATTACAAGCACTTTTGAATTGTCAAAGGGTGAGTCAGAAAAATGAAGCTAGTTGCCCATTCCAAAGCAGTAGGTACCTTAGGAGAAGAACGGACAAGAAACTCCATGGACACTCTTTTAAATCAAAATATGGTTACAAAATTTGGTTTACGTCATTCATGTTGAAATATACATGTGAGAAGGATGCAAAACGTAAAAAATTTCGTAAGTTTTTTGTCTGTGGTCCATCCATTGTCCATGGTCGAGATGCAGATTGTCAATATTGTTTAATGGCTCTAAATACGAGGTTTTTTAGCTGCTTTGCAGAGGTGTATTTAGTTACTAAGTGAATTTAGATAAGTGCGTTTTGTTGCAGACAAAACATTTTTTCTTTCGTTATTTCTTTCTTTCTCAGTCAGAAAAATGAAGCTAGTTGCCCATTCCAAAGCAGTAGGTAATTAGTAGCTAATTTGGACTAGTCTGGAGCGCAGATTTAGATTTTATTGGTTAATATTTGCATAGCTTCGTTCTCTCCTCTCTTCACTGCTCCATTGGACAGACAGTCTTAACCTTATTTAGTTCCTAATCATGTCCAAGTTGATAGATGTCAGGAACGCATTCTTTCAGTGGTTCCTAACACCTATCAAATTGGACACGGTTCCTGTCATGTCGGTCATGGTCCATCTTCTTCTCAAAAAAAGGAGGCCTGTGTCCCAGCAGTGGGGACATTATAGGCTGATTATGAACCGATGTTCATAAATATGAGATAAGTAATAATAATAATATCCTTGGACATTTCACACAACGCCATATCGTCCCAAGCTAAGCAACCTAATGCTTGTGTTATGGTAACGAGATGGCTGTACTACTTATATACATTTTTTTTTTTTTGTAAGTACATACATATTATAGATAGAAAAACACCCAGACTCGTAACAAACCGTTGCAGGTCGTACAAATATTTGTTCCGTGCGGGAATCGAACCCGCGACATAGTGCGCAGCAGTCAATCGCTCAACCACTAAACAAATATAGGTGCACTATGTTGCATGTCCTAGAAAAATGTCGAAGACATGACGTGACGTCCTCCAACCCGCACTGGGCCCGCGTGGTGAATTACAGCCAACTCCGTCCCGAAGAGAGGAACCCTTTTTTTTAAGGCTGAGAAATCATCCAATGACTTCTCCCGCTCTGGGTGGAGCGGAAGGGAGTGCCAGACTCTTACTGACTAAAACCCATCCATGTTCCTTCCTTAGCCCTTTATGTTCCGGGGTAGCGGTAACCCTTTCGGACAATCCTGCTTATCCGGCAGGCTTGGCCTTAAGGGGCCCCTTCATACGCTGACATGTCTTTGAGGCGCGCGTGGAACATATACGCGACGTCCGGCAATCTCTCTCGGTCTGACGGTGAGTCACCCATTACTCACCGTCCGCAGGCTCGCAAGAGAGGAACCCAGCAGTGAGAACATTATGGGTTGATTATGTTGTGTTATAGCTGAAGTTGAACCAAATGCAATTGATAACCTAACGCAATATGAGCTCGATCGACACTATCCACGAGATAAACTAATCTATTACGATCGTTAGTCATTAATCATGTTCGTAAGCGGGCATCAGTTTATACTGAATGGCTGGTATTAGCTCATCTCTAACACCGGCTGGTCCATTTCTAACTGCTGGATATTGGAGAGCTTAGTGACCACGTTTCAGAATTGAATGTGCAGCTGTAATAGGGTTGGAAATGTTAGGATGACGGGTGTTGGGTTTTATTAATTTAATTATGATTGGATGGCTTACAGCTATCAATACTATTTTTTGAACTTGGTTAACTATACATTAAGTATAACATTAACTACGTTGAATCTTAAATGAAGTAATAAATTATGTACAATCATGAATTTTAATTGCTGAGCCACTTACAAACTTTTCAATTTTGCAGTTTTATAGACTCACGAGATTACACGATTAAACACGAACTGAAACCACATGCTCGCAAATAACATGAAAAATAACTAATTATTCGAAATAGTCTTATCTCTATGGTTTAAAGTTGTAGAGCTTATAAAGTAGGTTAAATACGTCTATCCAATCTATTTTGCTACTGACCGCTTTTGAATTAGAGCTCATTAGATAATCGTTATTTCTGAAAATAACGACTATCATAGTTAACAGTTTAAATGAAGATGTCAATTAACAATCATAATAATTCACCGGAAACCCACAAATCGAAATTAAAGAAATAATGGCTTTCCGTGTCTGCATGTACAGTCAACAGCAAAAGTAGATGATCAAAATCAGAAACTCAATACTAGTGAACGGTGTTCGCGTCAGAACTGTGTGGCGTCGGAGTGATTCAAAAGTATATGATTGTAAATTATACCAAACATTTAGTACTAGTACAGCTGTCATATATTCGTGATCAGTTATAACTCCAAAAGTTATAAACACAATTCGCATCAGAACTAAGAAGTAAAAAAATTTTCAAAACTAGTGAACAGTCCACGATTGTTACTTGGAAAGCAATAAAGATATTGAGTACAGTTGAAATCAAAAATTAAATGATGAAACTGAGGCCACGTAATCATGAAGCAAATAATTCTTATTTTTAATTATCCCAGTAATTTTGTTTGTTATGTTTACGGAAAAGCTGAATTTGATAAAGATTTGCATATTTAATAATATATGCCAAATTTCATCCAATTGAACCCCGAAAAAAGCATATGTTCATTAAAAATCATATAATTTAAAAACTTTACTATATTAATTGTTGTTTTTTGTAACTTCTGTCAAATGTTCAAAAGTAGCTGATGTGATACAAAACGATAATTCAATAAATATTATTATCTTTGTATGTTCGCGAATTTATGTCAATGTTCAAAAGTAGCTATACAGTAGCGGCTACAGTATATTAAAAACGGAAGGTAGATTGATATTTTTATCTCTAGTCGAGTCTATTGACACTGCTTGCAATGTTCTAAAGTAGCTGATGCGATACAAAATCATAACTCAATAATTGCTTTTGCCCAGTCGGCTACAGTTATGATTTTGTATCGCATCAGCTACTTTAGAACATTGCAAGCAGTGTCAATAGACTAGACTAGAGATAAAAATATCAACCTACCTTCCGTTTTTAATATACTGTAGCCGCTACTGTATAGCTACTTTTGAACATTGACATAAATTCGCGAACATACAAAGATAATAATATTTATTGAATTATCGTTTTGTATCACATCAGCTACTTTTGAACATTTGACAGAAGTTACAAAACAAAAACAATTAATATAGTAAAGTTTTTAAATTATATGATTTATAATGAACATATGCTTTTTTCGGGGTTCAATTGGATGAAATTTGGCATATATTATTAAATATGCAAATCCTTATCAAATTCAGCTTTTCCGTAAAACATAACAAACAAAATTACTGGGATAATTAAAAATAAGAATTATTTGCTTCATGATTACGTGGCCTCAGTTTCATCATTTAGTTTTTGATTTCAACTGTACTCAATACTCAATATCTTTATTGCTTTCCAAGTAACAATCGTGGACTGTTCACTAGTTTTGAAATTTTTTTTACTTCTTAGTTCTGATGCGAATTGTGTTTATAACTTTTGGAGTCATAACTGATCACGAATATATGACAGCTGTACTAGTACTAAATGTTTGGTATAATTTACAATCATATACTTTTGAATCACTCCGACGCCACACAGTTCTGACGCGAACTCCGTTCACTAGTATTGAGTTTCTGATTTTGATCATCTACTTTTGCTGTTGACTGTACGACTATAACCGACTAAACCCGATTTGCGTTACATGGCTAAAATGCAAACAGTGGCAAGTGGCTCAACAAGTAATGTCCGGTTTTTTCTAAAATTTAAATAATTAACACGTTGAACGCCAACGCGGTCACCATGTGTCCGACAAACAATAGTTTTTCTATTGTGTCTGCTGCGTGGCAGTCAATGACTTAAGTTTAAATTTTAGAAAAAAGCAACTTAACTATAATATCGAGTAGTCCTTACAATTCACGAGCGTGCGGCATATGACTCTTTCTCGGCGATTTATTATTGCAATTTATACCTTAAATCGAAGACAAAAGCTTATGACGTCTTATTTATTAAATTCGAATTTGAAGCAATTTCACAGCGTGTTTGGATAAAGCAGTACTAACACAACACAATAATCATTTTAAAAACATAATCCAAACTGTAAAGTTTTCCCACTTAAACATGAACTTTATTCTTTTGTAACGAAGTTGAAAAATTGTCTAAGAAAGGAGATTGTTCTACGCCCATACATTGTTCGCCCTGGAGCCAACAGCATAGAAAAAATCATTTTCTATTTGTAAACTGCCCTTAGTAGCCCATAAGAACCAAGTTTGTTGACGGACACTTTAGAGAAAAGATTTATTTAAAGAAAAGGAACCGATTTTGAGGTTATTTTTAATAAAAGAAAACGTAAGTAATTCCTTCTAAAATCGCTATTTCTGGTTTCTACAACGCATTAAACTTCAAATACAGTAAAATATTACCGTAAATACAGTTGTATTATGCCTTTTAGGTACAGTTATTATTTATTGGTTGAAGTTTACTTTAAGCGAAGTCCGTTATCCGTTGTCAAAATGCTAAGGTGTCGTTTAAGCAGATCACAGAATCAGTTATTCGAAGCCAGGTCACGTTGAAAGCAATCCAAATTGTAGTCCGTTAAACAGAAACAAAATCAAAAACGCCAAAAGATATCGCCAAATAGGTACGTAGTCACAACAACACAACACAGCCACAGGTTCGTCTCGGTGAGACGCTCCGACTGACGTAGTGACGTAGAGATGCTCTCTCGAAGATCAATCATTGTATATCGATTATCAATGACCACCTATTTAATCTGTGGTTTTAATTTAGTAGACCAAAATGACAGATCAATATGTCAAAAGTAAATTAATTTGTTCCGTTTCAAACATAAACACGTTGTTGCTATGATTCTACTTCGATTAAATTAATGCTTAAATAAAATATTTTGTTCCCAACGAACAATGTGTAACGTTTTAGTTTGCGACATTTAAAAATAGAGTTTAAGTACTTAAAAAGTAAAAATATGGCTATTGAAGTCGTGAAATGGTTATGAGAACAATTCACTATAGTTGCGTCGTAAATGACATTTCAATCGTTAAATGAGAGATTTTCTGACAAGTGAAAAAACATAGTTCAATAGATGGCATGGGTAAAAAATACGTCTTTGTTTTACTGGCTACTGATAACAAAAACAAGATCCTTAAATAAGAAAGCTTATTTAATGTCAAAAACCTGAGACAGTGACGTATTTTTTACCAATGCCTCTTTTGAACTAATATTTTCTCACTTGTGAGAAAATCCTCATTCGACTAGTAAGTACATTTTGTGAGTTTGTTTTTTTCATTATATTTTCATCATAATCGTGCTAGGCCATATTTATCATAAGTTCCATTAAAATGTTCACGGAACTAATTCCATGAGAAAAATATGCATGAAAAACTTTTATGTTGCACATTTTCAATGTTTTGGAAGTGTTAAATATCGAACATCCATTATTTATCACTAGATATTATGGACATCGTCGTCGATATCGATATTTATGTAATATGAGCGAGAGCGACACTGTCAAATCTTTTGTGACATTCACATTGACAATTCCTTGAAAGATGGCGAGTTCAGTTGGTAATAAAATCAATGAGGTCACTTTTAAAAACCTATTAAGAATTAAACAGTGCCCGCTTGAATTTATTATTTTTAAAAAACATATTAAAATATAATTAAAATTAACGTACACGTCAAATGTTTGTTGGTTATAGGGCGGTCTAGAACAATCTCCTTTGATACATTCTTCTTCTTTTTGTGTTATTTCGTTAGTGACTAACCTGATGTTAGAGTTTTTATGCTGCCCATGGGCCTCTGACTTAACTTCACATGCTTTTGAGAAATACATTAATAATTTGATACATTGGGGTAGCTTAGTGTGCGGGCGACTGTTCATAGTCTGTTGTCATTACAACCCTGTCTGCCTTACCGTTTAAGTATAAAGCTCGTACATCTACCAATTCTAAAAAAACACCATTTGAAACCTTATTCTCAGCAAAAGTAATCTAATCAGAATTAAAAGGCCCCAAACTAGGGCAAGATAACATTACGGTCTGAGCACTACAGTTTTAATTAACATAAATAGTGTTTGCTGTCATTCGTGGACTGACACAATTGGTTTCAGTGAATACTGAATGAATTAAAACAAGGCATGACAGTCGTTCGCTGTGTCGTTGGAATAGCTTGAGTCGGCAAACGTTTGTGGCGACAATACTCGAAACCGAAATGCAACGTAGTAAAATGGTGAAGTATTTTATTTTAGTTAAAACAGAATTTTGAGAACTAAAATTTAATTTGGTGCCAAATGTCAAGTTTTGTGTTTAACCCATTAATAATAATAATAATATTAGATGTTCGCCTATTAGAAGCCATTTGTTTATTAGAGCGATTTATACGGTTGTATAATAATTTGTCGTTTCGAGAGAATGTTTCTTATGAACCTATGGGTTTCATATGATTTTTTACTTTTCTTTTCTCACTGATTCGGGCAATTTATTATAACAATGTAATAAAACAGTTTTCGAAATCGGGCATTACAAAACTGTGGTTGATATTTAAATAAAATTATAAGACAAGAACAACGACCCTTATTCTAAACATTAAATATAATTAATTACCTATTTGACGTTGCTTTGGGCTAACGGAAAATATCATTTTGTTTAGTACGACGTCACACTTCACTTCGCCTCAATTCATGTATAACTTAAATGTGTTACCCATTGACACGCACACGTTGAACCGTCACATTTACCCGTAATTATGTAAAACAAACGATATTTCACTCCATCATAACTTCGTATGAAGGCCACGAAAAATAATTACTGCTGAAAACTCATACAAGTAGACAAAACGCTCGAACATTAATTTCTAAGTCACTAATTAAGTTCCTTGCTAATGAAGCGCTTCGAGGAGTGAGTTTGAGAGAGAGTTTAGAGGGGACAGCTTTTGCTGAGTACATAATGTGTCAGGCTATTTGACATTAGAGATGAAGGAAGAGAAATTAAAACATTGTTGATGTGACTGAGGGCTGATTTTTCAATAGTCAGATGACTTTTATCTGTAGAATAAAAATGGCGGTGTGACAGCTGTCAAACTGCCATTTTTATTCCTCCAATATAACTTATCAGCCCAAATGTCCCAAAAAAATATGTCAATGTCCAAAATGATACTGTTAAATACGGTAACATTTTTTAAGGTGTTCCTTGCCTTGTTTTAGATTATATGTAATTAATCGCTTATCATCGATTTTTTAAAAAAGAAGTTATTGGTATATGTCTACTAGAACATAAATAAAATCAGTTGAAGGATATATTATCATGATAAATTATTAAGTGATTAAAAGCTTACCAATGTATATTCCTATTTAATGACTTTTTTTTTTTTTTCTTTTATTAATATGTAGACGTGTGTGGGTTTCTTATAACTTAAGTTTAAGGTTTTCTTGTATTAACTTTATCATGTGTTTTGACCCTAACGATAAACCAATTACAGTCACCTTTGAACTGTTAAGGGATTGGTCAGTCAGACAGATGAAGCTGGTTGCCCATTCTAATGCAGTAGGTACAGAGAAGAACGGGCAAGAAACTCCACGGACACTCTTTTGAAACTCGTTATGAAAAAATTATTACAACATTCATGTTGAAATTTTACATGTGAGAACGATTCCGAACGTAAAAAGCGCCAGTAATAAAATATTTAAAACAATACAAAATTAAATTAAATTTTTAAAAAAAGCGAGGCCGCTCAGAAATGACCAGTCCCTGCTGACGGCGCCTGTTTACGAACATGACGAATAAAATAAAATATAGTCCACTAATTGGTCGACCTCGGGTTTAGGAAAGGCTATACAAATAATACTGAAACAAACTTTTTATTACTTGATGCCAGATAAACACAACCATTTGCGTCAATATTAATAAAGGACATCAGAAATAGTATCATCATTACACAACTTCTACAACAATTATATGCCATGTCAACTAACGAACCCTTTTTACGAGCTTAATAGAAGGTATTAATTAACAGCCCGAAATAATGAAGACGATATTATTATGATAACATTATATTCTACATTAACCCATTAGATGTTCGCCTATTAGAAGCCGTTCGCTTATAAGAGCTCAACGATTTATACGGTTATATTTATTGTCGTTTCGAGAGAATTTTTCTTCTAACCTATGGGGCTCATACGATATTTAAGAGGTTAATACTGTGTTAATTCCTTCTGAACACGGTGTTAACCCAAATATCAAACTACTTAAATAATTTATAATAAACACAGCTTCTATTTCATGTATTTGGTTACACACTGAACATAAATCAAATAATATTCTCACAGAAGCGGCGCTACTTAAAGGCGGAAAAGGCGACTCTGGAGAAAAAGGAGACAAGGTAATTATAATATAAGCAAATATATGGATTATCCTTTTTTGGTCCACTTGGAAGTCCCTGAACCATCTTCGAGCACAATTAGGAAGATGTAAGTCCAACCTGGTAAAGTGGGACTGCATCGACGAAACGGCTGTAGGGTGGGGATGTGGAGCTATATCGCAAACTATGATCCACCTCCTATCTTGCCCTCTGTGTTCCAAAACATACAGCTTAACTGATCTCTGCGCTGCCACCAACGACGCTGTGGAAGTGGCGCAGTTTTGGGCCTACAAACATTGAAATAAAATCGTGCCAGGTGACATGAAGAAAAAGAAGAAGCCAATAGTATACGGTTTTACATCATAATGGATTGCTTTTTAGAAAACAAATCCTCGATGATGTTTTGCTGTTCCAGGTTATTGTTTTCTAATGGGTAATAACAACTTGGACTGCCTTGTTGGGCAGCAGTAGTGCTGATCATGAAGCCCTAGTTTTGATTCCCAAGTTGGGCAAAGTGTTATTGGGTTTTCTAGTAGGAATTTCTCAGTTGCAGCTCAAAGTCTGTATTTGTTCCCGGATAATGACAATGAGCTCGTTATTACATGGGACTTAAAACTTAAAACATGAATGGCGAAATGTGGGTGTTACCACTATGGATATAAAACATCTGCCTAATCATTCAGGGAACCAAGGCGTAACGTTATGTAATAATAACTTGATTTAATTGATAATAAAATTTTCAGAGACATTATATGTGATATTATATTATTAATTTATTATTATTGTCTATATGTGAGTCGCTGCTGCAAGCTGTCCACATCTGTGATATGCGTGTGGCAGTGACTCACATGTATTCATGGTTTTAGGTTAAGTGATTAGAATAGGAATACTAACATAGGAATAAGGAAAATTGTTACTAACACAATGAGTCAATGTTACTTGTAATAAAGAGAAATATATATATATATACCTATATATATTATTAAAACAAGACCTTACATAAAAAAAATTGAAGAAAAAAAATACTAAAACATTCTTTCCGAACTGGAAAAAAAGTTGCAAAACGTGCCGATACCAAATACTAAAGTTCAATACATAATTTTAGGGTGAAAAGGGGCTCAGAGGTATGGAAGGTCCCCAAGGCTTTCCAGGCACTGACGGCAAGCCGGGTGAACGCGGGGATATTGGACCATCCGGCCTACCAGGCACGCAGGGTCCATCGGGTCTTAATGGACCTAAAGGAGACAAAGGGGATGCCGGCCCACCTGGACCTGTCGCAGTATCAAGAGATGAAGCGTTAGTTATGACGAAGGTGAGAAATTAAAATTTGTTTTACGATTTCATATCATTAGACAAGATGCTACATTAGATCCTTAATAAGCAATACCTACCTTTGTGCTCTGCCATCTTTATGATGTCTTTGAAGGCTCCTAGAGGCACAACGCAACAGCGTGACGCGAATGTAGAACAATTTCATGGAAATTTCATGGAAATTGTTTTACCAGAATCGAGTCCTTAAAATGTTTTGTACGAGTATGTACATAAATAAAATTTCTTTAGAACCCTCCTTTCTAGTTTTAGATTTACAATGAATTGCAATTCGCGTTTCGTTACAATCCTGGATGCGCGACGCAACAGCGTAACGCGATTGTGGTAGAACAATTTCTATAAAAAATTTCATGGAAATTGTTCAACCAGAATTGAGTCCTTAGAGTGTTTTGTGTGGACATAAATAAATGATCTTTAACTCCCTTTTTTATAGTTTTAGATTTACAATTAATTGCAATAGTTAGCAATTCGCGTTCCACCACAATAAACTCTTAAAGCAAAGTCCATTCACACACTCTACGTCTAAGAATGGTTCTGTTTCACCAAAACTTTGTGTTGTTCCAAATAATAATTGATACAGCCTATGATTAATGTTCAAAGCTAAGAGCAATATCTTGTACCTACATGTTCCTCCTACATAACCAAGCCTTACTTAGCATTTAGTCAAGTGATTTTTTTTCTAATCAGGGTGATAAGGGTGATACAGGCCCGAGAGGCAAACGAGGACATCCCGGGCCCCCTGGACCCAGGGGTCCACCAGGCGTCCCTGGGCCCCCAGGAACTCCTGGCAATAATGGAATATCTGGTGATATAGGACTACCTGGATGGACGGTGAGAAACAAAATTATAATGTCAACTAAATATATTGATGTACAGCAATTTTTAACAAAGGAATTTAGAAGAAAGTTGGAATTTATCTGATCAGAACTGGTTCGTCGACGATTTCTTAGGCTTTCCGATTTACTGATTCAAAAGGTTGGAATTCATTCCATTTTTAAATTGAGCTACAAAAATACTCAGGACACCATAAAAATATTGAAAAGTTATTTTACTTTTTTATTTTAATCTCATTTTTCGAATTCCATTCAATTTTTTCACAAATATCGTCAAGTTAGTATTGGGTAAAAACCTTTATTTAAGTGTCCTCTATCCTACATTCCGGATAAACCATAATTACAGTTATACATTTGTCAGGGCCCACCCGGTGCCGTCGGGCAGCCTGGCGTTCCCGGGCCAAAAGGGGAAAAAGGAGATCCAGGCGGAACCCCACTTGACTTAGAAAAGGTAATTCCATATACCAGGTTAATTGGACGGTTGAATATGTATGTTTATCCTTCTTTTCCTTTATGAGGAGTGGTACTCGGAATGATACAACTGGAGGCTCGTGTCTATACGGGATGCTTTCAAAGAATCGAATTCGCTTCAGTATTTTTCTCATAAATGTTTCGATTTAAGCAGTTTAAAGGGGTCATTTCACCAATGAAACTGCACTTGAATAGCACGCCTAAACCGCGTTCAAGAGCTGTCACTGTCATAATTCTTAGGGAACATTGACAGTGACAGATTTTGAATGTGGTTAAGTGGTCAAAATTGGCCCTAAGTTGAACTATACCGTAGGGAAAATATTGTGGCGTAATTACTACTTGATAACTCTGTACCTAAATGAGCAGGGCCTTGAGATTTCTTAGTCAAATATTAATATAACTTTGAGTAACGTTCCTATCTCAATGTTGACTATAGTGTCAAGCTGATGATAATTCGATGATATTATTCGAAGTGGAAAACACAAATCAAAAATTTCGACCCAAAACAACATAGAGGCTAGACTATACAATACAAACTGAGCCCACATGTGGTCAATAACCTTTGTCTTTGGTAGCGTACGTCCATTGCCACCCGCTCTTTTACAGAGGGTGGCAGAATTGGTAGAATTGTAGAACAACATTCTGATACATCCTATTTCGAATTATCGCGTCGTAAGATGAATTTATCGTACTAGCAGGAAATATTTACTCAGTGGTACACCAGTACCACTAAGTAAATAGTCTTACTAAAGAATCTTTGTTCCCACTAGTACCTCCGAACTGAACCACCTGTGATACTTATACTACATTCTCTATAGTACCACTATCTACTTAGTGGTACTTGTGAGACTGTTTGTTCCCAATATTACTACCTATGCAAATTGTGTGAGCTTATTTTTAGACTGTAGACTGCTAGCTACAAACTCTAGCAGAATAAATAATATTTTTTAGTAAAACGAAGATGCAGATGTATGCGTTAAGATAGTCAGGGTTATGCGGCTGCTCTGAAACACTTTTGTATTTCTATTTTACTTAAAGCTGAACGAACCGAAGAAGAGAAGCTTTTTAATCTTTTCCAAACTTCACTGAAAAAACAAAACAAAAAATCTTAAAAGATTCTCTTCAAGTTTCTCCATGATTCTTTGAATTGCATTTTTGTGTTGCGGATACTCTTGAAAGTAAAGTGCATATTGAAATAGTTTTCGAAAAAAAAAATTCAGATCGTACAAGAATATGATAACAATAAAATTGTGTAAATTAAGGTGAAAGGCGAGAAAGGCGATCGGGGTTACGACGGTGCTCCAGGGCCAGCCGGCAAGGACGGACCGCGGGGCCCGCCCGGCCCCGCAGGGAGTCCTGCAACTAACATCCAATACATGACCGTACCGGGGCCTCCGGGACCCCCGGGCCCGCCGGGTCCGCCCGGTGTTTACCCAAACGAAGTGCCAGATACATTGACCGATAGCCCCGGGATTAATCGGCTCGAGCCTACCGGAGGTCAGTAACAAAGTAGCTTTATTATAAAGTGTAGAAAAAACTTTTCACGGCTTGAAATTTTAACATACACATTTACACACACACACACACACACATACACATTTTTAAATTTTTTTTTACAGGGTGATATTGAATTCGTAGGCATTATTTTGGCGTAGGCATTGTACTAATGAACAACTTTCACTATGGGAACAAATCTAAAATCGCGAAAAAAAAATCTGCTGTTCCCTTCATTTTGACTACTTTTGCAAGCGAGTGAAAGTTGTTCATAATGTTGAGTAAAAAAATAAAATAATGCCCATGAATTCAATTTTACTCTGTATAATGTCGTATTGAATATTATATTAAAATGATAAAATCATGGTTCCATTTAATTTCATTCCATCGAGAAAAATATTGAACATTTTTCTTGAACTTCCACGCATCGATCACTAATAAAGAACTTCCACGTTATTACAGTATCAAAAATAGTTTTGTTTTTTATTCAACAGGAAAACAGCGCGATCCTCTACAAATTATAAGGAACTTGAACCATCTAGTACAATACCGCCAGGAGCAGTACGGTACGCAATAGTTTTTCACAAACACTTTTACCGTGAACTAAGTCAGGATTGTTTTTCTTATACGCCGGGAACTTTCAAACTTGCCGAGTTGAAAAATTCTCTATTTACATTTTAATGTTGCAAAAAATTGGTTCAAAGTTGAACACAATATTACTATTAGGGATATTTTATGAAATAAAATTGTTTTTAAACAGCATACCGGGATCCTTTGGATCCTCTCGGAGATAGCGGAGATTTTGATGATGATGAAGATGGACGAGCTATTGTCGGGACCATACTATTTAAGACTACAGATTCTTTGATTCGCGTAAGTTTTGTTTAATCAACAAATATAATTAATAGTTGAAAATTTTCCACAGAATACCTGGCTAGACAAAGTCACATTATCGTCAACGATAGCAAAATTAAAAAATTTCGAAATTTATGGAATTGGCATAAGCTTTCGAAATGTCACGTGATCATTTGTTAAGTTTGCGTTTTCGATTGCTAAGTGCTAGACAATGTCAAATTGTTTATCGAAACTCGATCAATATTTCCATACAAATGCGTTGACAAGTTGCGTTCTTGACAATCCGAGTCGCTGAGATATCGAATTGATCGATTAACAATTTTCCAAATCGGAGCGATTGACATTTTGTCTAGGCCCCCAGGACAAGTTTCACAGCAACAGTTTTGAATGTCGTTTAAGAATTTCTAGTTATTTTGTTTGGAACTTGTTTCACATTTTTTTTTTCATTTAGTTAGTGATATAATCGGTGTCAGTGTTTATATGCTGATCATGAGTCTCTAACTTGGTTTTATATGCTGTTGAAAAATATCTCTCAGGTACACCGGTTTCCTCCAGATCTTTCCTTCCCCGTTTTTAAGCAAGTTATAATCATACAATAGGCACATGAATCCGAAGAGTCAGCCTTTGGTTCGAACTCGAAACCTGTGACCTAGCAGTCCGACGATGACAACCCTAGGCTATCACTTCTATGTTTTACATTACATATTGTTATGTCACGATCGCAAGCTACCAAGAAATTTACTTAACTTTTTCCAACAGCTTGGCACAAATAGTCCTCTGGGCACTTTGGCGTACGTCATCCAAGAACAAGCGTTGCTTGTTCGCGTCAACAACGGCTGGCAGTATGTAGCTGTGAGTATCGTATTACAGATTTAAAACATTTCTCAATAATATTTTATTATCTATGGTTTGTATGTTTCCAAAAACCAGATTCGATTAAGAAAATTCGAAAGATATCAGAAAAAATTTTATTCGAGTAACGGTTATTGCGTCACATTACTTTTATAAAACGTACAGACGTCAGCACATCAAGTTATCTCTAACAGTCAAATTTTATCAATTGGAAATGAACCTCATACTTTTGTTATAAAGTTGAAAAACTATCAAAGAAATTTGACAGATTGGGGCAACTTGACTTGGGGCTGTACCAATGCGTTGGTTATGCAAACATTAAATTCTAATTTTCTAAATATACAGGGTAGAATTTTGTAATGCCACCTGAAGGGAAAGTACTCTTAATACTGTAGATAGCAAATTTTACTCAAAGAAAACTTTCCTTTATTTTTGAATAGAAAGAAAACTGCATTCAAAGATTTTCAAAATTTTGCTTGCCACACCCGGAAAACGAACCAACTAAAATCTGTAAAAGTGGCACCCTGTACTTTTATTGCGTTGATCGTTAGGATCACTTATAAGGATGAAATCTTTCTAAGAAACTTGATAAATTAAATGAGAGGAAAACCATAAAATCTGGACTTATAAATTCAATGAGTCAAGTTAAAGCTCTTTAAGTCAAAGATTTAATTGTTAACTTATGTTAGTAATAAATAATTATCATTGACGTGATTTATCCATTAAAATGACGAGTTGCTATTTGGATCAGACGATGGAAGATTGGTACAAACGGTACAATCAGATGGCCTACGAGATCACCAGATCTCGCCCCTTTACATTTTTTTTGTGGGGATTTGTGAAAAATCAAATTTTCATTAAATCTTATGTGAAAATAAACGAGTTGAGAGTTGAAGTTCAGAATACGATTTATAATATTCACCACAACATATTGTTATTAAAGGTTACTGGATATGAATTAGTTACATGAATATATTTGTGTATCCAGGAAAATGGAGCCCATTTCGAGTAACTAATTAGTTAGTTTACTATTTTTTGTAAATAATTTAAGATGTCACGCTTTTCCTATCATTTAATTTATCAAGTTTGTTTCAGAGATTTCTTCCTTATAATTGATTCTAACGATCGATGCAATAAAAGTACAGGGTGTACTTTTGCAGATTTTAGTCGGTTCGATTCTCGGGTGTAGCAAGTGAATTTTTGAAAATCTTTGAATGCAGTTCTCTTTCTATTAAAAAATAAAGGAATGTTTTCTTTGATTAAAATTTTCTATCTACGGTATTAAGAGTACTTTCCCTCCAGGTGGCATTACAAAATTCCACCCTGTATATACCTATATCCTATATTGGAAATAATATTAGTATTACTTGTTACTACCAATTGTTATGCTAATTACTATGCTTACCTGAGTGCATCGCTTCTATTGAAATCTATAACAATATCTCTATCATGTTGATAGACAGAAAAGGCCTGACCAAAGGCACTGCTTAATACACAAAACCATTGGTCGGGACTTATATCTACCTTCCTTGTCTATACGTAGGTACGTCAGGTATGTTTCCATTGTTCGTCCCGAGTATCACGGTCTTATAGTCGAATATCGTATCAGTAAGCTGTCCATTGAAATAGACATCTGGCGGTGCAAACAAAAGTTATGTTTGTTCATTTGAATATTGATTTTTATTTTCGTTCAAAGTGTATCTGGTTAAACCCTTTTGCTATATCCAAACTAAATTCTCAACTCTTAAAAAAAATGGCTGGTAAATGATTTTATTTCTGTAAACAATTTTACACGCCACTAATGTTTTTAAAACTATTGAGATAAAAGACTGAAAGCAACTCAGAGGTCACAGTCTTTCTTAAATTTCAGACATATTCTTGGTCAGATCATGTAAAGACCATGTAGGTTGGTATTTAAAATGGTCTTTTGAGGATCACACAGTTTGAGTGGACATGTCCAGCCCGAGCATTAATTGAGTCATTAATCGTGCAGCTCAACTCAGAACTTAAGGAGCTCAACAATGAATTATTATAATTCTTAATTCTCTTTTACGCTGTTCCTTTAAATAAAGCATGCTTATAAGAGTTAGTTTTATTATAATAGGGTTAATTTCAGTAATTTCTCTGCCAATATAGTGAAGTAGTTACTAAACGTCGCGGTTAGATAATTTGAAACATCGATTTTAACACGACACGGAATGAAATACAGAATTATTAACAAGCTAGAACAAGTACTTTCTAGTCATTAGAACGTTTAAGTAATTGAAAAGAAAAACACACTTTAATAAATTATTAATAATTAAAATCTCCGCAATAAATCGCCTCAGTTGAGTCCATGTTCATAAAGACTTAACATAACGTAAGACGGGTTAGGCAGAGGTGTAGGTACCTATAGTAGCTACACCCTCATTTCGCCAGTTATGTATAAGTTCCAAGTAATACGGGGCCAGCTTATTGTCCTCAACCGAGCACAAAAATCAGGACTTAAATGAATGATGAATTGATTTTGAAATTCTGAAAACGTTTAATTAGTCATAGATTAATAATAATCCAAACATGGCATCCATCCGGTTATTTTGTTTATTGAAACAGCGGGCTATTGAATATTCGATCAAAATTGTTTCATAACTTTTGTGCCTCACCCTACGGACCCCAGTGGCCTGTTCATTTGGATTAAAACATTCCCCGTCATCGACGAGAGAAACTTGATTTCTAAATATTATTACCACGAGATTTCAGACCTTAAATATTCATGAATAATAAAGAAAATTTTCTTTTCCTTACCCTGTTGGGAATAAGGAACTCCGCCTTTATCCGGGCCTTGTTATTTGAACGAAACTTATTCCTATTCCCGAAGGATATACATCTGAATGAGTTAACAATTTCAAAATATTTAAACTTGAATCTTAATGGCGGTGGCTAAAGCTCACAATAAATTGTAGAAAGTATAAACAAGAATACTTGTCTTGTTTTATATGACTGTACGATGAAAGTCTCAGTGGTATCTACACTTGCAGCTTTTGTATCACTGCTTTGTGTCAACATGTCATTTTTCGTTGACTGAAAAATTAAATGGTACACAGACACGAAATCTTTTTTTACGCTAATCGATAATTTTGTGTGCAGATGGGCTCATTGCTGGCTATCCATACGCCACCTGCTGGAGGTCCAACTCGGACGCCTTTGCAGAACATTCTAGAGACTTCCAGTTTAGTACATCATAAAAACCCTGCTGTAGAGGGACCTGTGGTAAGTTTTGTTAACAAGACCATAATAATATTATCACAATTACACTTCGCAAGTCATCGAACTGTTTGTAAAATTAAATCCACCTTAACAGGACTTAAAAAGTGCAAAAATTAAGTTATGTATCAGTGAAACGTTGCATTAAAGAAACCAGTGCTTTAAGTATAAAACAGCCAGTTGTATAATACGATAGGTAATTGATGTTTCAACACTCACTACCCTGACCTTTCGTACCTGACATTTTACATCTACCTAGCCTAAAATATCTCAAGGCTTAAAAGGAATGATCTTTTAGCACTTTGCGAAAGCGTTTTTTGTTCAAGTGACGTTAATTAAAATTGTCAACTCCTGGGATTTTTTTTTTTTGTGAACTATTACTAGATTTCTTTTTGAATCTCTGTTGATTTAGGGAAAGAATACAGTCGACAATCTTTAAGATATCAAATCCGTTTTAATAATTAATGTGATATCCAAAGAACTTTAAGGAATTGCCGTCTTACGCCTTCTTTTCTCATTTTATCTTTCGTTTTTAGTTACGCCTAGCAGCCTTAAATGAGCCGCATACAGGTGATATGCATGGAGTCAGTAGCAGCAATTACGAATGTCGAAGACAATCTCAGAGAGCCAACATGGATGGCACTTTCAGAGCCTTCATATCTTCAAGGTAAGTGACCTATTTATAGCTGTCAGAATTTATAGGGATCAAAGGTCAAAAGCCTTAATTTTGGTTCAAAATAAAAAAACAACCGGTATCTACATTTATGTTTTTGCTACAGAAAAAAAATATCCAGATAATGTAGTTGGGTTGTCTGGTTTTGGTGTTAATTCACCCTTTTGTATTCTGCATTCGGAGAGATAAGAACATACTTACTTCTATCTAGTGGATAAACTTAGTTTAGTTTCAAACAGGTTCTACAATTTCTTCTTTTGTTCTCAGGGTTCAAACAATAGACTCAATCGTAAGTTGGGTAGACAGAGAGATACCAGTAGTAAATACAAGGGGCGATGTGCTCTTCAACTCCTGGGGAGAGATGTTCGATGGCTCAGGAGCACTCTTCGCTCATGCTCCCAGGATCTACAGCTTCAGTGGACAGAATGTCCTCATGGATCCTGGATGGTATGTATCTTTACATGACGACTGTCTTTTGTTTTGTTACAGTCAGTTGTATTTTTTTTGTATTTATTTTTGTCCAGCCAGCAATAGCTCGTGCGCTTGTGGCTAAGTAATAACAGCCGCACAGATCGTTCCATCAGGTTAAACTACGCTTGCTGGGGTTGGTCCGTAGATGGGTGACCATTTTTACATATCGAGACTCCTCCGAGACTCGGAAAGCACGTTTAGTCGTTGGTCCCAGATGTCATTCGTTGATCTTAGACAGTCGTTACGGATAGTCAGAAGCCCGAAAGTATGTCAGCCAGTTTACCAACGGGTATCGTATTATCCAGTTAATGACTGGGTTGTAGGGGTCAGATAGTCAGCCGCTCCATGGAACCGGATCGGGTTAGACTAAAAGCCGACCCCAACTTAGTCGGAAAAAGGCAGACAGATTGATTTTTGTCCAGCCAGCAGTAGGTACTGTTAATATCATGCATTTATAATGCGATTGTATATAATACATTTATTCGTTTTCGCTGTCTCTAGTTTCAGTGATTTAGACTAATTTACCTCCCCTTATTGTATTCTCTGATGACTAGAATACTCAAGGGAGATAATAAGCTCGAAATTAAAATACAATCAAATACACCTAAGCCTGAAATATTCGTTGTACCAATACTAAAATCGCCCGCTTAATGTTTCGATTCAGAAACCCGGTTAGTGATAGTAGGTACAGAGTTACCCCAATCTGTCCAATATATTTGATAGATTTTCAACTTTAATACATAAGCTTTTTTTTTTTTTTTAAGGCTGGGAAATCATCCGATGACTGCTCCCGCTCTGGGTGGAGCGGAAGGGAGTGTCAGACTCTTACTGACTAAAACCCATCCATGTTCCTTCCGTAGCCCTTTATGTTCCGGGGTAGCGGTAACCCTTTCGGACAATCCCGCTTACCCGGCAGGCTTGGCCCTAAGGGGCCCCTTCATATGCTGACATCTCTTTGAGGCGCGCGTGGAACATATACGCGCCGTACGGCACGGGTCTGGTGCTGATCGGACGGTGAGTCACCCATTACTCACCGCCCGCAGGCCCGCGCCTACGGTGGCCGGGAGTCGTCACGTGGCTCCCGACGCCCGGAGCGTCTCCCGCGGCGGCTGGGACGGGAGGACCTTTCTCTCTCCCATCCCGCCACCTCCTTCGCGAGCATAACTTTTTCGCAGAAGGAGGTGACTGCCTCCCACTCCCTCTCGCCCCGGACCATGGCTTGCACCAGGGCCGGGCGCGAGAGGTCGCCGCCGCCGATCGCCTCTACGAGGATAATACATAAGCTTAAGGTTCATTTTTAATTGGGAACAATTTAGAGTTGGTTTGAGTTGGGAACATTGCTGTAAATTTACTAATATGAATAGAATATAAAACACCGTAGCAAATTTGCTTAGTGACGCAACTATTGACACAGATTATCAAAAAACACTATGACGGATTGAACACAAAAGACAATTGAAGAGCGAAAGAAGTATTGTCTTTATTGTGCAGTATAACCAGAAATAAGCTGCCTTATTTTCGCTGGTAATTCGAAAACGACTGGCAGTATGAGTACTTACAGTATTTCAATCTTTGAACCCAATACACTCTAGCTAGCCAAGGTTGGGATATTGTATTGCCTTTGCTTCAAGAAATGAAAGTGTAAACGTTTCAGGTTTCTTGGTACCGACGAGACTTGGATTGGTTTCATTGGCGTCTTATTGGTTTTCCCACCTTCGTTTATTTTATTTGTATTTACGACTACATATTGATTCACTTGTAAATAGCATCGCAATTCGAAAGTCTACCACGATTCTTTAACCCCTCAAATGTCGTACCGCCTTTAACCCCATAGGTTTATAAAAAAAATCTCTCGAAACGACAATAAATATAACCGTATAAAACGTTGAGCTCTTATAAGCAAGTGGCTTCTAATAGGCGAACATCTAATAGGTTAATGAAAATGGTAATGCTTGTCGAAAATTACGAAATTTTTCTATAATTAAATTCAGCTTCAAGTTATTATAACAAACCATTATTGCTTGGATTAATCAATAATCGATGCTTAAAGTACTTGAAGTGTTCGTCTACCGAGCAGTTATTCTAATTAAAATATAATCGTTAGCCCCAAAGAGGGGCGCCCTATCAATTTATTCAATCTCTACGCAGATAATCCTTGTAATCCCACCAAAGAAATATGTACTTAAAATGGGTGATTACAGTAGGGGAGCTCGTGGCTAAGTAATAACAGCCGCACAGGTCAATCCATCAGGTTAAGCTACGCACGCTTGCCTGGGTTAGCCGTGGATGGGTAACATCTTACATACCGAGACTCCTTTGTGCCTCGGAAAGCACGATAAGCCGTTGGTCCCGGCTGTTATTGTGCATCTCTGACAGTCGTTACGGGTCGTCAGACGCCCGAAAATCTGACATCCAGTCTACTCAAGGGGTATCGTATTACCCAGTCACTGGGCTGTGGAGGTCAGATAGACAGTCGCTGCAAGTAAAATACTGGTATTCAGCTGCATCCAGTTAGGCTTTTTTTTTTAAGGATGGGAAATCATCCCTCTCTGGGTGGAGCGGAAGGGAGTGTCAGACTCTTACTGACTAAAACCCATCCATGTTCCTTTCTTAGCCCTTTATGTTCCGGGTTAGCGGTAACCCTTTCGGACAATCCCGGTTACCCGGCAGGCTTGGCCCTGAGGGGCCCCTTCATGTGCTGACATCTCTTTGAGGCGCGCGTGAAACATACACGCGCCGTCCGGCACGGGCCTGGTGCTGATAGGACGGTAAGTCACCCATTACTCACCGTCTGCAGGCCCGCGCCTACGGTGGCCGGGAGTCGTCACGTGGCTCCCGACGCCCGGGACGTCTCCCGCGGCGGCTGGGACGGAAAGACCTTTTTCTCTCCCATCCCGCCACCTCCTTTGCGAGCATGACTTTTTCGCAGAAGGAGGTGACTGCCTCCCACTCCCTCTCGCTTCGGACCATGGCTTGCACCAGAGCCGGGCGCGAGAGGTCACCGCCGCCGATCACCTCTAGGAGGACACGGCGGCGCTCCGCCTAAGCGGGACAGGTTTGCACCGTGTGCTCTACCTTGTCCTCTGGGCGACTATCCAGTTACTGGGTAGTGGAGGTCAAAAAGGCAGTCGCTCCATGTAATTGCATCCGGTTAGGCTGGAAGCCGACCCCAACATATGTAGTTAGGAAAAGACTAGGCAGGTTGACAGTTTCCACGCAATGTTTTACCGACAAAGACTCATTGTAAAATAATAATAGTTGTATCCTACACCGTGAAATTGATGTTTAATTTCCCCAAAACAGAAAATTGGTATTTATATAACCTTAACAAATAGTGGATTCTAGGCTACAAGAGACAATTAGCTGAATTTAGTCTGCTAATTGCCCTGGAATTGCAGACGAAATTTTGTTTTAAGTTTAGTAATTATTTAATTATTATTTACTGTCATTCATTTTTGCGTAACACGTTGTCCGGTCACAATCTAATAGCAACAGAAACTTTTTATATAGTTTCTTATTATCTTTGATGGTTTCATCAATATTCGTAATATTTAACAAGCTTTATTCTGGGTCTCGTGAAATCTGAAGCTTATCGAATTTGTGTTACATACTCATAATATTTACGTTCATATTGCGTCTAATAAAACCAATATCTCCAAAGAGCATTACGAAATTACGATCTACGTAGGCTGCGACATATTTTCTAATGTTCGTTATCCATTGCTCTTTAGGCCTACTAAAGCCGTGTGGCACGGTGCTAATCCGAATGGCGAGCCAGCAATGGATGCCTACTGCGACGCTTGGCACAGCAGTAATCCTGACAAGTTTGGACTCGCGTCTTCGCTTCGCTCCAATAAGCTTTTAGACCAAGAAACGTAAGTGGTTTGGATATTTTTTTGTGGTAACGGAGTTGGTTCTATGTAGAATTTAGAAAATAATTAGTTTTGTAATTTGTTTCGTGTTTCCAATTATATAAGGGTTATAAAGATAATTAAATCTTTCACAAACATTATCCAGAGGAAAATTATAGTATGTACAATCACGGACTTTAATTGTTTAGCCTCTTGCCACGTGTAAAGCAAATCTTATTTAAGTGTAGCCACGGTAACGTTAGCATAAGGTAAAATATTATGATTGTTCTTTGACATCGACATTTGAACTGTCACGGATAGGTTTTCAGAAATAACTATTATCTTCTCAGCTCTAATTCAAAAGAAGTTAGTAGCAAAATAGTTTGTATAGACGTATTTAACCTACTTTATAATTTCTATAACTATAAACCTCTATGGATAAAACTATTTCCGATTATGAGTAATTTGTCATCTTATTCGCAAGCACGCGGTTTCAGCTCGTGTGTAATCGTGTAAAGTCGTGTAATCTTGTGAATGTATAAAACTGCAAAATTGAAAAGTTTGTAAGTGGCTCATCAATTAAAAGTCTGCGATTGTACGTATGGTTGTATGTGTGTGTGTGTGTATGTTTGACTGTGTGTTTAAGCAATAACTCAAATACTTATTTTGCTTCGAGTTAATTAATGTCATGGAGATGTTATCATTCACGTCAACCCTCTGTCCTCTACTGAATTATTTTATTGCTTTAAAGAGTATAATTTTTTCTTTTCACAGATATTCATGCAGTAGTAGACTAATAGTATTATGCGTGGAAGCAACGCCTGTAGATACAGTTAGGAGAAAAAAACGATCCAAGTAAGTAAACACTCATTTAAAAACCTCTTTCACTACAATTTTAGCAAAATCGCCATTATATCTGCAACTTGGTTAAGTAAAACTACCGCAAACTTGCATTTTTATACAATATCATTAAAATAATAATTAGTTGCAAAATCCTTTTTACTTTAAAGAGTTTCTTTATTACAAACATTGCCTCATAACTTTTCAGTTTTTCTTGAGGAAGCTTGGGTTCTTTGACTATTTTCATATAGGAAGGATTCTTAAGATACTCGTGCTCGATTTCCGATGGTCCCAGATAAGATTTCAATAGCTATTGATGCGCAAACCGCGCTTGATAACTAAGTAGGTAATGTAGAGCTTCTATGAAACCACGTGGAACTTAGAGTCTGGCTGGTTAAGATATAACTGACAGTATTCGATTGACCTTTCAAAGTAATGGAATAGTTTGATAGGTTTTTATAAAAGAAAAAAAGAGTCTGTCAGTAGCCGTACCTGTTTGACGCATGTATTTGTTAAAATCAATCCTATAGCTGCTGCCCCGTGTGTTTGTATTTTGTAGGATAGAAATCCCTACAACACACTACACAAGGTCTACCACTGACCTCCCTTAGTTAAGGTGCCTTCACAGTAACTTATCTATGTTTTTAAGCGAAGTTTTTTTTTTATTGAGTGTTCTGAAACGCATTGTATCAATATATTACGGAGTTTATTGATTCGAAAGTATACCACTATCGAATCAATAAATTCCATCTCATAGCATCGCAACGACCACTAATTAACGAGATGCAAAGATTTAAATCGTTTGATGTATCCTTACCATACTCAGGTCACGTGAAAATGTCCGTACTGAGAATAATCAGCTCACACCCTGCTGGGTGTAAAATAAAAAGCAAAATTGTATCTATCAATACAATTTTCAGTATGAGTGAGCGGGACGATAATAATCAAATGGCATTGCAACAGAAACGTGACCATCTTGTGACGCGTTAGGGCGAATCCAACTCAATCGAGCTAAGGAAGGAACATGGATGGGTTTTTGTTAGTAAGAGTTTTTTTTTCAATAATAATCCAATGACTTCTCCCGTTCTGGTTGGAGCGGAACTAAAACCCATCCATGTTAATTCTTTAGCCCTTTATGTTCCGGTAACCCTTTCGGACAATCCCGCTTGACGGCAGGTTCGGCCCTGTCAGTAAGAGTCTTTCACTACCTTCCGCTCCTCCCAGAGCGAGAGGGGTCATTTGATGATGTCCCACCCTCAAAAAAAAAAGGTGAATCGAACGATTGAAGTTTCTGGCTGAGTGTTATATTTATATACTTTGCTAAAAACATTTTTTTTCTACCAGGTATCGCAACGCATCAGAGAAGATGCAATTTTTAAACAATATCGAAGAAAGAAACGAAACTAGGCGAAAGTTATAGACATTGATTAGCAATTTTTATTAGAATTTAAGTGAAAAAAAAAATGTGAAGACTGTAAATAAAATTGTATGTAGATAAATACGTTTTTGTAAAGCAATGATCCGGTGGAACATATCGACAATATATCTCAAATAAAATGAACGATGCTTTTAGGTGGTGTTTTTTTCAAATTGCAGTGGTGCGGTGTACGGTACCCTTGTACAAAAAAAACCTTTAACGCCAAAGCATAAACGCACGCGCCTGCCCTCCACGCCAAAGATTTCTCTACTTGTTATCATGAATTTCCAAATATCCATGGTGTCTTTTAATTTGTTTTATGTCATTAAATACGTACCTACGAGAGTTTCAATTTTTAAGAGATCCTTATAAACACTCACAAAAGTAATGATTTAATTGTTTATTTCGTGTTGTTGCAATTGTCACATATTTTTGTCATTGGCGTATAGGGCACCTGCTTGCTTGGCACATAAATGTGACAACTGCGTTCAAAAGGTTAAAAGATGTTTAAAAAATAATCTATTCAAAATTTGATTATGTTTCTAAGATTTTTAGACGAAGTGTAACTAAATAATTAATAAAGGTATATGAAATGTCAGATTTGTTTTCAACAGGGTCACAATTTCGCTCCGCAAACAATAAGCATGTCTCATCGTCGTTGCATTTGAAAAAAGCATGATTGCTTTTTCAGTTGAATAATACTTCCGTAGATTTGTAAATAACAGGTTTAATAATTCTGTCTTCAACTAAATAATTATATTTATCGATTGTAAATAAATGTCTAAATTTTTCTGAATAATTTTATTAATAATGCGTTTATTTACAAAACTTTTAAAACATAATTTATCGTAAATTATTGTATCATTGTTTCTCTTTTTGAAATTGCATGAAATAAATAAATAAATTCTAAATGTGTTATTTCATAATTAATAAGTTTAAATGACGGCCTCCTTCTTAGAAGCCTAATTTATGAATTATAAATGGAATTAAAAATGAAATGTTAATATAATAATAGCTACATTTAGTGTTGTATCTTCTCTGTATATGTATATATTTTTTTGTATATTAATGTCGGGACTGTTCTCATGCTACGTATTTATTATTTAAAAAAATTGTAAATATAATTATAATGACTCCTTAAGATCCGTCCGTCGTCCAAAATATCGACCATGACGTGGAACAACCAAAAAAAAAGAACTAATATTTAAATGCCTTTACTGTTTGCGATGACGCGGTTATACTTAATATTAATTTCCTATTATAACAACTCATCGTGCGGCGCACGCGGTGGCGTTCCGCTTCGCACGTCACCGGGAAGGCGGAGTCTTCTCCCCACGACGCGCCCCGCTCGCCACACAAGCCGCTATAAAAGACGACTACGCGCGCATTCGAGCTCAGAGTGTGTTTACCGCGCTCTCAGTCTGCTTCTGCCTCCCTGGCCGTACAGCTCTGAGAACCTGTATACACATTTAAATCTCTTCCACGTACTTTGTTGTTTATTTATGTCATCATTGTTTACAATATTTAATACAAGTTTTGGAAAACAACCGTCATCGTTTTGTTTCCTATTACAATCTGGCGCACAACGTGAAGCCGAATCCAGGGATCAAGTTGGAAAATCTACGAAGACTCCCACATCGGACTTTGAAGATGGCGATGTCCAACGAGCAGTTCCAGATGTTTCTGCAGACCATCATGGCTTCCAAGCAGGGAACTTTCGCATCCTGCAACATCACCTACAGTGGGCAAAAGGACATGGACGCAGTCGAGGCTTTTGTAGCAGCAGCAACCACCTACAAAAATGTGGAAAAGCTGAGTGACTCGGATGCGCTTCAAGGGCTTCCACTCCTGCTACGTGATGAAGCAGCGGTATGGTGGCAAGGCGTGAAAAGCGGTGTAGAAAAATGGGAAGAGTTTTGCAACAAACTGCGCCACACGTTCGCTCCCCGGAGACCTGCGTATATGACATATCACCAGATCACACACGAGGTCCAGGAGTCCGATGTCACCACGGAAGCATTCATCGCCAAGAAGCGTGCATTATTTGCATCACTTCCTCCTCCCGCACTGACTCAAACCCAACAAATTGATTTGGTATTCGCTCTCATACGGTTGGAAATACGAAACCGCATGCCTCGAGATACGGTGCCAACGTTCGAAAAACTCCTAGAAACGGCACGCGGTATCGAAGAAACTCTGCAAGAATACGCACATGGAGCTAAACATACCGAAACAGCTCAGACGCGAAAAGGAAAGCAGCGATGCACTTTTTGTAAAAACCCGGGACACACGGTGGACGTATGCCGAAAGAAGAAGCGTGCTGAAGGCACAGGCCCGGTGGCAGTGAAAGATGTTGCGGAAACCCAGACGCAGGCACCATCCCCTTCTCAACCGAAATTCTCTTGTTATGGTTGCGGCGCACCCGGAGTATTTAGAAGCAACTGTGCCACCTGCAAGAAGTCTTCACCCATTAAGAAGGAAGACTTGAAGTTTTGTGCCATTGACATACAATTGGATGCATATTCACGCCCTGTTGTGTTCGTGGAGATCGAGGGAATTAAAGGTACCGCCTACATTGATACTTGCGCGAAGATGAGTGTCGCATCGCACTCCTTGTACTTAGCACTGGAAAAATGCGGATGCAAGTTCAAAGAACAGCCTGTCAACATAACGTTAGCTGACGGCATAAGCAAATGTCAAAAAGTGCTTGTGTGCAGAGCCGAGGTTCGCTTGATAGGTCGAAAGGTGCAAACGACATTCATCGTGTTACCTGGAGCAAAGGAAAATCGCACTCTTCTGGGTGTTGGCTTTTTGAAGGACGCGGGTATGGTTATTAACGTGCCGCAGTACACGTGGAATTTTATAGATGAACCAGATGAACAATACGAGCTATACTCTGAAGAATTTGCCATCTTTGAGACGACTGTCATCAGTGAAATGATGGATTTGCCAAGCCCAATAACTTCGCTAACAATGACAGACAGCGAAGATAATACGAGTATTGCGACAATGCAACCTACTCCACCAGCAACACCTCCGCTGATAGAAATACCTGAACCTCCGTCGACACCAAAGAATCAGTCAGTTGGTAATGTCGAATATAACCTGGCACCGATAGACCTTTCCAGTACACCCCCATCAAAGAAGAGACCACGACTATTCGATGGCTATTCTCCCAGTTTCACGGATTTTATGCTACGAGACGCACAAATCAATGTTCACCGGGAAGACATCGAATTATCCCCACAAAGTGCCAGTCTCTTTGACGCAAACAATTGGGAAATACAAATAGGCTCAATTGACATCGAAACAAATATAACGAGTACTCAGAAGGAGCAGCTGGACAGGATTCTAGAGGAAAATAGGGACGTTTTCAATGCCAAGCGAGAACCAACAAAACTGATTGAGCACCGCATCAGAACCATAGACGATAAGCCAATCTCGGTCCCACCGTATAGACTCTCACCGCCTCGCAAAGAAGCTCTGCAGCGTGAGATCAACGCTATGCTGGAAGACGGGATTATTGAACCCTCGTCGTCCCCATGGGCCGCACCTGTAGTTCTTGTACCGAAGCCAAACGGGACCATCAGACTCTGCGTGGATTATCGTCGACTCAACGCGATTACGATACCAGACTCATATCCAATTCCTCGGATTGATGACCTCCTGCATGAAGCCAAGCCTACCCCATACATGTCACTACTCGATTTGAAAGCAGGCTACTGGCAAGTTGGAGTGCGCAAACAAGACCAAGAGAAGACTGCATTCATTACACCGTTCGGCATATTCAACTTCACTCGCATGCCGTTCGGTTTGCGTAATGCTCCAGCTACATTTCAGCGGTTGATTGATCGGATGCGAGTGGGTCTCCCCGATGTGAAGCTCCTCGCGTATTTAGATGACCTAGTAATTCTGTCGCCGTCATTTCAAATACACCTCGAAGATCTGGGAAAAGTTTTCAAGAGGCTTACAGAATTCGGCCTAACAGTAAATCGAGAGAAATGTCGCTTCTGCTGTTCATTTATTAAATACCTGGGTCACTATATTACGCCGAAAGGACTACAAATGGATCCTGAGAAAACAGCTGCGATCACGAAGCTTCCCACGCCGAAAACTTTAAAGCACCTAGTGAGCTTCCTACAAATGTGTTCATGGTATCGGCGATTTATCAAAGATTTTGCAAAGATTGCGGAACCTCTCACTCGTTTAACGAAAAGGAACGCTAAGTGGGAATGGACAGAGGACCAGCAAAATGCTTACCACGAACTGAAGAGCTGTATGACATCTGCCCCAATACTCAGGCAGGCCGATGAAACCAAGACCTACATCATAAAAAGTGACGCAAGTTCTTATGCGATAGGAGCAGTATTGGTCCAGGGGGAGGGAGAAGACGAGCACCCCGTCGAGTTTGCTAGTCGTCTTCTCACATCAGCCGAACGCAACTACTCTACCACAGAACGAGAAGCACTTGCTGTCGTATGGGCAGTAACAAAGTTCCGTGGTTACATTGAAGGTCTTCCTGTTACCGTAATAACAGATCATCAAGCCTTGAGGTGGCTTATGTCGTTAAAAACGCCGACAGGAAGGCTTGCAAGATGGGCACTATTACTGCAAGCATTTGACATAACAATCAAATACGCTCCTGGCAGAACAAACACTGTCGCTGACTGTCTTTCTAGACCACCCTGTCACGAAGAAACGTTTCAAGTATGTGAGGTGTGTACAGTTACCGCTGACATGCCCATACGTAGTATAGCTGAAATTAGAGAAGAACAGTTAAAGGACGAAAGTTTAAGATCGATTGTGACGGATTTGGAAGGAATAGACAACGATGAGAAGGCAGTCTACTGGAGCAACAAGGGGTACCTACTAAACAATGGGGTACTTTATCGACATAGCCCCCATTCAGACTCTGACGATGCTCAATTGGTTGTACCAGAACACGAGTGGGCTAATGTGCTAGCGACATACCATGATGATCCTTTGGCAGGCCATTATGGCTCAGATAAGACTCATCAGCGGATCAGTCAGCGATATTTCTGGACTGGAATGAGGAAATACATTGATAGCTATACGAAGAAATGTTTAGAATGCCAACGATATAAATCATCAAATCAGAAACCGGCAGGACTACTACAAACTACCGTGATGAGCCAAAGATTTGAGGTCATATCTTTTGATTTGTTTGGACCATTACCCACATCCCCGGATGGGAAAACATGGATCCTCATCGTGGAAGATGTTGCAACTCGTTGGGTGGAACTGTTCGCCTTACAACAGGCCACTGCAGAGACCTGCGCTATGACACTTATCAATGAGGTGTTTCTTCGCTTTGGGGTTCCTCGTCGCATGATAAGTGACAACGGACCTCAGTTCGTTAGCTCCATCATGCAACAAGTTGTTTATTCGCTAAATATCAAGCATGCATTCACCCCCGTATATCATCCGGAAACCAATCCTGTAGAAAGGAAGAACAGGGATCTGAAGCCCCAGCTAGCCATCCTAGTCAAAGATCAACACAGAAACTGGCCAGAATATCTTCCTAGTATTCGATTCGCAATGAACACCGCGACCAGTCTCTCGACAGGATTTACCCCGGCCTATTTGACTTTCGGGAGGGAACTTAAAACGCCAGATGACACATCTCATGACTTTCGGAAGATCCTGCAATCAGAGAATTTTATACCTGAGATCACGCCTAAGTTAATGCAAATAGCTACTAGTCTACAGAGAGCTCGAGAAGTCCATGAGAAATCGGAAGAGAGACGCAAGAAGTATGTAGACCAACGCCGACGAGAGAATCCGGGTTACAACCCTGGTGACCCTGTCCTCGCCACAGTGCATTCCCTGAGTAATGCTACCAAAGGTGTGAGTAGTAAATTCGCGCCGCGACGTGATGGACCTTATATAATTAAGAAGCAACATGGTCCATCGTCCTACGAACTTGTCGATCCCAAGAAACCTGATGTTGTGGTCGGCGTGTATCACTCTTCCGCTTTGGTACCCTACGTTGGAAATTCTCCAGAGCTGCCACCCCCTGTTCAACCCATCAGAAAGAGAGGGCGGCCACGAAAACAGCAACCCGAGCTTTTGGATGACGAGGTACAAGTAAGAAAGCGCGGCAGACCCAAGACTAACTCCTCTAATCTTGGATCATCGTCGGGACGACTTCAGATCCAGAGGGGGAGGCTATAACAACTCATCGTGCGGCGCACGCGGTGGCGTTCCGCTTCGCACGTCACCGGGAAGGCGGAGTCTTCTCCCCACGACGCGCCCCGCTCGCCACACAAGCCGCTATAAAAGACGACTACGCGCGCATTCGAGCTCAGAGTGTGTTTACCGCGCTCTCAGTCTGCTTCTGCCTCCCTGGCCGTACAGCTCTGAGAACCTGTATACACATTTAAATCTCTTCCACGTACTTTGTTGTTTATTTATGTCATCATTGTTTACAATATTTAATACAAGTTTTGGAAAACAACCGTCATCGTTTTGTTTCCTATTACACTATAATATTTACTATAATAAGTTATTTGACCTTAAAGGCATCCTTATATCATATATCATTTTAACCCAATATTTTATACAAAATCAACTTTTAGATGCCAATGCCAACGAGAATCCAGCATAACATGAGAACAGTCTACTTGTGATAAGTCAATATAAAAGTAAATGTCGACTCTATTATTTAGCTGATAAAGTTTATTTTTCTTTATTTCATAGACGCATCAAATTGTAAGTGTCAAGTGAAATATAACTAATAATTATAAGGACCTTGTAATTTTTCATTGTTAAAAAAAACGAACGCTAGGTAACATTTTATTGTACTTAATAAGTACAGGTTGTTTTGAAAATAAAAGAAAGTTTTTTAATTGAGTTCTTTTTCTTGACATTCTGAAATGATAAACCCCAATTAATAAACGTAATGAGGTATCGGCGTCATTCACTACATACATATACAGTGTGTTAGTTTAAACGAGGGACATACTTTCAGGTTGTATAGTACTCATGGAAATCAACAACTTTGTCCATGGGACGAACTCAGAAATAATTATGAAAAAATAATTATAATTATGCGAACTTAAATGTACTGAATAATATATAATAAGTTGATTTTTTTTTCATGTTTTCAGGTATAGTTCCATGGTCAAAGTTGTTCATTTTCATAATTATAGTACCTCCTGAAAGTATGTTCCTCGTTTAACCTAACACACTGTATAATTATACATATGTATATATGTATATACATTTCATTATAATTATTATCTATCATTGCTTGGATACAGAACCTATTTCATATTATTTAACTTCTGATTCTTCTAAACAATTAATATTAAACAAGCAGGGCCTCATAAAACAGTATTATTTTAATATTACTTCCAGTGGGGCAGAGATGAAGCTATACGTGTTGCATAGCTCCATCTTTTTCTCACACTGAAAAATCTACAAAGTTTTTACGCATATCAAACTGTAATAAAAACTTGCAAAATGAAGTATGAAATTCAAACAATAATTCTAAGTAAATAATTGTACGTAACTCAAGTTTATTACAATGCGTTTATGTAAATATTATTACTTACACGCATAGCATTTCTGCTTTAGTTAAGTCAAACATGCGATGACCGGGTAAGCTATGATCTTTTTTAAAAGAAAGATGTAGTGTCGTTTCTTTCAATTTCTTAGGTGAATGCTACAAGGTAGTCGGTGAAATTCAAACAATTCTCACGTTTATATCAATACTAGCTTTTGCCAGCGGCTTCGCCCGCGTGTATGTAGAAATTATCCGGGGACCGTACATTTTTCCGGGATAAAAAGTAGCTTATATGCTATTCCAGACAAGTTTCATCCAGATCCTTTAAGAAGTTTCCGAGTTTATTCGTTACAATTTTACAAACATGCATGCAAATCTTTCCTTTTTATAATATTATTATAGATTTAGGTCAGTAATAGGTTTGATGTTGATGAAAATATGATTCGCGGTGTAACACACATTTATAACAGAATTATAACCATCTTCTTCTTCTTCCTTTTGTGTGGTTAGTGACTAACCTGGTGACAGAGTTTTCATGCTGCCCATGGGCCTCTGACTTAGCTTCACATGCTGTTGAGTAATATCTCTCAGTCATGTTGGCTTCGTCTCGATGTTTTCCTTTACCGATTTTTAAGCAAGATTGATTTTATTACACTTTTCAATAACTACAACAAGAAGTGTAGTAGCTGGCACGCATAGCCTTTTGCGATGCTTCGTCCTCAATTGACTTTTTGTGCAACATAATATTTGCATGGGATAGGGTTTTTGTTCTCCATTATCCTTTATACTCCATTCATCAGAGAAAAAAAAAACAGTTTTCACTCATTCGTTATTTGCTACACGTATAATAAACTCCGTTATTTCACGATAAATACAAAGCAACGTAATTTATTTACTATTTGCAGTGAAAATAAAACTTTAAAGTGCAATAATTTTCAACAATATTTATCTAAAGCAATTATTGTATATGGAGTAAGTATCCGTGCAATTTTATCTCAGGATTTAAAAGTATGGTGTGTATTCGAGACTAGCAATTTGCCCGCGGCTTCGCTCCCGTGGTCTTTCCCGTGGGACCCGTTATTTTTCCTGGGATAACCTATGTTACTCCTAGAAAACTAAGCTTTCCAACGGTGAAAGATTTTTTTAAATCGGTCCAGCAGTTTCGGAGCCTATTCATTTCAAACAAACAAACAAAAAATCAAATCTTTCTTCTTTATAATATTAGTATAGAAGAACCAATGTAGGTATTTAATAATTAATTTTATCTTCACGAAAATAGCAGTGATTGCCTAGTGGAGTGACCGTCGGACAGTCAAGTCATAGGTCTCGAGTTCGAACCCTAAGCACACACCTCTGATTTTTCGGATTCATGTGCGCAATTATCTGTTGCTTAAAAATCGGCGAAGGAAAACATCGTGAGGAAACTGGCCAGGCGTGAGAGATATTTCACAACAGCATGTGAAGCTGAGTCAAAGGCCCATGGGCCACGAAAAAGAAAGAACAAGACCTTTACGTATATGTTTACGTTCCTGGCAATAGATTTTCTTTATAAAAACAATGGAATAAAGTACAAGAATTTCGATTTTCAAATCTGACGTCTTTAATGTCTCGATACATTTAATAAAAAAAGGGCAAAGAGGACAAACGACTATCTAGGTAAGTGAACGAGGTATTCGAACCTATTTAACTTCAAAACTTATTTTCAGCACAGCACTTTAAGTGTTGGACCAAAAAAGCTGAATAAAAAATGAGTATTTCAGTTATGAAAAACATGTAATCGCTTCAAAGAAATTTGGTAACTAGCCTAAAAAAGTCACCTCACTTTCTCCAAAACCTTTTAATGAAATGTAGGCTATCGACCGCCGCGTCGCAGAAAGGCGTAACTGCTCATTTATATGACGAGACCAATGTAATAAATGGGTTAAAAAACAGAACAGCAATGTCACTACCGAACCATTTATTAGAGGGAGCCGCGAGCCGGCAAAAATAACATGGCTGATAATGTTGTAAAACAAATTATTGAGAATTCCTTTTGACGTTTTACATTGTTTCGTATGAAACGTTGCCAAGGTGAAAAATAAATAACAGTTTTGGGCGGTATGAAAATAACACTTGACTGCCTCGTTAGTCTAGTGGCCGCAAGTGCTACTGATGAGCATGAGGTTCTGGGTTCAATACCCTGGTCAGGCAAAGTGTTATTTGATTTTCTTTCTTGAATTTCCTGAGTATCAATTCAGCCTGGATTTGAGCCCTGCTAATGGCAATAGACTCCTACCCTAATACATGGGACTCAACTGCGGCTAAATGCGGGTCTTCTTTTACTTTTTAGGTGGTTAGTGACTCACCTGGTGTCAGAGTTTCAAGGTGGTGGTGTGGTGGTGGTATCGGTGTTTAAGATTGAGTTTGGGTATGTTTTTGGTGTTTGAGTTTGTTTGATCTTTAGTTTGTTGTATGTTTGTTTGTTGCTAGAATGTCGGCGTACAACTCTGCCTAGCCCTTCGGGGATTACAGTCGTGATAATATGTTATGTTTTCGGAAATGGCTTCCAGATTGCAAACGCTAAAAAAGAGTAGTTAAAAAAAATATACAGAGTTGATACGACAGAGGGGCTTTCCTTTAAACAGCTAATCAAGCTCTGTACCAAAAATCAATTAAATAGAAGCAGTAGTTTAGTCGCAAATATTTTTTTAAGTTTTTGTCCACTTTGAACACGATGTATCTTTCCTAACATCGCTCCGGGGCGCGCGCGTCGGTGCCGCTTTGTTACAAGGTCAGTTTTTATTTACAAAGGATGGTTGCGTTTTATTCTGATTTATAAGCTATTTAGTTTGTTTGAAAAAAGACAAACCTCATTTTTGGTGCTTTTTATTTTTATACCGTACCGAATTAATACTAAACACGTATAGTATACGTAGTGTAATTTAATGCCCCTCTGTCATATCAACTCTGTATATACAGGGTTGTACTTCATCTAACACATGTTGCTCATGTACCAACCTAATTCACGCAAAAATGCAAAAACATAGTACAGGAGCTACATTTCCCTTCTTATCCATTACATTTACCCATTTCACCTCTTATAATTTCCCTATCTCCCCCACTTAATGCCTTAAACGATCCATGCATACATCCAGTCGTGCGGAACGGGGATCATAACGTCTGAATTTTCGCAAAATTTATGACTGGCATAGGGCATAACCCTAATCCGGAATATGAATGAATATGTTCAGAACTTTTATTTCTTGTGTAGTCTTAAATATAAAAGAAGATACAGTATACGGGGTAAATTTTTCAAGTGTGCGTGAATGGTCAAATGAAACTGAACTGAAAAGAAATTGAACGCAATCAGCACATCTAAACCACGTCCAAGACTCGTCAGTTTCAATATTCTACAGAAAATAATGACACAGATATCATTTAAACGGGGTTTACGGGCTGACCGTGTTCTGTTTCATTGGTGAAACTCGCCCTAAAAAATTGCCAAATACTTCAGGTATACGTTTGACATCACGTAATTTGATCCGTCACGAGCAGATAATGCAATAATAAAGAGTGTGTGTTTTTTCCCAAAATCATCGGGTTCGACTCCTGTCAAGGAAAACTGAAATATTTCTTACAAAAATTCTAAGGTTTACCATAATTGGCTCCAAGATTCCTTTGCGTATTTTTCACTTTCACGTTGGCAGAACTTAACCTGTATAGTTAGGAGTTCGGTGTCCTAAATTAGGTCTTGGGTATTCACGCTGGATTCGTACGGAATCCGAGGTGCTATAATCCGATTTCATCAAAGAAATCAGTACTCGTTTGAATCTACAGTCTACGGTATGAGTAGCAGCTTCTTGTGATTTTTGCACTGAGATTTCAATGTTCCCGTTCGATCAACTTTAGGTAATTCTTAAAGCTACAACTACGTAGATACAGATATAAAGGTTCCTGTGATCGGTATTATTTATTACCTAAAGGAGATTATCTCCAAAAGCGTTTTAATAGGCTTAGTTTGCTACCGTTTCAAGACGGTTTTTTTTTATTACAATATTTGTAACTAAAGATATCAAAATCATAAATATATCTCGTTATGAAAGACTTATAATAAGCAACTTATAAGGTCACTGACCTTTATAGGGTCAGTAACCTTATAAGTTGCTTGTAACGCTTGACAATAAACATGTCATGAGGAATTTTTAGAATCCTCTTTCCTATACAAAACGGATTTTAGACTAAACCCGTAATAACAGTAAGCATTAAATGGAATACTAAAAACTCGTAGTAAAGTCCAAACCCACACTAAACAAGATAAAAACGTCAAAACACATATAGGAGGCGTCTGCAACATCCATTGTGCCAACTTACATCATGCTCTTAGATAAACAAAACGTGATCTTATGGTCATAGAAATAAGACAGATAATTGATGCAATGGTATCCAAGTGGGTAGAACTTTAATGTGACAGGAACAACAGAGCAGCTGTTCTGAAGTAAGGTAACGCTCATTATTATCATTTCGAATAAAGTTGTCAGTTTTTAGACACCAACATGTGTTAAAATAATCCATCTCATAATACGGGGTCATGGATATATATGAAAGGAACGTGCCGCCCGTTAAATTAGAGGGGATTTCGAGTAAATTAAAGGTGTTAGATTTTCATCCAAAGTGGTCGAAGGCAACGGTTCCCTCGGATTGCGTAATGGAAATGTGAATTTTAATATAGGAGAGGGGCTTTATTTCGTATTGCTTATCCGAAGGTTCAGTTCGCTTGTGTTCGCATATTACCCTTTATGTACATTTTAAAATTACCATAAGTAACGATAATGGTATTACATTTTGTAAAATCGAGGTTCTAAAACGTTTGCTTTGGTTGAATTGGTTTTACTGTCAATTATGTTACCTACCAATTTTCCGTATGAATAAACAATAAAATTAAATAAACTCTAGACCCCTGGGGCTCCAGGCCTTTAGAGGTCTAGACAAGTGTCAATCTCTCCGTGTCGATTCGATTTCGAAAATTGATCAAACAATTCGTTATCTCAGCGATTCGGATTGTTAAGAACGCCACATTAGTATGAGAAACTCGATCAATATTGATCGAGTTTCGTTACACAACTTGACATTGTCTAGTACATAGCGATCGAAAACGATTGATCACGTGACATTTCGAAAGCTTATGCCTATTACCTTAGGATTTATCTAATTTCGTTATCGTTAGTGAAAGCGTGACATTGTCTAGGCCCCCAGAACTTATTTACTTTAAGGTGACAGCTGAAGCGTAGCCCGTGAAATTCATTTTTTTTTAAGTTTTTTTTGTAATTTGCGGGTCAGCATCAGGTGGTGTATTGATGAAAATATGATTCGTGGCCGTAGTAAGTACGTATTTACAGAAATGCAATAATGAAGGGCTGATTTTTTAATAGTCAGATAACTTTTATCTGCAGAATAAATACGACTGTTTGACAGCTTTAGTAGGTATGGAAAATATGTCAAACTGTCATATTTATGCTACAGAAGAAAATTAAGCTAAGACAGAGGCCCATGGGAAGCATAAAAACTCTAACACTAGGTTAGTTACTAACCACATGAAAAGAAAAAAAGAAAGAAAAATTATCTGCCTATTGAAAAATCAGCCCTCAAATCATTAATACTATCTTCTAAGTCCGTATTATTACCCTATAGAATGACAATTTCATGAAGTTTGAAGACATCTCTAATATTTAGAGAGTTGTGTTGATGAGTCCAATGACTATAATTCTGCCGCGAGTCATATTTTGATCGGGTTATTGTAAACTCGCCATAATGAAAATTTGCCACAAGTAAAAATTATAGTAAACTTGCCACAGTGACAAAATAATTCACAACAGGTAAAGTAAACTCGTCACAGGTAGGTCAAACTTGTTTTGGATGTACCGACAGTAAAACGATATTCGTTCAACATTATTGTTTAGTAAAAGTAATGTAGTTTCCGAATAAAGAAAAAGAAGAAAACTGTATCAAAAAACATGATCCATGGGCCATGTGGCCATGGCCATTAAACACTACTACTTCGTTTGCTATCGGTACTTTTAAAGCTGTGGCAAGTTTTCGTGAGACAGATAAGACTGTGGCGAGTTTACTATAATTATTACTTGAGGCAAATTTTCATTATGGCTAGTTTACAATAACCCTTTTGATCAACATACAACATTAACCAGCAAATTGGTAAAAAACTTAAGAAAAGATGAATTTTAGCGGGCTACCACGGCGTTACCCTATAAAAATCTGAATAACATTAATTATTCTAGGAGTTAATAATTATAATATCTTTTGGATCACATTGTCAAGTTCACATTTTTTATATCGTCGACTGTCAGTTGTTTTGAGCTTAAACTGTTTTCTTTGAAAACATATTCCAAAGACTTTCATTTAATAAAAATACATCGGTTTGATATTTCTAAATGTAAGCACTAATAAAGCGAATGAATTCACTTATGTATCTTCTGATTTGTATCCAACGGTCAGTTACAACGAAAATCTAATTTTGTTAATGCAAAATGTATCTTCGCAATAAAGATATTGAAATAAGAATTCTATATTTCTTCTTTTTGATCTTTAATTAAATAAAGTGAGCTGCGTAAAAATAACAAAATATTGTTCATTTTTCTTGTATTTCATTTTATTTACACCTGTAAATCTAAAACTTTATGTTACCCGGTCTGTACCCTAATCATATAAACTGAACTAGATTATTGGTTATGAGGATACCATTTTGTACTCTTTTGAAGGTGTTATATATAGGTACAGTACAGAGTTGATACGATAGAGGGGTTTCCTTTAAACTGCCTGTACTAGGTACAATTTTTTACCTTTATACGCACAGGTAGGTACTACTTAAAACGATAAACCTTAGTTTAGACTACGATGCGTTGTTATAAGGGCAGTTTTTATTTACAAAGTGTGGTTGCGTTTTACTCTGATTGGAGCTATTTAGATTTTTCGAAAAAGAAAGTCATTTTTGGTGCTTTTTATTTTTATACCGTATCGAATTAATACACTTATAGTATACGTAGTGTAATTGAATGCCCCTCAGTCAAATCAACTCTGTGTGTTACATATTAGAGCACTATTCTTACTTTGAGCTTGAAAAATGTAAGTGAATGCATAATATTTGGAAATATGTTCAACTTATGTAAAGTGCTAAAATGACCTTTTGTGGCCCACAATTAAAAGCGACATTACCACAGAATTTTAATAATATTGATCAATTTAGTTCCGGGATACCTAATAACACATTCTGAAATGTCTCTTTGCATGAAAATTACTAAAACAGACAAGTTGTACAGCGTTTCAATTCACCCCTTTTACATATGGCCGGTGCGTGGCTTAGGACTCAATTCTACGAAAGGTTTGTAGCTAAGTGACTACGTGTGTTGTTGTTTCAAATGTCTTGTACATTGAAGGAAGAAAATATATAAACTCCTTGATCAAAGTTCATACTTTTCCCAAAAAGATCACAGTATTTATCTCCTGATTTATTTGCTATGATGAAAGTAACGTATTGAAATGAAGGAGAAATTGATTTTGCAAATATTGGTGTTCTTAAAATGAATATTAGGTAGGTAGGTACAGAAAAATTTAAATATGAAAATGATCATCGAAAAAAAATAAAAATAAAATTTACTTTGAAGTGCGTACGATATTTATAACGTGAGTGAAATTGCAAATTCTTTGTACATGAATTTTTATTTAATAAAAGCATTGGTAAAATATTAAGTAGAATATGAGTTTCAGACGTAGGAGTATAGTTTTGATATCAAATATTTTTTTAACGATCTGTATAGACTCAGCTCTTTCAAAAATGCTTTACTTTTTTTTTACAAGCTTCAAATTGAAAACTACACATTATAAGTACGCTCGAATAGCAAATTGATCAGTTTGTAATCAGATATTTCCCTAATTGTGGTTGTTAAGTACTGTGGAGGTTTTAATTTACATAATTTTAGACTAAAACCTCCGTAACTTGATTATTAGTTAACGGCAGATTGAAAACGAATATTCATTCAAATTAAGAATGTGAATGGATTTTAACAGTCATTTTTTCGGCTTTCATATAAGTTTGGTTGCATTCGATCACTCAAGCATATTTAGAATCAGTTTCAAAACTGTAGAAGATATATTTTTTAAATAAAACAAGACGGCGGGACGAGCTGGATAGTTTCTGTCAAAACTGGAAGAAGGACGTGCGGGCTCGCGACAGTTGGAAGAAGTAGAGGGAGGTCTTTGCCCAGGAGTGAGACAGTGTAGGCTAAATTAAAAAAAAAACAAAACTTTTAGGCACTTAAAAGGAAACACGTCCTCTTGAAATAAACAGCTAAATTTAAATACAGCTTCTTGTTAAAAAGGAGACTTTGTTAGTGGATTATTTCATTTCTGAAGTAACTGAACAGTTTACAGGGACATAATAATGTCGCCCGCCACATTCACAATGCAGGTACCATAAGTTAAAAGGTGTTTCCATTATAAACGTGATGCACCGCCAACGGTGCATAGTCGCACCATCCATGTTATATTCGTGGTCATTATTTCAGCTGTTAGCAGCTGTTGCAGTATTGGATCATTGTGTGGTTAACGTTATCTAAGGTTTCCCATAGACGGCTTTTTTAAAACTTCGTCCTATACGGCAATTGGGTGTTTTTTTATCTATAACATGTATGTATTTACAAAAAAAAATGTATATAAGTAGTTTATCAGCCATCTCGTTACCATAACGCAAGCATTAGGTTGCTAAGCTTGAGACTATATGGCGTTGTGTAAAATGTCCAAGGATATTACTTTTATTATTATTATAATTCTCTATGATGACGTCAAAATTATGCTACTACTAAATGTTAAAAAACGGAGTTGTATAAAATTTTTCTATAGAGTGGTGAGCAATCTTAAAAAATGTGGACATGTTAGGCTAGTAAATGATTATGTGTATATTACATAATCTGTACGCACCCTAAGATTCTATGAAGTGCCACAACAGAAAAAGTATTCTTATTTTGAATTAAGTTGACATGAACTATGCTTTTAATCTAACGAGGTTGTATATGGTTACGTTATAATTAGAAGTCGTTTACTTAGGTATGCATCAAACTGATTGTCTTTTAATGATTAAAAAAGTGAAAATGAAGGTTTAATTTAATTATTTATGAAGGCCCTTCACTGACCACATTACCACATTTCAAGGCGTGTCAGCGTATTGCGTGTTTCTTTTAATAATCTAGATAATTATGCAGTTTTATGACAAAAATGTTAGGTCATAAACGGTTTTAACGCGCGAATGTGAACGTAAATAAGTCCTTTGTTAAGCATGAAAGGCAACTTCTTGGTAAGTCGAGTTATTATGAGGTAAAAATAATAATTCAACTTAAGGTTTTTTTTAATAACTATTGTCATTAACCCCGATGTCCATTGTAAATACTCCACGCCTTATACAGGGTCAAAATAAACTAGCTAGCCAAACTTTGCAGACGTAATGGGTATCAATATCTAACGTGATGAATCAAAAAAATATAATTCATACTTCGAGTAATATATTATTGTTATTCGAAGTATGAATTATATTTTTTGACCTCAAAAAATATGATTATCTGCCTTTTTTTTTTTTTTTTTAAGGCTGGGAAATCATCCAATAAAACCCATCCATGTTCCTTCCTTAGCCCTTTATGTTCCGGGGTAGCGGTAACCCTTTCGGACAATCCCGCTTACCCGGCAGGCTTGGCCCTGAAGGGCCCCTTCATATGCTGACATCTCTTTGAGGCGCGCGTGGATGATTATCTGCCTGCCTAGCCTTTTCCCAAGTATGTTGCGATCGGTTTCCAGTTTAGCCGGATACAGCTAAATGCCAATGCTATATTTACACAGAACACGCCTAAAATGACGAAAAAAAAAAAAAAAAAACTGCTGTTTTATACTTATGCTCGCATACCTCGACAAAATGTACCTAAGGGACAGCTGATTTTTTTTCGTGATTTTCAGGTGTGTTCCCATAGTAAATTGTATCATGATGATGAGTACATTGATCCCTTAAAATGGCCCATGATTTTTACAGCTGTTGTGATGAAACAATGTACCTACACGTACCTAATTTTCGAGCTTCTTTTTTTTGAAGGTGGGAAATCATCATATTATGACTCCCAAGCTCTGCGTGGAGCGGAAGGAAGTGTCAGGCTCTTACTGACTAAAACCCATCAATGTCCTTCCTTAGCCCTTTATGTTCCGGGGTAGAGGTAACCCTTTCGGACAATACCCTTTGAGTCCTTCGAACCTATGACCTACAACTCGTAAGTCGCGGCCTTTACTTTTGGGCCAATGCTTCATTATCTCCACAACTTTATCAAAATAAAACCTTAATGGTTGGTACATAAAGTCAAAAATAAAGATAACAAATTTCATAAAACCATTATCCACACATTTATGAAGTTCATAGACATAAAAGCTGTCGGTAAAAATCTTAAGATTTTCAGCAATAACTAGTATGAACATAAATTTTACTATCGCAGCCGTATACAAATGTTGGTCTATTCTATGCATACTAATTTTATTGGTTGAAATTTACGATTCGACGCGGCATACATAGGTAAGACAATAATAATAATTCATATTTCTCGTAATGTCTGTCTGTCGTAAAATGTACAGTAGCTCGTCCTATACGAGCTATGTCATCATTTTAATGGCTCGTGGAAAATGTATAATTCAAGGGTAGTCGTTTGTTTTTTCTTTTCTAATTTCTTGGGCGTTTTTTCTTGAAACCTTGGCCTTGACTTTCGGTTGACATCTAGAAAAGCCAAGTAATTGGACGTGTGTAATCACAAAAATGTTAATAAATCCTATTTCGTGAAGATATTATTGTAGTAATTTATATCACTATTTAGTACACTATAGCTTCTGCTCGCGGTTTCGCCCGCGTGGAAATAATCCCACGGGAATATACTAACGGGATACAAATTAGCCCATGTATTTATCCAGATCCGTGAAGTAGTAACAAACATCCAAACACAAACACACACAAAAACCTTTTACACACCATTATAATATTATTCTGATTGACACAACGATAATTCTTAGATTAGAGATCTCTGTTCGATGTAGCATAAATTTAACTGTAATTAAATTCCAAAAATAAATAGCAAAAAAACCAAAAACAATCAAAGATTTGCATTTCCCACCCCACATACTTCGGATAACGAAAACTACTACCAATGAACATTATCAAAGGTTTGTCCGAATTTTTATTGCCCTTATAGACGACCCAAGCATCCACTACGGGCCATACCCGCAACCATAAGCCATATACGTTATCGCTCGCGTGTTTCGCTTTTCGTTTTGACGGCACAACCCTGAAATAAAACCCTCCTAAAGGTACTCTACTTTCAGAGATTTTATTATACAGGCATTAAGCTAGCACGGTCTACAGCCTGTTTTGTTAGTACACCTATTACGTATTTTGATGCAGGGCTATTTGCTGCAAGGCTTGAAGCTAAATCGTTTACACGGCCGCCTGCTTGGATGCATGTTCGTGACTTGGAACGTTTTTAAAGGACTAAGATTCGGTGGATGTGTTATACAATGAATATGTAATGTGGGTAGATTGAAAGACAGTGTAGTTCGGAATAATAGCGTAGTTTTATATTCAGGAGGGTTTTCGCTTATAGAAAGAGGAGAATAATAAATAGAGGCAACTGTAGGTGGGCATGACTTGGATGTCAATAGATAGTCGATGTATGCAACGCAAACTCGTATTTTACTATCCAACGAACGTTTACTTGCCATTTTGTAGATAAATACGAAGCATTTATTTCAAACTAGCTTCTGTCCACGGTTTTGCTCGCGTGGATGACGGAAATTGCATGTTAATAAACATATAAACCTTCCTCTTGAAAACTGCATCAAAATTCGTTGTGTAGTTGTAAAGATCTAAGCATACTTACATACAGACATTAGGACGCGGGAAGCGACTTTGCTTTATACTATGTAGTGATAAACCTATTTAGGCACTTTTGAATTGTCAGAAAGAAGAAGTTAGCTATCCATTTCATGAAGGGGCCCCTCAGGGCCAAGCCTGCTGGGTAAGCGGGATTGTCCGAAAGGGTTACCGCTACCCCGGAACATAAAAGGCTACGGAAGGAACATGGATGGGTTTTAGTCAGTAAGAGTCTGACACTCCCTTCCGCTCCACCCAGAGCGGGAGCAGTCGTTGGATGATTTCCCAGCCTTAAAAAAAAGCTATCCATTTCAAAGCAGGAAATACCTAATGGAGAAGAACGGGCAAGAAACTCCTTTCAAATCAAAATAATTATATTGGTTTCATCATTCATGTTGTTGTTAAACTTTTGAAAACGGTGCAGAACGGTAACGGCGTTCACGACCATGACGCATGAATTAGCACCATTCAGCTCAACCATTTTGAAGGGAGCTAAATCAGCCAACACACGCGCCGCCATTAGCGAGACTTTAGAGTGTAGCATAACATACTCTCAGCTGCCAGGGTACATTGAAGTTAATGAAATACTTAAAGTAAATATTAGCTTATAAACAGAAGTCATCATAATCATTCATCATTCTCCTGCCCTTATCCCAATTTATTTGGGGTCAGCGCAACATGTCTTTTTCTTCCATACTTCTCTATTAGTCGTCATCTCGGTAGTCACTCCCTTCCTAGCCATATCATCTTTCACACAATCCATCCATCGTTTCTTTGGTCTTCCTCTACTTGTATAGCCATCCACATTCATGCTCACAACTTTCCTGACAACATTTTCCTCATTCCTCCTCATAACATGCCCGTACCATGACAACCGATTTCCACACAACTTTTCAGTCACCGGTGTCACTTTCAGACTTCCTCTTATATACTCATTCAGTGATGACACAAAATTATCAACATCGATGGTGATGATTTGTATGCCGTTCACACTAGGACACTTAGCAGATAATATGCTTATGCAGCAAACATTGCGTTACAGAGTTTTGGGTGACAGATCTCGGCGATAAACGTAATACAAATAAGTCGCTAGGGGTGGTATTTTCCTGTCGTCTGCTTCTTACAGGAACTGATAGACGCTAGTGATGACGCCAAACATGTAGCCGAATTCTGGGCCGTGTTAATTAAAATTGCCAGCGACTTGCTAATAATGATGTGAATCGTATATACCCAATGTACGATTCACATCATTATGCGCTATGTAATATGATAGTATCACAATCAATATTAACCCGTAAAATTTCGTTTAAAACCCATAGGTTCATAAGAAAAATTCAATCGTTGAACTCTTATAAGCGAACGGCTTCTAATAGGCGAACATCTAGTGGGTTAAATGCCTCAAGCATTAATTCCGCCTTTGTACGGTATTTTTACATAAGCGTAAAGTTTTAGTAAATAAATATTATATGTAATAAGAGAAGTTCCATAAGTGTTTCTAAATTGATAAAAGTTCCTAGAACACGAAACCAATTCGTACACAGACAATCATAATAAATATTTGTAGTCAAAAACATTTGTTGATTTTTTTTATAGGATTATAATGATAGGTTAGCATACGTTTACAGTTTCCAAGACACTATACACTTCTGAATTATTTTTTAAAAACAGGTCCCTAACCACGCCCGACCTTCTCGTAATAGTTACCCCATACAATAACTAACAGAGCTTCCACGTTACGTGCATAACATTTATTCAAGTCTTTAATAGCCAAGGAAATTGATTGTAAATAACTTCAGTCCGGCTTGAAGGCAAGTAGATTATCTAAAATTGCTTGTTGGGTACGGACCGCGATAAAATAGCCCTTCGTACGTGCCTATTTATAAAGGGGTGAGAGGAATAACCAATTTTGACGTTGTAAGTGATTTGAATGGAAGAGTATTTTAAGGGTGAATAAAAATATTGAGTAGGTATTATTAATGTTGTTGGTTACGTTTATAAAAGTAAAATTTTAATTTAATTGATAATATTATCAGTCCAGCATAGTTAAAATACAATATATGAAAAAATCCCTTGGCGCAGGGTGCTGGTTTATAATATTGGACTGAATGGGATGTGAAGTTCTAAAAAGTACGTATGTGTCAATTTGTAAATGCGATGCGAATAAAGACGACGGAAGTATGATACTAAAAGAAAAGGAAATTGTTAGGAAACATGCAGCACTTACCTTCTCCGTCACAGTGATGTCTTCAACGTCGGCAGGTCCTGCTAGATATTGCAGGGCGGCGCACAGTGGGACGCACTGACACTTCACCACACAGACACTGGGACGCAATAACACTTTTCATTTTCACCAAACATACACGCACTTTTCCTTCGATTTTTAAATGATAGACGGTCATGTTCAAGAAGTTTTGCAAAAGGCGGTTCGAATAATATTGTTGTATGCGTTCTCTACATCGGTAGGTTGTGCAATTTGCACTCGCGGGTGTTCGCATCAGAAAAAAAGAAGTATTACCTCAAATAACGCACTACATTTTTAATTTTAATAATGACCGATACATTTCACACAGTCGTTCCGTCAGCGGTGACAGTCCAAGTGCAATGTAGGAAAGGGAATGGCCGACATGCATTTATTTTTCTACCCTACAATAAATATTATAAAACAACTATTACTCATCATCTGCCTAGTCTTTTCCCAACTATGCTTCCAGTCTAACCGGATGCAGCTGAATACCAGTATTCTACACGGAGCGGGTGCCTATCTGACCTCCACAACCCAGTAACTGGGCAATACGATACCCCTCGGTTGGTAAGGCTGGCTGTCAGATTTTCGGGCTTCTGACGACCCGTAACCGTAACGACTGTCAAGGATGCACAAATGACAGCCGGGGCGGCTTAACGTGCTTTCCGAGGCACGGAGGAGTCTCGGAAAGTAAACATGGTCACCCATCCACGGCCAACCCCGGCAAGTGTAGCTTAACCTGATGGATTGACCTGTGCGGCTGTTAGTACTTAGCCACGAGCTCCTCGTATTAATCAAAACAACTATTACTATGGATTTATTCTTATTATTTATTTCAACAATTGTTATGGTTTCTACCATGTAAATAATTTGATATCATAAAAGAGCGTTACTGGAACCATGCTTTTTTGTGTTGCGAACAGCTTGCTTTTTGGAAGTCGGTTACTTCCAAAAAGCAATCTGTAACGCAGTACTTTAAAAAAGACCGATACACTTCACACAGTCGCATCGTCGTCGGCGGTGATAAGGACGGTGATAGTCCAAGTGCGCATGTAAGAAACGGATGGAAGACTGAAAGGATGAAAGCATTTGCTAGACATTTATCGTTCTACCCTACAACTAGGTACTATTCTAAAAAAAACGAAATCCAACAAGAGGAAAATAATGCACACATTCAAATCCGCCATTAAAGCCATGTAAATCATTCAGATTAATATAATTTAGACATTAGTAGGTAAAATTAAATGAAATAAAAACCATCAACAACGTACTAAGTTAATCATTAATTTGTTTATGGTTATGATCATCTTCTAAGACTCGTTTGAGCTAATTATCTATTAAAATAATGTTCTCCTATTTTTAATGATACGGGAAATTCGATTAATGTTGACAACGTTAATTATATGGATTAACTTGCGCTTTTTGGTTCTATATTAATACGGATTTACACGTGAGTCTTTGTGTTTTCATTTTGCGGCGGTTACCAGTTAAATAACAAACATTGTCATCATATTTTAGTATACCTTGCATACCATGTATATTGTTTGTTCAATAAATGTGACTCTGTAATATTTCGTTTAAAGGAATCACAATCAGCATTCCTCAATTCCATTTTCAAATCAATTTCAGCCTACCTGTATTTAAATTTTCCTAAAAATTCTCACCGCGCTTTCCTTTTTCAAAAATACTGGCCATTTTTAGAAGTCTTTACTGATTGGTTCTTTCGTTGCCTCTGATCGTGTCAGTTAATTTTCGAAATTCAAAATTCGAAAGCAGAATTAAAGAAACCTTGACACACAAACCTTGCAGGCCAGTATTATTTTTAATATTGATGTGTTGTTTGCTAATCTGTACTATATTTGAATTGTATTTTGCTTTGATTATATGGACCTGAGGAAGCGCGTACTGGTCTTCGTGCGCCCCTACTAGACGTTTCGGGGGAGTCTAACATTCTCATTACACTCTCATTTATCAGTAAGAGGATGACCCAACGCCCACCTAGCAGAGGACACTCATGAGAATATTCGACTCTGGAACAACAAAAATTACGTCTTTCGAAACTGCAACCCTGATTTTACACTATTGGTATGTATCACTACCGCATTCCAAAAAATCAGTTCAGTGCGAAATAATGCCATTTTTGTGACTGGCCTAGTCGTTCCGCTCCGATGACAATACAATTTTATTAATGGTTTAATAGCTTTACAGGAATTGAAATTTTTTAAAAGCCCTGATCCAAACAAGAGAAGGCTACATCCACTCCTAAAATACTTTAACTGTATTAGGACCTACACTCAGAAATAAATACTTCAAAGTACTGGGTGCTCCAAATAATCCAAATAGCTTCGAGTATCTGAACGAGGTAATACCTTCACAAACCGTCGACACTGAATATGTAGGAACAGAAGGCTGGGTCCTTATAACAATACGTACAGATGCCTGCATACAAGCTATCCCAATCGGTCAAATATTCCCAATTGAATATGAACCTTATTCTTTTGAGGTAAATTTGAAAATCTATCAAAGAAATTTGAAAGATTGGGGTAGCTTGAAGTGCTGGCCTCTGTACATACGGCGATCTTAATTGACATGAATGAGTACGCTTGGGGTATAGTGTAGCTGAACAAATAAGCCATGCAGGGTGGTAAGCATCAGTGTGTTCATTAAAAAAGTAAAACCATGCGTTAATTCACAAAGAGCATCCTACTAAGCACGGACAGAAGCACTAAGCATTAACAGCCTTATTATAAAACAAGAAACATCTTGAGGCCCAAGTATGAACCAGCAGCCAATTTTGAATTTGGAAGTTTATTTCGACAATGTTAAAGTTCTTAGTACAAATACAGACATCAAACACTCAAAATCTAAATTGGCTATTTGTATTAAGAGCTTCACTGTGGTCGAGATATGGTTCGAAATACAAAAACTACACACATCAAAAGTGTCTAGGGATCAACATATATTTTTGCAATAACTTTTCTCTTGATTGATATTAATTTAAATTTTCTTTAAGGATTCATCAAATAAAGTGTTTTCGTTTGTCACAGTAACGATAAACCAAGTCACCTTTGCATTAATAAAGAAATTTGCCATTTTCCTAATAAAGGGATTTTTGACATTTGAACCACTAACATTAAAGTTCGAAAAAAAGACTGAAATAACAGTTTTCTTTAAAATTTTATTGGGTAACTTAAACAATTAATAATCCGTGTTTCTACCGCGAACACTAACAACACAAGAACATCGGTTTGGCATACTCAAAATGAGTTCATCCAAATCACGCTGTGGAATGGCCGCCCATGTTCGTTGCAACAACAAAAAAAGGTCTTCTTGCAACTGGATACCCTCCATATTCGGCAGAGCTCTTCTCTGTAGCATATCCCATGCATGCTCAATCGGGTTCAAGTCTGGCGACTGAGCAGGCCAGGGCAGGACATTGATGTTAGCTGCGGCGAGAGTCTGTCTTACAACTCTTGCGGTGTGCGGTCGTGCATTATCATGCATTAACTGAAATAAGGGACCGATTTGCACTTGTAGAGGAACGATGACGTCAGATACAATCGTCTCAGCATAAATTTGAGCGTTGAGGTTGCCTCTGATCCAAATCAACTCAGTTCTTCCGCCGATCCAAATACCCGCCCATACCATGATGGTTCCACCACTATAAGGATGGACTTCCTGGCAGGATTTTAATCGCTGTTGGCGTCCAGGGGTTCTCCAGTGTCGTATACGTCTTGTATCCGGTCTCATACCAAAACGAGACTCATCAGAAAAGCACACGAAACGCCATTGTTCTTCTGCCCAATTTCTGTGTTCAAGAGCCCATTGATATCGAATCCTACGATTGTGCATTGCTATAGGTGGTACCCGTAGCGGTCTTCGGGAATGAAGGTTCACTTAATGCAAGCGGTTTCTGACTGTTTGGTCGCTAATTAAGTTCCCTGAAGAGTGATGAAGCCTCACGGCTAACATCATGGCGGTTATTGTTGGAGCTCTTCGAGTTAAGATTTGAATGTATCGGTCTTGTCTCCGTGTGGTGCAGCGATACCGTCCTTCATGGCGCTCAGCCACGGTACCAGTCGAATATGGAGGGTATCCAGTTGCAAGAAGACCTTTTTTTGTTGTTGCAACGAACATGGGCGGCCATTCCACAGCGTGATTTGGATGAACTCATTTTGAGTATGCCAAACCGATGTTCTTGTGTTGTTAGTGTTCGCGGTAGAAACACGGATTATTAATTGTTTAAGTTACCCAATAAAATTTTAAAGAAAACTGTTATTTCAGTCTTTTTTTCGAACTTTAATGTTAGTGGTTCAAATGTCAAAAATCCCTTTATTAGGAAAATGGCAAATTTCTTTATTAATGCAAAGGTGACTTGGTTTATCGTTACTGTGACAAACGAAAACACTTTATTTGATGAATCCTTAAAGAAAATTTAAATTAATATCAATCAAGAGAAAAGTTATTGCAAAAATATATGTTGATCCCTAGACACTTTTGATGTGTGTATTTCAAAGAATTAAATTAGGACTAAAGCTACAGCTGAAGTTTTTCAAGATACCCTCTTTAAGATGATGCGCGCCTACGTGAGTTCATACATTTTCGCTCGTTGTGTAAACTCAATACTCAATTAATACTAAATCTTTATTTGCATTCCACAATGTGTACTTAGGTGGTGGTAAGGTAGAAAATTAAGATCATTATGGACCCTGTCGGGCACAGCAAAAAATAGTAAAAAAAAATTGTAGGAGAGAGGAAACTTTAAACTAACTTACATCTTAATTAAATCTAATAATACCAAATTATAGATTCATTCTTTTTCTTTCATTTTTTTTATCGTTGAAATATTCATTTATAACAACATTTTTACTAAGAACTGTTTTAGTTTTTTTTAAATAAAATGTTAATTTTATATTCGGTTTTGATTGCTTCAGGTAATTTGTTATACGTTTTTATGGACATTACATACGGACTTGTATAACGTATTTTTAGCCGAGAATGTGGAATATTTTAATCTTGCTTTGTGTCAGCCTTCTGCACCTATATATTCTGTGCCGTCGACGAAGCAAGCGGAAGGAAGCCAACGACTGCCGAAAGGATTTGAGTAACGGGATTGTGTCAAACTTTATTGTGGCACCTACGCTTTCCGTGTCTGTAGATATGAGGTACAAATTGTTACAATATGATTTGATTCCTCGGGTCTTTACACGTGTTGGTAACATATCGATTTTATTTAAATTAAGCTATTTCTGGCCTGTTTCTAAAGTATGACCTATTTGTTAGATAACTAGAGCTCTTTAATTAAAATTTATGCTGGGATAAATTTCTATAGAGCTTGTTGCTAAGCGATGAGAAACCTTGTTTTGTCTGCGGAAGTCAATCTATTGAAAATCAGTCGATCGTGGTCGATGCGCTTCGAAATTTAAATAGTGCCCGAATAATTTTGCTTTCATGGTCTCATAATGTATCTACAGGATCAGGATGGAATATTTTAACCCCACCTGGAGAGATAGCACATTTCACTCTAACGAAACATTCAGTTTAGGTATCATGGTATTACTTTAATTTATCATGTTTGTTGTGGATTTGATACTTATGATTTGATTTTTTGTTTATGACTGATCCTATCGATTGATGTTAGGTGTTTTATTTTTTATTTTTAATCGGTTCGATTTCAGAGTGTGAGCGAGTGAGTGTAAGCGAATTCTTAAAAATCTTTGACTGCATTTATTTCTTTATATATTATAAAGTAAATGTCAGAGATGAATTTCAACCACAATTCCTACTCCGACAATACCAAAACGGAATTTCTACAGTACTATTTGTCCGCCCCACCAGCTACAAAGCAAAATAAAAAAACACGGGAGCTCTCAAAATGGAATCAAGTCAAATAGCCACCGTTCGGACAGAATGGTCTATGTAGGTATATAAATTGTTGAGGTTGGTTTTGTGAGATGTGGCTGTTATTCGTGACAGCACATGCCAGATTTAATTAGACCTGTCCATTGGATGTACCGCTATATTTTTGGAAGACCTAGTAAGCTTGGTGTAAAATCTTCGCTCTTATTTCGAACAATGCTGGCTTTTTTTTTTTAAGGCTGGGAAATCATCCAATTACTGCTCCCGCTCTGGGTGGAGCGGAAGGGAGTGTCAAACTCTTACTGACTAAAACCCGTCCATGTTCCTTCCGTAGCCCTTTATGTTCCGGGGTAGCGGTAACCCTTTCGGACAATCCCGCTTACCCGGCAAGTTCAGTAGCTACTTACCTCACCATTTAAGACTAGAAGAATCAAGTGCAAAATCTGTTCTAAAATCATTTCCAGCCAGCATTGTTCAGGGCACGCCACGATAGTGACGGTAAGGCCCCTCTTTGAGGAGTGGCTAGAGAGGCGTCACGGCGCCCTCACCTACCGCCTGATGCAGGTCCTCACCGGACATGGATGTTTCGGGAGGTTCCTGCACATCATCAGGCGGGAGGCGTCATTTTAGAAATTATTACACAATACAATCACTCTGTTGATTCTGAATGCAGAAACTGAATAGACGTGTAATAATGGGGCAAAACGAAGTTACGCCCGACGCATCTTCCGTCAGATATGAAAACACCCTATTTGACAGAATAGATGCGACCGATGATACGGTCGATGCATCTTTTGTCAGATGTGAACCGACCCTTAGAACACCAACAATCTTGCCTCACGTACAAATCAAACAAAACAAAAGCCAAGACCAAAACAAAACAACATCGCATCTAAACGGAATCAAATCAAAAACCGAGTTCGCCCGATGTGTGTAAATCGTTGAGGTTCGCCCGGTGAGATGCGGCTATCACGCGTACCGATACACACAAATTGGATTACATTGCCGGACCATTGAAAGGACTAAAATGTTGTTCGTAAACAAATTGCTTCCACCATGTTAACAGGCAAACAGAACAAAAATGCTGCAGATATTTTCGTTATCGTGAGTGTAGTGGGTTTGGTGGTGTTGTTTTGTTTTCCAGTTTTGTTTATGTACCTACAAAATTTAGAATTATGTATATACCTACTTGCTACGGCCGCTAATCATATTTTGATTAACATACAACTTGACACTGATTTGCAAATTCCAAAAAAAAATGAAAATTTGAATTTCGCGGGCGAACATGACGCTTCAATGCGCAAATACTAATATCTTCTTGCCTGCCTGCCTAGCCTTTTTCCAACTTTGTTAGGCTTCCAGTCTAACCAGATGCAGCTGAATACCAGTATTTTCCATGGAACGACTACCTATCTGATCTCCTCAACCCAGTCAGTAACTGGGTATTACGATACTCCTTGGTAAGACTGGCTAGCAGACTTTCGGGCTTCTGACGACCCGTAACGACTTTCTTTTATCAAGTTAAACCAGTTGTATAGTTATCAGTTTCTTAAAAAATTGGTGAAGGAAAACATCGAGAGGAAACCAAGCATGTCGGAGCGGTATTTCTCAACAGTACGTGAAGCTAAGTCAGCGGTCCATTAGCAGCATAAAAACTCCGACACCAGGTTTGTCACTAAACAAACGAAAAGAAGAAGACCATAATATTTCGAACCAGTTTTACAAAGAATGCCTTTTTTTTTTGAGGGTGGGAAATCACCACTCCTCCCGCTCTGAGTGGAGCGGAAGGGTGTGTCAGACTCATCATCATTCTCCTGCTCTTATGACTAGTTATGACAATTTATTTAGGGTCAGCGCCTTTTTCTTCCATACTTCTCTATTAGTCGTCATCTCGGTAGTCACTCCCTTTCTAGCCAGATCTCTCACACAATCCATCTATCGTTTCTTTGGTCTCCCTCTACTTTTATAGTCATCCAAATTTTTATACTCACAACTTTCCTGACAACATTTTCCTCATTGCTACGCATAACATGCCCATACCATGGTAACCGATTCCCACACACGTGTAACAAAAAAGCTTATAATATTAAGTTCATTTTAAAAGTCGATTTTTCTTGGAGCCACTGCATCATATTTCATACACCAGAAATCTTTAGGAATTATGAGAATGCCAAGTAACAAGCTAGGGCCGGATCATTGTGACGAGAAATACCTGGAATGCCAACGTTCAACGGAGTGATTCAGAATCGGTATGCCTTTGAAAATGTACGCTGCACATTATATTATCTTTATTATGTAGGTAGGAATTTGTAATTCATATTTTATTTCTGGATTTGTGCCGGGTTCATGGCAATAGGTTTATCCATATTATGGGCCTTAAACATATACATATATGATTTGCTTAAAAATCGGTGAAGAAAAACATTATGAGGAAATCAGCATGTCTGAGAGATATTATCATCAGCATGTGAAGCTAAGTCAGATCCCATGGGCAGTATAAAAACTCTGACACCAGGTTGGTCACTAACCACAAGAAAAGAAGATCTTGTGAAATGTGGGTGTATTAAAGTTACTCTTTGACTAACTTTTCGGAGAAAACAAGCGTGATGTTACGCTTATGTATTTTTTTTTGTAAAAGCCCGAAAATCGAAGATACGAAATCGATAAACACTCTCCCTATTTTCCTCCCATTCTGCTTAAATTGGAGGAAATGCCTCCTACTAACTCATTGTTAACTTTATTGAAAAACTAGCTTCTGCCCGCGACTTCGTCCGCGGAAAATTTCGATATACTGTAACTGTTTAGGCAGCGCATGCAAATAATTGTGTTTTCGGAGGTATTTCTTTCCGACTTGCTAGACGAAAATTGCGATAGCTCGGCTAATATGTATGATATAAATATAATTTATAGCATTTTATTTATTTATACTCAGGAATAATGTAGCTTTCTATCAGTGAAAAAATTTTTGAAATCGGATCTTTAGTTCCGGAGATTACCCCCTACATACAAATTTTACCTCTTTATAATATTAGTATAGATAGGTTCTAGGAACTCGTTAACATTTAAGAAGTTGTGAGTGAAAATCATATAACATATTGATGTAGGCAGTTCTTCTGAAGTACTTAGCGTTATAAATTTAACATTTCGATAAAATTATGATTTGCTAAGATAATTGGGTCTTATCTAGAAATAGTTCGAATTATTATAAGCCTCGTGAAAGGTTTCTACACAAATTGCTGATTTCAACCTTATATTATATGAATTATGTAACCAATATTTTGTAGGTAACCATATTTTGTTTAAAAGAGTGTCCATCGAGTTTCTTGCCCGTTCTTCTCTATAGGTACCTACTGCTTTAGAATGGGCAACAAGCTTCATCTTTCTGACTGACCGACCGCCCCCTTGACACAAAAGTGCCTGTAATTGGTTTACTTTAAATAAATACTGTGAGTTTGAGTTTGAGCTTACTTTAAAGCTAGATTTTAAGCTACTGTGATAGATATTTTGTTAACAGAGGAGTATAGTCGTTTACAATACTGGAAATTACACCAATACTACATTTCCGTAAGGTTAAGTCGGCGAAATCGTAATCTATACTAATTACTAATTTACTAATATAATATATAATATATATAATATAATATTATAAAGAGGTAAAATTTGTAAGTTTGTATGTAGGGGGTAATCTCCGGAACTAATGACCCAATTTCAAAAAAATTTTCACTGATAGAAAGCTACATTATTCCTGAGTGCTATAGGCTATAAATTATATTTATATCATACATATTAGCCGAGCTATCGCAATTTTCGTCTAGCAAGTCGGAAAGAAATACCTCCGAAAACAGAATTATTTGCATGCGCTGCCTAAACAGTTGTTTAAAATTGAAAGCAATGTATGGCAACCCGGCTCGCCTTAATTATTTCTACAAAAAAGTCCGAGACACCATATTCCTATCTTTTGTATTTTAACTTTTATATTTCGTTTTATGTTTTAAAAAAGGATTTTTTCGACTTACTTCTAATGTTAAAACAAGAAATTTTCCGCGGACGAAGTCGCGGGCAGAAGCTAGTTAATAATATGTTTATATTATTAACTAGTGCTAGTTAAGCTAGTTAATAATATGTTTATATTATTAACTAACTATATGCCTCCCCCAAATCTTTCTAGACAAATTAGGTAGGTATTAGTTTATTAGAATAATACCTGGCTTTCTTCGGCATTAGGTATATATTATGAAATTGCAAATAGTAATTATGACTAAAACTTATTGTTGAGTCCGTCAGCTAGATTAAAATATATTGGACAAGTATTTTTTTATTTTTTCACGTGATCAAAAAATATGTCGATACATGTGCTAAACTAATTATAATTTCCTTTCTTTCACCCTATTTGAAAGACAACTGTAATATAAACTCATACCTATGATTAAAGCAGTATTTATACAGCAGCAAAATGTGGGTAGTTGTCACATTCACACGGAAGTAGTAATACAACGTGAGGGCATTAGATAATGTCATTAACATCTGGGACGCGGAAGAGAGCGGACGGCGTAACTGTTGTTTTGTGTTTGTTTTGCTAAGCTTGTAACACCTGGTAACAGTAGTGTTGCGCGTTATTAATTTACACATTCGGGTTCTCCCTAGTAAGGGTTGTGCTAAATCGATGTTAAAATAGTCAACATTATTACCTACTTTATTTGAAACAAAAAGTCAACTTGAATAACTTAAAGTAATGACTTTAACAAACAAGGATCCAAAATAGGTTAAAAAAACCGGTCAAGTGTGTGTTCACGCAAGTAGTTAGAATTTTACCGAGAGCTATCTTAACATTGCTGTTGAAAAACATGATCTCCAATACATTCTGACTGAAAATGTATGACTGACTGACTATCACTCGTCAACTTGTAAGGCTTTGTAAAGGTGTGATTGTTTTAGATTATTGTTTTATTGTTTTAGTTTAACTTCATTATGTCTACAAATACGGCCGTACCTAATACCGTGAATTTTGTCTCAATTCCAAAACAAAATTTTATCTGGAAAGATTTTATTTCATCACTTTGTCGGCATGACTAGTTATGTAATATATCCATGCAAAATTACAGTCTCTGAACTAAGCTGCGGTCAGACGAATGGACGGACGGACGGACATGGCGGAACTATTAGGACTTCTTGTTTACTACGGAGCCCTAAAAAGTGCTCCAAGTTTTAGAACTCTCTTAGAAATGCGACAAAGTCTGTATTATAGTAACGTAAAATAAAGTAAATAAATATTTATGTCAACTTATCTAAAGTAATACATAGACAAGGTTGAGCACGGAGATATACTAAAATGATACATAATAGTTTGTACAAAAGTTAAAATACTACGAAAATCTTTATAAATTAACACATAAACCCTGTATCTGAAACCAGGAGTTCTGTTCTTTAAGAGACATAAAGTAGATGATCTTTGGAAGTCTTTTTTTTTGAGGGTGAGTAATCATCAAATTCTGACCCTCCAGCTCTGTGTGGAGCGGAAGGGAGTGTCACACCCCTGCAGACCACAACCCATCCATGTTCTTTCCTTCGCCCTATGTGTTCCGGGGCAGGTGGTTCAACCTAAGCCTGGTCTTAATCGGACGGTGAACTACCCATTGCTCAATTGCAAGTCTAAAGGAGACACGTTTGCACAGCAGTGGGGCCGTGTACGTTGTTTAAATTAAATAACATATCGCTACACAGAACCTGCACTATTCCAACACCAAAATTGCAACTGCAAAAACAATAAACACGCAGGTTAATTCCAACATGCGGTGGGTTAATAGCTGATTTTGGTAGCAAACCGGACAGCAGATTGAAATGTGTACGTCATGACATGCGGTCCCGGATGACCCGTTAATGGAATAGGTACATTACTGTTAACATAATTGAATGTTGTTCTGCAAGGATTACGATTAGGTCCATGATAGAAGCAATACTGTTCACTGCTGCAAACGTTTTGCTGAAACCCATGTTTAGGTAATATTAATGTTTATGACGTAACGAATCTAGGTGAGAAAAACTCCACTCTCAAAGAACGTGGACGTACGAATTTGAAAATATTCGGGAAGCCATATATACTATAGTAATAAAGTAATAAAAAAATAAACATATTGTTAGATTAATGAATGTATTTCATCCTTTTGTGTACAAACGCCAGCACATCAAGCTATCCCAATCTGTCAAATTATCCCAATTAAAAATAAACCTTATGCTTTTGTAATATAGTTGATAAACTATCAAAGAAATTTGACAGATTGATTGAACTTGATGTGCTGGCCTTTATACTGATTTATATTTTGGTGGATGCTAGCTGACATAATATGGCAAATAATTTCTATACTTATATATTCAATACTTTTCATACCGTTTTCTGTATAGAATCAAGTTCTTCCAGCTGAACAGACAGCCGTGTTGCTGGGGAGTTCGTGGCGCCACTTATTTCCAGCTAAAGCACTAGGAAGAGGTGAAGAGCGGGCGTCTAATGTAATTTTGACCTTAAAAAGGTTCTGATTTTCAGTCTAGTGTGAATATTAATGACTTTTAATTTTGATGATATTGGATGGTAGGACGATGCGGTCATCTTTCGAAAACAAACTTAGTCTTTTAAACGCCAGAGCATAAACGCACGCACGTACCCTCCACGCCAAGCTACAAATTTATTTCTTCTTGTTATCATGAATTTTCCAATATCCATGGTGTCTTTAAATTTGTTTCATGTCATTCAATACGTACGATAGCTTCAACTTACAAAAGTAATGATTTAATTGTTTATTTCGTGTTATAGTGTTGTTGCCATTGTCAAATAATTGTGTCGTTGGCGTACAGGGCATGCGCTTGCTTGCCACGTCTAAGTGAATGGCGTTCAATATAGCTAGATGGTTATGACTAAGCAATCGATATTTCTCCTTTCTTTGCAATCAACAACAGGATTGCTACAGCTAAGTGATTGCCTTTTGCCACGAATGGAGGTTTCAATTCCCGCGCGGCACAAATATTTGAATTGGTTGTTCCTGGTCTATGCGCTAGTGAGATTTGGGTCGGGAAAGTGATGATATCCTGTAGTAACTAAGAACAGGTAAAGCTAATTAAAATCAACAGTTTACGTAAACTATTTAATGAAAATTACAGGTGACAGCCGATAATCCGACAATTTTAATTTTTTTTTTCATTATCAATTTGTAAAAAAAAGTTTTTTTTTTAAATAAGTAAACTTATCAATTGTATGGTAAATATTTTTCACCGTCAATTAAAAACAAAAAAAATATTACACCTTAAAAGTTAAAAACAGTTAGTCTTCTTTTTGGCAAACAGATTTAGAATTAAAATAAAATAAATGTACAGTCGCCAGCACATCAAGTTACCTCGAACTGTCAAATTTCCCCAATTAAAAATGAACCTTACGCTTTTGTCATTAAGTTGATAAACTCTCAAAGAAATTTGACATTGGGATAACTTAATGTGATGGCGTCTGTACCTACGAGGTCAAGGGAAGTGTAAACCAGCCGTTAGGACATCTCATTGAACAAATCTATAAGGTTAATAATATTTTCGCCGCTCGAGGTTTTCCGCAGTTATATTAAATAGGGCCCAGGATGTTCTCGTTCTTTTGCAAAAAACACAGAAAACTGTACCTTTTTGCATACATAAAATATCAGAAAAGCAATTAAGAATTCACAAACTAATACTACGTACAGAAGCCGGTACTAACCTAATTTAGTATATACATAAAAAAATATCGAAAAAATAACAACAAAATTTTCGGGGTGGACACATAACGATATTGGAAATTTTGACACCAAAATGTGTTGTGGTCTGCTTTGTTTTAACTTTGTTTTACAAAATAAACATATATATTGGAAAAAGCTCGTGGCTAAGTACTAACAGCCGCACAGGTCAATCTATCAAGTCACTTTAAGCCGTTGGTCCCGGCTGTCATTTGTGCATCTTTGACAGTCGTTACGGGTCGTCAGAAGCCCGAAAATCTGACAGCCAGTCTTACCAAGAGGTATCGTATTGCCCAATTACTGGGTTGTGGAGGTCAGATAGGCAGTCGCTCCATGTAAAATACTGGTATTCAGCTGCATCTGGTTAGAGTGGCAGCATCTATGGTGGCAGCCGACCCCAACATAGTTGGAAAAGGCTAGGCAGATGATGTATATTGGAAATGCAATTACCGATTTACTAACGCTACTTTGTTTCTATGACCTTGAAAAGGGTCAGGTAAGTAGCACTAAAATCCAGCGTTTGTGTATGAACGTGGTTGAAGTTAAAGAAGTTAGCATGAAGACTCGTCGCATCTGCCGTTCTGCGATTTATTCTGTGCATACCTCACTGGTAAAACTAAGATTAAGTGAGGTGTAATTTCAAATGATTTGTGATGGCTGACACTAATGACAGCTGACTTCAAGCTTAGTTTTCATGGTGAAATTTTTACAAATAGATCGATTGCAGTTACTACTTGGTCACAAGGGGAAGAAAACTATTGTGTTTGAGTATTCATAGACTAGATTACTGCACTGACCATCACAGAAAATTAACTCAACCAGGTCAAACCTATTAACAAAAAACACGCCCACTAATCATACTTTTGGCAAGCCCACAGCAGAAAAAGCTTTAATCCCCTCGGTGGTCTCCCAAACGCGAGTCAAGCCCGATTGGTTTCCAGTCACAAAGTCTCAGCCACACATCCGATACGGGCATTCTCTAACCCCCTAATACTCATTACGAGGAACACCGCAGGCTGCAAAGGGGCCGTAAAAGCCAAGAACTTAATTAACGTCCCGGGGGTTTTACTTCACATTTATTTGGGCGTGAATTTGGTCCCGGCAATAAAAATAAACAATGAAAGCCGTACAGGTGTAGGTCACGTGTTTCTACGTCTGTGCGACGTATGTGGATTGGTCGTGTCGTGTGTGTGTGCGATGATTAAATTGATTAATTAAGATTGTGTGTTCTCAATTTTTTTGTCAATTAGTTGCTTGGCTTTATTATTTTTTGTGGAGTGATAGCTATCTATTTTAGTTGATTGAACTATTTAGAAAATCGTTTTCATTATTAAATATTATTTATTTATTTTTACAATTTTAAGAAAGCAATTAGTCCGTAAGCTTTCTTGAAATTTTAAAATAGAAGAAACAAATTAACAATTGACAGTTGCCAATTACAAGCTTCCACATTTGTATACAAAGAAAAATAAACTAAAAAACTGCAATTATTCACCCATTGAAGAAATCGTCACTCAGGATTTGTCTGATTCCTAACGCAAATAAACAGAGAAAGACCAGTGGAATGCTTCGGCTGTTTTGCTAAGGGAAAAATTTTGATACAAAGTGGTTAGACATCCTTATGGTACCTTTGTAAATATGAAGTAGGCATTAATATTGATGATTTAAATAATCATCTAAACACGCTACAACAGAGTTATATAAACCCAGAAACAATATCTACTCCCGTATTTATAAACTGTGTCGTAGTGACGTACGTGACGCGATCACGTTGTCACTCGCAGCTTTTGTTTGACCAACAGTACGCCGCCGGACGTACGAACCGACAGAATTCAATTGGTAGTAGCGATGCGTCAACTTGGTTCCAAGGTTTTTTGAAAATAGTCGATTAGAATCACATCTCTAGGGTGGTTTTTCAAAAATTCGCTGATTGATTGTCTTCTGTCATAATGGTTTCATGTCTGTCATTGTGTTTTTAATTTTGTCATTTTTGTGCGTATGACCCCTTTGTTTGTCGAAATAAACGTTTTGTTATAATCAGGTTAAACAGTGTTTCCTGATTTTCTTTACGAAACTACCTTTTGGAACCGACTAGAATCAATTCAATTTCTTGTTCATTTTGACGTTCAAAAGTGCCTTACGTGTGCCTATTTGAAATAAATGATTTGACTTTTCACTTTGACTTTATAAAACACCTTTACAAGGAACTGAAAACAGTTAAGCAAACCGCAAAAAAAATGTAAGTAGACTATGAAAACGTCGATATGCAAATTATCCAAACTGCTGCCGCCGCTCTGGTTGTAAAAATACCGCTTAACACACATTCACTCTAAGCATTTAGGAAAAACAAAAACCACTATACCCTAAGCTATTATCGTTACCTGCCAGTAGTTGCTTACTGCACTAATAAAATACTAGCTAGTACCGCGGCTTTGCTCGCAGGATTCGATGGCGCAATATCGTCATGGCTTATTCAGGCGGAACGGAGAATAATCCTGGTGCTCTCCTACAAGCCGAGCCAGCTATATGAAAGGTTTCATCGTTATTCGTTGGGTTATGATGTGATTAAACTTTAGATATCGTGATCTTTAGAACTTAGTTGCTTACGTCACGATTTTAGACTTAATTTTGTTAGAGATAGAGTTGAATTTTAAGAAGAAATTGTTTCTAATATGATTTGTTTGAAGATTTGGGATCTCGTATCTTAAAAAGAAAAGAATGAAATCCTTACAGGATCATTTTGCTGTCTGTCCGTTTATCCGTCTATCTATCAAGACTATTTTTCTCAGGACCGCTTGGTAGGTATCATACGAATGGTAGGTAATAAACGAATCATTAGGTCCAAATGAAACAGGTCGCAGAAAATAAAATGCATTTACCTCGCTTTTGTTAAATACTTCACCCATTTTTATAGACCAATAGGTAATTACCACACGCTCGCTTCCTCACATTGATCCACGTTGACTTGCACAATTAATCCATACTTTACATATTTTAAAAAAGGGCTGCAAATTGTCCGAGCTTACGTTAATAAATGGACTAAATACACAAATGGATAAGTATTGGATAATATAAGGCTTCATTAACACTAAATCTTGTAATTTAATTCATTTATGTGTATCTTATTTTTATTCAACTGTGTAAATCTAAAATTGTATTGAATATTTTGAAATCTGAAATAAAAAATGCATTAAAATTATAGATACAATAACAATCTAACACTAAAACTATCTATTTTGCACCCCCTGCGGGGTTCGGACCTCGGCTTAGGGCGTCGCTGGGGGGGGGACAGCAAGGGCCAGCTGGATCGGGGGTGTTTAAAGCTACTGGCTCAGCGGCAACGCGGGCTGGCCCGAGCAAGGGTCGGGGGGATGGGATTCTTTCAACCATATAGGCGTGAAAAGGTAGCAGAAAGCCGTCTGTCTGCTACCTTTTCATGCCTTTACACCTTTAGTATTATAAACGCAAAAGGAACTCTGTTGTGTCTTTTCCAATGACAGATTGAGTCTCACGTTCAAAATATTGTTATACACGGTGATTTTTAATTCACTATTAACCTTTCGGGGCGTGACAGTACCAATGATTATGAACAACAATCACTATGAGAACAACTACGAAAAAAAAATTACACCTGTTTCATACATTTTCCTTAATTTAATACACTTTTGTATAAATAAAACCTTTTTTTTTTCAGAGTTGTTAGAGTGAATAGGTAGCCTATGGGGCTGAAAGATTCTGGCGTAGCGACCGCTTAGAAAGACATAACGTTGGAAGACCTTCCCACATGCACAGATGTACTTGTGAAGGCTGGATACGCGAGTGACTGTTGTTTTTTCACCGCACTTTTTTTTGAGGGTGCAAATCAAGGCCCCCTCGCTCTGGGTTTGGAGTGTCAGACTCTTACTGACTAAAATCCACCATGGATGGGTTTTAGTCACTAAAAGTCTGACACTCCCTTCCGCACGGGCACATAAAAGGCTAAGGGATGGTACATGGTTCCTGCCTTAGCCCTTTATAGCCGGGGTAGCGTTATCGGAAACGGTTATCCCTTTTGGACAATCCCGCTTACCCGGCAAGCTTGGCCCTAACGGAGACCCTTCCCAATTGTTGACTTTCTACCTCACTACGGCGAAGCATAAAGCAGGATAAAGATTTTGACTGAGACGTTAGTATGTGGGTATGTATGTTCGTCTGTTTCCTCATAACTTTTAAACTCCTTATCATAATTTGACAAATGAGGTATCGTTGGAAGCCTGCGCTGATTAAAGGCTATGTGACATCACATGAATATCAGTTAAAAGCTGTATAATTTATGTATTATATTTATGCCAAAAATTGCACATTAAGTTAAACAAAAGTCTTAACTTCAAAGGTCTTCACCGTTGTTTGTGATTTCTTAAATATATTGTTCTCAAGTGACCCCTGTAACTGAAGTTATCTTAATTATACTAAATGGTTTTCTTATCTTCAAAGCGTTTGAGGCTTTGTCTCTTGCAGTGAATTACCATAGTTTTGAATAACAATACATAAATCTTGTTAAATGAGTGATATTTCATATTAATGTAACTGCATTTTAATGTCTGCTCTTAATGGTTTAACATTAAAATTTCTTTAAATAAACCTTTGAGTGATAAGTCTTAAAAATAATAACATTTTCATAACTGTCTTCGTAAAACATTAAAAAAGAACCGGTACTAGACCGGTTCTTTTTAAATGTTTTAATGCGCGCTGGACTCGCGCACGAAGGGTTCCATAACAGTCATCTTCATCTATAAAAACGGCTAAAAACCTATAATAAGCCCCCTTAAATATTTAATTTATTCTGTTTGGTGTTGTACGGTTTACGTACATGCCGTCAGGCTGCAAACGCAGCAACCTACTTTTATCTTTCGTATTTAAACAATGATTAATATAATTTTAAGTTAGTTGACAAATTACATACTTACGCGAACACCGCGGATTAGCATCCAACCTTACTTGTTGTGATCGGTACTCAAATAAACTTTTAGTGTTACCAAATCTGTGTGTGTTTACGTCAACTCACCTAACTCCAAGTACTTACTACTTCTAACTTAAACTGCAAGTGTAAGGTGCCGACTACTACCGGACCTTACATTTAATGGTCCTTCGAGTGTTTTACTGTTTGGGGTAATTGTAACTCTTGAAGCGACAGCGAATCGGCTTGGCTGGCCTTCCACAAGCGGAACTCACCAGTCAAGTTGAGAAAGCGCGCATATTCGTAGAGAGAGTACAAGAGCTCTGAGCAATCAACGAAGAGGGGATACTTTGAAACTTCTTCGTGAATCAAGCGGGAAAAACAGACTCAACTGTGTCAACTGCTGCTGCTACCACTACACTACTACTACAGCTTCTGGACTACGACGTGAACTGCGGGTAATCCGAGGCCTACAAACTAGGAAACACCGAACTACGTGTTTTCAATACCTACTTTACTACTACATCCTACTACTACTGCTTTCGGTTAACTAATCGACTACATCAAGATGAGCGAAATCACTATACAAAACGAAGTCTTCGAGTCAATCAAACGTCTCTGTGCTAACTACCAAAAGGACGGCGCGTCTCGGAAAGTAAAGGAGTACTTGACTCAAAGGTTAGTGTCATTGGAAAATCTCTGGCAAGACTTTGACAATAGACACAAGGTATTACTTGAACGAGAGGACAAAGGAATCCAATATTTTACTGGGAACATTTATGAAAAGACGAAACATATGTACGAATCCACCAGGGCTGATATACTGCAGCGGTTATTGGCCTGTGAAGGGAAACAGGCTGAGGTAGTCATCCCTCATCCTACAGGAGTGGATACCAAGACCAAGGAACTACTAGATCGACAAGAATGTCACATTAAAGCACTTGAACGGGCGATGTCCAAGATAGAGATCGACTCCATTACTGAAAAATGGGAATTAGAGGATCATCTAAGCGTCCTGAAAACTAAGTGGGACGCTGTAGAGAAATGTCACTGGGAGCTTGAAGCCATTTTGAAAGGCTCAAACGAAGTATACAACGACTTGTTTGGCAACAAAGAACGTCAATACGATATAATGAAAAGATCTCTCAATTCGAAACTATGGACAAGCGCTAACTACCAAAACTTTGCACCTAGGATTCAACTACCGGAATTCACTGGACACTACAGCCAGTGGATTACATTCAAGGATATGTTTTTGGAGACAATTCACAACAATGCAAATTGTTCAAAAGCGCAGAAGATGCAACACTTAAAATCAAAACTTAAAGGAGAGCCTGAACGATTAGTTCAACATTTAGTCGGCGCTGAAAACTATGAAACTTGTTGGGATATTCTTATTCAGCGATACGACAACAAAAGACTCCAATTTACGAACTTGATGAACACTTTGATGCAGTTACCAACCAACCAGCAGGCTAGTGCTGCTGTCTTGAAGAAAATGCATGACGTAATCAACGAATGCATAAATGGCCTACATAACATCGGTCTAAATACATCAAGCTGGGATCCAATAATCGTGTACTTAATGGCACAGAAGTTAGACACAACATCATATACCGAATACACTAGAGAACTACAGCACCCAAAGGAAGTCCCGGAGCTGGGTGAATTTTTGGGGTTCTTGGAGACAAAATTCATGGCGTTAGAAGCAGCAAAGGGTTACCAAAAAGATGCATCAAACCAACATAAACAAACATTCAGCCACAAAACAAGATTCAACTCACATAAACCATCATATGAACAGCATAGAAAAGAAGCATCAAGAATATACCATACGTCATTCGGTAAATGCCTTTTGTGCAGCGGTCTTCACGTGATCATGCAGTGTCCAAAGTTCATTGAAATGGACACACGGCAAAGAAATGACACAGTAAGGAAATTACAAATATGCAAAAACTGTTTGTATAAGCATAGCGACACAGAATGCACATCAAACAAAACTTGCAAAGACTGCAATAAACCTCATCACACGATGTTACATTACTCAACGCAAAAACTGTCACCTAGTTCTAATTTGAACAATACGTTTCAACGCTCTCAACAACGGGAGCATCAACCTTCAACATCAACTAATCAATATAGTACGAACCATCTATCAAATGACTACATTATGGAGATTTTACTTACCACAGTGGAACTTCAAGTAAAGACTTCATCAGGAGATTTTATAACGTTGCGAGCTTTACTTGACCAAGGATCACAAGTAAACCTCATCACGGAGAACGCGGCTCAACGACTAAAACTACCTAGAAAAAGGATGAACGCTACGATTTCCGGCGTGGGTTCTATCTTAGGTGATTGTAAGGGGCGTCTAGAATTGGAGTGCAAATCACGCTGCACTGACTTTGCATTTTCAGCAAGCACTTTAGTGATGAAGAGGATCACGAACAACCTACCCAACAAAACATTTAAAAGAAAAAACTGGCCTCAGCTACAAGGTCTGAAACTAGCGGATCCTGACTTTAACTTATCAAGGACCGTGGATTTACTGCTGGGAGCGGATATCTATTCCCAAATTATATTAGAGGGGGTCCTAAAGGGTGATGCTCAAACGCCGACAGCGCAGGAAACCCGTTTAGGATGGATTTTATGCGGCAAGGTAGAAACTTTTAACTGCCATGTTGCACTCGTCGACCTGAACGACTTAAAGAGATTTTGGGAGACAGAAGATATCATACAAAATACTGAAGACACATCTAAAGACGACTGGTGCGAAAATTACTACAAAATGACTACTGAAAGAGAACGCGACGGGAAATACATAGTGAAAATGCCACTAGTTCCCGGTTATGAAGAAAAACTGGGAAACTCGAAACCGATCGCAATCTCTCAATTTTTACAACTAGAAAGAAAATTCAACAGAAAACCTAAACTTGCATCAATGTACAAAGACTTCATCCGCGATTACATCGATTTGGGTCACATGAAGCTTTCGGACACAGCATCCGCCAAAGATTCAAATTTCTTACCACATCATGGAGTACTGAGAGAACAATCAACAACAACAAAATTAAGAGCAGTTTTTAATGCTTCACAGAAGACTATGGGTGGATGTAGCCTCAATGACGTGATGGAAAAAGGTCCTAACCTGCAAAAGGACATCCAAGCATTGATATTACAATGGCGTGGCTATAAATATGTCTACACAGCAGACATTGAAAAAATGTACCGTTCCATATGGTGTCATCCCGATCAACAACATCTACAGAAGATCATATGGAGAAACCAACCAACGGAAAATTTACGAGAATATCAATTGCAAACTTTAACATATGGGACAAAAAGTGCTCCATGGCTAGCAATGCGAACACTCAAACAGCTTGCTTTCGATGACGGTCACAAATATCCAAAAGCCGCTGAAATATTGCTAAATCAGTTTTACGTCGATGACTTAATCAGCGGTCACAACTCCACAAAAGAAGCAAAGGAAATTCAAACATCGATCATCAAACTACTGAAGGGAGGCGGAATGAATCTGCGAAAATGGTCAAGCAATAATCCTGAGCTTTTACGACACTTAGACGAAGATCAAATATCGAAAAGTACATTTGATTTTAAAGGCGACGAATCAATGAAAACGTTGGGATTAAGTTGGAATCCAAAAGATGACGTTTTCATATTCAACTGGACTGTAGACGACTACGACTACAACAACGAACTACTAACTAAAAGGAAACTGCTGTCACAAATATCAAGACTATACGACCCCTTGGGTTGGCTGGCGCCTATAACTGTGTCAGCTAAACTACTATTCCAAAGGGTGTGGCTAACTAAAATAAACTGGGATGCTGAACTACCTAACGAGTTACAAGACGAATGGCGGCATCAAAACAAAGAACTACATTTAATTAAAAACATTAAAATAAACAGATGGATTGGCAGTACGCAGAAAACTATCCAACTACACGGATTCTGTGACGCAAGCGAAAAGGCATACGCTTGCGTCATATACAGCCGAGTAATCGACGAAAAAGGCGACCCAAGGATCACATTATTAGTGTCAAAGACTAGAGTGGTGCCGATTACTCAAACAACTTCTTTACCCAGACTTGAGCTATGCGGAGCACTACTACTCTCCCAACTCATGGAAAAAGTGAAGAATTCACTAACGGAGCACGAGATAGCAGCCTACGGTTGGTGTGACTCCAAGGTGGTTCTAGCTTGGATTCAGGGAGACCCCTCAAGATGGGAAAGATACGTAGCTAACAGAGTGGGGAAGATAAAAGACGTAATTCCACCTCAACAATGGTGCTACGTACGATCGGAACTTAATCCAGCTGACTGCGCTTCGAGAGGCTTGCTACCGAGCAAGGTAGTCAAGTTCAACTTATGGTGGCACGGACCTATGTTTTTGAAAAACTTCGCAGAATCAGAAACACCTCATAATGTGAATTGCCACTTTACTACAAGCGAAGCACGTAGGGTTGAACCCAATGACGTCAGATCGAAAAACTACAACACTGAAAATATTGTTTACAAGTTATTGAAGAACCACAGTTCGCTGACATCAGTAACAAGAATTACTGCTCGAATTGTGCGATATTTTGCATCACTAAAGCAAAAGTTACGACCAAGCGCGACTCACCTAACAACAACTGACCTACAATACTCAGCAGAATATATAATAAAATATGTTCAGCAAAGTGAGTTTGCGCAAGAACACAAACAGTTGAAACAAAATAAAACTGTGTCACCTAAAAGCAGCATTTACAAACTCAAACCATATCTGGATAACAAGGGAATAATTCGCGTAGGCGGAAGACTACAGCACTCTGATCTTCCTGCTAATATGAAGAATCCCGCAGTTGTACCATACTCCAGCCGCTTCACTGAACTACTGATCGACCAAGCACACTTGATGACGCTTCATGGAGGAGCCCGTCTAACCCTTACTTACATACGGCAACGATACTGGATAGTGTCTGGAAATCGAGCGGTAAAGGGAAGAATACGACGCTGTGTGAAATGTCATCGTTACAACTCTACTGACAATGCTCAAATAATGGCCGATCTTCCGAAGCAAAGAGTAACGCCAAGTCGTCCATTCACTCACACTGGAGTTGACTTTACTGGTCACGTAGACGTGAAATTGAACAAAGGAAGAGGAGTGAAGACCTCAAAAGCTTACATCGCGGTTTTCGTTTGTATGGCTACGAAAGCTGTACATATCGAATTAGTTTCAGAACTAAGCACGGAAGCATTTATTGCGGCGCTACAAAGAATGTGCGCGAGGCGAGGAACGCCCGCTCATATGTACTCGGACAACGGCACAAACTTCGTTGGAGCATCTAAAGTGCTGAGAGAGGATTTTAGTAACTTCAAAAAATTACTCTCTCCTGAGTTTTTTGACGAGATTGGGAAACTAGAAATTCAATGGCACTTCAACGCCCCTGCTTGGCCTAGTGCGGGGGGGATATTTGAAGCAGCCGTTAAATCATTAAAACATCACTTGCGGCGAGTTCTTGGGGATCAAAAACTAACCTGGGAAGAATTTACTACATTATTAGCGAAAATAGAAGCCTGCCTGAACTCCAGGCCTCTGTGCCCACTAACAGAAGATCCGGAGGAATTTTACACCACTCTTACTCCTGGTCACTTTCTAACTGGCAGTGCTACGTTGTCACTACCTCAACCGGAGCCTGACGACAGAAAGATGGATTTGAGAAAACGTTGGCAACTAACGGAACACATGCTGGATCAATTCTGGAAGGCATGGTCCAATGATTACCTAAATACTCTACAGTCTAGAAGCAAGTGGAACAAAACTGTACAAAATCTCAAACCAAACGACGTCGTATTAATCAAAGAAACAAACTTACCTCCTGGTAAATGGGCCATGGGACGAGTGATGGAAACTCATCCCGGGAAGGATGGTCTAGTACGAGTGGCCACCCTTAAAACCAAAACTGGAGTGATAAAACGACCCACGGTCAAACTAACTCTATTACCACAGCAAGAAAAACTGCCAGCTGCTGAAGAAACAACAAACAGCAAAAGAGAAGAAGATACAGAGATAACAAAAAACCAAAGAAGAAAAAGGAGCACACGAACCAACAAGTACAGTTTCCTGACTTTCACTCTCATAACTTTGATAGGAATGATAGGAACTGCACAATCGTCATCAGCAACAAATAACTATAAGGTGACGTCTATAATCAACAATCAACCTATTTACTTCGATGAAGCCGGAAAACTGCAACTAATACATGATGAATGGACACTACTGATCTATTACAACCTAACGTCCTACTGGCAAGCCACGAATAACATGAACTACTACATAAACCAAATTGATAAACTTTGTCAAAGAATCGCGCACGAGTTTACACCATGCGAAGCAGTCGTCAACCACCTACGCCATGAAATGCATCACCTTGAGAATTATAACACTATGTTACTTTCTCAGCATTCACGACATAAACGAGGCTACTTTGATGGAATCGGAAAATTAGCCAGAACACTCTTCGGAGTTTTGGATGAAGACTTCGCGCAAAAGTACGAGAAGGATATCCAAAACATGCAAACCAACGATAATTATCTGCTACAGCTGATGAAGAATCAAACATTAATTATAGAGGCGGAAAACAACGTAATCAAAAACAATACGGAATTTATGGACAAACAATTTCACGCAATACAAACCTACATAAATCAGACTTGCAACATAATTACAAAAATTGAAAACAAAGCGCAAATACTATACACAGCAAACGACGTGACTTCTGCTGCTTTATCATCAACTTTAATTTTGAGCGATTTGCATAGAATCCAAGAAATGCTAATGAATGCTCTCGCCAACATTTACCGAGGTCATTTGGATACTCACTTATTTCCTGCATCTCAAATAATAGAACAGCTGAATATCATCTCTGGAAAACTACCACAGGGACTAACCTTGCCGATAAAGGACACACAAAAGGATTTCCGCGACATCTACGAACTAATCCATGTCAAGGCTCGGATTACAAACAACTTCCTACTTTTCGAATTGCATATTCCACTTTTGAGCGATGAAGACTACAAAATATACCGGGTAATACCTATACCATTCCAGAAACAAGGACAGTTGAAAGTCGTGCAGCCTTTCTCCAATTATATCGCCATAAACTTCGTGAAAAATTCGTACATCACTATGGAAGAGCAAGACATGCGCCAATGTACGCCTTACGGAGAAGACGAGTACACATGCATTTCACGTCAGCCGGTATTTAGCTTACAAGACAAGGACGCACCTTGCGAGGCCAAGGTATTCAACCAACAAACGTCAGTATCCTGTGTCATCAATAACGTAACTTGCAAAGAAACCTGGATCAAATTACACAAACCTAACTGGTGGTTGTTTACATTGTGCGACAGACAGCTGATGCGCGTCATATGTAGCGATCAAGTTACGCCAGCGGTCATCAACGGTACTGGGGTGATTGCCTTGAAACCAAAATGCATACTACAAAAGAAAGATGCGACAATATTCACCTACAACCACTTAGGAAGCAAATTTTACAAGGAAGCGGATATCGAAGTACCAATACTCAACACCACTATCAACAATTTATTTGATCTAAGTTGGAAAAACGCACAGCTGAATATGACGGAACTGGATACTTCTAAAATAAGTATCAAAAACATAGATAGGCAAATAACTCAGCAGAAAGAGCAGGAAAGACTACCACAAACGACAGAGATATCGAGTCACGACATATATCTCTACTCTGTGACTTCTTTGCTGTTGGGAGCAGCAGCTTCGTTTGCTGTCTACATTTGGATTAGGAGACTATGGCATAAGAAACCTAAAAAGCCATCTACAAGACAACCTGCAGGTATCGACAACAAAGTCGAAATCGAGATGCAAGAAATACGTCATTCGACACCGCCGGAGCCACTATACAGCGACGCGAGGCCGAAACAACTATTTCACTTTGAGGAGCAGTAAAAACCTACCATTTTGATGTGTACATTTTAACTTTTACTTACGTTTTACTTACTGACCTAATGTTTACTTTTATACTGTCTATACTTTCAATTATTACTTTTTGGGATTTCTTACTTTTATATTTTTACTTACTTTACCTACTTCTAAACTGTCTGTACTTTTATTATTACGTTTTGGGATTTTTTACTTTTATATGTTTTATGTACTGGATGCTCATCCCACCTTTTGCCCTCGGGAGCATGTACGGTTTACGTACATGCCGTCAGGCTGCAAACGCAGCAACCTACTTTTATCTTTCGTATTTAAACAATGATTAATATAATTTTAAGTTAGTTGACAAATTACATACTTACGCGAACACCGCGGATTAGCATCCAACCTTACTTGTTGTGATCGGTACTCAAATAAACTTTTAGTGTTACCAAATCTGTGTGTGTTTACGTCAACTCACCTAACTCCAAGTACTTACTACTTCTAACTTAAACTGCAAGTGTAAGGTGCCGACTACTACCGGACCTTACAGGTGTATTTGTTGCAAAAACAGCAACAGAAATACATCATCTGTGAAAATTTCAACTGTCTAACTATCACGGTTCATGAGATACAGCCTGGTGGCAGACGGACAGACAGACGGACGGACAGCGTAGTCTTAGTAGTAGGGATCGTTTTACCTTTTGGGTACGAACCCTAAAAATATACATATTTCAGAACAAGAGAGAGGCTTTTAAGCTGACTATCAATAGTTTCTCAAAAGTCTCATAGCTTTTCAAAATCAAATACATAACACAGCGGAAAGAAAATGGATAGAAGAGATTTTTTTTTTTTAATAAAAATCACCTTTGTACTTAACTTCTATTCCTTTCTTCTAGTTCAATAAAATTTCGAAAGTTTCACATAACGAGAAAGGCAAATATAAAAAATTAAAAGTCTGTAGGTACCTAGTTTACTTTTGCAAACTCACATTAAAACGATATTAAACCAAACATCAAATTAGTTTCAGGCATGTAACGAATAAATTTAAACTAATCCGACCACACTACAACAAAATGATAACCGTCAAATCCAATATTAAACATTTTCTCTACTGATTCGCGACCACATTAGCTAATTGAACTAACCACATCACTGATTGCTATTCACGCTTCAATTGATGCTGGGATCATTAATAACGATACAAAGTAAAAGGCTTTTTAATTGGTATTTTTGAAGTATATTCAGAATTAAAATCAAGAACTTAAACCTAATTCATTAACAAATAGTATCACAAATTAATTAAAATTATTAACAAAATTAAATATGGCGTCGAAAAGTTCCTCTGCATCTCAGTCGAATGGTAATGTACCCATAAGATTGGCAGCATTACCACATTGTATGACGATGTTTAGCCTCTGGACAAGATAGAAACCAGCTACGGAGTTGGGTCACGGTAAGTGTCAAACAGCCGTTTTTAGATTTCAGCATTCAACAGACCAAAAATGCATTTTCTAAACCAAAATTTTCTAATTAAAGTGTTCAAAATTGCAGTTGTGAAGCTCTTGGTACTCAAGTTCTTTTGATATTGCGCTATGATGTGATGCCTATGGAATAGATGTGGTAGCCGTCATCTGCTTAGCACAAGCACAATCTGTCAAGCATTTACCAGCCAGTGTTAGCGTTGGCTTACACTCTAAAAGGAGCATGACTTGGAGCAACTGCCTATCTAGTTACTGAGTACCACGATACCCTGCTTAGCATAAGCATTATCAACCTTCCACGTTCCTTCTGTTGGGGGACTGGCCATGACTTCGAATGCCGCCACCAATTGAATGACAATTCCAACAAAAAATACCAAACTTTTCTTTTAATTATTTAAATACAGAACGATTTAATCCTACCCTTTAATTGCAACGACGCGCACAAAACGTCATAAAATAAAGAAGCGATTCTTTCACCACATAGCGCGGTGCCTCGACGGTGTGACCACAATCGCTCCTCGTAGCCACCATATACCGCTAATTACATTTAACGCTTCAGCTGTCCATTAACCACTAATTGGATATTTTTATTTCCAGTCTCAATTTCGTTCCCAGCTTTGATGAGTTCACGAAAAATTGAATAAATACTCCGTTATTTACTGACAAATTTATTTGTTTCACTGTAATTAAATGCCGACCAAAAAAACCAATATGAACCGAATATTTGCATATATTGCTGGCATTTGTATGACAAAGGATTTCGCTTACAAAATTATATTGTGTCATCAAAATTTTTTGTGGCAAAGGTAAATTTAATAATCCACAATCTTTAATCTTTTATGATATATCTGAGGATAAACTTTTTATAAAAATAAGTAGTTACCTACTTATAATGTACTTTTATTAAAATATAAAATAAATTTTAAAGGTTAAACAAAGTTATTTTGAGCAAATATTTAATCCCGTTCCTTCAAGGCTCAGAAATTTCCCGATGCTTAGTAAATTCTTTACAAAACTTATTACTTCCAATGTTCAGGGTTTTATTCAATAAAGCAAGTTATTTTGGTGTCCCTTAATTTTATAACGTAAATTTGAGGTTGGTTCTTGATGAAAATCTGCACCAACGTTGCTTATTTCCTTACAAAAAAAGAGCCTTGGATATTCATAGTGGAAGGAGAAATATATAACATCGGTCTACGGATTAATCTTCCTAAGTAAGGAGCAAAAGAAATGGGACACTATTTCGGGTCGGATTAGAATTCTGTCAGTTCTCAGCCCGATTTATTATTAAGTGCGGCCAGATTTAGCCGAGTTCAATGTTCTACTGACGTCACAGAAAATTGCTGCCTAAATGGTTCTATGGGTGAGCTACACTTGCTACGCCAGTATAGTAGTACGTGCGTAGAGGTAGTGCTACGCGCGTAGCAACGAGCGGTAAACTATTTTAATGACATTCCACAGTTTCTGAAATATACTTGAAAATTGTACTGAGGTATCTAAGGGTATTTTAATATGTTTCAATTTTTATTGATTTGTCACTTTCTTACTGACCTTCTTCCAAATTCTTAACAAATGAATTGAGAATTAATCTTCTAACAATTCCGTAATCCATAAAAATACAGAACGGTTCGTTTTTATAACATAAATGAACGTAAAAATCCTGTATTATTTGTGAAAAAAAAAATACTGTTCCAACTATCATAAATAAAACATGAATAGGTATTACTACAGTAATACTTATTCATGCTACTTTTTAAATCCACTTACATTCAATATGAATGATATTTATTCAGTATTGTCACCAATGTGGGACGTAATGGCATTTCCCTGTCCACACGGACCGTCGGCCGTCCGACGAAAGTATTATGAAATATTTTTATTATGAAAATATGTAGCTTTATGATTAAAAATATTTTTTAGAATATTTTTGTTTAAGTTGGGAAGTATTATAGTGTTGCTATTTTAACTGTAATTTAGATAGAAGGATTGCGTAATTTATTAGAGCGTTTTTATTTTTCCGCGAATACGTTATACGAAGTTTTCCGAGCCAACGAAAGGAGATTGTTCTAGACCGCCCTATAACCAACAAACATTTGACATGTACGTTAATTTTAATTGTATTTTAATATGTTTCTTAAAAATAATAAATTCAAAGCGGACACTGTTTAATTCTTAAGAGGTTTTTAAAAGTGACCTCATTGATTTTACTACCAACTAAACTCGCCATCTTTCATGGAATTGTCAATGTGAATGTCACAAAGGATTTGACAGTGTCGCTCTCGTATATTACATATTACATAAATATCGATATCGACGACGATTTCCATAATATCTAGTGATAATTAATGGATGTTCGATATTTATCACTTCCAAAACATTGAAAATGTGCAACATATAAGATTTTAATGCACATTTTTTTCATGGAATTACTTCCATGAATAACTTCCATGAATATTTTAATGGAACTTATGATGAATATGGCCTTGCACGATTATGATGAAAATATAATGAACAAAACAAACTCACAAAAAGTACTTACTAGTCGAATGAGGGATTTTCTGACAAGTGAGAAAATATTAGTTCAAAAGAGGCGTTGTTAAAAAAACGTCACTGGCTCTGGTTTTTGACATCAAATAAGCTTTCTTATTAACGGATCTTATTTTTGTTACCAGTTGCCGGTAAAACAAAGACGTATTTTTTACCCGCACCATCTATTGAACTATGTTTTTTCACTTGTCAGAAAATCTCTCATTGAACGATGGAAATGTCATTTGCGACGCAACTCTAGTGAATTGTTCTCATATCGATTCCACGACTTCAATAGCCATATTTTTACTTTTTAAGTATTTAAACTCTATTTTTAAATGTCGCAAACTAAAACGTTTCACATTGTTCGTTGGGAACTCAATATTTTATTTTAGCATTAATTTAATTGAAGTAGAATCATAGCAACAACGTGTTTATTTAAGAAACGGAACTAATTAATTTACATTTGACATATTGATCTGACATTTTGGTCTACTAAATTAAAACCAAATATTAATGTGGTCATTGATAATCGATATACAAAGAAAAAAATCTTCGAGAGAGCATCTCTAGGTCACTACGTCAGTCGGTTCGTCTCACCGAGTCCCACGCGCTGGCTGTGGTTGTGTTGTACCTATGTTGTGACTACCTATTTGGCGATAGTTTAAGTTGATCTGATGTTGGTCTGCTCGGAGTATACGACTGACGACAGGATTTATACCAACTGCAAAATTAAGGTGCTTCAAATCATATTATAAAATCTATTAGGTACCAATCAATACATAAAATGAAAAGAGATTTATACAGATATTTAAATGTTTACTTTTTCTCAACTGATGGTTTGCATAGAGTGGGAAATAGGTATGTAATAAACTATACCTACCTAAACAATGCTTCTTGTACGGCTGTCTTGGTTTAATTATAATTAATCACCCTAGCTTAAAGTAAACTTCAACCAATAAATAATTACTGTACCTAAAATGCATAATACAACTGTATTTACAGTAATACACACATCAAAAGTGTCTAGGGATCAACATATATTTTTGCAATAACTTTTCTCTTGATTGATATTAATTTAAATTTTCTTTAAGGATTCATCAAATAAAGTGTTTTCGTTTGTCACAGTAACGATAAACCAAGTCACCTTTGCATTAATAAAGAAATTTGCCATTTTCCTAATAAAGGGATTTTTGACATTTGAACCACTAACATTAAAGTTCGAAAAAAAGACTGAAATAACAGTTTTCTTTAAAATTTTATTGGGTAACTTAAACAATTAATAATCCGTGTTTCTACCGCGAACACTAACAACACAAGAACATCGGTTTGGCATACTCAAAATGAGTTCATCCAAATCACGCTGTGGAATGGCCGCCCATGTTCGTTGCAACAACAAAAAAAGGTGTTATCAGTCGACTTTGGACACGTTACCGAAGCACTGGTACCGTGGCTGAGCGCCATGAAGGACGGTATCGCTGCACCACACGGAGACAAGACCGATACATTCAAATCTTAACTCGAAGAGCTCCAACAATAACCGCCATGATGTTAGCCGTGAGGCTTCATCACTCTTCAGGGAACTTAATTAGCGACCAAACAGTCAGAAACCACTTGCATGAAGTGAACCTTCATTCCCGAAGACCGCTACGGGTACCACCTATAGCAATGCACAATCGTAGGATTCGATATCAATGGGCTCTTGAACACAGAAATTGGGCAGAAGAACAATGGCGTTTCGTGTGCTTTTCTGATGAGTCTCGTTTTGGTATGAGACCGGATACAAGACGTATACGACACTGGAGAACCCCTGGACGCCAACAGCGATTAAAATCCTGCCAGGAAGTCCATCCTTATAGTGGTGGAACCATCATGGTATGGGCGGGTATTTGGATCGGCGGAAGAACTGAGTTGATTTGGATCAGAGGCAACCTCAACGCTCAAATTTATGCTGAGACGATTGTATCTGACGTCATCGTTCCTCTACAAGTGCAAATCGGTCCCTTATTTCAGTTAATGCATGATAATGCACGACCGCACACCGCAAGAGTTGTAAGACAGACTCTCGCCGCAGCTAACATCAATGTCCTGCCCTGGCCTGCTCAGTCGCCAGACTTGAACCCGATTGAGCATGCATGGGATATGCTACAGAGAAGAGCTCTGCCGAATATGGAGGGTATCCAGTTGCAAGAAGACCTTTTTTTGTTGTTGCAACGAACATGGGCGGCCATTCCACAGCGTGATTTGGATGAACTCATTTTGAGTATGCCAAACCGATGTTCTTGTGTTGTTAGTGTTCGCGGTAGAAACACGGATTATTAATTGTTTAAGTTACCCAATAAAATTTTAAAGAAAACTGTTATTTCAGTCTTTTTTTCGAACTTTAATGTTAGTGGTTCAAATGTCAAAAATCCCTTTATTAGGAAAATGGCAAATTTCTTTATTAATGCAAAGGTGACTTGGTTTATCGTTACTGTGACAAACGAAAACACTTTATTTGATGAATCCTTAAAGAAAATTTAAATTAATATCAATCAAGAGAAAAGTTATTGCAAAAATATATGTTGATCCCTAGACACTTTTGATGTGTGTATTTTACTGTATTTGAATTTTAATGCTTTGTATAAACCAGAAATAGCGATTTTAGAAGAAATTCCTCAAGTTTTCTTTTATAAAATAACCTCAAAATCTGTTCCTTTTTTCTAAATAAATCTGTTCTCTAAAGTGTCCGTCAAGAAACTTTGTTCTTATGGGCTACTAAGGGCAATTTACAAATAGAAAATTATTTTTTCTATGCTGTTGGCTCCAGGGCGAACTATGTATGGGCGTAGAACAATCTCCTTTAGCTAAGAAAAATATTTTATTCTGGGAATGCACGAAATAAAAAACAAAATACTGTATATCAAAACAATAAAAGCAAAAACAAAATTATTAAAATTAAAAAAGAACCAAGGAGGTGCGAGGTAGAAGGGCTCTATCTCAGCATAATGCTGCGATATTTAAGTAATAAATAAATAGCGCAGCGCTGGCCTGATAGGGCCTGCTGTGATACCACGGACACACCATACATACACAGTGATGTGTACAGTTTTTGATTTAAATGGTTATATTATATTCTGTAAATACATGTCCTAATTTTACGGCCGCAAATCATATATTGATCAACAAGCAACCCGAAACTGACCTGCATATTGTTTAAAACCTAAGTAAATGTTTTATTTGTATTAATTATTTTAATCACAATTATGTGAATAACACCTTTACAGCTATTACGCCAATACAGTGTTGCTACCACGATTACCATACAAGTAAAACGTAAAATTAAAAGAGAATAAAAAAAAACACAAAATACAATTAAAAACACATTCATAAATACATTTAAAAACCCTATCTACCCTACCTACCCTACCTTTCCTACCTACCCTACCTACCCTACCTACCCTACCTACCCTACCTACCCTACCTACCCTACCTACCCTACCTACCCTACCTACCCTACCTACCCTACCTACCCTACCTACCCTACCTACCCTACCTACCCTACCTACCCTACCTACCCTACCTACCCTACCTACCCTACCTACCCTACCTACCCTACCTACCCTACCTACCCTACCTACCCTACCTACCCTACCTACCCTACCTACCCTACCTACCCTACCTACCCTACCTACCCTACCTACCCTACCTACCCTACCTACCCTACCTACCCTACCTACCCTACCTACCCTACCTACCCTACCTACCCTACCTACCCTACCTACCCTACCTACCCTACCTACCCTACCTACCCTACCTACCCTACCTACCCTACCTACCCTACCTACCCTACCTACCCTACCTACCCTACCTACCCTACCTACCCTACCTACCCTACCTACCCTACCTACCCTACCTACCCTACCTACCCTACCTACCCTACCTACATATTTTTTTTATGCAAGAACCTTATCCTGACAATAACAAACACAACAAAAAAAGAAAATTAGAGAAATCAGTTCAGCTGCTCTCGAGATTTGCGCTTAGCAACACATTCAGCGATTCATTTTTATATTATAGTTTGCGGACTACCCGGTAGCTTTTACCATAAAATTAATTCGCGACAGTTATTTCTATACAGAAACTATGTTCATAGATTGTCATATCGTACTATCCTCGCATGTCTAAAAGCAGTTGGTTTTCAATATATCGTGACCAACAGCGTGTTTACAAACCCGCTTACAAGAAACTGTTAAAGTTTGATTGTGAAGCTCAAGACAATTTATGAAGTTGAAATATGAACTGTTGTAGACGGGTATACGATTTATGTAGTCATTTGGATTTGAAGAAAAATATTAGTCGAATAGTTGTATTATTCGTAGAAGTGAAACGTAAGAAACGTAATATTCATAATATTACTCACTTTTTGCGCAAAGTCCGCAATAAAATGTATGTCGTGATTGCTTTAATATATACCGTAACCCCTGAAAAACTAGGGCTTAGGAAGGAATATATGCCCTCACCTATCGCCTGACGCAGGTCCTCACCGGGCATGGATGTTTCGGGAGGTCCCTGCACATAATCAGGCGGGAGGAAACGCCCGGGTGTAACCACTGCGAGGATCGCCCAGAGGACACGGTGGAGCACACGGTGGAAACCTGCCCCGCTTGGGCGGAGCACCGCCGTGACATCCTAGAGGCGATTGGCGGCGACCTCTCGCGCCCGGCCCTGGTGCAAGCCATACGGGGTCCGAAGCGAGAGGGAGAAAAAAAAAAGGAAGGAATATGGATGGGGTTTAGTCAGTAAGAGTCTGACTCTTTCTTCCGCTCCACCCGGAGTGGTGGGACGCATTGATAATTTCCTACCTTAAAAAAAAGGGTTGTAACTGGATCTGCCTACCCCTATTTGAAATAGGATGGGCAAAAGAATGTGTGTTAACGACAAGGTATGTTATGGCCTTAAGGCATGTGTTTAAATGAAAGAACTAAATAACCTTGAAATTAAGTTACAGCAAAAAGACCAAGAAAATTCTAGTCTTCTACAAAATGTTTATAATTATTATTAGGATCTTTAAAGATCGTTTTATGTCTACGTAGTATAAAACAAAGTCGCTCCCGCCGTCAGTACCTCTGTATGATTTAAAGCGGTTTTCATCAATAGATAAAGTGATTCAAGACGAAGATTTATACGTACAGTTTAACTAGCTTTCGCCATCAGCTACGCCCGCGTGGTATGTTGATAAGAAATAGCCTATATCGTTCCAAAGAGAAACTCGAAACTCAAAGCACTTACTTCAAATAAACCAGTTACAAGCACTTTTGAATTGTCAAGGGGTCGGTCAGTCAGGAAGATGAAGCTAGTTGCCCATTCCAAAGCAGTAGGTGCCTATGCAGAAGGACGGGCAATAAACTCTGTGGACACTCTTTTAAATCATCATCATCATCATTCTCCTGCCATTATCCCAATTTATTTGAGGTCGGCGCAACAAAAAAAAAACAACAAAAATCTGGGTTATATCATTCATGTTGAAATATCCCAATACCATTTTATACCAAAATTGCACTCCACACTAATACCATTAGTACCTACATTGCACCCATGCGAAGCTAGGGCGGGTCGTTAGTTTAAGTATACCTTTCATATAATTTTCTTTCAATAAATACTTCTTAGATTATGTGTAAGTACACAAGATAACTAATTAAATAATACGGTAGACGTTCTTTGAACATTTATTTGATTGAACACTTTTTATTGCATGCAAATCTAATTTTAAGGCATTAATTTTTCATAATTTCGGTGAATATATCTAATGGTATGCAAAAAAGTAAAATTAAGATCAATGAATTTTATGTTTAATTTTTAAAACCACTTTTATTTTTTAATAGACCTTGTGATTTGAAGGCGGTTGAGTCATTCTCGTATGAACTTTCTAATTAACAAATGAAAGTGGTTCTAAAACTGAGATTTTCTTTATAATTAATATACTTTCATTTCAATAAATAATTGGAAGAATTTTAACATTCTATTTTATGTGTAAGTAGGTACATAAATTAAGTAATTAAATAAAATAGTAGACGTTCTTTGATCATTTATTATTTAACACACTTTGTATTGCATACAAATCTAATTTTAAGACATTCATTTTTTCTTATTCGATGAATAAACCTAAGTGTATGTAAAAATAGTAGACATTTAATTTACTTCTTAAAATATTTTATAAAACATTTAAAAATATTAGAGATAGTTTAGTATTAATTATTACCAACTAACAAATATTTTTTTCAAAATCAATTCGTTTTATCATCTACTTGTCAATATAGAAAAAAATGCAAACAAAATGTCAATTGCATTTGTTATTACGAATTCCAAATTGTTAGTTATTGTTAAAATATTATTCTAAAATTGTACTAATATGAACTGGAAATATTGTCTGACAGACCAATTATAATTATTAGTAGGTTTTTTTTTTTTTTTTTCAAAATTATTTTTATTCATCTTAAAAATTTAACAAAAGTATTTATAAATATCGAATGTGACAGACCACCGGTAGCAAGTACTTCTACCGGTGTTAACGGGTTCCTGGAACTTTATATTAACCTTTATTTCTACTATTTCATTGTACAAACTTAATTTACTTTTTAAAATATTTTTATAAAAACATCTAAAAATATAAAAATTGTACTAGTATTGGGAACGAAGTTGAAGCTACTGGTGGCCTGAAAGAGGAATCTCCTACGCGCCGTGTCCAGGAATACCGCTTTCTGGATCAAACCCTTGATCCAGCTACCCAACGAAAGCTCTCTCAGAAATTGGTCGAGGCACAATGATTTCTGTATCCACACTCCACATGTTGACAACCTTCGAACAAGTTACTTATTTTTTATTATTATTATGTCAATTGACATTTCTCGAGAGTCTGGGGTCTCAGACTTTATTAATGTTGTGAGGCACTGTCAACTAACATCAAATCTGAAATCGCGAAAATTCCCTACATTTTGACGAGTTATGCGAGCATAATGTATAGAATAGCTGATTTTCAATAAATTATGCTCGCGATTTCAGAGAAATGAAATTGAATCAAATTGTTTCATTTGATTCAATATACCCCTTAAAAAAATTTATGGGCATTATTTTAAGGGGTCATGTACTAATCATTATGAACAACTTTCACTATGGTTACAAATCTGAAATCGCGAGCATAATTTATTGAAAATCAGCTATTCCATACGTCATTATGCTCGCATAACTCGTCAAAATGTAGGGAATTTTCGCGATTTCAGATCAAATTGGCGTAAAAACCATTGCCGTACAACCAAATCTGCAGTTGAAGAAACCAATTTCCCATAAGACTATGGGTCAGGAAATCAACTCTGACCGGTCGACATCAAAGAGGGAACCGAACTATAACACGGGAAATTGATTGTTAATACTGAACGGCACATGATATCGAAGTTAAATTCCAATGTAACTATACCCTTGTAGTCGGGGAGCTCGTGTACGCGAAAATAAATATACATATTGAGCATTTTGTATAATAGTAAAAAAAATATGTAAATTAAATTAGCAACAGTGTTTAAAAATAATTCTCAATTTTTAAGGCTGGGAAATCATACAACGACTTCTCCCGCTCTGGGTGGAGCGGAAGGGAGTGTCAGACTCTTACTGACTAAAACCCATGCATGTTCCTTCCGTAGCCATTTATGTTCCGGGGTAGCGGTAACCTTTTCGGACAAACCCGCTTGAGGTCATACCTCCTGCAGTAATTAAAAAAAAAATACAATTATGCTAAGTACACTTGCATATTTGCATTTGAATACTTGCATTTAATTAATTTTATTTAATTCCCAATAACAAATGAAACACTACTTTTAAACACCACCTCCTAGACTATTATCGTAAATGGGCTATAAATAAATCCCGTTAGGTCAACCTGAAACCAATAATGATCCTATGTACTTTAAATGGTTTTGTTTCAGTTAATTGGCGTTCCGCACAGCGCGAGTTTTGATCGGAAAGTAGTGTGGTTACGTGCAAAATGAGCTTATAAACGAGAAAATTTATAGTCGAATGGTAGTAGTAGCAAAAAATATGATGGATTTTTTTTGTGAACTAATTGGTAGTTTGCGGAGAGTTTTTTTAAATATGAAAAATCTAGGTCACATTTTGTTCTGGTTGGCGTGAAGTTTCAGCGAATATTTTAAATGTCTGTCATCTAACTTTAAGATATTAATAATCTCACTTTCACACAATAAGCACGATTTGTATGTCACCTCAAATGTCGTATGACAATAAATGTTACAGTATAAATCGTCGAGCTCTTATAAGCAAACGGCTTCATCTAATGGGTTAAACTTATATTCATAATGTTGGTTCAAAAGAATAAGGTTCATGTTTAACTGGGAAAATTTGACAGTTTGGCATAACTCGATGTCTATACATTGTTGTTGTTTTGGATAAGTCGTACCCAAATTTTTTATAATAAAATATTGTTCAATTAAACGCAGTTTAATTTAGTCGTATTATTGTCTCCACCGTGTATACGTGATTTTGTAGTACTATACGCTGTATTACACAAGTGTCAAAAGTCACGTAGACTTTTGTCCAAATTAAAAATTAAAATAAAAAGTACGGAGGTACAGAATCTTCCCTCCAACTTCTCTAATTTCCTCTCTACACGCTCAAAGAAACGTTTCCTTCCGTTTCAAACATCCCAATTTATATTTAAACCTTGACAACCTCCGTTTACTTTCTTAATTCCCAACAATTACGCGCAAGTACCTACATCTGTTGACGAAATTATTTATGCTAACAGCAGGAGTGCTCTCAATGTAAATGGATGGCGCTTTGTGTGACCTCGGCCCTACCTGTCTACTCAAAGTAAGGACACCAGAATTCCTCGGAATTAATAAGCCCTTTAGTTAGGGAGAGGATTCCGGAATATTTACCAAAGGAATACTTCGTGAGGTGACTCAATCTGAGGTAAGCGGGGGTATGCAACTTAGGGTAGGATAGAAGGCTTTGTTCAGTTTGACCTATGCTACTTGGAAAAGTTTGAATTCTTTATGAACGAGGATAAAATTCAACCTATATTTTAGAAAGGGATAAATATTTTCCCATAAGGCATGTACTTATATTATTTCCCAATCGAACCTCGAATATTTCTCATTTTGTGCTCCTAAAAATAATTTTAAAACACTCATATTGCGCCTGGTTTTGTTATCCTCAAATAATTATCTATTGTTACGGCCCTAAACAGGCTTTTAACTGCGACTAAGTTAGATGTTGCGCTCGCCGGCCTCACTTCGCTCACTCGACATATCAGCATTTCATATATCCTAATTAAGCATTGTGCTATTTTATTATTATTTTATTTATTTATTTAAGGACACACACACACAACACAAACACAAAACAAACAAACACACATGACATACACAAGAAAACAAAAAACACACACGCAAGCATACACTAAAAATACATGCAATGACAATAATGTTAATCTTACATTTTAAAGTGTTGCCTTAACTAAAGGCTGCCACGGCATACATGAAACAAAGAAGTAGGAAATGTAGTTATAAAACCGTTACAAAACATATTTTTCAACATATCCAGTTATTATTATATATACAAATGAAAAATACAATAGAAATTATGATATTAATTTTTCACTTTTTATGACAATGCCCTATGCAAGACAGCTGTGACTTAACGTAAAGAGTAAGACATATCAATATCTACGCTAGGTTAGCATGCAGGCGACAAAATTGAATCTGCATTCTGTTAATGCTATATGCATGAACCTATTTATCTTTGTATTAAATTCTCATCCACATATTAATGTTTTTGTTCTCTACCGGGTAAGCAGAACTCCTAATTGTCTTTCAAACGTCATTCTGATTGACGAAGGTATTATATCCATTGTTACAGCGAATTGTGTGGTTCGAAATTTCGTCGGAAATTGATCAATTTATCAGGTGGGCGTATTTTACAAAGGCATCATACAAATATACCTGATGAATATTGGTCTAGTATGAAAGGCCTTTATTTTCCGATAGTATACAACGTGTTTTATATTACGTCATAACTCTGGGGTTATATTTTATTTATGTAAAAATAATACGAAATCACCTGTAATGTAATATATGTGTTGAAAAATGCATAGTTTCAGAGAAATCATCAATCGTGATTTATTTTTCTCGATTCATTTTCTTTCATACCAATCATTCTGAATTAAAGCTGAGAAAAACCGATGTTTTCATATTTCACGTAAGGGTGTTTTACATTAATACACTCACCGGCACGGAAACTTGGCCACATGTAAGTTTCACGATATTTCGCATTTATTTATATTTTTGACACCGAAATAAGGGTAGATGCACTCAGTAAGTGTTCTTATGCTTTTAGAACTTGAAATTGAAAACGTCACTGTACCAATAACGTTGATTTATTAAATTGGGCACTTTTGCAGAAATAAGGAATTTTACACTATCAATTTTAAAACTCTATAAAATAAAAATATACCTAAATTGGTCTATTGTCTCTACGTTTTAGTATTGGGTGTTTCCTCCTCTAGCCCTAATAACGGCTTGCATTCGATCTGGCATGCTTTGAATGATGTTTCTGATATCAACTTGCGGTATGCTCTCCCAAGCAGTAAGTGCTGCATTTCGAAGTTAGTTAAGAGTTTCTGGCGGGTCGAAGGTGGACTTTATCTTTCTTTGTAGCATGTCTCGGATATGCTCAATCGGGTTTAGGTCCGGACTACGAGCTGGCCACTGCAATTTCTGAATACCAACTTCTTAAAGATATTCTTCAACACAGTATGCAACGTGTGGGCGTGCATTATCGTGCATTAGGAGGAATTGCTCATGTCCAATGTATCCCGATTAGACCAAAACATGTTTCTGGAGGACCTCCTCGATGTATCGGGTTGCAGTTAGCCGGTTATCGACGATAACCAACTCCGTGCGATCACCGGAACTTATTCCTCCCCAAACCATTATAGGCCTCCAGAGAAACTCACAGTTTGTGTAGTGGTCATTGGTAGAAATCTCTCTCCTCTTCTTCTCCACACTCGTTCTCGACCGTCTGGAGCACGTAAAGCTATTCGACACTCATCTGTGAACAGCACTCGAGCCCATTGCTCGTGGGTCCAGCTGGCGTGTTCACGAGCGAATTGAAGTCAAGCTACTCGGTGATGTCTGAGGAGTTCTGGACCACGTGCTGGCCTACGAGCTTTTAAATTCACTTCCTCCATTTGCCTTCTCACTGTACGCTCACTAACATTCACGCCTCTTGCAATTTGAAGCCGCTGGCGTATCTCAACAGTGGTCAGGTAGCGGTTTCTTAAAATTTCCAGGACACTAAAACGGTCGTCCCGGGCCGATGTGCATCTGACGCCTCCACTGCCTAGTCTACGGCAATAGTGGCCAGTCTCCTGGTATCGTTGAAGGGCATACTGCATTGATGAACGTGGTACATTAAGCACCACAGCAACTTCACGCTGTGTCAACCCTTCGTCGATTAATGCTACAGCCTGTGCAACCTGTGTAGGTGTTAATGGCATTTTTATTGGTGTTAAAGCACTTTTAATTAATCAATGAAAAGCCCAAAACCACAATAGTTCAACATGGTACCGAAAGCTTTTACAACACACAAATTTAAACTTGCAACTTTGTCGCTCAAGAGACACGAATCAACTAAAAATTAAAAGTTGCACCATAGTGCTCTCAAACATAATGAATTACCCTCTTGAACTAAGAGTTAACATTTTTTTGACCTACCCTCATAAGAAACAAGCAATAGAAACACTTAAAGTTTTTGTCATGGCGAGTATTTGCGAGATAAGCGCTTGGCCAAGATTCCGTGCCGCTGAGTGTACTTTTGCGACTTTGTCAAATTATTTTATGAAAAATGGAAAAAAAAAAGGTAATCAAAAATAACTTTTAAGCCAGTTGATTATTTGAAATGGTCTCATTCATACGCTTAAGTTATGACAATTAAAAAAACACCTTGTATAGATAATGGTCCATACGACGTTTTTCCCAGGTTTTTAATGTGGAACTTTATGCAATCATCTAGGCCTAAAGTAGATAAGATCGTTATAATACATTTCAGTATCAGGAGCAGTGGTGGCCTAGTGGTATTGGCCTCGACTTACGAGTTGTAGGTCGTGAGTTCGAACCCAAGAAGGCGCTTTACATTTTGCAAACATCGTGTGCAAACGATGTGTCGCGCACATGCACTAGGACTGGACTGAGGGACTCCCTTTCCTAGGGAGTAGGCCTATGGTACAGCAGTAGCAATATTATAGGCTGATAATGTTATGTGTATTCAAACAAGACATACCTTTAACATTTTCTATGGCTATTTCACATTGACTTGCGCTATTGTTGAGCTTTAGGGCCCAAATTTTAAAATTTAGGCTGGGTTAAGTGTTATTGGGTTTTTCGATTAAAAAATTCTCTGTAAGAATTTGTGCCCGGTTAGAGATAAACTACAATTACATGGCCCGCCTCTCTAAAATTCGAAGCTTCTGAAAGTATTTGTGAAAATAATTACAGAGCGCCACCAAGATTCACAACGAACATGCGTTGCTGCCGGCCTGCTACTGAAGACAAATACTTACAACTACATACAAATTCTTTCGTAAGGATGTGACTACAAATATTCTTCTTCTTTACGAGTGGTTAGTAACTAACCTGGTGTCAGAGTTTTTATGCTGCCTCTCTGACTTATATTCACATGCTGTTGAGAAATATCACTCAGATAATACTGCTGGTTTCCTCACAATGTTTTCCTTTTATTTTAAAGCGAGTGATAATTATACAATACCCTATGACTTGGTAGTCCGACGGTCACACCACTAGGCTATCACTGCTGGCAACATTAAACATTAAAACAGTAATTTGGAAGGGCGCGCTATGTTATCGTAGTCTCTATTGGAAGTAGGAAGGTAGTTCCCTTTATTATCTCTACCTGGATACTATAGAATACACCTCTACTTTAATGAGTACAGAATACAATTCAATTTCTTACAGTATCTTCAAGAGAATTATTTACTTCTCGGTTTAAATAGAAAAAGGTTTAAATGTTTTACACTGACAGCTTACAACAGCTAGAATTTAATTACTATTCCTCTACAAGCAGTAGAATCATTCGTTACTCCGGTAAAATAAAACCATCCTTCGTCTCCCGCTTAGTAGATACCATTTGTTTAGCCGTGACGTTGAAAGGTCGAATGCATTTAATTGAAAATCTTTTTATTTCTCCTTTCGAACTCAAAAGTGGTTGCAGTTAAAACCTCCTTAGTTAAATCTGGCAACACTAAACAGCTCTAGATTTTTTAAAGTTTAATTACAGCAATTCTCGTTGTGCTACCAACCTTATGCTTAAAAAGTTACGAAACAGTTTACAAGTTACGAACTTTTAATGATACCCAATAGAAATGTTTACGTAAAAGGCAAATTTTTTAATATTTTCTTTTACAAGCCTTCAATCTAAAATGGATTACGAGTTGGTGTTAGGTAATTAACGATTAGAATTAAGTGGGTGACCTTGGTGGAAGAAAAGTTTTAATTTAACATTAAGGCATCTGTGCCTGAAAGGGAAATCTCCTTCTCCCAATTACTCGGTTGGTGGAAAAAAAAAAACTTTTTCAATAAAAGAGAACAAATTTTATCGAAGCCAGCGAAATTACGCAGATGAAGAAAGTTACGGATGCTTCTTATGATTCCCAACACTAGATCGATTTGTTTTAAATTGGCACAAGCTTCCGGGAAGGTTTGAAAAATTTGAATTAAAAACTTTTTCAATTTAAAAAGGGTAGATATTAATTGGAAGCGGCAAACAGAGGGTAAATACTAATTTAACCCCTCAGGAAAAAAATAATTATTGCGCTCCTTTAAGATGTAGATTTGGAAAAATTCTGATCTTTTATGGAGTTTCGGTTAAAAATTATTAACCTATTAGATTTTAATCATCACATAAACAGCCTGTAATATTTGCACTGCTGGAACACAGGCCATACTCTGGTCCCACGCTTCAGTAGCCATGTGTAATCCTCAAATAGAGAGTAATGCTTTATTATACTGCCATGTTTAATAAGGCTTAATTCTAAACAGACTAACATTTAGAACTTGGTGTCTAGTATCTTTTATTCAGCTTTGATGAATTACACGTAGCTATTATAGGGTGGGATTAGAGTTCATTCAGATCCTGGCATCATCCTTAAACAAGCAAGTCATTTCTTGTAAACAGTATCCGCTTTTGACAAATACAAAGAGTCCATATTCGTATAAATCTGGGGTTCCCAAACTTATTTTGTAACTGCCCCCTTTGAAATTATTTTTTAGCGCCCGCATTTTTTCACCTAGTTAAAAACCACTATCTAGATGAAATACAAATCAAGCCTCTACACAACGCCCCTATTCCCTTTTTGGGTCTCTTACTGCCCCCTTTAGGCCTGCAGCGCACACAAGAGGGCGTTATCGCTCACTTTGGGACAGGCTGGAAATAAATGAAGTAAAACATATGTTTTTTTATTTCTTTGAAAATAGTACAGATAAAAACTAGTAAGCAGTATGAAGACTGAAACTGAGGTTAAGTCCCATCACGGCACCTTCCCATCTCGGCACCCATGAATTAATTTATCATCTTTACGAAAAATTCCCATCTCGGCACTCCGTCATTAGTCGTTGCTAAGTACAGTCATCAAAAAATGGATACACTGTATCAGTATAGTGAGTAAATCAAATTGACTCAAAACTAAAAAATGTAAAAAAAGTACGTACAAAATAAGTTTAATTTTAAATTTTTTGTGTTTAGTGGACAAAGTAAAATATATTTTCATGGGACTTAAAAAAAATACGCAAGTAATAAGTAAGCAAGTAAGTGTCATATTTTCTGGCTATCTCTTTCGCCTCGGTTAAGACAGTCAAACCAAAGTAAACCTAACGACTGGACTCATTATGGTTAATTTTTGTGTAATACTAAATTATAAGTGCTCAGTCCAGATAGTATAATAATTTATATTTAGAATTTTTACCTATTATGTAGGTATAAAAATATACAATTCCGATTTATGTGATAATTAAGACTAAAAATAAATGTACAGCGAGTTATAGCAATTAGCTGACCCCCTTTGCAATTATTTTATATTTTATTTATTTGAGCGAAGTAAATAAAATACAAAAGAATTGCAAAGGGGGATCAGATCAGCGTAATCAAGCCTACTCGTATCATTTAGTACCAGTATGAAAGTCCTCAAAGTATGGACGCCCTTTTGCCTACGTCTCGGTTATACTGATTAAACGTTAATTGTACATAATAACTGTTGATTTTTGTAATATGTTTTTACATAATTGCTGGAAAGATTTTAAAACAATTATTCCTACGACCCGTGAATTTTTCATATATTTTAAAATTTTTTATGTTACTGCCAAGGCAGAGATAATGGAGCCTCTAAAAAGCGATTCAAGGGCTCGTCTGTGAAAATGGTAATTTAAAAAGAAACAAAAATGATTTAATAAATAATAAAGTTGATTTACTTACTATACTGATACTGTGTTTCTGTTTCTTTTTCTGTAGCTTAAAATGATTCATGAGAGGGTGCCGAAATGGGAATTTTTCGTAGACAAGATAAATAAATTCATGGGTGCCGAGATGGGAAGGTGCCGAGATGGGAATAAACCGAAACTGAGGTACCCCCACAAACAGTTAATTTATTTATACAGGAGGTATATATTGGTTTCAAAACTTCAGTAGGAATAACAGCAATAACATATAGCCTAGTGGTGTGACCGCTGCTAAGTCATAGGTCTCGAGTTCGAACCCAAAGCACGCACCTCACGGATTTCACGGATTCATGTGCGTAATGTATAATTATCACTCGCTAAAAAATTGGTGAAGAAAAACATCGTGAGGAAACCAGCATTTCTGAGAGATATATCTTGAGAGCATGTGAAGCTTAGTCAGAAGCCCATGGGCAGCATCACTGACACCAGGTTAGTCACTAACCACACGAAAAGAAGAAGCAATAACATACCGTCGTGGACCAACTGGTAGGACAAAATAGTGGGACCACAAGAAAACACCCAAAAAATCATACAGAACGAATGAACAGTGAACGCAAACCACCGAAGTCTCTATCGCATTTATCACAATTTAACAAGCACAAGGAATCTCCCCATCAGAAAAGATAAGGGAAAACAATCTTCCACCATTACGTTAATTACTAGAATTTTACGGGCGTTAAGTTTGCCTTAAGGGAACTTTATTCAGACTTGGGACAGTTTGTCAAGCAAGTGAATAATGTTATTAAACGAGAGTTTGAGCTTGCAGCTGGGTTCTAGTATGGTAGGACTAAAGAATATATAGCTAATGAGTAATTAAACTGGACTAAGGCCCAATTGCACCACTAATCGCTTAATTCGTTTATCGTAATCATAATACTTCTAGGGCTCACTTTGTTTTCCGTCCGTCTGTTTGTCTGTCAAAACCCCTTAACTCAGGAACGCGAGGAAGTATCGAGCTGAAGTTAAAACCATATACACAGGTCTACAGTCCCTGGAAGCCGTGAACTCATCATTATGAACAACTTCTACTATAGGAACAAATCTGAAATCGGGAAAAAAAACAGCTGTTCGCTACATTTTGATGAGTTATGCGAGCATAATGTATGGAACAGCAGATTTTTGGCCCATGAATTCAATTTCACCCTGTAGAAAGTTATACTATTTTATGGCACAGTTAACTTTGTCTCGGACTGAATTCCCAGTAGTATTTAAACAGCTCAGGAATCCGAATATCCTAACTGTAACCGATTTAGAGGTATTAAGGTCAAACCCGTTGCTATACCTATAGTATGTAGTTAACACATTCAAATTGGAACGTACAAACATATAATATAGAGCTTAAAATTGATAAGCAATTGACAAGCATTACACGGCAATAGGAATGATGCCTGGGTTTAAAAACAGAAATTGTTTTTAATCCGTCAGTCAGATAATAAAAAAAATATGAGACACTCGTTTGCTTTATCGTAACTACACACATCAAAAGTGTCTAGGGATCAACATATATTTTTGCAATAACTTTTCTCTTGATTGATATTAATTTAAATTTTCTTTAAGGATTCATCAAATAAAGTGTTTTCGTTTGTCACAGTAACGATAAACCAAGTCACCTTTGCATTAATAAAGAAATTTGCCATTTTCCTAATAAAGGGATTTTTGACATTTGAACCACTAACATTAAAGTTCGAAAAAAAGACTGAAATAACAGTTTTCTTTAAAATTTTATTGGGTAACTTAAACAATTAATAATCCGTGTTTCTACCGCGAACACTATCAACACAAGAACATCGGTTTGGCATACTCAAAATGAGTTCATCCAAATCACGCTGTGGAATGGCCGCCCATGTTCGTTGCAACAACAAAAAAAGGTCTTCTTGCAACTGGATACCCTCCATATTCGGCAGAGCTCTTCTCTGTAGCATATCCCATGCATGCTCAATCGGGTTCAAGTCTGGCGACTGAGCAGGCCAGGGCAGGACATTGATGTTAGCTGCGGCGAGAGTCTGTCTTACAACTCTTGCGGTGTGCGGTCGTGCATTATCATGCATTAACTGAAATAAGGGACCGATTAGCGACCAAACAGTCAGAAACCGCTTGCATGAAGTGAACCTTCATTCCCGAAGACCGCTACGGGTACCACCTATAGCAATGCACAATCGTAGGATTCGATATCAATGGGCTCTTGAACACAGAAATTGGGCAGAAGAACAATGGCGTTTCGTGTGCTTTTCTGATGAGTCTCGTTTTGGTATGAGACCGGATACAAGACGTATACGACACTGGAGAACCCCTGGACGCCAACAGCGATTAAAATCCTGCCAGGAAGTCCATCCTTATAGTGGTGGAACCATCATGGTATGGGCGGGTATTTGGATCGGCGGAAGAACTGAGTTGATTTGGATCAGAGGCAACCTCAACGCTCAAATTTATGCTGAGACGATTGTATCTGACGTCATCGTTCCTCTACAAGTGCAAATCGGTCCCTTATTTCAGTTAATGCATGATAATGCACGACCGCACACCGCAAGAGTTGTAAGACAGACTCTCGCCGCAGCTAACATCAATGTCCTGCCCTGGCCTGCTCAGTCGCCAGACTTGAACCCGATTGAGCATGCATGGGATATGCTACAGAGAAGAGCTCTGCCGAATATGGAGGGTATCCAGTTGCAAGAAGACCTTTTTTTGTTGTTGCAACGAACATGGGCGGCCATTCCACAGCGTGATTTGGATGAACTCATTTTGAGTATGCAAAACCGATGTTCTTGTGTTGTTAGTGTTCGCGGTAGAAACACGGATTATTAATTGTTTAAGTTACCCAATAAAATTTTAAAGAAAACTGTTATTTCAGTCTTTTTTTCGAACTTTAATGTTAGTGGTTCAAATGTCAAAAATCCCTTTATTAGGAAAATGGCAAATTTCTTTATTAATGCAAAGGTGACTTGGTTTATCGTTACTGTGACAAACGAAAACACTTTATTTGATGAATCCTTAAAGAAAATTTAAATTAATATCAATCAAGAGAAAAGTTATTGCAAAAATATATGTTGATCCCTAGACACTTTTGATGTGTGTATTAATAGAAAATGGCTTACATAAAACGCATTAAGGTTGGGGGTTTGGGAGCTTGCTTGTCACAAGTAAGTAAAAAAAAATCAACATAGGCGTGACGTCATGCCACATTTTAACACAATGTATCGACGTAATCCTTTGATTACGTTAAAAAGAATACGAGTCCAATATTTTTTAATAATCTAGCTGATTATTAAAAAATCTCAATCAGCCACGCTGCGCTTCAAAACTGGGATCGTTGACGTTAGCAAAAAGGCTGCCAAGCTAAAATGGGATTGGGCGGGTTACTTAAGCCGCATGCAGAGTGACCGCTGGGCAATAGTCGCTACAAGGTGGGTGCCTGAGGATGGACGGCGCCGTCGAGGCCGGCCCAGGAAGAGGTGGCGAGACGACCTAGATGCATACTGCGAGAGATGGATCGAGGTGGCTCAAGAGAAAGATGTCGGGAAGGATTTGGGGGAAGTCTTTGCTCAGCAGTGGTGTAGGCTAAATAAAAAATAAAAAAAACTAGCTGATGGCCAAAAACTATTTTAGTCATCATTTCTATTCATCTAACGCACAAACACATAACTCAAAATCACGCCGGTTATCCCCTGTGTTAAGCAGAGGTTAAATGAGAAAAAGGAGAGGTGACTTCTCTTAATATTGTAAACTCTCTGTACGCAATAACTTTCAATAAAATACAAAAATATTTGTTTCATCGTAAACATTGTATCACTCATAAATTGAGGCAGCCCCAGCAACTTACAGAAGTACTTGTGTCGGAGCTGTCTCGCTCTTCCTGTAAGTAGCTTAACAATGTTTTAGACAGTAGAAAGAAAAAACAAAAAAATAATAATAATGAAACACTAATTTAGCAGCTGTCGGTGAGTGTGTGTGTTGTGTATGTGCGGTCGTGTGTGTGTGTGTGCATGTTTTTTTAGCTTATCCTGATCAGAATATTTTCTGTTTCATCGTACGTTAGGTCTCTCAACCACTCAGTTATTCTTTTTTTACAGTCGAACTGTACAATAAAAGCCCAAAATAATCACGTATTTTCATATCCATCACGTGTATGTATTCTGTATTAATCCCTACGTGGTATACTGGTACCATGTTGTGTGCTGATACCCATCCCTCAACTAAACCTTTAATCGTCTCCCACCATGGGGTTTAGGGGATTAAGAGATTATATCAGAGGGTTCTATTCATCACACAAGCTCACACATTATGCGATGTGCTGATGTGAACACAAATTGTATTTTCAGTCACGGAGATGGATGCGCAATTTTTTTTTAATTAGATAATTTTGGCTTTAGTTTACTCCTGCCTCATATCAAAAGTGCTTGAAATATTTCTTTTCAGTAGAGCGCCAAAAGAATATACTTTATTGCAAAGACATAAGGTTCATGTTTAAATTGAGAAAATTTGACAGTTAGGGATAGCTTGATGTTCTGGCGTCTGTACTTTGTTTTTTCATGGTTACATTAACATGATAATTATATAGTCCAGTATTTCACATGTAAGCGGGCACGCCCTTTATGCTTGGAGGCTCCTTATTAAGGTTTTTTTTTTTAATTTAGGCTTGAATACAGTCAGTTTTCAATGTTTATATTGGTATATTGGCGTGTGCTCGCTGACATATAGCAAATAATAATCAATTATCCGTTATTGCTTAGATTTTGAGACTTAGGGACTATAAAGGTAAAGATTATGTGAGCAACCTATTTTTATATGTCTTTTTGATGTATGTGTTTTTGAGTTTTGATAAGGCATGCGCCTTGCGCATCATGTCATATCAAACCTCAAAAAATTTTGTGTGTCAGTACTTACTTCCTTTGTGTAGCAGGAGTAAAAACTCCAGTTATACAACGGGCGTAAGTACTGACACTGAATTTTTATGTCTTATGCTGAAACACGAAATGATGACTGAAAAACTGTTTATAAATCTTTAAACAGGCACTTGTCCGTAGACTTTGAAAGACTCGTCTTAAAAGTATTGAAATTTATACTTTTAGGGCACGTTCTGCCATATTTAAAACAGAGCTTTAAACACATAAATGGCGTTATATGCCAAAAATGGTAACTCATTTTTGTTGATTTGATTCAGAGTTTGATTTTTGAGCTAAGTATAGCAATAATTTCATACTGACAAATGATGACCCGTAATGACTGTCAAAGATCCACGAATGACAGCCGGGACCAACGTCTTAACGTACTTTCCGAGGCATGGAGTCACAGTATGCAAACAGGGTCATCCATCTACGGACCAACCCCGGTAAGCATAGATTAAGTCTTTAAGACCTGTGCGCCTGTTCTGTGCGCCTGTTCTGTGCGCCTGTTATTACTAAATCACGAGCTCCTCCTTAGCCACGAGCTGCCCAGCGACCCTGAGCAGCATAAAAACTCTGACACCAGATAAGTCACTAACCACCTGAAAAAGAAGAAGACCACTTCATACCAAACCATTCATATTTGCACCAACAAAACAATAAATCATAGACAAATCGCTGAAAATTACAGCTCGGTTCAATGTTGAAGGGAAATTATTCAACGAAATCGTTTTTATGCACGAGAAAATCGTAAAGTTCTGCCTACATATTTGTAATGTCTCATTCACAGGGAAAATGGCCGCCGATTAAGTTAATTACATTGTTAGGAGACCGAGGAACGTTCGTCACAACATAAGAGTGTAATTAAGGAAGTGGGGAAGAAATTCAGGTGTGTTGCTTGTGATAAAGTTTTTTCTTAGAGGGATATTTTTGTATAGGAGGCTTGAACTGAGAGTGCTTATGTATTGTATTGTTTGTTTCCTGTAGGTAAAGCTGAGGAGCCATAACAAAAAGATAGAAAATACGTTTAAATGCGGCATACATGACGCAGTAAAAAAAAACAGATTTGGGGAAAATATGCGTGACCTCCGCGCAAAACGGCCATCGTTCAGCATAATGCTTACAACCCTATACGAGACAGAGCCCCAGCGCTGATTTTCAGCGACAGCCGGCGTTGATATGATGATCATGAAATGGTGTTATGAATTTAGAATAATCATAGCATAATCAGCCTATAATGTTCTCATAGCTGTGGCACTGACTTCCTCTCAGTGAGAGTCCGGATTGATAGATGTCACATGCCTTCGAAATTTGATTCTAGAACATGCTGGTTCCATCAAAACGTTTTCCTCAACCGCTTTGAGAGCAGTAGTGATAAAACAACTTACACAAAGTAAAGCGCCTGTCGGGATTCGAACCCGCGTCCTACAACTCGTAAGTCGCGGCTATTACCATTGTTCCACCACTGCTCTATGATAAATTTAACAGTAATTACCTCGCTTTCCATCTTATAGGTTTTGTCTTTCTAAACCAATTATTGATTTCTATGTTGATATGTGGATATAATAAGACGTTTTTTTTTGCAAATGACTCATAGACCTACAACTACATATATTGCAAATCTCCAAGTCCAATCTCCAATATACTTTATTTATTCAGAAAATATAACCAGCAATGTCAGCCGAAAGACGCCCTTGTGGATTTTCCCCTATATGTGAGAATTTACCCGTAATCACCACGCACGCAGGAATTGGTCAACGTTTACGATGCCCATGGGGAGCCATGGGGCAGTCCCATAATCAGGAACACACGACCTAATACCGTTGACGGAATTCGTTAAAAAATGTTACCGTGGCAACACAAAGGGTCGTTTTTGTATGGTATTACTTTGGGGTTTGGGAATATGTGGAAACTGATTGTATGTATAGTAAAATGTTAGTTGTAAGTTTCAATAATCCTCCATTAGGAATGTTGAAGTACCAGTTCGGAGTTTGGAAGTTGGTTGTGTCAGTGTCCGGCGTGTCCTGTTGTATGCACGTTTCAGTAACTGATGGAAGATTGCCAACGACACGCTTAAAAAAAGAATAGTAAGTTTTCAAATCCGAACACTAAATCCAAAGACAAATCCACTCCATAAATGAGAGGCCCTTCGTAAAAACTAAAGAAAAACTACTTCCCAATAAATTTATTCCAAAAAAGGAATAAATCATGTTACTAACTCCTTGCAGGAATAAAGGAAAGAGGAAAATTTTGCAGTTCAGCTGAAATGTTTTCGACAGCTAAAAATAAAAAACTTTTTCAAACTTCGGTTATAGTTCTATGACTTTTTAATGCCTTTGTCGTAATTCCCGTAACCGCTGAAGTATTAGGCTGTAAAATGTTTAGAACAAAGGAAAATTCTCATTAAATCATTGAGTAAAATTATCGCGTTCCAGCAACAGACGTGGAAAAACGAGAATAAATTCCCGATATCATTATATTTCAAAAAAATATCGCTAAGTACCACCCAACCCCCGTTATGAAATGTATCTCCTGTCCAGCTGAGAAACGGAACATCCCCTCAACGTCGGACTCACCTCGAGAAAAAGATAAAACTGTCCCGAACAATTTCATAGATAAATTACACTTACCTTAAAAACGCAGCTGTGAACGGGACAGCGTGTAAGAGTGGCGGCACATTAAGCGATTTGCGACGATGCGACCGAAAAGACTTATTTATTTTTATTTTTTGGGCTATTTCTTTTAAGTATCATTTAAATGTTTAATACTGGTGCAATATTTCGATTGAATTTCTGCTCTAAACTAAAGATTTATATATTTGCGATTAATCATAGTAGTATATAATTAAATAGTTCCCACTTTGATAATTCCCAGCCGGACCATCAGTAAGGCTGACACAGTAACTTTGAGTTTTACGTTTTTGACAGCTCTGGTTTTAGTATTGAAATTCAGTAGGGACAGGTAATCTCTTAGCAGCTACGGATCTTTTAAAAATTAATTTAATTTTTGAACTGTTTTACGGACGCTTTTTACGTTCTGCATCGTTCTCACATGTATAATTTCAACATGAATGATGTAACCCATATTTTGTAACCATAGGTATTCTGATTTAAAAGAGTGTCCGTGAAGTTTCTTGCCCGTTCTTCTTCACAGATACCCCGACCCCGTGACAATTCAAAAGTGCCTGTAATTTGAATGAATTGAGTTTGAAATTCGTTTATCCTATAAGCTCAAATTTATTTTACTTTAATACATGTGACGTCAACAGTTTCCTTTCAAAGAATCCCATGCATTTACAGAGAGGAAACAGCATTGGTAATCGTTCTCTCAGACGCTTTTATCTAACATAACATTTTTCTGCAATGTTCTTTTAACGAATATATTCATTGTAATGGGAGGTTACCTAAATAGAGTAGGTAGAAATGACCCAGATGCGAGAGGAAGCTAATTATATTCCGCAATCAATATCGGTCATTTATCACTGACCGATTGCCCCATCAACTCACGGTTGTCGCGTCGCTTAATGTGTGCATCCCCTAAAACGAAAGGAGGGGAGGACCGTACCCAACATTTATCATTAAGGGTAACAATGCTTTTTGCGGGATTTCCTTCAAGAATCCAAGAGATTAATGAAGGTGGCAATAACGCCCGACCATCCGATAAATAACAAAATAACGCACGCGGCCCTTAACGACTGAGATTAATAAGAAGCATTAGGCGGACGGATAAAATACGGGGAATATTTTCATTGCTACTCATTGAAATGATGTGAAAAAGAGCGGCTTCATAATGTTGTTGCGATTTCATTTTTTATTTTGAGATTTTTATTTTTAAATATATTGGTGAACGAAACTCTCAATACACATCGTGTTACTATCTGCTGCCCGTGGACTTCACCGGCGTCAATGTTGAAAATTATCCAGATCTCACGGGACGAAAAGTAATCCTAAGGAAATAAAATTTCATACAATCTTCCACCCCTTATTTCACCCTTTTATAGGGTCATTCATACATTCACTCAGTCACTGATTGGATACTAAATCTCAAAAACTACTGGACTTACAATGATGAAAGGACATTGACCAAACACAGTATCGCTTTAAAGTAAACGAGTATAGCCATAAAAGTATACTCATAAAATTTATAATATTTATTTACTTTTTCTAGTTCATTTGGTCGAATTCGTATGTGTAGTTAATATTTTGTATTTGATTAGTTATTTCTTCGATTTTATTACATCACAAGTAGTGTTGCCAATTTGAAGAAACTTCCCATAGTTAAGGGATAATTTATGGGCAGAGATATAAAATATTTTCTACTGTGGTCTGTTCACAGTAGAAAATATTTAATAACTCTGCCCATGATCACTTATGCCCTAATCATGTTCAGTCAATTCATATGGGCATTCTCTTTTGGCACGAGGTTGATTATGAGTAGTAGACGTCAGCTAAGAAAGTATTTTGGGAAACTCACCCCGTAAAGGGTTGACAAAATAGGCGGAGCTGCGGGCAGCAGGTTGTGTAATTATAAAGCTAGTTCTACTTACAAACTTTATTAGTAATTGCAATGAGCTCTCCATAATTATGCGTAACCGACATAGCGTGACTCCAACTTCACTTGTAAACATGCGACGAACAACCTCTGAAAATATAACGGTAAATATAGCAATATATAATAATATGTTGCAATATTAACCTATTTTTTCTTTTATCTTTTTTTGGTATTGCAAATTGATTCTAGGTTTTTTTAATGGCATCTCGCAGTTTAACTGAAGGGTTGTCTACTGCTATACCGGGATTTGATTCTTGGTGCAATGTCTTGGGATATTATAATAAATGCATGTATACAAAATATTGTAGGTAAAACCTCTAAAAGAGTAACGGTGTTGTTTCTTGCCCAGTCTTCTCCATATGAAACTACCTTTTGAAACGAGCATCTATAATCAATTCTATTCTTTTTTAATTTTGACGTTCTTAAATGCCTGTGATGTGCCTATTTGAAATAAATCATTGATTTTGACATTAAACAAGCTTTTTAAAAATACGTAAGGCACCCTACGTTACATTATCCTGGCAGGATAAAAATACATCATAAAGTCAAGAAACTTCCGAAGAAGGCCAACACACGAGAACTATTGAAGAAAAGAGTTGTTACTAAAATACAGCTGTTGTAAGTAATAAATCATCCTATACGTATCCGTGATTGATTACTTTTGCCGCGTGCACGAAATTAACATCAACATTTTTTTTTCACGGAAAAATCCTTTGTGATCGCCGTGAAGGTATTTACATAATTGGTGTTATTTGGAAGCCCTTTTGTTATTGTGTAAGAGGAAACTTTAGCGTGACGTTGACTTATATGAGGCCATTATTTAATATAGTTACAGTCAAGATAAATGCACTGTTAGTTCCCTTCTTTCGCGCTTTTTCGTAGTAATTTTCGAAGCTTTTTTGTGAATTGATGTATCGTTTTTTTGAAGTAACAGTTTTTTGTTTTTAAAAAATCTCTTTTGTGGTATTCGATATTTGAACGTCTTTCTTTCTGGGTTCGATATTTAAAAGTAAGGAAAAACAAGGAAAACCGTTTAGCCAAAGATCAAATGTCTTAAAGACTTGGTAAAAAAGGCTTGATTAAAAAATTGGCCTCGTTGAATTGTAATTTCATCTGCGTAAGAAGCTTAATTTAGATCACCAGGATTACCTGTCCTCCATTTCCTATGGTTGAAGTGATGAAACGTTCTTCTTCTAAGCGTGTCGATGGCAAAAATAATAATTCAATAAATATATTTTAAATTAGTTTGGCCCAAAATTCAGCAACACGAATACCGCTCACTGACGCAGCCATTAGGTCCTCACGTGTGCATGTGACGGGGCATGCGGTGCAAGATGGGAGGTGAGCCATTGTTTGTGGGGAGACGCCGCATACACATCGGAGATCTGAGCCATCAATGAACCCCCACTTATGGAGGTTGTCCTTACTGCGACCTACTTGGATGAAACGTTAAATCTAGGGTACACAGAAAGGCAGAGATTAGCATAGGCAACCTCTCATGTTCCCACTGCTAGGAAATAGGTCTCCTCTCACAAGAGGGAGTGGACCATAATCCAACACGCTGGCCCAGTGCGGGTTGGTGGATGTCACATGTCTTAGAATTTTTAGTTCTAGGACATGCTGGTTTCCTTGCGATGTTTTCCTTCACTGTTTTGGAAGCAAAATCAAGGTAAGGCGACACCTAAATAGATATGGAACTTACAAACTGAAAATTATCATCAGCCTAGCTTTTTCCCGACTATGTACTAGTATAATGGGGTTGGCTTCCAGTCTTACCATAATTATGCAGCGGAATTTTACATAAAGGGATGGCCTATCTGATCTCCACAACCCAGTTACTGGCTAATACAATACTTGGAAAAACTGGTTGCCACTGAAGATGAAAAGCAATATTTCCAAATTCAGTACAAAAATCGTTAGAAGTCGAGATAAAAATTAAAGCAAAATACGTTACAATTCGTAGAGAATATTTCACCTACGGTTTGGTATGTAAAGTTTATGAGTCTTGCTCTCGCTTCCCACCAACTGGCTTCGAGCGCAGTGACTCATGTATTTTTCACGCTGATGCGCCCGCCTGACTGGGAGTCACAAGAATTTTCTGAATTTAAAAAACTGCAAATTCTCATTTTACATAACACTCAAATATCCGCTAAACGACTTTAAACTTTATCGCAAAGAAATACGGGAGCAAATTTTTTTGGGGAAGTGCTTAGTAAGGTGGCTGCCAAAATCGTTGTGTAGGTTAGTGAGTGCTCTTGTTGGCAGTAATGACACTTGTAAACTGGCCACTGTTTAAATAGCAACGCTGTGGTTCCGATTTTGTACTTAAAACATTTAAAATGAATTAGGGAGTTCCATCATGTTAAATATCCTTTCATTTAAATGTGTGCTTTATAGACTGAAAGTGTTGAGTGGATTTATGTGAGTGACTATTTGCACTACAGGCAAAATTAGAAATGGATTTGATAGATGCATCGAAGACAGGAAAAAATGGTATAATATTACATATGGCCAGGATTCTTGCAAGCTTCAGTATTCACCAATAACAGACTGTTGAGACTACGCTGAAACATTTTTTTTAATCTCTTCAAAAATGGTACACAGATAATGCTACTATTGTAACAGCCAAAATATAATAAAAGGAATTACAGGCATGATTTTACATCATGCCTGTAATTCCCAAAGGATTATGCAGAGGTGCTTGAAGGGGCCCGTTAGGTTGAAGAATGCCGGGTAAGCGGGATTGTCCGAAAGGGTTACCGCTACCCCGGAACATAAAGGGCTACGGAAGGAACATGGATGGGTTTTAATCAGTAAGAGTCTGACACTCCCTTCCGCTCCACTCAGAGCGGGAGGAGTCATTGTCCAATGTAATAGAGTGCGAGTCTGTTGCCATCAAACTCCTGGCCACAGCACCAAACTCCGGGCTGATACTGAGAAATATCACATAAAAAAACCCAATAACACTGTGCCCGACCCGGAAATCAAATCCAAGACCTCATGCTAGCAGCAGTGCTTACGACCACTAGACCAAAGAGACAGTCAAAATACAATATACGTGAAAAATTTAAATTCAATGCACGGTCAGTATTTGTTATTGAAAACAAACTGTTAATTGGTTTCTGTTCCAGTATACAATTGAAGTGAATATCGAAATTGTTTCAAAATGCTGTCGAAGTATATTCGATAATATATAGTTCGATGACAGAATACCAATGGATTTGCAACCGATAAAAAGAAATTACAAGGCGTTGAGCTCCCTAAAATTGGATTGAGCTACACGATGCCTGATGCATGCGTGCCGATGTGGGGACCCGTCATCCCCAAGCTGTTAGCGATGTTCTTTTTTTCGACAGAAATTATTCGATCCGCATCCTCGATTAGAGGCAGTATTTTGTTTTCATGGTTTTTGCTTGGCGTGCCTCGTAAAATCGCTGCGAGTGTGCACTAAAGGAAAGTGCATTTACACTGGACTCATGATTATGTTACTATGGGACCAACCACAACAAAAAATATACGTAAAAAAAATGGATTTTGGGCTACGCTGTATGATTTCACCTTAAGGTTGTCGCCACAGAACAGATAAAGAGGTTAGAATGGAAGTAGTTCCTGATTTGTATTAGAACGCGTGTCGCCGCATGTCTCCCACTCTTGTCTCTCCACTACAAGCAAGAGATAATACGTACGCGCATTACGCACACAAATAAACCACATGCACTTACATCGCGTGTTTACTATTGGTTGTCACACTAACGCAAATACTGCTCTGGACGTACACTCACACACGTGTAAAAGCAATTTATTTCTCATATATGTTACGGCCACCAAAAGGTCGATTAATCATATCGATAAAATTACTGTAGTTTAGTTAATTAAAGTTTTGCATTTTTTCAAGTTGCGGATACGGTACGAATAACTTCCTAATTACATATAAATAAACTTAAATCAAAGACAAATTAAGGGGGAACATCCGATACTGCCGGGAAATTTAAATTTTCTTTAGTTTTATGCTAGTTGCAGCTCTGTTTTACGGCATAATAATAGAAAGAAAGAAAAATAGCATTTTTAATAACATAAAACGTAAAACAATGCTACAATATGCAAAAAAACTATAAAGAAATTTTCAAATTTCACGTTCATATCGAATGCTAAGTCGAATTAACATTAATAATTTAATTAATTAGATTACTAATTAATTTATTGTGAACTACTCCGTGAAAAAGTATTTATTAATTTTATCATGTTAATTTATGAATAATATCTGTGCCCGCCGGTTTCACCCGCGTTACATAATCATTTTCTGCAAAATGTTGCGATCATAAATTGTGCTACATTTAGTACCTATCCATTCAATTCTACCAGTTGCTTCAAACCACAGTTTTCTTGTAACAGGATCTTATGGACAATTAAAAAAAAAGTGTTTGCATCGTAAATTAGATTTTAGACGAAAAACCAACTAAGAAACTAAATTAATAATCCACATTATACAATAATTGGTGTTAATATAAACAAAGTTATTTTCATTGTTATATTACTGACAATAATCATTCGTATACACATCTTAATATCGACATTGTTTACAATTTGGTACAACACTATCGACGCGCAAAGATTTCCCAGAATTGAAGCTTTGGATCGACGCACGCGACGTTCGCAGGGAACGCAATACATTGCGCGACCGCTCACGTCGTGCAAGATCGTACCAATGTAATGCAAGCAATGTATAATTTTGCATCTGAATGCGATTTTATCGTTTTTGTCTACAAACTACATAATACTTTTGTAATAATTACAAATATCACTCGTATTTTAAGGTTTTTGGAGTTACCGGTGAAAAGAAATCCCTCCTCGGGCCACATTACACTCCTGACTTCTTTTCCGACACGTTATAATTGGGCAAGACGGCATAATTATTTTTTTCCGCGGAGAATTGAACGCTTTCACAATAAGAGCGTGACTGTTGACCGGTGATTCTAATTTCGGTTAGGTATGGAGCGCCCGCGCAAATGTGTGGCGCGCCTGTCCCGCCCACAAGGCCCTTCTAACCTCTTTAACTGTTCTGTGGTTGTCGCTTTTGTGTCTGTTATGGGATGGATGAGAGACAGGACCTCACGTCCCAGCCGTCGCGGGAAAAGCTCCGGGTGTCGACAGCCGCGTGACGACTCACGGCCACCGTAGGCGCGGGCCTGCGGACGGTGAGTAATGGGTAGCTCACTGTCCAATCAGGTCCAGGCCCGTGCCGGACGGTGCGTACGTGTTCCACGCGCGCCTCTAAGAGATGTCAGCATTAAGGAAGGGGCCCGTTAGGGCCGAAGTTTGCGGGGTAAGTGGGATTGTCCGAAAGTATTTAACATTTTGATTAATTTCACACAAAACGCAAATATCCTGTAACGGGGCTAATATTTTAACAGAATATTCAACTTGTAAATTATTGTTATTTGAGCCATTCAGCACGTTACGTTATTTATAGGGCTTGTAAGGTGATGCGTGTTATTACGAAATATCGGGACTTCTGGTAATATGCTATCAACATAATATTGGATGTTATTTGGTTATATCACCCGTTAATAAGGAATCATGTTTCAAGTTAAATTTTTTTCTTCAAGCAGAAGTAAAATCGATCCTCAAAGCGAAAGTGGTTCAGTGCTTTTTGCCTAGAAATTCTGAAACCTCTTTTGCTGAAAATAAATGTACGACATCAACAAGCTGTTTAAAAGTAAACGAGTCTTTTCACATCAATATAAACAGAAAAAATATAGTTATTAGGTAAAAGTACACGGACCTAGCAGACACTACAATTCTCTACCAGGTACAGTCGATACCAACGTAGTTAAAAGGAAATTCTGGATGAAATATATCATGTATAAAACTTGTGTCTCCGGACAACACATGCGGCCTGGCCGTCAATTCGTAATAATAAAAGTTTGGAGACCGTCATATATCACGCTTTTGACTAAACAAAAATTTTGGAAGTGCAAAACAAAATATTGATGTGAGTCTAAAGATCTCCGTGCTAAAGATAGACGAATGTGGATCTCTATAGTGACAGCTGAAAACATTTTGAAATTACATTCGAATTTAAAAGTGTTTTTAAATAAAAAAGAATAAATTTAATCAATGAAACAAAAGCTTATACTTAAATAAAGTTATTTGAAGTTTCCCATCCACTTGTTAAACTTATGAATGAGAGAATGAATAATTATTAACGTTATGGGTTTTTTAAAGGTTGTATAAACAGTAATAATTCGCACATAAGTGACTTTGTACCTTAGAATTTTAAATGTATTATGGTTCAATAAACGCTCTACAAACTGTGCTAAATCATTTTGAGCTAGCTGAAGTAATAGTACTTTTTCTGCTTAAAAAACCGATCTCTAGTCTATGCAATATCCGCTCCTCTCTATCAAATAATAATTCATTCACTTTGCGTTCATTATGTCTAATAAACTATTGACTGGAAGGCTGGTTATATTTTCTTTTTATATAACCAGACTTATAAAAATATTTTATTATTCATAATATTCAAGGGCAGATAAATGGAGAGTACCATTTAAAAAAAATCCTTCATGAAAAAGAACGAGGTTCTCAATAATAAATAACAATCTAACCTATAAGACTAATATGCAATTTTAATAAGTTTTTCACGTGAAATTCATTGTACAAAGGCCAGCACATCAAGTTACCCAAAATGTCAATTTAAAAAAATGGTTTTTCAGCTTTATTGCAAAAGCAGAAGGTTCATTTTCAATTGGGAAAATTTGACAGTTTTGGGATAGCTTGATGTGCTGGCGTCTGTACTTAACGCAAGTCCGTTCCATTTTCTTATATTCTGAAATAATATTATGACCACTTACTTACTTACTTTTTTCATGTATTGTGTCATAATGATTTATCTGACTGTCAATATTATTTCGACACTTTCACTACACTGACTAAAAAAGTTTAGTTTCGAAAATTGCCGCAGTAATAAATTATCGTTAGTGGTTATAAACGCTTTAAATAAACATCATATTTTTATTTATATTTTAATCAGCAACATCATTCATTTCATCATTATCTACAGTAAAAATCCACACAGGTTTAAAGGAAAATACGATTTGGTACCTACATCTTTTTACCTATCTACGTCCATCAGTTGCCTGTGAATCGATCATACGTGAATTTTAGATGACTCAAACACTAGTTGTGATGGATTGAACGCTTCCATACTAACTTTTGTTTGCGATAGTACTTCTGTTGACAAATTCAATTATAGAACGGGATCATTTTTATATTGAGGCCAGTATTTTATTAACTATGTATAGATAGAACAACTACGATAACATGGCGCGCCCCTCCTAATTACTGTTTTAATTTTTGTCGTCACATCCCTACGAATGAGTTTGTATGTAGTAGTAAATATTCGTCTTCAGTAGCAGGCCGGCAGCAACATGCGTTATGAGTCTTGGTGGCGATTTGTAATTACTTTCACAAAATAATACTGTCAAACGTTTTGAATTTTGAGAGGGGCAGGCGATGTTATCGTAGTTTATTTATTCCCTGAATAAATAAAAGTTTTTATCTAGATAGTGGTGTAAATTATGTATGCAATACTGTCAAGAAAATGTATGAAGAGTTGCTCAAAATGTAAAATAGGTAAAGCAGGTCATACTTAGGTTGAACATTTCCGTAGAAATAGTTCAAACAACGCTCAGTTTCCTAGAAACATCTTGATTCCAGCTAGTATAAAATCAAGGCTCCCCTGTATAACTTGTTCTACAAACACTCTCCTTTCAAAGAATTCAGATCATGCGTATGATTTTCATTTTCCACGTTAACTTTCGACATCGAGAGTCACTTCTAGGAATACCTAAGTGTTATCTTATACATTTCATGTCAAGCGTAATTTATATATTCAGTCAATTATATATTCATAAGAATTTGAGAGCAGTGGCGACCTAGTGGTAAGGGTCCTGACTTGCGTGTTGTAAGTTGTGGGTTCGAAGTCAGGCAAGCGTTATACTTTGTGTACATTTCTTTTCATAATCATGTTGTCAATCCCGCGGTATTGTCCGAAAGGGTTACCCGCTTTTTTTTTAAGGGTGGGAATACATAAAATGTACCCTCCCGCTCTGGGTTGAGCGGAAGGGAGTGTCAGACTCTTACAGACTAAAACCCATCCATGTTCCTTCCTTAACCCTTTATGTTCCGTGGTAGCGGTAACCCTTTCGGACAATCCCGCTGAAACACATAGTGCTAAGAAAAGGACATGGATAGGTTTAGGTAAGAATTTGACAGTTTGGGTTTTACACACCCACAGCTGGAGGAGTAATATTTTGATTAATTCCTATCCATCCAGCAAGCGTTTTACTTGTATAGTTTATTTCATCACCACCACTCTCGAAACGGTGAAAACATCGTGAAAAAAACCGATATGTACTAGAACCAAAAACTCGAAGACATGTGACATCGACTAGCCTTTAAAAAGGTATTGTGATTATGTCAGAAGAAGTAGTAGTGTGGCTACAACTGGTGCTGTTTTCAAGTGACCATAACCCAAAGAGTTTCCTTTACAATGAGATTGGCACTTGCCGTGGTAATATTAATTACATTTGCTATTATTCATACTAGGTTCACACTAAAGCAATTTGAACCGTCTGAACAGACGTTCAAAGAAATTGAATTTCGAATTCAAAGTAGTTTTGTATGAATATTGGGTTTACAGGAGTTAATTTTAGTTGAACAATTTTTGTTGTTCAACAAAAAACACTTTGGATTCGAAATTCGATTTCATTGAAAGTGTGTTCGGATAGTTCAAATCGGTTTCGGTTTTAGAGGTTGATCAACTAAAATTAAGCCGTGTAAACGTGGAATCATGGTGTACCATGATTCCACGTTTACCGCGAGGTATAAGCTGAGCTTTGCATTAGTGTGAGTGATCACCAAAAGTACAGTCAGAATGGCGCCGCGCCTCAGGCCGGTTACCCAAAATCGGTTTTTACCGGGCGAAAATGGCGCCGCGCCTAAGGCCGGTTATCACACCTACACTATCCATGTACACTCACACAAATGCAAAGCTCAGCTTATACCTCGCGGACTGTACTGTAGTTGACTGACCTTTGTATTGCCCTTTCTCGAGCTGTGACTTTTTCACTGCAGTCTGATCCTTGGGCAATGATGCCATTACCTATTTTTTTGTACCCGCCATCATTATTATTCTTATCATTAAATCACAGAAAGAATTACTATTATAATCAATACTAATATCATAAAGCTGAAGAGTTTGTTTGTTTGAACGCGTTAATCTCTGGAACTACTGGTTCGAATTGAAAAATTCTCTTTGTGTTGGGTAGCCCATTTATCGAGAACGGCTATAGGCTATTTAACATCACGCTACGACCAATAGGAGCCGAGCAGCGGGTAAAACCGTGCGGGAGCAGCGTAGAAAAACATCAATAAAAACAAAATAATAAAGAGAGCTATGTAGGAGACCTTTTCGGCCTCTCACTGGTATGTTTTTGTTTCGTTTTTTCATTAATTTTTGTGTTGTACAGACGCCAGCACATCAAGCTATCCCTAACTGTCAAATTTTCTCAATTAAAAATGAACCTTATGTCTTTGCAATAAAGTTGAAATACTATCAAAGAAATTTGACAGATTGTGGTAACTTGATGTGCTGCCCTCTGTACTTCCTGTGTCCCCCAAATAAAATATATTTCTTTTTATCTATGTTTTAGGACACCGCTATTCAATTACGATATACAATTTTTCACACGAGGGCAACTAAGTAAAAAAAGTATCCGAAACAAAATATGATGGCGGCCTACGAGATAGGTTAGCGTAAGTTGTGCATACCAAGCGGCTATGTTACAAACTTTGGCGCTGCGGCTGCATGAGTAATATCTCATATCTGCTGCTTATCATACTTTGTATGGTATTAAAATGTGTACCTAACTTTAGATTGAAGTGGTATTGTATTATCAACACTAATATTATGAAGAGGAAAGATTTGTGTTCTTGTATGTTTGTAACCAATAAATTTAAAAACTACTGAACGGATCTGAATGAAATTTGGCACAGAGATATATTTTAGTCTGGTATAGCACACAGACATACTTTTTATCGTAGAAAAATGTACGGTTTCCGTGGAATAATTTCCTACATAAACGCGGGCGAGGCTACTGGCAAAAACTAGTCTAAAATAAAACTACTTGTCCCAAATAAAAATATTTTTCTTTCTTCTTTCTTTACATCTTTTTGAAGTGAAACTTCTTTATCGGGGTTGGAAATAAATTTAGTGTAACATTTTTTCGTTACGCGTCACATTTTTCCGTTACGCGCCATCTTCTTCTTATCCCTACCACGCGTGATTCGAAGTATACTTTCTCCAGCGAAGTAGGGATTGGTATTACAATAACAACAACAAACAACAACAACAACAACTACAACAACAACAACAATAACAACTTTATCTAATTTAACTTTATTTAACCAATTTCTGTAAAGTTGCATATAGTAAATTATTTTTTGAAAAATAACGTCATAAAGAAGTTTCACTTCTTACGAGTGTACGCTAGTACACGCACACATTTTTTTTTTCTTTCCACCATAGTGAAGGGCGGGCGTTTTTGGGGGACTGTCTTATGTAACTTTGACCTTCAAAAAGTGCTGATTTTAAGCCTAATTCGACTTTTGATTTTGATATTCATCATTCTTTATCTGTTCTGATGAAGTACGTGTTAATCAATAAAGAATAATAAAGAATCAATGAAGCGTTTTCGGTGTAAAAGATGTGGCAATTCTTGGTATATTATTCTATAAAGTCTAGTTTAGGACATCGAACACAATCCACATTTAAACCTTTGTCATGAATCACACCGTTCGCTGGTAAAAAACAAAAACTATTATTTAACCATGGTTATATTGACTATGGTGAAAACCGTATGAAAATTCGTTCAATAGTTTTTGAGTTCATTACGTTCAGACAGACAGACGCGGTGGGGCGACTTTGACATTGAGAAGAAATAGCAGTGTGGCTACACATAGTGCTATTGTCAGGCGACCATTAACCAAAAAACTTATTTAAAGAAAAATACAACTAACCATTGGTACGAAACAAAACAAGTAATAAAAAGTTTATAATCTGAAATGGGATATAATTAAAATAATAATAATTCTTAGTATCAATATATTTTTACGACGGTCCTCATTCCATAAGGGTAGTTTAACATAATATGGGTCATGTAAATGTGGCTATAAATTAAATCCTAAACTAACAAACCTGAGAAAAGTTTAATTTAATTTCAATATTTTTTTTATAGTTTCTAGGCATCATCCATCAAGCGCTTTTGTGGACTTACCGAATATTGGTTTAGTACTTAAGGTTTTCAATATAATGTTCATAGAGTTCTGAAAGGTAAATATTAGGTAGAAGAACATGGAAATATGTTTTTTTATTAGAAAGGAAGAAATGGGTCTCCCTTGTTTTACCGAAAAGAAATTGCCAAATTATCACTTCCCAAACAAATTTTCGCATAATTTCATGTGCCAAATTATTACTTACCAAAAAATCTCTTTACAAATAATTGTTACGAAAACCTATGTTTGGCAAGTGAACGTTTGAACAATAACTTGTTCATCAACTAGTACTTTTACCATTTTTTATCTAGTCAAATATTTCTGTTGGTATAACATATTTTACGCAAAATTAAATAAGCCAAATATTTGGTGTCGGCAATTTTAAACTTACCATTTCTGTTTAGTCGATTGCGTAGCCAATGACAAAAATTTTGCATCTATATGTTAGTTGCACAGATTATACAAATTAAATTACAATGTGTATATAAGGTGTTAAAAAATTAACTCTAAGAATTTCGTGGGAGCATTGTACTCGTCGTTATGAACAACTTTTACTATGGGATGAACCCTGAAATCGCGAAAAAAATATGAGCTGTTCCATACATTTTATTGAGTTACGTGTGCCTAAATGTATGGAACAGCTCATATTTTTTTATATAAGTGGGTACATGGTAAATCATAAATGTCGCGCGATGTGGGTAAGTCATGCAAAACACTATCACTGTGTGTTGTAGCGGAAGTTTATTGATATTGTTACGATATATTTTCACAATCGTAGTAATCTCTTTTTTCCATATTTTTTTCTATATAATCTAGTCATTTCTGGCACTCGCCGGCCGCTGCCGCGGCACCGCTCGCTTCGCTCGCTCGGCTCGTCGCTCGCTCGTCGGTCACAGTTTTAACCTAACCTAACCTAACCATTTTTTTTTTAATTAATAACCTACTGTAACTAGTTCCATAAATAACCTAATGTCTAGTAACCATAAAATTGACTTGTTTCAGACAAATTCAAACACATAAGCTTACAAAGAAATACGTAAATGACATCAAATTTAACAAAGGAGTAAAATGTTCCCAAAAAAAAATTCAATTCCCAAAAAATCTTATTTTTGCCTTTATATTTTTTTTCATAACAAATCATTTGACTAAACGTTTATTGTCTAAATATTGTTTGCTGTAATAAATCATTTGATTAAAGACCAAAAGCCTTAATGACATTATCCTTGGTAATAATCTGCCAAGTAAACATTTGACCAAATGAAAATGTGCGTACTAAAATTATTCCAAATATTACATTGGTATAAAAAAGGTTGCTAAAATTTGTTTGGATAATGAAAATTTGGCAAAATCTTTTCGGCAAAACGGCAGGAACCCGGAAGAAATACTTTCATTTGCACACAAAAACACAAAAAAAGATCACTCAGCATAATGCTGCGACCCTATGCGAGACAGAGCCCCAGCGCTGGCGGTTACGATTCGAATTTTAAAATCCTGCCACATGCATTCCACTGATTCATAGATTTTTACAGAACCGTATATATTTGATCCATCTCCATATTTCCAGGTCTCTCTCTCCAGGTCTCTGATACGCTACCATGATAATACCCGTTCTTTTTTATATCCAAAGTTAATACATACAAGTCATGTACGTAGATAAATCAAAACTTTGGTCACCAGGCTTGTTGAGATCTTTTTCTTCTTTTTGTGTAGTTAGGGAGGTTCAAAATCATGCCCTCAATCCATAGTACCCGGCTTCGCGACGTTGCTCCTTCCACCCTGTATATTGTTGTGTTGGGATTTGCTTCAATCATTACTGTTCTTTACTCGGAGCGACTGCTTATGTCACTTTTGATCTTTAGGCTACTCGTTACGATTGTCAGAGATCTACGAATGACAGCCGGGACTAACAGCATAACGTGATTTCCAAGAAACGTAGTATGTAATGAACGATACACGTACCAACGACGGCAAGCATAAACTACGACAATATTAATAAAACAATATCTATTGAAACCAAGGTCCGTAAAGCCGCCAACATCACACAGTGGTTTTAGGGTAGAACTAAGGCTCAGACGCTGTTTATTTAACTAACAATGACACCAACGCTATTAATGTTTGCACAAACTTTATTAATCGCGGACTTAAGTACGAGATCCAACACATAACCGTATACAGTTACGCCCTTCCTTAAGAACGGCGTAGGTATAATATATTATACCTATGCTAAAGGAAGGGCGTTGTTATGTATGTTACGGGAACTTGGTTTCTTGGTTGTAAAGTAAAGGCTTAAGGCGTTATTACAATGCCTAGCTAGTGCGTAGGTATTTATACATATAGGCCTTTTCTTTTGAGGGTGGAAAATCATCAAACGACCCTAGTGTCAGACTCTTACTGACTAAAACCCATGACTGCTTCGCAGAAGGAGGTGACTGCCTCCCACTCCGGACTAGGGCTTGAACCAGGACCGGACGCGTGAGGTCGTTGCCGCTGCCGATCACCGCTACGAGGACACGGCGGTGCTCTGCCTAAGTGGGGTAGACCTCCAATTCTTCGCAATGGTAACACCCGGGCGTTTCCTTCCACCTGATAATATGCAGGAATCGCACGTGTCCAGTGAGGACCTGCGGGCGGTAGGTGAGGAAGCCGGTTGTTAACAAATATAATTGTTTGAAAAAATTGGTACCAACAAATACTGCAAAAAAAAAGATTAGAAGCACATATTAAATGCTTACAAAAAAAAACTCCGAAGGTCCCGTAACTCTGTCGTTCAAAGGCTATTGTAAACCCCTCAAATCCAATAAACGGCCGCGAGACGAGAAACTGACCTTTATGAAGCCTGTACAAACAGTGATAAACCAACATGACGTACTTAATGTTTGGCTGCCAGATAAATTTTACTTTCGCCCGTTAGTACTTCTTATAAGAGTTTTTTCTTCTTTTTTGACAAGCTTTGAGGCCATAAAGTTGAGCCAAAACAAATATCAATGTCACGTGTGTTTGTGGTTCGATTTTTTATTTTTTTATTTCAATAAGTTTAGTATTTCCATCAAAGTTAAGTCAAAATCTTTCAAATAATAATAATACTAGCGTAGACGAAGTATATTGACCTGGCTCGCGAGGTTGCCGACATGTGGGATGTGGATACAGAAATAATTGTGGCGATAGTCGTGACAGCCAATGGCATAATATCCAAGAGCTGACCAATATCTGAAGAGGCTCTCGTTAGGCAGCAGGATCAAGGGCTTGATCCAGAAAGCGGCTCTTGGACCTGCCGCGCAAAGTTAGGAGGTTCCTCTGTCAGGAGCCCTGACCACCTGGGCTACTACTGTTTTTTATATTTTATAAAAATATTAAAAATGTATTTAATAGATAATAAAATAAAATAGTAGCTCATTAATTATGTGTGGTATTATCGCCCTACTGAAGGAGAAAGATCTTTTCTCGCATTGAGCACCACATTTGCTGAGACGGGTTGGCGATTTCAGACCAAGACGACTGCCGGTGACTAGTTTCTACTCGCAACTTTATGTTCGCGTGAATTTGTCAGAATGTACTATAATGCAGCTATTGTAGTGTACATTTTTTTATTTGTATTCCCTTTGCATAATACTATTGGAGAAAAATACAAGTATAAAAAGGATACTTGAAGAAAAAGACCAAGGAGTATCCACGCAAGATTACCAACCATTTGATTATTTATAAAATTACTACCGGTTTCTTTGCTCCCGAAAAACAATCTCTACGGAATTAAATATCAATAAAACAGCCCGACTGTTTCAATCCATCATCAATACAGAGAAAACTAACATAGCGCTAACATGATATGATTAAAAATTCTTTAGAAATGCAACGGAAATTGAATAGGAATAAAACGCTTGTAGTTGCAAAATCTGAATCATTGAAACGATAGTCTTTTGACGTGGAATCCAATTTATCGGCGCAATTGAAACAAGAGAATGGCGAATGATTGGGTAGACCGGTGGTCTAACTGAGTCCATTTCAGTAAATATTCGCTCCAATTGGTTTTATTATTGAACTCCTCCTGCATAACTTCGTTAGGAGTTATATTTTTTAAGTTTAGAAACTCGCGTTGAAATTTTCTAAAGACTTTTTTTCAGAAGTTTGACATTTATACCGGCTGCTACCTTTTTTATGTTATTGAGGATGCTATTTCTGCAAAATTGACGTCAATCGTTTTCTTTGTTTGAAATCTTTAAATGGCGACTCAATTTGGTGCTGGCAAGTTTACCTTACACCAAAATAAAAGAAAGTTATAAAAACCTCATTATCTCAACTATCAAAAATTACACGGCAAAATGTATTCCAAATTCAAATGTAAACAAAAAAGTAACACGTAGGGCCAGTCGTAGCATACATGATTCACAAAGGAGACTGTTGATTTTCCACGGAGGTGTTTGTGCCCTGTATTATTCAACACTATGGTTTTACATTACATAAGCAAATTGGTAGCATTGCCCCTAGAAAGTATTCCGTTTTTGAATGTTTGTGCAAACTTCGAAATGGTTCACTTCCGTGTGTTAAAGTTTTATTAGATGCAAGCTTTTGCCATCGACTCCACCAATGTGGAAATGGAGCTAGAGTAATGGAGATTTGTTCCTTTAAAATTGTGATTGCTTGGCTATTTTCCGATTCCCGGCGAAAAGAAAGAAGTTCCTTTTTCAATCTTTAATGGGTAAACTTTAAACGGGAGGGAAAAATCCATGACCAGTATCAATATTTGAATACGTTATGCAAAATTCCACGTCTGACTGATTCTTAATTTAAACATTAATCGAAACAATAGAATTATGATACAATGGTACCAAATGTGATGTAGGTAATTGATGAAGGCTGATTACGTGAAATTGGATATTTAGAACAAATGATTTGTATGTGAATTTAATTATTGTTCATAGTTTGCAATAAAACGGTAGACAGCAATCACGTGAAATAATAAACATGTAATTAAAACATCTAATATACCTTGCAAATGTTAATTTCTATGATATATGATTATGGATTGAGAGACGGCCAGCACGAAAACCCGATGGTGTCGTTGAAAACCAGCGCTGGGCCTCTGCCTTGAATAGGGACGCAGCACTATGCACAGCGACCGTCGTTTTGCGTGTATATAGGGTCACAGCACTATGCTGAGGGACCGCCGCAAAGTGTAATAGGGATTATTCCATCCGTAATTTTTCAGTAGCAGCTCGGAGCCTGAATTTGTGCCCAGTTAATGGCCTCCCGCTCTGGGTGGAGCGGAAGGGAGTGTCAGACTCTTACTGACTAAAACCCATCCATGTTCCTTCCTTAGCCCTTTATGTGCCGGGGTAGCGGTAATCTTTTCGGACAATCCCGTTTACCCGGCAGACTTCGGCAATAACGGGCCCCTTCAAATGCTGACATCTCTTTGAGGCGCGCGTGGAACACGTATGCGCCGTCCGGCACGGATCTCCATTTACCCTGCGGTTAAGTGTTAAGTTACTCTTGGCTCGATTTTCCTACCTAAGCATCAAAATCGTAACTCCATTTTCTTTAGTCGCGTTTGTGTATTATATAACAATTAAACGTCTACAATTATTATCTTCAGTCGCCAGCACATCAAGCTACCAAAACCTGTAAAAATTTCTAAATCGATATTGAACTAAACAACCAACGTTTTAAAGTCTAAAATCATTTGGAGAATGTCCATAGAATGGTAGCAAGCTCGAGCGTAAGAGCTGCACTGGCCTCCGACAGACGACATCCTATACCATGACTACATCCTTGTGCCACAAAGGCTGAAAAGCCGAAACAGTTTTCTAAAGTGTCTCGTTCCACTCACCGTCGAACCAAATAAAATAAGACTGAAGCTGTGGCGAGACAGTGCTTCCTTACCCACTCTATTCGTTTCACCTGCTGAACGTCTCTTTCCTGAGTGCAACTAGCCTTGGTCAACCTGGCTTTAAACAGACTCCGGACCAAGGAAAACCTGCTCAGATGGGGATTCATAGACATCCCTTTGAGTGTAAATGTGGTGCTGTTCCACAAACGATGGGACACTTAATATCGTGTCCTGCCGTATGCACGTTACAAGAACTGATGGACGCTAGTGATGGGGCCAAACCCGTAGCAGAATTCTGGGCCGAGTACATTTAGATTGCCATCGACACGCTAAGAAGAAGAAGATTTGGAGAAATTTTACATTTGGATTTCTGACGATACCTTTCAATCACGCATTGATTTCTACTTATCACGGTCAATTTGAACACAAATATCAGGCGTGATGACAAAATGGCACGCAATAAAGCGCAAGGAGTCCAACATGGGACGTAGTGAGCACTAACCATGCGGTATTGTTCCTTTGTAATGAGGAACTGTATCCATGTTCCATATCCTCCCTTTGCTAACGTGTTCTTTACATAACAGCGACGTAACTGTGACGGGACAGGAATGTTCCCAAAGTAAACAAAGGACTAACGTAAAAGGGAAATTTTCAGAATTAGGTCATGTGCAAAAATTCTAGCATATTAGCACTTGTGCTTGGAGAGTTTGTCCTGTATTGAAATTTGTTTAATGTTTTTAATTAGTTTTTCGTAGTTTTGATGTTTTTCATGAGGTTGTTTCTCTCGAGAAGCTGTAAAATAAAGGAAAGATATAAAGCGAAATGCTTGAATTGACACAAATAGTCAATTCTCTCATGGTCAATAAAGGACATTGCTCTGCGTCCATACATTGTTGGCCCTGGAGCCAAGAGCATCGGATAATTATGTATTGTATTCTCTATCATTAGTAGATTCTTAAAAGATCTTGTATATTTTATAGCGGACTAGCTGCAAAAAGATATATTTCAAAAAAAGTATTAGATTTTGAGGTTATAATCTAACCATAACAACGAATATTAAATGTAATGTGTAGGTACCTACGATTTTTCATAGCTCTGAGTGATTTTTAACCACCAAAACACCGAACACAAGAAAAGAACACAGGAAAAGCACAGCACAGGAACTGTAACTTTGCCAAAGTGACAAATTGACAATAACGGACGACGCGACGTGACGTTCACAGCAAAACTAGGGATGTAGTACGACACCACACCAATAATAGATTTTTTCGATTAAGATTTACTGTGGTCTTAAATTATTTCAAACTGTCTGTTACATCACCTTTGTCATATAAACATTACAAGTATGTATGACAATGGTTTATTTTACGCCGAAAAAGAAATGTTATTGTTGTATTAATTGTCGTAAAAAATGAATTAGATGTTTGAATGATTGCATAGAAATAAAAAGTTTTTATTACTGTATAGTATTATTCTTACTACCTATTTAAATTAGAGTATGACTGCATACATAAAGTATTCTTATTAGGTTTTTAAAAATACACTTTAGAAAAGAAAACATAATTGATCGATTAATAATTCAATCAATCGATTATAATTGATTGGACATCCCTATTTCACTTCTGACACGACATGACATTAGGCATAGATGGCGATCTAATGTTATTAGTCGCGTTAAATTCTATTAAAAGTACATTTTGGAATACAGCTAGTCCGTAATACAGAAGTATTTGCAACTTAAATAATAAAATAGGCGATTAATTTTCGTTTAATCTGATACTCTTTATTGCACAGGGCCAATTTGGACATTGTCTTTTGAAATCACACAGAAAAAAGACCGCTCGCCTTAAAAACTTCCATCAACGAAATCTCGTAACGGCTGGTTGCCCAAATGCAAGACCAAGACGAGACTTCGGCCATTTTTGGTCTTGGTCTTGCGTCAATACACCTGGTCTTGGTCTTGGTCTTGGTCTTGGTATTGCGCTCTCAGTCTTGGTCTTGGTCTTGCAGCAAGAGTCTCGCAAGTCTTGCAAGTCTAGCAAATACCTATTAGCCTATTGCTATTTATTGAACACGTTAGTTTCGATTTTAGATTATGATTCGCGCTGCCGCGCTGTAAGACGTATGTAGTTACAGAATTATAATCATCAAAATCATCAATACAACCCTCCAAGTTCATAAAGGTCGAGGAATTATTTAAAAAAAAATGACTTTTTCAAGGTCAAACTCATTCCTCGACCTTTGAACTTGGAGGGTTGTATTGATGATTTTGATGATTATGATTCTGTAACTACATACGTCTTACAGCGCGAATAATATTTTAATCAACAAACAATTTAGCACTGGCCTGCAAATTGCAAAAAAAAAGGATAATTTTAATTTCGCGGGCTATCCTGGAGCATTCACCAATGTAAAATGTTAATCAACTAATAATAGAAGACTACAGGCAAAGCGTACCTATGCGGCCAAAATAAGGAAGTGCGTGTGTGTTGAGATTAGCAGATTTCATTACAGTGTGCGTAGGTATATTTTTTAGGGAATTTTTCGTATTCGGTGACATACGCGCTTTGCTACGTAGGTACTGTCGTAAGTATGTGTAAGTAAGAAACGATGTAGGTACAGTCAGCATCAAAAGTTGATGACCACATTTAGATTTTCAAAATCGAAAGCGCCAGAAATATATGAATATCATAAAAGGTCATAAGTAGGTGACCATCACTTTTCAAAAGTCGCTAAACAAAGTTATATTAAAAAGAGCATAACATTCTTCGTCTCTAAAGTCTCTGAACAAATTTTTGACAAAATTAGCATACCATCGTTTATCTCTAAAGTCCCTGAACAAAATGAAATGTTTTTAAGGTTTTATATGTGTGTGTATTTTTTTTCGGTAGGTATGTTTGGTATATAAATTAAGTATACACATGCACATGTAAATCATTAATTACGTCGATGGTATAAATTCAAACAGAATCTGCGTGATTTTTTGAAAGTGAGTCTTATTGCTATTCAAATAAGGTTACTATTCAATCGTAATACAGAAAGCTCGACGCTCGACGCGACATCGACGGAATTATTTTTAAGCAGAATATGCTTATCTTTATAATCGTGCTTACGAGCTTATTTTGAAAAATAAACTTAAAAATCTGCTTGCCGCTTGAACATCCACGTCTAATATTTCTCATTGATACTATGAAAAAAAAAACAAATTTTTTTTGGAAAGTTAAATTCGAAACATCCATTTTTTTTACATGATATAGTTTGTATAGGACAAGATACAATAAAAACTTATACATACTTAAATTAAAAGACTATCTAACTAACTATACATACAAATAAATCCAAAAAAAGACAAAAAGGACACTTAGGCGTCGAAGTACTCATCCGCATCGCTGTCATCAGGAAATGTGCCCAGAAGACGGGCAGCATTGCCACGTTGAATGGCAATGCTAATTCTTTGGCCAAAGAACAATCCAGCCCTCTGGTCACGCGAAGTGTCGACCAATCGGCGAATTAATTTATTTTAGATTGTAGAAATTTAAAGGTCAATAGCAAATAAAATATTTAGGACAAGATTGGATTTATAACTCTGAAGATAGTAGCGAGCACTTTTTTAATCCGCAGTTCAGCTACTTTTGATATAGAGGAACTCGTGGCTAAGTACTAACAGCCGCACAGGTCGATCCACCAGGTTAAGCTACGCTTGCCGGGGTTTGCCGTGGATGGGTGACCATCTTTACATACCGAGACTCTTCCGTGCCTCGGCAAGCACGTTAAGGCGTTGGTCCCGGCTGTCATTTGTGCATCTTTGACAGTCGTTACGGGTCGTCCGAAGCCCGAAAATCTGACAGTCATTCTTACCAAGGGGTATCGTATTGCCCAGTTACTGGGTTGTGGAGGTCGGATAATCAGTCGCTCCATGTAAAATACTGGTATTCAACTGCATCCGGTTAGACTGGAAGCCGACCCCAACATAGTTGGGAAAAGGCTAGGCAGGTGATGACTTCAGCTACTTTTGATAGTATAAGTTTACACGCTACGTATTCGAAACAAAATAATGTTCAGTAACTTTTGTTATTTATGATGTTAAGTTATTTTTGGACGTTGCCATGATTACACTAGATAACCAAAACAAGCATTTTATATTGTTCAGTGACTTTTGTAAAACTAAATGTTATGATATTTTCGGATATTATAACGATCAGCAATTTTTGACAAAATGGTGTTCAGTGACCTTTGACGAGTAGTGTTCAGTTAATTTTGAACTTTAATGATGTTCATTCAATACTGACGCCCTTCATGTTGAGCGATTTATGAGTGATATATTGTACAGTGATTTTGAAAATCTGAATGTGGTCATCGACTTTTGATGCTGACTGTACCTACTACAACAAAATTGTATTCCTTAGAAAAATTATCGTCGTACCTACACGACGATTATTTTTATTTATTTAGTAAATCATCGCTGAAGACAATAGTCTTCTATAGAGATAATAGAACGTCTATCAAAATCGGGATTGAATCCAAATACCTACTTAATAACGCCCAAATCTCAGTTTGTCTTAACTGCAAGACGCAAGAGTCTTGCAGGCTTAAGTCTTGTCTTGCTCAAGTCTTGCAGGGTTCAGTCTTGGTCTTGGTCTTGCTACAATAAGGCGGTCTTGGTCTTGCGAAAATGCAAGAACAAGACCAAGACTGCAAGACCAAGACCGATTTTGGGCAACACTATTCCACACACACTCAGGGCTGGCTTTTGCCTTAGACAGAGGCTAAGCATTGCCATACAACGTGGCAATGCCGCTTGTCTCTTGGGTAAATTACCAGTCGACAGCGATGCGGAGGAGTCGATGCCATATTTCAATTAAAAGGATGACGAAAAGTGTTATGAAATGACTAAATACGAGTAATTTATTCAACAATTTCACTCTACCAGCAATCAATCTGCTTCGCCTATTCGCAACTATGTTGGGGTTGGTCCATTTTTACCGGATTCAGCTGAATACCAGTATTTTACATGGAGCAACTGCCTATCTGACCTCCACAACCCAGTCAGTAACTGGGTAATACGATACGGGTGTATGGGTAATATAATATGTAATCGAAGTCCATTGAAATCGCATAAGAAAACCAAATTATAGCTACTTTTTCTGGACAGTCACCAGCACATAAGTTACTACACACTGTCAAGTTTTCTCAATCGATTTTGAACTTAACAAGCAACATTATAAGGAGGAACATCGTTTGAAGAAATTTGACAGTTTGGTATAACTTGATGCACTGGCCATACTTTAAACTATTGCACAGCACAATTATCCACTTTTTTCTAAATTGTTCATTAATATTTCGAAATAAGAACAACAAAATATATGAAAACTGGCGACAAAATCCCACCTACACAACCAAAACAAACCAACAGAAAAAATGAGTCCAATAAGTCGTATTTTTAAAGGTCCAATTTACGAAGGTACCTGTATTGAGTCGTCTGGGGGACGCTAGTGGAGGCACCGATTTTATTTTCTCGAACCCCTTGGCTCGTATTGCGATCCCCCTAAGGGCTTTCTCTACGTGATGCCAATATTCAGAACGAATGATGTTGCGAATCTGTTTCGGAGCCAATTTAAACGCTCGTTTAGTGCGAAACTTTCGTGAGCACGAAATTCAAAATTCGATTCGATTTTTAATTTTGAATGTTGGTAGTTAGGCGTGTTGTTAAGTATATTATATTAGTTCGGAAACGCCACCGGTTGGACCTAAATACACAAATCTGCACCGTCTAGGTTGTGGGTCACATCTTCTTCTATTCGTGTGGTTAGTGACTAACCTGGTATCAGAGTTTTAAGCTGCCCATGGGCTTCTGATATAGCTTCCTATGCTGTTGAGAAATATCTATTTATATGGGTCATATTAGACCCCAGAACGATGACATGCGAAGCCAACGTCCTAAATTGATTATCTTCTTCTTCTTCTTTTCGTGTGGTTTGGGACTAACCTGGTGTCAGAGTTTTTATGCAGACCATGGGCCTCTGTCTAAGCTTCAAATTGATTATGTAAATGATAATAAAATATTTAAATGCCACTATGATCAGCGAATTTAATTGGCTACCTTTTGGATAGGTGTGGTAATACTATTTTTTTGCATTTTTGCAGAAGACTGACGCGTTTCTTCCTACTTTAAGAAATAATTGAAGATATTTGCCAGAAATTCATTGTATAAAACAGCTAGGGTATCATTTATTTCTCTCAATAAATTTGAATGCTAAAAGTTGACATAAATTCCTGGATTTCATGACGTAATTCGCAACATCCCGTCGAGTCAGCTTATATGTCATAATAAGTGAAAAGCTGTCGAGCAGAGTGGTTAAGTGACGTCGTTTTGACATTTTGGATGAGATATACGTTATTTAAACATTTTCATTTTTAATTGTGAAGTGGCTGGTTCATTTGGTCATCCTATTTTTTTTTTTTTTTTGGAAATGGCATCTCGCAGTTCAACCAAAGGGTTGTCTACTGCTTAACCGGGCTTGCCTGTGGCTGCCACAAAAGAATTGTAGCCTCCAGCCAGGGCTCAATAAAAACTAAACCTAACTTACAAAACTAAGCGACTACACGCTAAGGGCACCCCCTGCGGGGTTCGGACCTCGGCTTAGGGCGTCGCTGGGGGGGGACAGCAAGGGACAGCTGGATCGGGGGTTTTTAAAGCTACTGGCTCAGCGGCAATGCGGGCTGGCTCGAGCAAGGGTCGGGGGGATGGTAATGGACAGGGTCGTCGCGACGGGCCTCGACGGCGAGGACGGAACGACGGAAATTTGTATCTGTGTGTTAATCTAATAGTGCTAGTAGCCGGGCTGCTCTCCTGGAGGAGAGTGGTGGCATCGTCGGGGGCAACGAGGGTATGCCGTGGACGGCGAACCTTACTGATGCGGGACGGGGTGTATCGGGAGGCGGCCGCAATCAGGGGATTGCGGTGCTTTGTGGCAGTGTCAAAGAAACGCTTCGAGAGGCGTTTCATGAACTGCTGAACTGTGGGGAGTTTAAAATCTACATGAAGGTCCATGTTACGGACGTAAAAGGGAGCTCCTGAGACCCTACGTAGGAACCGGTTTTGAAGTGTCTGCATTCGATGCAGATACTTGGGTTTGGCGTGCGCGAAGACGACGCAAGCGTATGTCATAATGGGACGGATTACAGCCTTATGGAGACGCAGTTTGCACCGGAGTGACAATTTGCTGCGTTCTGTAAGCATGAATTGGAGCCTACCGAGAGCGAAAGCGGCCCGCGAACGGACCTGCTTTATGTGCTCTGCGAAACTGAGGTGTTGGTCGAGAGTGACACCCAGGTACTTGGCATGCTTCGCCCAAGGGATCGGCTTGCCGTACATGGTGATCGGATTAGGGGGGCTGGGGAGGGCCCTACGAATTCTCCTAAAGAGAACAGCCTGGCTTTTATCGGGGTTGACCTCGATTCTCCATTTCCGGAACCAAGCGCCTAGGGCGTTGGCCGAGTTCTGGAGAGTCTGAGCTATAGCTGGCGGACTGATCCCCGTGTAGTAAATGGCCGTGTCATCGGCGAATAACGCCAATTGGGCCTTTTTACTCTTAGGGATGTCGCTAGTGAACAGGGTAAAGATTAGGGGGGAGAGAACGAAGCCCTGGGGGACTCCGGCGCGAATCGGGTGGGGGGAGGAGAGAGCGCCCTCGATGCGGTAGCGGAAGGTGCGGTTCGACAAAAAGTCCCGTAAGATGAGCACGAGACGGTCGGGCACGCCGAGTTGGTATAGCTTATATATTAAGCCATTGTGCCAGACTTTGTCGAAAGCCTTCGCTATGTCGAAGAACAGGGCGCCAGTCATAGCGCCACGCTGGAAGCCGGCACTGATGTGCTCGACTATGCGGTGCGCTTGCTGGACGCACGAGTGTTGGGTACGGAACCCGAACTGCTCGTCCGGAATCAGGCTCCTCGCCTCGGCATAGTCCTTGAGACGCTTATAAATAAGCCTCTCGTAGATTTTGCCGAGCACGTTGAGCAGACTGATGGGGCGATAGCTGGTGGGGTCGGATTTGGGTTTGCCGGGTTTGGGGATACCTATAACAGAGGCCTCTTTCCAGGCTTGTGGGAACATGTTATTACTCATGGCGCCATTGAAGATGGCGGTCATGACCATGATCAGTTGGGCGGGGAAGAGTTTGAATACCCTATTGGTAATTCCATCTGAGCCGGGGGCTTTACGAGCCTGAAGACCCTTGATGATGTCTTGCACCTCGTCAGGGGTGACGGGGGCAGAGGATCATCTGGATCTTCGACGGGCGGGAGAGAGGCTCTACGTTCGACCTCGGCGTCGACTTTGGCGAGGTGCTTTGGGTCGACCGGAAGGGAACTGGGGGAGCATTGGGACTCGAGACTGTCGGCTAGGAGCTCGGCTTTTTCAGAGCTATCGAAAGCGATGCTCTTGTCGGGACGGTGGTCATCCTAGGGAAAATAAAACCTTAAATAAATCGAAATGGTCTCCTATCCTAAACAAGAAAATAATATAATTATAATCATAGGAATATCAGAATAAAAAAAAGAACCACAATCATATTGACTGCAAGCTATAAATAAAAAAAAACAAAAAGGTAAATAACCAAATACGAAACAACCAAAATCGAGTCCGAGTTTGCCAATAAACTTGCAATTTATTAAAAAGTTATTTATCTACGGGTACAGGTCAAAAACAATTTCCAAATTCAAATTGAAGATAAACAAACGTACAAATGACAAGTACTCGCGGGACCGTTCGAATTCTAATTTCAAAGAAAGTTTTATAATTTTGACTCCTTTGTATTTGTAGACGTTCCGTTTTCTGTTGATTTTCAAAACTGGCGGGAGTCAAACGTTCACGTTGGGCAATGAATTATTCAGGTCAGAACGGAAACTGCGTATTTACATAAGCAAATTGGGTGCGACGACTGAGTACAAGCGACACGGCGACAACGGCTAGGAAACATTGGGACGCGATCACAGTGCATCAGACCATGACACCTAGACCCTTTACTGGTGTCTTTGTCAGAATTGTCCGAAGTAAATTACTACCAACACAAAAATAGCAGAATAACCAATGAATTGACAACCAATGTTAATTTCCTAACTATTTATCTCAATGCATTTCGTGGAACCTTCGAAATTTTGAGCTTCGTTTTATTAACTGTTTCATTTGATTTTTTAGTCCCAAGGTTTAAAGAACTTTTACTTCGTATACAAAAAGAAACAATACAGTACTTACCGTGGGCCTGCAGGTAGTTGATATTAATAACCAGTGCGATCGATATTCTACAGAACACGATGACACTGACAGCTCGTAGTTCATGTAGTAATACTGAATTTCACCAATAACGCTGAAGACAGCGTCATTGGTGAAATTCGCCCTAGTTGGTGCAAGAAGTGTATAGAAACTTATTTCATGAACTTTTTTGTATATTTATTTTCATACAGTATCGTTTTAACAACGGCTGATGTTAGGTTCCTGGTCTTCTCGAGATAACACCATTTTATTGTTATTTTAATTAAGTTTCTTTGCAAAATGGGGAATGAAAGAGAATTAAATAAAGCTGGGTTTCTCACATAATTTGCGAAAATGGTTATGGGTTCCTATTTGTAAGGCTTTTTAAGGGTTTTAACTGAGAACTTGGCTTCTTCTTTTCGTGTGGTTAGTGACTAACCTGGTGTCAGAGTTTTTATGCTGCCCATGGGCCTCTGACTTAGTTTCACATGCTGTTGAGAAATATCGCTCAAACATGTTGGTTTCCTCACAATGCTCTCCTTCGCCGTTTTGAGAGCCTTCACCGAAATGAAACTAATTTTCCACTTAGTGTTTTTTTTTAAGTCGGTTGGTTTTTTTTCTTCGTCTTTATTTCTTAATAACAACTCGTCTGCACGAACCCTAATGTCCCACACAAAGGGACTCGTCCGACCTTCTGTAAAAATATTTCAGTACAAAGTTAACATTATTACTTGTAACTAATCGATCTTCCAAGATATTGCGTTGCGTGTTACTGCTTAGCTAGTTAAACAGACCCTTAAATTGACTTTAAATGACTCGACATGGCTAAAAAAGGTCGTTTTTAATAATTATAACATAACGCCTTGTTTCCCTGACGGTTTGGGCAGAGGTGCACCCACATTTCATCATTTGTTTACGTTTCTTTGTTTTCAATAACGGTGAAATATGATTGATTGACTTAAACTCATTCTTGTTCCTTCCTTAACCCTTTGTGTCCCGGGGTAGCAGAAACCCTTCCTGATAATCCCGATGACCCAGCAGACATCGGCCCTAAAAAAATGCTGCATCTAATCTACATATCTAACCTGACAAAAGAAAGGAAAACAGAGCATGAGAATCTCTTTTCAAAAATCTGTCTTTCGTTTTTTAACCTGTTCTAGTTTTTTCTAAGAACAACTGTCCACACTTCAAATAAAGAACTATAAAGAATCCATGCGTGACTTAGATAAGCGGGATTGTCCGAAAGGGTTACCGCTACCCCGGAACATAGGGCTACGGAAGGAACATGGATGGGTTTTAGTCAGTAAGAGTCTGACACTCCCTTCCGCTCCACCCAGAGCGGGAGCAGTCGTTGGATGATTTCCCAGCCTTAAAAAAAAAATGCGTGACTTAGAAGCATTCGCAACCCAAAGTAAACACAAATTCCAATGAAGAATAAATACTCATTCATCACCTAATACAATTCCCATGTCGACCCCCACTGACCAACCTAAAAAATTACCATGCATGACGAGTCCATCAGGTAATATTAAAAGTTCCCAGTAAACATGAATATTCACCTAAAAACATTAATATCTAATCACTTTTTCTGTTCTATGAAACATCGATTCTGCTAACGATACTCATAAAAATATACCTTTTTTCCATATATCATAAGTATCTATAAGTACTTCTGTGTTAAGGGAGTATTAGACGGTTCTACTAAACGGGATTGTCCGAAAGGGTTACCGCTACCCCGGAACATAAAGGGCTTAGGAAGGAATATGGATGGGTTTTAGTCAGTAAGTGTCTGAAACTCCCTTCCGCTCCACTCAGAGCGGAAGGAGTAATTGGATGATTTCCCACCCTCAAAAAAAAAAACAAACGGTTCTACTAAATTGATTTACGACACAAACACAATAGACATTTTGAAACGGTCAAAAATAAAATATTTAATCACATAGATAAAATACCGCTCGTCTTAAAAACTTCCATCACCGTAAAGAAATTAAATATTATGCGAAGATATAATTGTAAAATTGTATTTAAGGCTAATAAGTATTCCATTTGATTCTGAAAATCTGTTACGTCAAATTGTTATAATTCATACAAATCACGTACAAATTTCGCGTTTTGACGTTTCATAAAAAGTAACGTATTGGCTACCCTTTCAATTCCCACCCATGTGAGAAAGAAGTCAAAAATTCTATAGATTTAAAAATGTCTGTCTTTGAATGTTCATATTTATTATCTAAATTGATTGATCAATCAACTTAGCCTAAATAGTAGTCCTCTACTAGAAATCTACTGTCGAAGTTGGTTGAACCGTGTGTTATAAACATTATAGCATTATCATTATTATCATTAATCATTCACACATGACTGTAACGAATGACGCAGTAAGTTTGTATGTAACCCATTTACAGGAGAACAAAAACGTAATTTGAGAACGGTTATGCAAAAGTGGTGTAACCATATTTTTGATTTAAAAAAAAATTCAAAGTAATGTAACATCCCTATGTAGGTACTGCTGTAAAATAATCGTGACAGTGCATAAAATCGTACAAAAAATTAAATCATTGAGAAGAAAATGTTAATTCAAATTAATGTAGTTGTATTATACCTGTATTGTATGACGTTCCGTAGTACATTCACTGTAGTTTCAACACTCCATTACTTGCCATAATTATAATATTTTGTGTTAAAAAGATTGGCTATAATTTTAAGATATCATATAGATATAATTCATAAATTATTTTTAAGTTTCTATTAATTTCAGATTAAAAAAAAATAATCTGCCTTTACACTATCAGTAAAGAGAATATTTAAAAACTGACTACTATAATTATTCATTTTCTATTAAATGGTAACAGACTGACATAGAACATCACTTATTTTGAAAACAATAGTGCCAACAACAGAAAAAGAGAAAAACAAAAATCCGTGTTAGGCCATTCGCTTCACCAGCCATATACAATAGTTTTATACTTCGAAAACTATGTTGTAATTATCTTTGAAACTAGTTATTAGTTATGAGGAGTTTTTCTGTTTGTTTACTGGTATTAGAAATGATGACAGCTCTAAGTAAGTTTTCATTGGGACGATTATTGTAAATCTATATATTGTTATAAAGAGCTGATGACGCGATGGCGTGAGTGATATGCTTGTTTCACTAGAACATTTATTTATTATTCAAGTTGGTGCTTAATATTGAAGTTTCAGGCTAGGCTTGTGAGTCATAGGTATGTATTTGACAAATTTCTTAAAATGAGTTGTGATCTTTGTCGAACCATACGACCTTTTGTCTCGTCAGACGTACCCTGGGCAAATGACAAATATAATTTCCTATCGCTCTTTTCCAGGGCTAAACAAAACCAATTTGAATTGTCAGCAATTCAAAAGTGTCTCTAATTCTTTATGCATAAACACTACTTTACCGCATCACGCGTCAGTCAGAAATATAAAGCTTGCCCGTTCCAAAGTGTAGTAGGCTCCATAGAGAAGAACGGGCAACAAACGCCATTGACACACTTGTTAATAAAATTTTGTTACAAAAATGCAATAAAATTAACCCTACCCTAGTGTACGCTTAACCTCATAGTTCAGTCGATTTGCGTGCTCACAACACCGTCATATTCCCCAAAAATATTTCTCAAAAATATTGCGTACCTAAATTCCCAGTTTTCAACCGCTAAAAGTCACACTTGGTAATAAATTCTTAGCATAGAGGTACGTAAATGGCTCGTATGTAGGTAGTCCCATTCGTCACGTTGGGCATAAAGTACGGCAACATCGAGTGCCAAGCGGTCACCGCGGCTGACCCGTGGCTCCGGTTCAAAATTCAAATTACATTGGTTCGAAATTCAAATTGTAACGTGTATTTTGTGTTAGTAGGTTAGAGCTTGCGTTTGGTACGTGATATTTGGACTTAAATATTATGATCCAATTTAAATTACTATCGATTGTTTTTGGATTTAATGAAATCGTTATATTTGGTAATTCTAAGCGAAGTATTAGTAATAATAATAATATATTTTAATAAAAATATATTTATTCAGAACTATATTGGTAAAATATTAACATTAAAATCTTAGAAAATAATTTGTAGGTAAAGGTACGTAGAAGCATTGGTGGCCCATTGGCGCCTGTTTGAAGCCAAGCAGGCGCTTTGCTTCTTGTAAATAACTTTACTACCACTGCTCTCAAAACGGTGAAGGAAGTCATCGTGAGGAAACAATCATGTCCTAGAACTGAAAATTCGAAGACATGTGACATCCACCAACCCGCACCGGGCCCGTGTGGTGGATTATAACTGCCCCCTCCCTCTCGAAGAGAGAGAAGAGGTCTATGTCTATGAGATGTTATAGGCTGGTTATATACAAAGTGCAAAGAAGTATTCATGCTCTGCTAAGGTTAACTAGCCAGTACTAAAATATAATATCTTAACCGGCACTTGCTTACGTTTTGTCACTCCATTGGTAACAACGAAATTCAAACGTAATTCTAAATTCAAAACCGTTCTTAAAATTGAGTTGCACCCCGCACCGTAAGCAGTGTTGAGTTTTCATGTCATCCTGGTACTTCGATAAAAAACTTTGGTACTTGTAAGGCATAAAAGTGGGCCAATAAGTTAAGTTTCTTTATGAAGCAAACTGCTAGAGCACATTGGCTTGCAATGTATAGTTTTATATCGCGATAGCATTGAAAGAAGAAACAATAGGTAGCACCTTTAATACCTACTTAATAGAGAACGATCACATTTAGCGCACTCTAACAGCTTTCGAGCTCCAAACGATGAGTTCCGAGAATATACGAAGGTTTCCGATGTCGGAAAACGGGTTAAGCTAAAATTAGTGACTTAAAATTATAGGGCAACTATTTTGTACAAGTGTGTGGGCGGCGAGTCTGGCGGGAGCGTCAGTTGTTCGCCCACGTGTACCATAGAACTGTTACCAATAAAAGTCGCCACATAACTTTAAGTTATTTCAGGTCACTTAATTTGTAATGTAATTTTGGCTCCTATGGAACGAACGCAAATGGAGTTGGACAGGACATATTATGTCAAAGTGCACTGATCACAGGTGAAGTGAATCGGTAACTGAGTGTCGCTCAAGGGCTGGATGACGAAGTGTCAGTTGACCAGTGTGACTGTTTGTCACGTACTCCTATTTAATAACAAAATATTATACTTATTTTAAAACCAACACTTGGTTCGGGACACTTAGAAACGCATAAATTCTCTATTTAATGACAGGCAAACTAGGGATAATGACAGCCGACGGGTCGAAAGCAATAATTCAGCAAATTCTAAAGAAACGAGTAAAATATCTGATTTCTAAGCGCCACTTACAATACTTGTATCACATCTGGTTATCATAAGTCGGGCCCATCGGTACCCAAATGGACCCTTGAAACAATTGCACAAAAACGGTCATAAATCTGCGAAAGTGTGGGAACATGGGTTAAGCATGGTGTTTTGGAGGAATTTAGGAGACTGATGCAATCAGGCAAGGCAGTTGGTTTAGAACGGCTATACGATACGGACGTCCTGGGACAGAGTAGGAAGGATAGGCAGCTTGGTGTACACCATGGGTTATGTCCGAGTAGGCTGTTGCAAGACAGCGAGTATTAAGATTTAAGTCAAGTAAAGGTCAGATTAGACTAAGCAAGTACTTAACGTAGTATACGTGTGTGTGTGTGTGTTGGTGCGACTGGGTGAGTCTTTTACTATTATAATTATCCTAGGCTGATAGGATAGGGATATATTACCTGCCCATCTCCTAATTCGTACCTTGACAGATAATCGTCAGTTACGTTTGGTTACAGGGAAACGGGGAAGGCCTTCCCCTATACTTGACACTGAGCACTACTGCTCTTGACTCGTAACGACCATGACTTTAACTAACCCCCCAGACCTGGAAGGCAGAACCGTATATTATACCATAACTATTAGGCTATAAGCCCAATCTATAATTACATAAACCAACCAAACGTTACTGATGGTGTCTGCTTCCAAAAAGGTCTTGCCACAGAATGCTTTGCGTGAGGCTTGTTGACGCACATTTCCAGGGAGCGGGAGTAGGCTTCACCAAGTACCCCAAACTGAATTGGTAGACGTCGTAAAGACGCTAGGGAAGCCTGTCTCGTTAAAACAAAACCGTCCGTTCAGTAGGACTATTACTAAATCGTCACTATTTAGCGAGACACGTTACTTTGATGCAAAGCCGCTACTAGCCGCACCGCATCTTCTAAATGGGGAAGATTAAGGAAATGTGAGGTGACGAAATACCACTTCGGCGCTCACCAAGTACGATCGTAATGCATTTTGCTAGAGACTGAGTCTACGGTGCGCTTGTGCTAGATTTGTGCTATAATAGTAAAGAATGCGGCTAGACCGCCGTAAGGGTAATTTCACAGGGTAGATTCACAGTAGTCTGTATTTAGAACTACTCAATACTTGTCTTCCTCAATGCAGTTGGACTTAGTAGCACTCTGCCTTAGGATTGAGTAAGACATTTAATTCATGCCTAGGGAACGTGTTCTTTTAGAATCGTATTAGGGTCGTTAGAGGCTCTATGCGTCAGGTCTAGCAGAACACGTAGAATGAGACAAACGTTGTAAAACGGTTCCCGATCTCACTGAAGTGGGTACATTGTAATTAAATAGATTAACGTAACTATAAATAATGAATTAAAGCGCAAGCGTAACGATCCCTTTACCTTCTTCACCGACGAGACTGTGTGTTGACCCACAGCTCATTTCATTAATAATGATTATTCTCGAGTCTTGATTCTCTATTATAATAACTAGTAATTCTTGAATATTACTAGATCTTTTATCCCAAGACTCTACTATAACAATCATTACTGAGTCTCAATTATCTACTCTATTAACTTCACCTTCACCTCAGATCAATAATATTAGACCCTTAGGACAGTTTTATCTAAAACTCTATTATAATTATAATGACTCTTGAGCCTAGATTCTCAACTCTTTTATCCAGTAATTCTTGAATATTGTATCTTTTATACCAAGACAATAATTGAGTCAAAATTATACGAGCACGCGCCTTGCAAATGCGAGGTATCGTGTGAGTAATGTCTGTCTAAATACCTGTTACACAAGTGTAAGGGTTACTCGCAAGTTTCTATAATAATATACTTTGCATTCCCCTATTATCTTGTTAACTTTCTAAAACCACTTCCAATTTCATTACTATGAATTCCTAAGCTTCATTTACCATTCCTTTCAATCCTTTCCTTGCTCTATTATTGGGACAAGGCATTGGACTTCTTCACTTTTGGAATTCATTTAATCTCTATGTCGGTGGGAGGGTGACCAGTCCGGGACGAGCCTTACAGAGTCGCGCGGAAGGCGGGGCGCGGCTCTTCCCCCTTAGGGGGAACCGACCCAAACACTAATATTAACGAAGTTAGGAAAAACGAAAATTTTATCAGCCTGGGGTAATTTAGGAACAGTCACACCAGCAGGAAAATGGGCGGACGACATCGTTACCATTATGAGTAGAACCTGGATGAGGCTGGTACAGCAGCATGAGAATTGGCTCAAGAAAAGAAAAGCCAACGCCAAAAATGGGTGTAATTGACAATGAACAGCTATCACGTAAAACTACCTGCTCGCTACAAAAAAAAGAACGCGATGAACATTATTATATTCAGAAAATATATCATCATCATCTGCCTAGCCTTCCCCAACTAAGTTGGGGTCAGCTTCCAGTTTAACCGGATGCAGCTGAATACCAGTATTTTACATGGAGCGACTACCTATCTGACCTCACACCCCAGTAACTGGGCAATACGATACCCCTTGGTAAGACCAGCTGTCAGATTTTCAGGCTTCTGACGACCCGTAACGACTGTCAAAGATGCACAAATGACAGCCAAAACAATATATATTACTTATTTCATACTAGCTGACCCGACAGACGTTGTCCTGTCTTAACTGTGATACCTACCCTACCTACCTACCTACCTGCCTACCTACCCTACCTACCCTAGCTACCGTACCTACCCTACCTACCCACCCTACCTACCCAACCTACCTACCTACCTACCCTACCTACCTACCCTACCTACCTACCCTACCTACCTACCCTACCTACCCACCCTACCTACCCTACCTACCTACCTATCCTACCCTACCTACCTACCCTACCTACCTACCTAAAAAAAAATAAAAATTTAAAAATGTATTCTGCTATTCAGGGTGGAGACAAATCCAACGAAAAAAAAAACATGAAAATTGGTCCAGCAGATCTCGAGTTATAACGAAGGGAACAAACCCGTCTTTCTTTTATATATATAGATTCAGAAAACATCCAATCATTAAATTCAATAGTAGCAGGTAAAGCCATAATGCCATCGACATTTTCTCATGTAACAAAGGCCTTTGAAGTGTTTGCGAGGCATTTCCAAATCAATACCATCACACAAAGGGCTACCATCTTCACGAAATAAAACGGATCACAATATTATTGTAATGTAAGATAAACAAATTGTAAGATATGTTTGTTCATCCATATTGGATGGTGTGGCTTTGGGGTATTAATGATACGAGGTTTACAAAGAAAGAAATAAAGAACAATTGAACGGACATTACAAGAAAATTACACGGAATACAAAGCCTCATACTCAAGAAATAAAAGTTTGACAGTTCTGTCCATTGCTTTATTCCAGGAATGTCTGGTACTCCACATATGTGTTATGTATGTGGAACGCATACGTGGTGATAAAGTTGACACACTATTAAATAAATTTAACCGATTGGAGTAACCTATATTCTAGCCTCTGTACGGCAATAATAATTGTATACCTTTCCCAACATCACGATCATCATCATTGACGGTCTTGCCCCACCCACTGCTGAGTATTAACAGGCCTCCTGCCTCCTGTGTCATGCTTCCCTGGTGTCTGTGAATCTTATCCAGGCTTTGCTTGCATTTTCCGGGTCAATTTTAAATCCGTTGTTAGGATTCATACGATCTTCAAGAAAATAAAAATCATTATCTTCACTCTTCAACTTCTCGCTTACCCAGGCGATAAGGAGTTTTTCTTTGATGTTTCAGGAAGCGGCTTGACTGTTGATTGTGTAAAGTGAGTGGTTTCAATCCCGGATGTATACCAAGCGTTAAAATAAAAAGAGTCTGTACTTGACTGTTTATGAGGATTTTTTTTTTGTTAGAAATGCAAAGAAAGATATTATGAAAATACGTTCATTTGCGGCAAAGATGACGCAAAGAAAGAACACAAACATAATAAAACAAGTTGGGTAAAAAAAACATCAAAACGGCCAGCGCTTAGCATAATTCTGCGTTCTACACGAGACAAAGCCCCATTGCTACTTCAACCCAGTTTTCTACGACAGATGGCGTTGGCAACAATTTTATGGCTTAATGAGCATGAGTGCTCGATGGGTTGTCCCATCGGAAAGAATAATGTACTTCCATACAAACTTTCATCTCCTATTTTTAACTCGTTAGGGAATTAAAGTTTAAAAAATATATCACCTATCATGTGCAAGTCGAACTGCCATATGATGGGCCCCATACCATAGTAGAATATTTAACACTAAGTTCAGTCGCCAGCACATCAAGTAACCATAAACTGACAAATAGCCCAATCGATTTTGGATTTAACTTACAACATTTTAAGGTTTCAAATCATTTGGAGATATTTGACAGTTTGGCATAGCTTGATGTGCTGGCGACCGTATATAATTAAACAAACAATTTTCGTGTTCTTTTTATTTTTGCATTTTTGTTTACGCTGTAATGCAAAAATAAAAAGTACCTACATTCATTGCACGATCATTACCAATTGACATAGCTTGTCATATCCGTACTCATTGGGACTAACATTTTTACTAACACACGTATCAAAATTACTGAGGCCCATTATGGTAATTGGGTATGAGTGTTTTAGGCTGATGGTATTGGGTTATTGTTAAGGAGGAAGCGGCATGGTATTCCGCGAAATTCAAATTTTCATACGTTTTTTGCAGTCGCAGATCAGTGTCATGTTTTATATTGATCAAAATATTATTAAAATTCACAGAATTATAATCATTCGAATTATCAATAAGTACAACTTTCTTTGTTAGAATTGCCCTCCAAAGGTATAATTTCATGAAATATTCATTCCATACCGTAATATGAACCCCATAGTTTCATCAGTTTTTCTCAAAATGACGAAAAGCGTTGAGCTCTTGCAAACGACTTTTAATAGGCGAACATCCAATGGGTTAAGACACTTTTAAAAATAATAATAATATAATTTATTATGGTGCTTACAGATCTCATAACACAATATACAGTACTTCATATTCCGCCTACTAAATTCAGCATGCAAATTTAGATTGTGCCATAATTTTACGAATTAAATAATAATTGAATTATGTCACGATGGGAAAAAGTCAATAAATTAAAATACAAATGTTAAAATAAATATTACAAATGTCAAACTCAAAAAACACTAATGCTATAACTATAAAAATTACATTGTTTAAACTAAGCATACAGGAATGTCAAAGTTAATTTAATTACAATATTCATGTCTGCAATAAAATCTTCTTCGTAAAACGTCAATATTTGTAAGTTAGAACTTGCTACAGCTTCCAATCATATTTTGATAAACATAAGACTTAATACTGTCCTTCAAATTGCAAAAAACGTAATAAAATTTAAATATCGCGGGCTATCTTGGCGCATTCACCAGGTGCCTACAGTATTTCTCAATTTTGACGATCGTCACACAAAAATTAAAACCATTGGATCATTTTTGTCTATCGATAATTAACAAGGTGATTATTTTTAAACCTCGTTCTTAACCCGAATTCAAAACCGGCCAAACGATCGATAATATCGCATATCGCAAATCTGTCGACACCTATATACAGTAATAATAATATTTAGTATTTTTCATTTTTTATATAGGTAAGGCTTGAAAAAGGTATTATTCATAAGAAAACACTTTTCATTTTGTAGAGGACGCTCGTGGTGGTCCCATATAAATGTTATTAACTTTGCTTGCGTAGTTTTTGACTTCGCCTCAGTATTACCACAATATAAATATGAACAGTACGGAAACTGCGAACTAACGTTCGAAACGGCACACTCACACAAACACGCGAATCGACGAGACCTCTAAGCGGTTGTCGCGGTGCTGTCAGTCGTGAGTGCCGCGTCAAGACGAATGGTTAATGCACACGCATTTTCGGGTTAACACGTGGTACCTACTATGCGATTGCGTTTTAACTAAGTATAGGATGACCTTGGCCCTATATTAGATAAACAATAATGTCACTGTTATTTACTTAGCAGTTAGTGGTATTAGAAATCGTGCGGGGTAAGAAACAAATAAAATAGTGAAATAGGTATAAAGATTTTTACAAACAAAAAGCAATCGACTTCCAAAAAAAGTGAAAAATAAGTTTGGTTTCGAAAGTCGGTGGCAAAAAACGAAAAATACAAACATCAAAGATTTCCAAAATTAAACTTATTATTTACTTGATAGTGTTTTTTTAAGTCCGTGGTTTTCATATTAAAAACAACGGTCTTAAAAAAAAACCACTTGACTTGAATCAAATTATTTACATGGTAGAAACCATAGAAACTGTTGTAATAAATAAAATAATTTTAAATCCATAGGAATAGTTTGATTTGTTTTATAATATTTATTGTAGGGTAGAAAAATAAATGCCTGTCGACCATTCCTTTTCCTACATTGCACTTAGACTGTCACCGTCAACGGTGCGACTGTGTGATGTGTATCGGTAATAAAAAAGTAGTGCGTTATTTGAAGGAACAATATTTTTTTTCTGTTGCGAACAACCGCGAGCGCACATCGCGCATCTATCGTACGCGCAAACTTATACGCACGATATAATTCGAACAGCTTTCTTTAAAACTGCTCGAGCATGAAGACCGAAGAAAAAGTACGTTATGTGTAGTGAAGTGTCAGTGCGTCCCATTGTGCGTCGCCCTGCAATATCTAGCAGGCTTTGAACGTTGCCCCGATGTTGCAGACATCAGTGACGGTGAATTGAAGGTAAGTGCTGCATGTTCCTATAAGGTTCCTGTTTTCCAGTATCATACTTTCGTCATTCTTATTGGTATCACATTTGCGAGTTCACACACATCGTGTATACTTTTTCAAACCCAGCATCCCAATACAGTCCTTAATATTTGAAATCTTCGAGGGTGGGTATTGCGTCTATGGATATTTGCGGTCAATTTTATATTTCCGCACAATAGTGGTGAAAGGCGGCACCAGCACATAATCACACTTTCACACTAATATTATAAATGCGAAAGTTTATGAGTGAGTGAGTGTGTGAGTTTATATGTTTGTCCGTCCTTCACGCTCAAACGGCTGAACGGATCTGGATGAAACTTGGCACAGAGGTAGTTTATAACCTGGATTAATACATAGTATAGTTTTTATCCCGGGGGATAATTTATGACATCGCTAGCAGCAGCTAATGTTTTATATGCGGTCATCAAATCTCGATAAATTCTAACCCAAATACCAACTTGCAATATTTGAAAATATGGAAAATTATACAGTAAGTTGTGTTTTTATATAGGTAATTTCTTTGTCATGTTTAATACATTTAGATTAAAATGTACATAAACCTATTATCTATATAATGGTGTAGTTTAGAAAAACAACGCGGGCATACAGATACACACGAAAAGTACATAACTTACAATAACCTACAACCGTGCATACATTCTTATACATAAAAACCAACTACCATGTCTCCAACAAAAAACTTAAATGAAATAAGCCTCATCCGCACATAACATCATAGTATAACTGAATGATTTAATCAATACACAATTCCCCAGTTTCATCTACCGACGAAAGTACTTAACACACTAAGACCCCGGTTAGTACAGCCATATAATCCCAGGAGGCGAAAGGCCGACTAATATGAAGGGACAGCCTATTGTAAGAAGCGTTACGAACATTTTGCCCTAGCAAGATTACGTGCGAGTTTAAAGGTAAGGACACAACGATACTTGACGGAAAATGTCTATGCTGCGATCACGACATGCGATTATTTGTCGGGTATTGTGTCGAAGTTCTAGCTCGAAGTGAACTCATTGTATTGGCTGTCTATATAGACACCGAATCGAATCAAAATGTCGTGTCGTGGACACCGGATTCTGATTCGATTCAGTGTCGTACATTCTTTCGCGTTGCACCGACGCGGACGTGCTGAGATTGCAACTTCTGTATTTCAATTAAAAAGCGTCAGATCATGGAAATAATGACATGCTGTCCGTTTTCTTGCCATAGTCGCATGTCAAGCCATTGGGTTCTAATTAAGGTTGCCAGATGACAAAAATAAAATATCTGGGCAGAATTTCACAATTGTGGTTCATTAATGTTCTCATTACATGGTCAATTTCACTAATAAAAATGAATGCGATCAGCACATCTAAACCGCGTTAGAGACCTGTCAATATCAATCTTAGATAGAACAATATAATGACACTAACAGACTTTTTACTCCCGGAAATTTTTAATTGTTTCTGTTTCGAGCTGTTTGTCGGAACATTTTGTATTTCGTTGGGGTTCTCGACATCATGTGGAATGTCGGAATCATCTGACAACCCTAGTTCTAATACTTCTTCCTTGATTCCTTCTTTTTGTTCCTTTCTTCTTCTTCTATTTGTATTTTGTGTGTCACGGACTTTGTCAAAATAAATGATTTTTCTTTCTTTATTTCGCCACCGATGGTGACAAGAGTTCGTCGGATGAAAGTGAAATTGGTTGCTTTCAAATTAATCATGACTCAACTTTTAGCAGCGATTATAAGTGAAGGGAATTTCTTATTGAGCCTAGTGCCGCCGTGTATCCCAACCTTAACAGTAATTTTGGAATTTCCATCTCAATTTTGGTAGAAACCGCTGTAGATCAATTTTCGTCAACGACACTGCGTTCTTAAGCCTTTCAGAGGTTAAGTAGGTGGTTATCGCGTGATTTTGGAGTAAAAATATTGCAGATTGGGTGCATTTGCGAGTGTTTGTTAGGGATACAAGTTGTTTCCTATTAGATGTTTCATTAGGGATAATACTTTACTTTGTAAAACATATAAAAAAAGATTGAAAAATATGAAGCCAATGTTACAGTATTTTTTTTTATATTCTGAGACTGTGATATCTACCTAACTACCATAAGTTCTTTAGAAAAATTCTATTGAAACAACAATAAATATAACCGTATAAATTGTTGAGCTCTTATTAGCAAACGGCTTCTAACAGGCGAACATCTAATAGGTTAATAATAAATATTACATTCATTCATACATTCATTGACAGACAATGCACAGCTAAAACCACTAGGTAAGGGGATGAAATTTCGTATTGAAGTTCGTCATTTGATGTAAATTCGTAAACTGTGAATGAAATAAATCGTAAATGTAAACGGGACATACCTGCAGCTTGATTTTTTTTACTTTCTAGTTTTTTCTAGCGAGGAACACTTTACACCCTTATTTTTTTGAGTGTGGAAAATCATCCAATGACTTCTCCCGCTCTGGGTGGCTCCGGAAGCGAGTGTTACTGACTAAAACCCATCCATGTTCCTTCCTTAGCCCTTTATGTTTTAGGGCAACGGTAACCCTTTCGGACAATACCTCTTACCCGGCAGGCTCGGCCCTAACGAGCCCCTTCATATGCTGACATCTCTTTAAGGCGCACGTGGAACATTTAAGCGCCATCCGGCACGGGCCTAGTCCTGTTCGGGCGGTGAGCAGGCTACCCATTACTCACCGCACGCAGGCCCGCGCCTACGGTGGCCGGGAGTCGTCACTGGGTCGGCGGCTGACACGGGAGGACCTTTCCCTCTCCTATCCCACCACCTCCTTCGCAAGTATGACTGCTTCACAGAAGAAGGTGACTGCCTTCCACTCCCTCTCGCCCTGGACTATGGCTTGCACCAGGGCCGGGCGCGAGAGGTCGCCGCCAATCGCCTCTACGAGGAACATTTACACCATTGTACCCGAAAGCGTGGCTTAAGTGAATACTTATGTGTTAATTACAACATAATGCGGTCACTTATTTTTTGCCAAAAGTTTTTGCTTTTGACAGCTGTTGACCAATCCTTGCAGGTTTTTAACGCCAGGAAAATTAGTTGTTAAGCTATATGACTAAAACCGTTTATGGAAATCAAAACTGTCATTCTTTGATACTCGTTAGAAATACTTTAAATCCAAAACTGTTACTTTTCCATAGATTTTTCGGTTTTCTGTGCCTACACAATGTTAACATATAAGACTAAACGATGCATGAACCTACTGTATAAAAGATGATAAATTGCTAAAAAGGGAGTGACTACCAAGATGACCACTAATCGAGAAGTATGGAGGAAAAAGACATGTTGCGCCGACCCCATTATAAAGTGGGATCAGAGCAGGAGAACAATGATGATTGTATCTTAACCTGTGTAGAATAAATTTATTTTCTCTCTTTATAAATTAACTAGCTTCCGCCAGCGGCTTCGCCCGCATAATATGTCGACAAATTATACACATAAACCTTCCTCTTGAATCACTCTATCTATTAAAAAAACCGCATCAAAATCCGTTGCGTAGTTTTAAAGATTTAAGCATACATAGGGATATAGGGACAGAGAAAACGACTTTGTTTTATACTATGTAGTGATGAATAGGTTTATTATAGCAAATAATGCACGTTAGCTGCCTAGTGACCTAGTGATAATGGCCAAGACTGAGGAGTTCTAGTAATAGGTTCGAACCCTGACAGGCGCTTAACTTTATGTAAATTATTTAAACACCACTACTCTCTTAACAGTGAAGGAACACATCGTGAGGAAACCAGCATTTTCTAGAACCAAACATTCAAAGACATTGTCATTGGGTCGGAAGCATGGTGCACGTGAAGGCCGGAGCCTGCCGGGTCAGCGGGATTGTCAGAAAGGGTTACCGCTACCCCGGAATATAAAGGGCTTTTTTTATTAAGGCTGGTAAATCATCCAATTACTTCTTTCGTTCTGGGTGGAGCGGAAGGGCTAGCTAAACCCCATCCATGTTCCTTCCTTTGCCCTTTATGTTACGGGGTAACGGTAACCCTTTCGGACAATCCCGCTGGATATAGTTATGCTGAACCACAGTAATATAGTCATTCTTTCTTTTTCGTATGGTTAGTGACAAACCTGGTGTCAGAGTTTTATGCTCCCATGGGTCTCTTAGTCAGAGGCCCATGGTAGAATAAAACTCTAGGCTAATGCCTAGAGCGAGAGTAAGCGGGATTGTCCAAAAGGGTTACCGCTACCCCGGAACATAAAGGGCTAAGGAAGGAACATGGATGGGTATTAGTCAGTAAATGTTTGACACTTGCTTCCGCACCACCAAGAGCGGGAGGAGTAATTTCATGATTTCCGAACCTCAAAAAAAAAAAAAAACCTAGAATCTAAAAATTCGAAAACAAGTGACAATTACCAACCAACGTGGTGGATTACGGCCAACTCCGTCTGATCGAGAGTTGGAGTGGGGGGAGTTCAAGAAGTGGGAACATAATATGCTGCTAAATGCAAGGTGTTAATTTCCACGAAATTCTATTTTTTTTACTTTGATACCATCCCTATATTTATGCCTTTTGGTCGTCAAACCACTTTTCTTTTTCATTTTTCAGCGTATGTTAGTTTTGTGCTAAGTAAATTAGGTAATAATTTATTATTTATAAAATACTATTTTAACATGTTGAAATAACTTCTCACACATTGATTGATTTATTATATATTAACTTTTAGAATGTTTGTAAATATGTGAGCACCATGTACTTTTGACATACTTAATTTTTTTTTTTTTTTTTGTTAATGGCATCTCGCAGTTCAACCAAAGGGTTGTCTACTGCTTAACCGGGCTTGCCTGTGGCTGCCACAAAAGAATTGTAGCCTCCAGCCAAGGCTTAATAAAAACTAAACCTAACTTACAAAACTAAGCGACTACACGCTAAGGGCACCCCCTGCGGGGTTCGGACCTCGGCTTAGGGCGTCGCTGGGGGGGGACAGCAAGGGACAGCTGGATCGGGGGTTTTTAAAACTACTGACGACGCAAGCGTATGTCATAATGGGACGGATTACAGCCTTATAGAGACGCAGTTTGCACCGGAGTGACAATTTGCTGCGTTCTGTAAGCATGAATTGGAGCCTACCGAGAGCGAAAGCGGCCCGCGAACGGACCTGCTTTATGTGCTCTGCGAAACTGAGGTGTTGGTCGAGAGTGACACCCAGGTACTTGGCATGCTTCGCCCAAGGGATCGGCTTGCCGTACATGGTGATCGGATTAGGGGGGTTGGGGAGGGCCCTACGAATTCTCCTAAAGAGAACAGCCTGGCTTTTATCGGGGTTGACCTCGATTCTCCATTTCCGGAACCAAGCGCCGAGGACGTTGGCCGAGGTCTGGAGAGTCTGAGCTATAGCTGGCGGACTGGTCCCCGTGTAGTAAATGGCCGTGTCATCGGCGAATAACGCCAATTGGGCCTTTTTACTCTTAGGGATGTCGCTAGTGAACAGGGTAAAGATTAGGGGGGAGAGAACGGAGCCCTGGGGGACTTGACATACTTAAGTTACCTACCATTACTATATGTGTTTTTCTTTTCACCTTTTGTGGTGTAGTGTTTTTATTCTGGGTGCATCGTCTTCACATATAATGTTATAATTCATGTATACAAAACATTGTAAAACATTTTAAAAGAGTAACGGTGGAGTTTCTTGCCCATTCTTCTCCACACGAAACTACCTTTTGGAAGGGGCGACTAGAATCAATTCTATTTCTTGTTCATTTTGACGTTCAAAAGTGCCTTACTTGTGCCTATTTGAAATAAATGATTTGACTTTGACTTTGACTTTGACTTTGTTCCAACTCCCAGTTAAGGACCAAATTCTTTTATGGAAAATCAAGCGTGCACCGTGTACCTACCTACGAAGCACCTCATGAATACACGACAAATAAATTCCAATTCCTTCCCCTCAGTACAGTCGCAGGAAAAGTAATAGAAATGTTCCCCGAACATAGATTCGTGTCTAAGTTATATATCTTTCAATATTCACTTATGGTATTCACAGATTCCAGACGTTTCCTACATAATACGGTAAGAATATTTTTATCGAGTTGAATTTTTATATTCACTGCGTTCAGAATTCAAGGTCTATTTTCGTTTTTAGTTTTGTGCTGTACTAAAAGTTGGTGCATTTTTTGTTGTTGCTATATATCAGTATTTTTTATACAAGTGGGAAAAACTCGCTGCCACACGCATGCGCCTTCGGGCCGGGGTACAATTCCGCTAAATAATTACCCGTTTTAAACGACGTTATTTATCAGCTTTGAGAGGAAGAAACAATAAAGTACACAGCATAAGTTTATTTAAAATTGGCCTATATTTTTTCCACCACTGGAAGGACAGGCCTCCTGAGAGGTAAGCGGGATTCTCCGAAAGGGTTACCGCTACCCCGGAACATAAAGGGTTAAGGAAGGAATAAAGATGGGTTTTGTCAGTAAGAGTCAGACACTCTTCCGCTTCACCTAGAGCGGACGGAGTCATATGATGATTTCACAAACTCAAAAAAAGGCCCCCTGAGAGGGAATAGGCCATCATTCACCACGCGAAGCACGAAGTAAATAGCCTCTTGAAATAAATAGCTCATATTGCTCCTTATTTTCTTACCATATGAATTCCAGTAACTACGGTGGACTATTGTTTAGTAGAGAGACACTGAATACAGCATTATTCGTTTAAATCCACAATAACTGCAATGTTATGAAAATATGTTCTACCGTCCATAAAGCATATTTGCACCTTTTATCTCAGGATAATAGGCGAATTCACACCTGTATTCGCATATTAATAATACTTCAAAGCATTGTGCACTCTACACGGCACCTGTAGATGAGAAATTCCTGTATAATCGAAAAATACCTAACGTGACCCCTTTAGCAATTTATCGTTGCGTTCCTTGTCAACTTGGGTGGGGATGCAAAAATAAAATCTGCGATAAATTTTGCAAGTCACCTTTAAATCGTTTGTCAAATAATGAAGAGCAATTTTAACGTAAGCAGTCAAATGAACTCTTACCGTGATCAACATAGAGGTGATTTTCATTTGCTTGGGTGTTTTCAGTAATCTTGCTTCGCACCAGGAACCTTGTGTCACTGCGGATAGGAAATACGGTGCTGAATACAAGCACGAAATTTAGTGTCGGAATAATGCATAGTGGTGGCATTCCGATTTTTGCTCAGTCATAAAACTCTTCTAGGAGCAATTGAGTACATTCTTTAGGAATTGAGTCAAACCCAAACCCAAACTCAAAGCATTTATTTCAAATAAACCAATCACATGCACTTTTGAATTGTCAAGCGGTCGGTCAGACAGAAAGATGAAGCTGGTTGCCCACTCCAAAGCAGTAGATACCTGTGGATAAGAACGGGCAAGAAACTCCACGGACACTGTTTTTAATCGTCAGTCCCTATTGACGGCGCCCGTTCACGAACATGAAGCATGAATTAGCACCATTCAAATCAACCATTTTGAAGGGAGCTAAATTATCCAACTCACGCGCCGCCACCAGCGAGACTTCAACAAGACAGCACGTTCTTTAGTATCCATTTTCTATCTCATAATCACACTCAATCGATCATGTTGTCTTAAATAGATCAAAAGGATTACAGATGATGTAAGCAGGTATATAATTACCCTTTTTTTTGAGGGTGGGAAATCATCAAATGACTCCTCGTCCCGCTCTGAGTGGAGCGGAAGGTAGTGTCACACTTTTACTGACTAAAACCCAACCATGTTCCTACTTTAGCCCTTTATATTCCGGGGTAGCGGTAACTCTTTCGGACAATCCCACTTACCCGGCAGGCTTTGGCCCTAACGGGGTCTCTCAATGCTGACATCTCTTTGAGGCGCGCGAGGAACACGTACGCGCCGTCCGGCAATATAATTACCCTGAGGCAATAAACCATTTTTTTTCCCACAGTTCAGCAGTTCATGAAACGCCTCTCGAAGCGTTTCTTTGACACTGCCTTAAAGCACCGCAATCCCCTGATTGCGGCCGCCTCCCGATACACCCCGTCCCGCATCAGTAAGGTTCGCCGTCCACGGCATACCCTCATTGCCCCCGACGATGCCACCACTCTCCTCCAGGAGAGCAGCCCGGCTACTAGCACTGTTAGATTAACACACAGATACAAATTTCCGTCGTTCCGTCCTCGCCGTCGAGGCCCGTCGCGACGACCCTGTCCACTATCACCCCCCCGACCCTTGCTCGAGCCAGCCCGCGTTGCCGCTGAGCCAGTAGTTTTAAAAACCCCCGATCCAGCTGTCCCTTGCTGTCCCCCCCCAGCGACGCCCTAAGCCGAGGTCCGAACCCCGCAGGGGGTGCCCTTAGCGTGTAGTCGCTTAGTTTTGTAAGTTAGGTTTAGTTTTTATTAAGCCCTGGCTGGAGGCTACAATTCTTTTGTGGCAGCCACAGGCAAGCCCGGTTAAGCAGTAGACAACCTTTTGGTTGAACTGCGAGATGCCTTTACCAAAAAAAAAAAAACATTTTTTTTTCTATTCTTGCCTTGCCTGCAATAAAAACATAATGTTCTGATCTACAATAATAACGCGCATAATCAGCGTATAATTTTCCCACTGCTAGGACACAGCCGTCCTCTCCGAAGGAGGAAGTAGACCATAATCCACCACGCGGGCCCAGTGTGAGTTGGTAAATGTCACGTGTCTTCGAGTTTTTGGTTCTACGACATACCGGGTTTCTAATGATGTTTTTCTTCACCTAGAGCTTTTTTTTCAGTTCATGTGTTTTAGGGATTATTCCATCCGTAATTTTTCAGTAGCAACTCGGAGTATGGATTTGTGCCCAGTTAATGGCAATAGGATCGCCCCCTATTACATGGTACTTAAGCAAAACTGTCGAAAACTGAGTGCACTATACATAGATACACCTCTATTTGCTCTTTTTTTTTTTGAGGGTGGGAAATCATCCAATTACTTCTCCCGCTCTGGGTGGAGCGGAAGGGAGTGTCAGACTCTTACTGACTAAAACCCATCCATGTTCCTTCCTTAGCCCTTTGTGTTCTGGGGTAGCGGTAACCCTTTCGGACAATCCCGCTTACCCGGCAGGCTAGGCCCTGAGGGGCCCCTTCATTTCACCTAGGGCTGTGGTGATGAAATTAAATGCACAAAGTAAAGTGCCTGCCTAAGTTCGAACTCACTACCTACTAATAGTAAATCGTAGCTTACCACTTTGCTCTTTAAACTTGATTAAAACTTTATTGATCATCAATCACCTACATGAAACATCAATTTCAATGAGCTCAAAATATACTCAATACTGCGTTCTCAATCTCATTCCGTACATAATACAGCCCAAAATTACTCACACAATACTCTAAAGAATTCATTATTTCAAAATACCAATGAACATTGAAATCAAAGTACCCCAAGTTCAGCGTGATTAGTGAGATATTAAAATTAGAGCTGTAGATATTATGGTAAACAGTCTTCCAACTTAGTACGTTTTATTAGAGCTTACAACAGAAATTTCAAAAGGAATATTTAAGAGACACCATTGCTTTTATTAAATGTTTATTATTAACGCTAATTGGAACGTATTTTGAATTTGGAATTTTCATAGATAATGTTAGCTTTTGATGTGTGAACGCAATTATGTGAGTATATGTGAGAATTTACTGAGAGCATTTTATTTATGCTTGTGAAAGGTGTTTGAATCTCATAATTATCGTAGAAAACCAAGTGCGAGTCAGATTCACACATGCAGTCATTTTTTTAATACGTATGTACAGACGCCAGCACATCAAGCTATCCCTAACTGTCAAATTTTCTCAAAAATGAACCTTATGTCTTTGCAATAAAGTTGAAATACTATCAAAGAAATTTGACAGATTGTGGTAACTTGATGTGCTGGCCTCTGTACCTATTTCTTTTTTTCACTTTATAGGTACTGAGGGCAATTAAATAGAAATATGTACGTATTCTGTGAAAATTTCAACTGTCTACCTATTACGCTCATGAGATACCAGTGGAAGCTTAGTGACAAGGTTTCGTTTCGGCACCCTTCAGGTACGGAACCCTACAGATACTAGAGTTTTTTTTCTGCGATATTGAGCTCCATAAAACTAGTATATTAATTATTGTCTTAAAATTAGACAAAATTTATATACTTAGCGACTTGACCTTTTGGAATCTACACTCCATCTATTTTAACATTAGAAAAATAACTTTTAACACCCTATCATTATCTATACTAATATTATAAAGAGGTAAAATTTGTAAGTTTGTATGTAGGGGGTAATCTCCGGAACTACTATTTCAAAATTGTTTTCACTGATAGAAAGCTACATTATTCCTGAGTGCTATGGGCTATAAATAATATTTATATCATAATTATTAGCCGAGCTATCGCAATTTTCGTCTAGCAAGTCGGAAAGAAATACCTTCGAAAACAGAATTATTTGCATGCGCTGCCTAAACAGTTGTTTAAAATTGAAAGCTATAATTCCCTACATACACGCGGGCGAAGCCGCTGGCAAAAGCTAGTCTCATAATAAACGTATAATAAACTCCGTTATTTCTCGATAAATACAATGTAATGTAACCATAAGCATTAAAAAGTTACTTTAAAGTGCAGTAATTTTAACTATATTACACAATAACTATCGCTATTTTGCCGATATTTTTCTAGTGCTCTAACAAAATAATAGAGTATACAGGGAGAAATTTAAAAAAAAATCAACTAAGTACCTATGCTATACAGTATGCTCGCATTACTTGACAACATGTAGGGAACAGCTGATTTTTTTTTCGAGATTTCGTTTCGTCGTTTTTAGATTCGTTCCCATAGTAAAAGTTGTTCATAATGATGAGAACAATGTCCCCTTTAGTATTGCCTATGAAATCAAATTCAGTTTCCTGTAGAATAAGACAAACATTTCGGTTTTTACAGCGCTTGAAGAAAATGTAATATGACGTAACATTTTTAAAATCTAAACCATCATCCATTACATCAACTCAAAGAACTAAAGAAAGTTAATAAAACAGATACGGAATTGTCCCAAGCCGAGACTCCACGAAGTATGAAATAGGAAATTTTCTTAAAACACTCGTTTTAAGAAAGAAATTCTTACGGAGACTGCAGAAATATGAATTACGGGGGGTGACTTTGAAAAGTCGAGCGCGCCAGAGCAGATTTGAATGCTCCCGGTTCAAGTTTTATAAATTGTTTCCCGTTTATTATAACTAGCTTATTGTTTTTTGATTTCGTTCACTTAGTACAGAACTACTTTTTGATGGGAATCTTTTAACAGTTTGCGAAGTGAATTTGTAACTAGTTTACTGAATGGTTTTTCTTGTGGATTGTAAATGAAACTTCGGAGTGAAAATAAAATAAAAATAACGTTATTTTATCGGGAAGTGAGCTGTCATTCTTTCTAAAATAGAGATTGATACTATTGACAACTAACTCCGAACTCACTTCAACTTATGTTACATGGTGAGATTTTTACAGAATTGTATTGCTGTTCTTAAATGTATAAAAGCCAAGACATCAAGCTATCTCATACTGTCAAATATTCCAAATTGAACATGAACCTTATCCTTTTGTTATAAAGTTGAAAATCTATCAAAGAATTTTGACAGATTGGGGTAGCTTGATGTGCTGGTCTCTCTGATACCCCATTTATTTTGTCTAAGACAAATAACGTTATAACGACACGGCTATTTCCAAACAAGCGAATAAGAAGCCCAGATTTTTCAAGATAAATACAAAGCAATGTATTGTATTTACCTATCTATGTTCTTAATATTATAAATGGGAAAGTTTAGATGGATATTTGTTACTAAAGTACTCAAAATTGTGTGTTGCGCTCGGCAGCAAAGCTTTTCTGTGTCTCGTACCTTTGAAACCTCCTATTTTAAACTAATCGAAGATAATTTTCTCCTTTCGATTTCTATTTCTACTAACGAACAACAGCAACAACAGCAACGACTACGAACGAACGAACGATTTCTATTTCATTATTTTCTTCCTTTCTTTTAAATAGACGTAGCATGTCAATTTGATAAACAATAAACCCTGACTGGACCACTATCCTTTTTTTAGCTATACAATCTTTGACTTGACAGGAGCTCGTGGCTAAGTAATAACAGCCGCACGGATCGATCCATCAGGTTTAGCTACGCTTACTGAAGTTGGTCCGTAGATGGGTCACCATCTTTACAACATCGAGACTCTTACGTGTCTCGGAAAGCACGTTAAGCCGTTGGCCCCTGCTGTTACTTGTGGATCTTTGACAGTCGATACGGGGAGTCAGGAGCCTGAAAGTCTAACCGCCAGTCTTACCAACCAGTTACGACTGGGTTCTGGAGGTCAGATAGACAGTCGCTCTATGTAAAATACTGGTATTCAGCTGCATCCGGTTAGACTGTAACCCGACCTCAACATAGTTGGCAAAAGGCTAGGCAGATTGACAATCTTTAACATGACATCCAAAAAAATCATCCTTCAACGTAAGTAACATAAAGTTTTCTACATAATCAGCTCCTTTCATACCAATTCAAAATGTGTCCCAAGCACATTCAAGCCAAAAGTACAAGAAAATGACTTGAGAATTTCGTTGTTAACAGAAAATGCTTTACTCTTTTCATACGAATTTTCTCCTAAATTTCCTATACATAAACAGGTACTTTAAGTATTTCAGAACGCCCATAAATTACCCTAACCCCATTACAGTGTCGCTAACATTTAAAAATCCATCATTGCTTATAGCAAGTCACCTCCAGTTCATTTATATGGCGTCACAAGGAATGACAGTTCGGTTATACGAACTCAAAATAAAATTACGTAAATGGATTACCAAGCTTTGTGCTTACCCCATTTTAATATTCAGCTTAAAAGCGGCAATTCGGGGCGTGTTTTTTTTTTTCTCTTTTGTGTTTTTTTTTTCATCATGCGGTGGGTTTTAATTTGTGTCGAGTGTTTTTAAATATGTTGGAGCTGTAATTACTTACATTGACGCTTGTTTGTATTTAAAGTACCTATATTTAATTTATATAGTTGTATGACGTCACAAAAGTGGGTGATATCCGGCCGCGTATGCAAATACCACGAAACGAATTTCCAGTTGTGGTTATAACATTGAATGTATCACATCGCGGTCTGGCAATCGATGTCAGTCTGTACATTTAATCCGATGCAGTATTGTCCATTTAGTCTACTATACATAATAATAAACTTGAAAAAGTGTCGGTACAGTTTTGTTTTCACCGAACGGCGCTTATTTTTCTTTACAAAAATGTTGCATATTCTTTTCTTTTGTTCATGTCTGATTTTATGTCCAGCCTATTTCAATCGAACATTATTTGAATGACATTTCCTGCCAAGGAATAAATAAATTCGGTGGTGAAACAGGGTCTGAAATAAAGCAAATAAAGGCTTGTATTAAAATAAACAAGAATTCAATAAAAACTTAGACTAAAACAAATGAGAGCCATCTAGTACAAGTTTTTAAAAGCTCTCCTAATACTTATACTAGATGGCGCTATTTTACTAACACATTTTGAATTCAGTTTTAGCATGCATTTTAAAGTCACATGGAGCGCCTTTTCTTTACGTGACGATTTCTACCAGTCTTATATCAAGCCGCGTTAAAGAAATTCGTTCAAATTAATCCCTTGGGTATCAGTTTTACAAACTCCCAAAGAAGACAGCAGGTAATTCCTAAGAATCCAACGTTGTGATATATAAACAAAGAACCTCTTACAAGTTTGATCCCTTTATAATCAGTAAACAAACAAATAGAAACATCGCCAGTACAATCCCATACATATTCAGTGAAGGATTCTACGTGAGCATTAGAACTTTGATCACGTACTTTAAACCAGCATAAATTCCATAGTATTAACATAAAAGTACCCACTCCCTAACAAAGTTCATAATTACTCGTCAAGTGAAATAAATTATTCAAAACAATTAGCAGATCAAACAACAAGTATTGAATATGGACGCAGATGTGAGTTAAGAATTTTGTCTTAGAGTTTGGCAAAGAAGTGGCGAAAGTTAAATCAAGCGAAATTCGGGGAACTAAGTTCTTATGTTTTGATCAAAGAGAATTATTGTGATTCTCGAGATTGTTAATTAAAATGAGCTGGAAATTGTTTAAATACCAAGAACAATCTCCACCAAGGGAATAGCGAAGTCAAATAATTCTAAACAAAATTTAAACCAATTTAAGAAAAATACTTTTATTCAGACCCTTACGTACAGTCCATTTGGTTAGAATACACAATTGGTTACTATATAAAAGCATGTGATAAAAATTTAAAAGAATAATGCTTATTATAACCTATTTAGTTTGGTAATGTTGAGAGATGACTGAAAGCCCGCTGACAAAAAGTATTTACAAGGCAGATAATAATAGGGCACGCCACGATAGTGGCGGTAAGGCCCCTCTTTGAGGAGTGGCTAGAGAGGCGTCACGGCGCCCTCACCTACCGCCTGACGCAGGTCCTCACGCTCTAAGAGGACATAGTGACCAAATTGGTGAAGTTCTTGCGAAAGGTCAGGTGCTACTTGCAACGTCCGACAGTTTATGATGTATTAACTTTAACCAAACAAAAGGGGTATTTGCAAGGAGCGTAGCAGGTAGCGTGTAGATAAACTACGATAACATGGCGCGTCCCTCCAATTTACGGCTTCAATGTTTATAGTCACATCCTTACGAAAGAGTTTGTATGTAGTTGTATGTATTAGTCTTCAGTAGCAGGTCGACAGCAACATGCGTCACAAATACTTTCAAACGTTTTGAATTTTGAAGGGGCGGGTCATGTTATCGTAGTTTATCTATACTATGGTTTGTACCTACCCCCTTGGGAAAAAGGCTTTGGTTAATTTTAGAACAAACAAAATAAATTATATAAATCTATCTGCTTGAATTTGAATGTAGATTATTATTAATAATGGTAAATATAAAACCCATACCCATACTGACTAAAACTGTTCACAGTATCAGAACTGTAGTTGAACTGAACACCAAGCAATACCAAAAAGTATTACGAACGCGAAATTGAAAATCCACGTGTCGAAACTTACCACTCCAGAACTTTCGGAGCACCTAAAAATGTAATTTAAAACGAAATACAGAAGTGTCAAACAATCACTTAACTCTTACTCCGAACTACCCGCAAAACCAATTACAAAGACGGATTACGCTAACTGCCTACAGAATTGAAGCCCAATTTGTGGACCGATATATTTTAATCCCGATTTACGCATGTCCGATGAATGGATGGTTGAAATTTCGGGACCTATCACGATTAACGAAAGCCAATTTGGATGTTGCTCCAAAGATTTCAGACGCCATTGTTGTGATGATATTGGTTTCAATGTGTTGTGTTCATCTGATATCACAGCCATATTTATGTTACTGGAATATTTTTGTGAATACATTATTTTCTTCGCGCGGTTCGCCAACACGACGATGACCCGCTATTAAAAAAGTTGTCTGATATAATCGTAAACTCAAACTCAAGTAATCAAAATACATTTTTCCATACAACTTTTTTGTAATAAATAATGCGTTTTTCTCATATTAAAGCTAGCAATTTTATAATTTCCACCAGTGTCTTTAGTTGCTGAGCTAGCAATTTCATACCAAAGGATTATATTCCTAAGAGTTTATAAGAGGTATAGTTATTAGATGCACTTTATCCTAGATTTAAACAAAGCCCGTAACGAGTCGAGCGGTATTAAAAACTACTTAAACTTCTTCAACGGATAACAAACTACATTATACAGCAAATTGAGTTTAAGTAAAATGAAGAACCGCTGTCCTAAATTCCTTTACGTCCATCATCGTACATATTCAGCTCTTTGGGTAGATGTAATTAAATCAAGTGTTTAGAAGCTAGAGACCAACTACGATAACATGGCTCGCCCTTCTACAATTCAAATCGTTTGAAAGTCAGAGTAATTGCAAAGCGCCACCAAGACTCAACGCATGTTGCTGCCGTCCCAATTATTTATTCCGTTTCTGGTCTGCCCCTTCAGTTTGATTAGGTTCTGTAGTTGCATTTACTTCATTAAACCAAGCAAAACTAACGGCTACGGTAGCCCCACTAACCTAAATATCAAGACTACTTATTGAAAACCAGCCCAGCTTTCAGAAGGTATGCCCATATTGGACTAGTTCCCAGCCCACCGTGCTGCGGACAATATGTGACTCGCTTGCAAAAACATGTCGTGTCATCGCGTGCAGAAAAAGTGCTATTGGAACCTTGCACTATGCAGCTACGGAACCCAAGTTTTGTGTCTGACCCGTTGGAAACTTGGAACTAATGAGAAAAGTTTAGGTATAAAATCTTCGTATTGAATATTAACATGTCTTTTATTGGCCATAAAAAGGCGCTGAGCCGTTATGGGCATAATAATCGAGTTTCTGAAATGTTTTGCGGCATTTAATGAAGTTATGGATATAGTGTACGCGCTTGATTAGTTGGGAAACTATTTAATGGGAAGGGAAGACTTTAGTGTCATTAAACCCCCGATCCAGCTGTCCCTTGCTGTCGCTGGGGGGGCCCAGCGACGCCCTTTTTTTTTTTTTTTTTTTTTTTTTAAGGCTGGGAATTCATCCAATGACTGCTCCCGCTCTGGGTGGAGCGGAAGGGAGTGTCAGACTCTTACTGACTAAAACCCATCCATGTTCCTTCCGTAGCCCTATATGTTCCGGGGTAGCGGTAACCCTTTCGGACAATCCCGCTTACCCGGCAGGCTTGGCCCTGAGGGGCCCCTTCATATGCTGACATCTCTTTGAGGCGCGCGTGGACGCCCTAAGCCGAGGTCCGAACCCCGCAGGGGGTGCCCTTAGCGTGTAGTCGCTTAGTTTTGTAAGTTAGCTTTAGTTTTTATTAAGCCCTGGCTGGAGGCTACAATTCTTTTGTGGCAGCCACAGGCAAGCCCGGTTAAGCAGTAGACAACCCTTTGGTTGAACTGCGAGATGCCATTAACAAAAAAAAAAAAAATTTAGTGTCATTTATAGAGGCCAGCAAATCAAGTTACAAAAACATGATTTGACAAACGAAAGCTTTGAAGAAAGACGTGAAAGTACTACCAGGATAAAAAGTATCCTAGTATCTCCTAACCCCTCGGTCAGGACATAGGATCCCCGGTCCTGATCATCTGTCTGTTCTGGCGTGAAGAAGTAACCGAAGAGCGGAGTTACTTTCGCATTTTTAACAGTAGTATTAGATTTCAGAGTGGTATCGTGTGGCATTTTACATGTCTAATCAGCCTATAATGTTCCCACTGCTGGGTCATAACGCCTCCACTTTCTGTAAGAGAGAGTGGGCCATAATCCTACACGCGGCCCAGTGCGAGTTCGTTGACGTGTGTCTACGAATTTTAAGTTCTTTACTCACAATGTTTTTGTTCATCGTTTTGAGAGCAGTTGAAATCACATAATTTACTTAAAGCATAGTACCTGCTTAGGTTCGTACCCTTCGTATGTCGCAGCCATTACTACTGGGCACCCACTGCTCTCGTGGCTAGTTAAGCTACTTGCCGGGGTTGGCCGTGTATGGGTGACCATCTTTACATACTGAGACTCCTCCATGCCTTGGAAAGCACGATAAGCCGTTGGTCCCGGCTGTCTTTGTGCGTCTTTGTCAGTCGTTACGGGTCGTCAGAAGCCTGAAAATCTGACAGCCAGTCATACCAAGGGGTATCGTATTGCCCAGTTACTGGGTTGAGGAGGTCAGATAGGCAGCCGCTCCATGTAAAATACTGGTATTCAGCTGCATCCGGTTAGACTGGAAGCCGACCCTAACATAGTTGGGCAAAGGCTAGGCGGATTGATAGATTTTATACTCACCTACAATTCTAAAAACATCTGATTTAATTTTTCCCGTTGTTCGACTCATAAGATTGAAGATGAAAAATCTTTGCATACTAAAAAAAAATCGAAGCAAAAATTCGCGGCTTCAATAATATGTTTTCTTTTTATTGATTTATTTTGGCCAAAAGTAATATTTCTCAGAGCACAATATTGGAATAACTATAACAATGAATCATATCCAGACAGAATCACATAGATCTAGAATTCCAATAGTCTTTATGAATATAAAACACGACACTGGATGTCAGAATAATAGTTGATATCGGAAAAACATCGAGCAATTTTTTTGTTATACGAGAATACAAGAAAGATTCAACGTGGAGAAAAAATGTAAGTAATATTTCGTATTGCTAAGGTTTCCTTTCTTCAATACGAATTGAATAGCTCTGAGGAAATGGTTTTGTTGTTACAAATGGAACTATTCTTCCTTTTCTTACTAGATTTATCCTACGTTGCTAAGATTCAATTTGAGATTGATTTTCCTGCAGTTTACTGTTCGTTATGTTAATAAATAAGTTAAAAATGTACTTTTCTGATAACAGTGACTCGAAAAAATATCTATCTACGTTTGTATATAGGATATGTGCCTATTAGGAGGAGCTCGTGGCTAAGTACTAACAGCCACACAGGTCAATCCATCAGGTTAAGCTACGCTTGCCGGGGTTGGCCGTGGATGGTTGACCATCTTTACATACCGAGACGCCTCCGTGCCGCGGAAAGCACGTTAAGCCGTTGGTCCTGGCTTTTATTTGTGCATCTTTGGCAGTCGTTACGGGTCTTCAGAAACCTGAAAATCTGACAACCAGTCTTACCAAGGGGTATCGTATTGCCCAGTTACTGGGTTGTGGAGGTCAGATAGGCAGCCGTTCCATGTAAAATACTGGTTTTCAGCTGCATCCCGTTAGACTGGAAGCCGACCCCAACATAGTTGGGAAAAGGCTAGGCAGATGATGATGTGCCTATTAAATCGTACCTAAAATAATTCTCATTTGGCTTCTATAAAAATACTATTCTATTTATTGAATGCGTCTCTTTTATGAACCTCAAATAATTGCTATTATGGTGTCCTAAAAAATTCTAATTTGAAATAAGAAGTATTATGATCCAATCATTAACAAAATTTTTTGTTGGTCTCCGCTAGGAAAAGAATAATTATCTCTTAATAAGCAGAGAACTGGCTGGTTTTAATGTTTGTAAAGTTTCTTAGTAAGCTGCACAGTGTCGAAAACTTTAGCTGATCCAAATTCTAGTATTCTTAAGATACCAACAGTAACAAAACACTCCCTCTTTCACCCTTCCAAGTGCATTTCTATGTAGACTATAGAATGGTACCGTAAATACAGTATCGATATTCTAGTGTTGTGTCACGATACAATACTCTTTGCTAATTTTATTCATCTACAGGGTGAAATTGAATTCATGAGCCATATTTGAAGGGGTCATTGTACCACTTTTCCTATGGGAACAAATCTGTAATCTCTGATTGTTTTTCGCGATTTAAGAATTCTTGCGAAAAAAAATTTCTTCTTTCTTGCGAAAAGTAAGGTTCCTAGTTTTCGCAACGTTAAAAAATATTTAAATAATTATCCATAGTAGATAAAACGACCACCATGTCACTAGAAATCGAAGCCAAAATTCTAAGTTACGGCGGATAAATTGTTTAACATTATAGTGTTAAAGTTTGGTATTGAATTCAATTTATGTAATGAACTTGACGATTGGTAGTTGATTATTTTAGCATTATCTTTTTTGTTATGAATAGTATTTTGTTGCTTGTGTGCGAAGTGAAACAAAGGATGCATGAAAAATTTATTACATGCATTATGTGACTTGTACAGAGGCCAGCACATCAAGTTACCACAATCTGTCAAATTTCTTTGATAGTATTTCAACTTTATTGCAAAGATATGAGGTTCATTTTTAATTGAGAAAATTTGACAGCTTGATGTGCTGGCGTCTGTACTTTCTTTTTAATTTGTTTTTTCTTTTACTTTCTTTTTTTCTTTCGACGAACCGTTGCCAAATGACAAAAGATTTTATTGCTTTTTTCTAGGTATGTGCAATGTACCATTTGAAATGTATTTTTCTATAAATATAAAAGAGTAATACCTAAATCAATTTTAGATATCTCTTACTGCATACTTTATTATAACGTATTTTGTAACTTATGCAAGGAAATAGGAGCAATACCATCCTTTTTTTATCGAATGCTAACACATTAACTTTAAAGAAACTAAGGGCAAATTTCATCAATGGAACTGATCGCGATCACCACGTAAACCCCTATTAGAGCTGTCAGTATTATAATTTTGTGTGTCAAAATCAGTGTCGGAAAATTGACACTGATTGTCAATATTCCACAGAAAGTTTTACTGCTTAATTCTATATTTAATAACTCTTTTAAACATCAGCATATCTTAAGCCGTGGTTTTAACGCGGTTAAGATGTGTTCAGTTTTATTGGTGAAATTGGCATTTAAACATAATATCATACTTACATTATTAAAACAAAAGCAATACAGGGTAAATCTATGAACATGATTGGGGTGAACGTCACATAACTCGTAGAGGCCTCATTAGTCTATTTGCCAAACGCGCTTTCCACTAAAACAACACAGAACCGAGCCAAATACGGGTCATACTCTCGTAATTAGTACTTACGTTTTAGTATAATATTATTTATGTTATTTATTTTCCATATTTTGCGTAAAATAAGACCAAAATGGGGTGATGAGAGTTTATTTTGTGCGGAACGCCTGCTTGTAATATTAAAGCAAAGTTTTTTTAATACGGGCTTGAATCGCATGGCGCCTACAATAATTTTATGAGTGATATTTTCATGCCAAATCTTTGCTAGTACACTAATGATACTTGTGTTTTATCGTAAAGTATAACTATTGGTAGATCTTTTCAGTATGTTACTTGTAGAGGTCGAAATTCAATGCATTATTATGGGAACACAGCTGAAATCGCATAAAAAATCAGATGGTCCCTACATTTGACGAGTTATGCGAGCATGATGTCTATGGAACAGCAGGTTTTTTTTCGCTGTACATAAGTACAATGAAACCTCTTAAAATAATGCACATGAATTTATTTTCACCCGGTATTAATAAAGTAGGTGTCTTGGCAAATGACGATCGTTTTTGTGACAGCTTTTTGTAGTTTATATCATACCAATGAACTTTTACTTCCACAATAATCGCGATACAGTCGTTCTTTATAACTTGACGGGTGATGAGATTGGTAACACTGAATTTTGGCGTCTTAATGCCAATTTCTCTTAGGAAACTGAACGCGATCAGGAAATTTAAACTGCGTTCAAGAGTTGTCACTAATATAATTCTTGACACTGACAACTGTTAAACACGGTTTAGACTTCAATGGTGAAATCAGGCCTAAGTTTCAATACTGATAGAGCTGCAAAATGGCAACAAACAGAACAGTACTACCAATCACCTGACTGCAATACCCACTATGTCACTTTGTCTACACCCCTCTGGCAAAATGAAGCCACTGTAGCAACTTAAGACAACTTCCAATTAAACAAACTTCAAAACCTTAAAAAAGGGACAGGGTACACCAGGCCAGTTCCAAAAGATTGTAAGTCCCCAGGAGTAACACATTTCCGAAGTGCCGCCAAGGAAACTAAGCTTGGATCTTTACGACACCGCAGGGTTTTCACCTAAGCAATTTGTTCCACTTTCTTGTCCTAGAAAATGTTCAAAGCTATAAAGTTTATTGTTCCTGTCAGGGTTTCAAGGATTTATGGGATTATAACTTGTTGAGCAGGAGTTTTGGAAGATGACAGATTGTTTTATGTCGCGATGCTAAAATTAAGGGAGAGTTCCATGTCGTAATTTGTTGTTCATAACTTAAAGATGTATTGTTGGAAAATTGGTAATCTGAAAGAAAAAGTTGGGTATTACGTTTTGCGTTAAATTAGTAGCTGGTTAGTGAGGGAATTTATTTAAATTAACTACTACTTATTAACTCCTATTAACCCATTAGATGTTCGTCTATTAGAAGCCGTTTGCTTATAAGAGCTCAACGATTTATACGGTTGTATTTATTGTCGTTTCGTGAGAATATTTTTTATGAATCAATTTTTATGAATCAAATCAAATGTCGTATGAACCCTTCATACGACATTTGAGGGGTTAAAGAATACATTGTTTCAATTTATAATTTAAATCTTTCATGGCTTAAAGAGCAGCCAAAATTGTTCATACAATTAAACCGTTGACGGGTAATGAAATACCTTAGTGCCAACGAAACATTATTATGCCTTAATGAGGTAATAAATAACTATTTACCCCAAAAGCCATTCGGTTTAAATTGGGCCAGCGAACATGCCACAGAACTTTTGTAATGAATTAATTAAGTTCATCAGAAAACGTGGACATCGGCGTAAATTTCCTGACTACTTTCATAAAAAGTTTTGGCGAACTTATATAAAAGGGCGTTAACAGACGTGCTACTTTTTAGCGCTCCGACCCTTGCTCGAGCCAGGCAAGTACGGCATCCAATATCCAATCCAGCCTGTCCCTTGCTGTCCTCCCCCAGCGACGGCCTAAGCCAAGCTCCGTACCCCACAGGGGGTAGCCTTAGCGTGTAGTCACTTAGTTTGTAAGTTTTTTATAAGCCCTGCCTGGATGCATCAATTTATTGTGGCATCCACAGACAAGTCCGGTTTAGCAGTAGACAACCCTTTGGTTAAACTTTAAGATGCCTTTAAATAAAAAAGTGCTACGTTTTACAGCGGCATTCGGCGATTTTGCGACTGCATCAGTGTTGCGTCTCATTTTATTAACTGTCTCTCGCGACGTCCGTGACGGCAAAATCGCGTCTTTCAGTGACTTTCTCGATACTCATTGTAGTATCACTTGATACTACAATGGGTATCGAAGTACTAAAAAGCGATTCGTCGTCGTCTCCGTGTGGTTAGTGGCTAACATGGTATCATAGTTTTTTATGCTGCTCATGGGCCTCTGACTTAGCTTTACATGCTGTTGAGAAATATCTCTCAGGCATGCCGGTTTCCTCACGTTGCGATTAAAAGCGACAGAGTCGGTGATTGTCGGCAATCATTTAAACTCTTTGCTGATCAAAGACTTAAATGTGTACTTAGACTTAGATTACAGCGACTATTACTGAGAGTTTACTCTTAACATTACCTACTAGAAGGAAAAAATAAGAATTAAAACAGTTGATTCTACCCAAACGATACGCACAGAAAATTTGTTGCTGCTGATTGTTAACAATCAGCAATTAGCACGTCGCTGTACACAGCTTCCGAAAAAGGAGAGAATCCATGGTAGCCGCTTGTGATACCAGTAGCACGTCTGCGAAGCTCCTAAGTCTTTGATCAGTTATTGGCCGAAAATTCAGGTAAAATTTCGTAATTTAAGTGTGTCATTTGTGCTAATGTTGTCATTACCGACCGGTAGACGTTGTGGCGTTATTGCCAAACTTTGGCCACGATAAATTTATAATAACACTTGCGCGGAATTGGCCGTTAATTATTTATTCAGGTTGTGACGAGCAAGACCATGATCTTGGCAGGTATTTTTATTAGTACGTATATTTCTAGTAAACATACCAGTTTTTTGGATAATGTTAACACCTGAGTCACTACCTCGCTGTATTTCAATATTGCAGCATTCTCAGTGTGAGAATGAGACGGAGCTATACAGGACGTATAGCTCCATCTCTTTCCCACTGTGAAGTAATATTAAAATATACTGCTTTATTAGGTGATAGTCTGCCCCCTGAACAAGTGACGCATGGATCTGAGAAGTACGTACCTATTGCAGATTGGTGTGTCCCTACTTATGATATGACGATGGCAGTTTATCCTAGATGTTCACATTCTTAACATCATTTTGCCAGTTAATATATATTTAAGTGCCTTGAAATATTGCCATTAATCGGGTAAAAATGCTGCAAAACCCAATAATACTTTGCCCAACACGAGAATTGAACCCAGGACTTCATGTTTAGCAGTAGCAGTAGCCAGATCCAGATACACAAACATAATCCTAGATGTCAGGTACAAAAAAATCTGTCTGCCTAGCCTTACCACAACTATGTTGGGGTCGGCTTCCAGTCTAACCGGATGCAGCTGAATACCAGTGTTCTATACGGAGCGACTGCTGACAACCCAGTCAGTAACTGGGTAATACAATACCCCTTTACCAATACTGGCTGTCAGACTTTCGGGCTTCTGACTACCCGTAACGACTGATTAAATAGTAAGAGACAAGTAATGGGTGCAATAAGACAGATATTCAAACATTCGATACCAAAAAAAAGCTTACCAAATTCTTACTAACAAAAATCTTAAACAACATGTTGCGATCGACGACACTCAGTAACTCTGCCGAAACAAGACTCAGCCAACATTTTTACGCGAAATAAGTGTTTTTTTTTATTCTCGCGTCCAAAGCATAAATTCGGTTCGTTTTTGTGTTTGACATTTTCACCTCTCTTTAAGGAAACATCGTTATGGACTCGAGTATCCTCAAATAACACGAGTCTTTGATATTTTATCCATTTATTTATTTTATTATGGCTCTGTTTAAAAAAAAATGTCTCAGGTTCAGAAACAAGTACATGACGCTACCCCAATGTGTCGAATTTCTTTGATAGATTTTCATCTTTATCTCTAAACGATAAGGTTCATGTTCAATTGGGAATATTTGACAGTTTTGACAGACGCCAGCACATCAAGCTATCCCAGCTTGATGTGCTGGCGTCTGTAGATAACATTTGTTTTTTTTTTGAAGAAGCCTATAAGTCGAAGTGTTTTTTTTTAAATAATATTGTATTCATTGAACTTAACGTCTATTTTTAATTTTAATCGGTGAAGGAAAACATCACGAGGAAACCAGCATATCTGAGACATTTTTAATCTAATAACAGCTTGTGAAGTTAAGTCAGAGGCCTATTGGGCAGCATGCAAACTCTGACACCAGAGTGGTTAATGGTCAGTCAGGTTAATGACTGACCATTAACCACAAGAAAAGAAGAAGAAAGTCTATTCTAGCATTTGAATAATTATCTTTTTCTTTAGTAATACACAGTCGGTAGGAATTACGAATACAGGTAAGTTCAGAAGATGGAGTGCACCCATTTGTAGACAAGTGGATGCACTCCGACAATAACAATTGATTATGTAGAAAGAAATGAAACTGTTCAATTTTTAGTTGAAACCTAGAGGTCTATGGGAACAATTCTGAAATTGCGAAACTAAAACAGCTGCTCAATACATTATGCTCGTATAACTCGTCCAAATATAGGGAACTTGATTTTTTTCACGATTTCGGATGTGTTCCCATAGAAAAAGTTGTTCATTATGATGAGTACAACGACCCCTTAAATATTGCCCATGAATTCAAATTCACCCTGTATAGTGTAGTGCCATTAAATAATTCTTGGTACAACCCAAACTCAAGCAAATCTTACAACCGTTAAACACGTATTCAATTAAAGAATGTACTGAATCAACTCCTGAGTGTTCGGAATTGACTGTTAATGGTCCAACTTTGACGATTAGCTAAAGATGGATTCAAATTAATTGCTCCCACTGTTCTCCTTCGAATCGTTGATTATCCATGAGGGTTAGCAGTACGGTTTCGTTAAACCCCATATTAATCTTCTCTGATTGTAGACCATGCATCCTGAGATCCGTATTGGTTACTGCATTTATTATTGCTTTAAGCTTTTCGCACACAATTATGGTACGAAGGCGGATTTAATGCCTTAGGCATTCTCTACCAGTCAACTAAGGGTGGCGAAGAGATAAGATGGCGGATGCTTAACCTTTAACTGTGGACGTGCGGTCTCACAGGCCGCTTGCAGTTTGTAATTCTCGTGCCCCCCTCCTCCCGCGTAACCCACGCGCATGCCGGCCTCAGTAGCTTCGGTTTTTGTGGCGAAACGACCGTTGAGAATGAAGGTTACGTCGCCGGCTGAATATTGCGTGAGTAATTTCACTTTATATTTTGAGTGCGGTCTGTGAGACCGCGCGTCCACGTTTGTGTTATAAATTGACGCTGACGGGGATTTTGTTTGTTTTAGATTTTGTAAACTAAAATGTCAAAAAACGATCAACCAACGACAAAAACTATGTCCACCAAAGATAAAACGAAAGACGACCCACACTTGTATAGGCTGTAAGCAGCCAATATGCCTACAATGCTCTAAGCCGCTATGCAAAGACTGCCAATAAATTGACCAAGTTGGGCCCTTGTCGAAATTTTTATGTTTAGTTTTGAGAAGAGTGTGTTAAGTTTTTTATGTTCTTTGTTCTTTATATTTTATTGCAAAAGAAGTAAACTAACCAAAAAAGTCATTTTCCTGTGATGATAGACCTACTAAGTGATCTCAAGCTAAAAAGTCTGAAAAGTGCCTTTGATTGTTATATCGTTAGATTTAATTTAAAATAAATACATTTTTCATTAAAATTACATCTTTTATTTACATAAAGTAACTCTTCTAAGGGATAAAAACAAAACATGATACAATACTTACTCATCAAGATAGAAACCAGCCTCTAAAGATAGCGGTCTGTGAGGCCGCGCGTCCATAGTAGTGTAACAAAAAGGGAACGTCCATAGTTAAAGGAAAAAAACAGGAACAATAATAGAAAAAAAATAAAATTAACGTAGACAAGTAGTTTGTAATAAGCTGGGTACGTAAATAGGTTAGAACCGCATAATACACATACATAAATATTTACTATACATTAATACATAAAAAATTAAGGAAGGGAGGCGATGAGATGACTACTACGCTATTTGTTATGAAAATAACTCTGCAAGTCCGATTAAATGCATACCGACTGGTAGCCATCCTGATATCAAGAGGAAGCGCATTCCAAAGACGAATAGACTTTTTATATGAAAGGAACAGAGTCAGAAGTATGAATAGGAGAAGCCTGTTAGAGGAACGCAGATTCCCAGAATTTGTAATGTGTTCCTGCATTTCTTGTTAGTGGTACTTGATAGTTTGAAACCGAGTTGCAAAATTGTGAGAATTTTATTGGACTTATCAACTGAAGCTTGTATACCATTTATCGGGAAGAGTAACCTCTTAACCGCCCAGTCGGATTAATACGACAAATGTTTTCCGACCCATACCGCCTTTTTTTTTTTTTTTTAAGGCTGGGAAATCATCCAATGACTGCTCCCGCTCTGGGTGGAGCGGAAGGGAGTGTCAGACTCTTACTGACTAAAACCCATCCATGTTCCTTCCGTAGCCCTTTATGTTCCCTTTCGGACAATCCCGCTTACCCGGCAGGCTTGGCCCTGAGGGGCCCCTTCATATATGAGGCGCGCGTGGAACATATACGCGCCGTCTGGCACGGGTCTGGTGCTGATCGGACGGTGAGTCACCCATTACTCACCGCCCGCAAGCCCGCGCCTACGGTGGCTGGGAGTCGTCACGTGGCTCCCGGCGCCCGGAGCGTCTCCCGCGGTGGCTGGGACGGGAGGACCTTTCTCTCTCCCATCCCGCCACCTCCTTCGCGAGCATGACTTTTTCGCAGAAGGAGGTGACTGCCTCCCACTCCCTCTTGCCCCAGAACATGGCTTGCACCAGGGCCGGGCGCGAGAAGTCGCCGCCGCCGACCCGTACCGCCTGAGTCGTGTTTATACGACTGAATATTTATGCTTGGTTTTGCGTTTTTACGTCATATTTATTTGAGCTGGGCGCTGGGGGCATGGCACTTGATATTAAACCAAGCAATCAGTAGGTTAAACTTATTAGTTTACATTCGTTACTGAGCAGTCTTTAGAGCAGTCATGGTGGCCCAGCGGTATCCGTCTCGACTTACGAGTTGTAGGTCGTGAGTTCGAATCCAAGCAGCCACTTTACTTTATGTATTTAATTTCATCACCATTGCTCTTAAAACAGTGAAGGAAAACATCGTGAGGAAGTTCTAGATCCAAAAATTCGAAGACATGTGTCATCCGCCAACCCGCACCGGGCCTGCGTGGTGGATCCCAGTCCCTCTCTTAGAGAGGAAGCATGAGTCCGCAGTGGAACATTATAGGTTGATTAAGTTATGTTATGTACTGTTACTACTATATATTAGTTTCTATGAGAAAAATAATAAGTTTCATCAACAATAGGACAAACATCACCCCAAAAAACAATAGGTATTATATAAATATTACTTCAAAGAGACAGTCCTATACAGGAGGTATAGCCTCCTGTATAGGACTGTCACCTATACTCCCTCCTATATACCCATATCGGAAGCTCATATCCCAAAGTGAAACAATATTAAAATAAAATAATACTGCTATAAGTGGTGGTTGATTTCCAGGAGTTAAGTCAGTATTGAAACTCAGCTTATGACAAATATTATTTTTTCATCGAAAGAAGTGATCACCTGTTTGACCCAAGATAAAACTGGCTGTCAGACTTTCGGGCTTCTACAAGATTTTTTTTTTCTGAATACAATTACTACAAAATGTCTTCTAATTGTCTATTTAACCAAAGGAGCGATCTAAAAAACCTCTACGTGACGCAAATAATCCTGTGCACATCACTGCCACTTGACGCTATCACACGTGCAAAATGTCCTAATAAAACGCGCGAAGTCATAAGTGAACGTTTTATGAAACAGATGCCTGGTTATAAACGCGCGTCTCTCCCCTCAACTGAACTTTAACGGCTTAGAACTACCACTGAATGAAGAACGTCTGCGCCAAAGAAAATGGCCTTACTCCACCATTACTAAAAATATAACCCAGGAATGTACCTTTGAAGGATCCCGTAACTCTCCCCAAAGATGCCTTTTGGGAGCAAAGATTTTGCAAGTACGAGCTTGGCTCCGTCGCACGTGACTTTTAATTACTAATTTCACGCTCGTTGTGGTTCCCTCGAGAGGTATGCTATGGTTCCCTTCGGAGCCAAGAGTTACGATATCATGTCGTCACGGCACATAAATCATATTTAATCGTTGGGTTTATATGGGCTATGTAAATGGGAGCTCGTGCCAAAATGATAAAATTATGGTGTTTTTGCAAGTGTAATGATGATGGATGGATGGACTTGGTGACAATGTGTTGGTGGGTCTGATTTAGTGGTGGTTTTAATTGGTAGATTCATGGGAGTAGGATTAAAGAATTTAGTAGAATGAGTACGGTTGCCCGTGCATAACAAACTGTAAAATTTATTCAATTGAATTTAAACCTTAAATCGTTGTAAGTTAAGTTCAAAATTGATTGAGAAAATTTGCGAGTTTGTGGTAAGTTGATGTGCTGGCGATAGTACATTGTATTCTTTTAAATTCTGAAGTATTTTGTTTGAAAAAAGAATAAGAATTGTAATCCTCCATTTTGTAGGAGTCACGCAATGCGCTTAGATTAAGAAATATGGCCGTCCAATAGTTCTAAACTCAAAAGGAGGTAGCTACTGAGATTTTCTTGTTTGACGAAAGATGGCTAGCTGATGAAGTAGATGAACGCCTTTGAGTTGAGACCTCGGACAAGCACACAAAGCGCATGACATGACCTTATCTGATAGAAAGCCAACAAAAGGCAACCGAAGCCGACTAGAAGCTTTTGTTGAAAAATGCATAATTTGAAGATAGTGTACCTACTCTTTGCGTTTTCATTTAAAAATATTTGGTGTTATTAATTACTTAACATCACGAAGGAAGCAGATCACCATCCTAATTGCACATTATCAATCACAAACTGAATCGTTTTGAAGGATGTTGCTAATCCATTGCTTCACATGTTCCAAAAATTTGTTCGCTTAACAACACAAATAACGCAATGAATATTGTTGAACTGTCAACATGATGCCATTGCTATTGTTATTTTGTTTGGAATATGGGGCAAGCCTAAGTGATTAACTGACACAACTGGACGTAACCTTAGTCTCACTCTCTTTAGGTCCTGTGTTCGAGTCGGGTACCTGCATTTACTGTGTAGAATCAAGATCGTTGATTTTATTGAATTTATTGCGCGACTACTTCTTTCCAACTAAAGCGTTAGGACGTGGTGAAGGGCAGGCATTTTCACGGACTATCTTTTGTGATTCGATTTCTCCATATTCTTTAGTCGTGTTTGTGACCACTAAATCGACTAGGTAACAATTATACCAGGTAATATTTCATAATACCACGTTGAGGCCATGTGCTTTTCAACCGCGCATTGACGCCTTATAATCACGATCAAATTTGAACACAAATATCAACAGTGACACGATTTATAGCTTGTTATTGCATTTAATCGTTTTGCAACACAATTATTATTTCCCACTGACTCTGTCTCTGTTTCCTTAATAGTTAATACAAGACATTTTAACCGCTTAAACATTACCAATATATGATTTACGTTCACTTCAATTTGACATTTTAAATCAACACTAACTCTCAAATATGAGGCAATCCTGTCCACAGTTAAACTTAAGTGGCATAAGCAATGATTTTATTCTAAAATACTTAGGTCTTAGGTACAAAGTGGGTCAAATTGTCAAAGAGATTGACGAGAAACCGCGGATTAATTTGGTACGTGTCTAGTTGAGTAGTTGAATGTGCAAATTATCTGAGTGCGAAATGTTTACGTGCAAATAAATAAAATTGAAGTGTCTGTTTTGTAATACGTAACTTTGACTTACAAAAAGTGCTGATTTTCAGCCTAGTTTGATTTGGACTTTTGATTTTGATTTAAAGTTTTTGTAAAGACAAAATGACAGTTTTTACTAAATGCATTAAACATACCTATATTTATATAACGGAACTTATTTTTTTTTTTTAGTTTTTGTCCGGCTATCCGTTAGTTTTAGCTAATTTCCATTTCCAAAAGGTGGACCGATTTTGACGGAGCTTTCACTAAGCTAAGGTAGCTGATGCTATAAGGAGTAATTTATAAATATAAGGTCCACACGGGCGAAGCCGCGGTCAGCAGCTTGTTAATCAATATTAGTTGGTAAAGCCAAGTTAATCATTATCATAGTTAAACCTAAGAGCACGATACGTATGCGCACGATATTAGGATAAACTGTATGTAATACTGGTTCTAGGGCGGACCAGCAAACACCTCTATTAGTCATCATCTGCCTAGCCTTCTCCCAACTATGTTGGGGTCGGCTTCCAGTCTAACCGGATGCAGCTGAATACAAATATATTACATTGAGAGACTGCCGATGTAACCTCCACAACCTATTAGTATTATTCTAATTTTACTTCAAAGTAAAAAGAAATGGAGCCATGCGTCCTGTACAGCTCTGTCTCATTCTAACTTCTCTACTTCAGAGTAGAGAAGAGGTGGTAGTCCAGTCTCAGGTGTTAGCTTTGTGTTGTGTCTCTTTCTTTTACAGTTAAACGAACTGCTTGGTGCCTTTAGGTATGCTTTTGATAGCGTCCCGATCCTTCCGCACATGAATAGACAAAACAACGAGATTTCTTAGTAAATATAATTCCGGGTTCATACGGTTTTATTTGATCAACTGCTTTGCACCATTTCACCAATGAAACTGAACGTGATCAGCACATGAACCCCGATTAAGGGCTGTCAATGTCAATATTACACAGAAAATAATGACACTGACAGCGCTTAATCGGGATTTATCGCATTTAGATTCATTGGTGAAACTCAGCCTTAGTCGAAAGCGATTTGAGCTGTATAAACAGGCTTCCAATGAAATTAAATTCCAAATTCAAAGTAATTTTTGTTGATTAACGAAAGTTTTACTTGAACGTTCGTTCGTTCGTTTGAAATAAAGTTGTTGAACTAAAATCAAATCATGTGAACCCCATATTAAGTTTAAGAGTAATGTGTTGTACACATTTACATGCATCATCATTCTCCTGCCCTTATTCCAAATTATTTGGGGTCGGCGCAACATGTCTTTTTCTTCCATACTTCTCTATTAGTCGTCATCTCGATAGTAACTCCCTTTCTAGCCATATCATTTTTCACACAGTCCATTCATCGTTTCTTTGGTCTCCCTCTACTTGTATAGCCATCCACATTCATACTCACAACTTTTCTGACAACATTTTCCTCATTCCTCCGCCTATAACCCATTGACATGCATACATTCTCAAAATGATGTTGGGAACCACACTAAAATCCGTTGCGTAGATTACAAGAACAACACTGTCCTACACATAGGCACGAAAAGCCTTGAACCTTGAACAACACGAGGGAATGTTTGCAGGTGAAACAAAGTATCATCTTATGGATTCTTGTATCTCCTCAGTGTTATGCACAATATGGTCACCGTACGATATAGTTATTACTAATTTATTTGGTCATTAAATATGTCTTAAATCCAGGATAATATTTGCATCAGTGGATTTGTGCGGAACGGTTACCGCTACCCCAGAACACAAAGGGCTGGGCACGCCACGATAGTGGCGGTAAGGCCCCTCTTTGAGGAGTGGCTAGAGAGGCGTCACGGCGCCCTCACCTACCGCCTGACGCAGGTCCTCACCGGACATGGATGTTTCGGGAGGTTCCTGCACATCATCAGGCGGGAGGAAACGCCCGGGTGTCACCACTGCGAGGATCGCCCAGAGGACACGGTAGAGCACACGGTGCAAACCTGCCCCGCATGGGCAGAGCACCGCCGTGTCCTCGTAGAGGCGATCGGCGGCGGCGACCTCTCGCGCCCGGCTCTGGTGCAAGCCATGGTCCGGGGCGAGAGGGAGTGGGAGGCAGTCACCTCCTTCTGCGAAAAAGTTATGCTCGCGAAGGAGGTGGCGGGATGGGAGAGAGAAAGGTCCTCCCGTCCCAGCCGCCGCAGGAGACGCCCCGGGCGTCGGGAGCCACGTGACGACTCCCGGCCACCGTAGGCGCGGGCCTGCGGACGGTGAGTAATGGGTGACTCACCGTCCGATCAGCACCAGACCCGTGCCGGACGGCGCGTATATGTTCCACGCGCGCCTCAAAGAGATGTCAGCATATGAAGGGGCCCCTCAGGGCCAAGCCTGCCGGGTAAGCGGGATTGTCCGAAAGGGTTACCGCTACCCCGGAACATAAAGGGCTACGGAAGGAACATGGATGGGTTTTAGTCAGTAAGAGTCTGACACTCCCTTCCGCTCCACCCAGAGCGGGAGAAGTCATTGGATGATTTCCCAGCCTTAAAAAATAAAAAAAAAGAACACAAAGGGCTAAGGAAGGAACATGGATGGGTTTTAATCAGTAAGTAGCCAGTAATTCATGTTCCTTCCTTTCGGACAATCCGCTTACCCGGCAGGCTTGGCCCTGAGGGGCCCCTTCATCTGCTGACATCTCTTTGAGGCGCGCGTGGACCATATACGCGTCGTCCGGCACGGGCCTGGTGCTGATCGGACGGTGAGTCACCCATTACTCACCGTCCGCAGGCCCGCGCCTACGGTGGCCGGGAGTCGTCACGTGGCTCCCGACGCCCGGGGCGTCTCCCGCGGCGGCTGGGACGGGAGGACCTTTCTCTCTCCCATCCCGCCACCTCCTTCGCGAGCATGACTTTTTCGCAGAAGGACTCCACTGCCACTCCCTCTCACCCCGGACCATGGCTTGCACCAGGGCCGGGTGCGAGAGGTCGCCGCCACCGATCGCCTTTACGAGGACAAGGTATGACAATCTTAAACTCTAAATATGTATTTTATGCATGACGCCGATGTTAATACTAGTATTTTAGGCATTCCAATTAGTTTTATAAAGGGGTAGGAGCGGAAACCAATCACTCACTTACGACTTTATCAAAATATTTTTAATACCTTCTTATATTTATTTTGCTGATTAGTCCATAGCCGGGCGTTGAGCTGGCAGTATGCCTCTAGATAGTGCAGTTGTATTAATTTTTACTTACACATTTGTGCCAAGTGTGGTTTCAATCAGAGCTTTGGCACACAATAACGCTACTACACAACGCGCTAGATATCAATATATATGCTGAAATATTGATAAAATCTTGTACATTTTAGGAGAGCTACTAATTTTATACAATACTTTTATTCAATCAATCTGCCTGCCGTTTCCCAACCATGTTCGGGTCGGCTTCGAGTCTAACCGGATGCCGCTGAATATCAGTATTTTACATGGAACGATTGCCTATCTGACCTCCATAACCCAGTCAGTTTATTAATAAAGGTTTTTTGCAAGGAATAAGTAATTAGCGACGCTCTAAGCCGAGGTCCGTACCTTACGGGGGGTGCCCTTAGCGTGTAGTCGCTTAGTTTTTAAGTATTTTTAAGCCTTGTCTGGAGGCTCCATTTTTTGAGGCATCCACAGGCAAGTCCAGTTCAGCAGTAGACAACCCTTTGGTTGAACTGAGAGTTGCCAGTATAAAAAAAATAAAGTCCCATGGTATAGGAGGCGGACCTATTGCCATACGGCCAACTGGGCACAAATCCAGACTCTAGTTTGGTACTGAAAGATTACCAGTGAAAAAGCCCACCTTCACTTTTGCCACCCCAAGGTCCAAACCCATAAGCGGGATTGTCCGAAAGGGTTACCGCTACCCCGGAACATAAAGGGCTACGGAAGGAACATGGATGGGTTTTAGTCAGTAAGAGTCTGACACTCCCTTCCGCTCCACCCAGAGCGGGAGCAGTCATTGGATGATTTCCCAGCCTTAAAAAAAAAAAAAAGGTCCAAACCCAGGACTACATGCGCTGCTGGCAACTGCAATCACCTTACAAAAGATTCGTGTGAGAAATCGTAGAAAAAGTTATTTTTTTGTTTTTCTAGAAATTAAGCGAAAGGATTTTCTATTGAGTAATTAAAAAACGAATGAGATAACAGACTGATGTCCACCTTATCACCAATAAAACATCTTCCAAAAGTATTGATTTATTTGGTTCATTTAAATTTCTAATACATTTACATGTACAGCGAAGTTCTCATAATAATAGAAACTATATAGAAAGAACAGTGTTTCTATATAGTTTGTATTATTATGAGAACTTATAATTATTATTATGATAAATGTTACGATAACAGTATCGTAACATTTATCAGAAAACAGCCTATTCATTAAACATAACCTACAACGCCATCTAGTGCAAACTCAAGGAACTTATACACGTCGACTTGGAATGCCCCGCGAAAGCTTTCAGTGCGAAATTCATTGCTCAATTTCAGGTTGCGTAAGAAATTTTGTAAATATTTGTTCTTACAATCGGCTATGAAGTAAATCATGAGATACGGATTCGGTTCGATTCTCCAGTCAGATAAACAGTGTACAGAGGCAGCAAGTTACCTACCCCAATCTGTCCTTTGATAATTTTTCAACTTTATTACAAAAATATAAGATTCATTTTCAATTGGGAAAATTTTACAGTTTGGGATAGCTTGATGTGCATGGCGTTTGTACATGAATAAATTATGAATACTCAAGGTACGTTTGTCTATCTATCTTATAATGAATTCTATTGAATTCTATTTTTGCAGACGAGTAAAAATATATTGTACTGTTTGCCCATCATTACCATACCTAAATTTAAATAAAAGTTTAAAAAAAACTAAAAAACACGCTTTTTATAGAAAACCTTACTAAAAAATAGAAAATAAAATTTATATTTTTAAAAGCGTGGGGTTCTTTTTAAAATAATATTCACCAACACCATGCACCCCATTATTAAATTTTTGTTTAATAAATTCGATACCATGTATAAAAATAAACACATTTTAAGGCAATTACAACTTTTATCGTGCATACAACACAAAAGCCTACAAACAATTCACAGGTCAGTTTTCCACGAACTTTGTCAGTCAAATTTGGAACACAGACAGCCCTTAAGAGCCTTTAATTATGACCAAATTACATTGTAATTTGGAATTGTTCCTAGTAACTGAATATTTCAAAATACGGTGCGATGAAAACCTTTGAACGAAACATTCCTAGTACTCCTGGTTTAGTTTAAGGGATAAATGTCCTTATGACTTTGGAAATACGAGACTAGAGATTGTTATAAACAATTGTATTTTTTATTTTACAAAGTAAAGCAGTGATAGCCTATTGGCACGCACCTCTGACTTTTCAGTTTCATGTGCGTATAGTATAATTATCACTTGCTTAAAAATCGGTGGAGGAAATATCGTGATGAAACCGGCATACCTGAGAGATATTTCTCAACAGAATGTGAAGCTAAGTCAGAGGCATCATAAAAACTCTGACACCAGGTTAGTCACTAACATAACCACACAAAAAGAAGAAGATTTCACAAAAGGATAACAACAAATTTTAAACTAGTATTTATTTCATTTGAATCTGTAACATTACATAGGTACCCCATAAGTAATGAGACAAATTGATTACTACACAGTAGAGAGTAATAATCCATATCTAAGCATTTTTGAGCATAGTCACAACAAGCATGTTGTACCAATAATACTTTTCAAGCTAAAACTTTTCCTAGATTTTTATCTATTAATGGTTTCAGCCAGCCTAGCATATTCAAGTGAGTTAGGTCGCAAATCTTAGTTGAAAACTTAAGTGAAAAGCAATCGACTAAAATAGTTTATCGCTTCTAGGAGTGTCGAAGCGCCTGAAGGCAGAACCCTTAATTTAATGACGTGGTGACGGCGCGGCGCAGTGGCGTAGTAATAAATGTCTTCCGGAAATTGCTGAAGTAAGGTAATAAACTATCTATAGGAAACCAATAATACAAGTTTTGCCATAAACAAATATAAAGTGCATTGGTACATTTAGGTCGCTCGTCAGTGGTAACAAAGCCAGTATAATCTTCATAATCAGCCAATAATTTTCCCACTCTTCCAGCCCTTCTCTCTATGAAAGGGAGTGGGACATAATCCATCACGCAGTCCTAGTACGAAGTGGTGGTTGTCACATGTCATGTCTTTGAATTTTTGGTTCTGGGACGTGCTGATTTCCAAACGATGTTTGACTTTAATTCCGAAATACGTAAAGCCTAAGTCTAATTGTTAACAACTACTCAAGTTGATGATACAAAAGGCTGTAAGGAAATAAAACAAAACCATCAGACCCCTGTATAACATCTCAATAAGGTAGAGAAAATATTGAATCCCTGAAGTTTTTAAAATAGCCCATGATTATAGTTTTTGGTCAGTAATGTCATGTGACAAAATCGTTTGTTTTGCCCGCCCATCACAGTTGATTTACCAAAAAAGTTTTTGAAATACTAATAAAATTGACATCAAAATCGTTCAAGCAATTTCGTCGTAAATAAATTATAAGATACTCACAAAATTCCTTAACTCACAGATATGATCATATGGGTAAGCGAATCGTGTGTAATTTTAGCACGAGCTACCATAAATAATCGTTCTCTATTATTACAAGCACCTTAATCAAAAGATTATAATCTCAACATTGTCGGATGCGACTTAATCGGTCCCTTTCGACATAGGATAAATAGTTACAGAAGGTGAACTCCATACAACCGGTGAAAACGGCGCACTCACAAATACATAGATCTGGACGCCAAACACCAACACAAAGTGCAGTCTTATTTTAATATTACGTCAGTTTGAAAAAAGAGATGACGCTATACAGGAGGAATAGCTCCATCACTATCACAACATTAAAATAATACTATTATTCGACGTGGTGCTTGGACCTCAGACTGGTCTTTATTTGATTTGATTGGTCTTTGACTGTTTACTGTTTTAAAGTTGAATAAATGGTTTTTTATTTGATGAATCGACGCGTTACGGCAATTTAGTAAAAAATATCGTTTACGAGTGCTCACTCGCTGGTCGTAAGATAGCTAAAGCTACATTTGCATGATGCAAGTTTCTTACCCGTGTCATATAATAATTTGTGTAGTGGTGTTCCGTCGCCTTCACGGACAAGACCCTCAGAGCAGCTCAAGAACAAGCTAGTGAAGTCTTAGTGATGTTTTATGAAAATAATTATGTCTGTTTAGGTTAAGTTATTTTATCTATGGGAATGTCGGTGCAACTTTTATTATGCCACAGGCAATTGTATCGCACCATGTAAATCAAGCCTTAGTGTGAATACTTTTTTTTTTAAGGTTGTGAAATCATCCAATGACTTCTCCCGCTCTGGGTGGAGCGGAAGGGAGTGTCAGACTCTTACTGACTAAAACCCACCCATGTTCCTTCCCTTTATGTTCCGGGGTAGCGGTAACCCTATTGGACAATCCCGCTTACCCGATAGGTTAGTGTGAATACTGTGAATGCATTTTTGATTGAGCTGACCTTCTGGTACGTATTCTACTTTATTCTTTCGACCCTTACACTATTGGCTTACGATCACCTTTCACGCAAACTATTCGAGATTTCACGCGATAGTGCAGTCATGATAAATAGGTTGAGAATAGCCGAACAAAGTTATTTGTCGTGATTGTAACATATTAATCAGCCGTTCAAAAGATGTAGTGAAATACTGAGCGTTTAAAATAATGAAGAATTAAAATATGAATATTTATAAATGAAAATAATATGGTGAAAGATTTTTTGTTGGAGGTATATACATCTAGGTACCCCAATCTGTTAAATATAACTTACTTACGTTTATAGATTTTCAACTATACTACAAATAAATAAGGTTCATGTTCAATTGGGAATATTTGACAGTTTGGTTTAACTTCATGCGCTGGTGACCTTACATAAACTGATGATTCTCTTTTTATTTTATTTTTTTTATTTTCTATCAGAATTCGCCTAGTTTGATAACACTAGCATGAATGATATAGTATGAGAGTGAAGAAATCACTAAGTTTATATTCAAAGTTTGCTACTAACTACTTTGAATTTAAGCTTTAAGATTTTCACAAATTTCACAAACCATTTCACTCGTAGAGTCATTTTGCACGCAAAATTATTTTACAGCACCCATAAGTATGAATAATTTACCTCAAACCACATACATAAAATGATATATACCACCTTTATATCACTCAACTATTAATATCTCTAATCCCTCGAATTAGTGCGGCTTTGCGCTCACCTCGCACCCTGAAAACTACGTGTACTAAATAAACAAACAGTTTCGGGCGCTTCGAGAGAAACGGACAGATGAACTGAAAATGGTAGGTATTTCGGGTAATCCAGACACGAAATGCGAGGAATAGGTTGAGCATTTTCTCAAGGGGAAAGTTGAAAGGATATATCTATAAGAAATAATAAAGATTAGGATAATTTCTATTTAATACTGTGAAGGTCAGAGGGACCTTCACTGATGGATTTATATTCTACAAAATACAAACACGGGGCAGCAGCTTTTGAATTATATTGCTCTTAACGAATACATGTGTCAAGCAGCACGGCTAATGACAGACTCCTATTTTTTTTATAAAAACCTATCGAACTATTCTATATAACCGACCAGGCTCTAAGTTCCACAAGGTTTCAATTAAGCTCTACAATACACACCAGCATAGCTTAGTCACCCTATAATATTCCTACTGGTGGGACACAGGCCTCCTTTCTATGAGACGGAGGCCATTACCAACCTCGCGGGCCCAGTGCGCGTCTGTGGATGGCACATGTTTTTAAATTTGTAGTTCTAGGATAAAACTGAGGAATAATTTAACCGTAGGCCTGCTTGCATGTCATGCTCGCGAAGGAGGTGGCGGGATGGGAGAGAGAAAGGACCTCCCGTCCCAGCCGCCGCGGGAGACGCCCCGGGCGTCGGGAGCCACGTGACGACTCCCGGCCACCGTAGACGCGGGCCTGCGGACGGTGAGTAATGGGTGACTCACCGTACGATCAGCACCAGGCCCGTGCCGGACGGCGCGTATATGTTCCACGCGAGCCTCAAAGAGATGTCAGCATATGAAGGGGCCCCTCAGGGCCAAGCCAGCCGGGTAAGCGAAAGGGTTACCGCTACCTCGGAACATAAAAGGCTAAGAAAGGAACATGGATGGGTCTAACACTCCCTTTCGCTCCACCCTTAAAAAAAATTATAATATGTGTTTTATTAAATTAATAATATTATGTGGTGCAAGTAGGCCTTTTTTTTTTGAGGGAGGTAATCATCAAGTGGCCCTCTTCCACTCTGGGTGGAGCGAAAGGGAGTGTTAGACCCATCCATGTTCCTTTGTGATAAACGTATTTAAAACGTTATTCTCTAATGTCTTCTTCAAAGTAGAAAAGAACGATGTTTTTAGAGCGTTTAACGCTACAAGCTTCAAATACTTCGTGATTTGTGGTACAAGTGTGTTGTAACAGTTTTTGATATAGGTAATCATCTATTGATCTTCTTCTTTTCGTGTGGTTAGTGACTAACCTGGTGTCAGAGTTTTTATGCTGCCCATGGGCCTCTGACTTAGCTTCAGATGCTGTTGAGAAATATCTCTCAGACATGCTGATTTCCTCACGATGTTGTCCTTCCATCGATGTTTTAGTTTCATCTATTGATGAAAAGGAAGGATAAACTGGTTGTAAGGGATCGTAAACAGACGACAGAACTTCAAAGCTTTTGCCTGAAGTATATATCACAGAAACTAACAAGTAACAAGCCTGCGTATCACCGTGACAAGATATATGTCACAGCCTTTGTCGTTCAGAATTCGACTAAAGGCGAAGATTTTGTACTGTATTGCGTAGATCTGTAGTTTACAGATTGTCAGTTGAAGTCTCTAAGATGTTATTGTACTTCCTATTGTAAATATACCTCTGAATTCTGAAACGATGCTCATCTATCAGACATTTTTTAAAGTATTTCTGTCTCTATAATAGTCTTTGAATTGACAAGGACATCATATGAATTTATAGTGGCTCGAAATTGAGATGCATCTGAGAATTCAGCCTTTTTTTTTGAGGGTGGCAAACCATCAAATGACCACTCCCGGTCTGAGTGGAGTATCAGACTCTTACTGACTAAAACCCATCCATGTTCCTTAGCCCTTTATGTTCCAGGGTAGCGGTAACCCTTTTGGACAATCCCGCTGAAAAATTCAGCCTTAAATTTACATTTGCGTGTTGTAACATGTACAATGAAGGGTTCCGTAGTTGGAAAGAATTTCTCAAAGTCAAAGTCAAATCATTAATTTCAAATAGGCACATGTTAAGCACTTTTGAACGTCAAAATAAACAAGGAATAGAATTGATGCTAGTCGTCGTGGTCAAACAAACTTGACCCTGTAGTTGAAAAATTCATCGATATACGCCACGGTCAATTCTCCAATTATAAATGTATATTATTATTTGTAATCGCATTTTTTGTGATAAAGCTGTAAATTAACGATTTTTGGATTTTTTCCTTTTTTTGTACTGTGTCTGTGAGACTCGTAATAAAATAAATAGATGTATTTAATTATTACGTTGGCTTAGAAGCTGGATTGTTTTAGAGGTCCAAGGGACCGTAGACCTACGTACTGTGAAGACCAAGTGGGACTTAGGAGGCTCAGAGGTAGAGCTCGTGTAGTGTGTTGTGTTGTAGTGATTTCTATCCTATAAAACAGAAACCCAGGGGGCAGCAGCTCCTGCGGACGGTGAGTAATGGGTGACTCACCGTCCAATCAGCACCAGACCCGCGCCGGACGGCGCGTATATGTTCCACGCGCGCCTCAAAGAGAAGTCAGCATATGAAGGGGCCCCTCAGGGCCAAGCCTGCCGGGTAAGCGGGATTGTCCGAAAGGGTTACCGCTATCCCGGAACATAAAGGGCTACGGAAGGAACATGGATGGGTTTTAGTCAGTAAGAGTCTGACACTCCCTTCCACTCCACCCAGAGCGGGAGCAGTAATTGGATGATTTCCCAGCCTTAAAAAAAAAAAAAAAGGGGCAGCAGCTATTGAATTATATTAATCTTCAAGAATACATGCGTCTAGCAGTACAGTCAGATTCTTATTCTTTTCTGTTATAAAACCTATCAAATGATCTATAATTTTGAAAGGTATTAATTCGAACAAGATTCCTCCGCGGTCAGACAGCGAAGTGATACAATAAAGGTTCCATTTTTAAATTTGAGTTACAGAACCCTAAAAATCATAAGCTCATAGTAAAAGTCTGCTGTCAGCTAAAAATAATACAATACACGATCGTAAAATGTGGGCATGTACAACACTATAGACAGTCTCAGTTAATGCATAATACGCGGTAAAGCGCTTTTAGGAATATTATCAGTTTTAATCGTAAATTTGATGGAAATAGAATATTTGATGTGTGGGCGTACATTGAACTTTCTAAGCAGTAAAGATTTTTACTACTGATATTACTGGCAGATTTTCATTTGATGACGTCACAAAATACGATTTAAATTTCGAGCACTCTAGAACGGATGATTCGAAAGAGTGGATTGTTATTTCTAGGAGTATTAACATTTTTATTTTAGTAAACTCATACTAATGTTACAAAGCCGAAAGTTTGTGAGTGTGTGTGTGTTTGTATGTATGTCACTCCAACGGATCTGGAGTAAATTTACTAATGCTCTAAATTGAGATTCGTCTTTTTTTTACAACATACAAAAAAAAAATGAATAAATTAATACGTTACAGTTATACGATTAGAATCGCCCAGTCAACAGATTGTTATCAAAATTAATTACTATAATCTCGACTACTTTATCTACTACATGCACGTGTTGACCAATTACGGACTAGTTTTTTTAACACGATAACATTAATTAATGTTATAACAAAATCATTGAGCACTTTCATTTAAATAACATTTTTTGGGTGCAGTTTTGAGACAGCTGTTGTCAAAGTGACGTTAAATGGTAAAAAGTGTACCTATGTCATATTGAGATGTGACATTTAAAAAACCAGCCAAGTGCGAGTCGGACTCGCTCACGAAGGGTTCCGGTCCATCTATAAAAACGGCAAGAAAATCATGTCAGTTGAATGGGAGCTCTCTAAAATATTTAATTTATTCTGTTTTCTGGTATTTCTTATTATAGCAGCAACACAAATTCATCATTTGTGAAAATTTTAACATCTAACTATCACGTTTCATGAGATATAGCCTGGTGATAGGCGTACAGATGGATGGACAGCGGAGTCTTAGTAATAAAAATCCTAAAAAGCCTAAAAATTACGGGATTGGTCCATATTGGCTCAGATCGAGTTAAATGGTAAAAGAAAAGGGAGGGATTTGCCCAGCTGTGGTACCATAATGTAGCTGTGGTAGCTGGTATTATGGCTGTAAATATTTGGGAAAAATTTATTTGGAAAGTTATTCTAGAATAATTTTGTTAAGTAAAACTTAATTATTACATCAATAACATGGTAACCAACCCACTGAAAGACCTTTAAGTCAGCTAAAAGTCACGTTCCAAATTAATTTTGTTAGACATAATATATAAGTTCGCAATAGCGGCTTGAACAGCCTACGTGTATCCAACACACCCACCAGTAATATGTCTTAGGTATTTAGTATTAAGTCACATCATTACCTACACTTTGAAATGTATCTCGAAAGTGAAGGTAAAGATGAACACCAAATGAATTATACTTTTTACATTTAGAAAGAAAGAAAGAAAAAATGTTTAGTTGCGATAAACATGACGCAAAAAGAAGAACATGGAGGCTCAAAAAAAAAAAGTTGGGGTATTATTCTTAATTCTTTTTTATGTAGTTAGTGACTAATCAGGGGGCCTAGACAAAAGTCAACCGCTCCGTGTTGATTCGATTTCGAAAATTGTTGATAGACCAATTCGTTATCTCAGCGATTCGGATTGTCAAGCACGCCACTTGTCAACGCATTCGTATGGGAATATTGGTCGAGGATCGTTATACAATTTGATATTGTCTAGCAGTTAGCGATCGACAACGATTGATCAAGTGACATTTCGAAAGCTTATGCCAATTCCATGCATTTCGGATTTATCTAATTTCGTTATCGTTCATGAAAATGTGGCTTTGTCCAGTGAACAAAGCCAACTCTCGATGGCAACATTCAAGGTTGGGGTAAACATGCGTCACATCCATTTCTGTTATTTTTGTCAGCTACTCAAAACTCTTAAGAATTCTTATCTCTACTAGATAAGAATTCTTTATTCTTCTTCATCATGTTGCTGACACGACAGTGTTTTAAAATTTTATCACCCCAGAACTTCCCTACTTTCACACCATTGTAGATGGTAGCGAAAATGTATTTATTTATTTAAACTTTTCGCACATAATAAAGGTACAAAGGCGGGTTTAATGCCTTAGGCATTCTCTACCAGTTAACTAAGGAACCAAACCCAAAAAAAAACGAACCAAAACAAAAAAACAAAATCGTTATGGCTGTGTTTTTTGGGGCACTGAGAGCAGGATAGGAGGTGGGATAGTTCTCTCCACATCCAAATCCTCCTGCTACCGTCAAGATAACCCCACTTTGCGATACAAAGTTACTGTTATCTGGAGACTACAACAATACCATGATGGACTGACTAATCTATCTAAATATAGCTACTACATAAACTACTAAACGCAATGAAATTTTGTATACAGATAATTATAATGACGTAGGTAGCCAGATGATGAGGTAGCCGCTATTCTACGTGGACGAACTTGCGAGTAGAAGCTAGTTTTAGTATATTTTTGCCTGTGCCGGTGTCTTATTAATTCCACGAGAACGATATCATGGGCAAAAGCTAGTTGAAAATTAACTAATTACTGGTTTACAAAGTAGGTATCAATCTGCCTAGCCTTTGCCCAACTATGTTGGGGTCGGCTTCCGGTCTAACCAGATGCAGCTGGCTGCAGCTGAATACCAGTATTTTTATGTGGAGCAACTGCCCATCTGACCTCCACAAACCTGGTCACTGGGTAAAACGATACCTCTTGGTAAGACTGGCTGTCAGACTTTCAGGCTTCTGACTGCCCGTAACGATTGTCAAAGATCCACGAATACGATCCGGGACTATTGGTTTTACGTGCTTTCCGAGGCACGGTAAAGTAAAGTAGGTAAATAAACAGTAACAGAGAAAATAAACGTGTATGTAAAGTCGTTTACGTATTGACAATGTAATTTTATATGATTAATGTATTTCGAATAGCTCGAAGTTTGATTTGAGCGACCCAATTATTTTTGAGGCCATTAGGGGTCCGTTTGTTGATTATTCATTTTTGACCTTATAGCATAATCCTATAGTTTTCCTCTCTGTGGGAGGGAAAGGGTCATAATTATATAGTAAAGATCTATAACTGCTACTAATCTTAAACTAAGTTAAAAGCAAATACTATCTAATCCAATCTACCACACGAGTGTAGTGCGGTTTGGTGGATATCACAAATGTCTTCGATTTTTTGTTTCCAGGATATGCCGGCTTTCTCATGATGTTTTCTGCACCGTTATGAGAGCAGTGCCATAAGTTTGAACTCATGAGCTCACAAATTGGAGTCGATACCACAGGGGCACCACCACTCCCCGGAACATAAAGGGCTACGGAAGGAGCATGGATGGGTTTTAGTCAGTAAGAGTCTGACACTCCCTTCCGCTCCACCCAGAGCGAGAGCAGTCATTGGATGATTTCCCAGCCTTAAAAAAAAAAAGGGGCAACACCGCTCATATTGGACGTCTTTTTCGGGTGACCATTTAAAATAAGCTCTGTGCTGTGTAGCACAGCATTATGCTGAGTGGTCTGCTTATCAAAGTCATGACGTGCAGCGGCCACCTATTTCTGTGTTGTGCTTGTAATTGTATGTAGATATATTTTATTTTATCTTGTGTGTACCTACTCGAATGAATTATTTCTTTGTGTGAGCGTGTTTTTTGATATGAATACCAATTTTACTTTCTTTTTACCTTTTCTTAGTAAGAGTCTGATAACTAGTCTTATCAGGGGATATCATGTTACCCATTACCTAGATTTTGAAGGTCAGATAGGAAATCGCTCCGAGAAGAAATTTATATCCGTTTACACTGGAAGCCAACCCCAATATAGTTGGGAAAAAGCTGAGCAATTGCTTGATACTGAACCACCATTAGCTTTTTAAAGGTTCATGATTACCTATACTATAATAGCTTAATATCCTTTTGCAAAAGCCACTCGCGCGGGCCATTTAACTACTCACCTTAAATATGTATCTTATACTACTATCACAACTAAAACTAATACACCTATCAACTCAAATATCAAGCAAAATATTAACACCAAGTCAATATAAGTTCAGAACTCACTAACTACAGGAAGGTAGACCCGTAACGTTGCCAAGGTAACAATATAATTTAATTTACCGAACAAGTGGCTACGATTAAATTACTATTCTTGAGTGCTTCTCAGAGTGTAATATAACTCCGTATAGAAAGGATTTTGGATTTGATGGATGACATAATACTCAGACGGAAGTAATAAAAGTCGCCGCTCTCAATTTCCTTGGCAGTTCTTTAAAACTGGCTGTTAAGAATGAGTTCAAGTTTGGTTTAAAGTTCCGTATGTCTTAAGGTCCTGATAAAGTCGGCAACGTCAAATAGATGTCAAATACTTAGCTTTTTTTATTAATATTTGTCAATATTACTGATTAATCAGTGATGAATTACTTGCTTCTGCGACTTCACCTGCATGGGTGTCGGGAATTATACCACGAGAACGTAGTACCCGGATAAAAAATATCCTATGTGCTTCTTCAGACAATAATCTATCTCTGTGCCAAATTAATCTAAACTTTTGCCATTATAATATTAAACATAGGTCACTTTGTAGTGCACTAAACTGTTAACAGCACAACTCGCTATACTAGGAAGATGGGATCTCGCAAGGGTGTCGACACACGTTGTATCCTATACCAAAGGCCTACCTGCCTTCCAAGGCATGCCACAAGTCAACAATTTCATTCCACAGTATCTGAATTAAACAAAGACTGAAATGATTAAAGCTGAAATATTAATTAGAGTAGACTCGGCTCAACCTAGCAAGAAATAGGCAAATTCCATGTATAATAAAGACTTATTGCCATACACAACAGTATAGAAAAGTTGTATGTAATCTATACTAATATTATAAACCAGAAGAAGAGTTTGTTTGTTTGAACGCGCTGATCTCTGGAACTACTGGTCCGAATCGAAAAAATATTTTTATTTTGGATAGTCCATTTATCGAGGAACGCTATAGGCTAGGTAACATCTCGCTGCAACCAATAGGAGCCGAGCAGCGGGTGAAACCGCGCGGGAGCAGCTAGTACAGAGGCCAGCACATCAAGTTACCACAATCTGTCAAATTTCTTTGATAGTATTTCAACTTTATTGCAAAGACATAAGGTTCATTTTTAATTGAGAAAATTTGACAGTTAGGGATAGCTTGATGTGCTGGCGTCTGTACATAATTATTCTGTTAAACTTAATTTTGATTGAAACTGCGGAACCCTAAAACCATTCAACGGGCAGAATTAATTTATAAGGGCGCCGGTTATTAATAAAAAGCTATATTTCATCATTATAATCAATAAAGATAGCAGTTTTAATTACAACATCTATTGAATGGAAGGTTATTAATAATTATAAAACAAATGTTCACGAGATTAAGAAAATTGACAAAATAAACGTAAAAGGTGTTCCAATCACAGATCCAACTGCTATCGCTAACGAGTTCAACCATTTTTTCACGACTCAAATACCGAATAACCAGTCTATTAACAATAATCAGCATTATACAATTAAATATAATAATTCAAACTCACTCTTTATGAGCCCGTGTACTCCTAAAAGCATTGTCCAAATAATAAAATCTCTTAAAAACACCAATAGCACTGGATATGATGGAATTACTACAGAAATGCTTAAGGTAGTGGCAGAATTAATAGCACCACCACTCTCTCATATAATTAATAAATGTATCGAAGAAGGAGTCTTTCCATCAAAATTAAAATTGACCAAAGTCATTCCAATATTTAAAAAAGAGGATAGAGAAAATATGAATTGTTATAGACCTATAGCGCTAATACCTGTCTTGTCGAAAGTTTTTGAGAAAGTTATTTATAGCAATCTATATAATTACTTCGAAAAACACAACATTCTGTCGGAAGAACAAATGGGTTTCAGGAAAAATAAATCGATTAACAATGCATTATACACTTTTTTGAAAATGGTACTAAAAGGTATAGACAATAAAAAAGAAGTCACAGCACTCTATATGGATATGACAAAAGCCTTCGACTGCGTCAATCATGATGTGCTGTTGAATAAATTGGAAACTTACGGAATACGAGGAAATGCTAGAGAGCTCATAAAATCATACTTAAGTGACAGAGAACAACAAACTGAAATATCTAGCATTTCGCATACCACAAAAGAAGAAAAGAAACACTTATCAGCACCAATAAGAGTCTATAAAGGTGTACCACAAGGAAGCATTTTGGGGCCTTTGCTATTTATTATATATATAAACGATCTCCCTAAATCAATCAAACCGCCCATGGTTCTGTACGCTGATGATAGTACTGTAATATTTATATCTGAAGACCCTAAGACATATGAACATGAAATAAACGCTACGCTATCATCTATCGTTAACTGGTTAAATCTAAATGATCTCAAAATAAATTTAACTAAAACATATATAATGACATTTAAAAATAGAAATTCAAAACAAAGCACTCTAAATATTAATTACGAACAAATAAAAATACACAAAATCAACACTACAAAATTTCTGGGACTACACATAGACTCAGACATGACATGGAAGACACATATTGAACAAGTATGTACAAAACTCAGTCGTTATTCGTATGCCATTTATATGCTTCGAAAATTTGTAAATCAAAGTGCTCTCCTGTCTGCCTATCATGCATATGTTGGTTCGACACTTAGATATGGTATAATGTTTTGGGGGAACGCCACTGAGAGAGAAACCATCTTTAAAGCTCAAAAGAAGTGTATCCGAGCGATTTGTGCATTAAAATCAACGGAAACTTGTAAACCGCACTTTATTAATTTAAAAATACTCACTTTCCCATCATTGTATATCTATGAGCTAGCATTAGACATAAGAATTAACCTAAATAAATATGCAACTTTAAAAAGTGGAAGACTTGCAAGTACACTTTGTGCAATACGCCATAGAACGGCTATGTTTGATAAGAGTGCATTTTGTATGGGCCCTAGAATATATAATAAACTACCTAAGTACATAAAAGAATTTAATAATTTCAATCTATTTAAAAACCAATTAAAAAAGTATCTGATTCAAAAAGCTTACTATTCTGTTAATGATTATTTAAATGATAAAACAATTTCATAATTAAGTCCAGTAATTGTCCAATTATATAATGTATAAATAATGCAATTGTTAATCAATATGTAATTTAATATGTTATAGTTTATAAATTTTATTGTAATATTTTGCACACCTGTCATGGTAGGATATGGTCTAAAGAACTTTTATAAAAATGACACCCTAGAATTACCCATATTTCGCAAATAAATGATTTGAATTTGAATTTGAATTTGAAATGTTTGTTTTTGGGGGATTTTGTATGGAGGACGATGGATCTTAACTGTGTTTTAAATGGTTTTCAGGGATTTTATAAGTAGGACGATGCTTTTTTGGTAGGTTGGTCATGCATTGAAAACATATTGAGGTTTTCATAACATTATTATTGTGATGTATGTGTTGTGATCACTACATAGTATAAAACAAAGTCGCTATTTTTGTCTGTTTGTTTGTCTGTATGCTTAAATCTTTAAAATTACGCAACGGATTTTGATGCGGTTTTTTGTAATAGGTAGAGTGATTCAAGAGGAAGGTTTATGTGTATAATTTGTTGACATATTATGCGGGCGAAGCCGCGGGCGGAAGCTAGTTTTAGAATAAGAGGGTAGTAGGCTACCACCGCCATGTTAGTCTGTTAACACACGCTGTGCTATCGGGACGATAACTTGTTTAATTCCACTCCTAGATGACAAGGTACCTGCTTCTAACATATTGCTCTATTACTTTAAAAGAATATTATCTTGCAGTTGCGCCAACAAACGAGTGCAGCGAGAGTTCGGAATATATTTTAAATGGGTTGTGAGTACCGAAATGAAGAATAAAATAAAAGAATGGAGGCAGAAGGCATTCAGCAATGTCCCTAAATAAACTGGGATAATAGCAATGGATTTGCAATGGGAATAGCATTGGGAGGAGCTCGTGGCTAAGTACTAACAGCCGCATAGGTCGATCCATCAGGTTATGCTACGCTTGCCGTGGTTGGCCGTAGATGGGTGACCATCTTTACACACCGAGACTCCTCCGTGCTTCGGAAAGCACGTTAAGCCATTGGTCTCGGCTGTCATTTGTGCATCTTTGACAGTCGTTACGGGTCGTCAGAAGCCCGAAAAGCTAACAGCCAGTCTTACCAAGGGGTATTGTATTACCCAGTTACTGGGTTCTGGAGGTCAGAGAGGCAGTCGCTTCGTGTAAAATAATGGTATTCAGCTGTATCCGGTTAGACTGGAAGCCGATCCCAACATAGTTGGGAAAAGGCTAGGCAGATGAATACCAATGGAATCATGAAAGATTTTGCTATGATTACATCATAAGGTTAAAGACAATGCGTGCACTGACTGAACAGGCCCGCTCAGTCAGCATGTTTTTTTCCTCAAAAGACCATTTTAGACACCAACATTATATATGGTCTGCACACCATCTGAGCAAAATTATGTCTGGACACACAAAGGAGACTTTGACCTTTCATTTTGTATCGGCTTTTTTTTTCAGAGTAGTCAGTTTAGAAATGCCGACCTCATCTAGGTTCAAAAATGTTATTGATGTGTGTTTAAAAAACCTATTAAGTACCTATATTCTTCACCACACGAAACTACCTTTTGGAAGGGGCGACTAGAATCAATTCTATTTCTTGTTCATTTTGACGATCAAAAGTGCCATTCTTGTGCCTATTTGGAATAAATGTTTTGACTTTGACTTTGACTATTTTGCATGAGACATAAACATAATCATCAGCCTATAATGTTCCCACTGCTGGGACACATTCCTCCTCTTTAGGAGAGGGAGTGGGTCATAATTCACCATGCGAGCCGTCGAAGTCGAATTTTTGGATTGGTTCCGGTTTCCTCACGAAAACCTATTTACAAAAATAAAGTAATTTATCATTTCAACTCCTTGTCTTTTCTACAGAAGTAGACAAGTACCTACTACATACCCCCCACACTACGCCATTTTTTTCACTGAAAAATATTATAAACAAGTTCTGAGTTCTGGGTAGCCAGCTGCAGAAATTCGAGGGTCAAAATTTGCTTTGTCTGCACAACTTTGCAGACGCTTGAAAAATCCAAAAATATTTCTCCAATAAAACGGTATGTATATCGCATTGTATTTTTTAGCACTATCCCGTTTCGTTACCTTCACATTTTTTTTAATACAAAATTGAAGAATCACTAGCTAATAGGGTAGAGCGAACAGACAAAAATATAACAATATAAATTAGTTATTTCCGAACATTTTCATCAGGAATTGTTCGAATACTTTAGAGAAGTGTCGAACAATTTTTACGCTTTTATTTCGGAATTCCTGTAAACTTTTTTATTGCGAAATATTTTTATGACAGGCACTAGGTATTTTTTTTATGACCAAACTTTTTAGACATGGCCGTTTTAGATAGATACCTGCTATGTGAGCCCGAAACACTTTGAAATCGGAAACATTTTTATTTGTTTTTATTTCGGGTTCGGTCAGCGGACCTGCAAATAAACACCAGCGTATCAGTTTAGAACCTGAACCAACAGTGTGATTAAACCATGTGATATTTTCTCACTTCTAAAATGATTCATCAAATGGAAATCTGATTTACATAGAAGAGATAAATGTTTTTTAAATCTTTGTATGAGAAATACCTTTTGTAGATATAACGAACAATATACGGTCAGGGAAATTCATTGTTTATTTATTTATTTATTCATATAAAATTTGCATTGTGTTTGAATGTTGTAATACATTAATTAATATTTTACAGCTAAAAACAATAAATTATGAATATCAAACAGTAAATTTCATTAAAAATAAAATCAATAACTTATAATTATGATAAATTAATAGGTATGTCAAAAGATTATAAATAGTAATTATATAAATGATTGTAAATATTATCATGTCAAATTCCTTTAAATCTATTCTCAAACATGCAAAAAATCGAATAATGTCTTGAATGTATATTTAATGTCAAAAGGGTAAATTACTAAATATAAAACTATTCACCATCATTTGTCACCAATTCAGATATAGAATATAAACATTTATTCAACAGGAATGCTTTAAGTTTGGCTTTGGCTTATCAAATAACACAGTTCGCCAATTCGACGTGTTATGACCATTTCGTACACCTGTCAAAGAAAGACAGTTGTCTTCTCAAAAGGTGCTGCGGTCCAATTATTTTTAAAGTTGGACAACTGCTCCTAGTAAAGGCCCATGGTCCAACTAATTGGACAGAGCAGTTGGACCACTGCCCCGAACTCCTTTGTTTACGTTGATAGTCAATCTGCCTAGCCTTTTCCCAACTATGTTAGATCAGTTTCCAGTTTAACAGGATACAGTTAAATACCAGTATTTTACCTGGAACGACTGCCTATTTGATCTCCACAACCCAGTAATTGGGTAATACGAGATACCCCTTGGTAATACTGGCTGTTCGACATTCAGACTTCTGAGGACCCATCACGATTGTCAAAGATCTACAAATGACTGCCGGGACCAACGACTGAACGTGCTTTCCAAGGCACGGAGGAGTCCGGTTATGTACAGATGGTCACCCGTCAACGGACCAACCCCGGCAAGTGAAGTGGCCAAATGTTGGATCGTCGCGTGCGGTTATTTACTTTATCCGTAATCAAATTGTTAAAATAATTTCCCTAACTGAATTACCGTGATTATTTTAATTTGTTTCTTTCAATTTGTTAATGAATTCATGTTATACCTGTATACAGTGTGTTAGGTTAAACGACGGACATACTTTCAGGGGGTATAGTACTCATGAAAATAAACAACTTTGACTATAGCACCAACACTGATATATGAAAAAAAAAATCTGCTGCTCCACACATTTTGACGAATTATGCGAACATAAATGTACTGATCAGCTGATTTCTTTTTTCATGAAAGTATGTCCCTTGTTTAACCAAACACACTGTATAAACTTTTAGATTAAAATTGCAGTTTTAATAATTCCCCAAACTCCGTAATTGATTCTCATACATACAATATTCCATGTATTCCATCTGATATTTATTAAATCCGCGCTCTATCATTGCTATTGTTCTGCAGGTAGTCGGATTAGGTAGCAGGCATTTAACATTTTATTTCCCGGAACAGCTTTTGATACGCATTCACTATGCATCAAAATATTCTCGCTAGAAATTCCGATAGGCAATCTATCTAAAATTTACACGAAAAAAATCCTACATTCATAATTTTTAGCAACACGTTGTCAACCCGTCAACGTCCGTTAGTCGTGTGCGGCTAAAAAATAAATATTTATTAAAATACGTGAATAATTATTGGCGATGCAGCCAATCACGAGTCGCGATTTATAACCCGCCACTGCTCTTGTTTATTTTTATTCTGACAGGGAAATTGAGCTTGCTCTTGTTTATCAACGGGCAACACCGTAGTAAATAATGTTGCCTCACTGCCTCAGGTTTAACAGTTCAGTGGTACTGAAATTGCTTTATGATTTAATCTGGTCATAAATTGTGTGTCAATTATGGTATTTTCTGTCCTCGTTGTGGACGTAAAACCACGGATCCTGCCGACATTACGGTGTTGCATTGTTATCAGTAAAATTTCCCGGACAAGTTTATTTTTGAAGCAACTATGCAAAAGCGTGCTCTTTTATATATAGTGTGTTACGTTAAACGAGGGACATACTTTTAGGTTGTATAGTACTCATGGTAATCAACAACTTTGCCCATGGGAACAACTCTGAAATATGAAAAAAAAACCTGCTTTTCAATACATTTTGACGAATTATGCGAACATAAATGTACTGAACAGCAAATTTTTTTTCATGATTTCAGGTATAGTTCCATAGTCAAAGTTGTTTATTTTCATGAATATTTTTTTTCATTTTCATAGCATGAAAGTATATCCCTCGTTTAACCTAACACATTGTATAACGTACTTTATTCCTCTTTAATGATAGACTTTCTATAAACCGAAGTTGTTTCAATTATGTAAATAGAGTAAGTAAATACTCCTCTAGGGAATATTACGGTCTTACATTATTTACATAAAGGCAATAAACATGTTTCTGGACGTCCTGTGGTGTGCTTTAGTTACCTTTTATGGAATCCAATGTTCCAATTTGATCGAGACTTCTCTGAAATATGTCTGACGAATAATAGATATTAAATCCACTACATTAAATGGGACTGTCCCAGATGTATCCCATAACAGACTTTATATCACTTGGGACTAGTATTAATAAATATACAGACTTTAAGTAGCGTAGTGATAGACCGCGATATTCAAATTTTCTTGCGTTTTTGACAACTTGCGGGTTGTACAAAGGCCAGCACAACAAATTTCTTTGATTGTTTTTCAATTTATTTATATAAGGTGTTAAAAAATTAACTCTAAGAATTTCGTGGGAGCATTGTACTCATCGTTACGAACAACTTTTACTATGGGATGAACCCTGAAATCGCGAAAAAAATATGAGCTGTTCCATACATTTTATTGAGTTACGTGTGCATAAATGTCGTAACTCCCAACAGTGAAAATGTTATGTTGATGTTGTAAGTGGGATGTTATGTTGATTGAGTAGACAACCGATTGGTATAAAGGTTTAATTGCTACTGAAAATAACATGTAAAGTACACAGTAAAGGAAATACAATAATGCAGCGTTTCACTATACATAATGTAGGTCAAGTTAGTGGCATGTACAGCGTAGCTCGTACATATTGCCCACTCACAAAGATAACTTAAATGTATGTTACATCGAAAATTGTTTTCAAATGAAGTTAAAATGTAAGTTAAAATGTAAAAAGCATAAGGTTCATTTTCGGTTGGGAAAATTTTACAGTTTGGGATAGCTTAATGTGCGAAATATAATTTAATTTTAATAAATTTTAGTAAAGCTTAAAAAACTGATTGTTTGTTTGAATGTCCTAATCTTTGGAAATACCAGTTGGATATGAAAAATATATGTTTGCATTTAATATCCCCATTCTTGAAGAAAGTGAAAGGCTATAATTATAACCTTAACACCTGCTTGAGCTTAAGGAACTGAGCAATGACTTGCTGGTTGGGCGAGAACATGCGACGCGGTAGGACCGGGGGCCAAGGGCAGCCGTAGGGTATACAAGACATTTCACGCAGACCAAATCGCGGACAGTAGCTAGTTCATGTTAGTCTCGTATTTTACCACTATCTCACCCGATGGTAATTGATGATGTAGTCCACGATCCAGTACCCTTGCCGACGTAACCAATTCTATTCACTCTTGACTTATTACGGACTAAGCTAAGCTATACTTTACACACTTTTAAGGCTGGGAAATCATGCAATGACTTCTCCCGCTCTGGGTTGAGCGGAAGGGAGTGTCAGACTCTTACTGACTAAAACCCATCCATGTTCCTTCCTTAGCCCTTTATGTTCTGGGGTAGCGGTAACCCTTTCGGCGACCCCTTCATATGCTGACATCTCTTTGAAGCGTGCGTGGAACATATACGCGCGCGTGGAACATATACGCGCCGTCCGGCAATATAGCGCCGCCCGGCAATATACGTGCCGTCCGGCAATATACGCGCCGTCCGGCAATACACATGACTCCCTAAAACGTTCTTTCGGCTACCACAAACGCCAGACATTCTATCAAATAATTAATTAACATCAATGAAAGCGATTGGCGCAAGCATACAAGTAATTAGAGTGCTTCCGCTGCTGAATAATAGAAGGTGCGCCAAAGACGACGCATGCATTAGTCCTGTAATGGATGGAGTTACGTCCTGTTTGCGATGCAATTGGAACATCGAGCCAGACGACGGTAGATAAATAATGCGGAGAGCGCGAGCGGTCTGAAAGCCCAACGTATTATTTTAGTCATAAAAGTTAGGTGTTTGGAAAATGTATGGGTATGGAAAGACGAATTGTTAACCCTGCATTTAAATTGAGAACCGTTTTAATGTCTTGTATAAAGGAAAAGTTTTGGAATCACTTTGCCTGTTTGTCTGTCATAGTCAATTGCTGTGAAACAATTTGAAGCCGCAGTTTTTAAAAGAAAGAAAAGGTACGCCAAAGACGACGTCATGCATTACTCGTGTAATTGATGGAGTTACGTCCTGTCGTGAACATAGAGGCAGACGACGGTAAAAAAATAATGCGGAGAGCGCGAGCGGTCTGAGGGCTTGAAGTATTATTCTAGTCATAAAGGTTAGGAGTTTGGAAAATGTGTGGGTATGGAAAGAAGAATTGTTAACCCTGCATTTAAATTGTGAGGGAACCGTTTTAATGTCTCGAATAAAGGAAAACTTATGGAATCACTGTGCCTGTTTGTCCGTCATAGTCAATTTCTGCGAAACAATTGGGAGCCGCAGATTTTAAAACAACTAACAGAAAAAGTGCGCCAAAGACGACGCATGCATTGGCACTTTAATGGATGGAGTTACGTCCTGTTTGCGTTGCAATTGGAACATTGAGGCAGATGACGGTAAACAAAATGCGGAGAGCCCGAGCGGTCTGAAGGCTCAATGTATTAGGTAGTTTAGTTATAAAGGGGAATAAGAAAATTTTAAAGTATTATTGCTGTTAATAGGTGACATTTTAAACTGTAACTTAGTAATGAAGTGTCCACTGGGTACTGAAAATACTGAAAGACTTTTCTTATTCTGTTTATCTTAATTTTTTGTCCCTCCTTCGATTGACTTGAGTTTGGTATTAGTTAAAGGACTTCCAAGAAAACCTGTCAAAGCAGAGGTTCTCGGAAAAACTGAAAGAAAAATATTAAATGAAAGAGCAAATCACATAATTGCTTTCTCATCAAGTAAAAATGTTAAGGTGAGAATTGTTATTAACAGTAATAATTAATTTATACACTTAAGTAGTCTGAACTAACAGTTTCATGAAAAGACTTAAGGCTAGCTATACACTTTGGATCAAAATCCTAACAGTACATTAAAACTTTCACCTTAATGAATTTAGTTGCAAATTTCGCGAGCGTGCACCAAACTGTGTGCACCCAGCCTAACCCACAGGTCATTGAATATGTAAATACTTTAACTTAAGTATGTATGATGTGAGAGGTCACGTCTAAGTAAATAAGCGCTAAGTAATTAATAGCTTGAGAGCAAATTATTGAGGGGCTTATGGCTAAGTAATATCAGCCACATGAGTCGGTCAATCAGGTTTAGTGTAGGCCGCGGTTATTCTTTGGATGGGTTGGGAAAGATCTTTACCTACCAAGACTGCTCCGTGACCCGGAAAATACCGTAAGTAGTCCCAGCTTTCATACGCAGATCTTTGACAGTCGTAACGGATCGTCATAAGCTCAAAAGTCTGACAAACAATTTTACCAAGAGGTGTTTATTTAGATTTTTTTTTTGATTCCATGTTGTGGCAAATAATTGGTTTTACGGTGTGATGTGTTTCGTAATGTTAATTACTTCTCATACGATCAAGTTCTTCCAACTGACCAGACAACTGTGCTACTGGGGAGATTGTTGCGCCACTTCTTCTTCCCAGCGATAGCACTAGGAAGTGGTGAAGGATAGGCGTCTTTGGGGGACTGTCTTATTTAACTTTGCCCTTCAAAAGTGCTGATGTTCAGCATAGTTTGTATAAATGACTTTTGATTGATTGATTGTATCCCAATTTACCCAGTCACTGGGTTGTGCTGGTCAGATAGGCAGTCACTCCGTGTAAAATACTGGAATCCGATTGCAATTGGTCAGACTGGGAGCCGACCACAACATGGTTGCGAAAAAACTAGGCAGATAATGATGATAAGCTTGAAACTAAATGAATAGAGGTTCCACGATTTAATTAAGTGTGTAACATTTTTAGTTTAATTATATTTATTTATGGCGTCCACAATATTATCGTGAGTTATTTTAATTACTCGTATAATTATGCAGTCGTTATAATTATATGGTTAGCACTTAGTATGGATTTAGTAGAGAAGTTTTAATTGGGGTTAATTTACTGTGTTTAAACAGGCATTAAAGTTTCATAATATTAGTACTAACAATTTTGTGTGGGTTGTAAGAGTTGAATTACAACAGCACAAGATGATTTTTTGTACTTAACTGTTTGTTCTTACCTTTATTAACAGACTTTGAAAAGTGAATGACTTTAATTTCGAAAGTCGGTCTTTAGATTTGTATCGTTTTTTGCCACCGACTTCCGAAATTAAAGTCATTCACTTTTCGAAGTTTATTTTATTTTTCACTCTGTAGTGTTATTTTGGAAGTCAGATGTATATTTTGTAAAAATGTTTTTTGATTTCTTGTTAAAAGTGGAGAGTAAAATAAATTTGTCTCACTGTTTTGATATTCAATTAATTTGTCAGTAGTGTCATCATATTCTTTTAAAATTTAATCACAATTATAATGATGTATTTTACATTTTCAAATATTTCTTAAAAATTTAAATTAAAAAAAAATATAAAAATAGTGTGCGCCGGTGTCGGGACTACTAATTTGCCAAGTTATCGATGGTTAGGCTGCAGAAATAGCAACCTCCACATGATACGAGCCGTATCGAGGCGTACTGCCTTCTGAATTAGGCCCTAACGAGAACCTCAAGAGCTGTTAGTCGAGACTTTAAGCCATCAGGCCGTTGGTTGTTACGACATCCGGCACAGTGACAACCAATTCCAAATATGAACCAAGTCGAGATATTTTTTGTTTTTTTTTTGTTTTACCAATAACTTTTCTATCTCCAAACACATCAAAACTAATACAAACAACATCCCAACTAAATAAATAAACGAAAATAAAGACACAATCCATGTGAACCGCATAATTCCCGTGTCAGACAAAAACCCACTGATAAGAAACAAACCTCGCATACCGAGTGTTATCAAATCATAATTCATAACGTTTCAATGTATTTATATAAGGCCTAATGTTATTTTAATGCGAAAATTTATTCCTCAGGAGGTTGACTATTAAATTACTCACAATCGTAAAATTCGAGAGTGATTTTGCAGAATAGAGATATCGAATTGAATTGTTAAATTCAAAATCGCGAATTATTTGAGCTTTTTATAACTTTAATAGAAATTTAAGTATGAATTATATCGAAATGAGTTTCGTTAATAATCGAGACATTACTAAGTGGCACTCCAAAAGTTAATAATTCAAAAACTTTAGAGAAAACTAGTTTATCTTTGAAAAGTTAAGTGTCATTATTCCGATCAGGACTAGGCCCACAGAACAGATAAAGAGGTTAGAAGGGAAGTAGTTCCTGATTTGTATTAGAACGCGTGTCGCCGCATGTCTCCCACTCTTGTCTCTCTACTACAAGCAAGAGATAATACGTACGCGCATTACGCACACAAATAAACCACACGCACTTAGATCGCATGTTTATTATTGGTTCTCACACTAACGCAAATACTGCTCTGGACGTACACTCACACACATGTAAAAGCAATTTATTTCTCATATATGTTACGGCCACCAAAAGGTCGATTAATCATATCGATAAAATTACTGTAACTTTGTTAATTAAAGTTTTGCATTTTTTTAAGTTGCGGGTACGGTACAAATATTGTGGACTTCCTAATTACATATTTAAATTAAATTAAATCAAAGTCGAATTAAGTAAAATTTATTAAATTAAATTTATTAAACTTTTCTTTCGTTTTATGCTAGTTGCAGCTTTGTTTTACGTCATAATAATAGAAAGAAAGAAAAATAGCATTTTGAATAACATAAAACGTAAAATAAAGCTATAATTAGCAGAAGCAACTAAAAATAAATTTTAAAATTTCTTTTAATAAGAAATTTCGGCTTTTGCTAAGCCGAATAAAAATAATATGATCTAATTAGTTTATTGTTAATTACTCTGTTAAAAAGTATTTATTAATTTTATCATGTTAATTTATGAATAATAACTGTACCCACCGGTTTCACCCGCGTTAATTTAAGGAAAAAGCCTATTAAAATAATATATTAATATAAGAATATTACTTACCATTATCACATTATACATATTACTATAGGAAGCTAATGACCGGCCGCCTTGCGGCGTTATTTTAAAACCGTAAAATCTCCTAAGACATTGAAATCCAATAATGTCAAGGGCAATTTTGTTCAAAATTAAATACTTTTGATGAGTAACGTATTTATTGGGATAAGGAGTAATTAAGAGGGGCAATTCTCTTTATTTTAATAATGTTCACAGTCTGATCACAGCCTCAATCTGTCAAAAACACCTTTAATTTCCCTACATTTCTGATCAGTTTTTTGATCAAACTTGTCGCTGAGATGAAACTGCGACTATTGAACGTTTTTAAAGTTAGTAAGTCAGCAAATAAATGACACAAGTAAAAATAAAAAAATATTATAATATTGAATAATAATTTAGACTGAATTTCCACGCAAATATTTTTATTGTCCCTGAAATAATACGTATTTATTAAATAACATGCGCTTGCTATCTTTTAAATTCGAATTTTTCAAAATAAAATGCTATGCAAACTAAAATAAAATAATATCGACATTGTTTACAATTTGGTACAACACTATCGACGCGCATAGATTTCCCAGAATTGCAGCTTTGGCTCAACGCTCGTGACGTTCGCAGTGAACGCAATACATTGAGCGACCGCTCACGTCGTACAAGATCGTACCCATGTATTGCAAGCAATGTATTATTTTGCATCTGAATGCGATTTTATCGTTTTTGTCTACAAACTACATAATACTTTTGTAATAATTACAAATATCACTCGTATTTTAAGGTTTTTGGACTTACCGGTGAAAAGAAATCCCTCCTCGGGCCACATTACACTCCTGACTTCTTTTCCGACACGTTATTATTGCGCAAGACGGCATAATTCTTTTTTTCCGCGGAGAATTGAACGCTTTCACAATAAGAGCGTGACTGTTGACCGGTGATTCTAACTTCGGTTGAGTTTGGAGCGCCCGCGCAAATGTGTGGCGCGCCTGTTCCGCCCACAAGGCCCTTCTAACCTCTTTATCTCTTCTGTGACTAGGCCCGTATCGGACGGCGCGTTCGTGTTCCACGTGCGCCTCAAAGAGATGTCTGCATTAAGAAAGGGGCCGTCAGGGCTGAAGCCAGCCGGGGCACCGGGATTGTCCGAAAGGGTTACCGCTACCCGGGAACATAAAAGGCTAAGGAAGGAACATGGTTGGGTTTTAGTCAGTAAGAGTCTGACACTGGACTGGGAAATGAGAAAAAGGTGTCACTATTGTAATTTTCAGTTTTTTTAATGTTCATAGTGACGTTTTACTGATTCATCATAGGGTCTATCCAAATAAACGAGTTCATTATGAGCGACAGAAAGGTGATCTTAAAAGCCGAACTTTTCATAAAACATATTATTTAGATATAGACAACTACGAGTAGGTACATTAAATATTCTCTCATTTAACAGTTATCTTTTATATTTTCTCTCATCTCTTTTATTTATTTCTTTTTTATGGTGTGCATAATAAAAATTATTCTAGTCTCATTTTTTCCCCTTTTCTTTGTGTTTTTTTCTTTTTCCTAATATCCCTTTCTTTTTCCTTAAGTTTTGAACTGTTCTATAAAATTACGTGCGTCTTCAGAATAGAGTACTAGGTCAATTTAAATACTTACTTCTAATTAGTCTCATTGTGATACGAGTATATAACATACTTGCTCACTGTTGCATAATAATAGTTGTCAGGACATGTGCGCAGTGTCTTGTGATCGTTTTGTTCCTTTTACACTTCCGTAGATAATAGAGCTTCGTGTGGGTTCACCGTTTGGGTCGAATGTTTCAATGCAGAACAAGTGATCTAGTCGTGTTATTTGGATTCTCTTGCCATATTATATTTAATTTATAAGACTTGTACATAGCTGTAGCAGATTTTATCAAAAACTTCATTATTGCTGTATTCAAAATACTTGGTCAAAGCAAATGAAATGATGAAATGATGGGCACTTTAGCTATGTTTTGGATAGCAAAGTAAGTTAAATGAATGTGAACTTTATTTTCATGATATTAATGTTCATGTGAAATTGAGAATGAAACGCTTGCTTAGCTATGTCTATGAATATTAGACCTAAACGTTTTAGCTCAGGTAGCAACAAGCGATTTTTTAACGCAGTTTTTGAATGGCGCACTAGTTAGAGCAGCATTGACAATCTAACAACACGGATCCCAGCAAGTCAAAAAAATATCTTTGATAGATTTTAAACTCTCAGCCCAAAGACCTTAGACCTGGAAATCGAACACTGCTGAGCTTGAGGTCCTTGAACCCAGCAGTAATACTTGCAACCACTAGAAAACTAATCCGTCATTTCAATAAATTTCAATTTATAAAACCCATCAGTTAGAGCTGTTGTAGTTGCTTTAAAAAATTGAAGCCAAAACGTTAGTTTCACCTAGCAGCGATCTGAATGTAGGTAAATAGGCACGTGCCAATTTTGCAAACATTATATGGCGTCGCAAAAATATTTTTTTATTTTATCACTGCCGCGCCAAAAATATTTTGAAGGTACAAAGGCTACCCCAATCTGTCAAACTGCTTTGATAGATTTTCAACTTTATAACAATATCATAAGGTTCATATTCAATTGGTAATATTTGACAGTTTGGGATAACTTGAGCGCTGGCGACCGTGCCAGCATTTTTTGTGCTCTTCAAAAATATATGCTAGGTTTGTACCATCCTACATTTCATGTTTAGCATAATTTAGTTAAGTCTCAACTGCCTTCTTGAATAGAGTATACGCGTCTGAAAACCTCTCAGTATCCGAGCACAGACACCAGCACATCCAGGTACTTATCCCAAACTGTCAAGTTTTCCCAACTGAAAATGAACCTTATGCTTTTGTATTAAAGTTGAAAAACTATCAAAGAAATTTCACAGGTTGGGGTAACTTGATGTGCTGGCCTCTGTACATAAAACGTAAGTTTTCGCGATACACAACAAATTGAATATGACGTATGCTTTTAGATGTAGGACTTAAAGTTTCCGATCTAGCCATCGATAAACCAGATAAGTCATTCTTCGATGTCATGAATAACATTTTCATGTTTTCCACCATTTCCATAAAACATGTTTTCTTACAAAGTCATGTCTAGTTAAATTGACCTCGTTTTAGTTACACTTTAATGTAGGCGAGCAAACGCTAAGGCACAGCATACATCGCTGCATTTAATCCAAACTTCTTAAATTTAAATAAACATTTGTTGCATTGTATCTCATTCTCGCAAAGCAGTCATTGTACCTGGCTGTCCGATAGGAGTCCGTCCACAATCCATATTAAGCTAAATAAAACCGCTTTCAAGTATAATCTGACATGAATTTCAATATTTATGGATGAACAGACGCCTAATGTTGCCATAAAAGAGAATGTGCAATGATTGTCGTTTAAAATTATGCATTAAACGTTGCATTACCGATACTGGTCACAAATCGACGATTAAATGGAACACGATGATGCATAGGACGTGACGCATTACGGAAAATGATTTTAATTTGAAGCTAGGATCTGACCGCGACTCTGTCTGAATTAATTTTAGTGCTACTTAACAGTTCAATTTCATGTCAATCTGTTATCACAAGAACCACGGTCATGCTTTCCGCTAAAGTTTTCAGCTTTTTTTTTGAGGGTGGGTAATCATCCAATGAATTCTCCCGCTCTGGCTGGGCTCTGGAAGGGAGTGTCAGACTCTTGCTGACTAAAACCCACCCATGTTCTTTCCTTAGCCTTTTATGTTCCGGGTTAGCGATAACCCTTTCAGACAATCCCGCTGACCACGTTTCAATGCTTGTGTTTAGTTTGGTGTTTGATCTTCCTTAATGAGTCTGAATAGATAATTTTTCTTTCTTTCTTACTTAATCATATTCTCTCTTAAGATCTTGCGCCGCCCGTCTCGTTATCAGGGATCATAGTCTGCTTTGTAAAGCTTGGTGTCCAATGACTATAGGATCTAGTTAGATTAGGACTACGGGCTTCAAGATTACTAGTAAAGCCCAATAGATACATTATTCAACAAATGAAAATCGAATTTCAAGTTGCAATGGACGCTGGTCTGAATATTATGGGCTGTAGATTTCACCAATCACAGCATATTTAAACTACGTTCAATAGCTGGCAGTGTTTTGAGACACTGATAGCTATTGTACGTAGTTGAACGTAATCTTGATTCTACAAAGCTAATGACACTGACAACTCTTGGGCTCGGTTCAGATGTGCTGATCACGTTTAGATTCAGTGATGAAATTCGCCCAAGCGATTTATTAATTTGCAGTATCAAAACCAAATCATCATCATCTGCCTAGCCTTTTCCCAACTATGTTGGGGTCGGCTTCCAATCTTACCAGATGCAGCTGAATACCAGTATTTTATATGGAGCGACTGCCTATCTGACCTCCAGAACCCAGTAACTGGGCAATTCGATACCCCTTGGTAAGACTGGGTGACAGATTTTCGAGCTTTTGACGACCCGTAACGACCTAAAGCTAATTTAATCTGTTTTTGAAATTCCAACTCTGCTGAGCATGAGGTTCTGGGTTAAATTTCCAGGTCGAGCAAAGTGATATAGTTTTACAATCTGGAATTTCTCAGTAGCAGCCCGCAATTTATATTTAAGCTCGTTTGATGGCAGTAGGCTTGCCCTCTGCTACATGGGACTGAAACATAACTGGCAGAATGAGGGTCTACTATATGTACACCTCTGCCCAGCCCTTCAAGGAAACAAGGCGTGATGTTATGTGTATAAAAAGAGAACGTGACTACTGAACGGATCGAAATTTGACATACAGATTAGTAGCAGGACGTAGACAACCGGGACATGACGTTCCACGCGAAGAATGACGCGGGCTGGTAAACTAAAACACGGTGATTTTTAATTCACTGTTAACCTTTCAGGGCGTGAAAGTACCCATGTTTATGAGCAACTTTTTGTATGAGACCCACTCTGAATTATTAAAAAAAAATCAGATTTTCATACAAAAAATAAATGTACGAAACATTTTGTTTTTGTTTTTTCGTAGTTCCTATAGTTAGGTCCCATAGCGAATTTTGTTTCTAATCATGAATACTCCCATCCCCTGAACGGGTAACAGTGATTTTCATAAACAGTGAAACCCCGTTAATAGGTATATCAACATACAGACAACTACTCTTGAACAGTTATACAGTATTTAAATTTCAACCTCGGTCCAATAATTTCATTATTCTTCATTGACATGAAACAATAAATGCATAAGCAATAACATGGATAAGACCATGGGAATAAAATTGTTTTGCCACAGCGCATCTTGCATTATGTTTTATGTATATGGCGCCTTCAATCCATGATAGTTAATGCAGGTGTTTGTATGACGTCATCAACCATGTTGGGGTCAGCTTCCAGTCTAAACGGATGGAGCTGAATACCAGTATTTTACACGGAGCGACTACCTATCTGACTATCGGTGTGCCAAATTTTATCCAGATCCGTAAAACCGTTCTGGCGTGACTGAGTAACAAACATCCGTCCATAAATGTATAAATTTCTATAAAATTTAAGATTAATCAATTTATTTTAGGGAAACTAATAAATAAACTAACTGCTGACTTCTACGCGCTATCGCGTTTGTTTTTTTTTACAACAAAAACCATATAATTATTTAAATGCCAAATTAGCTCGAATAATCAAAAGCGACTCGTAATTTTTCTATCAGCTTGAACGACGTAAGGTAGCCTTTTTGCAGACAACCTTTGTAGTACCTACACCAGGGGTTCCCAAACTTATTTCGTCTACTACCCACTTTGAGAATAAATTATTTTTCAGCGCACCCTTTTTTTACCTACTTAAAAACTACTATCTAGATGAAATTGCCCCCTAAGCCCCTAAACACGGGCCTGCGGACGGTGAGTAATGGGTGACTCACCGTCCGATCAGCACCAGGCCCGTGCTGGACGGCGCGTATATGTTCCACGCGCGCCTCAAAGAGATGTCAGCATACGAAGGGGCCCCTCAGGGCCAAGCCTGCCGGGTAAGCGGGATTGTCCGAAAGAGTTACCGCTACCCCGGAACATAAAGGGCTACGGAAGGAACATGGATGGGTTTTAGTCAGTAAGAGTCTGACACTCCCTTCCGCTCCACCCAGAGCGGGAGCAGTCATTGGATGATTTCCCAGCCTTAAAAAAAAAAAAAAAGCCCCTACACAAGACCCCGTTTCTGTGTCTTATACTGCCGCCCTATAAGCGTGCAGTGCCCACAAAGGGGGCGTTATCACCCACTGGGAAAGGCTGACCTACACGGTAAGAGACATCTAGTTTTAGAAAAACTTCGGCCTTTTATAGGCTCATTCTGTCACTCATACCCTGTTTAACAATTTCATTCAGAAAGGCTTTGTGTGAAGGAATTGTATTCATTCATTCGAGTATGACGGTTGTTATGTATATTTCGTGTTTGTAGCCATAGGCAACCATGTTCAGAAAGAAATACTAGGGCGGAGATTTACTAAATAAGCGGTAACAATCAGAAGCAGTTTGTTTCTGTGTAGGATTTCTGTAATTTCTGCCTACACATTATGAAAAAAAGATTCGAGTTTGAGTTAAGTCATGGAAACTAATTGCTCAGCAAATTGACTACGAAATAAAATTGTTGGTCTATTCAAATAACAACTGTCATTCTTCATAAATGTTATTGTTGATGTGTTGTTGTTTTGTGTTGTGTAATTGTCTTTTCTTCAATAATTTTCCTGTCTAAATGTGCCGTTTCAAATAGAGGTATGTTTTCCTAGATGACGACATAGGAATGTTCTTCTCTTCGCGGAAAAATTTCTTTAGTACCTACTAACTACAGAAATTTTCCCGCGTGCATATACTATTACCATAACTTAAGAGTATGACATCACCTCACAAGTAGCCGTTAGAACAGAATAAGCTGGTATTTGGCGCAATACGTGATTTCGATTTTGTATACAAATCTTATTAATAGTAATGAGGTGCGCATTCCTGGGTATGGGACTTTGAGATCCGGGTGACATAGAATTAAGTGATTATGGTATGTATGGTTTTTGCTAAGTACAAAACGGGGACCTAGACCTAATCAAATTGGGCTAATCCAAAACTCGCAGTTCAACCAAGGAGTTGCTCTACTGATTAACCGGGCTTGCCTGTGGAAACAGCAAAAAATTAAAGCCTCCAGGCAGGGCTTACAAGTGGGAGGCAGTCACCTCATTCTGCGAAGCAGTCATGCTTGTGAAGGAGGTGTCGGGATGGGAGAGGGAAAGGTCCTCCCGTCTCAGCCGCCGCGAGAGACGCCCCGGGCGTCGGGAGCCACGTGACGACTCCTGGCCACCGTACGCGCGGGCCTGCGGACGGTGAGTAATGGGTGACTCACCGTCCGATCAGGACCAGGTTTATGTCAGACGGCGCGTATATGTTCCACGCGCGCCTCAAAGAGATGTCAGCATATGAAGGGGCTAAGCCTGCCGGGTAAGCGGGATTGTCCGAAAGGGTTACCGCTACCCCAGAACATAAAGGGGTAAAGAAGGAATATGGATGGGTTTTAGTCAGTAAGAGTCTGACACTCCCTTCCGCTCCACCCAGAACGGGAGAAGTAATTGGATGATTTCCCACCCTCAAAAAAAAAAGGCATGGCTTAAAAAAGTTACTTAGATAACTGTCTAAGTAAGTTTTTTTATGCCCTGTAAGCTCAACTCAGCACGGGAGTCCTTTAGTGCTGAGTTGAGATACACGATTACTGACTTAATGCTAGCACTGACTGGACAGGTCCACTCAAACATGAGCGGTTTTATTTACGATGGCAGTGTCTTATCCATACATCTTCGAACGACATTCTTTTGTCTCACAATAAAAGATCAAGAGTGATTCACCCATAACATCCATCAATCTTTTAAACGGCGCAGTGACGCCGCGAGAAATAATAAATTAATTTTAATAGATAACTCCTACATAATGTGCCCTATATAGGAGTTAATTGAATTAATTTTTATGTTGATTCGTTGAGAAAGTTCTTCAACAATAACAAGACGTGGGAGCATTGTTAATGTTGCCTTCATTTGACTGTTTGATGATTTTGTGTCTAACAATAACGAAGTTCATAATATTTGCTTTTGTGTTAAATCATTTCCAATTCAAGTAACTTCATGTGTCAATATTTTAACACGCGTAGCAGGTAAAGGGTTTAGAAACAGGTTAAGTTGTAAGCGGAGGCGACATGATGAGCGATTTAATAGTTCAAAATTATTCGCAACAAATTAGGTATAGAGACTATTTTTTTTTTGTTTTGACCTTCTTTTAGGATAACACAACATGGTCAGCGGGACTGTCCGAACGGATTACCACAACCCCAGAACCTAAAGGACTAAGGTAGAAACATGGATGGGTTTTAGTCAGTAAGAGTATGACACTCCATCCCACTCTACCAGAGCGGGAGGGGTCATGATGATTTACCCTAAAAAAAAAACAGGATAACACAACATCATGTCTGTAAGAGGAAGTCTGAAAGTGACACCAGTGACTGAAAAATTGAGTGGAAATCAGTTTTTATGGTATGGGTTATGCGGAGGAATGAGGAAAATATCGTCAGGAAAGTTTTGAGTATGAATGTGGATGGTTATACAAGTAGAGGAAGACCAAATAAATGATAGATGAATTGTGTGGAACATGTTATTTCTAGAAAGGGAGTGACTACCGAGATAACTACCAAAAGAGAAGTGTAGAAGAAAATGCTTGTTACGCGAACCCCAAATAAATTGGGATAAGGATAAGAGAAGGGTGTTAACACCATGCCTGTTTTCCTGAACACAGAGGTACCTATAGTACATCCAAATGATGTTTAAAGACCATGTTTTAGGGATCCTATCACCACAAGATGGACACCAATCCAGACTCGAGACCGCTACTGAGAAATTCTTGACGGAAAAACCCAATAACACTTTATCTCACCTGATTATAGAACCCATGCACCACCGCTCAACGCTCGCGCTTGCAGCTTTTCGATTATTGAAATTTTAGTGCACAACATGAAGAAATATTTGATTGACATCAGTGGAAATCATCTATGAACACTATTACACAACGAGTCTTTTTATATGTCATAACTCTAGGGTTATATACTATAAGTAAAAATAAAATAAACACTCCGCGAATATGCAATCCAAAACTTACCTACATAATCTCGAAGATATCATCAATCATAATAATATATCTCGGTATGTAGATAACGAAGTTTCTTTGATAAATACGTGTAATTCATTTTCATTAATACTAATCATCTATACATCTATAAATATAAATAAAATTGGAGTGTCTGGCTGTATTATTGAAATAACCGTATTTTACTACATGTATATGAATATAATACACCAAAATAACAGTTTTTACAATTTTTGTCTATCTGTTTGTTCCGGTTAATCTCTGAAATGGCTAGACCTATTTTGACGGGACTTTTATTCAGATGTACTTTTTCAGATGTACTTTTATTATTTTGTTATGAATAACAGTTTTACACATCCGTTTTATTGTTTTGCAGTCCGGTGTTGCAAAGCTAAATGATGTCAAAGTTAAAGTCACATCATTTATGTCAAATAATTTTAATAATTTATAATAATTTTTTTATTTCAAATAAAACGTTTACAAAAAGTGTACATGTAGCCAACAGTAATAAGTTTTCCATACAATTAAAGTGCCTAAAACTAAAACTAAGATTTTATTATAGGTGCAAGTACTGGTTGTTCGGAATTGCAATTTTATGTAGCGACCAGCCCGATCTAGGTTAATTTAAACCTGTGTTTCAGGCCAAATATAATATTGGCAGGTAGCTGGTGTAATAAGGAGTAACTTAGGCTACGTTTATTTTAGAAAAATAACTGTTAGGCGGAACGAAGTTCGCCGGGTCAGCTAGTTCATAATAAAAGTTAAGACATAAGGGTTTTTTACATTGACTCATTAGATGTTCGTCTATTCGAAGCCGTTTATAATCTCAACGATTTATGCGGTTGTATTTTTTGTCGTTTCGAGATAAATTTTCTTAGAACCTATGGGGCTCATACGATATTTGTCAATTATCGTGATTTTGACGAATTATTTTGTATGAAAAATTTAATCAAAACAAAAATTATAATTGAAAATAACTCATATTATTATGCCAGTTGACTCATTGATATGGTCTCATTCATACACTGCAGTTATAACATTATAATAAAAAAAAACCTTGTAGTAGTAGGTACAGAGGCCAGCACATCAAGTTACCACAATTTGTCAAATTTCTTTGATAGTATTTCAACTTTATTGCAAAGATATAAGGTTCATTTTAATTGAGAAAATTTGACAGTTAAGGATAGCTTGATGTGCTGGCGTCTGTACCTACTTTCACTTTCTATGCTTTATGCCCGAGCCAATAAGTGCCTATGAAAATGTACTCTGCGAACTACTTAATTAAGCCGACAAGTGACAGGTGATGTACGCAATCGAATAAGCCGACCACTTGACATGTTTCTTTCACAATCATGCTCTGCCCCATTGAACAACGCTTTTCGTGAAAACGTGTCAAATATTGTAATTTTTTTGACAAACAGTTTTTTTTGACATTAAAATAGTGTGATGACCGGTGCAGTGTAAAAGTAGAAGAAGGTATGAAGATTGCAGAGTAAAAGTAGGTTTCAAAGAGTGTCCGTGGATTTTCTTGCCCGTTCTTCTCCATAGGTACCTACTGATTTGGAATGGGTATCTATAGTGTATTTTTCTTTAGTTGTCTCATTTGGTAAACAAATGTCGCGACTAATATTAAGATTTCTAGTTAATGTATGTGTCTCTGAAGCATTTTTTTAAAATTATTCATGCCTTAAGTGTATTATTCAAAGTTCAAGACGTTTATGCTTAACTCAAAGTGTTTGATTGATACGAAAAATCAGAATTTTCCGCCCGTGTTTGTTTACCAAATTGGACACTGTAAAATAAATACACTATAGCTACATTTTTCTGACTGACCGATCCTACCGATGGCAATTCAAAAGTGTCTGTAATTGTCTTATTTGATCAAAATAAATCTAGAAAAACAAAATTAATTTGGATCGTCTAGCGTGGGACCTGAGAGTAGTAAGCGTTAAAAGTTTTTTAAATAAGTACTAATTTTTAATATTACAAGTACTTAAAGGCAAAAAGATTTTTGCCTGAAACTACAGACCAAAATAAGAGGATTTTTTTATCGATGACTGGAATATTGTATGTCTTAAACTTATAAACTTTTATATAATCTTCTTTCTTTCTATTCGTGTGGTTAGTAATTAACCTGATGTCACTGACTGAGCTACACATGCTGTTGAGAAATATCTCTCAGACATTCTGGTATCCTCACGACGTGTTCCTTCGCCGATTTTTACTTGTATACAATATCGCACATGAATCCGTAAAATCAGTGGATCGTGCCTTGGGTTCGAACTCGAGACTAATGACTTAGCAGTCCGACATTCACACCACTAGGCTATCACTCCTGTGGAAATTGATTATTATCAATCTTCCTACCCTTTTCCCAACTATGTTGGGGTCGGCTTCCAGTCTTACCGGATGCAGCTAGATATCAGTATTTTACATGGAGAAACTGTCTATCTGACCACCACAACCCAGTCAATAACTTGGTATTCCCCCCCTGTCTTACCCCTTGGTAAGACTGACGAATGACAGCCGGGACCAACGCCTTCACGTGCTTTCCGAGGCGCGGAGGAGTCTCGATTTTTAAATATTGTCACCCATCCAGGGGCCAACCTCGGCTAGCGTAACTTATCCTGATGGATTGATCCGTGCAACTAATATTAATTAGCCACGAGCTCCTCGTGTAATTGATTATTATACAGTGTGATAGGTTAAACGAGGGACATACTTCCAGGTTGTATTAGTACTCATGAAAATCAACAACTTTGTCCATGAGACCAACACTGAATATATTATGAAAAAAAAATATCTGCTGTTCCATACATTTTGACGAATAATACGAACATAAATGTACTGAACAGTTGATTTTTTTTTCGTGATTTGAGGTATAGTTCCATCGTCAAAGTTGTTCATGAGGATAGGACCCTTGAAAGTATGTCCCTCGTTTAACCTAACACACTGTATAATTGAGTAACTACACTGCAATCTAGCCCGAGATTATTTTAACAGTCGGTAAGTATAGTTAGAATTACTTCAAAAGCTAGTCACCGCCTCAATAACATCACTAAAATAACAGTAAACAAATATCGTGCAGCTAATAGGCACCCCTTACGTTCGTCACCCATTCGTATGTAATTCGGAACGGACGGGCCTAATGACGGCCATCGGCGGATCGGGTACCGCATTACTTCCCACCTACTAATCATTTGGGGCGTCATTAATATCTGGAATTCACTAAAACGTAGACGTAATTGTTGAGGGGATATACGGAGATGTAATTGTATACCGGTCATTCGACATTTATATGGGTACCTTGTGTTTAGCTGTTCGTTTGTAAACTGGTATGGTATTATTAGGATTTCATATTGTGTATTTTTTTTTTCATACTATTAATTGTATAGAACAGCTCGTGGCTAAGAAGGAGCTCGTGGGTAAGTACTAACAGCCACACAGGTCGATCCATCAGGTTAAACTACGCTTGCCGGGGTTGGCCGTGGATGGGTGATCATCTTTACAGAATGTCAGAAGCCCGAAAATCTGACAGCCAGTCTTACGAAGGGGTATTGTATTGCCCAGTTACTGGGTTGTGGATGTCAGATAGGCAGTCGTTCCATGTAAAATACTGGTATTCAGCTGCATCCGGTCACAGTTGGGAAAAGGCTAGGCAGATGATGACTATTTATTGTAAAGAATCAAGTTCTTGTAACTGAAAAGAGCAGCTGTGCTACGCAGTTTGTTGCGTTTTCTTCCCAGCTAAAACACAAGGATGGGAAATCGTTAAATGACCCCTCCCGCTCTAGGTGAAGTGGAAGGAAGTCTCAGACTCTTACTGACTAAAACCCATCCAAGTTTCTTACTCAGTACTTCATGTTCCAGGGCAGCGGGAACCCGGAAAATCTCGCTGCACAGCTAAAGCACACAAAAGCGGTGAGAGGAAGGTTTTGGGGGCTGCCTTATGTAATTTTGACGTTCAGAAAAATTCCGATTTTTAGCCTACTTTAAATTTTGACTATGTCGTACATGGTTCTGTGTTTTGAGCGTTTTAAAACAGCTTGGAGAACCTTAAAAATATCTATCAAATGAATTGTGTTTAACCTCAGTAAAAACATAGCATTATGCGTATATTCCTCAAAGTGTAAGACAGAAGTGTACTTATAATATCTACATAACAGCAGTTCATCCGCAGTTCAGCTGGATCTGGTTAGACTGGAAGCTGATCCCAGAATAGTTGAGATGGAAAGACCGATTGACATTTCGCCAGTTATGATCATGTCCTCATAGTTTGATCAACACAAAACTTAATACTGGCCTGCAAATTGCAAAAAACTTAAGAAAATTTGAATTTCGAAAGGCGCGTGTATATTCCAACGGCCTAGACTACATAACTTGCGCGTTCTTTTCTGAGCACACTAAACGCGTCGTACGTTCACCCAGTAATAGGACTCGCCCATCAAGGAGCGTTGTCCCAAATATTTTTTTAGAGTAACAAAACCTAATAATTTTCTTTTGTATTGCAAAGCAGTTTTATCAGTTTATACTCTTTTGAGATAAAACGAAGGAGTAAAATGGTTTATCTCAACGATTTGGAGGTGATTTGTTTTTTTTTACCACGTGTTACCGATATAAAATTTATGGCTTAACCAAATTACGTATCATATCATGTAGATTACCAACTATTTTTTTCAGATGTAATTTCACTGTAAATGCCGACGAAAAGCTGCTTCATTTGCACGGTTTTTTAAAGCTTTTTTCGAGAGAGCAGCCTTAATCTTCGGCTTAGATACATCAAATCGACGTATCAAATTCGTAGATTATCGAGTTGTCAACGACCAATCAAAACCAGATGGCTACTGTACGAATAACATTAACACGAATCCACTCAACCCTGATATTGATTACCTTTGGATTATCTATTTAGAATTCGCCTGCAGGTTACTGGCTATTTAATTTGCTTCGGGGTAAATTAGCAAATCGGTTTGCGAAATTTTGATCATGCAATTGCAGAAATATTAATTGAGCGGGCGCCGATTAGAAACCAAATAATTTTCGCTGAACACACACATATCGCATCGCATTAGCGTTTGCATTTTTGACTGAAAAGTTTTGTTGTGTGTCGAGAAAGTAAGTTATAATATCCTATAATAATATCCTTGGACATTTCACACAACGCAATATAGTCCCAAGCTAAGCAACCTTAATGCTTGTGTTATGGTAACGAGATGGCTGATAAACTACTTATGTATTTTTTTTTGTAAATACATACATATTATAGATAGAAAAACACCCAGACCCGGAACAAATACTCGCAGGTCGTAGGTACATTTGTACGACCTGCAAGTATTTGTTCCGTTATCCGTTAGTAGTTATTCGTTCCGTGCGGGAATCGAACCCGTGACAAACTGCGCAGCAGTCAATCGCTCAACCACTGCGCCAACCGTGTCGTCAGTTGAAGTGACGATAAACATAATATTAACCCGGCGAGCTACTAGCTAAAAAGAATCCGCAAAAAATATCCCCAAAGCCCTCCACAAAATAAGACAAAGAATATAAAGATAATATCCCAGACTAGACTAGATTAATTTATGCATTGTCAAGCATACGTCGACTATCAGACACTCGGCAAGATCTCCGCTTTGTCAGTTTTCTCATTCCACCAGATTATATCCTTGGCTTTTCATAATACGGAGTATTATTGGGATGTTTTCATGAAATAAGGCCTGAAATAATCTAGGCAAACAATACGGGAGCCAAGGTAATATCCCCACATCATTTATAACACGGATACTGCCGTTGTGAGGGAGTGAAGCAATTTATTTCGCGATTACAGTTCGCTGGTTTGTTGAATTGTCAGTTTTTAAGGTCGTTATTATCTTATACTGGGAGGGAGATTAAGGTTTGTTTTTTTCGTTTCGATCTTTGATTGTCTGTCTGTCAATTATAAGACCGCATATGTGTCACTCTATACAACATGGTGCTACAATGGTGACATAAATTAAACACACACATAATTATACTTTTCACGTTTTCGTTTCATGAAGACATTATATTTCTATTAAACATTATTATTTACGGATTTATTTAAAATGCTAGAAAATAGCACCTTAGAGCAACCTGTACTTAAAGAACTGTCGCACATCGGTAATTTGCCGAGATCACGGATCATAACATTCGCATCCTTGGAATTCAAACGAATAAGCAATACTATTAGGATGAAACAACTGCAAAAAGTAGACGAATTGATTTTATTATTCAGTTTGTTTAATTTTTTTTTTTGTTAAATTAATGTCACCATTGTAGCGCCACGTTGTATACTAGATCTTTCCTGCGGCTTCGCTCGCGTGGATGTCGAAAATTATCCCACGAGAATGTACCACCGAGATAAAAAGTAATCTATCTCTGTGCCAAATTTCCTCCAGGCCCGTTCAGCCGTTTTGGCGTGATTGAGTAACACATATACATACACGCAAACATCCAACAAAACTTTCACATTTATAATCTATACAAATATTATAAAGCTGAAGAGTTTTGAACGCGCTAATCTCTGGAACTACTGGTCCGGATTGAAAAATATTTTTGTGTTGGGTTGTCCATTTATCGAGGAAGGCTATAGGTTATGTAACATCACGCTACGGCACGAGCAGTGGGTGAAACCGCGCGGGAACAGCTAGTATTATATATTACTGTAAGAAAAGTAAGATAGTAAAAAGTAAGATAGTAAAAAGTAAGATAGTAAAAAGTAAGATAGTAAAAAGTAAGATAGTAAAAAGTAAGATAGTAAAAAGTAAGATAGTAAAAAGTAAGATAGTAAAAAGTAAGATAGTAAAAAGTAAGATAGTAAAAAGTAAGATAACTTCTGCCCGCGATCTATCATATGCCATTGATTTAAATTTAAGGGGGTTCCGCTAGGGTAGCCCGCGAAATTCAAATTTTCATAGATTTTTTTTGCAGTTTGCAGGTGACTTGTCAGGTTGTATATTGATTAAAAAATGGAACGCGGCCGTAGCACGTACGTTCACATTCACAGAACTGTAATCATTTTATCCTCCGATTTAAATCAACCGATATCTCCCTTATTTGTTTCTTCCCCGAAATAGCATGAAAATTAGAACATAATACAAACATAATTCTTCATCTTGCTGTTAAATGGACCATGTCACGGATCAATCATAGTAAAGTTGCTCCTTGGGGGAAATACAAGATGGCCGCCAAGGGAATAGTGATAATATTATTGTGGTGAAACTTAAACTCTCTAGTTTATCTAGATCTTGTGAACCTGATATTACTTTCAGTTAAATCAGTTTGTTCAGGGCCCCAGATAGATTGATAGATAGATACAGCAATGATAGCCTAGTGGTGTGACCGTCGGACTGCCAAGTCACAGGTCTCGAGTTCGTATCCAAGGCACGAACCTCTCCCGGGTGTCACCACTGCGAGGATCGCCCAGAGGACACGGTAGAGCACACGGTGCAAACCTGCCCCGCATGGGCAGAGCACCGCCGTGTCCTCGTAGAGGCGATTGGCGGCGGCGACCTCTCGCGCCCGGCCCTGGTGCAAGCCATGGTCCGGGGCGAGAGGGAGTGGGAGGCAGTCACCTCCTTCTGCGAAAAAGTCATGCTCGCGAAGGAGGTGGCGGGATGGGAGAGAGAAAGGTCCTCCCGTCCCAGCCGCCGCAGGAGACGCCCCGGGCGTCGGGAGCCACGTGACGACTCCCGGCCACCGTAGGCGCGGGCCTGCGGACGGTGAGTAATGGGTGACTCACCGTCCGATCAGAACAGAAGACCCGTGCCGTACGGCGCGTATATGTTCCACGCGCGCCTCAAAGAGATGTCAGCATATGAAGGGGCCCCTCAGGGCCAAGCCTGCCGGGTAAGCGGGATTGTCCGAAAGGGTTACCGCTACCCCGGAACATAAAGGGCTACGGAAGGAACATGGATGGGTTTTAGTCAGTAAGAGTCTGACACTCCCTTCCGCTCCACCCAGAGCGGGAGCAGTCATTGGATGATTTCCCAGCCTTAAAAAAAAAAAAAAAAAGGCACGAACCTCTGATTTTACGGATTCATACGCGTATTGTATAATTATCACTTACTAAAAAATCGATGAAGGAAAACATCGTGAGGAAACCAGCATGCCTGAGAGATATTTCTCAACAGTATGTGAAGCTATGTCGGAGGCCCGTGGGCAGCATAAAAACTCTGACACCAGGTTAGTCACTAAATACATGAAAAAAGGAAAACTTTAAAGGATCTCACGTAATACAAACAGAAAATAATTTAGCTAACATTTGTAGAAAACATTGTCGTATATTTTTTCTGTACCAAAAGATATTAGACTTGAAATGTCTACCTTTCAGTGGAAGCCTTATAACACAAACCACTAAACTGTGCTCCTTGAAACAACTCTCTATTATAATAAGACAAGTTAAATTTCATTGGCCCAAATTATTTGAAAGATAAAATAATGAAAACATTTAAGAGTCAGCACAACTTTTAACAGCAGACCTCTAAAATGAAATTAGTTCTTGATCGTTAATCAACGTTATTGTTGCCTTAGTTTAGTGACAGTTATTAAACCAGTTATGACTTTTATTCCTATTACAATTTACTCTTCTGTTTGGAACTTTAGAATTTCAGCTAAAGGGTGTGTCCTTTTTCATTCGTTTTTGCAGCCTCAGTTAAAGACACGACACTTACTATCCTGCGTATAAAATGCAGGTGAAGTGAGTCAATCCCTAAAATTAAGTGGAACGGCTCGCTTAACCTAAGTTTTTTTACAGAATCGACCGACGGGGCTTTTGTTTCCAGATCCCATGGTGGCAATTCGGCTAGGAGGCTCGCCGCCTCACCGGAGAATGCGCGGTATCCCCGGTCTCCGATCTTCACCTGGCACCTGTTTAAGGCAGAAAACTGGGTTCCTGTGGGATATCGTAGCTCAAATTATAAAAATACCGCCTCCTCGCATTTCGTATTTTACTATAATAAGTGCAATGGGGCCTGTCTATACTACGCAATGGTTCATACAAAATGTAAGACGGATGGTGGATACGGTGGATGTGATGTAAGACGATTTTTGCATTGTGGCCAAATGTACAGTCACTAGCACAACAAATTACCACAAACTGTCAATAAATTTTGAACTAAACGAGTAACGTTCAAAGGTGGCAAATCCTTTGGAGAAATTTGTCAATTTTGTACAACTTGATGTGCGCGACCGTACGCCAGCCTTAAAAGTCGTCGGTACATCTTGTTGTCTACCGTCTGTATTTTTGTAATAATACTCCCGAAGCCATATTTGACATCTTCAATTAGTCATCTTTCTCAACCACACCCACGGATGTGGTTATTAATTACCCTCGCAAGATCAGAAATCATTTATCAACCTAATGAATCGCCTTAATTAATTAGGAATCATTTATTCCTAGAATTAATGGTCTTCTAGGCTCGTCTATTTATAGCTTTGATGTCTTTGACCTAAAGTATTGTTAGTTATGTTCAATCACATCAGCTTGACGCAATTTACTTCTGGATACTGACCTCTACCAGTGTCTGCATCACAACACGCTGGCCTCTGCCTTCTGCCGTTCTTGGTGCATCTAGCTAGGGGACATCCCACACTACGCCTACCGCTACGTGGTCTCTACTACAGAGTTCGCCTGCTTCACCGGCCATCAGTCTTCTGACAAACGTGGTCAGCCCACTGACACTTCAGCTGTCTTACTATGCCAGCTATGAATGAGAAGTTAAGTACCTTTCTATATTTACATCCTTATACAACTTTACCAACTTTTCTACACATTAACAACTTATACATATTTAAATTAAATTACTATCTAACTAACTATACCTGTACTAATAAATACAAAATCAAAAAGGACACTCACGAGGCTAAGTACTCATCCGCATCGCTGTCATCCGAAAACAGTCATGTCCAGAAGACTGGCAGGATTGCAAAGTTAAATGGCAATGCTAATTCTTTGGAAAAAAAATATCCAGCCCTCTGGTCACGTAAAGTTAAGTTACTTTAAAATTGTCAGTTAATCGGAAACTTGAAGTCAGTTGCCCGTTCCGAAGCATAGTACAGATGCCAGCACATCAAGCTATCCCTAACTGTTAAATTTTCTTAATTAAAAATGAACCTTATGTCTTTGCAATAAAGTTGAAATACTATCAAAGAAATTTGACAGATTGTGGTAACTTGATGTGCTGGCCTCTGTACGTTTCTGTGTAGAAAAACGGGCAAGGAACTCCATGGACTCTCTTTAAGATCAAAATAAAACTAAACACATACAAACACACGAAAACAACGAAACTGCCTAACCAACTTATTATTATTTTTTAGAAGAGTTTGATTTTTCAGTTTTCGTTGCATTTATCATTCAGGTCACCTCACCTAAGGCGAATCATTAAGAAATTATTATGAAGCATGCTTCCTTCTGTCTACTTCGGTATTCTGGCAAAAATATTTATGAAGTTAGTGACAAGAGTTTAGCAATGAGTATAAATCCTCCGGAAAGCAATAAATATAGGTGATCTATGGCAATTATGGAAATTGCCTCTTTGGCAATTCATTGTAGATACCGGGTATTTAGTGCTAATAACACACACACACGAGTACCACGCCTCGATGACACGGAAGGCAACTGGAGCCGTTGACAGCGTGCCGATCGTATATAGCATGGCATAATCAGCCTATAAAGTTCCACTGCTGCGTAAGTAATGTGGATTACTTACTCCCTCTTACTCAGGGTTGGCCACGCGGCAGCAGTGCAGGTTGGTAGATGTCTCACGTCTTCGAATTTTTGGTTCTAGGACATGCTGGTTTCCTCGCGAGCTTTTCCTTCACCGTTGTAAGAGCAGTGCTGATGAAGTTATTTACACTCAGTAAAAGCGCATGTCAGGGTTCAAAACTATACTAAACCTAGAACTTGTAATTCGCGGCTGTACCACTCGGCTACCACCCTACTCCAATACACGAACGACGCGTTGTCAACCGTAAAGTAACCTGGGAGTGGGATTGTACGAAACGGTTACCGCTACCCCGTAACATAAAGGGCTAAGGAAGGAACATGGATGGCTTTTAGTCAGTAAGAGTCTGACACTCCTTTCCGTTCCACCCAAAGCGGGAGGAGTCATTTGACGATTTCCCATCCTCAAAAAAAAAAGTAATCTTTGCCGCTGAAGCGTACCGCTCGTGCGTATGAGCACTTAGATATAGGCCTAAGTTTAGATATCTATCATCATGTAGATACACCTATGATTTTTTTTAACTCCTTTTTTGTATTCAAACATCATCATATCAATTTATCAACCACGTAACGCGAATTTAAAAACGATTAGAATAAGTAATACATCTATAAACTAGCGCCTCTTTCCTGATTAGAATAATAAACGTTAAATACTTAGTTGCTTAGTTGCAAAGGGCTTTAAACCGTAAGCCATAAACTAGCGATCATCCGGAAACAATAAAACGATAACAATACGTGAAACTGTTGGCAATTGTCGCGTAACGTTATAAAATAACGGTTCATGTGACACTTCAGTTAATTTGTTACAATGTTTAGTTTATTTCTTGTATCGTGTTGGGCATTTGATGAAGAGCTTAATATCTACCGCGAATTGTTCTAGAAGCGTGTTCGTGAAAATGCGCTAATAACTAGCGAACATCTTCAGTGGAAAAGATATATGCTGATGGAGTAATTGGTCCTCAAAAGCAAAAAATATGTATGTACTAAATTTAACTAACTATGTTGTCAGCTTCCAGTCTAACCGGATGCAGCTGAATATCAGTATTTTACGTGAAGCGACTGCCTATCTGACCACCACAATCAAGTAACTGGGTAGTAAGATACGTACTTCTTTCATAAGACTAATTGCAGGACGATAGCGCAAAAAATTATAAGACTTTAACTTTATCTACAACATTGGCAATGCGATCAGAAAATACTGCCAACATTAATAAAAATTCGTTTGTGACAAACATGGGCAATAAAAACGTTTTTTACAAACATAAATCAAAGGACTTGACAAGAGTGGATTAAATACGTATTATCGAAGATAACTCAAAAACTTTTTAAAGGAAGTTAATAAAATTGATACGGGACCACCTTTGACCTACCAATAAAAAAATAATAATCAAAATAATTAATAATTCATAATTGGCGAAGTAATCGCTTAACAAAAAACAAAAACATACCTAGTCTTTTTGAGAACTTCCTTCTTGTTTGAAATCGGTTAAATAAGCCTTGAACGAGTGACCATTCATTACGTAATGTTATAAGTCCTAGCGCATCTGCGTTCGCCATAGCATCGAGTCTCTAGTACAAGTACAGAGGCCAGCACATCAAGTTACCCCAATCTGTCAAATTTTTGTGATAGTATTTCAACTTTATGGCAAAGACATAAGGTTCATTCCCAGTTAGAAAACAGACATAGCTTGATGTGCTGGCGTCTGTACCTCCAACCAAAGACGTTTCGAAACATATTGACAGTGAACATGCGTCTCTTTATCGTCAGTTCTCAGAAAAAAAGCCTATGTACACATGCATTTGTGATAGGTTGGTTTATTCACATTCTAATCAAAAAGAATAATAATAAATAATAATAATATTCTTGGACATTTCACACAACGCCATATAGTCCCAAGTTAAGCAACCAAATGCTTGTGTTATGGTAACGAGATGGCTGATAAACTACTTATATCCTTTTTTTTTGTAAATACATACATATTATAAGTAGAAAAACACCCAGACCCGTAACAAAACATTGCAGGTCGTACAAATATTTGTTCAGTGCGGGAATCGAAACCGCGACATGCTGCGCAGCAGTCAATCGCTCAACCACTGCGCCAACCGTGTCCTCAAAGAATAACCATAAATCTAATATTACTGCCTGTTACCTATAATTTCCATATAATAGCTATGCAAAATACATATCAAACAGTACAATACGAAGCGTCATCGCTATGAAACGATGGTTAATAAGCGCCGTCCTCAGTATAAATTTTACGAGCAGAATTAATCCGTTGGCACGAACGAACGTCCGTCAGTAATTGTGTCAACCATTCGTTTCTCATGATAATAAATTAATTTCGTCATCTGAACAGATTCTGGGAATTCAGTTTTTGTTTCATATTTTTTGGCGACTGCTATCTGGATTTAGGAGGACCCAGTAATCACTACATAGTATAAAACAAAGTCGCTTTCTCTGTCCCTATATCCCTATGTATGCTTAAATCTTTAAAACTACGCAACGGGTTTTGATGCGGTTTTTTTAATAGATTGAGTGATTTAAGAGGAAGGTTTATGTGTATAATTTGTCGACATATTATGCGGGCGAAGCCGCGGGCGGAAGCTAGTTAAATATTTAAAAAAAACTTGCAGAGACGCAACGCAACGACTTTTATGTAAAAGGTTCTTTCAGGGAGTACTAAAGACAGACCTCAGTATTAATTTATTTATTTAATACTTCAAGCACAGAAATGTACAGAAGCGGACATAATGCCAAAGGCATTTTCTACCAGTGATAGACTGATGCAATAGAAAACTAAGTGTAAATATTTATTTAATTACAAATACACATATGCAAAATATAAATATAATAAATATATACCTAATTAGCAGTACCAGTGCTATAACTAGTAAATTTTTCGTAGCGTAGTTTTTTTACTAAATTTTAATACTTTGCCACCCTGCGACATTGGATATTTAAAATCTATGCCAACTCACGAAACAGATAAAAAGCGTACCATGGTACTAAATATTGTAGAGTCATTCCTACTAAACGCACTGTCAAACAATCAGATGTAACTACATCACAATACAATACATCGCATTCAGTTACTAGGCTACCTCATAACTTCCAACTGAATGGGTCACTAACTCACTTGTCACACAACTTCGTAAGCTTACGCATTGTTTACAGTCACAACACAATTCGACACATCCGCGTAACTGTTTTCACCACAACATGCACTTTTAACAATAGCTTGTTCTGAATCAACCATTGACAACCAACAAAGAAGACATCGGGTACACAAATCATTACTTTATTTGCGTAGTTACAACACAATTCGCGTTGACAGTTGGCTGTGAAAGCGTAATAAGTGCGAAAATGTCAGTTATTCTTTTCAGACGGTGCTGGTACAGACGCCAGCACATCAAGCTATCCCTAACTGTCAAATTTTCTCAATTAAAAATGAACCTTATGTCTTTGCAATAAAGTTGAAATACTATCAAAGAAATTTGACAGATTGTGGTAACTTGATGTGCTGGCCTCTGTACATTGTCAGCGTTAACTCGGATATCATGGTGTCAATTTGGATGACGTCAGCTGAATATGAAGAGTAGCGAATTCGTGCGGTCTTTTTCAGTTTTATTTTCATTATTTAAGAGCTGTTTTTTGTTCCTGATATGATTACTTTCTGACTGTGTTATATTTATTACTAGCACTTTGCCCGCGGCTCCACTCCCGTTGTCTTTCCCGCGAGACCCGTTATTTTTCCCGGGATAAAAAGTAGCCTATGTTACTTCCTGAAAACTGAGCTTTCTAATGATGAAAGAATTTTTTAAATCGGCACAGTATTTTTTGAGTTTATTCATTACAAACTTACACACAAAAATACAAATCTTTCCTCTTTATAATATTAGTATACATTGTCACTTAAAGGTCCTTGTCTTTTTTTTATTTGCTTAGTAGGCATCTAGTTATTGGATTATAATAAACGATCACCTTCCCCTGATTTTTAATTTTCTGCAGCTAATGCTGCGCCGATATAATTTATGTCAATGTGAAAGAAAAGTTCAGCAAATTTTACTTGGAACCTCGACATTCTATGTTTATTCTTTGCCTTTTTTTTTGAAGGTGGGAAATCATCAAATGACTCCTCCCGCTCTGGGTGGAGCGGAACGTAATAGCAGGCTCTTGGTGACTCAAACCCATCCTCCTTAGCCTTTTATGTTCCGTAGCCTTTTCGGACAATCCCGCTTAATGGTTATCCTTTGCTTGAGGCATTGTATTAAATCAAATAGTTTCCCTCCAACCACCTTACGTCAAAGTTGCAGGTTGCGCTAAAGCATTATCCACTTCCTTGGTAGAAATTAATACACCACTTACGTTATCTACTAACAGATTAATATCCTCACCCCTACCATCCTATTAATAAATCAGCTGAACCACTATATTTGTTCCCTTTAATCCTAGATTAGTAGAAACACACTGCACATTAGTTATGTCCTCGTATTTACAATAATAAATGTGCTGGCAACTAGCGCCGTGGCATTTAATAACGTGATCTTAAAACTGGGTACATGAGTGCCTATTTATTTAGTAATTAAGTCGGTATTTCCAGTCTGGGCTGGGTTGATTAGTCTGTGATAGTTGTTGATAGAAGCCAATATTTCTAGCTAAGGGAACTTTCTGTATATAAATCGCAGTAAAATGGTTTAAGCTATATACCATAATATAGTTACATGAAAGTGGTTAATAACTGTCAAAGTACCGTAATCTTGTTACGGCGACTAAATTTTATGTAGCTCTACCACGGCACCGCTCGCTACGCTCGCTCGGCTCGCGCGTCTCTAAACTTTTTATTATGTACACCATACTGTATTATGAAATTTGTGTAAGGGATCAATTGGTTCAAACTTTTGGATGGATAAAGGGAGAAGGAGATACATTATTTCAGGTAGTCTGTGATGTACCATTTACGTACTAAACTATGTACTACATACAAAAAACATGAGCTAATTGTAAGCTGGATTGTATAAAAAACACGATATTCTGTAAATCCCAAGCAAATAATCAACTTTCCATATTAAACATTTTATTCTGTACGGCTTATTGTAATTGTGTTAACTGGATTAATGATAACGCCACATTCAATTCGAATGTTCGCTTTGCGTGAAATCCTGTTGCTGTCATTATTTTCGTTTGATCGTGGTTTATTATCTCATGTTCCTAGAACTATCGAAGTAGCATGTGCATAACCGGATTTTGTCTATTATTTTGGTGTGTACTGATATTTATTGATGACTCTTTCATTCTAAACAGACTAAATTTTATGTAGCTCTACCACGGCACCGCTCGCTACGCTCGCTCGGCTCGCGCGTCTCTAAACTTTTTATTATGTACACCATACTGTATTATGAAATTTGTGTAAGGGATCAATTGGTTCAAACTTTTGGATGGATAAAGGGAGAAGGAGATACATTATTTCAGGTAGTCTGTGATGTACCATTTACGTACTAAACTATGTACTACATACAAAAAACATGAGCTAATTGTAAGCTGGATTGTATAAAAAACACGATATTCTGTAAATCCCAAGCAAATAATCAACTTTCCATATTAAACATTTTATTCTGTACGGCTTATTGTAATTGTGTTAACTGGATTAATGATAACGCCACATTCAATTCGAATGTTCGCTTTGCGTGAAATCCTGTTGCTGTCATTATTTTCGTTTGATCGTGGTTTATTATCTCATGTTCCTAGAACTATCGAAGTAGCATGTGCATAACCGGATTTTGTCTATTATTTTGGTGTGTACTGATATTTATTGATGACTCTTTCATTCTAAACAGACTAAAGTAATTTGACTTCGGCAACCCTTTTCCCCGTGAGCAGTGGTATAGGTTCCAGACATTCAGTTTTCTTTATATTTAATTTCATCACCACTACTCTCAAAATGGTAAAGCAAAACATTGTGAGACACGTCCTAGAACCAAAAATTTGAAGACGTGTGACATCTATTAAACTCACACTGGGATCGCGTGGTGCATTGTGTCTCACCCCGTCTCACAAAGAGAAGGCCTGTGTTCCAGGAAGGGGAACATTATAGGCTGATAACCATTTTTTTGTATGTCAGACCTTCTAGTAGTCAGCGGGATTGTCCGAAAGGGCTACCACTACCCCGGAACATAAAAGGCTAAGGAAGGAACATTGATGAGTTTTAGACAGTAATAGTCTGACACTCTCTTCCGCTCCATCCAGAGCGGAAGGGTCATTTGATGATTTTCCACCCTCATAAAAAAAGCCCTGCTAGTAGTTTTTGAATCGATATCGTCCGACTATATCAACTATCCCGTTCAATTATTAGCTATATAATTCTCAGCTGTTTACTTTCATGTGAATAGATCATCTTCTTCAAAAAACATAGTATCACTCCACCACTTTAACATTTCTTTTGAACCAGCAACTTACAAGAAACAGACCACTATTAAAGTAGTTCCTCTTCAACATGTAGCCACCTCTTTAGAACCAAAAGTTGAAATCCCCTTTTAAACGCATCGCAAATAAATTAATAGCTTACAAAGTCGGGTGTTGTGTAAAATCGGGCAACGACTATGTGCCGACGATGCGGTCACAGTGGGTGCCATAAAGCTGGGCTTCCTTAGCACGAGCCACCGACTAGCCAAATTAAGATGGCCCGTAATTAGTAGCAATTTGAACCGTGCTCCCAGAGACATAGAGGAGATTTTACTTTAAAGGGAGGTCGGCATTTTCTGGGAGGAATACCATGTAGTGTTTGGTAACAGCGTGCGAAATAAACTATGATAACACTAAGGTATGTGGTCTTTGGTGTTAAATTTCCTCTTGCTTGTTCATAGTATGAGGCTGCATTGGACATGGATTGTGTCAACACAATGGATTGGTTTCCGATACCGAGACTCGTAGATTCAGATTGTGTTCAATTTTCTTGAGTTTAACTTAATTGTTTCATGAATCGTCGCCAATTGTTGATCTTGAGTTTCGATTAATCAATTTATGGATTATTGGTGTGTAAATTATTTGTCTGGGAACTTAATAAAGGTACTGGTACTCCCACACCTTAGTTAAGGTTATTGAGAATAACTTATGCCATTAACGCAGACATTATTTAACCTACAAATCAAAATAAATCACTTAACAGTAAGTCTAAGTACACAATACGAAGTATACATTCCATTGAATGCAAGGATGCAATCGCTCTTGCAATTGACTTTTTACGAAAAGTAAAATTGGTTCAAACGTTTTCTATGTTTTGCTTTCATTATCAGACTCGGTGGTCTCATTCTCGGTAGGTTCAGGCTGGTTTTCCAATTTCCAGAAAAAATATATAGCAACCAGTCTTAATGAAATGACATCACCTGCTCCTAGAATAGGAAAACTTTTTCTTGGCAAATATAGCGAAAAAAATTTTCATGGATCGTTGTAACAAAGCGTTTTATCAAAACAGTAGCCTTTTCTGTACGTCAATTTGTCAGAAGTTAAAATAAAACAAAGTCAAGGGACAAAAAATATTACACGAAATGAATTGGATTTTACTTTGAAGGAAACAAAGAGGTAACGAAGGTCCCACTTACCCTCGCACACGAACGTGGGACAAGGGTAAACAGAAACAAAGAAAGACAAGTACATTACATGCCATCATCATCGGGTTAAAAGAAAGAAATATCTCATAAAGCTCGAATCATCTAGCAGCTGTTGTTTGATAAAACGACGTGTTACGTAAAAGTGACGCGAAATTGCGTTGTTTCGCACAAGGAACTTATGTACGTACTACGAGTTTCGCACTCGTACATATGTTATCGCGAGTGATGCGGCTTGGTGCAAGTTGTAAGCAAGAACGGGGGTAGTCGAAAGACAGGGCTTTGGCAAACCAGGGTACAAGAAGCTAATGGATCAGGGGTCTAGTAAAACAGACTACCGACAGGTGACAATCCAAGATTACTTCGTACATTTTCTGTCTTGTTAAACAGTCAATCAATCTGCCGAGCCTTTTCTCAACTATGTTGGGGTCGGATTCCAGTCTAACCGGATGCAGCTGAATACCAGTATTCTACATGCAGTGACCCCCTATCTGACCTCGACAACCCAGTATACTGGGTAATACGCTACCCCTTGGTAAGATTGGCTATCAGATTTTCGGGCTTCTGACGACCCGAAACGACTGTCAAAGATTCGCGAATGATAGCTGGGATCAACAGCTTAACGTGCTTTCCAAGGCGCGGAGGAGTCACGGTATGTAAAGATGGTCACCCATCCACGGGCCAACCCCGACAATCGTAGCTTAACTTGATGAATTAGCCCGTGCGGCTAATTTCGTGAAATGTGTCAGTGTCGTAAAATGTGCCAAATTGCAATTTTTGGACAAATATTTTTTGTAAATATCAGTATTAATAAATTACCCGAAGTAGGATTGGTAAATTCGTGTGTTCAAGAAAAGTTTTGACAGTCAATGCGTTTTTTAGTGCAACGGTGACATAATTGATAGTTGTATTTATTTTGCAAATTCTACAGTACAGCATTAGGGATCAAAATAGCCCTTTGAAAAACAAATGCAGTCTTGTTGGCAAAAAATACAGCCGCTCTTATGTGTGACCATACTCAAGAGCGGTATGCGTAAACTAGTCAATTATAGAGGCGACTATAGCAGCCGACGTACCACTCGTGTACTTGCACACCGTACTCAAATACACGAGTCGTATGATGACGAAGGCTGCCTTCGACGCATGTCAGCGGCTTCAGTTTCCTCTGCAGTTGACGCATGCCACTCATGTATAGACCTAGATATTGGAAATACTGACCGAACAAAATAAAACGTGAATCGTCTAAAGGAAAAAACAAAAGATTTAGGATCTAGGATAGATCTTTTGACTTGCGCCTTAGCATCGTCTTACGCGCTGTTTCCATTACACTGCGACATGCCATTTCAGATGCGTCTTTATAATAAAAATAAAATGTCGTTGATGTGACAATTTGCTGGTGCTTCCTGACGAAATGTCTAACTTTCACGTTGTACCTAACGACTTGACTTAGAGTTTGTCAAACATAGTAACTTTTATTTGACTTGCGTGCTCAAGTTGTTACGACAGTGTTCAATTTGAAAGGAATTGAATTCGACGTGTAAGTCCTGGGGAAGCGAGTATTGACTGACTTTATCCAGGCATAACTAGGAACTTTACGTCAGAGAAATTGAATGGATTTCTTGTGGCCTTCGACTTGGTTGATGAAGTCAAACTAAGTCGTTCAGAAATTGACGTGTCATGCGTAAATCCAGGGGATGAGTCTGTGTGAAATAACTTGGCAGAGCAAAAACTCATAGTCGACCAAATGATATAAATCATAATATCATCCAATCAAGAGAAATCTAGATAGAACTTACATAAAAGCCGATTTATTAACATCAAACAAAAGACGAATAAATTAATTCTTAAATGCTGAATTAAATCCCGATCTACATAACAGTATTATAATCAAGCCAAGTACATTTAGGGAATCCATAAAGATACCCTAAATTACAAAGGATCCTTCGAACAAAAATCAAATTCATAGTAATTGAAACATGAAGAAGATTAAATCCGGAATCATTGGTTTTGATTTAGCATAGGAACATTTTATTGAGTTATTTCAAAGGAAAGGTCGGTGCAAAAATGAAAAGAGACATGCTCCAGTGGTTCGGATATTACATGGATAGAATGTCGGCGGAAATTATAACGAAAGCGGTTATTTTTAGAGCAGGAGTGGAAACGGAGGAAGAAAACTCAATAAAGCATGCCGAAGTTACTGTTGATGGACGCAATTTGGTGGAAATTGATGGACATTAATATCAGCCTCTTACGAAATCCAAAAATCTTAATAGATTCATCATGTCAGTGGGGAGTGGTCATCTCTATGCTGCTACGGCTTATTTAAATTTTCTTTTTTATTATTTTTTTTATTAAGAAAGCTTTTAACGTTCTGAATCGTTCACTGTAACAATATGAATGATGCAACCATATTTGTCTGTTTTGTTTTGTGCCCGTTGTGTTTCTTGCCCGTTCTTCTACATAGGTAGGTACCTACCTACGAAACTAGTTGCCCATTCCAAAACGATGTAAGTAGGTACTACGTTTTGAAATGGGCAACTAGCTTCGTCTTTCTGACTGACCGACCCTTTAACAATTCAAAAGTGCCTGTAATTGGTTTATTTGAAATAAATGCCTTAAGTTTGAGTTTATGATTGTGATTCGGAATTTTGAGGAAATGCTCCCCAAACCCATTAGAATAAAAATTGGCTTTGATAATTCTATGTTTTTGCTAACCATTTTTACTTTTGGTATCTCTCAGAACCTATGAAATAATAATTCACACAATACTGTTACATATTTAGTTGCGGTCTTTACAGCACCTACACATACGTTGGACATAAAATTGTGCAAATGATGGTTGCAATAAGACTATCCTATATATTATCTTATTTATACATACTTACGTTGATATGTGGAAGGGTCACGAAAGTTTAAGGTCGCGCAATTTATTTCACGGTCTTATGGCGAATTCTTTGCTTTTTCACATATTTTCATGAAGAATGGCCAACTGCACTGCCAACAAAAATGGTCTCATACCTATTTTTATCCATAAAATCAATATTAACTAAAAACTTTTTCACGTATTTATTTTATTAACTGTGAATTCATGTAACACCATAATTTACAATTTTTATTATTTACTCAAGCGGCGACAAATGCTACGTAAATGCAAGTTTGATTGAAAACGATAATATTTGTAAAAGCTTTCCTTTATCGTAGACCCGAAAAGTATGTTTTAAGATTTTAAGTAAATTCATATCTTCAAAAACAATGGTTTTTCTTATCACAGAAATACTAACAGCTCATAATCACGGGCTTAAACAAAACCATCATAAGACTACAAACGAAAATATTTTATGTATTTTAGAACTTAAGGGCTGACGCTCATCTGGCGAACGTCGGGTTCTACGGCTAGCGCGAACACTCGCGCAGTAGCCCGCATGCTCGCGACGTAGCCCGCATGCTCACGCAACAGCGCGCATGCTCCAGCCGTAGCCCCCCGACTACGCGTTCCTTTTTCGCTACTATGCTTTCGGAGACTATTAGGAACCAAATTATTTAAACGATAAATGCTTTGGCAGTAAATCTCCGTGCTGCGCCTCGCCAGATGTGCGCCAACCTTAGAAGTGTTAGATAATAGTATTTATTCAAACAAACGTTTGCTTTAAGTGCAGTAAAAGAAACTTATCTTAAGATAAAGGTATCAGTAAATAAAACATGGCGTTAAGCGTGATAGTCGACACTTCACGACTTGAGTGCTTCTTGATTGAGCTTCCATGTAAAGAACGTAAATAGTTTCTGGGTTATAAATAGATGATTATCTGAGGAAGCAGGCCATTTGAGCAATGAGTTTTTGTTGTTAGAGTTTTTTTCTCTAACATTATAGCTAGGAACATTATATAAATCGGTCAGGTGGGATTTAGCGGAGCTAGGCTAGGACCAAGGATTCAGGGACTATAGTTTAGCTAGGCGGTGATATAGTATAGTGAGGGTTAGGACACCAGTGGACATCTTGCAGCTGATATGATTAGGTAATTAAATTAGATTAAAAGAAATTATTATAATGAAACTGTTTTTCATTACTAAAAACATGATTGAGAGAGAAAAGTAAAGATGAAAAACTACAATTTGATTAAGAGCACCAAAATAACCATTGTAACGTTATTTAAAAAGAAAAAAAAGAGAAAAATGCTCACCGCTATTATCTTCATTAAGGTATTAGAAGTACGTATTAAACTTTGAAACTCTTGATCGATATTTTATTTTTAACATAAAATATCGTAGGTAATGGACTTTTGAGCCAATATTTCAACATTTATATAAAACATTACAAAAATGCAAACATTTAAGTAAATAAGACATTTCATAAAACTAAAAGGTACAGTCAATGTAGAATTGAAAGTGAGGGACTTTTAAATAAAGGTATCTTTCTCAGTGTTTACTCCTTTCCTTGGAAAACTTTATAAAATTTCTGTTAGTGATGGAGTAAGACCAATATCTTATTTCGTTTTATAAAAAAAACAAAACGGAATTGTTAGAGAAAGCAGTAGAACGAAGATTCGAAGCATTGTCTGTGTTGTTTTTATTATGATTACAGTTTAGTTTGCTTTGTATTAAGAATTCCAAAAAGCTCAAAATGGCGGTGTTTTGAACATACTAATGAAATTTCACCGTATACAGAGTCGTTATTTGCATTTAACAATGAACAAAGAATTAAAAAAAAAAACAAGAAAAATTAAAGTGTTTTTGAAATAATAAAACCTGTCGTTTTGCCAACTTTCTTAATACTTTGCTTCGGATTAAAGATTCGTCATAATGCTATATTCATCATAATACTTAAGACAAAGGCCTTAATTATTACCAAGCAATCGAGAGAACGAACAAAGCACGCACGCACACGTCGATTATGTTGCACAAACCATACATCCGTATGTCAGCTGCGTAATTCTCAGTTTACGCAGCTTTCATTATGCGCTGTTGCCAGCTAGCATTTTATTAACGTGTTTTGTGCAACTATTTTTATGTCAACGGTCATTGCACGCAAGGATATTATTTTCGTAGATAATGTTTGCGGTAATAATTCGTAATTTACAATTTTAAACTGCTGAGGTTCATTGATGTGAAATGAACACCACATAAAATATCATAAAAATAATTTGGAACGTCTCATAATTTCGCTCGTGATTCAGTTCTTATTTCGAATTCAAATTTTGAACAAAGACTTATTTTCTTTATAAAACGAATAGTTTTGAACTTGATAAATAACACGTAGGTACCTACTTGACATAGATGAATAAAAATTAGGTAGAATTATAATAAAAATAAAGTTGAACAGAAAACGTTTGGAATTAGTTGCTTTTAATAAATACCTAAGATAATTATAATCTTACAAGCTGAAAGTATTACGCTGCAGTAATTATGTAATACTCGAGTATTTAAAAATTCTTATTTTAAGCCGCCCGAAATTCGGCCCATAAACATAGCAAAAGAAACATAGTACCTAAACATGGCAATGTGCCAGATTGACGAATCAATAAAATGTAATTGCATCTAAAGATCCATGTAGCGATACCGATTAATCGCTTCCGCACATTCATATTCGATCATAAAAATCGTTTGCAGTGATTGCTACATAATATTTTGTTTGAATGGGAGAGTACTTTAAGTATAATATTTGACTATTTGATCGCATCCACCGCTTAGAATTTTAAGGGCTCGCTTAATGGTAACAGCCGCACAGGTTGATTGAAGGTAAAGCTACGCTTGCTGAGGTCGGTTTGAAGATGGGTGACCTTCCTTAACATATTGAGACCCGTCAGGAAATCTGTTGGTCACGGTTGCCATTCGTAAATCAATAACAGTCATTACGGGTCAAACCCGACAGTCTGACAACCAGTCTTAGGGGGTATCGTATAACCCTGAACTGGCTGTGTTTGAAGGTCAGATAGTCGGAAAAGGGAAACTGGAAGCCGACCCCAACGTAGTTGCAAAAAGGCTAGGCAGATGATGATGAGTAAGTCCTATATTTTTAACCGACCTTCAAACAAGGAGGTGGTTTTCAATCCAAATGTATTTTTATGTTTGTTACCTGAGTACTTTCGCCTGGGTGAACCGATTCTGATGATTCTTTTTTTATTTGAAAGCTGGAGCTTTCGGTGTGGTCTCCTTTTTTCCCGTTTGGGCCAGTTCTGACAGTGGCATCCATGAGAAAACCATAATAACAAGTCCTTAATTTTTGTCTTGATGATAGATTAGTACTTTTGGTCACTGTTGTTTACATAATAAGTTTAGTAGTGGATACGAATTGGTGTGTGGGCACCGGGACTGTGGGGTAGGTAGGTTGTACAGACGCCAGCACATCAAGCTATACCTAACTGTCAAATTTTCTCAATTAAAAATGAACCTTATGTCTTTGCAATAAAGTTGAAATACTATCAAAGAAAATTGACAGATTGTGGTAACTTGATGTGCTGGCCTCTGTACCAAAACTGAAAAGTGAAAAATAAAATACTTTTTTCACTTCTTAAACAGATACGTTTGGTAGTTACGATAAATCCTATAAAGGGCTTTTTCGAAAGCCATTTTGAAATAAATTCCAAAGACCGTCCAGGCCTCTTAATCATTGCCTTCGGATCATTACAAACTATTGTTACAGAACAGAGAACTCACGCCTTCTCCTTTTTTATATGCACTGCAAAAAACAAAAGGCTGGATTTAACTCTAACTACCTATCTAGGGATCGCAGGATTTATTTACAAACGGAATTCCATTGAATTTATCACAAACCAAAGAGGGCAGCGTAATTGCTAGGAATACTCATTTACTTCCAGCCGTCGACTCGGGAACTCTGAGTCGGGAATTCGAGATATCTATATCTGAGATCTTTGAAACTCGATCCTTATCGTTTATTTACTAGGAAAAGTGTTTCTTAATTCCTATATGAGATCGTTCGTTATTACAGTTTTATTAATTGTTTTGGATTAATCTTTTCTTCCTTTTCCTTTGGTGCCGGCAACTTGTCTTTGAATTATGTATTCGGAATCGCTTATGTTTATATCTTGACTTTATTTTGTTGTGGGTTTGTCAAATCTTATAGTTTTTCGTGTCATGGTTAATCTTCAAAATCTGTTGCACGTTTAATGGGGATGATGACTATTTTTTTTTTAATTAGTCCGTAAGCTAGATTATTAAAAAATATTGGACACGTATTTTTCTTTTTTACTTAATCCAAAGATTACGTATACATTGAATTTAAATGAGGCTTTTTTTTTTTTTTTTTTTAAGGCTGGGAAATCATCCAATGACTGCTCCCGCTCTGGGTGGAGCGGAAGGGAGTGTCAGACTCTTACTGACTAAAACCCATCCATGTAGGCTTGACGTCACAAGTATGTAGTTTTAATACTTACTTGTGACATAGCGAGCCCCCACTCCCCAACTTTAATGCGTTTTATCTAAGTCATTTTCTATTCATATGATAAAGCAAAAAACTCATGTCAAATATTTTTTTATAATCTGATAGACGGACTTCTTTTTTTTTACAGCATCATCCCTATTACATAAATCACGGAGTCCCGTACAAGCATTATATACATATATCCTTATCCCATGAGAATTCAAGTTATTACTTGCGACACCAACGTAATTTCCCCACTTCCAAGCAAACAGAAGCTTCGCACAGCTAGTTATTAATTCCATTACTCATCATCAAACATTTGCCGTACCAAACGACCCCAACACCGAATCACAGACGAGCCTAATGTCTACCCCTGAAACAGACGTTGATATAGGAAAGCTAATCAAAATTTCGTCGACAAAAGACGCATCAATCGATGTACTGTACGGTCGAAACTGCCAGTGGCACCCTGATACGCTCCACTATGACCACGGCAATCAAAGTTGTAATTAACAACTAGTGAAACGGCAAATTAAACGTCCTTTCATGAGACAAATTTACGTGACCCGATCGGAGGCAGTATTTACCGGGGATATAGGATGAGCAAAATGTATTTTTTGAGCATATTTTTGTTTGCTAAAAAGAAAAGCTGTTAATATTTTGTGTGGAGAGTACTTAATATTGGAAACAAGCAGTGATAGCCTAGTGGTATGACCATCGGACTACCAAATCATAGGTCTCGAGTTCAAAACCAAGGCACGCACCTCTGATTTTACGGATTCATATGCGTGTTGTACCAATAATAGATTATCACTTGCTTAAAAATCGCTGAAGGAAAACATTGCGAGGAAAGCAGCTTGTCTGAGAGACATTTCAGGGCAGCATAAAAACTCTGACACCAGGTTAGTCACTAACCGCACGAAAAGAAGATTGGAAATAGGACTAAAAAGAATTACACCTCACCCCCACAACACCGCACACATACACACACACACACACACACCCTTCCATACATACACATTACACATAAACACTCCTTAGATTTAAGTTCATTATTTAATTTTATTCAATTTTACTTACCATTACCTTTTCTAAAAAATTGTTTAATTTGTGGGTAGACCGACAGTCTTCACCTTATAATAACTAATATTAAAACATAACCTTATGGCCGTCCACTGTCTCTTAAGATACAGGTACACCCTAGTTTAAGAGGCAGGGTAACGTTAATTGTCAACAGATGTACCATCAACATGTTCTACCATATATTGTAGTAACACACTTTGAATACCTTGCTAGTTACTAGTATAAGTTTTGTTTTTTTTTTCTCACCATCTATCTGCATCTGTTCCTTTTTGATCAATAAACAATTATTATTATTATTAATTGATTATCATCGCAATCAGCTTAGCTCTTGGTTGTTATGTAGCATAATACTATCAGTTTTCTCGCTTCCGTTGTAGCCATTATTAAAAATATTAGTATAGACTAATTAACCGCAAGTATCTACGTAGAACTTTCGATAATAATTAACGCAGATAATCAATTCATTGAATTGATCTTTTAGTAGAATTGCTCATATTCTATTTACAAAGCATAGACCCTTGATACTCTATATTTTTATGGACTATTATTACTAATAATAATACATGTAATATTAAAATAACTTATCACTTTAACAATATTATTTTCAACTATCATAATATTGACAGTAATTATGTTTCATAATTTAATATCATCTACACAATGTATTATTTGAAAGATCAGTTTTCAAAATGATATTCTGAATTTTAGGTACTTGACAAAAATGAAATTGCCTTTTGATCCAAGTTAAATTAAACAGTTTTTCACACTGGAGGGTTTTTGTGGCACGAAAGAGTCGTGAGCGTGTTTGAGTTAATGGGTTCTTTGATAATATGTCACTTCTCATTTTGTAGAAGTAGAATGAAAATAAAAATGTGTTTTACCGAGTTTAGATTTTTAACTAGCTATTTCTAGGCTACAAGAGTTTAGTTTTAAGATAATGAACTGTGAAAAAATTATGTTAAAAGGATATCCTGCCAATATTATTAACGTGAATTATTAAGAGGATGTATGGATGTTTGTTACTCTTACACGCAAAAGCTACTTAACAGATCTAAATGAAATTTAGCACAGAGATAGATTATAGTCTGGAATAGCACATAGGATACCTTTTATTCCGGTGGTACAGACGCCAGCACATCAAGCTATCCCTAACTGTCAAATTTTCTCAATTAAAAATAAACCTTATGTCTTTGCAATAAAGTTGAAATACTATCAAAGAAATTTGACAGATTGTGGTACCTTGATGTGCAGCTGGCCTCTGTACATTCCCATGGGATAATTTCTGACGTACACGCGAGCTAAGCCGCTAACAGAAGCTAGGACCTATATAAATAGAGCCCCTGGGTATAATAGTTGGTCGATGGAGACATTAAAGTAGGTATTAAAGTCTCCAAGATTGCCTATACATACCCCGTTTATCTTTTGCTCTTCACATGTTTTCTTTTTCATCTATTAACGCATCATTATCAACATCTTGATCATCATCTCTTTAACAAATCAGTACTAATTATGACAGTTATTAATGACGTCATGGCTTCCGTTTGATGTTCACAGACCCAGAGGAGACAGCACAGCTGTAGTACATTAATAAAGGCCCAGAACAAGAGCGGTATCAAACGATTTCAACCTATTTATCTAATTCCCACGACGCGGGTTGATTAGACGACTTACGATGCTTCGCTACACAAAGAAACTTCAAGTACTTACTAATAAGGATATTGGATTGTCAATAAAAATGGAGCTGTCCTTACTCAGTCCATAATTGAAGTAAAAAAATATTCATTGGATGCAGTCCAGCGCATACAAGGAGACAAAAAGGTTAATAAGTATGGAGTAATTAATATAAATTACAATGATATTCGGCTATTGATAATGCTTTTATTTAGTTTAATTACTGATAGTGCTATTTTTTGGTATAATTACTTAAGTGACTACTTCATCCGACTATCATAAAATGAACTTTTATACAACACTAGCTGCCCTTGCGCGATTTCACTCGCTGCTCGGCTCCTATTGGCCGCAGCGTGATGGTACATAGTGAACGGGAATTGGGGATATGCCGGAAGAATAAACGGGATACTCAATACAAGTAATTTATAATTTTAAATTCGGTGTTAACAACATGAGGTTTCAAGGGCAAGTGAGGTGTCAGAAGGACGGACACATACTTATCACAATTAACGAGGACAATATTAAAGCTAATTAGACGATTTGCTGCTGTGTGATATCGATCAGGCGTTTCAATATAAATAGGGCGCCTTGAGAGCGAGATGATGAACGTTTCAACCAGATTCCGAAGACACAGGCAATGGGCAGATTCTGTTGAATGCCCGGCGAATGACTCCTGTGGTCGTCCGAATATCAGCTACGCGGGCGATGCCATCAGTTCCGGGGTAGACAGCTACAATTCGTCCAAGTCTCCACTTCAGAGGAGGAAGATTATCCTCCTTAATCACGACCAAGGAGCCCAGCTTTAAACCATCCTTGCAGGAACGCCATTTAGACCGCCTATAGCCTTCCTCGATAAATTTTCGATTCAGATCAGTAGTTCCAATAAGCGCGTTCAAACAAACAAACTCTTCAGCTTTATAATATTAGTATAGATTATTTATATAAGATCCTTCAAATGAACTACTCTACATTATCTGCATATAATTGTGTCAAAAATCCCTTAACAAATTATAGCTGTCATAGCAAGAAATTGTTCCGAAATCTTCCAAATGATTGACAACAACAATTACACATACGAAGTTACCCCAACCGAATAGCATGGAGATAGTTCACATGCTTCCCAAGTAGTTTCCAATTTCTAGTTTACCAGCTACAACTACTAACTACATTTCGCCAACGTGATGACGTCTTCAACAGTTTGGTTTCCTACAATTAGTCTTACAATTGACTTAGTTTCTCACCCTGATTTCGGAGCTTCATTGCTCCTAGCATTTACAGTTATGCCATTTTGACAAAGGTAAACAAAACACAATTTTTTTACTGGAAATCGAAGTATGAGAGAGGTCAATTTAACGCAATAATTACATAAAAACAAATGCAATTCGAAAAAAGAATCCTTCAATTTTTTTATGGCATTAATGACTAATGTTTGTGGCCAGTATGCACGATAATTACAACAGGAGAAATTAAACCTTTTTTTTGCGATCCTATATATTTTTCCAAGTGTATATTTTTCCGCTATGTGGTAGCGGAATGCAGTGCAGCCTAGGGCCCAGCAAATTATATGTTGTGCTGAAAGATGTATAGGTTTTCTTCCCTATCATCTGTTTAAGTCTGTTGAAGTTAATTGAACTCGTTTTCTTGGTTAAAAATAAATGTTCCCAGTTTACTTATGCGATATTTTCTTGCACTAGATTTTATAAAAACATTTAAACAGGTAATTTTATTGTTCCACTGCAAAGGCAATGGTAGGCTATTGTATTTTGTGCGATTTTTGAGCTTCGTTTTATCAAAGCAAATTAAACTATTTCGAAAGATTCTCTTTTCGTTCCATATTAAGAGTGTTGTCCTATTTCCCAAACAACATTTTATAGTTACCGCAAATTAAAGCCATTGCTTGTGGGAACCGTTTTGAAGTGGAATTTGGCGTCGGCGCTAACGTCCGGAGCCCCTTAATCTTTACAGAAAAAGTGGATTGAGCATTACATTACTTTCAAAGGCATTTGACATAATATCAAATACTAGCTTTTGACTGCGGTTTTGCCCCTGTAGACGTCAGAAAATATTACCCGGGAACTTATCTACTACTTATCAAAAGTACCCTTTTTACGTACCCAGTTTTTAAAACCTGTGTGCCAAACATCCACAAAAAACATAACTTATTGACTCAATAATAAATACACTAAAATTTACCCTGTTTTCCAGCTGCTCGCGGTCAGCCGGTGGTCGAAAATCCTTAGATTTAAATCCAAATTTCGGAAATTAGAGTAACCGTTCTATTTCATAGTTTGACCCGGTGTTGGGTATTGGGTCCGAGTTCTCTGTTGTGGTTACCTATTTAACGGTTAATTGAACTCCAAACATTAATTGGTTCACAATAATTTTGTGTGTTTTAGCTGGATTACTAATTAGCGCCATGTTTTGTTGATTCAAATTGTATTTGGTATCGTGATCGCTTTATAGTTGGGTGGTTAGTGGTGAATGCATTGTTTCGGTAAATTATGCTTCTATGGTATTTGATTTCATTCCTAGTTCAGGCTGAGATGAGTCTGTATTTTGTATTTTTGTAATCTATGGAATTATTTTAGATCTTCTTCATTTCATGTGGTTAGTGACTAACCTGGTGTCAGAGTTTTTAGCTGCCCATGGGCCTCTGACTTAGCTTCACATTCTGTTGAGAAATATCACTCAGGCATGCCGGTTTCCTCACTATGTTATAGGTATTTTAGGTTATATGTCAGTTTAGGAGGATTTACTCCATACTTTCTTTTTTGCGTGAGTGAAAAATACCATGGGAAATTCTAATCTTATTAAGAAACATTAGTTATGTATGTATCGATATATCATTGATTATTCGAGAATGACTCGTTATTTAAGCCGTAAACTCAAATAATCATAACAATAATTGTTTTATAACTTCACTTTAGTAGAACTACCAAAAGCAGTGATAGCCTAGTTGTGTGACAATCAAACTGCCAAGTCATAGGTCACAAGCTCGAACCCAAGGCCGCTACGCACCGCAGATTTTTCGGATTCATGTGTGTGTTGTATAATTATCGCTTGCTTAAAAACCGGTGAAGGAAAACATCGTGAAGAAACCGGCAGGCCTGAGAGATAATCCTCAGCAGCATATGAAGCTAAGTCAGTGGCCCGTGGGCATCATAAAATCTCTGACTCCAGGTTAGTCACGAAGAAGAAGTAGCACTAAATAATTGTCCTGTTATATCCTTGTTATTGCATCGTTTCTCAGGAAATCAATAAATTCCGTGTCATATTTATCATTTTATTATCAGTATTGAACTACAACTGAAGATAGTGTTAATTAAATATCCAGTATGATTCATTGTGCCTCTGTTATATGTATTTATTGTGTGTCACTATCCCTGCTGCTTAACACAGTCTTTTTATTTATGTTTTGTTAAAAAATTGAGCACTTTTTATTATAGATATATTTAAATCTCTCACAGGCGCGACGCAACGGCGCGACGCGGCTCTGGTAAAAAGATTCAATGAAAACTTCATAGAAATTGTTCAACCAGAGCCTCCTTTCTGCTTGAGCTTTAAACGATCCTTTTATAACAGAGGAAAAAGTATAGTTTGAACGTACTGTAAAGATGGTCACCCATCTGATAAACGACCGCGGCAAGAGTAGCTTAACCTGATCGATCAAACCGTGTGGCTGTTGTTAGGAACCTCTAAAAATTTAATGAATAATTATGTCAAATGCAAAATTTACTTTCAAAGCCCCATTATCCATGATTTTCCAGTTAAAACTTATAACCGCCCGCCATCTTGAATAAAATTATGCAACCGATAAACCAATATTACGAAGCTGTGCGACATTTAAGTAATTAACTGAAAGTGATCTATTAATTTTAATGTTTACAGGGGAATTAGAAAATGTCGATAAATATAGGAACCGTAGGGAAACTGTCACAAGAACAAGTTATGGGGAAAATTATGGAGTAAGCAATTTTCAAAGTAAATACGGGGTAACAGCGTGGCTTTTAAATCAGCGAGGCATTTTAATAAAAATAAAAATGACATTGCTTTTACTACTTTAAATTTTTTTAAACCTGGCATTTTTATATTAGAATAAAGAAATAGAAAATTAAATAGCTATTCAATAAATGCAAATTATTATGAAAAAATACACGGTATTAAAAAAAACAGTTAAACATTTTTTTGTCGGTCTGTCTGTTTGTTCCGGCTAATCTTCGAAACGGTTGGACCGATTTAGACGCGGCTATCGATTTTGTTTTAAATTAATAAAAGATGGCTCCACGTAGGCGACGGGACGGACAGTAGCCAGTTTCACATACACCTACATGAGCACTTATGAAAGTTCAGAGGCAAGGTACATGGTGCACGTTAGGGCTGAAGCCTGCCGGGTCAGCGGGATTGTTGAGCGACTAAGGAAGGAACGTGGATGAGTTTTAGTCAATAACAGTCTGACACTCCCTTCCGCTCCATCCAGACGGCGGGCGGAGTCATTTGATGATTTCCCATGCTTAAAAAAGTGCATAGATCAGTTGTTCGTTTCCTATGGCGCTGGCAAAAAACTCCACGTTCACTCATTTAAAATAATAAATTGGCTTTTACAATGTTTTCAACGGTGCTAATAGGTATGGAAGGACAGTGTAGGGCAATCAAGAAATACCAGGTACAAAACCAAATGAGTGACCTTAATGTGTCAGTAAGTAGTGTGTAGTTTAGAAAAAGCATTCTTTTTTGTATAATTTTCATAGATGTGGTGGCTCATGCATACTTCAAGTAACATCGCTACAAGCGATCGTTGACCCCAAAAACTCAACAGTTTTGGAACGAAGTTCCTTGTCGCGCGTTGCGAAAGGGGTTTAGACGGAATTAAGACCAAAAGGTGTAACGACACTTTTTTTGGAGTAAAATATGATGTCTTTTTAATCAATATTTTTTGATTGGTTAATTAATAATTTGATTGGTTAGTTAAAATAATCAAAAAAATCTGATCTAATCAGATTTTTTTGATTATTTTAACTTTAAAGAAATAAAAAATTATTACAATACCATCACTAATTAATCGAAAGGAAGTTCGTTTCATCTGGGTGTCCCTTGACACGTCTCAAGTTTTATTTTATTTTATTGTATTTAAATATCAACACCTACCACATCTGTGGGGTTATGCTAGCTAATTTAATTTGACCTTGTATTTTTCATTTAAATTCTTAAGTCAATTTGCTATGTACAAAGTTTGTTTATCAATGTGTGACCAATTTTACGACCAATAAAAATGTATTTGCTCAAATAATCACTTGCCTTGGTGATAAATATATATCTTAACAAAGTGTTATCTCAACATAAAAAGACCGTTAAAACGGTCAAAAGCGTAATTTAATTAGAAGTTTATGCAAATTTTACTTATAAATCTCAGAAAGACTAATTTACAACCTTTTTTGACATACCAACATAGGCATGTGAAATGTGCTTATCGCTACCTGTTTAAGTCGATAATCGCTGGACTTATGGCCTTAAGCTGTGACGTCACGTGTTACCTGCTACAAACGCAACTTAATATTTAAACACCTTTCATCCACGGAACCCGATATTATTATCTATTAAATTCGGAAGTACCAAAGGGCCGATTAAGTAACGCGTTAAAAGTACCAAAAGTAATACTAAAGATAAGATTGATTATAACATCAAACATTATATTTATTTATAATCGTCAATGGCCTGTATTGACAGGTAAGACCGCTTGGCTCACTAACCCACGGGTCACACATACGCTTAATATTATGCGTATGTTTTCCAAACCATTCACACTTTGACGTGTTACGTCAATATTTACTTTAAAACTTTTCTATTCGCCGGTACCCGCATATAATAAAAGATCGAAAGGGAAAAGAAACTCGAATAACAAAACACAGTATCGTGTAAAAAGATCAAGTCATGTCCAAACAAAAGAGAAAGATTAAACGGACTGCCCACTAAGTTTGAAATAATCTTTTAAAAACAAAACAAAAGGAAACCATCGTTATTCGTTACACTGACTAGAAACATTTTCAATATCTGCCTCAACAATGGCCGAAGCTTTTTTTCTCTCACTCCGCTAGCGGAATAAATTCCGTATCAAATTTCTCCCCGGATAACCGTAACGATTTATCTGCCGGCTTGTACCCAATCGAATTATTCACAAAAGAATAACCACGATTCGGGGGTTTGCGAAAATAAAAAACACAATGCACTTTTCTCTTCCGCTGTACATGTACGCAACGTACGCACACTGTTAACGATAGTACGGAAATACTCTGTGTGTAACGTCCCATATTCTGGCTCATCTCGTCGGCTCGTGCCGTTTTTGGGCGAAATGGTGTCGTCTACCGTTCAAGCGAAAGTCGATTTTCGTAGTGTGTGGACGCCGCTTTGGAAGGGCGGCCGTCGCGTAAGCTACGGACCACGTGCACCTCGACTGCTTGCGCTTAGTTCTTCACGAACTGTGTGGGAGGTTAGTCCGCTACATGAATATAATGTTCCTTGAATGTCATGCGCTAAGCGTTCGCCGCGAAAAAGCGTAAACCGCTTGCGCCCAGCAGTGATGCGTGTGTGAGTGTCGCCTCTCCACGTGATTTTGACAGTCGAATCGTTGAGAAAAGCCGGCTTCGTTTTTATTTTTATTTATCAGCAGTGTGATGTGCGCGAACTGAAGCGACGGAGAAAGTGATATTGATAACAGTTTACGTGAATGAACGCGGATACATAGAGATGTTGTAAGATCAACGGACGCCACATCAAGGATGATTATAAAATATTACTTGGCCCAATTCCCGCCGGCTATGGAGTGTTTTCGGTAAGTCGCTAATGAGATTTTTGATTGAGGATCGGTATCTTGAATTAATTTAATTTGCAAGTTGCTTGGCAAATATTTATTTCATAATATTTTAATGGAAATTTGAGTAAATAGGTTCAATCGAAGTTGAGTGTAAATATAGTCGTTGTGTTGAGATGATTGATGACTGAGGATGCTGACTCGCCCTTACTTGGCCGACCGAAATCGAACGACCCGTATCGGTCATCCCTTCCGATATCAGGGGTATCAATATTAGGAGGATGTTGGGTGCCATCAAAATTCATAATATCATTATAACCTACATACCCATATATCGTGGGAAGGGACTAAAGTTAAATTGCTTTTAGTGAAGGGTTTCTAGAACGAAGTTTCAAATTCAGTTTCCAGATTAATTGTCCTGTCATGGTCTAAGGTAAGGCTCGGCATAGGTCGGCCTGCGACAAATTAAATTCATTGTTTATGTATAACGTCACCTCTGCGCATGCTCGTTACTATGTCAACAAACTATGTACATATACGTGGAGTGTATATGTGTGTGTGTACTTGAATATTAATGGGTCTGCGGAACCCGGTTGGTAATAGATATTTTGTGAAAGAGTAAAGTTTTCACATTGTTTAGTCTTCGCTAACTATTTTTGTAGGCATGTGTCAGCTCTAGAATTGCTTGGTGCATTCAACTGTGACATCATCTTTTGTTATATTAAGACTAAAGTCTTTGAACCTAATTGTTAGTTCTTTTTTTTTCAATGACATTGATTTCGTTTTTTTCTAGCTTTTTTTTTATTTCAGTCGTGACGAGAGGTTAGCAACACTAAGATTTCCATTTCTGGAAGCTTTAACTAAATATACATATAGTTGGTTAGTTGCTAGGGCTTAGCGTGTATATGTATGGGTATATCTGTAAGTTTGTATGTTTACTTAAGTAACGTTAAGCCTTTAATAATCCTCAAAGGATTTGGTAGCAGTTACTATACCACACACAATTCGTGTTTCATTATCTTATGGGTCCTACTACTGGGTATGAATCGCGAATATATTAAATTGTATTGTAATTATTGTGTAACTAGCTTCTGCCCGCGGCTTCGCTCGCGTGGAGGTCGGAAATTATCCCACAGGAATGTTCTACCGGGATAAAAAATATCCTATGTGTTAATCCAGGATATAAACCATCTCTGTGTCAAATTTCATCCAAATCTATACAGTAGTTTTTACGTGAAAGAGTAACAAACATCCATACATCCATACTTACAAACTTTCGCCTTTATAATAGTAGTAGGATATATCGGAAATAAACATGTCTGTTTAATAATAAATGAAAAAGAAGTGTAAAATAAATTAATACGTCTGTCAGTTATTAAATGAATTATAATAAAAATATTCTTTAGTAAAGTTGTCAATACATCACGGCGAACAGAATATAAGTACCTTTAACGCTCATTGAAAACGATCAATCATTGTTTTTAAACGGAAAAAAGTAACTAAAATTTAAAACTCAGCGCGAGAAAGATGGAGCATTCCATAACGTTAATTATTTTTAATTTATTTGTTCATTACCATTGATAACATCTCACTTGTTTTTCACTTTTAATTTATGCACACATTATTTTTGTTATGAATCGTCCAATTTACATCAATGTACCATTAAATTGGCTTATCAAAGGATCTTAAACAAGACAATTACTAGCATGATAATATTATAAAACAAATACCTATCAAGAATTTTAGTTTTAATAATGTTCTAAATTTTTATTGTTCATTTTGATGTTCAAAGGTGCCTTTCTTGTGCATTTCAAATGAATGATTTGACTTTGAATTTGGCTTTTACCGAAGATGCTTAGTTTGGTAAAAAAATAATATTCAAGAAGCACAGTAATACAAAAAATACACTCTTTCAATGCATTCAAAACTCAATGAGCTGAATATTTAATCACAAATAACACTGTTCCTTAAAGCTGTATGCATTGTACGTGTTTTAATATCATAATTGCTACCATGACGGCTGATGAATTTATTTTTTTAAGCATTGTTAAATCAGACGAAAAAAGGACTTGGTGTAACAATAACTTGACTGACAGCGAGTTTGACAAACGTGGAATTTGACTGGCAGCGAGTTTGACATAGGTCATCAAACCCTTCTCATGTACTAAAATGACTTAGTAGGTATTTGTATTAAAAAAAAAACCACTTTGAACCCCTTAGGTGTTTTCACTCAAAATCATCGAAAAAATAAAGCTTTTTATGTTTTATTGCCAATCTATGTATCAATAAGTTTGTTGTCCTATTAAACTCAAATTAATGTGGATCTAGGAATTCATAATTAATAAACAACAATTAAAATATTTATAATAGAATAGGTCTATTTAGCTACATTCCAACAGTATCATATCTAGTCGATCTTTTACGATTGGAATTTAGCTAATAACTACTGAATTTAAAGTGATATTTTTGTGAGTTGAGGTTTGTTGTTACCAAAATTCTTTTTTTACTGGCACTGGCACATGGCATAATTGTTCCATTTGTCTTGGGCGCAAGAGCTATTTATGCATTAGGTCTTGGGTGCGATTCCCAGGTCAGGCAAAATTGTGGTTTTGTCCGATTTTGAACATCATATGAAATAAATACAAAGGGGGATGCGTTACTAAACTATATCATAGAACCAAACTAAAATAGTGGCCTATAATGTTTGTTTACAACTAAATAACATTAGCACAAACTCTACTTCTGATCTTCCTACACTTCTGCTGAACCCATTGGAGGTAACAGGTGTGATGTAATGATATGTTACCTTGCATACTAGCTGGACATTTAGGATACAATAAGATTCACAGTTTCCGTAAATCACATAACTATTGATCTTGGCATACATTCCATTGGCATAAATCATGCTTGGCAAACAGTGGTGGTTTCAGAGCGAGAGATAGGTGGATTTATAACCCTACTATATCAAAACCGTTATCAGCTACCGATAACTATAATCATAAATTGATCAGCCATTATGTTTATGCAGCAAAGAGCGCACGTTGGTGATCGATAGTTAACAAGATGCGTTTGCGCATAGCCAGGGGTAAGTCATCAACGGGTAATGCGCGTATATATACTACCTACTGGCGAAAATTAAAGAAAAGTTTAAAGTATTTATTGTACTTACGTTTAGGTGAGTTATTAAACAACATGACGGGAATGGTGACATTATTATACATACGGTTTCACATTATTTTTTCGCGAAGACGTTATATTTCCACTAGCTGCTGCTCTCGCGCTGCTCGGTTCCTATTGGTCGTGGCGTGATGTTACATAGCCTATAGCCTTCCTCGATAAATGGACTAACCAACACAAAAATATTTTTTCAATTCGGACCAGTAGTTCCAGAGATTAGCGCGTTCAAACAAACAAACTCTTCAGCTTTAAGCAATGGTATTCTGAAGGTCATTACTGATAAACCGTGTTGCACCATTGGGTGCGTGTACATGTGCATGTACCCGGCGCGTCAGGTGAGTGCAACAAATATATGAATTAGTGCTTTTCTTATTATTTTTAATTACTTTTAAAACTAACATAGCGTTTAAGTAGTGTGTATTACTAACAACATATGGATCAAGGTCTGAAATAAAGTATTTTTATTTTATTTTTATTTTTATTTTATTTATTTTATTTTTTATATTATTAGTATAGAGTAAACGTTATTACTTACGGATATATTTAAAATGTTAGAAAATAGCATCTTACACTGTCGAACTAAACTGAACTGAACTGTCGCGCAGCGGTCATTTGCCGAGGTCAAGGATCATAACATTCGCATCAATGAAACCCCGTTTGACTGTATTCGAGAACCAATAGTACTGATAATTTTCACCTGCTATATTTCTCACGACAGCTATTTATTCGTATCACAAAGCGGCCAGTAGGTACTAAAATAATGGAGTGCTTTACTTCCCTTTGTTTCCAAAGTGGTGGCGTTTGTCGGTGGCGAAAAAAGATGGCCGCTATTGTAGTGCTTTTATAGCAGTTCAACTTGAATATTCGGCAGTTATTGTCATTTATAGAGCTTTCTTTTGGTATTTTTCTCATCTATACTATAATATTATAAAGCTGAAGAGTTTGTTTGTTTGAACGCGCTAATCTCTGAAACTACTGGTCCGAATCGAAAAATTCTTTTTGTGTTGGATAGTCTATTTATCGTGGAAGGCTATAGGATATGTAACACCACGCTACGACCAATAGGAGCCGAACAACGGGTAGAACCGCGCGGGAGCAGTTAGTCTTTTATACGAGTATTTTAGCAAAGTAAAGGTACAGTAGGCAGCGTCTTAGTGGTGACCGATCCAATTTAAGCTGGCCTCTTACCGTCTTATAACAAAACAAGTTCTAATTTTAGTCCGAGCCTAAATCTTTGAGCCAATCATTGTATTTTGATTTTATTCCAAGCACGCTTAACTTCTTATTATAAAATTTACAAATTAATCTCAGTTTGTCGTCAGTTTTTTGTAATGAGAACTGTTACTTTAACTTTTCGAAATTCTAAATGTTTCGATGTTTAAAACCTGTGTCTAGGGATATACCTCGTTTTGTAATAGGTTTATTTGACTATTGAAGATTTGTTTATTGAAACTAATATAATACGTTAATGTATTGTAACTTAGTGTTGTCTAGTGTTACTGCCTAGTGTAGTACGGAATATTCGCCATGTATACTACGCTAGGATAGTTCAAGGTAAAAGTGTTACCTCCGTACATCCGTACAAGATCTCTATTAAACACTGACTGTCAAAATTGCGCCGGTATCCTTGGTTATAAATTTTTGTACGGATCCCTAGGCAATGATGAATGTATGGGAGGTCTTTCAAATTATTGTAAAGTGTATATCAATTACGTGCAAAAATCTCTCAATCACGGTGGGACGTAATCGATATGGCTTGCGCGCGTGGTTGAATTTATTCAAATCATGTTGCGCTTGAGCATCGCATCGACTCTGATGGATATTAACTGGATTCTTAGGATTAACGGCGTGTAAATTACCTTACTTAACATATCTGGGAATGGTAACAATCATACATAATTTTCGATGACAAAACCTTCTTCTTTTCGTGTGGCTAGTAACTAACCTGGTGTCAGGGTTTTTATGCTACCCATGGGCCACTAACTTAGCTTCACATGCTGTTGAGTAATATCTCTCAGACTTGCTGGTTTCCTCTCGATGTTGTTGTTCACCGATTTTTAAACAAGTGATAATTATACAATACGCACATGAATCCGTAAAATCAGAGGTGCGTGCCTTGGGTTGGTACTCGAGACCTATGACTTGACAGTCCGACGGTCACACCACTAGGCTATCACTGCTATTGATGGCAAAATGTTTACAGAAGAAAACTTCATATTTAAGCCAAACTCATATCACATATCTACCTCAATGCCCCAATACTTTGTCTTATGACGCAATTTTCGGCAAGTAACTCCAACCTGGTAAAGTGAGGCTACCTGGACAGTATGGAAGCAGGGTGCGGATGTGGAGCTATATCACAAGCTATGATCCATTCCTTATCCTGCTATATCCTGCCCTCTGTGTACCAAAAGATCCAGTCTTAGTGATCTCTGTGCTGCCTCCGACGACGCTGTAGAAGTGGCGAAGTTTTGGGTCGATACAATCTGAAATACAATCGTTTCAACGACACGAAGAAGAAGATGAAGATGCGATTTTGAACGGTTCGGAGCATGAGGCATTATTTTTTTTTATTTACAAAAGGACCTCTACGAAAATAGCCTCTAATGTAACCGCAGTTCATTGAAAATGGTACAAAAATGGCTCAACCAACAAAGAACTAAGTTTGGTGAAACCCGCGCGGCTTCCTCGCGAAATCGATACCCGCCTCAGTGGCTCCTAAGGGAGTGACTAACTCGACCGCTAATCACCTTACCGGTAGTCGGTATCGGATACCGTGAAGAGAAGAAGGTTCTAGTAAACTAGAACCAAATTAGGCTCGATTAGGTTAGTCAAAGTTTATTCATAGTTCGTAGAGATTACCTGTATAAGTGTCAGTGGCGCTAGCGCAAACGCGTAACTTAAATTGGAACGGTTTAAGTTAGGTAGGTTCATTGCGAAGCATTTGTGGTGTGATCATAAATGATAGAATCCCACGAAAACGTACCACCAGGATAAAAATTAATCTAAGTGTATTTAAAGTATTCAGGTTATAAAAAAATTAATCTAAGTGTATTTAAAGTATTCAGGTTATAAACTATGTATATGTGTGAAACATTCATTCAGATCGTTAAGCTGTTTTGGCATGATTGAGTCATCAAAACATCTTTATTAAATTTTACATGTATAATATTAATTTTTTAAGTTATTATTTTTATTCATATTTATGAAAGTCTGACATTCAGTCTTAACAATAGGTATCTTACTACCCAGTTACTGGGTTTTGGAGGTCGGATTGGAAGCTAACCCTAACATAGTTGGGAAAAGGCAGGCAGATTGATTGCATTAATAATATTCAATGCACTTCTATGCAAAAAAATTGATGTAATTTCTAGCTATGTTTATGCTAGTAGGAAGTTTAATTTTATTCTACTTCCACATTGTAGCTTGAATTTTTAGAGGTGTGTCAAAGCGTTTAATCTCTGTGCTAATAGCGTGACAACTCGTGTAAACGTTTTACCGTGAAACGTCACGCCAAGCTTAGCGTGCTACGGCCCCGGAATATTCTGAAATATCTCTCTTTGGTGTTGGTTTCCTGTTTGTATTTACATACAAAATACAGAATATTAATTATTGATTACTAGATTTTTTTGCTAAAAATAAAAAAAAAGATTTTTCAAATTGTGTAGTTGATAATTATTATTATAGTAAAAAATATTTCAGTCCATAATATAGTAGATACTAAAGGATTTTTTATAGCAATATTTCTACTATACAATTCGATAATTTTAATGTGGACAAAATCTTTACACAAATATTTCCTTTTTACATTCAGTTTTGTTTATATTTCTGTGTAGTTCCTGTACGTGTGCAGAATTAAATACTTTTCTTTCTAAATGTTTTTCTAAATATTAGACTACCCATGTACTGATCTACAAGATCGCATAGAGTGAGGTTAAATAGGTACAGTCAACAGCAAAAGTAGATGATCAAATTCAGAAATTCAATACTAATGAATGGAGTTCACGAATATATTATGGCAGCTGTACTAGTAGTAAGTGTTTGGTATAATTTCCAATCACAAAATGAATCACTCTGACGCCACACAGGTCTGACGCGAACTCCGTTTTTTAGTATTGAATTTCTGATTTTGATCATCTACTTTTGCTGCTGACTGTACCTATATAAAGTAATGAATGCAAATTGATTCCAATTATTCGAGAAACCGCATCAGATCGTAGTCATAGCGTATTAAACTGCCAAGTAATGTTTGTCGATACGTCAAAATTTGTTTAGATTCCGTTGTAAGAGGTTGGGCTTCACATTCCCATTTCGCCAAGAATGTTAATGCAAATATGTATCCAGGTTAGTCAGCTGTTTAGTGCCTTTTTTTTAGGGCTGGGAAATCATCCAATGACTTCCCCGCTCTTGGTGGAGCGGAAGGGAGTGTCAGACTCTTACTGACTAAAACCCATCCATGTTCCTTCCGTAGCCCTTTATGTTCCGGGGTAACGGTAACCCTTTCGCACAATCCCGCTTACCCGGCAGGCTTGGCCCTAAAGGGCCCCTCCATGTGCTGACATCTCTTTGAGGCGCGCGTGGGACATATACGCGCCGTCCGGCACGGCTCTGGTCCTGATCAGGCGGTGAGCCACCTATTACTCACCGCCGTCACGTGGCTCTCGACGCTGTTTAGTGCCTAATGGACAATTCATATTACAATAGAATAGAAAGAAATTCATTTTGGAATTATGTGGGTAATTCTGTAAATACGTAATTACTACGAACGCTAATAGCAAAAAAAATAAATTTCGCGGGCTGCCCTCGCGCATCCCCGTTAAGTTTAACTAAGAGCCAGAGCTATTCAGATTTTTTCGCTAATAAAAACCTAATCACACTGTAGCACATTTTATCTTTTAAAAATTTACGTAATTTACTCTCAAACTCTGTTGTCAAGTCTTGGTGTAATATTCCTAGGAAGTGACGATAATAGAATGTTAATTTTATTAAAATATTTTATTTTTTTACTTAAAACCGAATTGCAAGGCAGCATTTAAGGAGTACAGGTACAATACCGGCGCTTCACCAAGTAGTACTTCTATGATATCCCATATCTCGATAAAAATATTATTTACCCTAATGTACTACTTGATATCGACATTAATACTTATGTAGACATAAGAATGCGGTCTCAAGAGGATTCCAAATATGAACATTCAAGTGCAATAACATCAAACGCTGACGTGCAAATCAGACGATACCAAAATAAACAAACCAGTGAATGACCTTGTGACCTCGGCGAACCTTGATGTACAGTATCATCATTCATGATTTAACTATCGTTTATATCAATGGACGATGATTTAGATCTAAATTATTGGGAAGGAAAAGATTTGAGTCAACTGATGCGCTATTCTGAGCATAAGGTCCTGAGTTCCAGGTTAAGCTAAGTGTTATTGGGTTTCTTCTCAAAGGATTTTTTAGTAGCAGCCCAGAGTCAGGATTTGTGCCCAGTTGAAGGCAATAGACTCGCCCCCTATTACATGGGATATAAATGTAACTGGCGAAATGTGGGTGTAACTGCTGTGGGTGTACCTGCTTTACCCTGTTTTTTTTTTTTGAGGGTCATTTGGAAATCATCAAATGACTCCTCACACACTGGGTGGAACGGAAGGAAGTGTCAGACTTTTACTGACTAAAACCCATCAAGGAACATGTTCCTTCCTTAGCCCTTTATGTTCCGGGGTAGCCGTAACCCTTTCGGAAAATCCCGCTTAACCTGCTTTACGAGCAAACAAGGCGTGATGCGGTCACCGAAGAAAAGACTTGGTTGAACGAACTGATTCGATGAATGTAGAAGAAAATTGTAACGAAGAATTAATTATTGTAGGACGTGAACCTTGAGCAGCAGCTGAAAAGAAAATCACACATCAACTGTCAACACATCACATTAACACATTTACAAAGACTGTAATATTGGAATTGGAGAAGAACTTACAAAATTGAAGGTATATCATGTTACGTACTACTAGCTTTGCTTCTGTTAGCTGCTTCTCCCGCATGGATGTCCGACTCTATCCCATGGGAACAAACTAGAGCTATAAAAAGGTTTCTATGTGTTAATCCAGGTTATAAAATATCTGTGTGCCGAATTGCGTCTATTTAGACGCAATTCGGACGACGAACGACTACTTGGATTTCCAAGTAGTCGTTTTTGCGTGAAAGAGTAACAAATATCTATACGTCCGTACATCCTCACAAACTTTCACGTTTATATTATTAGTAGGATAGGATATAAAATAATTAAAATAATATTATATAATTGAAAACTGACCCGATTGGCAGTATTTCAATATTATGCATGCATTTTGTATCATAAAACTTTGACATTTCGCTAAAGTCGCGCATTTGTTGCGCAAACGCCATTACTCCGGCCGTTTACATTGCGTCGTGCCAATATATCGGATATTTAATTTATGACCGTGTCTAATTGGTCGTATTATACTGTGAAATACGTGTTTTGCTTCCTACAGAAATTATCAATGTTTTATGGGCACCCACTGTCTTTTTATATGTTATCTTAACGGTTTCGGATTTCACGCTTTACTACGGTTTAGGCGTGTAAATAATCAGGTTAGTAAAATTTACAATCGGTTAACAGTCAGTTAATTTCGGAATATCGTTAATTATAAGTATCGCTTTGTGCGTAAATCTGTCAGTGTTGAGGTAAAAAAAAAGTATTAAATAAATTGTGTAAACATGTTCTTGATAAGAAATCATATAATGCGATATGTAGAACTTATACATAGCACAGTTTTATAGAATAATAAAAATAATAGTGTTTTTGACCCACCTCACGGCAACAGTTTTTTTTGTTCATTTCCGTCAACGGAAATAAATAACACACTTTATTAGTTCCCCAGTAATTAGAGAGCCCTTATAAATTAAAGTGTGAAATTAACGTTCTCTTGTCGCATTTGATACACCTAATTAAGTGACAATATATCAGCTGCGTAGTTTAGGGACAGCTGATAAAGTAAAACTGGGTTTTAAGGCTTCCGCAGATCGACGATTCTGGTAGAATTATTCTAGTAGAGTCACGTTGAGTTTCCGTATCACGCCTGTCCGCGGGAGCCTTTACAGTATCAGCTCAGCTGCTTATCGTTGCTAGTGGAACGCATCTTAAACACGTTACCTAATTATGAATGAGGGCAATGTGCTAGCGACCGATGTGATATACGAAGTGACAATAATAGACGCGCTCGGTGTAATGTTTAGATTGATTTTCAGTGGGACGACATTAATAGCTGCTGTCCGTTTATTATCTAGTCACTAGATCGCTTAAGTGTGTGTTATATAGTGATATTAATTCTGTTTCCTTTTATTTACGTATTTTTGTTCTAGGATTGCCCTGTTTAGTTCTCTTTCGAGCTGACCTTTAATTATAAGCCGAACTTTTTGATTGAGGAATGGGGTTAAAAATTATTTATCTGCACATAATTATAAATTAAAATCGGATTTTGTGTCTTTATTCTACACAACGGATTTTGATGCGGTTTACACTATCATTTACAGAATTTATTCTTTAAGTCGTTGACTGCCACGCAGCAGACACAATAGAAAAACTATTGTTCGCGGCTCACCGGTGACCGCGTTGGCGCTTAACGTGTTAAGAAATTGATTGAAATGTTACACTTCAATCAATCGACTCAGGTTATCACAGTCCACTGTTGGACATGGCCTCTCCCAGCCTGTGGCACAACGCTCTGTCCTCCGCCTTCCGCACCCAATCTGTCCCAGCCATCTTCTTAAGGTCAGCGGTCCATCTACATAGCTGGAGGACGTCCCAAACTACGCTTGCCGATACACGGTCTCCACTCCAGGACTTGTCTGCTCCACCGGCCTCGGTGTTACGGCAAACATGACCAGCCACTTCAGTTTAGTCTGCAAGATATGTCGATAACTCCGGTTCTTTTACGGATAATTACGTTACTCGTTTGTTAACTGCCAAATAAGTGTACAGTCCGCGAGGTATAAGCTGAGCTTTGCATTAGTGTGAGTGAGAGGAGCGCGGCGAGACAGAATGGCGCCGCGCCTCAGGCCGGTTACCCAAAATCAGTTTAAACCACCGGGCGAAAATGGCGCCGCGCCTAAGGCCGGTTATCACACCTACACTATCCATGTACACTCACACAAATGCAAAGCTCAGCTTATACCTCGCGGACTGTACTGTATTGTATAATTATCACTTGCTTAAAAATCCGTGAAGGAAAACTTCGTGAGGAAACATTGAATCGGCATGTCTGAGAGATATTTCTCAACAGCGTGTGAAACTAAGTCGGAGACTCATGGGCAGCATAAAAATTGACACCAGATGAGGCACTAACCTTACGAAAAGGAAGAGAAGAACTGCCGAACAATAAAACATGTTGCTGTTTCGCATGTCATAAAAATATATTTTGTTTGTTTCTCCTCCTTCTCTCACTGTCTCTCGCTGTCAGTCTCCACAATAACCCAGACAATTAATTGATGATTTCACGGTATATTTAACTCTTCATAATTACGTCACGTTCTTTTGAAAACTTTGTGGAACTCGCATGAGGAAATGGGGACGCGTCACAGACGGGAAACACCGTCTCCCGGTATGAATCAATGGAACTATTTTCAATTTTCTCTTTATGTAAGAATGATAAATAATATTTTATTGATACCTGTTTACGTAATTTACTTTAAAACATAATTCAATTTACTTTGAACTGTACATAAATACAGAAATACGAAGCCTTACTTTTGCATTTGAAGCTCTGAGCAGAATAATATGTTAGTTAAGTAAGGTGTACAAATAGAAAATAAAATGTATTATCTATAGACAATTGTCTATTCCATGAGTCTATGACTTGTAATAGCGTCCTTCAGAAGGACATTCCATCAGCTTACAATACCCTCTCGCACAATTACAATTCATAAAAAGCTGCACACTGTCATAACTAAACTATATCAGTCCCATACAAATCAGTGCGTATGACGCATTCTGCATAAAAGTTGCGCGTGCGCATAGCCAGACGATGACATTAAGTACGGTGCTAGAATAAATGAAATGCTACTGCAGTTTCATGTATTCTACGTTTACGATTTAGTTTCCAAACGTGTAAACAAATTTATGTTTTCAGAAAAACGACTTTGATACCCACTCTTTAAGTTCAATTTCCATTATAACCTACTACTTCTACTAGTAATTCTGAAATCAGTTTAATTTACACATAATGTAAAGTTGCTTTTCATTTGTTGGTTTGCATAGTCTGTAGCAATATTGTCACAGATAGTTCTGAGTATGACACTTTGGTTAACTGGCAATAAAGTGGACGACAGAAAAGTCATATCATGTCAAATACAAACTTTATAGCTTTTGTAGTCAACTACATAGTCACTAGATACAAAGTTGCGTCTGTGATGTTTTCTAATACGAAGTATTAAAATAATTAAGTGTTTATCGAGGAGAAATATAATTTATCGCAAATAGGCAAGTGAAACGAGATGCATCGTTAATCAACATAAATTATGAGTGTTAAGGAAATCATGTGTTTACCACAAAATACCGCGTTTTATGGATTTGAGGTAATAAACAAAAGCATAATGCTGTTTATCATTAATGCTGAGAAGGATAGCTTAGAATGTACCTAATCGGCTCAGCTAGACATAAACATAATGATTGGAAACTTAAAACCATAAAATATCAACCTTTGACTTATACTTACCACATTATTTTAAATCAATTTTCGAATATGGCTATTATGATAACAACGATAAATATACACTAAACATACACTACTCTTTTCCCAGTAGGAGCTTATTTAAAACAGTCAATCAATCTGCCTAGTCTTTGTCCAACCTGTTGGGGTCGGCTTACAGTCTAACCGGATGCATCTGAATACCAGTATTCCACATAGAGCAACTGCCTATCTGACCTCCACAACCCAGTAATTAGGTAATACTATACCCCTTGGTAAGACTGGCTGTCAGACTTTCGGGCTTCTGACTAACCGTAACAACTATCAAAAATTCACAAATGTCAGCCAGGACCAACGGTTTAACTTGCTTTCCGAGGCAATTATTTAAAACAGTATCATAGGTAAAATCAACACTTGTTCAAAATTTAACGGTTTTCTAGCGCCCGCGCAGTTTCGATAAAAGCTTTGCTAATGATTTACGCCCACAATACGTATGTGACACGTGCGAACGAGAAAATATCAAAGATGGACATTAGGAAATATTTGATAAGTTGTTACACAAGAAAAGTACTTCAACACCAATTTTTAGTGTCGATATTTTAGCTCAAGTTAGTTTTTAGTCATATGTCTCGAGTTCGAACCCAAGGCACGCACCTCTGACGTGTTGACGCACTCATGTGCGTATTGTGTAGTTATCACTTGCTTAAAAAACGGTGAAGGAAAACATCTTGAGGAAACCGGCATGCCTGAGAAATATTTATCAACAGCATGTGAAGCTAAGTCAGAGATTAATGGGCAGCATAAAAACTCTGACACCAGGTTAGTCACTAACTACACGCAAAAGAAAGAAAGCTCAAGTTACAAATTCTACAATACAATAGAAGTAGACACTCGCTAAGATATTAATATTAGACTAGAAGACGACCGTAACATAGTAGGAAAAAACTGGCCGGATACATTTCAACAAAAAATGTCGACTTAGTGATGACAACTTTCACTCTATAGGTACATTCTTCTAAAGTAACTTAAAATTTATTAACTTAAACTCGAATTCAAAAGCAGCCCTACCCACCGATAAATAAAAAAGCAATACAATCGTGAAAACGGTAAATCACTAAATCACTGATATTCAATATATCACCGACCAGTTAAAAATTATGAATGAAACGGCGGAAGTGTAATCGAATATAAAATATATGAACTTTTTCTATGAAAGAAGGTCAAATCGGACATAAAACGTAAGAGATTGAACGAACAGAAATTCAAAATTACTTTTGGACATGTCTTCCTATTTCCCAAAGCTGTTGTAAGCTTTACTGTTACAAACTTAAAATTCTTGTTACAACCATTTTATTAAACCGTGATTGGGTAAACGTGAGTCGTATAATAAAAGTGGTTTTCTTACGTATAGACTTTAACAAATCTTGTTATACTGAGCAAATAGAACAATTCAATTTTTACTCAAAGGTATTTTTATTAGGTTATTGTTGAATGAGGCTGCATTTGAAATTTCAACAAGTCTATTGAACGTTTTATTATTTTTGTTTGGTGCTACGATTCCATACATATTTATACACAAATTGAATGAGGTTATTTTATATTTGACGGGCTTATTTTATTTTGAAATTGTATTTTTATTGGGTATTGGCGGGCGTTTGACCGCTCTGTGAACAGATTTCGATGATGAGATTAAAGATATTATTGCTAAGACCTTAACAACTTTAAAGTTTAAGGCTAATGTGTTCTTACTTGCGTGTTTTATGGGGTATATCCTCTTTCCTTCGTAAACTACTGCGGCATTATAATAAAAGTTATTGTTCATCAGGTATTTATACAAAATCGAGTTTTTAACTACGTGTCGTGTTTATATGACCAAACCGCCGTTTTGGCAGCTTATGAGTTTTCCTGTTATTAATTTCATTTTGACTCAAACCATCGATCAGTAAAGTCAAACTATTAAAATAACAGTTGTCCTAACTGTTAATTTAATCACCCTGTAACCTGATAACCTTGTCGCAAATACTATGTAACATTAATAATGTTTTATGGATTACTTCTAGATTACGTATACATTCATTTTCAAAGTTGACAAACAAAAACCTTAATATTTTCGTCGAACAATAATACATACCAGTTTATTCTTTACTACAACTTCAAACTTCACCTCGAAAATCTCGTTAGATCCCAAAACAATTTTAGATAGGTAGGTAACCGTATACCTACCCAGATTTAGGGATTACCTAGATCCGTGACATGCAAGAGACACCTCCCAACTAAATCCTAGGTTTACCTTCACGGTGCGACTGATCTATGCGAAAACAGCTAAGCTCCTTCTCCTATGTAGGTACCTACTTCCTTCATTTCTTCCAGAAAGTGTCGTCTTAAGAATTCAAATTTATCGTAGAACGTCGGATCCCTGGATGAGTCAAGCAGTTTGGCGGTTTCGTGACGAGAATGCCTTTATCCCCCGGATAACTTTCGTGAATTTGATGTACGCTCCAAAGCCTCGTGGGTTGAACGCGGAAGTTTTTAAGTGTATTACAAAGAGCAAGGCTAAATGGCCGTTAATCAATTTGTTTTCATTGTGGGAATACCTTTGTGATGTTTGAGTGATAATTTATAGAATGTATCTGTTACTTTCGTTTGAGTAATGTGGTATTTTGTTTGGGGGTTTTGGCTTCGTATTGTGTAACCTCGGGGATTAAGGCTTGATTTATTCACACGCATTTTTCTTAATGCCTGCTGTGCAAAAAAACATAAATATTGCACTAAAAAGACCTTTTTCTTTATGATACTTTTATCAGGTTACAAACTTTATGCACTTACCAACAGATAAAAAAGTAAAGTTGAACTTTTGCCTGAACTATGTTTAAACTTGCCACGAAGGTTCGCGGTGTCTTAATAGTCGTATCTTAAAGCTCTCTGGCATTGAGTGATGAGCTGGGCGGAGAATTCGCTTTGTATTTCAACTGCACACGCTTCACTTGACATTGAACTTGAAAGTGAAGTCGATCATGAATTTTTTTTCACTGCAAATTAATGCTCGACCACATTTTACCTGCAGCGAACCATGACAAATTTTTAATTACATTTTATAGTAAAACTAGCTGCTCGTCTCCTATTGGTCGTAGCGTGATGTTACATAGCCTTCCTCGATAAATGGACTATCCAACACAATAATAATTTTTCAATTCGGACCAGTAGTTCCAGAGATGAGCGCGTTCAAACAAACAAACTCTTCAGCTTTATAATATTAGTATATATATAGATATATATTTTTTAACTCGTAAATACTAACTATTCTCAATATTAATTATGCTTTTAGCTCACAATTCATATGATTGAACCATTTCTTTAATTCACTTAACGAGATCTCAAATAAATTCATCACGCATGATTACACACTATCTCAGCCCTCAAATATTCATATCTCGAGTAATATTCCTCCTTTAGTAATTCTATTGAGTTAATTTAAATTCCTTGCACCCTGGAGACACGCAAAGTTATAACAAGCAAAGTTAACGATGTGAATCGGTTCGCTTACAAACGACGCATCGCGTCAACGAGCACGTGCCTAGAGGATGACGAATCAACATAAAGCTATGCTGCGCTGTGCTATCCTATGTGATGCTCTATTCATATAAATAGATTTTCAATCTATAGGACTCATGATGATGATGATGAGGAGTCAAATGCTAGATATTTGTCTTTTCCATAAGTTGCGACACAATATCCGGTTCTTCGCTTACAGCATCCCGGCCACCTTTTCAAGGTCGTCAGTCCATCTTGCTCATCACGCTCTTGCAGATACGCGGTATCTACTTCCCTAATGGCTATCGCAATCTACAAACATGGCTAGCTCAATTCTTTTCTTTCTTCGTGTGGTTAGTGAAATAGTGACGAACCTGGTGTCAGAGTTTTTATGCTGCCTCTGACTTAGCTTCACATGCTGAGAAATAACTCTCAGGCATGCCGGTTGCCTCACGATGTTTTCCTTCACCGATTTGGAGTAAATAATAATTATACAATACGGCTAGCTTAATGACACTTCAGCTTACCAACTTTGTAAGTTATCTAAGTAAATCCATTACTTATCTGGAAAATTCGCTCTTTGTGAACTTTAATGAGGTAAAGCCACAATCATTTGTGCTGAACTACATGACTAAAGCAACCATTTTTGTTATTAAATATCAGGGATTACGCAGTACATGTTTTTACAACGCAGACCGAACGCTTGATCTTCCATCTGACTTGCTCACATTACATATTATGTAATGCGATACGTGCTGAGTAGTACAGCACTTATTGCGCAGCATAGCTTAATGTTGGTTACTTACCTTTAAGATGGGACCACACTAGTCCCTTCTCAGACAGGAAGTAATAAGTCCTTGATATGAATCTGATTTCTCATTAAAATTATCACGATTTGCATAATTTTTCACTGCATATGTATGTTTTCTTTTCCGTTTGATAAGGTAAAAGGGACCTTTGTTTAATTAGAGGATTTTATAAATCATACAAATTGTTTATGAAACACAAATAGCTGTTATCCAAAAAGCTGGTAAGATTTTGTGGGACTGGGCCGGACACGTTTGCCGTAATGTCGAACGAGTCATGGGCCAAATCTTACACTGCCTATTGTCCACGCTAGCTCAAGATAGAGAAGAGTGGAAAGTAGAAAGGGAGGCCTTGGCCCTGCAGTGGAACAACACTAGCTAAAAATATACGATATATAACATACATAGACACACTAAATGTACATAGTTCTATTTTTAAATCGTTAAGTAAGGATCGTTCCGAACTTAATGATTTAAAAATAGAACTATGTACATCCTTACTTAACGATTTAAAAATAGAACCAACTATCTACATTTAGTGAGCCTATTATTGAGTGAACAATCGTTGGAGGCAACTTGAAACTTCAAGTGTTTCAGATACTGTCTATTTTCAGTAACAAAGATTCAAGCAGGTTTCATAACAATTCTACCTACACTGTCTGGTTATAATTTGGAAATAAAAAAGATGCTCTTTACAAAATTATAAACGAATTAACATAAAGAAAAAAAAATTGGAAGATCTATTCCGGCAAACCGTAGAACATAGCTTTGTTATTTATTTTTTGGTGTCAATTTGTTTTTCATCTTCAAGTCCTCGTCTCTAAGCTTATTGCCGTGTGAAATTAAATAACGTCTCGGCAGATATTAAATGATAGCAGTAGGATACGGAATATAATAAAGTAAATAAAAATATAATAATGTTAACATGAAGAAAATTAGGTTATTACACTTATTACTCACTGATTATAAAGGAACTTGGTCTCAGATTAGATACAATAAGTACTTTATTATCTGTTGAAACAAGGAAACAAGGTAAAACAGCAAATAATAATAGCTAAAGTATTTTGTTTCTACGAAGACAGTGGGCTTCTTGAGTATTTCGGGATACAGCCGAATAGTTGGTCGACTCTACACGTGTTCTGGTCAATTTTGAGGTCAGCGTATCAGCGTTGTAGTAAAAGATCAACATCTACCCAGGACTACAGGTGAGATTAGTATGCCTTTGTTGATTTATTTAGGATGTATCATATAGAGGTACAACTTAGTACAGCTACATTTCGTCAGTCCCATGGAATAAGAGGCGAGACTATGAATTGTCATCAACGACTGCGCGAAAATTCAGACACCTGACTGTTACCGACGACTTCTGTTTGAGAAATCCCAATAATGCTTTGCCTGACCTCATGATTAGCAGTAGCATTTGCAATCACTGGACCATCTTGTACTAATGACGGTTTGCAATAAAGTCATAAGCAAGAAAGATAAAGAAAGAAAAGTAGAGTAGATAGAGTATTAATTACTTCGGCCAAAACTTCAAGATACCAAATAGAGTAATTGAACTTAGTTTTACTCAGATTGGGAATTAAAATGCCCGTTTCACTAACACTAGGCAACACCCAAATGTAATGCCTAAATTCAAGTACACTGATGGATTTGCAACACTAAGCACCGAGAGGTGACGACGTAACAGTGTTAACACAACACAATTTTGACATTAAATTTAGGTGTCGCCTAGTGTTCGTGTAATCTTGTTTAACTTTTCAAGTGTTAATACTTAATGATTGGTTATGAAACGCTCTACGTTTAGTTGAACCGAGCATAAATATGATAAATCCCTTTACATTGATAGCCACGGACCTGCAATGAATTCTTGAACCAATAAAGACCAAACAATGTTTAGTTTTGAGGTTTATATTTTGCACGCCCAAAACCACTGTTTATTTACATAACACTTTTTCAGTGATCATCAATTTTGTTTTCACAAACAAAATCCGTGAACGAACAAACACTGCGAAATAGTTTTATGGCGGCCATCAAAACGACCACTAGCAGACCGATGACGCGAATGCATTGATGACTTTTTAATTACTGAATTGGGTTCAATGACTTGGTTTAATACAGCTATGCTTTCCATGATTCTGTGGCATCATCGCTTTTTGCGCGAATGGTTAAATAGGAAATGAATGAGTCATTTATTTTCGAATTAATAAAGCTTATGCAAGCAAATACAGAAACGAAATATTTTATTTATGCCAGCTATTGATGGCAACAAATGATTAAATATTTCTCATCCTCTCAAAGTCAAAGTCAAAACATTTATTTCAAATAGGCACAAGAAAGGCACTTTTGAACGTCAAAAATTAACAAGAAATAGAATTGATTCTAGTCGCCCCTTCCAAAAGGTAGTTTCGTGTGGAGAAGAATGGGCAAGAAACTCCACCGTTACTCTTTTAAAATGTTTCACAATGTTTTGGTATATATGTATTATAATATTATAATATGTGAAGACGATGCACCCAGAATAAAAACAATACACCAAAAAGGTGAAAAGAAAAACGCATGTAGCAGTGGAAAATAAACTTAATTATGTCATAAGTACATGGTGCTCACATATTTACAAACATTCTAAAAGTTAACAATAATAAATTAATCAATGTGTGAGATGTTATTCCAATATAATAAAATAATATGATACAAATTATAAATTATTACCAAATTTACTTAGCAACCAGTTTGATTTTGTCTCATTTTATACACTCCAATAAACTTACGAACCAAATAAAATAGACATAGGAAAAGTTTTAATGAAATACCTGAAAACTACGACGTAACAAACCTTGTCCAAAGAATTCGTCTTCATTTAGTCAAAATTTTAATAAAACCTTTTTATAAAGCTAAGTTTTTTTGCTTAAAATATTCTAGATTCTTGAGAAAAACTGTAAAAATAGAGGTTAAAACATTTTCTATAATAAGTTTGTAACTAAAAACCTCAGAAAAGAAACTTCGTCTCAAACTTAGATGGAAATAGTCGAAGTGTGTCAAATGTGTTATCCCACGCGTCTTATCGGGCCGAGTCGAATTTGATGACGGTATATATAATTGAATGGATGAATTAATACTTTCAACGTTACATCAGGTGCTTGAAGGTGGGCGAGATAAGAACGATGATTTCTTTCTGCTACACCCAAACAATGCATTTGTAGGCAATGGAAAGGTTAATGCATTCCTGCATATTTTTATCAAACCCAAAACTTTTACTTTTGATGGCGTTGATCATTGTTGATTTAAGCTAAGTGGATAGCAAGAAAAATATAGCTCATTCAAATTCATTACATCATGAAAACACTTTTGCAGAAGAATTCGTTGTAATTTTAGCAGAACGTAAATATAGGCGTCACTGCTTATCTCAACATTAGGCGATGCCTCATCTCACAACCGAAACACGAAGTTCTAAATCAAATGCAGACGACGTCGCGAGCAAAAACTAGTACATAAATATAATGAGGAGAACGATATTACCGTCGTATTTCCTTTGATCTTCACAGGCTTTTATTTTATTCTATGATTTAGATTCATATCATCTTTTTTGTTTAATATAATGATATTTATGAGTTGTTTCATTTCTTTGCTTATTATTGTTCTAGTTATGTTTTGTGTGACTATAAAGATGCCTTCTGTTTCCTATGACGGAAAGTTCATTATCTAAAACGATCTGCTAAATTGGTTTGGATTTTATTAGTGGTTTTCATCTACCTACTAATCATAAACTTCCTCTATCAATTGAAGATCATAAGCATTTTGTGTGGGCTGTTACGTCTTTCTTTTTAATCATGCTTAGATTTGAATTTCACAGTTGCAGCCAATTAAAAAATGTAGAACATAATTAGTAACGCTAGAAATTAATATGATAGGTAACGGTAACATAGACAAGGATGGTATTGTTACTACGAATACAAATATAAACCAAACAATACAGTTACTTCAATAACGAATAAACAAGAAACTACTTGAAACTTTACCAAATAATTTCGCGACGAACTTTAACAAAAGCGCGATACCTATTCGAAAATTTCAAGCAAACATTGTCACCATTCGCCAGGCAATATCAAATTCCACACATTAGCAACTTTGAGTGCACAAAACTTGCTAATAGGACCGACAGAACGAGATTTTCAAGATCGCACCATGGTCTCTGCTTACCCACATAATTAGCGAGGGAAAGTGCTCCTAGATAAGAATGCAGAGGACGACATTTTATCTTTCGTAAGATGCACTTAATTAAGTCCATGTTCTGTTATCAATCGGTTAGAGCAACTGTTTTGTTTTTAATGATGTAGTGGATGTAGACATTAATCTGATTTAGGAAGCAGAGTAAGTACTTCTCGTAGGTAAATTAAATTGTATCTGTGTCGAAAAAAATTCATTCAAAACATTAATTCCTTAAATAATTGAGCACTTGCGTGCCCTAAAAAAATATTAATTAAGTAAAATTTCAATGACTAACTAAAACTAAAGAGGATAACCATACAAAAGCTACCTGCAGTATTGTCTCTCCTTCTCCTTCAATCCATAGCTTGTCGTTTAAAGATCGCTCATTATGTCATCCCATGTGAAATTTACATATTTTTATCTCAAACTTTTATGGTGTACATACTAAAAAGTATTCTATCTATATCTTTTTTTTATGCATGGAAAATCATCAAATGACTCCTCCCCCTCTAGGTGGAGCGTAAGGGAGTTTCAAACTCTTACTCACGAAACCCTTCCATGTTCCTCCCATAGCCCTTTGTATTCCGGAGCAACGGTAACCTTTTCGGAAAATTCCACTGACCCAGCAGGCATCGGCCCTAACGAAAATACAGATTTTCTAAACTAAACGAACATTAAATAGCCTTTAGGACATCAAGTTTCTGATTGACATTACTCAAATCAGTTACAAAGGTTTGCGGAACGTAAACCTCAGCATACAGTCCCACAGAGTTTCACTTTGAAAATTGTGCATCTAATTACGCGGGACTCGGTTACTCTGTTGATTTAGTTTGTCTGTTCGTGTGTTCGTTACGTAACGTAACCTTTGCGATTTACATAGGGATCACACAGACACAGATTTGCCCTTTGGTGACACTGGAGATTTGAGCAAATGATTCACATGTAAGAGAGAATTTGGAAATGTAAAGGTTAAAACGGAAGTCAATAATACGTAACAGAAAACGACGGTCTTGAGAGAAATTTGGGAAATGGCTGCAAACAAAAACGTCGTTCGTCAGAAATGAAGTTCCTTCTCACATTATGACGATTAAAACAAATACTTTTAACATTTGACAACTTGAGACCTTGAAATAGACATTTTTTAGTTTCCTTTAACTCCCGTAAACTGTTTTACCCACCCACAGACGCGTTTTGAAAACAGTGCCATCTAATATAAGAAACTTGTACTAAAAGGCTCCGTATTAAAACTGCGTAATACATTAACACTTTCGACGTTATTTCAATAGAGAGCTCTCGAGAAAAAATCGCATAACGCATTTTCCTTGCGTGGTGATTTCTATCAGTCAAATCTTGCCTCAAGCCGCGTTAAGAACTTCATTCCTAAATAAAAGAATAAGACCCCTAAAATCTAGAAACTAATAAACAAGAAAAAAATTGGAAAATCCTTAAAACTATAAAAAGCTATGCAGAGCAAACAGATGGATTGGATCAGAGCGAACATCAGTCAGACGAAATATGTGGTTAGGAATTTTATTTACACTGTTAACTACACGATTTTGTACGAACAATACCACACAGGAAATCATTTTTAGAACTGGTGCCAAAAAACGTATGTTTTGTTGACAAGCAGTAGCTCAAGATATTATGATATTAATTACAAAGAATGCAATCAAAAATTCACTGTAAATAAAAAAGTTTAAATAGTCTATTACTCATTCCGCATGACGTCACAACATGTGTTTCAAGTAAACACTGGCCTGTTTGTTCAATTTTAATTACAGATAGGCGAAATTTATTACAGAGTCAACGTCTTTTCTTTCGCCCATAATTAATCTTTATGATCAGTGATTTAAAATTATTACTGCTGCCTGCGGCTTGGCCCGCGAAGTCTTCTGTTTTTTTTTTTTCTAAACCAGAAGGAACCTAAGTTACTTCTTATAACATCAGCTATCGGTCAGTGAAAGTCCCGTCAAAATTGGTGTAGCCGTTTGGGAGATTAACCCGAACAAACAAACAGACAAGAAGACAAAAAAAACTGTTTTTTTTATCTAAGTACCGTATATTTTATAAGGTGTTAAAAAATTTACTACAAGAATTTAGTGGGCATCTGCATTGTACGCATCTTTACGAACAACTTTTACTTTGGGATGCACCCTGAAATCGCGAGAAAAATATGAGGTTTTCCATACATTTATGCACACGTAACTCAATAAAATGTATGAATTTTTTAACTCCTTACATACTTTCCTATGCATTTAGTAAAAAACTGTTATTTTGTCACTACCAACAGACAATTTATTTATTTTTAAAGACTACTTAAGGTAGTATACCTGCGCTTGATCATGTTCAGGACACATCATTCCTCATATTTTAAAGTAAATCGTGATTGTGGTTTCATTACAAATTCAAATTAGTTCTCAAGATGATGACTGCTCGGATGACAAGACAAATCGTCTGTATGTCTGAGGAGTAGCGCTTAATGAAATTTCGCTTACTGTTTTCATGCTGGACACGTCTTGTATTGCTGAATGTTTAATGTTATTGGGAGGGGTATTAGTTTTCGAAACAGGTACTATAACAGCCTTTGTGGCTACTTTAATATCCGGACCTCCACTATTAGGTGCCGGAATAGCCAAAAGCTTCGGAACATTTGTAGTGTAAATCATTCCACGAGGATATCTACAGATTACATAAACAGCACTGTGGCTAAAGTTGCATAATATTAGAGTATTTTCAACTAAAATCTGTGTGCAATGTTCAAAAATACAGAACTGTATTCTAGACTTAATTTACATGAATAGCGAACGAGCGGCCGTTCTTTGTCTTTTAAGTTGCAATTAATTATTCCACTTTATGTAAATAAGCCTAGAGACGCGTCAGAGTCGGACCTTCCTACCCTTTTTGTGGGCGACTAAGGCATGTGCCAGCTAAAAACTTAATATTTTATGCTAAGAGAAGCGACTAAATAAAACATGGGCGAGCTTCAGCAAGCTCAGCTTAATTTAATCTTGCAGCGAAATGGTTTCTATATTATCTACATTCACTTGAGATTATATCAATGAATCTGACACCGAACGCGTGTTGAATCGTGATTCAGGTACTGTAGTGCATCGCTAATATCGATACGATCGATCCGCGCCACTGACATAATGCGAAGGTCAGTGACTCCACTGGTAAACTTCCCGACACCAGCAAATTATGAATAACCGTAATTATTGAATTGTGATATCAGCTTGAGTTATTGCAGGAAACTGAACAACGGACGCTGATTAGCGAACCAAGTTATATTACCATTTGTAACACGAATAAATCGATTATTACGATCGCTCCGATGTATCGATGAATAATTCAGTGGCGACATCGATTAATCTTAATAATGGCGATAAAATTAGGTACGTCAGGTAGTTTAATATTTATCTGACGAAGAGAATAAATTAAAGAGCAGTTAAGCCGACCACCCGTAAGGCGATTTCGTCGAATAGGACCACGAATAATAAAACAACATAGAGTGCGAGTGAAGTGTGTCATTAGGATTTCACCGATCTATTTTTGTTTGACTTCCTCGCCCGATGTTGTTATTTTTAGATCATTGTGAGTTAGTGGACGGATCATCGTAGATCAAAGTTTATTGCTTGCTGAAGATAGTGCGTGTTTATACGGATATAAATGTAAAAAACCAAAGAAGGAGGCGATACTCGTTATGTTCCAAATGAATGAACTCGTAAAAGAAAGAACGCATGTATAATTGGACAACAACAAACTTTTATGTGCGAGCGAGAATGTTAGGTGTTTCGATTAAGGATTTCAAATTACGGATTTTGAAAATAGAACTTAAATAAAGATCACACGTTTTTTCTGAATGAGAATCAACAAAACATTGATCGTTTTCAAAGTAAATAAAAAGCAACGACTGACACAACTGACCTTTTAATGTTATTTGCACAGAATTTCGTTAAAATTTACTGACTACACTGATTAGAATATTACAAACTTTTACTACCATAAAACCACGTTATCAATTTTATTACGCAAGCCGATCGTAAATAGTCAACACCAAGTACAGTGGGTGGTCGTGTAACCAACTCTAGATAAAAAGCCCTTAAAACAAAACACGATCTCTAACCGTGCGAAAGTGGATGGCAAACGCGGGAAAGAATTAAAATTCTTTTCTTAGCGATTCCTCTATATAGGGAAGCCGCAAAAACTTGGTCGATTGCCAACTGGTTCTGTATCTGAATTGCAGACGATCGTCCAACGACCATACTGCGATCGACGGACTTGAATTTATTTATTGGGGTTACCAGGGACATATGAAACGGAACTAGTAGTACGCTAAAACCGTTTAAGGTTATGTCTTGTGTCTTTCACTGTTTGTCGTGTACTGAAGAAATGACAGGGTTAACCTTATCTGTCCCTACTGTGGCTTCTTATAAACAATCCGTGGAATATCGCTCGTTGATTTATAGGCTATCATGATTTATTGATGTAGTTGGATCTCCCTTTATATCGTCTAGACGCTTTATTTCTGTAAAATCATACGTTTATTTTCATATTGATATAGCAATGAAATAAGCATCAGTTGTTTTGACGAGTTGAATAAAATTGTAAAACGTGACTTGTAAAATAAATACTGTATCATAATTCAACATCTATATTACTGTGAACTGCCAACGCTGCTGTATCGATATCAATACCACTGGTTCTATTAGTAAACATAGCTCTACCATCAATATCTACGCTAGAATTTAAACTAGTCTCCACTTAAATGACAAATTCATATCTATTTTCTATCTAACTGCAACATTTATCATTATAACACCATATCTTAGTAACAATACGGTATGGTGTTTGATGCAGTATTCAACGAGAACCGGTTACGTAAGGAGCTGTTAATCCAACAGAAGCCACATTAAATGGATGCATCGACAGCTTCTCGTGTAGTGCTTTGTTTATCGTGTCGATAGTCGAATGAGTTACATTGTTGCAAATATTAGTACTAATAACACGTGAGTTGATGTTCTTATTGACTGTAAAGTGTCGATTATATTGAATTTTCTCTTTATATTTCTATTGATTTTTATCCAGATCCGTTCAGCAGTTTGAGCGTGAAAGATGGACTAACATATAAGTTCACAACCTTTCGCCTTGATAATATTAGTGTGATTATCTTCACGGAACCCTATGAAGAAAATTACGGTTGAAATATCAATCTTTTAGACAACAAAGTTATGGCCGTCATACTCGTAAGTTCAATGACATAGTTGATTGCTAGACATAAAAATACAAGAAACAACCAAAATTTCAATACTAACAGTTGCAAAAAAAAAGAATATAGTAATCAGTCTTTTGCTTCTAGAACTTCATGGAACATGCTTTAAAACCTACAAAGAAAACGCAACGGAATCACCAAGAGCGGAAGCTACACAGCTCACTAAACCACAAAAATCCTTAATACCAAACTCGTATATTGAAAGCAGCAATTTTCTTCATTTCATCTTTTTCATCGCTTCGATGCCTTCAACTTTTTCATTATTCCGTACTTAGACTAAAAAGCCAACACCGCCTTTGTTCGAACCATCTTCCCAGCCGATATGGGGAAGCTCCTTCATCCTAATTTACATGAAAAGTGCGCGTACTGGGTTTGGTTTATTTAATACGCTATCTTATTAGTAGCAGAACGTAAATAACGAGCTTTAAGAACTTAATACTTATGTTTGTACTCTAAGTGCTTTATTTTCAGTAACATAAATATGTACACAACAATAGGATGGAGATAGTTTTGAAGATAGAGGTTTAAATTGTAATGAAATGTTTTGTTTCTGTAAGTAGATATTTTAAGACACTTTTACATGTTAATAGTTTAAATTAAGATGACTGATCCCTGAAAAGAAATGTCGGAACAAACTGAAAGGTCATGGTGTCTTTAAAAACTCAAACATAATTTTATAAGAATTTTATGGGCGTCATCAAAAAAGCCATTAGACTAAATATTAGAAAGACTTTTCTTCATTTTAGTCTCATCAACAAATGAAGAAGATTCTTTCTAATATTAAGTCTAATGGTTTTTTTTATGAGGGTGGGAAATCATCAAATATCTTCCGCACTGTGTAAAGCGGAAGAGAGTGTCAGACTCTTACTGACTAATTTCATTTTCATTCATGATCCATTCTAAGCCCTTTATGTTCCGGGGTAGCGGCAACTCTTTGAACCATCTAGCGTGGTATAATGGCTGGCTAAATAATCTATGTAAATGCTTATTAATATGAAAACACTTCGGCCTTGAAAACGGTCATTGTGATTTTATCGTAGCAAAGATTATAATATACGTATAATCAAAGAGTGATTGATAACAAAGAGATGACATATTATCACTATGTAAAAATAAAATCATCAAATATCTTCCGCACTGTGTAAAGCGGAAGAGAGTGTTAGACTCTTACTGACTAAAACCCATTCATGATCCATCCTTAGCCCTTTATGTTCCGGGGTAGCGGCAACTCTTTGAACCATCTAGCATGGTATAATGGCTGGCTAAATAATCTATGTAAATGCTTATTAATATGAAAACACTTCGGCCTTGAAAACGGTCATTGTGATTTTATCGTAGCAAAGATTATAATATACGTATAATCAAAGAGTGATTGATAACAAAGAGATGACATTACACTTTGTAAAAATAAAATTTCTTTTTCAAATTCCTTTTACGAGCTTATATAGAAAGGAAAAAAACAATTCTGATATTTGAAACTTTTTTCTGAGACTAAAGGGCAAATAATCGTAATACCTACTTTCCTCGGAAACTTTACTAAAGGAAACGCAATTACCTTTGTATTACGTACTCTATCATGTATATTGCTCACGTTGATCCTTCCCAGTTGATTATGCAGAATACGGATCAGTTTCGAAATGAGTCGTCAGTACCGCATAAGTGAATAACGTAATGAGCCCGAAACTCACATAATACATTAACCTTTACTCGAAAACAATTTTAACCCGAATCCCTTTTTAATTTCAGTAACTGACATTTAATTTAAGAAAGCAATACGTTCCGTTTTTGGTACGCTCCATTTTGTTTTGCCAATATCTTCATTATTTATCGCTTAGCTCCTCTTGAGGCAAAAGCTTGTGTAATGAATCCACACTTTACCGTAATTTCCATGAAAAGTGTTGGTACTTGCGGAGTTTTCTTAAAGGAGGTTTAAATATTCCGGTTTATTTTAACCAGCTTCGTAGTTAGATGCTAAGTAATGCTCACTTTGAAATAGAGTTTTATAATATAAGCAATTTTAAACGAGTTGCTTGTCATCTATTTTCTTTTCCTCGCAACTAAGTTAGTTTACTTTTAAGCTACCGGCGGAATATGGTAAATGAGAGCAATTAGTTAGCTACATTTTATGAGATTGTTTCAAATTAGTCATAGATGTGCAAGGTATTTCATTTAACTTAGAGACTTGGATGAAAGTTCTGGAAACAAAAGAAACAATGAAAAATGAAAACACTGACAATACTAATGAATAGGACTATTTTGGAACTATCAAATAAATCCTAACACCAAAATTTAAAAAGTGATTTTTCAAACAATCTAAATAATATTGATGGACTTACTATGGGTTTTGCCAATCTTTGACAAGCTATAGTGACTAAACTATTCGATATATTTGATTGAATTTTTGTATGCAGGCTGAGGACAGTATTAGATAAACGCAGTTTAATTTATGATCGTATTGTAATCTCCACTTTGTATAATGGAATTAATAATAATAAGTGACTTTGACTGCCTAAATATACTGTCGAGAGTTATGATTTAAAACACTGATTAACAATATAATTAACTATTAGCAATATTCCAGCCTTTTGGGAACTTTTCCTGTTGACAGCGATGTGGACGAATTTTTTGATGCCCTTTGATTTATTTTATTTAGCAATATGTAGTTCAATACTGTTTGAAAATATTAATGTACATTGACGCAACCGATCAATAAATACCAAAACACAAATAAAAATTCCAACAACCAGAATACCGCAGAAAAAACCACAAACCGTTTCAATTCAAATAAAAAATACACGACAACCCTCAACGGGTCACCAGCTGTCATTTATGTAACAGGCCGGATTGCAGTTCATAACCGAACGGAACATTAAAGATCAATCATACATACACAAATGCACTTACTACTGCAGCTAGTGACATAAATTATTCAAGCTTTGGCCTCGGGTCGATAAGCCAGACATCGTGAACGTGGAAACAATATGACTTATTCAGAAATGCTTGAACTAAAAATAGGTACTGAAAGCCTTAACTCTCATACGCACGAGCGCTTTTTCAATGCACTTAGAAAACCGCCTCAGAATTGAACAGTTCGATTGAACATCAACCTTTGAAATCAACACATCGTGAGATAAAAAAAAGAGATACCCCAAGAAAAAATATATTATGCTTCGGAAATCTTCTGAAATACGAACGCACGGTCATGAGATCTCATATAGAGCTGATACAATCATGGAAGCACTTGTCAATTTAGATAGTAAAAAAAATTATAACAACTTTAGGTTTGCAATTTCAGCCCGTTAGGCCCGATGCCTGCTGGGTCAACGGGCCGTCCGAAAGGGTTCTGTCCCGGAACACATAAGGCTAAGGAAAGAATATGATTGGGTTTTAATCAGTAAGAGTCTGACACTCCGCTCCTCACACAGAGGGAAGTGATTTGATGATTTCCTATAATTAAAAAAAAAAGTATGCAAAAAATTCTTTAAGTGTTTTGTGATTAATGACGATCTGTGACCGGATTAGCTCGACAGAGGAAAAAATCACTCATACATGAAATTAGTGCACCGAAACATAGTCCATGCTAATTCGAAAACACGGAAATTACCAAAAGGTATACTTTTTCCGGTATGCCTATAGGTATAGCGCTGCAAAGTTATTTTGGCGCGTGGCCAAAACCGAAACTAACGCCGCCATCTTTTTTTTTAATACATATTGTGACATTTAAAAAAAAATGGAACGAATGTTTACCAACAGCCTTTATAGTATTATACGAAGGATTGTTGTCCATTTTTTTATTAATTCGAGAGCTTCATTGACCCATGTCGAAGAAGCGCCCGTGCAATGAGCGCTCAGGTACTTTAGTAGATCAAACTTAGCAAGATTGGCGTAGAAATGCATAAATTTAGATTGTATGAGCCCGTTTTTAAAATCTAAAAGCTTTTGGAATATCTTAGTGAGATAAGAACCCGGTTCTACTTGAGCTTCAGCTATCCTGATAGTGATGCTAAGCGAATGGTTTTTTAGTTGAATTCCTCGGTTGAGAATAGTCGATTATTCCGTAGTGGTAATTGAATAGGTACGTTGATTTAAAAGGTAGGTATTGAAGTGTAGTATTGAAAAATATATTTACTTTAATTCTTGAAACTTTATTACTGCAAAGCAAAATTAAGATAAATAAGTAATGCGAGGAATGAGGCAAAGCTAAAATATCGAATGAAAAAAAGCAGAGAAATTAAAAAAGATAATTATGGCTACAAAGTGTGTGTCAAGAGTTAAATCATTTATTTCAAATACCTAAGCACAGGAAAGGCACTTCTGAACGTCAAAATGAACAAGAAATAGAATTGATTCTAGTCGCTCCTTCCAAAAGGTAGTTTTGTATGGAGAAGCATAGGCAAGAAACTCCACCGTTACTCATTTGAATCTCTTATGTGAATGATGATGGCGCTGTATAGAGATGAATAGTTTAAAACAGAAGAAAATACTATGTTGCATCTAGTTAAAATAACAATGACGACACAATAAATAATATCCATCAAATTTAATATCGATATGTCGAGTAAAACAAAACACGATTCAATTGCTAGTAATGGCCGTATGGCAACACCAATACTGAGAAATCCCCTTACCAAGAAAATCGATACCCATAGCTATTAGCTATAAACCTTTTACCGATTCAACCACCCCATCTATTTTAAATATATCTTCGAATCCAGATTCAATTTTACATTTAGAAGGAACATTGAAAACCAATCGGAGGCCGTTATCTGAGTACTATCAATCTATTTAAAACTAAGAGACTAGGTAGGACACTATGCTAATGAGATTGACATTCGTGAACAGGATGATTGATTGCGCTGATTTATTCCTGTTTTATTTTAGATTGGACTATCTATTGTCAGAGATTTGTTAGTAAAATAGGTTGGTAGCTATTCATGTTTTTAGGAATAAATTGCGTAAAGGCGAGGCATATAGGCGCGATGCGACAGCGAGAAGCGACTCTAGAAAACAATTACTAGGAAAACTTCATGGAAATTGTCTTCATGAAAATTTGACGACACGGTTGGCGCAGTGGTTGAGCGATTGACTTCTGCGCAGCATGTCGCGGGTTCGATTCCCGCACGGAACAAATATTTGTACGACCTGCAAGTATTTGTTACGGGTCTGGGTGTTTTTCTATCTATGTATGTATTTACAAAAAAAAAATGTATATAAGTAGTTTATCAGCCATCTCGTTACCATAACACAAGCATTAGGTTGCTTAGCTTGGGACTATATATGGCGTTGTCTGAAATGTCCAAGGAAATTATTATTATTATTATTAATTATTTTACCAGAATCGTGTCGCGTTTGTCGGCGGGAGCGTTTATCAGTTCTATTTTTTTTTTGAGGGTGGGTAATCATCAAGTGACCCCTCCCGCAATTTGTGGAGCGGAAGGGAGTGTCAGACTTTTACTGACTAAAACCCATCCATGTTCCTTCCTTAGCCCTTTATGTTGATATTGAATTAGTCCGTTTCTTTGTTATACGGCCGACTCAAAACTAAATATAAATAACACTGCAGTACTTATACACCACCAAAATCCAATTGTAAAGTATATAATTTAGTTTAAGAACATAATTCAGATAACATTAAATGCACTTACCTATACATAGATTTAAAAAATAAATTTAACAAAATATTTTCTGAACGATACTATAAAGATAAGGTTTAATCTAAATATCTGCGTGGGTTTAATGTATGTGAATAGTTCACAGAACAGGCGGATATGATAGAAATTCATGAATTGCATTCCAATCGCTTGTTGATTTTATCGTCTTTACGGAATTTACCTCGCCATGTATCGCGTAATCATAATGTCCCAATTCAATTCCATTTGTGTTGTTTATTTTGTTGAATAAGATAAGAAAACATGAGTTTGCTATTTGCTTGTGCTTATGCATAATACTTTGTATTGTAGACTTATCATAAATATCATCATCATAGCAGTCCACTGATGGACATAGGCATCCCAAATTACACGCCATTTTGGCGAGTTCAATTCTTGGCAACTCTTCTCCTGCTACTTCAAGCCACCTGAAATATTATATACCTACTTACTATTATGACACTGTGAGGAAACCAGCATGTCTGAGAGATATTCCTCAACAGCATGTGTAGCTAAGTCAGAGGCCTATGAGCAGCATAAAAACTCTGACACCAGGTTTGTCATTAACCCCAAGAAAAGAAGAAGACTATTAATGTAAGTAGGTACTCGTGAAAATAACACAAAAAATAATCTGCATTAACTTGATGGATATCTCTCGGACAAGAAGACTATAATGTCTGAAAAGAAGGAAGAATGAGATTTGCCCAGCATTGATGCATAAGTATAATGGGTACCTTTATAGGATAATAGCTAAAATGAGATTGTAAATTCTGTAAAGGAATCACTTTTACATATCATATTAAAAAAACGAACTCAGGGTCAGTCTCTGGTAAGCGGGATTCTTCGAAAGGGTTACCGCTGCCCCGGAACATAAAGGGCTACGGAAGGAACATGGATGGGTTTTAGCCAGTAAGAGTCTGACACTCCCTTCCGCTCCACCCAGAACGGGAGAAGTAATTGGATGATTTCCCAGCCTTAAAAAAAAGGGGTTCAGTCTCTTTTAAAGTTCAGATATAATCTTGGTCAGATCATGTGAGGATCTTGTAGATGTCGGAAATGGTTTCCTGAGAAACAAAGCCAAACATATTTGAGCGGGCCTGTCCAGTCAGCGCAAGCATTTGTCAATAATCGTGTAGCTCAACTTTGTATTAAGGAGCTCAACAACTCGACCAAAATTATCAAAAAAAGAACATTTGGGTTGGCCGCATCTAATACTCAAACTGCCAGAACATCACTACATAGTATAAAGCAAAGTCACTTCCCACGTCTGTCCTAATGTCTGTATGTATACTTGATCTTTAAAATTACACAACGGATTTTGATGCAGTTTTCTTAATACATAGTGATTCAAGAGGAAAGTTTATGTGTATAATTTGTCGACATAATATTATGCGGACGAAACCGCGGGCGGAAGCTAGTAAAATTTAACTGCAAATAAAGATCTGGATAGTCTTCACATTTTGTTTGTCTTATTCCCTAAACAACGTCCTTACAATAGATAGCTCATCATTACTAAGATATAACCCATTAATGTTTTCCCCGCCACTAAAAGCGAACCCTCAATTTTCCATTCTCGCGACGAACCATCAACTCAGTTGTTATTTGCACCCGTTAATCTTTTTTTCCGGTATCCATTAGTTAACATCGCTTCCTAGAATGCCATTTGTGCCGCCATAATTGACGGTTTAAAAATATAAGCTGCCATGCTGCTATGCATGAACGTTGACAATTTACTTTAGGAACAGATTTTTTTTTGCGATGCGGATAATACTGGCAGGTTAAAAATCGTGAATGAAAAAAGCTGTTTCGGAATTCGTTATTTAAATATTTTTCTATGTGAATCCTCTTTACATTTTTCTTTATTGTTTTTTTTTATTTTGGGTTTTTACTACAGTAAATATTTGACTTTGGAGTTACTTAAATATGACCGGCCAGTTGATCACACAACAAAGAGGCGTATCTATGCGTATATTTAACCTTTAATTGATGTCGCGAACGTAGAACGTTATTAAACTCAAATAAACAGGAAACACAATCAATATTAGAAACGCAATATTTGAAGCAGCTTGGTTAGTCTATCATTCTAATCCAGACCACAAAGTCTTCGATATCATGACAAAGCCAAACTAACGTTCTGTCCGCAAACGACAGTCGTATCATTAATACTATAGTTTAGTCCATTATTATCTACCCTATAGCGATACAAAACAGGACAATGCATTACAAGTAGCCGGAATGACACGAAGTCGATAGTTCTAATCTTTACTATCGACCCCGATCGAGACAGCGTGTTAGCATTGTCATAGAGTAAGAATTTGTAGTTAGACGAAATATGTGGTTTGGGCAAACTCACCCGTCGCTACGTGTTCGGAAGTCAATCAACCTGACCAGCCTTTTCTCAACTATGTTGGGGTCGGCTTCCAGTCTAACCAGATGCAGCTGAATACCAGTATTTTAAATGGAGCGACTGCCTATCTGACCTCCAAAACCCAGTAACTGGGTAATACGATACCCCCGCTAAGACTGGCTGTCAGATTTTCGGGCTTCTGACGACCCGTAACTACAGCCAAAGATGCACAAATAACAGCCGGGACGGCTTAACGTGCTTTCCGTGGCATGGAGTAGTGTCGATATGAAAAGATGGTCACCCATCCACGGCCGACTCCGGCAAGCGTAGCTTAACCTGATGGGTCGACCTGTGCGTCTGTTATTACTTAGCCACGAGCTCCTCGCTACGTGTTCGGTAGTGGAGAAACGAAAGTACATAGATACAAAATCAATGAGTATAAAAATGAGATTGTCAATCGACGATGATCACGCTCTACAAAATCAAACTTTACTTTATTACTTGATTTGCTATGGCGCACTGACATAAATGTCGCTTCTATACGGTTTTTATTCTACGACTTTGTTTATGTTTTGTCTCGCGTGAATCAAACCTTTATTTATGTTGAAGTTGGTCGATTGACTTGTTTCGGAAGATATAAACTTTAGGTTTTACGATTTAGTTATTTTTACTTTTCTTTAGAAGTAGTTTTCGGCCAGCGTTACTCAATGTAATGGAGACTTTGTGGTAAAAGATGTTGTAATGTTTGTTTACAAAATTGGAACATTATTCTGTAACATTGTATCAAGCTTTTCTTTACGGAAATTACTTGATGTTTACCATATATTGGTATTCATGTTTGAGAATTTCAATATCGATGCAATGAAGTCATTGGAACTTTTGTTCTTTTATTAAATCTGAATATTTTTTCAAGTTAGGTTTTAGTATAATCCCGATCGCGGTTTAAGCCAGGATCCAGGTTTTATGATACCTACTTATTGGTTATTATACATAATATTATTGATATACTAGGTACCCATAGATAAATTATTCCTAGCTTTAACAAACCAAATTTATTTTCAAGCGAAGCTGCTATTGACTATAGGACCAGTCTAGCAATAACTATTAAGTTGGTACCTAACTTACTTTACTGTCGTTTAACTATGGCAAGTCATAAATCTGACGATAGGAGAAAAGGTTATTCAATAACAATTGAGACTGTAATTTAAAGACCCCTACATAGACAGAACATGAAAGAGATGTAAAAATTGAAAAGCAAAAATGAAGAAAAATGGTTCGTAGCTAAATAATAAAAGTCGCACGGATCGATCCATCAGGTTAAGCTACGCTTGCCAGGGTTGGTCCGTGGATGGGTGAGCATCTTTACATATCGCGAGTCCTCCGGCTCCCGGCTGTTATTTGTGGATCTTTGACAGTCGTTACAGTTAGTCAGAAGCCAGAAAGTCTGGTAGCCAGTCCAATTACCAAAGGGTATTCAACTGCATTTGGTTAGGCTGGAAACCGAACCCAACATAGTTGGGAAAAGGCAGATTCATTGATTTTCGAGGTGTCTCTTTAGCAGTACTTTCCTATCTTCCAACTATACACGTTGCGCTCACGGCGGGTCAGACTAACTAAATGAATAACCTTCATTTTAATTCAGTCTAGACATTTGAAAAAAGAACAGCTATTTTGACAAGTCTATCTAAAAACGTAAAAGCTTAACGTCAAGTTAGATTAAAAATATGTCATAAAAAGTTTAAAAACCGCTGTACAAAAGTAATTGCTTCGTTGAATTAAACGTTTAGTGTAATACATATTCAAAACACATGCCACAGTAAAATAATAATCGTTAGTATGTAAATGAACTAAGTTCTACTTAACGTGACCCTTTTGGTCTCATCTATGCATTCAATTGTAATACAAATAACGAGATTAAAGGGTACTAATTTTATTACGATTTTGAACTATAACTTCAGAGTTTTAAGTTGTTTTATTAATGTGTTTAGTAGATATAATGTATGATTTTCAGTTTGTGGTTATGAGAGAATTTGTTTAGTAAATGAGTATGAACAACAAAGGTTACATGCTGTATAATCAAGTACCTCGGTATTCTATAGTGAGGTTCGATTAATTTATTTTATATAGAAAAGTCTATGGCTTACTTCTCTTTATAAAGTTGCACTATGCTTTATGCCATCGTTCTGTAATTCTCTTTAATTTTTCTGTGAGATTAAATTCCATAATATTCAAAAGCACAAAAGTTCAAAGTACGCATTCCAAATTCAAAGGTTCAAAGTAAGTTTTTATTATTGAAGCATTAAACAATGATTTCCTTTGCTTAAGGCTAAAATTCTATCTTTTTTTGACATTTACATTATCTGGATCGGGATCACAAACAATCGTGTCATGTCTTTTTTAACCAACTTCAAAAAGGAGGAGGTTCTCAATTCGGATGTTTGTATTTTTTTTTTATGTTTGTTCGCGCATAACTCCGTTGCTTGCCAACCGATTTGAAAAATTCTTTTTTGTTGGTAAGGGTATACTTCACAAATGGTCCCATAAATTTTTTATTGAAATCGGATACGCGGTTTTTGAAAAATCAACAAAATCTAAAAAAAATCCTACTTAATATATGTGGACGATGTTCTAATTAGTTCCTGTCACTGTAATTTACATACCAGGTAGTATTATTGAAATTTGGGGGGGGGGAGTTGTGTAGGTACCACAACTAAAAAGTGTACAAAAAATCGGTTAATAAAACCGACTGCCAAAACAAACACTACAAAGTGAAAAATAATTTTGATTTCGGAAGTCGGTGGCAAAAATGAAAATACAAAACCGAAGACACCGACTTCCGAAATCAAAATTATTTTTCACTTTGTAGTGTTTGTTTTGGAAGTCGGTTTTATTTTTTGTAAAAAAGTTTTTTTTTCCATAAAAAACACTAAAAAGAAAAATCAAGTGAATTAAATTTCATAACCGAATGACATCAAAAGGATTGTTCTGTTTAATAATCCGGTATTTACCTCCTTCAAATACAAAAGCTACATGATACTCTAAAGCCGAACGCAGATCGTTCAAAAAGAAAATCCATGCATTTTCGTAGTTTATAACTCTTGTTATCCGGTCATAAATTATTTTCAGTGCTGCTTATTAAAAATTAAATATATAATCCTTTCTGATATTTTAATTTTTTATGCTGTGGAGTTCTTAATTCGAACTGACGGTTACAGTGCTCTAAAATTAAAATTTCTTCTTGTCTTCGGTGGCCTTTTCACTTTATATATCTTTACGCTTCTCTTGTCTTTTATATTAGGCAGAACTTTTAGTAGTTACACGTGCGGTTAGAGGGTTTCTAAGTTCTTGTGGTTTTCAATGTCTTGAATGTCTATTTAGTAATGTTTCTTAGCATTGATCAAGTTGAAAAGGCCAGCGAAAAATATTTCTCTGTGGTCCAACCAAACTTCTTACGTGATCAAAATACTTGAGCGATATTTTCCAGTTAAGAATGTCTATGATCGCCACATCTATCACCTTTTTCGATGGCCATAAAAAAATTAAAACTCGATCTAAAGGACAACTTTAGGCAGTCGCTCCATGTAAAATACTGGTACTACGTCTAGTTAGACTGGAAGCCGACCACAACGTAGTTAGGAAAAGGCTAGGTAGATTGATTGATTGATTGATCTAAAGGACGGCTTTCTGGACAGAGGGCAGACCGCCACTTTTTGAAGCAGTACTATTTTAGCATTACTATACAATGGGAAAGAGAAATCTCACTTCACCTAAGTTTTCACGTTGAGATTTTTACATAAAGCATGACTGGTCTTAATTGTACAGACAGCACATCAAGCTATCCCAAACTGTAAAATTTTCCCAATTGAAAATGAACCTTATGCTTTTACAATTAAGTTGAAAAACTATCAAGGAATTTGACAGATTGAGGTAACCTGATGTGCTGGCGTCTGTACCTCAGACGGCACTCCTAGCAAAAAGGTAAGGCACGACACGACAGCTAAAAATAAACCTGGTTGGTATATTACGCTATCAATTTTTATAGGTTTATTTCTGTCGGTCACTTTCTCAGAACCTGTTGTAAGGTATGTTCACCATCATTCAATGTTAAAATAAGTAATAAAAATGCTATGAATTATTGAGTAGCGTGGCATGACAAGGCGTAGGCGACATGACTTTAATTAGCAATTTTTAGCTTGTTTTATACGAACAATCTTAGTAATACTTTATTAAATATTTTATGGATTGCGTATGCATAACTTAGCGCTTACATCAATCCCTTTTTCCAGCTTATTGATTACGGAAATCAAATCAAACTTCCTTGCCTTTTCCCTGTGTTGGGGTCGGCTTCCAGTCTAACCGGATGTAACTGAATGTGAATACCAATATGTTACATGAGCGAGTGCCTATTTGATTAGGGAAATATTTATTCCAATATCTATTAATCTGAAAATCTTATGTTAATCGTTTATTAAGTAGGCTATCAATGAAACGACTTATTTAATAAAATATTATTTTAACAAAAGATGAAAATCATAAGGTCGACTGGAAGACATTGCGGCTTTGACAATTAGCTAGGTAGATAGTAGAAGGCCCTAACCAGCTCGCACTTGGCCGGGTTTATTATTATAGCTACTGAATTAGAGCTTGCCATAACTAACTCGGTAACTTATTCGAGTATCCGATTGCATCGGATTCTGTAATAACTAATCGTTTTATTATTATCCAATTGCAGTGAATCGATTGATATAGTTATTAAGGTATCAATTTCACGTTCATTGTTACATAAGAAATATTCTCCTAGTGATGTGCCTGTGGTTTCAATTGTAATAATCAGCGTTTAATGTTTCCACTGCTCGAACACAGCTTCGAGAGGGAGTGAGCTGTAATTCACGACGCGGGCCCAGTTGGGTTGGAAGATGACACATCTTCGAATTTTTGGTTCAAGTCATGCCTTTGGTTTAGATTTTTGGCGGCTTCAGCTCCTTTATCTTCCCCATTCCCCCCAGTCTCGGTTACGTTACGTTTAAGATTAAACCCGTTAAGTTACCAAGCTTTATTCCTAACTTTAAAGTACTAGTCCTTTTTAATCAAACAACATGACGTGCAGAAATCAAATCCGTTCTCCAGCTTTCTGCAATAATAACATGCTATCCATATCAGTCACCCCGATCGCTTTAAATACAAAGTGTGGGTGGTTTTCGATAGCCAAGTGTCAGGGCTAGAAATTGTTTTATCGCAACAATCGGTCCACGAGGAGATTTATGTCTGGGAACAACAAATAGCGAAATAAATGGGACCGAATCGTTTGTTTCATTGGTCAAGCCCTGTTTTTGATTGCATTGGAAATGCTTTGAAGGTATTGTTTTCAACGGGGGTAGGTAACATGCAATGGTGGTTAGTCTTCTTTTACACCCAGTTTAAAAAATATATTATTTTCTTAACTGGGATATCGCCCAGTGGTTGGTCGACTCTACACGTGACCTCTACTTTTGATTAATTTTTAGGTTACAGAATCAGCATCGCCATCCAACATGGCAACACTGCTAGCCTTTTGAGCACATTTTCCGCTGACAGCGATTTGAACAATTTTTTTTATGTCTAATAAGCTCTTTACCTTTTTTTACCCTCTATATATTTTTATTTTTTATATATTAGTTTAAGAGTGTATATTATATTTAAGATTTTAAATCGATTGTGTAGTTATTTTCATTGCCCATTTAGGTAGTATTAAAATTGTTGCTACCTTCCAGTTCTTACCAGGTAAATCTTTCTTTAAAATTTTCTTCCTTCGCAACCCTTCGTTTATTGAACAAGCCTTTCTCAGAAAAGCCATTGAGTTTATCTTTACAACCCTTTTTCACAGAATTTAGCTTATTAATACTCCTTCACTTAAAATCCTTATTTTACAAGGTACGGTAATAGGTACTTGAAGGCGTGGATTTATTTGTTGATTGGTTTGGTTGGTGGTTCATTCGAAGTCATCTGACACATGAACGTTTTTTTTTGAGGATGAGAAATCATTAAACGACTCCTCCCGCTACGGGTGGAGCGGAAGAGAGTGTCAGACTCTTACTGACTAAAACCCATCCATGTTCCTTCCTTAGCTCTTTATGTACCGGGGTAGCGGTAACCCGGACAATCCCGCTTACCCGTATATTGGCACCTTGTGTTTTCTAATTTTCATGTTTGTTTTATCTTCATTTATTTACTTTTGTGTGTTATACTATTTCAAACGTGTTAGTGAAATAATTTAATTAGTGAATTAAATTATTGATTTATCTATCTATTTTGATTTTGTTTGTCTCAGGTTCCTTTTTGTTTGTCCTTAAATATGAAAACTTGTACAAAATAATTTAAATGAAAAGGAATATTAAGTAAGTTAAGGAATATTAATAGAGAATCCCGCTTACCGGGTAGGCCGCACTAGGCCTTTTTTTTTTTTAAGGCTGGGAAATCTACCAATGACTGCTCCCGCTCTGGGTGGAGCTGTAGGGAGTGTCAGACTCTTACTGACTAAAACCCATCCATGTTCCTTCCGTAGCCCTTTATGTTCCCTTTAAGGCCTGAGTCGTGGATTTCGGCCCACTCCCTCTCACCGAGAGAAGTCCTATAACCCAGCAGTGGGGATATTATAGGATGATTATGCGAGCGTTGGACTTTGTAGAACGAAATAAATTAAGTAGATATACCTATTTTTTTTCAACTCTGTTGTCGCACTTCTAGGCAATTAATGTCTCCCGTAATGCTGTACATTGTTGCTTATGCGTTGTCTCTTCCAACAAATCGAAGTAAAAGCATCTAGGTCGATATGTCAGTGTTTCCTAGACCTCCACCGACGACATGGCGACGCTCACTTCACGTTTCTTTCTTTATCGTGTAGTTACTGACTAACCTGGTGTCAGAGTTTCTAAGCTGCCCGTGGGCCTTTGACTTAGCTTCACATGCTGTTGAGAAATATCTCTCAGGCTGCCGATTTCCTCACGATGTTTTCCTTCACCGTTTTATAAGCAAGTGATAATTTTGTATAATTATACGCACATGAATCCGTAAAGTCAGAGGTGCGTGCCTAGGGTTCGAACTAAGACTTGACAGTCACACCACTAGGCTATCACTGCATTCTATAGACTTCACGCTCACTCTACCCAAATCTTCACGATAAGATTTTTACAGAATCGTCCTACTGGTGTATGGAAATAGTAATTACAATGTTGAAAGACTGCGTTGGTATTCCCATTTTTTTTTAAGGCTGGGAAATCATCTAATGACTGCTCCCACTCTGGGTGGAGCAGAAGGGAGTGTCAGACTCTTACTGACTAAAACCCATCCATGTTCCTTCCGTAGCCCTTTATGTTCCGGGGTAGCGGTAACCCTTTCGGACAATCCCGCTTACCGGGCAGGCTTGGTTGGTATTCCCATGATCATTATCTACATAGCGAACGTTTATTATTTTGCCTGTACTTCTTTTTTGTGTTGTGTCCAATTCTACACATACCTACCTTCCTTTATTGAAAGAGATTTATAAATATTCATGGTGCATCAAGCCATATTAAGATTGTGTATACACGCAGCACGCAGTTTCTTATTCAATTTATCTGGTCTACTGTCCTATATTTTTTGTTTTGCAATGCCATACATGCTCATGATTTGTGTTCGATTTTCTTATTTTAGCAGAACTTGATACTAATACAATTAATGTAAAATAGAAGTCGCGAACTTTTGTTCTTATTTATTGAGCTTTAAATATTGAATTACAATCGGAACTGATATTAAACGTAAAATGATTCTTAGATATCTAAAGCTTAAATACAATACATCGAATAATTTTAATATAATTACAGAGGATGAATAAAAGTAGCACGGATATTAGACTTTAGTCCCGGTCTGCACCTAGATACATAGTATGTAGATTATGGATATAGTTATACATTATTTTATGAATGAAAATAAGAATAATTATAAACCAGAAACTACACTTATCTAGACAAAAACTTACGTAAATAAATCCAACTAAGGAACGACACCACACCTTTTGTGCCTGCGTCGGGAGCCACGTGACGACTCCCGGCCACCGTAGGTGCAGGCCTGCGGACGGTGAGTAATGGGTGACTCACCGTCCGATCAGCACCAGATCCGTGCCGGACGGCGCGTATAATGTGTTCCACGCGTGCCTCAAAGAGATGTCAGCATATGAAGGGGGGGGCCCCTTCATATGCTTGGCCCTGAGGGGTCAGGGCCAAGCCTGCCGGGTAAGCGGGATTGTCCGAAAGGGTTACCGCTACCCCGGAACATAAAGGGCTACAGTAAGAGTCTGACACTCCCTTCCGCTCCACCCAGAGCGGGAGCAGTCATTGAATGAGTTCCCAGCCTTAAAAAAAAAACCTTTTGTGCCTGATGGGTAGGCAATAACCTTTGGTACACTCACAATTTGCCATATCAATTCCATGTGTTATGGGACAACCCTATTCCCATCAACCGGACACAAATCCAGACTAGGGGCTGCTACTATAAAACTGCAGATGTAAATAAATCCAACAACATTTTGCCCTACCCGGGAATACAATCCAAGACCTCACTATACCAATGAGGCAATATCCCATTTAGTTAAATCCAAAATAATAAATCTGAAATTCAAGAACCATTTATTATTTTGGTTTCTAAATATATTCACACGTTAGGAGTCAATTAGGGGAACACCAGTGATTTATAGTCTAAACTCGGGTTATATGGATATAGTATTTCACTATCACCGCACTAAATGAAATAATTACCACTGAATCCTACTAAAGTGGCAGTGGGCAACACCTGTTTATATGATTAAGTGATTTATTTCGTTTGAGGGAAAAAAACGAATATCAACAACCTTATTTACGATTAGCCTAGTGGTGTGATTCCAAGTCATAGGTCTCGAGTTCGAACCTAAGGCACGCACCTCTGATTTTACGGATTCATGTGCGTATTGTATAATTATCACTTGCTTAAAAATCAGTGAAGGAAAACATCGTGAGGAAACCAGCATGTCTGAGAGATATTTCTCAACAGCATGCGCAGCTAAGTCAGAGGCCCATGGGCAACATAAATTTCTCACACCAGGTTACCTAGTCACTTACCACACGAAAAGAAGATTATTATAATTCAATTTGAAAATGAAAACATTGAAAAGTAGACTATACAAAATCCAGTTTACCGCCGCCGCCGTTTCTTACACCACAAGAACTGGTCCACACAAAGAAAACACACACCATGATGTAAAAATTTATAATGGACTATAAATTGACCTACCATCTATAATTTACCAGACCATTCTACCAATATCCAGTAAAAAATCCCACCCATCCTGTACTTCGCAAGTAACGTATTACGGAACACCCTGTGGTTTTCGCAGTGCGCCATTAAAACCTGTTAACGAATTAAAATCGGAAGTTTGCGGTTTTGCCGCCAGGGGAGCGGCAGTTGGTAGACTTCTGGACAACTGGTTTGGATTTCAATCTTTCGTAAAGTACTATTGACAAGTTGTCTGTCACGTTGGTGTCGTGTGCGTTAGTGCTACTATTATATTACTACTATACAATTGAGTATCGAACCCAAGACCTCGGGTTCGATGCCCGGGTTGGGCAAAGATTTTCCATCTGGAATTCTCAGTAGCAGCTTGGAGTCTGGTTTTGTGCTTGGTTGGTGGCATTAAGCGCCCCCTATTACATGGGACTTAAACGTAACTGACGAAATGTGGGCGTACTTCCTATAGGTGGTACCTATACCAGGCGTGATGTTATGTTGTTCTTGTTGTTGTTGATAAGTTGTTTTGTCCAAGATAATTAGGGAAAGAATGAATTGTGATATTTTTGATAAGCTGATGTGCTTTTGTTTTTGGGCTTCCGTAGAAAAAACGGAACGGAACGGGTTTTTTTTTAAGGTTAGGAAATCATCAATGACCTTCCCCGCTTTGGGCGGAGTGGAAGGCAGTGTCAGACTCTTATTGACTAAAATCCATGTTGCTTCCTTAGCCCTTTGTGTTCTGGGACAGCGTTAGCTCTTTTGGACAATCCCGCTCAAAATGTATGGGCCGACTAATTATTATTTAAAAAAAAGCAAAATTCGCAGTTACGATTTTAGAGTCATGAAGAAAGTGGTTCAGTGTGATGGTCCACAACCTTGATATGGACCGCACCTTAACCTTAACACATGCTATGGAATCTACTTACTCTGAGATTTGTAAGATCTTGATATTATACAGACTCAAAAAATAATGGCCGGTATTTAAATACCTAGTATGATATCTTATAGAATCTAGGAAGGATGTTTGAACTCCTCACAACTTCGAGAAGAAACGTTTCTGTAATTTACAACTGAAAACAAGGAAGTGAAGAACTAATAAACAAAACAAAACAATATATTTACTGTTTGTTTTGATTTCACTAAAATTTCTCTAGATCGGCAATTCTATCTATTCGGAAATTCGCACTAATAAATTAAGGTATTAGTATATATATTGAGAACTTCAGTTAAGGGTTAGCTTCTCATTGCTGGAGTACTTTCGGTAACAGAAATATCACTGCAGGGTCTTTTAAAGGTTTACCGCTACTCCGGAACATAAAGGGCTAAGGAAGGAACATGGATGGGTTTTAGTCAGGAAGAGTGTGACACTCCCTTCCGCTCCACCCAGAGCGGGAGGAGTCATATTATGATTTCCCATCCACAAAAAAGGGTATTTTACACTAAGCATATCTTGGCAATACATTTAAAGGTACGACGCGTTTCTGATAGAACAATTTCCATAAAGTTGTCAATAAAATTGTTCAATTGTTTTAGAGTTAGTAAAAGTTTAACCACCGCCGTCAATCTCATATAGTTATAATCTTGTCACCATAGTCTTTTTGATTGCCAACGGAAAATAATCCAAGGTTATTCGCCAAACTCGTCCATTAAAAACGGAAAAAAATTAAAGATCATTTTGTTCTACCTTACGCATAATCCACGTTCGTCTTCAATGAAGTTATTTTTAAAACTGCCTGCATTTATGACATCTCGTAAATTTCCCAATTACGCATCAACAAATTTGGCGTTGTAAAATAAAATGTCAGAAGGCAGGAAAGAGACGCTAGTAGTAATTGGTAACTTCCGGCGGATAGTACGGCTGTAACTGGCGCATACGCATCGAATTAACAAATAGGCAATAATTTGTCGGCGGAGTGCAAACAACGCGGTGTAGATGTATCGTAAAGCGTTTTATTGGAAGGTACTTGTCTTGATGTTGGTTTTTAAAGATAGGTATGAGTAGGTGTCACATGTTTTAAGGCATATGCATAAACAATATCAATCTGACTAGCCTTTTCCCAACCCGTATTTTACATTGAGCGACTGCCTATCTGATCTCCACAACCCAGTCACTAATTGGGTAGTACGATAACTCTTGATAAGACTGGCTGGCATACTTTCGGGCTTCTGACTACCCGTAACGACTGTCAAGATCCACGAGGCACGAAGGAGTCTTGATATCTGAAGATGGTCACCCATCCACAGAGCAACCCCGTTAAGCGTAGCTTAACCTGATGAATCGATCCGTGCGGTTGTTATTAAGGCACGAGCTCCTCGACGAGTAAAAGCCAAAGCTGATAGTTCCATCAATAAGCCGGGCCTATTTATTATTCTAGACTGAAAATTCGACATGTTTGTCAAAAATTACAAAGTTGCTGTATAATAAAGTAGAACAACTTTGAAAGAGACTTGTCGGACTTCAATTGTCAGATGGTCGGATTGTCGCTTGTCATTTTTAATAAATAGGTCACAAGCTTCGTGTGTCGTTTTTTTTTAACAAAAAAAAAACACTTTACCAGAAGTAATACTAGGCTAGCTATGATATTACTGTCATATCATCAGGATTTGTGAACCCCAGTCAACATATAGGAAAACACAATAGGTACGGTAATCGGTAACCTCCTTAATTTTTTTGTTAGTTGATGAAAGAGGTGATCAGTGGTGGCCCAGTGGTGTCGGTCTCGTTTTACGAGTTGCTTGCGAGTTCGAACCTAGGCAGGTAATTTACTTTGTATATTTAATTTCATCACCACTTCTCTTAAAACTGTAAAGGAAAACATCGAGAGGAAACCGGAATGTCGTAGAAACAAACAATCTAAGACATGTAACATCCACTTGTCGCGCAGTGGGAATATTATAGGCTGATTATGCTTACATATAATGAAATAAGCCTATGACTTAATTGAGTCCATATTATGTGATGTCCAGTTAAACATTAATCAGACTTCACTCTAAGGAATGAATCAAATTAAAAAAAGAAGTAAATCCTAGGCAAAAATGCTAATTGAATTACTGTGCTATGCGCCTTAAATAAAATATTAGCCAGACGGGCGGAAACGTATGAAATTCTAATTGCCCCTCACCGATGATTCACATGGCGAATCAATCTAATTTTGGTTCTAAATCGTATGGAGGATGGTTAGCATCAGTGCTCCGGAGTTTGTTAGGAGTTCTGGTCAAACTGTGCTCTGATTTTAGGTATTTTAGGCTTAGCCGTAAATATTTGCGAGTAGGCAATGATTTGGGAGGAATGTCCCAAAAACGATTCATTTACCAGAGTAGTACTGATAGTTTTTAGAACTGGCTGGTTAAAAATAAATCCAATAAAAAATGTATTCATTTAAATTTCGAATTTATAACTCTTTGGTAACCTGATGATGTATGTACATTAAATTCATCTGTCATTGATTTCTACAAATTGGCGGGAATTTAAAAAGAGTGTGTAGCGCGTTAAAATGAATTTTCGTTCTATAATGTATTACTAACTATTTTGTTGTACGCTGTAACAACAAAGTTACGATAGATAAATGATGAAGCTCCATCACGTGACACTTTTTACAAATGGTTCAATGAGTTTAAGCGTGGTCGTAGGAATTTTACTGATGACCTGCGACGTCTCTAAACGTCCTGCAACAGCGACAACTGACGATAAAATAATTTCACCGTAAAACGAAATCACTTCAGAATCTATATCTACCATTATATTGGTCGCAATTCATTTTAATATTTTCACAAAAAAAATCCTTCATAATTTCCCGCCAATTTACTTTAAACACAAAACCTCAAGCCGGCCATTTAAAAGCCAAACAAAAGAAAAACGTCCTTGAAATAAGACAAAGAATTCCACTCTTTCAACTGACTAAAACAAAACGATTGCTAAACAAAAACAAAAGAGAGCTATAAAATCAAACTTCAGTATAAATAAAGCTTATTCCGTTTCGACCCGTAAACGGACAAATAGTGCCCTTGTGAGTACTTTATAGGCCGTTAAATGCCAGTAAAAGGTTTAATGAGATTATTAAACCACGTCTTTTGTTGTTGCATTATCAATTCTTAAAGTTCATTTGTTCTCTTTATGATTGGTGCATTGTTTATTGATGCATAAGGATTTGTTTAGGTCATTAACTTTACTGTGGATAAGCGTGTCCTGTCTTGCGAAATAAAGGATGTGGAGCGAAGAGCGACCTGCACTGCTCATTAAAAGTTTAATGACGCAATGGGAACGGTGCTTTTTAGTACACCATATTTTGTAGTTTGACGTTCGAATTTTTTCTTGTGATTTTTCTGGGAAGACTGGAACCAATAATTAACTCTCTCTCTTTATGAGATTTTGGAATTTAACTACCACACCGAAAAAAGACACACAAAGCACTGGCCATTTACAATTCATTCACATAATAAGGGTCCTAGCTACTCACGGAAGCCTTCTAAACTTACACCATAATCCTATATAGTCATTCCACCTGATACAAACAGTATACACGGGTACTATTCATTAATCAAAGGTGTCCCATATCAAACTAAGGAACTGGAGCATCTCCCACATCCCAACTGTGACACGACGGAGATAACCCGAATAACTTTCTGAGATTGTTAACGCGCACATATAATTTATTGCCGGAATTGTGTGGAAATCTTGGCAGATTAGGGTTTTATTGAGGATGTTTATAATATGTATTTTTTGTTTTTGATTGAATAGAGCGACTTGTGTTCATTCTTTTAATGTTTGGGTGGCATTCGTCTTTGAATGATGTCTTTAATTGAATAGCTTCTTTAAACTTTTCTTTATAAATCTTTATAAAAACCAACGTTGTGAGCTCCTTCATCTAACGCTCTGCTTCGTCATCTATAACATCTTTCCATTCGAAATTTGTAGTATCCCTGTCGTCTTTAAAACAATTTTCTATTTTTAAATAACGTTCGTAAATCAACCAGCCAGTCACAATTTATTACTGCAAATAGGTTTCGTCCAAGTTGCACCTCTATATCCATCTTAACAAGTTTACCAAGTAATAAATTAGTCTGCTATTTCTTTTATCAGATCAAACTCATCCATCTCATATCCTGTCTTATATTATTTACAAATGGCGGACACAATAACCTGATGAATCTTTATAATTATTTACCCGGTGAAGACTATAATAATTATATTCCTTTCATACAAATCAAACATGATTGGCAAAGTCTTCGAATACTTTATCGTTAATCAGCAATCAAACAAGGTTGGTTAACAGTGTAGTTATAGTTAATTACGTGACTATATTCTTAATGATTTTAATGGAAAACATACTCGTACTTTTATCCTTTTAAGGCAGAAAATGTGTGGCGCCAAGATAATTCACACTACAGATATAGGCGCAAAAAATATTTACACATTGCTATCGTAAATGTACTAGTGGTTAATGAAGCGTTTATATATACATTACTGTAATGATTTACGTTGTATTACGACATTAAAATAATGGAACAAGATTTTCAAAGAGGTAAGTGAAAGAAAAATCGGTGTAGGCTCAACAGCATGTAAAGCTAAGTCAGAGGCCCATGGGCAGCTTAAAAATTCTGTCACCAGGTTTGTCACGAACCACACGAAAAGATGAAGAAGTGAAAGAAAGTCTGATATCATTTATTTCGACAACATATTTTCTTACTCTAGACTGCTACCGAGAATGTTTATCCAGAAAACTCCGCAATTGATGTAAAGAAAAACATAACTACTGCCTTCGAGATTCGGTTAGTTTTTCCACGAAGTGACTGTCTGCCATCTGAAATCTTACTAGACCTTGATATTAGATTGAAGGAAGATGTCCATGATGGCAACCATATTATGTCAAGCAGTCGACTGACTCCAATAGCCTGGGTTAGAGAAAAAAAAATTACACAGCGTGTTCCAGAAATGATAAGGGTTTTTTTTTGAGGCTGGGTTAAAATCATCCAATTACTTCTCCCGCTCTGCGTGGAGCTGAAGGGAGTGTCAGACTCTTTCTGACTATAACCCATCCATGCTCCTTCCTTATGTTCCGGGGTAGCGGTTACCCTTTCGGACAGTCCCGCTTAAAATGATAAGGGTGCGTTAGACATCATCAAACTGAACAATACATTTGTATTGAGTAGACATTGAAGTATTGGACAGCTTATTATTTTTTCGCCATTACGATGTTGGTACCATGGAGAAAGTTATTCAGGTCAGTGGTCTGTACCATCACACCCATAAATATGACAATACATTTTTGATACGCGCTGTATTAATTTTTAACCAGTTCGAGTACTTGCGGAAAAAAAAACGTTGTTGTGATCGAAGGAAAATAATATAAAACAAAGTGTAGATACAGAGCAGCGATGACCTAGTGATTACTCGCGGTTTACGAGTTTTAGTTCGTGTGTTCGAAACCAGATAGGCGCAGAATTTCATCCTGTATAATATGTACATGTATAATCACCTATCCTCAATTATAGGCTGATTAGGATATAGTACACAAACCTACTAAAAAATACACGTGAAAGCAAAAGTACCAGTGAAAAGGCCATCGCTTTAGCTTACACAGTTTCGCTTCAAGAAGTTTGAACGAGCGTTGTAAACTGTGTAAATATTTGTTTTGTTCACTCAAACGCAACGAAAGTAGGTATTGGTCTATCGGAGATGTTCGGCTACTTTCGGGTGTTCTCGGGGCGTAATCGGAAGTGGCAGCGCGACTTTGTTTTTATAGTACGCCATGTTTGGATAGGGACCCATATGGAAGTTTGGAAATCCGGAAAAGTTTGCTTAGACAAATGGCTGATGTGCTAATGATTCGATGTCAACTGGTTCTGCATTCAAAAGTAGTTTTGTCGTTATTTGCTGATATTGGTATCCAAATATCTTGTAATGACAGCCGCACGGATCGATCCATCAGGTTAAGCTACGCTTGACGAGGTTAGTCCATGGATGGGTGACCCTCTTTAGATATCGAGACTGCTCCGTGCCTCGGAAAGCACGTTACGCCGTTGGTCCCGGCTGTTATTCATGGATCTTTGACAGTCGTTACGAGTAGTCAGGAGCCCGAAAGACTGACAGCCAGTCCTAATAAAAAGTATCGTATTACCCAGTTACTGACTGGATTATGGAGGTCAGATAGGCAGCATATAAAATACTGGTATTCAGCTGCATCCGGTTAGATCCAAAGCCGACCCCAACATAGTTCGGAAAAGGCTAGGCAGATTGATTAATTGGTATCCAAATATTGTGTTATATGTAAAATCTTTCGATAACAGGTTTTCTCGAATTATTGAAATTTGATTCACAACCCCAAATTAAAAGAGTTCCCTCGATTAGGTCCCAGTGGAATTGCGCTGCTTGGCGATAAACAGGACCCACAGCATTGATAGCTATCTAAGATTCAATACATTGCTACTAGAACTGCATTAATAAAATGCAAGGCAACTTTATTGGCTCCATTCGAACGTTTACACCTTTGGGGTTTTATACGTAGGTACCTACTTATCCCGTGGACTGCAGCTGAACGAGAGGTATAGCATCCATCGATCACTATCCTTGGAGAATAAGGTTTTCTTCGGAGTTCAATTTCATCAATAGTGGATAAGATATAATATAGAATGCAGCATTCTTTCTTGATTATTTTCTATTGAGGAAAAGGTGTTTGTTAAATTATGAGAAATATAAAAACGTTGTTTGTGGATAAACGTTTGATATAAAACTAGAAATTTGTGTCTGTCAACAAACACACAAAGTTGATTTTTGTCATTGTAGGTGTATTTTGCTATTTGCCAAAAGTCTAGAAACATTATTAGGATGTCTTGAATTATTACTGACACAACATTCATCGCTTTCATTATTAAAATACTTAGTTGAGTTCGAACCCAAACACTCGCTTCGCTTTTTGTGTTTAATTTCATCACCACTGCTCTCAAAACGGTGAAGGAAAACAATGTGTGGCAACCGGAATGTCCCACACATGCACTGGGCCCGCGTGGTGTAATATGGCCCTCTCCCTCTCCTAGGGAGGGAGCCTGTATGTTATGTTATGTTAGCGGCAGTGCAAGCTACTTATTCGTAAACACTCACGGCGTCTCACCGTGTATTCCTAAGGCGCGGTAAAGCGGTATCAACTATAGTAGACGGAAATGACCCCCCAAAAAGATATCGACAATAACACGTACTTCAACCCTAATCCCACAATTAGCATAGAAGTAAATGCGATCACGTTGATTGCGGATGTGGTGTACAATGACGTGCAAATACAGTAAATGGAGCTTTGCAAATATTTGCTTACGTTGCTCATTTTCAATCTCATTTGGAGTGTAACTAGCTATTTGCAAGTACCCGTTTATTGCTCGTACGCTCTGTACCGTCAGCAAATGCAGGGTTGGCGCAGGTTGGATATTATTTTAATGGCTTCAAGTGCTCGTTTGTGCATCGTGTTTTATAACGTTGAAGCTTGTTTATGCTCACGTATTGACGAGTTTGCGAATTTGAGGCAGGTATTCCTTCGCAAAAAGGGTTATATTATGGGTTTCACGTTATATTTAGTGACAAATTATACACATAAACCTTCCTCTTGAATCACACTATCTATAAAAAAAACTGCATCAAAAACCGTTGCGTAGTTTTAAAGATTTAAGCATACATAGGGATATAGGGACTGAGAAAGCGACTTTGTTTTATACTATGTAGTGATATCCTATGTAATAGTAGTTGATTTTATAGGGTTAAATAGAATTCATGGGCATTATTTTGAGGGGTCGTTGTACTCGTCATTATGAATGACTTTCGCTAGGGGAACAAATATGAAATGCGAAAAAACATCAGCTGTTCCCTACATTTTGACGAGTTATACGCGAGCCTAATGTGTGGAACAGCTGATTTTCACTGTGTATAAACAATGACCTGTCAGCTGTGCCAGTGATTCGGATGTCAGTAGGTTTAAATGACCCATGAAACATTATTCTAAAATACAGAGTCAGTTTCTATGTAGATAAAGTAGATGAATGTATGTTGATTATAAATGTTTAAGTTGAGGATATGGAACTTTTTATCTTATAACTCTGATATAGGCACTACGTGATGTTGCGACGGGATTCTGGTAGAACAATTTCTATGAAGTTTTAATAGAAATTGTTCCACTAGTGTCGCGTCGTTCTGTTGCGTTGCGCTTGTCTGCGAGAGCCTTTTACCTTACCTGATAGTAATACTACGTGAACAATTCTCATAGCGTTTTTTTTTTGTTTTCAGAATGTCAAGAACTCCAAGCAGCAGCACATATTTGTAAGTTTTTCCAGTAATATTCTTTTATTTGTAATATGGATGAATACAAAATTGAGTTTCCATAAAAATGCATACAAAATTGACTCTTCAAGGAAAAGTCACCCTTGATTTTAACTTTATGATACTAAATAAGGAATAGTCAATAAAAATTCAGTACCATGATATCGATACCAAATGAAGGAGAGTATCCAAACAGCTAGAGGAGCAGAAAATGTAAAAAAAATTAAAAAAAATAATAATAAAAGTAATATCAGAAAACAGCTCGAAACTCCTCTCACGTCCCAACACTAAATCTTCAATTTAAACCAATACTTAACGTTATTGTGTACAATTCCAAACGACATCCTACTAGACACTAGTGCGGGGAAAGTTTTGCAATAACAATATCGCCATGTGGAACTGTTGAAACTGTATTTTTTTGCAACAAGCAGCAATACAATCGAGTTGAGAGGTGTCCCAGCTACGTTTGTTACCTTACTATAGAAATTGTGTCGAGAATTTTAAAGAAAGTCTGTAAAGTGTTTTGTTATATAGTGTCTCTCTGCTTGGGGATTTGTTCAGACTTTACAGCTAAGTCCAAACATAGAGTGGAGGTATAAACTATTGAGGTTATTCGATTTTTGTAGTGTTGTGACTGTTATTGCGGGAGGTCCATTCTTGGCTGTATATGGATATAAATAATTAAGTAGAAATTTCTATAAAGAAATAAATGTTGCTTGGGCTTGGATAAAAGGCTTTCTAAATAATCATTCACAGTTAAAATCAACTTTCTTCTATTATTACTTACCATAACACCTACCTGGAATCTCAGTAAGGTTAGGCAGAGGTGACCCTAAACCACATTTCATCAGTATCATTAGACAAATGTTATAGAGGCAAACCTATTGCCATCAACTAGGCACAAAACCAAACCCTTGGCTGCTACTGAGCCATTCCTGATGAAAAACCCAATAACACGTTTCCTACCGAGGAATCGAAACCAAGACCTCATGCTCAGTAGAAGCACTTGTGCTACAACTGTGTGACAATTGTGCTAATTACTTTGTAATATATTGTACTTTTTCCTTTATTCAATAAGTGCTTAGATTATGTACAACTATGTATCTGAATTTACAAATCTCTCCTCCGAACCGACAAATACCTACAGGTAGACGATGCACCTATATTACGAAAAACGTACAACAGTCAATAAAATTGATGATAGCAAAAACCTAAAGAAAACAATCTCCAGTGACGTCACACGAAGCTCAAATTCCAAATCCCTGTCCAAACAAAAATATAAAACTTTAAGACCCATTTGTAAACACCATACGTACAAAAATCCGCAGCGTTAAGAATCAGGAACACGGGGTAAATCCTTAAGGATTCCAGGAATTGCTTTCAAAATTTACTGTTGCTAATATATCTGGAGATTCGATCCGCTGGCCTGCATTCAATAGCGCCGAAGGCCGGATCACAAGTCGCTCCACTCTTCCTGCTTTGGATCCTACAAAAGCTTTTATACACTCTGAACACCGATTCCTACACAACCGATACTTTTGACCTCAAAGAAGAAGTATCATAATTTTCGTTAACAGTTTCCTAACTGCGGAATATAATATAAATTGTTTGAAAACGCCTTCCCCTTGATTTTGAAGGACACATCGTAAAGGCCGTTCTTGTTGTAGAGCACCTTTCACACAATGCTACTAAACGCGTGCTTCTGTGACCCACTTAGGGTTTTAAAGAGAAGCAAACAATGGTTGGTGTACATTGTGACAAACATTTGACAAACGCTCTGAAGAGAGAATTAAAAGTGGACGAATTATGTCAACCAATTAATTCGTGTCTGTAATGGTTTAAAGCTTGGCTGCAATGAGTGTTTCATGTTTGTCTCGTGCACTTCAACACTTCCATTATTGTAAGTACATACATGTCTGTAGATAATCCTAATTAATACATCGAGCAATTAATTTCATAATCAAGTTCTCATAGACCAAACACACATGATCAGTACTTGGGAACCAACATAATGAACAAAACACTCAAGTAGAAAATATTTATTAAAATTCTTATAATATTATTGGAGCCAAAATGAATGCCGTCGATATAGTTGGATGGGTTTTTAATACATCTGAATGAAGCTTGTCTCAAGTCCCAAAGGGAAGTATCGTTCGCAGCTCCATTCTCGTTTAGCAAACATTTTCGATACTTGTGCTAGGTATCTAGCTAGGTAGTCTCTCCGTGGATTCTTTAGTGGAACAGGTGTAGAATTTTGATGTTACTTTCTGTGTTTATGGTCCTATCCTTTCTTTGTTCATCGAGAAATTGAATCAAAACATTGTATATTTTTGAAGCTCACGGTTATTTTAAAGAATCAGTTAGTACTTTTTTATCAATTGATTTCATGAATTTAGTGTTTGAATAGAATTTGTGCGGGTCCGCCCGCGTTTTGGTCGGTAATTATCCCAGGGGCATGTTCTATGGGAATAAACAGTACCCAGGTGATGGTCTACCTGTGTGCCAAATTTTATCGAGATCTGTTGAGCCGTTAGACAAGGTAAGAGATAGAATTAATTTCGTTATAATAGTACTAGCCTTTGCCAGTTTCGCCCGCGTGGTGGTCGGATATAGGAACATACTACCGTGAACGTCGGCGGCATTATAAGTATTCTATATGTCAATCCAGGTTATAAACAATCTGCGAGATAAATTTTATTCAAATCAGCGTTACAGAGTAACCAGTATCGAAACATAGAAGCTGTTATATTTATTTTATAATGTATATTTTTAAATGCGTGGGTGTTAATCCGTAAAATGTCGTATGAACCCCCTAGGTTCATAAGTAAAATTCTCTCGAAACGTTAATAAATATAACCGTATAAATCGTTGAGCTCTTATAAGCAATCGGCTTTTAATAGGCGAACATCTAATGGGTTAATAGAGTTAAGTTTTTTGTCTCGGTTTCCCGATCAATTTTAAGCAGCTGTACTCTTGTTTGGGAGCAAGTTGGTTGTTTGAATTGACCTACATCAAAGGTGCCACTAGCTGACCCTCGCTACACTTATTTCCAGTCAGCCAGAACGAGGTCTTGGCACATTATAATACAGCTTCTAACAAAACGATCTACAACAGCAAACCACTAACACTCGTTTTTGTCATCGTTTCAAAAAGGTCCTAATTTTGTCAACTGTATACATAGAAATGAGATAAGAGAATTAGGTCGGCGTAGCTTGTTAATTAGGGCATAACTAATCGATTTCTTATCAAAAACCAAATTTTCTGTATGGATGAATTCGAGGTGTCTGGCGCTCACTCAGTTCTTAGTACTCATGTTTGTTTCTAAAATTCTGCCTATTTCCAAATTACGGAGAATAATTCCTTGTTAGAAATATAATATTTACTCTACCATATGTAACTATCTGAATAGCATGTATGTTTGTTCTGCTGAGCAGTAATAGCCTAGTGGTGTGACCGTCGGACTGCCAAGTCATAGGTCTCGGGACCGAATCCAAGTCACGCATCTCAGATTATACGGATTCATGTGCGTATTGTAATTATCACTTGCTTAAAAATCGGTGAAGGAAAACATCGTGAGGAAACCGGCATGCCTTTTTTTTTAGGCTGGGAAATCATCCAATGACTGCTCCCGCTCTGGTGGAGCGGAAGGAGAGATACATCTCAACAGCATGTGAAGCTAAGACAGAGGCCCTTGGGCAGCATAAAAACTCTTACACTAGGTTAGTCACTAACCACACGAAAACAAGAAGACTGCTGGGCCAAGACCTCTCTCTCTCTCTTTTCCACACATTCTGTTTTATACTGATAGTCTTTTCGGCCAGTCCTATCGGCCAGTCCTTTCGGCCAGTCATCCCGCCATCTTCATCTGAGCCTGCTGCGTGTGCTACGTGCGTTTAGTAGGACCCAATCAGTATTTCTTCTTCATGATTATAGCACAGCATCAATTATGTATTTCAGTATTTTTTGGCACACTTAATAATACCCTAGACTAAATAACAATAAGGTCTACAATTCTACACCTTTCACATTTAGCATGCACCCTTAAATAGTTTCACATAATTAACACCAATATATATATACAGACTCATTTTACTACCACTAAATATTCCATTTATTACCTCAATATAGTCAACAGCTAGTTTTAATCTGGGTTCAGACGGTGGGCACGGGAATTAAATTACATTATTACCTCATAATGTTTTGTATATATTACGCGACATTACGCCGTTAATAGAGCCTTTATAATACCGCAAAATACCGCGTATGACTTGTTGTAATTACGCGAGTAAACCGTGTAGACTTGATCTTAATTTATGTTGTTATTAGAATTTTATGGAGTATATATTTTCTCGAGAAAAGCCTGTTACACGTGTTAATTTGATACACTTCCTTATTTAGGACTCGCATATTTTGTAGGCGTATTGAGTAAGTTATAACGAAGTTGAACCGGTCCACTCCTTTTTCAATTTCATTCTACATTATTCATCCATATATACTCTTTTAAGCTGCGGTGGTATATTCTCTGCGGCATTTTCTCTACTTACCTTCAGTGCATGTAGAGACTTTTTGATATGATTTTCTGTGTGTTTAAAATACCGATTCTCCCAATGTGTAACTCTTCGTATGAAATAGGTAGTTACTATGCAAACCTTAACCTATTTAAATATATCACTTTTCTAATAATTATGAGATCAACGTGGAAGCTGCAACGGAATTCTGAAGACTGGCGGATAGGATCTCTTCCCGATGAGGAGATCCGTTATTAAGAGGGTGATTATTATGAATGTTAGTTAATGTTAATCTTATTTTATGGTAGTTTCTATTTTCGTTGTTGTATTTGATTTTTTTGAAAATCTGAAATAAACGAAATTTATTTATTTATTACGTTAATAAAGCTGACAGGAGCTCAGAAAAAAATATTAATGAATATAAATACAAATCGACACGAAATTATAATGTTGAACAAAATCTTGGGTTTATAAATCCCAGTACCGTGAAGCTGACAGTACCGCCTACACTGTCCAAATTTCTTCGCCAAATCTCATCAAGAAACTAAAAATAATTAATAATTAACATGTTGATTACAATAAGCAAACTCAAAAACATTGTCCATTTGTGTGACTTAATCATTGTTACAATCCGCTCCGATAATTAACAAGCGGTTCATTAGCGCATATGTAATGCTAAAGAGTTTGTTTGTTTGAACGCGCTAAACTCTGGAACCACCCGTCAGATTTGAGAAATTCTTCTTGCATTTGATAGCCCAATTCTTGAGGAAGGCATAATCATAACTGTATGGTAATTTTAAGCCGAGTAAAAAGAAACAGAAAGAACGCTATGTGAAAACGTATTAAAGGGGCCCCCCCTTTAATACATATTCACATAGCGGGGGTGTTCCATCTATACGATATATTTCATTCATATATGCGGGTGAAGCCGCGCGGGATTAGCTATCCCGCGCGGCGTCACCCGCTGCTCGGCTCCTGTTGGTCGTAGCGTGATGTTACATAGCCTATAGCCTTCCTCGATAAATGGACTATCCAACACATAAAGAATTTTTCAATTCGGACTAGTAGTTCCAGAGATTAGCGCGTTCAAACAAACAAATTCTTCAGCTTTATAATATTACTAGCTTCCACCCGCGGCTTCGCCCGCATAATATGTCGACAAATTATACACATAAAGGTTCCTCTTCAATCACTCTATCTATTAAAAAAACGGCATCAAAATCCGTTGCGTAGTTTTAAAGATTTAAGCATACATAGGGATATAGGGACAGAGAAAGCAACTTTGTTTTATACTATGTAGTGAAGTAGAGACAAGTACATTCATAAAAATCTATTTTTTTTTTTATTCGATTTAATACAAATCAGGTGTATTGAATACTGAAATGGCTTGCTTCGCCACCATGTTGGCCATTTAAAAAGTCATTAAAACTGATGAACTTGATGGATGTTTAAATATTGATGACATTTCTAGAGGTGCCAGTATTTATGTTCAAGCAGTGTTTTATTAGCACACTAGCTTTTGCCAGTGACTTTGCCCGCGTGTATGCAGGACATTATCCCATAGGAAGCGAACATTTTCCGGGATAATACGTAGCTTTTTTTTTTAGGCTGGGAAATCATCCAATGACTGCTCCCGCTCTGGGTGGAGCGGAAGGGAGTGTCAGACTCTTACTGACTAAAACCCATCCATGTTCCTTCCGTAGCCCTTTATGTTCCGGGGTAGCGGTAACCCTTTCGGACAATCCTGCTTACCCGGCAGGATAATACGTAGCCTATTTGCTATCCTAGACTATAATCTAACTCTGTGCCAAAGTTCATCCAGATCCGTTCATTGGTTTTTGCGTAAAAGAATAGCAAACATCCATACATCATCACAGACTTTCGCCTTTATAATTTTAGTGTAACAGGATGGACAGAATGATTTGGACAATGCTAAAGAGGTTTGTGGCTAAGTAATAACAGTCACACAGGTCGATCGATCAGTTTAACCCCTCAAATGTCGTATGAACCCCATAGGTTCATAAGAAAAACTCTTTCGAAACGACAATAAATATAACCATATAAATCGTTGACCTCTTATAAGCAAACTGCTTGTAATAGGCGAACATCTAATGGGTTAAGAACGCTTACCGAGATTGATCCATGGATGGGTGACTTTACACTGATCTTATACTAACTGATCTTTACATTACAAGAACCCCTCGGTGCCTCAGAAAGCACGTTAAATCGTTAGTCCTGGCTGTCATTTGTAGATCTTTGACAGTTTAACGTCAAAGATGACAGATCTAATACGTCAGACGCCTGAAAGTCTGATAACCAGTCTTTATCCAAGTCCAATTGGTATCGTGTTAGCCAGTAACTGGGTTGTCAAGGTCAAATAAGCAATCGCTCCATGTAAAGTACTGATAGCTGTATATGTTCCAATTTCATGCCGAGATGATGAAACAAACTTGTACTCATGATTTCCCAGTAGATTGATATTAATATTCTTTCTGATTATTTCTGTAGCATCATTTTAATCATCATTTACAACGTGTTATATTTATGAAAGTAGACGCTATGTTTAAAAATCTTAATAAAGATACACCATTGTCTGTCTGCCATGTTGGTCTAGTGGTCACAAGCGCTACTGCTGATCATGAGGTCATGTGTTCGATTGCATGTCGGGCAAAATGTTATTGGGTTTTTCCATCTGACATTCTCAGAGGCAACCTGGAGTCTGGATTTGTGCCCGGTTGAAGGCAATAAGCTCGCCCCCTATTACATGGGACTTAAACATAATTGGCGAAATGTGGGTGTACTAATATATAGGCACACCCCTGCCCAACCCTTCGGTAAAACAAGACGTGAAATTATGTTTTGTTAGTTTACACGAGCGATGTTCTAAAATAAACGATATTTCGAAAGCTGTACCTAGGAAGAGGATGGTCACAACGATACTGGCATACAACACAAAAAGGCAAAACAATAAAATACTTTTTATTTGTAATTTTTTTTTCTTTGTAGAGGATCATCAGTCTACCAAATATCTTTAAATGTTGCAAATACTCCGTTCATTCATTAGTTAACGCAACTGCGTATCTATTTATATCGAATAAAAATAGCTGACACGATTTCATGTAACGCTATGATTGTTTTAGTGTGCAATGAAATCGGATACAGCGACTCCACACGACATAATGATGGTTCTTGTTATTTTATTTCTGAAAAATAAACAATAGACGCGGTTAGTTTTCAGAAGTCGATTTTGTAACGAATGGCCTATTTCATGATAGGGATGATGCGTAAGTCAATTGTTTTAAATATATTTAGTCCATCAATCAGATCATAAAAAAAATTATTAGACAGGTGTGTTTTGCTTTATCATATTAATAAAAAATGAATGTGATAAAACGCTTTCAAGTTTAGGAGTGGGGGGGGGGGGCTCGCTACGTCACTAGTATGCTTCGATCAATTGATCGAAGCTAGTATGTATAAAAACTACATACGCGACGTCACGTATGGTATTCCTCATTTGGTCGAAGCATTATGCTGAGCAATGCTTATTTTTTTGTAGTTTGTTTTTTTTTAACTGCGTCATGTTTGCTGCAAATATACGTATTTTATTTCTTCTTCTTTCGTGTCATATTTTAACTCAATGCATAAACGTAATATTTGGATTACGTAAAAAATGGAAAAAAACTTGTCCAATATTTTTATATAAACTGGCTTTGGGACTAAAAAAGTTTTAGTCATCCCTATTATTCGCCTCGTTTTACGGCTGGTTTAATCCTATTACAAAACTAAGAGAAGGGTAAAAATGTTCGAAAGCTCATGTCCTGTTTGACATGTCTCTTTGTCAGCCGTGACTACACCAGATACGGAGAGTTGAATGACACAGTTTGTCAAATTCTATCTCTTTCCAACATTTGAATTTACTGTTTACTTGTCAATCCATTAGACGAAAAGGCCTGATATTTTTAATCGCCTGTTTAAAGGGGATATTTGACCAATTATCGATAAAGAATCAGCATCGCCATACAACATGTCAATGTTGCCAATTTTGTCTGCAACGCTGTCCATAGGAAAAGTGCCCAAAACGCAGCAATGTAGTTCTTTTCCATATTTTTTTCACATGCGTGTACATTGTTTCTATTTTAAGTTTGTTAGGAAATAAATATGACCGACTGAGTAACTATTACAGTGCGGTTGCATAATGAGGTTTAATTACGACGTATATTTTCTGAACTTTCAATAAAAACGGCCCATTTAGCGACAAAAATATTGCTTAGGTACCTAATACTGGGTGTAACCGAAAGGGTATATACATACATACAAAAACATATGCTACATACCACCAAACTGAACAACTTTTAATACAGGACCAAATCCGAAATCGCAAAAAAAAAATCAGCTGTTCTATAAATTTTTGGTCACGTGACTCGTCGAAATGTAGGAAACAGCTGATTTTATATTTTAGCTGTTTACGTGCTAAAACCAATCGAGCAAAACTGTGAAAGTGAAAACTTTATGTTTACAAAAAAAAAGATCAATTGCTCAAATACTTTCTAATAAAAATTACGCGGCCATCTTTGAAATCTTTCCTTAACAGGTGAAAGAATTTTCAGAAAACCGCCCAATACCAGGTGTATCGCAGATTCCACATTTCATTGGAATTTTTATTTAAAGGATGCCGTATAGAGTGTAACGTTTCGTGATATCGGTTCGAGACTTCACTACATTGCGTTTCGTTCATTGCTTTTGGCTTGCTTAATGGAGTATACGAAACATAGAGCTACCGTTAGGGTTTAGAAATAAACTGCTGCAATGGAAGTTCGATATTTAGTATAGCTAACCGTACTTCTAACCGTTTTGTATTCGGTAAGTAACTTGTTTCTCGTGGCGTTTTCTTAGTTTCATTGATTCTCTTTAGTTTCAATCAGATTAAGATAATTAACCAATTTTCGTCAGATTTTGCTGCATCTGTTTAGACTGGAATCTGACCGCTGACCCAAGCCCGGTTGGGAAAAGACCAGGCAGATGAAGATATGTTTGAAAAATCACAATCTAAAGTTGCAAACTTGTGAAGTGACTTTTTTACTATAGAGTAAATACAGCTAATGGCTGTTTATACTTTATAGTAAAAACTCACTTTGAAGCAAGTCTGCAACTTTCATGAACTTGTGTATTTGGTTTTTAAGATTGAGATGGTGTGCCTCTAAATGATGTCGACACCAGAGGAATTACCTCTTATCAGTATTACTTGATTAACATGCAATAAATTCCCCAATCCACTTCAGCTATCAGTAGTTAAGCTAACATTACTGATACACGCTGCGTCAACCCGGCGATCACTGATGAGCTTATTAGAGCCACATCCCGCAGTGTTATTAATTATTATCGTAGAAATCTTATCACGCTTGCATATCAAGTAGCCCACTAAATCAATCACTTTATCTTCCTCACTTAAAATTCCTTGTTGCTTCATTACGCTTATTACGTATTGCATAATCTTCGAGAATGCCGATGACATTAGAAAGCTAACAAAATCGTTTGATCAGTTACAATCGATATAAAGCTCGGTTACAATCGAATGATTTAATGTCCCCTCCTCGATAATCTTGTCGGTAATTTTTCAATCAGCGCCTCTTTGCTGCTCACTCGATTATAATCGATAATCGGTTCTACGCCGCTGTGTTAAGAATATCGAAGCGATAGTGTTTGTTTGAACAAACATTTGTCTGATTTATTGATACTAACTGTGTATTCGATACTATCGATAATGATGAGCATGGACCTACAATGTATGTATATAGATACGATAAAAATCATTGAATGAGAAAGATTTAGGAAGGTGTGGGTGTACGTTTGATATGTAAATATTAAGTATTTTCTTTGCCGAGATATTGACAAACACAGTTTAATTTAAGGTCCAACTTAAATTTGGTATAAATAAATGCTATACATTTCCTTGACTAACACATAAACCAGTGATTAAAAGCGTGGGGTGATTTTTAAGATAATATTCACCACCACCATGCACCCCACGCTTTTAAAAAAGTAAAATTTATTTTCTATTTTTTAGGTCGGTTTTCTATAAAAAGCGTGGTTTTTAGTTTTTTTAACTATTTTTTATTTCCTACTTTTTAGTTCAAATTAATGTATTGTCATCGGTCCTCGATAAATCTACAAAGTTTGAATGAAATCTGGCCGTTTAAAGTGGGTGAAAATCGCGTCTAAAGGAGTCGGTTACAAACATACATACAAGTGAAGCTAATATAAAGCGTGTAATAAGGATAATGGGAAAGTATTATCAAATTATTGCATTGTCATCGGTCCTTGAGACGTGTGCAAAGTTTCAAGTTGATCAGACTTTTAGAAACCGGTGAAAATTAAGCTCAAAGATTCCGTTACATACATACATAGATACAACCCGAGCTAATAAAAGCGTGTTAAAAACAAATCAGCTACTGATGTTAATACGTAAGTAAAAGAGGAACGTGCAGAAAAAGGTAACTGTATAAGGAAGTTACTAATATCAAAATATTTTAACGTCGTTATGAAAGAAGTGGAAGTGGATATTGTGGAATATAATGACGATTACGACACTTAAGGGCTCCCAGAGGAAGGCGCGACGCGACACCAGTAGAACAATTTGAACAATTCTCCAGTAGAAATAAAAATCAATCAACTCAGCCTATCACAGTCAACTGCTAGAGACAGGCCTCTCCCAGGCTGCACCACTACACCCTGTCCTACGCCTTCCACATCCAGTTTATCCCAGCCATCTTAACGTCATCTGTCCATCTAGCTAGGGGACACCCCCCCCAAATACAGAAATGAAAACTTCATAATGGTTCTAACAGAATTGCTTTGCAACGTCACACTGGGCTTGCCAGCCCCGCCTTTATTTAACTGCAAACCCATTTTACCAAAAGATATAGCTTGACTAATCCCATCATACTTCGTAGATGATAATGAATGCATACAAGTTTCTTTAAAAAAAAAGGTTGAGCCGAACGACAAAGCTTACCAGAAAGTGTCTTGACACATCATTAATATATCCAAGCATAAGACTATATATATACATAGACTAGCATCGCGAGTCACCGACATAGAATGATTCATTCAAGCGTTCATTTGTTAGATAGGCGCCACCGTAAAGTGTTGTAGACTTGGCAACGGTTCGTGTATGACAAATCACTGTAGTTGATCTAGTATGGAGGATGTTCCATGATAATTATTGTTTGTTGTTCTTGCTGAGCTTTCGAAAATTGTTGTGGTTGTAGTTTGTCCAAGAAAGAAAGACAACATTGCCATTCTACGCGGCAACGTTGGCAGCCTTTTGGGCACTTCTTACTGTCAGCGTTGCGGACCATTTTTTTCTCCTTTAAATATCTAAGACTTGTGTATATTACAATAGAGATAAGAACGCACTAAAAAGCACTAAAAAGCACTTAAATTGTATAATAAAATGGTCAAAGATCACTCGTTGATAAATTACTAGTAACCTTCATAATAGTTATACCAAGTAAGATTTTCTAACTCTTTTAAACCTATAAACAGAAATTGTCCTGATCCTACTCACGACAATACGGAGTATTTTTATACAAAATTACATCACGCCTCTAATCCCCAAAGGGTTTACGCCATTACGCCAGTTATGATCAAGTCATAGGGGGCGAGCCCTTTACCATCAACTAGGCACAAATCTAGTCTCTGGGCTGCACACTTCCACAACCTGGGAATCGAACCCAAGATCTTATGCTCAGCAGTAGCGTTTGCGACCTCTGGACTAATGGCAGTCCAAGGATTATTTAATAGTCTGACATAAAATTTAAACCCAATCGGAAGCAGTTCAAAGTGACAGAAATAGTGTTAAAGACCATAAAACATAAACCGTAAGTTCGGTTCATGTCTTAAAGTTATAAATGTCTAGCTGATGGACGAGGGATATTTTAACAAGCAGATATGTTATAGGAGTTGGTAAGATTACCAAGGGTATCGTATTACCCAGTAACTGGGTTATGGCAATCAGATCGTCAGTCGATTCATGTAAAATATTGGTATGGAACTGCATTCCGTTAGACTGGTAGAGGACCCCAAGTTAGTTGGGAAAAGGATAGGCAAATCGACTCTGCACTGTGTAAGGTTAAATTAAAATCGTGTAACTATAACAACCTCAACAATAATAATAATAATATAATAATTCGACGACGACTGTTCGGAAGAAGTGGTCGGGTTATTAACCTTTGTCTCTCGTAATGCTGACACGCCCTCTGTCCATTGAAATAAATTAAACGTTGTCAATGTATGTCAATAAGAAAGAATATACTGCTCAACAGATGTTAGAGATACTGGAATAGTACTCGGTTTCACTAATACTTAGCGACTCTTAAATAATTGACTAAATAAAAGTGCGCTCTAGGATTTTACAAAAGCCAACAACTTCTATTTAGGCATTTATAATAATAATAATAATTTATTTTATTTAAAAGTAACCATGACTCAATTGTTAGTAAAAAACTTATCCTATGTTAGTAATTTTGATAATATTTAAACAATGTATATAAAAACACAGCGGCAGTACTGTCCGACGCTTCACCGCGGCTGCACCATTCCATGGGAAATCGCGCAACAGCGATTGACGTACGGACAGTCCAGCCTGCTCGAAATTAGAGACAGGATACTGTTGTCGCTGCCCCACACCCCACGCACCAGAGACGCACAGCGCTTACGCATAGTGGCAAAGAAACAGTCCACATGCGCGTCCGCGAACATCCCTGATGCGCTACAGTAGCGAGGCAGCCCCAACAGCACCCTGAACGCGTTATTGTATTGCACGCGGAGGGCATTGTACGATTTTAGAGTATATCTAGCCCACAGGCTGCTCATGTAAAAGCCAGTGCAGTACGCTCTGAAAAGAGTTATTTTAACACTTACTGAGCAACGAGCAAACCTGCGAGCCAGCATATTCGCTCTAACCGACAAGGCCCTCCGCGCCCGCTCAATGTATGCCCTCTCCAATGGCATGCCATTAAGGTACACTGGTGGTACATACACAGGATACTTACCCCTGGCCCCAAATACCATGACTTCACTTTTCTTACAATTGTAAATTAAGCCATGAGAGTCAGCATACTCCTCACATATGGCCACAAGCTTCCTGAGGCCACAGACTGACGCACTCAGCAGCACCATGTCGTCTGCGTAGCTGATATTATTTAAGCAAACACCATCTATACAGCAACCGATCTTAGTGCCGCTGAGCCTGCCAATCAACCCGTCAACATATAGGTTAAAGAGCGTAGGCGAGCTCAAACCCCCCTGCCTCACCCCGCACTCCAAGCCATACGGACCAGACAAAGCCCCTGCCCATCGCACATGGCTGACCTGGTTTCCATACCAAAATTTAAAGATGTTTATTATAACAGCAGGAACACCTGCTTTTTCAAGTTTCCCCCAAAGGATATTATAAGAAACCCAGTCAAATGCTTTGGACAGGTCCAGGAAGCATGCGTAAACAGGAGTGCTGCGGTTGGTGTAGTATGTGACAGCATGCTTAAAAGACAACACAGCGCTTTCTGTTGATAGTCCCTGTCTAAAACCGAACTGGTTGTCATGAAGTATTATATATTTGTTTAATTGTGTATTAAGCATGCTGTCAAAAACCTTAGATATAACAGTTGCTAATGAGATAGGCCTATAGTTATTTCTATCAGCAAAATCGCCAGACTTATTTTTCGCTATGGGCACTACCACAGTTCGTATCATCTCCCCAGGCATATAACCATGTGATACGCAAAAACTATATAACATGGTCAACACTCTGGGAAGATGTGGACCAGCATATTTGAGGTGCTCAATGCTGAGCCCGTCATGTCCAGGAGATTTTCCCCGCGACATGGATTTTATTATTTGCTTAATCTCCCTCGATTTGCACTTTAATCCCAGTTCCTTGCCAGGCTCAACAATCAGCACCGACTGAGAAGGTCCCAGCGGAGACTTCACAAAAAAATGATCCTTAAAGAGGTTGGAAATCTCCTCAGGTTCACTCACGCCGCCGATGCTCACAGGGAGACTCGGCTTGCTGCACAACTTATTCGTGCTTTTCCAAAAACCACGATAATTGTGTTTTGAATGGTGTGAGGCTAGAATGTCCATCTTAATTTGGTCTTGTCTATCCTGACACCATCTCAAACGTGATTTGAAAATTTTCCTAGCCTCACACATTTGTTCATAAATATAACCAGATGCTGGTTTGTCGTGCCAAACCCACAGCATAAATGTACTCCGAGCCTCTGTGTGCGCCCCCGCCACGTGTTTATTCCAGCCTACCACTTTTCTTTTCGAAGAAGGCCTACTTATTTCTTTCCCAACAACCGCAGCCTCACACAAGGCTTGAATAATATCACTGTACAATTTATCTATAATTTCACTATGACTACCAATATCACAGGTGTTATCACAACAACTACGAAATTCTGACGGAAAATCAATTAATTTCAGTCTATCATTACATTCTTTCGTGTACACGCGTATTTTTTCGGTATTCCTCTCACCCCACACTACTTTGCTATGTGGAACAAAAATATCAGAACGCATTGGCGTTATCAATGAATGACCCCTGTAACACAGGTTTCACCTAGCATGGGGGTCATTAATCAAATTAGTATGCACTTGTAAGTCCTAAGCTACAAATGCTGCGCACATCCACTTTGTAATTTACTTATGGAAATAAATGATTTTTTATTATTATTATTATCACGTTTAGACTGCATTCCATTACAAGAGGAAAATGATCCGACCATAACACATCATATAAAACATAGGCATTAACAACAGACTGTACAGCTGATTTAGTCACTAAACAATGATCAAGCCAGCGCTTGGAGCCATGAGACTCACTTAGAAATGTGTGAGTATCTGAACACAACCCTAAAATCTCTGCATCAATACAGGTCCATTCTTGATCTTTACAAAAGTCTAATAATTCATCGAAAAACAATTCCGAGGGATGCGCATTGTAATCACCAAGAATATAAACGTGACTTACATTACAGTTCTCAATGATCGCACTTACCGAACTAAGAATGTCTGTAAAATCCGATAGGTTAGAAATTGAATCCGTAGGCATATAAACACTAAACACAAGTAGCGATTGATTATTCACCACTATTTTAATTGCACAGAGCCGCGGGTTGTCACACTGTATAACACTCACGTCGTGAAATAAGCTTCGTCTCCACAATAGGGCCACTCCTCCGTGTGGCCTTCCACGTAGGATACCAGTCGATGTGTCTACTGCTGATACTCCGGTACAGTTAAACTCGTCACTAATTGTGTCTAGGAACGCGATTTCTTCCGGTAATAGCCATGTCTCCTGTAGCGCTATTATGTCCGACAGTTGACATAAACTACGTATACAGTTCACGGATCTCTTTACATTCTTACAATTGAAAGAAACTAACTTACGAACATGTGCATCCATTATTATTGAGTTGCTGTTCCGGTTCCGTCGCCAGCGACGTCAATAACACGCTTAGGCTTAAAATGCACAAAACGACGAAACACAATTCCTTGTGGCCATAATTTATCGTCGAGAAACATGGATAATTTAAATTGTGAAACAAGGAACTTGTAGGCATCATGTTCACATTGTCTCTTAATAGCTATTTTTTCCAGCTTGACCATTTCTCCAGTTTTATTCTTAATATAATTTACGATATCCGATTCAACAGCGTTCTTATCTACGTTCGTAATGAAAATCGGTACTAGTCTATCAGCGGCTCTAAACTTTTCTTCAGATGCGACTACAACTGTCCCCAAATTGCCCATAAAACGATTCTTAGACTTTTGCTTCTTGTACTGTACTGTAGTAAACCCATCTTCTTTTAATACGTTCGCATATGTTTGTCTCTGCGGCGCATTGAACAGCTGATCGCTCGGCTCGTTATCAGTGAGCGGTGAGCAATCATTGACCTCTCGCCGCCACTCAGTATCCCCACCGGCACTACGGCTCACGTCGCTTGGTTTATTATTTGACTTATAACGGCTGGTATGATGGTTCACTAATTCGCTGCTACCCTCGATCCGACGTTTGTTACCAAAAGTTTTACTAATATTATTTTCACTAATATTTTTTTTACTTGTCGATAACAGTGTTTCACACTCATTTAGGTGTGAGTCATTTGACGACTCCCCACCACTGGGTACAGCATCCCGTCCGATGTTAACACCCGCAAACGGCTGTTGAGTGTTTTGAAACTCTTTTCTGAGGTCTTCCAGCTGGTCTTGGGTTACGTATGATGATTTAACTTCCTGTATTTCAGTCTGTATTACCAAGAGGTCCTTAAGGAGTTTCGATACGTCCAGATGTTCAAACGTTATGGGTGGTAACTTGGACAGGTCTCGCGCCACAAATATCGGTAATCTTAGGTGTATCTTATCTTATTTAGGTGTCGCTTTTTCTAAGCGAAAATCAGTATTTATTAAGGTTGTTGATTATAATTGTACATTTTGCATTGATTAGTCGAAAGAGTTGATGTTGCTGACAAAAATGCTGAAGACCAAACCTCGCTAAGATGGATGCGCAAAGGTAGCCCGCGAAATTCAAATTTTCTTGCGTTTTTCAATTTGCAAGTGTCATGTTGTATCAAAATATGGTTCGTGGCGGTAACAATTATGTATTTTCATACCTGATTAAAGCTTTAAGAATCCTCAATAGATCACTCTAAGTAAGAATCTGTTTTTCTCTTCGAATTTCATGAAATCATCATTTGAGACCAATTCAATACTTTCGTTTACCATAATTTTAAGGATGAACAAAATCAAATCGAGCTTTTACTAGCACTAGGAACAGAAACAAGTATTAGTGGGCAAACGGAAATCTTAACCGTGTAGGAATCTGAATCCGGATCTTTATCGCAGAAACTAATTGCATTGCTATCGTGCCCTCAACAGTTACACTTAGAATATTAAGGGAAATTAAATTAAATGAAATGTTAAAAAAGGGTTTTTAAGTACACCATTTCACTAAGCGGGATTGTCCGAAAGGGTTACCGCTACCCCGGAACATAAAGGGCTACGGAAGGAACATGGATGGGTTTTAGTCAGTAAGAGTCTGACACTCCCTTCCGCTCCACCCAGAGCGGGAGCAGTCATTGGATGATTGCCCAGCCTTAAAAAAAAAAAAGTATACCATTTCATAAAATTGTCAAAGATTACAGTTTGTTGCGAATTGAACAACTATTTATGTCGGTAGTCCATTTGTAAAACAACAAACTCCTTTTTTTAGGGTGGGCAATCATCAAATTACCCCTCCCGCTCTGGGTGGAGCGAAAGAGAGTGTCAGACTCTTACTGACTTAATTAAACCCATCCATGTTCCTTCCTTAGCCCTTTATGTTCTGGGGTAGCGGTAACCCTTTCGGACAATCTCGCTGACCCGGCAAGCTTCGGACCTTCTTTTATTATCTGGCATCTGTTTGAGGCGTGTGTCCTGATCGGACAGGGAGCTATCCATTACTCACTGTCCGCAGGCTCGCACCTATGCTGGCTGGGAGTCGCCACGCGGCTCCCGACACCCAGAGCGTCTCCCGCGGCGGCGGGGACGTCCTGCCCCTTCATCATCCCGCCACCTCCTTTACCAGCATGACTGCTACGCAGAAGGAGGTGACTGCCTCCCACTCCCACTCCAGACCATGGCTTGCACCAGGCAAAGGTCGCCGCCGCTGCAAATCGCCTCTACGAGGTCAGATTTTACTATCAGTGTCTTGAAGAAGTTACCATCACGTACGCACCCATACACGCCACAGAGGATAATTTATCCTATGAAATATTTACGATGACGCTTCAGGCTCAGCGAACGATTCTAAGGCTCCCGACACATTAATGTCCAATAAAATTTCCGAATGAGTCGTCCCCATAATTGATACAACATACAATAAAGGTGTTGCCACACGCAGTGATTTATGCATCGCGCGTTTCCGGCTGAATACGACAAAACGTGCCGCGTATTGGTTACCAAAAGTGTATTGTTACAGATTAAAAAGGGACTGTTGTCTTTTTTCTTCGAACGGCTTTTGAGAATACGACGTGGATCGTTTACATGTGTTTTTGGAAGCTTATGTGGTGTGGGGATACTTGAGATGTTTACCGTATTTGTAATGCGTATCTCCCTTTGTCGGGAGAAGGTTGAACTAAAAACTTTAATCATTTTAATTCGAACACAAAGACCTAAACAAAATTACGATAAAAGTAGTAAATGATTGTAATGAAATTTTCATTGAAAATGAGCACACAAACTAACATATTGTGATCTCTTAAGGAAAACATGTGTGAAAGACTGTTGTACGAATCCAACTAATCCTTACTAATAATATAAACGTGAAAGTTTTAATGGATGTTTGTTAATAATCAAGCTAAAACGGCTAAGCGGATTTGGGTGAAATTTCGTTCACTGGTAGTTTATAACCTGGATTAACACAGAACTATTGATCCTGATAGTGCGCTCCTGTGGGATAATTTCATCCAAGCTTCTGGCTAAAGCCAGTAATTTAAATGTAAGAGTATGTACGTTGCTTGGATGTTTGTTAATCAATCACGCAAAAACGGCTGAATGGATTTGAATGAAATTTCGCACACAGATGGTCAATTATTTCCACATAATATGTAGACTAGTTTTCGTTCTGGATCTTTCAGGCAACAAGCTAAGTCAGCGGGATTGTCCGAAAGGGCTGCCCCAGAACACAAAAGGCTAAGGAAGGAAACGCATGAAGTGTGGCAAAAGCCGTGGTGGCCCAGTTATAACGGCCGGTCTCACTTGCTGTTGGTCCTGGTTTCTAAAACGCTTTACTTGGTGTCAATAATTTCATCACCACTGCCCTCAAAACGGCGAAGGAAAACATCGGAACATGGATGGGTTTCAGTTCGTAAAAGTCTGACACTCTGATATAATTCCTGCCTTCAAAAATATAAAGGATAAGAACAAGGTAGTGATTTCATAAATAGACCTATACGTTACCTCAATAACCTTATCACCAATACAAATATCCAAATACATATCCTTTATCACTGCTACTTTGTTACATAAACAACGAAGAGCACGGCAATGCTACTGAAACTAAGCATAATTGATGAGGCTGCCCTCAAACGCTACTAGCAGAGAGTGTTCCCAAAATCTATAAGCAAGTACCAACATCGAGCGTCACTCCTACGGTATACGTTTGACACGTCATTCATCATCATTCGATCGACTCATTTAGGTTCGACGCTAGGAGAAATTGGTGGGCGATTGTGTTGATGAAAATATACTGAGCTATTGCAAGGTAATTAGTACAATTATTATTGACAAGAAATTCAGCTTTTTTTAATAAAAATACAATGCATTAATATACATCAACAAAGTTACTGATTTATATAGCAAACAGACAAAAGAAAATAAGAACAAAAAAGCATTTTAATTTTTTTTTACTTTTCCGTTTTGGGAAAAGAATATAAATTGAAAAAAAAAATGTAAATATAAATGATAAAGATAAAAAAATATACCTATATTATCAATATAATAAATTGAATATATTATTATTAGGGATGGGCCGAACATTCGGCACAAGAAAAATAATAGGTACCTACTTGCACTATTTTGACAGAAATTCAATAGAATTAGAATAGCATTAAGTACTGTAAAATAAAATTATGTCTTTTACTCAGTCATGGTCATTTATTTAAGATATGAAGATTGTAAATGTAAACCTTAAATTACAGTTTTTCTTATTAGTTTTGAAAATCTTTGCCTAATTAATTAGACATACTATTACAAAAATGAAATAAACTAAGTATTTTTCTAACAAACATCTGGATTACAATTCGTAAATTGAATAAAAAAATCACGTTTTTGGTTCATAAACATACCCTATGTAATAAAAAATAAAAAAAATATTACAAAATTTATAGGTCACATTAAATAATCAAATTAAGGTGGATGCTCCAAGGTAGCCTGAAAATTCAATGTTTCTTGAGTTTTTTCCAATTTGCAAGTTAGTGTCAGGTTGTATATTGATTAAACTATGATTTGCGACCGCAACAAATATGGTTTTATAGAATTATATATAATCATTAAAATCAGCAATACAACTTCTTAAGTTAGAATAATCCTCAAATGTCATGATTTCCTGAAATAGTGCTTCAATAGGATTATATGAACTTGAGAGAGTTGTATTGATAATTTTTATGATTATATTTCTATAAAACCATTAAGTGTTGCGATCGCAAATCATATTTTAATCGATATACAACCTAACACTATTATCATATTGCAGTAAATGCGTAAACGAGTCACGACGGGTCGCCCTCGAGAAAGCGCTTGAAATTGAACCAAAGTTCGGCCGAAATTCGGCCGAACTTTTCATTTTAACCGAATGTTCGGCCGAAGTTCGGATTCGGTATACTAATATTATTTTTTATTACCATAATCATATATTAATTTCATGACAGTTTGACCATGAATGGCGGTACGGATATTTGTTTGCAGAATAAATCCATATCCAATATTCTTGACCAGATAGAACATTAATACAATGGGTAATAGTTTTTCGTAGAAATCAAATTAGGTCAACCGATCCACTGACTATTTCAATATGTATTGTGGTTTTCGCTCTACGGAGGCAAAACGCAATCGCGGGATTATAAAGCTTACTTTGAGCAAATAACTCAGTACAACGTATCCCCAGAATTTACTGTACGACTATGAAGTGGGTAGGGATATTATTTTCAGTAAATTACTCTGGGTTATCACATCTACAATAAATTACTTTTAACAATTTATGTTTTCTTTCTATACCTGGATATAGATATCCATAATATAACAAGCATTGTCAACTGAAAAGGCTCTCGTTAGGCAGTTGGATCAAGGGCTTGATCCAGAAAGCGGTACTCTTGGACACGGCGCGTATAGTTAGGGTTTCCTCTCTCTGGAGCTTTGACCACCAGTAGCTTGGACCATGGTCCCGTTACCGGCGGGCTATTTCTATGTTTAATATTTCTAAATGTTTTTTTTTGTTTTCATAAAAATATTTAAAAATGTATTTAATAAATATATTGAAATGAAATAAAAGGAAGTAAACATTGTCAAAGACGGTTCGGTTAACATCTGTCAGACACGCCACCACTCCGGTGAATCAATCCTACATATGCTCTGACCCTTATTTCCGGTTGTTCTCGTGTGGCTAACGGCGAGTACTTTCACAGGGTGCAGACATTCTTGTCAATCCATACTAACATTACAAATTCGAAAGTAACTCTGTCTGTCTGTCACCTTTTCACGCCTAAACTACTGAACGGATTTCGATAAAATTTTGTGGAGATATAGATTGCACCCAGGGGAAGGAGATAGGCTACTTTTTGTCTTAAAAAATATCCCTAAAGAAGAGGATGATTGATAAAGGCGATGATTATTGCGATAAAACCCAACTCAAAGCTAGAACGAGTATTATATATAACTTCTCACACAAATTTAGTAGATATCTAATTAATGTTTTTATTCGAGCAAAAACCACAGAACTACTGAAACAGGAAATGAAAACCACCAATAAACCACTCCTTTAATAAATAAATCGCTTCAGAATTCACAACCGCAAATAGACGACGCGAACCAACAATGTTATAATTAGTACTATTCCCTAATGATATCAAGGAGAATTTCTGAACAAACCGAGTACGATTTATTAATTCAACCAACAGAAATGTTAGGCTGCATATCTATTGGCTTGGAGGAGCGGAAATGTGCAGAGCGGAAAACAATTAGGCGTAAGAAGTAATCGCGTAACATAATAACAATGGTATTGCCATTTATTTTGGCAGTTCAACATCATTCATATGAAATATCAAATATGCTTAGCCTTTTCCCAAATATGTTGGGGTCGGCTTCCAGTCTAACCAGATGCAGCTGAATACCAGTATTTTACATGGAGCGACTGCCTATCTGACCTCCACAACCCAGTCAGTAACTGGGTAATACCAAACCCCTTGGTAAGACTGGCTGTCAGACATTCGGGCTTCTGACTAGCCGTATCGAATGTCAAAGATCCACAAATGACAGCTGGGAACAATGGTTTAACGTGCTTTCCGAGGCACGAAGGAGTCTCGATCTGTAAAAATTGTCACCCATCCACGGACCAACCTCGCCAAGCGTAGCTTATCCTGATGGATCGATCTGTGCGATTATTATTACTTAGCCACGATCTCCTCAATGGATAGGTACCCTTAAACACAAATATGTGACGAACCTGACGCTTAGGGCATTGTGGTGGTAATTATTAATTAGCGGTACATGGATATTGTTGGATCGGCTTGGGACAAAGGAAGTACTCTATAATATCGATTAAATTATGCCCTCCAGCGATTCGGTTGATTGCTTTATATCAATTAGTTGATTAATTGTAAGGCGTAAGAGTTGAGTAGATAATTTTGGCTACTCATTTTACTTAAAAGCGTTGCTTAATAGTTTTCGACATTGACATTGTATTAATATTTAATTTATTTTATTGTTATTTGATTTATTTTATTCTGATTTGATTTATTTTTATCATATTTAATTGGTTACCTGTTTATTTGGTGATAGGTGTAAATTGTTTTTATTAGATATGTTGTTAATTTAATGGATAAATTATTCTGAGAAAAAACTAATATATTTTAATCGGATATAAAGAAGTTTATCGTTAACTATGGTTATATGACATGGTGTCTATAATAAAGAAGAAGTTGATTGAACTTGCCCACCCATCGCTTTGGTATCAAAACAATCATACCCATTTCTTGCCATTGAATTGATTGATAGGAATCAATCAGTGAATCATATTTGAGGAAAATAATTGAATACGCTGATTGATTCATAAACAGGCCTCAGCTTTAATCATCCTTAAAACCAGGCTTCACAGTAGAGAGAAACAAGAACGTGTCGTACCACGCATTATGAAGGGTTCCGTAGCTGGGATGAATTTATGCGAAGAACAAACATAACATTGTAGTAATTGAAAATCGGTTCAGGTGTCTTCGAGTAATCGATGAACATACATAAAAAAAGACTCCGACGAATTGAGAACCTCCTCCTTTTTTGAAGTCGGTTAAGAACGAATATTAATTACAATATGCAACCTTAAACTAAAATATTTATACTGACAGCGATAAGGACGATTTTTTGACGCCAGATTTTAGGATGTAATTAGTTTTCATACGCTTGTATACAATAATTATGTATTTTTTAGTTATAGGTTGTAAACTGTATTTAAGAATAGAAACAAATGGATTCTAAAAATTCTATCATTTAAATATTGCCAGATATGGGCCAGTCAATAGTACCAGAATGTTTTTTTTTTACTGCGTCATGTTTGCCGCAAATAATCGTATTTATTTCTTTCTTTTACCGACAAGATTTTAAACGGTCTAACTGATCATAACCATAGATTTTTGTAACACGAACAAACTAAGCTCCATTGCCTCAAAAAAAAGCTCTGACTTATCCAAATAGTAACATTACACAATAAAACTCTACCAACGAACACAGATTAAAGGTAAGATCGTAACTACAAATTACATCAATCCGAAAAACAAAATAAAACTATATAATGCGATCATTACTAAAGGTTGAACTCTAAATCGGTAACAAATAGCAGGAAACGATTCACATTTACAATTTTATGACCGTAACGTTACTATTGGGATTAGAATTAAGTACAACTTTATCATTTGCGTCAGATCGGGGCGGCTGGGGTGCGTAGGTATTATGTTTGATATAAATTTTATGATATTTAATATTATTGGATTGCCTAAGGAAAATGTAAATTAATGGTTAGTATTCTTTAGGATTTCGTACCCAAAGGGTAAAGCGGGAACCTATTACTAAGACTTCACTGTCCATCTGTCTGTCCGTCTGTCACCAGGCTGTATAATTATCATAAACCATGATAGTTAGACAGTTGATTTTTTTACAGACGATGTATGTATGTATGTATCTGTTGCCGCTATAACAACAAATACTAAAATACCATGAAAAAACGTATTTTCTCGACGAATGTCAACTGGTAGACGCTTGAAATATTCACAGAATATTTAGTTACATATTCACGTTAAAAATAAATGATTAAATTAAATAAAACAAATATTGAATGGCGATTCCCATACAACAAACGTGATTTTTGTGCCGTTTTTATAGATAATGGTACGGAACCCATCGGGCACGAGTCCAACTCGCACTTGGCCGGTATTTTTTTTCTATAAATCCCCTAACTGCCAGTGTTGACCAAATGGTAACGGCCGCGACTTACGAATTGCAGGTCGTAAGCCCAAACCAAGGTTCACTTTATTTTGTGAATTATTTCACCACCACTGCTCTTAAAACGTTGAATGAAAACACCATGAGGAAATGGAAACGGCATGTCTTAGAAACGAAAATTCGAAGATACGTAACAATTGCTAAACCGCACGGGGCTCGCGTTGTGGATTACGGCCGAATCCTTCTCAACAAGAGGAAGCCTGTATCCCAGCATTCCCAGCGGTGGGAATATTATATCTATACTAATATTATAAAGAGGAAAACTTTGTTTGTTTGTTTGTAATGAATAGGCTCAAAAACTACTGGACCGATTTTAAAAATTCTTTGACCGTTGGAAAGCTTAGTTTTCTAGGAGTAACATAGGCTACTTTTTATCCCGGGAAAAATAACGGGTCCCACTGGAAAGACCACGGGAGCGAAGCCGCGGGCAAAGTGCTAGTATTTCATATTCTTAAGCCACTTAAAACCTAAAAGCAGACAGGTAGAGTTAAAGTACTTTATTATTTTATTATTTCTTTGATTCTGTTTACTATGAAGTGTTTTGCGTGTACCGAAATCAATTTAATAATCTTCAAAGACGCTTTTGAGTGGTATGGGATGAAGGATTACCTAAGTGAAATTTAGGTAGTTTATAGTGATATTTAGATTCGTTTATGTTTAGCAGAAAATCGTTACATTAATTCTATTGATTATGAGGGCACCTAGTGCCTGAGTCACTTAAAGCTCAAGGTTGGACTTCCGTGTTACGCTTCACTGTCCTACTAACACTCAAACTATCGCTGTCGAAGCAAAATTTACAGTCGTCTGCATAACCATGTTTGCCGATGGGAGGGTAGACGACTTTTACGCAATCATTAGAAAGCGATGCGCTTCTCTCAGGCGCAGAACGGATGATAGCACCCGCAGCATGTTGAGGGTATTGAGTGAGCGGTGGGACTGCCCGATGCTTGGCCGTTGGGTCAAATTGCACACACAGGTCGGCTCTTGTTAGTGTGTGTTTGTATCTATTATATTATAGTATTATCTTTGTTATTGTCTCTGTATGTTTTGTATGTGTTACTAATATTAGTAAAATAAGTATTTCCCATGTAATTACTAACACTATGGACTACAAGGTCTGTCAATAAATTATTATTATTATAACCAACGCGCGTGTATAATTTGTGCAACATGCACTCTAACCTAGTTTAAGTTTGTGTAGATCATTTTAATTTAGTTTTATGATAATTAATTTTACAATTTTTGTCACTATTTATTTTACTTGTCATATTAAATATTGCTAACCAATTTTCCTTTGAGGAATAATATTATAATAAGCATTTTTTATCGCCTGCGACACAGGTATATCGTAGTGCAGACATATTTTTAACATTATGTTACCAATTGTTTTTCCTAATTTTTTTTTTTTATATTCTGCCACTTTACTTTTTGAATAAATTATTATTATTATTATTCATTTTCATCCTTATTTTATACATTTTTAAATCTATATATATAAAAATGAAACCCGTTTTCCTTGGTCACGGCATCACGCGTGAATGGCTGGACCGATTTCACTAATTCTTTTTTTGTTGTATTTGTTATTATTAGGAGAAGGTTCTTACGGAAAAAAATATTAAGAAATTGGTAGGTAGGTAGGGTAGGTAGGTTAGGTAGGGTAGGTAGGGTAGGTAGGGTAGATAGGGTAGGTAGGGTAGGTAGGGTAGGTAGGGTAGGTAGGGTAGGTAGGGTAGGTAGGGTAGGTAGGGTAGGTAGGGTAGGTAGGGTAGGTAGGGTAGGTAGGGTAGGTAGGGTAGGTAGGGTAGGTAGGGTAGGTAGGGTAGGTAGGGTAGGTAGGGTAGGTAGGGTAGGTAGGGTACGTAGGGTAGGTAGGGTAGGTAGGGTAGGTAGGGTAGGTAGGGTAGGTAGGGTAGGTAGGGTAGGTAGGGTAGGTAGGGTAGGTAGGGTAGGTAGGGTAGGTAGGGTAGGTAGGGTAGGTAGGGTAGGTAGGGTAGGTAGGGTAGGTAGGGTAGGTATATAGGGTAGGTAAGGTATGTAGGTAAGTGGTAGGTAGAGTAGGTAGGTAGGGTGGGTAGGTAGGGTAGGTAAGGTAGGTATCATAGTTAAGACAGGACAACGTCTGTCGGGTCAGCTAGTATCTTTATAAAAAAACAAAAAAAAAGAATTTAAATAAATTATTATTATTTACATATATTATGCTCAATCTAATAGTGCTTAAAAGTCTATGACGATTTTGACTACCATGAGATGAATTGGTAGGTACTCAAATTTTATTAGTAATTAGTTTGTCTGTTCTGAACATGTGAGCTATAAAATCTTGTGTTATAGATTTTAAATAATAACTTGAGAACAATCTGAGTAATATTTTAAGCTAGCTCCTAAAGAACCGCGTATAAAAAGTTGGAGAACTTTTCGTAATAATGACGTTGGAAGTAATCACGCAAAACATAAAGAAGAACTTTGTGATTAGATAATATGATTTATTACTTACTACGTGCTTTAAAGTGTTTTAAGCTCAATTTAATAATGCTCAAATATCAATAACGAAATTGGCTAGCATGAGATGAATACTAAAACTTTGTTAATAATCAGTTAGTGTATTAAAACAAAACACACAGTCAATTTGATTGCCAATTTCTAAATACAGATTACTTTTCAAAACAAACATTGAAATTAATTTTACTACCTACTTGAAACTAGAATATCAATTTCATAAACTAACCTAAATTGTATAAAGCTCACAAAAACGATAACAAATTACGAAAGTACAAACAAACGATCAAATTACAAATGAATGGAAGAACATTTAATTTTATAATGTAATACATTAAAATGAGAGGATTGAAATGCAATTAATTATAGGTACGCTTTAAAATAATAGTTGTGATAAACGTCTACCCACGAAACGCCTACACGAAACAATAGAACAAGTCTTAGTACGTTGGAACGAAGAATAGGAATGCAATAAATGTAACTTTTACGAGGTCACTAAAGGTTTGTGATCTCTGATGATTGGACCGGAGTGTGATAAGGGGAGCAGGGGTCGTGAGATTTTACGTGAAGTGGCGCTTATGGATAGTAAAGGATCTGCGATCTATATGGATTAACTAAAGGTTGTACTTGACTAACGTGGCTTGTAATAAGGTTTAAATTGGGACAGCCTTTCCGGAATGTACCTTGTTTATACAAACTAATCGATGAAAGGATAAAGAAGTGGCTTGCGTTTAACCGATTCAGGCATCAGAAAGAGATAGTGAGAGAAGTAGAAAACTGTAGGGGAGACCGTTTTCCTGTACGGAAGGTAGGTCAGAAAAAATGTTGGCTGAAGTCTACCCAACTAGACATAGGCGTCTATATTCTAAGCAAGATGTTTTAAACTTAACCAAGTTATTGTTGTAAATGTCGCGTGAATAGCTGAAAGGAATATTAATAAATAAAAGCTCCTAAAGTTCTACGATGAAAGAAAATATCGTGAGGAAACCGACATCGACCCAAAAATCGAAAACATGACCATATCTCGTCGACGCTTCGGCTAAATATGGCCGATCTGTCGGTCTGGCTATCACAATAAACAAAGTTGAGGCTGCTTTCTGTATATATGTCACCGTTAGATTTTAAAGATCGTTAGATTACAATCTATCTAGCGAGATTGTAAACTATCGATAGATTGTGAACTGTATCATTATGATTGCAATTTGACTCATTATTCTTCGCTATATTGTAATCTACCGAAGTGAAACCGTTAAATTACAATCTGAATAAAAATAATCTCTTTTTTCCATATATTTTTCTATAATTATAATCTAGTCGTTTCTGGCACTCGCCGGCCGCTGCCGCGGCACCGCTCGCTTCGCTCGCTCGGCTCGTGCGTAGGTGGTCACAGTTTTAACCTAACCTAACCATTTTTTTAAACGTCCTACGCCGGTTCACAATTTGACCGCTTCCTATCGATAGATTACAATCAAGCGAAAAATGATGCGTTAAATTGCAATCATAATGATACGGTTCACAATCTATTGATAGTTTACAATCTTACTAGATAGATTTAGATAGATTGTAATATAACGATGTTTACAATCTTACGGTGACATATACATACGTCAGTTTTCAGTTATCGTTCAGTCTTTCACGTAATAAATCCGAAAAACATACCAAGTTCATATATCATCAAAGGTACCCCAGCTCTCAAACTAAACCTCGTTTTACCGGTAAGTTATCAAAAAAAAATACCTATCATTCTTTCATTGCATTAAACTTGCACAAGATACACCACTCGCTAACAACACGTTGAACTCCCAAATGAACGTGAGAGCTTAATCAAAACAACATTATGATTCACGGGCTGATCTGCCTGAGCGAGTTGAGAAAGACAAACAGGGTTATGGGTCATTATGGAGGCTGCAAGCGAGACGAGCAGTCCCATAGTTTGCACCGCAGTGTAGCATTTACCTACAACTTAATGTGCGTGATTTTACGTGGATCTACCTAACATAATTATCATGACGCATGTATTCTTCGGAGTGTTAGGCAGAAGTGTATATGTAGTGTAGAGTAGTATGTTATCTTTAGAACCACGTAATTGAGGGCGAGCCTATTGCCATCAACCTGGCACACATCTAGAATCTGAGCTGCGATTGAGAATTTCTTAAAAAAATCCCCAAAAACATTTTGCTCGACCCAGGTATCGAACCTTAAGCGGGATTGTCCGAAAGGGGTACCGCTACCCCGGAACATAAAGGGCTACGGAAGGAACATGGATGGGTTTTAGTCAGTAAGAGTCTGACACTCCCTTCCGCTCCACCCAGAGCGGGAGCAGTCATTGGACGATTTCCCAGCCTTAAAAAAAAAAAAAAAAAAAAGGTATCGAACCTAGGACGTTATGCTCAGCAGTAAGGCTTGCGACCGGTAAGACAATTTTGTAATGTTTAAGTACCGTTTTGCGTGTTTTTTCTTTGCCCAGCACTGGATCAGGACTAAGGCCAGCCAAAAAATGGAATACTTAAGTACTTTACCTTATTTCTTCAGACGAAGACCATTAAACGATTTCAAAAACCTTCACCTTATTCACCTTCCGTGTATGCCTTAAAAGATCTACTTAGAGAATTTATAAAACATCCAAATTCTCCTTTTTTATTTCTTTCTTTAATTTCATTTCCAAAGCATTTTTAAAATAAACCTTTTTTCTTCTAAATTAAACGTAAACTAATTTTGTTTACAAAACAAAACAAACCCAAAAGTAAGGCAGTCATAATACCAATTAACCTTGATTCAATGATTTTATACTTACTATAAAAACATTATTCACAAACATAAATCTATCTAAACATCGAAAAAAGGCGATGACAACATAAAGATAAGTAAAAAGCCTCTCAGAGCCAACAGTTAAATTATCAACCATGCAATTTGTCCAACACAAGATCGTTTACCTACCGCATACATAAATATATTAACTAAAAGTTTTTGTTAAGTAAACTCGATGGCTTAGTCGATATTTAGGTCAAATTACAGTTAATCGATACACAAGAACATGTAAATCAGTAATAAGCTTGTGATTAAGTGAATTTTTTAATGCAACTGTCAAAGAAACCGATTAAACCTACAGTTGTTGCAGAATCATATTGAAATAAAGTAAAAAAAGGTAATAAAAAGAACTAAACTAATAATTTTGATGATCGCGTTCAGAATGCTTTTGCTTTATGTAATATGAATTGACTATCCGATGAAAAATCCGCTCTTAAGGATAAGCTAGACCGTAGTAAGACCGGGTAAGCGGGATTGTCCAAAAGGGTGGCCGCTACCCCGGAACATAAAGGGCTAAGGAAGGAACATGGATGGGTTTTAGTCAGTAAGAGTCTGACACTCTCTTTCACTCCACCACTTCAGAGGACTCATTTGATGACTACCCACCCTAAAAAAGGGACCGCACTAACTGCCTATTTTAGTTATTTATTAATTATTTATTTATTAAATTCCAGTAAAGCCACTGCTTTCTTTAGTCCCCAAATTACAAATTTTAAAATTAGAATGCCAACTTTCTTTGGTTAACTAGATGATAATGGTCAAATCATTTGACATCTAACGGGTTTATTGAAGATCCACATAATGATGGTGGACAACAGTAGTATCCATCTGATTTGACGTTCAAAATTGCCTTTTACTTACCACTAGTGCTATTCTGTATAAATCTCACCGTGATAACGTAGTTGAAGTGAGTTAAAAGTGGGCTGTCAATCGTGGCTATCCCTAGCACTATGTGTATGTATATGTACTTCACTTCACTTACTTCACTCACGGTGAGATATTTACAGAATACGCCCGACTGAACTTAAACCACCCCGGAGAAGTGTGAAGTTATAAGCTTTAAGAAATGGTGGTTGGTTCAAATAACATTGGACTGTGATCAAAACTCATGAGTGACATGAAACGTTCACCGATGAAGTGCTAATTGCCTTCTCCAGCACTAACAGTATTATAACAGCTTATAACCTTAAATTAAGTGTCCATTACAGCGTAACAGTAAGTCGCGAGTAAGAGTCAATTATAGTAGAGAGGTTAATGGTGGTAGTAAAATGTGATCCATCAAACATTGGTCGATGTATACTGTTACTTGACACGTTGGAAGTGGACGGTCGCGTGCCGAATAAGGGTTTTTTTTAACGGAGTGCGAGTTTAGTTATTTTGTTTATTATTGCGTAATGGGCTTTTGCCCCGAAGTGGAAACGTAAAAGCTAAGCAATAAAAAAATCTGAAGACGATCTAGGTTCATTATATGGAACAGTCTAAACTTCTTTACCTTAAACTTAAGGAAGAGAACTGAAATGTTTTAAAACATATTTCTAGGGACTGAGTAGCTCGTGGCTAAGTAATAACAGCCGCACAGATCGATCCATCAGGTTAAGCTACGCTTGCCTGGCTTAACTGTGGATGGGAGACCATCTTTACATACTGAGACTCGTCCATGCCCCGGAAAGCACGTTAATTCATTGGTCCCGGCAGTCATTTTTGCATCTTTGACAGTCGTTACGGGTCGTCAGAAGCCCGAAAATCTGACAGCCAGTCTTACCAAGGGTATCGTATTACCCAGTTACTGGGTTGTGGAGGTCAGATAGGCAGTTGCTCCATGTAAAATATTCAGCTGCATTTGGTTAGACTGGAAGCCGACCTCGACGTAGTTGGGAAAAGACTAGGCAGATTGCTGTGTAGGGACTGAGTAATATATATATAATACTTTTCAAGAATTATTTTAGCTGTTTCTCTAGGTAAAGCCAACTTAACCTATACCTACACTACGGTAAGTTTGTTTATAAACCTCTTTAAATAAACACTGGCTGGAGCTTAGCCTGACCCAAGGTTAGTGAAATATTTCAGCAAAATATAATTTGCATAGTAATCCTCCCTTCTATAAGACCAGTCATAAAAATTCTAAACAGAAATAAAAACTAATCTTCGGTCGTATATCAAGGTGTTTTTTCGTCATAATTCTCTAAAATAAATAGCTGTTTCAGGATTACCTGAGCTAACATTAACTGGAGTTAAAATAATCTCAAAGAAACACTAGTTAGCGACTTAACGGGCTGTTAACCCATATACCTTTTTACCTAACTGCACGTACCTGTCATTATAGCTATAGTTTAACGATCAGTTAAACAAACAATAAAACAAAGTTAACACCAGTGGCTCAGCCGTCGAACTTCGCCAGTTGTCATCCATTAATTCAAGCGCTCGTGACGAAGTTGTCACTTTATATAAGCGTCTGTGGGCCATTTATCTTGGTGTGACAACGTAACCAATGTCGGCGGCTAAGTAAGCGTATTAAAACTAAGCCTGCATCGTTATATGTTGTATTAACTTAATTTATTACAGCGATATTGAACTTTATTGGGACGAAATAGGGGCTAAGGATGGGTCTGTATTCTATAGTTTGTACAAAGCATAAATCTACGCGGATGTCTTAAGTAGTGTAAGTACTTGGAATGTTTGCTACAAGTGTACAATATAGCGAATAAATCTTTTTAAAGAATCTCTTGCGTGCTGGTTAATGAATCACTTATTTGTAAGGCTTGTTTAGTTTCCACTTGCAATTTGTTAGAGGTGATTTCAGCCCTTTTAAGGTCTCTAAACCGTGACCGCATTTTATACTTTATAACTCAATCAAATGCAAGGTAAGTATTTTAATTTAATGTTATTAGAAGAGAAACCCAGTTATGGTCTTTGAAATGAAACGTGACTGGGTCCAATGAATTAGTAGTAATTGAATTAAGTTTATAAGTGACAGAATAATGTATTGCTTGGTAGGTTCAGTAGCCAGCATATCAAGTTACCACAAACTGACAAAGTTCAATTGATTTTGATCTTTATAACCAACATTTTAAGGTTTAAAATCATCTGGAGAAATTTGACAGCTTGGTATAACTTGATGCGCTAGCGTACCTAGTTGAATAATGTTATTTGTCTCTTTGATATTCAGGGTTATTTAAAATTGGCAAGCTAACTTCGCAGTTGCGATGGATATCGATATAAAAATCGTCGATAAAATAGAGAAGGAAAGCTTTTTTGGGAGGTCAACGACCGTTGTTAGTGTTCCTTCTTTAAACATGAGTGGAGAAAATGTTGGCAAACAAATTAAAAAATAAAACTTTTTTTCCTCTTACTACACAGAGTTGATACGACAGAGGAGCTTTCCTTTTAACTGCCTCTACTAAGTATAATTTTCAAGCTCTGTACCAAAAATCAATTGAATAGGAGCAGTAGTTTAGTTGCAAATGATTTTATAAGTCTTTGCCCCGTTGCTGTTAGGAAAGATACATGGTGTTCAACCATGTATCTTTCCTAACAGCTGATTATGTTTCTAGGCATAGGTCTTTCACTTAAAACGATAAGTTAGTTGCGTAGTATAACTTACGATGCGTTGTTACAAGGTCAGTTATTATTAACAAAGGATGGTTGCGTTTTACTCTGATTTGTAAGTGTGATGGAAAAAAAATGGTGCTTTTTATTTTTCAGACCGTATTGAATTAATACTAAACACGTATAGTATACGTAGTGTAATTTAATGCCCCTCTGCCGTATCAACTCTGTATACAATATACAATTTAAAAAAATGGGATCGTGGTAAGTCACTCACACAACTTACTTAAAACGACTTACCATAACGCATGCAGACATACAATTAGTTCGGGGCCCGAACTAAAAAATGGCAGCTGTCCCTACTGATTTGTACCTACTTATTTGCCTGTTCGAAAAACGGGCCCCTATCTTCTGTAATAGACTTACAAAGTGCACTCCCACAGCCGCAATCGTATCGGAAACAATCAAAGAAGATAAAAAAGAGCCATAAAAGGCCTTAATCTTACCAACACACAAAAAACAGGTGGAAGTTAAAGATATTATCGTGAACAGACAAATCATTTCAATACGCGATAAACACAAACAATTGAACGCAACAGAAATGTCAGAAAGGCAATAAAAACCTCAACGAGGTTATTATTAGACCACGTAAGAACTTTACGCATTTAATACGCCGGCGCCGCTGTCGTGGTGAGTGAACTATTTCATGCGGCGACTGCGCCTAACATTTGGTGTAGTTAAACATACATTACAGATACACTAACTAAGCAGTTATGAGGTGTGAAGGGATAAGCTGGTGATACGTGTGAGGAAATTGTAGGTCATTAACGTAAGATTGAAGAATGGGGGAAACATAGGAAGACTGACAGTCGACTCATTCAATCAATGCAATAGACTTTGCCAGTAGATTCTGAATGATGATGACACATATAAATTAAGTGTCTAAAGCTTAAAAAATAACTGTTACCCATAAACCCACCACCGGTATTAATTTTATCATTAGTAAGGATTTTGGGTGAACAGAAAATTTGATTTTCACTTGTTCAATAATAGATATAGTTCTTCCATAATGTAAGGTACCTACTATATTCACCGAAAATCATAGCCTAAAATGTTTTGTTTTGATGTTCTGCAATAGTCTTGCACCAACCGGTGGTGGTCCTTGCACTTGTATAGCTCATCATCATCTGCCTAGCCTTTTCCCAACTATGTTGGGGTCGGCTTCCAGTCTAACCGGATGCACCTAAATACCGGTATTTCACATGGAGCGACTGCCTATTTGACTTCCACAACCCAGAAACTAGGCAATACGATACTCCTTGGTAAGACTGGCTGTCAGATTTTCGGGCTTCTGACGACCCGTAACGACTGTCAAAGATGCACAAATGACAGCCGGAACCAACGGCTTAACGTGCTTTCCGAGGCACGGAGGAGTCTCGGTATGTAAAGATGGTCGCCCATCCACGGATGGGCATAGCTGATACAAGGATAATGGTTGATTGATGCCTCCTTATCATTTAAAATGGCCCAGGTGGCCCCTGCGATCGATTTCGGCCCCCCATACGCCTTTCATAGGTCCAGGTCCCTAGAGTACCTGGATTTGTAAAAAAAATTATAGTACTGAACCTATATTTTAGACCACAGAGAGTTTATACTATTTGTAGAGAACATTTTTTTTCATTTAGAAATAAGCGTATCGACCAATCTAGTCACTGTTTCACAATCATTGTTATTTAAAAACTGATAGAACTACTTGATATTTCTATCAGTCTGATTATATCAGCAGAATCAGATAATCCTCCACAACTAGACCACCACATTCTAACACACAAACACGTCCATACAATGCCCCTTACAATTGAGCCCGCATTGGCTATCTAGGTACAACTCTACAACCATGGGTCACTCGGCACCGGCAGTTGTCTTATACCTCCTGTCAACATTTCCGCATCGTGTTCCCGTATCACGACGTTTTTTTCGTGCTGTCATTGTTTTACTGGTCAAGTGGTTTGGAATACAGCCAGTAGGAGTGCTTTTGATTGACCTACAAGTACAGCTGTATGTTTAATGTCACGTTCATGTTGTTAAGAAAATGGGTTAGACTGAGTTATAATAAGTGTAAATGCAGTGAGATAAGAATTAGAATAAAATAAAGGTAATTAATACTGACTTTTTGATGGCTAAATTGCAAAAAAATCTGTTACAATTTCAGTAATGTATACATACGCATCCAACCGCATGCTTTTTTAGTAAACCAAACGAATTCATCTCATATTTTTCCGTCAGAAAATGTAGATAAAATGCATAATTTAGAATCACTCAGCGCTCGTGGTCAGTTGTTCGTTCTTTACACAGAACTCAGCAAATTAGCGGAACTAACTGGAGAGGAAGCACGCATTCGTAATGAAATTAAATGCGAGTGTAAAGCTCTGAGAATAGAGGAAAGTGGCGCCACCTGTGACCGAGCATACATCGGACGTAACACTAATATTATGGAGTGTGTTTGAAGTATTCTTTACGGTCTATTTAGAGAGTTGTGTAAATATTAAGCGCACTCGCTAAATTGGACGTTATTTTCCGATATTTGGCAAATTTTATGTGGTAAGTAGAGTAAGTAATTATGTCTATATGATGGTATTTGTAAAACTTTAAATGAATTAGCTCACAATTTTATTGAGTCACTAGCTGCTCCCGCGCGGTTGCCCGCTGCTCGGCTCCTATTGGTCGTAGCGTGATGTTACATAGCCTATAGCCTTCCTCGATAAATGGACTATCCAACATAAAAATAATTTTTCAATTCGGACCAGTTCCACATATTAGCGCGTTCAAACAAACAAACTCTTCAGCTTTATAATAAATAGTATAGATACACCTAATTTGATGTTCAAAATAAAAAGATATAAACCAATTTTCCACGTAAAGAGCTTTTTTTTCAAACGCATTTCACTGATAAACATCCAAAAAACGTGTTAAAACCATAGTAGGTAATAGAAAAGGTACTTTAATCACTCAAAGTTGGCATATCAATTACAAAGTGCCAGATGTCCTGGAAACTCAAGTTTGTTCCACGGAGTTCTAGAAAATACGTGACCATAATGCTTCCAAAGTTTGCTCCTCTGCAGAATTACGTAATTTCCTAACTGAGATAGTTTTATCCCGAAAGCTTCCGGTAGAATCTTATTATTTGGATATGTGAGATAATATAATTTTATAGCTGATTTTTGTGGCTTCTTATTATGCTAATTCTCTATCTTTATTTTTTTATTAATTAACTAAGGGCTAATTTCACTAGTGAAACTAAACGCAAACAGCACGTAATGCCCGTTTAAGAGTTGTCAGTGTCATTATTGTCTATGGAATCTTGACACTGACAGGTCTTCAACGCGGTTTTGATATGCTGATCGTGTTTAGTTTCATTGGAGTAATTGACACAGTCTGTATCAAGGAGACATCAACCCTATTTGCAGCAAAAATGTAATGGTCCATAGGTTCGTTATAAAAAAATCTGCTGTTCCTACATTTTGACGAGTTATACGAACATAAATGTAGGGAACAGCTGATTTTTTCCATCCATATTTATTCCTCGAATTTTTTAATGGCAATATTTTTCTTTATTTACTTACAAACAGTATACAAAATATTATGTTAAACAGTTGTCGTAATATAGGAACCTAACAATAACGCGATCCTCGCTTTTGTCTTATTTCTGTAGGCAGATAGGGTAATTAAACTAAACGTCACCAACTAGGACTAACCTTTGCCTAACCCTTAAAAGGTCGTTCAGATAATGGCTATGTTTACGACCAGCCTATCTTAATGCTCTTACACAACAAAAGCCAACAGTCGCGTGTTTAGGTGACATAACTTAAGATCAAAGGTGAGCAAACCTAGACTATTGTACAAACACAAACGAAAACAATTTATGGTATTCTCATTTAATTGGCGATGTAGATGTTATTCTAATTAGCACTGAGGAACGAGTCTGTTACGGAGATTTCAAGAACTAATTAACGGGCATCCAATTAGTCTGCACTGGAATACGAAAAAGATAGATGCAGAAGGGCAGCTTTGTACAGCGATAGACAACACTTACACCCGTATTAATAAAGAAGTAATTACTTGTTGCTAAGCAATTTCTTGACTAAGTCATTGCTTAGGGTTAGAATTCTTAATTCCAAATTCTCATACTATAGATGAGTAACAGCCGTTACTTACTTGAGCAATTGCCCAAGTAACACTCGAAGTTTGGTGGTTGTTTCTGTGTGGCAACACTTCATGACTGCGTTTCGTTTCGTGAAAAGGCAAACGTAAGGTCTAGATTACTTTTAAAAGCTTGCAATAATATATTTAATATACTTTATTTTAGATTTATAATAGCAATAGCGTTATATACAGTAGTTGGAATTGTAAAAAGTACATTATTTTCATTTAATTTTGTCGGTACAAAAAATAAGAATGCTTCGTGAAACAAAACGTTTGAAATGTTAGAACCCTACTAAATTTAAATGTTTACTCTTTACACATGGATTATATACCGACACATGATTTTTGACTTAGAAAGATTATACATTCATTTCTGTCAATTGTCAAACCATAAATTATTTCTGAAATCAAAACAAAACAATATCTTTCTAGGATAAAGTTATAGGAAGCACTCTTTTTGTCTCTGATTGTAAAGAGTCGGTAATTCTCGGTAAAATCACATGTATTGCAATACAGAATTACCGTGCGTTTCTCCAAAAGTATTGTGATACGAAATCTCTTTTTAAAACAATCTGCCGAATAGTCATGAAATGGACCCACATCACGAAAGTAAACTTTGGGATTTCTAGGTTCAGCAAGTTCTATCTCCCCTATTAAATTATCATCTATATTGTCGACAACAGCAAAAAACGCTTCGATGCTATCCAAAGTTTCCATTTTGTATCCAAAATAACGACGAAGTATTGCTTAAGTAAAGGAAATGGTGACTATTACTTGGCTAAGAATTCTAACTTTTGACAGTTCTAACTTCGATCAATGACTTAACTATAGAATACAAATCGTTACCTAAGTAATTACCTTTACTCAAGTACTTACTTTTACTTGTTTATTAATACGGGTGTTAAACACGCTTCACATAGAGAGAGCGAATACTCGCGACTTGCATTCTTGTAAGACAGTATGATTTCTCCGTCCTTTGAGATAAACTACGATAATATGGCCTGCCCCTCCAAAACACAAAGCGTTGGAAAGTATTTGTGAAAGTTATTACAAATCGCCATTAGGCTGACAACGCATGTTGCTACTGGCCTGTCATTAAAGACGTATACTTACAAGGACATAATATATACAAACTCTTTCGTAAGGATGTGACGACAAACATTAAAGCAGTATTTTGGAGGGGCGCGCCATGTTATCGTAGTTTATATCTACGCGTATATATGTACGTTAGCGTGTTCCCTCTCGCTATATAGTGCCAATCTTCTGTATTTTTCTGTTTGGTGACTAGAATCAGTAGTTACGAACGTCTAAGTAATTAGGACCGTTTCCGAATAGAACGTATCGGCCGAAAATGTTTTTAATGAAGTAAGACCTTATTTTTCGTTGATGATGTCTTTAGTAGCTTTTGGGGTATTTATGTCTTTTGTTAATTTGGTTCTCAGAGGGAATTAATGGGAATGGAAGCTGAAGCTTATAGTATCAATGAAATGTATTTTTTTTCTTTCGTAAACGTTTCTTTTTTTAAAGAACTTTGACAGAATGAGAATATTTTCGGGCTTAGGAATAGATCTAATTCAGTAACTCCTTTTTTTTTATCCAACCCGCAATGGCCCAGCGATGTGGATTGCTGTCCACGCTCTCTTGCAGAGTCCCAGACCTGTTTCCCAACAGTGGGAACATTGCAGGCTGATTATGCCAATTTCGTTTTTGCATTGTAAGGCAATGCAATGTTTTTCGTATTTTAGTATGAAATATTAATGTCGATATAAAAATTAAAACAACAATATGCTTTCGCGGAAGTTAGAGCTTACGATGAAAAATGAATCGTCGACCCTCGTGACAAAGCAATTTTTTATAGATTTTTTTAGGAACCTTTATAAAAACAAATGAAAAACAAAACAGAATAAAAACTAGTCAAAGTTCTTTTTCCTCTTTTTCTAAATAGCAAAACTCTTTCAAAGAATTCAACACACATACGGAACTAATCAATATGTACGACTAAATGAACCGTTGAAACTGGTTCCAAGATAATTCTACCGGAGTCTATTTGCGCCGAAATTAACTAAGAACTCTATTTAGGAGTTGGGAAACTTTCAAAATGTAACGTAGACTAAGGCCTGCCCTTCAGAGACAAAGAGCTATTGTATCAGGATCTTTTCAGAACAATCCTATTGATATACGGAATGTTTAATTGGCCATTGTCCTGTAAATGTATTTCCAAAAATAACAATTAAGTTATTTGTGATTTAAGGACTGTCTTGTCAGTCCAAATTGGCTCGGCTTTCTAAATTCGTTTTCGAATACGAAATACTCAATGTATTGACTTATTTGTATTCACGATAGAGTGTTTCCAAATTTTAATTGTAATGAACACAGCTTAGGAGAATGATATAAATATAATCCTTTCTGAATTTCTTTTTGGATAAATTAAACAATTATGAATGAATGAAACTATGTATTATGAATTCCTTTGCTAAGACAAAATTGAGTAATTTTAAATTCAGTTAATAGAGTTTTTCTTTTTTAAAAACCTTACATAACGCCTCTCGCTGTGGGTGGAGCGGAAGGGAGTGTTAGACTAACTGACTTAAACTTATCCATGTTCCTTCCTTATGTTAACAAATATTTGTACGACCTGCAAGTATTTATTACGGGTCTGGGTGTTTTTCTATCTATAATATGTATGTATTTACAAAAAAAAATGTATATACGTAGTTTATCAGCCATCTCGTTACCATAACACAAGCATTAGGTTGCTTAGCTTGGGACGATATGGCGTTGTGTGATATGTCCAAGGATATTATTTATTATTTATTTATTATGTGTTCTGGGGCAGCGGATACCCTTTCTGACTAACCCGCTGATAAAATTCATTGAGTAACTTTACATTTTTGGGTCACAAGTTATAACTCTGTTGATTTAACTTTCTTGGGACTTACCCATCTGATAGAGTCAACCGTTATTTTTATCTACCGTAAAATATCGCTATACATTACGTCATACACAAAGATAGCCATTAATGCACCATAGCCAAACGAACATTGGACCAATGATGAAATCGTAAGACAATAGACGATCGTATCAGTCGCATGGCGCTCGAGCAATAGAAATAATTATTTAGATTCTCTGATAGTGACAATGTCCTAAAAACCTAGTTAAGGCATTGTACCCTACATCATGAAGGATCAGATTAATTTGAAACATAAATACAGTAAAATTCTAACAAAGACCAACAATTTTAACTAGTATTTTAATAAATTGCCATGGGGTGCCCCAAGGGTGCATCTTTGGTCCCAATATGATTAGTTTTTTTTAGATTCAAGACAGATAATTAATTGAATTGTGGGCACTTGGAAATTTCGAAAACCTTTTTAGCTAAAGCAAAACTGGATACGATACATCAGGATACGATAGATTACATAGATCACGCTGCAAACTCATTTCCTCTGATCGAAAATTTCAAAACATGTCCACCTATCTCAGTAACATGATTTATAAAGACTAATGCGGCGTTAGTGACCGTTGCAGAATCCGATAAACCTCCATTCGCAATACCCACTTCGGTCGTCCATGTTTTATTGTCTTAAGTTGATGTATGACCTGCCACGGGTACGCGGCGACAATTCTGACTGCCCCTTCGTGCACACGTACGGTACCAATACATCATGATGTACTCTGTCAATATATCATTGTGCTTAGTTCATTACGATGTCTATTGTCTGTCGCGTCAAATGTCACTTTGTAGGTTTTATTCTGAGTGAACATTTTCCATAATGCCTTGAGAGCACATAAAAAACACTGTTGACTTTACCTTCTAAAGTTAATTTAAACTTGAGGTGTTTACCCATAAAATCCAAAATATATTTCCTCGAATACATGTAGAAATATCCAATAACCAGTTATAGTCCAGCAAGCTTAAAATAAACAGTCAATTTGAAATGGTGCACCCATCTCTCATATAGCCAGATTACTGTTCATAATATCGTAATTCATAACATAAACTCGGGCGGTTGTGTTGTTTTTATTACAACACAAAACTTTATAGACAAACCGGGTAAATAAAATACTGTAATTTTTATTATAGATAAAAGTATGCATATGCAGTCGGTATGTTCAACGATTCGCTCCGTAGGGATTAAAATGTTTACTAAAAATAGTTTTATTAATATTGCTAGTAAGCTATTAGGCTGGACCATTAGCGTCTTAATCTTATCGCAGGAAGATATGCAGGCCTTATGATTTATTATTTTTTAATTGCGTTACTACATTTACTGTATGTAAATATGCCTTTGCTGGCGGTTCAAAAAGGAATAAGATCTAACATTTGAACTCATGGTCAGTTAAAAATGGGATATGTAATTTCTCCGTTTAGTGCTGTAAAAGGAAATAAAAGAACTGTATTTATCTTCTTCTATACATCTGTAAAGGTGACAGTCACAGCAGACTGGTAAATAAGTAAGATGGTTGTGTTGAGATGATGATTTATGGAGTAACTATACTTGTATTTTTAATAACGTTCACATTCGTGCCTCGGAAAGCACATTAATCGTCATTGGTGGATCTTTGACAATCGTTACGGGAAGTCAGAAAGCTGAAAGTCTGACAGCCAGTTTTACCAGGGGGTACCTGTCGTATAACCCAGTTACTGACTGGGTTGTAGAGGTCAGACAGGCAGTCGGTTCATGTAAAATAGCATCCGGTAATCATATATTTTTACTTTCATTTAAATATTAGTAAAGGGCCGATTTTGGGTTTTCCCAATCTGCATCCGGTTAGACTGGAAGCCGACCTCAACATAGTTGGGAAAAGGCTAGGCTTTGATTTGATTCAAAGTCAAAGTCAAAAGTTTAAATCGTTGTAAATTATGGGAATAAGCTTTCTGATGGTATAACAAGACACAAATTATAATGCTGATAATTATATTTTTGATCTTTTTTTTAATTTTTTGGAGCTTGACTAAAATGCGCAAAACAAAAGGCGAACGATTAAAATCCGACTATACGAATCAAAGAAATATAGGACACAAATACAGTGTTGACATTTCATGAACCAACCAATCGTGTAACACCAAATACGGTAACTGCAGTTTCTCGCGAACAGTAAAAGCGAATTTCACATAAGATTAGAAGATTTACAACGGTGTAATGTCCTGTGGATTCTAAGAATTGATAAATCGGCGTCAGCTGCGTTTGCGCAGAATGTGTCCAAATCTGCATAGCATAGGGACACGATTTGGAAAGACAAGTAAATTATTAATGGATATTGTAACGTTTCAGTAAAAATGGCTGTAAATTTAATTAAGCGTAAGATTTATGTCCGTTGCAACTGTGACAGGAAAATAAAATAAAATAAAAGTAGGATAGGATTTAAAGCGGCCTTTACATGATGCTAAATTCAGTACCTTATTTATGCTGCAGAAGTCGTGAGCAGCTGGACTATACAAAATGGACGCGACAATACGACACTCAATGAAAACACTGGCATTACTAACACATACGAGTATTTACGAAATATCAAAGAAATCCTAAAAGTAAAAAAAAAAATATTTTTTAACCTACTAAAAGTCTAAATTTGCAGTCTCCTAACACAGGCATTGTGTGCCTAAAAGGAGGATATAAAGCATTTGGTAATTAAAATAAAAATATTTTTTACTTTAATTTAAATATTAGTAAAGGGCCGATTTTGGGTTTTCCCAATCTTTGATTATTTATAGTAACTAAACTATTATTATCTTAGATTGAATTTTCATTAGCAGACAGGGAACGTCATTTGTTGTATTACAGACACAATTTAGAACACAACCTTACACACAATTTTTTTTCAAAAATTGAAGAATTATAGCAGTTCTTCAATAGTTTCATTGCACTATTCTGGCACTAGAAATAAAACTCGACTAGCTCGTTCAATATAGTTTGACATTGAACTCAACACGAAACTCATTATGCAAGTCTACGAGAACATCCAAAATTAAACCACCTCGGTGCGCCAAGACATCAATCCAGAACAGCAAAGTTGAACTCAACACACTCTCACGAATATTTCAACAGTTTAAACCACGTAAATCTCAAAGATATTGTACTTCCAACTTTCACAAAAGGGCAAAACAAAACTATTAACGGCAACATCGGGCAAAACAAAACTATTAACATCTTTCATCTCGACTAGAATTGAAGTGTCTTTTGAAATCGTATCTGATTGGTATGCCCTTTCTGCGCGATGGTACAACTGCAATTTATTTTCATACTCTATGAATCAAGTGTGATTCATGTGTACTATCGACTTCACAAGTGCAGAATAAAACAAAGGGTCATGCACTGAGCATTTCCATTTAAAGAGGATCCGCTAAGTTGTGTTACAAATCAGTGTCGCACTGATCTTTGTTGTTAATGCAAATAGCTTTCAGATTTTGGTGTTGTGTTCCGTTACACGGTTGTTTTAGTTGTATTCATGGCTAGGTGTTGCGTTACCTGCTCATAGTCCGACAATTGGACTAGTTACTCTAAGCGCATTGGTAACCAGTGCTTTGTTGGTTATGAGCTAGCGTTGCATAAATTCGTCATTCTCGTTACGTGTATACATGTTTCAGTTTTGAAAGCAAATATCTTCATAAGATGAATTTGTCTGGCTACTCTTTGATCTAAGCATATGATAATTCAGTAGTTGGAATATAATAAATAATACTAAAACTACCTATTATCAATTGGTAGGTAATCATTTCCCAGCTAAATGCTAGTGCTTCATATTAATTAATATAATACACTAGCTGTTCCCCGCGGTTTCACCCCCACTGCACGGCTCCTATTGGTCGTAGCGTGATGTTATATAACATATAGCCTTCCTCGATAAATGGACTATTCAACACAAAAAGAATCTTGCAATTCGAACCAGTAGTTCCTGAGATTAGCGCGTTCAAACAAACAAACAAACTCTTCAGCTTTATAATATTAGTATAGATACATTGTTTATTGTTTTAGTTTCTGTCTTCTTACGTTTCTCGGGACCCTGGGCTCCTGGCGTACGAGGGGCCGAAGCCAACTCGCCGAGGCCCCTTAGACCATTCTGAATGTTGAGAATTATTAAAATAAAGTATTAAATAACATACTAATACATACATGTATACAAAATATAGCCTTATTCTCAGGGACTAGGTTGAAAAGATAAAACGCCATGTATTTTGCTTCGCCCACGTTTGTCATTCGCGCACGCCGATGGCGAACGCACGATACCATGAAATATATTGATTCCAATTAATAAGATATAATAAGAGTTTGAGAGAATATAAATCCTTTAGTATAGTCACCGGGGAGTGATGGAGTGATTTCTGAAACTACATATTTTGTTGAACAAGTTTCTTTCAAATCATGAGCGAATAATTGTCTTTCACACAAGCGTAAGTGCTGCATAGTTGACTAGATTGTCATTTTTTTATCCGATCCAAACAATCCCTTCATCAGTGACGCACCCACAGGGGATGCCCTTAGCATGAAGTCGCTTAGTATATACTTAATTTTATGCCCTGACTGCAGAACATAGTTAATTAAAAAACCCACAGGAAAGTTCGGTTAAGTAGACAACAAGCTCGTAGGTAGACCTGCGAGAAGCCAATCCCAAAAAAAAAAACACGTTGTAAATCAACGTTTGATTAGTGGTAAAATTATGCAGCTAAATAATTTATACAACAGAACTGTGCTATGATAAATACTGTCACATTAAAATTTGATTAATCCACCCACCGACAAAAGTAAACAAATTAATTCCCCAAGTAATCGGGAGACGCTCCGGGCGTCGGGAGCCACGTGACGACTCCCGGCCACCGTAGGCGCGGGCCTGCGGGCGGTGAGTAATGGGTGACTCACCGTCCGATCAGCACCAGACCCGTGCCGTACGGCGCGTATATGTTCCACGCGCGCCTCAAAGAGATGTCAGCATATGAAGGGGCCCCTCAGGGCCAAGCCTGCCGGGTAAGCGGGATTGTCCGAAAGGGTTACCGCTACCCCGGAACATAAAGGGCTACGGAAGGAACATGGATGGGTTTTAGTCAGTAAGAGTCTGACACTCCCTTCCGCTCCACCCAGAGCGGGAGCAGTCATTGGATGATTTCCCAGCCTTAAAAAAAAAAAAAAAGTAATTGTAAACATCAAAATCAAAGGGAACCACAAACGTCAGGCTGCTGTTACCCACAGTACAAAATTCGGAGCCCTTTGTGACATAACCATTGTTTTCGCGTAATTTATAATATGTCACAGTACTTTGTATGAAAGACAGGTAATTTCATGTGTCCCTGTTATTCTGAAACAATAGGAGCGTGTGTGTGACAGTCCATTAGGGCGGGCCATCACACCGACAATAGAGGATCTATCTATATCACTTTATTAATGATTAATATCGAAAAACATTGATAGTGTCGGGTTTCTGTATTAATTGTCGGGGCCATTTGTCTTTTGGTGGTGCTGTATCGGTTTGTAATTGTGTTTTATTTGTGGGATTATCGAGGACCGCTAACCTTTTTTTGAAGACTGTTGAATGGGCGGTGAATCGCGATTTTCTTTTTTGTTTATAAAGAGAGGGTAGTAACAAAATTTTAACAGCAGCACGGGATGATCATTTGTAAGCTACGCTTGCTGAGATCGGTCCTTCGATGGGTGGACATCCATAGAAATGCCTACACATCGAAAAGTGCGTAATACTGTTGGTTCCGGCTATCATCCTTAACTGGAAGCCGGACTGGAAGCCGACCCCAACATAGTTGCAAAGGCTATGCAGTTTTTTTTCATGTAGTATTATGGGTCTCGAACTTTTTGCGAGACAAGTTCAAAAGCGATATAATTATGGATATTAACTAAAACCTTTTGCAAAATTTATATAATATCCTTGAGTGGTGAATGGATCAAATAATAGAAATTGGTACGGATCGAGTGTGATCATGCATTAATAAGGTATGTCGATAGATTATGTCGGCTGGAGCTTAAAGGATTGGGTTGATTTTACCAATTATAATATCGCCTTCTTTTATTAAATACTTAAAATATGTTGTCTCAGAAAAATATATATAACGGAAGGTTTATTACGGGAGTTGAGTATGGGATGTCAATTGACAGCAAAAAGCAAGTATGAAGTTGGCGCGCTGCGACGGTCTGAAATTCGTGCGAGTCGAGAGACATCGTACAGAGAATAAGTGCCTAGAAACTATGCAACGTTTATTATTATTTTTTTTTTTTCAAGTAGCAACACATTATCTACGCCCTGTAAAATTTTCAACGGTAAAGATTCCAGATCCAATCAGCCTCTGCCCCGATTATTTATAATTGTACGTGTGTTCTGTATTCAAATAAAATGTTTTATAAAGTTATCAATTTCTAAAGAGAGGTTGAACGTACTGAATTTCAGATCCACTAGGTACACTGTATACACTAACAAAATGAACAAATATCTGAGTACACTAATGTACGATACGTGAGTTTCAAAGCTTTCAACATAAGCCTCTCCAAGTAATGGATAGGCGTTCACGGTCCAATTGAAATCTATAGAATTCCATTCAAATCCGACACTATCCAAAACGGGAAACAAATAAGATTTATTTGGAAAACATGTTCTTAACAACATAGATGTTACTAAGACACGCAACGTATCTCGAGGGAAAACAGGAAAAGCTACCGTAATTTTAAAACGGCTTACATCCAAAACAATGTCAAAATAGATACCTGCTTGTGGCTTTTGGATTCATAACCTGTCTAAGTTACATACAAAAGTTATACAAAAGTTTTAAACGCCATAAACACAAATGCGAGATGCAATTTTATTGTACCTAATCTTAAAGTTCAAAATCGCAATTTTTGCAAGAATGTCTCAAGTCACTTACGCCCTTCCTGATTACATAGTTTCACTTTCAATAGTGCTGTTACAATTTGGAACACGGTGACGGGCATTACAAAGGAACATTGATTTACATCTCAATCCGCTGCTTTCTTAGAATTTTTGCATATGTTTTTTTTCCCTTAATTCGATTTATGCACAGTGTAGCTGGAAAATGTTGGAGAATACTGACTCTGTGGCATATATAGTGCAGTCTTGTTAGGATTTTCGAAGTAACAAGTCTATCATTTGATAGATCTTTTACAACTCGTACTGAGAATTTGATGCAACAATATTTACTTGGAAATGAACATCAATCTTCCTAGCCTTTTTCCAACTACGTTGGGGTCGGATTCCACTCTAACCGGATGCAGCTGAATACCAGTATTTTGCACAGAGCGACTACCTATCTGACCTCCACAACCTTCACTTGGTAATAAGATAACACTTGGTAAGACTGGCTGTCAGACTTTCGGGCTTCTCACGACCCGTAGCAACTGTCAAAGATGCACAAATGACAGCCGGGACCAACAGCTTGACGTGCATTCTGAGGCAAGGAGGCGTCTCTGTAGTATATAAAGAAGGTCACCCATCCACGGACCAACCCCGGCAAGCGTAGCTTAACCTGTTGAATCGACACGTCCGCCTGTTATTACTTAGCCACGAGCTCTTGGAAATGAACATAATTGACATAATTGGTAACCATTTTTAGGCCTATTCAAAGAGCTTTTCAATTAGTCTTCCTTACAATATTGCAAAATAACTGATTTTGCAATATTCTTACTACTTGTCGGAGGTAGATGAAAGAAATGAGCGAGACGGTACGAAGTTCAGAGCTATTTTAGCAACATTATTTTGTTCAATTTAATAAAGTCTAATTCAGATAGCGATCTTGTTCACGCAACAGAACAAACACAACACACATTGGCCATAAATAAAACACAAGGCAGTCTAACAGAAGCCCTTAAAGAAAAACAAATAAAAACTCTTTAATAAAAGATGATCTAAAGTGGGCTTCAGACCATATTACTCACACACTTTAATCATAAATCTAAATGTGCACTCGCCAATCACGCTTGCACTTCGCAGCTGCCTTTAATTTGTCTCGACATTTCACACTGCATACGTACAGTATACACAAAGTAAAGGCCCTTTTAGATCTAATCGGGAATCGCTGCGTAAAAAGATCTAATGACTTTATGGTTGACTTGTCATAACACAGATGGTTGTTGTCTGAATTTAGTTTTTACTTTTTTTATACGATTTACTTAAAAGTGCTTTTGTAATGGACTTTGTGGTGTATTTACAGAATATAATCATTATTTTATTTATATCCGACGTAAATGCGGGCTGGCACGTAAAAGGGAAGACGCATTGTCTTGCAGTTAATAAAAGCGTTGAATGATGATTAAAATCACTTGCAAAATTTATTTTAAACATCACGAAATTTCTTATTTTAGTCTCATGCAAAGTCGTTTCAAGTACATCAGTCGAGAATGAAGTGTAATTTAGCATATTAAAAAGAAAAAACATAATTTTTGAGAAGTCAAATATTGTTTTATGTATCTGAATCATCTGCCTAGCTTTTTCCCAACTAGGTTGGGGTCGGCTTCCAGTCTAACCGGATGCAACTGAATACCACTATTTGACATGGAGCGACTGCCTTTGTGACCTCCACAACTCAGTCAGTAAATGGGTAATACGATACCCCTTGGTAAGATTGGCTGTCAGATTTTCATGACTGTCAAAGATGCATAAATGACAACTGGGACCAACGGCTTAACGTGCTTTCCGAGGCACGGAGGAGTCTCGGTATGTAAAGATGGTTACCCATCCACGGCCAACCCCGGCAAGCGTAGCTTAACCTGATGAATCGATCTGTGCGGCAGTTAGTACTTAGCCACGAGCTCAATTGTTTTATGTATCTGAATAATGCAGCGATTTTCCAGCGTTAAATTAAACGATTTCAAATGATCCTTTACAATTTCCATGTGGCGTCTCTCCTCCATGTTCCTTCCTTTTGCTAATCAACAAGTGTGGATTGTTCTCTTGTGGATTTTTCATTGAGTCAATTATTTAAAGCAAGACGACTCATTGTTTATGGAGATTAAAATAAATGTGCATGCGGATTTAGATGTTTAATTAGTGTGTAGATAGATTGATGAGGGCCGTTAATAACCACGGATAATTGCAACGATGCGATCTTTAAGCGAGACGTTGAACTATATAAGACTTCCAATAGGATGTACACACCTGGTGTATGTAACGAATTAAAGTGCAATTATTTATAGGAACACTCTCATCGCGTGAAGACAAGTGTTACATTTTTCTTATAATTTATTTATTACTTAACCCTCCCAATGGAACGTTGTATAATTACACCAACGAAGCAAAAAAAACTTAATTTTCTGCTTTCCATCCATCCTGTGTGGACATCTAAAGGGTGATAATAGATCAGGCACGCTCATGCTGTTATGGAGCGTCAATACACTTCTCCATAATATATTTTCGCAACTCCATACATATAGCGCACATTCTTTTCGATTTTTAGAGATTTAATGAATAAAAAAACTTAGTCGTTAAAATTGAAAAATCGAAAATTTGTGATGTATATAATATTATTATGTGTGTCTATGCACACCGTAAAGTCTAATATTGTTGGAACTAACTGGTGCAGGAGCACAGAGACCCTACCAAAGGGCGTATGCAGGCAGTACTAGATTAGCCTTTCCCAAAGCGGGCGACAACGCACTCTTGGACTTTTTTTGCAGCTGCAAAAAAAAGACCGTTGTGTAGTCTTAGGGGGCAATTTGTAATTTCATCTATGTAGATAGTGGTTTTAAGTAGATTAAAAAATGGAGGCGCTAAAAAAAAATTGTTCGCAAAGTGGGCAGTAGACACAATAAGACTGGACTTCATCTAGGTCAGGGGGACCTAGATGAATTTGTACTTTGGATAAGGCTTGTGGCATAAGTTGAGCTATCATTCAAGGTCCTAAATTGTCTTTGTCGGTGTATAAGTTCTGCGACTGTATTATCCGATTAATTGGCTGACACTGACACCCCATCAATACTTAGTTTTAACCAGTGAAAAAAGAAATGAGACGGTATATTATAATATTTCTTGCAAGTGAAACAAAAATTTGGAAGTCCAATCCCAAGCTGCGTAAAATTGAACCGACAGTCAAGGTTCAATTTTACGCGCGTAAATTCGCGGGAACCATTGAGTCTTGTTTTAAATACTGTTTATTTCATTTGTAGAGACTGGTTAAATATTTACAAAATCGTTTCATATATTTTGATTATAATATATGATTGAAGAGTAAAATAAATGATAGCCGCTAACAAAAATTTGTTTACATCCGTCCACATTTTTTGAATGCATGCAATTTGTTAGTTATTACCTAAATGAAAGTACGAGTACATAGTAGACAAATTTTAACATTTATAAATCGCGAAATGGTTCATTCAAAATGATTTCGACTATCACTACATAGTAAAGGAAAGTCGCTTCCCGCGTCTATATGTCTGTATGTATGTCATGTATTCTTAGATCTTTAAAACTACACAACGGATTTTGATGCAGTTTTTTTAATAGGTAGATTGATTCAAGAGGAAGGTATAATAACATGCAATTTCCGTCTACCACGCGGGCGAAGCCGCGGGCAAAAGCTAGTTAATAATAAACATGGAATTAGTTTCTTTTAGACCTCTGTTGCGATCACTGATTGACATTTCGGAAATGGAATTCGAACAATGTATGCAGCGGTGTCGAAGAGCTCGATGACGATGAGTGCACTTCGACACCGCTCTTTTGTTTTATTTAAGGGTGGGAAATCATCAAATGACTTCTCCAGCTCTGGGTGGAGCGAAAGGGAGTGTCAGACTCTTACTGACTAAAGCCCATCCATGTTCCTTCCTTAATCATTTATGTTCCGGGGTAGCTGTAACCTTTTCGGACAATCCCGCGGACCACTTCGACACCCCTGCATCGTAAAATAAAACTAATGGCCCTTGTCATAGGTTTTGTTTTGGATTGGTCGAGCATTTGGCTCGGTTCTTAGTTTAAGACACGATAAACATACTACTATGTAAATCAATATCACAATATCATGAGTGATAAATACTATGCTGATTGCTAACAACACAATTTTAAATGAGCTGCATTCGTTTTTCTGCGATTCATCGAAACAGTGGAGAGCTCTTTAAAAACATGGGCACAAGTAGCTTTATAATTAGCAATACAATAAGCTCTTCTGTGAATTTCTAGAGTAGGAACGATACCTACTTTAAATTTTGCGAATTCAGTTTTCGGCTTATTGGACGACTCGCACGAATTTCTTAGGCGATATTTTTTTTCTAATGGATGAAATATCGTTTAGATATATTTTGTAATTAATAATGCTATGGTTATTTTAGTATGTCTTTTGTTTTTTTATTAAAAAAAGCTCTCTAAGTCATTCTTACGAGACATAAATTATCAAAATTACACTCGAATTGTATGGGAGTTGCTCTTTAAATTCGTCCTGCATTATTCTAAAATTATACACCCCTACTTAAACTACCAAATCACATAGGTTCGTTGCTCGAACGTCTAACTGCATATTATTGATATGCATTCAGAGCTCTGTTTGCGATTTGCACCCACTTAGCTTATAATTACAGATGTTATATCCAGCCAACAATGGGCTCTGTTGAGCCTCACGACAATCTGTAGGCCGATGACCTACGAAACGTAGGTGGTAATGCGTTACGAATCACGGGTGGTAATTTACGAGGCGCCGACGAATAATGCTGTGTTTACGTGGTAAATATTGAGTAAAGTCGATTGGAAATTAGGATAGTTCCGTGGCATAACAGAATCTGTGTATACAGTGTATCAGGTTAAACGAGAGACGTACTTACAGGGGTTACAATACTCATGAAAATGAACAACTTTGACTATGGAACTATAACTGAAATCACGAAAAAAATCTGCTGTTCAGTACATTTATGTTCGCATAATTCGTCAAAGTGTATGGAACACCTGATATTTTTTAGTTTCAAATTTTATTTTTAATTTTTTAATTTCAGAGTTGGTCCCATGGAAAAAGTTGTTGATTTTCATGAGTACCAACCTGAAAGTATGTCCCTCGTTAAAACTAACACACTGTATAAAAGGATAGGTTCTGTGACTGACTGACTGACTGATCTATCAGCACAGCTCAAACCCTGAATGGATTAAGGTAAAATTTGGCATATAGGTAATCATAATGTCGTAACAGCAGTTTCAGAGAATAAGAGGGGAAGGGTCTATCTTCTTTATACTTAAATATATATTTTTAAATAATAAAGTAACATTATAATTATATTTGAGATCCTCGTGACAATCGTAAAACTTTAACCATATTAATATTGGTCCAGTAGAATCAGACAAATCGGTTGTGACAGAAAGACAGACATGAGATAACAATTCTATCCGGTAAATGGTCCCGTTTTTTTCATTCAGACGTACTCGTAGGTACGGAATCCTAAAACTGTTGAATTAAATGTACTCACTGAGACACCTTTTGTTTTAAAAAGTTACCAACATAATATAAGTAAAAAAAATAATTAAATGCATTTTTTATATGAAGATGTTGGAATAACGAACGTTTCAAATGATCAAATATTTACAGACAGTTGCATTAATTATTTATCTGCCTAACGGGTATTTTAATACGAAAAAGGGTGAGAGATACCTTCCCAATTAATGCAGCTTAACATACCTTAATCATCAAATAATGCATCGAAAATTAGGCATGATACCAACACCTGGTCAAACATGTGGTGAGACAACATTAATACGTGATTCAATGTGGTCTTCAACGGCCAATATTGGTTGAGCCTTGGTGCATTAGAAATTGTAGTGTTGAATTGGTGATTGTATCGTTGGTCCTTGTTTTGATTGCAAGCTGCAGTTATTTAAATAGGTAGCTTGCACAGCATAGCATTTTATTAGACCGTATCGAAGTTTATTTGGAAATTGAATTCATTATGTAATAGCTAAAGACCAAGTCATGGTCTTTCCAAGGGGTATGGTACTACCCTGTTACTGGGTTGTGGAGGTCAGATAGGCAGTCGTTCCATGTAAAATACTGGTACTCATCTGCATCTTTAGACTGGAAGCCGACCCCAACATAGTTTTGAAAAGGCTACGTAGATTGTTTGTTTTGGCAGCTACTTGGTGCTCACATATTTACGAACACACTATAGGTAGACGAGCTTCCAAAAAAAAAACAAGTTCCCTTAAGTGGATCCCCAATGCTGAATTTCACGACCTCCTTAAGCGTCTCCAAGTTGTGCGATCTTTTGCAGTATGTATAACTCCATAAATGCTGTTTTATTTCTTTTTTTAATTTTGTTTCTTATAGATTTATTTCATAATTCCAAAACACTCATATAATTACGTATCTATTATTATTGCCAGTGTATAAGTCACAAGTCTCGAGTTCGAACCCAGGGCGCACCTATGATTTTACGGAGTCACGTATCAAGCTTGTTTGCTTGAGAATCGGTGAAGGAAAACTTCATGAGGAAACCAGCATGTCTGAGAGATATTTCTCAACAGCATGTGAAGCTAAGTCAAAGGACCATGGGCAGCATAAAAATTCTGGCACTAGGTTAGTCACAACTACACGAAAAGTGTGTGTCAAGAAACATGGATGGGTTTTAGTCAGTAAGAGTCTGACACTCCCTTCCGCTCCACCCAGAGCGGGAGCAGTCATTGTATGATTCCCAGCCTTAAAAAAAAAGTGTTTTCATTTATGGTCATACTGTTGTCTCTGTGCTGTAAATATTAATAGTTTTTAAAGACCAGCATTATCGAAAAAAATCCCCTAACCCTATTAAACCTCATTGGTTGTAGTTTATTAAGCGCGGAAGAGTTTTCATAAAGAGAACAGCGGCGAATTAAATGCTAGGGAAAACATTCAGTTGCCAGATCAAGTCACCAAACACGTTTGTTAGTGAACAATAATTATTCCTAGAAACTCGCTTTGTTGGAATAATTTCAAGAAGAAATTACACTTATATTAATCACGCTGTTGTGAGAAATAAACTGTAATGCACTTTGTTTTAAGGATTCTTGTTTCATTGAAGTAGTTTAGTTGTCAGTTCTGGAAATAGATATTTTTGCTGTGTTGCCTAGCTGATTACGGATCGAGTTGACATTTACAAAGGCATTTACAGGCAATAACATATTTATATATAAAATTAGTGAAGGAATTGTAATAAAATTTTATTTCTTTTAAGTTATAATAATATTACCACACTGTAACACATTAAAAAAAACACATAGGTAAACATCGTGAGGAAACCGGCATGCCTGAGAGATATTTCTCAATAGCATGTGATGCTAAGTCAGAGGCCCATGGGCAGCATTAAAACTCTGACACCAGGTTAGTCACTAACCACACGAAGAAGAAGACTGTTCAATGCGAAATAGAAAGACGAAACGAAAATAACTTTCTTGCTTTCTATAAGAGAGAGAGAGAGAGACAGACAGAAAAACACGCACACGCCGCACGGCTTACAACTATAGCAAAAAGTGTCGTTACAACTTTTAGTCTCATTTTTTTCCGTCTAGCCCCCTTTCGCAACGCGCGATAAGGAACTTCGTTCTAACTAGCTGTAGTTTGTGACTTCGTCTGTGTGTATTTTGTATTTGATAATATTTCTCCGGATCTCTAGCTACCATAGGATCATAGTTTAATCAGCCTATAATGTTAATGTTCCCACTGCAGGGAAACAGGCCTCGTCTCTATGAGAGGGAGTGGGCAACAATCCACTACGTAGGCCTAGTGCGGGTTTATAGATGTCACAGGATATCTTCGAATTTTATTGTTCTAGAATATGCTAGTTTCCTCACGGTGTTTTCCTTCACCGTATTGAGTGGTGATGGAGTTAAATACAGAAAGTAAAGTGAGTGCGTGGGATCGAAATCACGACCTACAACTCGTAAAGCCGGGGCCTATACCACAGCGTCACCACTGCTCACAACGTATCTGATGAATTTCATAACAATCGGTTTAGTTTTTTAGGCATGAAAGTAACAGACAGACAAAGTTACTATCGTATTTTGGAACGAAGTTCCTTATCGCACGTTGCGATTGGGGGCTAGACGAAAAAAAAAACAAAAGTTGTAACGACACTTTTTGCTATAGTTGTAAGCCGTGGGGCGTACGCGTGTCTCTCTCATAGAAAGCAAGCCAGTTATTTTTATTATAACTTTAAAGAAATAAAATTTTATTACAATTCCTTCACTAATTGATCGAAAGGAACTTCGTTGCATCCGGATGTCCCTTGACACCTCTCAAGTTTTTAATATAAAAAGTCATAAATGGTTTGTAAACATCTTATGTCTTCTTAATATAAGAATTTAATTATATTTCGGGAAAATCATGTTTCACCACCGTGTACCTACCTGAAATGTTACACATTGTAGGTACATTACAAAATCAACCTTTTTTTTTTCAAAAAAAAAGTCCCTATTTCACTGCTCTACACTGTAAACATCAAAACGAATAATTACCATAATCAAACAACATTCCACATTTGAAAATACTTCGACCAATAAACAAAAGCATATCGTCAATGAAACGAATGAATGATTTGAATGAAGATTGAAGGCTCCATTTAAATTGGTCATGTTATTCTGATGTTCCATGACAATGGAACGATTATATTGTCTTCGAGCTATTGAGCCGTGGATTTCAAATCCTAATTATGTATCTGATACAGTTTTTTTTTGCTATAGAAGTTCAATAAACTGGCTTGTCAAGCGTATTTTACGGGGAAAAAAATGACAAGGGACTTGAGCGTGTAATATAAATACACCGCGCAATTGTAGTCGTCTTACAAATGTCTTCCACTTGACTCCGACATAAATAAACTCTAGGCGTAATTAAAAAATTATTACCATTAATTAAGGTAATAGGTACAATGAAGAATAAAATAATGCATTATAATAAGTGACATCCTGTTAATAATGTTTACGTATCGAACGGTAGATCATTGCATGCCCCTTTTCTATGAGACAAAATTTCTTAAGCCAATCTAAAACAGTCCACATCCTCTACAGGCTGGTTTTAAAGAACCTCGTGTGTTTACGATATTGTATGTTTTTTAATTATCCAATTAAAAAAAATATATAAATGAACATATATCTATACTTAATATTATAAAGAGGTAAAATTTGTAAGTTTGTATGTAGGGGGTAATCTCCGAAACTAATGACCCAATTTCAAAAATTTTTTCATTAATAGAAAGCTACGTTATTCCTGAGTGCTATACTATAAATTATATATCATACATATTAGCCGAGCTATCGCAATTTTCGTCTAGCAAGTCGGAAAGAAATACCTCCGAAAACAGAATTATTTGCATGCGCTGCCTAAACAGTTGTTTAAAATTGAAAGCAATGTTTGGCAACCCGGTTCGCCTTAATAATTTCTACAAAAAAGTCCGCGACATCGTATTCCTATCTTTTGTATTTTAACTTTTATATTTCGTTTTATGTTTTAAAAAAGTATTCTTTCGACTTACTTCTGTTTGGATGATTATTTAAACAACAAAATATCAATTCTTATCAAATTAATTTATTTTATGATCACTAGGACATCACAAAGATAAGATTTGCCCTCTACAGTATGTCAATTGGTCTTATATTTTCCGAGATAATATAAAATTACTAAACGCAAAATGCTAAAACATTCGCTGAGCTCAACAATCATTCCTACTTCCTACGTGCTTTGTGCGGACGAGAATTAAGTAGGTTCCTCACTTAAATTTTATATTATTATATGTATATATATAGGTAATGTAATATCTTTTGACAGCGGCTTCGCCCGCGTGGTTGTTGGTAATTATCCCACGGGAACCGTACGTTTTGCCGGGATAAAAATTAGCCTATGTGTTATTCCAGACTATAATCTATCTATGTGCCAAACATCCAGATCCGTTCAGCCGTTCTGGCGTGATTGAGTAACAAACATCCATCCATCCATCCAAACTTTCACATTTATAATAGCAGTAAGACAATTTTATTATTATCCGTGTTGAGACGGGTTAAAAATACTTAATGCCATTGCACCATTGCAACGCGAGGCAGGGTGTCGTAAAAGGCGACAAAGTTGAGCAGACAAGATCACCTCGGTAATCTTTGGAACAACTGATCCGATTCCAAAAATTCTCTCACTATTGGGAACAGGGAACAGTATTGCCGAGTATCATAGGATATATTTAATGTTAAAACAAGAAATTTTCCGCGGACGAAGTCGCGGGCAGAAGCTAGTATATATATATATATATATATTTATTATTTTTATGAATGATTAGTAGTCAATGAATACTATACATGAATTGGGCTGCCGTTGTAAGACGACTAAAATTGCACGGTGTATAAATAGGTAGAGTACGTCTGCCTAACCCTTTGAGGAATACAAATAGGCGTTATATTACGTGTTTAAGTGGACGGATGAGGGGCAGCAGCAGTAGTCATCCATAGATGAGTGTTCAAAAAGCTTTTTTCTGGGATTACTGCAGTAAAAGTTATAATTTGGCCCAATGTCTCCTTCACAGCCTTTGGACTGTTATGGAGTTGTTTAAATTACCTAACCTTATAACTTACCGAGGAGCTCGTCGGCTACGCTTGCAGGGGTTGGCCGTGGATGACCATCTTTACACACCGAGACTCCTCCGTGCCTCGGAAAGCACGTTAAGCCGTTGGTCCCGGCTGTCATTTGCGCATCTTTGACAGTCGTTACGGGTCGTCAGAAGCCCTAAAATCTGACAACCAGTCTTACCAAGGGGTATCATATTGCCCAGTTACTGGGTTGTGGAGGTCAGATAGGCAGTCGCTCCATGTAAAATACTGGTATTCAGCTGCTTCCGGTTAAACGGAAGCCGACCCCAACATAGTTGGGAATAGGCTAGGCAGATGATGATTATTATTAAATATTATAGGTCAACTCAAGAAAATTACTGTAAAGTATTCATTAATATTTAAAGCGCCTGAAATAAGGGACCTATGACCCTTTTAAAGAGGCTTTGGAAGCCCCAGATGTTTCAAGTATTAAGTAATTGAAATATTAAGATTTTTTAAATATTATGTACTACTGAAATTGATTAAATAGATGATAAGCTACTCATAGATTTCATTTTCATTTAGAGAAATATAATTTGTATCTGCGAGTATTTTTTTTTTAAATCGGTATTATAAGCTATTGCCAAATTGAATTAGTTTTACAAAAGGTATCACAAACAGAACTGAATTTAAATCAAAGTTCACGCAGAACTAATTAAAAGCCGTTGTTTCTGAAAAGAATTTTAATTACAAATAAATACTGCAGTTGTTGTATTTAGACCCAATATTCTAACTAAAACGTCAGAGGTGTCGCAGTTATTCTGTCTTATTGTATAATTAATAAAAATTAAGACACAAGCTTGTACCTCAACCACGGAAATAATGAAAATGCAGCAAAGAGGTTCTTTGAAAAAGACAAACAACGCAATCCGCTTCAGAAGTGAATCCATATGGCCTGCGCCCACTGGCAGCACGGTACGGCAAGGGATTTTCATGTGACAAATAGAAATATAACTTAATAGTACCACGCTAAAATTGAAATTTTAATGATAATCATACAAAAAAAAAAATACTGCTACAAAATAATAAAAATAACAATACTAATACTAATAATACTCCTTCATGCCGTGTTATTGTAATTTCAAGGTTATTGTAATACTAGCTGTCCGCGATTTCATCTGCGTGGAATTCTTGGTGGGATTCTTTTTCTAAAATAAAAGTAGTACAAATTACTCCTTATAACAACAGCAGCTATCTATCAGTCAAAATCACAAGACATATAGCCTTTTTGGAGATTAGCCGATACAAATAGACAAACATACAAAAATTTTATGCATACATTGGCTACACTTTTTTATAAGCAAGAAAAGCTGTTATTTTATCATTACCAACAGGCACTACAATGTAATTTATTCATATAAACGATACTATTAACATATTATATTCCTATTTGTCGAATAAGGGTCAGTACACATAGACGATTAACGACGCGATGAAGCTTCAAGAGGCCAGTGGTTTTGCGGCGACGCGCGACAACTCGCTGCGCAACGAGACATCGCGCGGCTCAGTGAGCAAAACTCCCTTGCCGTACCGTGCCGCCAGTGGGCACAAGCCCGCCTAACATTATACTCTAAACCGCTACCTAGTACCGTTGCCTACCTAATTTACATCGTAATTAGTTGTAAATCACTCATAGGAAACAACTAAGGAATAACTGTTACTTTCTTCCTAACCAAATGTCGGGAACGTGCTTCGGACTGAATTTCTAAGCTTTACTTGGCGTTTTAAATAAACCTAGTGTACAGTCGTGTGCTCAAATATGTATCCATACCTACTTGCCTAAGGTTTGCAGAAATCAAAGGTGATTTTCTTCTAAATTATTAATTGGTGTTTAACCTTTCGTATTACAGACACAATTAAAAAGTAATTGTGTCTCGCGTAGATTTGCGTTCTGGAAGTCAATGGGTTGAAGAATGAATGACGATAGCGCAATGGTTGACAGGATAAAACAAAACATAAAACTCCCGGTCCGGTCCCAAGTAAAATGGAAAATGAATGGAAGAATGAGATTTTTGACGAATTTTGAGGTGTCACTCATAACACAACATCACGCCTGTAATCCCTATAGCGTTAGCCAGAGGTGTAGCAGTACTTCACACATTTCACCAGTTGTTTTTGAGTCCCATACAATGGGGGGCAAGCCTATTTCCATTAACCGGGCACATATCCAAACTCCAGGCTGCTGCTGGGAAATTTCAGACAGAAAACACAAAACGCTTTACCTTAATGCTCAGCAGGAGGGACTTCATAGTATTTCCGAAGCCATATGATGAAATAGTCTTGAAAGCCTCGGAAAACACGTTAAGCCGTTGGTCCCGGCTGTCATTCGTGAACCTTTGACAGTTGTTACGATTAGTCGGAAGCCCGAAAGTCTGACAGCCAGTCTTACCAAGGGGTATCGTATTACCCAGTGGCGTGAGGTCAGATCGGCAGTCGCTCCATGTAAAATAGTGGTAATCAGCTGCAGCTGGTTAGACTGGAAGCCAACATAGTTGGGAAAAGACCAGGCAGATTGATTATGAAATTATTAGTTCTACATTAAAATTGCAATTGTTATTCCTCAAGAAAATTGCTTATTTTTCTTTATTGTTTCCATGTTTCCATAATTATGCTCGTGACTGTACTACTAGGAATGTGAGCCGTAATTAAATTTTAACTAGCTTTCACCTACTTCGCTTGCGGAATGTTAATTGATTTTGATCTGAGTCGATTCGTATAACTCAATTTCGTTAAGTGACCGTCTGTGACAGAAATGGGTTGGTTTGATTTGATCTAATGATAGATGGGAAAGAGTAATAAAGAGGCAACTGCGCTATAGGCACCAGTCAGTCGATTCTGTAGCCAATTCACCATGAAAACTTGGTGTTGAAGTGAGCGTGACGTGAAAAGACAGCTTCTTTTCATTTAATTGATTTATTTATTTTAAGTACTCCAACGACTTATCCATTAAAACATACACATAATGAGACGAACATTGGTTTAAGTTATGGTGAATCTAATGCTAAGGTTTGATACTAATGACAGCTCACTTTAAACTCACTTCACCTACGTTTTACAGTGAGATTTTTTCAGAATAGCACGGCAGGGATCATCAATTAGTTTTATTAGTGGTCCGTTTTGTAACGTAATATTATTATGACCGTCGCCGTCCGTTCAGTATACGAGTATTAGTAACCATTATAAAGAATTACATTATGTAAACAACTATTAATGTAAACATTGACGTTTTCATTTAAACTTTAGAAAGCTAAAAAAAATGTTTCAATTTTTTCAATTTTTTTAAGTTATTTATTATTTCTTATTTCACATTTAGTTTTAATTATTAAGTTTAGCGTTCAGTGCTGGACGTATTTTTAAACAGTAAAATGTTTAAAAATACGTCCAGCACTAAACGCCAGTATTTATTTACATCATCAATCAGCAAAAGGCTCAGACTAATTAGCTACCTTCAGAACATAAGTCACCCATAAACGAAGCAATTAGTATTCAAAAGTTTTTAAACACATTCATATTTCTACTCGACGCGCCAACCATCACGAAATCAAGACAAGGCGACGTTCAATGAACAATGGAGAACACGTCTTTTTTTTATTATTGTTTCGTTTTTTAGCATCTGTATGCAAGTGTGGCCTGCATTAAAAATGAGTTCGTTACTCCAAAGAGTTTTGTTTCTTGTAATAATTGGAACTTTTTTACAGAAAAAAAATAAGTGGTAATGTTAATCTTTACAGGGTGATACAATGGTACGGTGTTTTGATCACCCCTTGATTACTTTAACGATTGACAAGGCCCAACACAGGTCCTGCCAAATACCCCTCAATAAAAAAGTTTGTACAGACACATCCGAAATGAATCAAGTAAAAATCAAATTGCAATTTTATTTTTAAAGGCTGATAATGATGATCTTTTTTTACTTAATAGAAATAAAACTTTGCACTGAACTAATTTTAAGAAGAATACTTGAATACAGCGCAGCTCACATTTATTTCACAAATTTTTAAATGCAATTTTCACTTTGAAATAAAATTACCGAACATTTTTGTTCGAATATTATCATCAACGTTTATTCGTGCATTTGTGTTGAACGGAATAAAAATTTACATAAAACTCAGATAATTTATTATCCCGGGAGAGACTCGTCGAAAATGAGCTTTATAATTATCAGTCTGTGAAAAGTTACCGCGCGGTTAAAGGTCCACCAGTCAGACGATTCGGCGGTCGTAGTTTTTTTTTACTACTTCTTTTTGGCGATGGCATTATTATCGCAGGTCGACCTATGAGGTTGTTGGCTCAGCCGAGGGTTGTGGAAGTATCATGTGTCCCCGCAACCCCAGGCGCAGGGAAACTACCGAGGTGGATTTTTAGTCAGTAAAAGTCTGACAAATCCCAGGACGGGCTTGTCTATGGGTGCCTTTATAAATTAACTTAAAAACTAAACGATTACGCATTAGCGTCCCTCTGGGAAAAAATACGTATTATTGAAGCTCACTCATAAACCACTCTTGACCTTTATATGGGTCTAATCTATTGCTCATATAAAAATAGTTTTTTTTAAATAATGGAGTTTTGAGGTAAAAAATATTCCTCCTCCTCTTTTTTCAAAGTCGTTTAAAACATAATTATGGGAATAGCTCTTTAGCTGACTTGCTAACCTATGAAATTATCGTAGCTGACACCGACACCAAACATGCCAATAAAAAAATCAATACATGATTATTTTTTATTTGACATCAAAATTAACAAGGACAAGAGCCCTTAAACTCAATCCCGCCAGCAGCTCGTCAATTCCCTGGCACCGTAATTTAAAATCAGTAATAAACGCAATCAACTCCATCAATAAGCATTCCGTGCAAAAATTAAACAGATTAAACTCTTCAGTATTTAAGTTAACAAAAGATTTCAATCAACGGAACAATGTTTCGGCCCGTATTTCGCGTCATTTACGTGAAAATCACTGCGATTGAGCTCTTAGTGGGAGACGAGCGAGTAATGAACGAGGTAGTGAGATATTAATTGTGAGAATTAACATGCATCAGTTTTGTTCTCAGTGAGACAAGAGCTCGTGGCATAATAATGTCACACAAGTCGATTGACGGTTAAGCTATGCTTGCCATTGGTCCCGGCTGTCATTCGAAGAGATATTTTGATAGTCATAGATACTCGTAGTAGTACGGGTAGTCCGAACCCCAAAATTCTGATAGCCAGTTTCATCACGGGTTTTTTTTTTTTAAGGCTGTAAATCATCCAATGACTTCTCCCGCTCTGGGTGGAGCGGAAGGGAGTGTCAGACTCTTACTCACTAAAACCCATCCATGTTCCTTCCTTAGCCCTTTATGATCCAGGGTAGCCGTAACCCTTTTGGACAATCCCGCTTACCCGGCAGGCTTGGCCCTGAGGGGCCCCTTCATATGCTGTCATCTCTTTGAGGCGCGCGTGAAACATATACGCACCGTCCGGCACGGGCCTACGGTGGCCGGGAGTCGTCACGTGTCCCGACGCCCGGGTCGTCTCCCGCGGCGGCTTCATCAAGGGGTATTGTGTTACCTCACGATTGGTCAAAATTAAGAAAACTGTCTTTTTTACTTACCAGTATCTCTGAATACGTGCACACTACAAATTTTTGAAGAGACTCATGAGCTAAACGTCTTCTATAGATCCCCCACCGATTCATATAAACCATTTTAACAGATTTTTTTTTAAATTGTGTACCAAAATTATACGAAATAAAATGCACCGGACCGCTCCGCTCATCTCTCACTGGCACCACAACCCATCATGAAAATCGCACAAATTATGGAGCTCATAGTGTGACCAGTCATCCGGTAGAAGATTGCAGGTACACGTTGAAATTCCATTTTCTCTTTGTGAATTATGCCGCAGCTTCTCGGCACGGTCAATTATACGCGTAAGGACAACGACGGTGTCAAAATGTGAATTTTATCAATGTTTCCTCTCGTATTTTATTTCTTTTTCGTATTTTCATTTTGGTTATATTTTTAGAGCTTGGATTTGAGGAATATTGTATGGAATAGTATAAAAAGTAATCTGCAGTGAGCACTGAAAAATCTCAACGACTTGCGTTTTAATATTTCATAAAAAAATATTTAGTTTTCATTTATACATAGATCTCTGCATGTGTATTATACATTCACTTGTAACTCGCCCCGGCTTCGCACGGGTAGCAGAGCATAATACAACATTATTTTATAGATTGTTATAATATATCATTGTATGTTTTAAATAGATTCGATACAAAATAATAATATAAGAGGCTTTCAAATATTCCCAATTCAGTATTCATCACTATTAGTTTTAATGAGTGTGTTCTAGAATCACAAACAATGTGCATGACAATGACTTTTTCTTCAATTTCTTGTCTATAAAAATACTTAAAACTTATCAGTTGGCTATCGATTGCAGTGTGACAAACTTTCTATATAAGGTCAATTTCTGCAGGAAATCAGCATCACCAAAAACCAATAAATAACCCAAGAAACAAACCTCAACAAGCTTAATTTCAGTTCAATACACCTCCAAACACTTTACGACTCTCAACGAAAAAACCTCGTATTGAATTACTCCTTTTTTATGGTTACAATGTACTTTACGCAAATGTCTCGAGACTGTGGTAACACAGAATAGGGAGGAACAGAAAGTCAACTCCAATACCCTGCTTGGTCAACGGGGTTGTTCGAAAGAGCTACCGCTGCCCCGAAACACAAAGGGCTTTTTTTTTGAGGGTTGGAAATCATCAAATGACTCCTCCCGCTTTAGGTAGAGCGAAAGGGAGTGTCAGACTCTTACTGACAAAAACCTATTCATGTTCTTTCCTTAGCCCTTTATGTTCCGGCGTAGCGTTAACCTAATTGGACAATCCCCGCATAAACAGAAAGGTTTAAGGAAGGAACATGGATTTGTTTTAGTAAGAGTCTGACACTACCTTTCGTTCCACCCAGGGAGGGGTACATATTATACCAACATTACTGACGAAATGTTGGTATAATATGTACCGAGGCCAGCTATCCCAAACTGTCAAAGTTTCCCAATCGAAAATAAATCTTATGCTTTTGTAATAAAGTTGAAAAACTATCAAAAAAAATTTGACAGATTCGGTTAACTAGATGAGCTGGCCTGGTACAAATTACACCAAAAATAGATCTTATTCAACATAAACTTAAAGGAAACATTAAAATAATTAATCAAATTAATTCCTGATATAAAAAAAACTTTACTAGATATTAAAATAAAAGCTAGTCTCATTATTAATGTTTCAGCTCATGTAATAGAGGCTATTGCCATAAAAAACACCAATGCACCAATCTAGACTCGGGTTTTTACTGAGAAATTTGTGATGGAAAAACCCACTTTGTTAGACCTGGGTATCCAGGACATCAAGCTCTGTAAGTAGAGCTTGTGACTACTAGACCAACGAGGTAGTTGACTTGTTTGTGTGCGTGCGTTTTTGTTCGTTGTTGGTTAATCTTCTGGACCTATCTACTCTGTGGTCGTCGCGAGTACAAACCTTATTGCTCCCAAGGGCCTCGCAAGGAGAGGTGACATTTTCCTTTTTTTGTTACCCAGCGGGGAAATGTCTTCTTTTTAATAATTCATGAAGGAGTCGATAGTTTGTTTTGGCGTGGGGTCTTAGCATGAGTTTTTTTTTTTTGTTTTGGACTTGGTGTCAATCGTTTTCTAATGAGGCTGGCTGATTTCCATAAGACTGGGGGCTTTGATGTTAATAGGGACCTTTTTACTAAGCGGTCTTTTTTCGTGGTCTGTATGGGAAGTATTTTTTTACGATGGCTTTAAAATTGGCATCTCAATTCTTAAGCATTATGTTATTAATGAGTTGGGATATTCTTTTTAAAATGTATTCCTGAAAGGCATTGGTAGTCTTATTTTGAGGATAGATGAGTTAATTGATGTGAGCAAGCTGAGACAGGCGTCTCCAGGCAAAAAAAAAGCTTCGATTTTTATACTTTATTAACTTTAAAAAAAAATAAAAGTTACAAGTGAGTGTATGACGTTTATAAACGTAAACGAAGCAAAAAGAGTATGTAAGGAACGTTGTATGTAGTGTACTTTAGTTTCAGCCTATCTCTCGGGGAAGACGAAGACGTGAGTTTAAGTACATATGTATAAAACTATGTGTTCGGATGTAGGAGGTGATCTCTGGAAGTACCCAGGAAGATAGCTAAATCCATCTAGTTATACTAATCTGTAAAATTTCTCCAAAGGATTTTAAACCCTACAACCTTGACAGAAGTTCAAAATCGGTTGAGAAAGTTTGACAGTTTGTGGTAGCTTGATGAGCTGGCGACTGTACCTACTGATTCCATTTCCAAAATTCTTTTAATGGTAGAAAGCTACACTGTTACCGAGTGTCATATGGTAGGGTAGGTTTTATAGTACTTATTATTTAGTAGACTACCTCGTGGACAAAAACTTTTTAACAATAAATGGAATCAAAATTATTACAAGCTCCCGCGTGGTTTCACCCGTTGTTCGGCTCCTATTGGTCATAGCGTGATGTTATATAGCTTATAGCCTTCCTCGATAAATGGACTATCCAAAACAAAAAGATTTTTTCAATTCGGACCAGTAGTTCCAGAGATTAGCGCGTTCAAACAAACAAACTCTTCAGCTTAAAAATATTAGTATAGATATGAGGCTCAGAAACTTAAAAAAAACTTAATTCGTAAATATAGGTTCCAACTATGTAGGAAGATCATTTATCAATCATTGTAATCACAGTTCACTCATCGCTCAAACGTGTGAATCTGTAGAAATAAAATTTCGTCATTGCCTCTCAATTATAGATACCATCAGATATTGAAAAGTGCTGACTCAACATCATCTGATTTTGAGATGAAATTGTCTAACAATGAATGTGAACCTAAATTGATTGAATCGTTTGATCTTTGAAATACGAAAGAAGGGCACTTTATTATTTCGTAACTTCTGTTATAATATTTTATTTTATTAATTTTTTTTTTGTTAATTTATTTGATTTCATTTGTTGTATTAATTCAATTTAAATCGGACTTTTGATATGGATCACGTTATCAGAAATAAATGATATTTTTTTTATTTATTTATTTTACAAAAGCAAGGGATTTAATTTTATAACTGACAAAAAGGTTGTCACAATATGATACGACAGATATTTTTTAGTTTGTTAACAAATAAATTTAAATTATTGCCAAATAAATAATAACGTATACAAATTTTATTTACTAACGTCTTTATCGGTACAATATACAATCTGACCGTGATAGTTAGACCGAGTTGAAATAACTCGGTCTAACTGTTGCCGCTATGACAGCAAATACTAAAAAGCGGAATAAAATCATATAACAAACGCCGCAAAGACTCTTTTGCCGTTTATATAGATAATGGTACGAAACCCTTCTTGCGCGACTTCGTGTCCGACTCGCACTTGACCGCTTTTTTTGTCTACAGCGCACAAAGCTCGCCTACGTTTAGAAAACGAAAGTGACAATCGACAACCAATTGTACACACACTATTAATTTACGATAGGATAAAAACAACACACACGTGGTAATAGATCTCTTTTGTTTTTCCCACGGCCTGCCAAGCAAAGGTCTGAAAGTGAATTAACAAATCAGCTTCAAAAACATTGAGCAGTGATCTCTAAAGCTCCATAATGAAGTACAGAGAACCATAAACAAATAAGCGCTTTATTCGTACTTTAAATAACAAAACTAGCTTCAATTATTAAAGTAAACGTAACACTCAATTAAGACCTTTCAAGACTCGGAAAAATTATTTTATAATGAGCACTATTCACTTGCCAATTAACTTTGATTCCTATTACGAGCTTCACCTTTGCAACGTAAAAAGTACTCTATTTCTCAGCAATAAGGATGATTTTAAGTAAATTCGGGGAACGATCTGATTAGTACAATGTTTGGTTATTGCAGTATCGCTATTACCAGTGGGGCCATAAAACAGCAGTAATGGAGATCTGTTTATATAACTTGAGCATTTCCTACTTTCGTCCATAAAGTTATGCTATTTCTTATTGCCGGAAGTAGCAGGATTCTACGAAAGTTACATGAAATTGGCGTATCCAGCGATTTGTTACTAAAGGCAAAGTTGACAAGTATATTGTACTTACCACGATTGTGACAAAATTATCAGAAAATAAACAAAATTGCAACAACGTTCACGTCATTATCATCTGTAATACAATCCGTATGTCGTTTCTTTTTCGAAACCCATAAAAGCTGAAAACTTCACGGAAATCGTGCTCCCAGCATTGTACCACACCGTCGGGTTGCGCCTGTCTGCCGGAGCCATAATAATAACTAACATATTATTCGCCATTCATCATGCACAATTTGTCACATACAGTGCATGCATTAAAAGTACTTATTATTTTATGGGCACAAAATAACACTTCAATCAATCTGCCTAGCCTTTTCCCAACTGTATTGGGGTCGGCTTCCAGTCTAAATGGATGTAGCTGAATACTTGTATTTTACATGGAGCAAATGCCTATCTGACCTCCACAACCCAGTTACTAACTAGGTACTACGATACCCCTTGGTAAGACTGGCTGTCAGACTTTCGGGCTTCTGACTACCCGTGACGACTGTCAAAGATCCACAAATGTCAGCCGGGACCAACGGCTTAACGTGCTTTCCGAGGCACGGAGGAGTCTCGAAATCCGAAAATGGTCACCCATCCACAGACCAACTCCGGCAAGCATAGCTTAACCTGATGGACCGATCCGTGCGGCTGTTATTACTTAGGCACAAAATAAAACTTACATTCAACAATCGTCGAAGACAACCAATATAAAGATGCGTCCATACGAGGCGTATGTTTCGTATTCTTCTCCAGACGAAACTACCTTTTGGAAGGGGCGACTAGAATCAATTCTATTTCTTGTTCATTTCGATGTTCAAAAGTGCCTCACTTGTGCTTATTTGAAAAAAATTATTTGACTTTGACTTTCCGTACGATAAAATTAACTCTCGATTTGCGTGGCCCTATCCCAAATGTGCATCAGTTGCGTAAAGCAATGATTCAATCAATCCACATAAGTAGGTGCTTGGAATGTCTGCAGAAATGTTAGTAAGCATTATTAAGTACATCTTAGAGCACCAATCAATCGTAATAATTGACAAGACTAGAATGTTTATTGGCTGAACTACAAGGGAATTAGACGTGGTTGGTTGATTTAGTTTATGGTTATGCCAAAAATGGTTGTTCTGTTTTGTAATTGGCCTGTTTGTTGTGAGATTTAGGTGCTCTTAAATGGCCATTGAATAGGGAAATAACATATTATTCATGTTTTATTGTCTTCTATAATCTGCCAGCAACAGCAGTGATAGCCAAGTGGTGTGACTGTCGGACTGCCAAGTCCAAGGTCTTGATTCCGAACCCAACCTCTGATTTTTCGGATTCATGAGCGTATTCTATAATTATCACTTGCTCAAAAATCGGTGAAGGAAAACGTCATGAGGAAACCAGCATGTCTGAGAGATATATCTCAACAGCATGTGATGCTAAGTCAGAGGCCCATGGGCAGCATTATAACTCTGACAGCAGGTTAGTCACTAACCACACGAAGAAGAAGAAGACTAAATGATTATTTTCTTCAACATCGATTTTTACAGTGCAGGCAGTGGTGATGGAATATTAACACAAAGTAAAGCGTCTGCCGGGGTTTGAACCCGCAACATACAACTCGGTAAGTCGGGGCAGTTACCTCTGAGTCAAAGTCAAATCATTTATTTCAAATTGGCACAAGGAACGCACTTTGAACGTCAAAAAATAGAATTGATTCTAGTCGCCTTTCTAAAAGGTAGTTTCGTAAGGAGAAGAATGGGCGAGAAACTCCACCGTTACTCTTTAAAAATGTTTTACAGTGTTTTGTATACATGAATTATAACATTATATGTGAAGACGATGCACCCATAATAAAAACACTACACCACGAAAGGTGAAAAGAAAAGCATAAGCAAACATATAGCATTGGCAGGTAAACTTACTGGCCACCACTCTGTCTTGTTGTCTTTAATGTCTTGAGGTTCCTCAAAATACAGCAAAAGTTTTTAATGGGACGTAGTCGAACAAGGGTACATTTACCACTACACATAATACCACTTATTGATTACAAATTCCAGATAGGCTGTCGCTCCATGTAAATTACTGGTATTAAGCTGCATCCGGTTAGACTGAAAACCGACCCAAGGATAGTTGGAAAAACGCTAGGCAGATTGATTGATTGATGACAAATTGACAGCTTCGTTGGTCTAGTGCTACTGCTAAGCAAGAGGTCTTGGGTTCGATTCCCAGTTCAGGCAAAGTTTTATCAGGACTTTCTCAGCAACAGCCCGGAGTCTGTAAAAAATGTGCCCGGTTGTCGGCAATAGGCTTGCCCCTATTACGGAAACATAACTGGCGACATATCAAGGTGTTCTACATGAATGATTGACTGAAAACATTATTGACTGAAAAACTTAATACTACTATATTATGAAACATTATTATAATAGAGAAGACCTCAAACAGACAAACAGCAAGTCAATATCAAATCGTGGCTATTTTATTATTAACATGAATAGTTTTCATACAACACAATCTGTGTTGGTTTATGGAAACTATTGTCCTACATTTTGATTTGATAACAGAAACGTAAAATAACCAGCATCGTAGAATATAATAGCAAAGAATAGGTCTTTATTTGCTTAGAATGTAGTAGGATCGATGTACATTCTGCCTTAATAAATCATGCAAATAATATTAATTGAAAGTATAACAAAATATATATGTAATTCAAGAAATACACAGAATAATAACTTCAATCTACAAATAATTCTTTGAAAGGTTTTTTTTTTTAATTTGCAACGGTAGATTTTTAATTTTGTTAGGTATTTTTTAAAGACTAGCATTACGGATCGTCAGAAGCCCGAAAATCTGACAGCCAGTCTTACCAAGGGGTATCGTATTATCCAGTTACTGGGTTGTGGAGGTCAGAAAGGCAGTCTCTCGTTGTAAAATACAGGTATTCAGCTGTATCCGGTTAGACTGGAAGCTGACCCTAACATAGTTGGGAAAAGGCTAGGCTTTTAGCTACTGTGTACCTGTGTGGTCATTTTTGTAATATGCGTTTTGTTTGTCGTTAATAAACAAATTTTCATTTTGTTTCTTTTATCTCTGAGCTGAATCTGGATCTGTGCCCAGTTAATGACAATAGCCTTGCCCTATGCGCTGTACATGGAACTTAAAGGGGTAATCATTTTACAAATTTTCCTTTTACGGAATACAGCCAAGTTGTGTATTTACGTTTGAGTAAGAAAACTATCGCCCTACATCTTGTAGGTAATTAGAGTAGAGCTAAAATAAACTTTGCACATAGTATTGCAACAAATTATTTGCGTTCTCTGAGCTTGCTTTCTCTGTCATACTTTTGCTATTAATGTGTAAAATTAAAATTTATGTTTTGTTCTTTTCACGTTCTGATTTTGAATAGGTACGTTCGTCAGTGCATCAAGTTATACCAAACTGTATTTCTCCAAATGATTTCTAACCTTAACACGGTGATTATTTAGTTTAAAATCTTAAACTGGTGTTCATTCAGTTTAAAATCGATTGACAAATTTTGGCAGTTTGTGGTTACTTGATTTGCTGGCGACTGTATATCAGCAGCTGATGTTCAGATGAGTAAATAAACGTAAATTAATAGAATAAAGTAAAGAATCTACCTACCAAACACCAATCGTCTCAGCCTAACGTTGTTCACTATGATTACTTTTCTGACCTAGACAGCTGTCAGTAGCAGTGTAAGTGTAGGGAACCGTAACATATTTAGTGAATGTAAAACCTTTTTAGACATATGAAGATAAAAGTCATGACATTGATTTAGATTAAGAATTAAAAAAACGATTCTACAGTCAGCTACCCTAGTAGCTACCTGTAGTTGACTCACATTTCGTCAATACAAAATACGGATACAAATACAGACTCCGGCCTGCTACTGAGAATTTCAGATAGACCCCAAAAAAATACTTGCCCGACAAGGTAATCAAACCCAGGACCTACATACATACTCTGCAGTAGCACTTGCGACCACTGAACCAACGAGGTAGTTAACCCATTAGATGTTCGCCTATTAGAAGCCGTTAGCTTATAAGAGCTCAACGATTTATACGGTTATATTAACCGTCATTTTGAGAAATTTTTTCTTAGGAACCTATGGGTCATGCGACATTTGAGGGGTTAATGAAGTTATTTTGACAAAAACACATTTGTTTACAATTTCGGAAACTTAAATGCGAACACTGGGCTCGAGGAGCTCGTGGCTAAGTACTAACAGCCACACAGGTCGATCCATCAGGTTAAGCTACGCTTGCCGGGGTTGGCAGTGGATGGGTGGCTTGTGAACTTTACATACCGAGAATGCTCCGTGTCTCGGAAAGCACGTTAAGCCGTTGGTCTCGGCTGTCATTTGTGCATCTTTGAAAGTCGTCACGGGTCGTCAGAGGCCCGAAAATCTGTCAGCCAGTCTTACCAAGGGGTATCGTATTGCCCAGTTACTGGGTTGTGGAAGTCAGATAGGCAGTCGCTTCTTGTAAAATACTGGAAGCCGACCCTAACATATTTGGGAAAAGGCTAGACAGATGATGAAATGCGAACACAGGGCACGTGTGAAACAATTCTTTCAAGAGCGTCTTGAAAACCAAGCCATTGCCGTTGAGGGAATTTATTATTTCGAAATTTCTCTCTAAACAAAAGAAATCATAACTAACTTTCGAATTGTTACTTACTTTATATTGCCTAACAATAAGTATCTATTGGTAATCGAGCGTATTGTTTTCAAACGCCTGAAAACAAGTTCTTAGACTAAATTTAGTTTGGAGTTTATGAAGTTTAGCTTTAGTGAGCGTTATTTTATGCTAAAATTGTTTACACTGACTAAATCTTAGATTGTAGAAGTAGATATATTTTCATAAAGTTTGAGTTGATGTCTGCTGGAGCAAATAAACTTGAGATTATCTTTTAGATCTTAAGTGTTCGGTACTCAAACAAAATTGAGAAATTGTAGATATACAGGATGAAATTGAATTCATGGGCATTATTTTAAGGGGTCATTGTAGTACTATAATTGAATACTACTACTAGAATTGTAGCTAATGCCCGCGGCTCCGTCTGCGCCTGGTTTTTTATACTTATATCCGCTTAACTGTTGAAATATCAAAGTTGATTCAAAACAATAGAACAAGTTATTTATATTTCTACCCCATTTCACACCTTAACTGGGGAAGTTTCTTAAAATCTCTCTTTGACAATTTTCATCTTCGTAGGTACATTTTTTTTTAAATTAAGTGATTTAACAGTGAGTGAATGACCTTTAGCTATTACATTTATATTGAACAACACATAAAATAATAATATCCTTGGACATTTCACACAACGCCATAATTATAGTCCTAAGCTATAATAAGCAACCTATTGCTTGTGTTAGGTAACGAAATGGCTGATAAACTACTTATATACATTTTTTTTGTAAATACATACATATTATAGATTGAAAAACACCCAGTTTATATAACACACATGTACTAACAAAAGCTTAACAATTTCAAGCCCACACTAGAACTTCTTGTTATTCCATACAAATCACATACGTACACAAATGTTCCGATTCGGAACACAGATATTTACATGCACCAACTCCCAGACCCGGAAGTAATGTCGGTCAGCTCACGCAAATATTTGTTTTAACGAGAAAATTGAACACTGAGCTCACACAGAATCCATGAATTTAATATAATTTTAACAATTTGAGGAAGTGTCGATCGCACTGTCATGTTTGTTACTATTGAATCATTCGAACTACATAGGTAGTGTGAATAAATATAGCAACAATCTGTATCGGTAATAGGGATGTTTACAGGGTAAAAATAAAGAAATTAAATTTAGTCCGTCAGTCAGATAATAAAAAAATAACAGACTATTTCTTGTTCATTTTGACGTTCAAAAGTGCCATTCTTGTGGTTATTTGAATTAAATGTTTTGACTTTGACTTTGAATATTGTTACCGACATCACATGACTTGTAAAATTTATTATTTAAGAACAGTTCTTCTAAACACATCAATTTAATTCAGTTAGTATAAGTAGAAGGTCATCTTCTTATTTTCGTGTGGTTAGTGACGAACCTGGTGTCAGAGTTTTTATGCTGCCCTGGGCACGCGCCTCTGATTTTGCGGATTCATGCGCGAATTGGATAATTATCACTTGCTTAAAAATCGGTGAAGGAAAACATTGTGAGGAAACCAGCTTGCTTGAGAGATGTTCCTCAACAGCATGTGAAGCTAAGTCAGAGGCCTATGGGCAGCATTACATTTCTGACACCAGGTTAGTCAAAAATAAACAAGAAGAGGGTAGAAGTAGGTCGTGGGTTCGATTCCAGGCAGGCGCTCTACTGTGTAAATAATGTCATCACCACTTCTATCAAAATGGTGAAGGGAAACATCGGGAGGAAACTGGCATGTCCTAGTACAGACGCCAGCACATCAAGCTATCCCTAACTGTCAAATTTTCTCGATTAAAAATGAACCCTACGTCTTTGCAATAAAGTTGAAATACTATCAAAGAAATTTGACAGATTGTGGTAACTTGATGTGCTGGTCTCTGTACCACAAATTCGAAGTCATGTAATCTAACCTGCACTGGGCCAAGTGGTAGATTACAGCCTATTCCCTCTCGAAGACAGGAGACCTATATCCCAGCAATGGGAACATTACAGGCTGATTATGCATACAATGTAAAGCCAACCTGTTGCTCCCGCCAACAATGTTTAGTATTCAATCTATTCAATACAAATTGTCGATCATGATGTCGATACATAAAATGAACGAATTTACTTATAATGGAAGACGGTAAGTTACTAATATTGTGTATGATTTATGATACCATCTATACATCTTTTTAATTATACATCAGTACAAATAAATTTTAATATTAATAAAGGAAAATGAAACCGCTTGTCAGCTGTTTTTTTGCTTTTACGACTTTGATCATTTCAATAGAAATATAATATACTTGCTTCTGCCCGCGACTTCGTCCGCGGAAAATGTTTTTGTTTTAACATTAGAAGTAAGTCGAAAAAATACTTTTTTAAAACATAATACGAAATATAAAAGTTTAAATACAAAAGATAGGAATATGGTGTCGCGGACTTTTTTGTAGAAATAATTAAGGCGAACCGGGTTGCCATACATTGCTTTCAATTTTAAACAACTGTTTAGGCAGCGCATGCAAATAATTCTGTTTTTACAGGTATTTCTTTCCAACTTGCTAGACTAAAATTGCGATAGCTCGGCTAATATGTATGATATAAATATAATTTAGCCTATAGCACTTAGGAATAAAGTAGCTTTCTATTGGTGAAAAATTTTTTGAAATCGGATCATTGGTTCCGGAGATTACCTCCTACATACAAACTTACAAATTTTACCTCTTTATAATATTAGTATAGATAGTACAAAGTTTTCGTTACTGAATATCCAGGACAAAAGAACAGGAAAAATAAGGAAATTATCAAATGACTCCTCCCGCTTAGGAATGTCTCTCTCGCCGTATCCACGTAGTGGCGACGGCGACGGCGACCTTTCGAGGAACATGGATGGGTTAGATGATTTCCCATCCTCAAAAAAAAAGACTTGCTGACGCAAATCCATCCATGTTCCTTCCTTAGCCCTTTATCTTTCAGACAATCCCTCTGATAATGCCATGCATGGAAGTAACTCTCACCGTAGGTATACAGTCACGAGTACCTACTAATATGGATACACTTAGAAATATTCCAAAGCAATTTCTTCGTGGAATAACTATAACAACTAAGCGATTCAAATAAGTTTCATATTCAAAATACTATAAAATAAAAATCTTTTATTATCAGCCATCGAAGGCCCATGGCGTGTTATTATAACCAAAAAAAACTTAAAAATTATGTTAGTAGTAACACTTTAGCACACATAAGAACAAAAACAACAGAATCAAATTAGAGGAAGATTTATTAAGTCCCATGTCTGACATGTAGCTTGATAAACCTATCCATTGTAGGCCCTTCTAAGTCTAACCTGAAAAAACCCAAACCAACTACATTATGTTCGTAATAACTTAAAATTACAATAAATGCAGGAGATGAAAATCACTTTTTGAAGTGGCTCAGTGTATACATATTAGTGTTTGTGACTGTACACAGCCTCCTACGTCATAGTGCGTGGCCATTAATCAGTAGTCCTGCCATAGGCTTGCTTCAACAAAGCTGAGTTCCTGGTTCATTACTCACAATTAGTTCTAAGTGTGGGATGTAGAAATTATTCCACCTTCGCGTTCCTGCCAAAGAGTTTTCACTTCAACATCCTTCGAAAGACAAGAATTCCCACACGTCTCCCGGTTGTACATGAGAACGCATGTTCTAAGTTGTAAGTACATCCAAATGGAAAACAGACATTGTCTTATGTCAAACGTTCGCAATAATGGGACGGCTCCCTTAGGGTGGAACGTGTGAGCCATATATCAGAATTTATTTAAAAGGTAAGCAGATAGAAGTTGTAATAAATTTGTGGTCTTATTTTGAGCATGACATGTCGAAGGATGAGGAAAGTGCTAGGAATGAATGTAGATGTTTATTACGTGTAGAAGAATACCTAATAAGTGGTAGATGGATTGTGTGGATGTAGTAATGACTAAAGGGAGTCCAACTGCTATACTGATCTTGTTCATCAGGTATGAAGGGTGTGAGTGAAATGCTGTAACCATATTTTGATTTAAAAGAGTATCCATAGAGTTTCTTGCTCGTTCTTCTCCATTGGTATCTAATTCTTTGGAATGGGCAACTACGGTTTATTTGAAATAAATGCTTTGAATTTGAGAATGGAATATCGTTTTTCTTTGGTGTATGGTATCTCGCAGGACAACTTAGCAGGTTGTCGGTTGCCTTACCGGCTTGCCTGTGTATGATTAAAAAAATTGAGTCATCCAGCCAAGGCGTAAACATTTAAAAAACAATCGAAGACTCGACAACACCACATGGAGGTTATCGACCTCGGCAGGGCATTGCAAGGGGAAGGAAACAAAAGACAGACTGGATCGGAAAAATAGAATGTCGATATAAATTGTCAATTTCTTTCCTCGTGTGGTTAGTGACTAACCTGGTGTCAGAGTTTTTATGCTGCTCATGGGCCTCTGACTTAGCTTCACATACTGTTGATAAATATCTCTCAGGCATGCCGGTTTCCTCATGATGTTTTCCTTCGCCGTTTTTAGGCACTTGCCTAAAAACGGCGAAGGAAAACATACATGCAACAGGATACATGTGCATATTGTATAATTATCACTTGATAATTATACAATATGCACATGTATTCGTAAAGTCACAGGTCTTGGGTTCGAACCAGAGACCTAAGAATTGGCAGCCCGTCGGTCACACCACTAGGCTATCACTGCAGTTTTCAATTTAAATTGCAAGTTGCCATCCTCAATGCATCGACACGTACCACATCTCAAGTAGACGTGACCTACGTGTTGTTGCAGTTATAAAATGCATAGGTTAAATGCGAAGTATCAAACTGACCGTTAAAACAAAGGCTATTTTATGAAAGTCATTTGTGGTACAAAAATAACTATCGTTAAATAATAAATTATTGTTAACACAGAAACCTATCTACCTAACCTAACCTAACATACAAATAAATAAAATTTAAGTGTCTGTTTGTAATCACAAAATAACAGCTTTTTTATACGCGATACCACACGAAAAAAAATAAGAGTATACAAGATACTTAAATCAAAACAATTTTTTTTAAATGTTTTGTCAGTCTCTCTTTGTTCCGGCTAGTTCCAAACCGATTTTGACGGGACACTGACACATAGCTAATGTTTATGGAGTGAATCAGACTTTTAATTTGTGTCGAAAATTATCCCAAAGGTTCGTACTACCGGAATAAATAGTATCCTTTGTGTTAATCCAGGTCATAAACTAACTGTGTGTTTTCATCCCGATCCGTTCAGCCGTTTGAGCGTGAATAATTGACAAACATACAAACACACACACACTCACAAACTTTCGCCTTAATAATATTAGTGTAAAAAGAATTGGGTTCTACACGGGCACTAACGTCCCGTTCACTTACCAAATATTGAAAACGCTAATACTCTTCCTAATAAGTAATTAGCTCTAATTAAACTTACTTATACATCTCAAAGATATAAGAAAAGATAATAATAAACCTTTAAGGTTAACTAGTATGTGTCCAGCATACATGGCGTGGCTAATCATAAAGTAAAAACAACATCATTTAATTAATTACAAAATTTTGTGATATGCCTAGAAGACCTAGTGAGTCAAAGTGTCTAATATATATTGTCGTACAGCGCAATATACAGCGGAACTACATCCAAACACACCGAATTTGTCATATTTTTGACATTTATTTGTCCATATTCAAGATTTTTTCCATTAACCCGAGATATAATGGCCACATTAAAAAATAAATGGCTCGTTAGTTGATTCTTGATTGCAAGTGCGGGCATAAAGACTGTTATACGAATATTTTCACACGATACATCAATGGGACACCCACTCAAGCGTTGAGACACGAATATATCTCACGGATGCTCTGAATGCAAAGTAGACATTGTGTCTTGTCAGTCGTTGCCAATGATGCGACGGCTGTTAGGGGCAGGGCTGAGTAGGTATGTGGACCATATAGGTACTTTATTAATATGTATTACAGGATTCTGCCAGCTACAGGATGACGATGAGAGATGGTCTAAAAGATGGGTGGTGAGCAGCCATCTTTTTTTTTTTGAGGGTGGGTAATCATTATAATATATGACCCCCCCCCCTCCCGCTCTCGGTGGGGCGGAAGGGAGTGCCTGACCCTTTTTTTTTTATTTTTAAGGCTTGGAAATCATCCAATGACTGCTCCCGCTCTGGGTGGAGCGGAAGGGAGTGTCAGACTCTTACTGACTAAAACCCATCCATGTTCCTTCCGTAGCCCTTTATGTTCCGGGGTAGCGGTAACCCTTTCGGACAATCCCGCTTACCCGGCAGGCTTGGCCCTGGGGGGCCCCTTCATATGCTGACATCTCTTTGAGGCGCGCGTGGAACATATACGCGCCGTACGGCACGGGTCTGGTGCTGATCGGACGGTGAGTCACCCATTACTCTCCGCCCGCAGGCCCGCGCCTACGGTGGCCGGGAGTCGTCACGTGGCTCCCGACGCCCGCGGCGTCTCCTGCGGCGGCTGGGACGGCCCATCCATGTTCCTTCCTTAGCCCTTTATGTTCGGGGCTAGCGGTAACCCTTTCGGACAATCCCGCTTAAGCTTAGAGTCTGGATTTGTGCCCGGTTGATTGCAATAGGCTCACCTTTTATTACATCACTGCCGGTACCTAGGTGTAGTATAGGTACACCTTTGCCCAACCCTTCGGATGAGAGGCGTGATGTTACGTTTATGATCTAACGAATAGTTCAACCCAAGAAAGGAGGAAGAGCTTTCAACTCCAATGTGTGCGCTGCAAGAAGCATTGGTATTTTCGCCTGATAGTCATTTATTTATTTAGAGAAGCTCGTTAAGCTGCGCTTGCCGGGGTTAGTCTGTGGATGGGTGGCCATTCATTACATATCACGACGCCTCCGTGTCTCGGAAAGTACGTTAAGTCGTTTGGCCCCGGCTGTCATCGGTAGATCTTTGACAGTCGTCATGGGTAGTCAGAAGCCCAAAAGTCACATGGGCAGTCGCTCCATATAAAATCCTGGTATTCAGCTGCATCTGGTTAGACTGGAAGACGACCCCAACATAGTTGATTTTACGACCACGAGCCTCTGTGGTAAAAGCACAACATAATTAGTCCAACTTTTCTAATTCAGACTCCCAATAATAAACCACAGTACTTTGTATAAGTACCCATTTATTTCCATATTCATAGCCTCGGTAAGCACAGCTAATATAACTACTAATTCCCCCATTCACTCCTTTTTCATTCATCCGTTACTTCAATTCAATGGGCTCTGTGAATCAAGCTTTCGATAAAATCAATGCGTGACTATGAATACGATTGGAGGTAGCGGGCTGCCCCCAGTTAATTTATTGCTAACGTGTATACGCAAATGATCAGTTAAATAGTTGTAAATCAATCGGATAAGGTTATTCTGTATTGCTACGTAAATTGGATGTATTTCTAGTACTCTTGATAGAGTGAGTTTGGAAATCGTAATACGCATGGCACCGTTTGTGGGAAGTGTTGAGTTGTCTCCAGACTATTTCTAGATGATTGTTTCCAGCCAGTAATGCAAGCTATCTGTAACTATCAAAAATTCTGATAGATCGGGGTAACTTGATGTGCTGGCCTCTGCACCTACTCAACGTCAAAAGCTCAAAGACCCATGAATGACAGCCGAGCGTGTTTTCCGAGGCACGGTATCTGAATGTACAGAGCCATGTGTACAGTCACGAACACTAATATGTGTACACTGAAAAACTTTAAAAAGTGTTATCACCTTCTGCATTTATTGTAATTTTATGTTATTACGGATATAGTATTTGGGAACCCATACTGCTACGAAATGGGCTGTTAATACCACAAAGTTATCGTTATTCCTCGAGAAAATCACTTTTTAATGTTTTCACATTCACCGACCGGCCTCATCAATCGGAGCTTAAACTGACGGATCGCCCATGCGGCTGCAAAACACTTGTTATAAATCCTGACCAAAAGAATGCCACTGATGCTGCGATCAATGTGGCAACGTACTTTTTTTATTTTTTTGAGGGAGGGAATTCGTCAAATGGCTCCTTCCGTTCTGGGTGGAGCGGAAGTGTCAGACTCTTACCGACTAAAACTCATCCATGTTCCTTCCTTAGCCTTTTACGTTCCGGGGTAGCGGTAACCCTTTCGGACAATCTTGCTTAGTGGCAACGTACCTGGCTCATCAATTTATTAACATCCAGAAAAAGTATCATTGACACGAAAGGAAAAAGGGAAAGAATACAAATAATACAAAAACGTCACTATGTTTTGCTCGTAGATATTAGGTCACGCTTGGTTCATGCTTATCGTGAATCAAACTGCATTGGAGACAGTTTGGTATCACAGAGAACATTAGTAAGGGTCAAATATCTAGAACAATTGGACGATTAATTCTCTAGACAGGGTTATCGTTGCTTAGTTTTAGTATGGAGTAACTTGCACAGATAAGGATGTTACCGGAGATGATTATAGTTTTCATTCCATCTTCCTTCTGTGGACCGCCTTTTATTTAAGTTGAAAATCATCCAATGACTTCTCCCGCTCCCGGGTGGAGCGTAAGGGAGTGTCAGACTTTTACTGACTAAAACCCATCCATGTTACTTCCTTGGCCCTTTATGTTCCGGGGTAGCGCTAACCCTTTCGGACAATCCGCTTACCGCCTGTGTTTACGATAAACGTGAGTTTAGAAATGTTGCACAAAGAGATCCGCAGGACAGTTGCACTGCTTGATAGTAGGCGTAAAACCTTAGCCTTATGATTTTGTGAATTACCTTAATCTTACTTCAGTAAAGAAAAAATATTGGAAAGATTCCGATTCACACTCAAACTCAAAGCATTTATTTCAAATAAACCAATTACTGGCACTTTTGAATTGTCAAAGGGTCTGTCAGACAGAAAAATGAAGCTTATTGGCCATTCCAAAGTAGTACCTATGAATAAGAACGGGCAAGAAACTCCACGAACGCTCTTTTAAACAAAATATTGGTTACAATTAAAGATTAAAGTGAGCATGACATACTCTCAGCCGCCTTTATTTACCGCTTTACCCTTTAACAAAGTCCATTGACTTAGCTTAAAACTAAGTATTTTGGGCTTCACTTGATAAAAAAAACAAAATCCGACTCCAAACATAAACATTCAACATACAAGTTCACGTTAATAGTGTATCATAATAAAACCTACAAAGGCGTAATCAACCCAATTACACAACCATAACTTTATTTATTTCCGCCGAATGTTCCATAATTACGCGTCTGTCAAAGTTGAACAGGAATTAGGGTCATAATCCACAATGGTAACGGCGAAGGGCCTATAATAAATAATATAGAGGTACTGACACAAAATAGATAGAAACAGAAGGTTACCTAATTGCTCCATTCGAATGAGTGCAAGCGCACTGGTGCTTAGTATTGATTGAGATAGTTTGACATCGTGGCTAACAGCCGATAGATCAGGTTAAGCTGCGCTTGCCGGCGTTGATCCGTTGATGGGTGACCATCTTTACATACCAAGACTCCTCCGTGCCTCGGAAAGCACGTTAAGCCGTTGGTCCCGGCTGGCATTCGTGGATCTTTGACAGTCGTTACTGTTAGTCAGAAGCTCGAATGTCTGACAGCCAGTCTTACCAAGGCGTATCGTAATACCCTGTTACTGGCTGTGTTCAGATACGCATTCGCTCCATGTAAAATACCTCTATTCAGCCGCATCCGTTAGGCTGGAAGCCAACCCCAACATAGTTGGGAAAAGACTAGGCAGATTTTATTGAGCTTGACATCTTACGTAAATGTCTAAGATTCACCAGTTAAACTGAACGCGATCAGCATTATAAACCTCGTTCAAGACCTGTCAGTGTCAATATTCCATAGAAAATAAGGACACTGACAGATCTTTGGGTTTATAATTTTGTTGATCGCAATCACTTTTATTGGTGACATTCGCCCAATGTTGGCTTGTTTTCGTTCCTTGTCTGATCTGACCTTCTGTAAGTATTCTGTGGTACCGTAATCGAAATTATGAACTTTCACCTTAAGGGCTATTAATAGTAATAATTCTTTGTTTGGGTGATTTGTTACGGAATTTATAACAATACATGAATGCGCTAATGATTTTTTTCATCTTGACACGTCATGCTGTGATTAAAGAATGGGAGGGAGATCATGTTATCTCTTTATGCGGTTTATAGGAGGCAGTAAGTCATAGGCCTCGAGTTCAAACCAAAGCCACGCTCCTCTGATTTTACGGATTTATGTATGTATTGCATAATGATCACTTGCTTAAAATCGGTGATGGAAAACATCGTGAGGAAACCAGCATGTCTGAGAGATATTTCTCATCAGCATGTGAAGCTAAGTCAGAGGCCCATGGGCAGCATAAAAACTCTGACACCAGGTTAGTCACTAACCACACAAAAGAAGAAGATAGGAGGCAGTTTATTCTTCGGTACAAACGCCAGCACATCAAGCTATCCCAGACTGTCAAATACTCCCAATTGAACATGAACCTTATCGTTTTGTAATAAAGTTGAAAATCTATCAAATAAAATTGACAGATTGGGGTAGCTTGATGTGCTGGCTTATGTACTTTTAATTAAATGCCAGTAGGTGCTGGGTCAAGACCGTCACAATTAATGTGTGAATATTTAAAGTTGGCTTATCTACGAGTATCTTCAATCGCTATTAATAAATCAAGAACTTACCTCGTTTGTTTATATTTCAATAAAATGATGTCACGTGCGCTGGTATCTACACTCGCGAGCAAAAGTATGTAATAACCTACTAACTAGATACTTTTTCCGAGCGACCTTTACCTTTTTGAACGTCATTGTCACATATACGTGACAAGCAAGCGCATGCCCTGACAAATATGTTTCAATATGGGTACACTATAACACGAAATAAACAATTAATTTTTGTTACTGTATTATTTATATAATCTTAAAAATTTAAGCTCTTGTACGTATTTAATGACATGAAACAAATTAAGAAACACCATGGGTATTAGAAAATTGATGATAATAAGAAGAAATAAATTTGTTGCTGGGCGTGGAAGGCACGCACGTGCGCGTTCAAACTAAATAACTGTTAAAAATTAATAAAAATGCTACCGTTATAAAGGCTATACTGTAAACTTGATTTTCAAGCCACATGCATTTAAATTAAACTCATATTTTTAGAGTAATAAAAACGATTTAAGATCGACCGTGCCCTTGTTCATATTCAATTAATCACAAATCAAAAAACAGTTGCAATATCTTCTAATAAATTCCCCCCTTAATATCTCTTTAAAAACAAATAGAGCAGAACAAAAGACATAATTTTTATTAAGCAATGCTTATAACAACAATTTGAAACTATTAACCTACTATGGAGTGATATGCCCTTTTAAAATGTGTACCCTCCGGACCCCAGGCGTCAATGTATCGATAAATTAATTAAAATGCTCATATCTGTACCGGGCCCTATCAGAATAATAGCGCTGTGACATTTATTTTTAAAGTCGCAGCCTTATGCTCAGATAAGAGCCTTTTGCCCTCGCACGAGACTTTTTGATTTCATTATAATTTTACTTCGGATTTAATGTATCATTGAGTGTGTATAGTTTAGATTGTGATCTGCCCGTGCGAATCCCAATAAACACTTTTTTTTCTGTCTTACTTTATCTGTAGCGTACGGACCAGCAAAGAGTAATATAATTTTTAAATTGCTTTTACATTTTGGGGACGTTGGGAATAAATGTATGCAAAATTATTTTGGGGAACTTGGAACTCGGGGAGATAGGACATCATCCGATTTAATTAACAACATCTACTTATTGATACCAGGGTTTTCTCGTCAGTTGCACTGCAGTCACAGTTTACGGTCCCTATTTGATGAAACAGGCAGATACAAGAGTAATTCTATAAGGGTACAGTTTTTCATTCCAACATACGGAACCCAAAAAACCATTATATTTTCGCATTTTAAAATAATCGATCTTGCTTTTACAATGTGCTCTATTTAAATAAAAAATATGTCTATAAACGATTTTTATTAATTGTTTTTCGTTAAATTAACGATCCTTAAAATCACCTCTCCCTACAACTTTACGATAACCAAAACGTTTAAGCCAAGACATGAACACAATAATAATTGCTTAGTCGGCCTATTTGACGCCCACCGCACGAAGCTATGCGCGTCCCACATAAATGTAAATACAGGGTCATAAGTGATAAGTTAATTAATTCTAATCACTGGCTGCTAAGAATAGAATAGACATCGAATATTATATTTATGAAGATAGCACTGATACTTTTAGCAATGCTATTTTTTTTGTGGGTGGGAGGGAAATCATCAAATGACTTCTCCCGCTCTGGGTGGAGCGGAAGGTCAGACTCTTACTGACTAAAACCCATCAATCGTTATAGTAGTACGGGTTTTTAAGTTTATTTATTTAGTCAGGTCTTTTGGTCTCTTCTTGATATATTTTTCAATAGAATAACAGTCTTATAATAGTTTTGTGCGCAATTGCTGTATTGAGAATTAGGTATAGGAGTTTTTGGAACTATAGCTCCCTTTTCATAGAAACTATCCTATAGGTATATAGATAGGGTAGTTTCTATGAAAAGGGAGCTTTAAAGGCGTACCAACTTAATACATATAGATTAGGAAATTCTATAAATATATTTATATTACTATCCGTTTGAAGCTTCGTTTTTTATTGTTAAGTAAACTCCCACGTTATAACTAAGGGACCAATTTGTAAGCTATTAATATTATCGTCAGAATCACATCAACTCAGTGGGCGGGTTTAAGTCGCCGACCTTTAAATACGGTGTCTTTAATTAGTAATAGGTACATTTAACAGCATGGCGTAATGCTCCCTTTAACTCAAGTACTTAATTATCTTCATTAACACAATACAGCTGTACCTATATCGCTAGTTAAGTTATAATAATTATAACTTAACTAGCGATATTCACCATGACTTCCGACGGGTTTTTTTTTTTGAGGTTGGGAAATCATCCAATGATATCTCACACTCTGGGTGGAGCTGAAGGGAGTGTCAGAATTTAACTGACTAAAACCCATCCATGTTCCTTCGTTAGCCTTTTATGTTCCGGGGTAGCGGTAACCCTTTCAAACAATCCCGCTTCGGACGGGTGAAATCTAGTATTATCTACTGCCTCGTTGGTTGGTAGTGGTCAGCGCTACTGCTGAGCATGCCCTAGATTCAAATTTCAGGTCGGGCAAAGTGTTATTGGGTTTTTCTATCTAGAATTTCTCAGTAGCAGCCCGGAGTCTGGATTTGTGCCCGGTTGATGGCAATAGGCTCGCTCCCTATTACATGGGACTTATACAGAGTTGATATGACAGAGGGGCATTAAATTACACTCCGTATACCTACTATACGTGTTTAGTATTAACTCGGTACGGTATAAAAATAAAAAGCACCAAAAATGAGGTTTTTATTTTTTCAAACAAAATAAATAGCTTACAAATCAAAATAAAACGCAACCACCCTTTGTAAATAAAAACTGACCTTGTAACGCAGCGGCACCGACGCGCGCGCGCCGGAGCGCTGTTAGGCAAGATACATCGTGTTCAAACGGGGCAAAAACTTAAAAAAACATTTGCGACTAAACTACTGCTCCTATTTAATTGATTTTTGGTACAGAGCTTGAAAATGGTCCCTAGTATAAGCTGTTTAAAGGAAAGCCCCTCTGTCGTATCAACTCTGTATAATAAGTGGTGAGAAATGTGGGTCTGCCTCTACCCAACCCTTCGGAGACACAAAGCGTGTACCTATGTTATGTATGTATGCAACACATTTTGAAGGTTCCGTACCCAAAGGGCAAAATGGGAGCCTAAAAACGGGTCCGTCTGTCTGTCCGTCTGTCACCAGGCTGTATCTCAGGTACCGTGATAGTTGGACAGTTGAAATTTTCACAGGGGGTGTATTTCTATTGCCGCTATAACAACAAATAGAAAAACTAAAAAAGAGAATATAATGAATATTTAAGGGAGCTTCCATACAACAAACGTGTCGCGTGAGCCCTACTAAACCCTTGGTGCGTGAGTCCGATTCGCAATTGGCCTAGTTTTTTTTAAGGGCACCTCGCAGTTCAACCTCCGTGGTTGTCTACGGCTTAACCTGACTTGCCTGCGGATGCCTAAATAAATTAAGGCCTCAAACCAAGGCTTAACAAACTCACAAACTAATAAATAAACTCTAGCGTTCATAAAGAACCACTAACGATTAATTAAACAGTGTAATTACACCGCAAACCTAACAAATAAACCGTCCAATTCTGATCTCCACTAGAAAATTCCACACGCGCCATTCCATCATTGTGAATAGTGCACAAATTGGACCGTTGTCCGTCCTCCTTCAAGGGTTGATGGATTGGTCCCCGAGACTTTTGTTCCCCTTGTGATAATTAATTTCGACGGTTTCCGTAATTCAAGGTCCATTCATGACAGAATACTCCCGTATCTCAGATGTTAGGGTTGAACAATACAATGATAACGAGATTATGTTGAATTGTGTTGTATTATAAACGTCACTTCATTGTTTCGTAAAAGGGTTGTTTTGGGTATCCGTGACAACCGTTGGGTTGGTTTGAAAGAGGAATTTATTATTGTGTTGTATGGGTGTGGTCTGTGTGCTTAGTAACAATAGAGCCTATTTTTCATTGAAGAAATCATTTATTGGACCTGTTTTGTTGAAGATATCTTTTAGTTTTCGGTATTTATGAGAAGCATAAAGCAGATGATGCAGATTAATCTCAATGATAGTCATCATCATCTGCCTAGCCTTTTCCCAACTATGTTGGGGTCGGCTTCCAGTCTAACTGGATGCAGCTGAATACCAGTATTTTTCATGGAGCGACTGCCTATCTGACCTCCACAATCCAGTAACTGGGCAATACTGTGTAAGTCTGCGTCACCTAAGAGACAGAGTGGTTTAGATATCTCTTAAGATGTTGATTGAAATTAAGTGATGCCAAGGACAATTTTGTTTACATTAAAACCCTTTTGATTAATTGCATACTTATTTGGATAAGGATTAATATTATGTTGATAAAACTCCTTCCCAAATAATGTATTAATTTCGAACAAAGATTTCCATGAAAAAAGGTTATAGTGATTCAATCTTCTAGTTAAACTATACATTTAATTTAAATCTTCCTCTTGAATTAAAGACTTTTCTATCTATTGATGAAAACCGTATTAAAAACCGTTACGTAGTTTAAAAGATCGAAGCGTACAGAGGGACACACGGCACGGAGCGACTTTATTTTAAAAATATTATCATCGACCAAATATCTTTATCAACGTGAGAATTCAATAAATTATGGCCTTCTATGATTTTAAACAAACCAGTTCTAAATTCCTAACAAATTAAACTTAATCAACATCAATTAAAATCTATGTTAAATGCATTTTAGTGCTGTCATTAATACGGAACTTTACAGAAATCCAGATGTTCGAATTGATTTCCATATTCCACGTGATAATTTAAGATAATAAACGCGACCTTATAATTATCCCGTCGATACCAAATTATCAATTCCTATTAATAAATCGGAGATCAATAAAAAACTGGAATTATGATTAATAATGTATGAGTTACCTAAATTGACGTCGTAAATGTATTTGTAATTAAATTATAGTATTTTTACGAGTCTTTCACTAGTTATTTCTCTAAACTAATGACGTCTATTAAAATTATAAGTTATTACCTGAAGTATTACGAAAGTGTTCAATTAAAGGTTACACTAGAGCGGGCGCACATTATGCGATAGAAATGTCGGAAAATTGCACTTTATTCATCCTGTCACCGCAGATGTTAAATAGGACCGCACTTCCATACATTCAAGTAGTATGCATATTCATTCAATTAGTGAATGCAGAGGACCTTCTCTCACGTACTTTGTAGGTAAATATTCACCTCCATTGTACGTGTGCCGTATAAAGTGTACCTTCCATTCACATCCGTTAATGTCCACCGCAGGAGACTGACCAACTTAGGTACTAAGTTTTGTCTTAATTACGTACACACACAAGAATCCCGGAGTTTAATACCCAAAACACGTACATTCGGCACACCGTTATCGTATTCGCTGCTCTATTTACCCCGACTTAATAGTGTACGATGAAATTTGTCTGAGGGCAAAAGTACATACGGATTCTCTCTTACCCCGGTTGTGCAATAAACTCACCTGTGATCGCCTACGTACTGTACAAATGACTTGTGAGTAATTACTTTGAGTGAGATTCACACGTTCCCTATAATAATGTACACTTTAATAATGAATCAACGCTTCCCACGCCTTCGTTTATTAATATAACTACTCACTATAAACACATATTAGATGGTAGTGAAAGCAAAAGTTTATTTACTAAGATGTTTCCTTTGAACTTCAGTTATAAAGGTAGCTATAAAATAGCTACTTCAGATGCTTTTGTTTGTCTTCTACCGTCTAAGGATAGAGGCGTCATTAAACATTCTTTGATAGGAAAACAATTGTTTTACGTCGTCAAACGATCTTAGCTACAAAGAATTTATCAGGGATATAATTCTTAGAACATCGTTTTAAGTTTCTTCTATACTAATATTATAAAGAGGAAAGATTAGATTTTTTGTTTGTTTGTTTGAAATGAAATAGGCTCCGAAACTTCTGGACCAGGCCGATTTAAAAAATTCTTTCACCGTTGGAAAACTTAGTTTTCTAGGAGTAACATAGGCACTTTTTATCCCGGGATAAATAACGGGTCCCACGGGAAAGACCACGGGAGCGAAGCCGCGGGCAAAGTGCTAGTTTCAGATAAATCGACAGTGCCAGTTCGAGATACCATTATACCAAGCGTAGGTACATTTAAAGTCCAATTTCAGCAACAGAACTTTTTGAATTAAATTCCATGCGAGCGATGCAGCTTGCACGACGACTAAAATTTCGAGTTTATTAGGTGCGAACTGCGAATCAGGGGACCAACTCTCGTTTATGACAACAAACGCAAAGTTGAGTCTCGATGCAAACAGTGCCCTCTTTGAAAATTTAGACTTAGTCCCCTTTTCTTTTGTTTGTACTCCTAATATGAGCGTTGGAAATGCTTTGTCCGTTGAAAACGAAACAAGTTGAGCTTCCGTTGAAACTAAGTTTTATTTGATAATATGAATAAATTTTCAGAGGCGAGAAGTTAGAATAAGGATTTTTTGTTGTTGAGTAAAATATTTGTCTGTTTTGTTTGAAGATATATTATGCTAGGATTAAGCTGACGAATTCGTTTCTAGTCTTGTTTTTGCTATACTAAGGATTAATTGGAAACAAAGTAAATAAAAATATTATTATTTTAATTCTTAGTAGTTAAAGGTGTGTTCTTTGTAACAATTACAATTATTTATGCTAATAGGCACATACATTTATAATATTGCATAGGCAATAGCTATAATTTATGTTAACGCATCGATAGGATCTTGTGGCGGTATCTATATAATTGCGCAATACAATTTTGAAGGATATTGCTAATCCATTGCTTCATGTATTCGAAAAACTTGTCTGCTCGACAACGTATATAACGCAATGTATGTTATTGAACTGTCAAACTGACAGCCATTGCTATAGTAAGTGAGTTACGCAATTAAGGTGCAGACATTTAATTATGTTTTATATAAACATGTATTGACGGTTTCATACTAAGTAAATGCAGCCAATAATTCAAGAGAGAATTACCATAATCTTGCTCCCAAACTAATTCGTCTAGGTCCAATCAATTGGCTGAATTCCGATTCCCGTATAAAGGGTGGACATAAATGAATACGTCTCGTAAACTCGACTAACTGACCGTTGAATCGGAGGTAGATAGGTCGTAATAAAAGTTACCATCGGTAATTGGCATACGAACGTCACGTCATCTGTTCGTCGCACGCATAGCCAAGTAATAGAATATTCTAAACGTGTCGTGCGATCGTGTATTCACGCGTATTTCATAGCATTTTTGTGTAACGTTCGTCGAGTTTTCCTAGTGAGGGCAAAAATATTTTGTACCCGTTGTAAGTGCTTTAATGGCAGGGGGTCTCCTGAAATTCAAAGTAAAGCACTATACGTTTCAGCGGGATTGTCTAAAAGGGTTACCGCTACCCCGGAACATAACCGCTCGATTGCTTGCGCGAAAAAAAATGGGTACCTTACTTTGCCAGTTACTTTGGACCGCTTACTGCGCGTTCTGCCCGCTGTTACTAAAACTTAATTTATGACTTCCTCGAGTGGAGTACTTCAAATATTTTTAAAGTTATGAGTAGTCCATGAGATAAGAAATAATGCGTGATCGCTTTATTTTAAAAATATGATTACATTAATATTTTACAAGTGTATAAATTAAGAGTACCACCCATTTTAGCGACTTTTGTAAAACATAGGGGTTTTAAAAAAAATAAGATCAATAAGTAAATTGTTATTTATTTTATTCTTAAACTAGGTTTATCACTGTACATATTTAACAGTATTTGAAAACAATTTACATATAAGAATGTATTAAAAATATTATGTAAAACCAGGTGCAGAATTCGCGGCTGCGTAAAAGATCGTAACTTTTTTTAGGTATGATTTAGGCCACTTTACATTAAAACTAAAGTACATAGAACAAAAATATTACCACTTCTATAGAGGTCATTTTCTTCACTCTTAGATGAATATAATAGTTTAAATGGGTTTTTCTTAAATGTTTGTCAAATTTATAAATTAAAATAAGCGGCACATATTTTTGCCAATTTGCATTGCCTACCTAAATCTTTAAATTTGTAAATATAGACCACCAAGCAATCATATTTACTCATACAATAAATAGGCCAAATCCTGACGTTTCGAAAGCGTCATAAATCTCAAAAATAAAGTATTATTGACATTAATAAAAAATTAAATAAAAACGGCTACATACGTAACCTGGCTGGGACTTGAGATCAAGCACTTGACGCCCGAACGGCAAAGATGGCGGCCATTCTTAGCTAGGGTTGTCAACTACTACGACTTACAGCTTAAATTAAGAGAACAACATTGTGTTAATATATCAATGTTTTTTTCTTAAAATCAAATTTTATTTATGTTATTTATTTTTGCATACATTTTAAATAGTTTTTAACCGACTTCGAAAAATTAAGGTTATGAATTTTAAGAAAAAATAAAATTGTCATGGTTAGTAAAATTTTAAGATGTTGCGTTTAATCTGTTACACGTTGTATGTAAGAGTTGTGTTGTAATATGTGTGTAGGATGTGTGGTAGGTTAATAAAAAAACATAAAAACATAATTAAAATATAAAAAAAAAAAAATAATTATGAAAACATAATTAAAAAATAAAAAACCTAATTAACTTAGATTTGAAAAAATTACTCGTCACCTTTCACCAATAAATAAAATAAAAATAAACCAACGAAAAACACCGACCGCCAACCCTAAGCCAAAACACATATTGCTTCGCGCAACCAAAGCGGCAATATCAAATTGAGTAGGTAAAAACTTACCGGGCGGTTTAATTTTCGCAATCTGTTACAATCTGAAGAACAATTTACACAACTTAATACCTTAAATTGAATAAATATAGTAAAACATCATTATTAATATTGTATGTTTAAGAAAAACATCGTATTTACGATGATATAGCAGTACAAAATTAAGTTCAGGACTACGACACTGCGAGTATGTTTTTAAATGACGATTTTTAAATGTTGTCTTACAATGTACCTAAAAATATTACTTTAATATAAAAACACACACGTTACAGATTAATTTAGTATATAAACATCAGCAGAAATCAGTAAAATAATAAACTTACGACATATTTTATCACCTCCTTGAAAACACTATGGGGTCACTTCACTCACGTAAACACAACTGACGATATTTCGTTATTTTTCTACCGAGATGTTGGTAGTATGGGCACACGTCTATGAGAAATATATCTGTCTTTGGTTTAAATACATACTACTACGACTCTATGCGTTTGGTATAGAAACTAAATTAGATTAAAAAGACTTCATCGCCTTGCAACCACGGTTGCACGAAGCAAAACTGACAACTTTTTCTTTGCAACTGTGGTTGCGAGAAGCGATCGAGCGGATAAAGGGCTAAGGAAGGAACATGGATGGGATTTAGTCAGTTAGATAAGAGTCTGACACTCCCTTCCGCTCCAGAGCGGGAGCAGACATTTAATGATTCCCCACACTCAAAAAAAATCATGGGATGCTTTTTTTTGCACACTATCTCTTATAGCAGTATTATTTTAATACTACTTCACATACATCCTGTATAGCTTCATCTATTTCTCACACTAAAGTAATTTTAAAATAATGCTGTCATTTGGAATAGTGGTCATACTTACCCCATGTCCTAAAACTTCAATACTGATTACATAATAACATAGGATCGGTTTTAAAAGCCGGCCACACATCCCTGGGGGCCTGGATAAATATCAATCGCTCCGTGTCGATACGATTTCGAAAATTGTAGATCGAACAATTAATTCGTTATCGCATCGATTGGGATTGTCAAGAACGCTACTTGTCAACGCATTTGTATGAGAAAATTAATCGAGGATTGTTAGACAATTTGACATTGTCTAGCACTTAGCGATCGAAAACGATTGATAACGTGACATTTCGAAAGCTTATGCCAATTCCAAACATTTCGTATTTATCCGATTTCGTTATCGTTAGTGAAATGTGACTTTGCCTAGACCTCCTGGACTTACGCGTATCGCTGAGATCTGTCACCCGAAGCAGCATTCAAACTTAGCCAATTATTCGCTAGGACACGTATTCTTAGTAATTGAGTATTCTAAATGTCTTATGTTCACGACTTGATAACCAATGATTATAAAATTAAATGGTAGGTTAAAGTTTACAATCGTGTAATTGAATTGCAAATTAACATCTTGAAGTTATTGTTCGTTGTGAAATTTTGCTGGATTCGATTGAGAATAAAATAATCATTATTGTGAATAATAATTCCATAGTGTAATAAGAACTTACAGGGTTGTGTTGGTGATTTTGATGATTCTGTAAATATACGCAGGGACTACAGCCACAGCCACTACCCGCAAATTAATTTCGCGGCCTACACTGTAGCTTTAACCTTAACTAATTTAATAATAACATCTTTCGAGGCTCTTATTAGACGGTTGGATCAAGAGCCAGATTCAAAAGGCAGTATTCCTCGATACGACTCGCATTATGAGGAGGTTCTTATCTCTTCAGCCCTAACTACCGGTAGCTTAGACCCTGCTCCCGACACCGATGGAACACTATTTTTTATATTAATAAAGGTTTTTTTTTTATAAAAATATTAAAAAATGTATTAGATAAGAAACTTAACTGAATAAACGAGAATAATAATAGTTGTGACATTTGAAGTATTGAATTATGATTATTGTGACGCGGATCAAAGACTCTTCCTACGCATATTATACGAACGGGTTGAGGAAATAGGTCAATATTCTTAGGCTTTAAGTTGTTCGGTAAATCACCATTTATTTATATTATTATAGACGATCATTAAATCCTCTTGGGTAAACTTGCTGCCATAGACATTCTATTTGAGGTAGACGATGCATATTTATTCATTCATCGTGTTGAAATGTTTGGTTCGGTTATTCACTGCACATATCCGTAGTTGTTGGTACTTATTATAAAAAATCGAACTAAATTATTTAATAACGCACAATTTTTGCGGTACAAAAGTAATTCAGAAGGCTTACCAAAAATTTAATAAATTCTGGATCAAACCCAATGCATTGACTGTTAAAGACGTGTCTAAATCAACAAAACTTTGCCGTTTCAGTTACTGGGGAGCAAGTATTTGGCTTTCATTAGTTCTACTGCAAATGTCGTCAATTTATTAAGCCCAAAATAACGACAGCGATAAATTTCAAAAACGTAAGCTACATTCGGCAGCGGCGCCAATATTCGTATCAATTAAGCTCTCTTCAACCGAACGGTTTCAAACACGATCTGAATTGCAAATACACACTTTTTCTTCTCATCCCCAATGTTCGTCTAAATGGATCTAATTGGAAATTCAACGCCTCTTAAATCGTCTAAGTTTGTTTCCAGATGCGAATTCGCTTCTGTAGACCAATTGGTCCTTTTGACGAATACTCAATCTACGTATTGAACGAACGCGACGCTTTGTACAAATCAAAGTGTACACAGGCTCCTAAATTTGGAATTCGGCCACTCAAGTGGACTAATGATCGGTTTGTGTTGAAATCGAGCAAAAAAACAAATGATAAATATTGACAGTTTTATATAGTGAGCCGAATACTGGCTGAATAGAAAATTCGGCACGTATTGAAACGAATGGTCGCCATTTAAAATAGCTTTGTGAAAAGTAAAATACAACTGTCCTGTGGAAAGTAAAACTGTTTTGGAACATTGGCTATTAAAATATACACTGAACTAGGATTTTTATATTTCATTATAATGTATGTATCCTTTCTATTAACGTCGAAAGAATTCGAATATTGAAAAATGCTTTTGACGATAATTTCCTAGGAGAGTATATTGTGGTGCCATTTTTTAAGAGTTATGATAGTTTAAACAAAAAAATGGTTGGTTACGATGAATGGTTTTTAAAAATATGTTTTATTTTATTTCCAGGTATCAATGGTTCCTGATTCTGCTACTATCGTCACTGTGCTCCGCTAACGATGGGCTGTTCGGCTCGAAATTTCAGACCGGTAAACCTTTTCTTTTTGGTAATTATTTTGTTTTTTTTACTTTTTTTTTAATTTACTATATCTTTTAATGAATTTCACACTATATAAAATGAGTTTTCCATATTTAAATGAATTATTTTTTTATTCTTTTGTATACATATTTATGTACATTATCGTAAAAACAGTTCCTACTTTTATCAAAGCCCTATTTTAAATAGTCGTTATTGCAAAGCCTCTTTTTGAGGGACTTGAGGCTAAGTAATAAGAATCGCACGGGTCCATCGATCAGGTTAAGCTACTCTTGCCGAGGTTGGTCCGTGGATGGGTGACCATCTTCACATATCAAGACCCCGTTACACGGAAAACATGTTAAGCAGTTGTTTCCGGCTGTCACTAGTAAGTCTTTGACAGTTGTTACGAGTCGTCCGTATCAGTCTTTCCAGTTAGACTGGAAGCCTACCCCAACATAGTTAGGAAGAGGCTAGGCAGATGATGATGTGGAAGCCTCTTTATAATGCACCCCAAGCAAATTTACTTTATTTAAAAGTAGCTTTATTATGACTCTGTTCACCGTCATTGTCGCGTGTCATTTACGTTTTAGGAAATGAATAATTCAACCAATACCTTTCGTCGCTTAAAAAACTCATAAAATACTTAATGGCCATTGCGTTAAAACGGCTAATTCGTCTATAAATCATAAAAGCCGATAACGCGCCTACAGTAAATACGTCTAAAAGACCACCGCAGACAGGTGCGAAGTGACTAAAATTTTCACAGTAATCGTTCCACTAGAGTCGCGTCGCGGCTGTCTGCAGGAGCCTTAACACAAATTAACAACTTTATTAGATCGTTTATTATTCATTAGGATTGTAAATGTCGTTACTGAATCAAAACTTAAAGATAAAGCTGACTTAAACTAATAATGAACATAATTCTTGCTTTTATTACGGCATTTATAGGCGCGACTTAAAATTCTTAAGGTGATTAGGAATAAACTGATCGCCTTATACATAATTTGTTAGTAATGCGAGGCTGTTAATGCTCATATTGCATCTAATTCAACACTGGGGCCATGGGGTCCAAGGCCCACTATGTTTTTCGATACATCGCCAAGCGGTTGGTTCTCTCTTCACGTGCCCAGAGGGCTGGCCTATTTTTCGGTCAAAGAATGAGCATTGCCATACAACGCGGCAATGTTGCCAGGCTTTTGGGAACTTTTCCTGTTGACAGCGATGTGAATGAATTTTTTGATGCCCTTTGTTTCTTTTTCCCTCCCGTTTTTCATTTTAACTTGTACATAATTATTAATATTTTTAAGTCTTTTTAGGAATGTAAATATTATGTGAATAAAATTGAATTTTGACTCATTTAAAGAAAGTATTAGTATATGTGACCATCTTTACATATTAAGACTCCTCCGTGCCTCGGAAAGCACGTTAAACCGTTCGTCCCGTCTGTCTTTCGTGGATCTTTGACAGTCGTTACGGGTAGTCAGAAACCCGAAAGTCTGACAGCCAGTCTTACCAAGGGGCATCGTATTACCCAGTTATTGACTGGGTTGCGGAGGTCAGATAGGCAGTCGCTCCACGTAAAATACTGGTTTTCAGCTAGACCCGGTTAGACTGGAAGCGGACCCCAACATAGTTGGGAAAAGGCTAGGCAGATTGATTAATTTACTGTTTTAAAAACTATATTTATGGCCAACATTTTTTTGATATAGAAACAAATACACACACATACCTTAAACTCACGCCTCTTACCAAGGGGGAGGACAGAAACTACAGTATGCCACCTTCTACGATCCTTACATACTCTTATTACTTCGTTTACTTTTAATCGAATCGACATGGAGTGATTGACACTTGTCTAGGCCCCCTGGTCATACACACACGCCGGTTCCGACTACACACATGACTTTTCTGAAGAAGATCACGTAAAAGGTATCCTTGAATATCCGTCCAGGGCACCGCATCCCAGCTTTTATGGCGAATATACAAAATGTAATACAAAACATTCCTCCCAGAATCAGTTCAGCCTCAAATCAGAAACTATCACCCAATTCCGTGGAGCATACTAAATTATTAACGCTACTCACTCTAAAACCGTACACAGACGTGCAAAACAGAGACGCGCTCCACAATTACACAGAGATGATAAACCTATATTGCGTCGTTTGAAATGCTCATCCCTATTCTGCGAACCGCAATCGTTTTAACTACGCCATTTACTCTACAAAGCGGAGAAAACCGTGGGGCGTTAATTGTCTCAACGTTGCAAACAATCCGTATGAAAAGTGCCCAGTTTCACGGAATACTGTTGAGTATTTAATTTTATGTTTTATTGTACACTATACGACCGTTAAGGGACTGGCCGTGTGAGTATGCCTTTAGAATTGCTTCGTGTTATGTTGACGGTTTTATTTGTTTAGAGGTTTCTGTTAATTGGATAGGAATGAGGTGTAAGGAAATCATTTTGATTTTATATTTGTAGGCACTGGGCCAATATTATTTTGATTTCTGTAATTATCAAATCATGCGTAATCGGTACCAACTGTTTCAGTTCAGTTAATCTGAAGTTAGTTTTGAAATTCAAATGATAAAATAACATAATACCACGCCTGTGTGCCTGAAGGGTGAGGTAGAGGTGTAAATATAGTACCTACTGTGAAGATCAGAGGGACCAACACTTAGGGGGCTCAGTGGTAGAGCTCTTGTAATGTTTTGTAGGGATTTCTTATCCTATAAAATACACGGACAACGATTATTTAATTACGTATACAGGGTGGAATTTTGTAATGCCACCTGAAGAGAAAGTACTCTTAATACTGTAGATAGCAAATTTTACTGAAAGAAAACATTCTTTTATTTTTTAATAGAAAGAAAACTACATTCAAATATTATCAAAAATTCGCGTGCTTCGCGGGAATCGAACCGACTATAATCTGTAAAAATGACAATCTGTACTTTTATTGCATAGCATTGAACGTTAGGATCAATTATAAGGATGAAATCTTTCTAAGAAACTTAGTAAATTAAATGAAAGGAAAACCATTTCCTTGAATAAAGTTAAAAGGCTAAAGGCAGTCAGTTATTTACCAGCCAGGTTCAACAGAAGGTTTCACTTAGGCTCTACAGTACTCACACATTTCGTCAGTTATGTTCGAGTCCCATGTAATTTGGGGGTTTTTTTTTTTTAAGGCTGGGAAATCATCCAATGACTGCTCCCGCTCTGGGTGGAGCGGAAGGGAGTGTCAGACTCTTACTGACTAAAACCCATCCATGTTCCTTCCGTAGCCCTTTATGTTCCGGGGTAGCGGTAACCCTTTCGGACAATCCCGCTTACCCGGCAGGCTTGGCCCTGAGGGGCCCCTTCATATGCTGACATCTCTTTGAGGCGCGCGTGGAACATATACGCGCCGTACGGCACGGGTCTGGTGCTGATCGGACGGTGAGTCACCCATTACTCACCGTCCGCAGGCCCGCGCCTACGGTGGCCGGGAGTCGTCACGTGGCTCCCGACGCCCGGGGCGTCTCCTGCGGTGGCTGGGACGGGAGGACCTTTCTCTCTCCCATCCCGCCACCTTCTTCGCAAGCATGACGTTTTCGCAGAAGGAGGTGACTGCCTCCCACTCCCTCTCGCCCCGGACCATGGCTTGCACCAGGGCCGGGCGCGAGAGGTCGCCACGGTAGGTGAGGGCGCCGTGACGCCTCTCTAGTCACTCCTCAAAGAGGGGCCTTACCGCCACTATCGTGGCGTGCCCTGTAATTAGGGATGAGCTTACCATTAACCTGCCGACTAATAAGTTCTAGGCGGAAAAACTTAACAACTTTGGCCGACCCGGGAATCAAACCCAGACCAATGAGGCAGTCAGAGTCGGATTGGCTGAAATAAACAGTAGTTGGCCATTTTGGTACTAAAACACAGGCTGGCGTCTTAGAACTAACAACGAGCAATGAATCACAGGTCCACTCCACAAATTTTAATGTATGCATCGTAAATATTTCGACCCATAGATTTAGAAAGTGAAATGAATCTAATAATATGCTTTTACCGGCATTATAGGCTCTAAGTCGCCACTACTGGGATACAGGCGTCCCTCTGAGAGAAGAAGTAGACCGTCATTCAACATCGGTTAGTGTCTTCGATTTTTAGGTTATCTTTAGGTCTCGTACTGACCACTTACGAAAAAATGACGCTTGAAAAGTTTAAAAGAACAGCGGGACAGTCCGCGGGAGCCTTAATTTAGGGTGACAATAGACTTTACCGTGTCAAAAATAAGTTTAGTTATCTTCTTATACAGTGAAAAAATTAGCTATACTAATATAATAAAAAAACAGCTGTTCCATACATTATGCTCGCATAACTCGTCAAAATTTAGAGAACAGCTGATTTTTCTTTCGCGATTTCTGATTAGTTCCCATAGTACTACTAGTCACTAGACAAAATCAAACTGGTTGCTAAGTAAATTAGGTAATAATTTATAATTTGTACCATATTATTTTATTATATTGGAATAACATCTCACACATTGATTAATTTATTATTGTTAACTTTTAGAATGTTTGTAAATATGTGAGCACCATGTACTTATGACATACCTAATTAAGTTTATTTTTCACTGCTACATGCGTTCTTCTTTTCACCATTTTGGTGTATTGTTTTTATTCTGGGTGCATCGTCTTCACATATTATAATATTATAATACATGTATACAAAACATTGTGAAACATTTTAAAAGAGTAACGGTGGAGTTTCTTGCCCATTCTTCTCCACACGAAGCTACCTTTTGGAAGGGGCGACTAGAATCAATTCTATTTCTTGTTAATTTTTGACGTTCAAAAGTGCCTTTCTTGGGCCTATTTGAAATAAATGTTTTGACTTAGACTTTGACTTAGACTTTAGTGAAAGTTTATCATAATGATGAGTAGGATAACCCCTACAATGACCCCTTAAAATAATGCCCATAAATTTAATTTCAACCTGTATAACAGTCGCTTACTGTTTATTGGTGTTTCACCCGCTGCACTGCTCCTGTTGGTCGTAGCGTGATGTTACATAGTCTATAGCCGTCCTCGATAAATGGACTATCCAACCCAAAAACAATTTTTCTATTCGGATCAGTAGTTCCAGAGATTAGCGCGTTCAACAAACAAACAAACAAACTCTTCAGTTTTATAATATTAGTATTGATGTTAGACTTCTAGAAAAGGTTTTTTCTCTCTCCACAGTATTTCTTTTCTTTAAAAGTCTAGACAAAAATAGTATATCGAACTGAAATGGAAAATACTCACTTTATTTTCATCAAGTAATGCTTATCTGTAATAGAAACCGAAAGCATCTTACGAAGAAGCTTCAACGCTCGCAGAACATTACCTCGAAGTTGTTCAGGAAATTATGTGAAGAAGTGTATTGGAAGCTTACTTTCAAGCACACGAGAAAATGGAAGCAAGCATTTTCTAGACACGATACGACTGTATAAGCTTCTTTCGTTTGACCTTCACCTTCACCTTCAGTTTTCAGTTTCAGAACGGAAGCCTTTTCCCTTTTCAAAGCGAACAAACTAAACTAAAATTGAAAAGTTAAAGTAATTTATTAATTAATTTATTGGCCGTATGTGGTGCTTAATTGTAAAGGGATCACACTATATGGCCTGGAATGAATACGTTGTCTTACAAGTCACCCTGTAGTTACAAAAAAAAAATCAAGAAAGCTTAACCCATTGACTGCCGGAACGCAGATCTGCGCGAAACACAATGGCTTTTTAATTGTGTCTGAAATTACGGCATACAAAATGTTAACACAGCTGAACATTCAATTGAACAACATACATATAAGACTTTAGTTAAAAATCGAAATTTGGTTCTGATTTACAAACATGTGCTCAAAAAATAAATAGAAGTTAATCTAATCTGCAGTATAGAGAAAAATAACAATCATGGACATGCTGCTTCGTCAGAAGTCCGAAAGTCTGACAACCAGTTCTATCAAGGGGTATCGTATTACCCAATTACTGGGTTGTAGAAGTAAAATACTCTTATTCCTCTGCATCACGTAAGCTGACCCCAACATGGAACGAAAAAACTAAGCAGAATGATTGATTTCAGTGCCAATTTTTGTATTTATAATATTGCTTACTGTCTTCTGTCCGGCCCGCCAGAGGTCGCGGACAAAACCGGTTGCAAAACCCAGGCGTAATACTTCGCACCTTGGCAGTAATATTGCAATCATAAAACCCCTTACCAAAACTCTTCATCTACCCTATTTCCCACAGCTACGCCCTCTATTACCCAATAACTGACTAACAGCTTACCCTAGAGAATTCTAAATCAATATAACCCAGTCTCAGTTTGAAACTTGCGAGCCAATCTAACGAATACACATAACGCGGGGAACAAGGTTTTATTCCCAAGGGAATTTAGTACAGGAGCGGCAGGAAGCGCCTAAAGGCATGCAAATATATGGACCTATGTATGCGAGTTACGTGCATAGAATGCATTCGCGACTCATTAAACGTACCGTTTGTTGGTGGACTCTTGTACTTTAAATTCTTTTTGTTTTACGATGTCCCTTTAGTAGGTGGAGAATCTGCTTGCAACTATAATTTAGATAACATTAAGCCCGTAAGTCTGTCTCTATCATCTTCAAACTATTGATAGAAATATAACGATGTGTTGATTGTTTTGTGTTTACACGTCTATAATTTATTTATCATTTATTTTTCATTTTTTTTATTTCTTGGGTACATTACCAGTCGACAGAGCGATGCGGACGAATTTTTCGAGGCCATATTTTAATTAATTATCAGTTTTAAATACTTGTACATTCTTTATTGTTTTAGTGTTAGATTATAATATTGCAGTACTTAACTGTTTGTAAATTTGTAAAGTCATCTGACTCCTAAGACACAGGATTACCTAGTTTAGGAGTCAGGGTTTACCTTATCCGTATGGCCTTTACTTACATAAGTTATGTATCCTAGTCTTAAGCAATCAAAGGTTTTTGTATGAATAAAGATTTTTATTTTTATTATTTATTTATTTTTACATTTATAAATATTAAATCCTTCTATTAGTGCCAATATTACCAATAAATCTGAACTTTTGAAACATTTCTAGAAATTATAGTTATCTACACGGATTTATGACTAAAATTAGATATTCTCATAGGCAAAAATGCGTCAAATAAGTACATAGGTACTAAAGATGAGTCCCAAAGCTGACTTAGATGAGCCCTAAAACTGACTTAAGGTGAATGAACCAGGGCAGCCCGCGAAATTAAAATCGTCTTAATTTTTTTGCAATTTGCAGGTCAGTCTTAAGTTTTATAGTTTAAATTTATATGCTTTGCGACCGTTGCAAGTACGTATACATATACAGAACTGTAATCAATAACGTCATCAATACAATCCTCTTAGTTCATATTACGGTATGGAATGAATATTTCATGAAATGATGACTTTGGAGGACAATTCTAACTGAAAGAGTTGTACTGATAATTCTGAACATTATAATTCTGTAAATACTTACTTGTTACGACCGCAAATCATATATTGATCAACATACAACGTAACATTGATCTGTAAATTACAAAAAAGTATCTTATTCAGCCTATAATGTTCCTACTGGTGGGACACTGGCCTCCTCTCTTCTAGAGGGAAAACGTATAAAAGGAATTCACGGGCTACCCCAAGCCCTAAACAGAAATAAAGAATCTCAAAATATTATGGCGACTGTTTGGAACTTCGAACCACACAATATTTTAAGAGTACAAGGTACTAGCCACACTTAACCTTTCGTATACCCTAATTACAGACACAATTAAAAAGACATTGAGTCTCGCGTAGATCCGCGTTCCGGCAGTCAATGGGTTAAACCGAAGACAAACCGACAATAGAGGCATTAGAGCATCGGTTACTTGTGTCCTGTTAGCCATAAAGTCACCAAAGAATTTCTGTTATGTCTTCCTAAGTTCCTGGAAGTGTCTAAACAAATATTTTGTTGTTCTCAGTGCTGTGAAGTGGATTTGAAAATTCCGGAAAATATTTCGCATGCATGAAGAACACTACGACTCCGTTTGTGGAAGCATTTGAATTATTTAGCTCCGCGTTCGTAAGGGTTTCATTATTCCCTGCGCAAGGCAAGCCATTTCAAAGTTTGTTGTTTCAAAATATGCAGAGGAATAATGTAGAATTTATTTATTAAACAGATTTTATTTTTATTTTACATAAAGCTTACAGACTAATAACATAATTAAAAATCATTCTTAGGTCGGGAAACTTGGTAATTACAGCCTACCACATGTATACGTCTAAGTAGCTAGCTTCAACTTTCTGACTGACCGACCTCACAATGACAATTTAAAAGTGCCTGTAATTGGTTTATTTGAAATACCTCAGTACTTTGAGTTTGAGGAGTTATACAAGAAATACCAAACTAATTTGTAATTTCCGTATTAATGTAGCAAGGAGAAATTGCGATAGGGAATGACGTTATTTCGCCATTTTCTGCGCGCAATTTATTAATTATTTATTTTAAGATGAACTAGTCACACTGACGCACTATAATGTCTCGTTTACTAAAACAAAGAAAAGAACACGTGTCCTATTTCTTTGTGTCAAATAAATAAACAGTAATCGGATTCCTAGAAATAAAACAGTGAAAAACATTTGACCTTTTCAGAACATCAAATACGGTACAAAGGCAAAGACGACGTCAATGACGAAAAATACCGGCCAAGTGCGAGTTTGATTGGCACACAAAAGGTTCCGTAAAACCGCACAATATTTAACACTACGAAACTCTAAAATCTAACTTTCCGAAAATACTTCAGTTAGAAAAAAACATGTTTCTTGTATGGAGACGTTTAATTTTTAATATTTGTATTTGTTGGATTCATTTAAAATTTAAACGTAATAACAACTTATACATACTTTATTTATATGACTATCTAGCTTACTATAGGACACAAATAAATACAAAAACAAAAATGACACTTAGGCGTCGAAGTACTCATCTGTATCGCTATCGTCCGCAAACGTGCCCAGAAAACTTGCAGCATTGCGACGTTGAATGGCCAAAGAACAATCCAGCCTTGTGGACACGTGAAGTGTCGACCAATAGGTTATTTGTTGTTATAGCGCCAACAGAAATAATCTATGGGTTTCAACTGTCTACTTGTTACGGTTCTTGATGTACCCGCTGACGGACAACGGATGCTTAGTAACAGGATTCCAGTCGGCATCCTTCGGGTACAGAACCCTAAAAAGTAACGTTACAGTAAATATTAGATTTAGATAAAGATAGAGAAATAAAAGTTATACAAATAAAATTGCCCTGGGAGCCCTGTTGCCTGCAACGAGGTATCAAACTAAAATGATTATTTTTTTCAACATCAATTTTTACCCGACTGCGACTAAGCAAAAAGGAGGGTACGAACAACTTTCTCTCTCACCTTCTTCCATTAGTTTTTTAAATACTTTTCTAAGGAATACTTTGTTAGCCTTCCTCAATCTCAAATTACTGTCATAATTTTATTACCAGCTTAGCCTTTTCCCAACAATACTAGGGTCGGCTCTCAGTCTAACTGCGCGACGCGACTGTCTATCTTACCTCCACAACCCAGTTACTGGGTATCACGATACCCCTTGGTAAGACTGGTGGTCCTACTTTCTGGCTGACGAACCTTACCAACAGTTTAACTTGCTTTCCGAGACACGAAGAGGTCTTGATAAGTGAAAATGGTCACCCATCCACAGACCAACCGCGGCAAGCGTAGCTTAACCTGATCGACCCGTGCGGCTGTTATTACCTAGCCACAAGCCACTTACTCAAATAGCTAAGTTTATTGGCATTATAACATTTTTGAAGTCCTATAGGCAATTATACTCAGCTTCACATATTTCATACGACGTTTCAAAGAGAAAATGTGAAAACAAGTATTTGATTGTCAAAGCAATTACTGTCACACTTACAACGGGTGGCAATTTTCCCGTACTATTCTCCCTCTAAAAATAGCCTACATTATAGAATACCCGTCCCTGCGGTCGGCATTCTTCTAATACAATATTAATACCTAGAAGCTAGTTTTCTATTCAAGACATTTACCGTAGACTCTTTAAATGTTGCTTGGATAACGTTTATAGCCGCAGAGAACCGCGCTAATACCACTTAGACCGAGTGTCTACTTACTGAGTTGCATTTTCTGAACTGCCAGTTGAATTAAACAGTGGAGTTAGGTATTTTATTTAAAAAAAAAATGGTGAATAGAAAGGCGGTGTTATTTGCAAGTCATTATGAAGTTTTAATTTTGTGCAGTTTTAATCCTGCCTGACTGTCTCGTTAGTTTAGTGGTCGCAAGCGCTAGTACGGAGCATGAGGCCCTGGGTTCAATGCCCAGGTCGGGCAAACTATTTCTGGAATTTCTCAGTAGCATCTCGGAGACTGGGTATATGCCCGGTTGATGCCAATAGACTCGCTTTCTATAACATGGGACTTAAACATAACTGACGAAATGTGGGTGTACTATAGGTACAGAGGCCAGCACATCAAGTTACCACAATCTGTCAAATTTCTTTGATAGTATTTCAACTGTATTGCAAAGACATATTAAGGTTCATTTTTAATTGATAAAATTTGACAGTTAGGGATAACTTGATGTGCTGGCGTCTGTACATGACTGCTTAACCCTTCGGAGAAACAAAGCGTGATGTTATGTTTTGTTAATCCTGCCATCATGCAGGTTGTATTTTCTTTTTATTCAGACTCGTATAAGCTAAGGAACTCTAACATTAAAGTAGTTAACTGTCTAAACGTTCATATATATTAAATAAATAAACCTTAAATTGAGAATAGTTTCAATAAAAATCCACCAATCATAATCTTTCTAAAAAAAAATACATTTTCTGAATGTATCATTCTCCTGCCCTTATCCCAATTTATTTATCTATATAAATGTATATTGTTTTAAAATTATTCTCATTTATTTCCAGATATCCCCGAATACGACCTACTACATGCGATCGGTGTTCCATTCAGCAATCCGAAAACCCAGTATTTCGACGAAGGGCTCGATGGGTTCCCTGCCTATGGTCTCATGCCTGGATCGGACATAAAGTCCCCATACCGCCTGTTCATGCCAGAGAAACTATACGCAGAATATTCTATAACAGCAACTGTCAGACCAGCAAACAAAGATGGCGGCTTTCTGTTCTCAGTTGTCAACCCTTTAGAAACTGTGGTGCAATTGGGAGTGCAGTTGATCCCCTCTGGACCTGGTTTAACAAATATATCCCTTCTCTATACCGATGCCAATATCTACGCGTTGTCCCAAACGATTGCGTCATTCGTGGTCCCATCTTTTGCCAAAAAATGGAGTAGGTTCGCGTTAAGGGTTACAACTGAGAATGTGACTCTGTTCTTGAATTGCCACGAGTTTGATACTGTTGTGGTGAAGAGGAACCCGGTGGAGTTGGTCTTCGATTCTGCTTCTACTTTGTATGTTGGGCAAGCTGGGCCATTGATTAGAGGCGCTTTTCATGTGAGTACCTTTCATTATTTTATTCCTACAATTTTTTTAAATCTTAATTTTGCAATGTAGATACTGTAGAGGTTTAATGCGACCTTCGTAGCAGGCCGGTTAGAAAATAACACTGGCTGCTTTCGAGCTTTGAAATCCTATTGAATTAGTCTGATGTTAATAAGTATTTCATTTGATTCCAAAATCTGTGACGTCATCACGTGTGATCACGTACATCTTTCGCATTTTGACAATTCATAAAAAGTAACGTTATTGACTACCCAATTATAGATTCTGTGTTATTTTAATGTGACTACACCCCCCATATATGCACGCATATATACCTGCACTCCTCTAGTGTTCAAGAATGAGGTCCCTCCGGCCCTTACAGTACCTACATTGTTACATGTATTATTAGTAAAAGAACTATTTGAGTTTATTTTAATCGTGTGTTTTAGGTTTTAGTTTTAAGCATTATCGAACTGATAATTTATCGACCGTTCTTTTAAATCAACCTTTTTTAATATAAAAAAATAATACTGGCACATAACATTCCCTGTAAACTGGAAATACGTTTAAAAGCGTTTGAACCAAACCCTCACTTTGCAGCAGTTGGTATAAAGACTCCCTAGCGACAATAACAGCAAACTTTTCTATTAACTCGAAGTAACGCGGAGTTCGGAAGTATCTAATCCCACTGCATCAACTTGTTTATGTACATTATATCGATGCTTTACAAAACTGTTGTTTTCCTTTTTGGAATATCAAAAGGAAAATGATTATTTATTTGTTTCATCACTAAATATTATTATCAACGTCAAGTCTCCCACAGACTTTAATAACACAAAAATAAATTAATCAAAGACAAATATTTCAAAGTTTTACTATAATCTCCGCTTTAATTCCAAGTATTATTCATATACTAAGAACCTTTTAAGGTTAATGAGAAATGAAGCTAAACGAAGATTAAGATGAACGCTTATACCGAGAAATATTATATGAAATAGAAAGTACCAACCACTTCAATTAAAGAGATAAACGAGCAATTTGATAAACAATAGAACTGCAATTCTAAAACACACTATTTGACTAACAAAAGACGGTGAGAGACAGTCATTTGTCTTGACAACAATTGAAGCTTTGAATAATTATAAGGACAAACTACTGAAGGGGATAACCAGATATCTTTAGTATTGGCAGAAGGCACGAAATCGCCTCGCCGCGCCTTTAAAGCCTAGGGATGGCAATACTATAGACAGACCGGTTTTTTTTGAGGGTGGGTCATCAAATGACTCCTTCCGCTCAGGGTGGAGCGTTAGGGAGTGTCAGAGTTTTATTGACTAAAACCCATCCATTTTCTAACCTTTTAAACGCCATTGCCACATATACGTGACAAGCAAGCGCATGCCCTGTACGCCAACAACAAAAATATGTGGCAATGCAGTACACTATCAACACGAAATAAACAATTAAATCATTACTTTTGTGTGCGTTGCTATTAAAGCGGTACGAGAGCTTCGAGCTGCGTATTGAATGACGTGAAACAATTTAAAAGACTCCGTGGATATTGGGAAATTCATGATAACAAGAAGAAATAAATTTGTTGCTTGGCGTGGAGGGCACGCGCGTGCATTTATGCTCTGGCGTTCGAAAGGTTAAGTGAGACTGTTCCTGAGACAGCTGCGCGGTGAAGGAGGGGTGACTGTCTACACAAATTGACGAATGAGTGAGCTTTCACATGGCGTCATCAGACCCCTGCCTCGCCAAACAGAACTCAGGAACGGTCTCAGTTAAGCGGTTGGAATATAATAAAATTCGTGGAACCGAAAGTGCAGGGAGGGTACAACCTTTATCAGGGATGCCATTCACTGCCATACACCATCAGGCTATATTGGACGTACTCTGTGCCGTAGTACGAGTAAACTGAAACGCTTGGTTTGTATGGAAAGTTTTAACACCGAGGTATCTAGCAGGGACCGTGAGTACCGGCTCCGTGCTCTGTGGGTCTTTGCAACTGCAAATAGTCATTTTAAGCAGTGATAGCCTAATGGTGTGACCGTCGGACTGCCAAGTCATTGGTCTCGAGGTCGAACCCAAGGCACGCACCTCTGATTTTAAAGATTCATGTGCGTATTGTATAATTATCACTTAGCTTAAAAATCAGTGAAGGAAACCATCGTGAGGAAACCAGCATGTCTGAGAGATATTTCTCAACAGCATGTGAAGTTACGTCAGAGGCCCATGGGCAGCTTAAAAACTCTAACACCAGGTCAGTCACTAACCTCACGAAAAGAAGAAGATCGCTGGTGTTCTGGGCAAACATCCTTCCAAAAAAAAGCATGTAGCTAAAATTGCTATATAAACATTTTCAGTTTCAAATATTATGTTAGTAAGCGGATTAAATTGAATCCATTGAAACAACTAAATACTGAATAGCGTTTGGTATTGATGAAATAGCTCGTAAAGTTTGGACTCATCCAATCAAACGCAATGGATTAAAAATATGTATACGCAGTATTGAAATACCATATTCTAAAAGATTAATTAGTTATGTTATTATTTTATCACTTGCCTGAAAAGCGGTGAAGGAAAACATCGTGAGGAAACCGGCATGTCTGAGAGATAATATTTCCCAACATGTGAGGCTAAGTCAGAAGCCCATGGGCAGCATAAAAACTCTGACACCAGGTTAGTGACTAACCACACGAAAAGCAGAAGTTCGCTGGTGTTCTGTCACTAACCACACGGAGAAAGAAAGATGTATTATTTGTATACTATAATCAGTCTATAATGTCTGACGACATTATAGACTGATTATAGTATACTACTGAGACAGTCGTCCTCTTTGTGAGGGACTGGGTTGTAAGCACGTGGACCCAGCGCCTTGGATGTCACAATGTGTCAAATTTTGTTTCTAGGACATGCGTTTGGTTTCGATTTTTTGCAATTGCTTATAGCATTTAAAATAAATAACCATTTTGGGCTATGGCTCTTTCGTCTTCCGTTGCCTTCTCTCATTCCGGTTACCGGGCATTCAAGATTAAGCCCGTTAAGTTACCAAGCTTTATTTTTAATTTAAAAATGATGTTGTAAATAAATAAATAATATCCTTGAACATTTCACACAACGCCATATAGTCCCAAGCTAAGCAACCTAATGCTTGTGTTATGGTAACGAGATGGCTGATAAACTACTTATATACATTTTTTTTTTAAATACATCCATATTATAGAAAGACAAACACCCAGACCCGGAACAAATACTTGTTGGTCGTACAAATATGTGTTCCGTGCGGGAATCGAGCCCGCAATATGCTACGCAGCAGTCAATCGCTCAACCACTGCGCCAACCATGTCGTCAAACATAACATGTGTCTTCACAATACATATTTTCTTTCATCGTACATAAGACTCCGTTGCTAGTGGGCCATTACTTCTATCCAAGTCACTTATACTCTCACTGCCTGTACTCAACTATGTTGTGGTCGGCTTTCAGTCTCACCGGATGCAGCTGAATAATAGTATTTCACTTGGAGCGACTGCTCTCACTTCCACGTCGTTACTGGTTAACACGATACCCTTTGGTAATATTGGTTGTTAGACTCTCGGGTTTCTGACTATCTGTAACGATGCGACGACATACAAAAAAATAACACTAAACTTATTAATCTGCCTAGCATTTTCCCTGCTTTGTTGGGGTCAGCTGCCAGTTTAACCGGATGTAGTCGAATACCAGTATTTTCCATGGAGCGATTGCCTATATGACCTCCATAATCCAGTCAGTAACTGGAAAAACCTCTTGGTAAGACTGACTGTCAGACTTTCAGGCGTCTGACTACCCGCAAAGACTGTCAAAGATCCACAAACGACAGCCGGGCCCAATGGCTTAACGTGCTTTCCGAGGCACGGAGGAGTCTCTGTATGTAAAGATGGTAACCCATCCACCTACCAACCCTGGCAAGCGTAGCTTAATCTAATGGATTGATCCGTGCGGCTGTTATTACCTAGCCATGAGCTCCTCTAACTCTAAACTTATACATTGTTAAAGACTCTAAAATAAGCTTACCCCTAGTACTCACGATGTTTCATAGGACAAACCATGCGTCCACTTTATCGCGTGCCTTCGTAAACAAAGCCTTTTTACAAGAGACAGATAAACAAAATTTTGTCGCTAAGGTTTGGGTTAACAATGTTTGTGACATACTGTTACCCTGTTTAGGTAATAAAGTGAACTTTTATTTTGGTATTTTTTTTTAATATTATTTTATTTTATTAAGTTTGGGTGGTTTACAGCTATCATTATAGATAGCAAGGTAATTCACGACAAGTCAATTATAGGCCTTTACAATTAGCAATCAAGTATTTTTATCAAAATTTTGAAATTGATTAATTATTCATTTAGCATAACACTTATCAAGTCTAGTAAAGTCGTCAAATTTAAATCATTTATTTGGAGTAGGCACAAGAAAGATACTTTTCAACGTCAAAACGAACAAGAAATAGAATTGATTCTAGTCGCCCCTTCCAAAAGGTAGTTTCGTATGGAAAAGAATGGGCAAGAAACTCCACCGTTACTCTTTTAAAATGTTTTGTATGACACTGAATTAAATATTTAATTAACTACAGAATTGTGTTTGGATGGAACATTATAGTTTTTGAATGAATGAGTAATAATTAAATCAATATTTATATGAGTAAAAGCGAAAGGTCACTTATTTATTCATTCACTCACTGATTAATCTTGAAATCTCAAAAACTACTGGACCTACGAAGACGAAATTTGGCAAGGAGGTTGAATATATAAGTAGGAGACGTTAACTGAGAAGTATTATTAGAACTTCTCCCGTTAAGGGGTGAAAGGAGTGGAAGTTTGTATGAAGAATTATCAACATTGACGCGGCTTCTGACAGCGGCTTCGCCCGCGTGAATGTCCTAAATTATCCCAAGGGAGCGTACTACTGAGATAAAAAGTATCCTTTGTGTTAATCTAGGTTACAAACTATATGTATGCCAAATTTTATCCAGATCCGTTCAGCCATATCAGCGTAAACAAGTAACAAACACACATACTCACATACTAACAAACCTTCGCCTTTATACTTAATATTAGTGTGATTTCACATCTGGTTGGCTGAACACAAGAACAGTGAGTGGCCCAGTTAAGCTATCGTATTTTGCCCGAAATACCAATTCCGTTATGTTCCTGAATATTTCAGATCCCTCCCTGTACAATGGGATTAATTTTCAACACAAATCATGCGTGACTGTACGTCTCATTTTTTATAAGCGTATACGCTCAATGTTATTTATTTTCTTGAATTATTTATTTTGTTCTTGCGAAATTTTGCTGCTAGGTATGGAAATCCTCAGCGGGATTGTCCGAGAGGTTACCCTGGAACATAGAGGGCTAAGGAACGAACATGGATGTGTTTTGAACCCAGAGTGGAACCCCGTTATTTTGATGATTTCCCACCCTCACGACGACCTCATCTAGTTTCTAAAATAATTATGATTGACGTATAAAATTGTTTATAAAACCTCCTTACAGAAATAAAATCATTTGAAGGACCGACTAGTCGAGATTTAAATGGTCAATCACTGCTATGAACGCGTAATTGCAAGACCACATCGTGATATTTTTTATATTTCGTCATTATTTTGCATACTAGTGCTATAACTTACTTGTTTCCCCAAAGCTTGCCACTTTATTACTTGCTTAAGCCAGGACTTTCAGCATTAATTTCTGTAAAATAAGTACTGGCCAAATATTTGCTTTTTAAAGACACTTCCCAAAAGTTATAATTAAAACTGTGAGAAGCATAAGCTATGCAAGTGCATGCGGTTATTTTAGATAAAACTTTGGAACGTGAGACCTCCAACTTTTTGTTTTTCTTAAACTTGGTCTTGGCCATAATCGTCCAAGTTTATGTCATATCAGGGTTGTCAAAAAAATAGTTTGGGAAGATAGTAAAATGAAATGAGACGGTTTACAATCCTCATTTCATTGTGACGTCATCTTAATCCAGATTTAAAAAAATAATAAAACTTAAGGCTTTAAGGCTAATAAACGCGCCACGACTCTTGAAGAACAATGTTTATAAAAACTTAATTAATATTCTTCTACCAGAATCGCGTCTTTGTATTTCATAGGATAATCTTTAAATGGAAGAACCACTTCATATACCGAAACTTACTCGAACAATAACCAAAGAAAAATAATATCGAGGCATTCTACAAAATATAAGCATCAAATATATGATGTACCTGATAAAAATCGACAAGCTGAATTTCTCAAGAAGCAGCCCTGACTTACGCCCAGGTAGCATAAGTTTGTTCCAAAGTTTGGCGATGTGAGGCCACGTTTGCATATCAAATGTAGCAGTTGAGTTTACAGATGTCACGCCGTGCAAGTTTCATAACATAGTACTTACTAGTATGCTAGCGGATTTGCGAATTATCGGGGTAATGTGTTGGACAAAGTTCTTTATGAAATGGCGGCAATTAGGCTTGCTTTTGACGGTATAATTAACGTTCTCATAATTCGGTTGTGTTTTTACTGGCCTATGTATTTGAGAAGAACTTTAAGCCTTTGATCAACGATCAATGAGATTTAGTAAAACTAGCAAGTTAAAACGAGTTGGCTAGCAACGAACAGCGAGTGTGCGATAGTGATTTCGTATGTACTAAACTCGGAGGAGCCCTTGGCTAAGTAATTACAACAATATGAGACGATCCATCTGGATAAGCTACGCTTGCCGGGCTTGGTCCGTGGATGGGTGACCATCTTTACATACCGAGACTCCTCCGTGTCTCGGAAAGCACGTTAAGCAGATGGCTGTCATTTGTGCATCTTTGAAAGTCGTTACGGGTCGTCAGAAGCCCGAAAATCTGTCAGCCAGTCTTTTTAAGGGGTGTCGTATTACTCAGTTACTGGCTTGGTAATTTATTGAGTTGCAAATTCACATCGCGTCGCATTGCAGTTTTGTGTTTGAGCCCCAAATGTGCCCAATTTGCAATATTCTAATCCATGGGATATCGGAGCTATGGGCTGTCAAAGTAATATGCAAAGAATTCGTTTTTTGAATGAAGATTTTCGGAGCTGTGATCCCAAAATAGTCATACTGTCGATTGTATTATGTAGGTACAGAGGACAGCACATCAAGCTACATCAATCTGTCAAATTTATTTGATAGATTTTCAACTTTATCACAAAAGTATAAGGTTCATGTTCAATTGGGAATATTTGACAGTTTGTACAAATGATACCAATTTCTGTTCAACATTGTTATTTGAGTATTGAATTAAATGCAAATGAACGTTATTCAGCGGTCGAACGTATTCCTACCAAAAATAACTAGTTCAGTGTTCCATTAGAAGTTTGAGATAGTTTTAGGTAACTTCTATGTTTGTTCAATTTGTATCCACTGTGTAAATACATCGGTTATATGGTAATCAATTTTGAACTTAACATTTAACGTTTTCTGGTTTAAAATCATTTGGAGAATTTTCTACAGTTTGGTATAACTTGGTGTACTGGCGACCATACTTATTTAGTATAATCAGCCGATAATTTTCAGACTGGCTTTTCACTCTGTTCTGTGGACCGTAATCCAACACGCCGGCCCAGTGTGGATTGGTTGATATCACATGTATTCGAATTTTTAGTTCTAAAACATATCGGTTTCCTCACGATGTTTTCTTTCACCGTTTTGAGAGCAGTGGTGGGCCGAGTTGCGGGTCATAAGGTCGAACCCAAGCAGGCGCTTTACTTTGTGTATCTAAAAGTAAAATAATAATTACGAAAAATACTTTTCTTTAGTAACATTATAAAGAGGATAGATTTGTATGTAAGTATCTTTGTAACGAATAAACTCAAAAACTACTTAACGGATCTGGATGAAACATGGCACAAAGATAGAATATATTCTGAATAGCATATAAGCTACTTTTGATCCCGGAAAAATGTACAGTTCCCGTGAGATAATTTCCTACATACACGCGGGCGAAGCCGCTAGCAAAAGCAAGTAAATAAATAAAAGCCAACCAAACCTTAGTCGTAAAAATCTCTCACTCCCTTTAAAATCTAGACTGAAAAGTTCCTTTAGAAATCCTCTTAAAGATTAATTCGGCGTATATAAGGCAGTACCTGTGTACCTTTCAGCGACCGGGTGACTTTCGCACGCGCCAACGCTTTTATTTCGGTTGAGCGCTTCCGTGAAACCGCTCCAATTTATGTTTTAATATTTCCCTCTAGTCTAGTTTTAGAAAATTTGCAGATTTGATGTATTGGAATTGATTTGTTTGAGAGATTTTGTGACTGAAAAATCTGCAGTGTAAACACTCAAACATACATGTAAGTCTTGCTATAGAAAAAACAATCGCAAAACTTATCTATTTTAGTATATCCCTGTTCTGAATTAACGTAGGTTGGTTCACCTCCACGACCTTGAATTTAAATCTTTACAAAAAAAAGAGCTAGGCTAGATAATGTTAAGCGAGATTGTCCAAAAGGGTTACCGCTACCCCGGAACATAAAGGCTAAGGAATGAACATGGATGGATTTTAGTAAGAGTCTGACACTCCCTTACGCTCTACCCAGAGCGGGAGGTGTCATTTAATGATTTCCCACCCTCAGAAAAAAGGCAAAGATAATGTTCGAAATTAAAACATTTAAATTCGAAATTAAAATTAATATATATACGAAATACTTTATGAAAGCCACGTTCAATACAAGACCGAACACTGTTGTGTTAGTCTATAAAAATTTCACCGTAAAAATGGAGTGAAGTAAGTTTAAAGTGAGTTATCAATAGTATCTATTAGGCGAACGACAGATTACTTCACCTAAGTATTCACAGTGAGATTTCTACAGAACCGACCAACAGATCTGACTTCTTGTTCTTCTTTTCGTGTGGTAAGTGACTAACCCGGGTGTCAGAGTTTTTGTGATGCCTGTGCGCCTCTGACTTAGCTTCACATGCTGTTGTGAAATATCTCTCAGACATGCTGCTCTCAGATCTGACTGACAATAAATAACGAGTAGAAAAAAGGCCTAAAAGAACCCAAGGACGATATCCATATCAGAAACAAGAAAAAGTCAAGCTTACCTTACCACCATAATACGGTCCAGAACACAGAAAAGAGCCGATACCTAGCTCGGGAAAATTTTGTTATTGGGTTGTTCCATCTGTAATATCTCTATAGCAGCCCGGAGACTACATTTGTGCCCGGTTGATGGCAACAGGCTCGCCCCCTATTACATGGGACTTAAACATAACTGGAGAAATGTCGGTGTACTAGGTCCACCTCTGTCCAACCCTTCAGAAATTATAAGCGTGATGTTAGCTAGAAAGAGGATAGAAAGAGAGACCTAACAGAATGACGTACAATTCTCTAAAACTAGGTCACTAACTTGACAACTACAGTTCAACCCAATTATTAACGAGTTTCGGTAGTTTATTCCCACGTTAGTCTAAATTAAATAGACATTGAATGCATTAGCTACTGGCTGGGAGTCGTTGAAGTCAATTGAGGAACGTAGTTCACTATCGTTCTGACTGCAAGAGTTATTAGCTAGTCTGTTGATTTATTTCAACGAGGCGCTGTCAAACGACACTGGTGGTTGTTACAATATAGATAAAGGAAATATGATACATACAAAACATAAAGTCACGCCTTCTTCTTATATGGATAAGCTGGTGCAGTTCCTTTCATACTCCCCTTGCGTCGTTTATAATAATAAAATAATATCCTTGGACATTTCACACAACGCCATATTATCGTCCCAAGCTAAGCAACCTAATGCTTGTGTTATGGTAACGAAATGGTTGATAAAGTACTTATATACATTTTTTTTGTAAATACATACATATTATAGATAGAAAAACACCCAGACCCGTAACAAATACTTGCAGGTCGTACAAATATTTGTTTCGTGCGGGAATCGAACCCGCGACATGCTGCGCAGCAGTCAATCGCTCAACCGCTGCGCCAACCATGTCGTCGAGATGTTATGTTCATACATTTGGTCGTAACCACGCCACTTTCGCAGAACATCACCAATTTAGGCATTATAATGTCCGCCCTGAAAGGACCCTAGCGTGTCTGCCTTTTAAATACCTTTTGTTGGTCGCAAAGTTGTTGGTTCATCTTCCCACATGAACAGACCAGATAAGCACAATATTGTTTTTAATTTTTGTCGAGATGCAACTTCATAAAATTAAAATCCTATTACTTACTTATATCACCGGCATAAAAGCCAAGCCATTTGAATGGGCCCGTCAGGGCCGCAGCCTGCTGGATAAGCGAGATTGTCCGAAAGGGTTACCACTACCCCGGAACATAAAGGGCTACGGAATGAACTGGGATGGGTTTTAGTCAGTAAGAGTCTGACACTCTCTTCCACTCCACCCAGAGCGGGAGGAGTAATTTGATGATTCCCTCAAAAAAAAGGGATATAATTTTTTTAATCATTAACGCGCACACAATCATACAAAAACAGATTATTTTAATCGTAAGAACTTAAAACATTTCACTCCAAAAAGTCGGAATTAGTCCTACAAAAATTTTCCCGAAAACAGAAGAAAATAGGACTGCACAAAGAAAGTCATTCACGTGATCTCAGTGGTTTCACTAGTCAAATATGTATTGCAAGTGAATGTAGGAGAGGTGCCCGTTAACCGCCTAGAGCCAAGCCACTCAGCCGTGACACAGAGCAGGAAGACACAGAAGAACAACTTCTATACACATTATGAAAATGTAGACATCAGCAAACAAAGCTATCAAATTTTCTCAATGGAAAATGTACCGTATGCTTTTATAACAAAGTTGAAAAACTATCAAATAAATTTGATAGATTGGGTTAACTTGATCTGTTAGCCTCTGTACATGTGAAAGAAGTGTAGAATAATTTATAAATTACTTTTTTGGAAAACTTACAGCAAATAAATAAATAATATAATATTTATTATTTATATTCAAAGTTTTCTTTACTTCTTTAATGCTACTAGTAAATATGAATGTCATCATCATTTTTGGCAGCCATGTTCTACTCACTGGGGTTTGGTGCGAGTCTCATCCATATCGTCCCCGCGATCTTCTGTAGGCGGTTATTCTACCTGGTCAATGGTCTGCAAACGCTCCTTCTACCGTTTCTCCGCAACTATTCCATTCGGGTTTTTCTTCACTTGGATATATTGAGAAAAATAATACAGAAGGAATTTTAGATTATCATTATCTAACTATTCTTAACGCAGCTACATGTTGATTGACGCACATCGATCATTTAACTTCAACTGGTGAGTGTCTGACAGGTTAATCTTTTTGCTGTGACTTGAGCTATTTTCGAACACGGCGCTCTTGGCTACACGAAAATAGATACAGCTGCCCTACTCCTATCATCATTATAATCCGCATAACTTTAAGCTCAGCAAAGGGAGGATATTTGACTAATCTCAGCTCAATGCCACAACCAAAGTGGTTGCGCCATGTAAGAAAAAACATTCGGTATTTGTTGTATCTACAGTACAATTTAGTAGTCAAGTTATTGCACACCACTGACAAAAAATCGTAATAATATTTGTTTTTAACAAAATATTTTCATAGACTGTGCCGAGTGGACCTTTTGTTTTTAATTTAAGTTACCGCAGTCTGCATTTGGGGTAAAACTGAAAAGCTTTAGTCTTGTTACATAATCATGAGGTTCGTTTTAAACGGGAAAATATGTTTGAGAACATTATTATGTCGGTGGAGAAAGGAGAAGAATGAATTATAAGAAAATTGGATAGTGACGGAAATGGCTACTTGGTTAGGAAAATAAGATTCCAGGCACTCGTTAAATATGGAAGTAAAAAAGTATTTTGTCGCCCAAATGCTTGAGTTCATATAATGGTTAAAGGCGCCCGAAGACAAGCGCTACGCGAGACTCTAGTAGAGCAATTTGGATGAAATCTTTGTGAAATTTGTTCTAAGTACCAGAATTGCGTCGCATCGCACTTGTCTGCGGGGGCCTTAATTCCTCAATGCATGATTATGATTGATTGATTGCCTATTCCAAAAATGTCTAAATCTTAATTCATTATCTTGATTAATCAGAAATCATGTTATTACCTATCCTTAAAGTATAGTCAAGCCTAATAAAGTGATTCAGATTTTCCCATTCCGTTTTTGTCGACTTAAAACACTTGACTTCTTAAGTGTTGGTTAAAAAGTTCTTCATTATTTTAAAAGATAAGCTACTATAACAAGATTATGCGAAAGTTAATTAGAAAACTGAAACCGTATTGCTAGCTTAAGGTTTTAAATTTTAAAACTAAAATCCCTTTTACCCGCTTTTTCAGACATTATAAATTCATACATTCATATTTTATGTGCAATATTTTTACGAATTCACGTACTGTACTGGCTTGAATTTTACAGTGCTGTATGCAATTTCTAAACAAAATACAGCTCGCATCCAAAACAATGTTCATGATTACTTCTGGTGAACCTAGTAGCGCCATCTATACTTAAGTGATGGCAGCACGGCGGCGATGTAGCTCCATCTCTTGATTTTATTATGAACTTATACTGTGAATGGAAACGGGAAATCGATAAATTACTTTAAAATTGAACTTTCAGTAGTACAATAGTGTAACAATGGATATGTTTTCATAATACTACCAACCCATAATACAAAACTATAATACTACTACAATACCAAAGGTTAGATTTAAGGAAGAAGAAGAAAGATCACACGTGTATTTGTGGCAAACATAAGGCACAAAAAGAGAGCAAGTTGAGAGAAAATATCTATACGTCACATCCACAGATAATAAATTAATGAAAAATAAATCCTTCATTAAAAAAGTCACTTTTAATCTAGAAATAAATTAAAACAACAACTCGAAAGCAAAAAGTCACGAAAAATAAAATCTCTGTAGTCAAGGGTAGGTAAGTCCTTGTTGCGGGTGCTTCGGGAAACCTTTTAACACCCACACGAGTGGGTTCCGCACTTCGTTATTACACCAGCTCCGGTCTGAATCAAACATTCGATACTGCGGTGTATCTTTCAAACGAAAGCCGGGAGTTCCCTCGACGCGGGTACGCAGACGTGCGATTAATCGCAAACAGTGTTCATTATTTGTACGACCTGCAAGTATTTGTTACGGGTCTGGGTGTTTTTATATCTATAATATATATGTATTTACAAAAAAAAAAATGTATATAAGTAGTTTATCAGCCATCTCGTTACCAAGCATTAGGTTGCTTAGCTTGGGACGATATGGCGTTGTGTGAAATGTCCAAGGATATTATTATTATTAATGTTATTGCTTAAACTTACGTTGTAACTTTACCGGTCACTTTGGTTAAACTAACTGTGGAAATATTCTTAGATTTTCTGGTATTATATTTTAAAGATTATCTCGGATCCAGTAGTGCTATTTTGAAAAATCTCACCGTTCAAATTAGGTGAAGGCAGCTTTAAGTGAGTTGTCATTTTATCTGATGCTAAGGACTACACTATTCACTGCTCACTTTAAGCTCACTTCACTTAAGTTTTCGGTGGTCGGTGAGATTTTTACAGAATCGATGGGCTGGTCCACCAAGCCTTCTAATCCTTACCAATATTGTACATGTGAAGACCCCTTGGTAGTTCCCTTGAGAAAATTTCTAACCTTCAAGCGAGCACAGCCACGGGCAAAAGCTAGCCAAGTTTATTTAAAAGTAATCAGAAGATTCTTCTTATTACTAAGTATAGTATCTGATATTTAGTAAGAACTAACTGACATTCAGGCATCCATGAAATTTAGGTTAAAACCCAAACGATGGCAGATGCTGTACCTAAGATGAAGCATCAGGGGTAGCAAAGGCACAGTAAAGATTAGGTGTATGAAGTCATTATTATGATGGCAGTAAACATCGTGTGATAATAATAATGTTGATACAATTACGTTGCGACTACAACGTTTGGTCAGCCATTCCAACCATTTTGCTTTCTGGGACTTTCCTATTCCAAGCCGAAGTAAATAACTATTTTCTTCTATTGAAAAGGCTGTTCTTATATTAATAAAAACAGATAAACATAACTAGGTTACAATAATGTACGCTTTTCTTTCGAAGCGGGAATTCTAGTTTTCACGACAGTCGCAATTTTTCTTTCTCAGTCGCAAGTCTAGTCACCCATCTCGCACACAGAAACACAAACCAAATACTCATACGTACTCAATACAACAGTACATAACGACAACACATGCAGACGTATTGAATGCAGTTCTCAAATCACTTGTGTATCGAATTAGCACTTTAACCCCGAGGGGTTAAGGTTGGGATTCCTTTTTTTGGGAAGTAAAAATATATTTGTTGACTTGTAAAGTGCTGTTGACGTGTTGAGTAGAATGTTGCAGAAGAGTTTGTAAATGAAATGCTCATAGAGAGATGGTTTTATATTAGTGCTAGAAAAAGAAAATGGTAAGTATACTTAATTTATGAGGAAAAAAAAATTGTTTTGATTCACTAAATGGTAACTACTAAACTATATAAGACAAACTGAAGTCGGTCTGTATACAAAAAGATAAAAACACTCACAAATTAAGTTCCAAAAATCCTTATTCACTACTATGGAAAACGTTTACAACGTTTAAAACGTTACGTTTAAACCTATTTCTTACCTTACACCATATTTCTAAGCATCACACACATATTTTAGAAGTCAGAGATAGCGTACGATTTCTGTTCTACTCTTCATGTCTGTAATATATTTATGTGCATAAGTGGTTAAATAAATAAAAACAAATTATAATTTAGCCTTTAACCTCTACAATATGCGTATGCAACGGTTATAAATCCTACTATAAACTAGGAGATTAACTGACACCGTCACCATTTGCCCTAACATAACACTGCATCTACTATCTCCTCTGTGGTCAACCGCTAAAGCTCGCCTGTAACGTTTCAAGGGAGAGTGCGATGTTTGCTTTGTATCGTCAATCGTTTTTAGCCTCAATATCTGCGCCGGAGCACCGATGCGTTCGGAATGCTTTTATTGATATTTAAACAGGTATTTGCTGGAATTTGTTGGACGTGGTTTGTTTCGGTATTTTGCGTTTTTGATAATATTCATGGAACTTTGTAGATGATATCTTTTTATACGGTGATAATAAAATGATTGCTGATAAGTAACTGTGTAATTAATTTGATGACTAATTAATTGTGATAGGTGTCCGGCTGGCAGCCGAAAATATACATAACTACTCATATACTTATCGTATCTCGTCGTCTATCGTATATACTTAATTGGACATCTTGCCTGCAATTCCTGAAGGGTTAGGCACAGGTGTACCTATAAATATTTGACAATATGTGATGTTTAAAAAAAACACGATTCTTGTATGGAAACCCCATTTTATTCTAACTTTTTTTTATTAATTTGTTGCTAACGCGGTAACAAAAATCCAAAATTTATAATATTTTAAATTACTGTGTTCCTATTATGGTTCATAATATTCAACCAGCTGACAGACAGATGGAAGCACGGACGGACAGACAGCGGAGGTTTAGTAATAGGGTTTTGTTTGCCACCCTTCAGCTATGGAACCCAAAAAATTCCGTACGTATGTACCTACATACCTTTATTTCTTTTATCAAAATGTATGCATGTTATAAAAAGTAAAATTTTACAAAAACATCAATTCACAAAAGTAAACAATTAAAATTCGTAGCACGTAGAGTGATCGCCGCCGATTGGCACGTAACTCATTCGTAGCCATTCTTAGCCCAGTCGTAGAGCGGTCACGTAGGCGCCTGGCGCTTCATAACAGATCAAAATCCGTAGCAAAAACAATATACACAATACTGAAAGTTGTGTGTATACATAAAATTTTATGTTCATGTAAGGTATACCTATAATATTTTTGAATTTATTGTTATTATTTTTGTTTGAAATTAGGCTACAAAAGCCTTGGGACACCTTACAAACTGACTTATCCCACTGGAATGCCATGGCGGCGCACAAAGCGACCGCCCCATGCTTGGAAACAGACAACATTAAATTAATGACATAGAATAAATAAACACGTCTTAATTTTTAAATTATGATCATTTTATTTGCCACACTCATAAACTCAAAATCAAAGCCTTTATTTAAATTTAGCCAATAAAAAAAAATCTAAAACAAAAAGTTTATTGTAGTAACATATGTAGGTACAACTTGTACCGTAAATCTTACATAGGGACCTATTATAGGTACACGCTTGGACATCAAGCTACCCCAACCTGTCAAATTTCTTTGATAGATTTTCAACTTCATTACAATAGTATAAGGTTTATGTTCAATTGGGTATATTTGTCAGTTTGGGATACTTTGATGTGCTGGCGTTTGTAGTTTTAAATGGTCGCTTAGCCAGAAAGTTGAAAATCTTTATGGACAGTACTTTATTCGTTACGTGCCTATGTATATATATATATAGGCATATAACGATACGAATAGAGAGAGAAGGAGGCCCTTCTCTCTCTTTTCCACACAACGTCAAGCTGTCCCGCCTTTTCACGTGGTGCTACTTCTGATGCTTGGAACTCCAAACTACAAGCGGCAGACATGTCCGTCTCAATTCCACTAAAGCATTTGCGACTTCCCGATACGTTGAAAAAAAATTACACGTAACACGACAACAAAAACGTAACATTGACATTCCACTCTCAACAGTATAACCACAGTCTAACTAAAACAGTAATACAATCCGTTTTCACTCGTACAAGTAATCAACTATCCTACCCTATGTTGGAAGTTGTTCCAGTTTGCTAACTATGCTACAAACACCGTCCAAGTTAGCCGGTGTCCTTAACAATGTAATAAAGTTGCACATGTTGGGAACACAATATGGCTTGCATGGCAAGTTACTGGTCTTCGGATGAGCGCCATTTTGTGTCCGAGTGACGGATCAAGGAGGCAAGGCACTGCGTATGATATTTTACTTTAATAGTCTGTCCCAGGACAGTTTTTAAATCTGTCCATAATAAAGATTGTTTTTGAAGTTTGTTTTTTTGTTTGTTTGTTTGAAGGCGTTAATCTCCGGAACTTCTAGTCGGATTTGAAAAATTCTTTTCGAAAAATTAATTTCATGGTTCGATTCTTTTGGAAGGCTATTTAACAACACACTTAAGTTTAATGCCCTTTTCTTTTTGAGTGTGAGAAATCATCAATCGACCTCTACCGGTCTATTCGGAGTGGAAGGAAGTGTCAGACTCTTACTGACTAAAACCTATCCATGTTCCTTCCTTAGCCCTTTATGTTCCGGGGTAGCGGTAACCCTTTCGGAGAATCCTGCTGAAGGTTTCATGCCCTATGCTTGTAATTTAATTGTTAACGGATCACAGCCTTGCTATCCACTTAGTGGTAGTAAAATTCATAGTGGTAAAACGTCCCCAAGAAAACCCTGTTTCAACGAACTTGAATCAATCCGAGCTACGAACACAAATTTTACGGTGTCTAAATACAAAATGTGTAGTTTTAATTTAATACTTACAGTAGGCTAAGTTGTACTACTACTAACAATATAATTATGGATGCAAGTCTGAAATAAAATATTTGAATTTGAATTTGCACATAAAATACAATGTGTTCACATCCTAAGAGTGATAAATCACACAGCATCGGCTGCTACTCTCACAATAGTTCTCAATGACTGGCATCAAAATCTCGATCGAACTGAACGTGTATTTTCGGAATAGACCAAAATAATCCGTGTATAAAGAGCTATAAAGGTGAGATCAAAAGGGACTTCGTAAACATGTGTATACAACACTACGTAAACGTTATGCTATAAATATTGTGCTAATCTATGATCGAGTTCTTCTGTAAGAATATTTAGTGTTGATTTCAGGGCTAGAAAATGGCCATTTTTTAACCTTTATGGCGTAATGCTATGTATAAGATCTTTACGAGTTTAATTACTTTTACAGAAAATTCCAACTTATATAAACTTTGGAGTTTAATCCAGTCGGACTAGCACACGAAGGTTTCCATACCACCGTACAATATTTAACAGTACCTACATATTTTAATAGAAAACTTCAGTTAATAAAAACACGTTTCTCGTACAGAGACACCCTTTATTTTTTTCTCTATTTGAATTTAATTACAGCTATTAAAACAACGTGATACTGACCTGCAAATAGCAAAAAAAAACAAAGAAAATTTGAATTTCCAGGGCTACCCTGTAGCTTTCACCTTAAACTAACATCTTCCCAAACACACACCCTCATTACCCTTATTACCACAAAAAAGAGGTCCAACCCAAACGTTATAAAAATTTCAGGCTACAATCAGCGCGGTCCTTCACGGGTGATGACGTGTTTACTTTAATCATTCGGGTTCGTCCCTCGTTGTGTATTCAATCCCATCTAGCGGCTCTAGCCGAGCGGTGCACGGTGGGAGATTGCTTCATACACGAGGTAAAACATTTCTACAACAGGTGGCGAAAGGTTCACGAAAAAATGTAGCTGGCACGTTAGAATAAGACTTTGAAATGTCGAAGCGCAAATTCGAACTCAACGGTTGAATTTGGAATACGTTGCAGCTGTTTGAATTTTTATTCGCTTATTCTTTCATTTGTTTCGTCCGTGTTCTTTTTTCGGCATCTTCACTTGTTAGGAAAGTGGTTTTAAAAAAGCAACTGCTGTAAATTAACATTTAATGACACCTAGACAACTAAATTAAAAAATTTAAAAAATTATGAAAATCGGAGTTGATTGTCCCTTCGCGAATCGAAAATGGCCTGTCGAAGGAACCTCAAACTCAAACTCAAAGTATTTAACCCGTGGCGGAGTTCTATAAATGTTATTAAGCTCGTGCTTTGACTGAGACATATTTCTGTGTCTACTTTAGTTTCACAGTGTGCGACAGTGACAGGTATAGTTAACGCTTAGCCCTAAGTAAAGACGCCAGTACATCAACCTATCCTCAACTTTCAAATATTTCAAATTGAACATGAGCCTTATCGTTTTGTAAAAAAGTTGAAAATCTATCAAAGAAATTTGGGGTAGCTTGATGTGCAGGCCCCTGAACACGCTAAGAAGTGTTTGGCTTAAGTGAATCGAGATATGATTTTTAAATGATCACAATATAATCAGAACTGAAGTTGATTATGTAACTATATTTCTGGCTCATTATCACACCAATCCGTACACGGCCAATTCACCTTCAACCTTTCCCCGAAATTCAGGGTGACTGACAGATGTCAAAAGTGACAGCTGTCACTTATGTCATCTGTTAGTAGTACAGTGAGATATACCTGACTACTTTTATGTATGCGACGGTGTTTACATAATAATATCTATTCAATAGTTACACTACAATAATCGTAAAACACGAGGAGCTTGTGGCTAAGTACTAACAGTCGCACAGGTCCATTCACCAGGTTAAGCTACGCTTGCCGGGGCTGGCGGTGGATAGGTGACCATCTTTACATACCGAGACTCCTCCGTGTCTCGGAAAACACGTTAAGCCTTTGGTCCGCCGAGGTCATCTGTGCATCTTTGACAGTCGTTACGGGTCGTCAGAAGCCCGAAAATCTGACAGACAGTCTTACTAAGGTATCGTATTGCCCAGTTACTGGGTTGTGGAGGTCAGATAGGCAGTCGCTCCATGTAAAATACTGGTATTCAGCTGCATCCGGTTAGACTGGAAGCCGACCCCAACATAGTTAGGAAAAAGCTAGGCAGATGATGAGTTACACTGCAATAATAATGAATAAATTGTAATCCACTACTAACGATGGAAATCAGAGGTAGCCCTGATTACACGGTAATTGAGTTGGTACGTTATTAGCTAATGAGAATGGTGCGCCTTCAGTTTCAGTATTATCCTATCAGAATAAAATATTTACTGAGGATAGTAATGTAATTATAATAATATGTTATTTCTCTTTTTCCTTCTTTTCTTCTCATAGTCTCATAGGTGTTCATTATACTAAAAGAAATATGTCTTACCTTATTGCCAAAATATTGCACTTACAACCTAAATTTTGTCAGTTATGTTTGAATCCCATGCTCTTGGGGGCGACTGGGCACAAATCCAGACTCCAGGCAGCTACTAAGGAATTCCTAATAGAAAAACCCAATAACACTTTGCCCGACCCGGGAATCGCATCCAGGACTACATCCACAGCAGCAGCGCTTGCGACTACTGGACCAATAATGTTGTTGTTAAAAAATTTACTCTAAGAATTTCGTGGGAGCATTGTACTCATCGTTACGAAATCATTGTACTAATCGCGAAAAAAAATTTGAGCCATTCAAAGTCAAAGTCAAATCATATATTCAAATAGGCACAAGAAAGGCATTTTGAACGTCAAAAATGAACTAGAAATAGAATTGATTCTAGTCGCCCCTTCCAAAAGGTAGTTTCGTGTGGAGAAGAATGGGCGAGAAACTCCACCGTTACTCTTTTAAAATGTTTCACAATGTTTTGTATACATGTATTATAACATTGTATGTTCCATACATTTATTCAAACTCAATAAAATGTAAGTAACAGCTCATATTTTTTTCGCGATTTCTGGGTTCATCTCATAGTAAAGGTTGTTCGTAACGATGGGTACAAGGCTCCCACGAAATTCTAAGAGTTAATTTTTTAACACTTTATATAAAAGAAAAATGTGACTGAATGACTGATGAAGCACATAGTTCAAACCACTGAACGGAATTTTTGTTTTTTGATCATGGCATCTCGCAGTTCAACCAAAGGGTTGTCTACTGCTTAACCGGGCTTGCCTGTGGCTGCCACAAAAGAATTGTAGCCTCCAGCCAGGGCTTAATAAAAACTAAAACTAACTTACAAAACTAAGCGACTACACGCTAAGGGCACCCCCTGCGGGGTTCGGACCTCGGCTTAGGGCGTCGCTGGGGGGGGACAGCAAGGGACAGCTGGATCGGGGGTTTTTAAAACTACTGGCTCAGCGGCAACGCGGGCTGGCTCGAGCAAGGGTCGGGAGGGTGAGAGTGGACAGGGTCGTCGCGACGGGCCTCGACGGCGAGGACGGAACGACGGAAATTTGTATCTGTATGTTACTCTAATAGTGCTAGTAGCCGGGCTGCTCTCCTGGAGGAGAGTGGTGGCATCGTCAGGGGCAACGAGGGTATGCCGTGGACGGCGAACCTTACTGATGCGGGACGGGGTGTATCGGGAGGCGGCCGCAATCAGGGGATTGCGGTGCTTTATGGCAGTGTCAAAGAAACGCTTCGCGAGGCGTTTCATGAACCGCTGAACTGTGGGGAGTTTAAAATCTACATGAAGGTCCATGTTACGGACGTAAAAGGGAGCTCCTGAGACCTTACGGAGGAACCGGTTTTGAAGTGTCTGCATTCGATGCAGATACTTGGGTTTGGCGTGCGCGAAGACGACGCAAGCGTAAGTCATGATGGGGCGGATTACAGCCTTATAGAGACGCAGTTTGCACCGGAGTGACAATTTGCTGCGTTCTGTAAGCATGAATTGGAGCCTACCGAGAGCGAAAGCGGCCCGCGAACGGACCTGCTTTATGTGCTCTGCGAAACTGAGGTGCTGGTCGAGAGTGACACCCAGGTACTTGGCATGCTTCGCCCAAGGGATCGGCTTGCCGTACATGGTGATCGGATTAGGGGGGTTGGGGAGGGCCCTACGAATTCTCCTAAAGAGAACAGCCTGGCTTTTATCGGGGTTGACCTCGATTCTCCATTTCCGGAACCAAGCGCCGAGGACGTTGGCCGCGGTCTGGAGAGTCTGAGCTATAGCTGGCGGACTGGTCCCTGTGTAGTAAATGGCCGTGTCATCGGCGAATAACGCCAATTGGGCCTTTTTACTCTTGGGGATGTCGCTAGTGAACAGGGTAAAGATTAGGGGGGAGAGAACGGAGCCCTGGGGGACTCCGGCGCGAATCGGGTGGGGGGCGGAGAGAGCGCCCTCGATGCGGTAGCGGAAGGTGCGGTTCGACAAAAAGTCCCGTAAGATGAGCACGAGACGGTCGGGCACGCCGAGTTGGTATAGCTTATATATTAAGCCATTGTGCCAGACTTTGTCGAAAGCCTTCGCTATGTCGAAGAACAGGGCGCCAGTCATAGCGCCACGCTGGAAGCCGGCACTGATGTGCTCGACTATGCGGTGCGCTTGCTGGACGCACGAGTGTTGGGTACGGAACCCGAACTGCTCGTCCGGAATCAGGCTCTTCGCCTCGGCATAGTCCTTGAGACGCTTATAAATAAGCCTCTCGTAGATTTTGCCGAGCACGTTGAGCAGACTGATGGGGCGATAGCTGGTGGGGTCTGATTTGGGTTTGCCGGGTTTGGGGATACCTATAACAGAGGCCTCTTTCCAGGCTTGTGGGAACATGTTATTACTCATGGTGCCATTGAAGATGGCGGTCATGAGCATGATCAGTTGGGCGGGGAAGAGTTTGAATACCCTATTGGTAATTCCATCTGAGCCGGGGGCTTTACGAGCCTGAAGACCCTTGATGATGTCTTGCACCTCGTCAGGGGTGACGGGGGGCAGAGGATCATCTGGATCTTCGACGGGTGGGAGAGAGGCTCTACGTTCGACTTCGGTGTCGACTTTGGCGAGGTGCTTTGGGTCGACCGGAAGGGAACTGGGGGAGCATTGGGACTCGAGACTGTCGGCTAGGAGCTCGGCTTTTTCAGAGCTATCGAAAGCGATGCTCTTGTCAGGACGGATGAGTGGAGGGGTGGAAGATTCTTCGGGAGCGCGAATCTTCCTCTGAAGGTTCCAGAAGGCATGGTGATTGGGCTCAAGTTCGCCGAGTAACTTGTCCCAGTTGTCCGAACGAGCTTCCGCAATGCGTTTCTTTACAGCACGCTGTAAATTGCGCATGTGGGCTTTGTTCGCATCGCAGGGGAAGGAGTCGTAGGCACGGATGGCTGCGTTCTTCTCGGTTATCAGCTCACGTACGTCAGCGGGTAGTTTCCAGCGGTGGTCTTCCACCACCGGGACTTCCCGTGAGCAATCCGTCAAAACGGATTGCACGTGTTCTGTAAACGAGGCGATCGCGCCGGTAGTGTCATCGACAGAGACAATGAGGTCAGGAATGGATTCCAGCTGAGGTGACAGAGTGTCGGATTTAAGCTTTTCGCTTACTTTCCTCCAGTCGGTCACCAACTGGGTGCGGGGCGGGTGGTCAGGGTCAAGCGGACCCCCCGTGTAGGGGGTGAGGTGCATGACGACGGGACGGTGGTCAGAGTTAAGCTCTTGTAGCGCCTCTAAAGATTGCAAACGAAGGTTCACATTCTTGAGGAGCGCTATGTCGAGGACATCGGGAGTTTGGTTAGGGTCGCCGGGATAGTGGGTGGGAGTCATCGGAGCGATGACGTCAAAGTTAAGGGAGGCCCCTAAGTTGAACAGTAATCTGCCTCTGGTAGAGGTGAGATTACTGTTCCAGGCGGGATGTTTGGCATTGAGGTCGCCCGCCAGGATGACGGAGTCGCTCAAGCCGAAGAGGAGTGAGAGGTCGGCGGCGATGGATAGATGATCCTCGCTACCGTTGGTCGGTGGGAAGTAGCCGGAGATGATGGTGATCGGTTGATGACCGGTCATGGCGAGCCGACAGAGAGAGATCTCCAAGTGAGAGAGGAGAGGGGGGGGATCTAGCGGGATGCAATGGAGAGTCCTTCTGAAATAGATGAGGGTTCCGCCCTTGTGACAGCGTGACCGATCATTGCGAACTATGCGATAGTTGGCGATGTTTGGGTTGCGTATATGGGGCTTCAGAAAGGTCTCCTGAACTAATAGGACGTCAAGCTGATGGTCGCGGAGGAAGGCGGCGATCTCATCGCGTTGACTTTTAACGCCGTTAGCGTTAAAGAAACCTAGCTTGAGGGACCGGGGCTTTGTACATCTAGCACCTTTTGTAATATCCATAATTGATATTTAAAAGGTGAGGTTGGAGATGGCGCGCAGTACCCCGGGGTAGCTGTGGTATGCCATGAGGATTTTAATAGGGTCGCCCTTGGCGGCGTAGACCTGATCGGCCATCGCGATTGCCTCCGGGGTTTCGAACACTTGGTTCATAACCGCGAGGGTGTGGACGAGGATCTCCGTCGTGGTGGGCTTGATACCTGCTGGGGAGAGGGAAGGGACCTTTTTCGGAGCTGCCGAGGCAGGCTTCAAGGGGGCGGCGGGTGGAGTTGCCAAAAGGGCCACGGGGGAGGGGGTTAGCCCAGGGTTAACGGTAACCTTAGGCGCGGGGTTGGTAGCAGGGGGCTGAGAGATGGGGGCCGCGGTGACTGGAGCGTCGCTGCGGAATAAGTTGGCCCAGGGCATGGGTCGTTGGGGGCTGAGTCGCACTGGCAACTGCGCTGAGGGCACCTTGATGGTAGCCGAGGGGCTTTCCCTCTTCTGGCGATCGCTAGCGCGCTTCGCCAGTTTGGGGGAGGAAGCCTTGGGGGCTTTAGGGCAGCCACGGTAGTTGGCTGGGTGGCCAGATTGACCACACAGTACGCAGCTCGGGGGTTCGGTGCATAAAGCCCGATCCTTGGGGCGGGAACAGTCCGCTGTGCCATGGTCACCCAGACACTTGACGCACCTGGGGGTGGCGAAGCAGTTAGACTGCGCGTGACCATATAATTGGCAGCGATGGCACTGGCCAATTATATTAGTGCGGCGGGGTTTCTCAATAGAGATCCCCGATAGTGAACAGACCGACTTGATCTTGAAGATCGGGTGGTGCCCTTCTACAGGGTCACACACCACGAGGACCATGTCGTAAGCGTGCCCGCGACGCGCCTTGTGAAGGCGGTGCACCGCTGAGACGGAGATGCCTTGGGCAGAGAGGTCATCTTTGATGTCCTCCGTAGGGATCTCCTTCGGGACTCGGCGGATGACTACGCGAGTCGGTGTCTCTTCCGGGAGAGAGTAGGTGTGGAACGAGTAGTTCCTCGTTCGCAGCATAGCGGTGAGCTCCCTGTAGTCCGCGGACGAGGGAACGGACACCTTGATGCCCTGTTGGGTTGATGTGGCGCTGGTGTACTGGATCTTACGATCCACGCACATCTTGGACACTTCGGTCCATTTGGCCTTGTCTTGGATAAAGACCGGAGGCGGGGGCTTTTGCTTCTTTCCAGAAGCGGAAGCGGGTTTCGCCTTACTGCCGCAGGGGCGGGGAGCCTGAGAAGGGGCAGGGGTGGGGGAGGATGAGGCCGCTACGGCCTTTTTGGCCTTGCTGGCCTGGGATGAAGACCCTTTCTTCCTCTTCCCTCCTTTTCCGACGACCTCGTAGTCGTCTTCCGAGGATGAGGAAGAGGCAGAGAGGGGGCCATCGTCGTCCGAGATCGGAGCGGACGTGTCCATGCTCTCCGGTAGAGCTTGGACTGGGGTGGTGGGGGCAGCCTTTGTCATTACCGGGACAATAGAGCCCAGTGCAGCTGCGGACGGAACAATAGAAGTGGCCGAGACAATGGGTCTCGCACTAATTGGGTTCGCGGAAGCGGGCTCAATTGTCGGTAATGACAATGGAGCCGGAATTCCGGCAAGCGGGTTTGAGCAAGCCGCTTGAATAAGGCCTTGATCGGCCGGCGGGGGCGAGAGCGGGCTGTCGAGCGCGTCGGTGAAGTCGGCGACTGCCGACGATGACGCGGTGGGACTGGCACGCAAAGCACGGGCGGAATGCTGGGCCACGAATTTCGGGTCCGGGAGCAATTCCGTAAGAAAATATTTGACCCATCTCGGGTCGTAGTCCGACATTGTCGGTAGGGAAAAATTAAAACCTAAATGCGAAAACACATGGCATTCGCACCTAACGGCCCTAGAACCTAATTCCCCGGGTGGATAGGCCCGGGGATGTGTAGCCTCCCTGTCGGGCGCAGACAGGGAGGTGAGTACCTATGGTGAGCCCTAAGCTTGTAAACCGTTCGCCAATCTTATTGTGCGAACGGGCCCTGACCGGGTCTAGTGCGAAGGGGTAGACACTCCCAACCGACACTAGGTGTGTTGCTGTGGACGAAGTCAGAAACTAGAGTTGACTAGGAGATCCCCCAAGGCCAAACTTCTAGCTCTCGGCTCCAATTGACTGCCTCACCCTGAAGGGGATCGGCGGGTGTGATTGGGTCAACACCCCACTCGGCTTCGTTGACACCGTGAGGTTTCAACCGAGGACCACGAAACTGTGGTTTTACCCAGAGGGGGCCAAGACCGACGATAACGTTTTGACACAATTTCTGTTAAGAGATAGCGACTGTAACTACCTCCTTGAAAAAGGCAGTAGTATACAGGAAACACTTGTAGTCGATGACTACGAAACTGGCGTCGACAGGAACGTCGACCGGAACCACTGAACGGAAGTTGGCGAAGTTTTTTTTATAATTAACCTGGATTTTGCAACAAAAAAATGTATTTTGGCTTGGTCCTTGACTGTTGGAGGGTAGGGACGGGGTCCATACAAAATCCTCCACAGTCTTTTGGCATACAGATAGTTATTATGACGTAGGCATTCGTTATTCCGCGGGAAGTTGCGGACACAAGCTAGTTTATATTTATAATAAAAATTATTATATCCAGAAACATAAAAATTCAAAGTTATTGCAGAAAAACTTACGTTAATCGAATATTACTGGAGGGGTACTCAATAACTCGTCTCAAAAGTTGTTTGTTTTTATAGAAGTCATAGCTAGATTTGTTGACCATATTCTATTTTGACAAGTAGTAGTAGTGACAAGTACCTGATACTTGCTGAGGCATTGTTATTTTAAAATATTGTAAAAAAAAATGTACAAGACGCTGCCAAGCGAAACAGAACTTTTCATCTCACTACAGCGAGGAAAATTATAGGTGCAAGAAAAATTGCTTAAATAATGAATTAGTGTTTGTTTATTTTAAAATTTAAAGTACTACAATTAATTGGTATTAGTTGAGGTTTTTCTTTCATTCTATTGTCTTGCTAGCCAGTGCGATTATTCTAAAAATGAGGTTGGCGCACTGACATGCTCTATGTACTAAATGCATTTTCAGTGGACTGGCCATATAGAAAGGTTAGAATTTTAAAATTTACTTTCATGGTAGCGGATAAAATGGACTTGCACTCAGATTTCGAATGATAAACAGAATCTTTCCGAGGTTGTGATGTGAAAAATATTTAGGTTTGTAACATGTGAGGCGATGACTTTGATAAAATAAAGTTTTGATCAGTGCATGTAAGTTTTGTCATAACTCAATGCAATAACAAGAAAAGTTTGTCTTTCTACTCTATTATAAACTTTACAGACGGTTGGTTCAGATCTCAACTTGATTTGGACCATCACTGACTCGAGAGTAGTCGAGACTGACTAACTTTTGGGCACAACTTTTAGATTCTAAATCTAGTAGCTATAAGCTTGTGCAAATTGCAAGTCTATCGAAATAATTAGAAAAAGAGCAGGTAAAAGAATTATAACATGACTGTAATCCACGAAAGGTTAAGCAGAGGTGTAGCTAGAGTACACCTAAATTTCGCCATTTATGTTAAAGTCCCATGTAATAGGGGGTTAGCCTATTGCCATTAACCGGGCACGAATACAGTCTCCGGACTGCTACTAAGAAAATTGTGATGGGTAGACCCTATAACACTTTGCCCAACCTGGGAACTGAATCCAGGACCTCATGCTCAGCAGTAGGGCTTGCGACCACTATAACTAACAAAGCAGTCTGTGGTAAATAAAAAAATATTCGGTGAGGTTTTTTAATGCCTACTAAACTTTTAATGTTTTGTATAAATCACTATCAATACAAATACATCGAGAGGAACCGGCATGCCTGAGAGATATTTCTCAACAGGATGTGAAGCTAAGTCAGAGGCCCATGGGCAGTTTAAAAACTCTTACACCAGGTTAGTCACTAACCACACGAAAAGAAAGTAGAATACAAATACTAAGAAATGTAAACAAACAAAAACAAATTCGAGTTCATTTTCAACTTGAAACACGTTACCTCATGTAAATGTTATAACAAAGTAGTTTGTGTACATAACAGAATTCAGCCGGAGTAGAAGATATACCTCTATCCAAAGATAGTTTATTCCATTATCGGACTCACCACACCGCATCTTGGGCAGTTCGGCCCATAATCAACCCAACTAGGTACTTATCCTGCCAAAAATAGAGACAACGCACCAAAACTTGTTACCTTAACAAGTCCATCCCCGTTCGAACTTCGTCCTAATTTAATGTACCGTAGTTTGTGATACAATGGCGTTTTTATCCTTCACGTATATTTTGGCAAGTGTATAGCGAGAGAAGTGGATTACATCTCAGTCTAGATCGGTCGGTTGCGGGGCGCGCACGTAATATACATAGTTATAGTGTCATAGCTCACGTGTCATATTGACGTGAGAGTGACGTGAAGTGACGTTAACCGAATGCGCGTGACACGCCGGTGCGATCCGCCATGACGGTCACGTGACTCGAGCGAAATGAAATGACAGTTACGAACGTATTTTGAATTTCAAATTAAGAGTGCATTAATTAGCCGCGTTTATGTAAGCCAGTATTCGAATTGTGGACTTCATAATGGCTGTGAAATTTTAACTTTGTTACCGTCAAGTGTTATTAACCTATACAATATATGTTTAATGTTATTAAAGTATGATATAAAAAATGTTTTAAATTAAAGTATTGATAGCAGAGCCATTACTTTAAGAAACATATTACGTTTTGGATGAATGCTTTGAAAGGTACCGTACCTTAAAAATGTGCAAAGTAACGAACCGCTTTTTCGAAATGCAACCGTCGATCGATTGGTCTTTAAAATAGTTTTTAATCTGACTTTTAAAGAGCTGTCTGTCATAGTGATACCAATGTCATGTTTACTTGAGAAAAATTCATTCAATTAAATTGAAGTTACATCACGTAGTACTACAGTTTCTAAGATTTAAAGTTTATCTATAGTTTGTAGTGGAATAATGGTCCATAGGTGCTGAAAAATATCTTAGTCACTTTCTAAAAACAATAAAAGAAACACATGTAACACATTTACACCAGAAACTAAATTGAAACAAATAAAACTTTACAACGTTAACCTGGGTTACTAGGTTTTTATTGCATAAACGCAGTATCTCACTTTGAAACTTTTAATTTGTGGTAGATAATTAAACGTGAATGTACTCTGGGGGCGAAGTAAAAACGCTGTTTAGCGGGTAGTCGACACACTGCGGTATTCTGAGATAACTGGGTCAGTTCTGCAGACTAAGCGGCGCCTGGACTATTGACTAGTCGCCGTAGTGCGGGGAATAGGAGAAAAATAACAATAAACCAAAAGTTACATCACTAAAATTCTCGAATTTACTCTTGGAAGTTTTATGCGGGGGAGTTAATGCTTGTCTTTATTTTGAGTTTCATTTTCAAACTTTAGCCTAAAGCTATAAATGATAAGTCTAGATTAATCAACATTTAAAAATATACACAAGCATTTTGCTTTTACCTACCTACTTAAATAAATCTTTTCTAATTTATTCACCTGTAGATTTGAAGGTTGATGTGAACATGCAATCGATTCAACCACTAACAAAAAAATGTTTCATGGATTGCAAGAAAACAGTTGAAGATCAATAAACAAAAAACAATCAATAGAATTAAACATAACAATCAGACTGTAAGAAATCAAGTCTTTAATAATAAAAGGTTCCCCAATTCAATGTTATGATTAAAGATAATATAGCGTACAGGTTTATTATAAGCGCAGAACCAGTAGAACTAACAAGACATTTGAGCGATATTGACGCCGAAGACACAGCGGCGCCGCCATTATTGAACGATATACTTGAACTGGTACAAGATTTATATCGCTAACTTTTTTTCTTTTCGTATATTATTATCTTGTTGTTCGTGTATTATTTAAATTAAGCCCTTGGGTAATAAGTCACGGTTGATGAAAAAATATAGGGCCAAGCTTCAAAGCTTAACTTGAAAAACCAACCAACAAGATGTTAGATATTGTATTCATTATATCATGTGTTATTACTTTTATTCTTTATTTTGATCCTTGCTTTGTTATTCTTATATAATGTTATTATCTCTCTATATTAGTTTTCTTTTAAATTGGATTTCTAATCTTTTTTGTTCTTAAAGTCATTGTCTTTTATTATTTGGAAAGTCTAAAAAATATCGCAGTACTTCAAGAATATTTTCGCAAGTCACAAGCAATTCTATACCTACATCTATAAAACGTTACTTTATATTTGTATCAAATAAATTTTCCCATACAATGTTCGTGTTTCTAGCCCGAATAGAGTTGGTTAAGGGAATTAAGCTACGTAGACTAAGCGACCACCGCTGTCGCCGCGAGATAAACCCTAAGTAGTACAGTTCTAGACACAATTTCTGCAGATTAAAATAACTAAAAAACACTTTTATTTTGTAATGCTCTATTTGCTCCATATTCCTATTATGTTCGATGACAATAGAAGTTAAGCCCACTTGACTTTTATTGAAGAATGAGACAATCATACTGAAGGACACCTTGAGAGGAAAGTCCACTAAAGTTAGGGCAAAGTACAATGGATATACAAAAAGTTTCTTCAATGTCATGCTCAGTTTTATTATTTCATAAGTCATAAGTCATTTATTCATTTGTTTCCAATCAAAGATAATAGGGCGTGACTTATTGAACTCTTGCTAGACAAACTGGCGCCTCCTTTGTCGAGTCCCGTGGCATCGTCACGTAGACCTCATAAAACAATAATACAACATAAAACAATATATTTTAATTATGGAAGTTGACTCCTGCATACGCAAATATGATTTATGATCAATAAAACAGTCGTTAGCTGATAAAGAAATGAATACAAATAGCTAATTAGTGCAGATAACGATCAGCTACTTTATTCAGTTTACTCATTACATCACAGGAAATTTATAACAAAATCTCCAAAACGAGAAATACGCTACCCAGACTCTGGCACACATACTTATTATAAAAGTGCATCTATCGATTGAGTGTTACAAGAGCTTAAAAAGGTGTTAAAACCTTTCGTATACACACCTAAACAGTTTTAATTATAAATTTAATAAAGAAGCTTTCCCACTAATAGCAAGTCTTATTAGCTTAATGCTTCATTTACGACAGTCAACATCGCGAGAATTCCCGAGAATGCTCGAGGATTCTTCGGACGACGTACTACCTGATGCTGGTCTAATTATGTGCGCTTCACATAATGCAAAAAGAGTTCATAAGGCAACATTTTTAAAATATTCGCTCCTTTAAATGTTTTTTTCGGCTGCTGTGTAAATTGACGGTAAATTCCCGTTTTTACATTGTATTTGCATTAAGCTTCTTCAGGCATATTTCTTACAAAACCATGATCACGCCAGTCTTCAGTTCTCAAATCGCCTTACGTAACATTAACTGCGCCATGTAATTCTTCGGCCACGGAAACTAGGCTTCCAGACAACGGGGTCAGATTGGGAGACGAGACGACGCCATCGGTATCGATGTGAACAGCTGATGCTCCAAGATTTTAGTAACAAGAGAGCGGAGCCGGCCCGCGTGCACGCGGCTTCTGAACGAAGTCACGCGCTGCCGAAATACGGGGTTTTTTTTGTGAAGTGCTGGAAAGGTAGAAAATTTTATAGATTTTTCGGTTTCGACTCCTGTTTATTATGGTCTTAGTTTATTTTGAGTGTCCGTTTCGTGTTTGATGGTTGATTAATTTCGTTTGTGCGTATATTTTCTTTATTCATGATTTATGTTTTTTATCATCCAATGTAAATGACACTTTCGTGGTAGTATTCGAAGGCCTAAATAAGTGTCAAGTTAGTGTAGTTTATGTGTAGTGTACATCTTATATTAGTCAAACTTTCTTACTTAAAAATTTACATATGTGTTTGGTGTGTCGTAATTTCCAATCAGTCAAATTCATTGATATTCTTTGAGGAAAATTGGTGTTTTTCTTCACCTTTTCAAAAAAATATTTTTGTTATTAATGTTCACAACGTCTTGTCATACCTACTTCCTTTCAATACTTATCGGTTCTTTTCGTCAAAATAAAGCCAACATTTTTGATGTCTTTAATATGACGGGCTATATTTATTTTGCCTTAATATCAAACGGGTAAAATCCAATCTATTTTGGCTTAATCTGTCAACAATTTCGACACGTGGTAGCTTTGTGATTTTCTCCTGAATAGAAGGCGTCAACGGGAGGAAATTAACATTTCGTCGTATTTCCAACTCTATTTGTAAAGCTTTGGCAGATAGTTTTGCTTGAAGTATCTCAAGATTATTTTTTGGTTCTTGCCTGGCGTCAGAGAGCAATCATTTGGATGTCTACTTATGTAATTTTATTTCGAAGTTAAGGTACATTGACCGACTTTTTTTTTATTAAAAACAGTCTCACTTTTTGCGGTAGCAATCATCCATCAACTTAATCGAGACTCGGATTATCAGAATAAGGATTTACCAATGAAACGACTACCTACTCTGCAATGAGTAATTGCGATCTTGTTCACGTAATTTACAGCCTTCAAATTTGTAACATATTTGTCTTAACTACCCACTTTATAATTAGCCTATAATGTTCCTACGGGTTGTTGTACATTCGTCACTAAGTAAATTCGTCATATTTTAAAAAATCCATACGTTGAAAGTAAATTCGTCACACGTATTAAAAAATATGTGTAAATTCGTCACAAACCCTCTTTTCAAAAATTTTATTCTTAAAGTAGCGATTGCAGTCATAATTTTTTATTTAAATCATTCACTTGAAAACTGTGATTTTTATGTAAATGTAAGGTAAATTAGTAAACGTGCTGTGATTATGAAAAATATACAACATTTTCATTCTACTTCTTGTTTATTTATTTTTTGCTATCGGTACGGATTATAACGATGTGACGAATTTACAATAAACAAAATTAAAATATTGGGAATTGTGACGAATTTACACTTTTTTTTTTGTGACGAATTTACTTTGTGACGAATGTACAACAACCCGTTCCTACTGATGGGACACCGGCCTCCTATCTGAGAGCCGGAGTGGGCCATAATCCACCACGGGGGCCCAGTGCGGGTAGGTAGATGTCACATGTCGAAATTTCTTAGCCGGTTTCCTCACGATGAATGTCTTCACGGTTTTGAGAGAAAGGTGGTGAAATTAATTACAAATAATAAAGTGCCTATCTGGGTTTGAACCTGCTCTCTGCTCTACCCACGTACTTTATTTTAAATTCAAGTTCTTTACTCCAGTTAATCTAGAAATAGTCATTCAAATGCGTCAATCGGTGAGTGTAGATCAATCACTTTGCCGAATCTTGGGAATTGGGGTCACGATACTTTTAATGTATCGATACCTGCGTAATAAAATCGACTGAAATACCACTTACATACGTAGGTAAGAGGGAAGATGTGATTTAACAGATACTGAAACGACGAATTCATGGGGATATCAAAATTAAATAGTTCAGAAGTGTCACTATCAGAAAAATCGTACAGCCAGCCCTTTAAACTACCTAAAGCGACTTAATAAGCTGTCATAATTTGCAGTTCAAATAGCCGGTATCACCGCTTTATGGTTAAAAACAATATTTCTGAATAAGAACGATAATCTCGCAGAATAATTAATCTATTACTTGCCTTATTATTATAATTTTTTTCCTTAAAATATGGTACAAAAAAGGTCTTAGGGATAATTTTTACTATATTTTGCTTATTGATTTGAAAATATAAGTACCTTGAATTAAAAATATATACAAATACAATTGGTACCTACTTTAGAAATCATATGGTAATTTAATGATTAAATCTTTAAAATTCCACTAAATAATCACATTACCAGTGAGCCAATTACCAATTTAACCACCAATTTAAGAATTCACTTTATTTTGTGGAGCACATTATTTATGAGCTATTTATTAACCTAAACAGATTAGTGGATCTGTTTATGTATGTATTTTGTTATAGATTTTGACAGACATAATAATATATAAATTGTGTTGAAATCATATGGTTCTACATCTTTCTATTACTTAATATATCAATAACCTGTGCATAAATAAAAATAAACGAGAAGCCTTACATTGTTAATTGCATTCGATATAGAACCAAGTGTGTCGATAAGTTTCCAATTAGTAACAGTCGCAGATCTTGATGATTACTGGCACAGATTTTACAAATTGTAGAAAAATGGGTTGGAAAAACGTTGACTTAATGTCGATTTTCATGATACCACACAAATATTATTACGGCTTTGTAGCCACAAATTTTGTCTTTGAAGAATTGACAAACGCGTTCCAAGCCCCCTAGATACGTTTCTCATATTTACACAGCCTTAATACCTGTTTTCCTTCTTCATCTTGAGCTTAAAAGAAACACAAGTACCAAGAACCCAAAACAGTTTAACGTTTACTAGGTTACATCTTCGAGTTAAGACAGCAAAATGAATATTAAACTACGTTGTCAATTTGTTATGCAGCGTTAAAACAACGGCTAAGCGCCTTACACTTTATATGTAACACTGATGGAATACTAAATTGCCTTTCACATTTTAGTAGGCGCTCGGCCATTTTAAGCTACCTCGCCGTTGTCGAATATCCGAAGTTAATTTGGAATTTAATGGGCCATTATTACTGAAAAATGTTAATTGAATAATAAATTTAGAATCAGGTGAATGCTAAAACAGACTTTTGTGTGGTTGATTGGACATAACAATGCAGGGAGTTTGAACTTTTATCAAGTTTTTACGAAATATTCATTGGCAACTAGATTTATGGATTAAATAGTTATATCAAGCTGATTTAATTGCTGTAAATTATTATGATAAAAGTATTAAACAACCCAAACCACATCACTATAACTAAGTAATGGTATAAATCACTTTCTCAGTCATATCAAAATAATAGAACATCGCAACTGTTAAATTCTTTATCAGTCAATCTTAGACACTACACAGGTATATTCTGTAACGTCCTAATGATATCTGCTAACACCCATGTCAAACTTAACCCTCCTATCTTTTTCATTCATCTCTCCCAGCATTGATTCCAGCTTTGACATTGAAGTGCATACGGCCTGAATAGCTTTGTAGGCCGCGCTTTCTGAATAGCTGTCACGGACTGAAGGCTGAAATAGGACATAATTGTGTTCAAGCCGTTTGTATTATGTTACCTTGATCAACTTTCTATTTGCATGCGAAGGACACCAGTGTCCATTTTGAATGTGAACAATGTACCTACTGTCAGAGAAATTCTATTCTATTATATTTTTTATCTATGGCAATAAGCCGATGTCGACCATGTTGCCAATGTCTAGTAAATTGGAAAAGCAAGTGTGTATTGATAGGGAAAATGAAGAAAAAAAAAGGAAAGATCTTCTGATACAGTTGAACGTCAGTGAAATTCATTGTTTATTAAATCGGCATCCAACTAGAATTGTCCGTATAGTCAAATCACAAATGTCATTCTTTGACAGTTGGATGAAATGACTATTAACACGACAAATTAACAAAGGCTGTATAATTACTGTCCGGTTTTTGTTTTGAGGGTGGGACATCACCAAATGGCTCCTCCCACTCTGGGAAGAGCGCAAGTGAGTGTCAGACTCTTATTGACTAAAACCCATCCAAGTTTCTTCCTTAGCTCTTTATATTCCGCGGCAGCGGAAAAAGCCGACAAACATTCTGAAGGGAAGTGGGTGATGATGAAGGCGTCCACTACAATGTGTAACTGAAATAGCATACATTATTTAAGTTAATTACTTACATTAAAATGCATACATTTATTTACTTTTGCATACTTAACTGGACAAAATAGTCATAATTCCTTTTGCGATTTATGGGTGGTCCCATGTTAAAATTCGTTCTACAATTCTGTGATCTTTCTGTGCAAATCCCAATAAAACTTTTTTTCTTGTTTTGCATTAAATTTTCAGTTAAGTATTTAAATTACACCTTCCGTAACCATTACATGGACTTATTCTCATCTAAACCTGTCTCCAATTTAGCTTATCTTCGATTGACACCTCTTATTTAATTTTATCTGCAAATAAAAGGCCTAATTCGAATTATACATTTTTTTAACGACACGGTTGGCGCAGTGGTTGAGCGATTGACTGCGGCGCCACATCTAGCTTATGTAGTTTGAAGGGATTAACGAGGGAATTAACGCTGCTGATGCCGGAATGTTAGTAATGCATCGACCTGTCTTAATTAATCTATATCACTTGGATTGGCGGAATATGGGCCTTTGGCTACAGGCAAGTGCTTGTGTGAAGGATACACACGTCCGTAAATTGGTAATTAATAGATCCGAACTAAACAAATGGCTTAAAAAAAACTCTATGGCCTTAATAAAAAATACAATATCGTGCATAGCCTTTACTTACATTTATGGTGTTATACATATTGGTAATCACTGTCATACGTAGATAACACTTTGTTAATGTACGGCTAAAAATCAACAACACGATGTCAATCTGAATCATTTTGAAGGATATAGCTAATCCATTGCTTCATATGTTCGAAAAATTTCTCAGCTCAACGACGTAAATATTGCAATGAATGTTGTTGAGCTGTCAAAATGAAAGAAATGGCTACTGTTACGCAATTAGGGTGCAGATTACTTTAACTCCGTTTATTGTAGTTATAGACTAAACAAAGTTTCATCCTACGCGTTTTACGCAAAGTCCCGTTTCTTATAATCACTTCCGCTTTTTCTAAGAGCGGTTGTCATTTGTTTTTGGTTCTGCCTTCTTGATCGCCAAACACAGAGGTCCAAACTTTTCAGTACAACTAAATGGATAAGTGAACCGACACAGTGTAACAAAATAAAAGACTGATTTGTGCCAAAGAAACTTCGTAATAAAAGTGTGCTACAAACTTTTTTAAAATGGCGATGGTTGTGTCTAGAAAATCGAAGTGTTGTATATGCTCGCTGTTCTTATTAGTGGCCATGGGCATAGTGTTGGCCGTGGTATCGACTCTGGGACTGTTAGATAAGAAGAAGGAACATCACTATGCTTTGGCTGAGAAGTATAGTCAAACGACGGCGCCTCAGATCGTGGAAATTGGTCACGTAAGTAAACTATTTAAAAGAAATCGAAATAATCGAATGTATTTTTGCGTTTTGATGTCGATTTGGACAAAATTAAAAAAAAGTTGTATAAAGTGATATTGAAGGAAAAGGTATTGAAATGTAATTTTTTAGTGACACGTGTCAAGATTATCGAACTGATTTTTCATCAGGACTTTTACTGTCAATAAACACCGTTCAATTAACATTACACGAACAACAAACACAATAACTCATTTAAAAGGAAGCTCAATCGTTAAAGATTTCTTATCGTACTTATTTTAAACACGCACTATTTATGAACCCAATTAATTTATAACCAAGTCCACGTAGTGAAACGATCATTACCAAATCACCCACTAATACCTAATTTCTCTTAATAATAGTTAAGTCCTAATAAACCGTAAAACGACGATAGTTGCCATAAATCGGTACAATCTCAACCGGAAAAGCCTTCCGTAAAACCGGCTCTTACCGAAATGACCGCACTTTTACGTTACAACGATATTACATTTCACCAAATTACTTTGACCTGTCTAAGTTTAGTGTTAAAAAAGATTTATGGTTCCGGATTTATTGGCTACCTGTGACGTGACACTCCTAAAGTGCCGACGAGGTATAAAATTAATGGCATTCGCATGTCTTCGCAAATGGTTGAGAAAAGATAGCCTATTCAATATTGTCCCTTCTTTCGTTCATCCCTCACGTGCTCAAGCGCAGAGTTAATGGGATTTTAGATCCTTGAAATATTGAGAGGGCACAACTACCTGCGTTTGTTTAAATGTAGACCTGAACGCATTTTCTGGAAAATCGGATCAATTTGGATACCTCAAGGACATAGCGAGGTGTTAAATGTCTAAGAATGAAGTCCTAAAAAAAGATTTAAAAAAGCTTGGATTATTTAGATCCATGCGTCATGTTCGTGAACGGGCACTGTCAGTAGCTAGCCATAGCCGCTTAAAGATGACCACTCCGGTCATGGCTAGTTATAATTTAATTTTTGAATTGTTTTTACATATTTTATAACAGATGCTTTTCTGCATCGTTCTCACATGTATAATAATAATACGAATGATGTAACCATTTTTTTGTTTCTTGTCCGTTCTTCTCCATAAGTACCCGCTGATTTGGAATGGACACCTAGCTTCATTTTTCTGACTGACCGACCCTATGACAATTCATGCCTGTAATTGGTTTATTTGAAACTAGCTTTTGCCAGCGGCTTTGCCCGCGTGTATGTAGGAAATTATCCCACGGGAACCGTACATTTTTACAGGATAAAAAGTTAGCTTATATGCTATGCCAGACTATAATCTATCTTTGTGCCAAGTTTCATCTAGATCCGTTTAGTAATTTTTGAGTTTATTCGTTACAAACATACATACAATTCTTTCCTCTTTATAATAATTAGTATAGATAAATACTTTGAGTTTGAGTTTTAGCCGCTGAAAGTCACGTTCAATTCATTCATTCATTCATTTCTACATGGACTGAAACTTTACCCTACTCAGTTTTGAGCTTCCTTCAGCTAAGTTATCAGAGAGCATCCTTCAAAAAAGATATCTCTAAAGAGACGACTACATTCAACATAACCATGTCTGTATCAGTACTCCCCGAAGACTGCAGACAGATTCAACAAACCTTTCGCCAATTAAATTTAAGACCGATCCCAGAATTCTAACTTTGTCACTGGACCCAAAACTACCACAGACATATAATTTTCTATGATATGTAGCCTATCTAAAGTGTTTATTACACCTATTCCTAGAACAATGGAGGGGATATGAAGTGTCATTACAGCGGATTGTCTGACATACCCAAATCGCCTAGTTCAGAGTAACTACACGTTATCGTGTAGCTACATTCTGGCAATAACAATTTGTAGCTATATGCGGTAGAAAAAGTTGGGGGCTGTTAACAAAAAGGGCTCTTGTGGGCCTGGTGAGGTCTCTGAAGGCCTTCGGTGTATCGGATGTAGCGTAATAGAAGTCTTTTTTGGATGTAACAGTTTGTTCGGATATAGTAAGTCGATAGCGTTTATGTACAAGGAAATGTTCTTGTAAAAATATTTTCTTAAAAGCTTGAGGCTTATCTTTCAGTGTAAGAAGGACATTTTACGCCTCAGGCTTTAAAGAAAATAATAAGTATTTTTTTTTACTATTCTATTCGTAATTTCGTATTCTTCACAGCAAACCCTTTCGTTTGATTCCCATATTATTATCGTGAAACAGATTAAAAAAATAATTTCGCGGGCGGTTCGCCATATTGGATTTAGAATGACGTGACTTCACTAGCTGACTGGCCCGTAGGTACATTGTGATTCCAACTAAACGTGTATGCAAAATTTCAGCTGAATCGGTTGAGGATAACTGCTTTGAAATTCAGTTGCAAGATTTGACCCGAACAAACATACATACAGTGAAAGTTAATTAAAACCTTGTAAAAGGTTCTTGTGTTGCGTCGAATAAGCTTTGTTTGTTTTTTGTATCTATTTTGAATTGAAAGTAACTTGAACTAATGACTCGGCTATGAACTTTAGCTGGGTCTAAATTCAATCTGCCTAGCCTTTCCCCAACTATGTTGGGGTCAGCTTCCAGTCTGCCTGCCTATCTGACCTCCACAACCCACTAACTGGGTAATACCATTCCCCTTAGTAAGATTGGCTGTCAGACTTTCGACAACCCGTAACGACTATCAAAGATGCACAAATGACAGCCGGGACCAACGGCTTAACGTGCTTTCCGAGACACGAAGGAGTTCCGTTATGTAAAGATGGCCACCCATCTACGAACCAACCCCGGCAAGCGTAGCTTAACCTGATGGATCGGCTTGTGCGGTTGTTTTTGCTTAGCTATGAGCTCCTCTCGCTCCGCTCCGCTTCTCGGGCCGAGTTTAAATTATGACTAATTAATCCAATCATATCCTTATAAAGGTAACACGGCAGGCCATCAAATTTTAATATATACAATTTCATTTGTTAGCTCTAGTTTCATCGTAACAGAACCAAGTCAAATTAAGTTCCCAGCAACATCTAAAAACCAAAAAGGAAGTACACAAAAATACATTTAGTTTAATGAGCACTAGAGTCCATTATGTACTGCTCGTTTTCGATGATATACGAACTCAAAAGCACCTTAACGTCTCATTGCAGCCATAACACGTGCCAAAAGTAAGATTACATTTTCAACTTTTATTTTAGCATATTAGGTACTGTTACAACTACATAAATCAAAGATGTATTTTTCTTTTACGAATTTTCACCTGTGCCATTCTTAGTTAAAAATACATTTTCAACTAGAAAATGGTTCATGTGAGGCTATCAATTTTATTTACACGGCCCGTCTATTGTGTGATTTTGTACGGAGTGTCCTAAATCCGTTTAAGCTCTAATAAATCATGGTGTTGAAAAAATTAGCGTTATTTTTACGTAGCAGGGTCATTGGTCATTATTTGGGGCGTTCTATTATCGCCTGGGTTGGATCGTCCAGCAGGGTCGTTTTTCATTAGAAGCCGAATACGCGATAAAAGGGTTAACGTTTTGACCTTATGTAATAGAACGAGGGCTTGGTGGTTGAAATCTTTTGTGAAATTCATGTGTTCTAGACTTATTTCATTCTTTGTTATGTTCTTGTACCTGCAAACCAAAATTTGAATGATATAGAACCCATTAATGAGACTGAAATTCTTAACTATTTTAATACAATTTCAACAAAAAAGGATTCATGCAAAAAAAGTTCTGTAGTAATAAAAGTTTTCTTTCGCAAAAATAAAAACGAATTAAACATCAACTTCGAAATTTAAATTACAAAATACTCGGAAAGGATCTAAGCGCGTATTTTTCGAAAATTCTCTTTTCATTTGTACCTATCATTGACGCTGAGCGTCATCGTTATCCGATCCTCCGTCCGAATGTGAACCGCCGAAAAATATATGGTCACCCAACTTGTATAGAAAATAAAATGGCCGCAGTCGGGAATTACTTTCATTCCAGGCTTTTGGTGTCATGAAAATGGAGGTGAGTTCGACAAACTCACTGGCTCGCAGTATTTTTAATTAAAAACATTTTGGGGATCGAAATTTTTGTGTCCTTTTATTGTATAGGTTTGCCTGCACGGTTTAGTTGCGAAGCGATGCTTACTATATTTATTTTATTGCTAAACCTGCTATTTTGTTATTACTTTTAACAAAATTGTACTTTGCCTGACTATTCAGATTTTAGATGGAAAGCGCTGAAAGATCAAAATCAGTTGATTTACCTAAATAAATATAATAAAACAGAGATTTACCTACATATATCTATACAAAAAAAAAAGTTGAAGAGTTTGCCTTTTTGAGTCGTATTTGAAAAATTAGTTTTGATAGCCCAATTCTAGAAGGTGCAAAAGGCGGGCTGACAGGATGCCGATGGCCGATGGGCCGTGCAGAATTCAGTCATTAATATAGGTCACCCTACCATCTAACTAGCAGTGACAGCCAAAGGGTGTGACCGTCGGACTGCCAAGTCATAGGTTCGAACCCAAGGCACCTCTGAATTTACGGATTCATGTGCGTATTGTATAAATTATCACTTGCTTAAAAATTGGTGGTGTCTGAGGGATATTTCTCAACTGCATGTGAAGCTAAGTCAGTGGCCCATGGGCAGCATAAAAACTTTGACACCAGGTTACCAGGTACCACCTAACTAATATAATTTTCGTATCAAAACGAGATCCACTTTTGATTGTAGGCAATTTGCGAGCATTTAATTAACGCCGACAGACACAATATCTACAGAACTAGTAGCACAAAGCTTTAATGTTCTATTAGCTAACGAATGCCAGAGAACTATTCTCAAAGTGGTCGAGAAATGTGGCATAAACTCGTATACGGTATTCAGAGTAAGAAATGTGCTGAACATTACTCGCTTTATTGTGTGTTAAAGCCTAGTTTATTGCGAGTACCGACTTGCTGCGCTGCTTTGTGCCTATTTATTTTATTTTATGAAAAATGTGCCAGTTAAGAAGTTAGGTTGTGCGATTATATTTCATGTCCATGATATTATTAAATGAATAAGAACAACGTGCTTTTTGGCTAATATTAAACTGTATAGGTAGATTAGTAACTCCCTAATATTACGTACTTAAAAGTCGTGTCAAAATGCAACTGTATTCAAATAAATTCACCGCTTTCTAATGCTATAGTAATTTATTGAAGGCCATTTTTCCGTGTATTATTATGAACAACTTCTGCCAGAGGTTTCATCAGCTTAAATGTTGGAAATTATGCTTCGGGAATGTATTATAAAAAGTATCTTATCTGTTAATCAAGGTTATAAATTATATGTGCACCAAATTTCATCCAGATCCATTCTGCCGGTTTGGCGTAATTGATTAAGAAACATCCATCCAAACTATCGCATTTAATAATTGTATATAAACTAAATATGTATAAGTAAGATCATTATTGTGAGTCAGGGGGCATAGTCCTTCCATAATACTGGGTTAAAAATGTACAATAGCCACCCAAACCCAAAGCCCAATATGTTTCCATGTTCTGCAATAGTCCTAGGTAGCAGATAGTGCATACAGGGATAATCATCTGTTGGCGCCTCATTCTCTTTAAATTTGTCTAGACGGCATCTGAGAGTTGGTTTTGGCTTCTCGTACACCTTCAAAAGGAGACTTCAAGTCTTCCATAGCACCAAAATAAACTAATAAGTAAACTTAACTAAAAACTCAAGTAAAATTCATGCTTAAAAGCTTTTGAATAAAGATTTACAAGTGATTCGATGTTCGACATTTGACTTCTAAATGATAACTGACTTCATATACGATAATACAGACCGTAATTAACCAAGCATTCGCAATTATATCGCATGACATCAAAATACGACCTTCACACTTCAATTATCTGACAAGCAGCAGTAATTAGATCGCGCTACCCGTGAATAGAACTTAGCACTTCGACAAAGAGATGTGCAGTTGAATAGAACTAGTGACTGTATTTCCGCCGTAATGAATTTCGGCACCTAGATGGCGCTGCCGGTAAAGTGCACAACGTACCTATTCAGTTTTGTTTCAAATGAAGCTTTTCTTTTTTGAATTGAGAACACCGTCTATTGAAACTGAACTATATTTAGATCTTTTGATTTTCTTGTTGAGCTTGCCGCTATTTGTATGAATTGTTAATTAGATTATACTGATTTCAGAGCAAAATAAGATCAACAACATATAAAACACCTGTTAAATAGGTAAACAGTTTATGAAAATTTCAGCGAAACTTTGAATTCGTATTTTTAAACTAAAACAATGGCCAATTCCAGCCAAGTTTAGTTAGAAAATTCTAGTTGAATTAAATTTAAAGTCCAATTGAATTGGCTGAATTAGTTTTAAAATATGTTCCACAGGTTTAAGAAAAATCAATTACCTACGACTTTTTTGTTAAAATGCAACTTGTATTAAGAAATAGCGTACCGCTTATTCTTCATTCACGCTTCTACTTCCCGAGGGGCTAGACATAGACACATTTTGCCAGTTATGTTCAAGTCCTGCAGTCCCCCATGTAATACGGGGCGAGCATAATGCCATCCAACGGGCATAAATCCAGACTCCGGGACACGACTGAGAATTCAAAAACACTTTGCTCGTCCCGGGAATCGAACCCAGAACCTCCAGACTCAGCACTACTTAAAAAGTGGTAACTACCGACAGGGTCCAGAATGATCTAAGTTTTGTATCTACCACCTAAGTTCACATGTCGAAGCAATAAATATATTGAATATTGAGTAACTTTTCAACCAATTATATCTGAACCGTCATTTTCAGGAATTCATTTAAGAAACGTTGAAAGTTGAAGTGTCAAGCTTAGCTGGTCGTTTAACCTTATCCTTTAGGTTGCTCCGTTTTAAATTTAGTGCATCGCGGCGCATGCGACCGACTGCATGCGTAGACGCAACTTTTATGTACCGGTTTGCGTTTTATTTTTTCAGTTTTACGAAAAGGTTAACGCTCTGTGAATTTTAAAAAGTGTTGACGATAATTAAGTGATATTTATAGTATTTAAAGCCTATTAAAAAAGTTTAAAACTAGAATAATTAGATGTGATATCAATAACTAGTTATTTTATTACGTTGTAATTAATGTAAATTATTTTAAATGTCAATTAGTTAGATGTTGAAAGCGATCACATAAAAAAGATCGTTTATATTACTAACTCTTTCTGGAATCTTAAGTAAAATTAAAACTTTAAATTAGTAGTTAAAACTTTTGATAATTTAACATCTAAGTGCATACTAATTAGGAATTAATTGGTTCGACTTTCACGAATTATTTAAGCACTATCGCTGAAAACATAATTTAAGTTGTAAGTCGTTTTGAAGCTGTGAAAATTATATTTAAAAAAAACTTGTTAAAAGTTCTTTCAAAATAATTAACTTGGTACCAGAGTCTGTATTTCTATATTAGGCTTTTATTTTGTATACCTTATTATAATATATAATAAAAATAGGTACAAATACTTCGATTTCAGTTTTAAATACAAATTTTATTATTTTATTCATTGACAAAAATAAAATACGAAATCACATAAATAAAACACCGCTCGTCTTAAAAACTGCTATCACAGTACGGAAATTAAATATTATGCGAAGATATACCTAATTGTAAAATTGCATTTTATGATTTTTATGATAATAAGTATTCCATTTGATTCTATAAATCTGTGACGTCACATTGTTATATTTCATACAAATCACGTACGAAATCCGCGTTTTGACAATTCATAAAAAGTAACGTTATTGACAACCCTTTCAAATACCCAATTCTACGAATTTGTTTGTTACCATAAACTCCGCTAAAAGCTTGGTAGTCCATTAACGTTTTGGAATACTATTCCAGTTTAAAGGAATTATACAGCTATTTATAGTACCTAAGCTGTGAATAGACAACGAAATACACGAAATATCCTTTTAATGAATGTTTAAACATAAATGAAAGATCATGAGAAGCGATTCGTTACATGAATTTTCAATATCAACTGCTATATTTTTGTCATCAAGGGTATCTAATTTAATTTTTGACCGACTTCCAAAAAGTAGGAGGTTTTATGTTCGTTTGTGTGTATTTTTTATGTTTATCAGCGATATGTTCGGTAATTGCAGACCTTTTATTATTCTTTCATTTGATAAAAAGAGCTTAGACAGTGGTCCCATACAAATTTTATTGACCTTACTTCGGTAGTTATTGAGTTGTATAATCTTGATGACAATTTAATACTTTCCGTCAGCGTTGTTAACATAGTAAGTAGTGGTATATCAATTGGTGTGGGGACTGTGGGGTGGGTAATATAACTAAAAACTCATGAACCAAAACTTTTTTACAAAAAAACCGACTATATTTTAAAGACGGTTGTTTGTCTATCCACCTCGAACAGTTCTATTCAAACAATTTTAAAAACGTAAACCCTTATAATGTGCCAGTATTATGAACTCGGTAAAATTGAACGGTTGATAAACTATCAGTCGATATGAGGTCGACGTTGAGTCGATTGCTAACGATTCTCGTGGTACAGGGTGCATTCCAAGAACTGAAGCTGTACGGTTCTCCGACGCAGGCTGAAGTGCAGTGTGTCAACACGTTTGAGGTAAGCTGATTTTGTTTTATTTTGAATTTAGAATATTGAAACCTCTTTGCAGAAGATCAAACTTTTATAAATTAAATAAACATTACCTATCTATTTCAAAATAGTCATTTATTTATTTTGTTTTCATAAATTGAGTTAAACAATATTCCGAAAAAATTCGAAATTTGAAAATTTTATTCGATTATAATCAACTGGTAAAGTATTTTAAATTATGTCAGTCATACATGAATAAATAAAACATAATCCCCATTGAATTCTATGCAATTGAAGCCACAACCATGATAATCTGTTCCACAGAGTTCAAAGAAATGTACAATTTTCAACGTTTTGACAGGAATCCGGCGACGGAGACGAGATTGACATTGACAATTACTTGGTGATTACAAAAACTATAATTGATCGCTTCTCACCAAATGCTGTCACTAACACGGTGTGATTGTGAAGTCCTCATTAATTCACCGTTCACTTATTGTTACCCTGATACTAACAAAATCATAGGTGCACTAATCTTAACACAAATATACAGGGTTATTTGTAAAACACCAGAAACCTCTTAAGAGGTCATTGTACTCATCATTATGAACAACTTTTACTATGGGACCAAACCTGAAATCGCGAAAAAAAATTCAGCTTTTCCCTACTTTTATGTTCGTATAACTCGTCAAAATGTAAGGAACAGCAGATTTTTTTTTCGCGATTTTAGGTTTGGTCCCATAGTAAAAGTTGTTCATAATGATGAGTACAATGACCTCTTAAGAGGTTTCTGGTGTTTTACAAATAACCCTGTATAAGTCTTCTTCGTCGTATCAATGATTAATTTTTATTAATTGTATGATAGGTTAAACGAGGGACATCATACAGGAGGAGACTGAAGTACACACGAAAAATAAACAAACAATTGTGCGTGTCCATATAAAAAGTCCTTAAAAACCGGCCAAGTGCGTGTCGGACTCGGGCACGAAGGGTTCCGTAAAAACGGCAAAAAAATCACATTTGTTGTATAGGAGCCCTCTTAAATATTTATGTTATTCTGTTTTTTAGTATTCGTTGTTACAGCGGTTTGGTTTGGTTACGGAACCCTAACAACGATTAATAATAGTGTTTAGTATTACTCTGAAAATACTCGATTAATAAATAGCATTAAATACACACTACAATAAGGAAATAAATAAAACTTATCATCGCTAAAAAACCTTACTGTGCCACTTACAGAATGGATACAGAAAGTACCACAAAGATCTCCCAGTAAAAATAAAAAAAGAACAATAATAAATTACTATCTCCAGACAAGTCATCGACATCGTTTAAAACAAAGATGATCTTTATTGCAACTCGGAGACAATGCCACTAGTCCACTAACGTGGTATGTGCAGTCATAAAATAAATTGCTCGCGAAATTAAACTTGTTTACTTAACCAAACGAGCACAAATAGACGCTCAAGGATTTGTTTTATTGGTCCTTACGACCTTAAGCCTTTTCTTGATGCTTATGTTATAATTGAATCTGGTTAGTAAAAAAAAAAATATTTTAGGAAAAAAATATAAACCACCGCTTTAGTTCGTCAAACGTGTTTTGTAGCAGTAACACAAACAAAATCTTTATAAAACGTTTAATCTAGATCTGGACATATATGTTAGAACTAGACTAGACTTTTTTAATTTAACCAAACACTTACCAAGCTATCTTAAAACATTATCCCGAGTGCTTAAAATGACAAACCCTAACTATGAATGATCCTTAAATTAAGAAAAAAGCAGTGATACCACTAGGCAGTGGTGTGACCGTCGGACTGCCAAGTCTTAGGTCTCTGACTTTTCGGATTCACGTGCGCATTGTATAATTATTACTTGCTTAAATTTGGTGAAGGAAAACATCGTGAGAAAAGCATCTCTGAGAGATATTTCTCAATAGCATGTGAAGCTAAGTCAGAGACCTATGACTTGGCATGGGCATGGGCCATGGGCAGCATAAAAACACTAACCACACCAAAAAAGAAGACTTCTCAAATGAAAAACACTTTTCAGTCGTTCTATCAACTACTTACCTATCTAGCAACATGGACATAGGCAGTATATCCACTTGACATGCGACCGATGTAGATCAAATGATTTCTAACCTCGGTTGTACATTGACACTGCCAAGCACAAACAAGCATATCGTAAACAAACTCGGTAGCGGGACATCGGATTGCAATCACATGGGTTGAGGACTTAGTGATGGTAGCGGGGAAGGAAAATACACAGCGATTTTTAGTTCACTGTTAACCGTTCAGGGTTTGAAAGTAACTATGATTATAAGAAGCTTCACTGTGAGAGCACCTCTGAAATATCGACGAAAAAATATTTTTCATATAATGTTTAATTGATTAAAATGTATGAAACGAATGTATATCTTTTTTTTTGTTATTTCGTTGTTGGTCCCTTAGTGATAGTGGTTTATAATCATGAGTACTCTCATCTCCTGAAAGGTTAAGACTAAATTAAAAATCACCGTGTACCAAAAATTAGTGGTCTTATTTATTTAAGGGTGTAGAACAGGCTATCAAACTGAACATCTTTCTTCATAGGACCAAGATCGTAATCGCGAAAAATTTATCAGCAGTCCCATACAAAATTTTCGAATTCCCGTTCGATCCAAATTTATGAGGCACGTGGTAAATTGAATCTGAAACTAAAATTCTGAAATAATATGAAGAAATCTTATAAACCAGTAAGTCATCAGTTTCAGAGAGAAAAAAGTAATTCTAAACATTAAATTCGTGTCTATTTATCAAAATAATAATTATATTAATAAAAACTATTCACATTAAATTTACGTAATATGAAAGCTTTAAATCTTGTCAAACATGTTTTATTTAATCACAAAAAGTTTCAATGACTCCATCCAATTTTGTAACTCGTACAATAACTCGTGGAATAAAAAAACTTGTAAAAATTACTGTTATTGTCCTTACCCGTATATGTGAAGTTTCTTATATTTTCTAGGCTTTTCTTCTAAAGAATATTTTAAAGTCACAATAGAAATAAAATCACTTGAAACTTTTTTATTACATCTACCTTTTGAACGCCCATGTTATATTTAACCTCTGTGCAAAGGGCTCCCAAGGGTTCTTAAGTTACGTGTTCTTACCAAAGACCACAATGGTAATAAGATTCTTATTTATAATATACTTACTTCGATCAATTTTCAGAAAAGAGTTACTATGAAACCACAGATTTTCATTTTTACTTTGATATTTTCCTTTCACCGCAGAAACTGCAGTCGCTTCCTGATACACCCAAACCGCACCCTTACCGTAGGTATCGATGTCGCATTGTCAAGGGAAACTGCATCATATTGTCGTGTTTACACTCGGCATTAGATATCAACTTCAGATAAACCATTCTACAGACGCTGAGTGCTACACTACCTTTGCTCTGTATTAAAATATGTAATATGCACACTTTCTTCATATTTTTATTAAATATTGATGAATGTGTCTCTCAGTCTAGACTGCAATATAAAATATTGATAAAAGTACTTAAACTATCTAAAGCGGACTGTGCTCTAATCAAAAGTCGCAATTTAAGGAGCATTATTAATTAATTTACGCTAAATAAGTAGACGTTGATTTTTAAAATCTAAAACAAAATACCTACTTCAAGAATTATCTTTTCCTAATTGTTACACACTCATTCTAGGGCACTAACAAACAAAGTCATTACCAAAACAGGACCTCATAAATAAAAAATGCGGAGATTTCAATAAAAATGCGGAGATAATCATACAAATACAGATTCAACAGTAAAAATCCAGACATAATCATAAAAAAACGCAGAGATACTAATAGAAAAGCAGAGACACCGATAAAAAATACAGAAATACCAACAAATATGCAGAGACACCAATACAAATTGCAGAGATACGAATAAAAATGCAGATTCGCCAATAAAAACGCAGAGATATTCATAAAAAAACAGAGATACCAATAAAAAATGCAGATACACCAATAAAACATCACATCTAGGCGCTCACGCTTGTAGTATAATATTTTCCGGTCATTAGTAGCCGAACAGCCTCATCAAGACCTTCCAAGACTCGGTACCTAATCAAAGCCCAACATATCCAAACGTTGATAAGTACAAACTTCCTCGAAACCTTTGTTCGTGCCACTTGTGTGCCGCTATCGTGCGCTAACGACCCTCGTGTTCACAGAATAAGTAACTACGTACTCCGGGACACAATAGTCAAAGCGAGATTCACGTAATTCGAGTAACAAGATGGCAGTTGGATTGCATGGGTTTTAGTTGCAGGTTGTAAGGGGGCTGTAATGAATATGATGGATGGGAGATACCTGGAAACTGGGGTCATGGGATGAAAATATTAAATATGGCTCTAATGACGCGGGGATAATTCCACTCTGCCCTATCATGAAGAAACTAGATGTATATACAGGGACATAAAGCAAAGCCGGTGACCATAGATTTGGTGCATGGTTCGAAACTTCCCTTTTTAACTGTGGGAAATCATCAAATTCAAATCAACCCAAGCGGGGGCTCGGAGTAGAGCGGAAGGGACTGTCAGACTCTTACTGACTAAAACCTTTCCATGTTCCGTCTCTTTTCCTCTAAGTTCCGGGGTAGCGGTAACCCTTTCGGACAATTCTGTGGTTCTAAACCTCTTTGCGACGAAGTTATTCGTTAGTATTAAAAAACAATTCACTGCGTAAGTGTTTTACTTTTCTATGAAACAGGTGTATTTTTATATAGCCAACGAAAAATTTCAACGCAAGGAGGTTCAGGATCATGTCCTGAAAACTGGTAACCGGCTTCGCGTCAATGTCCCTTTCACCCTGTATAGGAGAAAAGTACTGGTAATTAATATCCGGCAAATAAAAAAAAACTTTATAAAAATTAATTGCTTTAGCTACTACATAATTAATTATGATCAACATACGTCACATAACAGAAAGCCTGAATAATATTATATATTATAATTTATGATCAAGATACGTCAAATAACAGAAAGCCTGAATAATATTATATTGTATGCTTAAAATTAAGTCACACTCACTCACTAATAATTCCGTGTGTATCACAATAACCGCCTAACACCTAAAACAGCTTCACGTGCTTCGAACCTAACAATAATATTTTCAAATAACATCTATTCACAAGCTTTCCATTTGACAACAAAACACGCTTTAATCCAAGTGGTACTGCATAATAATCCTACGTACTATTTACAAATATCCCTAGGAAATCCTATTGCATTAATTCAAAGACAAATCTTCATGTTTACTTAGCACCCCGTCACTAATTGCTGGGTTACGTCGTGAATATTTGAACATGCTAACACTGTCCTATATAATCAGGAGATTAGGAAAAGGAGGTGACCACAAATGTGTAGCAAACCTTCGCCGACCTTTTAAAATGGCTGCCCTGATTTTGATGAGGTTTGAATTTGGAATTTGATCGCCATAATTGGGACTCATTCGAATAATTGTTTTTGGGTTGGAATTAAATTGATGCTGAGTGAGTCCTGAGAGCGCATAATTTGGTTCGTCGAAGATAGGAAATCCAATTCAATTTTACATTGTTGGTTCCGAAAATATTAAAAGAGGGTTTGCACATCCTCATAACATTAGTAATTTAATCAAACGATAATTTGCACAGAATAACGGTAGCTACTCGTATGGATAACCTCATCTACCTATACATATAATAAAAAGGTATCGGATCGCTGTCTGTATTAAGATATATCAGAAAAAAATTACTGGGACCTTTATAAACGCAAATTGAACCCAAAACAAGGATTGTTAGAATTTTGTCTATTTGTCTGTACGTTTGAGCACGCTAATCTCAGAAAAGGCAAATCCGATTTAGATGTGGTTTTCACTAATATGTTGTGGTAAGCTTCACTTAGCATTTAGTTTGTTTCATGTCTATCGGTTCATAAATAATCACTACTAAAATCTGTGCCGCTAGACATTCGAATTTGTGACGCAAATGTGCAGCCATTATCAAAATAATCAATAAGTTCTTGAATGCAGGTCGACCAAGAGGAAGGTGATGCTGAAGGCTCAGGAAGGTATGGAACAATACCGCCATTTCCACCACCACCCCCTGGACTAGATGGAGGTAAGTAACTACTTATTGGTTAATCTTCTTCTTCTTCATAGGAAAACATCGTGAGGAAACCGGCATGCCCGAGAGATATTTCTCAACAGCATGTGATGCTAAGTCAGAGGCCCATGGGCAGCATTAAAACTCTGACACCAGGTTAGTCACTAACCACACGAAGAAGAAGATAGGTTAATAATAATTAGAGATACCTTGTTAAGAAGTTTGCAAGGGGAACTTTTAGAGCGAATATAAGTTTATACCATTACTTACAAAGGGGTAACGTAAAACCCAGTTACTGACTGGGTTGTGGAGGTTAGATAGGCAGTCGCTCCATGTAAAATACAGGTATTCAGCTGCATCCGGTTAGACTGGAAGCCGACCCATACATATTTGGGAAAAGGCTAGGCTAATGATTGAATTAGTTTCTACCATTAAACAGTGTTGCTGTGTTGAAGCTTGGAAGATTTGAGTGTCATTCGTTGTAACATCACGCCTATAATCCCTTTAAGATTAAACAGAGGCGAAGGTACTTATAGTATACATACCCACATTTAGCTAGTCATGTTCCATGTAACATCGGGCGAGCCTATTGCCATTAACCGGGCACAAATCCAGACTCCGGGCTGTTACTGAGAAATTCCAGATGGTAAAATCCTATAATACTTTTGTCCGACTCGGAAATCGAACCCAGGACCTCATGCTCAGCAGTATCGCTTGCGACCACTAGACCTACGAGGCATTCCGTCGCTGTATTAAGCTTGATCTAAAGCAAAGTTCAAGTTGACAACATTCTAAGCGGGATTGTCCGAAAGGGTTACCGCTACCCCGGAACATAAAGGAAGGAACATGGATGGGTTTTAGTCAGTAAGAGTCTGATACTCCCTTCCGCTCGACCCAGAGCGAGAGAAGTCATTGGATGATTTCCCAGCCTTAAAAAAAAAAAGTTGACAACATTCAATAAAATAGTATGTTAGGAACACTCAGATTTTAGAAGCTACAGCAATTAAAACAGTACAATAACAAAACTAAAGCCAAGTCTAACCTCCAGGTGACACAATGTTGGTTTGTTTGTTTATATTAGAGTAACTCTCAAATATCTTGCTCACAATAGAACTACAAGTGCCTACTGCTAGAATATTAGTTTTGTAATGTTGTTGTTTCCGTTGGGAGGTAACACCAACAATACACACACACGACACACAAAAACATACACGACAAAACTCAGAAAGATACACAAAATAAAGAGGATTCTATTCTACGATAATATTGAGTTACAACATCCACTTATAGTGTATTTTTTTTCAGTTGTCTCATTTGGTAAACAAATGTCGCGACTAATATTCTAGACAAAATCAAACTGGTTGCTAAGTAAATTAGGTAATTTGTACCATATTATTTTATTATATTGGAATAACTTCTCACACATTGATTAATTTATTATTATTAACTTTTAGAATGTTTGTAAATATGTGAGCACCATGCACTTATGACATAATTAAGTTTACTTGCCACTGCTACATGTGTTTCTCTTTTCACCTTTTGATGATGTATTGTTTTTATTCTGGGTACATCGTCTTCACATATAATGTTATAATACATGTATACAAAACATTGTGAAACATTTTAAAAGAGTAACGGTGGAGTTTCTTGCCCATTCTTCTCCACACGAAACTATTTCTTGTTCATTTTGACGTTCAAAAGTGCCATTCTTGTGCCTATTTGAAATAAATGTTTTGACTTTGACTTTAACTTTGACTTTGACTTTATTAAGATTTCTAGATATTGTATGTGTCTCTGACGCATTTTTTTTTATAATTCGTGCCTTATGTGTATTATACAAAGATCGAGACGTTTATGCTCAACTTAAAGTGTATGATTGATACGAAAAATCAGAATTTTCGTCCCGTGTTTGTTTACCAAATTGGACACTGTAAAAGAAATACACTATAGAATGTTGTTTTGAACCGTGTTTTAATAACATAATCAGCATATTGAGTTCCCACTGCTGGGACCAAGGCCTCCTGTCTTCGAAAGGGAGTTGACTGTAATCCACCACGCGGGCCCAGGACCCAGTACGGGTTGGTGGATGTCACATGTTTTCCAATTTTTGGTTCTAGGACATGCGGTTTCCTCACGATGTTTTCCTTCACCGTTTTGAGAGCAATGGTGTTGAAATTATTTACACAAAGTAAAGAGTTAGCCTGGGTTTGAACCCACGACCTACAACTTGTAAGTCGGGATAGTACAGAGGCCAGCACATCAAGCTACCACAATCTGTCAAATTTCTTTGATAGTATTTCAACTTTATTGCAAAGATATAAGGTTCATTTTTAATTGAGAAAATTTGACAGTTAGGGATAGCTTGATGTGCTGGCGTCTGTACCTCTGTGTCACCACAGCTCTCCACTGTTTTTGTATAGTAGTTTTATATTACTGAGGTGTCAATGAGCAGTTAAATAACCCTTGTTAGACTCACAACAATCACGATGGACGATAGATAGATTGATTTAAACATTCGACCAATTGACTGCTCAATCGATTTGTCCGATGAGGAATGTATTTTATCAGTCCCATATACTTATAGGCAGATTTCTTAATATACCGGGTGTAAGCGAAAGGGTATATACATACTAAAGGATATGCTACAGACCACCAAACTGAACAAGTTTTACTATGGGACCAACTCCAAAATCGTGAAAAAAATCAGCTGTTCTCTACATTTCGACGAGTCACGTGACCAAATATGTATAAAACAGCTGATTTTATTTTCACGAATGTTTTTTTTTACTGATAAAGATTATAAATATTAATCTCCCTAAAAAGGTTTACAAATACAAAGGTTTTATACAATTTGTTTTATTTCTATTTCAGGCTATTCGTTACGACTGAAAGGCGAGAAAGGAGAACGCGGACCAAGGGCAAGATGTTTGACTAATTATATATATTTTTAATAAATAATTACGTATTATTTTCTAAACGAGTTCATTTGTTTTTAGATCTTATAAAAGTAATGGTGCATAATCTACCGTAGATATATAATTCAGCAGCAAGTGACAGTTAAAACATAATAAATACGATTCCAACATTATCATATACCAATAGTTACACAAAATACGTGTGAATATTTTGAATAATTCCACACAACATATAAAAATTCCATACACATTTTATAACCATCAAACATTCCTAGTCCAGTATTTAATTACGCATTTAACGCTGAAACCACATTTTTCAGAGCGATTAACATTTTTCAAACAATAGACGTATAGATTTAAAACGCCATTTAAATTCCAAAGTGCCTCACAGTATAACCATTTATTATAAACAAATATGTGATCAGTAACACATAGCAGGTCGTTTTCATACAAAAGGCAGTCGTCCATTGTATTGTCTTTCGATTTATAGCGCTCCGTCCTGCTATAGAAATTGTGTTTAGGTGCAGTGGACATGCGTAGGTATGGATATGCCCGATGTTATGACAAAAAAGTAGAGAGATATACTTATGTATATACTCGTACCTCCTTACTTTTTTGAACTGTAAAATACCTATCTATACTAATACTATAAAGCAGAAGAGTTTGTTTGAACGCGCTAATCTCTGGAACTACTGGTCTGAATTGAAAAATTCTTTTTGTGGTGGATAGTCCATTTATCGAGGAAGGCTATAGGCTATGTAACATCACGCTAAGACCAACAGGAGCCGAGCAGTGGGTGAATCCGCGCGGGAGTAGCTAGTATAGTATAAAACAAAGTCGCTCCCCGCCGTTTGCACCTATGTACTCTTAAATCTTTTAAGCTACACAACGGATTTTAATGCGGTTTTCATGAATAGATAGAGTGATTCAAGAGGAAGGTTTATAGGTATAGTTTAACTAGCTTTTGTCCGCGGTTCGCCCGCATGATTGTATCTACATTGCACCCGTGAGAAGCCGGGGCGGGTCGCTAGTACTGCAAGTTTAGCTACTGACAGATTACGTTACGAACATGGATGGTTAGGAATATAAAAACAACATCATGTAGATTTTTTGTAATTTCAAAAAGTATACAACAATACAGAGGGTTTTTTTTAATAAAAAAATATACAGCAATACAGAATACAGAGGATGTTCAAATTGAATCTTCCATTACCAATGGGATTGAGGAACTTTGTTCATGTTTTATAGTTACGAAACTTTAAGGCGAGGAGCCTTCAACTGACTTTATGATATAGAGACCATTACGTCGCACTTAACACCGTGTTTGACTATCGTCACGACCCTTAACACTGTGCTCACACTCGAAATTGTTACGCACCCCTAACTATCGTGTTGAGGGCGTATAAATACGTAATAATGTAGGAAACGAGCGAATTTTACCTAGAGTGAAAAATGATAATATCTTCTATCAAAAATCATACGTCGCTTCGGCGTGCTATGTAGGAAGTCAAGGTGCCTCTAACGCAATGATGTAGAGGCCATTACCTCACACTTAACACTGTTTTTGCTCTATGGTTGCAATCTTTAACAGTGTGTTCATACTCAAAATTGTTACTCACCCTTTACCATCGTGTTAATGGTGTATGAATACGTAACCTAGATTTAAAAAATTTACTCTAAGAATTTCCCCAGAAATTGCGAAAAAATATGAGCTGTTCCATACATTTTATTGAGTTACGTGTGCATAAATGTATGGAACAGCTCATCTTTTTTTCGCGATTTCAGGGTTCATCCCATAGTAAAAGTTCTTCGTAACGATGAGTATAATGCTCCCACGAAATTCTTAGTTGTTTTTTTAACACCTTATATGTTCCATCAAAAACTATACGTCGCTTCGACGTGCATTGTAGGTAACTCCCTCACTAAATGAATGATGTAAGGCCATTACCCCGCACTTAACGATGTGTTGACAACCCTACGCTCTGTGTACGCACTTGACACTGTTGCTCAACCCTAAAATGGTAAGGGTGGGTTCGGTAGGACTGTGTAAATATTTAGAAACATTTCTTTCTCATGTCGAAGTTATGGATCATTTTGATAATTGAGTATATATAGGAATATGCAAATACGTGCTTGGACCTACGTCGTTCCAGCTCTACAGCTGCGGATACCCCGAATGACAATACAATACAACAGTAAATCCTTACCTGAAACACAGGTTTTAATTAAACCTAGATCAGGCAGAATACTACATTACACATAGAATAATTATACCTCGCTTTTAATTATGTAAACCTTAATTTTGACTAAATTCTTAAATAAATAAATTTATTATTTATTAAATCAGTTACAAGTGCAATATAAAATATTACATCCAATACCTTTTTCTTCAACGTCAAACAATGAAGACTGAAAAATGAATAGAAAATGCCAAAAAAAGATTCACTTTAAGGGATGTACCTACAGGTAATGAATGATCGCTGTATTTTGTACCAGTGACACTAATACTGGTTTCTGATTACAGGGTGCTCCAGGGGAATCAATAAGAGGACCGCCGGGTCCACCCGGACCTCCAGGTCCACCAGGTCTATCGGGAACTCCCGGAGTAGTCGCTGAAATATCAGGCTCTGGTGATGATGTAAGTATAACTTTGATATTCGTTATTTGTAAAACGTCATTTACCATCATTCTTCTTCTTCTTAAGAAAGGAGAAGAATTTACCATCATTACAGTCCAGAAACTTCTTCATCATCTCACCCATTGCTGGGTATAGGCCTTCTTTTTCTTCTGCCACATGCATTTTTCTTTCTTTTTAAAACATAAAAACTGAAATAGATGAGAAGCGAATGGGTACTCTTGTAACTACAATATATCCCACTAGCTGTTGTCTGACTTCGTCTGCAATCATAAAAGTATCAGTGGGATTGTCTGAAAGGGCTAACGTTGCCCCGGAACACAAAGTGCTAAGGAAGGAACATGGATGGGTTTTAGTCAGGCAGAGTCTGACACTCCCTCTCCACCGGGAATGGGAGGAGTCAGTTGAGGATTTTCCATCCTTAAAAACAAGGATGAAAATTGACGTATATTTTTATCTAAATCAAGTGCTAAATTTGTTAGCCAAATTTTATCCAAATCCATTCAATCATTTTAGCGTGAAAGCTTAACAACCAAGTTCACTTTAGCATTTACCATATAAGTTAGGTTTAGAATTGGTGTCCTAATCCTATGATTTTGACATCAATTCTAATCTTAACTTATGTAAAGATATCTATATCTTTACATACATAGTTTCAATTTTATTTGTATGATTGATATGATTGATCACCGTTTTCAGTACCTTTCAACACTACACTAAACTCTTCACATTTTGTAAACACTTTCGAAATAATCAACATTTGGTAATGGCTAGTCATAAATGTTAAACTGTTGGCAACACCGACTCCATTCCAAAACATTGTCTAGCCATTAAAGAGTACAACGAACCTCACTATCTGCAATACCGCATTGTGAACATCAGCCTCAGAATTAATTCCAAAATGCTATCAGTTTTCGGTGTGAATACGACTCATTACGAGGACGTCTAAACAAGACCTCGTTAACGTCCAATATGAACAGGACACAGCCACAGGATAGATAGAAACAGAAGGTCCACTTCATACAATGAGAGACGCCTTGTGAGATAAAATAAAAATAAAAAGAATTAAATTTGTTAAATACCTGATACGTTATTATAAAATAGTTTATCGGATAATTTTTATCTTAACACATAGCACATGCCATGCATAGCCATGAACAGGTAGCACGTGTATTGAAGGCAAGCTTAGAATAACACAAAAAATTGTGGCAATGTTTGTGTTAGCTGAATTATTTGACCAACTTGTTGTTCTATAATGATGAAATGACAAATCATGTATTTGCCAATCGCTGCTTGTCAAGTAAAAAGGACCATGACCGAACTCCGATACATGCATATCCTCTTCATGACCAAAAGCTACCTATGGTATTACAAATCTAAAAGCAGATTTGACATAGATTTCGAAAGTATTCCTTTTTTTATTTAAAGACCAGGTTTTGTTATAATTCATTTAAAAAATACTACTCCTACGACAAACCTCATTTGTTAAACATTTAAGGGGGATGCGCCTGGTACAGCCCGCAAAACTCAAATTGTTATAGGTTTTTTGCAATTTGCAATTAATTTGCAAAAAATCTTTTGACACGTGTCTAGATACAACGAGCGTTTGCAGTAACTGTCATTTATTTGACATAGCTTGAGATCGCCGTATACACGCGTCTATGTGTACGTGCGTTTTTTCGCGCCTTGTAAGGAACTGGCCTTCTGCACGGTTCTTTTCTGTGACAAAGCCCTGCCCATATCAAAGTCTAGACCGCAGAGTTCTCATTTAGCCTGCGGACATCACCTGCCTCCCCACGTAAGCAAGCATACAAGTACCTTTACCTGTGGTGGAATAAGTTAGAAGAGGCGGACGGAGAATCTCGCTGGAATTACGCCTTTCTCCTCCTGATTTTTAAAAATCTGATAGTGCATCAATTTATATAAAATGAGACATCGATTCCATGACACTATGACATTTCACACTATATTCTAAAGGCGAAAGTTTGTGAGTGTTCGTGTTTGGATGTTTTTACTTCTTCACACTCAAACGGCTGAACGGATCTGGATGGAATTTGGCACAGAGATAGTTCATGACCTGGATGAACATAGGATACTTTTCATGCTGATATTACGACATTCACGCGGATGAAGCCGCGGGCAGAAGCTAGTTCTGGAATATAATAAAAGTACCTACGTAACTTTACTCCTTGGTAAGGGGTATCGTATTACCGTTACTGGGTTGTGGAGCGGACGCTCCATGTAAAATACTGGTATTCAGCTGCATCCGAGTAGACTGAAAGCCAACTCGAACATAAGTAGTTGGAAAAGGCTAGGTTGATTGAATATGATGTTTGATATGATTGAATATGATGATAGAAATATGTAGCTAAGTTCTGGGTCACTTTGACAACATTTAATGCAGATTCACATTAATTTATCTATCCATCCATGAAATCATACACAACCTCAACTACACATGACATTACACATACTTCTTCTATTCGAGTGATTAGTGACTAACCTGGTGTCAGAGTTTTTATGCTGCCCATGGGCCTCTGACTTAGCTTCACATGCTGTGGAGAAATATCTCTCAGGCATTCCTCACTAAGCGGGATTGTCCGAAAGGGTTACCGTTACCCCGGAACATAAAGGGCTAAGGAAGGAACATGGATGGGTTTTAGTCAGTAAGAGTCTGACACTCCCTTCCGCTCCACCCAGAGCGGGAGAAGTCATTGGATGATTTCCCAGCCTTAAAAAAAAGGCATTCCTCACGATGTTTTCTTTCACCGATTTTTAAGCAAGTGATAATTATACAATACGCATATGAATCCGTAAAATCAGAGGTGCGTGCCTTAGGTTCGAACTTGAGACCTATGACTTAGCAGTCCGACGGTCACACCACTAGGCTATCACTGAGCTGTCCTATCATTACACATTGAACAATGATGACGTCAAAATGTCTAAATTGCTTGTTTCAATAGTTCAATTATCAATCAATCAATTTAATTTATTTATAAGTAACCATGGCTCAATTGTTAGTAAAAGAACTTGTCCTATGATTTTTTTATTGGAACGAGACGGAAATCTAAGACCAAAAGTTGTAACGACCCTTTTTTTGGATTAAAATATGATGTCTTTTTAATCAATATTTTTTGATTGGTTAATTTTAGATAAGATTTTTTTTGATTATTATAACTTAAAAGAAATATAATTTTATTACAATTCCTTCACTAATTAATCGAAAGGAACTTCGTTCCATCCGGGTGTCCCTTGACACCTCTCAAGTTTTTTTTTTGTAAGTCTCTTTTTACTTGCACCACAAACCATAAAGATAATGGCACTATCTCTGCTTACTCCGGTGGTCACAATGTGCGTAGTTGTATCTCACATGAACTTGAATAGCCTATTGAAAACCAACTTTTTACATTATTCTCGGCCACTTGAGACTCACTGTATAAAATGAATACAGATTTTGTTGTATCATTTATTTCCTTTTGCTGTGATAGTGTTTTTAAATGGAGTTCTTTTGGCCCTTTGTGTGTAGCTGAAATAGAAAGTTAGATTTATTTGTTTCTCATTTGTTTTTACATATTTATTTTTGTAGATATCGTTTACTGCCTTGCCTTGTTGGTTCGTCTTAAAGTTCTAATATTTTCATAAATATTTAGAGCAATGAGAGCAACGCGATTACACATACTTTAATTTTAAGGCCTTATGGGATTTTTTATCGATTTATCTTCATTGCCCTATCCTTTTGGGATTTCCACAGAATTTCTTTTCGCATAATTTCCCATCACCCCATCTTAGTATTCACCGCCATAATTATGATAGTCACTTTATTAATAGTGTCCAAATAAAGTTCATACAAAATTTAACCAGACTGCCTCGTTGGCCTATTGGTCATAAGCGCTACTGCTGAGCATGAGGTCCTGGGTTCGATTCCCAGGTCGAGCATAGTGTTATTGAGTTTTTCTATCAGGAATTTCTCAGTAGCAGCCTGGAGTCTAGACTTGTGCCTGGTTAATGGCAATAAGCTCGCCCTTTATTACATAGGACTCAAACATAATTAATGAAATATGAGTGTACTAAATAGGGAACACCGTTTTCTTACCCTTCGAGGATTGCAGGCGTAATGTTGTGAAACAAATGAACGATTACACTTGCTCTATATTAGAAAAAAATATACCCATTGGCCATTGACATCACCACTTAAACTCAAGTACCCAATTATATTCTCAGTTCCCATAAAATAAGGTATTCCTTATATTAGACGAGCAATAGAGGGACCATTCAATATTGGCGACTAAATTGGAACATTCTGTCTGTTACAGTCGTAACAAAGTTTATTATGCTCTTGGCGCCCGTCCTACATTCGATTCTACAATATCGATTCAATTGATTTGCTTTCCGAGAGGTTTTGAGTCGATTCGTCGGTGTAACGAAGTTAACTAATCGAGTTTGCCAATCCCTACTGTCATTTGTTTCTATTCTTTTAGTTTCTTGAGGACTAATTTCATTCTTGTACTGAAGTACTTTCAAGGCTCGTCTGGGATAAGCGGGATTGTCCGAAAGGGTTACCGCTACCCCGGAACATAAAGGGCTACGGAAGGAACATGCTCCCGCTCCACCCAGAGCGGGAGCAGTCATTGGATGATTTCCCAGGCTTAAAAAAAAAAAAAAAAGGCTCGTCTGGGAGCTGAGCTGTGCTTTTTCGATTAGGGTCTTACCTGACCAGATTATATTTAGAAATTATTTTATTGGAACCACTTCACGAAAGGCTCCAAGTCTCACGAATAGATATTCTTGAGAAAAACGATCTAATTATGAGAATCTCAGACATCGTATCAATTTACTAAACAGGGTGAAATTTAATTCATGGGCAGTATTTTAAGGGATCATTGTAATCATCATTATAAACAAGACGCGAATAAAAATCAGCTGTTCCTTGCATTTTGACGAGTTAAGCGAGCGTTATGTATAGAATAGAAGGATTTTTTTGTTTCGATTTCAGATTTGTTCCCCTATCCCTTTTTCCACTTAATACTTTTAAAACCTTATCAATCTTTATATTACCCAACCAAGTATTTCCCCTCCTTTCATCTAAGTAGGATGTAGACTTGTAGAGTTCCTATTTGTGTATCATTCCATGTACTAAAACTGTAATACTTTGTGTATTTAATTATTTATTTAAAATGTTATTTCTTTTTCTTGCACCCCTTTGGCATCATCACAGAGGAGCACAGTCAAGGTTAGTATCTTTTTCCCAAATTCTAATTTAACTATAGTGTTACTAACGCAACTACAACTAAAAATTAATACCTTTACATAGCTAATGCAACAAAAACACTTCCCAGTATTAATTAACAAAAAAAAACAACACCCTGTTAACGTTTCTAAACCCTATTTACACTAACGGAATAAAATCAGCAAAGCAAACTACACTGTAATATGAACCTCTATTAAGTGAAAATGCTTCCGGCTGAATGTGTTTTGCATAACGAAAGATAATACTTGACAACCCTAATGAGGGCCGGATACTTTGCAAACCTGAACACACCAACTTGGGGACAAACACTACACAAGGGCGAGGGTTGCCACTCGATAGAAATAATCGCACTCATTATGGTTGGCAGTGCCGGATTAACCATATAGCAAGAGTAGCAATTGCTACCGGCCCCGCGCAAAAGAGGGCCCCGCGTAACCAAACCAATCTCCATCTGAGCGTAACTTTTTGGAGTGTCACTCCAAAAAATTAATTCATAGTACGACGATGAGTAATGAATTTACTTGATGTGACATTTATTAAATTTAGTTGCTAAGTGCGCTGCAGACTGTTTTACAAATGCATTTTTGTTTCCGGTGCTACACATCGTCGGGTTTTCTTACGGAAACTTTTACTTAAAAACATTCGATATTGAAAAGGATGACGGAGACTTGGTGGTCCGCCAGAGCTGATGCTACGAAGGCACTTCTATGTGGAGAACCGATACATAGAACAGAACCTGTAGATAACCAATAAACGTATTGAGGGTTGAACTTTTTGTACAGACGCCAGCACATCAAGCTATCCCTAACTGTCAAATTTTCTCAATAGAAAATAAACCTTATGTTCTTGTAATAAAGTTGAAAAACTATCAAAGAAATTTGACAGATTGGGGTAACTTGATGTCCTGGCCTCTGTACATAAGAACCCATAGCAGATGAAGAGATGGATATAATTTGCTACGGGCCCCGCGTTTGCTTAATCCGGCACTGATGGTTGGATTATACTTGGTCATTAGCTGCCGCACATGCAACGATTAAATGTGTAAATGTATCTACGTATATTTCAACTAATTCAATTGGAACCACATTCCTATAGTGGAGAATTTGGCAGTGTGCCCCATTTGGTTGACCACCCCATTCGAAAGCCACGTTGGAGTCTGCTTTGATCAATACAACAGCCTATTTGCTAATCAGTGTTTTGTTAATACTGCTGCCAAATAGTTGACTGAAAATGTTTCAGTTTTCAATATTTTTAGTACAATTTTGCAGTTGATTTTCTATTTTATTTGTCTTTTACAATAAATGCTCGATAGGGTTTGTGACATCTCTATGTTTATTTCTTTCTACGAATCTAATAGTTTCAATGTTTTGACTAATTCATCTAGCTATTGAAGACAAGCGTATCTCATCCCTTATTTTTGCCGGGTAAGCGGGATTGTCCGAAAGAGTTACCGCTTCCCCGGAACGTAAAGAGCGGCGTAAAAAGCGGGAGGAAACACATGATGATTTCGCACCTTCAAAAAAAAAAATGTCCCTTATTTTCATCTTCAGCTTTCATGCTTTGTTAACTCATATCTTTGGGTTGTCTGGGTACCTACCTGAATAATGATATTTTATTTATTATTGGTACTTATAACATGATATTTCTGGGAAGTCTTCAATGATACAGCGGATTGAGAGTACCTACTTGATCCAAATAAAAAATCATGGTGACTAACTTGGAATCGACGATTTTCGCTTGATTTGTCTTATAAAACTAATCACTTAACGATCGATTCTCAATTTCTTTGAGAACCCTATAAATCTTGAGAGCTTAACAGTTGAGCGGATAAACAAGAATGTTGACTACGTATCGTTTTCCTCAGCAGCAGATATTTGGTGAGAACTACGCATCACTGGGTCAATGTGGGTGCAATTCCAGCACTATTCTGGCTCTCCTGCAAACGGCTCCTGAACTAAAGGGACCACCAGGGCCTCCAGGAATTACTGGTGCTGATGGACGAACAGGCTCACCTGGTTTGCCAGTAAGTATTATATTTTTTGCATACGATTTAATTGATTTTAAGTATTTTCATTTTGGATACATAAGCAGGATTGGATGTATGGAAACATTTAACAGATAGTTTAAATGTTTAAAAAATCATTTTCCACCAAAATGATTATTAGAGTTATCTGCATGGTTTTTAATCATGCTTCTTTTCTGGATATACCCAGAGAATGTTTTGAACGCGCTCTTTGTTTTCACCGCGTGTGAGCTTATAAATACCAGAAACATATTTTACCTTCATATTAATCGACAAACTATCGGTATAAATATGACTTACATCAAGTTTTTTCTTAAACTTTACAGGGTCAACCTGGAACACCAGGTGAACGTGGTCCTCTTGGTCCTAGAGGGGACAAAGGGGACCGAGGAGATGGTGGTCCCAGAGGGCCCGAAGGTCCTACAGGTGCAAAAGGGGAAGCTGGGGTTGATGGACGACCAGGTATTGCAGGTCCACCGGGACCTCCTGGTCCCCCAGGCTCTTCGGATTACAGTAACTTTGATGTAAGTGGAAAATTTAAATTCGCTTTTGCTTTTTGAAGCTATTTGAGCTTGACTTCATTGCGTGCGGTCGCCAGTGAATCAAGTTATACCAAACTGTCTAATTTCTCCAAATGTTTTTAAACCTTAAAGCGTTGATAGTTAAGTTCAAAATCGATTGAGAAAATTTTACAGTTTGTGGTAACTTGATGTACCGGCAACTGTACAGTCACCAGCACCAATATGTATACACCTAGCAATTTTCGGAAACGGTTTTCTTGGCAAATAACTATTTCAACGATGACATGCGATATGTAGGGTGTAAACTTATGGATTCGAATATGCAATGTATGTGAAAACATTCAATTTCATTTAATAACCAAGCAGAAAACCGCTTATGAAATTAGTAAACTGTATACATAGTTTTGCTCGTGACTGTACATGTTGCTGGTAATTTGAGACAAGAAACGCCAACAACTTGTTTATAGTAATGAAAATAATGCCACATATTGCAATTTAGAAAATTGTTTTATCACTTCTCATAAAGGCGTTGTATGGTGTTCTAAGCTGTTTTTTAAGAATGCATTACCTACCATTAAAAAATATAACTTCACTTGATAAGTGACGAAATAATTATGAGACAAATTAACGCGATATATAATTAAGTACATAGTTATTTGTATTTTAGCGTGAGCTAAAAATGTGTAACTGTGATATATGTGATATATTACTTCTGCTATTGCAAAGTAGATTCATTGCCTAATTAATTCTAATGCCAGTGTGATTTTTATCATTTTCATGCCACCCATTTCTGTAAATTTAGTCAAATTGGAAACCTAGACAAATATACAAGGTAAGTTCTAGGAAACGTTTTATAGTTAATTTAGCTATCATTGTCGCTTTCAATATACATTTATTGTACTTACATAATATTTTAATGATCAGTTAGTACAAAAAACATTACGTACACCCGCACAACGACAATTAGGTTTTTAAGTCCCATGTAACAAGGGACCCTATTCCTAGCAGCTGGGCACAAAACCAGATCCCAGCCTACTACCGAGTTCAGCGGGATTGTCCGTGTCAGAAGGGTTACCGCTACCCCGGAACATAAAAGGCTGAAGAAACTAACACTCCCTTCCGCTCCACCCGAGCGGGAGAGGTTATTTGATGGTTCCCCACCCTCAAATAAAATAAGAAAGAAAAGGCTACTACTGAGGAATTCCAGTGGAAAAACACAATAACACTATAGCCCGACCCGGGGATTAATGCTCAACAGTAAATTCAACTCATATTTTAAATAGACACGAGGCAGTTCTGAATGCTAAATCTAAAAAAAAAACACCCCCCAAACAACCCCTTCCAAAAGGTAGTTTCGTATGGAGAATAATGCTAGAAACTCCATCTATATTATTTATTTATATAAGACGATGCACCTCTTACGAGCACTAGAACAACGGGGCACTCAGTAGATGCCTTAATCACTAGTATATATTATATTATAACATAGAGTAAATAGTGTTCCCAATAAAGAGTATTTTATTTTATAATTATACGTAATAAAATATAAGGCCTCAAAAATAAGAATTTTGTCATTAAGCACGTGTTAGAAATATAATTTTAGTGTAGTTTTATATTAATTTACCAAAAAAGACAAAGAAAACAAATCAGCTGTCAAAACGGCAAACATTATTTACAATGAGGATACCAAAAGAATCGATCTTCGGTTTCCGATCACCTTCATTGTCAAGTCACTTTGTTTGTGACTGAAACGAATTGCTTTTCGGAGGCAACGATTGTGCCCGTTTTAGCAAACAAACCACTCCGAATAACTTGGGCAGAAGTGTGAAAGTAGCTTGTTCACTGTTGATTTATACCGACGACAGGCCCAGATAAGAGAATTTATTTGAAAACCCCTCGGAAAGTTTTGTCATGTGTATCGTTTGTATTAAAAAAATATTTGAATCTTCCCGGAGGCTTCTTTGTTGAAAGTTGTACAGCTTTTCCCGGTTTGTTTATTCTCCCAAAATATTCGACACAAGGAAAAAAATGGAGTTGTTTTTGGTCATATTTGTAGCATTTTTCTTTTCAATATCGTCCCAATTAAATCACGTTTTATTGAAGTTATAAACGTAAAAACTGGGCTATAACGAAGTTTTAGAGCTTAAATAAAAACGGGCATAAAATCTGTCCATTCAATAAACTTTTTAGATGTTCTGTCCATTTGTGGAATTTATTATTAACTTATTTTTAATTACTTTACTTTTTTTATTTTTCATAAAAATAACATAACGCCTGTATTCTCCGAAAGGATAGATAGGACACCCGCATTTTGGTAGTTATGTTTATTTATTTTTTATTTTACCTACCTCAAAATAATATTTTCTTTTATAAAACAGGAATCCCTCCTTGGTTCGTATGGAGGTGCTATTGGTAGACCAGGAGCCCCAGGACCTAAGGGAGATGCAGGCCAACCAGGGCCTATAGGCCCACAAGGTGAACGCGGCTTCCCAGGCCAAAAAGGAGAAAGGGGACAATTGGGCATCGGTGGAGGCAAAGGAGATAGGGTAAGTTTAAATATAACTTTTTTTGCTACAAATCTATGTTGATATACTTTTTGCAATTATACTCAGCCAAATTAAATAATTATAATGAGTGGAACAACAATACATTGACAAACATAATCTTATCTTCAGATTATTATGTACTAGTTGTTACCTACGTGTATTTAAATGGATACCTAATTATTTATGTCTAGGTAACCAATATTTTGTTTAAAAGAGTGTCTATGGAGTTTCTTGCCAGTTTTTCTTTATAGGTACCTACTGCTTTGGAATGGGCAACTAGCTTCATCTTTCTGACTGACCGATCCCTTGACAATTCAAAAGTGCCTGTAATTGGTTTATTTGAAATAAATGCTTTGAGTTTGAGTTTGAATTACGAAGATGATATTCTTATCATCAAGTTATTATGCACTAATTGTTACCTAGGTATATTTTAATGGATACCTAATTATTTAATTCTGTCCATTAAATTATTCATAGCATATTGGCGTCCATTCTGAAGGTGATTTCACACCAATAAAGTACCTAGTATTATTATCTTGTCATTATCTTCCATATTGGTTGTGCAATATGATACATGAAAGGAGAGAGTAAAGTGCGTTCGGTAATAATTGATAACCGATAATAATGAAACCCGATATAATGGATATCGGATGATGAGATGGAAGTAACCTACCTATTTTTATGTACAGGATGGTGGCGACATTACGACATTAAATTAAACTGTGTATCTCTAATAAAATAGTTCAGTCACTATAGCTGGTCAAAAATTGGCAAAACCCATTGTTGGCCCATCAACTAGTATTTATTATGATTTAAAAAAATCACTTTTTTTATTTCGATGTTAGGATTTGTTTATTCGTTCCAAAATATTCAATTAGTGTTGTTAGTGTTTTCATTTATTGACGTATTGTTGTCTCCACATTGTAAACATAAATATTTTTAGAAAGGCCACTTCATTGAATCTGTGCTCCAATTATACAGAGTGTCCAAATTGGTTGGTGACTTAAGTAAACCGATTTCGTTATTTATTTTTCTGTTTATCGTCAGAAAAGGTGATGACAAGTATGTGGTTTCATTTATTGCATATATGTGGTCTCCATATTATATATTGTGTCACATATTATGATATCTATATGCATAAATCTAGTGTTATAGAACATTTTCTAACATAGTTGGTTCTCTGCAGGGCTACCCAGGACCTCAAGGAGAACGAGGATACAAAGGTGATCGTGGAGGCCCTGGATTGGATGGCAGACCAGGAATACCGGGCGCTAGTGGCAGACCAGCTGATAAGGGTGAAAAAGGTAAGTCGATAATTCCAAATAGAAATCAAAAGTCATTTTTCCATTCTGGAATTGACACTTTTGACCGTCAAAATTACATAAGACAGTCCCCCAAAAACCGCACCCTTTTACCACTTACTAGTACTGTCACTGAGAAGAAGTGACTCGACAAACTCCCCAGTACAGCCGTCTGCTCAGTCTCATACAGAGACTTGAAATACATCAAAGAGTTACGTGAAAATATCCTCGTTTATTGAAGATATAAATCTATTGAAATATCACAATGAGTATACATATTTACTGACTTACTAATAAACGTTGTATAGCGTCTGTAGTTACACAACGCTTTGTCTTCTTCTTTCAAAAGTCAAATTTCTGACAACTGAAAGAGAGAAATCGGTGTAAAACTATTTACCTGATAAAATACGTTTGTTACTAAGGGGGCTAGTGTTTATGGTGATAATATTTTTGATAATGTTGAAATCAATTTCATAGGTGAACGTGGTGAGCCGGGACCGCCAGGTCCACCAACAGGTGGTGTCTTCAATCCTGATGATGCTGAATTTCTTGTAGCTGGTATGAAGATTGATACACTCACTTTAATTCCTACTTCTTCATTTCTCGTAGAGGGGCCTATTTAGATGTAAAAAACGGGCTCAAGAAGTGATGAACATGAACAATACAGATGGATTGGTGATCGCACCTTTGTCGACAATAATTATGACGACTGAAATACTATTGATGAAGTCCAGCTTAAAGTTATAGCTGTCTGTAATAGCATAGATGTATCGCATATCACATTAAATTTGCTGAATATGTGTCATGTTTGACAGGTGTAAATTAAGTTAAGACAGTCAAAAGTGATTATTACTGATTATTACTGTGTCAATACAATGAATATTCAATCAACCCAATACGCGACTACATCCGTGAATAACAGAGTCTAGTCAATAACGAATTTGAAGACATTGTGGCTCATATTATAGTCAAATATCTTGTAGGCCTGATTTTAAGCGGGATTGTCCGAAAGGGTTACCGCTACCCCGGAACATAAAGGGCTAAGGAAGGAACATGGATGGGTTTTAGTCAGTACGAGTGGGCAGTTTCGCTTCACTCAGAGCGGGAGAAGTCATTGGAGGATTTCCCACACACAAAAAAATGGGGAAATTTATACAACACAAAGAGCTGTGAAAAAATTCATTGGCATGTTTACTAACAAATAGAAATTCATATTTAAAGGACAAAGGCAAGCTGTGGCTGCCTCGAAAGGAGACAAAGGTGAAAAGGTGAGGATTCGAGTTTATTATTCAAACACCAATTAGGTTGGGGCAAAATTGTGAACGCTCGAGGAACCCTCCATCTTGTATTCATTGATGGCATTATTATGAGTTGCGAGGTGAATTTTAATTGGATGAGAAGTTTTTAAGACTTAAATTTGTTGTCAATGTGCTAATTGTGTTACTCGAGGGTTTATTTCAAATTTTTGCCCTTTAAATTATTATTATCAAATTTAATTTCCAATAAGAGATACATTTTATTCTCTTATGCTGATAATATTTATTTAATTTACAAGCTATCTTAAAATATTAATAATTATGTAAAAAAAGCAGTGATAGCCTAGTGGTGTGGCCGTTGGTCTGCCAAACATTAAGTCCCAAGTTCGAACCCAAGGCACCTCTGACTTTTCGGATTCATGTGCGTAATGTAGAATCCAAAAATAGCGTTACCTTATATTATAGCTTTGGCCAGAGGCTTCGTCCGCGTGTATGTAGGAAATTATCCCACGGGAACCCTTCCTTTTTCTGGGATAAAAAGCTTATATGCTATTCCAGACTATAATCTATCTTTGTGCCAAGTTTCATCCAGATCCGTTAAGTCGTTTTTGAGTTTATTCGTTACAAACATACTTACATACAAATCTTTTCTCTTTATAATATTAGTATATATTTTAGTATAGCTGATGATAATAATATACTTTATTTTAACAAATTCAAACTGCAACAGGGTGAAAAAGGCGGTCGAGGTAACGATGGCCCTCCTGGTTTCCCGGGCAAAGACGGAAAGGCGGGTGAACGCGGTGACATTGGCCCTTCTGGCATGCCTGGCACATCAGGCGCGCCTGGAACACCTGGCTTGAAAGGAGAGAGAGGAGAACGGGGCCCACCAGGACCTATCAGTGTTACTATGGCTGGAGCGGATATTGTTACCATTAAGGTATGGTCTAATATTTCCGAATTCGTGTTTTCAGTACTCACGACGTTTTACTGGTGACGGATGTAATTTTAAGAGCCACCAAATCATGCAAAAAAGCTGTGTATTGTTTGAGGAAAATAATGTATGAATACGGCAAAAATATGTTAATTGTTAATGAAGCACACGAAGGATTCCATAGCACTGCACAATATTAAGACTACATATTTTTATAAAATTCTCTAGTTTAAAAAACACGTTTCCTGTAAGGGTTTTCTCATATTTTGCGACAGTATAAACAAATAAACTCAGACAGACAGACGGATGGACGGACCCTATTCCTAAGCCACTGGTGTCTGGCTTAGTAATAAGGTTCCGTTTGACCATCCTTGGGTACGGAACTCTAACAACACTTAAAACCCATGACATATGTCAGTTTTACTAATCATTATATTTATATTGTGTCATTAGTCTTTATTTCACTGTCTGTTTTATTCACAGCTAACATTTACTTGATATATTGATAGCTAGTAGCCTTCCAGTGAACAATTTGTTTCCTCTCATATGTGCCATGTTTTATTTATCGCAGTCTCTAAAAATAGATCAGTAGGTACTGACCATGGCCTTAATTTTGCTATCCGTACAAAAATACACTCATACGGAACAAAGTCAAGGTCATGACATTGATAATGAACTTTGGTTACGTGGTCCTGACCTTTAAAATTAGCTGGTCTTGTAAAATTGCAATAAAAGGAAGGACGTGAATATAATGATGACTAATAGAGAAGTATAGAAGAAAAAGACATGTATAATCCATATGACATCCGATACATTGGGTTAGGAACAGCAGAATAATGATCAAATTGTTAATGTTGCCTATTATATATAAAAACTTAAGCAAATACTAATAAGCATGATGTATCGTTTATAAATAATACGATAAGATAAAGACCAGCAATGCGATACGCATGGCTTATGAATTCGATAATATGTAAGAAGTACAAAACATGATAACAGGGTGACAAGGGCGAGGCCGGCTTACGAGGAAGGAGAGGAAGACCTGGTCCCTCAGGACCTAAAGGAAATTTAGGGAATCCTGGGCCCCCAGGACCACCTGGAAGGCCAGGAGATAAAGGAGACATTGGACTACCAGGATGGATTGTAAGTAGCAAAGGAAATACTTAAAGAGTCACTTCGATCGTCGACATCGTGATATTATAATTTGAATCTTAAAATAGGTTTATGAGGTTAAAGACTTTATATTTAACCACAATCAATATTGACCAGTTGACGTTGATCTGTCTAGTGACATAAGTCACGAGGAATTTTAAATATATTTTTTTTTTTCAATAGAAGACTAATTAATAGTTTTTTTTTCCACTTGCTGCTCAGAACGCAAAGGTAATTTTTATCCTTTACAGTATCTTTGCCACAAACACACGATTGATTTCACTCTAACAAAAATATTTCAACAAGTTGTGATTCTCATCAGAGGTACTGTCTCCGGTCATGTGGATGCCTACATAATTTGATATTACAGGGACGCCCAGGAACTTTAGGACCACCAGGTTATCAAGGACCAGTTGGACCAAAAGGCGAGAAAGGAGATCCAGGAGTAAATATTTTGGATGTGTCAATGGTAAGTAAAATACAGCATTTCATTATCTGCCTAGCTGTTTCCCAACTGTGTTGGGATCGTCTTCTAGTCTAACCGGATGCAGCTGAATACCAGTATTTTACATGGAACGACTGACTATCTGACCTCCACATCCCAGTAACTGGGCAATACGATACCCCTTAGTAAGACTGACTGTGTGTGGTGTTTTCGGGCTTCTGCCCTCTTTGACAGTCGTTACAGGTCATCAGAAGACGACTCGTAACGACTGTCAAAGATGCACGAATGACAGCCGGGACCAACGTCTTAACATGCTTGCCGAGGCACGGAGGAGTCTCGTTATGCAAAGATGGTCACCCGTCCACGGCCAACACCAGCAAGCGTAGCTTAACCTGATAGATCGACCTGTGCGGCTGTTAGTACTTAGCCACGACCTCGAGTAAAATACAGCATTTGACGTCACAAAATAAATTCAATGGGTATACAATAAATAATTAAAAGAGTTTAAGTACCAAAAAATACCAATTTAATTTCTGAGCTTGTCATTATATCCAGGTACTCAATTAGGTGCCCCATTATCCTTTAGGAAATCCGATCTACGTCTATTTTCAACACAGCCAAGATGTTCAACAACTACAAAAGTATTGCATTACCATCTTACAAAACTATTTGTTCATCGACTCCTACGCACTTTTCTTCCCACAAAATAAATAAAGTTTAATTCAGTTCAAGACCAAAATAGTAAGTTCATAAAGTTTCCACATAATCATGTTATCACACGTCTCGTTATTTTAAGAGGTAGCCCTCCAATAAATCCTTCAGAGACAATTCCTGTTGGTTCAGGCAATGGCTCCTTAAGACTGCAAGCTGCTGGTTCTACTGAGTACTTTTGTAGAACTGCTGCAAGTCCTGCCATTGACTGCATCTGTCCTAATCTGGCACCTGGAATTAATATTAACGCTGTCATTTATATTGTCGCTAAGGAAAAACACATTTTAGAGTAAAACATAACACAATGACAGTGCGATATTATTTTATGGTCTGTCTGTATTTGGTTTCGAATATTTTATTTGGTGCTAATTAGCAATTGCAAATTTGATTTTAAATCTATACGTTGAGTTGGCATTTGGTATGAATTGGTTTCCGTTCGCTTTAAATTTTGTTATATATGGCTGCCTAGTTTATACTGTACAATCGAAGTAAATAGAATAGAAAAAGAACTTACCAACACAGGACCGAGGTCCTTCTCCAAAAGGCAAATATACAAAGTTCTTGATATCTTCCTTTGTCCCTTCACTAAATCTCTCAGGGTCAAACTTGTTTGGATCTCTAAAATACTTCTCGTCTCTATGAATTGCTTGTATAGGAATCATAACTTTAACATCTTGATTGATTGTAAGGTTAATCGCTGGGAATGTATATTCAGGTACGCAACACATTCTTAATAAATATCCTACTGAAGGATACATCCTCATTGACTCGTAGAATGCCATCTCCAAATATTTCATTTCTTTGATAGCATCATAGGTTAGCTTGTTATTATGTTTAGCTAAAACTGTGTCGATTTCTTGTTGTACTTTCCTCTGGAACTCGGGGTGGAATGCTAATTGATGCAGAGCGTAACTAGAAGCGGTAGATGAAGTTTCAAAACCTGCTCCGAAGAAAACAAAAGCTTGCGCAGTCATTAGTAAATCGTCCATTTCTAAGTCGACTATTTTAGGAGATCCATCCGCATTCTTCTTTTCAATAGACTCGCCGATAATTTTTCCTTTCTCTCTAAGCTCCAACATTAAGTCTATAAAATCGTTTCTACCAGATGGTTTATAGTTTCTATTCTTGAGCACGCTTTGAACTAAAACTTTCATATTCGCTTCTAACTCCGGGGCTAAGAAGTGCATGTTTTTACACAATTCTGGAAACATAATTTTCAGAGCTCCAGCAACCCCATCTCTAAACCTTCTTTCAAAGATTCTTTTTCCGAGTTTTCTGAAATGTGAATTTTCATCTGTCAAAGAATCCATGTCAATACCAAAAGCACATACGCCGATAAAATCTGTTGTATATCTTGCCATGAGTTCTCTGGCGTCGTAGTATTCCCTATCGACGACCTCTTCTGTGATCAGTTGCAACTTTTCGGCTCTGTCTGTGATGATGTGGAACATTGCCTTCAGCTTGCCCGTACTGAAAGCAGGGGTAAATCTCTGTCGAATCAAACGCCATAAATCCCCATCAGCAAAGAAAATATTTTTCAATAAGGGTTCGACAACTGTCTTGTGGCTATTGAGTCCTCTCGAGTGGAAACATTGAAAGTCTGTTGTAAGGATTCTTTTGATAATTTCCGGATCTCTTATCACTAATTCTGGAGCCGTGCCTCTGAAGAATCCGACAACTTTTTCCTCTGGATATTTCTTGTATACTTCCGTAGCCATCATACACATACTCGCTTTTTGCATGAACTGTTTCAAGTTTGTGCCAACTAAGGGTAATGGTTTGTCATGTTTGATGCCTCTTTTCTTCCAATAATCGAATGTCCGCGTTCCATAGAAGTACAGTGCCACTACAGCGGCTATCACCAATATCAGGAACATTTTGTCTGAGTCGATTCACATTCACACAAGAGTTCGGTCCACACAACACGCGAATCACATGTAAACTACCGGCGGAATGAGTAAGCGTACTTATTTAACGATATAAAGCGAGCTCGCCGTACAATACACGTCAGGGATCTGTATTACTGTTATCTGTGTGTTTATCATAAAAACTGTTAATCACTCATGATGATAATTTGCACAAAAAATATAAGCAAGTTCTTACTATTTATATTATATTTTTACAAATAAAGTCAATTGTTACATTATTTTTTTAAATATTTATTATAATATTTTTTATTATTTACTCTTTAAAGTACATGATCTTAAACAAATTGTCTTACATTCATGTAATTGCTTTAAACGGCTTAATTATAAAGGAATAAATTAATACATAATTATATTCAACACGAATCTACATATTGTCATAGCAAGGTCACTCTGATAATTAGCAATGGCGACAACAAACGTGATTGTTCATACTGTAGGTGGACACTCTTCTACCGATTTTTTTTTTGTACACAAATAAATAAAATTGAAGTGTCCGTTTGTAACGATGAAATAACAACTATTTACTAAATGTATAAGAAAGTAGGTACAGAGGCCAACACATCAAGCTACCCCAATCTGTATTTGAAAGAATGTCAACTTTCTTTTTTTTTTCTTATTTTTATTTTATTATCTGTGGTCGATATTATTATAACCTTTGCTTTTTTGCTAACATAGTTTATAAGATAATTTAGACACTAACACAATGTGGGCCTATGTAGTCTGTGAATAAAAGATTTTTTTTTATTACAAAAACCATAAGGTTCATGTTCAATTGGGAATATTTAACAGTTTGGGGTAGCTCTATATGCTGGTACATAAGGTATTTTGTGATTTTTTGTCTGTCTGTTTGTTCCGACTAATAGAACGGCTGAACCAATTTTGACGGGAGTTGCACTGGGCGATAGCAAATATTATTAAAGCGGGCGGAACCATGGGCAAGATCTAGCAATCAAGCATAATAATTAATCCAGCTTTTATTTACCTATAAAAACTTATTACCAACTGATATCTTTAAAACAAGTATTATTTCCGACTCGTTTATAAACAGACATGCAAATCACAGTATATACACAATTTGTATAAAACGAAAATGTCTAAGCCGAAGAAAACGACATTATACATTGCCTGTAATTGAAATTAATGTCATAAACTTTTGTTCAGGTTTCAAAGTCAAAGTCAAATCATTTATTACAAATAGGCACTGTTGACGTCAAATGAACAAGAAATAGAATTGATTCTAGCCGTCCCTTCCAAAAGTTTCGTATGGAGAAGAATGGGCAAGAAACTCCACCGTTACTCTCTTAACAAGTTTTGTACATACATGAATTATAAAATTATGTGTGAAGACGATGCACCCAGAACAAAAATACTACACTACAAAAGGTGAAAAGACAAAACAAATGCAACAATGGCAGGTAAAATTCATTATGTCATAAATACATGGTGCTCAATATCCACAGCCTGACTCCCTACTACTGAGCGTACCTCTCTTTTTACTCCCCACGTTACTGGGCCTGCAACATTGCGGTTCTACCCCAGAAGGTAAAACCTCTATAAAGGTAAACTAGAACCGCAGCCGCGCTGGTATATACAGAGTTGATATGACAGAGGGGCAGTAAATTACACTACGTATACTATACGTGTTTAGTATTAACTCGGTACGGTATAAAAATAAAAAGCACCAAAAATGAGGTTTTTATTTTTTCAAACAAACTAAATAGCTTACAAATCAGAGTAAAACGCAACCACCCTTTGTAAATAAAAACTGACCTTGTAACGCAGCGGCACCGACGCGCGCGCGCCGGAGCACTGGCTGTTAGGAAAGATACATCGTGTTCACACGGGGCAAAAACATTTGCGACTAAACTACTGCTCCTATTTAATTGATTTTTGGTACATAGCTTGAAAATGGTCCCTAGTATAAGCTGTTTAAAGGAAAGCCCCTCTGTCGTATCAACTCTGTATAACCTCATTTATCAAAACCACTTAAAAAAAGAATCAAAGAATCAGCATTGCCATACAACGCGGCAATGCTGCCAGCATTTTGGGAACTCTTCCTGTTGACAGCGATGTGGACGATTTTTTTGATGCTCTTTGATTATTATACAAATTATTTCTGTGCATATTATTATGAATATTTAGCTTTTAAATGTAAATATGATTATATTTCTTGTAACTACTAAAATTAAGATACAATAAACTTTATACACTAACAATTAAAGTAAATTAAAGTAAAAAAGTTAAAAAAAAAACTTTAAAAAAATTCAAAAAGAATTTTAAAACGCGACACCTTCAATCCAAAACCCCTATATCTGAGCCATAAAAAATCCTTCAGTAAACTGCAAAAGGTCGTGTTGACTGATTTGAATTCAGTACACGCCCATAACAGGGCTGTTATGTAAATATAATCACATATAAAGGGACAGGCGGCGGTTTAACGAACCCACTCGGCTCTGTTGTAACCCTAGAAACAGTTATCCACTTATTAAAGAGAGTGATTATAAAAAAATAACATTTCAGGTCTTGTATATCTTCAGTTAAGCATTCAGCGGGATTGTCCGAAAGGGTTACCGCTGCCCCGAAACACTAAAGGCTTCTTTCTTCGCGTAGTTAGTGACTAACCTGGTGTCAGAGTCTTTATACTGCCCATGGGCCTCTGACTTAGCTTCACATGCTGATGAGAAATGTCTCTTAGGCATGCTGGTTTCCTTACGATGTTTTTCTTCACCGTTTTTACTAAGACGGTGAAGGAAAACATCGTGAGGTGTGACGGTGAAGGAAGGTACATGAATGGGTTTTAGTCAATAATAGTCTGACACACTATTCCACTCCACTCAGGTGGGATAGGTCATTTGATGATTGACACCCTAAAAAAAACCCGGTTAAGCAGTAGAAACCCCCCTAGGTTGAACGTCCAAAAAGAAAGTCTTGTATATCCGAAAGTCCCTATGCCCTCACTTGTTTCTAGAGCTGCTGATGCCGCTGCTGCAGCTACTGAAACCTTCGAATACTGTAATCTTTACTATAATTTTGAGTAGTTTGGAATCGAAACGCACGACTCCTTTTTAACGAAATTCTTCGCCGAGTGGTCGATACTTTATTACATTGCCATTCAACGTGGCCTGCCAGTTTTCTGAGCATGTTTCCGGATGACAGCAATGCGGAAGAGTACTTTTACGCCGCAGTGTCCTTTTGCTTTTTTTGTTGTTTTATTGTAGTCATTTAATTTAGTAGCTAGTGTAAATGCTTAAAAATAAATGCTGTTATGAAATTCGTAAAATTATGATTTCATTAAAACCGACAAAAATCTTACTATGTAACAAAATATTAAACACAGCGTCCAAACCATTGTTTTGCAAAAAAAACCTCTTGTATACATAAAAGGGTAACTTCCCCTCTGTGACCCTAACCTCTTTATAGCAAAATTATCCCGAGGAGAGAACGCCATAAAACAAAGTTACCCCACCGCCGTGAACTGAGATTCTATGTCATCCGTAAGCTTACAACTTCGGAGTTTATATGGAACTCGCTTTACCATGTTTATGCGGTTATATCTTTTGACTTATGAATTATACAGAACGTTAGCTGGATTGACGGTGACGTTGAAATTCGTGTTTTGAATACTTTGGTTCGTTTATTTGGTTACGCATAGGTATATATGTCGTATTAGTACATACATACTTCTTGTTTCCTTATTTGATTATCGCGTCGCACGATTATAATATGGATGTGAATTCGTTTTAAGTCGACAAAAATTTTGTTCTTTTAATTCACCATCTGCTAGTCTTTTGTTGTTTGGGTAATTTCTTGTACTCCTTTGCTGATTGTTAAGCCCCATTTACACGATGCCAGTATCATGCATGAATATTGAAGCAAGAAATGACTCGCACCGTCTAATTATACACTGTTTAGAATTTTAGATGGTGCAACTTTTATTATTGCTTCAATTTATGGTATGCCACAGGCAATTAATAATAATAATAATATCCTTAGACATTTCACACAACGCCATAATTATTATAGTCCCAAGCTAAGCAGCCTAATGATTCGGTTACGATAACGAGACGACTGATAAAGTACTTATATATGTACATTTGTTTTTGTAAATACATACATTTTATAGATACACAAACACCCAGACCCGGAACAAATACTTGTAGGTCGTACAAATATTTGTTCCGTGCGGGAATCGAACCCACGATATGCTACGCAGCAGTCAATCGCCAAACCAATGAAATCACACCGGGTAAATCAGGCTTTATGTGCTGCTATTGTTCACGAATCGAGTAGTATCATATTGTGTTGTGAACTCTTTTCGATTGACTGACTCATGCAGAATTTTAAAACAGATTTATTTTAGGAACCAATGACGGTAAACTCGAAATTGTGCGTGAATTTTAAAAAAACGTGGTGTAATTGTATCGAGGCCATCAAACTACCCCAATTTGTCAAATTTCTTTGATGGATTTTCAACTGTATTATAAAAGACCAAGGTTTTCAATTGGGAATATTTGACTGCATGGGATAGCTTGTACTGGCGATTGTACTTTACAGCATACATTTTCATTTTCCTAAACTTTCTCTTAACAGTTCAAAGGTGAAAAAGGCGAGCGAGGCTTCGATGGACTTTCCGGTTTACCCGGTGTGCCAGGTCCGGCTGGGCCTCCAGGACCACCTGGGACCCTGTCTGAAGCCGTTCAGTACCTCCCTGGACCGCCTGGGCCCCCAGGACCACCTGGACCTCCTGGATCTCCAGGGGTATCTATTGTTGGACCTAAAGGAGAACCCGGATTTAGTCATTATGAAGAACATCCCGTTCATGGAAACACGAAATTCTATGGAAGGCCAAGTAAGTGATTATTATTATGTTTTTCTTGAATGATTTGGCTGTTTTTGTCTTTGACTTCTTTTATTTGAATGGTGGTATAGCGTTGTTGCCCTTTCAACTTTACCTTAAAATTAAAATGACGGATAAGTTTTTGCTACAAATGTACAAATAATAACTTATACACTTAGCATGACTTCACAAAATGTCGTTTCTTTGTGCTATAGTACAGAGGCCAGCACATCAAGTTACCACAATCTGTCAAATTTCTTTGATAGTATTTCAACTTTATTGCAAAGACATAAGGTTCATTTTTAATTGAGAAAATTTGACAGTTAGGGATAGCATGATGTGCTGGCGTCTGTACAACATAATAAATTCTTCAGAAGAGATATTATAAGAAGTATTAATCATATTTTATAATTATTAAATCTCTTCTTTTCGTGTGGTTAGTGACTAACCTGGTGTCAGATATTTATACTGCACATGGGCCTCTGACTTAGCTTCACATGTTGAGAAATATCTTTCAGGCATGCCGGTTGCATTGCATTTTTAAGCAAGTGATAATTATACCATACTGTATGAATCTGTAAAATCAGAGCTGCCGTGCTTTATTAAATTATTAATGCTGTTGTCACGCAGTCTATTGACCATCTAACAGTTGACTGACATATCATGACGAGTTAGTATATGTATACAGAATGTAACTGAAAGGATATATATGTCACCGTTAGATTGTAAAGATCGTTAGATTACAATCTATCTAGCGAGATTGTTAGATTGTGAACCGTATCATTATGATTGCAATTTGACTCATTATTCTTCGCTATATTGTAATCTACAGTGAAACCGTTAAATTACAATCTGAATAAAAATAATCTCTTTTTTCCATATTTTTTTCTATATAATCTAGTCGTAGGTGGTCACAGTTTTAACCTAACCTAACCATTTTTTTAAACGTCCTACTTCACAATTTGACCGCTTCCCATCGATAGATGCGAACAATGATGCGTTAAATTGCAATCATAATGATACGGTTCACAATCTATCGATAGTTTACAATCTTACTAGATAGATTGTAATATAACGATGTTTACAATCTTACGGTGACATATACATACAAAAGGATATACTACAGACCACCAAACTGAATAACTTTTACAATGGGACCTACTCAGAAATCGTGAAAAGACAATCAGCTGTTCTATACATTTTTGGTCACGTGCCTCGTCGAAATGTAGGGAACAGCAGATTTTTTTGCGATTCCGGTGTTAGTCCCATAGTAAAAGTTATTCAGTTTGATAGTCTTTTTGAATTGAAGTTCAAGGTCCCTTCCACATGAAAATTACACTTGTGTAATAATAATATCATAAGAAATGTAAACAGTTTAGTTTCTAGTCGCGTCATGAAAACAATAGATAAAATTTGGTTTTATCTTAATCCAAAGACGTAATAAAAATCCTGATTGCTTGTTTTTGACGCAAAAAGATAAATTGGTATTGCCAGGTGACATTTTTGTTCGCTCAGGCTCCTGATAGCAACGAATTGATTATTATATTTTAGATATTAAAATAATATTATCTTGTTCAATAGTTGGAACAGAATATTTAGACTGACTGGAAACCACAGATTTTCTACATCTGATTGTAATATCAATGCAACTTGTTTTAAAGTACATTATTGCATGAAGAACTTATTAAGGTTAGGTACAGAAGCCGCACATCAAGCTACCATAATCTGTCAAATTTCTTTGATAGATTTTCAACTTTATTACAATAGTATAAAGTTCATTTTTGATTGAGAATATTTGACAGTTTGGCATAGCTTGATGTGCTGGTATCTGTATCTAATAGTACGTTGATTAAATTGATATATGTGACCTTATATTTTCTGAAATGATTTTTCTCAACTCAATTTGCAGAAAATGTATGTATTACTTGTATCTAGAAATCATAATAATATTGTGATCTTCCATTCTTTGATCATTTCTGTTTACTAATTTTATTCTGTATTGTTCACGCTGCCCTATGATAGTCATAAAGAGCCCTCTAGACGAGCTCAAGGCTTTTAAGGAACTTAAAGATCTGAAGGATAGAGACAGAGATAGACACGGTAAGTGGTGTAACAGAGACAACTGTATTTTATCAGTTCCGAATTTAAATCTGACAATTGCAGCCTAGCCTGGAGAGAACTGGAAAGTGAGTATGTAAGAGGAATTGTGCCCATAGCTTAGCATAAGCGTAGCAAGAGTTCAGTCTCGTCCAGACAGCTAATAGGAATATAATATCAAATGTTCATCCAATGGACCCAAAGGACCAATCGTTTACTGAAGATTTCTTTGGTTCTGAATTCTTGGTTCAAAATCTGCCTAGCCTTTGCCCAACTATGTTGCGATCGGCTTCCAGTCTAACCGGATGCAGCTGAGTACCAGTATTTTACATGGAACGACTGCCTATCTGATCTCCACAACCCAGTAACTTTGTAATACGATACCCCTTGGTAAGACTGGCTGTCAGATTTTCGGGCTTCTGACAAACCGTAACGACTGTCAAAGATGCCCAAATGACAGCCGGGACCAACGGCTTAACGTTCTTTCCGAGGCACGGAGGAGTCTCGGTATGTAAAGATGGTCACCCATCCGCGGCCAACCCCGGCAAGCGCAGCTTAACCTGATGGATCGGCCTGTGCGACTGTTATTACTTAGCCACGAGCTCCTCCTCTTTTGGTTCTCTTGTGTTAAACCAATTATTTTCAATTACATCTCACCTTAAGATTCCTAATGCCATCAGTATCTTCGACATTGATAAAGTTATCAACAGTATTAAGTATTACTCGTTGTTATAGATTAAGTTTTCCTCGTTCATTACCGAATTCTTGAAGACCATCTATATCTGTATTTTTATATTTTCAAGCCCTGGGGTCCGAGTGCCCACATACATGCTTTGTTCAATAAAATCTCCAAAAGGCTGATACTGTCCGAAAGGTACCGCTGTACCCTGGAACATAAAGGGCTTAGGAAGGAACATGGGTGGGTTTTAGTCAGTAAGAGTCTGACACTCCCTTCCGCTCCACCCTGAGCGGAAGGACATTTGATAATTTCCTAACCTCGAAAAAAAAAGGGCCCGCTTTTACGTTGGCCAGATGCTTGACTTCGGCACGCTACGTGTCAATGCCGCCCATCTCTTGGGCAGATACACTACAAGACGACAGCGATGCGGAAGAATTTTTCGACGCAATATTTTATTTTAGTTTCTTAGTTGTTTTAGTTGGGTTAGGACATTCTATTTTCTGGTTTTATAGACTAGATTTAAGTTGTTTTATAAGTAAATATCTTTTTAATTCTGAATAAATGAATAAAGAGACACTTATAATATTATTATCTTTGTCGTGATTCTAATTTCGGACTTGCATTAATTCGTATTTAAATTACACTACACGCCTACGGCTCGTGTCTTCGCCTACCTATATGAATAAGATCTGTCCATAAGTCGTAAATCCGTGATTATCATTAATGTATCAATTCCTTCAGATAAGTTATCTTGTAAGACTTTAACGTTAAGACGTACATTATATTTTGTATCATTATCAAACTTACCTATATGACGTAAATTAATTTATGTAAAGTCATTATATATTTTACTAAGGATATAATTTATCAATGTATGTACCTCTTTATATACAATTAAATATCAAATACTGCCTTATCTGTTACTCTCGACGTCATTGAATTGTTCGTAAATCTTCATATGAGGAAACAGATCCTTTTGTAAATTAATCTGGTCTTTCATATAGGTTGTTGTAGTACAGTCACCAGACATCAAGTTACCACAAACTGGTAAATTTTCTCATTCGGTTTTGAACTTAACTTTCAACGTTTTAAGGTTTAAAATCATTCGGAGCAATTTGAGAGTTTGGTATAACGTGATGCACTGGCGACCGTGCATGATAGTGTCAGAGTTTTTATAACAAAATAGCGTTGATTACATGGTGACGGTAGCTAAGTACCTACGACGTCAGTCAGTCTTATCAGCTCTCACTAACTTTTGGGGCAACAAATCTGACTTATTGTCCTACCAGCGACACGGAGTACGCAAACTGGTTGATCAACAAGTTGTCATATTGGATAAAAAGAAAAACGCTCTGTAACTTTGGCAAACTAAGTTAAAATTATTGCTTTTTATGTTGTTTCCCCGTTATGACTTTATCACAATTTCAGGTCCAGTACAGTCGCACCCAGCTACGCATCATTCGGAGGAATCCAACAAGTCAGTTCCCGGTGCAGCAGTGTTCCAAACAACGGAGGAAATGTTGAAAGTATGACTTGTTTTCACAATATAAACCTACCGTAAATAATAATAACCTCCTTTTTTTGACGTTAGTTAAAAATACGACTTTATTTATATTACAGTAGAATACCTTATTGAATGAAGCATTCAGTTTGACATTATTAATGGATACCTACTGAGCAAAATTATGAAAAAAGTGCATCTCAAAAAATCTGCGAAATATTTTAATACTATGTGATCGCCGGAAGCATTTCTTTAGTTTTTTTCGTATTATGTGACCAAAACAAAACATGTTTTCGCTTAATGTCAGAGAAGGGCTACTGTATACACGTGGCAAGGGGTAGGTAGCGTAAGGAGTTACTGCATAGTACACGTTCAAAGTTTTCACCCAACATTTTGGTTCTAGCTCGCTTCATCGAGTCCTGTCGGTGCTCTGGCTTACGTTGTCGAAGAGCAGGCTTTGTTCGTCAAAGTTAATTCCGGATGGCAATACGTACTGGTGAGTTTTGTTCGAACGACTGCATAAGCTACGGATTTTGACTAAATTGAACGAGCGGTTCGACTGGCGACGATTTGAATGTACTGTTCAAACTAATCTTGGTTTTGGTTCAAATTGCGTATGGAACGGTTTAGAATGATAACCTTGACAATTAAGTTGGCTTGAGGTCATGCCTGTATTTTCTCAGCGGGATTGTCTGAAAGGGTTACCGCTACCCTGGAATATAAAGGGCTAAGAAAGGAACATGGATGGGTTTTAGTAGGTAAGAGTCTGAGGCTCCACCCAGACGGGTCACTTGACGAATTCCAAGCTCAAAAAAAAAAGTTACTGTATTCCCCTAGGGGCTGAGGTGCAGCGGTATAGGTAATACGACTCTATTGCCGTCAACCAAGCACAAATCTGGACTCCGGGCTATTAATCAGAAATTCCGGATGAAAAATCTCAATAGCATTTTGCCTGACCTGGGAATCGAACCCAAAACCTCATGCTTAGCAGTTGCGCTTGCGTCCACTAGACCAACGGCGCGATACAGTATTATAATGAATGTAAAGAAGTTTCATATAATTATTATTGGTTCGAAAAGATTTGATGATTTGATTTTTTTTTATTTCAATTAAAAAACATAATTGTATAGCGGATGAGTACTTCGACGCCTAAGTGTTCTTTTTGTTTTTGTATTTATTTGTGTATAGTTAGTTAGATAGTCATTTAATTTAAGTGTGTGTTAGTTGTTAATATGTAGAAAAGTAATAAAACATAATAATATGATTTTATTTGACGTTTTTCCCTAACAGCTAGGCTCCCTGGTAACCCAGTCTGCGCCCGCGCATCCTACACCGGCGCCCGTGCAGCCTCCACCAATGCCAGCTGCCAGTTTGGTGCATGTACCCTCAATATCTAACCTCGTTGAGAACTCACCTGTTGTTGGACCTAGCGTGAGTTTCATTTAATATATTATTTTGTTTTTAAATTTATATTATACTAGCTTCCGCCCGCGGCTTCGCCCGCAAAATATGTCGACAAATTATACACATAAACCTTCTTCTTGAATCACTCTATCTATTTAAAAAAACCGCATCAAAATACGTTGCGTAGTTTTAAAGATTTAAGCATACCTACATAGAGATATAGGGACAGAGAAAGCGATTTTGTTTTATACTATTTAGTGATACCTGCAAACGTGATAGGTTATGTAGGAAGGTAGGTATTTTTTCTTCTGAATGCAAATATTGGGTATTTGAAAGGGTAGTCAATAACGTTACTTTTAATGACTTGTCAAAACGCGGAATTTGTACGTTATTTGTATGAAATACAACAATGTCACGACACAGATTTTTAGAATCAAATGGAATAGGTACTTATTAGCATTAAATGCAATTTTACAATAATATCTTCGCATGATATTTAATTTCTGTATGGTGATGGAAGTTTTAAGACGAGCGGTATTTTTTCTATATGATTTCATATTTTATTTTTGACCGCGTCAAATAGTCAATTTTAGGTAAAATATCCTGTAGGTAGTCGGAGACTAGAGGAAACAGAACAAAAAATATAAACATACTGATGACGCTTTACGCTCGCAAAATACCTATACCCACGGTGTCTATCATCATCAACATCATCATTTCAGCTGAAGGTCATCCACTTCCGGAAAAAGGTTTCCTTCAAGCATTGCTACTTCGACCGGTTCTGTGCATGTCGTCTTTAAATGTTCCTAAATGTATTCTTGCATTGACAGCTCCATCTAGCGGCACTAAATGAACCGTTGCCAGGCAACATGCATGGCATTCGTCGCGCCGACTACGCGTGCTACCGACAAGGAAGGCGTGCTGGATTCAGAGGCACCTTCAGAGCTTTGTTGACTAGCAAGTAAGTGGTGCTGTGAATTAATTAGGAAATGGTAATTCCATTGGCATTTCTTGGTAATACAATGAAACTGTATTCGTAACAAAATGGCAATTATATTTTTAGTAAAATATTTGTATAATTCACAATTATAAAAATCTCGCTATTAACATACGCTAATTTCATTGAAATACACAGGGTGCTTTTTCGTTGTAAATGAAACCAGTAACTAACCACAAATTAGGAAACTTAGTAATTGGTTATCTATTTCAAACCACAACGTTATATCTACAAGGTCCAAATTGTAACAAAAACTCTTTCCTAGGATCCAAAACCTGAACTCAATAGTGCGGTACTCCGACCGACATCTGCCAGTCGTGAATACTCAAGGCGAAGTTCTATTCAAATCATTCTCTGACATGTTTGATGGAAACGGCGCATTGACAGCTGGGGCCAGGATATACAGCTTCAACGGCAGGAACATTCTAACTGACTCACATTGGTAAGTAACTTATTTATAATCGTTACTTAGATTATCTTTTTTTTGTACGGATTAAAAAAATACTTTGTTCTTCTTTTCCTGTGGTTAGAGACTCACCTGGTGCAGAGTATTGTGCTGCCCATGGGCCTCGTACTTAGCTTCACATGCTGTTGAGAAATATCTCTCAGACATGCTGGTTTCCTCACGAAGTTTTCCTTCCGATCCGATTTTTAAGCAATACGCACATAAATCCGTGTCGTTCCACGTCAAATCAATCGTCAAATGCCGTCTGCCGTTCTGGTTGGACAGAACGGCAGACGGCATTTGACGATTTGCCGCCAGAAAAAAAAACAAAAGGGGGATGCCCCAGGGTGGGATTGTCCGAAAGGGTTACCGCTACCCCGGAAAATAAAGGGCTACGGAAGGAACATGGATGGGTTTTAGTCAGTAAGAGTCTGACACTCCCTTCCGCTCCACCCAGAGCGGGAGCTGGTCATTGGATGATTTCCCAGCCTTAAAAAAAAAAAAAAGGGTATCGCAAAATCCAAATTTTCATACACGTGTGTAGACTGTACACTGGGTCACCACTGCTCATATACATTGATCATCCATTCATAAATATATTATTGTCTTTATAACATGCTACCTTGTATCTAGGCCACAAAAAGTAGTCTGGCATGGTTCCCGCGCGAACGGCGATCGTGCCCTGGACAGCTATTGTCAGGAGTGGCAGAACGGAGATCCAGCTAGTCGTGGTCTCGGTTCCTCGCTTCACTCACATAAACTACTTGCACAAGAGAGGTAAAGTAACTCTTCACTACTTCATTTAATGACTAGATTTAGTGAAAGAAAAAAAAAAGTAAGTACTTTTTTTTTTCTTTTCGTAACAGAGTGGACAATAATCAGGAAGGACTAACTTTAGGTATACATATATACGAAAGTTTTACGACGACATGGTTGGCGCAGCGGTTGAACGATTGACTGCTACGCAGCATGTCGCGGGTTCGATTCCCGCACGGAGCAACTATTTGTACGACCTGCAAGTATTTGTTACGGGTCTTGGTGTTTTTCTATCTATAATATGTATATATTTACAAAAAAATAAAAATGTATATATGTAGTTTATCAGTCATCTCGTTACTATAACACAAGCATTAGGTAGCTTACCTTGGGACTATATGGCGTTATGTGAAATGTCCAAGGATATTAGTATTATTATTTTTAAAACTACAAAGAATAGTCTCCTGAAGTATTAGTGTTCAATAATCAATTCGAGACCAGAATATCCACTAATACTCTGTACATTGTCCTTTAAATAATCCAAGTATTCGATTTGTTTTCACAATACCATCTAAACATTTTATCTCCATTCTGTATTTAAGAATTGACTGAGAAATTCCATTAAAAAGCAACAGTATGGAAAATGTTTGCATAACAGAAAAGCGCTCCAAATACTGCTGTCCTCCGGGACTTGAAACGTAAAGCGTCATTCAAATGTATTAGAATTCAATTCAACTTGAAATCGAAGCCCTTTAATTGTTACTTTTATTTTATTTATCAAAACACGACCTTGTTACACCAACACAGAGTATAAAATTCAAAGTCACGACCCCAATCTAGTGGCTTAAAACTTGGGGTCCTCCCGTCCATTTTGATAATTCAATTTAAAGCAGAAGCGTATTTTGTTAGAAGGGTTCAAGGAATTAGCAAAGTTTATTCGTTGCTAATTTGCTGCTGCTTGACAAAAAGTTGATGAAGTAACGGAAAGGACGTCTCATTAGAAGGTAATTTTGTTTACAGATATCCTTGCAGTAGTCACTTCGTTGTTCTCTGTGTAGAAGTGGCTTCAGAAGTAAATTCACGAAGAAAACGAGAGACACCAAGGTAAGACATAAAAGGGCATTAAACAGCTGACAAAGAGAAGGAAAATAGTTTATTGCAAGTTGCAGCCGAAAAGACCAAAACAAATACGAAAAACTTAGTACTTTAAATGCTAATCTAATTTATTTAAAAGCACTAACAAAATTAATTACAGATATAATGCGACCGGCATACTAGACGACGACTATCTTTACAATCCGGAGGAATATCAGCAGCTACTAAACGAAATATTTGCTCAACCATTTAGAGAGAATTAGGTTATGACATCATCGTTCATCTGTGTTACGTCAGAATGCACCAACGCCTTGTAATGTTCGAAATTCGTATCTTTGTATTGACGTTGTTTGCTATCTGTAATCTGCGATTAAATTATTATTTCAACAGGAATTCGAAATTATTTAAAATCTAGCGGAAGAGATATTTTAGTGTAAACTTTGGTATTTAAAAGATTGGCAATTTAAAAATGATCTCTTCTATTGAAAAAATCGTAGGCAAATAAAATAATTTTGCCAATAATAGCTAATTTAACAACTCTTTCATTGTACGATAGATTCGAGCATAGGTCTTTTGGTCTCTGGTCGTTGTATTCTGATTCGAAAGTCACGCCCATGAAAATATGTAGCTAAATTCTGAAATTGCGGTCGATTTCGAAATGAGATTAAAGTATCAAGTCTTGGAGCTTGGTGTTCATAATATGAGATTCCTATTAAACTAGGCGACTAAGCTTAAGCCACTGAAAGTTACTAGGTACAGACCTACATTTGTATTACTGTATGTATAGTGAAATGTAATTAGTTGTGCGCTTCATACCGCGCTTAGGATGTTTGTAAATAAATTGTGTAAAATGTATCGATTGGATTGTACAATGAGGGATTTTCTTTTTAACTCTTCGCTGGATAGATGGCGCTGAACTTTTTCACCTACTGCAAGAAACCAAACGTCACATCATTTTACTTGTCATTTTGAGATCGTAAAACGAAACAAACTTATAAATGTACACGAAACAACGAAAGTGTCAGTCGACGAGCGTATTGACGTGGCGCAAAGTTTTTTTTCCAAGCATTTTGGCTTTTGATCGAAGTTTGGCACCTAGTAACGTAGTCAGTTCAACGCCATCTACAGAGTCCTTGGTAACTATGTACTTTTTTAATACTCAAAAAGAAAGCCTCTCATTGGCAGGATTACGAGTCGTCTTGAGCTAGTAAAATGTTATTTATTCTGTACAAATTGGTTTTACGAGTTTGATTGGCAAGTTATTTTAAGTAAAGATATTGTGATTTGTAAGATTTGACATGCATAAAGACTTCTTATCCGAAATAATGTTTAACCCACCTAGTACAAGTATATTAAGTTGAATAAGAGGGAATAATATACACAAATTTACAGTACATTTAGATAACGAAAGGAAATTAATTCTTTATGTATTTACATTAGTTCGTAATTGTTGTCCAGAATTGGATCAAAATATTTATAAAGCTGAATAATTTCTTAATTGAAGTATTATTGAGACGATTCGTAAGCCCAGCTTAATTATTTCTAGATTTAGGCACAATACCATTTTTTGTGATTTTTTCGAGATATTATTAATTCGAGACTGTATATACTATTATTATTCGAGACGTAACTATTGTATCTTTGCGTTTAAGATGATTGAAGTATTGCAACTTAGTAAATTGTAATGACTTAAAACCTTTAGTAGCAAAATATGTTTTTACTGAAATGTAATTGACTGATTTTTTACTTAAGCACTCGTGTAATTTGATTTTTTCAGGCATGACAGGTAGATAACCCACTGTATAAGAATACAGTGGACACTTTTATCTGTAGACACAGTGACAGAACACCTGATATACTCTATACTAAATTACAAAAATCAATAAAAAGAATCCACAGAAATGAGACTTCGTAAGTCTCACACGTGGATTTTAAAAATATCCTTAAATTTCTCTATGGTTGAGCTATCGTCGGCAAATGAAACAAGCTTTTAAATTCTACCCAAAAACAATCGTTTTATTCATGTTCGTCTATCTCAATCAAATACTCGTTCGATATAAAAAATCCGAACTCCTATTTGCATAAAAATGTTGTCCCTTGTCATGTCTGCATTTATTTCCAAATTTGACAATAAATATATTTTGCTGAATATATTTGAAATATACATCTTGTATCACACGTTCTATACTACATTGTATTTGTATTTAAAACATTATACTTAAATAATATTTAATTACCTACTCTTGTGAGTGAAACTTGGTCCATATACTTGACTTCTAGAAAAATAGTACCTATGATATCTTTCTAACCACTTACCTAGCCTAATTATACGCCATTTTGTAGTTATTTTAGCAAGAAGATGCAAGAAAATTCATTTTAGTAACATAGAACTATAGACTGCGCATAACAGAAATGAATGTCCAAAATATCCATAAAATTGAATTTTGCTCGAATCTTCACTTCCTTGTTCTCTTGTGTCGGATTGATAGTCGGTCAAAGCAAAGTTGCGTCGTGCATAACAATCCAAAAAGACCAAAAATTCAAATTGGTCCTTCCATCCTTTCAAAACTCGTGCCATTCGATATGATACAATGAAAGTCTGATTTATTTGCTATCTATAACATACTTTGTATTTATAGTAGAATTAGACGTAGTGACGTACCTACCTGTAATTTTTTTACCAGTAATTGTAATTTTAATTTACTAGTCTCACGCTGTTTTACTGTTTTTGTTGTTTTTGTTAGCTTTGTAAAAATGTAGAGGGAATAATATTTGAAAATTAACACATGTATCATTTTTATCACTTACAGCACGTTAAGCACGCTCTGGAGCTTAAGCATGAGACTAAAAAACTGCCAGACCAGGGACGCAGAATTGATATTTTTAGGCAAAAATTAAAAGTTTTATGTTTTTTAGAATATTTAATCTACTAATGTTTCTAAAGTTCCTTTCTGTAACGATTTATATTTACTTTGTAACCACTATGAAAATTAGGTTCACGAAAACACTAAAACTATTTATAGCAACACAAAAACAGTGAAACAGTTCAATTGAATACAACATGACATACCGACAAGCATTTACGAAATAATCGTTAGTTGTAACGCTTTACATCGATTTATTGTAACAATTCGTGTATTATATTATGAACGACTGTATTTATATTGATAAGTAAAAAAATAAATAAATGTTTTCACGACACTGTAGAAAAGTTTGTTTCATTTTGTTTTAAATCTCTACTTATAAGTCATCTACAGTCGTATTTCCATAAAATTATAGTTACCCAAAAGAAGAAATGTCATGCAGAACCACAAAAACGGTTTTTATATTTTCAATAAAAGAGTGGAAAACGTAAGAATTACAAAGAAACTTTTTTTTTCGCCAACCTGTATTTTATAGCGGCTGAGCAAAGGACGTCCCTATAGTTCCCATCAGTTTTATCACAAAAAAAAAATGGTCTTGATTGAACAACCAAATTCACTTTTTTTTTAACTTCAAGTCAAACACGCTGATGTGGTGGAAATTGGAATTACAAATACATTATACTTAATATTCCTTTTCAATCAATCTACCTAGCCTCTGCCCAACTATGTTGGGGTCGGCTTCCAGTCTAACCGGATGCAGCTGAATACCAGTATTTTACATGGTGCGATTGCCTATCTGACCTCCATAACCCAGTCAGTAATCGGGTAATACGATACCCCTTGGTTAGACTGGGTGTCAGACTTTCAGGCTTCGAATACGAAGACAGCTGGGACCAACGGCTTAAAGTGCTTTCCGAGGCACGGAGGAGTTTCGACATGTAAAGATCCACGGGCCGCGGCAAGCGTAGCTTAACCATCAGGTTAAGCTATAGGATTGATCGCACGGCTGTTAGTACTTAGCCACGAGGTTCTCTATTAATATTCCTTTACTTACTTAATATTCCTTTTCAGTTAAATTATTTCGTACAAGTTTTCATATTTAAGCACAAACAAAAAGGAATCTGAGACAAACAAAATCAAAATAGATAGATAAATAAATAATTTAATTAGTGAACGAACACGTTTGAAACAGCACAACACACAAAAGCATAAATAAATGTAGGTTAAAAAACATGAAAATTAGAAAACACAAGGTGCCAATATACGTGTAAGCGGGATTGTCCGAAAGGGTTACCGCTATCCCGGAACATAAAGGGCTAAGGAAGGAACATTGATGGGTTTTAGTCAGTAAAAGTCTGACACTCCCTTCCGCTCCACCCAGAGCGGGAAAAGTCATTGAATGGTTTCCCAGCTTAAAAAAAAAAAGGTGCCAATATATGAAAAATAAAACACATTTTTAAGAAATAACATTATGACTATGACCGCCACATAAATCGCACATATAAAGTGCGGTGCATGACGTTGGCAGAATAGTCGATATCGGCTTAGTTGCAAAAATAAAAAGTGCAGTGTGCGTCTCATGGTTGTACCAAATGGGATTCCAGCATTTGTATCAAGCAAAGATACAAATAGACGCTGATATTCTGCTGAATCCCTGCAGTGACAGATGTTGAGGAGACGACATAAATACGCGAGTTTTTGGTGTTCTGAAGCAGTGTTATTGTTGTGTGCGGATCGTAATTATGTGAGTATACCCTCAAACTCAAAGCATTTATTTTAAACAAACCAATTACAGGCAGTTTTGAACTGTCAAAGGGTTGGTCAGTCAGAAAGATGAATATAGATGCCTATTACGAAGCAGTAGGTAGATACAGCCGAAAGAGCTTTTTGGTATTCAAGCAGTATCTCAACAATGTTGTAAGTGTGATCACTCACATAGTCACTCTCAAGTCACTCAAGAAAGAATGTTAAAAAATTAAAACATACTCAATAAAAATTAATATTGGCAGTGTATCGGAAAGATAAATATTTTTGCCTGTATACTGAATAGCTTGTTAGGCTGTACCTATCCTGCCGGGTAAGCGGGATTGTCCGAAAGGGTTACCGCTACCCCGGAACATAAAGGGCTACGGAAGGAACATGGATGGGTTTTAGTCAGTAAGAGTCTGACACTCCCTTCCGCTCCACCCAGAGCGGGAGCAGTCATTGGATGATTTTGGGAAATCAATCAATGGGGAATCGGCCTTTCTGGGGCCTTAAAAAAAATGTGATTTATCATTCAGCTTTTTTTTCCCAACTATGTATGTTGGGTCGGCTTCTAGTCTAACCGGATGCAGCTGCGCTATTAAAATATGTATTCGACATTATTGGGAAACGTTATGTTTGATGATGTACATAATATAATGATTAGTACTTATACTATAATTCGATTATAAAGTAAGTAAAGTAATAAAGTTTATTCATGAAAAATTATAAGTAAGTACAATGTAAAATTTTTAGACAGCCACAAACTAAGCGTCGGTTGTATCTTGTGGCTCGGAAAAATTATGAATACTTTGTTATGCGTATAAGGCAGAGGTATACGTATAGTACAGTACATCCACATTTCGCCTCTGTCTAACCCTTCAGAAAAACATGGCGTGGTAATAAATGTTATGTTTATAAGTACAAAAAAATCATAACATATTTACATACGACTGTGAAAAAAAAAATCAACAAAACAAGCAATATAGAGTCATATTTTTCCACTTCTAACAAAAAGTAACAGAGATGAAAAATATCTATCACACAACGTAACTACTGAAAGCTCACATGAAGCGAAAACTTCCAAAATCAAAATTGTACGAGTAATTCCAGATACTATTGACGGCTCGTTCTATTGAAACGCTCTCCTTGATTTGTGGAGGTAGTTCTGTTAGCTACACGCCACGGGCCTGCGATTGGCAGACTAATTGATTTCAACTCAAACGCAGTCAGGTAAGGCGGATTTTAGCTGCGAAATGTAAGGACGGTGCAGTTAGCCTGCAGAGGAAATGTATTTCATAGACAGATTAGCTTTCGGCTCGCTTGGATGGAGAATAAAGGCTATATACATATTATGTATGTATATTCCTATTAGATTAATATTATAAATGCCAACGTAGTCCATTTCCGCATACATTTCTTCGAAAATAATTCTTATACTTCTTATCCTACTACTACCGAGACATGACTGAAAATTAAAGATAAGTTAATCATTTATATGCACAAACGTGAGTACAATACAAATTTTCAGCATGCAAGAGCAGTTCAAATAGAAATAAAAGCAGATAATTACGTGTGCATTTAACAATGGCATGCAAATATTAATAAAGTTCAATGTCACTCCGAGTGTAATTATAAAAAAAAAAATACAGTGCGTTAGGTTAAACGAGGGACATACTTTCAAGGGTACTATACTCATGAAAATGAACAAGTTTGACTATGGAACTATACCTGAAATCACGAAAAAAATCAGCTGTTCAGTACATTTATATTCGGATAATTCTTCAAACTGTATGGAACAGCTGATATATATTTTTTTAAATTTCGTAGTTGGTCCCATGGACGAAGTCGTTGATTTTCATGAGTACTATACAACTTGAAGGTATGTCCCTCGTTTAACCTAACACTGTATAGAAAAATATTTATAAACGTTGCTTAAAGTAATGATTAGCAACATTAATTTTAACATTTAAACGTCTTTTAACTTAAAGCAGCGTTTATGAATAAAGGGTAAAAATTGTTACGGTAGTGCGGTCAATCGCAAAACCCACTACGAATATAGTTCTAACTATGCAGTCGCGCTGACTACAATATTTTTGAATGCGCTAACAACATTCACGAGTCCATTTTTTTGGTTGACTTGCCGTATAGAATATGACACGCCTAATCGCACTGTACGAACGTTTTTATTTCGTGTTCTGTTGTTGAATATTGCTGGCTCAGAAGTAAAAGAACCAGTAGCGTAACAAACTAACGGTAGTAATGACTTTCAACAGCATTCATTGCGTTATTTGCTTAGTTGAGGAGAGAAATTTTTCGAACTTATGAAGCAATGGATTAGCAATATTCTTCAGAATAATTCAGATTGTGTGTTACCCAATGAACATGCAATTTTAAGCCGGTATTATTGATCGTATGAAGCCTGAGGGCCGAGACGTTTTATCAGGGCTAATGATGTATGAAAAATCAAAAATATTTAGGATTGGCATAAGCTGCCCAAAATCAATACTGTTAAAAGTCTTTGTAGAAAGCAATTTCACCTGCTGTTGAACAGTTATTACGGTAAAAAGCAAAAAATAGGCTTAAACTTAAAAAAAAAACAAAATCCTATAACGACTACCCCCTTCTACCCCCCTATTCCCTGACGAATTTAACCCTGTTTAGTAACTGGTCCAGTGCTAACAAGGAAGTTTAAACCTGACTGTGGTTCAGCCCCTACTAAGCTGCTATGTTATGCATTTCATTGCTTCAAGAGCGTCCCCTTTGCTTGCTCCGTAATAGGGAAGAGTGACGGTGCATTAAGCGGTTCTAAGATCATGAGTATTTATAAGAAAGTTACTGTTGTAAAGAAATATAGTCGTTTTTTGCCACGTCCAGTTACACCATAGTTTGTAATAGGTGTACATTCAGTCAAAAAAGTATCGGGAATGGATGATTTGTTTATGGTTCCAAAATCAAATTTTTGTTTTTTTGTAGTTGTTAGATTGGCACAACTGTTTTCCATTTTGGCGCGGAGTTTGAGTTGCATCTGTTATTTATATTAAATACAGTGCTGGTTTTAGTAATATCATATATAGTGTATTGCGAATTTCATAATGGACAAAAATATCGAACAAAGAGTTTGTCTTAAATTTTGCATCGCCAATGGAATTTCGTGTTCGGAGTCACTGAAAATGTTACAGAAGGCTTACGGTGAATCGACTTTATCAAAAACTCGTGCTTATGAGTGGTTCAAAGCGTTCAAAAGCGGTCGAGATGTGATGGAAGATTTGCCTCGCTCTGGTAGGCCGTCAAAGTCTGCAACTGAAGTTAACATCGCAAAAGTGAAGAAAATAGTGACTGAAAATCCCCATTCAACTCTGTGAGAGATAGCCGCCGAACTTTCTGTATCTCACGAGTCGATCCGTACCATTTTAACTAATCATTTGGGTATGAAACATGTTGCTGCTCGGCTAGTCCCAAAAGATCTGAATTTTCTCCAAAAACTCAATCGCATGAAAGTCGCTGAGGACATGCTAGAACGAGTCAGTTCGGACCCAACATTCATGAAACGCATTGTTACTGGTGACGAGACGTGGGTTTACGAGTTTGACATGCAAACTAGTCAACAAGCTTCGGAGTGGCGCCTTCCAACTGAACCGAAACCGAAAAAACCACGCCAAAGTCGACCAAAAGTCAAAGTCATGTTGACTGTTTTCTTTGACTATCGCGGTGTTGTGCACTCTGAATTCTTACCGGAAGGTCTAACGGTAAATAAAGAATATTATTTGAGCGTTATGCGGCGTTTAGGAGAGCAAATTCGACGAAAAAGGCCAGATTTGTGGAAAGAAAATTCTTGGATTTTGCACCACGACAATGCGCCTTCGCACAAGGCTATCATTGTGAACGAATTTTTGACCAAACACTCAACAAATACCATCCAGCAACCACCATATTCACCAGATATGGCTCCTGCTGACTTTTTTATTTTTCCTAAACTCAAATTACCACTTCGTGGCACCCGTTTTCAATCGATAGAAGACATAAAGGAGAATTCGCGGCGAGAACTGAACTCAATTCCGGAAGCAGCGTTTAAAAATTGTTTTGATGAATGGATTATTCGTTGGCGCAAGTGTATCGTTTCTAAAGGAGCATACTTTGAAGGTGATAAAATAAATTTGGATGAATAACAGACATTTTGTGTATTATTGATCTTTTCCCGGTACTTTCTTGACAGAGTAGTATACTAGGAGACTCATAAAAGTAATGTCTAAATAAAAGCTCTCTGATTGATTACTACTATTTTTCTTTAACGACCTTCGTACTATTTTTACTATCTTTTGCTGTGCCCGACAGGGTCCATAATGATTTTAATTTTATATCTTACCACCTAAGTACACATTGTAGAATACATCTATAGATTGAGCATTGGGTATTGCTTTTCAATGCTCAACTCGTCGCCGAGAAAGTTCAACAGTGCAATAATTTAGGGAAACAATTTAGGTATCGACTAGTAATAAGTTTACGACTAAAAGTCCCTACCATCCTTTGATTTGAATTAGGTAAACGGGATTGTCCGAAAGGGTTACCGCTACCCCGGAACTTAAAGGGTTAAGGAAGGAACATGGATGGGTTTTAGTCAGTAAAAGTCTGACACTCCCTTCCGCTCCACCCAGAGCGGGAGGAGTCAATAAATGATTTCCCAACCTCAAAAAAAAGCCTTCGAATTACTTTCCGTTACATAATTTCACATTTTTACTTCTCACAAAAGAAACGAAAAAGCAATACGAATCAATACGCAATTACGGCATCAGTATTACAATCTGCCAAAATATCAAATCCCCTCAAAGAGAAAATTGAGACTTCGATACCGATATTCGATTTCCGATTAATAGAAATTGTGTCGGAAACGCATTACTACAGGCTGCTCCAGGTGTTTATATAGGGTGTAATTTTTTCTCGTTGACAAACTTTGTCAATCGAAGAGAAAACTTTTCTTATTAAAGTAGCAAAGAGGCGTCGGAGCAGTGAGGGATTCTATCTTGTGATTCCATTAATGTTGCAGCGACACTGCGGTAACAAAATGGACTTTTTTTTGTAATTCGAGAGAAGAAGCATAATAAAGGTGGAACTCATCTGAATCAATGGAGGGGAAAGCGTTTGCTTGGATTAAAATGTAGCTACGTTGTGATTGAAGGGATCCCGGGAATTACGGAAGTGTGTGCACAAGGTCTGTGTGACGTCAAATGGAATGGTTTCTTTGGATGTTACGGACTTCCACTATTTTTTTTTTTGCAATAATTTATTGTCATCTGTTTTGAGTGCCTAACGGGCTGTTATTACTTAGCCACAGGCTATAATGCCTATTATAGCCCGTGGCTAAGTAATAACAGCCGCTCGAGACGATCCATCAGGTTAAGCTATGCTTGCTGAGGTTGGTCCGTGGATGGGTGACCATCTTTACATATCGAGACTCCTCCGTGCCTCATAAAGTTTAAGGCATTCAAGTTAAAGCGTTGGAAGGCCTGAGAACAAGGTGGAGTGATGACTTTGTAAAGGCCGCAGGAAACTACTGAATGCTGGAAGCTCAGCACACAAATGGAGGTGTTTGGGGAAGGCCTATGTCCAGCAGTGGACGTCTTCCGGCTGTAATGATAACGACGATGAAACATTATAGATAAATAAATAAACGAAAAAATTTAGAGAATCCTATGCGGGTATAAAGAATCCTTTTTCTTTTTTGAGGGTGAGAAATCATCAAATTAGTCCTCCCGCCCTGGGTGGAACGGAAGGGAGTGTCAGACTTTTTCAAACTCAAACTCAAGGTTCCCCCTTCCTACTATTTTTTGCTGTGCCCGACAAGGTCCCTAATGATCTTAATTTTCTACCGTGGAATGCAAATAAGGATTGAGTAATGAGTATAAGAGGTATGAAAAACAGCATTAACATATAATGTCACAAAAAAAACAAAGACCAAAGTAAAACTGTTTTCTTACAACTGCCAGAGCATGTTTTTATAAAGATAGAAAGTCCTGTTTTAATTTCCGCGAAAGTAATCCCAGATAAAATGTTTCCGTGCTCAAAGGTGGCTATTTAAAATTCTAGACGTAGTTCTCCTACATAAAACATTTTTACTCTGACACTATATTTTTTATAATGCACTTCCCCTTGAGACGAGATATTAAAGAGGTTACAGAATGGAAATTGAGTAATATTGTTTTAGTTGAACTAGTCTATGATAGAGAAGTTTTTTTTTTTTACATTATTTTTCAGGTATCTTTCTTTACTGGAATGACTTTCACAAGAAGGTTTTGTTTATTAAAATTACTTGCCAAATTTCATAGTTCTAGGTCAACGGTTCTAAATCAAACTTAGGTTATAATACCGTTTAAATTTTGATTCACTTGAGTATGTCGAAATAAACGTTTTTGGTAGCATAAAAGGCCGCATCTTTTTTTTACTTTAACTTAGAAGTTTGATTTTGTCACAGCTTCAAGGGACTTTTTTTTTAGGCTAGGAAATCATCCAATGACTTCTCCCGCCCTGGGTGGAGCGGAAGGGAGTGTCAGACTCTTACTGACTAAAACCCATCCATGTTCCTTCCCTTTATGTTCCGGGGTAGCGCTAACCCTTTCGGACAATCCCGCTTACCCGGCAGGCTTGGCCCTAAATGGCCCCTTCATATGCTGACATCTCTTTAAGGCGCGCGTGGAACATGTACGCACCGTCCGGCATGGGCCTGGTCCTGATCGGGCGGTGAGCTACAGCTTCAAGGGACCTGAGTATATGGTTTGAATTTTAACTCGATATCTCCACGCGTTCCCAAGATAAAGGGTCTTGACAGACAGATGGACAACAAGTGATCCTATAAGGGTTCCGTTTTTTTCCTTTTTGGGTACGGAACCCCCTTAAAACAAAACTGTACTGTAGCCAACGCGCCAAACAGAACCTTGTACCATTGTACCTTCAACGGCAATTTGAAAAACATAACTTCATGTTCGCAAAGTTACTGGCAGCTATGAAAGTGATGCAACGACAAAAGCGTGCCCCGAAAAAAACCACAAAATCCCGTCTTTATCCCGGCAGAGAAGTAGAATAAACAGCTAGTTGAGGACACAAAGAACCATGTTTTAAATTCCACAAAACTCGGTACACACAAAGCTGGGGACTACACTAGGGAAACAAAAAATGGGAAAAATTGAAAACCAACAAAGTTACCGCGAACATCACTGTACAAAATTTACTTCGTTAAACTATGAAATTCAATTGTAACGACAAAAAAGTGGAGAAAACGTATTGGTGGGGGCAACACTGTGTATTTTTGCCCCACACACCGGTGCGCGAAGACTCGGCTTGGTTTTGTAACAAAATCCTCTTATGGAAGTTTGAACGGTCGGTGAAATTAAACCGCTTTGCCAACTTGTCCACTGCTGACTTAGGGTGGACTGCCTGTATTGTTATTGTAGGACATGATGTCTTGCGATTATAAAATTGTCGCAAAACTTTCCATAAATCCTACGATTTTTGCCTTGTATACTGGAAACTGAGAAAGATTTCCATGGTTTTAAATAATGCCATTAAAATTCCGTTTTCACTATATTTCATGTAGCGGTAAATAAACATCAGTGTGTTAGCAAGGATAATAATGAAGATACTGCTCACGGTATTTTAACTGCTTGGGCGGCCTCCTTTGGTATATGCAGGCAATTTTTTTTCCAATAATAAATTGAAAAAAAAATATTTAAATTCTAATTTATTTACAATCATGTAGGTACCTATTTAGATTTTCTTGGTACTTCAATTGATCTCCTCACGACTTGCATAGTCATAGTCATAGTCATAGTTTTAAGATAATATAGTAAGTACTAAAAAAATAAGAACGATCCAACTTTGAAGTAAGTAGGTACTTAAACGATATTTTATTTTTTTATTTTTAACTTTTTTTGATGAAAACAATTTCATAAAAAGTTTTAATTTATATAAATGGTGGTGCAATATCAAAAACAAATCCTTTTTTTTTAATTTTCATAGCCTCGTTCCAGATTCATAAATATCCTGGCATTCCTAAAATCTTGGTCAACTCTGTCCCCTGAAGTCTGTTACAAAGTCGGTTTTCAACAAGAACCCGACTGACCACTTCAAAGATTGCTGAATGAATGATGGCGACAAAATATTAGTTCAAAACGTTCAGGAACTTCGTTCAAGTTTAATGAAATACCATTTGTACACGTGCCTTTTCGGTAGACTTTAAAGCTATTAAATAAAGTTTATGTGATCGTAAGTTAGATATTATTTTGCGCGTTAATTACGTTTTGTTTATTATTCTACCATGAATTTTACAGAATGAACAGCTTTTCAAAAAGACTGAAAAGTGTGACATGCATTTACGACTGTGCTTTTTGGAAAATCGTATATTTTCTTACAATATTTGTAAATAAGTAAATACCATGACGTATGTATCACGTAATTTATTCAACTCGTTTTCCAAAAATAATAATATCCACCCCACTGTATTTACATTCCAGGAATTGTCCTGGAATGTAAATACAGTCGTGGTGTAAAATTTTCAGCCAGCTATTGTATTTTGACATTTGCTCTGAGCAATGGCGAAGTTCTTAATCCAAAATTGACAATTTAAATTGGGTTTGACGACAGTTTTTGTAATTAGAACTTCAACTTCATACACATTATAGATAGAAAAAAAATATATTATATAGTTCGGAATTCAAAAATAGTTCTATGGGCTAAAGATAAACCTTATTTTGTAATAAGGCCGTACGTACAAGTTGATCAACTATAGGACTTGATAATTATCTTGGAACAACAGAGAATTCTGTTAACTCGACAACTTTGCCTTGTTAAGTATAACAAACCAGTTATTAACTGTACATAGCTCCCGAAGTCCCGTACATGTATCGGGAACATTCGAGAAGTAAATACTACACGAAAGTGCAGTTGTTTAGTTGTGTGTTACTCACTTGAGAATCGATATTATGAAGTACGGTAAGATAACTTTGCGCCAATTTCACCAATTCAACTGAAAACGATCAGTACATCTAAACGGCGTTCAAACACCTGTCAGTGTCACGTTCCACAGATAATAATGACACTGACAGCATTTTAAAAGGGTTTATATCATTTGTTCCGTTTCATTGGTGAAAGTCGCTCTTAGAGTAATCATGTGTTGATGTATGTTAAATTCCTTTATTTCCATAAAAAAAGGAAAATAGGTTTATTTGTCGCAGAAATACGTGCAAACAAAAATATCATTTTATAAGGAGGGTCGGTTTTGATAATGTTTGAGTTAAGAAGTTTTTTTTTAAACATGACGATTTACGTATACAGCCTCTCCTTTTCATTCTTATGTCACTAAAGTGAATAAATATAATGAATCTCCGTAGATTATGATATTCAGTCTTATAATGTTAGACTTAAACACAACTCCAATTCACTCATTCTGCCCAGCCTTTTCCCAACTATCTTGGGGTCGGCTTCCAGTCTAACCGGATGCAGCTGAATACCAATATACTACATGGAGCGACTGCCTATCTGACCTCCACAACCCAGCCAGTAACTGGGTAATATGACCCCTTGGTAAGACTGGCTGTCAGACTTTCAGGCTTAAAACATAACTCATAACTAGTCTGAAATTAACCTAAATGCCATAGTTTTGTTAATCTTTTCTTCATAAATTCAGAGGTTGTGAAAAAATATCGTCCATACATTCTCCTGTTGGTGTAAAATGCCTGAAAAATAATGCCTTGTGTGTTCACCACATAAAATTATCCATTCAATGCAATATTAAAATATGCAGACGCATAAATCACGCAACACTGGACTGTAATACACTCGTTACAATACTATGTGCTATAAATTAGGGCACAACCATTTTTTATTCGGAAATTACAGTGTTTAAAATGCTATTTACAGTTCAGCTTCCGGAATATTTCCGGAATGCACTTGTTTTTTTGTTTTGAGGTCAATCACCTCTGATAATTTTGAGACCTTTTTTTTTGGGTAATGGCATCTCGCAGTTTCACCATAGGGTTGTCTACTGCTTAACCGGGCTTGACTGTGGATGCCACAATGAAATTGCAGCCTCTAGTTTTGAGGTCACTGGAGGTCAAAAAAGGACTGGATAGTTTTCCAACAAAAAATGGATACTTTCGCTGGATTTTTGCATGTTACAATTCTTGGTTGTTATTACCGCAAACACGACTGCTAGGTTTGATTCCCGAAATGGTCAAAGTGTTATAAGGTTTTCCCATTAGGAACTTCTTAGCGGGGTTTTGAAGTTAGCAGTGTGACGTGCCTCAGAAAGTACGCTAAGCCGTTGGTCTTGCGTCTGATCTCTCTCCGGTTGTTTCGAATGGCACTCCCATGGGGACTCCGAGAGTGAGTGTGCGCACGCACTGGTGCTCTATAACTATCACTCTTGAACGCCATTTGTTTCTGCTAATCGCGTTCTGTTTTATCGATAAAGTCTAATCTTCTATCTTTCTTTCTTCTTTTTCGTGTGGTTAGTGTCTAACCTGGTGTCAGAGTTTTTAATGCTGCCCATGGGCCTCTGACCTAGCTTCATAATATACTGTTGAGAAATATCTCTCAAGCATGCCGGTTTCCTCACGATGTTTTCTTTCACCGATTTTTAAGCATGTGATAATTTTTATCCGTTCATACACACATGAATCCGAAAAATCCGAGGTGCGTGTCTTGGTTCGAACTCGAGACCTATGACTTGGCAGTCCAATCACTCTACTAGGCTATCACTTCTTCGCTCGCTTAATTCGCTCTTAATTAATATTTTGTTTATAAATTAAGTATTGTAGATATCAATACTTTTTAAAACTACTTATTTCCCTGTCACATATTCTAATAGAAAACATGACAAAACTTGTAATAAAGGAGTGCACTCGTTTCTCGATGGACAGTACAAGGAAATACTTCATATTATTCCCAGCGAGACCTCTTCAGCTCACCTTGACCTTCACAACTTGAACAGAAATGTTTCTGAGAAAGTTTTCAGTTTCTCAAGTCTTGGGAGAGATTTCGAACAATGTCCATCGTATCGAAACATCTCTGTATTTTTCAAATAATTTATTATGATATATTGTACATTTCTTAGAAACATTTGACCTTCAACATTTTTTGTTCTTTCAGTCAATAATAAAACAAATGTTGCTCTCGTTTATTTAGTCAATGAAGTACACGATTTTTAGTAAGCGCGGCCGTACATAATAGTGGCATAATTCCAGTAGCCTTTTAATGGAAGAAAAATGGCGAATTATTTTTATTTAACTTCAGGGAAGTAATTACCGTAATATGAGCTACAAAAAATACCAATAAACGTGAAATGTAATTATTATATAACTAATTATTGACACTAGATACTAAATTAAATAAGCAACTAACGAACATTACACAAATAAATTCAAAACAAAAGGACACTTCAAAGAGATGTCAGCATAATATTAAGGGGCCCGTTAGGGCCCAGCCTGCCGGGTAAGCGGGATTGTCCGAGGGTTTCCGCTACCCCGGCGGAACATAAAGGGCTAAGGAAGAAACATGGTTGGGTTTTAGTCGGTAAGAGTCTGACACTCCCTTCCGCTCCACCCAGAGCGGGAGAAGTCATTGGATGATTTCCCACACTCAAGAAAAAAAAAAGCGTCGAAGTTCTCGTCCACACTACTGTTGAATGGCTATGATAATTCTTTGGCCAAAAGAACGAGCCAACCATTTGGTTACGTGAAGTGTCAACTATAGTCAACCAGAAATGTCTTTTAAAGGAGACGCGCATTTGGGCCCTATGACCCATGACGTGAACTTAAAAAAACATCAAAGTGACTTTTTAAATAAAATGTTCGCAAGCAAAAGCATTACTAAAGTTTTTGCTATAATTTATGTCACAGGCGATTCTTTGTTGAACTCGCTCAACCTTTCTAATATTATAAGTGTTCAGACAAATCCGGCTTAAATTTCGTTCTACTGTCCGAGGGTTTAAAAATTGTGCCAGACCTTGTCTTCCAGCTGACAAGTCACTGGCCGGCGAGAACGAAAATATGAGAGAAAATAAGAACAGATTAAAAATCGGCCAAGATCGAGTTGTGCTCAAACAATTGCGAAAGCTGGTCTGTATTTGGTTGTATGTTTATCAAGATATGATTCGCGATCATAACGTCATGTATGTATTTCCTGAATTACTAACTCGTTTAAATCAAACCCGCACTGGGTCCGTGTAGTCTATGGCGCAGTCACTCTCATAGAGAAGAAGCCTGTATCCCAGCAGTGATAATATACACGGTTAAATTTTAGTCGTTTTAATCCCCATAAAAAAATCAGCTGTTCAATACATTTATGTTCTCTCGTCAAAATGTACTGCACAGCAGATTTTTCGCGATTTCAGGTTCGGTCCCATAGATAACATAAAAAAATATAATAAAAATAAAATTTAACCGTGTATAATGATATAATGTTGAGCAATGTTATGTCATAGCTGTCCGGATTCGTTCTTAAAAGGTAAAAACACAACAGTAGAAAAAAAAGCGCTTCATTTATGACATTATAAGTTTTCGTAAAAAAATGTTTAAATGTTAATAATCATAATCATTCTCCCGTCCTTATCCTAAATAATTTAGGGTCGGCGCAAAATGTATTTTTCATGCTTAAGTCTTCCTCTATTAGTCGTCATCTCAACCCTTTTTCTAGCCGTATCATTTTTCACACAGTCCATCCATATTTCTTTGGTTTAAGTAAAAGTATAATAATATATTTTTTTAAAGTTTATATTCTCTACAGAACCCAGAATAATATATTATACATAATGCTACATATTTACAATAGTGCATAAACAAGGAACTAATTTTTGTTAGAGATTGGGGGTCCAAGTATGCAGGTTTATTTAAAAACTTGTGTTACAAGTCACCATGTTAGTGCCTTTTTGATTTAAAATAGATGCAGTTTTTCTATTAATTATTGGTTAGTTTACTTAGCCCGTAGGTATTAAATACCTTAAATCTTTATTCTGAATCCTTTTTTACTATACTACAGTTATTTGTGTTAAAGCCAAATAAAGAAATCGATCACTCATAAAGAAATCGTTGGTTAAAGTAATAATAATTGGTATTCATGTCAGGGTTAGTTGTAAATAAATGATTTACTATGTAGACCATACTTAAAATAACTTTACTTCCAATTTCAAAACTAAGATAGACCTATTTCACCTCTTTTTTACAAATCGAAAAAAAAAAAAAAAAAAAAAAACACATGATATTATTTTTAAATATCGAACGAAAACAAAAGCACTTCGTCCATTTTAATCGAGTAATTTCTGCTTTTTTTGCACTCTGAAAGGGAACTGCCGACAGAGATGTCAATTTATGAGACCGGCTCACTTATGTGGGATTAGGAATTACAACACGGTCTGCGGTTGATTTCCCGAGAGCCTACACAATACTTCGTACCGACAACCGTTTACTTTAATTGCGAAAGTATTTCACTGGGAGGGTTTTCATTAGGGTAATGCTAGGTAACATTAGCAAGTAACTTTTGACATGTGTTGAGCGAACTTTACATCGAGAGCGTCTAATATTCTAAATTACGTTACGAGTTGATCACATTAAAATATTTTCTCTCTTTTTATTTATGTGAACTCACAATTACTATTTTTGTACTATTTAATAAATATAACAGCAGTGATAGTGTAGTGGTGTGACCGTCGGACAGCCAAGTCATAGGTCTCCAATCGTCCTAAGGCTCTGAATTTACGGATTTATGTGCTTATTGTATAAATTATCACTTGCTTAAAATATCGGTGAAAAAAAACATCGTGAGGAAACCAGCATATTGTCTGAGAGATGTTTCTCAAGATGTGAAGCTAAGTCAGAGACGCATGGGCAGCAAAATAACTCTGACACCAGGTTAGTCACTTACCACACGAAAAGAAGAAGATAAATAAATATAATATAAAGAAAAACACTAAGCGTGCCATAGTAAAATTACTTTTAGGCATAGTTCGTAAAACAAGAACTCGAAGAAACGAAATATACCTACAATTTTATAATGGAGTCAAACAAGCCCGATGTAAATGAACCTTTAGAACCGCAGTGGATTTTATGGGTGATTAAAAATGGATGACATAAACGTTATGACGATTATTGGATTGGGTACGGAATCTGTATTTGCTTTAAATCGATTTTACATGTTTTGATTAGATTTTTTGTGGACATTCTTGATTTATGAAGTCACAGTTTCAATTACATTATAAAAAACTTTTAAGTACATTTATCAGCTTCGCTCGCGTTAATTTAGAATTTGACAATCAATTCTTGTTGTAGTCTGCTTGTAATAATATAATTCAACCGTGATTCGAAAGACACGTGGCGCCATCTATTGCCATAAGAACGACATTATAGTTTCTCTTGGGAATAGTATTTTTTTCAGTATGTAAGTCTATGTTCATTTCTGTACACCTGACAACGTATATGCAAAATTTTAGGATGATCAGTTCAGTGGCTTAGGCATGAAAAGGAAACAAACAAACAAACTTACTCTCGCGTTTGTCGTACTACATAGTAACAAAAAAAACCTAAATTCGCAGCTTAAACACTCAAATCAAATGTGCTGTAGTGCTATTCTGTACAAATCTCACCGTGAAAATGTAAGTGAAGTGAGTTTAAAGTGAGCTGTCAATAATGTCAATCCCTAGCATTAGGTGGAACGGCAGTTCACTTTTTTTTTTCACGATGTAATTTTTACAGAATCGACTGGCTGAGCTCAGACTATAGCATATTGTCGACGACACTTCAACTGGATGGACTATTAACAGATATACTTACTGGTAATTCCCCATCAAGAGTCACAATGAAAACCAATAAGTCGTTAAGCTTACAAAAACGTCATCCAATTGAGCTCCAGCCAAAGAATCCGATGGAATCTACGGAACCCACTCATTCAGAGGATTCGGCGTTTCAGTTACGGTGGAATCGACTGCGGTAGCCAGATATGTGTCCATTTGACCCGGTTACATGGCACTGGAATGACTAAAATCTTCTTTTCTTTTGGGTGGGAAATCATCAAATAACTTCTCCCGCTTTGGCGGAGCGTCTCAAACTTTTACTAGTAAATACAAATAATAATATCCTTGGACATCCTTGGACATTTCACACAACGCCATATCGTCCCAAGCTAAGCAACCTAATGCTTGTGTTATGGTAACGAGATGGCTGATAAACTACTTATATACCTTTTTTTTTGTAAATACATACATATTATAGATAGAAAAACACCCAGACTCGTAACAAATACTTGCAGGTCGTACAAATATTTGTTCCGTGCGGGAATCGAACCCGCGACATAGTGCGCAGCAGTCAATCGCTCAACCACTGCGCCAACCGTGTCGTCAAATAAATAAGAGATCCATTTTCATTACGGACAAATAAGAGATCCATAAATCGTTAGCAACTGGTTTGCATTTAAACACTGCTGTTTGTAAATTCAATAAAGACGAATAAATGAAAAGGCCACCCATCAACTAGAAATACGAAATACTAGGGCTATAAGTCTACTCACAAATTCTCTTACCATAGTAATAAATTATCTCTCGATCCATCAGGTTATAAATACTGGTTGTATTTTACATAGAGGGACTGTCTATCTGACCTCCACAACCCAGTAACTGGGCAATATGATACCCTTTGGTAGATTGGCTGTCAGATTTTCGGGTATCTGACGACCTGTAACGACTGTCAAAGATGCACAAATTACAGCCGGGAGCAACGGCTTAACGTGCTTTCCGAGGCACGAAGGAGTCTCGGTATGTAAAGATGGTCACCCATCCACGGCCAACCCCGGCAAGCGTGGCTTAACCTGGTGGATCGACCTGTGTGGCTGTAAATATTTAGCCACCATCTCCTCTATAAGCAGTAGATATGTAGGTATGTTTTTCTTTCTAAGATCATTTTTATTACCATAATCTAAAATTGTTTACCAATTGAGACATGTAAGAAAACACTATACAGCTGCAGTATAATAGAACAGTATTACTCCCTGGTACCTCACTGGCTTTATTTTTCCAGTGGTAGGAAGCAAGGAACTTATTGTTTTAAAAATATGTTGCTATTTGCTATGTAAGCAGCTGTTGCACGCTAGTGGTGCACCGAGACCAACCTCCGGGGTGAAGTTGTCACTTTCTTTATCCAGAAAATGTATTCGTTTTTAATATACTCTTCACTACATAGTATAAAACAAAGTCGCTTTCTCTGTCCCTATATCCCTATGTATGCTTAAATCGTTAAAACTACGCACCGGCTTTTGATGCGGTTTTTTTAATAGATAGAGTGATTAAAGAGGAAGGTTTATGTGTATATTTTGTCGACATATTATGCGGGCGAAGCCGCGGCCGGAAGCTAGTGATAAATAAAATATAGAGCAAACACTTTATTAACAGGTTCTTATATAGCTATAGACACTAGACACTCTTCCGTGTAACTAGACACTCTTCCGGAGTGTCTTTATTGAAGGGAAATATAGCTCAATGGTGTTACACTCATTAGCATTTAGATTTGGGAGGATTTCTATATCGCAGTCTAAGATAACGTAATCAGCAGGTTTTTTTTTCATCTGTATAAACTGGTACAAGACATAACACGCCTTGAACCTTGAAAGGGATAAGTAGCGGTGTACCTATAGTAGAGTCACGGATTTGAATTGATGAGCCTCTTACAAACTTTTCAATTGATAGATTCACAAGATGACTTTTTATGATTAAACACGAACTGAAACCCCATGCACGCATTATAAGATGACAAATTGCTAATAATCGGAAATAGTCTTAACCATTAGAGATTTACAGTTGTAAAGATTATAAAGCAAAGATCTTAAAGTAGGTTGAATGCGTCTATCCAATATATTTTGCTACTGACCTCTTTTAAAATTAGTGGTCATTAGATAATCGTTATTTCTGAAAACCTATCCGTGGCAGTTGAAATGTCAATGTCAAAGAACAATCATAATATTATTTTCACCGTATGCTAATGTTACCATGGCTACCTACTCTTAAACAATAATTTTATTGTCGCTAGCTTACGGCTGCTAGACCCGCAAATCGAAATACAAGACATTATGACTTTCCATGTCTTAAATAACATTCCCAATCGTGTAAAACTAACCAAACTCTATACAAGAGAAAATTACAATCTACTTAGGTACTTACTTTCGTATTTTATCATGAAATAATACTAATCCAGCCGGCGCGGCGCCGCCACAGATCCGATTATGTCGGGCGACGAAGGATGACGCTTTAAAGGCCTTTTGTATACACACGTTTTTCTCTCCGCAAAATCTACGGTCACAGATACATTTTTACAAGGATAACCGTCAGTTTTGTATGGATCACTATAATAGCTTGGTGACACATACGTTTATTCTATACGGCGCAATTTATAGGACGTACGAACGCACGGTTTTTTTACGGTGCGGGGCACCATTCGCGTCGTAGAAAAATCGACCTACGATGACGAACCGTGCTGTAGCACCGCAAATTTCCAAAGTGATCCCTTAGGCCTGAAACTGCGTTAAGCGGACGCCCGCGCTGTTCCATACAAAAGTGGTCCACGCGTATACCCGCACGGGCGTAAGTTGCGGGGAGGCGGGCCCATGCAGCGCCCGCGCAACTGTGCCCACCTCCGTACGTCAGACGGAATCTAGATTCAATAAACAGACTTACAACTGTCGTTTATTTTGAGAGTCGTCGTTTCCTAGTTCAACGTAGGTACCTCGCGATGGGGACCGCGTACACCCGCGACACGGGACAGGCACCCGCCGTGGGCGCCGCCCGCTTAACGCAGTTTCAGGCCTTAAATACTGACGACCGTCCCTACTCGGCGTATCAACCGCAGATTTTCACGCCAAAAAAACGTGTGTGTACAACAGCCCTCAGAATAGTAAAACAGACTAACTTCACGCTACTGTCTACTGATTAGCGAGAGCGACGCAGTCGGCTAACTAAAGTCACCGCTACTTCTTTTAGTTAATACATGTTGTTTCATTTAAGAACTTGGATTGGGAAAGTAGGTAACTTATTAGGTCTAGAGCCTTCTGTTGGGATATTATTATCGTGTCGATTCGTTTTTGTTTACTTCATCCTAGAACCACTACCGAACCACCCCTGCTTCGCACGGTTTTCATATCAAATGTTCTGGTAAATGTCTCCTACCAATTTTACCACAGATAGAAGTACCCTATGGTACTTTGTCATTATTATCGTGTCGATTCGTTTTTGTTTATTTCATCCTAGAACCACTACTGACCCGCCCCTGCTTCGCACAGCTTTCATATCAAATGTTCTGGTAAATGTCTTCCACCAATTGAGCCACAGATAGAAATACCTTAGGTTACTTGTCAGAGAATATCTGATCTGGGTTTTGTCTTTCCATTAATTCCGGAAAAAGGGAAAAAATGAGTGCGTAGGAAAATACTGCTCATATTACGTTCTCGTGTTTTTCTGAAACATCCCGGTTGCAATGATATACATAGACAAAGCATATTAATTTCAGAAGTAAACAAACAACCTCCTTTGGAAGTTTTCCTGGAAATTGAGAACTTAGACACAACACACATACAATACGCAATCTGATTCCAGAGGAAATAATATCCTTTTTCAATCATAAATCAAATTAAAAGGAAACGTAAACGATCTAACAAACATGGCCATATTTAACAGCAAACATTTTAAATTAAGAACATAAACAGATGTAAACAGACGTGGAACGCAATACAAGACTCATAAATAGGGCACAAAAAAGTACAATCATGGAACGAATTTAAAATTTTCTACAATTTTAAAAAACGAACCATGCCCTGGGCGTTCTCCGGTGTCGTTTTATTTTATAACCAAACAACGTGTTTTATTGTTACCATTTTGTTCAGTAGCTGTATTACCTTGTCATACAGTTTTCCTTGTTTCGCTATTTCATTTCGCTTCCCGCTGTATTTCCCCACAGAACTATTAAATGTTTTTCTAGTTTGCAAACGCTTACGGTACAAATATTTTGACAGCTTCGGTAAGCGTTCGGGACGTAACCGATCCGAGTTTTGTACGTTTTGGTCAATTTCATAGTTTCATATTTTGCTGTATTTTGTATTATGTTAGTGCTGGCTATTGTCTGGTTATTTTTATTGGAAGAATGGTGAATATTATGATGAAATTCTGTAACCGATTAATATTAAAAATAAATATTTGACAGGGTAGTCGATAACGTTACTTTTTTGAACTGTCAAAACGCGGAATTTGAACGTAATTTGTATTAAATATTGAAATGTGACGTCACAGATTGTTGGAATCAAATGTAATACGTATTAACATTAAATTCAATGTTATTATTATAACCTCGAATAATAGTTAATATCTGCTTCTCTTTTTTCCATGTGATTTTATATTTTATTTTTGACCGTTCAAATGGCCAATTTATTGCGGAAGGTTTATGTGCATATTACATTAATATTAAACTTGATAAAATATCTCGATGTTTTTTCAAACCGTACAAAACGTTAATAAAAAAATGGATGCTTATACATAACATAACAACACGCCTGTATTCCTGAAGGTTCAGGTAGAGGTGTGCCTATAGTACATCCACATTTCGCCAGTTAAGTTTAAGTCCCATTAAATAGGAGTCGAGTCTATTGCCTTCAACTGGGGAGAGATCCAGACAAATCCAATATGCTTTATCTGAGTATTATCATAGCAACCGGAATGTTCCAGAAAAACACGCATTCCAATTAATGCATGCCAAAAAAAGCCGTATCAATTACAAAAGCATCACATTATTATGGCAAAAATACTCTCAAATTCAAACATTAAAAATACACAATTCCAAAAATGAATGTAATTCTAAAACGTTATTCAAATTCATAGTCTTGCCGCGAGACAGAGTCCTTTCAATTAGAGTACGAAATCCCGGCTGATTAAAACGAAAGCCGCTTTCTTCCAACCTAAAATTATTGTCTGGAATGAAGAGAACATCAAAAATTATTATAAATTAAACAATGGAAAAGGTGTTTGAATTGAGATCCATTCGCGGTTATCACAATTGAAATAGGAGTAATTGGTCAATTATATTAATAGAGCAAGCATTGTTAGGTGGCTAATTTTGGTAATTGATGGCGTATTGATAATAATTAATTGTTTGTTGAGTAGGTAAGAAGTGTCATTATTACTCGTAAATATTCGTCTTGACTGCTTCGTTAGTCTAAGAGCGCCCGTACACGGACTGCTCGAGGCGTTAACGGCTGAGCGACGTACACAGACCGCTCAAGCGGTCGGCGGTCGGTTGTTGACTGCTCGAGCTGTCGCTACCAACCGCTCGAGCAGTTGATTTTCTACCGCAATCGAGTCATGGATTTTGACGAGGAAGCACTGCTTTTGCTGTTTCTGCATCACTATCGCACACGCCCTCCGTTTTCAAAGATCAGTCGACAAACGAGACGAGACAGACAGACGCCGCGAGGCCACAAGGGAAGAGTGGGGAGGTCGGAGAGCTGTCGACTGCTCTAGTGCAGTCGGTGTATGACTCGCGAGCAGTCGACGGCACGATGGAATTTCGTCATGCAGTTGACGCGGTCGCGATGCTTGAAGCGGTCGCGACTGCTCGAGCAGTCGTGTGTACGGCAGCAAATAATTGACTATAGTTCACCGCGAGGTCACGGCTTCAAGCAGTCGGTCTCAACTGCTTGAAGCAGTCCGTGTACGGTAGGCCTTATGGTCGCAGGCGCTACTGCTGAGCATGCTGGATTCGATTCTCAGGTCGGCAGTGTTATTGGGTTTTTCCAATAAGCTTGTTTTAAAAAGGTATAAGCCAGTTATCATCATCATCTTTGTAGCCATTCCAAATATATTGGAGTCGGCTTCCAGTCTTACCTGATGCAGCTGACTACCAGTATAAAAAAAAGTTCGAAAATGAAACCCGACTTAAAAATAGACATATTAACCAAATAACATCAGCTTCGGTTCTCGTAAAACCGGAGTCACACGTAATTACTAAGTATGTCATGCAATTATGGCATATGACATTAACACAGATTACGCGTGACTCCGGTTATATGAAAACCGAAACCGATTTTGTTTTGTTACCTACATATGGTTTGTTTATATAAGTACTATTTTTAGCAGTCGAACTGGGGTTTTATTTTTAGCTTTCTTTTGCTTATTATTAATGCTTAGTATTAATTCCTAGTTAAATAAAATAGTCAATTATCAAATTTAGTTTTGTACATAATACATAAATTATTTTTAGTTTTAATGTTAGATTATAATATTGTACATTCAGTCAAAAAAGTATCGGGAATGGATGATTTGTTTATGGTTCCAAATTCAAATTTTTGTTTTATTGTAGTTGTTAGATTGGCACAACTGTTTTCCATTTTGGCGCGGAGTTTGAGTTGCATCTGTTATTTATATTAAATACAGTGCTGGTTTTAGTAATATCATATATAGTGTGTATTGCGAATTTCATAATGGACAAAAATATCGAACAAAGAGTTTGTCTTAAATTTTGCATCGCCAATGGAATTTCGTGTTCGGAGTCACTGAAAATGTTACAGAAGGCTTACGGTGAATCGACTTTATCAAAAACTCGTGCTTATGAGTGGTTCAAAGCGTTCAAAAGCGGTCGAGATGTGATGGAAGATTTGCCTCGCTCTGGTAGGCCGTCAACGTCTGCAACTGAAGTTAACATCGCAAAAGTGAAGAAAATAGTGACTGAAAATCCCCATTCAACTCTGAGAGAGATAGCCGCCGAACTTTCTGTATCTCACGAGTCGATCCGTACCATTTTAACTAATCATTTGGGTATGAAACATGTTGCTGCTCGGCTAGTCCCAAAAGATCTGAATTTTCTCCAAAAACTCAATCGCATGAAAGTCGCTGAGGACATGCTAGAACGAGTCAGTTCGGACCCAACATTCATGAAACGCATTGTTACTGGTGACGAGACGTGGGTTTACGAGTTTGACATGCAAACTAGTCAACAAGCTTCGGAGTGGCGCCTTCCAACTGAACCGAAACCGAAAAAACCACGCCAAAGTCGAATTCGCGGCGAGAACAGAACTCAATTCCGGAAGCAGCGTTTAAAAAATGTTTTGATGAATGGATTAATCGTTGGCGCAAGTGTATCGTTTCTAAAGGAGCATACTTTGAAGGTGATAAAATAAATTTGGATGAATAACAGACATTTTGTGTATTATTGATCTTTTCCCGGTACTTTCTTGACAGAGTAGTATATACCATTAACAACTAGTTATAAATTTATGTCTCTTCTGCATTATATGTAGGAATCCGAAAAAGGTTTTATTAATTTCAAAAAAAAAGTACCTAAAGTTACAGCATAATAAGCAATTTAATAACTTGTAGGTGATTCGCGCAAGAGTATAAATCATGGTTTTCTATTTACGTCACTTTGAGATGTGAATCAATACTTTGTACTGGTATTAGTGGCATAGTTACAACATGGCATAATTTACTTTTAATAATCCTATTCAAAAACCGGTTCGATAGCAATATTTTTTTTTGTTTTTATTTTTTCATTTTGAGAACAGGTCTGCCTAGGTCCAAACCGATGACCTAGAACTTGTATAAGACGGAGCCGCTACCCCTGGGCCACCACCACTCTATAATCTTCTTAAAGATCCTAACACCTAATTCCCTTTGAAGACGACCTTGGTGGTATACTAAAATGATGTAACCACTAACACAAGATTGATATCAAAGTAATCGAAATCACAGAATCAAGATCCTTTCAAGAAAATTTACATTTCCCATACATTTCTAAGTGACATCATTTACCAGGGAAAGATAAAAATATTGAAGAGTACATAAAAATAAGGGTAATCTTTAATGTAACGTTGGGATCTTGGAAGTGGGGTTGTAATCAAAAACCGATCGCTGGTCGAAGGGGATTTCTACCTGCCCGTTAATAATAGGAAAATACGTAATTTTCCCTACTTTACTACAAAATGAGATTTCTTATATACCACTTTAAGTTATCAAATATGATATTTTTTCAAAGCTAAAGGTAATGTACGTTGCTTTCAGAGAAACATGAATTTATTCTGTTCGCGAATGAATAGCGCAATGCATAATTTAATATTCAACGATCACAAGAAGTGAAATCAAAAAGCAGTACTCAAGCAAATTCTGTTATTTATTTTAATAGACATGCTGTGATTTTGTTTTGTAAGTGTTGATCTTGGTATCGAATTATACGCCTTATTCATAAAAGTATAGTTAAGTGTCGTTTAAAAGTCAAAAATGTATGGATTAACGGTCAGCTAATCATTTCTATACTTTATGCAACGTTTACAAATTCACCCCATAATACATAACTGTTGCTCTAGATCGGACACGTCATACGATACCCAAGTTAGTGTAGTAGGTGTAGAAAGAAACAAGAAGTTTTTATTGGCAGGTACTCGTACATGCAGATCATAAACTTTTTCTTTGACTCATCAGTATTTTAAATTTTTAGGCCACATTACATGGAAATGCAAAGTGGCTCGTTTTAAAATTCTAAGAGTATATTTATCATTTTAATATCCATTTAAAAGTTATTACTAGAAGAAAGTCCCAAACCCAACCCTCCTAGAATATCGGCGTTCCAATCAAATAAACCACGTATCGCTTCAATCTAAACATAAAATTAAGGAGGAAAAATTGCTTACACAAGAGAAAGTTCTCCTTACGAAATATATCAGGAGGACATCTGCACTCTTTCGTCCAATCCGTAATAAAAGTGGATAGCGGTCATAAATTTTGAGTCGAGGACGTCCCAATACCACAGGGGCCGCGAGCCACCAGCCAATCCTTGGGAGCAATCAAATTGTGATCAGTACCGCATGAGAAGAATTTTTATGCGCACCCTTCGAAAGCCTACGAGATAAATCCAGCCTATGAATACGGGACGCTGTTCAAAGTTATTTGTTTTGATTGAATAAGTGATAAAATTTTACGTATCAATATGGCCACCTGATTTTAGTTTTATGGTTTTTGTCTGTGGCTGGCGAAGTGTCTTGTTTTAGAAATGAATGTCCGTTTTGTACGCGTCTGTGAAACGATTAATAAAAGAAAAAAAAAATTAATACCTATTTAAAAATGCTTGTGATTCAATTTAGGTACCTAAATACACATTGTAGTAAGTAATAAAGATATTGAATATTGAGTATATTAGTATAATTATGTAGTCCAGGGGCCCCTCAGGGCCAAGCCTGCCGGGTAAGCGGGATTGTCCGAAAGGGTTACCGCTACCCCGGGACATAAAGGGCTACGGAAGGAACATGGATGGGTTTTAGTCAGTAAGAGTCTGACACTCCCTTCCGCTCCACCCAGAGCGGGAGCAGTCATTGGATGATTTCCCAGCCTTAAAAAAAAAAAAAAACCAACCGGAAGTAGGAGAGCACAAAATTATTTTTTTATTTTGCCTGATACCTAACTTTACTACCTATACGATATATGCTTACAGCTTACTAGCTCGGGCTCCCGCCTTCGCCCGCACTAACCCAAATTATTTTTCTCATATAAGCTATCAGCCAGTGGAAGTCCCGTAAAAGTAAACCCAGCTGTTTCGGCGATTAGCTGGCGCAAACAGGCAAATCAAATTTTTAAAAACTGTTTTTATTTTAATGTACAGACGCCAGCACATCAAGATATCGCTAACTGTCAAATTTTCTCAATTAAAAATGAACCTTATGTCTTTGCTATAAAGTTGAAATACTTTCAAAGAAATTTGACAGATTGTGGTAACTTGATGTGCTGGCCTCTGTACTTTCATATGCATTTAGTGAAAAGCTGTTATTTTGCCAATTCCAACAGACACTTTGTATAGATTGAACTTGTAGGTATAATGCAGTTAATATTTTATTCAATTTTTATACTGACTTGCCGCAGGGCTACGGAACTAGCTGACTCGTTATATTTAATCAGTTCCTGATATTTTAAGATAATCAGGGTCAAGAAGCAGTCAGAACTAAATTAAATGCAAACAAATTAAAATAATTATCTCATAAAACCAGTCGCCAAAATAACAACTCAGGTCTAATTTATAAATGCAAAAATATATTATCCTAACCTAAGTACCGAATATGCTATGGACTTGTATTTTCGAACCGTTTGGGGTTGATCGACTCTTCACGTGACCAGAGGGCTATTTGTTGGTCATAGAATCAGCATTGCCGCACGATGTGGCAATGCTGCCAACCTTTTGGGAACTTTTCCTGCTGACTGCGATGTGGACGAATTTTTTGATGACCTTAGATTTTTTTCCCTCCCGTTTTATATTCTAACTCATTATTATTAATTTTAATTACATTTCATATTGATTCTGAATATACTATGTCAATTTTGAAAGTTCATTCTAACCGTCCACGTCCAGTCTAACCGGATACGGCTATTTTGCATAGACCAATTGTGTATCTGACGCAACCCAGTTATTAATTAACACAATACCCCTTGGTAAGGCTGGTAGTCAAACTTTTGGACTTCGAATGACAGTCGTGACCAACGGCTGTTCGTAATAATAATTATGGATTTATACCTAATCATTCTTATAAGTAAATAATGGTCATAATTGGTACTTATGGTAAGAACAAGGCAGAGGAATGTGGATCATAATAATATATTATCCAATATTTAATCATTATTTATTTTAAAAACAGGAAAATATGTAGGGAAACGTTTTCCATAGCTACATGATTTTTCATGTAACTGACAAGATAAATACATGTTATCGATAAAGAGTAGATAGGTCAAGTACTGTTATAAACATCATATTATTACATAGATATTTTTATCATCTTAAAATACCATCGACGGAGATTTAAAAAAAATTTCAAAAATTTCAAAGACAAGGAAACCGTATTTTTTTTTCAACGCAATCAATGTATATCACAAACAAAATACGAGATGCCCGAAGATCAAACGACAGAAAAAAAACAAATGAAAAACGCGTCAAATGCGAACACGAACCGATTTCAAAAAAAGAAGGTGAATGCGTAGACGTAGCCCCTAAATGTTTATGGTTTTTTTGCTATTGCAGGTCAGTGTTAGGTTGTGTCAGGTTGCAGTTGTATTGTGAGTAGTTTCTTGTAAGAAGATGATCAAAAATGTAAGTCTCGCGTAATTTTGCAAAGCTTGTGAAAACTAGGAATTTTAATGATTTTCTTGATAAATAATTAATTATTTTTGTAATTGGGTTTTCACAAACACTTTTACGCGTCAATAATATTTTTAAACTAGATGAGGTCGGCGTTTCCTAACTGACTACTCTGAGAAGAAAGGCCTAAACAAACTCAGAGGTCACAGTCTCATTTAATGTCCAGACATAATCTTGGTCAAATCATGTAATGACCATGTAGGTAGGTAAAAACTATAGGCTTAAAATGGTATTTTATTTTCCATGAATAGGTACAGACGCCAGCACATCAAGCTATCCCTAACTGTCAAATTTTCCCAATTAAAAATGAACCTTATATCTTTGCAATAAAGTTGAAATACTACCAAAGAAATTTGACAGATTGTGGTAACTTGATGTGCTGGCCTCTGTACTGTGAATACCAGATGGGCCTTCACTTAGGGAGCTCTCAGTGGTAGAGCTCGAGTAGTGTGTTATGGTGTAGGGATTCCAATCCTACAAATACAAATACACGGGGCAGCAGCTATTGAATTATATTACTTTTCAAGAATACGTTTGTGTTCAGTAGCATGGCTACTGACAGACTCTTATTCGTTTTATAAAAACCTATCAAAATATTCCATCATTTTCAAAGATCGAATGCTGTCAGTTATTTTCTAACCGACCAGCCTTTGATTCCACATAAGGTTTCATCCAGGCTCTAGAGTACTTAACACGTTCATTACTCAATAACCCACATAATATGCTTCATATTGATTGTTTAACTGTTGTGAACGACGTGAATATATTTGAAAACTCCCTTTCAGCCACATGCAAATGTACATGCGGGATTGTCCGAAAGGATCACCGATACCTCGGAACTTAAAAGGCTAAAGTAGAAGGTACGGTAAATGGTAAGGTAAGAGTCTGACACTCCCTTCTGCTTCAGAGCGGAAGGAGTCATTTGATGATTTTCCACCCTCAAAAAAAAAAGAGCATGAAACCTAACTGACATGTTAAATAAGCCAATAACCTTCCTAAAGAAATGGACCATCAAATTCAAAAGAATTTTTAAAATCTGACTAGAAGTTCCGGAGATTAACGCCTCCAAACAAACAAAAAACAAACTATCTAGCTTTATTATTAGTAATACCTACACTGTGATTTTTAATTCACTATTAACCACGTTTACCCACCCTCAAAAAAAAGCCACATGCAAAACAAAGAACTCGACTTTTCAATAACAAATCGTTTTGTTTAAATCCTCTTTTTCACGAACAATGAACAAAATTGATCAGAATCAGTCCATTTCGTGCACGGCCTCTAAGAAAAGTCTTAGCCGTCGTACGCTTGTGTGTTTGGCACAAGGCGGATATTGCCTGCCATGTGGATCGGGCACCAACTCTCACATATTTTTATATAAAATCGAACTTATCGGCCTTTTTGTGTTGGTAACAATACGTATCTATTAAATGAAATGTGATGTAAGTATCGTAAGCCTTCATAAATGATGCAATATTTTGTTATTATGTTTGATAACTGTTATCTACCTACAGTCAGTAGTAAAAAAATGACAAAAATAGTTATTATAATTATATTTTTTGTTTTTCTAATAAAGCAGTGCCCTTTTTTTTTAAGGGCTGGGAAATCATCCAATGATTGCTCCCGCTCTGGGTGGAGCGGAAGGGAGTGTCAGACTTTTACTGACTATAACCCATCCATGTTCCTTCCGTAGCCCTTTATGTTCCGGGGTAAACCCTTTCGGACAATCCCGCTTACCCGGCAGGCTTGGCCCTGAGGGGCCCCTTCATATGCTGACATCTCTTTGAGGCGCGCGTGGAACATATACGCGCCGTACGGCACGGGTCTGGTGCTGATCGTACGGTGAGTGCCCTAGGTATGCGAATAAATCACACTAATACTATAAAAGCGAAAGTTTGTGTGTGAGTATGTGTGTGTGTTTGTATGTTTGTCCGTCCTTCACGCTCAAACGACTTAACGGATCTGGATGAAACTTGGCACAGACGTAGTTTATGACCTGGATTAACACTTAGGATACTTTTTATCCCGGTAGTACCTTCCCTTAGGATAATTTCGGACATCCAAGCGGGCGAAGCCGCTGGCAGCAGCTGAAGTAGACTAAAACGTTTTTATGAAAATGTAAACTTACTAAATACAAGTATAGAAATATAAAAAATATCTATGAATACACGCCATTTTGTTCACAACATAAACATAACACCACGCCTGTTATTCTCAAAGGGTTTGGCAGAGGTGTACACATGGTACACCCATATTTCGCCAGTTATGTCAAGTCCGGGCTGCTACTGATAAATTCCAGATGGAAACACCAAGTAACACTGCCCAACCCGGGAGTCGAACCCAGGACCTCATCTCATCGCTCAGCAGTAGCGCTTGCGACCACTAGACCGCAGGAAACCATAATTGAATAAGTACATAACATTTTTCAAGAGCAGTCTAAGAGAGTTTTTATTAAAACGTACGTAACGTATAACGTTTTACGTTTCAATCCATCATTTTATCTATCTATCTATACTTAATGCAAAAACAAAACGTCATAAAAAAGTAGATAAGATAAATCCATTTCTCGATGGAGTTCTCGGACGAAAATCTTACTAAATCCCTTGTTTATGGTATTGATATCTATTGTATCTATCTATACATATGTATTATAGGAGGAGCTCGTCGCTAAGTACTAACAGCCGCACAGGTCGAACCATCAGGTTAAGCTACGCTTGCCGGAGTTGGCTGTGGATGAGTGACCATCTTTACATACCAAGACTCCTCAAAGCACGTTACTCCCGGCTGTCATTTATGCATCTTTGACAGTCGCTACGGGTCGCCAGCAGCCCGAAAATCTGACAGCCAGTCTTACCAAGGGGTATCGAATTGCCCAGTTACTGGGTTGTGGAGTTCAGATTGGCAGTCGCTCCATGTAAAATATTGGTATTCAGCTGCATCCGGTTAGACTGGAAGCCGACCCCACCGTAGTTGGGAAAAGGCTAGGCAGATGATGATGACATACATTCTATTTTACTTTTATTATTGAACTTGTTTATTAGATATAGTTTTAAATGGTAAACCCTCCAAAATTGGTGCCCAAGATACAGGCTTGCCTAGTTTCGGGCCAATATTAAACCTTATGTTAAATTTTTGCAATAAAGTTTATTATTATTATGTATTATAAATGGAAGTCCTTTTCATATCAATCTGTGTGATAGTGTTGTTCTTCTTAACTACGTAACTGATTTTGATGCGATTAACACCATTGCATAAATTACGGCTACATTGTCGCGATAATGCAAACTACACGCGCTGTCTGTTTGACAGGGAGGCGTCGAGCGGTGTGCGAAGTCTAGTTCGCATTATCGCGATAATGTAGCCATAGCATTAATGAATTTACTGCGGAAGTTAGTCTTTTTTTATTTAATTAAGGGCTTATTTTTCAATAGTCAGTGAAGTTTTATTGGAGGAATAAATATGGCAGTTTGACAGCTTTTGCAAAGAAAATATGTCAAAACGCCATTTTTATTCTTCAGATAAAAGTTATGATTAAATTGAAAAATCGGCCCTTAAATGTACATGTATACTTACATGAAAAAAGTGACGATGAAAAATCTTACAATTCTATTCCGTTCATAATACTTAGAAAAGAGACATCACTGTTGTTTTTTTTTTTAAATTATATTCACGGCACAAGTTCGCGAAACAAGTTTCCCGGGATCCGTGGATGTGAATGGCCAAGTTCGATGGAACTTTACTCTTTACTCAGAGCTCGAAAGTTTTGCTTCCGATCCGATGGAACCACATCAAAAGATATAACAAATAATATAAACAAATTCCAAATTCAAATGGATTAACTGTTTCTGGAGTTGGCGCGAAGTATTTATGTTTTGAATTTGACTCTTTGGTGACATGCTCGTCAATGCTAACAGTAGGTATACCTACCTACGTATGTCCTAAATCTGTGATCTTGGAAGCAGCAAACAGGACTTGAAACACCACCTTTTACCCCCTAAGTGAGAATAAGACATATAGCTCCATATCTTTCCCTATGTAAAGTAATAATAATAATAATATATGACACTGCTTCAAGAGGTAGTGGTCGGCTCCCAGTTAAGGAAATAGAAGCGAATATTACTAAATGCGCAGTCTTTAAAAAAATAGAGATTTATAGTCTTTATAGTCTTAAATAATTATGATTCTGACCATAAATATATAAAACTAGCTGCTCTCTGCTATTGGCCGTAGCATGATTTTACCTTCCTCGATAAATGGACCTATCCAACACAAAGAGAATTTTTCAATTCGGACCAGTAGTTCCAGAGATTAGCGCGTTCAAACAAATAAACTCTTCAGCTTTATAATATTAGTATAGATTAAGGCAAAATTACAACTACTTAGCCATAACCCATCAAGTCGTAATCTCATTACCTACCCTACATACGTACTTAACACACGTACCTATCTAAAATTCGTACAACTTAAACTTTGTTTCCACATAATTTTCTCTGCAGCAACCTTATGATGACGTCATTATTCACTGCGAGCATGCACCGCGGCTCATAACTTAGTCGTGACGTGACAAACCGTGCCGCCTGCTCGGTACCGGACATTACCATCATTTAACACTACCCTCCGCTATTTCACAGTCTTTCTTCAGTTTTCAGACACTGTGTTATGCTTAGGGATGGTCTAGGTAAACTTTAACTTAAATTTTTTGTACGTTTTTTTTTAATAAATGGATTTATTTAATGTATTTGCTAAAACCCTAAAAGGTTCTTAAAAGTAATGAGGTCCGTATTTTCTCTTCGACGTCTCTGAAAAGAAACACTGAACCTATTCAGAGGTTATAATAGGTCTCTTTTAAATTTCAGATATCATAACCTTAACGTCCGAGGCACGGAGGAGTCTCTATATGTAAAGACTGTCACCCATCCACGGACCAACCCCGGAAAGCGTAGCTTAACCTGATGGATAGATCCGTGCGGTTGTTAGTACTTAGCCACGAGCTCATCGTACGTAAATAACAATGTCGGATGAATATTACCGCACTCAACACAGCGACCGTTTTGTCTGACATTGTGGAATAGACTAAAACATACGTGAATGCTCGCTAAGTCAAATCTGTAATGTTACATTACATGCGAATGCTGGCCAGTCAGGAAGGTAGTATTGTAATGTAATGCTCAAAGCCGAATCTGCAATGTTGCTCCTGGTGAGGAAGCACCTTTAGGAGGATAATTAGGTATTTGAATGGCTAGTCAATAACGTACTTTTTATGAGCTGTCAAAACGCGTAATTTGTATGAAATAACAATGTGACAGATTTTTAGAGTCATATGGAATACTTATTAACATTAGATGCAATTTTACAATTACATCTTTGCATAAAATTTAATTTCTGTCCAGTGATGGAAATTTTTAAGACGAGCGGTGTTTTGTCTATGTGATTTCATATTTTAGTTTTGACAGTTTCAAATAGTCAATTCTTAAAGGCGTTTTTAACACGAACTTAGGTACTGGTACTAATGTACTGCAAGATGCAAATTGGTTTATATAATGATAAGCGTCATTTCAAGGATGTTTTGATAAGATTACATTATTTAACTTAAATAGGCTTAAAATTGGCATTTCCGCCTAACGAAATAATTTCGTAAGTACCTATCTGGACGAATTTATAGTGGGTATTTTTATTTTATAATGATTATAATAATACTAGTTGCGTTCCTAGGTTTCACCTACATAAGTCTGGATCCTATGAGAATATCAGGATAATGTAATAGCTGATGTTATAACGAGTAACTTAACCTATTTTTATCTTATGAAAAGACTTAGAGACCACGCAGGCACTGCTCGTTCCTACATAAATTCCAACTACAAGATTGATGTTTCTAATCACTTTAGATTTATGTCAACAATTTTATAATTGCAGGTCGAGCCGACCGATCACAGTCACCTAGACCCGGATCGCTAATCACTTTGATGGCACATAATGAGATGCATTTACTTAATAATCTGAAGTTCATTGCCTTTTGTAATAATAAACAACAATAGATAGGTAATTAGTTTTGCTTATCAAGCTGGGATTGAAAGAACATTATCGCCGGCACTGGAAAGTTAAGCTTAGTTTGATTATAGTTGTGTCCTGGTGACCTAGCAGCGTTGGACAAACACCCTAACAGTCACTACGTCCAACGCTTACAGCTTTATCATAAGACTACAATCAATCAGCCTAGCCTTTTCCCAAGTTTGTTAGGGTCAACTTCTAGTCTAACCGGATGCAGCTGAATACCAGCATTTTACATGAAGCGACTGCCTATCTGACCTCCACAACCCAGTAACTGGGTAATACCATACTGGCTGTCAGACTTTCGGACTTCTGACGACCTGTGACGACTGTCAACGATCCACATTTGACCGCCGGGAGTAACGGATTAACGTGCTTTCCGAAGCACGAAGAAGTCTCGTTATGTAAAGATAGTCATCCATCCACGGACCAACCCCGTCAAACGTAACTTAACCTGATGGATCGGCCCATATGGATGTTATTACTCAGCCACGAGTTCCTCTCTTTATTGAAAGACAACAACAACAGAAAATATTCTATCAGACCCAGCGTGTCCCTTGCTCCCCCAGCGACGCGCTACACTACGCTACCGTAGCGTGTAGTCGCTTAGTTTGTAAGTTTTTTAAACCCTGGCTGGAGGCCTTAATTTATTGAGGCATCCACAGAAAAGTCCGGTTAAGCAGCCAACAACCTCCTTCCATCCTGAAATTTTGCATATACGTTGTCAGGTATTTAGAAACAGACTTAGGGTACTTTTCATCCTGAAAAAAAGTAAGGTACCCGTATATATAGGTAGGTGGTGGTAGGAAATCATTAAACTTCGTTTCTAAAGCAAGGTGATCTGTTTCTGACGACGATTGATTTCGTCCAAACAGTATTTGGAGAAATAAAAATATAATGTCCAAACTTTTATCTCGCACATCCTTCTCACTTTACAGAAGTTATCAATCCCACACGTTTAATTCGCAACTCGTACCAAAGGGTCAAAAGTACCCGTCAATTGTGCTAAAACGATCCTTGGAACCTTAAAGTTTCCCTCCATTGGACTCCAGAAACCCTTCCAAATAGTTGCTTCCTTCACGCTATAATTTACTCAGACTTATTCAAGTTTGTTTGTGTAGTTAGTTTTCGGAAGTTTGTTAGCCGGTCAGCTTTATTAACATAAGGTTTTACAGACTAACGAACTGCTACTACTTCAGATAATTAGGGGTAAAATGTTTATTTTCCGTCTGGGCTATTTAAAACTTAGTTTTGGGGTAGTTTCGTTTTAATTTCTGAAAGTTTCTGTTACTATGAGTCGAATGCTACAGCTACATTGTCACGATATACGTGGACTACTCTTTGCGCGGTCCACAACTGTACAATACTCTGTACAACGCCGAGCGGTGAGCGGGAGTAAGCGCGAGTAGCTCGCGTTATCACGACAATGTAGCTGTAGCATTCGACTCTAGTACAGTCCTTAAAATAGATGTTATTTGAAGTACCTCATTACGTATTATATTGGTGACACAGTAGGGCTAGACGTAGGTTATGACGTATTCAGCTGCGCACAGTCAGACTGTACATTAAGCGGGATTGTCCGAAAGTGTTACCGCTGCCCCGGAACATAAAGGGCTAAGGAAGGAACATGGATGGATTTTAGTCAGTAAGAGTCTGACACTCCCTTCCGCTCCGCAGCGGGAGAAGTAATTGGATGTATTCCCAGCCTTTAAAAAAGTCAGACTGTACATAGTTATATTATTAATATTTTAAGTCTCTTTTTAGGTATGTAAATATTATGTGCATAAATTTAAAATATTTTACAGTAAAAAAAGGAAGAAACAAACAGAGGTTAGGTTCTTAAACCTACTACAAATCATTACTTAAACATAGAATAGGAGGAGTGGCCTCCAACACAGTTAGTCATAATATAAGTAATAATAATAATAATAATAATATAACGCCATATAGACCCAAGCTAAGCAACCTAATGCTTGTGTTATGGTAACGAGATGGCTGATAAACTACTTATATACATACATTATTTTTTTTTGTAAATACATACATATTATAGATAGAAAAACACCCAGACTCGGAACAAATACTTGCAGGTCGTACAAATATTTGTTCCGTGCGGGAATCGAACCCGCGACATGCTGCGCAGCAGTCAATCGCTCAGCCACTGCGCCAACGGTGTCGTCAAATGCAATGACGGAGTTAATTCTTAATCAATGACGTAGATATTTGTCCAACACTACAATATGGTTATGATAAAATTCCTAACGCTCATTCCTAACATTGATACACCTTTGAAGTGATGGAGACACTCAAGACAATTATTTTATTAATGTTTAGCTAGTTTAAATGTTATTACGTGTACTTTCTAAGTAATTTACTCTTTATTTATTATGAAAATGACCGTTTCATAATTATTAATCGGTTTTTTAATTTCGTTTGTGGTGCAGCGAACACGCCGCATTCCATCGCTTTTTTTTGTGTGTGGTAAATCATCAACTGAGTTCTCCCGCTCTGGGTGGAGCGGAAGGGAGTGTCAAACTCTTACTGACCCATACATGTTCCTTCCTTAGCCCTTTATGTTCCGGGGTAGCGGTAACCCTTTGGACCTTCCCGCTTCGCATTTCATCGCTGCGCTATTGTTTTTCTTCTCGGAATCGTGTGCGAAAACTATTGACTGTTGTTTTGGAGCCTTTGATGTCGTACATAAGTGTCATGCCATTGCTGTGTATGGTTTATCCAAAACTATTTTAATATGATTAACTAGCTGATCCGACAGACGTTGTCCTGCCTTAACTATGATACTTACCTTACCTACCCTACCTACCCACCCTACCCACCCTACCTACCCTACCTACCCTAGCCACCCTACCCACCATACCTACCCTACCTACACTACCTACCCTACCCACCCTACCCACCCTACCTACCCTACCCACCCTACCTACCCTATCACATACTAAAAAGACCACTCGTCTTAAAAACTTGCATCATCGTACAGAAATTAAATATTATGCGAAGGTATCATTGTAAAATTGCATTTAATGCTATTAAGTATTCCTCCGATCATAAAAATCTGTGACGTCACATTGTTATATTTCATACAAACCACGTAGTACAAATTCCGCGTTTTGACAGTTCATAAAAAGTGCCGTTATGGACTACCCTTTCAAATACTCAATTGTTCAAGTGCACATGCCCTTCATAATAGGCATAACTTCATAACATGTTACTAATCAGCAATTTCAGATTTAGCGATAGAAATAGTATGAAGGAATGCTTGATTCATATTGACAATAAATATCATATAATATTGTTATTGTATTAATAGGTACAGACAGTACCTATGTGATAACAATTAATCGTTGCTTTTCAGTAGCTTAATACATGTAGTTATAATCCCATAATCACCTTTCGTTACACTTACGAAAATAATACAGGTACACGCTTATATACCCTGCATGGTAACAATAATGACTTCTAATCGTATTGGTTTGTGGAAGAGTCCTGATAACTGGTAGAAATAAGGGCATGGTGATTAATATTGTCTCAAATTTTGTTTATTGTTCCAAAAAATGTATAAAATTGATGAAGGAGGCTTTTTACATAGCTAGCTGAGCGTTCTTGAATTTATGAATCTCCAGTAAGTCATAAAAAGCAAGACGCACCCAATGAAGATCTAAGTCTTTAGGCTCTACGGAATACGCGACGAGAAGACTCGACAAGGCTTCCTACGAAGAAAGGGATGAAACTAAACGTCCTGTATAGCTCTATCTCACTCTAACACTGGTGGTGCTGGTCCAGGACCGTTCGCTGCAAATCTTGAGAGAGCTTTTTGCCAGTAACAGACATCTTTTGTTTGAACGAACGATGATGAATATATGACTTGTGAAATTGATCCTTGAAGTTAATTACAGCATGCGTTGTTTAAGCACTCGTAGCAGTTATTTTGAAAAGACCCGGTTAGAAACAAAGACAAAACTGAACTACCATTATCAAATTAATAGGTAAAATAAAATATGACTCAATGTCCGGCCCCAGGTACCAATAGTAAAGTATCATGTAATACACACAGATAAAACACTGATAACTTTGATCTGTTATAATCTTTAACATTTTACTTGACGTCATAGCTTTTCCACCAATCACTTACGTACCTAGGTACTAACTACGGGTTAATCTCTATTGTTATTAGTGTCCCACCAAAACTTCGGCTCCAGCTTCGGCTACATTCGGGCAAACATGCTTCGATCTATCAGAATACCACCGCTGTGGTATTTTTTTTAATTGCAGCGTTCTGCTGAGATATGAACCTTTTGAGCCTCGCACTAGCCTTTTTTTTATTTGTTTTTTCATTACTTATTAAGTGTGTCCCAAGTAGAAAATATTTCTTTCTTTCTTGTAGTGTTTCGGCAAAAATAGGCCGAAGTTTTTCCGAAGCCGAAAATGCCGGAAATTCACACTGGGTATTAAAAGTAAGTTAACAATCACTATTACTATGATAGTGATTGTTAACTTACTTTCAATAAAATTATATTATGTCGACGTGTTATTTTTTAACCTTAAAAAAAACATTGCTTTATTCTCTTTTAGCCTTCGGTAAACTTCGGCTTCGGCTTAGGCCTAAATTCGATCTGCGATCGGACTAACAGTATCAATGACCTGTTATTTTAATCGACCACCTTTTATCGTACCTTGATCAATATCATATTTCATGCTTGTAGCATAAAGCCTATTTCACAATACCCGGATAGGTACTATCTAATAAAATGGAATGAAATCATCCATCAGATAAGTAACCTAGAACAGACCCGGAGGTCTTAAAACAGGCCAATAATCTAAAAGATAATTTGATCCTCGCATAATCAGCCTACGTTCCCTCTGCTGAGACACAGGCCTACTCTATGTGAAAGGGAGAGGGCAGTACTCCACCACGCGGGCCCGGTACGGTTTAGATGTCACATGTTTTTCAACTTTTGGTTCAAATACATTTCGGTTTCATCACGATGTTATCCTTCACCGTTTTGAGAGCAGTGGTGATGAAATGAAATACACAAAGTAAAGTCTGTACCTGGGTTCCAACTCACGGCATACAACTCGTAAGTCGGGACCAATACCACTGGGCGTTTTTTTTTTGAGGCTGGGACATCATCCAATGACTTCTCCCGCTCTGGGTGGAGCGGAAGCGGTGGAGCGTGTCAGACTCTTACTGACTAAAATCCATCCATATTCCTTCCGTAGCCCTTTATGTTTCGGGGTAGCGGTAACCCTTTCGGACAACCCAGCTTACCCGGCAGGCTCGGCCCCCACGGGCCCCTTCATATGCTGACATCTCTTTGAAGCGCGCGTGGAAGATGTACGCGCTGTCCGGCACGGGCCTGGTCCTGAGCGTACGGTGAGCTATTCATTACTCACCGCCCGCAGGCCCGCGCCTACGATATTGGAGTCGTCACGTGGCTCCGGACGCCCGGGGCGTCTCCCGCGGTGACTGGGACGGGAGGACGTTTCTCTCTCCCATCCCGCCACCTCCTTCACGAGCATGACTGCTTCGCGGAAGGAGGTGACTGCCTCCCAAATACCACTGGGCAAAAACTGCTCATTAACATGTGACATTTAATAAATAACTTATACGTATTTCCCTTACAGATAAAATATTATCGATACACTCGCCAATCGTCACTCATTGCTATGCTATAATAGATTATGGCCTTATCAAACACTCAAGAAAGGGCACGGTTTTATTGTTCAGGGGCTAGCACATCAAGTTACCACTATCTGTCAAATTTCTTTGATAGTTTTTCAACTGTATAGTGTTAAGAATAGGGTTCATTTTTAATTGGGAATATTTGATAGTCTGGGATAGCTTCACGTGCTAGCGTCTGTGCATAGGTACTACATAGATTATAAACACTATAGGTACTAAATAAAATGCATTTTTTTGTAAAGAAAGCCTTCAATATATTTCCGACAGCGCAGCTCGCGCAGCTACAAATGCTTATGTACTTAAATTAGGTACAGCTAGTCGAATTTTAGCCCTTATCTCCAATTTTTTACTAAATAAGTAACTTACTTAGTCGTATTTTATCTATGACTAATTTAGCCGATAAGTCATCAACTTAATCAGATAATTTTTATCTATCACAAACTAATTGCTTGCTATAGTTATATTTTAATCATAGTCTTGTGCTAACACACATATAATGTATGCTGCGCCAACTCAAAAAAGGCACACTACGTTAAAATCCCCGCAAGACTAAACACATACTAAAGATAATAGATTAGTCAAAATAATCAATAACTCAGTTGATAACGTTATCTATACTCACTACACAGCGAAATGTTTTGTCAATGTTAACGTGTCATTCGACGTGAGCAATATTACATGTCCGTTGTGTAACTAAAGTTATATATATTGTGGAAAATAAATGGCGGATGTGAGAAGAAACGGTGAAACTCTCAAAAAAAGTCATTTTGCGAGGCTCCATGAAAGGATACAAAACAAATATGAGGAAATGCAAAGAAAACTTGAAAAATCGAAATCAGTTGACTCGCTGTCATCACTCAAAGAAGATTACGTCTACAAAGAACCAAGATACGCAAGCAGTGCCGATATTAATAGAATCGACACGATCAGCAACGATATGCCCCCAGAGAAACTAAGTGTTAAATACAGTGTGATAGAAGAAGAAATTCATAAAAATGACGCGTCCTTCCAATACTTTACTATGAGAGAAGCAAGTATATCTGAATCTGACGTTACACCGTCGCCGTTTGAGAAAAATGAAAGTGACAAGGAAACAAACAGATTTTTTGGCGACGATTTCTGTACATTGAGTCTCGAATCGTAAGTTTCTTTTGTTTTTCCTTATAACAAAAGGCAATTTCAATATAATGAGGAATTTCTCCAATATATTTTCAGATTAAATGAAGTGGCCAAAGAAAGCGACGAATGCGTAACGCCCGCTCCCACACCACCCCCTACAATTTCAATACGTAATAAAATTGGCTCGCGGATTAAAGACGCTGTAAAAGACAAACGTAAACAAAGGGAGAAAGATAAAGTAGAAAGCGAGAGGAAAGAAAAAACCCGGGAGAAAGTCGAAAAGGTCCTTTTTATTAACATTTCTACTGAATTTTGTCACGATAACGATTAGAACTCTTCTTTTAATGTTTACCAAATTGCTGGCGCTTCTGAATTGTTTCGCCTGTTACGATTTATTGGAATTTCTTTAAGAAAAATATAAAAGGGTTGTAGACTGAACAATCGTTACCTACGGATATTTTTGTTTTCAGTTTATTTTGAGCAACACCAAGCAAGACAAAGTGAAAACAGTCAAAAGAACAAAAGTGGCGACGGTGTCCATCGCATTGATTGAAGCCACTGGTCTGGAAACCGACATTTTGGAGGAAAAGACCCGTTTATTGTTTTGTCGTTTTAGGTAAGATAATGAAATTGTTTATGTACTGAATTGTAAATAAAACCGTTTTTTTTTGGAATACGGGACTTGGATGAATGTTATCATGTTTGTTTATTTAGATATAGAAGATTTCGTATCTATGTCGTAAATGATCCCACTTTTAATATGCACATGATTATTACAATTTACTAGCAACTCGCCTCGGCTTCGCACGGATGGCATATCCCAACATCAATTGACATGATTTTTACCGACATATTCGCCAATCATCGATTTTACAAAACCGTAATGAATACACCAAAACTTCTTCGTTATCGTTCTTATGAAAATCTGTTTGACAGTTTTTGAGTTAATTGCGGTCAAATAGATAGACATATGCAGTGGCGGGACTTAGTCTTGTAATATGTAGTGATAATTTTAACATGAACATCCTGTTCACCAGTGAGATCGCCCTTAAACTGCGTTTACAATAATAACTTTTTGACTGCCTCGCTGGCCTGGTCACAAGCGCTACTGCTGAGTATGAGGTCCTGGATTCGATTCCCAGGTCGAGCAATGTGTTTGAGGTTTTTCCCTTCTGCAATTTCTCAGTAGCCGCTCGAAGTCTGGATTTGTGCCCGGTTGATGGCAATAGGTTCGCCCCTGAGTCTTAAACATAACTGGCGAAATTTGGGTTTACAATTGACACAGCTCTGCTCAACCCTCTGAGAAAACAAAGCGTGATGTTTTTTTGATTGATGATTTTTTAAATTATAATGAACCGGTGGACTTATATCCATCTAGATGAAAGTTTTTATATTAAAATGAAAATCGTCTCTTTAATTCGGCTTGCTATTAAAGCTACAAATTTTCTAAATAATAAGGAAAATAATTAAAGGGCATTCGATATTTTTTCCGTACCTATCTTTATTAAACACACAATTTTATCCAGATTGGGCTCGGAGAAGTACAAGTCAAAAGTAATAAAAAGCAATACATCGAAAGCTAAATGGCAGGAATTATTCAATTTCAATTTGTATGATGATCATATTGTGGAGGTTTCTCTATGGGAGAAGGACTTTTGTGTTGGCAGGTAAATTACTTTATATACATTAAATATTCTTCATTTTTGCGTTTTACTCTTGAATAGGAATGATGACTCTGTAAAAAAAAAAAATAAGTACGTCAGACAGATTTTTAAAAAAATAATTTTCTTCATCATATTAACAAAAATCACTCACATAAGGCGCATTAAAGTTTAGGAGTAGGGGCTCGCTGCGTCACAATCCATACCTGTGACGTCATGCCACATTTTAACTCGATGTATCGATGTAATCTTTTGATAAGTTACGGTAAAAAAAGAAAAAATACGTGAGCAATATTTTTTAATAATCTATCTGCCGGGAGCAAAAATGTTGTCATCATCCCTATTTTAGGTATGTATGTACGTATGTCGAAATATTAATGAAATGAGAAATGATTAAAATATCCACGTGCTTTTGGAAACTATGTGCGTTTTGTGGTAATAGATATATTTATTTTGATGACTTGTTTCCTTACTGTTAACACACTGCTAGCCTTGCCTTTTCCCAACTATGTTGGGGTCGGCTTCCAGGCTAACCGGATACAGTTGGATACCACTATTTTACATAGAGCGACTACCTAGCTGAAGACTGGCTATCAGAGTTTCGGGCTTCTGGAGACCCATAACAACTGTCAAAGATGCAGAAATGACATTATTATAATATTCTCAATAATTATCCAATTTCAGGACTAACATTGATTTATCAGATATGGCAAAGGAACGAACACACAAAATGCGACTCAACCTGGAAGGAGACACCGGCAGCACAGGACTATTCATTTTGCTCACTATAACTGGATTCTCCTTAATAAGCCTTGATGATTATCAAGAGACCCAGAGAAGACTCAATTCGGTTGCAAAGAATTCTGTAAGTGTATTGGTATTTTCTTAATTTTTATACGTAGCTCAGTCTTCTTCTTTTCGTGTGGTTAGTGGCTAACCTGGTGTCAGGGTTTTTAAGCTGCCCATAGGTCCCTGATTTACCTTCACATGCTGTTTAAAAATATCTCTCAGACATGCTGGTTTCCTCACGATGTTTTCCTTTATCCTTTTTGTAACATGAATCCGTAAAATCAGAGGTGCGCGTAGCTCAGTAACAACTTAATATGGGTTAGATATTTCAGTATCCTAGAGTGTATTCTCAATTCAATCTTCCTTCAGATTTTTTTATTGCCTTGTTGGTCTAGTGGTTGCATGCACTACTGAGCATGAGGTCCTAGATTCGATTCCCGATTCGTGAAAAGTGTTATTCGGTTTTTCCAGTAGAAATTTTTCAGTAGCATCCCGGAGTTTGGCATAGAGCCCGGTTGACTTAAACATAATTGGCAAAATGAGGGTGTTACTATGGGTATACCTTTGCCTACCCCTTCGAAGAAAGAAAGGTTGATGTTATTACATGTATGTGTACATTTTTGCCATCATCATTTTAATCATTAAAGATTAAAAGTTAAACATACACAATGACAGCAGGTCTCATAAACACTTCACAAAATATTCAAAGGATCATAATATTAAACCGTGCAGATGGCACGTGGTATGTAGCTAAAGTACCTTTCATAGCAGACTAATCAGATATCATATTTAAAACAAAAGACGGTCTGAAGTGCGAGGAACCAGAATAAAGGAAGACTTCATCACATATGAGGTGAAGACCGCAGTAAAAGTAAACCATAAACTACCGGACCAACAGAACAGGTTCACAAAAATACTGGGCCAGTATCCAATACATTTCATAACAATCTGTTATTTCGTTGCAGCCGTGGTACAATTACAAGGATGACTCTAGAGAAGTCGGTACCCTCACTGTTATAGTTTATGGTGCTAAGGGACTGATCGGCTACGAGTGCCACTGTGTTCTAGAACTCGACAACGAAAGGCTGCTGACTTCAACTGATTTTAAAACACAGGAGCCTAACTGGATGAAAATATTTACTTTGTGAGTAGGCTGTTTTCAAACTTAGTATAATGAAAATATATTTAAAAAGCAAGCCCGATATCGTTGTTTCCACTACAGATATTTTGAAACTTAAAGCTGGGATAAGATTAAGAAACAAATATAGCGTACACACATAAACACTAGGGCCATGGGGTCCGAGTGCCCGCTATATTTTTCGAGACATTGCCAAGCGGTTGGTCGAGTCGTCTCGTGACCAGAGGGCTGGTCTATTTTTTGGTCAAAGAACCAAACCATACCTACAACGCGGCAATGCTAGCCCAGCTTTTTGCGAACTTTTCCTTTTGACAGCGATGTGGACGAATTTTTGATGCCATTTGATTTTTTTCTCTCCCGTTTTATATAATATTATTAATATTATAAGTCTTTTTAGGTATTTAAATATTATGCGCATAAATATATAAAAAATATAGCGTAAGTTAATTTATATTTTACAAATATACGTATCTTCAGCACAAATGTTCTACATGTCAGATATTTCATAACTAACGAAATATCTGACGTGTTCGAACATTTAAACATCATTCTGTTTCTATAGTTTTCAAACGGTTTTCAGAAATAGCACGTTTTTTTAAATTCATTTAGCGCTAAATGCCTTTAGTGATTTCTGGTGGAAGTGGACCTTAATAATAATACCAAGCAGAATATTACTTCCCAGTGCGAAAGAGATAGAGCCATATGTCCCGTATAGCTCCGTCTCATTCTCACACTAAAGTAAAATGCTATAAGAGATTGTAGCCAGATCCAGCTGAAATGTGATGAACGTACAATTTCCTTCATAATCGAGAAATATACCATGTGATGGTTTTGAGCAAATTCCATAACATTATTTTTATATTATTCTACGTTTAATTTCAGTGAAGTTTCTGATATAACTTCAATCCTAAACGTCACCATCCACGATGAGAAGAAGTCTGAAGACGTGGGCTGTCTTTCATTGCCTTTGCTGATGATCAAAAGTGGTGAAAAGAAATGGTACGCGCTCAAAGACTCAAGTTTACGAGACAGAGCTAAAGGGAATAATCCAAGGATTTTACTGGAAATGAACCTCACTTGGAAACTTGTAAGTAAACCTTTTATATAGACGTCGAATATTTATGAGGTCATAGACACCTAGAGCCTTAGGTAGCTAGTGACGTGACACAAGAATAAAGGTGTCGGTAATAAATTATCAAGTTGTCTGATACTTTGTGTGTGATACTTTTCTAGACCACTTCGTATAAGCGGTGTCGAGAAGAAAATCCGCGAAACAAAACTGAGTTCCCTATCAATTTGTTTGCGGTCTTTATAGGTAGGTTTAAAGTAAAATGTAATAGAAATATGTAACGCAACTCAAGTCTAACAACAAATAAGTGGTGGCCTAGTAGTAAGGGCCGCGACTTGCAAGTTGTGAGTCGTAGATTCGAGCCTAGACAGCCGCTTTACTTTGTGTAAATAATTTTATCACCACTGCTCTTCAAACTGTGAAGTAAAACATCGTCAGGAAACCGGCATGTCCTAGAACCAAAAATTCGAAGACATGTGACATCATCATACTCCCTTTAACCGACGAAGGCCTGTGTTCCAGCAGTGAGAACATTATAGGCTGATTATGATGAAGTGTGACAACCAGTCTTTCTAAGGGGCCCGCAGTAAATGAGGTGTGGAGGTCAGATAGGCAGGCGGGATTGTCCGAAAGGGTTACTGCTACCCCGGAACATAAAGGGCTACGGAAGGAACATGGATGGGTTTTAGTCAGTAAGAGTCTGACACTCCCTTCCGCTCCACCCAGAGCGGGAGCAGTTACTGGATGATTTCACAGCCTTAAAAAAAAAAAGAGAGGCAGTCGCTCATTCCCAATCAATGGGTTGTGGAGGTCAAATAGACAGTCACTTCACTTGCCAGCCTTTGGGGAACTTTTCCTGTTGACAGCAATGTGGACGAATTTTTTGATGCTTTTTGATTATTATAGTCAAAGTCAAAGTCAAAATGTTTATTGCGAACCAAGTGTACAATTTTGGTGTTATGAATGTTAGTAGGTACTTATGACTTAGCGGCCTTTTCCAAGCATTAGATATTGTTTCTGTACATATTATTATGAATATTTAGCTTTTAAATGTAAATATGTAATTATCCTATGTTGATTAAAATAGTCTAAATAGAAAGAATGAAAAAGAAAAAAATATATAAGTAAACATTTTGTTTGCATTGTCTATATTTTTTTTGTTTTTTTTAATTTAATTAATGATGCAAAAACTAATGAGTCATTGTGCCTATCTCTCATTACAACAAGAACAATGGAAATAAACGAGTTATAAAACATACGAAGAAAAACAGCCTTTTCCTTATAATATTATCTGTCTAGCACTTGACAGAGGAAAATAAGACTAACAGGAAAATGAGACATGATGTAATTGCTTTTCGGAGAAACATATTTCTTAATAACACTTTCGTAATTACATTAAGTGGTATAGTGTTTTAGTAAATTAATAGGAATTTAGAAATAGTAAGTAATCAATATCTACTTTAAATAAAATAATACTATACTACAAATACTTCAAATATACTATACTACACAAAACACAAACAAACGCGCAGGCTATACTATAGATACATTTTCAAACAAAAAAAATGTATGTAAAAGAATATAATATTCGATTAAACTCTCCTGAAACAAAAACGAGCAGGTTTTTTTCCCCTAAATCTTTTTACTTGTCGTCTAAGACATGAATCCTAATATCCAACTCACCCCGAAAATGGAAATTTAAAATCCCGAAAATGGAAAAAGAGGCATTCAGAACGTACCTATAATAATATTTATTTATACTTTAGTATGGATAAATATTATTTAAGAACTTTGACATAATATAAACTAAGCAGGTATTATTTTCTTTATACCAAATCAGGTTCTAAATAAAATTTCATTTCGTACACAAATAATATTAACAAACGCAAAAGAAATAATTACGGTAGATGCAAATATTCCTGACCTAAATAAACCTATCCTATTTCACTTAAAGTGACTGTCTATCTGGTCTCCACCACCATACTCCTTGGTAAGTCTGGCTCTGCTACGACACTCTTTGCATCGTTGTTCGAGATACAAACATAACTGACAGTTTTTTTTTTTCCAGGTTAAAGCATCGCTCCGTGTAGTCAACCCAAAGGAGGCGAAATATCTAGAGTCTAAGCAAAAACTGGATAGACACACGTTCACTAGGAACTTAGCCAGAGCTAAAGTGGTGTTCAATTGGACTATGGACTCTTTTAGAGTCATGAAGTAAGTTCTTTTTTTTATGACTGCCTTATTAGTCGATCCGTTGCAAGCACTACTTCTGAATATGAATTCCAAGGTTTAATTCCCAGATCGGGTGGTGCGTGGTGTGCATCTCTTCTGTTTCTGCACCTGAACGCTGTAACTGATATTTAGATCTTTCACGCAGAAAAGAATCGGAATATGTATATAGTTATCTTTTAATTTTTTTCGCTTTAACTTTGGTTTGCGAGTCTCATAAGCATGAATGAACTTCAAAATATTCTCAATTAACTACTTGCAAAGATTTTCTTAAAACCTCTCAATGTTCGTGAAGAATTTGAAAAAGATCGGACATAACCGAGTAGGTACGTCCAACGTTAAACAAATGCTCGGTCGCTGTGACGAAGTTTTCACAAGAAAAAATAAGCGAGCAAGCATTCGCTCGCCGAGTTCAACCGATCAATAATAAACAAACATGTTCGCTCGCCCTCAAATATTTTCTTTTACTCCAGGAACAAGCTTTAGGTGATCGACAAAACCTTAAGGAGTCTTATTAATAAAATTACACGCTCCACCATTCTTGCAATAAAACTTCATATTTAGCAAGCGTCGGAAAATTCTCGGAAAGTTAGCACTTTCTAGTTGAATTTCCTGCCACACAAAGTGCGCCCTTTATTGGCTTTGATCAGCTCGTTTCAATTAATTAGAGCTTCTAAACTACAACTTTTATTACAAAAGTGTGTAAAAATATCGGTGCTTTATTATCTAGTTCATTAAGTTCTTCTTTATGCATCACTTACAGTAGTTTTACGAAGATAATAATTAAAACTTTGCCGATATAGTAGGTGTTGAAAACAAAAAATAAAAGTTTTATAAACTTTTAATTACCTACAAGTACCAGTGACCGTTAATCCAATACCCAGCTATAGGTACTTAAAGAGTTAATTTTCTATCTTCATTAAATACTCATCACGTCTGTGAGACACGTGAGTTTTGCTAGCTAATGTTGCTACCTCGAATAATTATGTCAAATGTCAGTGGAAAACATTAAACATTTAGTTTGATATCGTTTAATTCTTTTGTATCGAACAAAATATAGATCGGTGATGAAATTCATATGATTATATAATTATGAAAAAAACTTTTATAATAAAATGTATACAGCAGTGATAGCCTACGGGTGTGACCGTCGGACTGCCAAGTCATAGGTGTCGAGTTCGAACCCAAGGCTCTGATTTTACGGATTCATGTGCGTATTGTATAATTATCACTGGCTTAAAATCGGTGAAGCAAAACATCATGAGGAAACCAGCTGTCTGAGAGATATTTCTCAACAGCATGTGAAGCTAAGTCAGAGGCCCATGAGCAGCATAAAATCTCTGACACCAGGTTAGTCACTAACCACACGAAAAGAAGAAGAAAGTTCATTAATTTAATTTCTGATATACGTAGCATTTAGACGGTGCAGGCTAGGAAACGGTGAGAAACCTTTGTACAAGATGAACATCTTTCATTTTCCAGATCATGTTTCGAATGGGACTCAAGAAGAGCTAATATTATAGCACTAACAATATGGCTGCTGTTCTGCTGGTTCTTCAAAATCTGGATGTTGCCACTACTCATACTAATTCCGTTCTTCTGGTACCGGCCTCCCAAATACTTCCTCGTACGATGTAAGTTTGGTATAGTATAGTGTAAATATAACTTCAAAGTGGGAAAGAGATGGAGCTATATGACCTTTATAGCTCCGTCTCTTTCTCACACTAAAGGAATATTAAAATAGAAGTGCTCTTTGAAGTGGTGGTCGACCTCTCTGGTCAAAGAGGGGTCAAACACAATTTGTTGGTTTGGTTGATTTATAGGATGAAATAAAAAAGAACCTGGGAAGCACGTTATTTAAAGTATTTGTATGATTGCAGGGAAAGATTATCTGTTCAAGATACCAACAACAGCAGATGATGATGTTAAAAAAGAGAAGGTAATAAATGCTTTTCTAGTAAGACTATATTAAAACTGAAAGTAACAATTCAACTTGTTGACCTAGAAATTAGAATAGTATAGAATTTTAAGTGAAGTAAAATTTCCTTTTGAAACATAATACTTATTCACATTAATTTAACGACACTATGTATCCTTTGTTGGTGAACCAAAATAAATAAACAAAGATGTAATTAATTTAAAAGGAAAAAAAAATACACTTCATGTTATTTTTATACTGCTCGTGATTATTTTATATTTAGAATAATAAATAAAAAAATGAGGGGATATAACTATAAGACATGTGAACTGTCCAAAAGGCTGGCATCATTACTACGTTTTGAAGACAATGCTTATTTTCTGGCCAAGAAAATAGGCCAGCCCATAAATAAAATAAAATATTATTTATTTCTGAGTAGGTAGGTAGATAAAGATCTTAACTATTAAAAGCTCCACATATAGGTACTAACACTTATTCGTAGAACCCGTGATTAACTTTATTGAAATAAAAAACAAGGATCGCTTCTTGCATTCGAAGACTACACGAAAAATAAAACGACCGTAACAATTTTAATTGCAGGAAGAGAAAAACCAGTCGTTGAGACAAAAAATAAACAGTTACACAGATATGGTGCAAAGTGTACAGAACTTTATTGGAGCATTCGCTAATCTAGGCGAAAGTATTAAAAAGTGAGTAGAATACAATATCTTATATTACATATTATTTTGTCTCTTGACATATCTTGGGACCCTAGGGTTCCCGACCTTTGGAAGGCGTACGAGGGGCCGGAACCAACTCGCAGAGGCCCCTTAGACCATTATAAATGTTGAGGAGGCACCAACCGACGATTATTCCGGTATGTTGTACTGTTCTGGGTGCACTTGCATAATGCAAATTCAAATTAAAAAAAAATATTTCAGGCCAAAGGGATCCATATAGTGTTAGTATGAACTTAGCCTATGTTAGTACACTCATAAAACATAACTTAACATACATATACGGCAGAACACGGAAAAAAATGATTTCTCACACTAAATAGCAAAATTAAAAAAAAAATGCCCGTGTCATGTGCACGTGTTTTGGTTAAACTTTAATCAAAGCGACCCCGAATAAAAACCTCATCCCCATTGCTTTCAAAACGATAAAAGGAATCATCATTCATGTCAGATCAATCAAAATCATTGAGAAAACCAACCAGCAAGTTTTTGAACTAAACATTCGAAGACATGTCATGTGACATAGATCTACCAACCCCATGGAGCAATTTGTTCCATGACCAACCCACACTGGGCCGCGTGGTACATTACAGCCCACTCTCTCTCGAGGAGAGGAGAGCATTGTCCCAGCAGTGGGAACATTGTATGCTGTATTTATTCTTATGCTTATTTACAGCCTCTTCAACTTCACAGTACCATTCCTCAGTCTTCTGGCAATTTTCATCATACTAGCGATTGCATTCGTAATGTTCATGATACCGACCAAGTACATATTCATTATTTGGGGTAAGTTCAACTGAATTTATAATTAATATTATGCATTAGTTGGAAATCTATCATCAAATTTTATTCATCTTATTTTTATAGAAGTTGTCCATTTTGATAGTAACAATCTTTTTAGCCTAATGTTAGGTCGGCGCACGTAGCCGTAATGGCTCTGTAAACCATTGTCATTCAGCAAATAAATAGACTTGTTCCAGACTGATTATATAATCAATAACACCAACCAAACCACCAATACCAACTGAATATTATATAAACCACTTCTTTTGAAAAATCGTTCTTCATAGATATTACAATTGAATCTATTTTATAGACTTAATTGCACTAACAAAGAAAGAATATTGTTGTTATTTTTCATTGTAGCTCACTTTTATTATAAATCTTTGCAGGAATTCACAAGTTCACTAGAAAAATATTGCGACCTAATAGAGTACCAAATAATGAAATGCTTGATCTGCTGTCGCGGGTACCTAGTGATGAAATATTGGTAAGATATTACGTTGAGCTTACTTTCATACTTTATCATTATTTCTCAGAACATTATAAGAGCGGTTACACGCGGCTAGTTTTTGTAGCGATACAAACGCGCAACTTCATCGTGTCTCAAGCGATATAAAAGGTTTGGCCTTTTTATCGCGAATGAAACGCAGGACGACACAATCTGCAGGAGCTCTTAATATTAAAAGTGACAACGCGCATTTTTATTTTTCTAAGACATTCTAAATAGAAACATAAATGAATGGCCATAAAATGATGATTTCTACAAATATTTTAATTAAACAGGGCAAATTGAATTCATGGGCATTTTAAGGGCTACTTATCATTATGAACAACTTTTACTATGGGAACAAATCAGAAATGGCGAAAAAAAAACAATTGGTATTCGCAGAACTCGTGTAAATGTAGGGAACAGCAGAATTTTTTCGCAATTTCTGGTGTGTTCCCATAGTAAAAGGTCTCTAAAAATGTAGCTCATGAATTCAATTGTACCCTGTATACAGCGTTCTTACGGTATCTAGTCCGATTTCAAGTTCCAAAAGTTCATGGTTTAAAAAAGAGGGGTTCAACAGGGCATAACGCTTTTTTCATTACGCTACGTTTTCTGCCAATTCGCTCATACCATATCTTGCTCTAGAGAACTTCGTTTCGAAAATTTAAAGTTGCCAATAACAATTACACCCGGTTAACTTATCGGGGAGATCCGATCGCTTGCACCCAAAGAGTATTTAAACCTAAGGTTTAATAGTCTTTGCTCGCACCCCTTGTCGAGAAAGTTAATTATGTCTTCCTTTTACCTTTTTCAGCTAAACTGCGAAGAGATACCTTTAGAGGAAGTGCCGGAAGAAGATGTGATAAACTAGTGATCTGATAATTTATAATCTTTATATAAATAATATATAATTATCATATAATTCTTCTGTACGTGTGTATGTCACTGTACTCCTCTTAAACGGCTGGACCGATTTCGATGTGTGACTTGAGTGGATCATGGATGGTTTCAATTCACAGTTGACCCAGTAGATGGCGCTGTTCGAGCAGAACAACTTCTGTAAAGTCAGCTAGTTTTAGTGAATAACTTTAATTTTATTAATTACTGAGCTAATATTGACAATATTTTTATACACTTAGATTAAATAGAATAATTGTATAATTTTTGGTTTGTTATTTTTTATCCTTGAATCAAAAGTAGTATGTGAAGTTCGTAGTAATATTAGTCAAAACAGTAAAAAAAAAATTGTATGGAAACCGACATGTACAGACGCCAGCACATCAAGCTATCCCAACTGTCAAATTTTCTCAATTAAAAATTAACCTTATGTCTTTGCAATAAAGTTGAAATACTATCAAAGAAATTTGACAGATTGTGGTAACTTGATGTGCTGGCCTCTGTACTAGAACCAAAAACTCAAAGACATGTGACATCATGATGACTACCAACCCGCACAGAACTGCGTGATAATGCCCACTCCCTCTCTCAAAGAGAGAAGCCATATACCATAATAGTGATAACAATATAGGCTGATTACAAAGAAGCTAGACAAACACTTCCTCATGCTTAATTCCAACCAAGCAGACCGTAAAAGAACCTAGAAAATTAACACAAAGAAAATTTAACCTTATTTGCAACAGTAAAAGGCACTAAAATGAATAACTGACCTATTTACGTATTCAGTCAACCACGAAAACAAATTCATATTATTTTTACCGACCTTTGTTATATTACTTACCCGACCGCTGTAAAGCGCAAATCAGTATAAATGTGAGTTTTAATTATTTGCTTTCAATTTTGATTTCCGTATTTTTTAATGATTTTTCCTGATGAGGCGGACGTACATTAACTATTGGATATTAAATACATAATATGTAGATATTAAATGGTCATTCACTTCAACCTATTAATTTTCAGTAAGCCTAAGGGTTCAAACACAAAACTGCCATGGAACGCGAAGCGAATTAGCAACTCAATAAATTAACAACCATTACGACATGGCGACGACGACGATATTATGGCGTTGTGTGAAATGTCCAAGGATATTATTATTATTATTATTCGTTTATTTATATATTTTCATATTGAATACATTTTTAAATATTTAAAAAAAAAACAAACAAAAATATAAAAAATAGAATAATTAAATAATTAATAATAATAAATATATATATAATATATTTATTATTATTATTTACTTACACATTATTAAGCCACAGGGGTCGAGCTCGCAAAATCTTACGATGTAAGTAAGAATTAGGCCGATTCTAAGAATGCCTGTATTACAAGTCTCCAAGGGGCCAACCATCACCTAAAAGAGCAGTATTATTTTAGTATTCCTTCAGTGTGTGAAAGAGATGAAGCTTTACAGGAAGTAGAACTCCATCTCTTTCCCAATGCAATATTTAAACAATACTGCTATAATAGGTGGTGGTTGGTTGGTGGTTCCAAACTACTCAGACAAGTACTAATAAATAATAATTGTGGAATGTAGGATTAGAAAATAATTTAAGAAGAAAACAATAAAAATAATTAGACAGCTGATGAGTAAGTTAGTGATAATTTGATAGATACATAGAAAATAATAACCAAAAACCTTTGAATATACGAACTAAACTAATAAATAAGAACTTGATTCCATTGATTTTGAAATCCGAATCAATCTCAATAAATTGATGATTTCAAATAAAAATCAAAAATAGAATTCGAATTAATAACATTAGTTGGTCTACCTCTAACGAGACCCGAGGGATGCCTCAGGGGTCTGTATTCGGTCCGAATCATTTGTTCACCTATCGTAAATGTTGACAAATGATCTATGTAAATAGAGGATTAATACGTTTGTGGCTAATTTGGCGCGGCCATATTACCCTGGGACCCATCGGTCAATATATTGAGAACTGCCAAATTAGGTTGAATTCGACGGTCAGTGTTGTATGCGAACTGAAAATCATGCTGATTTTTCAATTTCCTTCAAAAGTTCCACTTTGAATAGTATTGTTTCCGTTTATTTAACTGGAAAATGGCTTCATTCAAAGATACTTTTAATCCTTCTTACATTAGATGGAAAAACATTTTATCTCAATTTCCAATCTCAATCCGTGTCAGTTAAATCGGATGATACATTCTATGTTTTCCTATTATTCTCAGATTATCAGACAACAAAGATCATTTATTAGGTATTGTGTATACTGTATTAATTTTATATTTATTCATTTTGTGTTTATCACTTCTGAGTTTAAAGAACGACGTTTTATTTTTATTAAGAAATGAATGTTACATTAGAAAGAAATATTCCATGGTACTTTAAAAAATGATTTGTTGAAACTGTTATTTTACGAGACAAAAACATTACATCTATAAAATAAAAACAACATAATTTTATAGGCATTTAGATATCAAATGTAACATACCTTGAAGATAATTTGTTTCAGCGGGAAACAATGCACTATGAAACTGAAATAACATTTCATTTGTAGTGTAAAAAATATTAATACGAGGTGCATATATCAGGCAATGTAGCCACGAATCATTGTGATGATAATGCTCACACGGTTTCGTGTGTTTTTATTGCAAAAATTATTTATGAGGCTTCGCTTAAAATCGCATATCGCAACTGAAAAAAAACATCTCATACCTCTAAATAATTTATTTACAGTACATTTACAATAATCACAAGAATTTCTATAAATTCGTTAAATCTACGTAATAAATCGAATTTTATAATTCTTTAGACATAATCACAGGTCAACTGACATTTGTACAGTTTTACGCTTAGTATTAATTAAATATCAATTTATAATATTTAAACTATCATATCTTTACCGAGTCTGTCGAACTCATTCGCAAAATAGACCATATCCTTGTGGTCTAGAGCGGAGTTTTGAAAAACGATGCGGAAGAAGTTGACGAGGTCGCCTTGCGGCTGGTAGGTCACCATCATGCTTCCTTCCTTTATCATTCGCTCCTTTATTTTTGGCGCGACCTTGTGCAACCTTTCTTTGTAGTCTGGGTCGTTCTCGCGACCACGGAGGCAGCGGGGTACATACCAGAACATGATGTTGGTGCACTCAGGCTTATCTAGAACCAGCTCGAAGCCTTCCCGCTGTCGAATGTGTTCGGTGAAGAAGACAGCGTTATCGAAAAGCGCGTCGATGTGTTTCTCGAAACCTTCGGAGCCTTTAGCTTTCCACATGAACCAAAATTTCAGTACATCTGCCCTCCGGCCGCATTGTATGTGCTTATCTCCGGTGTCGTAAGTGGTGTCGTAGAATTTGTCCTTCTGGAAGAGGTACTTGGCGTTGCATGAATGACAGTCTTTGAGGACATTCTTGTGTCTAATTAGGAAGGTGGAGCACTGTTGCGGCGCCGCTAAGAGCTTGTGAGGGTTCCACGTCACCGAGTCCGCCCTGTGAAATGTTAGAAATGTTAACGTTCTGTTTTGTTTTCAAATAATGTAAGGAATGGTAGACTTACATTTATACGATAATTTGTCGAATAATGAATAGACAATATTTCGATTACTTTCGTGACTAAGCTGTTTTTTTTTGTGAGTTTATAAAGTTGTTTTTTTGACAAACCTACTTATTCTTACTAATATTATAAATGCGAAAGTAACTCTGTCTGTCTGTCACCTTTTCACGCCTAAACCACTGAAGGGATTTCGATAAAATTTGCAGAGAGACAGATTGCATCCCGGGGAAGGACATAAGCCAATTTTTGTCTCAAAAATGTCTCTCGATATTGCGATATCACCGAACTCCACGCGGACGAAGTCGCGGGCAAAAGCTAGTACAAAATATTTCTCATAAAACTTTTGACACTATTTAGATACATATGGTGTTAGTTACTCTTAACTTTGTCTTGTCTGTGACTAAAATCTCATAATACAATACTCACAATTCGATCCCATTTAACAGATGCCTGTGCTTCTTAGACATCAAAGCACCGCCTCCCCACGCAGCATCAACATGCAGCCACATGTTATACTTCTTGCAGACAGCAGATATTTCCACCAACGGATCAAAAGCACCATAGACGGTCGTACCAGCAGTGGCCGTTACCATAAATGGAGTTGCACCATCTTCTATAGCACTAATAATCTTAGCTTCCAAATCTTCTACGACAATTTTTCCTGCCTGGTCAGTTTTGACCATAATGCAGTTGTCTCCACCGATACCCATGAATGTAGCCAGTTTTTTGGTGGAGTAATGGGCTAGCTCTGATGTGAAAAGTACCAACCTTGGTACGGCGTACACGCCTTTGCTCTGAAAATAAAGGTTTCGTTAAAATGGCTACTAGGAACATGAGAATAATTCGACTTGAATGGGGTTTAAAGTAGGATATGCACGATTTGATTATTTTTTGCCAGTAGGAGTATTTGATTTGCTCAGTATCACCAAGACTTATAATCTTTTTCTTCTCCTCCTTCATTTTCGTGTAGTTAGTAACTAACCTGGTGTCAGAATTATTAAAGAGGGAGAGAAAGAGAGAGAGAGATTTTTCTACCACAAATATAATTCTGAAATCGCCAACCCGTCTTAACCAAGCATGGTGAAGCATGGTGATGGTGGTGAATGCTCATGTCTATTCTGTATGAAGGCTTTGCTCTGCAGTGGGAAAATAATAGGCTGGTATTATTATTTGAAGACATTTATTGTGATTTATGACAACTACCACTGGGCTCGCTTGGTAGATTACGGCCCACTCCGTGTCATAGAGAGGAGGCTTGTAGGCAGTGGGAACTTTAAAGTCTGATTATGCTTATGCTTTTTATTATTAACTAGCTTTTGCTCGCGGCTTCGCCCGCGTGAATGACGGAAATTGCATGTGGAAATTACAAATGGGAAAAATGATAAAAAATAACATAACCCCGTTGTCGCTGGCATAAGCAACAGGATCCACGTACGAAGTCGCGGGCAGAAGCTAATTATACATATAAACCTTCCTCTTGAATCGCGTTATCTATTAAAAAATAGCATCAAAATCCGTTGTGTAGTTTTAAAGATCTAAGCATACATACAGACATTAGGACAGACGCGGGAAGCGACTTTGCTTTATACTATGTAGTGATTGATACAAAGTGTGCTCTTTCATGGGTAGGCCTTGGAGCTTTGGACTCGTTACTTCATAATACTCGAATGAATTCTACCACAAATTATTTTATGCCGCATAACCTTACAATGGGCTAATTTCGTTCGCTCGTGAAAGAACACTATTAGACATGAAATATTTTAATTACGATAACTTTAACTGACGTCTTTTGTTACCGCTAAGAAAGACACTAAAACAAAGATTTTAAATTAAATCATTCTTTTGTAGTTGCTACTCATATAATGCATAATAAGTATTCTGTTTCGTTTCTGAGTCTTATCAGCTTAATTTAAATTGACAGATAAGATTAGTATGCTATCTCCTCTCGAATAGTTCGGTAATTTATGTAGATATTCTATCATTACTGAATACTAAGTCTAAGCAAATAAGGACCGATTTTTCTGTCTAATTTGTAATCTGAGAAAAAAAATCTGTTTTGACAACTTTGGTATAGAAATGAGAATCTGCCATATTTAGGGCCGAAAGAATCTCACTCAAGACTCAAGCATTACTTAAAACTAGTTTTAAGCAATCAAATGGCTTTAATCGAGACTCATGCAACGCTTGAGTATATTGAATGAGGTTCTGTATTACGGGTATTATTCATTAGTTAAAAGTTATTTGCTTACATTTTACTATGTATTTTCTTGCATTTGATTATGTATCTGCTTCAATTTATTTGTTTTTTTTGGCTTTTCCATTGTACCTACATTCCTACACGTTTGATGGCATAGGCTCGTCCCCTATTACATGGGACTCAAAATTGATGAAATTGATTGATTTTTATTTTAAACTTATCTACGATACGGAATCTATTCTGCTGTAGTATCCTTAGGGCCTATGCACACCACGTTTTTTAAACGCGCCGTCGACGCGCGTTTTGGGAACGTGCGTCGCCGGCGCGTTTTTATCCTGCAGAGCAGTTTGTTGTCGTTTGTATCGATTCAAACGCGCGACACCGATACGAGCGCTAGCAACGAGGGAAAGGGAAGTGTGAATCTACGATAGTAGCGTTTGAATCGCGTCTGCATCGCTACACACGCGCGTTTGCATCTCTTCTGTATCGCTACACACGCGCGTCTGTATCGCGTCTGTATCGCTACACACGCGCGTCTGTATCGCTACACACGCGCGTTTGCATCGCGACACAAGCGCGTCAGGTGTGCAAAGGTCTACAGGCTGCGTCTGACTTGCGTGCGTATCGCGTCTGTATCGCTACAAACGCGCGTCGACGGCGCGTTTAAAAAACGTGGTGTGCATAGGCCCTTAACCTTAATGCAGGTGGAGTGTAAAGTACCTACTTGACATCCCACATGCAATAGAAGTGCAGTGGCTTATAAAACACGACAGATTTTGCTACAATACTGACTTTTTTGTCGACACGGTTGGCGCATTGGTTGTGTGATTGACTGCTGCGCAGCATGTAGCGGGTTCAATTCCCTCACGGAACAAATATTTGTGCGACCTACAAGTATTTGTTCCGTCTATACCGTCATTCGGTGTATTTCTATGTATAATATGTATGTATTTACAAAAAAAATGTATGCAAGTAGTTTATCAGCCATCTCGTTACAATAAGACAAGCATTAGGTTGCTTAGCTTGGGACATACAGGCGTTGTGTGGAATGTCCAAGAATATTATTATTATTTGTTTAGTAATTTTTTATTTCTTAGAAATACAGATAATCAATCAGTCGCATATGTACTAGATGGCGTTACTAGTTTTTAAACTAAACAATTTTCTTAAAAGTATATTGCAACAGTGGCGAAACCAAACTAAATATCTATATATTACTTATTTTATCTAACAACAAAATCAGCGCTGCAAAATGTTAGCAACATTAACAATTACTTTTGTCCGATCGTAATTGCACAAACTTGGATATGACCTCAAACTACGCGGATACCCTTCGCGAAGAATTTTATAAAATCCTTACGTATAATATGCGTACGCGCATGCATTAGTAAAGCGGAAATTACTTATTTAAATACAGTAAAAAAGCAAGGACTGCTGTTGATATTTAATTGTAGGCGGCATAAGTGTGACAGATAAATACGGATATCCATTTAATGTCTTAGTTCTTGTTTTATTTACCTACGACATTGGTTGATGTTGAGGGGCTCGTGGCTAAGTTATGACAGCTGCACGGGGCAATCGATCAGGTTAAGCTAAGTTGGACCAGTCAGCTTGGACCATCTTATCATACTAAGACCCTTGCCTTGTAAAGTAAGCAAAGCCTCTAGTCCCGGCTGTCATTATTGGGTCGTTGTAACCGTTACGGGTCGTCAGAAGCCCAAAAGTCTAACAGCCGGTAGGTATTACCGAGGGGTATTATGTTACCCAGTACCTGGTAGTAGGATTCAGATAGGCATCCGGTTAGACTGGAAGCCGACCGCAACATAGGTGGAAATATTCAGGAGTCAAACATTTTTCGGTCAAGTTTGGCTTTAAGAAGATTTGCACGGCCAAATATTTGGATGACCGACTTCTTAAACACAAATATAAAAATATTTTTGTATGTGTTTCTACAACCAAAAACAGAAACAGCAGTCATATCACTATAGGTTCATTAAAAAAGTGTTAAACGACGTTTTCGTTTTGGGATTTAGGAATTCTTTTTTAACCTACTGCGATGGAAGAGTTATGTTTTTCGCGCGTATCTTGTAATCTTTATTACGAGACCGAAGTAAAGTTTACTTTGTTTATAGTTTATTTTAATTATTTTGTTTTCTATTCTCAAACTTGTTTAAATGAAACAAGTTTGAGCATTACTTTTAAATTGTCGTTTTTGCAGTCGGGTTTTTGATATTTGTAAATATCTTATTTACTACACTTATCTCCAAGCTAACGAATATTTAGAATATTTAGAACAACAAGTACCATCTAATCCCATAACAAATCACTAACCAATTAATTGGGAATCCAAGGAATTTGAACTTCGCAACCCAATTCCGCAAATTCTCTGCAAGACCCGAAACTTAAATAGATCTAATACTACTTGAGAGCTAGGGCTGCCATCCGTCCGGGTTTCCCCGGATTTGTCCTAGTTTAGAAGGCGTCCGGGGAGCGTCCGGGCGGGGTTTTATTTGTAGTCCGGGTTTTACACTTTTCAAACGCTTTTCAAATAATCAACGGTCGCGCACGACTCGAACGCGGCGCTTGGCGTGACACGTGACGCGGCTCGCCCCGCACCCCGCGCCGTGCGTACATCCGACTCTTCTCTCTCGCTCGCCGCAGCGCAGTTGCGTAGTAGGCGGTTACAAGTGCAGACGTGCGTGTGCGTGACAACTGGCGAGGTGACGGAACGGACGACACGTATTCTTGCAATGCAAGGTAAGTGTTATTTATTATTCTACAAAACATGAGATTAGGTATTATATTTTGTACAAGAATATGTATTTTAGTGCTGTTCAACAGTGATCCTGTTTATTTAAATGCTCTCTTGCCAGGAATCGATCTATATTTACGAATTGTAATACTTACACGTTTTTACTTGGACTTTTTTTTATCCTTTTCAGATCAGATACCACAACAAAATGCCTAAACGTAAATGCTTATTCAACAGCGACTTGCAAAATAAGTTTCCTATGTTAAAAAAAGGAAAATATGACTGGGAGGCTTTTTGTACCATTTGTTCGACAAATATTTCGATTGCGAATAAGGGAGTTACAGACATAAATGAACATTTGAGTACACAGAAACACAAAACAAATTTGAAAAATCAAGCCAGTTCTTCAAATATAGCTACATATTTTGTAAGATCAAGTTCGGAAGACCTCCTTATTCGAGCAGCTGAAGGCGCACTCGTCTATCATACAGTAAGCCATCATATGTCTTTCAATTCTTTGGATTGCACTTGTACTCTCAACCGTGAAATATTTTCGGGTTCAGATACCGCAAAAAAAGTTTCATGTAATCGAACAAAGGCAACTGCAATAGCAACTGGAGTGCTAGGCCCTTTGTCTGTTGCCGAACTTAAAAATGATTTACAAAATGTACCATATATCAGCATGGCTACTGATGCCAGTAATCATGGATGCACGAAACTGTTTCCTTTAGTCATTCAATATTTTGATGTAAAAAAAACCGGAATCACTACAAAACTTCTCGAAATAGAAAACACGGAAAATGAGACATCCGACACAATTACTGAACTGATTATAAAACAACTTGGGCAGCACGATCTCTTGTCGAAGTGTATTGCGTTTAGTGGAGACAACTGCAACACAAACTTCGGTGGAATAGAACGACGAGGAATCAACAATGTTTTCAATAAACTCAAACAAAGTCTGAACCTCAACATAGTTGGCGTGGGTTGCTCTGCACACGTTATTAACAACGCAGTGCACCACGGATGCGACTTGCTACCAGTCGACGCTGAATCTATCGTCTTAAAAATTTATAATTTTTTTGCTACTTACACAGTACGAACTGAATCCCTTAAAGACTTCTGTGAAACAGCTGATGTCGAATACAAACAGCTTCTTTATCATTCTAAGACACGATGGTTAAGTTTGTTTCCAGCTATCGAACGACTTCTGAAGCTCTACCGTCCACTAAAGGATTATTTTGAAAGTCTTGAAAGGCCACCTGTGTTAATTAAACAGTTTTTTGAAAATCCTCTCTCGGAGGCGTATTTGTTTCTTATACACTCTATTATGCACATCACTCACTCAAAAATAGAGAAACTGGAAAAAACTGATAATTCTGTCCTTGAAACAAGAAACATACTTACATCCATCACAAAAAGCTTAGATGACCGAATTAGAGAAAGTTTCTTGCCGTTGAGTATTCAAAGCACTTTGAATAAAGAAGGTGAAAACACAAAAAAAGAGTTTAAAGAATGTTCTCTAAATTTCTATAACGAAATAAAAACGTACATTGAAAAATGGATAGAGCCTTTAAAACAATTCGATACATTTGATTGGATGTTTTTACCAAATATAAGCGAGAATACTCAATGGACTGCTATTGAAGACACTATTGCTTTTTTAAAAGACAAGAACATAGAAATTGACGACACAAAATTAATAGATGAGTGGGTGAATTTAAAATCTTTCAGTCAAAATCTAAGCCAGCAAGATAAACTTTTAAATGCAAATCAACTTTGGTTACAATTTTTTCGAACACCGAATGCTCATTTATATTCAGAATTATTAAAAATTGCACAGTATTTTTTTTGTATTCCTGCACACAACGCCAATGTCGAAAGAATATTCTCTCTTATCACACAGCAATGGACAAAAGAAAGAAATTCATTTAAAACAGAAACAGTCTCAGCAGTGATAAAAATAAAATATAATTTTAAAGATTATAATTGTGTTGATTTTTATAAATTTCTGTTAAGCAAGGAAGAAACTTTAAAAGCTATTGGCAAGGCTGATAAATACAAAAAACCTGAGAAATAAAACAGACTTTAAAAATGTAGGACTTGTAATAGTTTTTTAGAATTGTTTTCGTTTTGTTATAAGTACATTTTTTTTTATTTAACTAAGTAAAAATTGTGATAGTACTGAAAAGTTTAAAAAGATTTTTTCGTTAAGATAAGGCCGGCGCCCACTGCCGGCACGGCACGGCGTGGCACGGCAAAGGATTTTATAACTAATCAAGCTAATTTGAATCTTATTTCAATGAGTTTAGAATTCATGTTACTTTAATTAATACCACGATGCTGCGGCATGCCGCGACGCGCCGCGGGATGCTTTGGCATGCCGAAGCATGCCGAAGCATCCCGCGAGACGAATAGGCCACTTTGTGTCGAGAAATTATGATTGCTAAGCTAGTGAAATAAGGTTGCAACTGGAACTTCGAATCCGCATGAAGCAAAACTGATCGATGCCAGAGTGACAGGGCTTTCAGCAGGACGCCGCGGCATGCGACGGCGTGCCGCGGCGTCCTGCAGCACGCTCTGCCGTGCCGTGCCGTCAGTGGGCGCCGGCCTTTAAAGAGTAATTTTTTTGTTATGTTTACAGACATTAAACATGTAAGACTGATAATAGTTCCTTTCAAAGTTTTTTGAGAAAATTTTGTTTTATTAAAAGAGTAGAGATATATATTTTTTGTTAAGAGATTCTAATTTTCTTTTATTTAAAGAAACGAGAAATGTAAGTTCCTTAAAACTTTAAGAATATTTTGTTTTGTTTCCTTTTTAGACGTAATTTAGTTTAAAATGATAAAAAATAATAAATAAATATTTAAAACCATTAAAACTATATTTTTTTCCACTTATAGCGTTCCTACACGACGCCGCCAACCGAGGCGGCAGCTGCGTGCGGCGCCGCACGCGGCTACGCGCGCGGTTTTTTTTCAAAGGAAATTAATGAAACGCACACGAACCGCCTCTCCACGCGAACAAAATTTCCTTTGAAAAAAAAATCGCGCGCGCACGCGGCTGCCGCCACGGTTGGCGGCGTCGTGCGTGTGGGAACGCTCTTAGAAACTTAGAAAAAATAAAATCTCTTGAAACGTCCGGGTAGTAAGATCCAAAATCCGGGGTTTTCACGTTTCTTGTCCTGGTTGACAGACTTTCGAGATGGCAGCCCTACTTGAGACGTACCTATATCAAACAATGTAGGCATGTTAATTTATAGTTTAGAGATGATCCGTTGATTGAATTAGGCGCTATTATAGATCATATTACGTTTCACTTAAAGTTTCTTTACATACCGAGAATCCTCCGTGCCTCGGAAAAAACGTTAAGCCGTTTGTAGCACAAAATTTTACAGCCAGTCTAACCAAGGGGTATCGTATTACCCAGTTACAGAGTAATACGGTACTAAAACTATTAAAACGAAAACGGGAAATGGTAGATATAAACTAATAATCAGAATAATTAGATAATGTAGGTATGTACTACTTAGAAATTATTTAATAGGAATTATCGGATTCAATGAAAGCAATAAAATGACGTAAGCCCAACAAGGATAGAATATCCATACTATCCAAACAACATACTACTTATAATAATACTAGGTATATTCAGCGGGATTATCCGAAAAGGTTCCTTAGGCTACCGGAACATGAAGGGCTAAGGAAGGAACAAGTTTTCAAGTTTGTTTGTTACGCTTTCCCGCTAAAACAGGTAAACTCATTTGGATGAAATTTGGCACTCGGATAGATCCTTACCTAGGTTAGTACATAGCGTATTTTTCATGCCGGTAGTAAATACTTCCCCGAAAATTTATTTTCGACACTCCCGCGGGCGAAGCCACGCATTAGGCAGTATTTTATGAGGCCTTACTTAACGATTACCAATAATCACACGAATAAATTATTTCAATTGAATTGGCTTAACTGTGACCTTTGCATGCATTTCAATAACAATACATTTGCTAAAGCAAAGTTGTCACGTAACAGATTGACTATTTTCAATCAAGTTTGCAAATTGTCCTACAACTATGGCAAGTTCATGACCTTAATTATTATCTCAGTCTATTGAAGTAAAAGAATTTCCTTCTATTCGTAATAAAATGTCAGATATCCTATCAACTCAGTTCAGTCTCCTTCAAACATTGGCCCTTTCTCATTCGCGCTAAAATACTTACTTTTCTTTTCGTTCTTATTTCAACAAGCTTATAGACGTCATCAAATGTTCAATTACATAATACTTAATCATCATGGAATTTTTCCCTGCGTATACAGAAACGTAACGAAAAATTAATCGATTTGTAGCACTACAGACTATATATTCTGACTCTATGTATAACCTATTGGCTAAAGAGCCAGAATGGTGTCACAAATCGATTCTTTTGTAACCAAATTCAATATAAATCTGATTCCACTGCAGGTAATCGTTATATAATATACTTCCATTCATGAAATTACGAATGTTTAGATGATAAAGCGTATAGCCGCTTAATTCATATGTTTTATGCCCGTTTTTTGTGAGAAAATCCTCTTGAATAATTTCCGTCTGGGAAGAAGGGTTATGTCGCATTCCCACCGACTGAAACCTGACGGGTCCTTCTAGTACCATGAGTCGGTGGCCCGGGAAGTACTTGTACTGGTGTATCCACTATACCTACCGCCACTACCCCATCACCAAATGAGATCCCACGAATGCCAGACCTCCCCATGTAATACTGCGTGCCCACCTCTTTGAGCCTGACTGCTCGAGCGACGGCACAGTGCCAATTTCGCCGCTCGCACTCCCGCCTTATGGTGGCCAGATATATTTAAGCGCTCTTTAACGCCCGGCTTCTTTTCTGGCGACGGTGCAAGGTATGGTGTCTGCATCACCTCCTCGCAAAAAGAGGCGGTAGCATTCCAAGCGATTTCGTTTCCGACCATGAACTGACGACAAATCACTGTTACGAAGTGTCGACGAGAGTACAGCGCTGTTGGGCCCAAGTTGTGCACTCCTCCAGCGTATGTTGTACCATGTACTGGGGATAGTCTACACAGTGATGACAAGCGGGCGTCCTCTCCTGATCGTTGTGACGCAGTTATGTACTTTCCGAACCATTCGTGTCAGTAAACACTGCGTCAGCCGGAAACTATCGGAGCCATACTGTCTCTCCAGTCATTATTCCATAATAGGCTTTACCGCCACTATTGTGGCGAGACTGGGTCTGCAAGTAGCTCCCTCCATTTAGCCACTAGAATTTGGCAAGACTCGGTCCTTCGTGCCTCTAATTCCTGACGGGGAACTGGACGCTGATCACGCTCTATGTCCACCTTTCGTACGTTTTATGCTCCAGCTGGAGGTCATTACTAATTGAGATTGCATAGGCATCGTGGGTGGAATTGCGAAATGGCATTAATAGACTAAAAACAATTATTTCTTTCCCTAATTTTAGGTCAAGGTCATTGCCGTATAAAATTCTAACATAAAAACGTAAATATTATTACACGTTCAAATTTCAAATGCATTGTTGAAAACAATCGTTAATTACATTGTATTAACTTTGTTTTATCTTGCCCTTCTTATTTAACAATAATGATTAGAATCAACAATGAAAGAATTCTGAAAAATGTCTCGATTGGGGTTAAATAGAAATACGTATTTGGGAATAGGCAAACAAAAGTTAAATAAATATCTCAATGAATATTATCTAAATTCATCATTGAGATTACTAGCATCCAATCAGATAAACATTGAGTACAACCATATCTAGTTCATTATGATCGTATTGTCAATACTATGAAACGTCCACCATGCATAGCGATTAATCAATCAAGTTTGATTTAACAGCTTCCATTGTATGTTGGTCTAATAATACATCTAGAAAATAATGAAAATGACTATCAAATGACAGATGTAAACATTAAAATAAAGATAAACGACGATTTATCTCTTGACCTAATAATCAATGTATATTGACAGATCTATCAATTGACTAGAGAATTGGGAACATAACGATTGTTAATTCAAATATTGACAAGCTTTCCTGATAAGCTAGCTCAAAATTTTCCAGTTACAAATATCAAAACGCGAGCACTAGTATGTCATTGTCGTCATCGCCATCTCAAGACAAAGACGAAGGAAAGGCATCCTGAGCTGGAGACATACATAGCAAGAGGTCTCCTCAAGGTGTCACCACAACGGCGACCCAAAATACATGTTCAAAAGTTTGGTATTCTCTAAGCTGTTTCTCACAGTGTCGTTAAGCTACAAATAACATAACAACACGGTCGTATTCACCGAAGTGTTAGTCAGTGATGTATATCTGCCGAGTAAGCGGGATTGTCCGAAAGAATTACCGCTACCCCGGAACATAAAGGGCTAAGGAAGGAACATGGATGGGTTTTAGTCAGTAAAAGTCTGACACTCCCTTCCGCTCCTCCCAGAGCGGGAGGAGTCATTAATGATTTCCCACTAACAAAAAAGGGGTGAACTCATAGCAAACACAAATGTAAAACCCAATCAAAGAAAGACCAAATCAAGACAAGCACTAAGTTTTTTTTATATAACAAAATACCAAGGTTTACACCAACCACAGCACGCGATCGTAATGATCGGTGTATCGGGGTTAAGGTAACCACCGAACGGTATGCTTCCTGCAAAACTGGCAATCTATATAATGAACGAGTGCAAAACGAGATAAAATAATTTGTCTAACAACCTGTTGTAAATACTGGATGTTAATAAACATGAATTGAACACGTGAACGAAGTAGATCGGTTTATTATAATGACTGAGAGTTATAATGTCGTCTTAAAGGCTAACGTTTTGCAGTTCATTGACATTGTCAAACATTGGTTTGGCTAGTAATTGTATGCACTTTTAATTTGGTTGACGGTTTGATAATTGTCTGTTTCTTGTTTTTTCCAAATCCTAAATATATGTGTCTGATTACTTCGTTTATGTAGGGATAAATAGACATGAGAGTGATCAAGAATATACGTTCAAAACACAAGTACAGACGCCAGCACATCAAGCTGCCCCATACTGTCAAATTTTCCCAACTGAACTTTATGCTTTGTAATAAAGTTGAAAACTATCAAAGAAATTTGACAGATTGGGCTAACTTGATGTGCTGGTCACTGTACATATAAAAATAAAGCTTTAAAGCTTTTTGTCGCAAAAATATTTGCGAGATAAGCGCTTGGCCAAGATTCCGTGCCGCTGAGTGTATTAAGTTGAATAAAAAACCAACTAACCTTAATTTCAGGATAGTAGTAGTGTCGAGCAGAACTGATAGCATAACCATTAGACATTGATCCGCCAGGACAGAATATGCCATCGCCTTCACCCTCTGGCCATCCGACAATAGCTCTCATTTCACGCAGAACCTCTTCTTCCATCAGAGTGAACACTGGAGCCACTTCAAAGGTATAAACGCTTGGGTTCAAAGCATCAGTCAGCCATTGACCAACCAAACCGTAAGGATCGACTGAAGAAAACAATTGATTGACGAAGTATGGATGACCTGTGTTGACAGAGTAGCGAGCAACCTGAAAAATAAGTAGGTTATAGCTAACAGCTCTATCATTATTAATTAAAAACGAATTACGGCTACAATTTTACTTCAGGATAAAAAATGGAATTCAAATTTATTGACACTGATAATCAGGTATAAATATTCGAAATATGTAAATTAATTTGTTAAATTTATCATAAAACCAGTCATAAAGAGAATAAAACCCAATGACGAAGTTTGAAAATATTTTCTTCATCTGGTTTCCAAATATTGAAACTACGAAAAGATCAAAACATATTAAAAACTCACATCAGCCATGAGTGCCAGGAGCTCATCGTGAGATACTGGCGATTCCCTCGGCTTCAAATCTATCGCTTTCTTGATGTCCTCAGGACAAGCCCACTCCACGACCTTGGATGTCCGGGAAGATCTTCCGAAGACCACTCGTTCAACTAACAGGTCCACAGCTCGCCTGATGAAATCTTCATGCTTGGATCTGTCTGCGAGTGATTTATAGTTATCCCTGTCCACACCGCGGTCCTCTCCATCGGGTACAATAAGATCTGAATCGGCAGGCATTTTCCCTTTATCTTCTTTCACACAACACGTAAGTTTTATTTGAAGAAAATAAAGATTTCAAATGTGCACTATATTGTGAATGGCGGCTGCGGCCGGCCGCGTGCCTCTGAACCGAAGGTTTGACTCGTGTATCATTGCGTAGCCTTCTTAAATACTACTGAGCGACGTCAATTCACTTCGTAAGGTTACTCCAGTAAAATATAAACAAATTTGTTATTTGCCGAGTCACAAACTTTATCAAAGCATGACTGTGATGCATTTAAATCAATTGATTGTTTATGTCAAATTTTAAGGGGAAGCTGTGTCCCAGAATTTGTCAGATTAATTTTCGTACTGGAATTAATGACTTTTATGAAGCAGAAGTATTATCAACTCCACGGTTATATTCGCTAGTTGAATGTAACACATAATCGAATTCAATCACTGTGGTCAATTATTTTCTTAATTAGCTGCTTCTGTCACGTTACTGTAAGCACGTGCTTCATCATACAATGCTTTCTTCTATTGTGTTAAGCTGGTAATTAAACGACTCACACGGTGTATATCATACTACATATAGTACTAGCTTTGCCCGCAAAATATGTCGACAAATTAAAAACATAAACCTTTCTCTTAAATCACTCTATCTATTAAAAAAAACCGCATCAAAATCCGTTGCGTAGTTTTAAAGATTTAAGCATAAATAGGGATATAGGGACAGAGAAAGCGACTTTGTTTTATACTATGTAGTGATGATATGGTGTATCGTAGAAGTTTGTACTTAGATGAATTTGTAATAAAAAAAGGACTTGAAGGAAGACCCACAACGCTTGGCAAATATGCATTGTCGACTTCGATGTTTGGACAATATACTGCAGCAAGGTATGGACCTATCCTGGAACAAAATAAAAGGTTATTTATACAGTGTGTTAGGTTAAACGAGGGACATACTTTCAGGGTGTATAGTACCCATGAAAATGAACAACTTTGACTATGGGACCAATTCTGAAAGCACGAAAAAAAATCTGTTGTTCAGTACATTTTATGTTCGCATAATTCGTCAAAATGTACGAAACAGTTAATTTTTTTTTTCAGAGTTGGTCCCACTGTAAAAGTTGTTTATTTGCATGAGTATGTCCCTGAAAATAGCCCTCGTTTTAACTAACATACTATATAACTAATACTTCAGACTGCAAGGCTATCAGTACCGCTAAAAATAATATATTTTTAACCAACAGTTAAAGTGAACGGTAGACCGTAAGTTAAATATAATCAATTACTGATCAAATTACGGTCTAATTAATATGCACTACTGCAATTAATTGCGGTTTTTTAGAACTCGCTGAATATAGAAAAAAGGATGGGATCTTGTTAAAAACCAGAATAAATAAAGATTTAATCGAGGTTTAGATTGTAGTTGCCAGCATCATACCAGATGATTTATTCTAAGAAGTTAGCAGAAGAACGTGTAATTTGGGGAAAAATATTATTAGAGATGCATCTCTTACTAGAAGATGACTGTACGACCAGACATCACTCTTCATGCTTCTAAAATACATTTCCAACGATAAAAAAAATGTAATCATTGAAGAAGATGACTTTTATCTTATTCGTTTTGCGAAATTCTTGACAGAACGGTCGTGGTCATGTTGATTTTAATCCAAACACTGATGCATTCTCTTTAGATGATGAAAAATCTAAATAGTATGAAAAAAATGTAAAGATTTACGAACTATATTCAATTAACAATCAACATCAAGTACACGTGTTATCGTTCTTCAACCTACTTCAAGTAGGAAACGAAAGATTCGTTAGACCATATAAGTAGGTACCTACAGCAACGAGTTTAAGAACAAATTCGATTCCTTAATTTTTACATTTCCTTTTATATTTGCCTTGACAATTACTTTTTGTGTTACTACGCTAATTAGTAATATGGAGGTCGACATCGACCTTTTTTACATGGCTAATCAACTGCGAACAAATTGCAGCAAAAAGTATTTATGTTATAATGCCTCTATTGTTTTAGTTTTAAGTTATTGATGGTAATGTTTGGTCAAGATTTCGTGTCATCTGAAGCGTTAAATGCTTGCAATCAAGTGTTTGTGCTATTTTATTAATCTTTGTTGGTAAATGATATTAAGTCTTGCCTTCTTTCTCAACTAGTTTGCTGACCAACATACTTAAGTACCGTCTATTCGAGACCTGTCTGCCTAGCTTTTTCCCAACTATGTTCGGGTCGGCTTCCAGTCTAACCGGATGTAGCTGAATACCAGTACTTTACATGGAGCGACTGCCTATCTGACCTCCACAACCCAGTCAGTAATACGATACCCCTTGGTAAGACTGGCTGTCAGACTTTCGGGGTTCTGACTCACCGTAACGACTGTCAAAGATCCACGAATGACAGCCGGGACCAACTGCTTTACGTGCTTTTTCGAGGCACGGAGGAGTCTTGATATGTAAAGATACCCCCAATCCCGGCAGCGTAAAACCAATCCCTGTATATGACCCAACACTGGATGGTACTGAATAGTATACAGACATTGTCCTGCACAATTTTGAAAACAAGCATACAAACCTGTTTGGAGCCAGCACCTTTAGTTGATTGGTTTTTACCGCACAGAGTTTGGCACTCATGTTTGCAACAGATAAGAGAACAATCATGTTCGCTCTCAACACTTTTCTATACCTACGCGTTGTACCGCAACATGATTGTAAAGGCGTCTAGGAATAAATCTGTGCCGAATATCGAGTAAGTTAGAGTGAGACAAGTACATAATATATTGCATTCGTTTGCTATTATTTCGGTCAGTTGAACTACCTATGACATTGACCTCGGCACTTGTTATTTGTTTACTTTGAGATATCCTTTCTTAATATCAGTGTTTGGTTCGGTTATTACGTGAAGAAAAAATGAAATTGACAGAGGAAAATGACTTTAAAACCTTTTTAAATGTGGTGTGTGATTAATATTGTATTATAAACTACGAATAAAAGAACGCAACTACCAACCCAGAACCCCACCAACAATGCAGAAAAACCCTTGCTAATAATAAACGAGGTCATTGTTTTTCTGCAAGTGTAAAATTAAATAGCCAAAAATAAAATTAAAACCAAATGCGAAAAAGCACTAAAATGTACCTTCTGAGTTCTACTAAATAATTACTTTTTCTTACTTTATGTACTTACTTTATTTTTGATTGTAGTTTCTTTTTGTGTCTATTATAATATACCAATGTATATCAGAAAGGGAATGCAACTAACATGCGCCGAAATTCTTTAAATAATATAATCAGTTACCATGAGTTAATTCGTAACAGAGATTGTCCATTAGAAAATTTATAACATCCTTAATAACGGGTACGCATAATGTTGCGGCTCAACGCCTAGAGCGCTGGTTCATACACAGATATTGGTTTTACGCATCCCGGCAAGCGTGGCTTAACCTGATGGATTGATCCGTGCGGCTGTTATTACTTACCACGTATTCGGGGCCTTTGTTTTTATTTATCTCACTTCCATTCCATTATTTCTAGTCACCATGATTCCACAGTCTAGCACAAGCTAGACTAGTGTTTATCTGTACTCCAATAAACTCAGCAATTAACTCCCGTTAATAAATACTAAGCAATGTTATCTATTTACCATCCACATTAAAAAATAAGTATAAAGTTATATAGCCGTTATTTATCTATTAAATAACGGCTAAAGTAAATGGGAGTATAGAGCATCAATTTTATTTTTTATTTCCATCGTATTTTTGTATTTTCCCGACTGCACCAGGTTTATGTTTTCCGAATGTATATTTGTTGTTATGTGTGGCTGTTAATATGTGCCATTTTCGCACAAAACCTGTTGATATAAAAGACAAGAAAAATCTATAAACAAATGACCCCAAGAGGAAATATCTCTCAAAAGGCAAAACTTTTCAGACAGCATTCTTATTCTAACTTCACCTACTCATATCATGACTATGTAACTTGTATTATGGAGCCAAGCTGTCTAAGTTCGTCTAAGTCTTCGCCACAATCAACGCTTGTAAGACAATTAGGTACTTGTCTTGGCTACAATTTGTGATTTAAACTCCAAGGGTACACCTTGGTTTAAGAGCACTACCTTGACGAATTGGTGCGAATTAGGTTTTTCTATGGCAAGAGTTAAGAGGTAAAGGCCAATTTAATGACTGGGAATGTTAAGTGACCCGGAGTACTGATTATGATCATAACCATTATAAGGTAGTGACGCAGGTAAACGGATTTTGAGGAAAGAAGCTGAGGTAGGTAATTCCTAACACACGAAAGTTGGAGTGTAGCGGTAAATGTGGTCAATGATCTCATCGTTTTTAGGGTTCCGTAGTCAACAAGGAAGTTATTAGTTTCGCTATGTCCGTTTTAACTGATTTGGATGAAAATAATAATTCTACAAATTTTTTATTTAATTTTCTACTAATTTGGATTTAGGTAGAGCTTTAGTTTATTTTCATTTTAAATAGTGGTCTATTATGAGATCCATAAACAACAGAAGAGTGAATGTAGAAACAATGCCATGTGGCCAAGATACGCCGTGTATTAGATACGTAGTAATATTGGCCAACGGACCATACCTTTTTTTTTGGGGTGGGAAATCATCACGTGATCCCTCCCGCCTTGGGTGAAGCGGAAGGGAGTGTCAGACTCTTACTGACTAAAACCCATTCATGTTCCTTCCTTAGCCCTTTTTGTTCCGGGGTAGCGGTAACCCTTTCGGACAATCCCACTTACCTACATCTCAAAGTCAAAGTCAAATTATTTATTTCAAATAGGCACAAGTAAGGCATTTTTGAACGTCTGTAACGGACCATCCATACCTAGTACTAGCAAATATGATAGGTATCTACTTATCTATCTAAAAACTAGGTTGAGTATGCATGTAAATAACACCAACAATGGTATATAAAAACCCACTTTATTACAAATAAGATTAAGAGCAAAACAAACGATGGAAATAAATATAACAATAAATATGCTTTACACACTATTATTGTATTATCGATACTGCTCAACCTAGACCTAGTAATATGTATTTTTTTTAACGACATAGTAAACATTTGAACATCGATATGACCCATTAAAAAAACAATTCCATGCAATATCGTTTTCTGAGTAGCTACAAAACACTGGTTTTCCCATATTAACCGTTTGTTTAAGAGGAAATAGAATGAGACAGATTGTGTGCAGGTAGTCCCCTTATTTTCGTATTTATGCAGTTAAAAGGAAAAATTTACTGTGATTCATCAAATCAAGCTAATTAGATGACGACAAAGGTCTAAAGAAATCAATACGCAAGTCACCGTTTCCTGATTCCCAGAATATAAAATGTGATATAATGTTAAGGAGACTTCTGCACTTCTGGGGTCTTTATAAAAACGCCACTGATGCTCGATTCATCTAACATACTTATCTATTCATCTGAAGATTTTTTTTTCTAGTCCCGTACCTCAAAATAAAAAAAAACAGAACCTTCATAAATCATTTCTTTGTCTGTCTGTCAAGACCCCAGGAACGCGTGGGGGTATCAAGTTTATATTAACATCAAATATTCCTCGATTCCTTGGAGTTATAAAAAATCAAGCTTCTAATCAACGCAATAAAAAATAGGACCATTTCGCGACATATTTTCATACTCTCAAATTTAATCAATCAAAACCTCTAGGGTACTTCCCGTTGACCTAGATTCATGAAATTTGCAAAAAAGCAAGGTCTCACAGTATGTAGAGGAAACAATTCGAAAATTGATGATTTTTTTTTATTTTATCACGTTTGAGTACCATTTTTTTTCAATCTTCTTTTCCTGTCACTCACCTGGTGTCAGAGTTTTTTTTATGCTACCCATGGGCCTTTTACTTAGCTTCACATGATGTTGAGAAATATCTCTCAGACATCCTGGTTTCCTCACGATGTTTTCCTTCACCGATTTTTGAGTAAGTGATTATACAATACGCATAAGAATCCGTCAAATCAGAGGTGCGTGGTTTAGGTTCGAACTAGAGACCTATAACTTGGCAGTCCGACGGTCACACCACTAGGCTATCACTTCTGTTTTTGTGCAATAACAAACTTACATTTTAAAGTTGGAAAACTTACCGTGACGTATTATATGGCAGAACATGTTTTTCAACTTTCAACTCCGGAAAAAAATATTTCAAAAAAATTTTTTTTTCATCTGATACTCCAATCCTTAAAGAAGCCTAGGCTTCAGGCTAACATCACGCTAAGACGTTAAGAGCTAAGCAGAATGGGTTGTGTGGGGGGGGGAACGAAATTTTAAACGGACGAAGTCGCAGGTAGCACTAAGTAATATACTTAATATTTTTACTTGTGCCATCGACAAGAAGATGGAGATGTTATTTTTGCCCGTTGTGCCTACCTACCTCATAAATCACGATCATACTTGAAAGATGAGTAGTTTTCGTGGGAAGTTTGCACCTGCGTCCGCGGCCTGTTTATGGAAAACCCAATAAGCCACTGTGCCAGAATAGATACAGTCGACAGCATGTCAGTGGCATGCCAGTGGTGTATGACCTTGAACGAACCTAGTATAGTTTGGAGTTTCATCAGATGAGCCATGCATAAACTGGTTTTGTCTCTACTGACATGTTGCCTACGGTACCTACCTTCTTTAAGTAAATACTCATGTATCCAGAGGGCTGGATTGTTCTTTGGCCAAAGAATTAGCACAGCGTGCGAATGAGTACCTACTTACTTCGATGCTTATGTGTCCTTTTTGTTTTTAATTTATTTGTATAGTTAGTTAGATAGTCATTTAATTTATAAGTTGTTATTATGTAGAAATGTAATAAAAGAATAAGTTTAAGGAAATATATGAAAATAAAAAATATTTAAATCATCTAAGTATAAGTAGGTAATATAGGTATTTATTTATGTTTTAAAAATGCTTCTAAACAATGTAAAACGATTCTAAGTCCACCCAGGTAAATAGGTTAACCAGAGACCTAGTTGGTTTTACGAGTGTGAATAAACACATCGCCTCATTGAACTAGAAGTCGCCTGCAATTCAATCCGGGAATTGGGTATTTGACGGGGTAGTCAATAACGTTACTTTTTACGAACTGTCAAAACGCGGCATTTGTACGTATATTTGTACGAAATATTAAAATGTGCCGCCATAGATTTTTAAATCAAATGGAATACCTACTTATTAACATTAAGTCCCATATTTGAAGATTATATCCTCGCATAATCATCAATTTCTGTACGGTGATGGAAGTTTTTAAGACGAGCGGTCTTTTTTTCTATGTGATTTTATATTTTATTTTTGACCATGTCAAATCGCCAATTGGCTATTTCGTACAAAATATAGGTACGTACAATTCCCGCGTTTTGACAGTGCTTGAAAAGTAACGTTATTGACTACCCTGTCAAATACCATAATGTGTCAGAAATACCAGCTATTACTGTCACTGCAAAAAAAAAGAGCAACCATGCATTAATCAACACGCTTGATAAAGATGGTATATCGACCTAAAATTAATTAAAAATGAAGGTTTCTTACGACGACGAAGTTTTTTATTTCACCGATGTCAATTATGTCACCATCCCTTTGACTTTTATTAAAGAACTATAAAAACTATCGTAGAGATATCACGAGCTTTATAGACGACACGTCATTTTGGTCAAGGTATTGTGAGAATTTGACACGACTTCTGTGCTGCTGAATACTGTACCTACAGCGACACAAAAAGCCCTGTCTATCCGACAAAGTCAAGTACAGGGTCACCAAAGTCCCGGTAGTTAATATGAGTACAGGGGATTGGTCAATTAATCAGGTAGATCAAATATTTACAAAACACGACGTCGCAATTTTTCCAATTGACATTGAATTGGGTCATTACTCAATCAACTCGCCCCTATCTAACTAGCTACGCCGCGTCTGTATTCCCCTAAGGATAATGTAAACCCAAAGTAGGTTCCTACACGTATTTAAATATCAACTGTTGTAGATAAAATCTTCCTCAAAACTGAAGGTTAACTGGTAAAACATAAGTACTTAGACCATAGTTTCAATAAAGCGGTCCTAAAGAGTATAATAACTAGCGGTCCTTATGTTCCTATCTATGTAAATACATAACGAAGATCCGGTATTAACCCTAACCCTACCCGGTGTTCTACTTGATTTACCTATAATACAAAGCATACTACAGGTCCTGCTATAATAACCAGAGAAGCTCTAGATATTTACGAAAATAGATAGGTTACTTAAAAAACTGTTTTAATATGGTGGCTTTACTTGACTTTTGATTTTTGGTAGTAAACACGCTAGTAGGTATATCGCTGTATCAATGAACCGTTATAATTATTATTTGTTATGGTGAAAAATTGTTCTATCAACCTATCTATAATTTCTTCTTCAGAGTTAATAATTAAATCAAACCTTTAAAAAAATAGTGAAATTAAAACTAATAGGTAGGTATGCGTTTGTTTGGTAGTACGTGGAACAGAACGTTAAATACCTTCAGCAGTATCATCTGTCGACAGTGTCAACTGTCACTGTCAAATTTACAACAACAAAATCCCTGGTCCGCATGGGTTGAGGTTGTAAAACATTGTGTAATTTAAAAAGCAGAAACTTCTAATATATTCATTGTTTACTCACATATAAGCTATCTTTGACTTCAAAGGTCTCATTACCGAAATGGCGGAAGGCCAATTTAGTGATTACGAAGAAGATATAACTGTGAAGGTGAAAACTGTTCGGGTAAGTCACTTTCTCACGTTGTTATTAATTGTTGTGTAACGTACTATAAACTTCTATATAATTATCATGAAATAAGACCCTTAAGCTGACCCCCCGGTGCATTTTAACATGTTATCGTTTTCCAGTTTTCAGATGTTCCACTAATAAAAACTCTTAGCAGTGAGTCTGAAGATGAAGACGACTTGAATTCAGACGAATACTTTCACGACTCCGATGATCCGGGTCAGAACAAGAAGAAAACCAACGTCAACTGCCAAGCACCTTCCAGTAAAGTCAACACATACCAGCCGAGCGAAAAGTTGTTCAAGAAATATGTCCATAAAATAAATGTTGACAAATATGAGCCAATGTCGAGAAAAACTGAGAAATTCATGGATATCAATGATAGAAAGCATGACAATGACAGAATAAGAATCAAAGACAAACATGACAGGGCTACCGCTGAGCAGGTCATGGACCCTCGCACTAAAATGATCTTATTCAAACTTCTAAACAGAGGAGTCATCAATGAAATTAACGGTTGCATCTCCACAGGCAAAGAGGCTAATGTTTACCATGCAACCTCTAAAGACGGAAAAGACTATGCAGTTAAAATCTTCAAAACTTCTATTTTAGTCTTCAAAGACAGAGATAAATATGTATCAGGAGAATACAGATTCAGGAACGGTTACTGTAAGTCTAATCCCCGTAAGATGGTACGTACATGGGCTGAAAAAGAGATGAGAAATCTTGTTAGAATGCACAACGCTCAATTAAGTGTCCCTGAACCGGTTATTTTACGCAGTCATGTGTTGGTTATGTCTTTCATGGGAGAAGACGGGTGGCCGTCACCAAAACTCAAAGACGTTGAAATATCACAGTCAACAGCTCGGTCAATATACAGAGATATTGTTATGATGATGTGGAAAATGTTCAACATATGTAAATTAGTGCACGCCGACTTATCCGAATTTAACCTTTTGTATCACCAAGGTAATATTGTTATAATAGATGTGTCACAATCTGTTGAACATGACCATCCACATGCTTTTGAGTTCCTACGTAAAGATTGCACAAACATTTCGGACTTCTTCAGAAAAAAAGGAGTGGCCACATTGACTGTAAAGGAATTGTTTGATTTTATAACTGATTCTACCATAAATGAGAATAATTTAGAAGAATGTCTTGAGAAGCTGTCTGATAAGGCGGCTACAAGGAACATTGAGGATATGACTGCTCAGGAGCAAGTGGAAGAGGAGGCATTTAAAAATATTTACATTCCGAAGAGACTTACTGAGGTAAATTATACAAGTAATAGGAGATAATCAATTAATTTACATAATTGACTATTTGAAACGGTCAAAAATAAAATATGAAATCACATATAAAAAAGACCGCTCGTCTTTAAAACTTTCATAACTGTACAGAAATTAAATATTATGCAAAGATATAATTGTAAAATTGCATTTAAGGCTAATAAGTATTCCATTTGATTCTAAAAATCTGTGATGTCACATTGTTATATTTCATACAAATCACGTACAAAATCCGCGTTTTGACAATTCTTAAAAAGTAATGTCATTGAATATCCTTTCAAATACCCAATTATGAATCTTTATCCTTCTGATTTAAAAGTTTACTGTTCCTTACTATATTTACTTTCATTATCAAGTGTACTTACTTACATTCCAGGTTATAAACTATGAGAGAGACATCACGAAAGCTAAGAAGGGTAATACAGAAGACCTAGCGTACAAGAAGATTGCTGGTTTCAACGAGGACCTGACTGCAGCAGATAAGCCTGAAATACTTCAAGAAGAAGACATCTCCGCAAGTGGCTCTGACAGTGACTCCGAAGAGGATGAAGATGATGATGATGGTAGGTTTATTTTAGTATTAGCTTCACTGTGATTAGAACAGAGACCCTCGGGTCACCTAGATCTTTTGCAGATCTCAACAGTCCAGGAGATGTGATCAGGGTCAACGCACAAAGGAGTGCAAAAACAAAGATCTCTGACACGGAACATTCACCATAGGAGACTATTATAGTAAGTTGTAGTTGGACGTAAACTCCTGGAGCAGGGGTTTGCGTTTTTCCACCAGGAATTAGGTGTCTGTTTCGTCAACTAGGTTTGTCCCATAATACATGACACCTACACTTAAATGACGCTAGCCTTTCACCTAGCGGGAGACCTTTTAAAAATGCAGAAATTATGTTATGATTGTGAAAAGGTTAGGTACCCTTCATTTCAATTGGCTGTTGGTTGTTGTAATGAAGAAGTTCATATCTTGCTTAGCTTCATATCTTTAAACGGCCGCGGATTGCGAGAAATCTGACAGGCGCTTTATTTTATCAAAATTATTTCATCACCACTGGCTATCTAAACGGTGAAGGATAACATCGTGAGGAAATTGGCATGTCTTAGAACCAAAAAATCAAAGCCATGTAACATCCATCAACCCGCACTGGGCCCGCGTGGTGGATGCCTCACAGAGAGAAGGCCTGTGTACCTGCAGTAGCAACATTGTAAGCAGATTATGACATTATTATTAATCAGTTTATTTCAGATAACAATCCTACTAATATTATAAATGCGAAAGTTTGTGAGGATGGATGGATGGATGTTTGTTCCTCTTTCACGCAAAAACCATTGAATGGATCTGGATAAAATTTGGCACAGAGATAGATTATAGTCTAGAATAGAACATAGGCTACTTTTTATCCCGGCAAAATATACGGTTCTCGTGGGATAATTTCCTACAAACACGCGGGTGAAGCCGCAGGCAAAAGCTAGTTATTTCATAAAAGTATAATATACAGTGAAAAATACAATAATAATACAAATTCAGACAAATAAATTATTACAATAATTAAAAATTAATGTGTTAGTAACATCTTATTACACTATGTTAGTCAACACCCATCACAATATGCATCCATTTGTTCTGGATAGGGCAATTCGCACGAGATACAACCATTAACAGAATACTGTTGCTACTGCCTCGCACGCGCTGCAACAAGGAGCTTCCGAGAGGAGGGGCTTCCGTATAACCGCACGAAAGCTATTCCGTTCGCGCCTCCGCAAACATTCCGGACGCACTACAATAGCGAGGCAGCCGCATCAGCATCCTGAAGATGTTGTTGTATTGGACGCGCAGAGCACTAGCAGCCCGGCGAGTAAAGGTTACCCAAAGACTGCTTGAGTATAAGTATTGGCAGTACGCCTTGAAAAGAGTAATTTTCCTCGAGCAACGAGCAAACCATATTCCCTCTGACTGCTCCCTCTCTATGTGTGCAACATCTTGCAACTCTTCTGTCACAATGTGGCCCAGATACTTGAAGCTGCTCACCGCCCGTAGAGCCGCACCATTAAGCATAATAGGCGGAACAAGCACTAATAATAAGATATGCCTAAGCTGTGTCTTTCTTTTTACTTATAATCATTTTCAGATTCATCCAAGCAGTTTAAAAACAGTGCGCGACCCAGAGATGAGTCTCCTAACAGTAAAAAGTTAAGGAAAAAAGCAGTGAAAGAGGAGAAAGCCGAAAGAAGGAAAACCAAAACTAAGAAACATGTTAAGAAGCGACGCGACAAGGGAGCAGGAAAGAGATAGATATATTTTTATAGTTTCAGATTTGTATTACAACAGAGATAGCTTATCATGTATTTTGTAAGAATGAATTCAGTCTTTATACTTATACCAATAGCAGCTAAACATTTGAAATAGTTTAATTTTTCAATCTATTTTTACTAGGTACTGTTAGGTACTCTTTCATTACGTTAATTAAAACCCTAATTACCACTTTAAGCTTACATAGGAACATAGGTTCCTGCCGTTTTTGTTATCCGATTGTGGCTGAAGAATGGTTGTTTTTTTTTCTAACTTATTTCACTTTCCTACAATACATGCGGATAGGAGCAATTTGGCACTTCCGCTTAGCTAAGCGTAAAATGCACTACACACATTATAATAGGGGTTAAAGTATGAAATTGCCGTTTTATTGTATTAGGTACTCCGAATTGACATAGAACCTTCATGGTTTGAGATTTTTGAGTGAAACTTTTTCACAGGGCACCTATGAAGTTCTTCTTTTTAAAAATGTGCAACATACTATTATAGACTTTCAGCTGTTTTTTTTTATTCAGCTTAGACAAGAAAGATGGATACTTCGAAAATTCGAGCTATTTTTTAATACGGTTTCCGCTGAACTAACGCGGCAGAAACAGCGCGCAGTATGAAACTTGTGTTGCCTTGTTGATTCGATACAGAAAGGAAAAGTAGATTCTTTACGATAACCGTAAGCGAAAAATGCAATGGCTGAGCCCAGGTCAAACGCCGCAACAGTGTCCTAAAGCAAAGCCAACAAAATGCTTTCACACAGTTTGTCGAATTTAGATCACGAGAGTTCTATCGCAAAGGCATAAATGACCTTCTTATTAGATGGCAGCAATGTATAGATAATAATGGTAATTATTTTGATTAATTAAATAATTATGTTAAATTAAAAAAAGACAAATTCATACTTTAACCCCTAATATTTCTGATACTCGCCTATGATTTCATTTAAATGTACATTAGGTACTGTCATTTAATGTAATTTTACTGCCCTAAAGAAGGATAAATAAAACTATATTTACTTGTCAATTTATATTTTATTTCGGTTTCATATAAAAGTATAAAAAACTTGTCAATTTACACACATTTGACAAATGAAATCCGTTAGTGGCTTCAAATAAATAATAATATCACTGTTTTAATACCTCTCCAAGGGCTGGGTTTCATTTGTCACTTGTGATGAGTCCAAAGATTTCATGCTTAGCAAATATAAACCTTGTGACGGTCTTAAATCTATAGAATTAAAATCCTATGTCGTGTCCATAAGGTTTAGTTTGGCTCTCGCGTAGAGATGCGCCTTGCTTGGACCTTTCTAGGCTACCAAATATGACTCGAAGCTTGCTGCTATCCATATGCTATCTTTAATAACCTGCTTGTCCAAAATGCGTATTACTAAAGGCAGTCAGTCGCTGACTTTGCTCAGTAAGCAACTCATTGACTGAATTCTACCCAAAATTCTTGCTGTGGAATCAAGCAATTTTATACTTTATAGCGTTCAGAATCGCTGCTACCTTCAAGTCATATTTGTTTGCAATCGAGGCATTCGATTTTACGTTCAATACAATAATGTTAAGCAAAGCTCTAATTAATAATCATAAATTACATATATCACGTTTATTTTACGCTGTGTGACAGCCATTATGTCTAAATTACCTTTCCCACCACAATATTTTCCCTATAATTAATTAGGAATGGGCGACAGAAACTGGATTGAATTTCACATTCGAAACAGGAATACATTTTAGACATTTTTCTCTTAAATAATTCCCTATTTTATTCGCTTTCATAGGTATACTATCATGATAGTTATACAAATAAGAAATTATTCGCAAGTGTCGACTTAACGTTAATTTTTAATATCATAAATCTTTACATTTTCAAATGCCAACACCAAACTATCTTACAAATACATTCTATTGAAGTACTGGGCTGCATGCTTATAAATATCACACTAATAATGGTCCCATTATACTAAATTGTTCTAATATTTACAAAATATAGTTATATTCTCCAAAAGGGTAATTTCATTTTAGGGTGGTGTTCATATATTATAGTTACTTAGTTATATTACCTTCATAGCCATATTGTAAATACATTTTGAGCACCTACTTATTCTTATTTCATATTATAATTTTCACAGAAACTTTACAAAGGTTCATGTAGAATACTGGTATTCAACTGCATCCGGTTAGACTGGAAGCTGAACAGGCTCGGCAGATTTAGTTTTTTTTATGCGTATTAAAATACCTTATTACCTTTATCATGTATCATATCAACCTTAGGGTGATAATGCAAAAGCGTTTATACACCCTAAGTTTGGATATCATTTGCACGTGATAAAAGGCAATAAATGTCTAACTACCACTTTCACCAATGAAGCTGGATGCGATCAACACATCTAAATCGCGTTCAAAACCGATCAATGTCAATATTATACAAAAAATAATGATATTGACAACTCTTAAACGGGGTTTATGTGCTGATCACGTTCAGTTTAATTGGTGAAATTGAGCCTAAGTTAGTTTCCTTGGTAAAGTTTCAATGTACTGGGAAGTATTGCCGAAAAAGGTGGTAACATGTAGCCGACTATACAATAGCCCTTTTACTTGTCAAATGAATCGACATCAATCTATTCTTGGTTTATAAGATAGTAACTACACTTTTGGAGATTTAAAAAACACTCTTAAATCATATACTGCCACGAACACGTACTTATGCGTGTTGAAGGCACGGACCTTAGAATAGCACAAAAAATAGTAGCAGTGTTTGTGTTAATAGGTTAAAATTAAACTAATTTTACGTCAGAACTGTCATAATCATTACATTTAAATACTAATACAAATTAAGTTAACATACCGAACTATTACAAATTAAGGGCAAGAGAAATGAGTACACCGCCTTTTTTTATAACCTACTTAAATTAAAATCTAGTTATACAAGGTCAAATTAAATTAACTAGTGAAACTTCATCAATATCTAATGAAGTTTGGCCAGGTTATTTAATTCTAACTAGCAGAAATATCAGTCACAAATGTACCTGTACATAGTATCTTTGGCTGAATACATAACGCTTATGTATTACATGTTTATGTGACGTTAATAATTGATTGTTCGATTCCTGGTTTCTGAGCTGAAGTCCCAATAGTGACACGTCTCGACTCGTTTTCAAAAATATTTGTCAGGTATTTCCCAAGGGCACGCCACGATAGTGGCGGTAAGGCCCCTCTTTGAGGAGTGGCTAGAGAGGCGTCACGGCGCCCTCACCTTCCGCCTGACGCAGGTCCTCACCGGACATGGATGTTTCGGGAGGTTCCTGCACATCATCAGGCGGGAGGAAACGCCCGGGTGTCACCACTGCGAGGATCGCCCACAGGACACGGTAGAGCACACGGTGCAAACCTGCCCCGCTTGGGCGGAGCACCGCCGTGTCCTCGTAGAGGCGATCGGCGGCGGCGACCTCTCGCGCCCGGCCCTGGTGCAAGCCATGATCCGGGGCGAGAGGGAGTGGCAGGCAGTCACCTCCTTCTGCGAAAAAGTAATGCTCGCGAAGGAGGTGGCGGGATGGGAGAGGGAAAGGTCCTCCCGTCCCAGCCGCCGCGGGAGACGCTCCGGGCGTCGGGAGCCACGTGACGACTCCCGGCCACCGTAGGCGCGGGCCTGCGGACGGTGAGTAATGGGTGACTCACCGTCCGATCACCACCAGACCCGTGCCGTACGGCGCGTATATGTTCCACGCGCGCCTCAAAGAGATGTCAGCATATGAAGGGGCCCCCCAGGGCCAAGCCTGCCGGGTAAGCGGGATTGTCCGAAAGGGTTACCGCTACCCCGGAACATAAAGGGCTACGGAAGGAACATGGATGGGTTTTAGTCAGTAAGAGTCTGACACTCCCTTCCGCTCCACCCAGAGCGGGAGCAGTCATTGGATGATTTCCCAGCCTTAAAAAAAAAAAAAAAAAAAAAAAGGTATTTCCCAAAAACCGAAAAATAAAAAAATGTGTGATTTATGAAGCAGTGACGATTTTTTGTAGTTACTGTTTTGCGGGCAAATATGCGTAATTAACAGATTAATAGGTCACTCACTAGTAATGTAGTTTTCATACTACTAGTGTGTTAAATACATAATGATTATATTTCCTTTTTTTTTAAATAATCATCCTTACCGTATGACGGGGTTTCCAGAAGCAAAGGTCTGGGTCACTGAATTTACTGTCCAGGATATTGTCAAACAATAAATCTCTTGATCTAGAAACGAACTAACAAAAACTAATGAATCACTAATTCCCACAATAACTCATTATTGTAATTTTGACCCCGCCTCTAAAAAAAAACCCCGCCACAGTTAAGATTTGTGTATAAGAAAAACGTAAATCAATGTTAGTTGTTATCCAATTCAAGACCCATTAACATATTTCCAAATTTAAATAACTGAACATAGATTTGTGTCAACCATTGATTTGCAAAATACAATGAGATTCAAATACATCTAAATAATTTAATCTTAAATTATCACAAGAAATCAAAACTAATTTTGTACTAACAGAAATGTGCAATGCAATTGATGATAATATCACAATTAATAAGCAAACTCCTAAAATGCAATTGCTTGCGTGTAAAACTGTAAGATCATGTAGCGAATCGCCACCTCAGTCCAATGTAACACATTGATCGGAACACAAGCATGATACCCACCATTGTAGCAATTTCTAACCAAACCGAAGTGGTTTCTATATCCAAATATTTGATTAAGACCTCCGGTTTGGCGAAATGGCAGTACATGTCATCACATTCTAGAGGTTGCCGATCGAAGCCGAAGATGGTAAGGACCATAGCGACGATACCGCACCTGATGAAGGAGGTCTTCATGAGAATGTTCATCATCAGAGGGATCTCGTGGGCGAAGTCGAAGCCGTAGATGGCTAGGCCGAGGAATGGAGCTATCGCTGATGGTCCGATGGCGCAGCCATTCTGGAAACATAGAAGATAATCTAATTAATAATGTTAAGGACGATGACGATGCAATTGCCTGTCCTATTGGCATTAAGTTCCGTGCTCGTATTTACGACATCTTAGACGTAACACAACAGACGCTGTGTTATCGTTGCTGAATGTGGATTAGTTACAATTAGATACTGGATGAAATGGTTCACGGGCCAAGTGTTTTTACTCGAACCATAGACGATCGATCGCGCAAGAGATCTCGGGCTTAAGGTGGAAGAAGGAACACTCCAGGATTTAAGTTAGCTCCTGCGTGATATAACCCCCAATCTCAAAGCAAAGAGTATCCAAAACAATTTTCTGTCGTTCGAAATACGAAATCTTTATAGATACAAACAAGAAAAAACAGTACTCACCGTAACATTAAACACAGATCCGATAGCCATTCCCATGCCTTCAGCTGCCAAAGACACGACGTTGCCAACGAGACAGAAGGCCAAGAACCGCATCACAGAGAATGGAACGCCGGCCATGAAGTACACGATTGTAGAGAACATGATGTTGAACGTGACTTGGATGGGCAGCTTGGACACTGTGAGGGCTGCGTAGTAAGGAGTGAGGCTGTACCAGCAGTTGAAATGCTCTTTCTTTACTAATTTGACTTCTTGGGGATCTGGAAAGAGAAAGTAAAAGGTCAATTTCTTGTGGAGAAGTCTTCAAATGCTCTTCCGACTGAAATATGAGAGGAAATAAAAAAAGAGTAGAAAAAGTGCTTCTTCAATAACATTATTGACTAAGTTGGCGAGTTTAGTAATCAAAATAAAACAAACTATACATACAGTGTTAGGTTAAACGAGGGAAATACTTTCAGGTTGTATATTATATTAGGTACTCATGAAAATCAACAACTTTGTCCTTGGGACCAACTCTGAAAAAAAATATCAGCTGTTCTATTAATTTTGACGTATTATGTGAACATAAATGTACTGAACAGCTGATTTTTTTTCGTGATTTCAGGTATAGTTCCATGGTCAAAGTTGTTCATTTTCATGAGTATAATACCCCCTGAAAGTATGTTCCTCGTTTAACCTAACACACTATGATGAGAAAATAGAAGAACGAGAACTGTATATATAAATAACGTTTTTATGCCCAATTTAGTGGTGCTGTAAAATACAAATGCAAATAAGGCTACTTACAAACAAGCACTGGAACCATAATCTGCGTATACGAAAAGAATATGACGAGTCCAACGCAGAGCTTGAGGTGGTTGAACATTTGCGTGCCGTCGTTAGCCATATTGAAGAAGCACGTGCCGACCAGCACACCGCACATCACGTGGTGAATGAACTGGATGCAGATACCTGAAGGTTGGAAATGGAAAATATTATTACGAGCAATTTTCTTTTAGTATGGTTTGTGAATAACCTGGTGTAAGGGTTTTATGCTGCCCATGGGCCTCTGACTTAGCTTCACATGCTGTTGAGAAATATCTCTCAGACATGCTGGTTTCCTGACGATGTTTTTCTTCACCGATTTTTAAGCTAAGTGATAATTATACAATACCTACGCACATAAATCCGTAAAATCAAAGGTGCGTGCTTTGGTTGCGAACTCGAGACCTATTGTCTTGGCAGTCCTACGGTCACACGACTAGGCTATCACTGCTTATATTTAGCAACGAGCAATATACAAAATAGATATGAACATACCTAGTTAGGAAGCCCTGTATGATATTTTAATTAATATTGAACATAAAAGGTTCGTTATGCCTTTTTTAATGAGTTTCGAATATGAATACTGATTCTTTGCGTCATCATCACCATCGTGGCTCGGAATTACCCGGTAATGGACCAAAGCCCCAGCCAGTGTGCAGGGTTCTGTGCGTCCTTCGTCCTTAGTTTTGCACATGTTCCTTCGTTGATATTGTTCCTATCTTTTTGACCTAGGTCGAAAATGAAAACAACAATAAGTATTTTTAGCTTCATACCTGTTTTATTCCTGAGTATTTGTTTCATCATCCTCGCCAGCAAAATCGAAAACTGTTCACAATACGTCGTACAGTATTCCGATGAATCCGACTTTTGCATTTTCATCCAAGCCATCGAAGAGTTTCCATTAGACAGCTGACTGGACAACGAACTTACGGAGACACTTGAACCTTCGAACTTTGGTACTTTGTAAGTGCATTTTTCATTTGACAGTATTATCTCTGTTTCATTTGCATCGTCCGTCTGATAACTGATCTTTAGCTGCATCTGGTTCGTATTAGACTCGCTGGCTGGTTGGTCCAGTTTCGCCGATTTAAAAAGTTGACCGTTCATTATTTCTTTGGATAGCATGGTTACGTATTCTGGGGATTCCGTTAGTTCTATTACTGGAAAGTGAAATTGAATTGTTAGAATTGGTGTAGATAGAATAGAATAGAATACTTTATTTCAGACAAAGTCCATAGGGTCGTAACAATTTTAATTAAAATCTAGTGTTAGTATAGTAGGTCCTACACGATTAAATATAATTAAAATTCAGCGTGGAGCTGCATGCACCTCCTCAACATCGGAGAATAGGTACTGTTGGTGCTACCGCGAACACGCGACATCAGGGATGCACATATTTTTCTAATAAAGGCGGCAAAACCATCAATGCAAACAAATTCACACAAACCAAACAAACATCCCTGATGCACTACTATGCCACGGCAGCCGCAGTTCAGTGCATTATTACTTATATTGAATACGCAGGTCACTGTATGCCCGCTGAGTGAATAGGTATACATTGAGTTATCTTCGACACAGAGCTTTGTTCTGGGCTCCTCAGAAATTGTTCAAAGAATATCAATTTATCATAAGGTAGTAAAAACATTCAAGGTGATTAAATGACGGTAAGTAGGTAGATTGCCTAGATAGCTAACTAGGTACTGGGTAAATAACAATAACAGATAAAACTAATCGGGACAAAGTAGGATCCTACTCATTATTTACGTATGTAAAGCAAATTAGAATATGCAGGTCTACATTATGACAGCAAAGTATAGGTAATAATATGTAAGTTAAGAGGCACAATACTACAATGGGTTGTTTAAAATTCCATCAATACTTTGCGTAATTGAATAGCGATTTGAATTACAAATGTCAAGAGCTTTGTTTTGCTTCAGCAGCGCTCTTTTACCATTGCAGATTAGCTGCTAGCTAGGTAGACTATTGAACTGTCCTAGATAGACAATGAAGAACCTAGGTACCTTTTTTCTATTGTTATATCAGTTTAGTTTAGGTTCACTGAACTAGAGAATTGGAAAGTAGTACCTAGATATTATATTGTTTAAACTTTCTTTTGTTTTTTACTATTTGCAGGTCAGGTGTTATAATAATAATAATAATAATGCTTTATTGATACTAAATACCCTTTGTTACAAAAAATGTACGTTACAAAAACAATTAGTTGTAAAAAGGTTTCTGGAACGGTGGTAACCCTGCCTCCTAAACTAGGGGAAACCTGTGCCTTAGGAGACAGTGTTCTACTGATGCTTCGTGCACAAATAGTCCTTTTCATCGCACCTTGTTCGTAGTGAACCTAATTAAATACAATGAAGATGGAATCGATTTAGGTTTAACAATAAAAATAATAATGATGATAATGATAAAAAATATGAGGGAACAAAAGAAATTTAAATGAGTAATATGATGAATATGTAGTTTGTTACAGTGACTGCGTGTGTACATGTATGAGTATGAGTGAGGGTGAGTGTGCGTGTTTATGTATGTGTGTGTATGTGTTGAGTGTGTTTGTTAAATAAGTACTAACATTCACAATTATATTTGAGTGGGAAGATTTAATTTTGCAAGACAAATAATTTGGTTTAGGCATGTTGGGATACAAGCGTAGTGGAGTGTGATTGTACGTTTAACTGCGAGACTAGCAAGGAAAGATGAGTAACTCTTCTGTTTTAGAATAGTCCAAGTCATACAGCCAATTTTTTAATTTAGTTTTTGCTTCATATCTATTTAACTTATTTATTTGAACATTTTTGCTGATCTTTCTATAGATAAGAGAACTTACAACATACAATTGTCGACTAGCGAAGAACGTTTTTTGGGGTATTGATGGGCATGATGTGATTAATGATCGCTTGTTAGGATCCGGAGGGGGGATTTGGCTGTGTTTCCGTACAGTAAGTACTTTACAGTCCGCATACAATTGGGTTGTGGGGAACCTAAACGGTTTGCCAAGCATCACCTTAAGAACAGCCCTCTGTGCCCGCTCCAAACCCAGCAGTTTAGTTTTGCCAGTGCCACCCCACACCGGGAATCGGGATGCAGTAACCAATAACGGACTCGCAAAGTGCAAGGTACACCATCTTCAGAGTTTTTGAATCTGCACACTGTCTTAGCGACTTAAAGATGAAGATTAGCTTCCTAACTTTCGAAACTAAATTATCGACATGGGTGTTCCACTTCAGCCCTTCATCGATCGCTACACCCAGATATTTGGTGTGACTGGCACGAGATAGTGTTGTGCAAGAACATGAAGAGGATTTATCACATGAATGTGCGGTTATGGTAAATTCCGGTGGGGCTTTGGTTCTGTGACTAACACAGAATGGGATGAAGTTGGTTTTGGATAGGTTTAATGAAAGTAAATTATGCTGCAGTTCATGACCAACTGTAGCGATTGTTGAGAATGATATTTCACCTCAGCCCATGTGTCACCATAAACTACTACTACTTATGTTGATGCAAATATTATTAGCGGCCGTAGCAAGTACGTATTTATAGAACTGTAATCGTTAAAATCATCGATACATCCCTCTGTACATAATTATAATCCTACGGAATGACTATTTCATGAAATCATGACCTTTAAGGGCTATTATAACTTAGAGATAAATAATAATAATAATATCCTTGGACATTTCACACAGCGCCGTATCGTCCCAAGCTAAGCAACCTAATGCTTGTGTTATGGTAACGAGATGGCTGATATACTACTTATATACATTTTTTTTTGTTGTAAATACATACATATTATAGATAGAAAAACACCCAGACTCGTAACAAATACTTGCAGGTCGTACAAATATTTGTTCCGTGCGGGAATCGAACCCGCGACATAGTGCGCAGCAGTCAATCGCTCAACCACTACGCCAACCGTGTCGTCGGATAAATAAATGTATTGATGATTCTTATTCTTATAATCCTGTAAATACGTACCTATTTCCTACGTACGCGAATCACATTTTGACCCACATACAGACTGACACTGACCAGCAAATTACAAAAAACCTATGAAAATTTGAATTTGGCTTGTTCGAGTTACGACCTACGGAACTTTGAGATTTTCAACAAATACCAAAGTAGGTTCAAGGGCCTAGCTACCGCCAGCGCCGTATCAGTTGTTTCAATGATACGGGGCCCCTGTCTACAAAGGCCCCTAACGTGTGTAAGCAAAAATTGGTAAAATGTCACTTAATCTTGTGCTACACGGGAAAGAAAAAATATAAAGAAAACTGTCATACGTGCCTATAGAGTTTTCTTTTCAGAAATGACAAAAAAAATAATCTCCTTTTTTCCCGGGCTAACCGTACGATGCGTTTTATACAGGACCCCTGCAAGGCATGCTACGCCACTGAGTAGGTAGATATATTGATAGAGGTATCTAAGAAAACAATGACATAGTCCTACGAATCAATCGTAGGTATTGTCCTCGGTATTGTATTGCTAATTAGAACCTAGAGTTGGCAGTATGCCTGATAATGGGAACTTAATAGCATCATGATAGCTTATGAGGTTACCTTTGATGTTCCTACCAATGTGTATACCGGTAAAACGGGGTTACTTTGAGAGCTGGGGTGACTTTGATGATAGCTAAACTTGATATGTTTTTTCGGATTTATTGTGGGATACTTAACGCAGCCAAAATTTGGTTTGTTCTGATGGCCAGACTGACTGATCGGCCATATTTTGCCGAAGCGTCAACGAGTAGTCGTTGTCGGAACTTTAAAAAAATATTTGTTAAAGTTTAGTGTCGAAAAGGTCTAAAAGATTTGTCGTTTTCGGGGTGTCTTTGCAATGAAATAAAAAAAAGAAGGGGTGACAAAGTAGCCCCATTATCAATTTAAAATGATAAACAGGTTTTTATTTTTTTCCAAAAAAAGTATGGACTAATTGAAACTTTTTTGTTGCAATACTTAATTTACGTAATGAGTCTACACTGCAGTTTTTTTTTTACATTTTTATCGTTGAAACTGCAAGCGTGGCATCCATTTCAAATTAAAAATTAATCAATGTCACCCCGTTTTACGGTACCTAGATAGGTAGATACGTCTTATTACAAGTCGGTATTTAGCGAAGATGCTTTTTTAAAATATGTTTTAAAACAATGCATTATCCCCTAAAGATGGAGTAGGTTGTCCACATTTCGTAATTTTGCCCAACCTGGACAACAAACCCAAAGACTCCATCTTGTCGAGTTTTTGCCCTATATCAAAGTAAGTATCGAATTTTCGAACAAATTGAGATAGCGTTTGTCTAGATTTTATATGAGATTTACTTTGGAAATATTCCATTTATTATCCGCATAATTAGTGTTAACATTATACACTGTAATGATTTCTAATCTTACCCCTAACATTGTAGTAGGTACTATAGTAATCTGAGTCAGAAATGCACGTGACTTCGCGTCAATCCGTAACACAGTCAAAACTGGCCGCCTGGACACGTCAATCGCTCCGTGTCTATTCGATTTGGAAATTTTTGATTGAACAATTCGCTATCTCAGCGATTTGGATTGTCAAGAACGCCACTTGTTAAAACATTTACATGGGAATATTGATCGAGTTTCATACACAATTTAACATTGTCTAGAACCTAGCGATCGAAAACAATTGATCACGTGACGTTTCGAAAGCTTATGCCAATTCCATACATTTCGGATTTATCTAATTTCGTTATCGTTAATGAAAATGTGAGGTCACCTGTTTATTGAATTAGTTGTTTGAGTAGAGAAAAGTTTTGTCTTGGAATGATTCTAATGCCGAAAATATACCTTTTAGATTGTTTATCTTTATATCTGAATTTATTAGGAAATGAGACTCAGATTAGATGAGATACAACACAATAAACCCGTGTACAACAGTCAGAAACTAGTTAATAACAATTAACAAAACAGATAATTATTATTGAAGACACGTGTGAAGATTCTGACGCAGATTTAGTTAAATACTAAGTACAATGTTAGGGGTGAGATTAGGGATCTTTACAGTGCATAATTTTATCTCTAATTATGCGAATTGAAGTTTTACAAAGCAAAGACTGCAATTTTCTCAACTTCAGCAGTTGTTGCAAGCGATACAATGAACGTAAAACCATGCAGCAGTATGTAGTTAATTGGGTGCAACGACACTAAAAATAATTACTTAAGTATAGTATAGGAGACAGTTGAAATAATTAGTTAATACTTGTTGCAAGTAGTTTTATTTTTATTGCAAATAGGTTAGGAGTAAGTTTGCCTCCTCTTCTTAAATATGGCGATGGAATTTAAGGCAGATCATTGCGTTATGTTCGTGAATTGATGCTGTTGAGTGGCTGTCTTGCTGAACCAAGGTTTAGTTATATAGTATTAGTAGGTTAGTCTTTATTAGTAGCTAACAGTTTTTTATTTTCGTCGATGGTCTTACAGTTTGTCATTTGTAAGTTCGAGTCAGCATTGCACATGAAAGCAGGCACTTTTTTTCCTGGAGGCTTTTATTTAGGTATTGAAAAATATGTTTAAGCTTTTTTATTTTTAAATTTCTGTTTGAGCACAGTTGTCAATTATTCAATATTTTATAATGTTTACTACTGTCAGTTATGTACTTTGCATATTGTCTAGAAACAAGTTTTATTTTTAAATCTAACAGACATCTGTGCCGCTGGGCAGTTTGTTACGCCACCTCTTTCCAACAAATGCACTAGGAAGTGGTGAAGGGCGAGCGTTTTGCAGAAATTTGCCATAACTACGAAAAGTTCTAAAGAAAAGTGCCTTTGTTGGACTAATGACTTGATCTTGATTTATCTAAGTAGGTACTTACTTACTAAATATACCTATATCTAGCTGTAGATAGGCTCGGAGTCAGTAAAGGGGATACTTACTAAAATCAGCTGGGTTGTGATGCCTAGGGCACGGCAGGCCGACGGTCTGTAGGAAAGGGACCATGGCTGTCGTGTCGCCCTGGTATACGCACAGGCCATCTGCTAGCACGTACACCTGAAAGACAAAAATACATAATTATTAAGTTCAGACCGTAATTATTACAAAACAGAGCATGAATGAAGATTTTATTTATTTAATTGACCGCCGGTTTTTTTTTAGACGGTTGGACATCATCAAACAGTTTTTGGCACTTTTTTTTAAGTGTGGGAAATCATCAAATTACCCCTCCCGCTCTGGGTGGAGCGGAAGGGAGTATTAGACTCTTACTGACTAAAACCCATCCATGTTCCTTCCTTAGCCTTTTATGTTCCGGGGTAGCGATAACCCTTTCGGACAATCAGCTGACCCCAGGCTTCAGCTCTAACGACAACTATAACCCTTCTTCTTCTTCTTCTTCTTCTTCGTGTGGTTAGTGACTAACCTGGTGTCAGAGTTTTAATGCTGCCCATGGGCCTCTGACTTAGCATCACATGCTGTTGAGAAATATCTCTCAGGCATGCCGGTTTCCTCACGATGTTTTCCTTCACCGATTTTAAGCAAGTGATAATTATACAATACGCACATGAATCCGAAAAATCAGAGGTGCGTGTCTTGGGTTCGAACTCGAGACCTAAGACTTGGCAGTCCGATGGTCACACCACTAGGCTATCACTGCTGTAACTATAACCCTATACTGACAGCTTATACTTCTGTCTTATACCTACTACGATATTATACAGAGAATACCTAATTTGGCGCTTTGCTCATTAGATTTAGTAAGCATGGATCCCCGAGTTGACCCGTTTGATATCCAGTCCAAGCAGTACTTTTGGTTTCCTCTCATTAATTTTCTAGAACTTGGATATAACTCGGATAATGCCGTTACTACGCAAAATACCTACGCGCTTTCACGTGGAGTTGCGGTCACCAGCCCGTATAACATAACTTTGACAATTTACAGTGCTACCATCTTGCAGAACCTTCTCATTAGTGGAATTAGGTCTATTTATCATTCAGTGGGATTTTCCAAAAGGGTTACCCCGGAACATAAAGGGCTAAGGAAGGAACATGGATGGGTTTTAGTCAATACGGCTGACATTCCCTGTCGCTCCACCCAGAGCGGGAAGGGTCATTTGATGATTTACCACTCTCAAATAAAAAGGTCTATTTATAATCATAGTTGAAGGTAGAAACATTGCTACACAATCCCTTGACTTTGTCTTGTAGCGGATTTGAATTGCAGTGATAGCCTAGTGGTGTGATCGTTGGACTGCCAAGTCACAGGTCTCGAGTTCGAACTCAAGACCATTGATTTTACCAGCATGTCTCAGAGGTATTTCTCAATAGCATTTGAAACTAAGTCAAAGGCCTATGGGCAGCATAAAACTCTGACACCAGGTTTGTCACTAACTTCACAAAAAGAAGCAGAAGTCTTGTAGCGGCTATCGCGAATCAGTGAAGCTGAAAATCACGAGAAGAGATTATGTATGACTTGATCCGGCTTCTAGTGTGTGACCATGAAAAGTGACCTAGTTTGCACAGTTCATAGCTCCACGTGTAACTCCGCTATTAGACTGCAACATTGTATTAATTTGTTTTTCTTTCACCAGAAATGATTGACGTCAATCTTGTTGGCATGTCGCGTGATGAAGTAATGCTGCTAATGTGTGCATATGGTAATCTTATATTTGGTGGAAGGGTCATCTTGATAGTGAGTATGCAAAATATTTATTTTGTGGCACTCGATTTCATGCCGAATTTCGCTGAACCGCAATCCCGACCAGGCTAGGCAAATTCACATTTTAGATATTTTGAATACTTGTGTATGAGTTCTGATTTTGAATTTCGGAAGTCGCTGTCTTTGGTTTTGTATTTTCGGTTATGTCACCGACTTCCGAAATAAAATAGAATTTTCACTTTGTAGTGAGTTTTTGAAAGTCGATTGTTTATTAGCCGATTTAAAAAAAGGGGTTCTGTATTCAACCCGTAATAAAGTTTATGTATTTCACAAATAGAAATTCACAGCCGCTATTTTTAGCTCAATCATAGATTGAGAATAGACTTGTTAAATACAGAAACGCTTAATTAATTCTGAAAAAAAAAAATGCTTTAGTCTCAACCTAATTTATAGGCTTTCAAAGCCTTCTGTATTCATCAAAATAAATCAATCTTTGTTAGGTTTACAAAAGGGAAATGTCAGAGTACACCACAGGTATACGGTGATTAGTATTATTATGTAAATAATAACGATGTTAATGAAACAATGGCAATCGCACGCGGTCAGTCACGATCGTCACGAACTTATTTTATACATCCTTTGGTTTGACTGCATACCATTCATTCATTCTCTTGCCCTTATCCCAATAGATAACCTAGAGGTGTGACGGTCGGACTGCCAAGGCATAGGTCTCGAGTTCGAATCCAGAGAACGCACCTCTGATTTAACGGATTAATGTGAGTATTGTATAATTAATATAATTATCACTTGCTTAAAAGCCGGTGAAGAAAAACATCGTAAAGAAGCAGCATGTCTGAAGGATATTCCTCAACAGCATGTGAAGTTAAGTCAGAGGCCCATGGCAGAATAAAAACTCTGGCACCAGGTAAGTCACTAACCACAACAAAAAAAAACCTAATTTATTTGGGGTCGGCGGAACATGTCTTTTTTTTCTACACTGCTCTATTAGTCGTCATATCGGAAGTCATATCATCTTTCTCACAATCCATCCATCGTTTCCTTGGTCTTCCTATACCTACTTATATATCCATCCACATTCATACATAAAACTTTCCTGACGACAGTGACCGAAAAAAAGTTTAAAGAGACTCCACAAATCGCAACAAAGTTCACGCATCTTGATTTTTCTGCCTAGCCCGTTCCGAACTATGTTGGGGTCGGCTTCACGTCTAACCGGATGTAGCTGAATACCAGTATTTTACATGGAGTGACTGCCTATCTGACATCCACAACCCAGTAACTGGGCAATACAATACCACTTGGAAAGACTGGCTGTCAGATTTTCAGGCTTCTGACGACCCGTAACTACTGTCAAAGATCTATAAACGTGCTTTCCGAGACACGGTGGAGTCTCGATATGTAAAGATGGTCACCCATCCACGGACCAACCCCGGCCAGCTTAGCTTAACCTGGTGGATCGATCCGTGCGGCAGTTATTACTTAGCAAAATTCATATCTATTACCGCTCCATAACGAAGAGTTTTATTACAACTATTAGGAGCTCACGTAAGTGTAGAGCTATCTAAGTAGGTTGTTAATTTTTGTCTTAATTAAACAGATTTGTAGTAAAAACACATTCTTCTCCCTTCGTGAGGTTAGTCACTAACCTGGTGTCAGAGTTATTAAACTGCACATGACCCCCTGACTTAGCTTCACAACACAAACGCATTAGTTCTTCTAAAATGTTCTGCTGTATTATTTTCTTTAAGTTATTTTGTAACGTTTTCTATTTGTTTTTTTTAAGCCATTCCTGGAAGAAGTATGCATGACTTTATAGCGTCCATACTTATCTCAGGCTCACATTATGTTTGATATTAAGTAACTAATAAATTACCAACAACTATTATCTATATATTAACATAAATCCTTTGACGATGATTGTTGTAACAATAAAATAATATTTAAACTACAAATAGAAACATTGCAATAAGTCACGACTAAAGGTGTGGACGAGTTAACAACTTTAATAATAATTCTGACTAATGATATGATAATAACATAGTGTTACCATAGCATAAAACAATACATTGTAATTATTATGTTCTTGTAACATATCACTGTTTAATGATATGATTTGTTTTCCTCAATAAATCAAACATTCTCAGGTAGATGTGGTATATATGTATTGTATAGCGAAAGGTCACACATTCATTCACTCCCTGAGTGATTAATCACGAAATCTCAAAAACTACTGGACCTACGAAGATGAAAGGTTCAGAGGTTTGAAGATTATGTGTAGGCGACATCAGCTTGATAGATTTTTGGATACTCCCTCCGTAAGGGGTGGAAGTTTGTATGAAAAGTCCCACCATTGTAAAGGTCGGAGCCGCGGGCAACAGCTAGTTCATAAATATTTTCAGATAGGTAGGTAACTAAAAATTTTCTCACTGAGCCTAAACAAATGGCAGTCACATTTAGTATTTCGACTTTCAACACAATACACAGTTCTATTTTCGATAGCAGAAAATTAAAAAAACATATTGCATTGACCTATCAATGCAATATGTTTTTTTAATTTTCTGCCATTGTTTTCTGCTGATAGTTTCTACTGTCACTTTTTTTAGACCGGTTGGATCGGATCAGCTGCAATTTTATGGACTGCCCCATTTTTATCTTTATCTTCCCAACCCTAGAGTGCAAGATGGTAAAATCCTATTTGACGCCAGCCATTTAGGTAAGGTTGGTTTTACGTTTAATCTGATGATCTCAACGGCAATAGCACGCGGTCAGTCACGATCGTCACGAACTTATTTTATACATCCTTTGGTTTGACTGCATACCATTCATTCATTCTCTTGCCCTTATCCCAATAGATAACCTAGAGAGACGTGTAAAGATGTCCTAGTGTAATCCATTAATTTAAGTGTATTGAGCAAAGCGAGTGACAAATTGTATCGATTAATCAACTCAAAATCAAAACGTAATTTATTCGAAAACCAGAAATTCAAATGCAAATGATTTCAACTAGGCATGTATGCCAATTTCCAAGGCTGAGTGAATAGGCCGTGACATACAGACGAACAGCTGCCTAGGTCTTGAGAAAAGGATTCCGTAATAGCGGGGAAATTATAATGAAATGGTATAAACTTAGCGATATTTACAAACTCTATCAATTCTGCTAAAACGCTTCAATATTTTGTACAATATTACTTAGAATACATGAGTAAAAAGCTGGAAATGAAAATCAAACTAGGAGTTATTATTATTTTTAAATAGCAGTGATAGCCTACTGGTGTGACCGCCGGACTGCCAAGTCATAGGTCTCGAGTTCGAACCCAAGGCACGCACCTCTGAATTTATGGAATCATGTACGTATTGTTTAATTACGACTTGCTCAAAAATCGGTGAAAGAAAACATCGTGAGGAAACCAGCATGTGAAGCTAAGTTAGAGGCCCGTGGGCAGGATAAAAATTCCGACACCAGGTTAGTCACTTAACCGCACGAAAAGAAGAAGATTATTTTAAAGTTTATTCTATAACACATTCAATTATATTTTTCTTCAGCTAACTGTCGCATCTATTTTTTCCTCATCTTAATCAATGTTCTTAAAGACGAGTCTTTATTATAAATCCATTTTTCCTTATAGCTCTCAAACCTAATAAAAAAGTGACACCTCTAAATTATTTTTGATCCACAAAACAATAATAAACGATCCCTATTAAACAAAAACCCTTAATTTTATTAAGACGATTAACAAATAAAGTTCTCGATGCAGATGTAGCCAACCTCAACTTGGCATCCAGTAGGACAATGACACAGACGAAGTGGGTACAGTTGACCACACGTCCCGACGGTGGTGGTAAGACCATGATGACCAGGCCTCGCCTAGAATGGAGTTACAGAAGACTAAAAGGTCAGCTTATACTGATTTCGTAACCACTGACGTGCCATCCTACCGAAATAGCCATAGTGTCTTGGCATTCTTTAGAAATAATAATAATAATAATATAATAATATCCTTGGACATTTCACACAACGCCATATCGTCCCAAGCTAAGCAACCTAATGCTTGTGTTATGGTAACGAGATGGCTGATAGACTACTTATATTCGTTTTTTTTTTTGTAAATACATACATATTATAGATAGAAAAACACCCAGACTCGTAACAAATACTTGCAGGTCGTACAAATATTTGTTTCGTGCGGGAATCGAACCCGCGACATAGTGCACTGCAGTCAATCGCTCAACCACTGCGCCAACCGTGTCGTCGTATAATAAAGGAATTAAATAAAGGGTGAAACTGTTCAGCTCCAGTTTTTAATGGTTCTAGAATGGATGCAACCAGTCTCTTCAGGTTGTCGTCCGTCAGTCCTCAAAGATCTTTGAAATCTAAAAATAACTTGACCGGTTAAGTTTGAAGAACTATAAATAACTTGCCCGGCTGGGTATGGTATATAGACGGTACCTAATACCTAATTTAGAAACATACCTACCTTAATGCCTACCTGAGTAATTATCTAAATGTATATAGGTAAGCTTAAAAATCATCATAAAAAGTTAATGTTTTACAATACAATTTTTTACACCAATCATCTTTGCGAGAAAAAATTGACAATCGCTATAACCGTGCGTCAAGTTTGGACGCTGGTATTAAGTAGCCACAAGCGATGCAATATAATATCGATTTTATTACTCATCATCTATTTACCAACTCCACGACTACAAAGGCGGCGGTATGTTTTCCACGCGTAGGTGTCCAGTATCTATGTACCTACAACTAGACTATCTACTACTAGTTTGGTGTAGTAAGTAAGCAACAAATGTGAGATTGAATTACAATAACTGCTACTGCAACATATTCATTAAAAGCGTGTAACGGGCCTCTGTAAATAGTATCGGCCCCTCGTATGTCCAAAGGTCCAGGACCCCAGGGCCCCGAAAGGTCAAGAGGCATAAAAATAATAATTTATTTATTTCAGACATAATTCTAGCCCATATTTTTATACATTAAATTATAAACTATTTTAAATTCTAAACAAATAAAACCCCAAAATAAACATTATATTTGACTTAATGTTCTGCCTTCTCCGGTTATTCTGGCAAAAATGAATGCAGTTACTTAAGGAAATAAAATAAGCGGTTTATTCACATTAATCGACGTTTTCTCAAAAGAGGATAAATACGAGCTCAATTTCTTAACATCATTATTCTCCTGCCCTCCTGAAATTTATTTGGAGGCGCAACATGTCTTTTTCTTCCATACTTCTCTATTAGTCGTCATCTCGGTAGTCACTGCCTTTCTAGCCAAATAATCTTTCACACAATCCATCCATCGTTTCCTAGGTCTTTCTCTACTTGTATAGCCATCCACATTGATACTCAAAACTTTCCTGACAACATTTTCCTCAACTTTTTAACATATGCATCTACCCAATCCTCAAGTTGGGTTTTACGATACTACAGTTACCAGGAAAACTGAAGTTTTTTTCTGAATGTGAATACCAGGCAGTAAACGAGTGGGATTTAAATTTCCGTAGGTAAATAAAACAATAAATATGGACGGGCAACGAACTAATGCAGTACCTAAGTAGTTAATGCAAATAAGCTGTTACCGTATCCTCAATAATGTACATTGATACCTTCTTAAAATTAAACTTAATTTAATGGTGGTGACTGCCTCGCTGGCCCCGGGTTCGATTCCCAGGTCGAGCTGTGTTATTGGGCTTTTCCAACTGGAATTTCTCAGTAGCAATCCAGATAGTCACAATAGGCTCACCCCTTTTACATGGGACTTAAACAATCTGACGAAATTTTGGTTTACTATGGGTATACCTCTACCTAACCTTGCGGGGAAACAAGCCGTGATGTTACGACTGTAATTAACTGATAATACAAGATTATGTTTGAGTCCACCTTGAAACAAGTAACGACTGCCTCGTAATTTCTTCCTACTTTTCCAGTTTCAAAAGTACTTGGAAATGGAAACTGGTTGATCTACCTACTACATTCAAAGGTCGGATGTACTTAGGAACACGTTTGTCTTAGTCTACTTATGGGCGGATGCTCTTCTATTAGCACTATAGTATAGTATAGCATAGCACTAGCTATAGTATAGCATTGTAGTATTATAGTAGAGTACTGTTCGAACTAGCAGATACGGACCACAAATACCTAAGGGGCTTTCCACCTGAGATGTGCGAAGATGCGTAGCGGTGAATGTGTGTAAAATTAACCAATAACAACACTAGGTTCGCTCATGCTATTACAATGAAATGATCCTATTGGTGACCATTTTCCTCGCACACCGCTTTGCTACCTCGCACATCTCTGGTAGATACGCAGCCTAAATGCATTTAGCACTAAACGTAATGTAATATTAATTCTAATCTTTATACATTGGTATATATATATTAGTATACTAAGCCTTTGATAATACAGAATTGGAAAAGGAGCAAGCGTTGGCCCCACAGTCGCGTCGTCTCTTTCTAGAGAGTGGTCACTTTAGTAAGGCTTGCGCTATTTCAACAAGCCATTAAATTCAGCGGGATTGCCCGAAAGGGTTACCGCTACCCCGGAACATAAAAGGACTACTGAAGAAACATGGATGGGTTTTACTCAGTAAGAGTCTGACACTCCCTTCCGCTCCACCGAGAGCGGGAGGAATCATTTGATGATTTCCCACCCTCAAAAAAAAATCCATCCAATTCTCGTAAAGCTCATTTCGACACCAGGCGCAAGAGCACTCAGTACTGTTCGAATCATACATTTAACTGTTAAATACCTGATCAAACATCTCCAACAACGAAGCAGCAGGCTGATGTATAGTGCACACGACAGTCCTGCCTTGCCTCGCCAGTTGCTTCAGCACTTTCACGCACGCCGTCGTAGTAACTGTGTCTAGTCCACTTGTAGGTTCGTCCAGGAAAAAGATGGGTGGGTTGTTCACCAGCTCCAGTGCTATTGATAACCTGAGAGGAGTAAAGGAGGTTAAATCTGTTCTTTACCCGAAATCTGCTGCAGGGGAGAAGTATGGATGGTTGGACAGGTTTTTAATGCTGAAACTCTTTCGGCTAAATGAAAATGATAATAATATTATTTTCTTTGACACACCATGAGCCTTGCGCTCGCCTCGTCTCGGTCACTTCTGCTGCGGAGCTCGGATGACACGGAAGCATACTAGTGATCATATTGAACTCTTTTCTTGTAATGGATATTCTTAATTTAAATAAAGAGATGCAGGCCGTATTGTATTTTCTTTTTTTGTTAATTGACTCCTGATGGCTAAGAGCCTTGAGCCTTATAGAGCATGTGGCCAGTAAGAATCATATGAAGGAGATTCTTGAGCTGATTAATGAAATATAAGTTTGTAAGCTGGTTGCAATGCAATCCATAGTTAATAGGAAACCAAAGATCGATGGATAATGGAATATACGTATATACCTACGTAAGTCTGTTGTTAAAATATTGCTTTGCGATCAATCTATAATTACAGAACACGATGGTATAATTATAACACTTGAAGCTTGTACATTGCGCAGTCTGTTATGTGAATAAATATTAAATGTTTGCTTAAATACTCAACAATAAATTAAAGGCAACTTATAAGAAAATCTTGAAGACGAACCCACTCAAAGTTAACATAATAAATATTGTTGTAAACAAAAGGAAGAGGCAGAAGTGGCTTTTGCTGTCTGTACATACATACTTTTCTCATCGATTATTTATCGATGTCATCGTTTGCAATTCTGCAGTTCCTGTAACCCAACATCTCTAAAGATAACGTGTTCTGGCAAGTACAGTCACGAGCAAAAATATGTATACAGTTAGTTAATTTCAAAAGCGATTTTCTCCTTAATTATTGAATGAAATTGTATGTTCATGGACACATTGTATTTTCGAATCCATAGGTTTACCGAACCTGTCGTATATCAAAGGTGGAATATTTATTTTACGAGAAAATCGCTTGTGAATATTGCAAGGTGTACACATATTGGTGCTCGTGACTGTATTACACTAAGCGCGGTGAATGAGGATGAAGGTTTTTATTTATTATTTAAAATTAATACCGAAGAATTTCGAATATGAATCTCTCTGACTTTATGTAAACATAAAAAGATTGGCAAGCATAATAATGAATTGAAATCAAATGAATGCATAAATTCAATCCTCATTCATAATACCTATAATGCAGAGAAATCATGCTTTTACATAAATACCGTCACCAAGCATTGAGTATTCAAAACGAAAAATTATTATTTATTAACACAACATACCTATTTAAAAATTCAAGAATTAAAATTTCAGGTAAGGTACCAAATTAACCGGGTAAGCGGGATTGTCCGAAAGGGTTACCGCTACCCCGGAAAATAAAGGGCTACGGAAGGAACATGGATGGGTTATAGTCAGTAAGAATCTGACACTCCCTTCCGCTCCACTCAGAGCATCAAGGGACTACTCATTTGATGATTTCCCACACTCAAAAAAAAAAGGTACCAAATTAAATCAAAATGAAAACCCAGGTACGGAAAGTTGTAGGTACAATATTTCTAAGTATTCGACATCACATTTACTTAAAATGCATGTCCACATAGATCAAACAATGCACGGTACCCAGGTATTTAATGGTTTTTTACCTATCTTGTCTATTTCTATCTAACACAAAACAACGGTGGGAAAGTTATAATTACACCACAATTAGGTAGATTTCCTTCCGACAATAGTTTCGAAACTTTAGCGTTGCTTCACGGTTCCACCTAACCGGTTTACATAAGAGTGAAATAGACACAATTGAAATAATTTTTCTTCAATTCAAAACTTGCTGAACCAGCATAATAAATAATTTATAAATTTATTTATTCAAGAATTTAAAATTAAGTCAGAATTTAAAAAATCAAATCAAGCAAGCCAAATTTTAAATTATGGTGCATCCACACAGGAGTTACTTTCAACATTTTACAACATGATAAAATTAAGTAACTTTCAATATCTTCAATTCAATTCAATTTATTTATTTGTGAACATAGGTATATAATAGATATTACAGTCAGTATGGATGATCACTATGCCTACCATTTAATGGTGTACAGTCACGAGTAAAACTATGTATACACTGAGCTAATTTCATAAGTGGTTTTCTGCTTAATTATTGAATGAATTTGTATGTTATCACACACATTGTATTTTCAAATCCATAGGTTTACCGTACATGTCATATCTCAAAGTTGAAACAGTTATTTTACGAGAAAACCGGTTCTGAAAATTACTAGGTGTATACATATTGGTGCTCGTGACTGTACAAGTATTAATGCAATTAATTAAATTCAAATAACAAAGAATATAATAAAATCAATCATAGGAATCGAATAAAGAGTCAATAAGAATGTCATGAGATACAAATCTTTTGCGGCATTTGCTATAAATTTTTGCTATCTTTTGTTGCCCACAAAAAGTTACTCTGGCGTGGATGCACCTTTAGATAGATAGACTTAACAAAAGACGATCATGTCCACAGTGCTCCCGTACATATCACTGTTGAAAATATTGTAAATAATAAAAGGGTAACCGTGGAGTTTCTTGCCAGCTCTTCTTGATAGGATACGACCAATTGGAACGTACGCATCTAAAATAAAATATTTTCTTTTGATTTTCATCAAATTGCCAACAAAAGCAGTGACGTCACGAAAATTTTAAAAAAAGACTCGACCAACCTCTTTTTCTGTCCGCCCGATAACAAATCCGTTTTCGTGTGCTGATGCTCCAACAGCCCCATTTCTTGCAGGATCTCCTCTGATGGTGCCTTCGATCCTCTAGGTGCCTTCAACCTGGCCGCGACGTCCATAGCTTCGCGCACAGTCAGCAGTGGCTGGAGTAAGTCCTCTTGAGTTATGTAACAGGATGACCTCTGGAAAAGCTGCTCGTCTCTTGGTTGCCCATTTACTAGAAGTTGACCTGTTACACCTGCGGACCTGGGTTTGGAAAAAATGTTAATAACTAAGTTGAATAAAAAAAAATATTGACCCATTTGCAAAAATACAATCAATTTTTCATTTATCAATGGCCAGTGCTGCCAAGGTGTATCGTGTAAACCAGTAACTGGTGGTAGAGATCAGATAAGCAGTCACTCCATGCACAATACTGGTATTCAGCTGCATCCAGTTAGACTGGAAGTCGACCCCAACATAGTTCGGAAAAGGCTAGACAGAAGATGAACTTGAAAGTGAGTCCAAGTTACGACTATAGGGAAGATATGCATCATCTATCACAACGGACATTAAATAATCGGTTGGTATTTTAGACTGGTTAATGCTTTAATGCTGAATCATTTGATAAAAGAGTCAGGCATTTTTTTTTCCCAAATATTGATATTAAAATCTTATTACAAGATTATGTTTTCTTAATCTGAATTAAAAAATCTAATGACGCAACTGGCATATTTTTTGCTATATCGACCGAAGTTTTGTTCAATTAATCGATGACAAGGAACTGTGAGATTAATACCTATTAATAAACCAAGACAACTGGTTGACGTCAGTAGTTCTTTGGTGAATTGTGAGAAGCTATCCATTATAAAATCCTTTTTTGCTGATATAAAAATAATAGACCACAAATGGTGGCAAGAACCAACACCCTTTCAAGGAGTATCGACCTTAAATACGTAATAAAGATAGGACCTTAAATTTAAAACGAAACCTTGTTAAGGTCACTTTTTTGTCCTTCTGTCACAGGAGTTTTTGATTATTAATTTTAATTGTTAAAATAATATAATATCACATGAGGAGCTAAGGAAGGAACATGGTTGGGTTTTAGTCAATAAAAATCTGACCATCCCTCCATACAGCGCGGGATTTATTGATGATTTCTCATCCTTTTTTTAATTCTTTATTTGGGCTTTAATGCGGAGTGTATGCCAGTCCCATCGTATCCTAAATAACTGTACTTTCACAAGACGTAATTTGAACAAACCCGTCGCATCGTCGCAATTTATTTTGGCTGTGATAGAATGGTATGCAACATGCCTACATCCCTAAAAAAACAAAAACTATTTTTAGAAATCCAAAATCAATGTTTCTATTTCAGTTGTATCGATCTGCCTATAACGTTCACTCAGGCATGCTCTGAGATCCCGGAGTGAGCAATATTATGCACCACGCGGGTCCAGTGCCGTTTGGTGGATGACACATGTTTTCGATTTTTTTATTCTAGGACATGCCTCCCAGTGTTGTACTCCTAAGTCATGGTCAATGATCAATAAGTAAGCTAGGGTGTCTTGATCTAATTTCAAGCAGTTGCAAGTCGAATGTCATCTAGGTCCTTTTGGAATCTTCTACAAAATAGTTTCTTACTTATTTTGTAGAAGGTTCCATTATTCTTTCTTGTCAAAAATTACCTGTATCCAGATAAAGCGTTGAGTAGCGAGCTCTTGCCAGCACCGGAGGGACCCATGATGGCCACCAGCTGACCTGACATGAACCTGCCATCTACGCCTTTGACCACCACCTTCCGCGGTCCTGAAACAAAAGAAAAGATTTTATGAACATGTAATGTTTTTCAAAGGAAAATATAACGTTAAACTCCGTTTGGCGTACAAATAAAGGTCAGTACACCTTAATGTAATAAAAAAATATATATATAAGTAAAAAACTTGTAAATCATTTTTTTTCTAGTTTAGGTCAAGTTTAAACCGCAGAACTGAATAACAACACCAAAAAAAAAAACTACTCATTAGTTAGGCTTTATTTATTGAAGTAAATATTTGGAAGTTATTTATTGTTAGGTAAATACCTACTAAAATATTAGAAATACTAGCTTCTGTCAGCGGATTCGCCCCCGTGAATGTCGGAACTTATCCCACGGGAACCGTACATTTTTCAAGGTTAAAAAATCCTATGCAGTAATCCATGTACCAGCACATCAAGTTACCACAATCTGTCAAATTTCTTCGATGGTATTTCAACTTTATTGCAAAGACTTATGGTTCATTTTTAATGTAGAAAATTTGACAGTTAGGGATAGCTTGATGTGCTGGCGTCTGTACAACTACAGGATGAAATTAAATTTATGGGCATTATTTTAAGGGGTCATTGTATTCATCATGATGAACAACTTTCACTATGGGAACAAATCTGAAATCGCGAAATATGCGTGCCAAATCTCATCTAGATCCGTTCAGTCGTTTCAGTGTGAAGAAGTAACAAATATCCAAACACACACACTCACAAACTTTCGCCTTTGTAATAATAGTAGGATTTCAAGTTTGTTTTCGTCTGATTCGACAAATAAAATAACATCAGCGGTGCCGTAGTCCCAAAACGCAAACTTATTATAAGTTTTTATTGACAAATTGCATCCATGGTATAGTGTTTTAAAAAGACGATTCTTATCCTATGATATATGATATGAATATAAATTGCAAGTTTAGTATCTTGTCCTTTATTAGGTAGAACTTCATTTCGAGTAGGTAGATAATATTCAATCATTTTTAATGTTACTGAATACAATAAAACTTATGCATTGATAATTGTGAAACCCACATTGTTTGGTTCCCGTGTGGATAGATACCCAATTTTAGATTAACTAAATTAAGCTAATCAATATTTTCTGAAATCCTTTCTTAAAACAAGTCCAATTTGCAGGCTTGATCGTGTTCAATTGCATTGTGAAATAGGCGGTTAGCTACTTATTTCTCGCTTTCCTATCCAAAACAATACTTTGACCTCTTGATTTTAGATCTATTTTAAGATTTTATTAACATTGTTATTACGTATATACCTACCTATAAATGGGCTGGAATGAGTTAATGATGTAATTAAAATGCCTAGAAATATGTGTTTTTGGAATTTTATAAAGCGTTTAGTTAATAAAGGCTCCCCCGATTCTGGTGGAACAACTTCCATGAAGTCTTCATAGAATCTACTAGATTCGCGTAGCGCCAGTCTCTGGGCGCTTTTTTTAACCGACTTCAAAAAGGAGGAGGTTCTCAATTCGGATGATTGTATTTTTTTTTTTTATGTTTGTTCGCGCATAACTCCGTTGCTTGCCAACCGATTTGAAAAATTCTTTTTGTTGGAAAGGGTATACTTCCCAAATGGTCCCATAAAAATTTTATCGAAATCGGATAAGCGGTTTTTGAAAAATCAACAAAAATCTAAAAAAAATCCTACTTAATATATGTGGACGATGTTCTAATAACTTCCTGTCACTGTAATTTATATACCAGGTAGTGGTATTAAAATTGGGGGGGGGGGGGATTGTGTAGGTACCACAACTAAAAAGTGAAAAATAAAAACTTTTTTACAAACATAAAAAACCGACTTCCAAAACAAACACTACAAAGTGAAAAATAATTTTGATTTCGGAAGTCGGTGGCAAAAAATGAAAATACAAAACCGAAGACACCGACTTCCGAAATCAAAAACTACACGTTGCGTTTGCGCAAGAGCAGTGATGCAGTTACGTGGAGATCCAGTGGCAACAAGGAAGGAAAATATAATGAGGAAACAAGTATCCAGAGAAGGAAAGAAAGATGAAATAAGCATGGTCACGGTCGAAAGCGTACTAATTCACGGGGACAGCCATTTGCCGTCTTCAGAAGAAAAAAAAACAAAAGTGGCAAAATCAATCAATAAAAGTGGATTTTTAAACTTCTGTTTTTTTTAATTATTATGATCCATGGACTTTTTTTTTTTTAAGGCTGGGAAATCATCCAATGACTGCTCCCGCTCTGGGTGGAGCGGAAGGGAGTGTCAGACTCTTACTGACTAAAACCCATCCATGTTCCTTCCGTAGCCCTTTATGTTCCGGGGTAGCAGTAACCCTTTCGGACAATCCCGCTTATGATCCATGGACTTGTGAAATACAACAAACCCGCACTGGGCTCGTGTTGTACATTGTTGAATTAGAGAATATAATATAAAGAAAATGCTCTATGACTATTAACTAGCCTAAATCCCATCCACAGATTATATATCTTGATGCTGGTTTCAAGACAACTTCAGTACACCCACACAAATTAGGCACGTCACAATTCCAAATACATAGTAAGTTTCAATTCCTCCAGTCTAATGAAAAGAAAAGATTCCAACAGAAAGTAATGGCAACTAATAGAAATCTATTTTAAAAACAGAACGGAAGATTTCTCAATTATATGAATGGAACGTGGCCGCGCGGCCCTTGGCGGGCTTCGGCCGAGAAACAGTTATGTGACCCGAGTGCATGCGCACCTTGCACTTGACTGTTCAGTATGGTAACGAGTTTAAAGGCAACGAGAATGGATAAAGGTTGGATTAAGTTTTTGCTAATTGATAAACACGTTAAGGAGAAAGCATTGGATGTAATTGTAAAGTAGTAAGACTTAAAAAACTTCTTTTTATACATAATCAGCCTATAATGTTCCCGCTACTTGAACACATAAGCCTCCTCTCTTAGAGATAATAGACTGTAATCTACCACGGGGGCATGTCACCATGTCTTCGAATTTTTTGGTTCTAAGACATGCCGGTTTCCTTACGATGTCTTCCTTCACCGTTTTGAGAGCTGTGGTGAAGAAATTACAGTGCAACCTCGATATAACAAATCGGAAGGGAACAAGTAAATATTCGTTATATCAAGTAATTCGTTAAACTGAGGTTTGTTATGTTGAGGTTACGTTGGTCTAAACTTTGTTATAAAGAGGTAAAAACATAGTTTTACGGAGAACAGCGTGTCGAAACCTGGGGGTCTACTCCCTAAGCACGAAGTCCGTAGTTTCGGCCTTCGTAACGGGCGTTTCCTACTCCCTAGCACCGTCGGACGGATGATTCGTCCGTGGCCCGAACGAAGAATGAACTACAACACGAATTGACATTTGTACCTACTCCCGACGTGTTTTTTCCGTCCTAAAAATTGAACTTGACACTTGTTTCGACGGAGCGTTATGTCAGTTCATACGACATCAAAATAGTTCTCGTGCTGTTGACGAAAATTATAATTTAAAGTGTAATTTCGAACTATGGCTGCTTTTTTGTTGCTAGAATGATCATTACGGGAAGAGCGGAGGTGTCGCCGACGATATTTACGCTAGAACTTTATTTTGGCGAGTATTCCCGACGTCGAGTTCATAGGGAACTATCGGCTCACTCGTGAATTATTCGAGGACCTGTGTAAGGACTATATACCTCTTTTGCCTCAACATATACGACGAAGTGTTGATTTAATAATGAAGGTAAGGATATATCAAAGATTCTGCAACTTATTGACACCAATATTACCAATCCGTCCCACCCATTTACCTACTGTTTTCTTTGTTTACTTTTAGATCCTCGCTGCTCTTAATTTTTATGCCCGGGGGAGCTACCAAGGTGCAGTGAGCCTAAGCAGTGATGAGCCAATGGCACAACAGACAGTGTCACGTTCTCTGCGGCATGTCACAAATGCATTCAACATCCCCTCAATTTTGCAAAAATATGTAAGGTTTCCACAAAATGGTGCTGAGAGGAACCTTATAAAAAAACAGTGTCGGCGAAGAGACCCTATCTGAGTAACGTGGCCCAAGTAATGGGTGGACCGCTACTAAAAGTGAAGTGCAGTGAGTCTAACATGTGAAAAGTGAACATTTCTGGTTAGATTCTAATTAAGCCTTGTTAAGTGCTAATTAGTTTATATTTGTTGAATTCATCTTAGATTATGATTAATATATAGGGTTTAAGTCAATAAGACTGATATTATAAGAATTTAAGAGAATTTTTGAATGTATAGGGCAAATTACGTAACTTGAAAACATGTTTTTTTATTTATGGGAATATTTTTGTAACTTAGGGTTTATGGGGTATTTCTAAGCCTAAAACGAATAAATCCTGTGGAATTATCAAAATAAACTAAAGGGTTCGGAAGTTATAAGCGAAAATGTATAGTAAACATTGTAACTTCACAAAATCTTGATATTTTGTTTTAAGGTTATTTTATATTATGCAAATACGATAAATATTGGTGTTGAATACTGACTACGACCTATGCTTTGAAGAGTGTTTACTTATACTCAAAGTGCACTAAAATAGATAGTATCATTTTTAACTTTAGTAAGTTGTATGTTTACAGATTTTATAACAAATATGCTAGACGTAGTTGACCGCATTGTAGGCAGTCGCTCCATATAATATACTGGTATTCAGCTGTATCCGGTTAGACTGGAAGCCGATCCCAACATAGTTGGGAAAAAGCTAGGCAGATGATGATGATCGTATGTATAAACTATAAAAATATAAAATTTGATTTGACTATGACAAAATGTATTTTATTTTATTTAGCACCAAGCAAATCCGAATAAATTCAACACACAACAATATACTATTACAATCAAAACATAGATTTCCTTTTATTCTAGCCGTTTTATTCTAAAATGTGCGCTCTTGCATAGGTGTAAATCTTCATTCTGATTAAGAAACCGACGATACTATCGGCCGATAAAAAGTCTGTAGTCTGAGGGGGCTCTTAGCCTGAGTCATCCCATTGCTGGGCAAAGGCTCCATGAATGATTCTTCCTAGAATGTGTTGGAAATAATTATTGTAGTATAAAATTTATATAATTTTTTTGTGTAAAATGTCAAAAAATGGACATTTGACATTTCTCATTTGTCATCGCGACGTAAGGAAGCAACCAGACGACTCGGTACTCGATACTCACAATTAATCGATTCAAGTTTGTATGAGTATTTGATCGATTTCATTATACATATATTCTAAAGTGCATTGGATTAAAGTTCTGAGTAACAAAAAAATAACTTAAACTTTAATTTTGTAGGTATTTTGAAATGAAACAGTGGTACAAAAGGTCAATTTGTCTATAATTTAATATTTTTAGTTACAATTATATCCACTCATTCACAAAAAAATCAAGAGAAAGCGAAAGTGACTGAATCATCATTCAATCATTTTCTTCGGATGATGAGCCAAAATCGTCAGTTGAGCTATGAAAACCACCAAATGAAAATGAAATAATTATATTTACTTTTTAATTTTCATTTCTTTTATTAATATGGACGTCTCTCGAATAGCGTTTGCGTCAAATGTGTCAATACCTGTTACAGGCTTGCTTTTCTTTCCCATTTTAGGCGTACGTAATACATTTTTTTCAGTACCGGAAGGCCCATACTTTTCCTTCAAGATGGTTCGAATAGTTTTTTTGCTGAATTCAAGTGCTTCTGCGACACGATCTTGTACTTGCGTTACGAGCAATAAAGGTTTCGGTTAACTTCACAACTAATTCGCGTGACTGGCTGTTGATTGTACGTCCTCTTTTCGACATGTTGAAACAGTTGGTATGATTTACAACAAACACCAAAATCGAGTTCAAATCACTGTTTAAATCAATGTCCAAAATAGAAGAGCCAGGATCAACGTGATAGTAAACAGAAATAGTCCAAAAGCAAAGCCGAGTCGAGATTAAAATCGAATGAAGCTGGTGATATTAAGTAATTAATTGGCTACAACATTAGTATTAAGAAAATAAGGACTGAGCACGTAACTGTTTTGAGACGTTTCGTATTCATTAGAAATTGCATGCTACTATAAAGTTAGCGCAAAAAGCAATATCAGCAATATCTTCCATCATATTATTAAACGCGCCAAAAATATTTATGTATTTTTTAAAACACTTTATGTAATTAATGATTAGTTTATTGCTTTTTTCTGTTTCGTTCCAAGTTACATTCTAGGGTCATTCTCAAATGTCAAAACTGACCTGTTACTTTTTGACAACTCTAAGAACTTTGACATGTCGTTTGATAATTGGCGTTAAAAGAAAAAACGCAAAGGTATCGACAGGATAATGCCTTATTGCCGAACCAAAAAAGGCAAAATAATTTAATTCTGTATTTAAAGACATAATAAAAAGTGTATTTTTAATAATGTGGTCATTTTCTTACAACAAAAATAAAAAAAATTGTTTAGTATGTTTCGAAACTACAGAATATGTAAACCGGTAAGCGACCGATAAAATGGCGCAACTCTATTGCCATTCGTCGTTCGTTCACGAATATTGTCCGTAAGTAGTCTATGATTCCGTCCCGTTCTGATGAATCCGAAATCGTTAGGGAGTAGGGTTCGCTACGACGTAACGGACTACTGTCGGACGGGCCCGTTGCTTCGTTGACGGAGTTAGGGAGTAGACCCCCTGTCGCGACATAAATCACATACTATGGGATTATGGTCATACATTGGTGGGAACGTTACATAAGGGTTTTGGGTTGACAAAATTCGTTAATTAGAGGTATTTACACTTTTTCTTGATAGTTGAAAATTCGTTATAAAGAGGTTATTCGCAAAAATGTTCGCAATGTAAAGGTATATTTTACATTGACTCTTATAGACAATTCAAGGGGATTACGAAGAATTTGTTAAATCGAGGAAATCGTTATATTGAGGTACGTTATATTAAGGTTGCACTGTATTATACAAAGTAAAGCGCCTAGTTTGTTAAATTTCGAACCCATACGCTTTGTAAGTAAGAGACACTGCTGCTCACAAAAAAAAAAATACGACCGACCCAAATTCCATTCAAAAACTTAGGTAGCAGATGGTCAAACGTTAACCAAAGACCATATGGCACCGCAAAAAACGACAACGCGGTGTTGCAGCAAGAGGACAAGGTATTGTCTAGCTTGCATTTTGATTACCCCTCATTTATTGCACTCGACAATCTGATAATAATCTCGTATGCGTGTCAGAAGCGGAACAATGACGTATTGTGTGCGATGATTATAATGATTGAGGCAGAAATAGTTGGTGACGAGCCAGTAGCCACGTGTTTGTCGCACAGTTTATTGACTTCTGCAACCCGATGAGAAAGTGCAAAAGTCATGAATGTTTCATAAGTAAAACAATACCTAGCTGGATGCAGCTGAATACCAGTATTTTAAATGGAGCGACTGCATATCTAACCTCTACAACCCAGTTACTGAGTAATACGATTAGAGTTGTCAGGCCCAAAAATAGAAAAGCTGGACCCAGATTCATTTTTAGCCGGACATTTTGCTCTGAAAGCCTGACGCTCTGGTTTATAAAAGAAAAAGGACATCCACAGAAATTAGGCACTCGTTATTATTTTATTGTTTTTAATATTCTTATTTGTGTTATTCTGTTAAGACCGAATCCAGAGAGATCGCATTTCATGCGTGCTTGCGTACGACGCTCGCGAGCTTTCGTTCAGCATATTTTGGTGTTATATACCAATATTTAGCCCAAAGCGTAAAAAACCTAACAGGGTGGTCCATGTAGGAATACATAGGTACTACATTCGGCCGAACCGTAAATACCATACCTTTTAGCAACTGGTACAGTTACTTGTAGTTAACTGAGTAATTGGGTTGTGGAGGTCAGATAGCCAGACGCTGCATGTAAAATACTGGTATTTAGCTACATCCGGATAGACTGGAAGCTGACCCCAAAACAGTACTCTTTATGTGTGTTAAGATTTCACGACTACATAGAACGCATAACTTATTATTATCTGTGTCCGTACTAAATTGAACATTTCTTTACTTGATGCAAATATAACAAGCATTCTGTCTGCGTGTATAATTTCATATTTTCTCTTCACAACAAATTACTCTAAGTAGGTAATAAATAAGGTTAGTCTGCGTTAACGATTTTATAATTGAACCTTAACCACATGAAAATAAATATGACCAATAACCATTTTACTAAAACTGATAAGTGAAAACGTTTTGTTTGAAACTTTAGTTTTCAAAAAAGAAATAAGTACTACATTATGTAATTTCCTTGGATTAAAATTATACCTAAACGCCTATTATCCCCCAAAGGGTTAGGCTGAGGTCTTTAAGCGGGATTGTCCGCCCGCTACCCCGGAACATAAACGGCTTAGGAAAGAACATGGATGGGTTTTAGTCAGTAACAGTTTGACACTCTCTTCCGCTCCAGCCAGAGCGGGAGAAGTCATTTGATGATTTCCCACTCTCAAAAAAAAAGGCAGAGGTGTTCCTTTAGTACCTATACCCACATTACTCCAGTTATGATTAAGTCCCATGAAACAGGAGGCGAGCCAGTATCCAGACTCCCGGCTGCTACTGAGAAATTTCAGGTAGAAAAACCCAATAACACTGCTCAAACTGGGAATCGAAACCCGGACCCCATTTCCGAAGTAGCACTTGCTTTGCTACTCTACTGCGAATGAGGTCTAGACCACCGAGGCAGTTAATTACAATTATTCAAATCCGAAATCCTTGTTAGAAATAATTAGTGCGTAAAAGCATTACATTTTTTTTTTCAACTTCAAATGAATAGCAGTTTACGGCTTCCTTTGTTTTATCGACTTTAAATTGCATTCATTTACGATTAATGTGATTGTTGATTGAGTGATTTTTATTAATTACCGTTTCATTTATCATAGAGCTTCGTAATTCACGGATGAATGGGTTAAGTAAGTGCTCTATCCGACCATCTGATCGATTTAGGAAGACATTTTGCTGTCTAAAGACCTTTGAACGTTACCAACTAAACGCAATGAACGTTGAATGTTTATGAAGTGTCGAAATGATGGGGATTAGGATTGTGCTACAAGAACAGACGATTTATACTCTAAAAATCTCGACATGAAAACTTAGGTTTGTCCGAAATCCTACTCGATTGTCCAAAACAGTTACCGCTGCCCCGGAACACAAAGGCTAAGGAAGGAACATGGATAGGTATTAGTCAGTAAGAGTCTGACACTCCCTTCCGATCCACCCAGAGCGCGAAGAGTCGTTTGATGATTTCCCATACAAAAAAAAATAGTGGAATGAGACTTCGCTTCATGGCAGTAGTTGAGACAGGTTTCGTACCGATAGAAATAGTTGAATAGTAACAATTAATTGGAATTAGCCTTTTGGTCCCTAGTAGCCTTTTTTTTTAAGGCTGGGAAATCATCCAATGACTTCTCCCGCTCTGGGTGGAGCGGAAGGGAGTGTCAGACTTTTACTGACTAAAACCCATCCATGTTCCTTCCGTAGCCCTTTATGCTCCGGGGTAGCGGTAACCCATTCGGACAATACCGCTTACCCGGCAGGCGTCCCTAGTAGCCTGCAACCATGAAGTTGAAAACTTTATACGAAAAGTACGCCAAAATCTCGACACATGTGTCTTAGCCTAAAATTATCGCATGATGATAAGCATCTCGTGTGCCAAACGTGCATGTGTATATGCCAAAAATAGAATGGTCTTAATTTCATTTACAATGTATTTACTAAATATGTGCCAATATTCTCTTATTTTGGCGAAAGTAAGATTTACTAATTTTTTTCAGAATTAAAATGCAGTGTACAGAAGCCAGCACATCAAGCTATATCATAATGTCAAATTTTCCCAATTTAAAATTAACCTTATCCTTTTGTAATAAAGTTGAAGAACTATCAAAGAAATTTGACAGATTGTGGTAACTTGATGTGCTGGCCTCTGTACTTACTTATTTGCAAGTATATTCAGTAAACTGTGCTTCAGGTTCGATTTCCTCAACCGTAATATTACAATGTCCGTTACTATCTTACTACAGCAGTAAGACAGTAACAGCAGTTCCAGTTATTCGAGATAAAATAACCAAACGGTAAATCTGCAGTCTCGTCACGCGCAATACCGGTGTTTTGGCGCGAAAATGTGGTCTACCGGTGTACCCGCCGACCGGATCGACGCGTGCGCATGATTCATTGCGATGCGGTCACGGTCCCTTTGCGAGGTAGCGGACATGGTGATAAGTGTAACGATTTACTTTGTAGAAAAATATTAATTCTAATTAACCTACTTGAGTTGTTTTCGCAAAATAGTGTGGTTTGGAAGATAACAGCGGAAGCCTTCGTCTAGCAGTTGGAAAACAAAAAAAATAAAAAAATATTGTTAATAGAACCTTTTTATTTTTTATGCCAACTAATAACAAACAAAATATACAAAAAAATGTGTTCTAAGTTGAACTGAATGATGCTCGAACTAGTTTAACACGATTTTTTTTATTTCAGGTGTAAAATTGAATTACCGTCACGCAACCTTTTTCCACACGAATACGAATAACGGGACTGACTGACCCTGACTGACTGTTCGAATATGGAACACACTCGAATTCACTCGATGACTTCCAAATTCGCCCCACTCAAGTAACGTTTCTTTTACGTTCGCCAACGCGTCAAGTTACACCAAACTGTCATTTTAAACCTTAAAACGTTGAGGGTTAAGTTGAAATTCGATTCAGAAACTTTGACTGTTTGTAGTAACTTGATCTGCTGGCGACTGTACCTACAAAAAATCAATACAAATCTCTCATTGCATATCAATGTCTATCATTCAATAAAATAATATTATAGAGCTCAAAGATCATTGATAACATATTGCATGACGTACCTATTTATACTAATACGTGCTTTCAGATTTGTATGACATCCGCTGACCGAAGTACAATCGGTGTATTGTTTACTGTCTTTATAGTCATAAGTAGATACAATTTGTCATACACAGCTGCATCTGATTGATAGCATAAATGCATAAGTTTCCTATAGTAAGGAAACTTATGAGGAATTTTCCTTTATTATTGTTATTACTAGCTAACAAGCTTTTAGCGAGGCACTCTATTGTTGGTTTCGTCTTTTACTATACCCACATACTTATCACACCTTTAAGAAGACAAAGGTGTGATGCGAAATTCATTAGCATATGTATTTGAATTTCCACCCAAAATCCTCAAAAAAATATTTATGTAATATTTAAAACTACAGCCTAATAAAGACCGCGTTAAAAGTGGAACTTATTACCATATTTAGGTACTTACTTCTGCACGCGGAATCGTTCGCGTGGATGACGAAAATTGCATGTACATATAAACCTTCCTCTTGAATCACTCTATCTATTAAAAAAAACTGCATCAAAATCCGTTGTGTAGTTTTAAAGATCTAAGCATACATATGTACATACAGACGCGGGCAGCGACTTTGCTTTATACTATGTAGTGATAATAATAATTTACATACTGTTTTGTAAAGCTGCATGTTAAATTCCCATAACCGGATTACGTTGTTCTACGGACGCTATTAGGGTTCCGGCCATCCAGTAGTCCGGGTCGCACCCGGTCAGTGTTTGCATTAAATTATGATACTTATCCGCATTGAACAATATTTCGTAGTAAAATTATTACCACTGTAAATTAAATTAGTTAGTAGGTATTACAATACTGGTTTATGAAAAACGATAAATAGTAGATAGTGTGTTAATTTATTCATTGATTCGAGTTTTACATAACATTAATCAGTATGGTGAAGTGCGAAATAGAATTAATATGTTTGTGTTCCTGTAGATAGGTAGGTAAATAAGTTGTTATAGCGAATCTAGTAGGAAAACTAAAGTTGGTGACATAGCTCACACAATAAAGAAAGCTGAAATGGCTATGTGCTGATCATATTAGCCGTTTAACCGATGACTGTTGCGGTATACGGGTTCTTGAGTGGAGACCGCGAATCGTCAAAGGTAAGGTAGGACGCCGTCAGGCTTGGTGGAGCGACGATCTTCGTAAGGTCGCTGGGAGTACCTGGATAAGAGTTGCCGAGAATCGAGCTGAATGGCGTGCATTTGAAGAAGCCTATATCCAACAGTGGACTGCTATAGGCTAATGATGATGATGATGACAATAGTAGTCATTTTGCTGGTCACGACTCATCATCTGCCTAGCCTTTTCCCAACTATGTTGGGGTCGGCTTCCAGTCTAACCGAATGCACCTGAACTCCAGTATTTTACATAGAGCGACTGCCTATCTGACCTCCATAACCCAGTAACTGGGCAACGATACACCTTGGTAAGACTGGCTGTCAGATTTTCGGGCTTCTGACGACCCGTAACGACTGTCAAAGATGCACAAATGACAGCCGGGACCAACGGCTTAACGTGCTTTCCGAGGCACGGAGGAGTCTCGGTATGTAAAGATGGTCACGGCCAACCCCGGCAAGCGTAGCTTAACCTGATAGATCGACCTGTGCGGCTGTTAGTACTTAGCCACGAGCTCCTCCTGCCTCGTGCTGGTCGCGACTGTTTTCATAATAAAGACTTATATTATTTTAGTTACCAAGTACATAGTTCAGCTGATGACGGATTAGATGTACCTACGCGAGCCATTAGGAAGTTTTCTGATTTTCCGGTCATTCTATTTTCAAGGTAGGTACTGCTAATATTATGGTGTGCATTAAGCTCACCTAAGATCTAACTTAGCATCAACTTGAAATGACAACTAACAACTCAATAATGCGAATACGTGATTCTCTGTTCAGAATGATAAATCTAAATAACACTTTCAAGAAATCAAACCCGATGATTAACATCAGTAAAACCCATATTGTGTCGTGCATCCATCAATATCTATCATAATGTATTCCGACCTTCCATTGTGTCGTGTTCAGCATTTTAAACTGTTGTTATTGGTAATTTCTGCTGTTTTCGGGAAGTAGTTGATTAACATTCGTAGAGAGAATAACGATGACGCACCTACATTATAATTTTTGCATAAAGTGTTAAATAATTTATTATTTTCGAAGTTCAGAACTTTCTCTCACTAAAATGTCTCAAACATTTCGTCTGCACCTTAATTTGTAACGCAACAAGCACAATAACTTTCATAATGACATTTTATCAACAGCCTTTTTACTAACTAGTAGTTAAAGTCAGACCGATTGATCAAGCTTCTTCTGACATTCTGAAAGCAATCGTAAATTCAACATTGCCTGCTGTTTTATCAAAACATTGCAAAAAAGTATTTACCTAATCATGATTTTTATTGCAGAGAATCATCAGAAAATTAATACTAACTTATAAACTAAAGTAACTTTGCAGGTAGACTCTTTGTTTATGATTGTGAAGAACATGACAAAGATATCGTGTAGATCAATGATTTCTTTATTACCCGAATGTCCTCATAAAAAAATTGGCACTTTATGTGTCAACAACAAAACAAGTTTTATTGTAGAGTAATAAAATTTGTTTTGTTGTTGACGTAAATAGGTTACTTAGCAGCAATTAATTTTACAATAGTAAATAACGGACACAATACATAGCTAAATTCACTTGCTTTGCTAGTCACGCTAACTTGAATTTTGTTCTAAGAGATTAATTACATAAATATCAACAAAAAACCACAAACGAAGAAATAAAAATGTGTGTAGTTATTTACAACCAATATGATCAGAATAAAAAAATAAACTATATGAAGGCAATCCAATAAAGCATTGCCACATGGTTAGAAATATGTACAGACGCCAGCACATCTAGCTATCCCTAACTGTCAAATTTTCTCAATTAAAAATGAACCTTATGTCTTTGCAATAAAGTTGAAATACTATCAAAGATATTTGACAGATTGTGGTAACTTGATGTGCTGGCCTCTGTACATAAGTACGAGTAAATCAACGACGTGATGAATCAAACTAATCGCGATTGATGATGATGACTGTAACCGTATTGCGATTGCAACTGTCATACAACATTGGGCCTAAAGATTGGCTGCGGATTGCTTAAGGTACCAATCATAGCAAATAGTCATCTTATACCTAAACCAGGGCACAAATTGAGACGTGAACCTCATTGCTATCTTCCATGTTTCGTAAACGGTGGGACATTTTTTATAGTTTACTAGCTTCCGCCCACGGCTTCGCCCGCATAATATGTCGACAAATTATACATATAAACCTTCCTCTTCAATCACTCTATGTATTAAAAAAACCGCATCAAAATCTGTTGCGCAGCTTTAAAGATTTAAGCATTCACAAGGATATAGGGACAGGGAAAGCGACTTTGTTTTATACTATGTAGTGATTCGATTTCTATTAACCTATTAGAAGTTAGCTTATAAAGAACTCAACGATACGGTTATATATATTGTTGTTTCGAAAGATTTTTTTATGAACCTAAGTGATTCATACGACATTTTTGAGGGCTTAACAACAAGGTCGGCTCGAAGAAATTACTAGATACACAAATTCGGTTGGTACCGATCGGTAAATCCGTTTCTACCCTCGCTAACTAAGCCGAAGCTTATATCGACTTATATTCGATTAGCCAGCTGTGCCGAATCATGCCGAGCCCTTACCTACGTTTTTATAAAGTAAACATAAGAAAGTCAATCTACCTAGCCTTTTGCCAACTAAGTTGGGGTCGGCAGTATTTTACATGGAGCGACTGCCTACCCGACCTCCACAACCCAGTAACTGGGTACCACGATACCCTTTGGTAAGACTGGATGTCAGACTTTCTCGCTTCTGACGACCGGTAACGACTATTAAAGAACCACAAAAGATAGCCGGGACCAACGGCTTAACGTGTTTTCCGAGGCACGGAGGAGTCTTGTTATGTAAAGATGGTCACCCATTCACGGACCAACCCTGGCAAGCGTATATTAACTAGATTGCATCGGCCCATATGGCTGTTATTACTTAGCCACGAGCGCCTCAAAGTAAACATAAGTAAATACATCATTAAAATGCATAGTAGGTAGATATCACACGCGTAACATTCACACTTCGACGCAGTTCAGGGTCAATGTCAATGGCTTCCCAGAATGTAACTGTGAACTGCACAATGCATTCGTATATTCTAGTTTACTGTCAGTACTTTCATTGTTAGTTTGTTAATCTTTCGTAGTGTCGTTAACATGCTAGATACTGTTTTCTGCACTAAGTTGTACTGTGTTTATTTGATAAAAAATGTCGATCTACTGGTCCAATTGTTTGTTTTTAAGAAGTAATGAACAGATTCCAAAAAATATCTCACTGATTAAGAGCTACACTATTAATTGCACTCCCCGAACGAAGTCGCGGGTAGAAGCTTGTATTATTAGTGTATTAAGACCTTGTTCTTTAATTTACTACACTGCACTAGATCACGGGGCCTAGACAAGTGTCAATCGCTCCATGCGATCCGATCCGATTCGATTTCGAAAATTGTTGATCGAACAATTCGTTATCTCAGGGATTCGGATTGTCAAGTACGCCATTTGACATATGTTTGTATAATAAATTGTCTGTGGAATAATGATCGAGTTTCGTTACACAATTTGACATTGTCTAGTACGAAAGCTTATGCCAATTCCATACATATCGGATTTATCTAATTTCGTTATCGCTAATGAAAATATGACTTTGTCAAGGCGGCCCCAGGAGGGACTGTCCGAAAGCGTGACCGCTCGCTGCCCCGAAACACATAGGGCTAAGTAGTTACATAATAGGCATAGTAACATAACCCAAGCCGAAGTTCAGAAAACAATCAGAGGTGAAAAAAAAGTAACCAAATAAAAATGGTTAAGCTCTCCTTTTTCTTTGAGGGTGGGAAATCATAGACTGACCCACTCTGGGTGGAGCAGAAAGGAGTGTCAGACTTTTACTGACTAAAACCCATCCACGTTCCTTACTTGGATGGAGGGTTCCTTTAACTGACTAAAACGGGGTGATTTGGTGATTTGCCAAGCACTATATATTATAGGTAAGTACAGAAGCCAACACATCAAGTTACCCCAATCTGTCAAATTTCTTTGAAAGTTTTCAACTGTATTACAAAAGCATAAGGTTCATTTTCAATGCTTGATGTGCTGGCGTCTGTACCTAGTATTATGTATGCAAAGTCTCTCCTTTCTTTCACTCCATCCAAAGGTCGCCTTGTTCCATAACACCGCCCATTGTACACTAGTTTTAAACATGTTCGTCTTTTTGGTTTCATGTGGTGTATAATAAACTGTTTATTAAATAATCAATACTAATATTATAAAGCTGAAGAGTTTGTTTGTTTGAACGCGCTAATCTCTGGAACTACTGTTCCGAATTGAAAAATATTTTTGTGTTGAATAGTCCATTTATCGAGGAAGGCTATAGGCTGTATGTAACATCAAGCTATGACCAATAGGAGCCGAGCAGCGGGTGAAACCGCGCGGAAGCAGCTAGTAGATTATAAACCGCTTTATTATAAACCGCCTTATTATAAACCGCCTTATTATAAACCGCCTTATTATAAACCGCCTTATTATAAACCGCCTTATTATAAACCGCCTTATTATAAACCGCCTTATTATAAACCGCCTTATTATAAACCGCCTTATTATAAACCGCCTTATTATAAACCGCCTTATTATAAACCGCCTTATTATAAACCGCCTTATTATTATGCTTTAAATCATTTTCCTCATTAAGTTTCTTACATCCGGCTCTAAAGATTTCCATGTGAGCCAACATTATCATGTCATGTATAACAATATGTGTCAGCTGTCATCTCATCTTAGCGTTACATCAGTCCTCAGCGTCACTAAGGCAACCGTCAGTTTCTCGGCCAACGTGGTCATCAATCATGGTCGATTTTCCTCCATACGTCATGGTAGTCCTCAAGGAGTCTTTAGTATGTTCATTTGTTTCGCTAATGAGCTTCAAGAAGAACATCCAACTTAGTCCCGTACGGTGCGTACATGTTCCACGTGGCTTCTAGGAGATGTGAGCATGTGAAGGGGCCCGGTAGGGCCGAGCCTGCCGGGTAAGCGGGATTGTCCGAAAGGGTTACCGCCACCCCGAAACATTTAGGGCTGTGGAAGGAACATGGATGGGTTTTAGTCAGTAAAAGTCTGACACTTCCTTCCGCTCCACTCAGAGCGGGAGAAGTCATGGGATGATTTCCCACCCTCAAAAAAAAAACTTAGCCCCGTAACTCTAGCCACGTGACGACTCCCGGCCACCGTAGGCGCGGGCCTGCGGGCGGTGAGTAATGGGTGACTCACCGTCCGATCAGCACCAGACCCGTGCCGTACGGCGCGTATATGTTCCACGCGCACCTCAAAGAGATGTCAGCATATGAAGGGGCCCCTCAGGGCCAAGCCTGCCGGGTAAGCGGATTGTCCGAAAGGGTTACCGCTACCCCGGAACATAAAGGGCTACGGAAGGAACATGGATGAGTTTTAGTCAGTAAGAGTCTGACACTCCCTTCCGCTCCACCCAGAGCGGGAGCAGTCATTGGATGATTTCCCAGCCTTAAAAAAAAAAAAAAAGCCCAGTATCTCTAGCGACTTTGCCGTATCAGATTTTAAAAAAAACAGTGCACTTAATTCTTTTATCCTAATTTACAACGTGGCATTACAATGGTGACATTAATTTAATGCACGGGTAAGGCTAGTGCCCATTAATCATATAAATGTTGATAAATTAAAATAAAAGGCAAATAAAAAAAAATTCAAACAAACTAAGTAATGAAATCAATTCGCCTGCTTTTTGCAGTTGTTTCATCCTAATAGTATTTATTGCTTATTCGTTTTAATATGCTGCCGAGCTATAAGATGTTATTTTCTAACATTTTAAATAAATCCGAAACTTAATGTCTTCATGAAACGACGACCACTGTAACGCCACGTCTTATTATACTTATAGAATTTGCAAATCTATCAAAACTCAACGATGTGTAGTTTGTATAGACTCATGAGAATAAAAGAGAGACCTTACTTTTGTTAAGTTTCAGATAAAAAGCAGAAAAGGATACGAAAAAACTCAAATAACTATGTATTGCCCTTTTTCGTATAGATTTTTAATTAACTGCTGACCTCTCAGGAGATTAAATACTTTCCACTATATTATATGTATAAACAAGTTTCACTATAGGACCAACAAAAAAATATATATGTATGTCGAAGCGTTGACGCATATCAATCAATCTGGATCAACGCCATCTATCTCTCAATAGAGAAACTATGTAGTTTGATTTGACAGCGTACGTTTCGGAACGTCACGTAATAACTTGGGGATGGTTAGCGTAGAGTAATGGCAACATGGAGCGAATAATCGAGTCAAATGTCGAACCGGAAGTATAATCAGCTATTTGACATTGACAGGTGACGTTGACAGGAGGTTGGCTAACCTGTAAGTGGGGGGCACAAGTGTGCGGTGACAGTTGAGTAAAGACACTTTGAATCGGTCCGTCAGGCTGAGTGGACGATCGTTACTCCGCGCTAAACTTCCCGCGTTACTTAGTTCTTAATTGAGCCATCCTTGATTATTTTGTATTCAGTGCGAGTTAGCAAGTAATTAAAAGTGTTAACGAAGTTTTTGTGAGTGTTATTTTCGATGACGCGACCCACTGATAACGAATCATGTGACATACATTTTAATCGGGTAAATATATCATTTCAGAGCTGTAGTGCTATTTTGTAAAAATCTCACCATGAAAGCATAGAGAGTGGCTACAAACATGAGCTGTCAATAGTGTCAATCCCTAGAATTATGTAGAACAGCTACTACACGCTCATTTCACCTAAGTTCTCACGATGATACTTTTTACAGAATTGACCGAAAGAATTCATAGTGAAAGTTGCTCATAATCATGAGTACTTTCACGCCCTGAAAGGTTAACAGTGTATTAAAAATCACCGTGTAGACTCTAAAAATAATTACCCTCTCATTTACAATATATTTTATCACACAAATTGCATAACATCGTTGCATTCGACATTACTTCATAAAGTACTTAGTGTCAGTTGTCTAGTAGCAATCAATCAACAACGAACAAGGCTAAGGATACCTCAGTGCCAAGCGATAACCTATTAGTTACCGAATAACTTATGTCACAATGTTATGGGACACCGTTTTGTGGCCCATATTTAGGCTATGCTCAGACTGAGGCCTGCGGACGGTGAGTAATGGGAAGCTCACCGTCTGATCACGACCGCCCGTGCCGTACGGTGCGTACGTGTTAGTCAGTCGGTTTTAGTCAGTAAGAGTCTGACACTCCCTTCCGTTCCACCCAGAGCGGGATTTTACAAACCTCGAAGAAAAATAGACTAAGAGCGAATTTCATCAATGAAACTCAACGCGATAAGCACATAAATTCCGTAAAGGGATTTTTCTTTTTTTTTTTAAGGCTGGGTAATCATCCAATGACTGCTCCCGCTCTGGGTGGAGCGGAAGGGAGTGTCAGACTCTTACTGACTAAAACCCATCCATGTTCCTTCCGTAGCCCTTTATGTTCCGGGGTAGCGGTAACCCTTTCGGACAATCCCGCTTACCCGGCAGGCTTGGCCCTGAGGGGCCCCTTCATATGCTGACATCGATGTCGTCGTCGAGATGTCGCCGCCGCCGATCGCCTCTACGAGGACACGGCGGTGCTCCGCCCAAGCGGGGCAGGTTTGCACCGTGTGCTCTACCGTGTCCTCTGGGCGATCCTCGCAGTGGTGACACCCGGGCGTTTCCTCCCGCCTGATGATGTGCAGGAACCTCCCGAAACATCCATGTCCGGTGAGGACCTGCGTCAGGCGGTAGGTGAGGGCGCCGTGACGCCTCTCTAGCCACTCCTCAAAGAGGGGCCTTACCGCCACTATCGTGGCGTGCCCTTCCGTAAAGGGATGTCAGTGTCATTATATTGTGTGAAATGTCTCCAACGTGCTATAAATGTGCTGATCTTATTCATCTTAATAGGTAAAATTGGCGCTTAGTCAAAAAAGTTATGCATAGTTTTGCCTAATTTATATTCAGCATTATATTTTTGCATAGTTTTATAAACAGAACACAACTTTGACTCTTGAATAACATACGAGTACCTACCTATAATAATATCATTGATCGTCCTCCTATCTTTATTCGTTTAGCGTCAACACAGCATTATCGTCATCTACGAGTATAGTCATATCAGCAATGCTATTCTGTTAAAATCTCACCGTGAAAGTTTTGATAAAGTGAGCTTGAAGTGGGTTTTTTCTGTCAATCCCTACTATCAGGTTGAATGACTTTTCACTTTAAGCACATTTCACCTAAATTTCACGGTGATATATTGACAGATTATCATTGCAACCCTTATCAAAACCCCTAGCCAAATCATATTTTACACAATCTTTATAAATAAATATATCCACAACTTTTTAGGTTTCGCCCTACATTTGATATTTCTTGTTCGCCCCATATTTTACTCCGTTTTGGGCCCCGAAATTAATTTTTTTCATTTATTGAATTTCGAACGCGCGCTTCTTTTGTTTTCATGGAGTAATAATTTATATGGTCTGCCTTGTCTCAGTCTGCGCAAAGCCTAATAGCAACTACAACATAAATCACAGTACTAAGGCGATATTTATCATTAAAAGCTAAGTAAACACGACGTCTAATAAATGGATATTGTACAAGATTGATACAACTGTTAAGATAGATTGATTTGTCACTTTGAGTTACCTTTAGAGGATATATGCAATGTTTATTAAGTATCTACGATCCATTTTAATCTGATACACGGTGGTTGTTAATAAGAAATTGTAATTTATATTGGGTTCTTGGAAACTTTGCGTCAATCAATGTTTTATCCACTTGAATGGCTGTCATTATTATTTGATCTATTTAACCTGAACTAATATTATAAATGTTACAGTGAATTCGTTTGTTTGTTTGTTAAAACACATGAGTAGACCATAACCTTGGGTGAATGCAGTGATAGCCTAGTGGAGTGATCGTAGGACTGAGTCATAGGTCTCGAGTTCGAAGTAGTTCGAACCCAAGGCACGCACCTCTGACGTTTCGGATTCATGTGCGTATTGTATAATTAACATTTGCTTAAAAAAAAGGTGAAGGAAAACATCGTGAGGAAAACGGCATGCCTGAGATATACAATTTCTCAAAATCATGTGAAGCTAAGTCAGAGGCCCAGCTTAAAAACTCTGACACCAGGTTAGTGGCTAATCACACGAAAAAAAAAGAAAACCTTGGTTAGGACAGGACATAGGATACTGTTTATTCCGATATTTCGTTCCAGTTTTAATAATTATAATAAACTATGTCAATGATATATTGTAAAGATGGCCCTATTTTACAAAAGTAAAACATCATTTTAACATGAAAGATTTTATGTGTCACATATATGGTACAATACGTGGATCCTATTAATTCAACAACTTCTAAATTAATAAATACGAGTATGTGTATTGCGTGCTCAATCAAGTAACACGAAAAATAATTGCGAGTAGGTATAATCAATAAATATTAAATATGGCGTAAAGGAAATGTATCCTGCAAACCCACATTTGTTATCTGCGAATCACTTTCATTTCTAGATATATTTGTTTTGATATTTTTATACCAAAATGAAGTCATATTTCCTGTCCTGTGATACTATTTTGCTGTTGTATACAGTGTGTATAGAATTGAGTCCATAATAAAAAAAATAGCACCTGGTCCCTACATTTTGTCCAACCATGCGAACAAAAATGTATGGAGCGGCTAGAATTCGTTTTTTCATATTTCTGAATTGGTCCCTTTATAAAAGTAGTTCATTTTCATGAATACCTAGCTCTCCTAAAGTAAGTCCCTCGTTTAACCTAACACATTGTATATATCTCTTTGTACTACTGAAGGCAGATAGGCGCCACGACGGAGTGGCACGATTCTGGTAAAAACATTTTTGTAGAAATTATTCAAACTTTGCCAAAGTTTAAAAAGATAATATCCTTGAACAAACATATATCCTACCTGCTAACCCCGTCAAACTGTCCTCATTTAATTGTGCCATAATTGATCCCAGAGACGCTCTCTGTATGTAGCGAGGCCAATAGAAAGAGAGAGTAGTAAGTATTGTAGCAAGACAAAGAATGCTAAGCCATGTTATTGCTGGGATTGCATGTGCAACTGAAAAGGCACAGTCGCTAGCACATCAAGTTACCTCAAATTATCAAATTTGATCAATCGATTTTGAACTTAACAATCAACGCTTTAAAGTTTAAAATCATTTGGAGATATTTGACAGTTTAGTATAACTTGACGCGCCTTCGACCGTACTTGAAGGACCAACCAAAATAATTAAATTCAACTTAATTAATAGAGTGATGATACTTGCTGATGTTTTTCACAGTGAAAACAAAACAAGAAGAAAGCCTCGAAAAAAAGAGAAAGAGTCTCTAACAAACCAAATGAGACAAATATCTTTTTGGTGATAATATTCTCTTCGAAACTATCAAAACGGCTAAAAGGCTAGGCAGATGATGAACGTCATCTCAGGAACCAACACAAAATGGCATGTTAAACCTTTTTGTATAACTGGTAGAGAATCTCAAAAGATCCTGGAAATCAACTGGGTTAATGGATATGACATTCCCTTCTGTCAAAAACCTGTTCATTGATATTTACCGTCCAATGGCTCCTTTCAAATAAGAAGGAGAAGGTCACAGTACAGGAAATCAAAAAGGTGAGGTTTCAGAAATGACACCCATGTAATTAAAAAGAAAAAAAATATTGAATGGAACCGGTCCTGGGTAGGTACCAAGCTTCAGTCCCTTTCAATTTTTTTTGTTATTACCATACCAAATAATTCGTATACATTTATGTTGAACTGAATTAAACCGTGGAAATGCCACCGTAATGGTACCTATAATTTCCGTGGCGTTGCTGCCAGTCTTTGGGCATTTACCGATGACAGCGTTGAGGACGAGTACTTCGACGCCTAAATGTTTTGTATGTTTGTTACCTTTTTTTTTAAGGATGGGAAATCGTCCAATGATTTCTCCCGCTCTGGGTGGAGCGGAAAGGAGTTTCAGACTCTTACTGACTAAAACCCATCCATGTTCCTTCCGTAGCCCTTTATGTTCCGGGTAGCGGTAATCCTTTCGGACAATCCCGCTTACCATGTTTGTTACCTTGTCACGCCTAAACCACTGAACCGTACATCCTGAAAGAGGTCAGGTGGTCAGAATCGGACAAAGGGTACCTTTCATCCCGAAAAAAGTACTGTACCCGGGGAAAATAACAATAACTGTCTTACTGATAATAGATGGCACCACGTGTACGTTCCGTGCCCATGATTGCAAAGGCTATACAACAAGCACAGTACAACCCGAATTGATTGTGGAATTCAAAATTAAGGCCAGTAAAGCCGCTGTTAAGAGCTAGCTAAGAAATAAATAATCGTTTACCACAGTGCGACTATTTTCCTATATTTGCTTATCACTTTGGGTGTCGCACTGAAATCGAAAATTCTCAATTCTTCATAAATAACATGCTTATCAATTCAGTCCAGGCTTTAACATCGAACTTTGACCCTCCGCCTATTCTATAAGGAAATACTTATTTAAATATCTTACCATAATATTGAATACATCCTTATATTACTCATCCATATAATAAATAGAGTAAGTTGGTATTATTGCGGCGGCTCTAATGATGCCAAGTGATTCAGAAATGAGGTGCATTCTTCACAACTTAGTGTTGGTTTGCGCTGGATTTGTATTTATGCACTTGCGTATGAGTGTTTGTTGAGTCAAGAGTTGATTCACCACAAATTACAAATATCAGTTCAATTAATAAAAAAATGTATAGAATGCAAAATCTAGACCGATGGCTGATTTTTCAATAGTGTGTTATTTTTGATTTAAATAATAAAAAACAAAATTTAAATTCATGGTCACAACAACACGTCAACAAAAATTAATTAAACTAGTCAAATAGGTAACCCGCCCCGAACTGTTTCTGGCGCAAAGGTGCCCAAACGCTTGCTGCATTGCCACGTTGAATGGCAATGGCTAACCCCTGCACCAAGAACGAGCCGGAGCGGGAGTCGGGGAGTCACCCGTTTTCTCCCGGAGCTTGAGCCCTATGAGATAGGTGCCCAAACAACCCATGGTCTCCAAATAATAATAATAAATATTATGACAGTTTAACCTATTTTTGAAGCAAAAGCTGTCATACCACGAAATTTTAATAATCAGATAGTTATCCCACGATTGAAAAATTTGCCCTGGACATAGGCCTCCCACAGGCAATACCACTTCGACCACTTCTGTGCTTTCCACATCCAGCTTATCCTGTGGCCTTTACAAGTTCATTGGTCTACCTGGTGGTGGAAGCCTTCAAAACTTTAGTTACTAACATACACAATATTATACCTATCTCAGTCGTTAAGTATTTTTAGAATATTAAACTCCTTCACATTTAAAATTATCTAGAACACTGTCCATATTATAAACCAGTTACGGCTAGATTTTATAGTCTAAATTAATTCGAGGATCTATTAGGTATATTATTAATGGTGTTATGAAGTCAATAAACTATTATTAATTCTTGAAATAATGACGACTATTGATCAGATTTCCACGCAAAGTAGCGATAAAAAAATCGTCAGTGTTTTTGTTAAGCTATTCTAAGTAAGAATATAAATCTAAGAAATAAACTCTCCTTAATATTTCAGCGTTGGTTTCATAGTGAAAGTTGCTTATAAGCATAGGTACTTTCACGCCCTGAAAGGTAATTAGTGGATTAAAAATCACTGTGTATAATGGTCCAGGGCCACTGCTAGGACAAATGCCTGTCTATGAGAGAGAGCGGGACACGAGCTCACTGAGGAATGGTACAATATGGCATCTACCATCGCACCTACCGTCTTCGATTTCTTTCGTTCTAGGACATGCTGTTTCCTCACAATGTCTTCCTTCACCATTTTGAAAACAGCAGTGATGATATAAATTACACAAGTTACAAGGACTGTCTTTTTTTTTGAGGGTCCGAGATCATCAAACGACTTCTCCTGCTCTGGGTGGAGCGGAAGGGAGTGTCAGACTCTTCTGACTAAAAGGCATCTATGTACCTTCCTTAGCTAGCCTTCCTGACTTAACGGTAGCCCTTTCGGACAATCCCGCTGACCCAACAGGCTTCTTTCAAGCTGACATCACTTTGAGGCGCGCGTGGAACACGTACGCGCCGTCCGTCACGGGCCTGCTCCTGATCGGACGGTGAGCTACCCATTACTTACCGCCCACAGGCTGGCCCCTACGGTTTCTGCCTGCGTTCGATACCATGGCCTCAGGAACCAAAACCTTGTGCCAATCTAAGTCGGGACCGGAACAGACCACCACTGCTCTTTTAGTCATTAAATAACATAAGCGATTATTTAAGTCAATACACGTCTTATTATGTACACGGGGAAATTTTAAATGAATAATGGATGACTTCTTAAGATGTAAACGATGCATTGCATTTTAAACAGCTGCCTTCTAATGTATGAATCATGACCATCGAGGGTTATTATGTGATTTCGATGCTTTAGAAATTACAAGAAGGATAGCGATACAAAATTTATTAGGTATCGTGGATAACAGTTGTTGTATAGTATTATGACTTCAAAATATACTACACCAGCTTAGTAAAAGGTAACCTTGTGGAACTTTTTTTGTTGGAAGGAGGGACATCATCAAGTGACTGCTCCCGCTCTGGGTGACGCGGAAGGGAGTGTAAGACTCTTACTGACTAAAACACTTTGTGTCCGGGGCACCGGTAGCCCTTTCGAGCAATCCCAAACATGTGTAACTTAGGACGAGTTTCACCAATAAAACTGAACGCAACCTATGATAACAGCTCTTGAACGCAGATTAAATGTGCTGATCGTGTTAATTTCACTCCATTGATGAAATTTGCCCTTAGTTCTACAATTTTTCGCTTTGTTGAACTTCACTGTACTATAGCTAGAGGTTCGTAGGTCGAATGGTACATTACCAGATCTCTTCATATGAGACAAGGCCTAACACAATAGTACATTAAACCCCAATTTATGCAGCATACCTTTGGATTACAACCATATTGTTTTCACACCTATAAAAAACGTTGAACAATTAACTGCATAATTTACTAAGTTTTTGTTACATTCAACTACTGTTAAATAAGCAGTAAAAAAAATCAAAGAGTTCAAGAACAATAATTAGCTTTTGAGGAAATCGCGGACTTACAAGCATACATACATACGGTCGGAAACAGAACCTCGTTTTTTGAAGTCGATTAATAACAACGAAGATGGTGACCTTTACGTATATTTTTAAATACGTCTCTAGATTTTTTTTTATTGTTGTATTAACGGACGGTTAAGTATGGAAGAAACAGACATGTTGCGCGCGACCCCAAATAATTTGGGATAAGAGCAGGAGAATGATGATGAACGGCCATACGTATTCTGTGAAAATTTGAAAACTTTTTACAGTAAAAAGATACATTCCCTTTGTTACTGTACAATACAGAAGAGCTTATCAAACGACACCGGCCAATGGAACTGCCGATCACAGGCATGATGTAACCACTGGGTCAGTGTCCCACTTACACTGATACGCACTTGACCCGCTGTCCCACCACACTTTAGCAATCTGGTGAGAAATCGTATTTACTTAGTTTATAGATTAATTAATGCATTTACATCCTGCTTGCTGTTAGTGTCAATGCCATCATATCATAAATTATAGACGCTTTGCTCCAATTTTTCTGATAGTACATACGTAATTACTGCACTGAACTATTACTAAAAACCTTATCTCTGTCTTGTGAAATGCATCAAACAAAATATTGTTGTTTACATTTTCATGTAGGTATAGCTTGCTTAATAATCGGTGATGGAAAACATCGTGAGGAAACCAGCATGCCTGAGAGATATACATATCTCAACAGCATGTGAAGCTAAGTCAGAAGCCCATGGGCAGCATAAAAACTCTGACACCAGGTTAGTCACTAAACCCACGAAAAGAGAAGAGATGTAGGTATGGAAGAATAGTCATGTTGTGCCTGACTCGAATAAAGGCTACCGCAGACAGGCGCGATCCGATGCTGCGACGCGATTCTGGTAGATCAATTTTCATAGAAATTGTTCTAATTGAGTCGCTTCGCGCTTTCGCAACACGCCTGTCTGTGGAAGCCTTAGATTGAGATAAGTGCATGAGGATAATATTGTAGTTTTCACTGACATTCAGCTTTCTTACACAGCAATATTAAAATTATACTGCTTTAAGAAGTGGTGGTTGTCTCCCAGAGTCCCAGTACAGTAGTGTAAAGGCTACCGCAGATATAAGCGACGCGAAGCCGCGACGCGAATCTCGAATAACAATTTCTAAATTGTTCTATTAGAATCGAGTTGCGCTGACGCGTTACGCATTTCTGCGGGAGCCGTAACGATTAGATTAGGTTACCATGAAAAATATGAAGGTACTTATCGATAGTGACATTTTCAGAGCAGTAACAGTTAACATGTGTGAACTATAAATTTATCTTATCTATTAATAAGTAGGTAATTACATTGCTTCGTTGGTTATTATTTGTACATCATATTATCATAAAAAGATGACTTAAAAATTCTCCACAGTTTTAAAGGCTTGATAAAATATTGAGATTTATTTTTATTATTAATATTAATTTATTATACACATAAATCTTCGAAAATAATTGATTGAAATAAGAGTGAAAACCGTGTCAAAATCATCTATATATATGTACTACGGTCAAAATCCGTTCCATGGTTTACAAAAACAAAGCGCGGTCCCCTGACAGACACAAAAATAAAAAACATTGAAAGAGTTTTCTGGGAATATTAATTAATTTACATAACATAACATAATCAGCCTATGGAAGATTATAGGCTGATTATGTACTGCCGGGACACAGGCCTATTAATATGCAAAAGATTAATTTCATTTTTGTTTTTACCATTCCGTCCAATCTGGTTAACTTTTTTGTAGAATTCCATTCAGCTAGGATTATTACGTTTTATGGATTCCAAATCATGTTTTAATCTGCAATCAATTTTAACACTTATAACACCAGAAATAGAACTCTTATTTTTATTACTTTTAATAAAATGAATCAACTAAAACAGGATCTGCCAATCATGATTTATTGACTGTATTAACTTTATTTATTACATAATCTTTGAACGCATAATTATTTTGAAATTTCAAATTAAAAGCCTAAGCGATTGTTTTTTTGGTTTTTAAAATATGCTCAGAAGCGCGCTTCGTCTAGAGTATCTCTAACTCCTAATAACATCTAGAAAATCTGATACGATCTGGTTACGTGTTGCCAGGATTTTTCTGTAGTTTTTGTCTATCTCTATACCTTATTTTTAGGCTAAACTTTAAATACTCATATTTGGATAACTTGGACGAGAAATTAAAAAATATAGGTATGTTAATAATCCAGCGCGGATATAGACTAGTTTTCAAATATTTGTTTAACACGTGCCTTACCTAAGTATTTTTTTTTTCATAATATTCATAAACTGTTTTGTGAGGATTCAGTTAGTACATCATAATTAACCTACAATGTTCCCAATGCTGGGATACTAGTCTCTTCGCTGTGAGAGGGACTGGACCATCATCTACCACGTGGGCCCTGTGCGGGTTGGCGAATGTCACATTCCTTCGCATTTTTTGTTCTAGGACACTACCATGCCAAACATGGTTTTGATAGCAGTGGTGGAGAAATAATTTACACAAAGTTACCCGGGTTCGAACCCACGACCTACAACTCCGTGGTCACGACCGTTACAGCTGTTCAGTTATGTTAAATGATCAAATAGTTTTCATTGTTTTACGATACCAAATCACAATTCCGAATGATCGAATCACCTAGCTACACACAAGATATAAACGGCTTCACCGTATTTGACTAAGTAAGTTATCGCGTGACTACGCGAAAACGGGTTCATAGGTCCATAGAAAAGTGAGCTAATGCTCGCTTAGCTTGCTTATATAGAGATATAAATATAGATTAAAGTATGAGTTTCCATGACAACCAAGTCAACTACGTCATAGGTGTCAAAAAAAAACAGAGACCGGTGAATTAAAATGTTGGATCGAAATTATTTAATTAAAGGTAATGACCGCATACAAAGATGAACAAACGCCAGCACATCAAGCTATCCCAAACTACCAATTTTTTCCAATTAAAAACGGACCTTATACTTTTGTAATAAAGTTGAAAAACTCAAAGAAATTTGACAGATTGGGGTAACTTGATGGCCTCTGTACTACGCACCTACGTTATTAGTTTTCAATAAAATATTTAAAGAATCGATAAATTAAACTAATGAGCAAATTACACACAAAGTATGAAATTCATAATTGGATAAGGTACGTTTTTTTTGTTTGATTAAAATTACATTAGTTGTTAGATTGCGGAAAACTTATCTTCAATATATTTTTCCGTGTTTAACTAAGACACACATTGCATACATGTAAACATAACTCGTGAATTGATGCGAATTCAATTAACGACGTCACATTCTGCCTAGCCTTTTCTCAACTATTTTAGGGTCGGCTTCCAGTATGATCCAGTCCATCTGAGCCTGCCTATCTGACCTCTACAACCCCGTGACTGGGTATTACGATACCCCTTGGTATGACTGGCTGTCAGATTTTCGAGCTTCTGACGACCCGTAACGACTGTCACATGTGAATAAATGACAGCCGTGGCATTGGCTTAACGTGATTTCCGAGACACGGATTCTCGGTATGTATGTATTTTTTTTCTACCTATTAATTAATTTTTTTATGTTCATATTTCACAATGGGAGTGACCTCGCGAACTCTTTTTTTGCGATCTTTTGCTACTAACGACCAATCATTATTTTTATACGAGAACATGGATAGATAAACCAATTATTTAATCAACTGTGACCAATTATTACCATTCGGTTTCACGGTTCTTACGTAGTTTATGTAGATAATTAGAATATCAATGCCACCGACGCATTGCGTGTCCCTAAATTAATTTGCATAAGTTTGCCGACAATTTCATTTCGAACGGACGAACGCCAAAATTCCTTCGACATTTCTGACTAGGTTTAGAAATAAACGAAACGCATGTTTCCTCCAATTATCTTTCAAGTTCACAAATACTAATTTGAAATCTGTGCTGGGTTCACATACTGGGTTATCAAAACACTAACCTATAAGGTCACTATGACAAATATCAGCTGGTGTATCTACATACAAACAAACACGTGCGTTTGTTATCATAATCCTTGGAAATTATAACAATATTTTCGTACTAAATTCGGTTAGTGGGCCAAACACGCGAAAATGTTGTGCGAATGTCAAATATCTATTTTTGATATTTGTGATGATATAAAAGTCAAAGTCAAATCATTTATTTTAATAAGGCACAAGAAAGGCACTTTTGAACGTCCAAATGAACAAGAAATAGAATTGATTCTAGTCGACCCTTCCAAAAGGTAGTTTCGTGTGGAGAAGAATGGGCACGCTCAGAGCATGGGACGCTATATTATGGTAGACGGTCACGGGCGTGAGCCCCGTCCGTGTCTGCTCAATTTCTTGCGAACAAGAATCGTACGGGAACCGGACGCTTTACACAGTGTAGCATGAACTGCTTCATATAAAATGTTCGTGAAGTTAGGCACGCCTCGCGTCCGGCACGGTAGGTATTCATTACGGTCGCATCGCATCATCATCATCGCATAAAATCCGACAGTGACTTTGAGTCTCGCAGGCTAACCTCTTTAAGCGGGATTGACCAAAAGGGCCACCGCTTCCCCAGAACATAAAGAGCTAAGGAAGGAACATGGATGGGTTTTAGTCAGTAAGAGTCTGATACTCCCTTCCACTCCACCCAGAGCGGGATTGTCCTTTGATGATTTCCCACCCTCAAAATAAAAATAGGGCATCCCCCGTTGTGGCCCAAAGATAATGCCTAAAATGCCTTACTTACATGTAGGTCGTGGTTTCGAACCCAGGCAGGTGCATTACTTTTTGTGATGAACACCACCGCTGAAGTTGTTCAAATAAACCATATCAGACTTCACTGCATGAATAAATAATATAATAAAAAAATAAATTAAAAAAAAACAATAATATAACATAATAATATATATATTCGGGATAATTTTGTTTTTTTTTCAGATGCTAAGCTGAAAGCTTTCATTAAAAATAACTCAGTTCTTTAGACGGAACCACTAACCAAGCAGGCAAAAAGATTCTGAAGAGATATTTTAACCTTTTGAACGCCAATCACTTCTATACAAGTTCGAGATTTTCATGCCCTCAGCGCCACTACTTGATTAGAAGTAATTATGGTATAAAATAAATTTACGACTTTTACAAGACCTTTTATTTTGTTTTTATGGAAAATTGCCCTGTTATAAGCCATATTTTTAAGTTTTTCACACATAATAAGTTCTTGTTTGTTTTATATTCAATAGAAACAAAAACGCCAGAAAATATTTCAATGCCCCCAACGCCAAGTACTTGATATAAAGTAAGCCAGTGATGGGACACGATGAAGATCTCGCTATATTTCATCTCGTCGAAACGATCATAAAAATACTATTATTGCAAGAAAATGACGTGAATAAATAATATTTTATAAATATTGCAAACTATAAACTACGTTTTATTCACCTTAATCAAGAATAAATAGGTTTTCTAATCATTGTCGATAGTGAAACACCGTTTGAAAAACCCATCCCTACAAAGTGGCTAGTTGTCAGTGCCCACAACGCCAGGAACTTGTATAGAAGTAAATCTGTGACGTCATAAGCGGACGGGTTTCAAGGTCATAGTGACTTTGTGCATTTTAGTGTAGTGCAACATCTTGCGTTGGCGAACGTGTTCTAACAAAAAATGAGTGACGGTGAATATGACGAATTATTGCGAGTTTTACAAGGTGTGGTTTTAAAAAGATCTGTAACATCTGCGTAAAACAGTGACTTACCCTCCATTTTCATTTAAAAAAAAAACACGTAGAAAACCACGTATCTAGCTTCTATTGATTGAAGTAAACGAAATAGAATGCATGAATCGGTTGAGGTTATGCACGTGTAACTCGACCACAGTGAATAGAAAAATACGGGTTGTTGTACATTCGTCACAAAGTAAATTCGTTACAAAAAAATATGTGTAAATTTGTCACAATTCCCAATATATTAATTTTGTTAATTGTAAATTCGTCACATCATTATAATCCGTAGGTACCGATAACAAAAAATAAATAAGAAGTAGAATGAAAATGTTGTATATTTTTCATAATCACAGCACGTTTACTAATTTACCTTACATCTACATACCACAGTTTTCAAGTGAATGATTTAAATAAAAAATTTTGGCTGCAATCGCTACTTAACGAATAAATTTTTTTAAAAGAGGGTTTGTGACGAACTTAGGCATATTTTTAATACGTGTGACGAATTTACTTTCAATTTATGGATTTTAAAAAAAATGACGAATTTACTTAGTGACGAATGTACAACAACCCAAAAATACCATAGGCATCGACATCTAGACATCCTTATATCAGAAAGGATTTTGACGTGCCTCGAGCGCCAACGACTTGATATGAAGTAGAAGGATTACATTTGGAGACAAATAGGGATGTGCCTTCTTGAACACACGTCTAATAAATTTACAATTCTTTTCTTTTATTATGGGAAATATATCCAGGTTTTCATATTGATTTTTTTATGAAATGAAACAAAATATGAAAATACGGTATCAGTTTTTATTTAGCTTCGTAAATTGGTGAATAAACATTAATTTCAACTTATAATATTATTTGTCGATAGGACATTAATCCCATCCCTACGTTTGACTATAGATACGTTATACATTAATTTGTAGCGTGGCGCTTTTTTTTTTTTTTTTTAAGGCTGGGAAATCATCCAATGACTGCTCCCGCTCTGGGTGGAGCGGAAGGGGGTGTCAGACTCTTACTGACTAAAACCCATCCATGTTCCTTCCGTAGCCCTTTATGTTCCGGGGTAGCGGTAACCCTTTCGGACAATCGACTAGAATCAATTCTATTTCTTGTTAAATTTTGACGTTCAAAAGTGCCTTTCTTGGGCCTATTTGAAATAAATGTTTTGACTTTGACTTTGACAATCCCGCTTAACCGGCAGGCTTGGCCCTGAGGGGCCCCTTCATATGCTGACATCTCTTTGAGGCGCGCGTGGAACATATACGCGCCGTACGGCACGGGTCTGGTGCTGATCGGACGGTGAGTCACCCATTACTCACCGTCCGCAGGCCCGCGCCTACGGTGGCCGGGAGTCGTCACGTGGCTCCCGACGCCCGGAGCGTCTCCCGCGGCGGCTGGGACGGGAGGACCTTTCTCTCTCCCATCCCGCCACCTCCTTCGCGAGCATAACTTTTTCGCAGAAGGAGGTGACTGCCTCCCACTCCCTCTCGCCCCGGACCATGGCTTGCACCAGGGCCGGGCGCGAGAGGTCGCCGCCGCCGATCGCCTCTACGAGGACACGGCGGTGCTCCGCCCAAGCGGGGCAGGTTTGCACCGTGTGCTCTACCGTGTCCTCTGGGCGATCCTCGCAGTGGTGACACCCGGGCGTTTCCTCCCGCCTGATGATGTGCAGGAACCTCCCGAAACATCCATGTCCGGTGAGGACCTGCGTCAGGCGGAAGGTGAGGGCGCCGTGACGCCTCTCTAGCCACTCCTCAAAGAGGGGCCTTACCGCCACTATCGTGGCGTGCCCTGCGCTGGGTTGCGACAGTCGCTGATTCCAGGCCGCCATGAGATCGCGCCGGAGGTCCGTCCGCTCCGCCGCAATTTGCTGTGGAAACGGAGTTTCCCCCCGGCTTAGTACCTCCGCGCGCCACTCGTACAGGCGCGCGAGGACTATCGCCTCCAGATCCCACGGCGGCAGTCCGGCAAGGAGGCTCGCCGCCTCGCCCGAGATCGTGCGGTACCCCCGGATTAGCCGAATGGCTACCACCTTTTGGGGCGCGTTCAGGTAGTGGGCGGCTCGCCGCCGCAATGAACGCGCCCACACCGGGGCCCCGTAAAGGGCCATGGACCGCACGACTCCCGCGTAAAGCCTCCGGCAGGAGGCGTTTGGCCCCCTCAAATTGGGCAAGAGCCGCTTTAAGGCGGCCCCAGTCCGTTCCAGCTTGGGGGCCAAACGTCGGAAATGCTCCACGAAATTCCATCGGCTGTCTCTACCCCGGTCGCGATGGGGAATGGAACCGGCGAGAGATGTAGCGTGGCGCTGGAGGACACATCGCGTATTATATAGATGGGCGTTCAAAAGGTTAATATCGTAAATAAATTCGTTTCATATAATAATCAATTATATAAGTGTATATTAATCGATGTTTAAATTACTATTAAGACGCTTAGTGCGTCGAATCGGATAAGGAAATATATTATTTTATTATTGAATATTATTTTTATGCTTCATCATTACTTATTAGATTTTTTGTGCGTTTTTTTTAATATAATCCCTACGACTAATGTTATAATGCCGGAAGATCGACCTTTAATTAAACTTTTTGATAACCATAATTATTTTAATATTTATGGAAAAGACATAAATCATCATGCCTTATGTGCTTTAACACACATAGACAACTCAACAAAAAAATATATGAATTTAGATTATGACAAGTAAGCTTAAATTATTACAATCCATAATACTTTGGCAACATTCGCAGTGTCGCGGTAATGCGAACACTTCGCGCGCTCTCTCTCGCACACTGCGACTGCGCGATTAGTTATTATGCGATTAGTGCGTTTTATGCCACGGCTACATTGTCGCGAAAATGATCGCGACAATGTAGCCGTGACATAAAACACTTCATTTAAAATTAAAACCTGAACCGAATAGAATAAAAAATTATAAAATTATTTCTTGTAAACCTTTCTATCAGAGACGATGAGTCATGGACCTTCCACTACAAATTGGGACAAGGAGATAAATACATGAATAAGCATTATAATAATACCATAAAAAAATAAAAAATATTTTTTTATATATTAACGCGACTGTCAGGAGTGTCAAAATAACAGCTTTTTATTTATAACAAAAAGATAGAATAGATTTTTTTTTCTTTCTGTCTGTTTGTTCAAGCTAATCTCCGAAACGGCTGGACCGAACCGATCGACCGAAACATAAGTATGGTCCAAGCGGGTGAAGCCGCGGGCAGCAGCTAGTTTAATTTGAAATCTTTGACTATTTTTATGAAAAACTTTTTACTTGTAACTAGGTACGGCTTAATTACAAAAACTATGTAGTTCGACAACTTCATAATACTATAATCGACGCCATGACAGAAGTTGTCCAACTTCATACTGACCTATCTCAACGAAATTACTATTGTGTAACACAAGAAGTATCCACTTAACTCGTTTACAAGACAAGACAATCCAGTTACCAAAACACCCTAGCCAGTCTGTTATTACTACTCAAGTAATTCACCTATCCAACAATCTGTTCAGCCATTCCCAACTATTTAGAGGTCAGTTTCCAGTCTAACCGGTTGCAGCTGAATTTTACACGGAGCAGCTACCAATCTGACCTAACAGCCCAGTTACTGGGTAACACGATACCCTTGTTACCCCAAGCGATTTACCCATCCATCTCGCTGTTTCAGTGTTGTTAGTTAAAACCCCATAAAAACGTTATCAATAGCGTTACTATACAGCCTTAACCTTTTTTTTGCTCTGAAACGTACAGACGCCAGCACAGCTATCCCAAACTGTCAAATACTACTTACGATCTTGTTATAACTTAATTGATTACTATATTGTTATTATTTGATTACTATCTTGCTACTATTTAATTGATTATTGTCTATTAGTGGTATTTGTATAATTATTATGTTCCTACTAATAGTTTGACATTTTTATTATTGGCATTTCTCCAAAATTTCTGTGACTAAAATTAATTGACATTTTTATTACTTAATTTAATTATATGAGTTATTTATTGTATTCCATTTGACATTTATTATTGCACTCAGTGTCAAAATTTAAATTTTAAATAATTGTATTGTATGTTTGTTCATTTAATTTTTCTATCTCCAAGCCAATGGATAATCAATGTTATGTACGCCGTTATTGTCACGTGCATCAGACCAAAAAATTGTAAATGTTTTAATAATTGAATGTTGAATGTATGTGATGTGGCAGTACTTTGTTAATAAATAAATAAATAAATAAATAAATACTCCCAATTGCACGTGAACCTTATAATTACCTTTGTAATAAAGTTGAAAATCTATCAAAGAAAATTGACAGATTGGGGTAGCTTGATGTGCTGGCCTCTTTACTTACCGTTTTATAGACATGGCACTAAGGTAGGTATCCCCACTACCGACTGAACTGCACATAGTAACAATGGCTTCCAAATTGCGACCGAACGGTTATTTCGTACTTTCATTCTGTTTTTCTTTTTTTTGCGCCTACTTTAACAACTGTTACAGCAGAAAACGGTACTCGTTATGATGACAGTCAATTTCAGCCAGATCTAAAAAACTGGTTCTGTTTCTAAATTCAAACAGCGTGACTTTTAATATTGGCGCAATTTTAGAATAGGGCCCGTATTAAAAGTTGTGTTAATTATGAGTGTTTTCATCACTGAAAAATTGCCAAAGAATTCAAAAGTAAACCTGTAAATCTTAATCTGTAAGTTTTTTTGGTTCATCGTAAGTTTATGGTTCGAGTCGTTTTGAATCACCGAAGAGAGGGGTTTATTAAGTTTGACCGCTATATGTGTGTGTCTGTGGCACCGTAGGTTTTAAATGGGTGAACCGATTTCGATGGGGTTTGTTTTTTCAAAGCAAGTTTGTAGTTATCTAGAAAGTGTTGTGTAAAGTTTAAGGGCCAGGTTAAGCTTCGCCTATCATCCACGAGGTATCGCTCCGTACCCGTAAGTACCAATGTGATTATTTTCGATGTACTTCCTGACAATCGAAGATGTCAGGAAGTACATGTGTCTTGATCATCTTTTTCCGAAATCTTGAATAGAAAGTAATGTAATAATTGAAATAATAATTTGGCCATTCAACGTAGCAATGCTGACAGTCTTCTGAGCACGTTTCCGGATGACAGCGATGCGGACCAGTAATTCGACGCCTTAGTGTCCTTTGTCTTTGGATTAATTTGTATAGTTAGTTAGATAACCATTTAATTTAGCAACTACTGTAAATATTTTAATTATTTTTCATTTAAAATATGTTTAATTCAATAACTTACCTTTTGGGAAGCGACTCTGCACGGTGTATGTCAAATTCCGAAACTCCAAATCCATCTTGGATCAGCTGAAACAATAAAAATCACTCTATTACAATTATATCACTCATACAAACTGATACTACACGACATAAGAAATTATTTAGATGTTTTTTGTTATTCATAGTTGCTGAGAAGTAAAGACATCAACGAGAAATAGATACTGACGATAAGTATTAATTTATAGACATATTTATTTTATTATTACCGATTTTATTTAAAAAATTAGAATTAATTAATTAAAATATATAAGTATGTATATACAATATATAATCTAACACTAAAACTAAAAAGAATAAAGGTACTATGTACAAGTATTTAAAACTAATAACCAACTAAAATATGGCGTCGAAAAATTCCTCCACATCGCTTTCGACTGTAATATACCCAAGAGACTGGCGGCATTGCCACGTTGTATGGCAATGCTAAGCCTCCGGCCAGAGTAAAAGCCAGCCCTTTGATAATTTAATAGCTGCTCCCGCGCGATTTCACCCGCTGCTCGGCCCCTATTGGTCATAGCGTGATGTTACATAGCCTATAGCCTTACTCGATAAATGGACTATCCAACACAAAAAGATTTTTTCAATTCGGACCAGTAGTTCCAGAGATTAGAGTGTTGAAACAAACAAACTCTTCAGCTTTATAATATTAGTATAGGTAAAGTACACAATAAAATATATACAGATATGACATATAACTTTTTCATAAATATAAGATCTCATCATCATCATCATCTGCCTGACTGCCTGCGTTTTACCAACTGTGTTGGGGTACGCTGCAGGTCTAACCGGATGCAGCTGAAAATCATTTTAAGTGAGGTTGTCGGCTGCTTAAACAGGCTTGCATGTCAATACCTCAATAAATTGGGGCCTCTAGCCAGGGGTCAAACCTTAGAAACCAAGCGACTATACGAAAAGGGCACGCTGAGGGCGTCCTTGGGGACAGCAAGGGACAGTTATTAGTTAGGGACGAATGTACAGGCTCAACGGGGCGAACTAGATATATACCAAAGGTCGGGCGGGTTGGTCCATGGCTGGGAGGACCATCTTTACATAGCAACATGATATCATCAGCCTAGCCTTTTCCCAACTATGTTGGGGTCGGCTTCCAGTCTAACCGGATGCAGCTGAATACCAGTATTTTACATGGAGCGACTGCGTATCTGACCTCCACAACCCAGTAACTACGATACCCCTTGGTAAGACTGACTGTCAGATTTTCAGGCTTCTGACGACCCGTAACGACTGTCAAAGAAGCACAAATTACAACTAGGAACAACGGCTCAACGTGCGTTCCGAGGCACGGAGGAGTCTCGTTATGTAAAGATACTAAGGTCACCCAACTCACATACCAACATGATATCTTAATCACAAATTTATTTCGTCTATGGCATATTTTATTCTCCCTTATTTTCATTAATATTTAAACGGCTGTGTACAATATTAATCGAGAGATTCATAATCATAATGAAAAGATCAAGTAAGTAATGATTACAATGAAATTACGATTTAAAATGTTTTATGGTGAATTAAGTATTAAAATGTCAATAGTAATTATTTTCTTCTTTTACATCCGTGTCAAGAGAGTTCAGTGTCGTTCATTGCATTGTAATTATTATAGTAACATGTATTTATTTTTCGATTATGTGATAAAGAAAGATTTTTCCTGAATAAACGATGTAGGCATGACTTAATTGTTTTTTTTTTAGCATTATTAATATGCTTTGTGTCGAATAAGTATATAGTATGGAGTCATTATTCAACTTACGTCTGACGTGTTAAACATCGGCTTTTCCCATGTTCTGTCTATTAAAAACATTAGGTGCGTTATTAAATAGGATGATGTTCACTTTTATCATGTTTGGAGGCGATTGTTTGTCATAGGTTTTAGATATTGACTTTGTCCTGTAAGAACCCAGTGGGATCCTCGCACAGGGGTGCTCGATATTGGGTATTTGAAAGGGTAGTCAATAACGTTACTTTTTATGAATTGTCAAAACGCGGCATTTGTACGTGATTTGTATAACATATGACGTCACAGATTTTTAGAATCAAATGGAATACCTATTAGCATTGAATGCAATGTTACAATTACATCTTCCCATAATAATTAATTTCTGTACGGTGATGGAAGTTTTCAAGACGAGCGGTATTTTTTTCTATGTGATTTCATATTTTATTTTTGTCCGATTCAAATAGTCAATTATATTACGGGGACGTAAATATTTATATAAAACAACTATAAAACTATGTTTAGATTAATTTAATTAAAAGATACTTGTTTATATCATCGCGCCTAGCAACCAAGTCCCCAGACGACAAAGTTCCCAGAATATATTCTAATTATTTGAAATTTCGAATGCAGCCAGTTATAACTAACCAGTTAGAAACAACATAAGGTTGCATCTAGGCTCTACAGTACTCTTAATGTACCAAGCTTGCTAGAAACGAGGAGGTTCAAGCTCAACATCCCACTGTGAAAACTTAGGTGAAGTGTACAGACGCCAGCACATCAAGCTATCCCTAACTGTCAAATTTTCTCAATTAAAAATGAACCTTATGTCTTTGCAATAAAGTTGAAATACTATCACAGAAATTTGACAGATTGTGGTAACTTGATGTGCTGGCCTCTGTACTGTCATTCCACTGACGCTTGGGATCAATTGACACTATTGACAACTGACTTCACCTAAGTTTTCACGGTGGGATTTTTACGAGATAGACAAAATTGAATCCAATATGGCTTCGTCAATTTTTACTGTTCTAAGAACTCTGAACGTAGTGAAAGTATACAGCTAACACGTTTTTATGAGCAATACAAAAACGCAAACGCTACTTTTGTTTGCGCAGTGTCGTAGCGTTTGGAGGCCCTCACTTTATTTTTTTTACTTTCGCAGGTATTCTGTATGCCCAACCACTTATCAACTCGAGTGATTCCCTCTTATGGAAACATGTTAAATTCTTATATGGTTTTTCAGTCATTTTAGCAAGTCACAATCTTTGATTTTAGCAAGTCACAATCTGGGGTTCAATTTTTTCTATGCAACAATAACCTCGTACGGAGTATTATACCTAAACTTTTTCGTTCAGTTTCTTTTTTATTGACATATCACACTAATATAGGTGTAAGTTTGCGAGTGTGTTTGTATGTTTGTTACTTCTTCACGCAAAAACTACTGAACGGATCAAATTTGGCACAGTGATAGATTATAACATTATTTAATTTTACAGATTAAAAGATAGGATACTTTATCTGGTTTGTACATCCCCTCGTAGAGGCGATCGGCGGCGGCGACCTCTCGCGCCCGGCTCTGGTGCAAGCCATGGTCCGGGGCGAGAGGGAGTGGGAGGCAGTCACCTCCTTCTGCGAAAAAGTCATGCTCGCGAAGGAGGTGGGGGGATGGGAGAGAGAAAGGTCCTCCCGTCCCAGCCGCCGCGGGAGACGCCCCGGGCGTCGGGAGCCACGTGACGGCTCCCGGCCACCGTAGGCGCGGGCCTGCGGACGGTGAGTAATGGGTGACTCACCGTCCGATCAGCACCAGGCCCGTGCCGGACGGCGCGTATATGTTCCACGCGCGCCTCAAAGAGATGTCAGCATATGAAGGGGCCCCTCAGGGCCAAGCCTGCCGGGTAAGCGGGATTGTCCGAAAGGGTTACCGCAACCCCGGAACATAAAGGGCTACGGAAGGAACATGGATGGGTTTTAGTCAGTAAGAGTCTGACACTCCCTTCCGCTCCACCCAGAGCGGGTGCAGTCATTGGATGATTTCCAAGCCTTAAAAAAAAAAAAAAGAGGGATAATTTCCGACAACCACGCGGGCGGAGTTGATACATAAGTTAGAAATAATTGACCAGGCTGTGTCGATGTCACCTACTGATTGTTTTTTTTTAATTTATGACTTGGCTTATGTTACTATGCCTACTATGTAACTGCTTAATTAAGTGAAAACACTTCACTTAAGTGAAATCACTACATAGTATAAACAAAGTCGCTTTCTCTGTCCCTATATCCCTGTGTATGCATAAATCTTTAAAACTACGCAACGGATTTCAATGCGGTTCTTTTAAATAAATAGAGTGATTCAAAAGGAAGGTTTATGTGTATAATTTGTCGACATATTTTGCGGGCAAAGCCGCGGGCGGAAGCTAGTGGACTATAAAAAAAAACAAAATGAAAATCACTTATTTATAAGCGCAGCAAAGAACTAACAACAGTTTTTATTTTTAATTTAATAAATGTTTATTTAATTTGATTGAAAATAAGAGGCGGAAGAAGGTTAAGCGAGTTTTTATTTATATTGCAAAAATATATCCGTAAACAATGGACAATTTAATTTGAGTTGAATTTCAAATTAACACTTTTAAGAGTCGATTAAGAGACACAAATAAGATTTACTCGTAGAATATGCGGTTCTAAAAGTCAAATAGCATAAAAATTTAAGGTACCTACAGACGCGTCATTGCTCTAAAGTTAGGTGTAGTTGCGCTCGAATAACAAAAGACGAACATTTTTTGTAAACACGAATGTATTTGCATTTACAAAAACACGCTTTATGTAAACAATGAAGAACATCGTCGTTAGCCAATATAGTGCAGTACAAGTGCTTTAAAGCGACCCACTTGGCACTCTCCAGCGTGTTTTTATAGCCAGTACAGTCATAAAAAGATACCAACGCTCGTACGATTACCACTCGACCGCAAGCCTAAAGAATCGACACATGAAGATGTGGAAAAAGTGAAGTATCAGCAAAAAAGGCTAATATAGCAAAAAAACTACAGTTATGTTGGGGTAGGACAAGAAATAGATTATTATATCCTAATGGCATGAATTTAAATGATTTTTATAAGCGGCTCTACACGGCGTGGTGGTGCTACTACGCGGAGTTGTGATGCTACTACGCGACCTAGTGATGCTACTACGCGACGTACTGATGCTACTACGCAACGTACTGATGATAGTACGCGGCGTAGCGTAGCGTCCCTGCAACGCTGTCGGCACAACTTGGTGTCTACAATACGACTATGCTGAAGATACGGCCTGTGTTCAGAAACCTGATCTAGACATTAACATTTATCACAATATGGAAAGGAAATTAATCATGCTACCCCATACTAAGAAAACTAGAAACCCTGCACCTGCGGAGTCTTTGTCAGATGATTGAGTATTGCAATTAAAATGGCTTTAATGCAGATTGTTTTTCTTTGGAATTCTGTGGTATTTGACATGAGAAAGTTTCACAGGCCTTCGACAATTACTGTAAAGACGCTTTTAGTGATTCCGAATCTGGGGGTAATTACCACCAGTATTAAGTATGTAGGTATTTAGCCTGCCGGGTAAGCGGTATTGTCCAAAAGGGTTACCGCTACCCCGGAACATGGATGGGATTTAGTCAGTAAGAGTCTGACACTCCCTTCCGCTTCACCCAAGTCATTGGATGATTTCCCACACTAAAAAAAATAGGGGTAAATCAGCTTTTTTGTGGCTTTTGGGTAACTTAGAACCTAATAATTAAGACCCAATATTTAATAAAATTATAGATCGCCACGCAGTAAGTACCGCGCTCGTGGCATTGCTTTCTAGCTGCCGTCGCGTCATCGTCATGTAAGATTGATGTCCAATTTGTGATTAATAAAGATATTTGTATTTGCTTGTATTGGTAACATTTTAAGGTCGGGGTAAAATCGGTTTTCCTAAGGTTCACAATATTGAAAAGGTTGGGCATCATTCTAGAGTCTAGAATATGAAAAGTTAAAAGATACGTGACAAGATCATGTTTTTAATAAATTCACTTCAAAGTACATATACATTGGTATTAGCGGTGACATATTATGATAAGATAACATGACCTATTAAAACAGTCACTCATAAATATTAATAAAATCCCCCATAACGGTGTTTATAAGGAAAATATTAAATAAATATTGCATTAGGTATATTGTTAGCAGTAAGTCTTTTTATTTATACAGATAATATTAACATAATATAAAAGCTAGCAGTCTTAAAATATTAATAATTATACGTACAAGTATATAAAAAGGAGGGAATCATACCCTATACAGATAATAATAACATACATGATCCTATTGCATTACATTTGGGCCATGAACCTGAGTCTTCGCATCATCACAATTTGGTTGAGAAAGAATTCTATTAAATGTACCTAATTCGGTTCAACTTCAAGGCCCCAAACAGCTCATTTCTATCAGACTCATATTGAACACAGTCCGTCAGTAAGTGATGTAGGTCTTCCACAACCCCACAGGGAAATATTTATAGGCCGTCAAAAATTCGGCCACATAGCTTTCAACAGGAATAGTTCCCAAAAGGCATTGGCCTCGTTGTATGGCAATGCTGATTCTATGACAAAAAAAAATAGGCCGGTCCTCTGGTCACATGAAGAGTCCGCCAACCGGTTGGCGATGTCTCGAAAAACAAGAGTGCCTTTGTTTTTCGAGGGCCCTGGTATTACAACCCCAAACAGATCCCAATAACATTGGAGTAATCGCGCCGTTTTTGAGATTTAAAGAAAAAATAAAAACGTTAAACCGTTGGTCCCGGCTGTCTTTCGTGGATCTTTGACAGTCATTGCGTCGTGGGTAATCAGAAACTCGAAAGTCTGACAGCCAGCCTTACCAAGAGGTGCCGTATTACCCAGTTACTGACTGGGTTGTGGAGGTCAGATAGGCAGTCGCTCCAATTCAAATATGTACTGGTATTCAGCTACATCTGGTTGGTTTGAAAGCCGACCCCAACATAGTTGGAAAAAGGCTAGGCAGATATAAATAAAGACTCAAAACAATGCATTAACATTACGCTGTAATACGAATAAATAAATTTAAGATATCGTATCCATACACGTCCTAAGAATTCCAATTCATAATAATATCTTATATTTACGAGACTCATAATCTTTTCTTACGATTATTGTGACCACTTCTAAATGGAACTTGAATGATTCTTTCGATCGAATCACATACGATGTAGATGCATAATATTATTAGCTTGATTATAATTAATAAACGACGGTCATTTTCAGCTGTACCCACTAGGTTGAAAAGAGTAAAATAATAAGCAAAATGCCACATTGAAATGTAAAATTTTACAGAATGCCGATATATCACGTAAAGAGTATATAAGTTTGAAAAAAAATTATAAACTTTTAACATCCATTTTTTTTCGTATAGCAAAATGCAATTACAAAATTCCAGACTTAAAAGAACTTAGTAATGTGATTGAAAAGGATATCATAGTACCTAATAAATAAAAGAAAAACGCAACTCCGTTGTTGACGAACATTCACTAAATAAAATAAAGGAATTAAACAGCCAACAAAGCAAGTGAAAGTAAGTCTTGTATGATGCTCAGTTTTCACATGCATGACCTCAAAAAAATCAATGCTTCACGGTTTAACAACTAAATGACAAAACGGCGGGTAGTACAGTCGTATAATACAACCGCTAATTGTCTTGATACTTGAATAAACCGAGTTTCTCAACCATCGGGTCAAGAGCGATCGTTGACTGTCAGTCGGTATTATCGACTCTCTTCTCTCGGAACTTTTACTTCCTAATTCCTGTCGTGAGTTTGTCGACATTTTAATTTAATAGCTTCCATTTAATGGAGGCTTTTATCACGCGTTAACTTAATAGGTGCTTCGCTCGTAAACGTTAACTTGCAAGTTGCTGAAATCATGAAGACACTCATGGAATATTGGGTTTCGTTTTGATATAGTTTGCCTATACTTCTATAGAAATTCCAGTGTGTGTGTGTGGTGTAGACAGTCACACGTCCTTCTGGCGTGATTTTTTTTTATACCTTACATCACTCTACTTTTTTTTTAATGGCAACATATCGTCGAAAATTGAAAAAAATTGCAATCACAATTTCTGCAGTTTTCTATTACTTTTTTTTTAAGTATTTTACTTTACAATTGGCAATAGAAAACCACAATAAACCGGTATCCAATCTCAAACTGTTAAGTTGGCAGTCGACGTCGTACCTAAAAACATACTCCGGAAAAAAATAATGATGGCGATAGAAATCTACAGACACAATAAAAATATGAATAAAAAGTTATTCTTAAAATGAAACTGTATATTTAAAAGGCTATAAAGATTCAATCAAAAGTTGAAGGTGAGTCGGTAGCGACAATATTCCGATTTACGTGGGTAGGTACTTTCTTGTGATAGTGATCTTGAGATGCAAGCGAGACCATTGCCAATGAAGCTTCTACTTTCACTTGTAGTTTATGTACCTACCGACCGGTTCAAGGCGAGTTGTCCACGAAAGTGTAATACGATTAACTTTTACCCGTGGCTTCGTCCGCATGAAGTCGAGAATTCTCTCATGGGAACGTACTATTGGGATAGAAAGTATCCTATGTTCTAACCCAGGTCTTGGTCATGGGAATGAAATCCTTGCAACCATGAAAAGGTAACAGACAGAGGGATAGACAGACGGACAGACAGACAGATTTACTTTCGCGTTTGTAAGTATGGAAGTATGGATATCGCGGTGTTTGTTTTATGTCCATTGGGTTATGTCTTAATAATATATTCATATTGAATATTTAATGTCAGTTATGACTGATTTTGTAAATATTATTGATGGTATCTATTATTAAGCCATAGAGAGACATTTAAATCGCTTTCACAAGACAAACATGCTCATCGAAAAGTGTTATTTATAGTTGCCATTTATATTAAAATAATCGACGATTAAAATAGAAATATATTGATTAGATGTTTTTAGAAAATTCCTTATCATTAAAACTGTCTCATACATTTTTATATTACGTTGTATCAAAAATGTCATAAAGTTGAACATTCCGAACATGAATAAGATCCGCCTAAAAGTTCAATTTCCTATAAAAAAAAATATACAGGCGAGTAGTTACCTAATAAAAAAAAATATTTAAACGTGAATAGGTACCACAGATACAACAAAAACTGCACTTTTTTTTTTTTTTTTTTTTGTTAATGGCATCTCGCAGTTCAACCAAAGGGTTGTCTACTGCTTAACCGGGCTTGCCTGTGGCTGCCACAAAAGAATTGTAGCCTCCAGCCAGGGCTTAATAAAAACTAAAGCTAACTTACAAAACTAAGCGACTACACGCTAAGGGCACCCCCTGCGGGGTTCGGACCTCGGCTTAGGGCGTCGCTGGGGGGGGACAGCAAGGGACAGCTGGATCGGGGGTTTTTAAAACTACTGGCTCAGCGGCAACGCGGGCTGGCTCGAGCAAGGGTCGGGAGGGTGAGAGTGGACAGGGTCGTCGCGACGGGCCTCGACGGCGAGGACGGAACGACGGAAATTTGTATCTGTATGTTACTCTAACAGTGCTAGTAGCCGGGCTGCTCTCCTGGAGGAGAGTGGTGGCATCGTCAGGGGCAACGAGGGTATGCCGTGGACGGCGAACCTTACTGATGCGGGACGGGGTGTATCGGGAGGCGGCCGCAATCAGGGGATTGCGGTGTTTTATGGCAGTGTCAAAGAAACGCTTCGAGAGGCGTTTCATGAACTGCTGAACTGTGGGGAGTTTAAAATCTACATGAAGGTCCATGTTACGGACGTAAAAGGGAGCTCCTGAGACCTTACGGAGGAACCGGTTTTGAAGTGTCTGCATTCGATGCAGATACTTGGGTTTGGCGTGCGCGAAGACGACGCAAGCGTAAGTCATGATGGGGCGGATTACAGCCTTATAGAGACGCAGTTTGCACCGGAGTGACAATTTGCTGCGTTCTGTAAGCATGAATTGGAGCCTACCGAGAGCGAAAGCGGCCCGCGAACGGACCTGCTTTATGTGCTCTGCGAAACTGAGGTGCTGGTCGAGAGTGACACCCAGGTACTTGGCATGCTTCGCCCAAGGGATCGGCTTGCCGTACATGGTGATCGGATTAGGGGGGTTGGGGAGGGCCCTACGAATTCTCCTAAAGAGAACAGCCTGGCTTTTATCGGGGTTGACCTCGATTCTCCATTTCCGGAACCAAGCGCCGAGGACGTTGGCCGCGGTCTGGAGAGTCTGAGCTATAGCTGGCGGACTGGTCCCTGTGTAGTAAATGGCCGTGTCATCGGCGAATAACGCCAATTGGGCCTTTTTACTCTTGGGGATGTCGCTAGTGAACAGGGTAAAGATTAGGGGGGAGAGAACGGAGCCCTGGGGGACTCCGGCGCGAATCGGGTGGGGGGCGGAGAGAGCGCCCTCGATGCGGTAGCGGAAGGTGCGGTTCGACAAAAAGTCCCGTAAGATGAGCACGAGACGGTCGGGCACGCCGAGTTGGTATAGCTTATATATTAAGCCATTGTGCCAGACTTTGTCGAAAGCCTTCGCTATGTCGAAGAACAGGGCGCCAGTCATAGCGCCACGCTGGAAGCCGGCACTGATGTGCTCGACTATGCGGTGCGCTTGCTGGACGCACGAGTGTTGGGTACGGAACCCGAACTGCTCGTCCGGAATCAGGCTCTTCGCCTCGGCATAGTCCTTGAGACGCTTATAAATAAGCCTCTCGTAGATTTTGCCGAGCACGTTGAGCAGACTGATGGGGCGATAGCTGGTGGGGTCTGATTTGGGTTTGCCGGGTTTGGGGATACCTATAACAGAGGCCTCTTTCCAGGCTTGTGGGAACATGTTATTACTCATGGCGCCATTGAAGATGGCGGTCATGAGCATGATCAGTTGGGCGGGGAAGAGTTTGAATACCCTATTGGTAATTCCATCTGAGCCGGGGGCTTTACGAGCCTGAAGACCCTTGATGATGTCTTGCACCTCGTCAGGGGTGACGGGGGGCAGAGGATCATCTGGATCTTCGACGGGTGGGAGAGAGGCTCTACGTTCGACTTCGGCGTCGACTTTGGCGAGGTGCTTTGGGTCGACCGGAAGGGAACTGGGGGAGCATTGGGACTCGAGACTGTCGGCTAGAAGCTCGGCTTTTTCAGAGCTATCGAAAGCGATGCTCTTGTCAGGACGGATGAGTGGAGGGGTGGAAGATTCTTCGGGAGCGCGAAGCTTCCTCTGAAGGTTCCAGAAGGCATGGTGATTGGGCTCAAGTTCGCCGAGTAACTTGTCCCAGTTGTCCGAACGAGCTTCCGCAATGCGTTTCTTTACAGCACGCTGTAAATTGCGCATGTGGGCTTTGTTCGCATCGCAGGGGAAGGAGTCGTAGGCACGGATGGCTGCGTTCTTCTCGGTTATCAGCTCACGTACGTCAGCGGGTAGTTTCCAGCGGTGGTCTTCCACCACCGGGACTTCCCGTGAGCAATCCGTCAAAACGGATTGCACGTGTTCTGTAAACGAGGCGATCGCGCCGGTAGTGTCATCGACAGAGACAATGAGGTCAGGAATGGATTCCAGCTGAGGTGACAGAGTGACGGATTTAAGCTTTTCGCTTACTTTCCTCCAGTCGGTCACCAACTGGGTGCGGGGCGGGTGGTCAAGGTCAAGCGGACCCCCCGTGTAGGGGGTGAGGTGCATGACGACGGGACGGTGGTCAGAGTTAAGCTCTTGTAGCGCCTCTAAAGATTGCAAACGAAGGTTCACATTCTTGAGGAGCGCTATGTCGAGGACATCGGGAGTTTGGTTAGGGTCGCCGGGATAGTGGGTGGGAGTCATCGGAGCGATGACAAAAACTGCACGGGTTTCGTTTGTTATTTGCCGAGGTCAAATAAGTACCAAGTACGTAACGCTAAGTCATCAACGGACCACAATTGTTTGTGGTCGCGCATACCGTGACACCAAACTGGTACAAAATGTGCTGCGGCACAGTTTAATGTTATGTACTTACCCGCCTTAGCTTTCGTTTACCGTCAAACATGGTATTTTTCCTCCGTTTAAGCTATATAATGAGATCTTTATCGAAATGACACTGCTATGAATGGACGGACTATGAATAAGGCAAAGTTTTTGCGTGTTATTTTTGTATGACAGAAAGAAAGCAGTGACGTAGGTATGAATATGAACGCATATTGCTTTCATCTTGATATTGTACAGAGGCCAGCGTATCAAGCTGACCTAATCTGTCTTTGTTTGATATGTTTGCAACTGTATAAAAAAAGAATAAGGTTTATGTTCAATTGGAATTATTTTATAGTCGGGGATAGCTTAATGTAGCTTTTTACTGTATTTTTTTTTATTTTGTTTAGATATCTTTTTTCTTTTTCCATCTATATTTATTATTTATACATTTTCTTTAGATAATAACGAAGTTGTATTATGGTAAATGCTGAGTACACCTAATAGGCGTACAGTCAACAGCAAAAGTAGATGATAAAAATCAGAAATTTAATACTAATGAACGGAGTTCACGAATATATGGCAGCTGTACTAGTAGTAAATGTTTGGTATAATTTCCAATCACAAGCTTTTGAATCTCTCTGACGCCACACAGGTCTGACGCGAACTCCGTTTTTTAGTATTGAATTTTTGATTTTGATCATCTACTTTTGCTGTTGACTGTACATACCAGCACTTTTATTATTGTTTTCTTCTTTTTTGTATGTACTGTTGTTGGTGTACCTAATAAATAAATAAATAGATGTGCGCAAAAAAAAAACGAGAAAAAGTAGAATAAATTATTCGAATGATGCAGCGTTGAGTGTATCAGATTCTCAAAAAAATACTAAATAAATTATGATAATAAACTAGGGATTCTGAATGAATAATAAGTAGGCTTACTTCATAAACATGATCAATAAATGCAAATCATTTTTTGCTACCTTTAGCAGTCTTTTTGCTGGCTGAGAGATTACCTACATTATTCCATCTACATTACATTAGCAAAAACAAATGCACGTCACTCATCGCAACTGTTTTTTTTTTAAAGCCCTTTCACACTTACCGACCACGACCACACCACATCACAACAAAAAAATGTGGGCAAACAGTGGTCACGTCTGAACAGTGTCGCTGCAACATCTTGCCGTCTTGCGTGATGACGTTGTGGCTAGTGTTTGCAGACAGACATATATGCGTTTACACGTTTATAACGTTTGTTATGTTTGCGATGTGGCCAACCGCTAGAGCGTGGTCTTGCTGGTGGTTGCAGTGTGGCTGCGATGTCGCTTTGATGTGGCTGGTTTTGATCAGCCACATGGTTCGTTTTGACGGTCAACCGTGATCCTTATGCATAAAATATTAATTTTCATACAAATTAGCGCACGTCCACGAGAAGTCGTTGTGGTTGTGGTGTGGTTATGGTGCGTGTGTTCGACCTTAGAGTATATTTTTTAATGGCATAAAATACAATTGAACAATCATGGACGTAATTAATTACTCCAATGATTGTTTTCTGCATTGTAATTAGTTTTTTTAGCTACAGTACTAAACATTTATATAAACGTTCTACGATTCCATTTATCATTTTTCATTTATAGCTTAAGTACGCGTGTACTTTTTCTACTCACCTTCTTGCCTAGTACATTTGTGTAAAAAACAAAATGCAATGGTTCATAATTATTAAAAAACAAAAACATTAACAAAAATATTAACGCTCTCATTAACCGTAGCTTCAAAAGCAATAAAAAATCTGGCAAGATTTTAATCTAAGAAAGTAGGCATAGTAACGATGGCGATGTGAATCTCATTGTTTTTACAGTATATTTAATTACTCTGAAAAATGTTATTATAACTGTTCTTATTTTCATTTGATCTTTTATTAACGACCCATCCCTGCTCTGCACGGGTGCAAAAGGTTATCGAGCTATGTCAAACATCGTGATATATCTAGAAATTAAAGAAGCAAATAAGTTATTTAAGGCAAAATTGACGCATAGAAAATAAACAAAGGAAGAAGTTGGGGGAAAATATGCGTTACATCCACGTTAAACATCCACATCAACACAACACATCCATTGCTCAGCATAATGCTGCGCCCCTATGCGAGACAGAGCCTAGGCATCTATGTATATTTAAACGCATTAGCCTTCCGGAATAAATACTCTGAATGATGGCGAATATCGCATCAACTGTGTAGTTTAGAAAGGTTTATAATATTTATATATAGGTATGATCTATAATATACCATACATACATATTATGTAAGGCTTGTTTTCCCAGTAGGTACAGGACAAATAGGCTTCTTTTCATGATATTTTCCTTTGACTTTACGTACAAAGGTTTCATATGAATTAAAATGGTGCGATAACTTACCAGGTTTGAACCTGCAACTTCCATAATAGAGAAGCAGATACTTTTTCTAACACCCCCGCCCCCCAACCTCTTAAACGTTAATAAGGCTTTCGTTTATCGGTCCTTGTTAAAGAACCTGTAGTAAAAGCCGTTTCGAAAGTACAATAGGCTGCACGTCAAAGATAACAAAACCAGCATGAGCTGGCCCTTAATTCTATTGAAACTTCTTACAACGCTAGACCAGTTCAAGGTTAAATTGTAACCACTACGTGTGGTCTACTGTACCTCCTCAACTAAAGACCTGTCTAGAACATTACTCGCTTTCACAAGCTAGCAAAGTACGTACTAACTAGCTAACTGGCTTACACACATACCCAATTGTTTGGTAACCATAGCAACGATTGCCATAGATCGGAGAGCAACAACCACACCTCAAGGGCATACCAGCAATTCTAATTACTGTACAAATAGATTCGTTTCGCACTCAAACTTCTTGCTTGGCACAACAAAAATGGCTAAATTACAACGAAATGGTAACGAGAAAAATACAGATATATGACATTAGTCCTCTAATTAATTTTCGACACAATAATTTAAATGATTAAATTTATACAAATAAAAATCAATTGCCGCATGTATGACGAATAATCACTTGAGTGCGGGTCGACCGATTCGGCTGATTTTTTTTTTTGTATTCGTTTTTGTCAGGACAAGGTTTGTATGAAGGAAGTTTTTTGGAAAATACATCAGAATTTGAATGTTTCTTTTTTGTGTAAGAATGTCAACCTGAAGACAGATTTATCTATGTACTAATGCAGTTTCTTTTAAACATTCGTGACAACCTTTAAACTTGAAGATTAAGACATCAGTGCCTATTAATATTTTGGAATATCATCACTTGCACTTTTAATTATCATCATAATTTACTACAGCCTAAACCCGTTGATAAATGACAGTAAAGTTAACCTTGTCTAACATTGCTCAAACAACTAGAAGACTTCGTGATTTCGCTACACCACTACAAAAAATTGCCTCATAATAATATACTTTTAAAGATAGAGCTGCAATAATGGCCATCATAATTAAGCTGCCCAGTGAACATTCCATTTCCAACACAAGATTTAACACACATGACTTACTTCATCATACAAACTTGACATTATTTTATAAACGATTGACTAAAAAGAAAATTTGTCCTTGACATTTCCAAGTCAACAGAGTAAAAGTGCAATAGACAGTGGTATTCTAGAATGATGCTTATGAATTTAAAAATAGAATCGAGTGAAGCAAAGATTAGTGCGAAATTTGACAGGTCGACTTGTTTATCTGAAGCAATTTTTGGAATACCGACGGGTTGTTATAAAATAAAATTACTTAAGCTATCGATGAATACGGGGTAAGTATATTTTTAGTTAAATACTACTAAAAAGAAAATTATGTATGTACTAACTGAAAATTGAGTAGATTAAATGGACTAGGTAACAAGAAACATAGATTAAAATCTCGTAACTTTTGCTTTCAGAATTTAATTTGAAGGACGGGTCGATGTATTAATAAGTAGTTGACTAAATTACACATACATTGATCTTGAACATACATAGAAGAGCTTTATAATTAATCCTCTATGTGTGATGTATGAACTTACTTCCCATTAAATTATAACCATAAAAATTAATGATTTGCACTTTGTCTTCTACAACTTTTTATGTAATGATGTGTCTATATAATGAATAATGTTTTTTTTAATAAAAAGTTAAATGAATTTAGTCAATAACTTATAAAAAAAACTAATGTTTGTATATTTTTTACGCGACTACGAGTGATTATTCATGATTATTCAATGAATAGTATATAATTGACGACCGTCATATTGTGTGGTGTCGAAAGAAATCATGGTCAGATAGTTTGTAATGGTTTATTTCTATTTATTATTTGATCAACGATTGCCGAAGATTCGTTGCAAAGAGAGGTTGCAAACAGTTTTTGAGTAACAACATACAAACAGACAAACGTTGCTCAAGTTCCGTCAGTTCCCACAATGTACGCTATCGGTCGTAATCTAACACATACAATATTACGAAAACTTATTGATAAAGCAATCTACACAAGTATTTATTGCAATTAACTTTTGTATTATGCCGGTAAGTAGGTATAGAAGGATTGTCCGAAAGGGTTACCGCTACCCCGGAACATAAAGGGCTACGGAAGGAACATGGATGGGTTTTAGTCAGTAAGAGTCTGACACTCTCTTCCGCTCCACCCAGAGCGGGAGAAGTCATTGGATGATTTCCCAGCCTTAAAAAAAAAAGTGGGTGAAGGCTTAGTTATGTGCAGATGTGGTTGGCTGTTGCCTATTTTATGTAAGAACAGCTGCTGCCAGCGGCTTCGCCCGCATGGATGTCGAAAACCGGGATAAAAAGTGTCCTATGTGTTGATCCAGGTCATAAACCACCTCTGTGAGATTTTTTTTAAGGTAGTCTTGCAGGTCAACCTAGGAAGGTGTCTGATACTGATTGACCGGATTTACCAGATGCCTCAATTAATTAAGGCCTCCAGACAGGGCTTAACTACTAGTACTAAGCGTCTACAAGCCAAGGGCACCCCCTGTGAGGTAGGTACCTCGGCTTCGTCAGGCTGGATAAAATGGAACGGCCACCACCTCTTAAAGTGGTATTATTTTTATATTACTTCACAGTGGGAAAGAGATGGAGCTATATTATGCCTTGTATAGCTCTGTCTCATTCTCACAATGAAGTTTATTTATTTTATTTATTTATTTATTTAATAACCAACTTATATTAACAGCGTGCACTAAACATACAAGTTATAGGTTAGATATTAGTACATCGAAATTATAATTAAATGACTTATAGATATTATAATATTATACGAATCAATAACATTATGTTGCGCTCATATATATAGACTAACATTTGTATATAGAAAAGCAATGGATAGGTACAAACAGAATTTTTAAAAATAACAAACTAGGTACGTAAATAATAATTTGTGCAATCAAGAAATAATAGTAATGTACACATTAATATTACTGCTATAAGAGGTTTTACTTCAGCTCCAGGTAGCTTTGGAAGGACGTGCGACAAAAACTACAAAACAATAAATATGTTACTTTTATTGTCATTTTATTTCGAGGATTCAGGTAGATAGTAAAAATGGCGATAAAAAATACCTACCATATTTTGATTCGAAAATTCATTATAAGCCGATATTTTTGGAAACTATAAAATCAGCTTATAATTATTGTCTGATATTATGCACCTGCATATATTTTTCAAAATTTATTCAATTTATTTTGATCCGCCTCATAAATCTTCATTTATTTTGTTATTACCTTCAGTCTATTTTAATATTTAATATTAAGTAATCATTTCCTAATATACAAATGCCAAATTAGTTCCAAAACGTGTAAATTGTCGGCAATCGTTATAATTTAATATAATTGATGGCTTAAATCTTTATTTGTCTGACACAATAAATATACAGGTCCGACTGTATATTTATTGTGTCAGTTGGACATGTTTGGGAACTAATAAGGTTTAAATTCATAGAGCACGTATTCTTTTGTACTCAACTGATTGGTGTCAGGAACACATGCTCTCATCGACCGGAGATATGGTACAAATATTCAAGGTTGAGCGACTAACCATAGATTCCCAGGATTAGTACCTATTTCACACGTCCCAACACTGACACATTCCTCAAACTATATCAAATGCTTATTTTTATACGCAGCACCTGACATTCCAATCACCCCTTTATGTTAAGATCAATATGTCTAGCCATTTCCCAAGTATATTGGGATCGGCTTCCAGTCTAACCGGATGCAGCTGAATACCAGTATTTTACATGGAGCGACTGCCTTTCTGACCTCCACAGCCCAGACACTAACTAGGTACCCCTTGGTAAAACAGGTTGCCAGACTTTCGGGCTTCTGACTACCCGTAACGACTGTTAAAGATCCACGAATGATAGCCGGGACCAACGGCTTAACGTGCTTTCCGAGGTACGGAGGAGTCTCGATATTTGAAGATGGTCACCCATCCACAAACGAACTCCGGCAAGCGAAACTTAACCTGATAGATCGATCGATGCGGCTGTTATTTACTTAGCCACGCGCTCCTTTCCTTTTATGTCAAGAAACAAGCCTTTATATAGCCCTATAAGTACCTATCCTTAGTAAAAAAATCTTATTACGTTAAAAGTAAACAAATGACAAGTAATGAAAAAAACTACACGGATATTTGTGTATGAAATACTACAACGAATACAAATAAACAACATGTGTGTTACATAGAATAATATATTTATATAAAGGGCCAACAATGAATTTGTTACGAATGACATCATTGTGGTTTGGATCTAAATGGATAAAACAAAGACCGTCGCGTCGGCAGTGCCTTTAATATTATTTCATCATCACTCTGCTGCCCTTAGGTACCTACCCCAATTTATTTAGGACTAACTTCAGCCAGCGGCGTCGCCCGGGTGGATATCGGAAATTATCCCACAGGAACCGTACATTTTTCCGGGATAAAGTATCCCATGTGTTAATCCAAGTTATAAACTATATGTGTGCCAAATTACATATAGATCCGTTCAGATGTTTCGGCGTGTAGAAGTAACAAACATACACACTCACAAACTTTCGCCTTTATAATATTAGTGTGATTCTACATAAATACCTATACTAAGTAGAGTCAGGAAACAAAATGGTTAAGCACTCATAGGCCATTTTTATTTATAAGTTTTTTTCCCAACACTATGTAGCGTCAAGTGCCCAATATAAGGAAAAGAAAATATGTGATTGGAAATTGTCTAACATTTGAGTGTTAAATTTCACCAGTGAAACTGAACGCGATCAGCACATCTAAAACTGAGTTCAAGAGATGTCAGTGTCATAATTGTTGTGGAATATTGACACATCCTTATAAGAACGCGAGTGTCATTATTGTACAATATGACAACAACAAGCAAGTATACGTTCAGATGGATCACGCATTTATTATTCTGTAATATTATTTTGTCGACAACCAGTGTCACAATACATCTGTTTTACAATATTGAACTGTGAAACGCTTGAATAATAATGATACGCAAAAACATCACCTTGAACTAAAATACGATAAGCCTTTTAGACGCAATACACTGATGCGCTAACCGTCGAATTCTCAAAGCTTGTTTTGCGAAAGTACTGTCACCCACGCTATCAATCTTAATTACGTCGTTGTAACGCTTGAAGTACAAAAATTTACCTTACCGCTATGAAATAAAGGGGTTGTCAAAGTCAAGCTGTTACGATATACGAGGGATTGACTGTACGTACGTGAAAGTTGTATTCTTTGTTTGTTTATCTCGACGCGTTCTGATTTGATAGCAAAGCGAGAACAATATCTATTGTGTGGTTTTAAGCATGACATTCCGATGACATAAACAATTTGAAAGCTGATTTGAATACCGGTAATTTTAAGAACGCTCAACGTGACACTGGCATAATATTCGACACCGGTTCAGTTGCTATTAATACAATAAAAAAAAGAAAGATAATTTAAAAAAAGAACGTACACAGTCCTGATCTCAATCTTAATCTGACAAAAATATCTGTAATTTATGGTATGAAAACTTATAACTAGTTTAACAAAAACATGTATTAGTAATAATATAACCTACAACGCTGTCCACAGGTAAAATAGATAAAATAATTAATGTAATCGCTTGGAGTTTAAGTATTAGTAACAGTCTGTGTGTGTGTATTACCAGAATTTTCCCACAAGTTTTTGACATTTATGACGGTCAATAAGATGAGACTGTGGATAGATTTTCAAGATATTCAGAAAATTGATCCATTTGTCACATCATTGGCGGTCCAGTTCTCTCCATATCGAATTTCGCAACGTCCTGTCGATCTCATTGCGTTTGGTAATTGTATGTAATGTTTTACAATGTTATTAATAGACCCGTTTACTGATTACAATTATTTAAACGCAGCTGCAATTAAAATATGAATCACTTTGTAGGTAAAATGTATCGATATTTTTTGTTTTACTTTAATCTACCTACTTTCCGCATGATTTTATAGTCCAATCCTAGACTTTGTACAATGAGTCAATTGTGACCTAAATAATGCAATTATTACTCACTCCAAGTGGCCAAGAATCAAGCTAAATGAATGGCGTGCAATTAGAGAGGGTATGACCAGCAGTGGTGGCCCGTAACTGCCTCGACTTACGAGTTGCCGGTCGTGGATTCAAACCCAGAAAGGCGCTTTGAACAAGAATAAATCGTCTGAAAAATTATATCGATAAGATTTCGTGTTCTGTATAAGTCAAAGTCAAATCATTTATTTCAAATAGGCACAAGTAAGGCACTTTTGAACGTCAAAATGAACAAGAAATAGAATTGATTCTAGTCGCCCCTTCCAAAAGATAGTTTCGTGTGGAGAAGAATGGGCAAGAAACTCCACCGTTACTCTTTTAAAATGTTTTGTATACATGAATTATAACATTATAATTATGTGAAGACGATGCACCCAGAATAAAAACACTACACCACAAAAGGTGAAAAGAAAAACACATATAGTAATGGTAGGTAACTTAAGTATGTCAAAAGTACATGGTGCTCACATATTTACAAACATTCTAAAAGTTAATATATAATAAATCAATCAATGTGTGAGAAGTTATTTCAACATGTTAAAATAGTATTTTATAAATAATAAATTATTACCTAATTTACTTAGCAACCAGTTTGATTTTGTCTAGACACTAGATTGTCCTGTGGAGCAGGACCAGCATGTTTCCAAGCATCCTTATCCTTTATATAATCATCTAATTTGTAATATGCTTGTTTACAAAGTGTATTTTTAATGTGAGTTTTAAATTTTCTTTCATTTAATTGCAGAATGTCACAAGGTATTTTGTTGTAACATTTAACACAGAACCCCATAAAAGATGTATGTACTTTTGATAATCTAAAAAAGGGTTGATCTATTTTATCTTTATTTCTAGTATTAAAGTTATGCCTATCACTTATTTTGTTAAAAAGATGTCGATTTTTTCTTACATACATAATGTTTTCATAAATGAATTGGCATGGTACCGTCATAATATTAATACTTTTAAAAAGTTCCCTAAGCGATTCGCGGCGACGTAGATTGTAAATAGCTCTGATAGCTCGCTTTTGCAGAATAAAAATGGATTCAATGTCAGCAGCCCGACCCCACAGTAAAATGCCTTACGACATAATGCTGTGGAAGTAACTAAAGTAGACCAAGCGCGCGGTTTCTACGTCTGTCAACTGCCTTATCTTTCTAACAGCATAAGCGGCCGAGCTTAGCCGTCCCGCAAGAGTTGTTATGTGGGGACCCCATTGTAACTTGTCGTCTAGCGTGATTCCCAGGAAAACCGTCTGCTTAGTAAATTCTAGCTTTTCTCCGTTCAATATGATGTCACAATCGCTACTTTTAACATTAGGTAATTTAAATCTAATGCATATGGTTTTTTTTTCATTTAGTACCAAATTATTTATCGTAAACCAATCTTGGACCTGAAGAATAGAGTTATTCACGTCGTCAAGATTTTGTGAGCGTCGATCAATTTTAAAAATTAATGACGTGTCATCTGCAAATAACACCATCTTCGGTTGATTTTGAAGTAATTGGGGTAAATCGTTAATGTAAACTAAAAATAGGAATGGACCCAATATCGAACCTTGAGGAACGCCCATTGTCATTTCCGACCCCAGCGAGTTCTCACCATTTACTTGAACTTTAACCTTTCTATCTTTCAGGTATGATCTAAGTAAATCAAGGGCTGTATTTCTAATCCCATAGTGCTCTAGTTTCAGCAGAAGCGTCTCATGTTCTACGCAATCGAACGCCTTAGAGAGATCGCAAAAGATTCCAATGGCATTTTGTGCTTCTTCCCAGGCGTTAAAAATGTTCTTTATTAGGGTGACACCAGCGTCAGTAGTACAACGCCCTTTGGTGAAACCAAACTGTTGTTCATGCAAGATGGAATTTTTATTAAAGTGACGTAACATTTGATTGAGCATCAACTTTTCAAACACTTTACTGAGAACTGGCAGAATTGACACAGGCCTATAATTGTTGGGTTCTTTACTATCACCGGATTTGAACAATGGCACTACTTTACTGTGTTTCATAAGATCCGGAAAGACTCCTTGGTCCACACTAGTATTAAATATGAAAGCTAAATAGGGCGCAATGGTTTCGATGATAGAACTACAGACTTTAACAGACATTCCCCAGAGATCCTCTGTTGATTTAATTTTAAGATCTTTAAAAGCTTTTATGACAGCCTGGGGGTTTGTATGCTGAAATGTAAATTCCATAGGGCATGCCTTTACATTTTTTCTAAGTAAAGCAGCAGAAAGCGCTGCTGAGGAATTTAAAGATGCAGTAGTTTTAAGAGGAATATTAGCAAAAAAGTTTTCAAATTCCTGAGCTATTTCTATATCTGAGTTGATGCAGCCATGAGCAGTCTCTAAATATTAAACTCAGTATTACGCTGCTTTTTCCTACCTGTTTCATTATTTATTATTTGCCAGGTAGTTTTTATTCTATCATCAGCTGATTTTATTTTGTTGCTTATATAAAGAGCTTTAGCTAATTTGCACACACTTTTAAAAGTTTTAGAATATTTTGCAACATACTGATGAAAGTTTGTATGATTCATATGTTGCTTGAGGCCATAAAGTTCAAAAAGTTTTGCCCTGCTTTTGCGAATACCTGGAGTAGCCCAATCGCTAAATAAAAACTTTGTGAAAATACTTTTAGTTCGTAGTGGAAAAGAGTCATTAAATTGCTTATTTAATAGTAAAAAGAACTTGGTGTAGAACTCACTTGGGTCAGATATGTTATTAAAATTGTGAACACATAAATTACTGGCCAAAGAGTTATTGAATTTGTTTAAATTTGTACATGTAATTGGCCTAAATCTTATTTGAATTTTTTGTAAAGGTATATAGGAACAAAATGTTATTGTTTGTCCACTGTGGTCAGATGGCAACTTATTTAACATGTCTTTGTGTAAGTATTCACAGTTACAAAAAATATTATCTATACAAGTGGCAGAAGAAGCAGTGACTCGGGTTGGTTCCATAAAAACATTGGATAAGTCAAATGACCTAAAAAGACTTAATAATCTGACAGTATTCGAGTTATTTTCTAGTAAATTAATATTAAAATCTCCACATAATTATGATTATTGACTTGCTACTAGTACTAAGTTTCTTTAACACATCTTCCAATACAGAATCAAACACAGATAGATTCTGGTAATTTGGAGGTCTGTACACACATACTATAACATGCTTATCTAGCTCAACACAGGACAATTCAATGGTGTGTTCAACAGACAGTGTGATGATATCTTTTCGTTCTTTGGATTTTATTGAATTTTTAACTAATATTAATGACCCACCATGTATCATTAGTTTTCGGCTGAAATGGCTAACTACACAATAATTTTCATAATTAATTGATACTACTTGATGATCTTTTAACCAATGTTCTGTTAAACAAATGACATCAAACTTGGTATTTTCTAAAAACAATTCTATTTCCAGTAACTTGGAAGAGCAACCTTGAATATTTTGATTTAATAATTTTAATGTGTGTTGCACTCCATTCAGTTTATTATTTTTAAGAGTTATATTGCCAGAAGATACCTTTTTATTATTTTGTAGTAATAATAACTGGTTATTAGAGGTGGTAACTTCTGTTGTCCTACGGACTAGTTTAAAGAACTATCCGGAGTATCCTCCACAACTACAACCGAAGAGTCTAGAATGTTCATATGAGTTCTAGCAGGAAGAGAATACTCAACCTGAGTGTTCATGGCCTCTAAGGTTGTTGGTACTATAGGTAGATCCTCCTTCGTACAACATGATGAAACATAATTAATCCCTATGTTGTTAGTATAACTAAACAACACAGATTCGTCCCTAATACTAGAATTTGTTATATTAGCTATAACCTCATTAATATTATATGCTATCAACATAGCAATCTGATGTCTACATTCCCAAGACAGAGACAAAGTTCTCTGAGTTAATTTAAAACCACTAACAAAGTTGTTAGTGTCAAAGTACAATAATTTGTCACTATGACATAATGTCAGTTTGTGCATTGTATTATTTAATTTATAAATATAATTATTTTCGTCATTTGACAATGTATCACTATAAGGAAAAGCACACAACATCAGCTTTCCTATATTTAAATTTAATAAGGTGTTCACACCATCCACTATGCCCTTTCTAGTAATACCACTGCTGTTACCTAATAGCAAAACCATTGTAGAATAATTATCAAGTTTTGTGTTTGCTATTCTTTTAATCATTTGTTTAAAACTTATGTTATGATAGCTATGATTGGTAAAACTATGGCTAAGGTAATTAAGTAAAATTTTTCCAAAGCCTGAACCTAATTCATCAGAAAAAAATATTGACTTGTTTTTCTGTGAAACAACACAGGGCTCTGCTGGAAGATCTAACACTGCAGAGGGCAAGTCAGGCCGATGCTGTGAATATGGTGGTTGCTTGGCACAGCTACATGAGAGATTATTAGTCAGAGACTCATAACTCTCAGCGTTGCACTTCACCAAATCCAATAGTTCCCCGGCCTCAAACAAGCGGTCACTTAATTGTTTTTATGAAGTCTCATATTTTTCAAAAATATCCTATATATATAGTACATAAGGACGCGCCCTTTAATTAACTTGGTAACCAAGTGTACTAACACGTTTTATGCGTGAAGACAAGTAGCGCCAACACATAATGCACACACTTCAGACTGCCATTGTCCCGGACGGTATCGAGAGCTTCTGCGTTTATGCACACATGCACAGCGTGTGTGTGCACTTAGTAACCACAAGTAAAGCGCGCATCGCTTTCTGAGATAAAAATACCGCAGTGAATATTATTAAAATAATTTAGAGTCAATCTTTTTTATTCGATTTGTGAATGCGAATAGAGCCAATAAAAATTAGTAAGTAAAATGTTACAGAAACCAAAAAAACTTTTTTGAATACTAACTATCACCTTTACAATTTTATAAATAGACCTAACAGTGAATTACTATCCAGTTATTTTCCATCTAGGTATAGACAGACAGGAATTTTAACCTAATGCTAATATTATAAACTCAGCGAGAAGCTCGTGGCTAAGTAATAACAGCCGCACGGATCGATTAAGCTAGAGGACCATCTTTACATATCGAGACCGATCCCGGCTGTCATTCGTGGATCTTTGATAGTCGTTACGGAAAGTCAGAAGCCCGAAAGTCTGACAGCCAGTCTTACCAAGGGGTATCGTATTACCCAGTTACTAACTGGGCTGTGGAGGTTAGATAGGCAGTCGCTCCATGTAAAATACTGGTATTCAGCTGCATCCGGTTAGACTGGAAGCCGACCCCAACATAGTTGGGAAAAGGCTAGGCCGATATACTAATATTATAAACGTGAAAGTGACTCGGACTGTTTGTCCGTCTGTGACGTTTCTACATTCTAAAGGCTGAAGAGCTGGCATACAGAATTACAGATAGACCTGGGTTACTTCCAACCTCCACGCGGTCGAAGTTGCGGGCAAAAGATAGTCAAAAACATATACGTATATGTATGTAATAAGGTCGACATTAAGGAAGACAATATAGAAACACGTAACAACAATATCTTTCAACAATTACGCATTCTGAATACATTGAAATAGTGACAATAAGGTACCACGGAAGCTAACCTAGCCGTGTAACCTCTGGAATAGCTGTGGATAATGTAAATGCTGAAATAAAAAACAAGACTAGTAGCATCTAACATTCTAAAGGATTACTTTGACCACTGGCATCAACGTTGAAAAGTTGGTTTCTGTAATTTTTCAGTAGGTAGCCTTATTATTACCTGATTTTCTGGTTAGCGTTAGCGATATAAATCGTGTATCAGAAATGCCTTAATTTTTTTTTGAGGGTGGGAAATCATCATGTTATCCCTCCCGCTCTGGGTGGAGCGGACGGGAGTGTCAGGCTCTTGCTGACTAAAACCATCCATGTTCCTTCCTTAGCTCTTTATGTTACGGGGTAGCGGTAACTCTTTCGGACAGCGGGGTTACCCGGCAGGCTTCGGATCAGAAATCCCTTTTTTTTTTTTAAGGCTGGCAAATCATCCAAAGACTGTTCCCGCTCTGGGTGGAGCGGAAGGGAGTGTCAGACTCTTACTGACTAAAACCCATCCATGTTCTTTCCTTAGCCCTTTATGTTCCGGGGTAGCGGTAACCCTTTCGGACAATCCCGCTTACCGTTTTCCTGGGGTGCAGTAGTTTCTTTCGCGATGAAAGGTACCCTATGTCCGTTCCTTTACACCTGACGACGTACATGCATTTCGGGATGATCTGTTCAGCGGTTTTGGCGTGGAAAGCCCACTTTCGCATTTATAATATTAGTTAGGATTTGGTCTTGTTATGTTTTTTTATACCTCTCTGGCCGAATTAAGAGCATTAGTTACAACTTATTACTTTCATCTTCTACATAAATGCAATTTTATTAGATTTAAATTCCTGTCACTCGCCACCTTGCACAATTTCAAACGAGCTCCAGGTACCTTCTGTTTCCACACTAATTATCGTGTCAAATCGGATAAAATTGCAAAATGTCTTGAGCAATTTTCTTAAATCGGAAGTTTAAAATGTGGGGCAAGTCACCTTAACTGGATTCCTAGATAAGAAGGTGCGGAGGAACTATAAAAATATACTTAGGACTTTAGTAAGGGCCACTCGCACGACACATTACTGCATTTAGCATCAAACGAATTTAAAACGTCATTCTATTTCTGTCAATCTTGACAGAAACTTAGAATAGAATGAGTTTGAAATACTTGTATTGGTAAAATTATTAAGTGAATATGAAGCTATAAAAAGATATGTAGGGATAATAAAACTTTACTTTTTATTTTTTTAGCTTATGTTTTTACTATCTTGAGTTTTTAGACAGTTACAACTTATTTATTGAATCATCTATGTAGCTTAAGCGTCTAGATATTTAATTTATACATACTTCAATTAAATGACTATCTAACTGACTATATACAAAACAAATACATAAACAAAAAGGACACTTAGACGAAATTTTACTTGCATTGAAAATATGTAACGGACAGTTCTGATCGATTCTGTAAAAATCTCAGGTGATTAGTGCTATTCTGTACAAATTTCACCGTGAAAACGTAGGTGAAGTGAGTTTACAGAGAGCTGTCAATAGTATCAATGCCTTTTTTTTTTTTTTAAGTCTGGGAAATCATCCAATGACTGCTCCCGCTCTGGGTGGAGCGGAAGGGAGTGTCAGACTCTTACTGACTAAAACCCATCCATGTTCCTTCCGTAGCCCTTTATGTTCCGGGGTAGCGGTAACCCTTTCGGACAATCCCGCTTACCCGGCAGTCTTGGCCCTTGAGGGGCCCCTTCATTTGTTGACAGCTCTTTGAGGCGCACGTGGAACATATACGCGCCGTCCGGCACGGGCCTGGTGCTGATCTGACGGTGAGCACCCATTACTCACCGTCCGCAGGCCCGCGCCTACGATGGCCGGGAGTCGTCACGTGAGTATCAATCCCTAGCATTAGATGGAACGACAGCTCACTTCACTTTACTTTTCACGGTGAGATGTTTACAGAATCGACCGGCCAGAATACTTAGGTGAAGTGAGCTGTCGTTCCATCTAATGCTAGCGATTGACTCTGTTGACAGCTCACTCTAAACTCACTTCACTTAATTTGATGTGATTTTTTTACCGTCTGGACTATCGTACGTCTACGTCTGGATCTTGTCGTTTTGTGAAGAGTGAGATTACGAGGGATTATTGGACTATACATACCGTAAATAAGCGGCAAAATGAAATCTTATTCATGCTCAATATACAAGTATTACTGGCCTTGCTAGTATTTACTGCTTTCTACGGCCATTCTACGGCCTCTAGGGGTCTATTTTCCACGTATTGTATCGGTCGTATTTTATTGCTGATTGTCGTTTTATTTTACTGAATACCTTTATGAGCTTGGGTAGGTAAGATTTATTGTCGATAGATCTATCTATACGAAAGGCTCCCGCAGACAGGCTAGTAGAACAATGTGTATAAGAACTTAATGGAAATTGTTCTACCAAAATCACGGCGCACCGTCGCGTCGCGCCTACCTGCGGAAGCCTTAACACTTCTTTACGAGATGACTTTAGAAAGCGGATCCGACATAAGACTACATAGGTACCACAGCCTAAAAGTGAAACTAGAAACCTAACTGTCATCGCAACCGATCCTAAAAATAGCTACTATCAGTGACGTTAGTCTGCCTGCCTAAACTTTTCCCAACTATGTTGGGGTCGGCTTCCAGTCTAACCGGATGTACCTGAATACCAGTATTTTACATGGAGCGACTGCCTATCTGACCTCCACAACCCATTAACTGGGTAATACGATACCCCTTGGTAAGACTGGCTGTCAGATTTTCGGGCTTCTGGATCTTTGACGCTACCGTTAAGGGTAGTCACCCTTAACTACCGTCAAAGATCCACGAATGACAGCCGGAACCAACGGCTTAACGTACTTTCCGAGGCATGGAGGAGTCTCGATATGTAAAGATGGTGGCGTTATGAATTATAATTAATAAATAGGATATAACAAGTCAATTAAATCATTTTAAATGTCAATTTTTTACTATCATCGCAAGTTTTAATCACCACCAGTCTTAATCAAAATACTGTGCATCCACGAACAACAATCGTATAATAGCTAGCGCAAAAAACAGCGACTCGAAATTAATTAACAAATTATTATTAATTGGGGCATACATACCCATATTATGTATATAAGCGATATCAAAGCAGTATGTAAGGATCGTAACGTTGGCGTCTTGTAGTTTATGCCTATCCCCATGGGAAGGAGGCGTGACTTCATGTATTTAGAGATGACGTGAATCACAAGACGTCATGATTATAAAATTATCCCTAATTTTTATACGTAAATAGATCTATTGAACAGTTCTTAATTTCTTTCTAGCAATATACTGACCACGTGAAGTCGCTCATTGCGTGTCACAGCTGTACGTTACATGTGTGTAGTAGGTATGACATCACAATCAGACGCGTACGCGGTGCAGTTCCTTTATGTTCCGGGGTAGCGGTAACCCTTTCGGACAATCCCGCTTACCCGGCAGGATCGGCCCTGACTTTAATCAGACTTTTAGTAGGTAATATTGCGAATCCTTCACCGGGATTTTCCGAAAGGGTTACCGCTTCCCGGAACACAAAGGGCAAAGTAACGAAAATGGATGAGTTTTAGTCAGTTAGAGTCCGACACTCACTTCAACTCCACCCAGAGCGGGAGGAACCATTTGATGATCCCATCTTTAAAAAAAAAAGAAGCAAGTTCATTACTTATTTTTTGCTGTCTCTAAACACCTCGGCAAAGTACGTCACTTTAAAAAAAAGTACTAACCATCATTACCTATATTTTTATACATTTCTATGCAAAAAAATCATTACAATCAGCTTGGTATCTCCAAACGAACAGAGCAAAAACTGTAATTGTCATTTGTTATTAATAGAAATATAATAAAACGATAATCATCGTGAATACATTGTAGTTTTATTTATTATACTTAACTATAAGTATTAGTACAATCCTATCCACCTTACCAATCGCTCTTGACACTTATTAAACAATTAGCATTTACTTTTATTCAAAGAAAGTTTGTTGAGATAATTTTAATATGAAAGAAAACGAGATTTGATTATACTTTCGGAAACATTGAACCTAACGCAAAATTTAATATAATTAAATGAAAACGAAAAATATCGGTGGAGCTCATTTGTCGTCGTATTGTATTGTATTGTAATCGTAAAATACAGATAAAAGAAGCCAAGGTCGCATATTCGGTAGTTTCATAATTTGACTTTATTATAATATATAATTATATAAACGAAACTAGACTGTACAATATTATTATCATTGCCTTGACCGACAGTCGGACACACGGCTGTCAGCTGGAGCGAGTCAATGAACTTTCTATGACGTACGCGACACAGCTGAGCGCTACGGAAACTGAACAAGTTTCCGTTTTGTATACCTAATTAAATTATGAATTGTTTTATTATAATTTCGATTATTCTTGCACATTAATAACAATATAAAATAATCATTTATAGAAAAAAAACATAACATATAACTTATTATTACTGTATATATTTTATGCACCGATAATTGAATTGTTTTTATTATAATTTCTATTATTCTTGCACATTAAAAATAATATAAAAATAATCCTTTATAGATAAAAAAAACATAAATTATATTTGCGTCGTCAGTTCTATTTGTCGCTCGCGTAATGTTTATAATTAGATTTTTCTATTTAATAAGTATGCAAACTAATTACTATTCATAACAACAGGTATAGTTTAATAAACGTAGGTACCTATAGTTTTGATTGCGGAGCTCATCATTTACTGGATGTTGTAACGCGGACCAACAAACTAACAGGCGAAGACAAAACTACTTTAAAAAAAATGATTTGTAGGTATAATTTTACTGTCACTTTTAAGAACCGCTTTTGGTATTTTATAATTAATTTAAGTATCATTTTTTGTATCTATTTTTTTTGTGTTTTATCGTCATACTTAAATATGGGGAAAATATGATAGATACCTTCGAATCCAATTTAAAAACTACTTCTTTACGAAAACACTTTTTTTAAATTGTTTTTTTCGTTTGATGGTTTTCGATTAATAGCACATGGGAATTAAACAAAACTGGGGAAATATAGGAATTCCGTAGGTATACCTCTGCCAACCCTTGGAATACAAGAAGTATATATATGCGTATTTAACTCATAATAAGTTAATCCTATTTTATTTTTTGGATCTTAATTTCATTGACCACTATCCGTTTTGAGTTCAGGTAAAATTGCACTATAACCATTAACATAATAATATAAAACTTTTATAGCAAACCGGTTTGTTCGTTAATGAGGTCTGAACCGATTAAATAAGATATCAGATGCGTTTACCTGATATTCTCACAAGAAAAAAAATGCTTTAAACGTAAATCCAATAACTGTAAAAAAAAACTGTAAATAGTTTAGACAACTAACATTTTAACACTAAGTAGGTGCAAAATTAATTTATAAGAACCACTATAAGGGTATTTAGGGCGACTTTTTAGCCTTTTGAACGCCATCCAGAGTATAAACCCAGCGCGTGCCCTCCACGCCAAGCTACAAATTTATTTCTTCTTGTTATCATGAATTTCCCAATATCCATGGTGTCTTTTAATTTGTTTCATTTCATTAAACACGAACGCTTCAATTTTTAAGATATCTATTTAAACACTCACAAAGGGAATTATTTAATTATTTATTTCGTGTTATAGTATTGTTGCCATTGTCATTGTCACATATTTGTGTCGTTGGCGGCAGGGCATGCGCTTGCTTGACACTTATATGTGACAATGGCGTTAAAATGTTTAATCAATGAAACAACGCGAATAGCGCATCTAATCCACGATCAAGACCTGTCCGTGTCATCACTCTTATGAAACATTCACAGTGACTGCTCTTGAACGCGGTTTAAATGTACAGATCGTGTTCTGTTTTTGGTGAAATTTGCCCTTAGGCGTCGAAAGTACTCCTCCACATCGCTGTTATACAAAAAATTGCCCAGAAGTCTGGCAGCGTTGCCACGTTGAATGGCAATGTGGCCAACGAATGATCCAGCCGCTTGGTTACACGAGATGTCGACTTTTAAATTTAATTAGTTATTTATTAGCTACTTCAGTATGTGAAGTGGTATAAATAAAGTTAATGCTTCATTGTTCTTGAATGTTTCATAGTCAGGTTTTTATTTCGGTCTCCGACATTTGCAGATTTTTTGTTATAATTAAATATAATTAAGTACTTACCTTCTAACTTAACAAGCCTTTTATATTCTTACTTTTTATTATTACATTAAAATAGGAACAAAAAAAAACCATTAACATTAAAAGATTTATTTCTAGTTATATTATATCCACTTATCTATACTAATATTGTAAAGCTGAAGAGTTTGTTTGTTTGAACGCGCTAATCTCTGGAACTACTGAATTGAAAAAATTCTTTTTGTGTTGGATAGTCCATTTATCGAGGAAGGATATAGGCTAACGTAACATCACGCTACGAACAATAGGAGCCGAGCAGCGGATGAAAGGCCGCGCGGGAACAGCTAGTTATACATATTACAAATCAAATCGCTTCTCGCCGTCCATCTGTGCGCTTTGACCTTTTAAACTACGCAACGGATCTTAATGCGAGTTTCATCAAAAGAGTGATTCAAGAGTAAGGTTAATACGTATAGTTTAACTAGCTTTCCACCAGTAGAAACAAAATTATTTCAATTGGCTGATTGCGCTGTAATGTGGTACGTGTTCTTTAAGTTCCATTTCTTACAAACGAGCCCACCTAGACACCTAAATTCCTCACGAATATAGGACAAACCCTAAATACTTGAAACGACCGCGACGTTATTCGCTTCCTTTAATTAGATAACGCTAACGTTATCGGTGAGCCTTGGCCCATATATGTCTCATTTAATTAAATTATACAAAATAACAATATATTTGCGAACAAAGTTCGATTCACACGGATCAAACGTGACAGATATGAGTATATCTTTGTCCATGTAAACTTATATCTTCCTTGTTGGTATATACGTTTGTTTAGTTCCTCAAATTATCTATAACGGTAGTTAAAATGTATAAAGATGACCTTTAAAATATATATCTTTTGATGCGATAGGATCGGTGGATCATTACAGCTGAAATACGTCTACAGACTCCAGCACATCAAGCTATCCCAAACTGTCAAATTTTCCCAATTGAACATGAACCTTATTCTGTTGTGATAAAGTTGAAAAACGGTCAAAGAAATTCACACAACATCGGCGATCTCTCTTATTCATTTTTTTAATGAAGTTTCACTTCTATCACATGTAAGGTTTTGCACATGCAATTTTCTTTTATTATACTTTTATAATTCATAATATAAGTAAATCTCATATTAACCTCTCGAATGTCGTATGAACCCCATAGGTTAAAAAATCTCACGAAGCGACGATAAATAAAACCGTATAAATCGTTGAGCTCTTATAGGCAAACGACTTCAATTAGGCGAACATCTAATGGGTGAATCGAAATTAAGGTCCAACATCTACTGAAAAAAATAAATAAGATGACTTGAACTCGGAATTTAAAAAAAATGTTGCTCATCGTTTTTAATTTGAACAAAAAATGTGGCGTCAACTTTAGGCTCTAAACTATTATTATAATGATTTAATAGGCAATAAGATTTTTTCGAGTGGGTAAAAAAAAATGAAACTTGAAATTTTCACGCATCTTTTGCGTGAGAGCAAGAGAAATAAACAAGCGTGTGGTCTTACGCGTGCATACCTTTCGGATTCAAGTCAACAGTCAAGGCAATAGTCATAATCACAGTTACTAATAGTAATCACGGAATTAAAAATAGTAATTAGTTTATTAAGAAAAACACTGTTCTGTAGTAAGCCGAACTAAAAATTATAAAATACACAATAGATTATAAACCGCTTTCTTACAATGTATTAAATTATACATACACGTACATATTCCAAAATTCTATTATTTAGTTTCTTTTCTATAGAAAGCGTGTTTTTTGTTTTTTAAACTATTACTTTACCCAACTATGTTGGAGTCGGCTTCCAGTCAAACCGGATGCAGCTGAATACCAGTATTACTATTATTTTAAACTATGATATTAAAAAAAGTTTAAACTATTTTTATAATTTCCCGTTTGCTAGCTAATGAAATGGTAATACAAATGCAATTAAGGATCCCAAAGATAGGCGCGACACGACATCATGACGAGACTCTAAAAGAACAATTTCATTGTAAACTTCATGGAAATTGTTCTACCAGAATCGCGTCGCACTTTATCAAATTAGTGTATTGTCATCGGTCCTCGATAAGTCTACGATGTTTAAATAAATTCTAACCGTTTGACGTGGGTCAAAATCAAGTCCAAAGGAGTCGGTTACAAACATATAAACAAACATACAAGTGAAGCTAATAAAAAGCGTGTAAAAAAAAGAATGACATTCATTTATTTTTAAAACGTAATAGAATTTCTATTTTAGTTTGGTTACTAGATAATAGCCTAAAACAAGAAAACCAAATAGTTTTATTCCGTTTAAATTATTTTATATTAATAAAATTATACTTAGTTCTAGTTAAGTTGCAAATATTTTTAATCTTTATAGTTTCTAATGTTAGTTGAATATTTAACAGGACAATGGACCCGCTGCGACGACGTAGCATTCGTCGTTTATTGAGTATAATTGATGCAACATCTGGTTTGCAGCATCACAATCTATTGGTATTCATTAAGGCAATTTATATAACAACTGCATACGTATAGAGTTCTACTGGCTTAATATTCCTACAAAACATCCTACTAATATTATAAACGAGAAAGTTTATGAGAATGGATGAATGGATGGATGTTTGTTACTCTTTAACGCAAAAACTAATGAACGGATCTGGATGAAATTTGGCACACAGATAGTGTATAACCTGGTTTAACACATACGATATTTATCCCGATAGTACGTTACCATGAGATAATTTCAGACATCCATGCGAGCGAAGCCGCTGGCAGAAGCTAGTATTTATAATAAACCACATTATTTTTCCACAAAAAAAATTAAATGTGCTTCCAAGGAATGCGCCCGAAAAATGGAGGAAAACATTTGCTCATCGGCGCATGGGTCCAAAGAGATTTTTCAATAAAATGTATATAATCGTCCTTGTAAGTCCAAAGTCACACATTATGCATTCCTAGCAAGTTCTTAGGAAATGTTCGTCATACAACATACAAGTTAGGTACTGTTGTGTCCTGTTGTGAATGAACCACACTTCTAAATGTGGCTCGGGGACGCTTCAATGTCACCTTTGGCGAAACGCATGTAGCTCACAAGGTCACAAATCATGGGATAACATGATCTATTAGCACTAGTTACGGAAATATTGAAGGTCAAAGTCTTAACTTTTTTGTAATTATTTGGGAGAAAGTTCTGTAACGCGGCTTGCGGCAGGAATAAACTGGCAACATTCGCATAAGTTTATGTTATAAATGAATAAATTACTGTTTCAAGTGTCAAAAGTTTTTTTTTAATACAGTGCAAAATTGGAGGCATTTGTTTACACTTGAAACATTGAGACCATACTTTACTTACTAGATGGCGATCTATATTAATACACCATCGGTGCCCCCACCTCAAACGTTTTATCATTTTTTTTTAAATAATATTTTTAAATGTTTCATGCTCAACTATAAATATTCCCACGATCCTTATACCGCCGCACGCACCCTTAAGCACAATGTTTTCCGTGGATTAAGAACGGGTACATTGCGCATCACGGTAAACAGTGAATTTTCACCCAGAAAATAAGAGTTTCCAAGCAATTATTTTTGCACAAGTCACTCGGTTTGATGCACAGAATGCGTAGATGAATGACTTCGTGATGGGTCCTTTTACACCCTGTATAATTGTATATGTATAGTCTTAGTATAATTATAATCTTGGGACTGCGAAGTAGGAATCGTTCTTGTCACGCAATACTTCAATCAGGTCTAATCAGTTCCAAAAACTCGTAACAACTAATAATCCCAAATTTAAATTCCTCTTCTTCTACCATCATTATCATCATTATTTCGAGTTCTAGAAACTAACAAATTATAGAGACAGATTTTAGGAATGAAACGCTTCGTATTAATATAACATCATACCATCACGCGTGTAGGCAGAGGGATCTTCACTTAGGGAGCTCAGTGGTAGAGCTTGTGTAGTATGTTGTAGGGATTTCTATCCTAAAAAATACAAACACACGGGGCTGCAGCTATAGAATTATATTGCTTTCAACGAATACATGTGTCTAGCAGCACGGCTACTGACAGACTCCTTTTTTTAATTAACATCTATCAAACTATTCTATTATTTTGAAAGGTCGAATGCTGACAGTTGTATTCTCACCGACCAGGCTCTTAAGTTCCACGAGGATTCACTTAAGCTCTACAGTACCTATAGTACAAGGGGTACACCCACGTTTCGCCAGTGAAGTCTCATGTAATAAGGGGCGAGCCCATTGCCATCAACCAGCACAAATCCCGTTTTCGGGACCGCTACTGAGAAATTCCAGATGGAAAACTTAATAACATTAGTTCCCAGAGGAATGGATACCAGGGTCTCATTCTCAGCAGTAGCGCTTGCGACCCCTAAACCAATGAGACGAGAAAAAAACTAATAGATAAGGATCGACTCATACGCAATAAACAGAGCTCAAAAAGATAGGCTAAGTTTTGTTTGTGTGTCAAGGTAGTGGAATGCAAAATCATTTTTTTGCTGATAAGACTTTAGTACCGATCTGCTTAACCTTTTCTCAAATACGTTGGGGTCGCCTTCTTATCTAACCTGCAGAGCAAGAACTAAGCTAAGTTAGTTCAGCTTAGCTCGCATAGCTGACACAGTTTTTAATTTTTTTTACATAGTTTGCTGTCTGCACACAAGTAGGTATGATAAACTGTGTCAGCTATGCGAGCTAAGCTAAACTAACTTAGCTTAGCTTTTGGTCTGCAACCGGCATCAAACCACAGCTTTACTGACAGCTGTCAATTGGACACTATTAAGAAAAAAAATCGTGATATACTTCTTCCAATTCTTTCGTACTCAACTGACAGCTGTCACGAACGCCTTCTCTTATCGGCCGGAGTATTTTTTGTTTTTGAGGTTGGGAAATCATCAAATGACCTATGTCCCGCTCTGGGTGGAGCGGAAGAGAGAGTAAGACTCTTACTGACTAAAACCCATTCATGTTCCTTCCTTAGCCTTTTATGTTCCGGTGTGACGGTAACCCTTTCGAACAAAGTACTTAGGTACAATCGTAACTTAGATCGTAAGACTAGGTCCTAACTAAATACTTACAATCATAATAGTATTCAATAACAATCAAAGGACAAATCAAATCCGTATCTTATCAGTATTGTTAGCAACGATTCCAATTATTATTATGGTAGAAACAATTTTAATACAAGAGAGAGCTATCAGCTATTGTAAACTCAGCGTGAAAACTGAGGTGAGTGAGCTTTCAATAGTGTCATCTGATCTAATGACAGTTCACTTCACCTGGGTGTTCACGGTGAGTGTGTCACAGAATAGCGTAACAGCTCTTTACAGAATAGAGCGGCTAAATTGATTCTAGCAACTTCAAAAGTTTCACAAAATCGTCACCCCACTTCTCTACAAGTAATTTTAAATGATAGTTTTCTCACGATGTTTTCCTTCACCGATTTTATAAGCAAGTGATAATTAAACAATACGCACATGAATCCGTAAAATCAGAGGTGCGTGCCTTGGGTTCGAACTACCTGGTACGAAACCATCATGTCTGAGAGATATTTCTCAACAGCATGTGAAGCTAAGTCAGAGGCCCATGGGCAGCATAAAAACTCTGACAACAGGTTAGTCACTAACCACACGAAAAGAAGAAAAAGAGTTTTAAATTGATTACTCCTCACTTTACCACTACGCTCCCATTGAATTATTCTACGAAGAAACAATTTAACTGTAAATCTATACTAATTATAAAGATATATTATAAAGAGGTAAAATTTGTAAGTTTGTATGTAGGGGGTAATCTCCGGAACTAATGATCCAATTTTAAAAATTTTTTCACTGATAGATAGCTACATTATTCCTGAGTGCTATAGGCTATTTATATTTATATCATACATATTAGCCGAGCTGTCGCAATTTTCGTATAGCAAGTCGGAAAGAAATTCCTCCGAAAACAGAATTATTTGCATGCGCTGCCTAAACAGTTGTTTAAAATTGAAAGCAATGTCTGGAATAGCATATAAGCTATCCCGGAAAAATGTACGGTTCCCGTGGGCTAAATTCCTACATACACGCGGGCGAAGCCGCTGGCAAAAGCTAGTTTTTAATAAAGTTACCCAATAGTTCAGTCACATACGTCATTCTAAATGTTTATTCATAATTAAAATAAAATTAAATACCGACCCTATTGCTTATTACTCCACGCAACCATTTCATACGTCATGTTTGAAATTTCGGACAATGTGGTGGCTATCTTTTAATCACTCGTTAGATTACGTCTAATCAAAACATTCCATCATGGTAGTACGAAATTTATTAGATATACAATGCTATCAAAATAAAAAACATATGAATGATTAACCTTGAATTGGGTTGTAGTAATTTCACATTCAACGCGTTCTATTTAAATGTTGCCTTGCCTAACGTGATGTGACGCAACTGAAATTAGTTTTACACAAAAATGGTATTTAATCATTTCCGAAAATAAAAATTAATTTCTTATATTCTATTTATTTTTAACTGACATCTCGAACTTCAACCAAGGGGGCTGTCTACTGCTTCACCGGGCTTGTCTGTGGACGCCTCAAATATTAAGGCCTCCAGTCAGCCAGTGCTTATTAATTAAAAATGATGTTGTATGTGTTTCTGAATACGAGGTTTTTAAGCTGGTTTGCACGGTGTATTTAGTTTCTTTTTATAAATGTGCGTTTCGTTTGTGCTGAATAAACACTTTTTCTTTCTTTTCATTCTTACTTATTTATTATAGATCCTGAAGGTTGTATATTAGGAGTTGCTAGGAAACTTGTAACTTCATAAATGATAAGTGTAATCTGATTCCACAATGACTCGCTTCACAATTTCTACAATTATATCTTTATTTTCGTGGTATAAATAATAAGCTGAACTCTATTCTATTTATTCCTACCTATTGGGTAATTACATAAAATGGGTAATTGGTCTCTTGAACAATTCACAAAGATGCTTTTAATTTTCAATGTTCATACTTCAAACATTAATAAATTAAAATAATTATTGAGATTAAATAAATCTGTCCTGTTAGTTACGTAAGCTCGTTAGTTTACAACTAGCACCTTGCCCGCGGCTTCCTCCACATTTTTTTTAAATATAACCTATAACACTCAGGGATTATGTAGCTTCCCATTAGTGAAAGATTTTTCGAAATCGGTTCAGTAGATCCAGAGATTACCCTTCACAAACTCTCAAACATTATCTCTTTATAATGTTATTATAGTACTCGTATAGATGAAAACGTATTATCTAAGTGAGTGTAACGAATGCCACCTATATATAAATCGCCGATAATTTAATTTTATGGCAAACTAAATTTCAACTATATTCATCTTTCTAGAGAAAGGCAGGTAAAAACTATGCATTTCACTGTTATTCACATCTTAGATTATTCTACCAGCCATGACCTCAATATACCTCAGACTTCACTTCTTGTACCTACATCAAAGAAAAAACGCACTTTCTAATGGCAGTTGTCAACACGCTATACGAATATCACTAAGTGAAATTCTGGAAAGATGACTAAGTGTGCAATAAAAAAAGAAATTGAATGTTGTTTCTTTATTTACAAAAAGGTTTAATGATGACTGTCCTCCTTTATTTATGTGACTAACTGGCTGCATTGTTGCAGTGAAACATAATTGATTGTAAGTAGGTGATAATTTGATAAGATAAGAGAATGAAAGAAATGTTTCTTGGTTTATTTATATTTAGTAGTAGAGGACAGCAGCATGTCTGAGAGATATTTCTTAACAGCATGTGAAGCTAAGTCAGAAGCCCATGGGCAGCATAAAATCTCTGGCACCAGGTTAGTCACTATATAACCACACGAAAAGAAGAACAAGTAGCTTCTACCCACGACCTTTTTCCGTAAAATACTGGATGCCTACGTCGTTTTGACTAAGTACCTCACTGTATGCAAAATTTCAGCCCAATCTGTTCTGTGGTTTGAGCTATGTTTTGAGATCAGTCAGTCACGGTTGCCTTTTATAAACACAGATAATCCGCATCTTCGCTCACATGCGCGTACGCAGCTTACATTATTTGTGTATTATCCTCTTAGTCACTGACCTTTCTTGAACTATCACCAGGTTAAACAGATAATTGCATTTAAATATATTCAGCTCTTTAGTGTCCTAAAAATTCTTTTGTTAAGAAAAAAAAAATCTTTATACATTTCTTGTAAGTATGTACCTAATTTACATAAAATTTAAAAAAAAATGGGTACGTTCAAGCTAACCTAGAAACTATTACCTGCGGTAAAAATAGCCTATATTGTTAATTATCCTCAACAAAAGACCACAAAATTCACGCAAATTATGTTACTTTCCGCTATTTTAAACCGCACTACACCGTTTACGCCGAACAACATTGTCTATGATACAGAGGCCAGCACGTCAAGCTACCCCAATCTGTCAAATTTCTTTGATACATTTTCAACTTTATTATAAACGAGTAAGGTTCATGTTCCATCGGGAATATTTGTCAGTTTGGAATATCTTGATGAGCTGGCGTCTGTACCTAGGTACTGAAATATATATGTAGCATATATTTTCTCTAAAAACGTACAGCGGCAGGAAAATATTTTTTAATAAATATCTAATAACCTACCTATACCATACCTGTATTATTACTTTTTATTTTTTGTGCAATCACTATATTTGAGCAATAACTTGTATTTGTATTAAAGATTGTTTTAATTAATTACTTACATATTTTGTTAAATATAGTTACAGCAAAAAAATTTATAACTTAATTAATGTCACTGCTGTCGCAAATTAAACAGGTAAGTAGGTGGTACCGTGGTAGGCAATTAATTTTTATATTTTAAAAGTAAGTATGTATATACCTAAGCCATTTTAAAAGTATGTAATATTATTAAATACCTAAGCCCTACGTTCATAAATTAGCCAAAGCTAAAAAACAATGGCCGCTCAAAATGTTGTATATTTTTTTATTTGGTTTAATGATAGGTTGTGTGAACTTTAAAATCAGGAGCAATCGATGTTATGTTAAAATTATTACCGCGCATAGAAAAGTTTATATGATTTAAAGTTTGATAATGTCCGTCAGTTTTTATTACAAAATATTTAATCCAAATTAGTACTTTAATTGATAAAATAAAAGAAAATTGTAAAATTCCTCCGCCTTTCTATTATAATTATGGTATTTTTTTCCAACTTCTTATTCAAATAAAAGTTTGTTTACGTTAGTATTGCCTCTAATTTACATTTCTCACGTAACAAATAATTATACGCTTATAAATCAGTGGAAATCGGCAAATGTTTAATTTTATACAATACATAATTTCAATGACATGACAGAGCACAAACTGTACCTACTTAAGCATCGCTGAAAATTTTATTCAGCCAAAACTCACTCTACACGACAGTACAAAATAAATAGAAAATATTAAATGCACTCTTACCTTTCTCAAAGTAACTTTTAAGATAAAACAATCACTATCAATATGTTGCGTGAACAAGAAATATTATCAACACTGTCAAACAATAAAATAGTGCACTCAAATACCACTACGATATTAAATTCGTATTTGGAATTTTTATTTTCAAACGCTCAGAGCAATGACATTCATAGATATTCGATTATTTATTTTTTTATTATTTTGAATTTTCATTGACTGTTTCGCGTTCGATGGCTTTGTTGTTGGCCAGTATCGCGCACAGCCGGCGCTAGTTGGCGCGCAGCGATGTACTGAGACTGGCCGAACGCAACACAAACACCGAATATAACAACGAAGTCGGGAGCGCCTGCCGTCAGCTGCCGGCACTGAAACGTTTTAGGGATCCGTCCGAAAGAGAAATGCGTGTTGGCTGGTTGTCTGGTGACACTGACAGATGATGTGATGAAATCCTCTATTTTCGATTGATTCACTCTAATCCGCCTTGGTTTAGAATACCCTTAAATAAGCCTACCTTTGAATAGTACTGACGTTCGTATTAATGCCACTTTTTAATCAGTAAAAAGTCTACTTTGATAGCACATATCTGCATTTATTTAATATTTCGTATTGTAACACAACCTACTTAATTTACTATTCAAAATAATGATCTACTTAATTCTAGCACACTGAGGTGCGCCTGAATTATTTATTTTAGCAATAATGTACTATCTCACTTATTAAATAAAACAAATGTTTGAAAAATAAACCTGTAGGCATTATTTGTTAGAAAAATAAAAATTGTACTAAATTCCAATCTTCATAGATCAAATTTAAAACTATTTACAAAAAGAAGAAAACCAGCTTATATAAGTATATTTCCTTTTGAATACCGTTTTTTATCAATATGAGCAGAGTCAGAAATCAATGGGCGGAACCAACATCACCAAAACCTTACGCACTTTACAAGGGTGTTGACTCATGCGCGGAACGATGCATAAAGGGCGCATGCGTTCCCCTCCTAATTCTAAACATAGAACAGCGTACACACATAAACAACTAAACGTATACGAACGAAACTACTACAGACTACGACGTAATTCCCATCGGTTACCATGGTTACACGAAAACAAAACTCTATGTATTTTGTAGTAATCGATTTTATTCGATTTATTCATTGGTAGTGTTCGATTATCACTACATAGTATAAAACAAAGTCGCTATTTTTGTCTGTTTGTTTGTCTGTATGCTTAAATCTTTAAAACTGCGCAACGGATTTTGATGCGGTTTTTTTTAATAGATAGAGTGATTCAAGAGGAAGGTTTATATGTATAATTTGTCGACATATTTTGCGGGCGAAGCCGCGGGCGGAAGCTAGTTGAATGTAATGAATGGTTACCATACCTATTGGTTTTGTTTTGTTCAAATGTTAGTGAATAAAGACTTGTTCTCATAGTACAAGCATGTGATGCGGAGGATTGAGGAAAATGTCATAAGGAAAGTTTTTAGTATCAATGCAGATGGACTGAGCGAAAGATATGGCTAGAAATGGGGTGACCAAGATAGCGGGTAATAAATATGGAAAAAAATACTTGAAAAATATATTTTGTGCCGTCCAAATAAATAAGGATAAATTGGGATAAGGACAAGATAGTGATGTGTGAATGACGCGTATTACTTTTAGCAAAAATAAATCAATAGTTCCTCTTCGTTAAAAATGCATTTGATTAGATTATTTATTGCAGTAACAAATCAATCGTTTAACTAGATATACAGGGTGTCTTTTTTTTAATTACGATGTTGGTCTCCGGGAAAAAGTTGTTCCGTTTGATGTTCTGTACCACACGCTATTACTTTTCGCTAGACTTTTCTCAGACACATTGTATACCTACGTCATAATTCGGTTAATTAGATTCTCCATTTACTGTTAAACTGATTAATATATATATTAAGTCACGCCACTTTCCCGTGGGAGTAAGCAGAAACTACTAGTTAAAATAAAAACTGATGCAAGGAAAGGCGATTTATTTTTATTCGAAAAAAGCAAGATTTTTTTACATAAAAGAAGCCATAGGCAAAACCAAACTCAAAACATTTATTTAAAATAAACCAATTACAGGCACTTTTTAACCGTCAAGCGATCAGAAAGACGAAACAAGTTGCCCGTCCCAATGCGCAGTAGGTACAGTCAACAGCAAAAGAAGATGATCAAAATTAGAAATTCAATACTAATGAACGAAGTTCACGAATATATGGCAGCTGCACTAGTAGTAAATGTTTGGATAATTTCCAATCACGGACTTTTGAATCACTCTGACGGCACACAGGTCTGACGCGAACTCCGTTATTTAGTATTCAATTTCTGATTTTGATCATCTACTTTTGCTGTTGACTGTACCTATATTTTTTTGAGGGTGATAAATCGTCAATTACCCCCTTCCCGCTTTGGGTGGCTGACTGACTAAAACTCATCCACGTTCCTTCCTTAGCCCTTTATGTTCCGGGGTAGCGGTTACCCTTTCAGACAATCCAGCTGAAGTAGGTAAGTTTTAAATTGACAATTAATATGCATCCGCCACCTATCGTTGTGTCAGTGAAATGTGCAGAAATCGTTCTCAGGTTGCATACACAATACACAACACAGTTGTTGTAAGAGCAAGCGTGATGGATGGATGTTAATGTTGTAATGTGTAAAATAATGAGCACAATATAATGGACTAGACTAGAGCATTTCTTAATGGCTAGATGGGTATAGTCGGCGACAAAAGTCGATTGACAAATGAATATTAATTATTGAACAAAATTTTTCATTTACCATCATTTCTTAGCTATTATATGAATTGCTAATAGCAAATTAACGAATTAGAGGTGTTAAATGACTTTTGTTGCTGACCGTACCTACTACTTGTATTGAAGAAACCAATGGAATCGAAAAACGAGGTTTAGGTTTTTGGAAAGTAGGTGGCATTCAACCACCACTAGTGAAAACATGAAGATGAATTAAATAGACAACCATACCAAGGTCTTCATCTCGATGCTGTGGTAAGTCACAGTAGAGAATGACCAAACATGAAATGATGATGAAATGTTCCAAACATCATCTGCCTAGCCTTTTCCCAACTATTTTGGGGTCGACATCTAGTCTAACTGGATGCAGCCTAATACCAGGAATTTCCATGAACTCCCTATCTTCCAGCCTTCCTCTGATCCACCCTAACCCATACCTTACCCTTGGTAAGGTAACTTGGTGCTAGACTGTCTGGCTTCTGACTATCCGTAATCTGACATCCGAGACCAACCTAATTTAGGCCGAATTTCACCAATGAAACTGAACGCATTCCGTTTAAGTACTGTCAGTGTCATTATTTCTGTGGAATATTGACATTGAAAGGTCTTGAACCCGGTTTATACATGCTTCCGTTTCATTGGAGAAATTGGCACTTAAAGAGATATATTGTTGATTCTTATGGCTATAATTGTCTATTACATACATATAACCTTATTTATGTTTCTATTAATCTATTTTTTGTAATACTTTAAGAGAAAATATTAATAAACGCAGCACGGGATTTGAAACTCAATATTGTAAAATTATTTTGTAAATGCATGGTATAAAAGGCTTTTTTTATTTATTTAAATATGGTAATAATGATGTACACAACCTGACACCAACCTACAAAAAACAAAAGAAAATTTGAATTTCGAAGACACTGACGAGTCTCGGTATACAATGGATGGTCACATACCGAGACCCCTCCGTAGGTACAGCTACTCAATTAAGCATGTAGGTACCTACTTACTATAATTGGGTAGGTAACCTGACATTTTGAAAAATTCTAAAGGTAACCATTGTCTTTTCCGTCAGTAGGTATGTTTAATACCATCATACCTTACCCTTTTAAGCAAATACTTAAATTATAAATTGAGGAAGTGTTGTTTCAATTCCCACATGCTCGCTCGTAAATGTATAAAACTATACTACACGAGTCTTTACTTAATACAATTTAAGAAATGGTATCTTGCGCGGAATTGTTGACAGCAATGATCATGAGGAAATGCCAAGGCAATGATTGTAGGCGGTCCTGATTCGATGAGGAAAGTTTAAAATAACAAGAAATGTCAGTACTTTCCTTTGTTATTGCTATAATAAATGGCATCTGTTTAATTTAGCATAGAGAGGCTGACACGATACAAGCAAGGCAGCACTGTATAAGTACTCAAAAGTGCTCAACACTTTTAACTTCCTTGTGAGTTTCTGTCGGCTTATTGGTTGATTCGCACGCATTTACACACCCGAAACGGGCGAATTGACCACTCCAGAAATACATTTTACGCAATTGGCACATTTTATTTTTTTATGCAATAAGGTTAATAAAAAAGTACACTAGAGGACAGAAGTGATAAGAGTTAAAAATTTTGAACTAATAACTTAGAAAAATTAATTAAGTAATTATTCAAAAAATCCAGTCGTCTTTTCGTCCATTTCTAGCAGTACAAACTTTTAAATATGAAAAAAAAAATATTTTTTTTTAAATCTTGATTCTTTCCCTTTTTAATTTTTTACTTACGAGAAACGTAAAAGTAATAATAATATGTAGTTATTAATATTATATCGACGTCGAAGTGACAAGAACGTCTAACTAAAGGCATTAACAATGTCAAATAGGAGATCTTGTCACTTCATCGTCGATATGTACCTACTTATACATTGTACGGTAGTACGGAATCCTCCGTGTGCGAGAGCAAGTCGAAATTGCCCACTTTTTATCGTAGTAGGTATTAATAATTATTTATGATTATTAAATAATATCTAGTATCTAGCTAGAACCGCTATGAGGATTAAGCTGTTTTTTTACTCTAGATAGGTAGGTATTAGTTTGCAAAAATAGATTTCTTGTTTAAAAGGCCATGTCATTCAAAATTAATTGGTTGAATAAAACCGCAATGCTATCTTCTATTAATATCTATCTTAATTATCGCATATCTTCCTTATCAATAAAAACCGGCCAAGAGCGTGTCGGGCCACATACAATGAAGGGTTACGTAGTTGGGATGAATTTGACTAAGAATAAACTTAACATTGCAGTTGAAAATCGTGTTCTCCTACAATTTCCAACTGCAAATATAAGCTGGTCGACTCGTAAACTTGAAAAGTCTACTTAGCTGTGAAAGCGTTCCTTTTCAATTCCTTACCTGATTTTTTTAGCGGACAGGGGGGGGACACTTTTTTTTTTTTTAAGGCTGGGAATACATCCTATGACTTCTCCCGCTCTGGGTGGAGCGGAAGGGAGTGTCAGACTCTTACTGTCCAACAAAAAAATATCTCAACTTAATCGAAAATTTGTTCTCTTTTTATGTTGAAAGGTATGTACAAATAGCGTTTTTACTTTGTGATCTTCTTCTACGAATCCGAATAAAACCTTTTTCTTTCTTACTTACTTTACACCGAGCGTCTAACAGACCTCCACAATCCAGTAAACGAATAATACCGATAACCTATGGCAAAAATTCGTCATCTTGATAACTGGAGGTTTTTTTAAAGTTACACACAGCCTATGTATGTTTGTGTTTTGAGTCTGTTAATTTATTAAAGAACGTGAATCCCTATGCGCTCCAAATCTCTTTTCTCCGGAAAATAGTTTTTCATACATTTATTCCAAAGAGCTCCAATTTTTTTGGAGCACGTGCGAATAAGACTATATTTCATCAATAGCACTCTGATATATGACTCTGATTCGCACAAACCGCAGTATAAACTGCAAATGATTGTTTGTAATTTTCAATAGAAACGCAGTTAGTGACTGTTAAACTAACCGGTTGTAGAAATTACTGAGAGTAGGCTCAACATCTTACTAGAAATTCAAGCTATTGCCCGGTTCTTGACCCGCAGGAATATCAGGTTCTAAACTTTTTATGCGTTTTACAAGTTCTAGTTCTTACATGTATGTTATTAAGTCCTAACTTAGGTTTCTAAAGCCTTGATTGAAGGAAATCGAGTGAAACGTGACCAAAACTACATACGAGTAGGTACTACTAGCATAATCAATAACCTTCCCACTGCTACGAGACAGGCCTCCTCTCTTTAAGAGGGAGTGGGCTGTAATGTATTAAGTTTACGCTACCCCACGTTAGACAGGTGGAAACCAAAGTGTTGGTAAAGGGCGAAGAATTGAATCCTGAAGATACCACAGTATTCTTGGGCTTAACTTTGGATGCTAAGCTTCAGTGGGGGCCACATATAGATAAATTGTCAAAAAAACTAAGCTCCGCAGCATACGCTGTTAGAAAAATTCGTACTTTAACTGACACAGAGACAGCCCGCTTAGTGTACTTTAGCTATTTTCATAGTGTAATGTCGTACGGTATTCTATTGTGGGGAAATGCCGCCGATATTCAGACTATCTTTGTTTTACAGAAAAGAGCTGTTCGAGCAATTTATAAATTAAGTCCGAGACACTCTCTGAGAGAAAAATTTAAAGAAATAAATGTAATGACTGTACCTTCACAGTTTATTTTTGAAAATCTTTTGTATGCCCATAAAAATATAAAATTGTTTAAAAAATATAGTGATATTCATGATAAGAATACTAGGAACAAACACAAATTTGTTGTACCCACTACAAGGCTCAAAAAAATAGGAGGCTCGTTCAGATGTCAATGTATACGCTTTTATAATAAACTTCCAAGCCACGTTCAAGATCTAAGCCTTAATAAATTCAAATCGTTCGTTAAACGCAAGTTGTGCCAGAATGCTTATTATACTGTCAAAGACTTTATTGAAGACAAAAGGGCTTGGGATTGAGCTGCTCCAATTGTTTACATTATTGAATATTCTTTTTTTTTTTTTTAATATCCTAAACTAATTGATTAGCATCTGAGATTACTCCTGGAGCTGCTGAAGATTCACAAAAACTTTTTGCATTATATAACTTCAATCTCTTAGCATTGTATAATTGCATAGCACGTTTGTGAGTACTATGTACCTACTATAAAGCTACAATTTACTGAGTACGTCTTACATTGACTTGAATGTGCCCTGGCGGCTGAGAGCATGTCATGCTCCCTGTAAAGTCTCACTGGTGGTGGCGGTATTTTGGACCATTTAGCTCCCATCAAAATGGTTGAGCTGAATGGTGCTAATCCATGCGTCATGTTCATGAGCGGGCACCGTCAGTAGGGGCTGGTCACCTCTTAGCTGCCACGGCTGTTTTAATATTTAAATTAATTTTGAATTGTTTTTTAAAATCTTGTAATTATGGACGCTTTTATTAAGTTCTGCATCGTTCTCACGTGTATATTTCAACATGAGTGATGTAACCCAGTTTTTGTAAACATATTTTGGTTTAAAAGAGTGTCCATGGAGTTTCTTGCCCGTTCTTCTCCATAGGTACCTACTGCTTTGGAACGGGCAACTAGCTTCATCTTTCTGACTGACCGACCCCTTGACAATTCAAAAGTGCCTGTAATTGGTTTATTTGAAATAAATGCTTTGAGTTTGAGTTTGAATAGGTACAGCACTAGCCTAGTGCTGGTAGGTAGATGTCACATGTAACCGAATTTGTGGTTCTAGGACATACATATGTTCATACATAGGACATACAGATAAAGGTCTCGAGTTCGAACACAAGGCACGCACCTCTGATTTTACGGATTCATGTGCGTATTGTTGTACTTGCTTAAAAATAGGTGAAGGAAAGCATCGTGAGGAAACCAGTATGTCTGAGAGATATTTCTCAACAGCATGTGAAGCTAAGTCAGAGGCCCACGGGCAGCATAAAAACTCTGAAACCAGGTTAGTCACTAACCACACGAAAAGAAGAAGACCGTTTTGATTGAGAGCAGCTTAGTGGTGATGAGAAATATTTACACAAAGTTATGCGCCTGCCTGGATTCGAACCCACGACCTACAACTTATAAATTCGGGCGGTTTTCACTGCACCAACATATCTATTTACTATAGGATAAGTAATAAAACTAATTGAGCTTACCCAGCTCCTAGAAATCCATTATCATGGTACAGGCAAGCTGTATAATGAGGAAAGTTTTGAGTATGAATGTGGCTATACGAGAAGTAGAAGACAAACGAAACGATGGCTAGCCCTATCATCTTTCGCGCAATCCATTCATGACGTGATAATCTTTTCACCACCAAGCACTTGAATAGAAATTCCAGATTTTTGGACCACCAGCGCCACGACATATGAAGTTCGTCATTTTAACTATCTCTTGGCGCTAGGCGAGGAATCGCGTCCTGTATACGTTGGCGGTGAAAGGAAAAATATGATTTAAAAAAGTGCCTAAGAGTTTCTAGCCCGTTCTTCTCCTAGGCACCTACTACACATTGGAATGGGCAACTATCTTCATTTTTCTGACTGATCGACCCTTTGACACTTGACAGTTTAAAACTGCATGTAATAAATTGGTTTATTTGAAATAAATGCTATGGGTTTGACTGTCAGTTTGATGCATGGAAGAAGAACATTAAGAAGAGCATACAAGAAGAAGAGCGACCGACCCGGAATAGATTGTGATAAGGACATAATGAGTTAGTGTATAGTAGCGCAACTTTAGTGTATGTACCTCTGACTAACCCTTAGGGAATTACAGGCGTGATGTTTTATTAATAGAAGGTATCTCGTAGGTATTTTATGCGTAGGCAGTTTATCGACACTGGTGAGAAGTAATTATATAATGTAATTACATTAAATAAACTAATTACATTAATTATGTTTACGATAATTATGACAGTCGACAGTTCAAGACTACTATTCAGAAAACAGCTGAAGATAATCCATGCGTGACTCCACCTTAATTTATACACATTTATACAGAGTTGAGATTGTTGACAGAGGGGCATTAAATTACACTACTTAAACTATACGTGTTTAGTATTAATTCGATACGGTATAAAAATATAAAGCACCAAAAAGAGTGTATTTTTTAAACAAACTAAATATCTTGCAAAACGCAACCACCCTTTGTAAATAAAAATTGACCTTGTAACAACGCATCGTAGGTTATACTAAGATTTATCGTTTTAAGGTAATAATAATAATAATAATCGTTTTAAGGTGAATGACCTGTGCGTATAAACATAAGCAGGTGTTAGTAAAACTTAAAAAATCATTTGCGACTAAACTACTGCTCCTATTCAAAGATTTTTGGTACAGAGCTTGAAAATGGTACCTAGTATAGGCAGTTTAAAATGGTACCTAGTATAGGCAGTTTAAAATGGTACCTAGTATAGGCAGTTTAAAATGGTACCTAGTATAGGCAGTTTAAAATGGTACCTAGTATAGGCAGTTTAAAAGAAATCCCCTCTGTCGTATCAGCTGTATATAAAAACACAACAAATTCAACATTTTTGAAAAAAGTAATTGCTATGAACGATTCTAATGCTAAAAATATACTACGCTTTTAGATTTTTGTCTGTTTGTCTGAATGTATTTTCCTTTCCAGCATCACACAAATGGTAACTCACCGTCCGATCAGGACCGGGCCCGTGCCGAACGAAGAGATGTCAGCATATGAAGGGGCCCCTCAGGGCCAAGCCTGCCGGGTAATTGGGATTGTCCTCCTTCACGAGCATGACTTTTTCACAGAAGGAGGTGACTGCCTCCCACTTCCTCTCGCTTCGGACCATGGCTTGCACCAGGGCCGGGCGCGAGAGGTCGCCGCCGCCGATCACCTCTACGAGGACACGGCGGTGCTCCGCCCAAGCGGGGCAGGTTTGCACCTTGTGCTCTACCGTGTCCTCTGGGCAATCCTCGCAGTGGTGACACTCGGGCGTTTCCCCCCGCCTGATGATGCGCAGGAACCTCCCGAAACATCCATGTTTGGGGAGGACCTGCGTCAGGCGGTAGGTGAGGGCGCCGTGACGCCTCTCTAGCCACTGCTCAAAGGGGGGCCTTACAGCCACTATCGTAGCGTGTCCTAAAAAAAAAATATGTACCTGAAAACGTGTTTTTTAATGTAGAATATGCCTTCTCTTGACCACGATCACGCCTGATGGAAAGCGATGGATGAAGTATCAGAAGGAGCGAGCATACCCAGAAGGTGCCTGTTCACTCTTGATTTGAAGGCAGACATTTGGTTATATGAAGAAGGGAACGCCGACACTGGCAAAGAGTTCCACCCTTTGGCTGTTCGCCTAATAAATATGAGAGGCCAGCACCTACGGCACCCCAATCTATCAAATTTCTTTCATGGGATTTCCACTTTATTACAAAAGCATAAGGTTCATGTTCAATTGGGAATATTTGTCAGTTTGGGGTAGCGATATGCTATCCCACATTCTTCTTCTTCTTTACATTGTATAGTGTTGTGACTTGACACCAAATTAAACGGAGAAATTACAAACAAGGGTAAAATTTTATTCGTGTTACCAATGTTATGGATTCTGAGAGATCAATTTTGTATACTATTTTAATTAATATCATATTATACGCTAGCTGACATTGTTTGAAATATTTAAGATCATATCTGATGTTAGTCACCTTTACAGCCAATTAACTGGCTGATAATTAAAATTAAGGTATTCGATATTATCAGCGGGCGAAGCACCAAGTCCGTCCAAACGAAGACGCGATATTTTTCATGTCAGTAAAGTTCATAGTTATCTTTCATCAATTAGCACACGAAAACCTATTTATAACTTCTTACTTAACAATAGTAATAAGTAAATGCACATTACATCACGCAAATGTATCAACTCAAAAAAAGACAAATTCGAGATAACTCATTCTTCATTATGTGTAATTTAATTCTCTACGCGTCAATAAAACCCCTTAAATTTTTCAGTAATTTCAAAACAGTGTTCACATTTTTACAATCGTTAACAGGAAACGAGTAATCAGTTTTCCATCATTTCTGAAAAAAGTTTCATTTTGAGTTGATACAGTGCTCTGTTAGCAGTTCTATATGTAATAGTGAATAAGTATACCAACATTGTCAGCGTAATAGTAGGCAAGCTTATTGCCATTAATCGCATCCCTCTATGTTGAAGTCTACATCTTACCTTAAAGTAAAGAAAAGAAGGAGGAAAATACTTATTTATTGGGACTCACGTATGAAGAACACATCAAGACATGGATCACCAAAAAAATTGGCGTTAAAACATATCTTTTTTTTTTTTCTAAAGCTGGGAAATCATCCAATGACTGCTCCCGCTCTGGGTGGAGCGGAAGGGAGTGTCAGACTCTCACTGACTAAAACCCATCCATGTTCCTTCCGTAGCCCTTTATGTTCCGGGGTAGCGGTAACCCTTTCGGACAATCCCGCTTACCCGGCAGGCTTGGCCCTGAGGGGCCCCTTCATATGCTGACAACTCTTTGAGGCGCGCGTGGAACATATACGCGCCGTCCGGCAGTTAAAACATAGCTGAAGTAAGTTTGAAGAGAGTTGTCAGTCCACCTGATGCCAGCCGATCTATTCTGTTAAAATCTCACCATGAAAACTTAAGTGAAATCAGCTGTCATTGCAACAAACGCTAGAGATTGATACTATTTTCATCTCACTTCATCTAAGTTTTCGCGGTGAGAGTTTTTTACAGTAAAGCACTAAATGTGGAATGACAGTTCTCCTCAGCTAAGTTTCCACTTTTGCTGAATAAACCGGCTTATATTAATATTCTACAGGGAGCTTTTAGCTAGAAAACCTCGTCCGCCGCCCACTCCAATCTCTAGGAAAAACTATAACAATCTCTTAATCTTTTAAATCATTTGTTAATTAGTAATTAGTTTCGCGATTCTGATAAATCAGACTGCGATAAAAGTATACATCAGACTTGTGATATCTATCTGAGAATGTTCGAATTCCAGAAGGTAAGAGTGATCTGATGCAGGTCGTCCATTACCTGCGTGGGAGTTGATTTATCGAGTACAAGTAGCAATTGCTTTGCACGAATTTTGCGTAAGAACTTAAGATTATAATTAAAAATGCTAATAGAAATAATAACGCTAATCAACTACCAATTCTTAACAACTGTTGCTATGTAATTTTTTGTGGCTATGACGCTACAGGTTTGTATAGTTATATTAGCACGGCGGGCTGTGCTGGCGCCGCTGCTGCCGCTGCTGAGACCCTCAAGCGGCGTAAATACAGTAACCTGATGTGGAACTACAGATTTGAGCCGTTTGGGGTCGATACTCTAGGGTCATGGGGCCCGAGTGCGCAACTCCTTTTTAAGAAAATTTCTCGCCGATTGGTCGACACTTTGCGTGACCAGAGGGCTGGATTGTTCTTTGGCCAAAGAATTTGCATTGCCATTCAACCCAGAGTGGGAGAATCTGTTTGATGACTTTAAAAAAAAGTTCACATCTTCCCTTATGTTTTTACGAAATAGATCAGCTGTTCAATGAGTGTTCTTCGGTTGGATACCATGCAGGCCTCTAGTAGAACGACACCGTTTAGTAAAAAGCCTAAGCAGTTAACTGAAAGGCTCCAGTAAGTAGCTAGGTAGCGCCGACATCGACATCGCCCTCAATATTTGCTGTCGCAAAAAAAATAAAGTTTTCCCTCATCAAGATACTTATTATGGCAAAAACTGTGGTATGGACATCATAGTACAACGACCCGGAAGATGGAGCTTGCTCTTAATGACTTTATACATCTGTCGCCGACTTTTCTACTCTAATACACGTATGATTTCATAATATGAACCAGAGTCGGGTAATTGCTTAAGAAAAATTAATTTGAAAAGCGCTAATGAAAGCACGTGACCGTAATCTAAGGGCGAATATCAACAATGAAACTGAACATACAGCATAATCACACTAATATTATAAAGGAGAAAGTTTATGAATGAGTGTGTGTGTATATGTGAGTTTGCATGTTTGTCTTTCCTTCAGTCTCAAACGGATGAACGGATCTGGATGAGATTTGGCACAGAAGTAGTTTATGACCTGGATTAACATATAGGATACTTTTTATCCCGGTAGTACGTTCCTTAGGGATAATTTCCGACATACACCCGGACGAAGCCGCTGGCAGCACTGGCAGCAGCTACTTGTTATAAATAACATTTAAGGGCTGTTAGGAATGACCCTGACAGCCCTCAAACGTTTTTTTCTGTGAAATGTTGACACTTGGTCTTGAACGCGGTTTAGATGTGTTAATCGCGTTAAGTTTCATTGAGAAATTGGTACTTATTAGGGAACTGAAAAAGGAATGAAAAAGGGCGCCGATCGATAACATACTCCGGAAATAATTAATCATACTTATCAAAACTATCGAATCATCTAGATCTAGGTATGAATTAACGAATTAAAGTCCTTAGACTTTGTTAGTTACCTTGATTTCAGCATGATAAGGTTATCATATCATATCACTGTATGTTATTTGAAAACATACCAACTATCTAATGACGCGAACTAAGTTCTAATATCTATACGCAAATACCAGTAGGCCAATAGATAAAATTATTTGAGGAAAAAATAAGATTGTCCTTGTTTTCAAGGGCTTTGTCAAAGCCCTTGAAATCAGTGACATATTTTTTTTTTTTACTCAAGTTATGTGGTGATAAACAGGCTGGCAAAAGGTGTAGGTAGAAACTATAAAATGCCACCTTCTACGATCCTTATATCATACTACATTTTCCTAGTTTACTTTCATACATCTGTTCATATACGCAAGCTGGTTGAAACGACGTGTCCACCTCCGGCATCTGCCTTGTAAGTACCGAAGTCATCTTATGGAGAATGTATCTGTTATCCCATAGTTATCTTAGATGGGTTGCCAGACCCAAGAAAAAGCTCTTTTTTTTTAAGTTTATTTTTATAACACTAGCAACATACACATGTTGCCGGAGAGTACCTAGGAAAGTACCTACTTTTTAAAACAACGCTGCTTGGTGACAGAAAGACTTAGTTAAGGTGGCAATTCCTTCACCGGATGTCCACCTCTTAAAGCTCTACCAAATTGAAGTAAAGTTTAAAATTACATCCATTTGGATCTATATTCTTATTAAACCGATGTATACCCTGACTCATTAATAAAAGATAATAATGCCACGATTCACAAAAATAAATCATGTAGAAGGTTATAGAATTATTAGCACATGCCTACAGACGGCCGAAACGTTATCTAATACCTACATATTGCAAGAAAACGGTATGAGATCTGTTTAATTATAATATCGTAATTTTAAATGGACTTAAAATAAATTGTAAACAGCTGTTTGTATTATCACTGTTGTCCATGACAACATGCCATTGGCACGTCCAACGCTGATATTTTTAACCGACTTCAAAAAAGGAGGAGTATTTCAATTCGGTTGTTTTTTTGTTTGTTACCTCAGAACTCCGTCATTTTTCAACAGCTTTGAAATAGTTATTTGTTATGCAAGGCTGGAAAGTTGATTTTTGGCGCGAGTACTTCTATTGAAACCTGAGTAAGCGAAGGATTCTAGGGTTGAACCATGAGCGAAGCGAGTGGTTCAAATATAGAATCCTGAGCGTAACGAAGGTTTCAAAGGTACGAGACGCAGAAAAGCTTTGCTGCCGAGCGCAACACACAATTTTTCACCTCACTACAGCGAGGAAACTTCTAGGTGCAAGAAAACAGGTGTTGTTGAGTTTTATTTTGTTCGAGCGTCTCAGATACATTGACTCATGTGAAGAAAATAACAGATACTTGGCAATATATCTTATGAGTTACATAGAATATCTCCATAATTAAATACCCTGTGTTTTGTTCTATATTCTACTTGTACTCTAAGGAGAATGAAAGAAAAAAACTAATTTAATACAAATAACTAACTAATTTAATTTAATACATATTTATTTATTAGTATTTATTTTATTTAAAAAATAAACTTAAATTACTACACAATTGGGTATTTGACAGGGTAGTATTTTTATGGCATATTCAAATGTGACGTCACAGATTTTTTTAATCAAATGGAATACTTATTAACATTAATTCCAATTTTACAATTATATCCTCGCCAAATATTTAATTTCTGTTCTGTGATGGATGTTTTTAAGGTGAGCGGTATTATTTAATATTTTATTTTAGGCCGTGTCATGCATTTTCAGTGGACTGGCAGTATAGAAAATTAATAAATAGAAAGGTTCGAAATTTAAAAACTCTTTCCACGCTAGAGAGCAAAAATCGATTTTCGGCTCAGATTTCGAATGACAAACAGGCTCTTTCCGAGCCTGTGAGGTGAAATAGTTATTTGTTATGCAAGGCTGGAAAGTTGATTTTTGGCGCGAGTACCTACTTCTATTGAAACCTGAGTAAGCGAAGGATTCTAGGGTTGAACCATGAGCGAAGCGAGTGGTTCAAATATAGAATCCTGAGCGTAACAAAGGTTTCAAAGGTACGAGACGCAGAAAAGCTTTGCTGCCGAGCGCAACACACAATTTTTCACCTCACTACAGCGAGGAAACTGCTAGGTGCAAGAAAACAGGTGTTGTTGAGTTTTATTTTGTTCGAGCGTCTCAGATACATTGACTCATGTGAAGAAAATAACAGATACTTGGCAATGTATCTTATGAGTTACATAGAATATCTCCAAAATTAAATACCCTGTATTTTGTTCTATAATATCGTACTTGTCCTCTAAGGAGAATGAAAGAAAAAAACTAATTTAATACAAATAACTAACTAATTTAATTTAATACATATTTATATTTGCCAAACAAAGGATTAAATAACATATTATATTAGTATTTATTTTATTTAAAAATTAAACTTAAATTACTACACAATTGGGTATTTGACAGGGTAGTATTTTTATGGCATATTCAAATGTGACGTCACAGATATTTTTAATCAAATGGAATACTTATTAACATTAATTCCAATTTTACAATTATATCCTCGCAAAATACTTAATTTCTGTACTGTGATGAAAGTTTTTAAGGTGAGCGGTATTATTTAATATTTTATTTTGGACCGTGTCATGAATTTTCAGTGGACTGGCAGTATAGAAAATTATTAAATAGAAAGGTTCGAATTTTAAAAACTCTTTCCACGCTAGAGAGCAAAAATCGATTTTCGGCTCAGATTTCGAATGACAAACAGACTCTTTCCGAGCCTGTGAGGTGAAAAACCCTTCCTTTACCTTTTTGTTTCTTAGGCTACACATGTTTTTTGAGGGTGGGAAATCATCAACCCCTCCTGCTCTGGGTGGAGCGGAAGGGAGTGTCAGACTCTTGCTAACTAAAACTCATCCATGTTCCTTCCTTAGCCCTTTATGTTCCGGGGTAGCGGTAACCCTTTTGGACAATCCCGCTTACCCGACAGGCTTTGGCCCACCTTTTAAGCCTAGACCAATATCTGAATTTGAATGTTTTCCTCGAAGATCTAGGCAGAAGTATACTCACGAGCACTAATATGTATACACTTAGAAACATTCAAAAGCGATTTTTTCCTAGAATAACGATAAGTTTGAGATAATAGAGCTCATTTCATATTAGTATGGGTTCCCAAATACTATGTCCGTAACGGGACCCTATTACAAAGACTCCGCTGCCCTTTAGTCCCTCTGTCACCAGGCTGTATCTCATTAACCGTCCACAAATGATGTATTTTTGTTGCTGATATAACAACAACTACTAAAAAACAGAATAAAATCAATATTTAAGGGGGCTCCGATACAACAAACGTGATTTTTTTGTCGTTTTTATAGATAATAGTACGGAACCCTTCGTGCGCGAGTCCGATTCGCACTTGGCCGGTTTTTAGTCATCAGATACTTTTTATTATTGGAATTATTTCAGGGAATTGCACACGTCATTTGTTTGCTTACAGTAGGCAGATCCAATTGATATGACATTCTCCTCAAATGTCTGGGCACAGGTTGGGTGCGTGTGGGCAGCTATCACACAACGACTTTGCAGTGTCCTCGCAAACTATCGGCAAACGCCACATCGAAGAGAAACAAAGGGATTGATTTCTAGAAGCGAATACGAACCCACAGGTCATGGGAAGTCCGTTTTCATCAATAGACGGTTGTTTGTGTATAAAACTGTCAGTCGATTCTATAGAGCATAGAATATTATGTAGGTGAAGTGAGCTATACCCAATTCACTTTAGCGAGGCAATAGCAGTCATTGCCCTTTGCCTATTATATCTCCGTAGGAACCCAATGATTAAACTATGCATGGTTTTTAGTTATTAGAACATGTTGAATATCACAATATAATTATTTTGATTCAGGATGTTAACGGACTTTATTTCAGTTTTTGGAATAAAGAATGCTAGAAAATGTAGGTGGGTAAATGACAGCTAATGCCACGCTAAAGTGAATTGGTTATATCGTTGCACCTAATTCTAGTGATTGACACTATTGACAGCTCACTTTAAACTCACTTCACCTGCGTTATCACGGCGAGATTTTTCAGAATAGCACTAATGTTATCAAACGAATACCTACCAAAGCAGAACATGTTTGCAGTATGAATCAAACAGCTCTTTCATGAATACACGAAATAGGTCAAAAACTGCTGTGAATAACAACTCCTATGTTGTGCCTCTATGTTTTGACTCCTCAAAGTGGAACAATGACTTGCACCAAGACTCCACATCCGCAAACATTGCCAGCCCACATTCTAGCCAAAAATACTCGTAAGATAAACTCGAAACTATTTGAAATGGCCGACTTTTTATTATACTTATATTGCTTGCTGCTGCCAGCGGCTTCACTCTCGTGGATGTTGAAAATGATTCCAAGGGAACGTTATAACCGGGATAAAAAGTATCCTATGTATTAATCCAAGTTATAAACTACCTCTGTGTCAAGTTTCATCCAGATCCGTACAGCTGTTTGAGCGTGAAGGACGGACAAACATACAAATTCGCAGACATACCGACTCACAATCTTTCGCCTTTATAATAATAGTGTGTTTAAAGCATCACGCCCGTAACCTCCAAAGAGGTAGGCAGAGGTGTACTTTTGCTAGTAATGTTTAAGCTCCATGTAATAGGGGGCGAGCCTATTGGCATCAACCAGCCATAATTCTAGAATACAATTTGCTACTGTGAACACACAGGTACCTAATATTATACTAAGTGCGAATTTCACTTCAAATTTAAAGCGATCAGCACTTCTAAACCGTGTTCAAGACCTGTCAATGCCAATATTCCATAGAAAATAACGACACTGAAATCCCTTAAACAGGGTTTATGAGCTAATCACGTTTGGTTCATGGTGAAATTCGCCCTTAGTATAAATAAAGTTCCGCAATTTAAAAGATTATTGTCTTAAATAGTAATTAATAAGTGTTACGGAATTTGTTTGTTACGGAAATAGATACTAATCAATTTACGTAGTTACTAAGCTTACTTCCTCATAAATAAAATACGAGTCATTCTAAATTTATAGCAGCTATCTAAACATAAAAATAATGAAGTTAACACGAAGAAAGAATCGTTTACAGACATTACCCAGACACGCGAAATGATGGAATGTTCCAAAATGTTACTAACCGCTTGTTTTTGTCAAACCATAATAGAAATAATGAGGTTACGATTAATTTATTTTGTCAACAATGTACAACTCATTAAAAACGTAATCAGTAGCAAACAACACGTCTAAATATATAAAGCATGCGTGCAAAAATATTCAACGCACTGACGCGTCGAGCGGCGGCGTTTACGATCACTGGTCCCTAGCGATATGCTAATGAAGGTCGAACTACGCCCAAACCGGATGAAAGCTGCAAAGAGATTGCTTTCAAATTTAATATAAAAACTTTATATTACTTTCAGTAAAACAGAAAACTTCTGAAAGGGCAGCAAGAAGGTAGTTATGGGCAGTCGCACGTGACTACAATACACAAGTTTTTATATACAGATTTAAAAGACATAGGTCATTCATTTAGTAAGATAATAATGTAGTTAGCGATAAACTATGTTCGGGTTATTTATAACAACATGTTTACGGTTCAATTTTGGTGCTAGCTAACAGGCTCATTCATGTTTTGTAAGCGATCACCCTGTGACAAAAATACGCGCGGAATTTAATGAGTTTGTTTTATGTGAAGAATATAATTAGTTATAAAAGTTTGCGCGCTGAGGAAATTGTTTACGCACCTAGAATTTTATTAGGGACTTGTTTACCGGCGCCGAGTCGAGTATAAAAAGGCTGGGGCTATTTATCTTCCAACCATTAGATGAGGATACATCCACGGAGTGTTGTTATATTGAAACGTTCGCGAGATTCCTGGAAGTCATTAGGTGAGTTGAGTTTTTTCTAACCCTATTTCCTGTCTCCCATTTGCATCAGTCCTTGTTTTTGCAATAAGTCGTTGGATGCTTTACGTACGAGCAAAAATAATAAAAGGAGAGTTGCTCTAATCATCTTTTCTTGAAGCGAAAACTTATAATGAAACAATTTTCCTTCTCCACAAAATTAATATAATCTCAATATTAGAATTACTTCCTTACTTTCCGTGCGTGTCGTGCCTAATTGTGGGTGTTTCACAAAATGGATTTCCACATTCACGGACACTAAATGAAAACAGATCTCTAGAAATTATAATACTGAAAGTAGGAACTCTTCGGGAATTGAACCACCGACCCGTAGCTGACGTAGCGTGTAGTAGACGATGGGCTGCCTCACTACGTCAGCTAGGAGTCGGTGGGTGGTTCAAATCCCGCGACTTCTGATATTCCAGGTTTATCTGTATGTATGTAATTTGTGTCTATGAACGCATCTGTTAAATGTTTCTTTTTATACTGTTTGTATTTCCTGTGGTATCCCAAATATGGTATTTTTTTCCCTATTTCTTTCACCCACAACATAGAAGAAATCCGTATCACAGGATGGTAATAGTTAATAAGAGCCTGACACTCCTTTCCGCTCCACCCAGAGCGGGAGGAGTCATTTGATGATTTCCCACCCTCAAAAAGTAAAAAATGGGCAACGGTTTAAAACGTCGCAAATGTCACGTCTCGAAAGTTTTGATTACTAAATATTTTTGTTTTGTTTCAGCTCACCAACAAAATGCAAGGCAAACACTTCCTTTTGATAACGTTAGTCCTGATGATAACGTTGAGCGAGCACATGGCTTCAAGCCATATCCTGACATCAACAAACAGTGAAGTGTCCATACCGACTTGTATGAAAATGCTTACTTACGCCGTTATTGACGTCTTGTGCCCTAGATACGGCGCATACGGCGACTATTCTTCCGGTAAGTAATTATCTTATATAATATTATAAGGGTGCTAATGTAGTGTAGAAAGATGTGAGGTATTGATGCAATGGACCTAGTTTACCGTCGATAATTAACTGTCTTGGAGATGAAAGTGAGGAATGACTGATTGTGATCGTGTCTGTGTTCTGCTTTTTTAGTCTCTTCTTTTCGTGTGGTTAGTGACTAACCTGGTGTCAGAGTTTAAATGCTGCCCATGGGCCTCTGACTTAGCATCACATACTGTTGAGAAATATCTCTCAGGCATGCCGGTTTCCTCAAGATGTTTTCCTTTTTTAGTAGACTACATATTTTAGCCTATATTTGTATGTAAGTACATAATATGAAAACTAAAGATAACGAGTGTATTGTAGGGCGATTTGTTCTTCTCGCTAGCCATTGCGATCATTTTGTTTGTACTGGACCATACCTGGGAATCTCTTGGGAATTTTCGTTAAGGAAATATTGAAGGTCAAAGTTCCAACTTTTTTCGAGGTTTTATTTACTAAAAGAAGTTCACGACCCCTGTAGCATTGCAAGCACTCATAAGCACCATGTTCTGCGTGCGTTATATTGCGCACAACGGTAAACAGTGGTTTTGAAACCAACATTTTTTTTTAAGTACTTAGTTTGATACGTTTATTTCTAGAGCTAAGTTTACACTTCGATTGAAATGACCGCAACTCACAGCAGAGCGAAAATAATGCTTCAATGAATAAGTCGAGATTGATATGAATCAGGCGCTTTATAGATAAATAATAATGATTATACAAATCGAAGGTTTTTCTTTGAAAGTGGCATGTCATGACATAGCAAATTTATACCCACTTCTATCTATATAAATAAAAATTAATTGCCGTACGTATGACGGAGTACGACTCGACCGATTTGGTTGACTTTTCGTTGTTGTATTTGCAAGAGTCAGGACAAGGTTTGTATGAAAGATTTTTAGTAATCCACAGCAACAGTTGGAAATTCGGATGGTATTTTTGTACGAAAATATAAATAAAAAATCCTCGTATTTACAGCCGCGTATATTTAACTTACATAGGTATAATAAAGACATCTCAATGATTTGTAAAGTCGTAAAAACAGTGCGAAGCAGGGAAAGGCGACTAGTGTGTAGATAAGTGAATAGGAAACACCTGCTTCTATTAATTTATCTTACATCAATAATGTTCTAAGTAATTGATAAATTCTAGGATTTATATTGATGTTTGTAGGTCAGTACCTTGAATAAAATGATTTAATCCAGATTTTCTATAATTAATAGTTACATACAGCTAATGGTGTAAAGCTGACATACATTAACATTAGCTTTTATAAATTGCCCGAATGGAATAAAATTATAGTGCTGCAAATAATGTATGTTTAGTTAAAGATTTTGCTAAGATGTTATTGTAAAGTCAATGTAGGTTCGGAATTTCCTAAAGGTAAATTCCAATTACCTATTAAGTATTAAAATCCGGAGAAGTCTACGAAAAAAAGAACCAATGAATCATAGACTGACTTCCTCCTACATCTTAAGCCTTTTTTTTTTTAAGGCTGGGAAATCATCCAATGACTGCTCCCGCTCTGGGTGGAGCGGAAGGGAGTGTCAGACTCTTACTGACTAAAACCCATCATCTTCAGCCTACGATCTACGCGTCGTAGCTAATGGAGTTAGATGTAATAATTAGGTTCAGCATCGAACGTGAGCCTCATTAAGACTGCTACACAACGCTTGGTACATTGAATGGTCTTTGCAGTTTGTTTTTACTGGCCCAAGGAAGGACAACGTACTGTCAGGGACATTAATTGCTGTATCCTACAGTTATACAAGTTTAAAGTGCCTGTACTTGGTTTATTTGAAATAAATGCTTTGAGTTTACATTTGAAATTGATGCTCTATCTCAATTTGCCGTATAACAACTATTTAATACAACTGTCAAAGAATGGCTGTTGTGATTTTAATTAACAATTATTTGAATTGGTAGTAAAGTTTTTTTTTTATTTTTTTAATGAAATTACAATACAGCGGTGTTACTTAAGTCTAAAACTCGCCAAACTTTTACGTTTGATGGCGAGAGGCGCTCTTTTACAATTAAAACAATTTACCACCTTACGTACACACAGCACCAGGACGTCAAGCTACTACAAACCCAGATTTTCTCATTCGATTTTGAGTTTAACCATCAACATTTTAAGGTTTAAAATCATTTGTAGAAATTCGACAGCCCGGCACAACCCGATGTGCTGCTGTCTGTACATACCTACTTACTACTTATATATTATATTGTTATGGTTTAATCTTATACAATGTTTTAGTTCTGTTTGCTATCCTGTATAATGTTTTTTTCACCTCACAGGCTCGGAAACAGTCTGTTTGTCATTCGAAATCTGAGCCCAAAATTGAATTTTGCTCTCTAGCGTGGAAAGAGTTTTTAAAATTCGAACCTTTCTATTTAATAATTTTCTATACTGCCAGTCCACTGAAAATGCATGACACGGTCTAGAATAAAATATTAAATCACATAGAAAATACCCCTCCCTTTAAAACTTCCATCACAGTTCATAAATAATTTGCGAGGATATAATTGTAAAATTGGAATTAATGTTAATAAGTATTCCATTTGATTAAAACAATCTGTGACGTCACATTTGAATATCCCATAAAAATACTACCCTGTCAAATACCCAATTGTGTAGTAAATTAAGTTTATTTTTTTAAATAAAATAATTACTAAGATAATAATGTTATACCCTTTGCTTGGCAAAAATGAATGCTTTTAATTAAATTAGTTAGGTATTTGTATTAAATTAGTTTTTTCTTTCATTCTCCTTAGAGGACAAGTAGGATCTAGAAAAAAATACAGGGTATTTAATTTTGGAGATATTATATGTTTCTCATAAGATACATTGCCAAGTATCTGTAATTATCTTCACATGAGTCAATGTATCTGAGCCGCTCGAACAAAATAAAACTCAACATATAACACCTGTTTTCTTGCACCTAACAGTTTCCTCGCTGTAGTGAGGTGAAAAATTGTGTGTTGCGCTCGGCAGCAAAGCTTTTCTGCGTCTCATACCTTTGAAACCTTCGCTACGCTCAGGATTCTATATTTGAACCACTCGCTTCGCTCATGGTTCAACCCTAGAATCTTTCGCTTGCTCAGGTTTCAATACAAGTACTCGCGACAAAAATCAACTTTGCAGCCTTGCATAGCAAATAACTATTTTAATTTTGTCTTAAGTGATCCCTTCCCAATTTTTACTTTTTCTCTTAATATTTTAATTAATTAACAATTAAATAACTTAATTAATCTTAACAATTAATTTCCCTGAATTTACCAATTTCATACTCTTATGAGTTGTGACTACCTTTTTACAAAATCGCCGGCTAGGAATGGTTTTGACTCCCAGTAACCAGTACGTAAATAGGAATGTACCTAGCTACTTGTATGAAAATATTCACCTTGTATTTCTTTTTTTTTCAGAGGAAGTCAACATGCCGAGGGAAATGATCGTAGAGAAATGGGAAAATAGAGAAAATATAATAAAGAGATGTTGTACAAAGCCATGTTCCGTAACAGAGCTATTGAAAATATGTTAATTTATTGGATTACGAGCCGTGTGCCCGTTGGAATTTCTCATCGGCTACTTCTCAGGAGACTATAGCAGACGAGCTTCTATATTTAAAAAACGATGATATAACTAACTTTGACATGCAGTAATCTAAGTAGGTACCAACTCCACGTATCTAACTTTAAACCCATAGAACCTCTTTTAAAAAATACTTTTATTTTCTTAATCTTTTCTTATTGCTCATCTTCTTTATAAAGATACTAGCTTCCGCCCGCGGCTTCGCCCGCATAATATGTCGACAAATTATACACATCCTCCATCCATCCGCCTTCCTCTTGAATCACTCTATCTATTAAAAAAACCGCATCAAAATCCGTTGCGCAGTTTTAAAGATTTAAGCATACATAGGGATATAGGGACAGAGAAAGCGACTTTGTTTTATACTATGTAGTGATCGTGCAGGCTGTGTATTGTGTTTGACACACACAATTTACGTTGATCAAGGCTCCCGTGGACAGGCGCGACGCGACGGTGCGTTGCAATTATGGTACTTAGAACAATTTCCATAAAGTTTTCATATAAATTGTTCTACTAGAACCACGTGACCGCGTCGCGTCGCGCCATTCTGCGGGAGATTGTAATGAATTAAGCGACAAAGTATTGCGTATTATCACATGTTAGATAAATATATAGTTAAATTATTTAATGTAGTATGGATAGGTACAGTGAGTAAAAGATTAAGCTCTTCGTATTAGCTGTAAAATCTTGTTGGAAAATTGGACAGAAAGTTATGTAGGTACCTATTAGTGTATTCAAAATTCAATTGTTTATTATTACGTCAACAAGTTAATGTTTATAATCTGTTATTATATAATCTCAAAGCATTTATTTGAAATAGACCAAATTACAGGCACTTTTGAATTGTCAAGGTGTCGGTCAGTTAGACGAAGTTCGTTGGTCATTCCAAAGCCCTATAAAGTAGGTACCTATGGAGAAAAACGGGCAAGAAACGAATGGTATTGACCTATAAGTCCAACGCGCTAACGCGTCCTAAGCTTTAACGCGTTATAGATAAACTACCATAACATGACGCGCCCCTCCAAATTACTGTTTCAATGTTTGTAGTCACATCCTTACGAAGGAGTTTGTATGTAGTTGTAAGTATTCTTCTTCAGTAGCAGGCCGGGAGAAACATGCGATGTGAGTCTTGGTGGCGCTTTGTAATTACTTTCACAAAAAATGCTTCCAAACGTTTTGAATTGGGCCTGCTACGATTTCATGGACGGGCCATGTTATCGTAGTTTATCTATACCTAAGTCGAATTTTCACTGGGGAAGTCTATCATGTGGGATATTTTTTAAATGTTGTTGATTTGCAGAACAAATCTATATTGACTGTCTTTTTGTATTATAAGCTTTATTTATAATGTTTATTCTCCTTGCTAAGCTTTTACCCGTGAAAATACTGCTTTAAATTACATTACCCACCAATTTTAAATATTTATATAAATTAACCTATAGTCTATAGATAACTAATTAGACTTGTTTAATTAATTAATTGTTAAGATAATTAAAAATGCATACTTTTAATTGTAACAGCTTTTGCAAATTATAAGTAGATATTATATTGAAAAACTTGTTTTATTTTGGAAAACGGAGCTTATTTGCACCAGGTATTAATTCTAGTTCATTAACGCAAGTTCTGAGCATGAGGTGATGGGTTCGATTCTTGGGCCGGACAAAGTGTTCTTGGATTTTTGTATAATATGGAATTCCTCAGTAGCAGCCCAGTCTGGATTTGTTCCCGATAGGGGGGGGGGGGGGACGCTTAAACATTAGTGGCGAAATGTGGGTCTTCTTCTCATTCGTGTGGTTAGTGACTTACCTGGTGTCAGAGTTTTTATGCTGCCCATGGGCCTCTGCCTTAGATTCACTTGCTGTTGAGAGATATCTCTCAGACATAATGATTGGTTGAAATGAGGGTGTTCTATAGGTTCACCTCTCCCCTTGCCCAACCGGGGAACAAAGCGTGTCAAAACGTAGGTATGTAATTCTAAACTTTTATTTCAGCGAAAAAATTAAGTGTCAACATTAGTCGACGAATATACATAGCATAATACCTATTTGGTAACGATCACCAGCAAACTATAAAAAACAAGAGAATAATATGCTTATCACTTGTTTTGGTAGATATTTATAAAAAAAAATCGGTAGGTACCTATAATTCGTTATCACTTAATATCCCTGAGACAATCATAATAAGTGGTAGGTAGATACCTACTGCGCAAAACAGATTGCCCCTAACCTTCTGCAAAAAGGCTGATTGAGAGGAATACATTGTAGTATGTAGTGTTACCGTCCTTCTTTGGCAATCCGGTAAAATTAGCTAATGATTATTGAAACTTAAAATTTTCTTTCTAAATTCAAATTTGTTATATTAGTAAAGTCAGAAAGTACTCGAGCCCGGTTTATGACAATATGTTCGCACCAGTTCGCACGCCGGGGCCCCTGGGCACACAAGAATTTGGGCCCTTATTAGAAACATTTTGCTGCTGCTTTTATGGTTAATTGGTACAATTGGATTGGTTGGAATGTAGCCTTAGGGGCGCTATAGCGCGAGGACTTAAGGTTTCGTTTTTTTTTCAAACTTTCCATGCATATGATTGATATTATTTAGTTAGGCGTTTCGGGCCCCCCTTGACGATGGGGGCGCTGTGTGCCCTTATGCACTTGGTAAAGACGGTACTGGTTCGCACCCATTAAAATGATTTAAACATTTCTGGTGAGAAGTACGTATGCTATAATAGGAACTCTGCCTGCGCTTTACGAAAAGTGGGTTGCACAATATATTTTAAAAACTTAAAAAAACCTAAAACTTAAGTCTCCTTCTTCTTCGTGTAGTTAGTGACTAACCTGGTGTCAGAGTTTTTAAGCTGGCCATGGGCCTCTGACTTAGCTTCACATGCTGTTGAGAAATAATATTTCTCAGGCATGCAGGTTTCCTCACGATTTTTGATTGCGCAATTGATAATTATATTTAAAACTTAGGTGAAGTGAGCTTAAAGTGAGCTGTCATTCCATCTAATGACACTATTGACAGCTCACTTCGCAAAGTTTGCACGGTGAGATTTTAACAAAATAAGATCACAGGACACTTTTGCTTAAGCGGGATTGTCTGAAAGGGTTACCGCTACCCCGGAACATAAAGGGCTACGGAAGGAACATGGATGGGTTTTAGTCAGTAAGAGTCTGACACTCCCTTCCGCTCCACCCAGAGCGGGAGCAGTCATTGGGTGATTTCCCACCCTCAAAAAAAAAAGGACACTTCTGCTTACCCATTCGAGGAATACCTACGTGATGCTATGTTATGTTATTCAGCACGTGACCCGGTTACGCATAACAACAAGATGGAACATATTTTTCTAGCTGATAACCCGTTACTACGACGGATGGATATTTTTTATCATAATAATGTGGTTTTTAATAAACATTAAACTCTTTTAGTAAACAGCTGATTAGAACAGGAAAGTTTTTCCCGTATTTTGTATGTAGACGCCAGCACATCAAGCTATCCCAAACTGTCAAATATTCCCAATTGAACATGAATCTTAATCCTTTGTGATAAAGTTGAAATCAGTCATAGAAATTTGACAGTTTGGGATAGCTTGATGTGTTGGCTTCTGTACCTAAGTATTTAAAACACATATAAACCCGTGGCGATTATTACAAAACGAGTTCTAATTTTGGTTCCAAACCAGTGGTGCTAGGTTTTGTTTATCGGACAAAGCGAGATTTTGAAACTTTTCCAGTTAAATAGAGGGAAACCTAAGGATATTAAGTTACAAAAGAATATAAGTAACACTAGTTTCTTATTCATTTTTCTATTCCCGCAAAGCACCTTTCTAGCGCATAACCTTTAATTTTGGGCTCGGGCGACTGGCAACTCTGGTCCAAGCCAATTTTTTGTAATTTATACATTTTTCCGACAGAGATACCTAAAGTTCTTAAAATGCCAATTTATGCTTAAGTTTACAATCAGTTTTTGTAATTAGAACTTTAACAAACTAGGAATAAAGGTCAAAATTTAAAAATGCTTCGATTGTTTAGACCTGCCTCAATTTTGTTCGTCTTTTGCAATAAGGTAGGCCTAGTCTGGAAGTGAAGAATTTGATCGAGAAAAATGTGCACGGTGTAAAATGTGCCTGCTCAAATTCCGCGGGGTACTGATGTTCCTCAAGACCTATGGTATTCTCTTTTAAGCCGCATTTACATGATTCTTCTTACCTACATAATTATGCATACAAAAAAATTGGTGCGAGAAACGCCTTTCATGGAGTCTAAACGCTGTTAGGACGATGAAAATTGTTGTTGCTTCAAATAATGTATGAAATTAAATCGTATCGATTTTATTTTCTGAATGCTTTTGCGACTTTAGGACCAGCTTTTGCAGGTCAACCTAGGAGGTTGTCGCATGCTTAACCGGACTTGTCTGGTGGATGCCTCAATAAATTAAGGACTTAAAAAATCTACAAACTAAGCAAGTACTCGCTAAAGGTACCCCCTGGGTACGAACCTCGGCTTAGCGACATAAAGGGCTACGGAAGGAACATGGATGGGTTTTAGTCAGTAAGAGTCTGACACTCCCTTCCGCTCCCAGAGCGGGAGCAGTCATTGGATGATTTCCCAGCCTTAAAACAAAAAAAAAGGGGTCGCTGGGCAGCAGAGACAGACTGGATTGATTGACAATCGCATGGTGTAGGTAAAATATGTAAGGGGATGTCATGCGTAGTATCTTCATGCGTAATAGCATATAAAACTCCATCATGCGTAGTATCTTCAAATGCGTAAAAATCTCCATACAGTTAGCATATAAAACTCCATCAATATTTTATGCATCTGAAATTATTAGGTACCGACATCAGACTGTCTTGTTGGTAAGTGTTTGCAAGCGCTACTGCTGACCCTGGGTTAGATTCCCGGGTCGGGCAAAGTGTTATTGGGTTTTTCCAAATGAGATTGCTCAGTAGCAGCCGGGAGACTGGATTTGTGCTCGACTGACGGCAATAAGCTCGCCCTCTATTACATGAGACTTAACAAAACTGGCGAGATGTGGGAGTACTATACAACTATAGGTAAGTACTATAGGTACCCTCTGCCCGTCCCTTCGAGCAATACAAGCGTGATGTTATGTTAAGTTAAATTAATATGACATTCTAAAACGAACTTGGGTGGTATGGCAATTTTCCTAAACAGCTTAGTTCATAATACATCCAGTAACCCAAAACAGATTAATTTTTCACGGGCCATATAATTTGTGTACGTAAGAGATAATTGTCACGTTTTAAAACATAATAATCATTGGTTTAAAGTGTGCCGTTATGTCGTGTACGCGTTTTTATAAATCCGGCGCGCATTCACCTATCGTAAACATTTGGTAAGTTGTTTTTCTGGGTATTTCAGAATTGATTCAACGTAATTTCGCACAAATATAGATAATGCTATTCGGACTATTTAGGTATTAGGTACTATGGCGTGCGGTGCTGAGACGTGGCCGCTCACGCAGGAGGCTATGTACAGGACAGTGAGAGTGCCATGGAGCGTTCCATGCTTTTTTTTTTGAGGGTGGATAGTCATCAAATGACTTCTCTCCCGCTCTGGGTGGAGCAGAAGGAAGTGTGAGACTCTTACTGACTAAATCCCATATGGATGGGTTTAAGTCAGTAAGAGTCACAGACATAAAGGAACATGGGTTCCTTCCTTAGTCCTTAATGTCTCGGGGTAGCGGATTGTATGAAAGGATTACCCTTTCATACAATCCCACGGACCGACGACGCCCGGAGCGTCTCCCGCGGCGGCTACAACGTGAGGCTCTGTCCCTCAAAGCGTGGAACGCTTGGCATAAAGCTTATATATCGAGTCCCAAAGATCGATAACTGCAGACGTAAGTACAAAGGTTTGAGATATCGGAAACCGTATATAACCGTATAGAACTCGAATGGAGTTGGGCAGGTGAATCTAAACATCTTTTTTTGTGTCGGCTCAGTCTATATTATAAAGAGAAAAAAGTATGTATGTTGAACAACTAAACCGATTCCGCAAATACTTTCAATAACGGAAATCTACATTATCTCTGAGTGTATATTTTAAAAAAACACGCGGACGAAGTCGCGGGCGTAGTGCTAGTAGTTAATAAAATAAAAAGATCACAAACATTTCAATCAGTTTATTAATCCATACTTACTACCTAAAAATAATATTTACAAACTTAGACCGCGAGACCAAAAAGTAGCGTTAAAACATACGGAACTGGAATTACCAATCATTTATTTCCGTTTGATTTTCTGCATATTAGCAATTGCAGTCAATTCGGTTTTCTTAATTATCTATCAGACACCTCTTGGTATAAGTTGTGGTTTATTTATTTATTTATTTGAGACAAACAAAGTAACACATTATATCTGCACAAACAATATAAACAAAGATATTATATAAATGTGAAACCCACACCGTTATCCACAGCATATGGTTACTATAGTTTATAGTCTGTGGCAGTGCATACAATTGTTTTTTCAAAAAAAAACATTGCAACAGGTACAACATGTTTAACACTTCAAATTCGGAACATGACGATCTGCACAGTTCAACTTTTCAGTATTGTTGTCTCACTCTTTCTTGAGGAACGCAATGGTTTAGTCTGCCTAGCAACCATTAAAGTATAATTGACCTACAACAGTCTTATTACTCGCTACAAAAGCCCTTCCATTTCTTTCATAAACTGCATGTAAGCGTCATCCTTGCTCGGCAGTTGTTTAGGTAAATCAGCCGTCCTCTGAATGGCCCCGGCTTTGATGCCCGGCTTAGCCTTTTTGTCCTCGCGTTTGACTCGTAATGCTGAGGGTACGAATCTTGTGACGTCCGCTGAAAGGTTTCGTATCTGTGGTTTGGCACTGATTGTTGCACCTAGAACCAAAATATTAAAAAAAAAAGTTTAACGACTTCCGCTGAATTTCACCAAATAACTTAACGCAATCAGCACACAAACGCCGTTTAAGGGCTGACAGTATCATTATTTTGTGTGGCATATTGACACTGACAGGTCTTGAGCCTCGCTTTAGATGTGCTGATCGCGATCAGTTTCATTGGCGAAATTGGCACTTAGAAATAAAATCTAACATAATTATAATAAGAATTAACACCAATACCCAGTAGCATCTGCTGAAAACATGTTAAAAAAATATAGCTACGCAAACCGGTATGGATTAAACCTGGTTACGATTGTTGCAGTGTTGTATTTAAGCTTTTTAGACGCTCACGTAAGTGGAAACTACCATTGACTAGAAAAAACCAAAATCCGGTAAAGCCACGAATATAAACTACACAATAAAATCAACAAACAATCAAAGACAAATGTATGTGTTGTCTTTTTTTAGAAGATGTCCCGCGGCAATTAATGAAATTTAAACATAAGAGAAGACAAAGAGGCACCTATTATTAGCATCCCTTTGTCTTAACGTAATGTAATTGCCACCTTTTGGTAGCAACATTACGCTGTACGGCTGCTGCACTTGGCATCGTGTCTACGGTACTGATTTTGTGGCTAATACACAAATTACATAATATAATTATCAATTACTACACTACCTAAACGGGGTGATGCCTATTCACCCCGTTTGACGGTAGAGTAGCAAGTGCCCTTGTTAGCAACAAGCTATATTATTTTAAAGTTAAAATCCCTTTTAAAGTTTCGTCCCGATTCACCCCTGGATCCCTTTTCACCCCGTTTGACGGTAGTATAGCAAGTGCCCTTGTTAGCAACAAGCTATATTATTTTAAAGTTAAAATCCCTTTTAAAGTTTCGTCCCGATTCACCCCTGGATCCCTATTCACCCCGTTTGACGGTAGTGTAGCAAGTGCCCTTGTTAGCAACAAGCTATATTATTTTAAAGTTAAAATCCCTTTTAAAGTTTCGTCCCGATTCACCCCTGCATCCCTATTCACCCCGTTTGACGGTAGTGTAGCAAGTGCCCTTGTTAGCAACAAGCTATATTATTTTAAAGTTAAAATCCCTTTTAAAGTTTCGTCCCGATTCACCCCTGCATCCCTATTCACCCCGTTTAACTGTACATAAGTTATACAGGGTGTCTGAGAAAGGTGTAGCGAAAAAGAAATAAGTCGTCCCATATAAAACGTCAATACCTACTTGACAAAATGTATGGGAAGATTTTTTTTTTCAATTACGATGTTGGTCCCCGGGAAAAAGTTGTTCCGTTTGATGTACACGATTACTTTTCGCTAGACCTTTCTCAGACACATTGTATATTATTGTAATGGAACTGATTTTTATCCGTTACAGTCATCATAAAGTCCTGTTGCATTCTACTAAATCGGCTATTTGAGCTTTTGGCTATGTAATATTTTTATATAGGTTTTTTTTTTAAGTATAGTGTGCAAGTACTTGTGTTATGTACAGACGCCAGCACATCAAGCTATCCCTAACTGTCAAATTTTCTCAATTAAAAATGAACCTTATGTCTTTGCAATAAAGTTGAAATACTATCAAAGAAATTTGACAGATTGTGGTAACTTGATGTGCTGGCCTCTGTACCAAGAGAACATATTTTGCTTCCTTTCTCCATTAGCAAGTTAAATAAATATTGCGTGTGTACGCACCTTGCTGCGCGTCCTTCTTGGAGATGAGCTGCGGCGCGGCCTGCAGCACGGACAGCTGCGCCAGCTGCTTGGGCGGCGGCGGCGGGCCCGGCGGCCGCAGCAGGCGCGGCGGCGCGCCCGGCGGCGGGCCCGGCGGCCGCAGCATGCCGCGCGGCAGGCCCAGCCCTGCTCATAAAAGATTCATCATCTTCCTTTACCCCAACTTACTCAGGGTCAACAACGTCTTCTTCCTTCATTCTCCCCCATCAACCGCCACGCTATCACTCACTCCCTTTTCTCTCATTTCATTCCTCATACAATATATACGTCTTTACTTTGGCCTTCCTCTTCTTTCATCAACATTAGAGAGAGAAGAGATCGTTCAAAATGAAAAAGTCATTTATCAAAAATTATGCAACGTGTCAGCACTTTTTTAACGTCCAAATAACATAAGACAATCACCCTTTTTTTAAGGTTTAGGAAATAACCAAATAATTCCTCCCGCTCTGTGTGGAGCGGAAATTAAAGACAAACTAATCAAAATAAACGGCCACATTTTACCGCTTCTTAATATTTTAGCTAAGAAAAACCAGTGAAATGTTAGAAGAACCTGCTTCCTCTAGAATACATAGTACACGAAGCTATTAACAGTATGGAATTAAGAACAATACTTATAAATCAATCAATAACGTTCTACAAAAAAAAACATCAAAAAGCAAAAAAAACCGACGACACAGTCCGGTATTATGCAGCCAGTTACCATCAAATACGTCTAGACAGTAATTGTTTAGCGCTCACTAAACCGTAGAGATAATAAAATTAATTTTCAACAGGATTTTACATCTTAAAAAGATCAACAGAATAGTCTGCGGCAGCGCAAGTGCCGCCGCCCCATTTTGTTACGAAGTTATTGGAATCACCGAAAAGGTCGTAAAAGGGTGAGACTGGCTGGTGACAAACTGACAATCACTTTAGCAGAGCGTCGAATCGATGTCTTTGCGAGTTTTCCGGAGCTGGGGCAGGTCGGTGGTATGACAGTGGCGTGCGGGCTATACATGCATATAAGCATTGCATACCCTGTATTCCCATAAGTTCATACATACATGCCCCTCTAAATGATGTTAAAAAATTACAAAAAAATAACATTGTAATTTAGCTTTCGCGCCATCTATTTTTTTTTTTGTAACTAACCACGCAGACAGCGCTCCCGTGAGTAAAAGCAGAATTACGCCTTGCTTAAGTCATTGACTGCCACGCAGCAGACACAATAGAAAAACTATTGTTTGTCGGACACACGGTGACCGCGTTGGCGTTCAACGTGTTAAACCACGGAATAGGAAAAACAGTGGAAGTGCCACGCAGCTACCGCAGCTGTGTTACAATTATGCGGACCTCCGCAACACCGGCTCAGTCGCGACTAGCTACTTGCTGGGATACGACGTCTCGAACATAACAAAACATATTTCAAACATGCCTTATTGTGCAATCTTTACATGCAATAATGATAGCAGGATAAAAAATGTATCTTGCGGAGGTGTATCGAATCACCAGTAAGTATAAAACTATGATATACTTCAATATAATTGTTTTTATTGACAAAACCATATTTATTACATTGTTGCGAACTAAAAACTACCTTATGTCCATTGTTCAAAGTCTAAATCAACTTGCTCGCTGTCTTGAATATCATCGTATACATTCTAGAAACTTCGACGCTACTCGATTAGGGATGGGACACATTCAAATAGTTTGGTATCGATAAAATATGTCAATATACGCTTGCATCACTTGTTAAAATTAAATATAAAACCGTCAAAACGACAACTATTGAACAAATATGTTTTATTTCAAGGACAATAATAAATATTTTTAATTTACTACTGTAGGAAAGTTATTTTCTCAGGGTTGTGTGTTGGGTATATTAAATGAGTTCGAATGCACGTTAACAGTAAAAAGTATATAATAAAGGTAAAAATAAACAGTATACACGGCACAAACAGGTAAATGGTAAAACAAACTAAAACTTTACGAGCGGTTCGCGAGCGTGGCGTACCGTCGCGCGATCTTTCGTCCACTATCTGTTGGCGGGAGTCTGAGTGCGCAGGCGAGGTATTGTCTACCGTTGCCGCGCATAAGGTCAAATCCACACACAAACGTTAAGGTGTTGCTACACTACTTATCGTTTCATTTAACCATTTTAGCTTTTATTCTAATCGGACTTTGGCCCAAAGATAAAAGATTTGAATTATTACTATGTACAAACATCGACATTAAATTATCGAAATCTTGTCCGCATCCCTAGCTGAGTAGAAAAATCGATAACAGGTGCATACGAATATGACATCTATTTCAATAACATTAGCGTGCTAAATAGAGTAAATTTGGTTTCAGCGCCCTCTAGCGTTGAGTAGCTGAACTCGTTGTTGATTGCTAGAATTTGATTGTTAGAAGGAAAAATGGTCTTCATTGATTGTGACGTGTAAAATAAAAACAACGTTGCCGAGTTGTAATAAGACTTTCTTTTGAACAACAATAAATAAACTTTTCGCCAAAGTTGCATTTATAATTTGTAGCCAATTATATCATCGTTTTCTGTGTATTGCAATGTACATTTTAATTTGCAAATGTGTGAGTTTGGCGACACTGGTTCCCGTATTAAGAAAGTCTAAGGGCACTTCCACTGTTTTTTCTATTCCGTGTGTTAAACCGTCTTACACTTTATAAAACGCATCTCGTGTAGTACACAGCAAAAGTGTGACTGTGAGCCTGAAAATGTGTGCACGTGTTGGATATTTAGAAGCCCTGCTTCTATCTTCTATACGTGGTAAACCAAATCGAGAACCCATACAAGCACCGGTTAATTGTTGATTCCAGGAGGTCGACTTTTTTTAGTCGGATTATCCGAATGACCGCCGAATTCATTTTAAGTGGTTCGTATTAGTACGGAATTGTTCGTATTTTCGTAACGTAATAAATTGCCATTTTTATTCCTTTTTTCGCCATATTGTTTTTCTTGATTGTCGTGTAGATTAATTTAAAAATGGAAAATTATACCTGTGAGATCTGTGCTGGCGAAGTGTGTTTATATAAATTAAAATCGGCCGCGTTTTCGACGTTATCTTTTGAGGAAAAAGTTCGTCGATTTGATTTACAAATATTAGGAAGTGTTGCAGTAGTCATATAGCAAGGACATGATATTTGCTGTTTTATTAATGTATTATTTTTATCCAAAATTTGCCCTAAACATTTATTTTTAAATGTAAGTATTCTATATTATTAATTTTGATTTTGACATTGTATAATTTATAATTTGATGACATTGTATTTATTTTTATATTGTGTTTTATATTTATCTCGTGTGTCGTAATTTGTGATTTTTTTATATGGGAGAACCCGAAATAAATGGATTTTATTTGATTTATTTATTTATTAAGTATTTTTTGTGTCTGAAATCTCTGTGCACGCCACTGTGGTATGACCATCCCCAGAACGGTATAAAGAGGAACCTCTGGAGATCCAGAAGTCCTCGCATAGGTTCCACCACTGCCACTGTTCCAGTGAAACAATATGCCCTGGTTCCGTCGCTTAAAACTTATGCTACGTCTCCATTTTATTTACCTAGTTGACTTTCGCAGCCGCTGTCTCAGACAGAACGGGTGCCCAAATAAACTTAATGGCTTGCTTCGCGACAGATTTACCTGAAGGAGGTCCGGGCGGACCCGGCGGCGGTCCCGGTGGCCCTGGGGGAGGTCCGGGCGGGACCAGCCGCAGGGGCGGGGCGAGGGGCACGCGGAGGGGCGGGGGGCGGAGGCCTGGAAAGATAAATGTGGTTATTGAATGGAATATCAAATACGATTTTCGAATGACATCTTGCTTCCATAGGTAGAGGTAGTAGTCTTTTTAAAATCTGGCGGATAGTGAATCAAGACTAAGGTCTTAATTTTTACATGCATGCAATAACACACACACATTAACCAAACTGCACTGGGCCCACATATTGAATTACAATCCACTCTCTCTCATAGAGGGGCCTGAATCCCACCAGTGGGAATACAATAGGTGGAATAATTAGGTCTAACCTTGATATTATTCCCTAGCCCTGACAAGCTTAAAGGCAATATGGTCCAATAACTTTTATGTAAAACGTAATATGTACCAGGAGGTAATAACGGCGGCGGCATCTGCCTCATCTCAGCGCCGGGAGGCTCCAACGTGAAGTCAGGAGGCGCGCCGGGCGGCATCAGGGGCGGAGGCGGGCCTTCGTTGTCACTGTCCGAGTCACTGTCGCGACCGCCGCCTGGTCGCTTCAGAGCACTTAACCTGAGGAAAAAACGTGGATTTCATAAGAAAGGTAGCATGGAAAGGGTGTTGTGTGGAGTTGAGACATTTTTCGAAACTACCTTTTGGAAGGGGCGACTAGAATCAATTCTATTTCTTGTTCATTTTGACTTACAAAAGTGCCTTTCTTGTGCCCATTTGAAATAAATGATTTGAGTTTGACTTTTCAGAAGAACAGGTTTAGAAAATGCCACGCCAGTCTGGCAATTCTCAATTAGTGGCTCTTTTGACGACTTATCATCATCATCATCTGCCTAGCCTTTCCTAACTATGTTGGGATCGGCTCCCAGTCTAAACGGATGCAGCTGAATATCAGTATTTGACATAGAGCGACTGCCTATATGACCTCCACAGCCCAACAACTGGGTAATACGGTACCCCTTAGTAAGATTGGCCGTCAGACTTTCGGGCTTCTGACGAACCGTAACGGCTGTCAGAGACAATGCTTCTATCGAACCACGTACCGCGTCTGACGACACAAAAATATTTCGTTGCGCAAGCGCAAAGTAATCTGACTAGTCATACTTGACAATATTTATTTTTATTTTTAGCCTGCGCTGTCCCCCTGCAGCGCAAAGGCCTCCCTTTCCTCTCCTCGCTATCTTGAGCTACTGGACCAATAATATCTGTAGGCGTCAACCACGTCTCGCCATCTTCTCCCGGGCCTGCCTGGACATCGAGAGACGTTTTCTGGGACCCACATAGAAGTTAGTTTGGCCCATGACTCGTTCGACATGCGGTAAACGTGTCCTGGGAAGGAGCACCAAAGGGCAATTTTAACGTCGTTTTTCGCGTCTACTTTGTCAGATGTAGCTGAGACTGCCTTGCCTAATCATCATCTGCCTAGCCTGTTCCCAACTATGTTGGGGTCGGCTTCCAGTCTAACCGGTTGCAGCTGTAAAATACTGGTATTTTACATGGAGCGACTGCCTATCTGACCTCCACAACCCAGTTACTGGGCAATACGATACCCCTTGGCAAGTCTGGCTGTCAGATTTTCGGGCTTCTGACAACCCGTAACGACTGTCAAAGATGAACAAATAACAGCCGGGACCAACGGCTTAACGTGCTTTCCGAGGCACGAAGGAGTCTCGGTATGTAAAGATGGTCACCCATCCACGGCCAACACCGGCAAGCGTAGCTTAACCTGGTGGATCGACCTGTGCGGCAGTTAGTAGCCACGAGAACTAGAAAAAAAATGTATTTAAATGACTTATAATACCTAGCATTCAGATCTGCAGCTCTATCCCTTTCCCTCTTCCTGTGAACTTCTTCCATCTCTTTCATAAAGTCGTCTATGTTCTGTCCAGACAGCGCCAACATGCGTTGCTGTAAGGACGTCGGTTTGGGTGCCTGTGTAGCCCCAGCCCCAGGGGGGGGAGAGTCTTCGTCCACGGCTTCACCGTCTATGTTTTCGAGAGGAGGTGGTGGCTTTGCTGGTTGGATTTTTGGTAATGGTGCCTGAAATATTAATATTCGGTTATAATACATTTTGTCGTTTTCTTAGGTTTTTATAAAATTATAATTGTTAAAAAGTTAGCAGCCTTAACATCTAAGGTGTTAAAAAATTAACTCTAAGAATTTCGTGGGAGCATTGTACGCATCAAATAACTCTTACTATATGGGATTTACCCTGAAATCGCGAAAAAAATATGACCTGTTCCATACATTTATGCACACGTAACTCAATAAAATGTATGGAACAGCTCATATTTTTTTCGCGATTAGCTCGCGACTATTAAATTCCTAGAGTAAATTTTTTAACACCTTATATATTTGTAAACAATTACAAACATTAAAATTGAAAACAATATAATAGCAATATCACGCCTGTATTTGCCCGAAGGTACAGATCCCTACAGTACACCGATATTCGATCCGTATTTATTACAAATACTTAATACAAAAAATTACTTAAGTATATCAAATTGTCTACATACCACTTCTCCAGGCGGTCCCTCATCAGCCATGTCAGAGAACCTCAGCACCTTACTGCTGGCCTTGTCAACCACCTTCTCCTTCTCCAACACTAGGAACTCGAAGTCACACGGCGGCCCCGGAGGTACACCAGGAGGTTCCACACCAACTGGGCGCTCCTAGAATGATAGTGTACTGTGCAACCATAAACTGTGGAGGTATGTAACGATATAATCTAACACTAAAATTAATACTTAAATTATGTGCCTCGGAAAAAACCGTGCCTCGGAAAGCATGTTAAGCCGTTGGTGCCGGCTGTCATTTGTGCATCTTTGACAGTCGTTACGGATCGTCAGAAACCCGTCAGAATATCTGACAGCCAGTCTTACCAAGGGGTATCGTATTCCCCAGTTACTCTGAGTTGTGGAAGTCAGATAGGCAGTCGCTCTATGTAAAATACTGGTATTCAGCTGCATCCGGTTAGACTGGTAGCCGGACCCAATATAGTTGGGAAAAGGCTAGGCAGGTGAGATGAACAAGCATTTAAAACTAATAACCAATTAAAATATGGCGTCGAAATATTTCTCCGCATCGCTGTCAGCTGGTAATATATTACCAGCTGACCAGCACATCAAGTTACCACAATTTGTCAAATTTCTTTGATAGTATTTCAACTTTATTGCAAAGACATAAGGTTCATTTTAAATTGAGAAAATTTGACAGTTAGGGATAGCTTGATTTGCTGGCGTCTGTACCCAAGAGACTGGCGGCATTGCCACGTTGTATGGCAATGCTAAGCCTCTGGCCAGGGTAAAAAACGAGCCCCTGGGTCCCGGGAGGTGACAACTAGCCGTTTTTCACATATTTTCGCCGTTTGAGGTTTTCGGCAGCCGCAGCAGCAGTACTAAGTAGATATTAAAGCAAACTGGTCTTTGGAACGAGTTATCGTATTTTGAGTTTTATTCTAAGCACGGTAAAGTTCTTAGTGGAAAATGGACAATTTAAATTCTGATTTGACGACGGTTTTTGTAATTAGAACTTTAACATAGTCGACATACGTTTTGAAATTAAAAAATGGTTCGATGGTTTAAACCTGGGTCTAGAGAGAAACCTTGTTTTGTAATAAGGCCGTAGAGTTATTAGGCAACCCTAGCCAATACCGCGTTTGTAAATATTTTTGAATGTTTACACTGTTTCTAGCACTCATGGGATTATGTTGAACGAAAAGCGCTTCCAAAATTTTGGCCACAGACCGCTAAGGGTTGACATGACACTTGCAGTTATTTTTCAGCTTTACGATTATTAACAGTCTCAGTAAAATAAGAGACAATTATTTTACAAGAGTTTTATAGGTATTTTTATAATAAAAAAACAACAAATTATTACAAAGTTTCAACTCAGTGTAAAGTCAATCAATCAACTCAGCCTATCGCAGTCCACTGCTGTACTTAGGCCTCAACACCCTGCCCTCCGTCTTCCGCATCCAGTCTTTCCCAGCCACCTTGTCTTAAAGTCATCGGTTCATCTAGCTCTTTCACTGCCCAGCACCCGGCTCCCGGGTTCAACGATAATTTGTTTCCGTGCCCACAACGCGGCTCCCGCGTCCTACATATAAATTGATGTATGTATGTGGCTTGTGACCATGCCCAGTAACCCGCCTACCGGGTGCAAATCAAAACGTGCTACTAGGGTTGCCAGAAATAAGTTGAAAATAGTTTGAACTGGGCAGTGAAAGTGCTAGTTGGAGGACTTCCCACACTACCCTTGCCGATACGCTAGTTTAACCTTTTGACCGCCACGTTAAAAATGAAAAAGCGTGCCCTCAGCGCCAAGCTCCGAATTCATCCTTTAATACCTACAAAATAGTAGTGAGGTCGAAATTATTATTATTATTATTGTTATTTATTTACGTTTAAAATTCTGTCACCCAGTCGCGACCGTGGCGTGCTGGGCACATTTTGGTTTGTCGTCTATACACGACTGTGGCGGTCAAAAGGTTAAAGTATGTGATGGGATTTACTGGATCTTATTTACCTAACTAGGTTTTGCCCGCGACTTCCTCCGCGTGGAGTATGGTTATATCGCAATATCAGGAGATATTTTTTGAGTCAAAGAGCCTATGTCCTACACCGGGATGCAATCTATCTCTCTGCCAAATTTTACCGAAATCCGTTTAGTGGTTGAGGCGTGAAACAGTAACATACAGACAGACAAAGATGCAAGCGAATTTATAATACACACATCAAAAGTGTCTAGGGATCAACATATATTTTTGCAATAACTTTTCTCTTGATTGATATTAATTTAAATTTTCTTTAAGGATTCATCAAATAAAGTGTTTTCGTTTGTCACAGTAACGATAAACCAAGTCACCTTTGCATTAATAAAGAAATTTGCCATTTTCCTAATAAAGGGATTTTTGACATTTGAACCACTAACATTAAAGTTCGAAAAAAAGACTGAAATAACAGTTTTCTTTAAAATTTTATTGGGTAACTTAAACAATTAATAATCCGTGTTTCTACCGCGAACACTAACAACACAAGAACATCGGTTTGGCATACTCAAAATGAGTTCATCCAAATCACGCTGTGGAATGGCCGCCCATGTTCGTTGCAACAACAAAAAAAGGTCTTCTTGCAACTGGATACCCTCCATATTCGGCAGAGCTCTTCTCTGTAGCATATGGAAGGACGGTATCGCTGCACCACACGGAGACAAGACCGATACATTCAAATCTTAACTCGAAGAGCTCCAACAATAACCGCCATGATGTTAGCCGTGAGGCTTCATCACTCTTCAGGGAACTTAATTAGCGACCAAACAGTCAGAAACCGCTTGCATGAAGTGAACCTTCATTCCCGAAGACCGCTACGGGTACCACCTATAGCAATGCACAATCGTAGGATTCGATATCAATGGGCTCTTGAACACAGAAATTGGGCAGAAGAACAATGGCGTTTCGTGTGCTTTTCTGATGAGTCTCGTTTTGGTATGAGACCGGATACAAGACGTATACGACACTGGAGAACCCCTGGACGCCAACAGCGATTAAAATCCTGCCAGGAAGTCCATCCTTATAGTGGTGGAACCATCATGGTATGGGCGGGTATTTGGATCGGCGGAAGAACTGAGTTGATTTGGATCAGAGGCAACCTCAACGCTCAAATTTATGCTGAGACGATTGTATCTGACGTCATCGTTCCTCTACAAGTGCAAATCGGTCCCTTATTTCAGTTAATGCATGATAATGCACGACCGCACACCGCAAGAGTTGTAAGACAGACTCTCGCCGCAGCTAACATCAATGTCCTGCCCTGGCCTGCTCAGTCGCCAGACTTGAACCCGATTGAGCATGCATGGGATATGCTACAGAGAAGAGCTCTGCCGAATATGGAGGGTATCCAGTTGCAAGAAGACCTTTTTTTGTTGTTGCAACGAACATGGGCGGCCATTCCACAGCGTGATTTGGATGAACTCATTTTGAGTATGCCAAACCGATGTTCTTGTGTTGTTAGTGTTCGCGGTAGAAACACGGATTATTAATTGTTTAAGTTACCCAATAAAATTTTAAAGAAAACTGTTATTTCAGTCTTTTTTTCGAACTTTAATGTTAGTGGTTCAAATGTCAAAAATCCCTTTATTAGGAAAATGGCAAATTTCTTTATTAATGCAAAGGTGACTTGGTTTATCGTTACTGTGACAAACGAAAACACTTTATTTGATGAATCCTTAAAGAAAATTTAAATTAATATCAATCAAGAGAAAAGTTATTGCAAAAATATATGTTGATCCCTAGACACTTTTGATGTGTGTATTATAGTAAGGATTTAAATAAGATCTTCAACTTACTTTATAAGCCGAATCTTTCTTCAGTATTGGTTTTACGACCACAGGTTGCACCGCGTCAGCAGGCAGAGGTATTTGGGAAGGCACATTGCTAAATATGAGGTTATCTGGTACCTGCAATTAAAATAACACCTTGAAACTCAAACTCAAACTCAAAGTATTTATTTCAAATAAACCAATTACAGGCACTTTTGAATTGTCAAGGTGTCGGTCAGTCCGAGAAATGAAGCTAGTTGCCCATTCCAAAGGAGTAGGTACCTATGGAGAAGAACGGGCAAGAAACTCCATGGACACTCTTTTAGAGAGAAAATATACTTAGCTTTTCACCTAGAAATATGGAGATAAAAAATGAAAACCAGCATTCATCGTATAACTCAATTTCATTCGAATTCATCCTATTCTGAACCTTCAACATACCGTAATTACCTACAGACACAATTAAAAACCCACTGTGTCTCGCGTAGATCTGCGTTCCAGGGGTAAGAGTAAAAAGTTCTTACATAGAAACTTATGAGGAGTAGTTTTTAGTATTTTATTTTCCCTTCTACTTCTGCTGTGTAAGGCAGCATGTCTATACAGACCTATAGCTTCCTCTCTTTTTCAATGTGAAGCAATATTCAAATAATTCTGCTTTAAGAAGTGGTGCGAACGTCTGAAGGGAGGTGAACTAGTTGGGACCACAGACGGCCGCCCTGGCACACGCACAATGGTCCACCTTAAGGACTTAGTGCGGTATCCACACCATCTCACATACACAATATAAAACATCACCTTTATATGTATTTTTCTGTTTGTATGTCTGTACAGACGCCAGCATATCAAGCTATCCCAAACTGTAAAATATCCCCAATTGAAAGTGAACCTTATACTTTCGTAATAAAGTTGAAAATCTATCAAAGAAATTTGACAGATTGGGGTAGGTTAATGTACTGACTCTCTATACAGAAATGATTAAATGAATAAATAAACTTACTTGTAACGTAGGCAATGGGATATCATCTACTTGAACCGACTGTGCGTGCTTCACAGATTCATAGTACGAAATTAAATGTGTTCTCCTTTTTTCATATTCCATTTCTTGACGTTTGAGATCCACCCATTTTTCAGGATCATCCTTGTCCTAGAATAAACAATATGGAATTTATTTAATAAACATGTACAAGTTTTATAAGACCCACTTGCACCACAAATGACTAAACATGTTTAGCGCTACAAGAATTTTAAACATCGTTCTGTCTCTATCAACACCTTGAAAATGATAAAGATAGAATTATGTTTAAATATGTTGAGTTATGGTGCCAGTGGGATTAAGATTAGAACGAATAGACATGCAGTATAAAGGTAATATTAATGTCTTATAATATTAGAAAAATCGACTGCCCCTTACATTTAAGTGCGAATAACTTGACAAAATCTAACAAACAGCTGTTTTATTTTTGCGATTTCATGGTTGGACCCATAGTAAAAGTTATTCAGAATGATGAGAACATTGACCCCTTAAGAGATATTCCGTTTATTTTGTAACACAATGTATATTACGTGCCTTCGATTATTGCATATATTGGTGTTTAACCATTTTAATTACAGTTAAATAAACAACTACTACAATTTTAATACACTTGCTTGGATGATGTTTCAAACCATTGTGTAATATTGTGCAATAGTTGTTTCCTATCTCTTAAATAATAATGTATTTAGATAGAAAAATTTTTGTGTAATCATAATAATAAAAATTTGAAAACATCCTGATATTATCATTATCAAAAAAAATAATATGTCATACTTACATACATCTTGAGAACTCGATCAAAAGTCTCTCTTAATTTTTTTCTCTTTTCTTTTAATACTTTTTCATTCAGGGGTGACGGTTGCAATACATTGTATTCTAAACGAAAACCATATAAAGTACATTAGTAACTGTAAAAAATTTAATATCATTTTAATTTTTAATCACATTTCTATTACAGGGTTATTTGTAAAACACCAGAAACCTCTTAAGAGGTCATTGTACTCATCATTATGAACAACTTTTACTATGGGACCAAACCTAAAATCGCGAAAAAAAAATCAGCTGTTCCTTACATTTTGACGAGTTATACGAACATAAATGTAATAATAATACGAAAAAATTTTTTTTCGCGATTTCAGGTTTGGTCCCATAGTAAAAGTTGTTCATAATGATGAGTACAATGACCTCTTAAGAGGTTTCTGGTGTTTTACAAATAACCCTGTATAAAGGCGAAAGTTTGTGAGTGTGTCTGTGAGTTTGTATGTTTGTCCGTCCTTCACATCCTGAACGGATGAGAATGAAATTTGGCACAGAGGTAGTTTATGATTTGGATTAACACATAGGATCTTTTCATCCCGGTAGTGCGTTCCCTTAGGATAATTTCCGACACCCACGCGGCCGAAGCTCCTGTCAACAGCTAGTTATAAAACAGATCTTGTTTCCTTAAAGGGTTGGGCAGAGATGTATTAATGCTACACCCACATTTCGTCAGTTATATTTAAGTCCCGTGTAATTTGGGGGAGCCTAATGCGATCAACCGGGCACTTCCAGACTCCAGGTTGCTACTGAGAAATTCCAGGTAGAAAAACACTTTGCCGGACCTGGAAATTGGACCCAGGACCAACAAGGCTGTTTAAATTGATTTTAAATAAAAGATAATTTTTTATTTTAAGACATGGTTTGTTAAGAAGTTTTTGTTTTTTTTAAATTCTGTTGATCAGTGCATCTTTTAGGGTTACAAACAGTCTCAAAAGTAAGGTTTAAGTGTTTTGTTTGAATAAAAACTTCATATTTTTCTACAAAATGTCTTATGGTCTTTAAAATTCGGAATTCTCTTATGCTTCAATTAATTCTAATGCTGACTGTCCCACATAATATTTCAATGTTATCAGCAGTTATATCACCTTGATAAGGGTTATTATGACTACAATAGTATGCATGACAACTCCTGGTTTAAATAAACTTTTGTAGTGAGTATTTCCACTGTATTGGCGCTTGCATATTTTTTAATAAAGCTGTTCCTGCCACTGCCATCATAAAAACTCTGGGCTGTGATTAGGAATTTTGTGATGGAAATACCCAACAAGACTGCCGACCTGGGAATCAAACCCTTGCTTGTGATTATGAGACCCATAGGGTGCACAGTAAATCATGTCACTATAGGGATGATTTTCAAGAATGATATCTTATACTGATTGATATTGATCACCTACCCATTTCGTCAATTTTCTGCAACTCCTCCAAGATCTGGTTAGGATCCTTCATCTTAAGTACTGCAGCCCTCACCATCTGTCTTTGCCGTTTGTTCTTTTTCAATTCCTTTTTCCTTGCTTCTTTTCCTGTTTTTTTAGTTATTTTGTTTAAGATTTAAATTTAAATAAAGAATTCCAAATAGTGATGTTCATAATACAAAATTATAAGAGTTTTGAAGAGACCATAATAAGGCCTGGCAACTATACTTTGCCATAAACACAATCAGTCTATAATGTTTGCACTGTTAGGACACAAACCTCCTTAGTGAGAGGGAGCGGGAGGGTAATAAAAGTTAAGTGTGGTCAGTTTTAGCAATTTAACATATTCCACAACTTTCAAATAGGCACTGAAATTATTTGTTTGACAAAACATCTCATCAACAGCATGTGGCACGGGACAGAGTAGATGAAGATTTTTTTTTAATAATGTAATTAGTTGTGTATTTCTTGAAACTCTTTCAAAACTCATTCCATTAGCCACAATATTGTCTGTGCAATGAATGAAAATAGTTTTGTGACATTGTCTGCACATATAATTTTATAATTCATATATACAAAACATTTTAAAAGAGTAATGGTAGAGTTTATTGCAATTTGACAATGCATTCTTTTCCACATGAGACTGACTACCTTTTAGAAAGGGGCACTAGAATCAATTATATTTCTCGTTCAGTTTGACATTCAAAAGTGTCTTTCTTGTGCCTATTTGAAAAAAAATATTTGACTTTGATATAAATCTTCATTACTTTGACAGAGCACAAGTGTTTTGTGTTCACCGTGATAGAAAATTTTTCAGCAGCTAAAGTTACAAGCACCTATAGTTATTTAACATTGCCTCTGCATCTTTCGCATTAATCTTTGTAGAGTTAAATAATAATAGGTTATATGCTAGGCCATCCAAAAGACCCTCTCCATGACCCATCCAGACAGACTCCAATACACAGGATGTTTAGTGATTTCTTAACATAAAACTGCAATTTGTCAGTGGGTAGTTATCTTGGTCCTCGTATTAGGAAAATTTGAACAGTATGTACTAGAAATAATGTAAGCACCCGGCGCGCCTCTTAAAAAATATACAAAAATCAAATATAACCAATACTCACTTGCTTGATCTGTAGGATTCATATATTTACCACTTTTAGTGGTATTTATTGATCGGCGCCCCATCTTTGCTGATTTTTAATTACCTATATCGGAATAATTATTTTCTAACATAAAGACATTAAATGAAATTGTCGAAAAATACAACGAAAGCGAACCCAAACGAGCAAACGCTTTATCGATATTTTGACACGCCGATTGTAGGTGTTGCCAGGTGATTGTAAAATTTCCCAAAAATAAAGAGAATTCACTAAACCCAATTTACTTAACACATAAAAAACATAAGATCACGTCTGTATTTCCGCGAAGGGTAAGCAGACGTGCACCCACATTTCGCCTATAATATTTAAGCCAAACTCCAATGTTGATGAATGATCCAATGAATGTTCCAAATTGTTTTAATGAAAAAAATTACTGAAACTAATTTCGTAAAATAAAATGGTCATAACATTATAATTATCACCAACAGTGACCATCTAAACAAATCTATTAGATATAATATTATGTAACGTACCGTGTAGGTACCTCTTCAGTCTAACAAAATATAGATGCATATTATGATAAAAATATTTTTTGAATTGACACTATAGTAAAAGTACTGGAGTAGTAAATAGTATTTATGTAACTATATTTTATTAACTATATAGCACTAATACCTATAACAATCAACAAAAACGTGATGAACAAAGACGTCAGTTTCAACTTAGATTACACCTAAACTCAAATTAATTTAACAAAGAGATCCTGGGTCCCTCACTGATGATGATGTTACGAATCACAATAAATTGTTCGATCACTTGTGCAAACACCCGGCGCCAAGTTTTTATTCATTTGCTTTTTTGTCGTTCTGTGTTTTGTGTAACTTTTCAATTTAAAACGGTGATCAGTAATAAAAAAGTAATCTAATGTAATATTTGCAATTCAAACTTTCACCCTTCATTCTAGGGGTAATCCCCAATCTGGCAGCCCCTAAAAAAACACCATTACTTTTTAAAATCGGAATTACAGTCTTTTGACTCGTTCAGTGCCTATAAAGTTATAATCACAACATACATTGTAAAAAAAGAATAAATAATATTAATCTTCACTATTTCATATTTTTATAAAAAAATATCTCAATTTATAAAAAGACAACAGTTTTAAAATTCATTGCAGTTCATTTTCCATGACTCTTGCCTTTTTGCTATTAAAAAATAATAAATCAACTAGGGCTAGCCCCAGATTGATCCCGAACCCGGATAACCCTCAACATCATTCCTCTCAAAAGTCGGGTAAAGTAGTATCTATAGTAAAGTAATACGTAATTATACGTACCAAGCAGTAAATACTCGACAACTCGATACTATTTTTGTATTACTACCTACTACTTACAGCAGAAATAATTTAATTATTGCAGTTAGATGAATTTACATTAACGCCTACTTTGTTTAATGAAAGAACGTTTAAAGCAAAGAGCACAAACAAATGTACATACACAACTAATGCCGTTTTTTAACCTTTTTTTCTATCCCTAAAATTCAAACGCCTGAGTACCTACATAACTGGCTGGAGACAAGAATAAGCCTCCTGCCGAGTTCTGTCTCAGTCTCAGCAAATGTAGGCGTCATCCAAGGAAAAAAGTAGGTGGTCTATTTTTGATCTAGCTTAAATTCACGAGAAACAGAAAGTAAGTATAGATCCAGATGTAGAGTTCAAATACCTATGTACCTATAAGTTTAAAATATCTAGTTATCCAATAGTCAGGCAACTTTTTGAATTAGGTATTGTACCTACTAAATATTATTTTGGAAATTTTCTTTCAATTGCGCATAAACGTTGAAAAAATAAGAGGCTTTTAAATTGTTATTACTTACGTACCTAGGTATAAAAATAAATTAAGTAGTCTGTATTTATAATATCAAAAACCTACTTACCTAGTTTTAAAAAACTGAAAGTCTAAAATCTTTCTAAAGACAGATCAAGAGACTCAAAGTGACCCGACCGGAAATGAAGCGGCATGCCTATCTAACCATTCACATTATCGTCTATGAATGGTACCTAGATATCTATTCAATAAATTGTATAAAAGAATGTACCTAAGCGCATTTAATTATTAATGCTATCTGGCTGATTCGCAAAGCAATGACCGACCAGTATAATGACACGGCTACGTTACGCGAGTACCGTATCGTACCTTCCTATTTAGTTATGCGAAGAGTAATTTATAGACAGACTCGTATTACCTAGGTGGCTACCCAGTATTTACACGTATTTACGCGAGACGGGCGCTTGTATTCGCGTCGCATGATCGCATCACGTACCTACTACGCTATACACACACACAAACGGATTTTACGAGTATCCACTACCATCCACTACACACTGGTTTCATTCATATACCGAAACTAGACATCTCTTTCTATCTCATTCATGCTAACCGAACGTAAATGTGTGCGAATGCAATGGCATTCCTCACCTACGAAATGGCGTTTGTTGAACCGATTCGCCGCGCGTCGGTCGAAGTCTCGCTCGCTCCCTCGCGCAGTGGCAGAGAACGCGTTCGTTCGAGGCGTTCGACTTTCGAGCGGCGACGTACGCTAGCGTGTATGTCTTCATTATTGATGCAAAAGTTCCACGATGGTAGATCATAACCAGAAATTGTTACAGGAGTTGCAAAAGAAAAGTGGAAATAATGTTTGTGCCGATTGTGGAAATCCGGGTATGTTGTTATTAGTGATTCTTAACAATTTTAGTGATAGTGTTTTCCTTGTGCGTGGTATTTTCATGGGGTGGTGAATAGGCGGGGGGCGTAAATGCGTCCATGCTTCGGAGTTCAGTGACCTCGACGTAAAATGCATTCAATGAAAACAAATCATCGACCAGCGCATTTTACGATGATTCAAAACATGCAGATAAGTCAGTAGTTAAGGAAGGATCATCAATTCATCAGTGATGTTTGTGTGAAGTCACACACGAAATGTATCAAATGCTAATTGAAAATTAATTTCATGTGAACACCAAATTGCAGACAGTAGGTACTCGTCTTATTTCGCAAAAATGCTTCATTCACCTTGCCTAAAATGATTGATAAGAAATAAAAACAAAACAATTTTAGCCTGGGATCATAATATTTCAGTGATATTGATGTTTGTTGTGCACCAAATTGCAGGGTAAAAATAATTAAGAATACCTAGGTAGGTACGTTATCTTTTTTATTTATGAAAATAGCAGTGTTATATGTACCTACATATACTTAGACGTACCCATGAGACTACCTAAATAAATACATAAGCAAGTACCAACATAGCTGGTTATAGTATAGGTAGCATACCTAGTATGAGTCATAGGTTCTGCCCTAGGCATCCATGACATGCAAAGCTATAATTTCTCCGATTTTTGCAAAACTTTTCCTTGATTACGTTACCTAGGTAGGTACCAACAAACCAAGCGCAAGGTTACCTTTAGATAATCATTTGTTTATCATTATGGCATTATCCATAAATCTATCCTAAGAAATTAGGATGTGAGCGTCCGCGTTCGTGTGAGTGACCTAATTTTATATTTCAATGTCTGTCTATACTGCGCGGCGTATGTCCAAACTCCATCATTCAAACTCGTAAATTCGCTCTGAGATCGTATAGGGTTTTTGCAATGATTGTGTTGTGATGTTAATAAATAAGTAGATATTAACTATGGAGGTAGGTACTAGTACTACCTAAGCTGCTTGCAATTCAGATCGAATAATATTTTTTTGGCGCCTTGTTTTATTGATGGAAGTAGGTATATTATGTACAGACAGCAACGAAAGTCAAATAAAAAAAAACGATAATAAATTAAATAAATGATGCCGGTTTACACTTAAGTGTTTGGGACAATGCTGTACCTAAAAGGTGTTTAAAAATACATAATAGGTACTTAACAGATTTAGGTAACATTAATATAAGTAATAGTTACGAACTTTGATGATAATAGATACTACCTACCTATAGCATATACTTTACCTATATTTGCAATGCTAGTACACTTCTTTATAAATATGTTATACCTACACATATTTATAAAAAAGTGTACTAGCATTGCAAATATAGACATTTTTTTTTAATTAGACCTAGGTCCCCATTTTAGGTAGGGTTACCTTATAGATATACATTATATCATTTATTAGGTTACCTACATTACCTACCTAATTATAGCAATGAATGTTTATGAACTATCAGAATGAAAGGCATTATCATTGTATGCAATTACTCTGCGGTGCGTCAATAAAAAAAGCGTCTGTATAATAGGTACGTCTTTCTTAATTTTATAGTGTTTAATTCTTATTTTTCTGGTAACATTATTTTTTAGTTTTCTGACTGCTACATCAGATCACAATAATTCATGATATTAATTTGAAAATCCTACACGGTTTCAGCACCACATGTTTGTAAAAAAATCGACTTCATTCGATCGACCATCGATTTAAAAAAATACTCTAGATCATCAAAATAAAACTAAAAAAAAGTCATTCATTTACTTTTCTTTATGCAATATTTGGTCAATATTACTTGACCAAAGTTGATATTAAATGAACCAAAGATACGCTATCACTACACAAACAAAAATACCTATCAATGTTGAGTAATATTCTAAAATTATTTTTTATCGAATAAAATGTAAAAGAACATAATGTAAAAACAAACACACGTGAATTGTCTGTCAAGAAATCAAAACAAATTTACGAAATCGAAAAATACTAAAGAAAAACAAGATACCTATAATATTTTACTTCCGGCAAAAATGTCGCAAAGGAAAAACAGAACCGAAAAAGAAGAAGCATTCATTCTATCTCGTTCTCGCCTGCGTAGTTTTCTATTTATGTCTCTGTCATAACTCGCTGAAGTGCAGCTGCCTCAGTTACCTTCGGGGCTGCTGCGGGACACGAAGTCACGTGTGTGACCTACGAATTTTGTACCGCATTCTGACTGACCCACGAGGGCCGCCTTATTTTGACGCTGATATTATCGGAATTTCTTAGAAAGGAAATTGTTGGCATTTCGTAATGAGATGTGATACATAGTTGCACACGCAGGTGTACCATATTTAAGCGGGATTGTCCGAATGGGTTACCGCTATCCTGGAACATAAAGGGCTAAGGAAGGAACATGGGTGGGTTTTAGTCAGTAAGAGTCTGACACTCCCTTCCGCTCCACCCAGAGCGGGAGAAGTCATTGGAATATTGGATGATTTCTCAGCCTTAAAAAAATGGTGTACCATATTATTAGCTACTAAGAAGATTGGTACTTCCAAAGGAAAGCCGATAGGAATCGGATTGTATGAAGTCCGCGCCCCTGATACCAACCTAACATTTTACTGTGAATTGGAAGTTATCGAAACAATTTTAATTCTATTTCGTACGGAAACAGATAGTTGTTCTGGAAGAAGGGGCTCCATTTCATGTATTAAGTGCCTAATTAACGAGACCGGTTTTAGCAGAATTCGGATTAGAACGATCGAAGGGGAATTTTAATTTTTGGATAACGACTTATTCTGCTGCGGGTGGGTGAAATGAAACAAAACAAACGAATTAAGATTGCACGAATTTTATTCAGAGCATACCTACTTGAATTACTTTCGCTAAAGTTAGTTTGTCGCTAATTAGCAGTACTTAGATAGTTTGTAATTATGCGCTCTCGAAGTGTTAAAAGTTAAAACTCTTTAATTAGCTTTAAAAGCAATTATTTATTTATTTATGCAACAAAAACAGTTACAAAAATAATTTGGATAAATAGCACTAAGCAAGTAAATGGATATGCGCTTATTTTAACATAAATATAAACTTTATTACATAAGTAATATAACGATAACCTTGATTGATTAATGAGCGTTGACACAAGTCCATATGCTGTAAATAGATACCACGTAAATATCTTTACGCTTCTCTCCTTCAAAGGGTGATGCAGGCTAAGTGGGTTGTTGTGTAGTGGGTTCTTACGTGTTAAATGAGCAATGTCTCTACGCTAAAGCAAACGTTAATTACAAGTTTAAAACAAAGGTGATTCGTATCTAACAGGTATCACAAGTCTTGTGACATAGCGTTATGTTATTTAGGAGTGGCGCAGAGGCCAAATGTGGATGTGTGAGTGCGGCCGCGTGACGTCGTGTCGGTGTGTTGTGTATGCTTATAAACACGGATGTGATGCCAAGCTAAAACGTGGAAACGCCTATTTCCACAAAAAAAAGCTTTTCAACAATTAACAAACGATACTTCTAAGTTTTATAGCGGCCACACTCAGCAACTTTGCGGGGATCAAGTTCTATTTAAAGTTCGACCATCGCGAAGTACGGTTTTAGTGGTGGGGACTTCGCAGAGAGAGGTACTCGACACGTAATCAATTCATTCATAGGTGACTACGCGCATGTTGGCAAATGTCGCGGAGTTAAATGACGAATTTAGGTAGGTACCTACCTATTTCGTTACCGATAAAATGGTAGGTCCTAATCGGTATCTAATACTTACCTACTTATTATTTTATGAGTGCAAGTTCTCGAGATTTAACGTCACTCACGAGTACATGATAGCTTGTTATGCTGTTATGCACAATACAATGTACGTCATCGGGCCTAATCTATGGAGTGACGATTTTCGGAATTCTTATCGTATCGGCGCGGCTTCGGCTCTTACGTATTTTGTGTTGATAACTAAAAAATGTTCTAGCAATATAAATCGTGAATGTACTAGAATGGTTCATTTACGACTTGCCATTTTAGTACATTTGTTAAACAATATTTAACTCGTTTACTATTATTGAACGCGTAGGCTTTGTCTCCTTTTATTACGCCAATCCTATTAAATCAAATAATTGTGTAGATACCTAGTTAACCGTGGATGCATGAGCTTTTCATGCACTCATACTCTGCATAACGATAATAACGATATTATAAATAATTTATAATTGAAATGAAAACTACTAATTTCAATCTTTTTACCGAAATCAGCGTAAAACAACGCATTTATTTTCTCAATTTAGCAGTATGCATTGGGTTTATTTGGGTCAATATACCAAGGTAGACGTACTTTTTAAACGTTTTTGAAGCAAGCGTTACGAATTTCCTTCGAAATCCTTCGGATTGTGAAATTAAGTGATACCTACGCGATTAGGGTGCAGGGTAAATTGCTGGACTAAAATGGGAATAGGAGCCAAGACCCATACTCAAGTGAGCTTCGTCAACTATTCTTTCTCTTGAACATCATACATAGTACCTATACAGCTTAGTGGCTTCCCGCGTCTGTATATGTACGCAGGGCTCGGAAACCGGTTGAAATTCTTAACCGGTTACGGTCATTGACCCCAAACCGAAATCGATTTAGGTTAAGGTTCGCACTTTACCGGTTTTTACCGGTATATGTGGGAAACCGGTTTTTAATGAATTTTGGTTTTGAAAGTGAAAATTAACCGGTTAAAACCAAATTTGCCACCGCCCCCGCCACTCACAAGCACGGTCAAGACGTTGCGATGTCATTTAGTTACAAAATAGTCGCATCAAGTCGCATGCAAGTTCTCAACGTCGCGGCGTCGTCGCCACCGTCTTCCTTCACCAAATTTCGTAACTTGTTGGAAGTGTTAAAAAAGTAGACGAAAAATATTTACGACTTACGGAATTAACCGGTTAATTCGGGTGTCAAAACCGTTTGTGCTTATGTAACCGGTAACCTTTATCATTTGGGTGACATATGAACAGTTCACTTGTTTAACCGGTTAATGAAGGAACGATATATTTACCGGTATTTCATCGAAATTAACCGCTCTTTTTAAACCTGTATGTACGTATGCTTAGATCTTTATAACTACACCACGGATTTTGATGCAGTTTTTTTTTAATAGATAGAGTTATCCAAGAGAAAGATTTAGGTGTATAATTTATTAAGTTTTGCTCACGAAGTTCCAGAAGAAGACAACGATAAAATCCAGGATAGAGAAACTTCTTGTAGATGGACAGAATTTGATTTTCACCAATTTTTTTACCAGAATGTGCGACAGTAAAGACAGATTATGTGTTTAAGTATCTTACATCATTATTATTTTTTGGTATTCTTTGTACAGACGCCAGCACATCAAGCTATCCCTAACTGTCAAATTTTCTTAATTAAAAATGAACCTTATGTCTTTGCAATAAAGTTGAAATACTATCAAAGAAATTTGACAGATTGTGGTAACTTGATGTGCTGTCCTCTGTACCTTCGAAGAATCCGATAGATTTTAATAGTTGAAAATTTAATAAAATAAAAAAATAATTTATTGCCTGTTAGATTTGAAGAAACACTAACGGGAAAACTTAGGTCAAGTCAGTTTGAAGTGAGTTGCTGGTGATTGACACACGGTATTGACAGCTCACTTCACTTACGTTTTCACGGTGTGCATTTTACAGAATACTTCAATCGGCAGGTCTACTGGCTCCTATGTAGTCAGTCACACATAAACACAAAATGTAGTGTACACACGGTTTGTTTGTTTACCTATAAGAAGTGTCACGGTGAAAGTCATTCACCCGTACAGTTTAAAGACTGACGATTACAAACAGACAAACAATGTGAAACTGTTTTAGCTGTTTCCACGTAATTCATAGTCTATTTAAATGTATTTCTCGTAGGTAAATAGGTCAAAGATTTGTTATAATCGACGATGTGGTCTATAGAACAATATTTGCATGTAGCCTGTGCGTATTTAGCTCTGCAACAACATAATATAAATTATTCATTAATAAAGATTCATTTATAAAAATAGAAGTCGCGGGCAGAAGCTAGTTCTACCCGCGGTATCGCCCGCGAGGTTGTCGGAAATTATCCCACGGAAACGATCTATTCCCATCCAATACCAAGAGCTAATACCATTTGGTATTAGTTTATATCCAAATTTATTTTCTATTCCCAACGAGTACCACTTTTTAAAACCAATACCAAAACAAGTTTGAAGAAATTAGGTACAGTCAGGTTAAACAATAGACGAAAAATTTACCCTTTTTCGCAGAAATTATTCATTTGAACTACTTACTTAGGTATTTGTTAGTTTGGAAAGTATTTAAATGTAAGAAAATAAAATAAAACTTTGTGTAGCTGAGTGTACAAAGTCACGTTTTGGTATTCGTTAGTAATAGATTTTTTATTTTAAAAAATGTGGTACTCGTTGGGAAAAGAAATAAATTCGGAAATAAACTAATACCAAATGGTATTAGCTCTTGGTATTGGATGGGAATAGATCACGGAAACGTACTAACGGAATAAAAAATTATCGTATGTGTTAATCCTTGTTTTAAACCTATTTCTGTGCCAAATTTCATCCAGATCCATTCAGTAGTCTTTGTGTGAAGAAGTAACAAACATACAAACAAAAACAATCACCAACTTTCGCCTTTATAAATTACTAGCTTTTGCCAGTGGCTTCGCCCGCGTGTATGTACGAAATTATCCCATGGGAGCCGTACCTTTTTCCGGGATAAAAAGTCGCTTATATTCTATTCCATCTATCTTTGTACCAAGTTTCATCCAGATCCATGAAGTAGTTTTTGAATTTATTCGTAACAAACATACATACAAATCTTTCCTCTTTATAATATTAGTATAGATTATTAGTAATTAGTATAGATAATTATTAGTGTGAAACATTTTATTGTTTATCTAAATAGGTATTTAATAAAAAAAGATCATTAGATCCTTTTTTTGTAATGCTTAGTCCAGGTGTAAGGTCCGTTCAAACTCAGACTAAGATTCGCCTGCGTTTACAGTGTGGCCAGGAGGTTTACGTGGGAATTGCAATGCAGTATGTAGGGTCAGCAACAAAAGTCAATTAACACTTTTTTTTAATGAATGTTATAGAACGCAATACTTATTCAAAAAATCGAATAACTAGCTTTAAACAATTGGTACCAAATAATATTGTGTCAAAAAAATTTAGAACTTAAAAGTCTTCGTGGCTGACCGTACAAATAAACAAAATAAATGCAGAGCATAGCTGTTAAAATGACGTAACAAATGAACATTTATCTTATCTGTTCCCGTATTATCTTGTCATAGCAAGTAGAAGTACAAGTCCTTTAGAGGTTGTAAACATCATTGACATGTTTTATAGGACATCACTACACTTCGACATCATCACAGTTTTCAAAATTTTATTGACGGTAGAAAGTGTTTGTACACAGGTCAGCTCATCAAGTTACCCCAATCTGTCAAATTTCTTTGATTCTTTGATAGTTTTTCAACTTTATTACAAAAGTATAAGGTGCAGTGATAGCCTAGTGGTATGACCGTCGGACTGCCAAGTTAGGTCTCGAGTTCGAACCCAAGACACGCACCTCTGACTTTTCAGATTCATGTGCGTATTGTATAATTATCACTTGCTTAAATATCGGTGAAGGAAAACATTGTGAGGAAACCGGCATGCCCGAGAGATATTTCTCAACAGTATGTGATGCTAAGTCATGCCCATGGGCAGCATTAAAACTCTGACACCAGGTTAGTCACTAACCACACGAAAAAGAAGAAAGATAAGGTTCATTTTAATTTGGATTTGCAGGGATAGCTTGATGTGCTAGCGTCTGTACCTTATTCCTTTAGGTAGGTTTGATTATACGAACCTGCCTAGAGAAATAAATATAATCTCACCGTCTCTCACTCAAACGTGACATTCTATGTTTTTTTTTCAGACCCTGATTGGGCTTCATACAATCTCGGTATATTCATATGCATGCGATGTGCCAGTATCCATCGCAGCATGGGCGCACACATAAGCAAAGTGAAGCACCTGAAGTTAGATCGCTGGGAGGACTCTCAGGTGCAAAGAATGAAGGAGGTCGGTAACAACGCCGCCAAGAACAAGTATGAGGAAAGAGTCCCACCCTGTTACAGAAGACCTAATAGGAATGATCCGCAGTAAGTAAAATGGCGATTTTTTTACAGATACTCAGTATTCGTGGATCTTTGACAGTCGTTACGGGTAGTCAGAAGCCCGAAAGTCTGATAGCCAGTCTTACTAAGGGGTATCGTATTACCCAGTTACTACTGGGTTGTGGAGGTCAGATAGGCAGTCGCTCCATGTAAATTACAACTGCATCCGGTTAGACTGGAAGCCGACCCCAACATAGTTGGGAAAGGCTAGGCAGAATGAAAACTCAATCATTCGTTCAAAACACGATAAGGTTCTTTTGGCGATATCCATAATTATGTATACCAAAAGCGCTCCTGTCAACGATATTCGGGCTCCAAAAGATAGCGTCGTTTTCCAGGGGTTTGAAGAAACTAGATGACCGCCAGCCCATACTCTTATAATAATAAAATATTATGTACTGGGATCTTGTCTTTTTGCTAGTTTTTGAAAATACGTTGCGCATTTTCTGCTCATAACTTTATAATGTATCTCGATTTTTTTGGCTTAAGATATTTATAATTGTTATTCGTTCTCGTCATTAAAATATTTAAATAAATTTGCATAACGTACTATTTATTGCAGTAAGTAATTACATTACCTAGAAGGACTCTATTGCGGTTCTGCTAAGAATAGTCGGGTATCGGTTTACTTACGTCGGTCTAAGTACTTACAAAGTACTGCATTTATTTATTTCTAAATAAAACGACAACATTGACGGCATATTTTGCCTAAATTACTCATAGAAACATACCGCAAGAATTACTCACAAAAGTAATTACTATAATACACTTCAGGAATTTCCATTCTAATTAAAAGCTGGAACTACTTAGTAATAAACAAAATATATAATGGCATCGTGAAACGGTATTTTTAATTTATGGACTTACTTGCCAAGAAAAAACACATTCTTAATTAGGCTGTTATGGTATTTGGTCCCATGAGAAGTAAGCACTTAACCTAAGGCCACTTGTCCACCCCCAAAGTCAACGGTATGTCAATGAGAAACGATAGTATACGAACCGAATGTGACGTCCCGGTGACGGCGATTGTTTATTCACCGTCACCGAACTGACGGTTCAATGTGTTATGATACATAAGAAAATGCCGCAGGTGCGACGGCAGTGTGTGGATAAGATATTTTTTGCATTGCCTAACTCTTAGTTCTAGCGGTCGCGTCGAACTGCTCGAGCTTGGCTGGGATAGCCGAGCTGGTTGACGGACGTGCGGTGGACACACGGCCATATAAGATGTTGATATGTATCGCTAATTCGGCGTCGTCATCTCGTTCTCGTTGACGTCCCACTGACGGTGGCGGTTGACAAACAACCTTAGCCTATTGGTACTTACTTACCTAGTATATTTAAAATTGTTTATTTTCAATCGATAATCTTCTCATAATTATACTTATGGGCAAGCCACTAACTATTGCAAGGAGCTGTCCCACGGTACGCTACCGTCTCAAAATACAACTGCGTTAGAAAGACTCTATAATTTATTTAGCGCACACTGTTGTCAATCACTTCAAAGAATATAGGCGTAACCGTACCGTTATATATTTAGTTCTCTTCATAGACCATATTATTGCCAAGAATCGTAAATCATAACATGACTTATCAATAATATCAAAACTTGACCTAAATAGTTTTATCTCCCTCCCATAACATAAATGATAGGCCGGAAATAAACTATTTACAAAATGTTTGTTCTGGACTTGAAAATAAAGTTTTGAAATTGTTGAATTGGATATTTCATTTACGGGGGTGCCTAGTGGTGTGTGTAGCTACTTATATGGCCGGTAGTAATGTGTTTCACGGAAATAAACATGTAACCAATGATTTCCAATTAATATATATATATATATATTTATGTGTCAATGCGTTTAACTGTTTTCCTAAAACAAATATGGGCTTTCACATTTAATATCATATTGGGTTTCCTGAACGAAAGTACACCTCACAATATACATATAAGTCCTACTTCCATACCTACTTCTCTACTACACGTCATCTCTGACTGTCAGTAGTCACCCCCTTTTTAGCCATATCATCTTTCATACAATCCATCCATCATAATTTCTATGGTCTTCCCAGTACAACTCGTATTCCACATATTACCCTATTATCCAAAATATTGCTAATATTTTTCAGAGTACTGATTGAGCAGTGGATCCGAGCAAAATATGAACGTGAAGAATTTTGCCATCCGGAACGTCAAAGTTATCTATCTGGCACAATGGAAGGGTTCCTCATGAAGCGGGGCAAAGAAGACAGCCGCTACCAGCTGAGGAAGTTCGTCTTAAGTGAGAATGAGGACACCCTTAAGTGAGTCAAAATGTATCGTTAACTGAACATAATGACACAATTACATTTGGTCGTTGGCCGCATTCGAACATCGATTCGCCGAAACACTTAACCCTGCTCGTGCTAACTCTGTGGCTCGCGATCATTGGCTTCAAATAAGGACGCGTTACATCGCGCATTATAGTTATCGACAGAATGCGGTCAAAATGACCAAGTGCCATCCCCATGTTTATAATAAAAGCTTTATGTAAATGATAACAAGTTGCGCCGCAATTGTCACTAATAACGCTCGTGAACGTCATCAATTCAATAATCGTAATATCATTCGTGCTGGTCACATTTTTGTTCGAATAATTATGTCTGCCTGTTTATATTTCTATAAATACTTAATAATTATCATACCTACATCAGCTTACACATTGGCTTATAATCATTGTCAGATTCGAACTATTTATACAGTCATTAAGTTCGTTCAAACTCAACACATCTCTTCTCTCATGAAGTCATGAAACATTCAACGGTCAACGTAATATTTTAATCACTCTTCTAATAATAGGTACTGTATTCTGTCTTAGCCGGAAAATCGTTGTAATTAATAAATTGTTATCAAAACAGGAAAATGAATGTCCATGTACCTAGTCGTTAGCCAGGACTACAAAAATGTAAATTTTATAAATATTTATAGAATCATTCGTCATTATTTCCTATGAGTTATCTAGTAGCAAAAAGTAAACAGGATATTTTGCGTCGAGGAGTTGTAAATTATCGAGAGCCCATACTAGAGAGCTGTATAATAATTGTGATTCAGCGAAGGCTATTTCAGTATGCGTTTATTTTTCCTGTTGCCTAATTTATAATTTAAAAGTTTTCCTAACCAGGTAGGTGTTTTCTATCAAACAAAGCTCGTAAACCATTCCCAAATAACGTTGTTTCAGGACAATAGTTGCTTTTCATAAATAGATATTTGCCTAGATAGTTATATGACGCAAAATCTAATTACACAGTAATGAAATAACGAGCTATTTTTGTACTTGTTATGCACAATACGTTATTTGTAAATGTGTTAAGTTGTTACATACCAAACAACATAATAAAACTGTCACTGGTTGATGAAATACTTAAAGAAAATGTCCCAACTCGGTGACGGCGCGCTTCTTTATCTCCAGATAGACGATAAAGTGAGATAAAATGGGTTTCGTAGAAAAATTGTGGTTTTGTGACGTACACACACACGAAAACTTCCACACCTCTTATTGCGATCCTACGTCAAGTCTTAAACAAATGTTTACCTACTACGTAACTATGAACTCGCCAAATTGTTTGCCACGTTGACTGCTCTCCCGCATTTTCACACTCCAGATGTAATTTCCAAGGCAAACACTATTGTGATATGTTATGAATTTAGCTTAGTTTCATGATAGTGTGACGTAGCTTATATGAAGCTGTGTCCTATTAAATGGACAGTTACCATGTCATGATCAGACTACACGTCACTGAATGTTGACATTGTGGTGGAAGATATCCTTCACCTTGCGTTATTAGGTTATTCGACTTCGCTGGGTTGTTTGTTAGCGCCCATGTACTCAAACGATTTGTATATAATTAGATGATAATAAATTTGAGGCATAATTGGACGTAGAATAAATTAAATAAAACTACTTGCATGTATCTACATGTTTCGAGGAAATTAATACTGTTCATGCAGACGCAGGGATGATAAAAGACTTTGACAAATTAGACCCTTGATGATTTGGCCGTAATAGGAAAAACACTTATCAAAACAGATTTAGAGTACCTACACTAAGTACCTACTACAGTACAATCGTGTAATTTACCTCGTTACTCGATTTATATTACGCTGACATATCGCATTCCTTTGCTACAATCGACAGTGGGTAATTCCCTGACGCTTGTTTACATCAAAAATATTACAGTACTTTTCTAATTAATTAGCATTTTTGTGTAAGTTTAAATAAGCAACCAAATAATATGATTAATCGCAAGGGGATGAAACATATTGTGACGAATACCTAATCAAAATGTCACTAATATTTGGACTCTACCCAAGTATTTTCCAAGTTTGATGCAGTTTGTCCCTTATAGTCTAGCACGAGCACTAAAGCTAGTTAGTTTTTTCGAAGTAGTTTAGCTTAAACATATCCGGACTGGTTCTTAGGTATCATCCCGCTACTGACGGCTGCGGCCGTACAACTGGTTGTCTCGATCGGTTAATCGATCGTCTCCGCGTCAAAAACGTTGGTCCTTTGAGGTAAGAACGAAAGCGAAATTTAAACAAAAATTCCATTATTCAAAAGTTTACGTTATTCTCGAATGTAGGCAAGAGTTGTTACACAAACGTCAATTTCTGTCACCCTATGTTAAGGCCATTTCCATTTACCATCAAATCAGTACCATCTATGTTGCATGTAGTCATATTCTGGTCTTCATGGTTGGAGATGGCTGTATCAATTACGGCGACGTAAATATGTATGTATTTTTTCTATGAAATTAAGATACGTCTATATGCACGTGGATAGTATCTATTTGGTTTAATTGTTAAATGTATAATGCCTGCCTTTTATGTGTCTAACTATGTGTGCTTATTGCAAATTATTTGAGTCAGATTTTTTCGTCGATAATATTTTGAAATGTTTTTTTCGTCGCCGAAAATTTTCGACAGTAGGTATCATTTGCAGGGTTGAAACGGAAAGTTCAAAGCGAGAATATATTCGGCCTATGTTGCACCACATTGCGTTACCGTAAAGGTTATGCATTTCCGGTAGTTTTTACCGAAGAAATAACCGTATTTTGCTACATTTATATATACATAGAGCGACGAATTTGTTTGGTAAATGTTCGCGAGACTAATAAGTGCCTATTGGATTGGCCTACTGTAGGTGGATTGAAGTAAACAAGTCGAACAAACAAACGTCACGCGACACGTCACCTGTAGTGCTATTCTGTAAAAATCTCACTTTTAACAGAATCAACCGACAGGTTACAACGTTAATTCTTAGGTTGATATGCGAATGCTGTTATTTTGTAGGTAAACAATTAATCGATTTAATGGTTAGATCATCAGCATCTTAGGCATATTAGCATAGGGAATTCCACAAACGTTAACCTGCTAGTTTTTTTTTTAAATTAAACTTGTAAAAACTAGCTGGTAATTAAAATACTGACGACAAATAATAAAATATTTTTTTTTTGAATAATTATAAAAGAGATGTACTTAGGTAGTTTGTGGTAAACTATAGACTCAGTATTACAATCATGTATTTAGTAATGCATGCCGAATCTCTTCCCGCCTTCAGAATATTTGTTTCTTAAGGTACAAGTTTCACAGGTGAAAGGAAATCTAATTGATTTTGTGACTAAACTTTGATCAACTTTCAACCTTGTGTAACATGTTTTATGCACTCTTTTTCTATAGCAAAGGTTCCGGTAATTGAGGAAAAAGAAACCTAAGCTATGAAATGTAAAATCCAGGTCTTTAATTAGGTTTCAAATAAATTCTTATAGGCTTTTTCAAGCACCTGTGTGTTTAATAAAGTAGGGATTGATTATTTTCTGCAAAAAAATCCATATAGTTATGTTATGCTAATATTTTTCTCTCCAGATACCACGTGAGAGAAAATAAGGAACCTAAGGGTGTGCTCAAACTGTCGGAACTGAACGTTGCGTTCGCGCCATCTAAGATCGGACACATGAACTCCATGCAACTGACGTTTATGAAGGACGGGTCTACACGGCACATTTACGTTTATCATGAGGACCCTGAAGTTATTAGCAATTGGTAAGTCTTTATGTACCTAAAGAGCTTTTGTTTTATATTGAGTTTTGCTGCGTTACTGCAACATTAAAGCTCGGTGCAAACGAGTCACCGACCACGGCCATGGTGGCTGTCGCCTCTTGTTGCTGCGTTGAGTACTTCTGTAGCTTGTGGCCACCAGCGGCCACACATGTGCGACAAATCCATACAAAACTATGAACAGGAATGTGAACCGCCGGTGTGAAAACTAAGGTCAAGTGAGCTGTCGTTCTACATAATGGGATTGACACTATTGACAGATCACTTAAATGCCCTTTACCTACGATTTCACGGTGAGTTTGGTACAGAATAGCACTGCTGCTTATCGGGCTGGGCTATCGGTGCCCATGGCCGGTCGTTCGCGACAAAATTTGTGAAGCTGCCGTCCTACACATCTCTCGCAGCATAGGTTGGCAAAATACGAAAGGTGCATTCTTATTTAATTTTCTTTCTTCATTCATACAATTCATTCATTTAATTTTCTTTCTTTATCTTGTACAAATACATATAAAATAGGGATCCACAAATAATATTTTTCCGGTTGTTCATTTCCTTCATATATTAAATAGGTACTTACATTTTTAAATACTTACTCTTAAGAAAAACATAAAAAAATACATATATTAGCTAGCTGCTATAGGGAACGGGTCCAAGCTGCCGCGGGTCTGGGCCCCATAAAGAGGAATCAACTATCAATACGAGCCGTTAGTGCCGTATAATATAATATTATAAATTAACATGCTTAAATAGTAGAAAAAGATAACCAAAGAAAAAGCAAAATTACGGTTTCCACACTTGTCAGAATCAGAAAATATTATTTTAATTAATTAAGAGACAGTGTAAATACACACTAAGCGTCACTAAGTGGACACTAAATCTGGATTTAGTAATAAAAAGTGACATCTATAGATCCATAAACCAAAAAAACGAAACCTAAAATGGAATATTTAAATAATTATGGAAATTCGCCCCAGCCTTGAGAGAGTACTTCAAGGAATTCCCATAAATTTTTATGAGCTCGATATGTAAATAAAGTAAACGTTACACATAGTTACCATAAATTACCCTTTTTGGGCGACCAGATATGGGAGGGAAGGAGGATTCGTACATACAGATACCTATCTACCATACTAATATAATTAATTATCATAATAAGTAATCGTACACCGAAAAAGCTTGTTATGAAAGCATATAAACATTTATGTACGTAATAATGTTTATGCGCATATATTATTTTTGTAAATCTTCCACGTGAAGAGATGAACCATAAACCTGCAAAAACACAGCCAGAATCTACTCCGAATTAGAATTTGGCATTTTCGACCAGAACTTGACCTTTCCTCGACCAGCAGCTTGAAGGCAAATTCAAAGATATTTCTAGCTGAAATCAACTGCGGGCGAATAGCTATATTTTACAACACCAACATACAGTGTTGGTGCTTTAACATTTTCTCCGCCAACGTACTGTGAAGACCTTCACTGAGGGGGCTCAGTGAAGCTCTACGCTTGTGTAGAGTGTGTAAGTAAGGATTTCTTATGCTGTATATATATGCTACGATTTAAATTATATTGCCTTGTAACGAATACATCTGTCGAGCCCCGCGCCCAATGACAGAATCTGTTTTATTTTATAAAAACCTATCAAACTATTCTATTCATATTTCAAAGGTTCAAATGCTGTCAGATATTTCCCAGCCATGTTCAACATAAGGTTTCACACAGACTCTACAGTAAACAGGATGCAATACCTCGCCCAGTGCCAAGCTATAAATGCTTAAAATGAAGAATATGTAGTTAAATATGAAGTGACGCTAATGGCACGAAAATCTGGAACATGCCAGTGATTGGCGGTAAAAAAGTTAAAATACAGCTGGTCTATATCATTAGAAACTTCAAATGGTTTCTTTATTGATTCAACGGTTATTGCAATATCGTTATTTCGACATAAACTTATAATGAATTCCGTTATTTCACAATACATACAAAGCAAAGTAATCTATTTACCATTCACATTAAAAAATAATTCTAATCTGCAGTCATTTCAACAACACTCGTTATTTATTTATTTGTTTAATACTATAAATTATAATAAATGGAGGTAGGTATAGGCTTTTCATGGAAAATCGCATCATCATCTGCCTAGCCTTTTCCCAACTATGTTGGGGTCGGCTTCCAGTCTAACCGGATGCAGCTGAATACCAGTATTTTACATGGAGCGACTGCCTATCTGACCACCACAACCCAGTAACTGGGAAATACGATACCCCTTGGTAAGACTGGCTGTCAGATTTTCGGGCTTCTGACGACCCGTAACGACTGTCAAAGATGCACAAATGACAGCCGGGACCAACGGCTTAACGTGCTTTCCGAGGCACGGAGGAGTCTCGAGATGGTCACCCATCCACGACCAACCCCGGCAAGCGTAGCTTAACCCGGTGGATCGACCTGTGCGGCTGTCAGTACTTAGCCACGAGCTCCTGGAAATGGAAAATCGCATGTAAGCACCTAATTATGATCAGGATTTGGTTTAAATTTTCGGCTCGAACAGAGGCCAGCACATCAAGTTACCACAATCTGTCAAATTTCTTTGATAGTATTTCAACTTTATTGCAAAGACATAAGGTTCATTTTTAATTGCGAAAATTTGTCAGTTAGGGATAGCTTGATGTGCTGGCGTCTGTACCTTAACCCCTTTATGGTGTCCTAATGAAATCCTCTCCAGTCGATTGATTCTTTAAAAAGTTCACCGTCAGATCTTAGGAGTGAATTTGAAGTGTCTATTTTATCAGTCCCTAGTACCAGGTGGAAGGGCAGCTCAGTTCTATTTCATTTCAAGTTTTCAGAGTGATATTTTACAAAATAGAACGGCACTTGAGTATTTGGAAGGGTAGTCAATAACGTTACTTTTTATGAACTGTCAAAACGCAAAATTTGTACTACATACCTAATATGATTTGTATGAAAAATATGTGACGTAACTGATTTTTAGAATCAAATGGAATACTTATTACTATTAAATTCAATTTTAAAATTATATCTTCGCATAATATTTAGTTTCTGTACGGTGATGGAAGTTTGTAAGACGAGCGGTCTTTTTTCTGTGTGATTTCATATTTTACTTTTGACCGTTTCAAATTGTCAATTTTAACCCAACATACCACAAGTGCCACCACATTTCCAAACAATCAAACAGCTACATTATAACTGATAAAGTACTTAATTGTCCATCCTCAGGTACACAGCAATCCGCTGCGCCCAGTTGCATCTCCTCCAGGTAGCGTTCCCTTCGATGCCACAATCGGACCTGGTACTCCGTCTCCCCAAAGACTTCGCGCGTGAAGGTTGGCTGTGGAAGACTGGTCCAAGACCCTCAGACGCTCATAGGCGTCGATGGTTCACGTTGGACAACAGGAAGCTGATGTATCATGATGAGCCACTCGACGCTTATCCTAAGGGCGAGATTTTTGTTGGTATGTTACACATGAATTACGAAGAAATAATAAATGGAGACATACATATGTAACAGCTTCATATTATTGGATGGAGCCATTCCTAGGGTTCCGCACTCTCAAGTTTCACCATGTCCGTCCGTCTGTCTGTCCGTGGCTTAGCTCAGAGACTAGAAGCTGTAATTTGACATGGGTATACTTATAAACCATGCCGACAATGTGGTAAAATGATAAAAAAGCTTGAAAAGAAAATCGGGTACCTAGTTACCGAGTTATTTGCTATTAAATAGTATATTTATACATGTTCATTAATATACATAATACACAATATAATCTCCGTAGGGTTAGACGGAGGTATACCTTTAAGTATATTTATCATGATTAGGTATTAATAGCATGTAGTTTAGCCAGTTATTTTAATTGATCTTAATTAAATAACCGCCATATTTTACAATCTTCAGGCCACGAATCCAACGGCTATTGCATCAAAGTATCCAACACGGGCAACGGTTGCAAGGACGCGCGGTTCCCCTTCCAGCTGGTGACTCCTGACAGGACGTACTGCCTCGCCGCCACCACGCACGAGGACCGCGACGGCTGGCTCGCTGTCATACAACAAACCATCAAGAGGCCACTCACGCCGCAGGATTCTTCCAGTGAGTTTCTGTTACTTTATATCTAGAGACAAAGTTCCGGCCAGCTGGTGACTCCTGACAGGACGAACTGTCTCGCCGCTACCACAAACATGGACCAAGACGTTTAGAAGAGAGGTAAAAAGTTGATGATTCCTGATTGAGTTAATATGGTTGCAGTGAGAGATAGCATTAGCTTATAATATTCAAGCGGGATTCTCCGAAAGGGTTGCCGCTACCCCGGAACATAAAGGGCTTTTTTTTTTTTTTAAGGCTGGGAAATCATCCAATGACTGCTCCCGCTCTGTGTGGAGCGGAAGGGAGTGTCAGACTCTTACTGACTAAGGAAGGAACATGGATGGGTTTTAGTCAGTAAAAGTCTGACACTCCCTTCCGCTCCACCCAGAGCGATGGATGGGTTTTAGTCAGTAAAAGTCTGACACTCCCTTCCGCTCCACCCAGAGCGATGGATGGGTTTTAGTCAGTAAAAATCTGACACTCCCTTCCGCTCCACCCAGAGCGATGGATGGGTTTTAGTCAGTAAAAGTCTGACACTCCCTTCCGCTCCACCCAGAGCGGGAGATGTCATTGGATGATTTCTCACCCTCAAAAAAAATCCTTTAATATTCTCATTGCTGGGACACACATGTCTCCTCTCTGTCACAGATAGTGGGCTATGCGGGCCCAGTGCGGGTTCGTAGATGTCACATGTCTTCGATTTTTTGGTTTTAGGACATGCCGGTTTCCTGACGATGTTTTCCTTCATCATTGAGGATACAGTATATTATTTTCGTCGTTCACTTATTCTAAATATATGGGCTAAGATGAGAAAAGTGAGAACTTGAGAATTAGGCTTCTGCTAAGGCTTGATCCAAAAGCGTGGGTTGATCACATAATAAGAACACAATTAGAAAAAAAATATATAAAACCAATTCCAAAGTCAGCGTTTAATAATTGGCCGACAATAAATGCTTGCAAAAATAGAAAAAAAAGCTGTTGAGGAAAACTTCGTAACTTCGTTCAACGGATGAAGAATCGTGTAATTAACACAACAATCAAACATACAATGTAAAATCCAAAGTCCACATCTTATAATTGGCCCGAGTTAAAAAGAAATAAAATTGTTAAAAAAAAGATTTAAAAAACTTATGCTTTGTTCTCTAGAATAGTACTTTTAAACGCACTTTTTATATAAAGGAGAGTAAAGTCTACATAGGTACTTGTTTTCTACTATGAATCAGACATTGTGTTGCGAAAAATTAACCGCAATTACATGATTCATTGTGATCTAGTTATTTCTGTGCTGACGCAAAAATAAAATGATCGAAGGGTCAATGACTTTTAACAGTACTGTAAGAAATTGAAGTCATGGTACGTAGGTACAGTCAAGGGCAAAAATGTGTGTTACAACTACAATTTTCTCCTAAAATATTGATTGAAACTATGAATCATTGTGCATATGGCAATTTCGTCTCTCTACTCTACAAGAACTCTCGATTTACGATTTTGCTAGGTGTATATGTTTGTGTGTTTGTTGGCCTTGACTGTACATCAAATAAAGGTAATCACTAACAACACGATCCCGTAAATGATGATAACATGTTACTAGTTGTGCAATATTTTGATATTATCTAAACAAATAGACACTCGTCACGGTTGATCGTGACGTAGTAATGAAGAAGCACATTTCGACTATTTGTTTAGTTCAGATTGGATGGAAATCACTTAATTTCGAATGTTCGATTCCATTTCTAAATCAGCCCTAAAATATTAATAGTTTCACAATGATTGGAAATTTGTTTCGTTACCACGAAACAAACTTGATTTTAGGTATAAATACTGAGTTTTGTAAAATCAAAAGTTCGGACCGTGCGTTCAAATTCTTCCATGCAAACTTTGGCACCCCCCATCCCCGTTAAGGGGTTGTTTAGGTAAACAAAAAATGTCAAACTTCATAAAATTATACAAAAATCCTTCCTTAGGCTGCCTACAATATATAAGGTATAATGTAATGTAATTTGAAGGATTCTACTGATCAACCATTTGGTTGAATGGAAGGTATAAAACCCTGTACCAGGGGGAATTTTCTACCTCTACTGGCATCTCTAAACAAGAACGGTTCAAATGATATAAGATAAAGTTATAGTGTAATAGTAAGAGTAAGTTTTAGACAATACTCAGGACTGTAAAAAACATTTTCTAACATTTAAGTCAAAGAAACGACTGTAAAAAACATTTTCTAACATTTAAGTCACAGAAACGAGTTATCAAGTGAAACTTTAATACTAATTTACCGGTACTGGTAAAATGTAATTAGTAGCTTCATTCAGTTAAAACCCACGACACTGAACAGCATCACTACATAAATCACTTTCAACGTCACAAAACAAGCAATTCTACGTAAGGTGTTGCTAAGGAGGCGTGGTGGTAACTATTTGACACCTCGTCACATTTTTCGTCACTCCTGAACGTGACCCACAATCATGATGGATCACGTCTAGTCTTTTATACCGTAGATAGCCCAAAATCAATCTGCCTAGCCTTTTCCCAACTACGTTGGGGTCGGCTTCCAGTCTAACCGGATGCAGCTGAATACCAGTGTTTTACATGGAGCTACTGCCTATCTGACCTCTACAACCCAGCCAGTAACTGGGTAATACGATACCCCTTGGTAAGGCTGGCTGTCTAGTCAGTGAGAGTCTGACACTAACTTCCGTTCCACCCAAAGCTGGAGGAGTCATTTGATGATTTCCCACACAAAAAAAAGGCTTGCTGTCAGACTTTCTGGCTTCTGACTACCCGTAACGACTGACAAAGATCCTAAAAAATACGTGCGATAGCCCGTCAACTCAAAATTCTAATATCTACTACCTTACTTCTGACGACTTACAGCCAGAGCTCCGACTCAATCAGTAAATGTTTTTTCAACACACGGCTCTTATTGCATCACATTTAGGTTCATAATGTAGTTTATTAAACACGCGTGCTTTTGTCATTATATCACCGCAGTAGAGCGGCAATGGGCGCTACAGTTAACTATTATACTTGAAAGACGCGCCTTTTTGTATTAATCTCAATAAAGACTCACGGCAGGTGCACCTTTATCTCCCAAAATTGACCGTTTCACGCAGTGGTTGTTTAGCCAGGACTACAAGAGCATCTGAATTCACTTTAGTCTCAAAATTCCATACCATCAGATTCATCAGATTGAAATTTGGCAGGCCCAATGCTGATGGGGACCAGGCGCACTCTATGGTCCAAGCACTTGACAACAACGCCTAGACGCTTATTACAGCCTCCGCAGGAAGCGATGGATTATTATTAGCCAGGAATAACTTGGAGTAAGTTATATGGTGTTCAATGTTTGCAAAAAGTGGCTGTAGGGAGCAGCTTTCATTAGTCATAATGCGATTACCAGTCCGTTCGCCAAGCGTGTGGATGTGGTGATTATGGGAACGTGCCCTCATTGTTTCGAAAAGAAGGTTTTGGGCCGTCATCGGATACTTTGAAGAGACTAAATCCATTTGTCCATCCAATGTTTATTTTTGGGTTCTTTTATTCATGTTATCGGTTTTTTTTACAATGTTGACGTTTCCTCTTTCCAGTTGAAGCCACGCTGGTCCGCAAGCGCACCGCGTCGAATTCGATCAGCATATTCTCGGGCAGGTAGTCTGTATCCGTCGCAGCATGCAACCCCTACCACTTCTAGCTTACACGAGAGTATGGACGACGATAGTTCGTCGCCCGCTTTACACGCTGCGTAACGGATACGTCTTACGACTGCTAAATAATTATAATTAAATTATTATTATTAAAACCCTCTAGAATTATTTTAATAATTAGGACTTATTTTATGACAACTCTTGTAAATACAATTTTTTGTTTTTTGATTAAATGATTTTAATCGGTTTATCCATTATTTAATTACGTAATGCTGACGCAACGTTTTAATTATTAAACAAATATTATTAGGATTTGAGCGGTGTAATCTAAAATGTATACAATTTATTTTTAATTTATTGTATTTAATGCAATGAAGGATTTGAATCGATAATTTAAGTCATATTAAATTATGTAATTAATTTATGTTTATTTTGTAAGCTAATAGTGTGTTTTTTTTTCATTTGACGTTCTTTTATATCATGGCGGTACGCACAAAATATCAATGTTATAACCAATAATATAGTTATGATAACTTGTAGTTTGTAAAATAACTAAATATATCAATACATTTGTAATTCACTTTAGTGCGTAACGTTGAAAATCACAACAAAGCTCTCTTAATCATGGTAAAAGACATTCTACAGGGACTTTCTATATGGTGTGTTAATGTAAACAAGGATTGTAATGGAATACCACAAGGAACATATCGTAATTTTATTAAAACATAACATTACGCCTTGTTTCTTCGACGGGTTAGGTAGATGAGTATCCAAAGCAGGTACGCATAGTCCGCCAGTTATGATTCAAGATCCATGTAATAGAGGGCGCTATTTTATAAAGCACTCAAAAATAAAGCTATATTATTTGGATACTTTAAAATTAAGCAGCCATTTCACTACGAACATTCAGTTTTAAGGTTCTGACACACTAAGGCGAATCCCGCGCAGGTGTTTTCACTATTCGGTGACCCAAACGTATTATTTTCCTTCTATTCCTTGTGGTATGACCAACACAAAGACTTTATAAGAAACGTATATATTACTTGCATCGTATATTGCATTTATGTATAAGTTTTAACGTGGTACATTATAGGTACTCGGTAATTGTTCGCCGCGTGCGCTGTGACATACATAGCGTGCAAAATTATGTATATTGATACTCTGTAAGCGACACAAGCGATGGGTGACTCTGTATGTTGTTGTTGTTGTAATTGACCCTTATTTTACAAGAAGACTTGTCTATTTAGGTTCAAAGAACATTCTTTAAAGAGGCTTAACCTTGCAATAGATAAATACGCATATTGCACGGGTTTTAGAAAAACTACTAATGCGTCACGGCTGCATCCAAATAACCGCTCATCTGTCAAAATATCATAATATATGATTCAAAACAATAGAAAAGGTAATTGTGTCTAGTCACAGTTGAGTTATTATACAGTGTGTTGGTTGGTTAAACGAGGGACATTCTTTCAGGGGTACTATACTCATAAAAATTAACAACTTTGACTGAAATCATGAAAAAAATTAGCGGTTCAATACATTTATGTAGATACGCATAATTCGTCGAAATGTATGGAACAGCTGATATTTTTTTCTCAAAGGTTTTGAGTGTTGATTTTCATGAGTAATATACAACCTGAAAGTATGTCCCTCGTTTAATCTAACACACTGTATATGTGTCACCTTTGCTGTTGGCAACTGAGAGTTATTGAGTAAAGAAGTTGCAAAAGTAACTTTTGGTCGAAGTCGAGATAACACGGTTAAGTCGGAAGGAGTGTGCTTTGAACCTAACCAACTACGTATTATTAGTAAATGTTTTGGTTCTAGCGACAAACAGACGTTGATATTTTTATTTCCTAAGATTAATTTCTCTACAAACTGTGCAGTTTGTAAACGATTTGCTCAACATAGACGTAATTGCGCGTGAAATTGTATGAAAGTCCCGACTATTCTTGCGACTAGAATTATTTGTCGAAGTTTATTTTGTCGCAATATACAGATAAATCCATCTTAAGGAATTGTGTCGCAATATCCAATATCTATAATTATTAAGGTTCAGTCACGCAGGTTCTGTGAATGTACTGAGATCAGAAGAAATCTCGCAAGCAAAATGAACTGTATAATTTCTTACATAAAGTATGAATTGTATTGTATTACTCATATAAAGCGAATGCAACAATATTATAGTATGTAATGCAACTAGCAATGCAATAACGTGAGAAAAGAATAGCGTTTAGGCTTAACGAATACTCTGATGTATGTTCTTATATATATTTTTCTATAATGGTAGGCTTTGAGCGGAGTTGTGAATGTGTTAGAAAAGTTTTTGTGTGAAATAATTGGTATAATTACCTATGTAAGCAATGCTGTTTTTAAAACATTATTTATTTGCAAAAAAAAACTAGTTACATTCTGTAATAATCATTCATCTGGCTATTTCAACATGAAATTAGTTAATTCTACTTTAATATAAATGTGGACATATCTCAATAGAAAAATTAGACAATTTCAGCCGCTTAGACGGAGGATGAAAAGGTAATGAATTTTACGGATAAAATATTATTTCTAAGAAGTAATTTCGTCATAAATGTACTTTTTCTTAAGAAGAAGCTGATGGAATCGAATTTTACAGTTTTGATAAAAGTTTTAGTTAAAATCAATTCGAAAATAACAGGGCCTTCGACTTGTAACGAAGTCCTTCTCATATGAATTATGTAATAAAATTATATTAATAATCTAATGTTCTAAGAAAACCAATGTTTGAAAACGTAGGCTTTCTAGAAAAGTTTTAATAAATATAATTTTATTAGTACCCAAAGTTTTCAACATAAGACACTACATTTACATGCATACTCATACCGTTAAGGGACCTTTCCAATGTCTAGCCTGCTTGATCAGAGTAACATTAAAAAATAAAAAAAATATATATTTTTAGTGAAATTAGGCATAAATTACGATTGATCGAAACATTTCGGGAGTGTTATGAAAATTGAACTTGAGAAGTTTTATTTTAAATTTAGCGTGAATTCAAAGCTAGGAGGCTACCAAAAATATGGTAGAAATAATATTTTATTGTAATGTATACTATATCTGACTATCATTACAGGCGAAAGGCTTTAGTATAGTTAGTGCGAGGAATGAATATGATTCATTTTCATGCGTGTTGCGTGCGAGTGTAGTGCGAGTGTCTGTATAGGACTAAAGTTAGAGTTAGGATACCTATCAGAATCACTATCATGTAATCGTGTTCTACCATTTATTGACACGTAAGCTAATGTCCAAAACATTAATTTAATGAGCAAATAACATAGACTACGTTCGATACTGAATCGTGTGTAATTTATACTATCGTATAACAATTTTTTCTTATCAAAATAGCCGTAGTCTTAGTAATAATTTATAGAAAAACAAAAGCGTTAAATGAATTAGAGAATAATAAGCCACAAAAAGCAATTTAAATGTTTCCTAGATAATGTACAATTTTTATTTTAAAATATGTTTTAGCTTTGTAAGCTAATCGATGTGTTACTGCCACTTACCCATATGTACGTAAGTTATAATGTTTTCAACATCATTTTAAATCAATTAACATATTCGCTTTAGTTGTAAATTTAGTGTAATTATTTCAACAAATTTTACCAAAACATGCCTCGCTTAAGTTTTACATTTATTTTGTTGTAAATAAGTAAAACGATAATATTTGTAGTGTGCTCTGGCATAATACATACCTACCTATGAATACTTACAAAATAAACTTTTCACCTGCTAAAATTTCCTTTTTTTATTGACCTGCACAAATGACAACTGTTATTACTTTAGTGTGTTTGAGCCTTTAATTTAAGGTGAAACCGCCAGGATAGACGGCGAAATTTTCTTATGTTTTTTGCACTTTGCATGTGAGTATCGAGTTGTATTGTATATTTATAAAGATATGATTCGCGACCGTTTCAAATATGCAGTTACACAATTATAATCAATACATGTTTGATAGGCAAACTCAGTTTTATACAGTTCTTTTGTTTAACCCTTCAAATGTCGGATGAACCCCAATGGGTTCATAAGCAAAATTCTTTTGAAACGACAATAAATATACTTAATCGTATAAATCGTTGAGCTCTTGTAGGTAAGCAATGATCTAGAATATGTTTTAGTATCTACTTAATGAAAACTGTTTTATATCTTTCTATTGTGTGACATTGGAATACTCCACTCTAGTGGTGTGACCGTCGTACTGCCAAGTCAAAGGTCTCGAGTTCGAACCCAAGCCAACATCGTGAGGAAACCGGCATGCCGGAGAGATATTTCTCAACAGCATGTGAACCTAAGTCAGACGCCCATGGGCAGCATAAAAACTCTGACACCAGGTTAGTTACTAACCACACGATTAGAAGAAGACTCCACTCTAATCTTCCTTCACAAAATCAAAACCAAAAACCACAAGCGATTTCCGCATGTAATTTTTTTTTCTGGCACCGACTATTTTCGTGTTTGTTTTGTCAGGTTCGAAGCGATGTCACTCTCGACGTCTACTTTGTTCAATATCGGGTTACCACTTTACCTCAAATGACTAACGCGTTCCGGTTTAGAACGAGTGTAATTGATGCATTTTATTTGTAACTCAAAACTAATTTAGAATACTTACCGTACGAGTCCTACGACACCAATTTTATTAATCTATAATTTTAACTGTCAGGGATGTTGGCGAAATAATGTTATGAGAATAATGTATGGAAAAGCTGTTTTTCTTTTCGCGATTTCAGATTTGTTCCCATAGTAAAAGTTGTTTATAATGATGAGTACCATATGACCCCTTAAAATATTGCCCATAAATTCAATTTCATCCTGTAGAAGAGCACACATAGAGTAATATTTTGCTCCGTTGGTGCAATTACTGTAATGCGTTCCACTGGGAAAATAAATAAATAATACTTAACGTTGGGTATGCTCTGCAAACATATAACTTATCCATAAATAATAAAAGCGTGTTAAAAACCAAGGCATTTCCAAAGTTCAGCTTTTTAGTGTAAGCTGATACGCCTTTGACACATAATCCTTTTGAATTCGCTTTGAAGTTCGCAGTTCAGTGTGTTAATTTCTTAATTTAACATCATTAGTTAATTTTATGATTTCTAGGAATATGATTTACCGTCTCATTTGATACGACAAAATTGATGAATAACATTATGAGAACCATTTGGAATATTCCTAATTTAAGTAAAGTTAAGAAAACCGTAATGCTAAAAACATAAATAAATACAAAGGTAATAATATCACGGACCCTATTTCCCGGAACAAGACTTGTTCCTCATCTCTAGCTTGTCTTTTTTGGCCTAACTGGAGTGACAACCTCTTTTTTGCATACATTTTCGGAGGTAGGAAGAAGGTATTCCAGTAAGTGCTGCTAAGGATTTCCACCATCTTCCGGGTTCTGGGATTGTTCGATAGCCGTGGAATACCTCTCCACTCCTCAGAGCATTTCAGGACATGCTGTTTCTATGGCGCTACGTCTCTATGAATTAACGACAGTTTCCGGGGGACCAATATTTAGTGTGCATGTCGCCCCCAGCCATTTTATCGGTGTATTGTATAAATTGGTGAGGCAGGGGCCGTAGACTATAGTTCTAGATAACCAGTCCACTTTAGCCACCCAAACCCGTAGACCAATATTTTGGTTTCATAGGTATCCTGCAATGATCCTATAACTACCGGGGATTGTCCTTAGGTGAACTTAATAATCGTAGGTTGGAGCTTAATTCCATTGAAAGAGTCTAACGGGCCTCTGCGAGTTGGCCTTCTCTGGGGCCTGGGGTCCCGAAAAATGTCAGATAAGTCATAACAAATTAAAGTAGATCGAGTTTCTTTATTAAATACATTCATATAAAAATGCCCAATTAATTAAATAAGTAATGTTCCACCGTGCCTAAAAATATGTAATTACAGAAACATTTAATTAAAAATTCTTTGGTCAAAAGTCTCTCCTATAATTTAAAATTAATTCATCATACTATCTGATGCGTAAGAGTTCCTCATGTCATTTCTCATATCATAGTAATTATCTTTGTACCCATAATTGCAGTACTGCATAGGTGCGCAAGATTCGTTCGTGGTCATTTCTTCATAGCACCGTTCTTCATATTCATTGTCGGGAAACTCTTGGTAACCTTCGCAGTTGTTGTGACTGTCCTGCACATTCTCTCTAGGAGGCTGGACGTTTCGGCAGGTCGAAGAGTCGTTATTTGGCGGGTTGACGTTCCATCGTTGTGATATTGCGCAGCTGAGTGTACCTCCGTGCTGGAAGGCGAAGGGCCATGCCTGGAAATAAAGTGTTAAGTTGACGTTGTATTTGAGGATACTTACGTCTAAGGGAGTGAATCTAGGGTTCTGTCAAAATAAAATTCTATCAATAAACGGTTTACTTCGGTCTTATTCGTGAAGAAGTTACTTAAAAAAAATTGAAGTATAATGGCAAATGAGAAAGAATTGCCATTGCCTGCTATAACTATGACGTTTAAAAGACCACCCAATTAGATTACTGTTTCAAATAAGATGATCCGTTTGTTGCGAGATCATAACTTGACCGCACTTTTTATGCTCAAACAAACAAAGTCAGGTCTGTGACGACTGACGAACACATGCATCAAACCCAAGAACTAAAATCGTTGCAATTTTGTACGAATAATGATGGGACAAACTTATGACTATGTCTAGTCTCTACCTGCTTGAAGATTTTATAAAAACAATAGAGCATCATCTGGTTACATGACAGTAGAAGCTAACTTACGTAGTTGGAAAGATCTCTAGCTCTCTAGCTCTGCTCTCTTTAACTTAATATTTTTGTTAGCTTTTTGCACTTGATCATGATAATTATCCTATTTTCTATAATTTGTAGGTAATAATATGTTTATTGTATGTGAATGTTAGGGTACAGGGCTACAGGGTTCCTGCAGTAATATCGACCCTTCACCCTTAATAATCAGTCCAAATGATATCTTTATAATATCGTTTCTGGCGATACAAACGCACATGTGTCACCTCTTATAAAATTTTCTACATACTTATAAATCTTAGGGTGTACATAATAAAGAGTATTCTATCTATGTAATTAAAACGCTAGACTAGAGATGATGATCATCAATAATAATAGGAGATGAGAGTAAAGATAAAGTGTAAACAAATATTATTTATTGACGATGGCGTAGAAATCATGTCATTGGTCGAATGTAACTTTCTGGAATAGAGAACATGCATATAAAACACAACCTCCTTATGTTCATAATGAAGCAGTAAATAAGACAAAGGAACAGCCAGAGAACAATAAAACTGGAGCATCTCTTTAACGTCCGGAGATAAACTTTATTTATACCCGTAACAGCTGCAAACTTTTGGTCAGCTCGTGTGCGCAGCGTAAAACTCTCCTGTTTATTGTTATAACCTTTTTGTTTCTATGTTTCTTCGTTCCACTTGTACCGATATACTTTTTTGTTGTTTGTATTCGAACGGAAGGGTCGGAAAAGTGACTCTTGGAGTTTTTTTTAATTTATTTTGCATACCCTCTATGGAACACACACGAAGATTTTGCCTACTACAAATGCAAATAATAAAAAAACAGTATAACATAACAAACTATTATTTTCATAGTATCGGAACTAACCTGCATGTAACATAGCGACCTAGCCTACTTAAAGCTGACCATAGACCACCAAACGGTCTACACTAATTATTATATTAGAGTAGAAACGTGTCATCAAATGGAGCAATATTGTTTCTTATTTTTAACCGACTTCAAAAAGGAGGAGGTTCTCAATTCGGATGTTTGTATTTTTTTTTTTTTTATGTTTGTTCGCGCATAGCTCCGTTGCTTGCCAACCGATTCGAAAAATTCTTTTTTTGTTGGAAAGGATATACTTCCCAAATGGTCCCATAACCGTTTTATCGAAATCGAATAACGGTTTTTGAAAAATCAACAAAAATCAAAAAAAAATCCTACTTAATATATGTGGACGATGTTCTAATAAGTTCCTGTCACTGTAATTTACATACCAGGTAGTGGTATTAAGATTTGGGGGGGGGGGGGGTTGTGTAGGTAGGTACCACAACTAAAAAGTGAAAAATAAAAACTTTTTTACAAAAAATAAAACCGACTTCCAAAACAAACACTACAAAGTGACAAATAATTTTGATTTCGGAAGTCGGTGGCAAAAAATGAAAATACAAAACCGAAGACACCGACTTCCGAAATCAAAATTATTTGTCACTTTGTAGTGTTTGTTTTGGAAGTCGGTTTTTTGTTTCTACAATTCTTATTTTGAAATATGTTCTTCTTTAACGATGCGTTCGCAAACCGTTAATCCAGCTATCGATCAAGTTTGCGACCTTCGTGGAACGTGTCACTAATCCTGCGACGACAGCGCTCGCGCTTCGGCGCTACGTTTGGCGAATGCCGTTCCAGGCCAGTGAGCTCGTCAGTAATTCATTGCGGCTGAGTCTCGTGCCCCGCCCGATTAAAGGGATGACAGCCGTGACAGGGAATAAATTGTGAACAATTATGAGCTTCACGCCTCTCTGATAAATGGACGGGTGCTAACTTTTTGTAGTTTCAACTTGTCGCCACAACAACGCTGATGAATGTTTAGGCGGTTTGTTGTTTTGTTGAAGAAATAATTAAAAAACCAGATAGACCTACTTTATTATATTTTTTGTTATTTAATTGAATTAATGCGAATACTTAGTAAACTGTAGATTCTACTTATACCTACAAATAACTAGTCATATCTAATATTAAAACCAATCGTGAAGAAGAGAAACATTAGCAAAAATAAAGACACGCTAGTAAATTATATACCTATTACTAACACAAAATGCGCACAGGTGGGAAATGTCGGCACTGGAACAAGAACGCGAGCAGTTACATGTGCGTGTTCTAAAACAGTCATGTTATGTATTTCAGTAAGCTACTTTAGATAAAACTAGTATTTTGGAAAACGCTGATCATGAACTTGTTCAAACAAACTAGATTGGGCGTTTAACCTTTTGAACGCAATTGTCATGATACGTGACAAGCTAGCGCATGCCCTGTACTCCAACGCAAAGAGTATAATAAGTATTAACCTCTCCAACGGCACAAATTTGTCACAAATTCACAATGCTGTACGATATCAACACGAAATAAACAATTAAATCATTAATTTTTGTGTGTGTTTATATAGATATCTTTAAAATTGAAGCTCTCGTACGTATTTAATGACATGAAACAAATTAAAAGACACCATGGATATTAGGAAATTCATGATAACAAGAAGAAATAAATTTGTAGCTTGGCGTGGAGGGCACGCGCGTGGCTTTATGCTCTGGCGTTCAAAAGGTTAAGGCAATCCGTTGTCGAATATTAGCGGCTCGTATTCGTAGATTTACATGTGTACATCATGGCGGTAGATTCTAATCATCATTATAGGCTGTCAAGCTCCTTTGTGTGTCTTGTAAAGCTTTACGATGACGCTATGCTATATGAAATTGTATCTGTGGGTAACTGAGAAACAGTCCAGCGGTAATATACCTACGCTATTCGTAGCATGTAGATGTGCTACGCATGGATTCCATGCACATCTACGACGAAGGTACCTGGTTCCATCTCTACCCTAAATTGATATGTGGGCTTATCACCACTTCTATTCAAATCGTGATCTGTCCCTGAAAAAACCCGACCGAGGGTGAGTGAAAGCCATGGTGCAACATTTTTTCGTTTCGGGTCTCGTAGCAACTCGTAGCTCCGTGCTACGAATTATCTATTTAAATAAAAATGCTTACATATAAACGTCATACACTACTGTGTGTTCAATGGGTGGGAAACGGACTTACAACTCAATACACTGGGTACCTTAATAATTTAAATGTATCCAGTGTATTGTATATAAGTAGTGTATAGCTGCATATTACAGCCGGGCTGGGCCACATCGCGTGCGATCGCTCATAAAAAATGTATGAATGTGATGTAGGAGGATTTTTGCATTGCGGAGCGGCCTAAAAAGTATATCGGCCTATCTATAAGTGCGTCAGCCTTTAAGGTCTTACCAGGCTAAGTGGATGTGGTGGCGTGTGCGCAGATCTCGGCTCGTGTAGCAATGCTCGTAGGTGCGCGATGTACGATGCTGCTAGTCGTAGCGTGTCCAGTTTAGACAGCTTTGTGTCTGCCGGTACCCAGGGTAGTGTGGTTTTCAGTCTAAAGAAGAAATGTGTGTTACTAATATACAGGTCTGTGCGGTAAAAATCTCACCGGTTCGCTGTCAATAGTGTTACTCTCTAGAGTTGGAAATATACTATACTATACATCACGAATAATACCTATAATTATATATAATACCTCATTTCAAGCTCACTTCACCAAAGTATTCACGGTGATTTTTTTGCAGAATCAACCTGACTAGGTTTTTTGATTGAAAATGTTTTCTTATTATAAAACTAGCTTCTGCCCGCGACTTCGTACGCGGACCCTGTTGCTTATGCCAGCGACAACGGGGTCGCCATTTATGTTATTTTTTTATCATTTTTCCCATTTAAATCTTTTATCACACTGAGCTTTAGTTTTATTTCATTCCAACAACCACCAAAACATACAGTCCATTTGTCATCGTTTTCATTTTGGTAACCGCATTATTATATTCCCCACTTGTCTCTAGAGACCTAGAAGTCAATGCGTAGATACGGTTGGAACTCAAGCACAATTCTCTATCCGTGAACGTCTCTGACTCGCGAGACAATACATGACGTTCACGATCAGCGGTCAGTCGCGCATCACGTGCCCCACTTGTTTCTAGAGACCTAGAAGTCGATGCGTAGATACGCTTGAAACTCAAGCGTAATTCTCTTTCCGTGAACGTCTCTGACTCGCGAGACAATACATGACGTTCACGATCAGCGGTCAGTCGCGCATCATATTCTTCACTGGTCTCTAGAGACCTAATGAATACACTGAGAACGCAGGCATGCTTCGCGACCCGAAGAGGTTTCCACGGAGCGAGTTGCAGCCTAATGTTCTCGAACAGCATCAAGTCTCTCCTGACGCTCTTCGGTAGATTCTTGGGATCTTATGATCCTCATTCTTTTAGCTCTCTTGGAACATTGGGAAAGATTTGACCTCTTTCTAGGCATGGTCATAGTTTTATTGTGAAGATACCTGATCAATAAAAAACTAAATTAAAATGACTGCTCCCCTGTGTTACCGGGTAGGCTACCGTGTCACGAAGATAAATGGAAAAGGAAATTAACCACTCAAACAACATAAGCCCGAAGGCATATTCATACGATAAAATAAAAAAATAAATAGGTGTTTTGGCCAGTAGAGTCAAATTTGCAATGATATACCATCGTCATCGAAAATCAGTCCTAAACTGTTACCGCCTTCACCGCGTGCAGGTACTCCCAGTTTATGTTATTTTATAATTACACAGTAAAATTAGTGATAGCTTTGATTTCCACATCAGATGTTTCTGATCTTCGATTTTTATAAGTCAACAGGGAATGCCCATCATATTGAACAACAAAGACGTCAAAGACGTCATTCCTATATGTGTTATGTTGTAGCTAGGCTCTTGGAGTTCCACAACAGGTGTTCCAGATCTTCGATTTTTATAAGTCAACAGAGAGTGCTCATCAGATTGAACAACTTGTGCTAAGACGTTATTCCTATATGTGTTATGGTGTAGCTAGGCTCTTGGAGTTCCTCAACAGGTGTTCCAGATCTTCAATTTTTATACGTCAACAGAGAGTGCTCATCAGGCTGAACAACTTTCGCTAAGACGTCATTCTTATAAGTGTTATGGTGTAGCTAGGCTCTTGGAGTTCCACAACAGGTGTTCCAGATCTTCGATTTTTATAAGTCAACGGGAAATGCCCATCAGACCGAACAACTTTTGCTAAGACGTCATTCCTATATATGTTATAGTGTAGGTAGGCTCTAGGAGTTCCACAACAGGTGTTCCAGATCTTCGATTTTTATAAGTCAACAGAGAGTGCTCATCAGATTGAACAACTTGTGCTAAGACGTTATTCCTATATGTGTTATGGTGTAGCTAGGCTCTTGGAGTTCCACAACAGGTGATCCAGATCTTCAATTTTTATACATCATCAGAGAGTGCTCATCAGGCTGAACAACTTTCGCTAAGACGTCATTCTTATATGTGTTATGGTGTAGCTAGGCTCTTGGAGTTCCACAACAGGTGTTCCAGATCTTCGATTTTTATAAGTCAACAGGAAATGCCCATCAGACCGAACAACTTTTGCTAAGACGTCATTCCTATATATGTTACAGTGTAGCTGGGCTCTTGGAGTTCCACATCAGATGTTCCAGATCTTCAAATTTATTCTCTCAGCAGAAAATGCTAATCACGTGGAACAATTTTTGCTAGGGTATTATTTTTGTATCTCTTATAGTTTAGCTGGTCTGTTGCGGTTCTGCATCAGGTGTTCAAGTTCCAAGATAAATTATAGCCTATATGTTGCCCAGACTTAATACCTATACAACAACGAAAAAATCATTCCAATCCGTCCAGTAGTTCCGAAGATTAGCGTGTACAAACAAACAGACATACAGACAAACAGACAAAAATTTTTTTTTGGATTCGTGCTCTATTACTGTTTCTAAACCCCCCTCAATTATTATTTTTTTAATGTATTCAATGTACAGACACCGTTTTTTTACTGTTTTATTATATGTATAGATAAAGAAAAGCCTATTTTTAATTCTAGAGATATATTTCTTCAAATATAGTTCTTTTTTGGAAAACCAGCTGTTTAATTGCCCGTAGATTCAACCTCAAAAGAGGACCTCTATTATCTTCTCTTTGGAATCAACCCCATCCTAAGGGATCTCATATTGCAAATGTAGGTACTTTGTACTGATACTGTAGGTAACTAAGTATAGATACTTAGTTACCTACAGTATAAAGACGGGACTGCGATGCCATTGCTGAGTAGAACTCAGCAAAGGCGTCGCAGTCCCGTCTTTGCAAAGACGCTCACGAAGCATGTATTATTAGTGAGAATAGTTGGATGATTTGATCCATGATAGCGGTGATGACGTAATCAATCTTGATGTTGGTAGACACCTGCAAAATGCTTTTGATAGGACTCTCATCCTGGCTCGCTCCCGTGCATTGGCGGCGTTTCTGTGTTGTGGCTCTTGTGAACTCCGACCTGCAAACCGAAATATACATAAGGTTGTACCAAAATTATCAGCTGAAAATGTAAACAAACCCTGTTAGGTTTAATTCGTACGCAATCACTCTAGTAACACATTCATCTGTATTAAGGACTTTATTTATCATAATTATTTCTCACATTTATTAAATTCCAATTGAAAAATGATGAAAATTGACGTTAAAAAATTAACTTCTACGTATTATCAAATGAAAAACATTTTTAAGGTGATTAAAAAATAATAATTACGGGTTCATATAACAAATAATCAAACCAGATTCGGTTAACGAAGCAAAAGGAGTATTTAAGGAGCGTAGCCGGTGGCGTACCTACTACTATAGTTTCTGCCTACCCCATGGGAAGTAAGCATGCTATGTATGTAAGTAAGCAAATAATTAGATCACAGCAGTCACTTTGTAAGTGGGTACATCCACAGGTACGTTTTTTTTTTTTTTTTCATTGATTTGTTTACATTTTCGTATGACTTTTTGGAACTGAACTTAACCAGTAAGTTCCCTTCCTATATATTGAAGTTGGTAAGGTACGTTAGCAATAAGTATCTGAATCTGCGTCGCGTTAACCGTCGGTTTTAGTGAGTAGTAAATATTTCGAAAGTTTTTTGACAAAAAGTACCTTCAACCAGTACGAGTGCCCTGACCCCCGACGATATGGCCTGATGGCCTTAAGTAAAACGAAAAAGCTTCTAAAATTGAGTACAGCCTACATACTGCATTTTGTTAATAATCAGGTCTGCACCTTGTACTTGATCTAAGGAAAAGGACAATGTCACTACATAGTATAAAGCAAAGTCGCTTCCCCTGTCCTAATGTCTGTATGTATGTATGCTTAGATCTTTAAAACTACACAACGGATTTTGATGCAGTTTTTTTTTTATAGATAGAATGATTCAAGAGGAAGGGACCTCCCCAGCAGCACAGTTGTCTGTTCAGGTAGAACAACTATACCTATAATCTATAAAACAGCATGCCAAATAATTTTAATTACAAATCAATCAATCTGCCTAGCCTTTTCTCAACTATGATAGGGTCGGCCAGCCTAACCGGATGCAGCCTGTACCAGTATTTGACATGGAGCGACTGCCTATCTGACCTCTACAAACCAGTCAGTAACTGGGTAATACGATACCCCTAGCTAAGACTGGCTGTCAGACTTTCGGGTTTCTGACTATAATACCCGACAAGACTGTCAAAGATCCTCGAATGACTGCTGGAACCACCGGCCTATCATGCTTTCCGAGGCATGGAGGACTCTCGATATGTAAAGATGGCCACCCATTCACAGACAAACCCCGGCAAGCGTAGTTTAACCTGATGGATTCATCCGAGCGGCTGTTAGTACTTGCCACAAGCACCTCAAATAAATGATTTAAATTACGTAACACAAAATATTTAATTAAACTATTTGCTATATATATATATTTTGCTATCACACGCCAATATATTGGCGTGTGATAGCTGATAGCTACCAACAAAAAGCGTCGTCTTACTTAAACAGGAAAAAAATAAACAGAATCTAACCATAAATCTAAATAAAAGCCCCCAGGCATCAAGGCCGTTCCCTTTTAGTACATATCACTGTACAACCCTTTGCAATAATCAAAGGATGATAGTTGTAACTCGAACACCAAAATGATAAACTAGGACCATCGAAATAAAATAAATAAACAGTTAATTACATAGAACTAACATGGTCATGGTCAGCATGACGGCCGGTCACCACAAGCAGCACCCATTCACGGGCATATCGCAAAGATCAGCTATTACTGCACCATATTTGAGGGAAGGAGGCAAGCCAACCCTCCACTGCTACCGCAAGCAGTGACATCTAAAGCTTTGGTTTCACCTTTATAATGTAACGGGAGTCCTCTTCTAAGAAAGGGAGCTTCAGAAACTTACAGCAAGTGGCTCGGCAAGAATAATAGTGATCAATTTCGAGGTCGCTAGCTAACCATATTGCAATACAACTCATAAAAAACTAAACTACTTAAATGAAAATAAAATAAAAATATATTAATTGATTTAACTGTAAAATAGAATAAACTATTGAATATAATATGGAGTCTTATAACCAAAGTGCTAAGGAGGATAGTGATGCTGCCTCCTACCCATAAAATATGTAATTGCATAATCGCAATTTTAATAATTAAAAAATACGGTACCCTGAAACGCCTAATATTTACCTAACTTTCTTACCAGTTATGTAGGTATTTAAATTCAATTCAATAAAAAATCTCTTACCTGAGTTTGATTGAGTATCATCGAAAAAGAAATCATCATCATCCGCATCGTCTGTGCGTTTCTCAACGGGCGGGGACCGAGTCACTCGTTTTCTAGGCATTTTTAATATCGCACTAATTTATATCACTTTCACTACGCTAGCACATTTTTTTTAAATTTCGATAGTAGATTTTTAAATTTTTATTCTAGAAGTTTAGTCTAAATGCCATAAAGAATTTTAAGGGTGGGTTCAGGGTTTGTGCTCACTTGTCTACCGGCGTGACGTTGATCATTTGAGCGGCGCGGACGCAAGGCGGGCGGCATGGCTCGTTGGGCGGCGCCAACACTGGCCCCTCCCGAACAAACTTCAGGATTACTCCTCGACTAATGAACGATGGTTTACGCAAGAAATACATAGCTCTTCGTTTTGGTATGTTTTGTATACTTCTAAATAGCCCATGGTTGTGAAAAACTGGCTTTATTAGACGGATAATTAAAAAAAAATGTTTATCCACGCATCAGTTAGTTTGATGGTCCAAAAAAGGATTTTTTGTTGGTGGGATAGGTACCAGAAAAGTAAAGAACTGAGACATATTTGTAGCAGAGTTACCTATAACTCTGCTGTTGCGGTTTGTGACTTTACGTACCTATTAGACATAGGGCTTTCAGCTTGGATGTACTAGAGGGCAAAGGTTTACTGCAAGGCATTCTTACAGTAATTATTGAGAAGCTAAAACGTGGTTTAAAATTGAGAGTTCTGCGAGCTGCAATCCAACGGTTGCATTTAAAAATAAAGTTTTGCACAATTAACAAAGAAAGCTAAGTATTTCGGAATGTCTTCCGAAGGGTCTTCCGAAAAAAAAACATAGCCATTCTAAAACGACTATGAAATCAATCCCTCAAAAGTGTGAAGCAATTAGCGCCGTCGAAGTGCTCCTACAAAAAAAGTGTGACAGAAAGCCGCGCGGGTCACACTTCCGACACACAATACTTTCCGAACAACTCCACCATGTCTCACACCACACGTGCTACGCAGATACACCCTGGAATGAACCCTTGCGTATCTTTGGAATACATTTTCTTTCGTTTTTGGAAGGATAAGTAAGATTTATTTAGACTACCTGAAAAAGTTAGCTGGTAGAGTGGCTGGATGAATAAGGCGGGAGATCGTGGCGCTCCGCGTGGGAGGCCTATGAAATGATGATTCTGAAGACAAACTGTACAAAACTTATATGGCAGGTACAGGCTATGAACCAGCCTGTGCAAAGAAATCAGGTGAAACTTCAGCATTTCAAAACATTAGGTACGTACATAGGTATATGAAAGTACGCCTCTAGGGTGTGATATAAAAAGGTATAGAGGCCAGCACATCAAGTTACCCCAATCTGTCAAATTTCTTTGATAGTTGTTCAACTTTATTACGAAAGCATAAGGTTCATTTTCACGTGGGAAAATTTGACAGATAATTATAGCTTGATGTGCTGGCGTCTGTACAAGCTGTACCTACTCAACAGTAGATTATATCTTCAAAACTTGGTGAGCTGTTACTTTGTTTCAGTAAAGTTAGAGTTTAGATAGAGCCCATAAAACTTTATTTAATTAAAGTGCTCAGTTTGGTGGTCAATTGATCTTTGCTTGCCAATGTATCAATAGGAAGGTAGCCACGGCGAAACATCTGTGTCCATTTAGTGAGTAGCGCATGCAAGCACTTTATCAAACTGATTTGAAACCAGTATGATGACCAAAAAATAATGAGAGATGAAACGGTGTCCAGTGAACATTTTCAATGTCTCTGAAAGAAATTGAATGTGTTAGTAACCAGGTACATACAGATAGACATCCGATTATGATGTTGTTATTTCTAATTTAGGGTGGTATTTAATAGATAGGTAATATTAGTTTGAGCTCGTCAGTCAGCCCTAATTGTGGAGATGATCGGCGGTGGCTTCCAACTGTGAGGTGTTAGACGAATTGCTGCAAATAGGATGCGGATAGGGTTGCTACGGCAGAATTGCTAATGAGAACAAAAATAACTACATGGTCTATTAATAATATTAGTAATATTAATTATTGATTGAGATAATTACCTATTGATGTAATTTTTTTATGAAATATGCGGATAGGGTTGCTACGGCAGAATTGCTAATGAGAACAAAAATAACTACATGGTCTATTAATAATATTAGTAATATTAATTATTGATTGAGATAATTACCTATTGATGTAATTTTTTTAAGAAATATTTTTCATTCATTCATTCAGAGTCATTAAAATCCTTAATTGGTGTAGGAATAACTACTTATTGCAGTATTATGTTGAAAAACCCTAGTGAAACTATAGCATCGCTAAACATTCCTAGGTTTTTTTTTTGTGTTGGTACCTACAAGTTCATATTTTTACGTTAACTATTCATATACATTGTTTAAAAATATGATATATCCGAAAGTTAAATAAAAAAACGAAGCAACTACATAAAGAATTATTTTATTAAAATCCCACAAGTCTCGGTATCAACCCTACGAGTCCAGGTGGCGGATATCAAAGCATTGAATTTAACCGCTCCGACGAAAAGTGATTCGTTTTAAGCGCCATACAGTGTGACTTACGATGCTACTGTTTGCTCAACTAATATTATTCTTTGTTCCACTTACACGCGTACAATTAATATAACGATATCTCTGAAAGAAAATTGTGAAGAATTTATGTATTGATGACTAAACATAGATCTAAATTATCGATAGCAAGCATGTAGGTAGGTAACTGTCCTTGCCTCTATGCGGGCGAATTGTGGGGGAATGCCGCCGATATTGTTTTTTTTTCGTTATGTTACCGCAAATAAACCTATTTTCTTTCATAATATAGGTAGTTAATCACGAATAATTTGAAATCACCTGCAATGTACAGAGGCCAGCACATCAAATATACACAATCTGTCAAATTTCTTTGATCGTATTTAAACTTTATTGCAAAGACATAAGGTTCATTTTTAATTGGGGAAATTTGACAGTTAGGGATAGCTTGGTGTGCTGGCGTCTGTACCTATTGTACCTACCTACAGTTTAATTTTCTTGCTTTATTAATCTTGGTCTTGGTTACATTGTCTGATTTGTCGTGTTTTTATTCTATCAATGGATTAGCTGGATGGACGTAAGTAATGCACACGTAGATAGTGCGATTTGAGATAGGCTAGCCCAATCAATCAATCAATTTGCCTAGCCTTTTCCCAACTATCTTGGGGTCGGCTTCCAAACTAATCGGATGCAGCTGAATACTACTATGAACTAGTATCTATAGCCCATTATAGCTGTTAAGACTCGTGGCCATAGTGTTTTGGCGCGAACTGTTCTCACGTACTTAATGTGAATGTAAAGACATAATTTTATTATTAGGTACTAACAAAATAAAGCATTTGAGACCTATATCACTTGTCCCACTGTGCAGGTATAGTAATAGGTAGGTCAGTACCATGTCAGTACCTATATCTCAAGCAGGCATCACATCAAACCGTTTGAAATCAGATAATTACATAGCAAGGTACTGTTGGTAGGTGTATGAGATAGGTGAAACAGCATCCAGTGACAAATGAAATGATATTTAAAAAAACAACGGATTGGTCCATTAAAATAATATTTATAATAATCAGGTGAACTTAAACAACGCGAGGTCAGCACTGGTCATGTACATTGTACAGCATGGTAAATCGTTGTATGAACGGTTTATAGGTTTTTGATCCACCCAACGCAACTTCGATTAGACCATGATCTAAAGGATGGTACTCACCGTGAAACTTTAAATATTTTAAATGCCACCTGAAAAAAATAATTAATACAAATGAGTATGGCAACATAATAACTTAAGCGACAAATTTGACAATCCAGACAGCTGACATTCGGGTTGGGCGTGAACCGAGTAGATTAAATTGCCGATATCGATAAATCCACCGAAGTAAAAGTTCGAAGCTTTCTTGGATTTGACAACCTTAAAAAAAATGTTTTATTGAAGTGAAAGTTCGCTGAGGCTGGTGGTGGTTCGAGAATTGAGAGTGAAGTTGCAGCAGCACGTTCAAGTAAATTTCTTAACATGAGAGAGATGACATGAAATATCTGTTTGTCTGTCTCACTGTCTCATAATCTTAATTTTTCAGAAAGTTTAACTTCTATAACGTTTATTTTCTTTTGTTTTGTTTGATTACAATTTTATTATGTAGTTTAATATAGTGTAATTTTTTGACGAAATGAAGCATAAGCGTAAGCAGTAAAAAATTAACAAAAATCATATTACTCTCATTTCTTGAACAGACTGTCACAAGCTTGACACGGATATTTGTTACGTTTATGCTTTATCGTATTGGCATTGATTTACTTGGTACATCACTAGCACTCATTTTCATCGAATACGAAACAAACTTGATTGTTTGTCGCGTATTGGTTTTTGTGTATTTGAGAGTATAACAACATTGAAACCAGTGACTATGTTACGTGAGAAACTAGAGATTGTTTGGCTTTAGTGGTTTAATTTATTATTGCAAATCAGCCGCTTGTTTGCAAATCAACAATGTTGCCGGGAATTGGGGTTTTTGGAACTGGGGCTATCGCTAAAGTATTAGTGCCATTTTTAAGAGAAAAGGGATTTCCAGTTGAAGCGATATGGGGAGTTACTCTGCATGAAGCTGAAACAGCCGCTAAGGAGCTCAAGATCCCATTTTTCACGAACAAAATCGATGACGTTTTGTTGAAGAAGAATGTGAGCCTAGTATTTATTGTGTGTGCACCTAACTTACATGCACAGATATCCGTAAAGGCCCTGGGCATAGGCAAGCATGTTGTTTGCGACAAGCCTGCCGGACTATGTCAGGCTGAAGCCTTGAAAATGGTGCGTGCGGCTCAGTACTATCCAACTCTGATATCCATAGTCAATCATTCCTTGCGGTTCTTGCCAGCCTTCAGCCATATGAAGAAGTCTATCCAAGAAGGCTACTTGGGCAATCCTGATGAATTGACTTTAGTAGATGTAAGAGTTCAGATGGGACCACTGATAAGTGACACATATAATTGGTTGTGTGATGATACTATGGGAGGAGGGACACTTACATTAGTTGGTAGTCATGTTATAGATCTGGTATCATTTCTGACTGGTCAGAAAGTTGTCAAAGTCCATGGAGTTTTGAGGACTTTTGTAGAAGAAACAAGCAAAGTGAATGGAATAAGGAAGATTACTGCCCCGGACTTTTGCACATTCCAATTACAAATGGATAAAGGTTTGTTAGTAACGGCTACATTGAACAACCACTTACCTGGACCTTGCTTTAATCAGGAGATTTATGTGTGCAGCAAGAAAGGATACCTGGTTGTGAAAGGAGGAGACCTGCATGGTAAATTACATAAACCTAATGCTAAGCCTACAGAAGACGAAGGAAAGAGGCCTCAGGATAAAGAAGAAGTAATTTATGTTGATGTTGAAGATTTGAGTTGCGCCTCTAGTGTTGTTCCTAAACCATACATAAAAGGACTCTGTAAAATGATAAGTGCCTTAAAGGAAGCTTTTCTACCAGTCAAAGAACAAATGGACTGGGTGAAGGAACCAGTAAAGGCTGCGGCAACATTTGAAGATGGACAAAGAGTTCAAGCTACCATGGAGGCTCTACGTCAGTCTAATGAGGATGGCTGCTGGACATCAGTCCAGCTTCTGACTGAGCCCCCAGACCCGAACCCGGCGTTGTCAGCCGCAGTGAGACGCACTGCCATATCTTTACAATAGATTATGCATTTTAATGATGTATTAATATGCCATTATAATGTACCTTTTTTGATGTAAGCTATGCATGCTACATTGCATATAAATAAGTCAAATAAGTGTCTAGTTATTAAGATTTGATATCTGATATTAACTCAGTATTAACATTAATCTCTCTACAGTGGTTAGTCACAACATTAGTAACCAATATGCTTAGCAATGTACTTATTACATGTTAATTTAAAGCTTGCCATGTTTATGTAAATGTATTCACTTATTGTCTTAGTGCTGCACTCAAAAATAAAACAGTTTTTTTTAATACATAAACAGATTAATAATTTATGTAAACAATTAATTGGATGAACAAGATGATCTTGATATTCTACTACATTGACATTATAGTGCCCGGTTGATGGGAATAGACTCGCCCCTATAACATAGGACTTGAAACGGCACTGGTGAAATATGGGTCTACTATAGGTACACATCTGCCCAACCCTTCAGGCCAACAAGGCATAATGTTATGTTAACATTATAGTATCCTATCTAAATAAAGTAAACAATATTCTCATGTAAACTGGCTGTCCCTTAGAGCATTTAAGGCTGTCCAGATACTGTATTAACTGTGATTTAAATTTAGTAGAAAATGTATTCAGGTTGTACAAAAGATGTGACTTGTTCAAAATATATTTTATTTTATACTACCCATTGTATCATTTTGATGTTTTATCGTAATTTTACTTTACCAAGTTAGTATGGTGTCATTAATTGACTGAAGGAATGGCAAGATTTGAAGTTGTAAAACTCATTTCACAGATTGGTCACACCCATCTTAGAAATGGGTGTGACCAATCTGTGAGATAACAAACCATTTCCATTTGTAAGATTCTTACTTAACATAAAATGTGCAGTAATTATAATGAAATGCTTTATTAGGAGTCTTCTGCTGTGTCGAAAAGCATCATATCAGTAGGCATGTCCCCTCCGAATCCTGTAAATCTTAGCGCAGGTTCCGAGAAGGCACCTACATAATTGGAATGTAAACTTAGTAGGTCATTCCAATCATAGATCTTACGAATCCCAATTTCCCATGGATTTTGTCATTGTATTGATTGATTGCCATAGTCTTATCAGCTTATGATTAGATCACAAGCAAGTTATCTCTCAAAAGGTAATGAATTCACTTTGTTCCAGGTGTAAAACTGTGACAAATTAGGTAATATATGATAGCATTGTATTTAGGACTTTAGGTTATGTAAACTTGTACATAGAAAAGGTATGGTATTTGCATAGCTTAACATTTTTAGGTTATGTGTGAGGTGAATGATGAAAGATTTTTTGGGTTTTTTTTTAAATGAAACAGAACCAAGTTTTCTGTAACAAATTTATAATAAGAAATGCAAAGGAGATAACATCCTGTACCCCATCTCACAACAGTAGCATATTACACAATCACAAAATGTCCATTCACTACAATGTTCTAATTTAAAACTACCAAGTAAACAGAATCAGAATCATAAAATTAAAACTAGCACTAAATTCAGTTGTCGATCTTCGCCAGAATGTCGGACTCTCGGAAGAGATGGTACTCCTTTTCATCATTCTCGAGGGATACTTTGGTACCACCGTATTCTGGAAGGAGTACTTTGTCTCCAACCTTGACTAAAATGGGAACGAAGTCACCATTTTCTTTCCTGGAGCCAGGACCCACAGCAACAACTTCACCGTGAAGGACTTTAGTCTGCGCCTTCTCGGGGATGACGATGCCGCCAGCGGTTTTTGTAATTGCTTCAGCCCTTTTGATAAGGACGCGGTCCAGCAGAGGAATCAGGTGTTTTACTACGTAGCTCATGTTGTCTGATGTGAGAAGTTGCTCCGAAACAAATGAAGAATTGGTTGTGATACCTCCTGACAGATTCTAGTCTAGAATATTCGAGCTCGAACCGACCGGCGATCGTACAATTTTTTGACAATAGTTCATTCTCTTCTAACCATGCGTTTACGGGGTTGCCTAATTTAAAAAAAGTTTGTATTTGAATTTCGATTAATTTTTCATTCATAAAAAAAAATCTAATACAGCTAAGTGTAATAGGTAGTATTTTATAAATAATCCTAAAAATAAGATCAATAATTTAACATTGTCTTGTTATCACGTTTAAATAAAAAATAAATTAATATTTCTCATGTTGAAGCCCCGACCTCTAGTGGCGAGTAGGAATACCAATTTAGGAGCAGATTTTTAGTGCGCTGAATTAAAGATAGATGGCGCTTTTTTGAACGCACAACAAATTCAACAACCAGTCTACCTGAGGGTGCTGCAGTATGGAGCCATTGCAAAGGTGAAGGGCCAATATTATGCCTAGTTGTTACAGTTGGGGTACCCAACTTTAATTTTATTATTTTCAGCAACATTTAGCTGTTAGGTGCAATAACACAAAACTACGCAAATTTATTAATTTATTTAGGATCTTCAACAAAGGATAATACTAGACACATAAATAAAGGGTAACATCAGATAATACAAAACGTCTTCTTTTGACTAAAATATGTACACAAGACTTGTCTAAGTAATACGTAGATAAATAATACAAAAAATCCCTAATCACTATTAGAATGTGCAAAGCAAACTTGTTTTTATAAGATGATAAAAAATCATCGACAGTTCAAAATTGCCCGTCATTTTCATAAACTAAGTAAAAATAATTGTCATTTACTCCTTAGCGTCATTAAAACTATTGCAAGATAGCTCATTGCGACAGTATCACAGTTGTTTTAATGCAGGATACATAGACGGATAGAAAAATTTCTTCACTAAAAATAGAGATGGGTTATTTACGAACGACCGAATACTTAATACTTACTCAATAAAATCAACACACGACAAATAATTCTATCTATAATATTTTCTCGTAATTTCTTCGAATATATGTATTCGCTCTGCGCCATAGTTGGAACACAAGGATAAATCCTTGTTCATCACCATGAAGAACTGCTCATTGGTGCTGTAGGGAGGCCAGTACACTGGCAGGAGGGTGTTGGTGCTTGGGGTGGGGTTTCTGAAAAAAAAAAACAAATTAGCAAACGTTTTAAACCTGAGAATAAGTATCTACCTAGATCTAATTAAATTTAATGAAGATGGTAACGTTCAGTCGCTAGCACATCAGGCTATCTCAAACTGTCAAATATTGCCAATTGAACATGAAGCTTATTCCTTTACAATAAAATTGAAAATCCATCAGAAAGACAGATTAGGGTAGCTTGATGTGCTGGCCGCTGTACATAATTATGAGTTTAGATTTCATTCAGGATCTATGTAATAATAAATAATAATCCACGTCATCGACAAAGACGATGAAGTAATGTTAAGAACAAACAGCTATTTCGCCTGCAAACTTACCGAACAATTAGTACAGTACTCAATGTTAAAGTATTGATAATAATCTATGTAGGTACTCACGAAGTTTTGGCGAAATTGGTCCACATAGTCGAAATTCTGTCTCTTATTGTAATATCATCTTGTGTAAGATTCCGAAGGGGTTCTATTTGTATAACATAAGCTGTATCATCCGCATGACCTGCTCCTTTCTTATTGACACGGCTTGCAGCTTTTATCAGGTTCAGGGTGCCGTCATACGAAAATTCATACATATAAAAAAAAAAAAAAATTCTAATCCCTCCCTACCCAGTCACTTTCGCCCCATTTCCATTCTTCCGTTCCTGTCAAAAGTGCTTGAGGCCTGTGTACACAAGCAGTTTTCGGGGTTTGTTCACCGCAACAACCTCGTTAGCTCATTTCAGTCTGGATTCAGGCCTGGGCACAGCACAGCGTCCGCTCTCCTTAAAGTGACTGGCGACGTTAGAGAAGCAATGGAGGATACTAAAGTTACCGTTTTGGTATTAATTGATTTCTCCAATGCCTTTAACGCCGTCAGCCATGAGATTCTTCTTTCTATCCTCTCTCATCTTATGGTTTCGTCCGAGGCCCTGGAATGGTTCTCTTCTTATCTTCAGGGACGCCAGCAGTCGGTACGCGTTGATGAGAGCTCGTCGAGTTGGCGTGATCTGCATGCTGGTGTTCCACAAGGCGGTATTCTTTCTCCATTGTTATTCTCCATCTTCATTAATTTTATAACTCATTGTCTTCGGTGTTCGTATCATCTTAATGCTGATGATCTTCAATTGTATACCACTGCACGGGTTGAAGGTTTATCAGACGCTATAGCAGATGTAAACCGAGACTTGGATGCTATCAAAAAGTGGTCTGACAGTTTTGGGGTTTCAGTAAACCCCTCGAAGTGTCAGGCCATTATAATTGGTAGCTTGCGCATGATGGGTAGGGTGACGCTTAGCTCTCTTCCACCTCTTATTTTTAATGGTACCGTCATACCCTTCACCCCTACTGTGATAGATCTCGGTTTGCACCTTGACTCGACACTTAGCTGGCAACGCCAGGTCGCTAGTGTTAGTCAAAGGGTCAGTGGTACTTTGCGATCGTTGTATCGTCTGAGAAACTTTTTGCCCGCTAAGACCAAAACTATGCTTGTGCAGACCTTGATTTTCCCTATCATCGACTATGGTGACGTGTGCTACTTTGACTTGAATGCGGTTTTCCTGGACAAGCTCGACAGATTGCTTAACAATTGCATCCGGTTCATATTCAACCTCCGTAAGTATGACCATGTGTCTAGTTTTAGATCTGAGCTCAAATGGATGTCCATACGCCAAAGAAGAAGTTTACGGGCATTGACGACTCTTTTCTCCCTCCTAACCTCTCCCTCTCCTCCTTCTTATTTGATTTCTCACTTCCAATATCTTTGTTCTTCCCATGCTAAGAATCTGCGTTCTTCTAACAACCTTCTCCTACTCTGTCCATCTCATACTTCTGACTTTGTTCATTCCTCCTTTCATATTCAGTCTATTCTTCTTTGGAATGCGCTTCCTCTCGATATCAGGACGGCTACCAGTCGTTATGCATTTAAGCGGAAATTGCTGAGTTATTTTCATAACAAATAGCGTAGAGTTATCTCACCACCTGTCTTCCTTGTATCTATATATATGTATGTATGTATATATGATATATATATATATATTATAGTTATCTATTATAGTAAATAATTATGTATGTTATGTATTATAGTATAAACTGTTATTATAAGGTTTTAACCTATTTATGTACCCATTTTATTCAAGTCTCAATGTTTTGTATGTTCCTACTATTTAAAGCACCTGCCATCTAATCTCTTCACCACCCTTGGTTGACTGGTAGAGAATGCCTAAGGCATTAAGTCCGCCTTTGTACCTTTATTGTGTGCGAAAGTTTAAATAAATATACAACGGTACTGCGTTCTTAACCATTAACTTAGAACTCGTGATTATTCCACCGACAAATTCGAAGTCTCCAAAAAAGTCAATAATCGGTCTTTCGGTATCATTCCCATTGTAACTGTCATAAACATAACGCAGTCTTTCGTTGTAATAATAAGCATCAGTGCTATTTAACGGGAATCTCCAATAATCAGCATAGTTCTTAGACGTGGTTATTTCTTTGATATCCTGCGGTTTTAAACCAGCTATGATGAATCCTTCAGAATCTGTAAATCCTCTGAGAACCTTGCTGAATCTTCCGGATTTTAATAAGTCATAAGGGATTTCTGTCAAAAAGCCATTTTCTGTCCCGAAATCTCTTTCAATGGTGGGCACAAAACCGTAGTAAAGACCTTTTGCCATTATTAGTTCAGGTATTTTGTAAGTGGCTAATACTATTAATTCCGCTGAAGTATTCATCAGATGATTATGTATCGCTCGATAGTCGTTAGGTGCCCCCTGATACCTGAGTTCTCGTGCCAGTTTCCAAGCAAGATCTTTAATCCTATCCGCCAAGGATTAAGGACTGATCCTGATTGCATGATAGCTTTATGAAAGAGTCCTTTGCTTAATTGAGAGAGCATGTGATATTCTACGGAGGCGGCTCCTGCACCAATTCCAAAAATAGTGACGTCATTTCTGTCCCCTCCAAAGTGTTCAATATTCTCATGAACCCATCTCAACGCCATGGTTTGATCTTTTAATCCCATATTTCCAGCTGCTTCAGGTATATCTAAACAAAGGAATCCAAGGGCACTGAGTCTGTAGTTCATAGTCACCACCACAACGTTATGTTCTATTAGATAGTCGGGGCCATTTTAAAACTTTGCGAGACCGTTGCCGAAAAAGTAGCCTCCACCGTGGATGAAGATCATGACAGGAAGAAGATGCATTAGCATTCCGGCTGTGGGAACCTTCGGTGTGGAGACATTGACGTAGAGGCAGTCCTCACTACCTCGATGTCTTCTCTTGAAAAGATCAAACTGTATGCAGAGGTTTGACTCGTTGTATATCGTGCTATTTCTTTCACCAATCCATGGTTCAGGTGCCTCAGGACTCTGAAAACCATGTAAATATTTATACATAAAAAAATATTGTGTACACTGCTTGCTTATTATTATTTATGACTAATTTTAGGTTTATTGCGTAACTCATCTCACCTTGAATCGTAGATCTCCCACGGGAGGTTTAGCGTAAGGAATATTAAGAAAATCTTCATATTGGAAACCGTTTTGTGTTCTCCTTCTCGCTCCTACAAGCACGCCTTGTTTTATTTGTACTTTTGTCGTCATGGTTCCAATTTGTTATAGGACGTTACTACATGTAACGTGATGAACAAAGTTCTGATACAAGCATGTACTTTGGACTTTTATATTAAGTACAGCAAGATGTTCAGCAATCCTCAAACATTGGATTCATGTCCAGTTATATTTACATTATTTTGATGTCTAATGGATTTGGGCTTTTTTTTGAGGCTGGGAAATCATCCAATGACTTCTCCCGCTCTGGGTGGAGCGGAAGGGAGTGTCAGACTCTTACTGACTAAAACCCATCCATGTTCCTTCTTAAGCCCTTATGTTCCGGGGTAGCGGTAACCCTTTCGGACAATCCCGCTTACCCGGCAGGCTTGGCCCTAACGGGCCCCTTCATATGCTGACAACTCTTTGAGGCGCGCGTGGAACATGTACGCGCCGTCCGGCACGGGCCTGGTCCTGATCGGGCGGTGAGCTACTTATTACTCACCTCCCGCATGCCCGCGCCTACGGTGGCCGGGAGTTGTCACGTGGCTCCCGACGCCCGGGGCGTCTCCCGCGGCGGCTGGGACGGGAGGACCTTTCTCTCTCCCATCCCACCACCTCCTTCGCGAGCATGACTGCTTCGCAGAAGGAGGTGACTGCCTCCCACTCCCTCTTGCTTCGGATGTTTGTATAAAGAAAAAAAAAGTTTAAAGTTTGAGAAACACATAGTGTACGTGAAATAACAAAAAAATAAGTTGAATAGGTAGAGTACGCAATGTTATAGTTATTATGTAACCAAGTAATGATGGTACATGTAAGTAAGTAAGTACCTACGTAAGTACATGATAAGTGAAGATTCTTTTATATCCCACTGTAGCCGACAGATTGTTACGGACGGTGTTTTCGGAGTATATTGTATTTATTTGGTTTTTCTAAAACGTATTTTCATTTCGTATTCTATAAAAATATTTATATTATGTATGGTGTCGGCTCAATGCAAAAAAAGGAGACCTTGGCAGTGGAATGATGTGGCTTAATAATATGATGTTCATGTAGAACCCAAAAAAGTATAGTAGCTGTAGTTTTTTTCAGTTTACTTAATAGGAAAGGCAATTAATTTTCAAAATCATTTATTACATCGAACTTAATGAAATTTCCTCTCTCTCCACCGTAGTTGGCTTGGATGTACAGGTTCTCGTCTATCACCATGTAGTCTGTGTGTGTGTCTGTCTGTTTTGTCTGTTCGCTGCTGCTGTAGGGGGGTAATACGATAACCTTTGGTAAGATGGCTTCTGACAACCCGTAACGACTGTCAAAGATGCATAAATGACAGCCGGGACCAACGGCTTAACGCGCTTTCCGAGGCACGGAGGAGTCTCGGTATGCTAGATGGTCACCCATCCACGGACCAACCCATCCAAGTACAACCCATTTTAGTACTTACGCAGTTTTAGCGAAGTTGGTCACCATTATAGAGATACTGGAGTTCTTGTGCTAGTTTTAAACCAAGATTTTTGAGATTTTCTAAAGTATCAATAGCCCAGGGATCTAAAACTGATACTGGTTGCTTGATCGCCTTATGGTATAAATGCTTAATGGAGAGAGCATGTGATACTCCACTGAGACTGCCCCTGCGCTCATCCCGAAAAAGGTATCATCATTTTTGTGCCCTCTAAAATTTTAAATTTTCTCTTGATCCCATTTCAAAGAAATGACTTGATCTTTTAGTCCCATGTTTCTTGCTTTTTCAGGCATATCAAGAGAGAGAGAAATCTAAAGGCGCCGAGTCTGAAGTTCATGGTTACGACCACAACGTTCTGTTCAATTACATAGTCGGGCCATTTTCGGATTTTGCGAGTCCATTTCCAAATACAAATCCTCCCCGTGTATGAATACCATTACAGGTAATAGCTGCACTAATAACCCTGCTACGGACACCTTCGGTGTGGAGACGTTGACGTAGAGGCAATCCTCACTACCGCGATGTTTTCTCTTGAACACATCGTACTGTATGCAAAGATTGGATTCGTTGCATACTGTGGTATCTCTTTCTCCAATCCATGGCTCTGGAAATACAAACGTATTCAAATTGATATTATTTATTTAAGACATGAGATGTTAGTGAAGTGTGAATCTCTGATTTTGATCATCTACTTTTGCTGTTGACTGTACATAGCGGGCTCAGTACGAGTTCGTAAATTATGTTTACGAAGTTGATTATGATCAAGACGAAACGATTTTTGCGTGAATTAGCGCCATCTGCAATCGCACATATTGTTTGGAACTAAGCAGTGGGAGTTTACATTAAGTGTATTAGATGGCGCTAACAGTTCTAGTATTTTAAACTTCTAGGTTTGGAGCAAGTATTCTATATCTTTGTAACTTACTAGCTGCTCTTGCGATGCGAGGGGATGGAGGGGTCAAAGTAAACAGGTTACAGGAGGTAACAGGAGTCACAAACATTTGGCTTTCCCAACTGCTTGTACTGCGCCCTCGTCATCACGGATATCGTCTTTTCCCGTATCAATTTCAAATCCTCACTCGTTATCACTATTCTAGAAAGTGCATCCGCTAGAACATTCTCTTTGCCCCTAATATATTCAACCTCGAAATCATACTCCTCTAAACACAAACGAAACTTAGTCAACCTACTAGATGGATCTGTCATGTTAAACAAATACAGTAATGGCCGGTGATCCGTCTTTACAACGAACCTCCGTCCGTACAAATACGGTCTAAAATATTTAACTGACCAAACTATTGCCAACAACTCCTTCTCTATTATCGGATAATTTAACTCACTCTTCCCTAACGACCTACTAGCATATGCGATGGGTTTTCCGTTCCCATTACACAACACACTCCCTATAGCATATCCAGAACTATCGGTTTGCAATATAAAAGTATTGCTATCAGAAAAATCAGGATAATCCAACACCGGTGGATTCATTAACGCTTCCTTAAGCAACAAAAACGACTTCTCGCACTCATCGGACCAACTAAATACAACACCTCTCTTACACAGCCTATTCATAGGTACCACTATATCAGCAAACTGTGGTATGAATTTCCTATAATAATTCGCAAACACTACAAATCGCTTCACCTCATCAACCGTCGATGGACGCGGATAACCTCTAATAACTTCTACCTTCTCCGGATCTGGTGAAATACCTTCCGCCGATATTACATGCCCCAAATAAAGCACTTGCTTCTTCAAAAATTCACATTTAGACGGATTCAACTTTAGATTTACTTCCCTCAAGCGTGAAAATACTGACATTAGGTTTCGATTATGTTCATCTAAATTCCGTCCAAAAATAATGAGATCATCCAAATAAATCAGACACCCATCGTAACTCAATCCAGACATGGCCACAGTCATTAATCCACTAAACGAACTCGGACTTATCTTCAACCCCATCGGTAACCTACACATTTGATACCTCACAACGTGCCGGAATAGTCAACAAGTAATCATAGGACTTAAGTGGCATCGAGACCACCCGCCGTTCACGATCCCTAAGAGAGAACCTATTCGCCGAAAAATCTATAATACCACCATACTTCTGCAAGAAATCCTGACCTAATATACCAACCGACTTACATGGCAAATCATCAAATATATAAAACTTATGCGCGAAAGAACATCGTCCATATTCCAACGTTAAATATACATAACCTATAGCCCTCAAACTACCTCCTACACCATTAATCACTAATTCTTCCTTAACTACCTTACAGCACAAAGCATTGTTCAACAAGAACCCACTCTTTACAGCCGATATCGACGCGCCCGTATCCACTAACCATTCCGCATCTACATTATTCACTAGAAAATTAACCCAATTAATACTATCGCAAGCTAAAATACGCTTAGCCTCGAAAAAACTGCAACTGGTGGTCAGCTGCTTCATTACGTCGTGACATTGACGTTCCGCCTGAGTCAGCATCACTACGCGCATGCTCGAAATACGCTACACGCCTCCGACCTTGTTGAGTCGAATGACCACGATGAGCATTATTGCTACGACCCCGCATTCCACGATTATGCCATACGGTGGCATTTTTGCGCGTACGCTCAACAGCTGTTTTATGTTGCGCGTATCCACTTCCTACTGTAGACCGCCTATAACCATTTCCGCGACCTCTATTATCAAAACCACCCCTTGCGGGCCAACGCTGATACGCCATAACCTGTGCCGACGATGCACAACCTTCGTCTTCTGCTACCCTGACCGCATCCTTCAAACAAGTCAAATTCCGCGCCGTAATGATCGTACCCAAACGCTGATTGCGAAGCCCGTCAGCAAACTTCCTGATCGCGTACTTTTCGTTCAACGGCCGCAAAATCTCATATGCTTCTGAACTTTCCCCGGCTTGAGAAATAGTCAAATTAACCATTAACTTCTCTATCTCAGCCCCAAAATCCGCGACCGACCTATCATTCTGCCTAGCGCGAGCAAGTTTCGCTTGCACAGCTACGTCTGACTCCACTGTTAACAAATGCTTCTTCATATCAGCTAACAGACAATCTACCGTTGCGTAACTAGAGGACAACCGAATCCTAGCACCCTGGGTAAGTCGCGTAGTCAAAACAAATTTAATTAAAAGTGCATTATCTGCTTCCACTAACATAGAACTATATAATCCTATGGCATCAATTAAGTCTTGCGTAACTTGTTCATCACCACTCATCTTTGGGAGTAGGCCAACTGCCGTTCTCAAAGAAAACTTTTCCGCCGCCATGTTTTGTTCCGTTTCGGTTTCGCTCTCAAACTTAATAGTGTCGACGTATAATGCTTCTATCTTACATACCAACTGAGCCAATTCTTCTGAGAACTTACTAGATTCTGAAACTATACACTTAAATTTACGATAAAGCGCTTTCACCTCACTAATCTTACTTTCAAAATTTCTGCCCCTCCTCCTACTAGGGCCTAACTTGACAATAGATTCCCTTAATAACTTAAGTTGTACAAACAGCGACGTTAACTCCACTTCCATTTAAATTAATGTCTCTAAATTTAACGATGAACACAAGCACCGAAACACACTTATTCACTCCCACTTAAGAAACACTTACTTCGTTCCTCCGACGGCTCCTGGTCAAACCATCTGTACAGCCTTCTGGACTTCCCGCTGTCTCATCTCTTCTTCAATCCAGTTGTGGTGACATCTCCGATACATGCGAACCGCCAACCCTATGATGACAACTGCCATACACACAGCCACAAACAGCAACACGGTCTTGATAGCCGCCAGCTGCTCCTGAGTAGCCGTTGCGGTATTTGCACCACTCGTAGACGCCTGGGCGATAATCACCTCTTCCTTGGACGTCGTGCTCCCCATGGCCTGCGACGTGACGCGACTGACGTGATACTCAATGAAGACAATCAAACCGCCAACCACGAACCGTGACTAGCTCCTGGTCGGGCAACTATAACGCCGTCCAGCCGACTGGCAGGGTCGCCATGCGATGCGAGGGGATGGAGGGGTCAAAGTAAACTACATGCTAGTTACTACTCCAAGAGTCGATTACTCTTCCACCTTTAATTAGCAACATTATATACATAGTTACGACGTGATGTTATGTCGATAATCTACAATCACGTATTCACATACTATCTACCTTAGCATATTATACTACGTGCTGTACGTGACGTGCTGACATCACACCACACTCTGTCCTAGACTATTTGTGGTTTAGTGGCTTGCTATCGTGCATTATCGTTCTTCCTTAAGATCATTATCAATTCCATTGCACCTATATAGTTTCTTTATTTGGACACAAGACACATTGCCTGCTTGCTGCGCAGACTATGATTCTTCCCTATTTTTTGAACATGGTCTCTGCCTACCATACACAGACGGAATTATAAATCAGAATCTGTAAACAAACCAACTCGGAGTGGTTTATTAATATTTATTGATATTCCAACTACATGGATGATTAACAATGAGCTTCAGTGATAACGCACAGAATTTATATCGAATACTTTAGACGTTAGTGTCATTTGGGAACGCGCATGAGTCGTGTCCGCAATCATCAAGTACGCACTCGCCGCGGCGCCGTGACCGCCGGAGGAATGTGCGCCGGCGCCGGCCAGTCTCGGACACACCTGCGCGCGCACCAATTGTGCACACAATCACGCCGTACCACCCACACACGTCTGCCAAGCCCTGTGCGCACGGGGAATAAACTCACTCCACACAAAAGAAGCTGGGCAGCGCTCGCGCATCGCGATTTATGGCCGCCTCCGCGCTTGCGCGGTCACATGAAAGCACAGACCGGCCCTGCCGCCATTGTCCAAAGCGAATACAGTTTGACGGCTCTTGAATACTTAATTGACACCAACACATACGATATGGTATGAATTACCTACTAAAGAAAATGCCCGCGTAGATTCTTGCGAAACAATACTCACGGTATATTGAAGAAGCTTATGAAGGAGGCTAGTTGCCTGACCAACCAAAATATACAGACTCAGGACTGGTGACATAAGAGCAAAAGACGTACCTACTGTATAGGTAGCTATTCTGTAAACAACTCACCGTGAAAACGTAGGTCTGTGAAGTTAGTTTAAAGTAAGCTCTCAATAGTGTCAACCCCTAGTATTAAGTGCAAAGGCTCACTTCACCTAGGTTTTCAAGGCGAGATGTTTACAGAATCAAACGACAGCTGTGTGAGAAGCAGCTCATCCTGAGGTCGACACCTACAGCCCCCCCCCCCCTAATTTCCCCTGGTAGTAGTTTATCTTTTTTAATGAATTAATGAACACCTGCGTTCCCTAATGACACAACACTGAGACACTGAGTGATGCACTCTTACAGCTTATTCCTGACGAACGGCTATCACTAAAATAATATAACAGTAGATTAATAAAACACAATTCAAAAAACCATAGGCATTTATTTTTGTATTCACCGTAGATGACAGAGGATGTCTAAACTTATTGCTTCTGGGGTCTATCATGATTCCAGTGAGAGAGTGAAACGAAGGTACAAATAACCTTTTTAGGTACTGGAATCATGATGGCATTAATGCTTAACCCCATGTAGGTATAGCGTGATGAGGTCAAGTACAAAGTCTTTCTAATTATCCAACAATAGATTCCTATTGATTTTCAGGCTATTGGAACCTCTCCTGTATATAAACTCCTGTCGATAAACAAGCATACTCTTAGCTTTTTATCAAAAAACAACAAAGGCGCCGACATTTTCGCACGCATATTAATTGAATTGGTATGTACAACAAATAGATAAAATTGCCTCAAAGGAATCCGGGTATCAATAGAGACTGATTCAATGAATTATAATTCAAACACTTTTTGCCGGTCTGGAAAATCGTAAAAAGATCGTGATCGGGTTCACACGAAGCACACGGCATTTCGCAAACTACTCACGTGTGCGAGTGTAGGGTGTCTGTTTGATATCGCCGAAAATACAAGATATGAATTGGGAAATTAATGTGAATTTTCTTCTGAAGGTTTTATATACGATACGATATGGTACTATGATTGTAATAAACTCAAACTCAAAGCATTTATTTCAAATAAACCAATTACAGGCACTTTTGACTTGTCAAGGGGTCGGTCAGTCAGAAAGATGAAGCTAGTTGCCCATTCCAAAGCAGTAGGTACCTATGGAGAAGAACGGGCAAGAAACTCTATGGACACACTTTTAAATCAAAATATGTTTGCAAAAACAATGGGTTACATCATTCATGTTGAATTATACACGTGAGAACGTTGCAGAACTTAATAAAAGCGTCCATAATAACAAGATTTAAAAAAAACAATTCAAAATTAAGTTAAGTTTTAAAACAGCCGTGGCAGCTAAGAGGTGACCAGTCTCTACTGACGGCGCGGAGGCACCCGTTCATGAACATGACTAAAGTTTACTCTTTGAACATGACGCATGGATTAGCACCATTCAGCTCAACCATTTTGATGGGAGCTAAATGATCCAACATACGCGCCACCATTAGTAAGACATTACAGGGAGCATGACATGCTCTCAGCCGCCAGGGCACATTCAAGTCAATGTAAGACGTACTCAGTAAATGGTAGCCTTATAGTAACAAACATATAGATATAGATAGATAGGTAATGGGCAACAATGGGCCATGAAGGTACAGAGGTCAGAACATGAAGATACCCTAATCTGTCAAATTACTTTAACAGTTTTTCTACTTTATTACAAAAATATAAAGTTCATTTTTAATTGGGAAAATTTGACAGTTAGGGATAGCTCGATGTGCTGGCGTCTGTACATAAAGATATTTGTTTTTCCTTTAGAACCTAGAATACCCAACGGAAATTTGATATTCACTAGAAGTGTATGTTTAAACTAAACTATAAATATTACTTCTTGAACGCTTTTCTTCTACCTACGGGTACATTGTGATGTAAGATAATTTTGAGATAACTAAATAATAAAATTATGATATGCTTCTTCAAACGTGGTTAAACTACAATAAAAAGTTGCGATAATAGCGCGGATGTTAAAAGCGTACAAAATAACACAACAAACATGGCACAACAGGGAACTCTGTATGGCCTTATATGAACTTGGCCACGATAAATCTGCAGATAGGAAAAACTGTTGAACCATATGAACAGGGAGTAAGGTTCAAAGTAGTTTGAAATTTTCGAGATGAGGATAATGAAGGGGTTTGCGTCAGAGATCGTGGTCGGTTCTCACGACACGACGACGGAACACAGGTGCGCATCCGGCTATCTCGCCTGCGCGGGATTCGAATCAGTTTAGTGAAGCGGTCTAATTGTGGTGCCGAAACAAAGATCAATGATTTGGGCAAATGTTCGTTGGAAGTCTTTAATAACTGGTTTGAATCATTACTTAGAAAGATACTGTAATGACTTCTATGGTTATTGTTATTGATGTGAATTCAGATACGATACGGATACGATTTAAAAGTGAGAAAAGGGCACGGTAAAGTAAAATGGACTTTGAAAATAACACCGTATTAGAAACGTAAATAACTAACTAATGACAGATATAAGTCGATTAAATGTTTCTAAAGAGTATTTCAGGTATAGTTTCTGTCTACCCCTACGGGAATGACTAAGGAGGCAAGAGTTTATAATAAATTAAGAGTTTATAATACTTACATAATGTATTATGTATTTAATAATGTTATTATTAATTAAGAACGCTTACCAAAGATGCGTACTACAGGTCCGGCTATATTTATTTTATACACGAGTACTACCTATGTAAACTGTAGTCACAGAATAAATAAAAGTACCTGTGGTGGTAAGATGCCAGTATTTTTTCGTTAAAATTTTTATTTTATACTAACTGCCAGAGGCTTGGCCCGCGTGGGTCTCGGAAATTATCCCAAGGGAACGTACTGCCGGGATAAAAAAGTATCCTATGTGTTAATCTAGGCCATAATCTATCTCTGTGCCAAATTTCATCCAGATCCGTTCAGCCGTTTGAGCGTGAAGGACGGTCAAACATACAAACTCAAACTATTAGTGTGATCTGGTTTAATAAAATAGATGCCCACCTGCGGTACAGGCTTACTATACACAAAAGCAGCCCCGGTCTGGAGTTGTGGCTGGTTGATGGCAATAGTCTCGACCTATTTCATGGGACTTAACCTGTTAGATGTTCGCTAATTAGAAGACATTTGTTAGAGCTCAAGCATTTTTACGTTTATATTTATTGTAGTTTCGAGAGAAATTTTCTTATGAACCACGACATTAGAGGGGTTAAACATAACTGGCGTAATGTGTATAGATACTACTAGATACTACCTATCCCTTAGGGGACATAAAAACATTTTACCAGCCCCTTTGTTTTCGAGTAGTACCCCTAGATAATCTCGTCATTCTTTCGTTCAAAATGGTCATGACCGGCTTCGGCCCGGATTCGGTTTAGGCTAACACTAACATCCATGTTGGTTGATTCTTAGATATTAAAAAAACCCAATGCAAGTGGGTATTATATTTTACCACTAAAATAACCACAGAAATTTTAATACCCACTTGCATTGGGTTTTTCCATCGAGAGAAATTCTCAGTAGTAGCCCGGAGACTAGAGTGCCAGATTGATAGTAATATAGGCTCGCACCCAATTAAGTGGGACTTAAACTTAACTGGGAAAATGTAGGTGTTACTAAAGGTAAAAGCGTTAGTAAGTGTTAGTGGTCTGCCTAATCTTTAATTACAGATGTCAAAAAACCAAAAGCTGAATTTCTTCTTCTACTTTTTTTCGTGTGGTTAGTGACTGACCTGGTGTACTAAACTCTTTATGCTGCCCATGGGCCTCTGACCTAGCTTCACATAGGTACTGTTGAGAAATATCTCTCAAGCATAGTTTTTTTGTCCCATCTCTCAGGATTCCTCACGATGTTTTCCTTCACCGATTTTAAAGCAACTAATAATTATATAATACGCACATGGTTCCAAAAAGTCAGAGGTGCGTGCCGTGCCGGGTTAAATTAAATTCAGGTATCGTTCAATACAATAGTCGTATAAGGGTAACCAGTTCAACAAAACTGATAAAACGCCATCTATCTTCAAAGTTACGAATTAAGTTCAATGTTGGAAAGTAAAGGATGCTGGGGCTGCCCGGTAGGGCTGCGTAACTGTCTGCAAACGTCACGTTTGAGGTTATACTAATGTCAGTATCAGTTGTGCAAACAGTGCCGTTTTAATAGTTTGTTGTGTTTTTTACCCATAAATAATGTCTGAACAATTGGTGGTGGAAATCGAACAGGGTAAAATAAGAGGGGAAGTGCTTTCAAATTTCGATGTTTTCTTGTATTGTAGTTTCAAGGGGATTCCTTATGCGAAACCGCCTATTGGCGAATTGAGATTCTGTGTAAGTACCGAGCTATCTGTTGTTGTGTTTGTTTGATATGCCACTATCGATTAGGTAAGCATAAAATTAGCCTTGCGTGGACCGATCAATGTTACCTTTGATGTGTTGCGATTATGCTATTTATAAACGATTTGGAGAGAGATTTTATGCCCGTAATTTGGATGCTATTGGTTTCCACATACTTAAATAAATTACTTCCTCGTTCATGCAAGGTAAAGTGAATGTGGGTGCTTACCTACTGAACTTGGATCGGTTAGCTTCAAGGTAAGATGCTTACCTTGATGCTGGTTTGTATTGTAATAAGTGTTGCTCTGAATAATAACGTTTGTAAATATTGATAAGGAATCGTTTGAACAAAAAGTAAATAAAAATAAGATTGTATTATCTCCTATGGCAATATAATTATACAAGAGGTGTTGCCTAGGAACCAAATGCGATTACATTGAACTTGCCTAGGCATAGAACTCACACACACAATATTATCACAATCTTATTTTGGGTCGCCATAAAACTCTTAAATATAGGTACAGAGGCCAGCACATCAAGTTACCAATATCTGTCAAATTTCTTTGATAGTACTTCAGCTTTATTGCAAAGACATAAGGTTCATTTTTAATTGAGAAATTTTGACACTTAAGGATAGCTGGATGTGCTGGCGTCTGTACCTACTGTTTTAATATATTTATCAATAATTTTCGAATTCATAAAAAGCGTCAAACGACTGACATCATTTTTTGCTCGTCGAAAGCGAATAATCTATTAAGTGATACATGATAATAAAATTATCGACAATTATATTTATGTACAAAGAGTATTTTATAGATATTAAATACAATTAATATTATGGTCGCAGATGTATAACGGATGACAATAATAGGAGAATAGAAAGACGAAGAAGAAGCTAAGAAGCTACGGTCGGTTTACCTCGGTCTTTAGAAACGCCAGACATTAGATATGCACGGAAAAAGCTAGATTTTGAATCATGAAAGCCTAGTATTACTTATCAAATACTTAGAAAAGTAGCTTGTAACTTTTACATAATTTCTGTAAAAAAGTAGCCATCTTATTTAATATCGCCTTATTGATCAGTGCTTGTGTTTAGATAAAAGTAAGCAAATGGGCTTAGAGCCATACATAAATAATGTAAGTAAGAATCTCGGCGACGACCGAGATTTGTAGTGCTGCTATATGATAAAAGACGAGGCGTTCTATGTTTACAGTAGCCAACATTATCTCATAATTTTTATTTTACGTAAATGCGTATGATGCAAGTAATTGACAGAGAGTTTTTATTGTTCTAAGGTGCCCCAACCACCGGACCCATGGGAAGGAGTCAGAGATGGAACCAGAGACTGCAACATATGCGCACAGTTTGACAAAGAAGAGAGGGGCATAAAAGGAGATGAGGATTGCTTATATTTAAATGTTTACACACCGAGGACTTTTACAAGTGGTGAATCACTTCCAGTGATGGTCTTTCTACACGGAGGCGGGTTTCTCTTTGGCAATGGTACAGACTATGCAGCTCACGGCCCAGAATATCTCATTCATAAAAAAGTAGTGATTGTCAGCATTAACTACCGACTCGGAATACTCGGTTTTCTGGCTTTAAATCTCAAGGAGGCTCCAGGAAACATGGGCTTGAGAGATCAAGTTCAGGCACTAAAATGGGTGCAGAGAAATATAAAGCACTTCGGCGGAAACCCAAAAAATGTGACTATTTTCGGGATCAGCGCCGGCGCTGCGAGCGTCGAGTATCTTCTCTTGTCGCCTATGGCTAAAGGTCTATTTCATAAAGCCATTGCGCAGTCTGGTTCATCCCTATTGCACTGGGCTCACGAACATAGTCAGAACATTCGTGCATTAGCATCACAGATACCGACGCTCCGTGAACACGTTGTGAGAGACAACAAACAGCTGTTGGAATACTTAAAGAAAATGTCGATAAAAGATTTAATAACTGATTCCATGATAGTTTTATCAGCTGTAAAACATCGAGGAGGTCTATATTTTGGCTTTGTGCCAACTGTAGAACCACCTGGTGACTGGGAACTTTTTTTAAGTAAGCCACCGTATGAGTTGTTATCTAGAGGGGAGTTTCACAAAGTGCCTTATATGACAGGATTTTGTTCACGAGAAGGGCTTCTAATGATATCACACAACAAACCAACTCTGGAGAAATTCATACACGAAAAAGTTTTCGTAGACTACTTTCCGTTTCTTCTTGATAATTCGGAAAAAAAATCTGTAGAACAGAGACTAAAGGAAACTTATTTGGAAGCAGAGAAATTGTACCCAGATCAGGATGCTTATGCCATAGATTTCTTTTCGGATGTCGACTTTATTGGTGGTATTAATGTTGCCGCTTCATTAATAGCCAAACACAATACTCCGGTATTTATGTATGAATTCTCTTACGATGGAGGTTTTAATTACATCAAGAAGTGCTTCAATATCGAACGTCCGGGGGCGTGTCACGGTGACGACGGTGGTTACATAGTGAAGAGCGACAAACTGACCGGACCCTTCACTGACATGGACAGAGTGGTGCGGAATACTATGAACCAAATGTGGGCGAATTTTGCAAGCTATGGGTGAGTAAAATTTAAATTCTGCATTGAACTGGTATTGCTTTCTATCTTTAAAATGAAATCAGGCAAAGCTGTCCGACAGGGTCCATGATTGTTTCTTTTGGCAAATATCTACCACCTAAGCCTACATTGTGGAATGCAATAAAAATTTAACTATTGTGTTTCAATTAGACTTAGTTTAAATACGAAATCATAACTTTAAATTATACCGTTTTTTTTCTAATTTCAGTGATCCATCACCGCGACTGGACTTTTTGGTGACTACAAAATGGGAACCCATGGCTGATGGAAAAGCAGCATGCTTAGTGATAGATAGGAAGTTTAAAATGAAGTATGAAGTCTATCCTCAGAGGATGAAACTCTATGAACAGATTTATCAAAAGAAACGGATAACTATGAACTAAAATATTATTCTTTACATTTACTACTTTTATACATAATACTGACTACTTATATGTAGATATACCTAATGACACTATACTGTAATATATTGAACATTTTGTAAGGACTTATCGATTTATTTTAAAGGCTACAATTTCCCATGTCCTATAAAACAGGGCCAACTTCACTAATGATATGATGAGTGCAATCAGCTCATATAAACCGCGTTTAACAGCTGTCAGTCATTCTCTAAGAATTATGACAGTGACCAGCTCTCTCAGATTCATTGATGAAATTGATCCTTAGAATAGGTTTCAAAGGAACTATAGCACACAGCGAGAGCAACATGGATGATGCTAGAGCAATCCAGAACCCTGAACAAAGTAGGTATGTTCATTCTTTACAAACTTTTTTCCTTTGCGTCTGCAGTGTTGCCTGCTTGGTTGGGAAGCACAAATGCAAGAATGATCTACTAATTCGGGATAATGTCAACGTCTCTCCAATAAATAATGCAATATCATTATGGTGCAACTATTTCAATCAAATATCTTAGTGTCCGGTCACGAGGGCAGCTGTAAAGGGCCTGTGATGCAATGATAATGGTAAATCATTTTCAGTATCCATTTAGTTGTTATATAGTGGATGTAACAAAGCTGGTTGCGGGGGCGCACTCGACCAGCATTCAGCCGAGTCGCGGTGCTCGCTCGGAATGCACTAATACCATTATGGACCACGACACCACTCGCTGCGAGTGGGTGGTACCACTTCACAACGGATAGACCTACCTTTATAGGCAAATAATCTTTTGTTTCGTGAGATTGTACACTGATCCAATGCGCATGTTGATACAATGAGCTGATCGTCAGTCAAATTGAGGAGATGGTTCAGAAAACTTCGAAAAGTTTTCTCACAATTAAAACACATGAAGAATGGGACTAAATAAGATACTAAGTAAGCATCTATTCTTTAATGAATACAGTGCATTCATATACTATTTCAATGCTTTGCCCGATAAACTTGTTAAACATGGTTGTAATAAACTATTAAGTAATTTGTCTAGATTTATTCAATTTTGCTTGTCCTTAAATTGGACAGATAACAATATTGTTGACCCTCGCGTCAACATTATATCAAACTGATCATTTAAAACATGACCCACTAAACACATCGACGTGCAACCTTATCTAAGGTCTTCTATGAATAAACAATCTACTTCCGCTACTCGCCTTGTATCTCTTTGAACTTGCATATCCACTACATTCATATTTTTGAATATTTTCTCTGTCACTTTTTATTCAGTACTAGCTGACCCGACAGATGTTGTCTTGTTGTCCTTTTCTTCTACCTATCCTACCTACCTACCTTCCCTACCTACTCTACCTACCCACTTAACTTTTCTCACCTTTTAAACCTTCCCTGGACTACGACAAACATTTCAACACCAAAATCAGCTCAATCGGCACAGCCGTCGAGTTTTAGCGAGACTAAAGTACAGCAATTGATTTTTATTTATATAGATAAGTTACATTTTTCACTTCATCTTAGCACATGAATTTCGAATTAACGATACCGTTCATAATATCCTCATCATCCATAATTATTTCAATTTGTTGATTTACTTTAATTTTTGCTGGAGGGTCTAAGACTTTGTGCGTCTACGCAGCCGGGTCACAGACTATAGTAGACTGGCCGTCGGCGCCAGCGAGTCGCGGTGTGAAATACTCAGGTGCATCCGAACCTGCCCACGGATTTTATACAGCGTGCTCTTTTTTTTTGTTCTAAATAGGCCGTCGGTAATTTATTGGTATAGAACACAAGGAGAGAGCAAAGCAAGTCTAGCTATACTATGTTCTGTATCTTTTAAGTTTTCTCTTTTCTTTGTTTGGTATTTTGTCTTTGTTATGGAGTGCGAAATTATCTTGCGTTGAGCGGTTTTTTTTCAATCTCCATTTTTTTTAAATGGAAACACGTAACTACACTATAAGACAGTAAATATCTGTAAGTTGAGGAATATTTCTATTCTACATCAGTTTCGTTGATTGTAGTGCTATAATATTCTTCTTGTTTATTATAAAATTCTTCATACCAAGTAAATGCATTTTCACAAAACATATTTATAATGACCTTTATTATTTTCTCTGGCGATTATCTATGATTTGTATGTGGCAGCTTTGCTCGGTACTTATTTCTTAACAAAGTTATTACTTAGCAAAAGTAATCCCGCTGTATTAGAGCCAGTCGTCCCGGTATCCTTGCACAGCGTGCGCGTGAGTCGTGATTTGATTCCCACAGAGCGAGACTAACATTATCTCTTTTACTTTTCGGCGGGCGTTTTACTTATTGTTGTCTTTTATGTCAATATTATTTGTCTACAATTTGGACCTTTTTTTGTCAAAAAAGTTTTTTATAAGATCAATTGGTACACACTTGGAGATTTATTTCTCAGGTATTGCTTAGCTACTTTGGAAAATAACTCAAACGAAAATGTTTATTGTTATCTGGAGTTTTTTATCCAATAAAGTTTTTTTTTCTAATTATCCGACTTTGCGTTTCTGAACACTAACCTAGGGAAGGTCTTGCCCTACTATATAACTTTGTCAAATCCCTATCTATTGATGAGAATCTATCAGAGCCCTTCTTCTCCGTCTTACTTTTTAATTTCCATATATTAAACCTTATTTCTGTTTTGGCAGTACCTATATTTACTTTCATTTTCAACCTTGTAGCAAGAATGTTTGTTTGAAAATATTATGTTGATTGTTGTTGATGTTTTCTTGCATTCATTAGCTAGCCCACTGTAGCTATTTACATTCCATTCATGATTCTGTGTTTATTTGACATCCACGACGGCTGAACTAAGATGACGCAATCAATGAATGCTCTATACTGGACGTCTGCCAGTGCCTACAAAGCTTCTATTTGACCCTTCGGAAATAATAACAACAGTATTATAACAACAACTTAAGTAGAACTTTTTCGTCATCTTTTTTGCACTCATAAGTGAATGCAAAATCATGACGAAAACCGCGTGCAAACACGAACGATGTGTGCGAAAGAATCAGGTTTTTGTTCAAATTTGCACACCACGAGATCTGCGACGCGGACATCGTCATTGTCAAAACAAGATTGATTATAGCTACTATGTGATTAGATACTAGGTAGTACATGAATAAAAAGTTATCTCCAAGAATAATATTGGATGAATTTTCAACTTGAAAGTTTTATTTAAAAATGCTTAAACATATAAGCATGACAATTATGTAATAACTAATTTGCTATGATTCCTGAAGAGTATAAGTTAATTCCTCGCCCAAGCTTTTATCAATGTTTTTAGGAGCAAGTACCGTGTGCAAAAATAATAATGTCTACGTGATGGTCCGATGCTACGCGATGACGAAAGATTTACAATCTTTCGTTTTGCAAAGCAACTAAATACTCAAGATATGTAGGTTTATTCAAATAATAATGCTATAACAGATGGCGATTAGTCCCCTGATTAAACCCCCCATTCCATCAGAGCCCTCATTCTAGTGAATGAAATTAAAGACTTTATTTAGGTTTGGCCACTTTTGATTTGGGTTTTAGACATTCAATCTATTTTAGTACAGGTACGAGGACCACTGATCCTGAAGATATAGCAACAGAGGTGGTCAAAAATAAACGCTTTGAAGGTCATATCGATAGGAGGTTGTTAGCCCGGTCAGGCGGCCAGCGATCAAGTACTAACAGCATGATAACCTGTCACCTTCAATTGAATGATGAACTTCGTTTATAGAAGAGATGTGTCGTATGAAATAACAATGTCTTTGTGTGAATATATTGAAGAAATTTGTCACTTGCAAGATAGCTGCGGGAAAGACACTCATTTTATTTGACTTTATTTGAACAGAAACAGATGCAATAACAAACTAAAGAATATAACAACGACATGGTATGGTCATTGAAATAAAATTATACTATCGCGTCCAACAGAATCATGACACATTTTTTTTTTTAGATTGGTTTATTATCATCCAATGACTTCTCCCGCTGTGGGTGGCGAAAGGGAGTGTCAGATTTTTATTGACTAAAACCCATCCATGTTCCTCCCTTAGCCCTTTATGTTCCAGGGTAGCGGTAAGCCTTTCGGACAATCCCGCTTACCCGGCAGTCCTTAGATTGCTTACAGCCAGATTGTATGACAACAAGAACGTCTGTTTTCGCCAGTTATGTCATGCAATTAATAGCGAACCTATTACCATCAACCCCGGACACAAAACCAGACTCCGGATTTCTACTGAGAAATTCTTTATGGCAACACCCCAATAACACTTTACCCGACCCGGGTATCGAACCTAAGACATCGTGCTAACCAATAGCACTAGACTAACTAGGCAGTTATATTTTATTTTAATGAAGTTAATGGAAATGAATTAAGTAGTTGATTTAAAACGTTGTCCTGATGACACTGCCAATGTTGAGGGCTTTTTATTTCTTCCTTTAGTCTAGAATAGAATACATTTTATTATAGGTATATACCAAAATGACTATCCAATAAACATTTTATCTTCTCGACTTCAGAAAAGGAGGAGGTTCTATTTTTTATGTTCTCGTTTGATATGTTTTTTTTTAAAAAGCAGCAAAAATGATAATTAGGTTAGCCTAAATAAAAACTATAGATGAAAGCGGTAATTTCAGTGCGAATTCCGTAACGTATTATCTTTATAAACACTGTATTCTGCAACATGATATAATACACATTTATTTTCTTCGTATTTTATATCTTGTCATTTGCTCTCCAATCACGAAACCTGCGCTAAAATGGTATTGCCAGCTACGGTGGCATTTCTTGCCGAGCCATTTACGTGTAACTGATTAACACCGACTCGAACTTTATCCAATAACACGTTACGATATTTGGAGTAACTATTTACTTCAATTACAACACTATTTCCATATTACGAAAAAGGTATTCGACACTACGCAGTTGGTCGTAAACTTATTGGTGGGTGATCGGAAAAGTGTCAGAAATATTTTTCTTTCGCAATGTTAGTTTGAATTTGAGCGTTCATGTTCTCTGAATGGTGCGCGAGAGTTCGCAGTTTCCGAAAATAAAAGAATAGGACTGTAGGATCCATATTGTTTAATCTGCTTACCTTCAGACAGAGAAAAATAATTGTAAATTGTACATTCGTATTTTTTTCTTTCATGAAAACAATTGTCATTTTGTGGACGAGGTTTTCATCGCCACTGGTGTGTTTGTGATTCAATTTGATTTCTGTGATTATGGTTTACCGAAGGTACTGAAATTTAGATTAATTTTATTATTGTAGGAGCTAGCTTTACTTGTGGATTGATTTCATAGTGACATTTTCCAGTTATTTTCTACCTAATTTTGTGGTGTAGATCCACACCCAGCCGTCCTTTAGAATATAAAATTGAAGAGTGACGTAATGTTTTGCGATTTCTTTCCAATTTAAAGATTCATGAAGACCAGCCGTTTTGATACAAATATTATTAAGTAAACCCTAATTCCGTATCCGTATCATTTAATGTAGCGTGTAATACAAGTCACGATCTGTGCTGCGTCGGTGCGCGCGAGTGCTCGGAATGCGAGCGCGGTCCGCATTGTATGCGCAAGCGCTCCTGCACCTGCGCCCGTGGGAATCCGACATTTTCGGACTCGAATCAGACTTGTATAATAATTGGGTGTGCCTTGCAATGCTATTGAAGGATTTGGTTTTTTTTCGGCGTTGTTAGTAAGTGATGTTGTGCAATAGGGACGTTGGTGGTCTCCTTAAAGAATTTTAAATGTCTTAGGCTTTAGAATGGCTTGCGATTTATGACTTTATGGGTTCGGTATCGTTGTTAGGAGGTACTAGATATTATAATAGTATTGGTGTCTTTTTTCCAATCGCACATCCAAGTATGTATGCCAAACCAAAGTACAAAAAATACCAGTGCGGCCACAAAAATGATCATGGCAACAATATTTTTTTTAAGCATATTTCGAATCATTTTGGGTAACTCATACCCATGAATAGGTAATTATTTTAATCTTCTTGTTCTTTTTGCACGGTTAGTGATTGACCTGGTATCAGAGTTTTTATGCTGCCCATGGGCCTCTGACTTAGCTTCTCATGCTGTTGAGGAATATCTCTCAGGCATGCCGCCGGTTTCCTCACGATGTTTCCCTTCACCGATTTTTTAAGCAGGGGATAATTATTATACAATACGCACAATCAATCAATCAATCTGCCTAGCCTTTTCCCAACTATGTTGAGGTCGGCTTCCAGTCTAACCGGATGCAGCTGAATACCAGTATTTTACATGGAGCGACTGCTTATCTGACCTTTACAACCCAGTAACTAGGTAATACGATGATACCTCTTGGTAAGAATTATACAATACGCACATGAAACTGTAAATTCAGAGGTGCGTGTCTTGTGTTGGTACTCGAGTCCTAGCACTTGGCAGTCCGACGGTCACACCACCACCGCCAATTATAAGTCACTGAAGTATTTTAATCTTCTTCTTCTTCGTGTGGTTAGCAAACCTGGTGTCAGAGTCTTTTAATGCTGCCCATGCGCCTCTGACTTAGCATCACATGCTGTATTTTAATTAAATTGACGTAACAGTTACGTCAATTTACGACGTACTTCTTGATTGACTGAGTGCAAAGATGACCTCTTATGGCTTATCGCATCATTTACGTTATTGTACAATTTATATACACTAGATAACAGATAACAAATAGATAATAGATACCATACGTTTGTTACAAAATCGGTAGTTTTGTGTTTCAAGTGGATTTCCCATTGTTCAAGTATCCGAATATGATACAAACAAAAATAACACTTCAGTGTCTTTATTTTAAATTCAAAGTGGTATTTATTCAGTTTAATAATCTATACTAATATTATAAATCTGAAGAGTTTGTTTGTTTGGTCCGAATTGAAAAATTCTTTGTGTGCTGTGTAGTCCATTTATCGAGGAAGGCTATAGGCTATGTAACATCACGCTACGACCAATAGGAGCCGAGCAGCGGATAAACCGCGCGGAAGCAGCTAGTGAAATATATAAATTTTGTTCTCATCTCTTATTGAGCAGTGAATACTACACTACACACACTACTACTACACTACACACACTACTACTACACTACACACACTACTACTACACTACACACACACACTACTATATTTCGCTGTGTGATAATAATTAACGATGATAACCCGATCCGTCGAACACATACTAAGCTCATTCAATATTTTTTTTATAAGTCATTGCCATGATAACATAATTGACATCATTCTTTATCAGCGCATCGGTGCGCAATAACAACAATAAGGATCTTTTCAGGATTTTATCAGTTATGTTAAGTTGGTATCTCAATCGATCTGCCTAGCCTTTTCCCAACTATGTTGGGGTCTGCTTCCAGTCTAACCGGATGCTGCTGAATACCAGTATTTTATATGGAGCGTATCTAACCGCCACAACCCAGTAACTGGGTAAAACGATACCCCTTGAGTTGGTATCTAATAATTATTATTATTGGGACCGTAAAAGCAAGCAATCCGTAATGTTTTTATATTTTTTTTATCGATTTATCTCATTGTGTGCACGTGTTTCTGTAACATATTTAAAATCATTTTTTCTTTCTTTTTATCAAGCTACAGTTCTCTATCAGCCACAAAACCATGAGTTCGTCGACTTCTTCTCTTTTGTAAAAGAAATAATGTCATATTGATGATAACGATATGCAAATTAAACAGGCCGCTACTTAGTTAATGTTAATTGAAAATGTTTTCAGTTTTCAGCTGAAAAAATACCTACCAGACTTTTCGCAAATATGTTTAACGTTACTATAAAAAAAAAGAAATATTTCCGTGCCATTTGGTCACCAAACTCGCCATATTTTCCATTCCATTCTCGATTGATGTCTCAATTAGCTAACAGCCGACATTTGGCGTTACTTGCCTCCGCCAAATAAAATAATGTATTGCATTGTTCGCAATTGTACCCGTATTTGTTAACAATAGTCCCTATTCGCGTGACATCTGCACATAACACTGCCTAACATTTTTTATAATTTAGGGTTCTATGGTCCTGTAATTAAGATATATTTTTCTCTGATCCATAGCATCCTTGGATCGGTACAGTTCAGCAGAGAGAAATGCACTTTAGTAACTAATGTTAGAGTCGACTTTTTATTTTTACCAAATTGTCAATTGTTGAATGTCCTCGGATTGCCACTTGTGAGTTAATCGCTCGGTTGTCAAAGGCTATTTGTACTTTTTGTGTGTTATGCCAGTTGCGCGCTATGATGTAATACCGGCGCCCGCGCAATTTAACTGCGTGCAATGTTTATAGCCAAGCTAGCTAATTAAGTTCGTGATTATCAAACGACTGCATTACGAACGACATAGTGAAAACAAAATTCAATTAGTGTAGTCTTAATATAAATAAACCTTTAAAAGTTTATAAAGAAAAGCAGCTCACACGGCTGTATAGGTAGTGGAGTACTTACAGAATTATTGAAAACTCGAGGGGGTTATGCTTTCTGCGTAAGGAATTTGCAGGCGGCTACACCGCTCTTAAAATTCGTAATCTGGTCCCAAGTTGTATAGAAGACAGGGTAGTGTTTGGGAAGCTTCGTAGAGTCTTCTCGACGCGTATTCCACAGAGCCTAAGGTCTTCAATCAGTGCGTCCTGCCTGTTATTACTTTCGGAGTCGAAACGTTTGTGGCGTACAATTGGAGAAGCCTATGTTCGGCAGTGGTCGGTTCTAGGCCGATTCTAACAAAATGTTTGTTCCTTTTTTTCTCTATTAATAATGTATTTATGTATTCCCAAGGCATCTACTACAGGTAACAATCACAGCATATCACTAGGTACAGACGACTGCACATCAAGCTATCTTAAACTATCAAATTTTCCTAATTGAAAATGAACCTTATACTTTTGTAATAAAGATGAAAAAGTATCAAAGAAATTTGACAGATATAACCTGATGTGCTGGCCTCTATACACAGCCATACAGCCAAACAGTCAACTGTGCTATTAAACAGAGTACGAGGTCACCCCCAGTAAAGACTCGTCTTACCCTTTATTACAGTCAATGGCATAGGTGGATGTACTAACACAATATAAGCTTTTGACTGTAAAATACCATGTTTATGGACATAATTAGGTTTGCAATGGTATTTATCAAGAAGCTGATAAGATATAATGCTCGATCAATCTTTTAAGCAAAATCATTCATCAGAGTTACCTTAAATTGCGCAACATACTCGTATGTTAAACCATAAAGCTGATATGTATCTGTAGAATTAGAAAACGATTATATCATTAATAAATATTTTAAATGGCAATTGACTAATAAAATAATGATACCTACAAGGTAAAAACACCTATACGTCAGCCGTACAGTGAACTAGAAACTCTCGACTGAAATTATTTCAGGAAAATCCACGAAATTTTCCTCGTTTCACTTGCAACACTTGCACTTTACTTCAGTCGTTTTCGAGTGCTTTATCCACATGTTTAAAAAGAACGGTTAATGTTTATACAGCCAGATGCATTAATTTGCTCCCGTTATTAACACAAAATTGTTTACTTTAAAACTGAAGTAAAGAATCGCTCAGCTTCGGTTATACTACGACTGATAACAATCATACATTCATAACAGAACTAATCACGTCGCTTCTTAATGAAGATGCAAATAAACGGTTCGAGCCTTGAATCACGACTAGTTAGGGAGTCAGTCGGAATATCAATCGCGTCTCGTTAGCGCGGTGCACACATCGGACAAATAGCGTTGCGCTCGTCTCGACACAAGTCGACCGCGGCGCGCAAACCGGGCGGCGCGTGCACACGGGCCGCGATCTCCGAGCCGCTTATAACAACCGCACCGCAGCCGAACAACTCAGTATCCAACCGATATCTGAATAATTCAAAGTGCTTCATACAAACCTACAATCAACCGTGCAACATGGCTCCCATCGCTAAGAACGACCACGTCAAGTACGAACAGAACGAAATCAAGTCATCAGCCCTCGAATTAATTGGCAACACACCCATCGTGGCATTGGACCGTGTTTACACTGGACCTGGGCGCATATTGGCAAAATGTGAATTCATGAACCCTGGTGCTTCGATTAAATGTCGCTCGTCATTGAGCATGATCACCCGAGCTCTGAAATCTGGAGAGCTGACACCTGGTGCACCTGTGGTGGAGGTGACGTCTGGCAACCAAGGCTGCGGGCTGGCTGTGGTGTGCGCCGTGCTGGGACACCCTCTAACACTCACTATGTCCAAAGGTAACAGTGCTCAGAGGGCTATCCACATGGAGGCGCTAGGCGCGAAATGTATTCGAGTGGATCAAGTGGAAGGAACTTACGGAAACGTAACTCTGGCTGACGTAAAAGCTGTAGAACAAGTTGGTCTGAAGATAGTCAACGAGCAAAACGCATACTACGTGAACCAGTTCAATAACGAAGCTAATGCTGATGCGCATTACCACAGCACAGGACCTGAGATCTGGAAGCAGACTGGACATCACGTGGACGCGTTCGTCGCGACAGTGGGCACTGCTGGCACTTTCGTTGGCACTTCTCGATATTTGAAGGAGCAGAACCCTGACATTAAGACGTACGTCGTGGAACCTGCTGGAGCTGAGCCGATCAAGGGTGACAAGATCACGAAGCCACTTCACTTGCTGCAGGGCTCGGGCTACGGATGTGTACCCAGTTTGTTTAAATTCGACATCATGGACGGCACGCTGGCAGTGACTGATGAGGAGGCTGTAAGGTACAAGGATTTGATTGGTGAGAAAGAGGGTCTGTACGTGGGGTACACCAGCGGGGCTAATGTGGCGGCTGCAGTCAAGCTGCTGGAGTCAGGCCTGATCCCAGAGGACTCGTGGGTCGTGACCTTGCTCAACGATACTGGTCTCAAGTACACCCCTGTGCCCGATGAGCTAGTTAAGTAAAAAGTGTTCATTTTGGTACAATTAATCTCCGTTTACTGATTATTCTGAAGGTTAATTAGTATTCTGATGTATATTTGAAAGAATTGTATAGTAAGATGGAAGTGTAATTATTTGTGATTTAAAAGACGGAATCGTCGGAGTAAGTTTAAGCTATTGAATATTTCTTGTTGTATTCGTGGGTTTGAAATTGGAAATGTATTAAATGCTGTGATAACTGTCATCCAATAATGCAATGGGGAATATTTAAATTAATCAATGTTATTAAAATCCTTAATTTAAGTGTATAAAGATATTTTTGGTACAATAGCATTAGGATAAGTTAATAATGTAATAATTATGTTATAATGATAAGTATAATATATTTCTATATTTCATGATAATAATAAATTATTATTACAGTGAATGTATGACTTCTCTTTTTCCTCTATAGCTAAGTAAACTGACAACACAATTAAAATTAACAATATTAGCGAACTAAATCCTGTTCTACTTTCAAATTCCGCTTCTAATAAAAAGTTCAATTTAGCACGGGACAGTTATAATTTCATTTTAAAAAAGATTAAAGTCGCAAGTCAGACTTATCAGCTGTTAATAGATGTCAAGGTTTCACCATTGAAAAAGTTATTGGAACCAATGCTTTAACATGGCAAACTGGTTCCCACTGTGTACAATCAGTACAATAGAAGCGATTAGAAAATCAATTTGTCATGAATCTCCTTTATAACATTATACTATCTTCTGTAGTATTCCATGCAAGTATGTTTGTAAACTTCTAATGATCTTTAGTAAACGTAATTTTTTCAGTTTAAGACGTTAGCAAACTAATCAAATATCAATGAAACTACATTTAATAACTTTGGCCCATTATTGTGATCAGGATCTTCGGGATTATCGATTTTTTATTAAAAGTTCTTCGAATAGTAAGTAGAATTTCTTTTTTAGTTTGTTATATAAATCCAATTAAAAAGCAGAAAATAATATTCAATAAGTTTTAACAAAAAAAATTACGTGTACTTTTACGATGACTTGTAAATTTCATGACTAGAATGATAACATTTTACATTTAGTACTTGAATATTTTGAAATCATGAGACAACCTGCTCTAGGATGGAATCGTCCAATAGCAAATGTGTGCAGCTCGCAATCCTTTAATATCTTCTTCTACGTGCCCTAAGTAACAAAACTGATAAAAAATCAGCCTAACCTAACCTAACACAATTTAAATTGTCGTCCCGTACGTCATCAAATGGAACTCAGACATTTTCCGCACGTGTGATTAGTTGGCCATTAACAGAAATTTTGTGCATTAAATATAGATTATTAACTATAAGTTCCCCTTATATAATGCCTCCTAATTATCAATATCTCATAACCCATAATGAGTTTGCATTAATCAACTCTTTTTTTTTAGGGTGGGAAATCATCCAATGACTTCTCCCGCACTGGGTGGAGCGGAAGGGAGTGTCAGACTCTTACTGACTTAAACCCATCCATGTTCCTTCCTTAGCCTTTTATGTTCCGGGGTAGCGGTAACCCTTTCGGACAATCCCGCCTAATTAACCAACTCTTAATAAACGACCTTGATGACTAAATAGCCACCAAACACTGCTTTTATTTTTATGCTCTTCTTAGCTCACTGCCCTCAACACAAATATGTGTTCGTGGCAGTGCATGGGCTAAAACAATACAAATTGGCACTAACTGTCATAAAATGTAGATGGGTGACCTCAAGAAACATGACTGATTACAGAGAGTTTGAAAACCAATCTCAAATTCAAGTTCAGGAGTACATGATTATATAAGTACCTATGATGTTAGCCGACAAAATATATGATTAGCAGGTCACGTTGGCAAACAGTGCACGCGAAAAATAGCATGTATAACTAAATAACGTATGTGTTTTAAGGCACCCGGTCCCACCGTCAGCGATTAACGAGAAGCGTGTCAACCTAAAACGAGTTGGCGAGCAACAAGCAGCGAGTGTGTGACGGCGACGAGCGATTACTTTCTTTTGATAGCTTTTGTCGCTATGACTTACGAGTACCTTTTGGTCGATGCCGGCACGGTGTGAACAGTAGTGCTATTCTGTAAAACCCTCATCGTGAAAATGTACAGAGGCCAGCACATCAAGTTACCACAATCTGTCAAATTTCTTTGATAGTATTTCAACTTTATTGCAAAGACATAAGGTTCATTTTTAATTGAGAAAATTTGACAGTTAGGGATAGCTTAATGTGCTGGCGTCTGTACGTGAAGTGAGTTTAAAGTGAGCTTTCTATAGTGTCAATCCCTAGCATTAGGTGGCTCAATTCACGCTCACTTCAGCTAAATTTCACGGTGAGGTTTTTCCAGAATCGATCGACAGTAAGCGATCAACTAATAATATAATTATGTGTTTCATTTACTAACACGGCTAATCATTGATATAGTCGCTTTATCTCCTGCGGTGGGACAGGAGCATAAGTATGAAATTACGAATAAAAAAAACTCTAAATATTATAAAGGTGTTTAAATTGTTTTTATCCTTTTATAACGACTAATGATGTCAAAAAGACGTAGTATGTACCTTTATTGTAAAAAAAATATATATATGGACGCTAAATCATAAATACTTCATCAATTTTTTTTTGCTAATCTACATATTATGTAAGTCTACTACCTTAGTTGATTTTTTGCGGTTCTTTTGATGGTACGTGCATGATCTGACATTTGGAAGTGTTTTTGTCAATTCAAGCACTTTTTAATCCCACGGATATCTTATCAGTAAGCAATAGATAGGCTAATGCTTCCTTCAATATTTAGGATAAAGCCTGATTATGTCATCTCAACTGCGCCAATAAAAATACACAATCCGTGAACATTTCAAGTGTCTACCTATTACGGTTATTGAGATACAGTCCGCTGATAGACAGACGGACGTCTGTCCGTCCAAGAGTTCCGTTTTGTACCCTTCGTATACGGAACCCTAAAAAAGGAAGACGGAAGAGAATTGTTTGATCGCTATTGGCGATCGATTTACTTTGCAACCTAGTAAGGGATCCGGAGACAGGTGTTTCTTTGTGCACCTTAAATGGTATACCTGACCAAGCTTCGAAGAACAATCAACACCCACTGTTATCGGCATGTCTTTGAAACCCGTGACTCTTCCCAAACTGTAATTTAGCGTCGTTGATTTTCACTACAGAACATTAAAGATTATGTTTGTCTGTCCAATTCTGATATGTGATCCATCTTGGCAGCAGTTATCGTCTGCTAGGACGTCTGCGCTTGTTATGTGGGCGTTACTCAAACTTTTTTCTTATTCGGTGTTTTCGGTAAACGGTGCCAAATCGTATAATTTTTACATCAGCTCTAGGCGAGGGCAAACAGAAATTGGTCAGTTTTTTGTATGAATTAGTGGAGAGAATTTATTTATTTAGATTGAAGGAAACCAAATAAATGATTTGCAAAAAAGGGTCCAGAACTCCAGATACTATTTGTGTTGGGCCCAATGTTTGTTTTGGCAGTAATATCTGTTGGTTAGTGACGTCGCGTCGTATAATGGGTATTTTCCTCGATTGTACAAATGTTTGTGATCGTGCCCGGAGCACCTCTCCAGAGTTTAGCGGAGATACTGCCATTATGTTAAGCTGTCTGCAAACATTGACTGACTATTTATATTTTATTTATCATTGTTTTGCTAGCGTATGGTAGATGTACTCGTAATAATTAGCACAATTAGCACGTGTAAGATTTATTAGCATGTCTAACCTACTGTCGTGGACGGTAATGACTCATTTAAGAATAATATTTGTTTGAATTACGTAACGTAACTATATTATATGTTCACAATATATGAATTGAGTTTATCCTATATTTACTTCCTTGAGCCATCTTTTTTTTGAGTTTGGGAAATCTTCAAAAATAACCCCTCCGAGTGTCAGACTCTTACTGACTAAAACCCATCCCTGTTCCTTCATTAGCCTTTTATATTCTGGGGTAGTGGTAACCCTTTCGGACAATCCCGCTGAGCTTCCTCGAGCCTACGACACTGTTTCTGTTTGTTGACACCATTCCATACTTTTAATGCTATATTTAAAATAACATCTCTGACAAACATATTTACCCACCACTAGTATTCCCAATTCGTTTATTGTCGTTCTTGCTTTGGTTTTTCCTTCCTGCTCTAGCAAAATCAAAACAAAATAACCATGATAAATCAATGCAGTTGCGTCGAGGTTTTACGTGTTGTTACAGGTAAGTATTTCATGAAAACATATTTACATGTAGAGTTGCGATTAGCTCTTTGCGCGAGTCATCTTCCGTCGCATAGTTGGTACAATCAGCTTCAAAATACATCGACAAGCATTCATTTGATTGCAGAATCAGCATTGCCATCCAACGTGGCTACGCTGCCAGCGTTTTGGGCACATTTCCCACTGACTGCGATGGGGATCAATTTTTTGACGCCCTATGAGCTCTTCCCTTTTTTTTTACTTATTGATATATAATTAGGTACCAATGTGTAATATATTTTGTGGCTACAGATTGATACAATGGCTGGCTGTACCATTTTTCATGACATTTTCCTGACTTATACCATATCTGTTGGTTTTTAGTTTATTATTGGATGTTTTATTGCTGCGTAAAACTTGTGGGAATAACATGTTCGCTAATGATTCGTTGATATAACTCTTTTTTATGTTGTAACCGCAGATTATTCGGTTCTTTACCTAGGACAAGAGTTCAATAACTAGTAAGGTTGTTAGTGCGCCCGCGCCGCGGTTGACGTAAGAGTTAGCACACCCACGTAATTGATTGACTTTATATCTTATCTAAATATGTATGCCCCATTCATACATAGGATAATTGGACAAATCGAATCTTTGCGAAAGTCCTGGGATTTTTACAAAACGGATTATTGGAAACTAACAGAATATTTTTTTATCAACAAGAGTTTTTTGTAGAAATCCTAAGGACTTTCACGAAGATTTGATTTTTCCAAATATGCATGTCTATTTTCTTATACATATATGTTTATCACCGTAATTATTAGTAATAAGAATAACAGTCAGAAATGCTTTTTAGAACTAATTGAGTCCTTTTCTTAGGTTCTTTACCTAGGACTTAAGTTCAATAACGAGAAAGGTTGCTGGTGCGCCCGCGCCGCGGTTGACGTAAGATAGCGCACATCCACGGAATTGATTTAATCTGTGTCAATATTGACGTGGAGGCGTTGTGGGAACCGCACAGTGTGCACAGGTGGGCTTTCTTAACTCATCTATAGGGTGATCAAAATCAAAGATGTGAACGCTTCACTTGAGTGAATGTTCATCTTTGTTTCATTCCCCGTTCTCACGATACTACGTAACGTACGTACGAAAAATACGTACAAACGTTAATGTGTTCATTCATTTTGTGATGTTTTACTTCGAGTGAAATATGCCGAATGAAAGACAAACATGGACAAAATGTAAGCATCAGCTTTTCAGAATTCCAGAAGTTAAAAATTACTTTTATTTTCAAGGTTGTATCTGTGAAATTGACTATCAAATATCAAGTTATTATTAGGCTCTTTGGATGAACATTCTCTGTTAATGTCATGGACCCAAGTCCAAGTCAATTCAAATCTTTTCAACAATTGGTTGTTGAAAAGATTTGATAAGGCTTTTGGAAACAAATTATAAAGAGGCCGCTTGTAACGATTTAATGTCACTTGATGCCATATGACATGATTTTAGGAGTTTACAATAACTCGATTTTAGAAATATTTTAACTATTATATTTTTATACATATTTACAGCACACCTCTTATCGTAGGATATGGTAAGTTTTTTTATGTTCATGTAAATTCTCATATTAAAGCACATAAATGATTTCATTTCATTAGATATCAGATACAAATTAAGTATACGATACAGTTTAAATTACAGTCATATAACTGAACTAGCTACAATTATGTGAAATATTTTGGGACAAGATACTATTTTGTTGATAACTTAATTTTTTTTAATGTTCCTATTTATTATTTAACTACATAAGTACATTTTGATCTGTATAATCGTAGGTCATTTCTTTGAGATAGTCTTTGTTGATACTAGTACGTACCTTGTGTCACTGCATCGTTCAATAAACAACATGTCAAATTATTTCGAGGTTTTCCGTCCAAATGTTTCAATTTCGTGATAAGATAGTAACTGAGGAAATCGTCATTTTTATCTGAGGTAGCGTACGTGATGGTACGGTAAGGTATTTCACCTTTAAAATGACCAATATCCCATAAATCGGCGGACCTAGTCCAGGCAAAGTGTTACCGCTACCCCGGAACATAAAGGGCTAAGGAAGGAACATGGACGGGTTTTAGTCAGTAAGAGTCTGTCACTCGCTTCCGCTCCACCCAGAGCTGGAGGGGTCATTTGATGACTTCCCGCCCTCAAAAAAAAACATCGCTATCTCTATTCTCCCTGGAATATACGATTATTATTATTATTCAGTTAGTTATAATGTGGTAGTAAGTAGTTCTTATGTTCTTCTAATCTTTTTGACGACACAGTTGGCGTAGTGGTTGAGCGATTGACTGCTGCGCACTATGTCGCGGGTTCGATTCCCGCACGGAACAAATATTTGTACGACCTGCAAGTATTTGTTACGAGTCTGGGTGTTTTTCTATCTGTAATATGTATGTACTTACAAAAAAAATGTATATAAGTAGTTTATCAGCCATCTCGTTACCATAACACAGGCATTAGGTTGCTTAGCTTGGGACGATATGGCGTTGTGTGAAATGTCCAAGGATATTATTATATTATTTATTTATTATTTATGTTACTAACTACAATTCACGTAAGAAAAAGAGTATACAACCAAAATTCATGAACACATTAACCCTAACCATGTATCCGAAATCACTGCAGCGTAAATGGCTCCTCACGTTAAAAATATGGAGCACCCTGTAAACGCGCTCGCTGTTAAAAAGGTTAAAAATAAAATAAACACGTAAAGTACACGAAATACCTGAATTTAAAGTTTATTGGCCACTTACAGGAAACAGCGATCGTTCTGGTATATTGCCATAGAAAAATAATATCTAAGTAGGAAATCTAAATTGAACATCATAATTCACGAAAAACATGTTAGCAGTAGCAAAAGATGACAATCAGCAAAGATTGTGTCAGATGTTGTTTTATTGTCGACAAGAGAATCTTAGATAAAAATCGCTTGTATCTACACCCAAAGATCCAAAGATGATATCGATTTTGCACACGTTCAAAAAAGCCTGTGTGGGGTGAAACAATCTGAACTGTTGGTAAAGTGTGCTATTACTTACCGCCTGTTTTGAACACGTTACCAAATACGAATTCTATGTGAGTACTGAATAATCATTCACATTCATACGATCAACTACAAGGAAGTTTCTGTGCAGACGATACATAAGAGCCAATGAGAAAAACAATCAGTACTGAAAACGACAAGAATGAATTAGTAATTGCAGCGTAGCATACCTACTTACATTGTTTCCATCCATTCATTAATTCTGAAAGAAAATTACTTAGTACTCGACCAACAAAATATCTTTACTCATCCTGGAATGGATATAAATTATATGATGGTACTTTCATATTTTAAACGATGTCGGCGAGGCACCGCGAGTGGGCGGCGCAGGCGCATGTCTTGAGAAAATTGTCATTTTCCTGCCGGCAGGTGGCGTACGTTGCAAATTTTCTACGTCTAATGAGCACACCTGCCCAGTTTATTACAAGCTAAGCCCCTACTACTGATTTTACAACAGTTTTTGCATCATAATAACATCGAGGATTTCCTGCCGTAGAGACAAAGTTAATGACTTGCCTGTACGCATAAGATAAAATTTATGAATATTGTTATTTGTACCGTATTAACCGTCATTTATTTGAAGTAAATATATCCAGATCAATACTATGTTCACAGCAGAAATAAAAATCCAATATTGTAATTACAGATAACTACAAAATCCGTGCTTTTAACAAAGTCAAGTCAAATCATTTATTTCAAATAGGCCCAAGAAAGGCACTTTTGAACGTCAAAAATGAACAAGAAATTAACCTTTGGCAATAATACTATGCATAACATAATTCTTTAAATGAATAATTATAAATCTAATACGAGTTGTATTAGATTGTGTGTTAACAAAGTTAAAGTGAATTAGTTCATTCAAATATCCAGTAAAATACTTCGAAATCAAATCAGTTTGGAGCGACACATAAAATGTGTAACAGCTCATTTAAGCCCAATCGGCAACCCATTGAAGACATTTCAAATTCAAAAGTGACACGTGTATCCTATGTGTTATTACGTTATATTTAATGAACGGCGTATGATTGTGATTGGAGGAGTGAGGCAGGTGGCCGGCGAGGCCACTCCGGTCTCCACATTTCCTATTAGAATCGTGTTAGAGACTCCATTCCGTAATTATTGGACGGCAGGTGGCTCGAGGTACTTTCTTATCTGCTCACTAGGAGATAACGGATACCCATATATTTTGTTTCGCTGTAATTTAGTATCTGTTCCGCGCTTAAATGATTCCTTGTTCGGTTAGATAACGTTTTGGGGTATTGTTTTCGGTTAATTTGAGGCGTATGTGTGTGTGGCGGTATTTTTTACAATTGTATGAATGTTTGAATCATCTGGTATCATGATGCTTGTCAGTATGTCTCAGGTATCTTATCATAAATAAAAAGAACAAATATGGAAATAGAGTAATGAGTGATAAGAAGGCTGTATTGCTCCCGAAAATTAACGTATCTCAGTTTTTACAATTTTCATTAAAAGGGTCAGGGGCTCTAGGATCATGGGGACAGAGTGCGCAACTCCTTTTAAAGGAAATTTCTCGCCGATTGGTCGACACTTCACATGACCAGAGGGCTGAATCCAGCCCTCAAAGAACAATCGTTTTTTGGCCAAAGAATTAGCATTGCCATTCAACGTGGCAATGCTGCCAGTCTTTTGGGCACGTTTCAGGACGGCAGCTATGCGGATGAGTGTCCTTTTTGTTTTTATTTGTAAGTATGTCTCATTTAATTTAAGTATGTATAAGTTGTTATCAAAAGTAATAAATCTAAAATCGAAACCCGGATCTTATAGATAGCTTGCTGTGAACATTGAAAATGCAATGCCTGCTTGTCCATACCTCATACATAACACTTTTAAAAGTGCCTTAGATGTTAAATGCTGCAGAAAGTCGCGCTGCGCATATTTGCTGTGCGTTGAATAACTACATAACTTTTTATGTCACAATGGGATCGGGTTATTTATCTATTTTAATCAAATTATGACCTTTTTCGTCCTAAACCCAGTCTAGAACTAACCAAATAGGACTATAGAATATATTGAAAGGAAGCCCAACAAAATCATGATAAATCACGCCGTAAAAACTCAGGTGAAGTGAGCTTGAAGTAAGCTGTCATTCCAACATGTTAGGTTTGACACTATTGACAGCTCAATTCACCTATGTTTTCACGGTGAGATTTGTACAGTAAAATACTGGTATTCAGCTACATCCGGTTGGAAGTCGACCCCAACATAGTTTGGAAAAGGCTAAGCAGATTGATTGATTGAGCTCTACAGCAGAAAATCAACTTAATTTATATTTTACCACAGATTCATAATGGTATGTACTGTCTACTTCAAATTACCCACTTTTTACAGATACTTAAGTCTTTTTATTTATTAGACGTCACATCGCTGCGTCCGCGCAGGTGTTATACGTAACACTCGAGTTGACTGCTCGAGAGGCTGGCGGCTTGATGCAGCACTTTTGATGTAATGTTGTTGCCTAACAAATCATATACAAGACCGCAGCTTGATAAATGTTATTGGAATTTGTTGTGTCAAGTGTTTTTATGAAGGGTTCAGTGACTGGTGTAAAAAATATAGAAACTATTTACATAAATAAGTATTTACCTACATAAAATAAAATGAAGAAATTACCCCACGTTGTATCCGTTAAAACCCAGGTTTTCATGCAATTATTGCTGTTTTTTTTAGTAAATAATGACCGTCGTCATTGAGATACGAGATCTCTTTCGCACTTTCGTAGCTACCTTTGACCAAGACAAGTCATTAAGCGGTCTAATCGTCGTTAATTTTTTTTTTAAATTGTATTTTTTAGGAAATCTAGGAATAACTCGCAGTCGGGTAGAGGCGTGATGTAAAACTCGATGTAAGTATCTACTGAAAGGTCGTTGGGCACCTTAGTATGGAAACCATACCCATGGCGGACACAAACGAAATATAGCAGATTGTATTCATTTAATGCTCTGATTTACAATGTCATTAGTCACATTAGTGTGAACCACGGGAATCTCGAAAAATTTAAATAATATAGACTGATATAGGGAAGATGAATGAAATACTATGTATATCATCAAAATATGTTTTTTTCAATTTGATCCAAATCAAGCATAAGATCATTTAAAAAGGCATTGGGTCTTTTGCTTCCTGATGTCTGGCCCAAGACAGATAATAAACTATGCTAGCGATATGGGCGCAGCTCCCGACAGTTTGGCGGCAGTGTATACATGAGCAGTAGTAATCTTCTATACTTTGTCTTCCATGTTGTGTTGGGTTTAACAAAATATGTATATGCATAGTACTGTTTCATTCGGAAATGACGTGAGGGGGGTGAGTGAGTAAAGAGCGAGCGAGCGAGCGCGAGCGCAAGGAAACTATTGTTCTATCTGTGTTTTTTTTTGGGGTGTGCGAAAGATACAGCGTATACATGCCTCTTCATTCTCTTCAACATTGGCTCATCCGCGCACCATGCTATAAGGTATCGAAATTCTTTTTATGCCTTTTCATGATGAAATAAAATCATCTGAAACCGTTTTTTTTATTATTTTTAAATGATCCTGTACATTTTTCTCCGTCGATTTTGAATTAAATATTTATATGCAATGAAAGGTTATATTATTGCCCTTAGTTTAAAACTATTTTGGTTAATGTCCGCGACTCTTTGCAAAGCGGGTCAGATATGCCCAATGACCTTTGATACGTAACTTTGCATTCAATCAAATCAATTCAAGTCATTTATTCAAACTAGGCTGAAAATCAGCACTTTTTGAAGGTCAATGTTACATATGAGAGTCCCTCAAATACGCCCACCCTTCACCACTTCCTAGTGTTTTAGCTCGGCAGAAGAAGTCGCGCAACACACTCAAAAGTCATTCAAAAATGTGACAGTTTTCGTTGGAAATAATTCATTATTATGGAACATTTTTGCTACGTTATCAACGATGACTGTAGTGGCATGTAACTGCGTTTCAATCCAACATAGGCTCTTCATTCCTTCCCTCTTTCTTTTCAAGAGATTTAGCACCGCACTTCGGTTATCTTCGCATTTCTTTCACCACAGTATCTAACGATTACTAAACATAGAAACTTGATGCGTATCAAATACCATGGTAAATGGTTGGTAGCATGAAGCCTGTAGCTAACGCGGTTCTAACACCTGGTGTCAGCTGGCGTAGCTGTTTAATCTCGTTACTCACTATACCTTATATGCGTCCGTCTAGAATTACGCTATAATACTCGCCACAGACTTGGTAACTTTCAGAAGTAGTTATTTACAAATTAGTTGTTTTCTGGAGAGGATTTTATAGAAGTACCTAGTGTTTTAGTCGGTGTATTAAATAATATCACTGAACTTTAATTATCTTGACTGTATTATTAGAGTCTTACACAAGAGATGCAAACGTGGTTTCTTGGTTAGGACGCCATTTTGACTTCCCGCCTTCTTGTTCACTAGTGATGCTACGTCACACAAGTGACGTAACCTACTCATAAGTCTAGTAGTCTTAAATTAGTTGTTTTCTAGAGAGGATTTTCTTATAGCTTAGGTTATGAAAATTTCGTAACGAGGTTTTGAGAATGAATGTCCCATGGATATAAGAGGCTGACTGTGTGAAAGACGACGTGGCTAGAAAAGGAGCGACCGGTGAGGGAAGAAGAAGACATGGTGCGGCGACACCAAATAATTAGGATAAGGGCAAGAGAATAATGATATAAACTTGCATTAATCATTAGATACTAAGAGAAAATTACGCCACTGTCAAGACAAGACTTTGTAGGCAATACAACGTGTTATCTAAAACTACGAATTTAGACATCTGCGTTCTTCTTATATTTTTTTTAACTTTTCTATTACGTTTTGTGTCCTTTAATTAACATTTCCAAATTTTACCCTTGTTAGCTTAGTTGTTTAACTTTGTGCATGTTGTGGTCTCCTATAAGTACACTTACTTATTACCTGATGCAACTCTGTATTGAGTCATGTACTGTGTACATCTTTTGTTGGAGATCCTAAATAAATAAAACCTTGATTTTCAAAAGTGTTCAGATCCCGATCTGCAGGTATTATGGTATTTCACATAATTTCTGCCAAAATACGTGTACTGCTGAATTCACGCCTACAGTTCAACCAGTTCAGCACTCAAATCGCACTTTAAGAATTATGTCATAATAAATTAGACTATTACTACATCCATCACGCCACCTCGAGATCTCTATCTATGTTTCAGGTGTCGTTTGCAAAGCCGATAAATTATCACGATAATAGTGTTAATAATAATAAATATTTTATGATTGAGTTGAAGATTAGTTTATTTTTAGCATTGTTAGATATAGCCGCCCGGTGATTATGTGATTAGCTTCTCACAACTGTTGGTGCAATTGTATCTATAAAAAAATCAAGTCAAGCAGCGGACCATAGGGTCTGAACAAATAAAACTGTTAATCATCACTTCATTAATTCAATTTCCAGGTTTTTCAATAGTTTTTATCTTAGTAGATCAGGAATGTCTGATTGCTTTCATTTACTTGCCGAGATATGGGTCCACATTGTCTTAATTCTTTTTATTGTGAAAATCCTTCAATATCTACATATGTTAATGGATTCCGTTGAATTGGCAAATTAAAAGCTAGCGTTTATGTGTGCATAGATAAACTACGATAACAGGGCGCGCGCCTCCAAATTACGGTTTCAATATTTGTAGTCACATCATTACTAAAGATTACTAAAGTACTCTTTAGTAAGGATCTTTAGGACATAAGGTATCTTTAGGGTATAAGGTACTCTTTAGACTCTTTAGAGTTCCTTATAGTAAAGAGTCTGTATGTAGTTGTAAGTATTCGTCTTAAGCAGTAGCAACCCGACAGCGACTTGCGTTGTAAACTTGTGAGTCTTGGTGGCGCTTTGGAATTGCTTTACAAATACTTTGAATTTTTGAGGGGCAGACATGTTATCGTAGTTTTCTTTCCCGAGCCCGCGCGTTCTCCATCGAGGTTTGACGGAATCTATCCAGCTCGTCCCGCCATCTCCTGCGTGGTCTGCCGCGACCCGGCTTCAATGTCTCACGGCATAAATTCTGTTCTATTTGGGCACACAGCTTGTCTGGCATACGGAAGATATATCCTACCCAGTCCCATTTAAGTTGAGCTATAGTTTATCTTTACTTATTGTTATTTAACGTATAGAGGTAGCCTTTATCGAGAAGAGCTCTTAACTCAGTAATAACAGGCGCACAGGTCGATCCGTCCAACTTTACATACCGAGACTCCTCCGTGCCTCGGAAAGCACGTTAAGGCGTTGGTCCCGGCTGTCGTTTGTGCATCTTTGAGGACTACCTCACGGGTCGTCAGAAGCCCGAAAATCTGACAGCCTCTTACCAAGGTGTTATCGTATTACCCAGTTACTGGGTTGTGGAGGTCAGATAGGCAGTCGCTCCATGCAAAATAATGGTATTTAGCTGCATTCGGTTAGACTGGAAGCCGACCTCACCATAGTTGGGAAAAGGCTAGGCAGATTGATTGATTGAGGTAGCCTTTATCGTTTGAAGCCTTACCTTGTCTAAACCTTCGTGTGTGTATGGTCGGTCATAGTCCTGCGGTTAATGGACGTGATTTGAGCGCTCTAACGCTGCGGGCATAGCGCATAGAGCGGTGTGCGAGTACGTACGTGAAACACGCCCGTCCTGTCACCTGCCGCTGCATTCCTAGCACTGATTACACCGCGCACCTGTACGAGCGTTCTACCGTCTAATACTTCGTGTTTACTTTGAGTTTTATCACAGGAAAAGGATCATACATATGTTCCTTTTGAGTACAGATTAAACTTAGATTCGAGTCCATCTTTTCTTTAAAATTTTGGACATGATAAATGCTTCTTTGTACCACGAATTTGTTCCGACTTTCTCGTTTTATTTATAAAAGTATTGGTCGTCTCGATCAGGTAATAAATTATCGACTAATTATATGTTAAATACCCTCTCAGTTCTATTACGGAATGTAATGTAGCTATAATGTTTTTCGATTACGTGCGACTCACGAGTCGGTGCGTGTGGTTCGGGATTATCCCGGATTATTTTAATTGTATTTTACGTGAGGAGATTTTTAAATTATGCATACTTAGCACCTACATGCGGTGCATACATATAAAGTGTGGTAAGAAGCGGTCTCGATATCAGTACCAGTACCAATGCATCGTTTTATGTTCTTACTGAAATTGTATTGCGGTATAAAAATGTTTGTTTACGTAGAAATGTAATGGTCGACATATGAACAATTTTTTTTAAGAATGATTATAAAAAAGACGTTTTTAAGTCATAACTTCATGGGCATTCGTCATTACAGATTTTTGGGTATCCTAAAGATAGCATAGGGAGTGCCCCTTATCGTGATCACGATTTTAACGGCCATAATATCTGCCTTCGAATCGTATCTACTGAGTACATATTTGCGTCATTAAATGCAAATCGAATGATTTAACATCAACATACATAGATATATATCTGAAGATTCCAGTGATAGCCTTGCATTTCGGTTACTATACCAATAACGAAAATCGAATATTAAATATTGCAAATATTTGCATTTACGTCATTTAAGGCAAAGCTTTAAATATAGCAGTTAACAGTAGAGGTAATTACAAGTCGTAGATAAGTGTCGGGTAGGTAGCAACGCGACACTGCCACATCCTGGCGTCGGGCTGCGCAAGCGCCGCGCGCCGCGCACTGAATCTAATTAATCGTGAATACGCACAGATCTATATAGAGTTGCAATTATGCATTGCATTGGAATATCCTTCACATTATTTTCTTTGCAGTTAGTATTAATATTAATGATTTAATTGTAATGCTTGTATGCATCTTGGTAATGAGACTGCAATGATATAGCCTGGCACAATACCTATAAGTATTTTCCTTAGCATCAACCATTATCTCGGAGTGGTAGAAGAATGCAACTGTACCAGCTTGTTTGTTATCAATATTGAATGATTTTATGGTATATTGTTTCTTAGCTAAAGTCCTCGAGTAAAAACAGTGACACACTGTTAACAATGATACCCAAAGAAGGGAATTCAAACTACAATTCACTATAGTCTTGCATGCACGTATTTTCTTGTATGTATGACACATGTTTATGCAAATAAATATTATCTTATCTTATCTTATCTTAGTTTTTCTTGACCCAACAAGTGTTTCAGTATTGTAAGCAGATACTTTTGAGGAGTAGGTATCGTATTCTATTCTTTTCAGAGGATATCTTACCACTCTATGTAGTTCCTCATATCTAAATCTTTGCTAATGGCTGAGCTGCCGACGATTATGGCTTCATTTGAATATTATCGTTATGGTGGCAACACTGGCAACTGGCTACTGGCAGGAATGTTCATAGTTCGCTGGTTTGCCTACGAGTCCACCTTCTGTATCTTTGATTGAGACACGAGACACTGGACAGTGAGCAAATAGCGTTACCTACATCTATGCTAATGCGTGGGAGGATTGCTTTTCATTGTAATATTATAGATACAGGTATATATCATACCTAGTCTATCTAATAATTTATTGTACCTCTAAGTCAAAGTCAAATCATTTATTTCAAATAGGCACATGTCAAGCACTTTTGAACGTCAAAATAAACAAGAAATAGAATTGATTCTAGTCGCTCCTTCCAAAAGGTAGTTTCGTGTGGAAAAGAATGGGCAAGAAACTCCACCGTTACTCTTTTAAAATGTTTTACAATGTTTTCTATACATGAATTGTAACATTATATGTGAAGACGATGCACCCAGAATAAAAACACTACACCACAAAAGGTGAAAAGAAAAACACATACTTATAGCAATTGCAGGTAAACTTAATTATGTCATAAGTACATATGATCTACTCTGATATTAAGTCCTAAAAGACATCTATTGTCATCTCCTTTCAGAGACGTTCACCCACTCCACCAGCAGCTTACCCTGGCTGCAGGGATGCTATCAGCGAAGCATTTAATAGACGAAGGAGACTGAGTTCAGCAGTTCAGATAAACAGTCGATACGCGTCGTCAGAAGCCCAGTCTGACAGCCAGTCTACCATGGGGTATCGTATTACTCAGTTACTGGGTTGTGGAGGTCAGAAAGGCAGTCGCTCCATGTAAAATTCTGGTATTCATTTGCATCTGGTTAGACTGGAAGCCGACTCCAACATAGTTGGGAAAAGGCTCGGTAGATTGAGTTATCTTGTAATTTATTGTACCTATTTTCTTTAAGACCTTTAGAGCTTCGAGTGAGCAGTGGTGACTTAGTGGTCTCAGCCGCTACTTACGAGGTCTTAGTTCCTTACCCAGACGGGCGCTCTACTTTGTGTAAATTGTTTCATCGCTACTGTGCTAAAACGGTAAACGAAAACATCGTGAGGAAACCGTCATGACCTAGAACCAAAAATACGAAGATATTATGTGACATCTCATCTCTCTCTCTCTCTCTCTCATGTGATATTATGTCTCATCACCCGCACTGGGCCTTTTTTTTTTTTTTTTAAGACTGGGAAATCATCCAATGACTGCTCCGGCTCTGGGTGGAGCGGAAGGGAGTGTCAGACTCTTACTGTTCCCAAAACCCATCCATGTTCCTTCCGTAGCCCTTTATGTTCCGGGGTAGCGGTAACCCTTTCGGACAATCCCGCTTACCCGGCAGGAACCCGCACTGGACCTGCGTGGTGGATTACTGTGTCCCACCAGTGGGAACATTACAGGCTAATTATGCTTACGATCGCCGAAAGGCGCCTCTAACAATATGGTATCACCTGAGACTGCTTAAACGCCGAATTCAACACAGAATACTGCAGTCCTGCGAGTGCGCACCGTGACTGTGGATTTAGAACAGCTGGTCGAGTCTGTAAAAGTCTCAGCGTGAAAACTTCGATGAATTGAGCTTTCGTTCCATCTAATTATGAGATGAATGTGTCCTGTATTCGAAATTAAATAAATATTTACACTTAATTTCCTATTGCACCTACCACTGTTTATCTCTGCATCACCCAAAGGTTGACTGGTAGAAAATGCCTGTGGCATTAAGTCCGCCTCTGTACAGACGCCAGCACATCAAGCTATCCCTAACTGTCAAATTTTCTCAATTAAAAATGAACCTTATGTCTTTGCAATAAAGTTGAAATACTATCAAAGAAATTTGACAGATTGTGGTAACTTGTTGTGCTGGCCTCTGTACATTTCCGTGCTTAAAGTATTAAATAAAAAAATAAATAATGCTAGGGATTGACACTATTGACAGCTCACTTTAAACTCACCTCACATGTAGGTTAGGTGACAGAATAGCACCACTGGTATTAGTGTTTCGTCCAGACCGGCTTGACTTTCAGTATATAGTTTTTAAATTGCTTTTCTCACAATGACGTCCACAACGTTCAAGTCAAACATTTATATAATATTACTGTTTATATATGCAGTTCGTAATAGTCTATTAAAAACTCTATGTTCACACATAATAAAGTCTTTATTATACATAAATGTAGTCCTTTACAGTTCAGAGAAAATCCAATCTATCATGTTGTGTAGGTAATTGTCAGAAACCATACAAACATAAATGGGAGAGAGTTGTAACCAAGTTTACCTGGAAATATAAATTGTTTATGAATAGACTAGCTACCCACCCCGGCTTCCCAAGTGTGAAATATAGACATTATCGAGCAGGCGAAGCCGTGGGCGAAAGCCAGTTAAACTATACGTTTCAACATTCCTCATGAATCGTACTCTATCTATTGATGAAAACCGCATTAAAATCCGTTTAAATCCGTTTTGCGATGGACAGACAGCTGGGAGCGATTTTGTTTTATACTGTGTGGAAATAACAGTCATCACCTACTTGTAATAAATTGCGAGTCAACCTTATTTTAATCGATATTCGTGTCTGGCTAGCGGTTTAAGTGAATCAAATTCTTTATAGTACTACTAAGTGTAATTTTGAAGATCTTAAAAATAAATAGGTTCTTAGAACTTAGTTGCCTGTTAAGGCATTGCAATTTTAATTGAAATACATATATTATTAAAAAAATATTTACACACTCAATATTCCAGTTATACAGTTCAAATTATATTTGTTAATTATCATTGTACATACATTTCAAAACAAATCATACTCTTCTTAAGTTTTATATAGTATTATATTAATATTATATACAGGGTGGAATTTTGTAATGCCCCCTGGAGGGAAAGTACTCTTAATACTGTAGATAGAAAATTTTACTCAAAGGAAACATTCCTTTATTTTTGAATAGAAAGAAAACTGCATTCAAAGATTTCCAAAAAATCGCTTGCCACACCCGGGAATCGAACTGACTAAAATCTGCAAAAAGTACAAACTGTACTTTTATTGCCGCGATCGTTAGTATCAATTATAAGGATGAAATCTCTCGAACAAACTTGATAAATTAAATGATAGGAAAACTATGAAATCTTTAATTATTTACAAAAAATTGTAAACTAATTAATTAGTTGCTCGAAATGGGCTCCATTTTCTTAGATACACAAATGTGTTCTTCTAAATAAATACCTTTAATACCTGGATTGGTACAAACGGCACAATCAGATGGCCTGCGAGATCATCAGTTCTCACCCCTTTAGATTTTTTTTATGGGGATATGTTAAAAACCAAATTTACATTAAATCTTATGCGAATGTAAACGAGTTGAGAGTTGAAGTTCAGAATACGATTTATAATATTCACCACAACACGTTATTAAAGGTTACAAGAAATGAATTTGTTAGAAGAATACATTTGTGTATCCAAGAAAATGGAGCCCATTTCGAGCAACTAATTAATTAGTTTACAATTTTTTGTAAATAATTAAAGATTTCATGGTTTTCCTATCATTTAATTTATCAAGTTTGTTCGAGAGATTTCATCCTTATAATTGATACTAACGATCGCGGCAATAAAAGTACAGTGTGTACTTTTTGCAGATTTTAGTCAGTTCGATTCCCGGGTGTGGCAAGCGATTTTTTGGAAATCTTTGAATGCAGTTTTCTTTCTATTCAAAAATAAAGGAATGTTTCCTTTGAGTAAAATTTTCTATCTACAGTATTAAGAGTACTTTCCCTCCAGGGGGCATTACAAAATTCCACCCTGTATAATAAAAACACGGCTGTAGACCCCGAAGGGCTTACCCTTTAAATGCGGATCTACTTTAAGTACACCTTTGTCTTAACAAAGGTGTACTTAAAGTAGATCCGCATTTTAGCAATGCAATAGGGGGCGACCCATCAACCGGACATACATACATCTAGAGATTAAGATTTCAAGCATTAAAACTGAAGTTTATTCCTTGCGAATAAATAGCCTTCATGTCTTGGAAAGTTATATTGTTACTGAGAGAATGTTGATTGTTCATCTACTTGAAAGTAAAATTGGTCCCACTAATATTAAAAAAACGTGAAAGTTTGTGAGGATGTATGGATGTTTGGTACTCTTTTACGCAAAAACCGCTGAAAGAATCTGTATGAAATTTGGCACTGAGATAGATTACAGTCAGGAATAGCACATAGGATACTTTTTATCCCGGTGGTACGTTTTGGTGGGATAATTTCGACATCCACGCGAGCGAAGCCGCTGCTAGAAGCTAGTTATGATGACCGTGCAAAACGTTTTATGAATCGACATGTTTTGTAGGAGTAATTTTTTGTTCTGCTTAAAAACCTGTTACAAACATCTTTGGATGTTACGAAATGAACGTAGTATCAACATTTTAAAAGCTGTGCTTTCAAACATATAACTCAGCTAATCTGAGAATTTCTAATGTGTTGAACATTAAGGCTTCATTTCTGAGAACGGCGGAGTCAAAGGGCGGGGTGTGCGCCGGCGCAGGTTCTCTGGATTATAGCGCCGACATCACACGTAATAACGGCTGATTAAAGGCCAATTTGTGTAATGTTATTAGTGTGTAGACTAAATTATATATTAGCGGTAGATGTTTAATGTGCGGGGTTACTTGTTTGCTTTGTTTTTTGTTGGGAACGTTAATGATGTGTGAAAAAAGGTTATGTGATTAAAGTGGTCTACTCGTGGTTGACCTTGCACCAATGGATGAGATGAGAGGGTCATATTGATGAGGGTAATATTGAATGTTTAGGGTATCCACCCGACTCGTTGTGGGCACATAGGCCAACATTTTTGTTTATTATGCTACCTAAGTAGCCTGCAGAATTACATGAAAAGAGATCACAATAATTCTGACTAATGCAATAATAATATATCCGCGAATACCAGAATGACCACCGTTACTTCAGCAAACATGACTTCAATTTAAAATGACACAATTAATTCAATCGAACGACTATTCACATGATTTTCACTGCTTTTACTCGCAGTAAAATAGCGATTTAATGCTGTAAGATTGCTCTGAACGCGTACAGTCGGAGCGATAATTCAGTGAACCCGTAAAATAAATTAAAATGTTATACGAGGTGCGGCCGCGATGTCATTTCCCACCTGCGACAAGTAATTTGTCGTGTCGATGCGCACGCGATGCACGGACTACCGTCCCTCTGAAATAAAGATGCGTTACTTTAACAGGTACGAGGTATCGGTGATCTCAAATGTTTCGTTTTTCATTCGGGTTTAAAAGCTTTGGAAATGCGCACTTAGTTTCGCGAAACGATTAAGATTGTGCCCCGGCTCGTTTGTCTTGCTTTAGACTTTTGAACGGTGCTATAAATTGAGAAGGGCACTTTCTTTATCTGGTTGAGCGAGGCAATTAAAATACTTTTGCAAAAATATAACGACGCTTGAAAGGCATTATTTACCAAACGACATATCGGTAACTTTACAGTAGAGCATTTTAAAGTATTTGTTTTTGAAAACTACTGAATTCCAACGAATTCTAATGCTGTTTAAAGGCTTAATAAACTGGGATTTAAAGATTATGAGTTTTCTCAAAATGTTATAAAATAGTATCGACTCAATATCGCCCAACATGTCGCTTGGTAATTTTTGCCTTTCAAGCGTCGATAAGTATTTCAGTCTGTTGATTTGTTCTGTCCGTAGTTAATGAAAATCAGTGAACTAGTCGTTTAATAACTTTAGTCTGCATTTCCCTAGTTGAAGGAATCATTTACTAAGCAAAACACCATAGGGGAACCGGTCAATCGTGTGCTAATGAGTATTCGACTGGTTCCTAAGCCTAAGCAAAGCAGGCCATAGACCGTGCTCATAGGCAGGTTAAACGACAGGATGGAGAAAAAGATAAAACCTTATGTTTAAAGGAATAAATACCAGCGTCAAGCCGTTTATCTCCCATAATGAAACGCAGGGAAGTGGTAAGAAAAACAATTTATGTATACAATACATTATTGATTAAATAAATTAGTATTCCATGAGTGTTGTTTCCATTCAGTAAGACGGTCTGAGCACTTAGCGCTCGGCAGTGTGTGATCTGTTAACATTTGCATGTTATTTGACTTTGACTGTACAAATTATTTGAACGTTGATGTTCTTCTGCTGCATGTTTATCATGGCATTCTTCGACCTAACTGGACTCTTGAACCTGAATTAAATCAGATAAGGTATGAAACTGAAACACGGCCTGTAGCTTTCTCGTCTTTAAAATCTTCAAAAGTTATTGATATAAGCATTAACGAGTTCAATCAAACATTGAAGAAAGTTCAATATCAGTTTCATTTTGAAGCGGTATTAATTTTTCTTGCCATACCTAATCATAATAATACTTTTTTGAAAATCGCATCTGATTATGTAGTTAACTTTCGGAGTCTTCATCTGCCTAGCCTTTTCCCAACTATGTTGGGGTCGGCTTCCAGTCTAACCGGATGCAGATGAATACCAGTATTTCATGGAGTGACTGCCTATCTGACCTCCACAACCCAGTAATTAGGCAATACGATACCCCTTGGTATAATAATAATATAATAATATCCTTGGACATTTCACACAACGCCATATCGTCCCAAGCTAAGCAACCTAATGCTTGTGTTATGGTAACGAGATGGCTGATAAACTACTTATATACATTTTTTTTGTAAATACATACATATTATAGATAGAAAAACACCCAGACTCGTAACAAATACTTGCAGGTCGTACAAATATTTGTTCCGTGCGGGAATCGAACCCGCGACATAGTGCGCAGCAGTCAATCGCTCAACCACTGCGCCAACCGTATCGTCCAGGTAAGGCCGGTAAGGGCGGTAAGGCTGGCTGTCGGATTTTCGGGCTTCTGACGACCTGTTACGACTTTCGAAGATGCACAAATGACAGCCGGGACCAACGGCTTAACGTGCATTTCGAGGCACGGAGGAGTCTTGGTATGTAAAGATGGTCACCCATACGCAGCCAACCCCGGCAAGCATAGCTTAACCTGATGGATCGACCTGCGGCTGTTAGTACTTATATAGCCACGAGTGTTGGAAATAAAACCTTTTCCAACATACAGAACCTTCACTGCTACTATCATATTATATGTAGGTACTTACACATCGAAACCCCACAGTTCCATAACGACATTCGTGGCTCCTAATTTAATGATGAAAGATCATAACTTAACGACGGCAGCCATTATCTCTCCGCGTGCAATCACACCTGAAGTGGAGTTACGATCGTGCTCGATACATTCTACTGGTTTGAGGAGGCTGGTGTCATAGTGTGGTCAGTTTATTTGCTGAAGGAAGTCGAGTTTCATCGATTTGTTTGTGGAATTTAAACTGCACTTTATGTATACTCGTAGCTTAACACAGACCTTGTGTGTGGTAAGCGGGATTGTCCGAAAGGATTACCGCTACCCTGGAACATAAAGGGCTAAGGAAGGAACATGGATGGGTTTTAGTCAGTAAGAGTCTAACACTTTCTTCTGCTCCACCCAGAGCGGAAGGAATCATTTAATGATTTCCCACCCTCAAATAAAAAGACCTTGTGTGACGTTTATGTTGCTTATTGATAAAGAAATAGGCGTGCTCTCAGGTGTGAGTGAGGGGGCCATAATCTACTACGCGGGCCCAGTGTTTCCTCACGATGTTTTTATACAAAACAATAGCTGTCACAGACCAATATGTAATTAACCCATTAGATATTCGCCTATTAGAATCCGTTTGCTTATAAGAGCTCGACGGTTTTTTATATTATTGTCGTTTCGAGAGATTTTTTCTTATAAAACTATGGGATTCACAAGACATTTGTGAGTTAGAACAGTCAGACAGTTAAACGCAGACAAGAGCACCCACCCTTCCCACAATTAACAATTTTTTTTCTTTATTTTGATATCAAATCAACTCAAAATTAATTCAACAGGTCATCGAGTTACCGATCCGTTAAATTTAACCGAAATCGTGAGCAAGTCATGTTGTTATCTATAATTTGTTGTCGTCAAAAAACCGATACATGGGTGGATATTGCTTATCGATTCGCTTATCACGAAACCCGGTTTTTCAATGTTTTATGGGCGTTGGTTAGCAACCTGTTTCAGTTTGGATGGCCAGGTAGTTTTTATTGCCAAGTTGTGGTGGTATTAGTGCATCTTGGTTGATGTAAGTGAGGTACTAAAAGCTACGTATCTTTAACGTGCTGTGAAAGCTATTGCACGTTCGAATGCGGTATAATTATCTATTCCACTTATTCTATTTCTAAGAATTTCCTGGAGCTTTACTTTTTAATAAGGATTTTTAAGCTTTATCGGGAAAGCCTGAAGCATAGCCATTTTGAAATAAAATTGGATATTCTAACTAAGTTCATATTTTTAACACATCACAGATCGACAATGTATTAACAGGAGCAATAGTTTAGGTCTGGGCTAAAGAAGCCATCTTGCAACTTCAGCAGGACCTTACAGAATCAAGAAAAATGATGGTAATGAAGAAATCTCTTAACACTTTAGAATTATGATGATCAAGAGCTGGGTTAAGTAAATATAGGTAATGGTTAGTTTAGTTAAATGGTCCTGGACATTGAGTGACTTGTATTTTCTTAAAGCAGTTAAGTATGACCAAAGTGCATTTTACTTATTACTAGCCGCTGCCCAGAACTTCGCCCATAAATTAGGTACTTACAACATTAGAGCTATCAGCTAGTGTCCCGTCAAAATCGGTCCAGTAATTTCGGAGATTAGCCGAAACAGACTAAAATTTTAAAAAGGATTTTTTTGTTACAATACACTAACATTTTATTTATTTGTATAGATAGACAGATAGATTACAGCTAGTTTTTAATGTACACTACAATTAGGTACCTAATTGTTGTATACTTAGGTATCTAAAACAAACTGGTATTACCAATAATAATAGGCTATTAATTATTCTTTCTTACATTTACATGGAGCCGGAATAACATACCTATAATAAATAGCTTGGCGCCACAACTATTTTGGTAAAAACTTTGGCAGTCGAGGACAGCGGTTGGGATTTTCCATGTTGACTGGTTTGTGAGTTTGAGCAAAAACAACGATTGGAATTCATCGCTAGAGGCTTCAAGTTCCGCGTTTGTTGTTCACTAGACTGTTGCTAGGTCTCCATATTTCTACGGAATGCCTGGCTGGAATGCTTTCGATTGAATTTGAAAGTAGTGTAAACATAAAGCATTTACAATTTTATTTTGTTTTTTTTAAGATCACCTTTTGACGGTATAGAAGAAAAAAAAATTCTTTCGACAAACAAAACGCACATTACAAAAAATAAGACGTCAAGTAGAAGACCAATTCAAGTAGAATCTAAAAAGTAGCATGATAAAAACAATCAAGTTGTAAAACTCTCTTAAAAAAGGAGCCAATTTTTTTTAAATTATTCATTCAAAACCCGGGAACTTTATCAATTTCGTGTCGTTCGAAAGTCAAAAAAGATGTCAACACAAGTTTGCCTATTCCAATTGTACCCCAATCGTTTAGATTACACGCTATAACCACCGTGTCACATTAACGGCTACTTGAATTACCGTAACAATTCGACATTCGAATCCCGAATTTGGTCTCGTAATAGTTGGCAACACTACGGGCGGAGAGCGCGAGTTGCCGGCCGGCACAGGAATGCAGCTAACCTGCATTAATTCACCCATGATTTATGTGGACCCGGCCTTATCCACTATTTACTCAGACAAAACGCTCCACTATCGACGGCTTTATTTATATTGCAAATTAAATACCTAATGGCTGTTTCGCATTCCAGTCTTTTATTCTATTTCAGGTTTGTTTTATGAGTTTTGATCGGTAGATTAAACTATTTGGTGCTTCATTAGCTTTTTTATTCGTTTGGGAAGTAACTGAGTTAGGGTAAACAAATGTCTCTTTGTTTTATTTTAATTATAAGTAGCATCACTATCATAGTTTGGTACCTAATTCGTTTTTCTGTTTCCGTGAACTAAATATGCTGTATTGCTATAGTACTAATCCGTCTTATTGTCTATACAATTCATCAAGTGAATTAGCAATGTGTCAACAAAAACAGAATTCGTAACAAAACATATTTTGTAGGAACGTCATCGTTTACAATGGAATTGTCTGATAGTTGCAAGTTCCGTTCAACATGACGACGTTAAAATACTGTTTTTTTTTTTAAATCAATTAATTACTAATTAAATGCTTATTTTATCATTTCACATGTGATTCTACTATTTTATAAAATACCCACAATCCCGCTGAACGCCTGTTACTAAAATCTGAGCAATTATTTTCGCTTGCATAATTTGGTTGATGATGTTTGTACATAACTATAATTATAAGACTATATTACATAAACATAAAGCGTGAATTTAATATTTACTAAGCTATCCCTAACTTTCTTGGATTTTTTTTTATTTTACAGTACCTAAATCAAAAGAAAACACGAACCAATTAAGTATGGAATATAAAGTTATTGCCTTTTTAGGGGAGTTACTTTACATAGAATACCATAAGTACCTACTTAAGTGAATAATTAGTTTGTGATTTTTTCATCCTTTATTATTTTTTTCATAACATAATTATTTAAAGTTGCAGAAAATAATGCTAGCACAATGGTCGCCTTAACTAAATGTATTGGCGCGTCGGTCAACGCAAGCAAATTAATAAATGAATACCATATCCGAGAGCAGTAGCCGCGGCGACGACCAGGCGGCCGCACACCTGCGTCTGCGCATCTCAGCCGACGCAATTCAATACACACCTTATTTATGCTGCACAAGTTTCAAAATTCAGTGAGGCTACTCAAATCCCTCATTACGAATCACGGATGTAACAAACAAACTATACAAAACACTGTAGAGACTACCTTTACAGCAAAGTTGAATTTTACGGTCAATGCATGACTATAAAGATTCCTTTGCCGGAGAAATATGGTCATTTTTTATTTAAAGTAAAAGTTAACGAGAAACCTACCAACTTAAACAAAGGAGGCTTTATTCTTTTTGAGTCTTATTAACTGACAAACTCAAGTATAGGCGACCTAATATACATAATAATGTTTATAATATCGAGGTCTACAAATAGAATTCGTACTTTGGAATTCTGAAGAAAAATACAACTTTTTATCGAGAACATTAGTGTCGGCAGTACAAACTAGATGGCGCTGTCGGTTGAAACGCTTCGATGCAAATTATCTAATAGAGTTGCTGCTGAAACTTAAGAGATAAACTAATGTCATGATACATTTTTACAATGTTGGCGGGTTTAGAAATATTTTTTCAATATGAATGGCTTTGTTTACATCGTGATAATTAAATTACTACGAAAAATCCTAAATCGCGCTATAAGAGTTTTCTGTCACATTAGTAGGTGGTTGAAAATTCGTGTTAGTTACTGAGGGTTCCGACCAGTTCAGTCATCGGGGTTACATACAGAGTTCTTGTAGCTCACATCACCCTGTGGAAAGTCCCCGGAGATAGGGCGGAAAGCGCCACACCGTGATGGTGGAGGCCGGGTCGGCTTCGTAGGGAAGGTACCTGCGCGCGGCCGTACTCGTAGCGTTGCTCAGAGCAAAGAGAATATTGACAAGGCTTCTTCAAGCCTAACCAAATGGGGCTTACTCGGTCTGGAACCTCCTCTTTTATACTGCTCACAGAAAGTTCTTTCACTGAACTACCGTTACTGTGATCTTAAAGATTTCATTTGCAATGCACTTTGTATTTAACATTTTCATGGATCTTTCTGCCTCCTTAATCACAAAAGACAAATAGTTTCACAAATATTTAGAAAGATAAATTATACAATTTGAATTTTAATCATCTTTCTTTTCCAGATTACACTTAATTTGCGTAATAAAACGTTGTTTATTACCATAATTCGGTGTAAATGAGTTAATTACTTAATAGAAATGTTAAATAAGACCAAAGATAAAAATGCCTCCAGAGAGATTTGAACTCTCGACCCCTGGTTTACAAGACCAGTGCTCTAACCCCTGAGCTATGGAGGCTACGGAGAGTTGCTCGAAATTTGCGTTTGGTTTCAGATAGGCAGTGTGGGTACAGTTGTGTACACAATGCCTGCGTGTTTTAAGTTATTATGACAAAGGATAAAGGCAATATACTCATTGCTTGCTTACAGCTGTGTAAATAAAGTTATTCCTTTTTTACGTTTTTGATAGAAAATTAATTGAGCATGACTATACCTAGATGTAACTTACCATAAATCTGTTTTCTAATTAAAAAAAAGGTTTTGTTATTCAGGATTTAGGCAACCTTGCATGCCTTTGCAAAAAAAAACTTGAAAACTTGAAATTATGTGACTGCTATTGTTTAGAATGATTAGCTCCAGTCTGTACATAAAACATTAGTAATTTCCTTGAATAATTGTCTCGCGATAAATTGATTGCCGATGACGTAGTTTTGACATTCAAATTGTATCCAAAATTACGCGCTTACGCATACGTCCGTTGAAGATTCAAATCTATTCGCTATACAAATCTTACAACATGATCCGCCGCTAGATATTATTTGCATTGGAATTTGGCTTTCAGGGTTATCCAGAAATCCTTAGGTAGGAACATATATGAACAGTTACTATTATAAAGGTTAAGTCAGGGCAGAGTAATTAACAGTAATTGGCGAAACAACGTCGTCCGACTTCATAGTCTAATAAAACAGAGTTAAAGACTATTTTCACAGTTTGTTCGAACTAATCTGTACTTAATTAATTTAAGTCCTGTTGTGACTGTACTTAAAAAATACATTATTGCGTAGATATGATAAGATTGATGGCCTCGTTGATCTAGTGGTGGCAAGCCCTACTGCTGAGCATGAGTTCGTGGGTTCGATTCCCGGGTCGGACAAAGTGTTATTGGAGTTTTGCATCTGAAATTTCCCAGTAGCAGCTGGAGTTTGTATTTGTGCCCCTTTGGTGGAAATCTCGCTCCCAGTTTACAACATAACTGACTGTACTATAAGTACATCTCTACCCATCCCTTCGGGCAGGCGTATGCTATGTTATGTTATGACTAGATGTGTATCAGTTGTTTAACACGTTGAGCGCCAACGCGGTCACCGGTGAGCCGCGAATAGTTTTTCTATTGTGTCTGCTGCGTGGCAGTCAATGACTTAAAAGAGTGTCCGTGAAGTTTCTTGCCCGTTCTTCTCCATAGATACCAACTGCTTTGGCATGAGCAACTAGCTTCATTTTTCTGACTGACCGACCCTTTGACAATAATAATAATAATAATAAAAACTTTATTTCAGACTAGGTCCATAAATATGTTAGTATTTTGTTGTTAGTAACAATGGTGCTTAAATAAGTAGTTAGGTTAGTATTGTTAGTTATGACAAAAATATTTATTTACTCAGACCAATGACTGTCCCCACCCAGTGTCCTTGAAAGGGACAGTCCGGTCTGGCAGCTATCATTTTCAGGATGCTGTTGTTACAATTCGAAAGTGCCTGTAATTTGTTTATTTGAAATAAATGGTTTGAGTTTTCAGTTGGATTTTGAGTCAGTACTTAATCGGATGATAAGAATCTGTTTGTTTATCAGTAATTGCTTAATGGTGACACATTTACGTTAGTCAATCTCGGTCAAAAATCTCCGTTCAGGATAAGGCGTCATTTCCTGCGAGAAAATGTGAAAGTACCTACCTATTTATTGGTTACTTTATACTCAGGAAACTTACTTTTTCATATATTATTTTGTTTATTTTTTTAAAGGTGCTTTGACAACGTTGTTAGGATTACGTTTAATTTGCCATACAACGTAGTAATGCTGCCAGCTTTGGGAACTTTTCCTGTTGACAGCGATGTGGACGAATTTTTTGATGACCTTTCATTTATTTTTTTTCCGTCCCGTTTTATATATTTGTACATAGTTATGATTAATATTTTCAGTAATTTTATGTATGTAAAGATTATGTGAACAAGATTAAATGTATTTATTTAATTTGTACTTAACAAAGATTTCTAAAGTACCTGAAGTCCCAAAAACATCAATCGATAAGTATTTATTATGGTATAGTACCTCGATGTCCTCACATTACGCCGCGCGCCGTAGGCACCCACTTGCCCAGTAAGTATTTAAAATTGTAACGCAGAATTAAGTTGTCACGGTTTAAAAACCTTAATTAGCACTTCCTGTAAAATCTCCTATTACCAAAGCTGCTGTACAAAAAAGGCAGCAAAACTGTGTTAAATCCGTTCAGGTGAGGTTCGAGACACATGTGAGCTTGTCACCGGGCGCGGCGTGGCGGTGGCATTTAGCAAATCGCCAGATGTCGCGCGGATCGGCGGACACGGGCCAAATGTGGTGAACTGGAGCAGGCGACTCCGAGCTGAGATATATAAACAACTTTGCATACTAGCACCTAAAACGGCCAGCACTAGTTAAGTCCCCTACTACTGGGACTTTTATGAACGAGAAAAAAAAAGAAAAATATCGGTTTCGTATATCTATGGAAGCATTTTGTTTTTAATTTTCGCAGAATTTTGAACATAGAACATTTTCCTTTAAGGACGTCTACCTTGAGTTTCACTGTTCGTAAGTAAAGTACCTACCTGTTTAATATCTTGTATCGTTCTTCAGCGGCCGGCATCATTTGTATGCAGGTTGCACACTGCTGGCTGACATCATTCAAAGAGCAGATATCGGGTAATCTGCTATTAATAATTAATTATGGAGTCAGACCTTTACTACCAACATCTTAATCAAGAGCCATTCGAAGGCCAAGAACGTCAAAGTTGTTTTTTTAATTCTCGTGGTAATTTAAAAACCAGAGATAGGATAAACCGATTGGAACCATTCGTTGAGTTTTGCCTTACACGGATAGCAGCAATCACTGATTAGTGGTTTTTGTATATATCTGTACTACATAATATACACATAAACAAATAAAATTGAAGTGTCTGTTTGTAATGTACAAATAACAGCTTTTTAAATAAATGCATATGAAAGTATATATGTACCAACAAATCTCCAAAAGGTTGCACCGAATTTGATAGGACTTTCACTGGTCGATAGCTGATTTTATAAGGGGCAACTTAAAAGGACGCATATGAAGGGGCCCGAAAATTGATTGTCCGAAAGGGTTACCGCTACCCCGGAACATAAAGGAACAAGGATGGGTTTAAGTCAGTAAGAGTCTCACACTCCTTTCCACTCCACTCAGAGCGGGAAAAGTTATTGGATGATTTCTCACCCTCAAACAAAAAAAAGGCTTTATTTTAGAACGAGAATTAGGGTCTACGCGAGCAAAGCCACGAGTAGCAGCTAGTTACCATTCGAAAAAGGCACTAGGGCATTAACAACATCTATGGTCCTGCAGCCACACTATTATATTGATTATTGCCGTTAACCATACAAGGTAACAAGTAATGTCGAACAGTTTTTCATTTGTCAAACTACGAAAGGTTGTAATGTATGGAGCTAGTTCACCGACACGATCGCACGACGAAAACAGAGGTAATGAACGGTTATGGCTCCGAAGAATTGATGATATTTACTTCGACATCGATCAAGCTTGAGATATAATCAGTTTGATTGAATTCGATGTTTTGTTGTCTAGTGGTCGCAAGCGCCTCTGCTGGGCACTAGGCCCTTTTTTTTTGAGGGTGGGAAATCATCCATTGACTTCTCCCGCTCTGGGTGGAGCGGAAGGGAGTGTCAGACTTTTACTGACTAAAACCCATCCATGTTCCTCCCTTAGCCCTTTATGTTCCGGGGTAGTGGTAACCCTTTCGGACAATCCTGCATAAGGGCATGAGGTCCTGGGTTCGATTTTCTGGTCGGGTAATGTGTTATTGGGTTTTTCAGCTGCGGTAATTACGTAACACTTAAAATGGCAATGCCATTCATTTCGACTATTCGAAAAACATTAATTGTTTGATTTAGGTACAGACGCCAGCACACCAAGCTATCCCTAACTGTCAAATTTTCTTAATTAAAAATGAACCTTATGAATCTTTGCAATAAAGTTGAAATACTATCAAAGAAATTTGACAGATTATGGTACATGATGTGCTGGCCTCTGTACGTTGTCGAGGAGACGTTTTTTCTAACTTGTTATAATGTATTTTCAAATACATTATAATACAGTGAAACTTGGTTAAGTGGGACCTGGATAAGTGAGAAACCTCCATAACTGGAACTCATACTGAGGTCCCAACACTTTGGCACTGAATTGCCTCTGTTAGTGAGACGAAACAAACCTCTATATCTGGGATTTGTTCCTTCCATTTTATCGTCATAGTTACCGACTGCGAGTGAATTTTATATGCATTTAACCTCTAAATAATAAAGATAAAAAATTATGTATAATATTTACATAATACATACTTTATTTTATTTAATACTCGCACCTCTATAACTGAAATAACCTGTATTCTGACCTCTAAATGAGACAGATATTTATTTATACCTGGATATCTGAGACACTGGGTAAGTGGTATACCTCTATAAGTGAGACAAATTTGCAGGTCCCTTGATGTCTTACTTAACCAGGTTTCACTGTATATCTGTGAATAAAAGTGTGTTTCGCAATTGGGTCTTGGTCACCATCTTACAATCATGGACTTCGTTCAGATGCCTGCAATTTATTGGATGACCCCTCACCCGTAAAAACCTCAGAAACGAGGGGTAACCAATTATTGCAGGTGTCCGGACATGAATGTGAATGTACAAAAAAAGTATTTTGCCCAATCATATTACCGAGATGTTACGGTAAATCGCGTGCACTGATGCTGCGCGGGCGCCGCTACTAGCATCTATTTAATTGCTAAATTGTTCCCATCTTTCACAATCCCATCTTAATTATTACCCACTGAAATTATGCGTGTAATCGCAAATTGCCAATAAAATAAAAGAAACTCGTTTCGGAGAAATAAACATTTTTGGTAACTGTGGTGTATGTGGTACGAAAAACTGGTGAGAGGTCAGAGCTACTTCAGTAGTCGTTAATACTCGGTTTTACCAAATTGGAAATCGGAATATTATGTGTAATTCTTTAATTGAATTAGTTTTATGTGAGAAGTTGCTGCAACGAGCTTAGAAAATATTATGTCTTGTAATGGCCAAGCACCGTTAGTTGGTACATCAAAACAGTTTACTATTTTTAGGTCGAAATATAAAATCGGTAATTCGTAATAAACTGACTTTTAAAGGCACACATCGATTTATTTAACTACTTCGTTTAGTAATTATATCTACTTTTCTATTAGTTAAATATTTACGTATCCCCCATAAAATGTTCAATTTAGTTTATTGCAGTTTATACGGTGACATCTTAGTAACTCTCAAATGATATCTTTAACGACAAAGGGGACTATCTAAAAAATATAAAAGTACCGGAAAGGGTTCGTGGAAATTGGTAGCAAACGGAGCTTTCTCCGGTACGGTACAGCACAAAGTTAATAAAACACCTATCGGTGAATTGCGTCGGTTTGGAAATTGACCATCATTACGTTGACCGCTTATGGCTGCGTCTGCGCCGGCGGCACGTACAGTGTACCGCAAGCCAATAATTTACTATAACGCACCGGTAATGTACCCGGTGCTCTTGATTTTTAAGGTTCAGTGGCCTGTGCAATACTGTTTTCATCTCGAGACTGTGCCTAAAGGGGGACACGCAACACGGTACAAATTAAATGAAGCATTCTGTATCATCGAAACGTATACTTTGCAGGTTGTAGATCACAAAAATTATCTTTAAGTAATACTTTGCCAACGTATCGCGAAATGAACATGTATACGACTGAACGGTACTGTTCTTTTCCCCAACCGCTTATTTGGAGGTCGTAATTTAATTGGAGCGCAGAATGGGTTTCTGAACTCAGCGCGTCCAGTTACGCGATTAACTGTAATGTCGCCATCACGATGTATCTCCGATAACGTGAAATTGAAAGTTAACACCAATATTATCTTGGGGTATGTACATTTGCCAACATTATCTTTCATATAATTTAATATGCACTTTTATGTGAGTTCTGACCGACTTTAGTTGGTATGGAATCTTTGTACGAGTCTAGACTTTAGAGCACTGTGCTACTTGCAAAGGTATTTAGAAAAGGCCTTATTAATGTGCAATTGATTTCGCCTAAGTAAGTAATAGAAGTAATGTATAAGTTTCTTGTCTTCTTCTTCGTCGTGTGGTTAGTGACTAACCTGGTGTGTGAGTTTTTAGTGCTGTCCATGGGCCTTTGACTTAGCTTCACATGCTCTCAGGCATGCCGGTTTCCTCACGATGTTTTCCATCACCGATTTTTACGCAAGTGATAACTATACAATACGCACATGAATCCGAAAAATCAGACGTGCGTACCTTGGGTTCGAACTTGAGTCCTATGTCTTGAAAAGTGTGGAAAATGTGCTGGATAGTTTGATAGATTTTACAAGCTTTTACGTATCGTGCAGTTGCAAGATTTATCCCGAACAAACATTGTACATATGTTTGTATATGTTGTAACTGAATTTTAAAGCAGTTGTCCTCAACCGATGGAGCTGTAATTTTGCATCCACGTTTTATTTAGATGACATTGCTTGGTTAGCTAAGTGACGTCATTCTAAATCCAGTATGGCGAACCGCCTAAGATGGCGGATTAGTTATTTTGTATGCACTACTATGATAGGAAAAGGGCTAAGACCCTTGAGCATTTCACCAATCACCCCTTATTCATCATCATTCTCCTGCCCTTATCCCAATTTATTTGGGGTCGGCGCAACATGTCTTTTTCTTCCATACTTCTCTATTAGTCGTCATCTCGGTAGTCACCGTTTCTAGCCATATCATCTTTCACACAATCCATCCATCGTTTCTTAGGTGGAAGACCTAAGAAACGATGGATGGATTGTGACTACTTTTATAGCCATCCACATTCATACTCACAAGTTTCCTGACAACATTTTCCTCATTCCTCCGCATAGCATACCATGACAACCGATTTCCACATAACATTTCGGTCACCGGTCACTTTCAGACTTCTTATATACTTATTCCTTATTCTATCCATTTGCGAAACACTACACATCCCTCTTAGCATTCTCATCTCAGCTGCAATTGTCTTTCATTCAAAACACAAACAATAATATCTGTCCGTTTTCCGAGCCGAATGGTATAACAAAATCTAGATATCTTTTACTATATTTATTATACTTTGTACAAAACTATGCTTGTAAATGGCCGGTTTACTAAACACAGGAAATGCCCTGTTTAATAAGGAAGCACTTAATGTCGTTAAGTTGAACCATTTACTACTGTTAATGTTGCTATCATTATCCTCATCTAGTTTGTAGCAAAGTAGCACGATGAGGTAAACTTTATTACTTCTATAGTTTCATTATAAATATAAAAAACGATATAAACATTTAGAGGAACTAGTAAAATGAATATTTCTTACGAAGAAAGAAATAAATGTAAATTGGAAACTGTTCGTGAATTACAACACTAAAAACCACAAGAACAATAAAAAAGTGAAAATAATGTTGCAACAACAATAGTGTGCCTCACGACTGCGCCAAAAAGATTCACTTCAGTACCAATGAATGCGAAAGTTGTTTATCACATCAGACCATTTAATAAAAATATGAGGAGCTCGTGGCTAAGTACTAACAGCCGCACAGGTTGATCCACCAGGTTAAGCTACGCTTGCCGGGGTTAGCCGTGGATGGGTGACCATCTTTACATACCGAGACTCCTCCGTGCCTCGCACGTTAAGCAGTTGGCCCCGGCTGTCATTTGTGCATCTTTGACAGTCGTAACGGGTCGTCAGAAGCCCGAAAATCTGACAGCCAGTCTTTCCAAGTGGTATCGTATTGCCCAGTTACTGGGTTGTGGAGGTCAGATAGGCAGTCGCTCCATGTAAAATACTGGTATTCAGCTGCATCCGGTTAGACTGGAAGCCCACCCTAACATAGTTAGGAAAAGGCTAGGCAGATGATGATGACAATTTAATGAAAACAGCCTATAGGTTGTTTTCTATCTAGGATAAATGTGTCTACTTTAGAGTAATGTCGTGAACACAAGGAAGCAATATCTTACTGGGTTTGACGTGTAACTAAATACGTAAGCGATTGTATACTTTGCGTGCCGGTTAACTGACGGAATCGATAGGTCGATGTGATCGCCAATTAATTTAGTTCGATCGCGGTCGGTCGCTACTGCGCTTTGCCTCTAATCTGTTCGGATAAATTGATAAATCGATGACAGGGAAATTACTAAGAATGTGTCACTCGTATGTTTAGGAATTCTTAATCTAATCAAGAGTGTACAGAAATTAATGCACTATTATTTTAGGAGACAAGCCAAGTGTACCCGAAGTAGCTTCTTATCGGCAAAAATATCGGACTTTCATTTCCAATTACAAAAATCTTTAGTGCCAGTCACCCAGTGCTACAATACCTCTATCTAGTCCCAGCAGTTCTGGCTGTACAATGTTTGTCAGTAAATTGGAGATTGTAATTTAGTAGATATCACTAGGTATATCAAAAAAAAGCGAGTCTAATCTTGATACGCGCAACTTTGAGCGATATTCAGAACTGATGAACGAAAGTTTTCCTGAAAATTACGTACCTTACATAATGCTGGCATTGCTTCGGTAAGTGGTGTCAGAACTAAAAATAAAAGTTTCATTGATGAAAAGGCGAATACAACTAAGTTGAAAAGCTTTGAGTTACGTTATGAAAAGCAAGACATTCTTAGTCGAATTGAAACTTTGAAATTGAAAGGCACATAGCTAGTGACGAAGTCCGTCTAGACGGGGCGCCCGTCATAATTTATTTAAATGCCTGCATTTGCATCAATAAAGCCACGATAAATCTGTTCATACCTATACCTAAGTGCGACTGTTCGTGATGTAAGATAAATTGAATTAACTGATTGCGAGCATGTGTTATTATCATTTGACTGCCAAAGACATGTTGAACGTCGAATCGTTGTCCTCCTCTAGTTTGTTTATGTGATAAACAAGTTTAGGAGTTTATTGTGCATTTGTCGTTGAATAAACTAGGGTTATCGTGACTAATAATTACAACATAGTTGTCTTATTATATTATCATGGAGCATTACAAGACCGTAGACAACCGTATCCTAGTTTATTTAAATTACAAAACCGACATATAGGTATATGTCAAATATCAAACTGAGCAGAAACTCTGAACCTACAAAAAAGGTAGATATTGCACCTAAAAATCGTCTTAAAATAAATCCAAAAACATCCAATATTGGTCAAGGTGTGCGCAAGTTTAGCTATCACTTGACACCAACTGAAGTACTTCGCTGTGAGGCCTCGGCGGTCTCTCCGTCTGTCCAGCAGAGCGCAGCTCGCGCCAAGACATGTGCTCCGAGCGTGAGGGCCGCGGTTCGGTTACCGCCTGACGCCGGATCGGCTTACCCGCTCTCTCTACGTCCTACACTTGATATGCTCAGACGCATGCCGTGATAGTTTTGTGACGCATCGCGAAACAATACTGCTAAACCGCTTTGTAGTTGGCATGAAAAGCCGCTATGTCATATTGCATATTTTCTTTCTTATTACACTTTATTTAGCATCGAGACTCCTCCGTGCCTCGGAAAGCACGTTAAGCCGTTGGTCCCGGCTGTCATTCGTGGATTTTTGACAGTCGTTACGGGTAGTCAGAAGCCAGAAAGACTGACAGCCAGTCTTACCAAGGGGTATTGTATTGCCCAGTTACTGGGTTGTGGAGGTCAGATAGGCAGTCGCTCTATTTAAAATACTGGCATTCAGCTGCATCCGGTTAGATTGGAAGCCGACCCCAACATAGTTGGGAAAAGGCAGATGACTTTATTTTGTATCTAAGTTTCAATCAGACTTTAAAGCCAGTTTCGAAAATCTCCTTGTTAGCAATTGATTTAAATTCTGCATAATCATAGCACTTCAGAGCGTGTATTGAATGATAAACAAAACAATGAAAAGCAGCCACCCGAGCAACCATGATAATATATATTGCACTAAGCTGCCCAACAGAACATAATAGACACAATCAAGAACAAAGCAACAGACGCCATACAAAAGCAAATAGGTCAGAACAGACATAATTTGAAATTGACCATAAAATATCAATAAACGTATCAAGACGATTCACAGACCAACTCGGTTTCACATTATATCAAACGAAAGTCGTAACCAACTAAACGATTCGATGCAATGACTGTTCCAAAGGCTGCGCCTGCGCATTGTTGATGCGCTTAATCGATTTATCCTACCCGAGCAAGACTGCGCTTATGAGATGCCAATAAGAATTTTCAGGGAAGTAATTGCTGTGTATTTAAACTTTTAAACATAACATCACGCTTGAATTCCTCGAAGGGTTGGGCAGAAGCACATTTATGGTAACACTCACATTCCTCCAGTTATGTTTATGGTCTATGTAATGAGGGCGAGCCTATTGGCATCAACCGGGCTAAAACCCAGACACCTGGCGGCTACTACAAAAATCCAGATGGAAAAATCCAATAACACATTTCTCGATCTGGGAATCGAAACCAGAACCTCATGCTCAGCAGCGCTTGCGACCACTACACCAACAAAGCAGTCAATAAACTTTTAAGATAGCTATAAAACTAAGATAGGTTTGCAATAAAAACAAGAAGAAATATGTGCAATACCAAATGATCATAATTATACCATGCACAATGTAAGCTTTATTACTGCAAGAATTTATTCGAATTACAAACTGTATGACTCCGTAATATGTGTGAATGGCCACCATTCATATTTATTTCCCCATTCACGTTAAAAACGTGGACATAAGACAAAGCACTGCCCCGCTAGTTCGGAATTAGAATAGTTTTCACGCACCGTCGCGTCTTCCGGCCGGCCATTCACACGACGACACCCCCACAAACAATTGGAGCAGCCGTGGGACTGATTTTATGGTAATTTACATAATATTGAACAAGGGTGACTTTGTTTCATTATTGATTTGACTTTGTAATTGCAATCAAAGCCCGGACACACTTCCTCTATCATGTGAAATTAAAATAAAATTCCATTACATTTGGATCCTTTCATTTTATTGCCCGAATGGCTGTGAATCTTTTATGGTAATCAGTAAAGGGTCGATAGCAATTTAAAGCGTCAGTAAATTTTATGCCGATTTCGAAACTCCGTTTTACTATCTAATATTGTTAACTTGAATGTTTCCTCTACGAGTCCTTTATGGTAATGTGGGTGCAAACATTAAGCCTATAGGTTAAGCCTGTTCAAATGATCTGTAAGCATCGGTCGATCAGGTTCGCTAAAACCAGCATGCAGTTACATTAACGGCACTTTTAATGGAGGAACAGGTTTCGCGATTGTCGTCCTGCGGAGGCGTGAGAATGGCAAGTCGCGGGATATTCTCATGGCCGGGTGACGTCACGTGCACCTGCATCGCATCTCACCGCGACAAAAGGACAATGTCGTTAAAGTGCTTATCCAATTGCGGGCTCAAGTTCGAACAAGTTGAGCTGTGTCTGCGTCTCAAGGTTGCGTTGTTTGTCCAGCGAGCAGCGCTGGCAGGCGGCTTCGCTCTTGACTTTGAGATGTCGGATAAAATTGTGTTCAACTTTGTTATACTGTGAATTTAATATTCTTACGGGTTTGAGGAAATACAGCAAAAATAAACGACGTTTGATACAAACTATGACAACATTGCGATGTTGTTCATAAAATCCAACCAAATCCGGCGGTAACCTGTGCTCTACTTTCTCACATTGGAAATGATTGGCGTATTAAGAAATAAAATTGGACCACTTCTGCAAGTTGAAGCAGTCCGTTCGGTGTCAAATCGATCGGTGCTCGGTAGCATTCTGAGATTTCAGAAAGTAATAAAACCTCCATTTACACGTAATAACTGCTCTCGTTCTCTGGAACCAGTCACATTCAGAACACTTTAAATATGACAAGTTATTTGTAAAAAACGCACATTACATTTGCCGGTACTCATTACATTTACAGGCCCGCGCCGCCTTAAGAAAAAATATAGCAAAATTAAGTATAATTTACATTTGCGCTTGTAAGAAAATAAATGGTTACTACTCGAAGCGGGCATAATCAGATTATTCTCCTGAAGTGTAGGTAATTAACTTTTAAGTGAGCTTCACGCATTGATAGCGTCGCAAAAACTCATTTGTGACCGAGTCGAGCAAATAACGGGCGAGTAGAGTCTTTAATTATGTCGTGCTGAGCGACATTGTACTGACTGAACCATGAAAATCAATTACAATGTACTCCATCTATCTGACGGAGCAAATTAGTCTATGGAGGCTTTGATAATAAATCCGCTTGTTACAGCTGAATGCATTATTGAGTATCTGATACCTTGTTGACTTAACGATCCAGTCGGTCTAAGTGATTGTTATTTATACTGGTTCAGATAATGTGAATATGATTGAGTTCCCCGCACAACAGCAGCAGCGCCACCTACGTCTGTAGCAAAATGAGTAATTTAAAGGTGTTTGCTTAATTTAGGTCTGCTGTGTCATTATGTACCGACGCAGTATGTGCACCTGTGCCGTAGGAACATAAATTGAGGAAGTAACGGTTCCATTTCTAGTTGAGTGATTGGATTTCGCAATACTTTTAGCAAGAGGTAAACGCTGACCTAAAAATCTTGGAAATCGCCGATGAAATCATAAACGGATGCTGTACCATGCACGCAGCGGCAAAGAAAGACAATTAATTCATTGCATCTTTATTTTTTTTCGCTTATTTAGTGGCCAGCTATAACAGAGGCCTGAATCTTCATCGTCGCAAACAAATTGTAAAACGAACGTGACGATACGGCCTACCACCATTACATTAAGTGGTTAAGTTGGACAGAGCAGGCCCATAATCTCCAGATCCATTGATCGTGAGAATCTTGGACAGGTGTAAGGAACCGTCGCCAACTATGCGCCTTGAGTCATTGAGACGGACGGAGAGTAACTGATGGAATAATTTCCAATCACAATTATATCGCGGTGCATAATCATTTATATACGACGTAATTATAGCTCCATTGTTGATCGTTTTACGAGTTAATTTTAAGAGTTAAAGTTACGAATTTTTGCTGTCAATAAAATTGGAGTGTAGATACCTAATAAGTTCTAGGTTAGTTGATTTGTATTTTGATTGGACAGCAGCCAGACTGAATGACTGATTTTATTTATGAATGTACTTAAATTATCGAGGATTGCTCTCATCGCCTAGATTCGGGGAAGTTCAAACTCAAACTCAAAGCATTTATTTCAAATAAAAAAAATACAGACACTTTTTTTAGTCAGAAAGATGAAGCTAGTGGCCCATTCCAAAGCAGTAGGTACCTATGGAGAAGAACGGGTAAGCAACTCCACGGACACTCTTTAAATCATAATCAGTTATTGTGATTCAATGTAAAGTGGGGTGGTACCACTTTACATTGAATAACAATCTGGTTTAACTTGAGTTTTAGGTACTTATTTTAAACTGGAAAGTGGTTATAAAGATGAACTGCAGGCAGACATTTCGAATTGAATAAAATAATCTATCACCCCTATCGGAAATTGACACAGTCATCAAAACTTCCACAGCTGAGACAAACAGAGAAAAACACCAAACGTGCTATCGGAATCAAATCAACGCTCATTACTCGGTTGTTGTCGTGAGCCTCAATGCCTCAATATTAGCCACATCCTCGCTCGTATAAAAACATCGCGAACGGATAAAAAACTTGCTCATTGTGTAACAGACGTGTGGGAACGCCGGACAGGTGCGGGCTTCGCTTAGCCTCAGGAAATCACTACCAGCTCCTGGGTACCTGGTACTAGTTGCCATGATTATTTATTGCGATCGTATTAAACTGGACATATTATATGTATTTATAAGTATTTTATCGTTAGGTGTCGTGGCTTTTTCTATGGTTGGTTTACTTGCAGGTTGCATAGTTTTGCTTGCCAAGAGTCTTAGTTGTTTTATAAAGTTATTTATCGACTCTTTCATGTGCTAGACATAGTTTAACATAGTCCTTGTAATGTCTAGACAGATTACATTCAAGATTTCGTTTGGGAAGCAAAAGAAAAAACGGTCAACGACAAAAGACTGTTACTTCGAAACAGCCACTAAACTGACGAAAAATTATTCGAGATATTGTATTGTATTGTCCATTCTGAAAACTTTTCATCAGTTTTATATCCGAAGAATAATTTCACCTTTAGTTTAATTATCACTTGCTTAAAAGTGGGTGAAGGAAAACATCGTGAGGAAACCACCTTGCCTAAAAGATATTTATCAACAGTATGTGAAGCTAAGTCAGAGGCCCAAGAGCAGCATAAAAAACTTCGACACCAGGTTAGTCACAAACCAAACGAAAAAAAAATCCCTCCCTTTTTTTTTTTAGGTTGGGAAATCATCCAATGACTTCTCCCGCTCTGGGTGGAGTGGAAGGGAGTGTCAGACTCTTATTGACTAAAACCTATTCATGTTCCTTCCTTAACCCTTTATGTTCCGGGGTAGCGGTAACCCTTTCGGACAATCCCGCTTAAATTCACCGTTCTAGGTTCAGAATCAAAGTCAAAGTCAAATCATTTATTTCAAATAGGCACAAGAAAGGCACTTTTGAACGTCAAAAATGAACAAGAAATAGAATTGATTCTATTCGCTCCTTCCAAAAGGTAGCTTCGTGTGGAGAAGAATGGGCAAGAAACACCAGCGTTACTCTTTCTCTCGTTTCTCTCGTTAATCATGAATTGAATCCGTGGTAACCGGCTTCGCGTCGATGGGGATTCCACCTTGTATAATAGCTGTGACAAAATATTATTTTATTTTACTTCCGTTTAAATTTCAAATAAAAATTTTGTTTAAGCTATCTCTTTTGTCGCCGACTGTACCGACACTGAAATAATTTTCATAATCACTCTTTATACTTGTAATGATAGGGACAGATTAAGATCATTTACACAGAGTAGCATTACATTACAGAACCAGTTTGATATCTAAGTTCCCATAATTATGTATGTGAGATTCTTGATGAAGTAAAAGATATGTTGAACTTGTTAGTTGGCAATGTCACTAATTACGACTGGTTGGTAACTTATCACATTATTATGTTGGTACAAGTGAAACACATGCTTGTGAACTATATTGATGTATCAGGTCCACTGTTTGACTCCGTAGTCTTCTTTTCCGAAGACTTCTTTTTCCTTTTACTCCGTAGTTAAAACTGGGGTTGATTTTGTCTTTAGTATAAAAAACATAAAAATACTACTTGAAAAAACAGCTGAAAGGTAACTAAAAACAATCATCTAACAAACAACTTCACAGATACTGTGGGGGACATACAACAAACAACCAAAACTTTTTTTTTTGATTGTCGGAAATCATCCAATGACTTCTCCCGCTCTGGGTGGAGCGGAAGGGAGTGCCAGACTTTTACTGACTAAAACCCATCCATGTTCCTTCCCTCTTTCCCCCTTAGCCCTTTCCTAACCCTTTCGGTAACCCTTTCGGTCTATCCCGCTTAACCATCACCAAAGCTAGTGGATGCATTACGGTAGGTATTACGACAGAATCTGTGACATATTGTAATAATGTGGGTATACTATAGGTACACCTCTGCCTAACCCTTCGTAGATTACAGTCGTGATGTTATGTTATGTTTTAATAATAATAATGACCCCATTTCAGTATTTCTACAGCTTTGACCGCGTCGTGGTGGGGCATGCGCGCTCCTTGCCTCATTTCATTAAAAACGTCTAACGGGCCTTTGCGAGTTGACTTTGGCCCCTCTTACGCCTTTAAAGGTCCGGGACTACAGGGTCCCTTGATACATCAGACACTTAACCTTACGCCATTGTCACATACACGTGACAAGCAAGCGTACGCCCTGTACGCCAACGACACAAATTTGTAACAATGCGGGTAGACTATAGCACGAAATAAACAATTAAATCATTACTTTTGTGTGTGTTTATATAGGTATCTTAAAAATTTAAGCTCTCGTACGTATTTAATAACATGAAACATATTAAAAGACACCATGGATATTGGGAAATTTATGATAACAAGAAAAAATAGTTTTGTAGCGTAGAGGGCACGCGCTTGCGTTTATGCTCTGCCGTTCAAAAGTATCATGATTGTTTCTCCACCACATAAAGGAAACCAAATTCTCAAACAAATAAAGTTACACGAACAACCGTGACAAATATGCCTATTAAGATCAGCTCTTCTACCGCGCAGATGTTACACAAGCAGTGATCTTTAACCTCATGACATCTCCACACCAAACACCATGATGACGTAAATTAACAGTTATATTAAACAAACAACTGACAACGCTCATTGTTCACAAATCAATGTTTATGTAAAAATAGACAGATAGATAATTCCCATGATTACCAATGAAACAGAAGATATCGTGGGAACATTACGCAGGTGAATCATGTATGCGAGGAATTATAAAATGATACTTTTTGTTTACCTCCTCCTCCGTGATGTGCGCTAAGTGACACGTCTACTTAAGTACATTCTCACTGTCTTTTGCTGATCCGATTAATGACAATAATTAAGTACAAATAACTATTAAGCTAGATAACTGAGTAAATGACTGTGCTATTTGAAATGTACTGGGTGATTGCTATTACAGACATTAATTTCAATTATGATTTCAAAATGAAACGAAAGAATGAACCTTTCAATAAAATTATTCATTGATAGTTAACGTATTAATTTGACCCATTTACTAAATTGATTCTCTTACGATCCTACCTACCATATAATCCATATTATGTAGGTACAGCAGAACCAATTCACATAAGTACATAATTATCATGATTTCACAGGTGAATCCGTTGAAAGACCGCAGGCGCAACCGCGGGAGGAAGGATAGTGTAGTGTGGAGACCGCAAGGATGTCTGAGTCACCGTGGGAAGCTGCGCAGGTGACGGGCGCCTACACGTTATGTATGCTACCTAGACTGTAATCACAGCGGTGACCATACTCCACTGAATTGACATATATGTATATAATACTAGCTTCCGCCCACGGCTTCGCTCGCATAATATGTCGACAAATTATACACATAAACCTTCCTCTTGAATCACTCTATCTATTAAAAAAAACTGCATCCAAATCCATTGTGTAGTTTTAAAGAGCTAAGCATTATACATACAGACATTAGGACGTGGGAAGAGACTTTGCATTATACTATGTAGTGATTACTTAACTAGCTGCTGCCAGCGACTTCGCTTGCGTGGATGTCGGAAATTATCCCAAGGAAACGTACAGACGCCAGCACAACAAGCTATCCCTAACTGTCAAATTTTCTCAATTAAAAATGAACCTTATGTCTTTGCAATAAAGTTGAAATACTATCAAAGAAATTTGACAGATTGTGGTAACTTGATGTGCTGGCCTCTGTACTACCGGGATAAAAAGTATCCTATGTGTTAATCCAGGTCATGAACTACCTCTGTGCCAAATGTCATGCAGTAGTAGTATTCTGTAAAAATCTCACCGTGATGACGTAAGTGAAGTTAGTTTAAGGTGAGCTGTCAATATTGTCAATTCCTAGCAATAGGTGGAATGACAGCTGACTTCCCGCTCATGTCACGTAAGGTTTCACGGTGAGAATTTTGATCGTGAAGGTAGGACGTACATACAAACTCACACACACACACACTCACAAACTTTCGCCTTTATAATATTAATGTGATTACGGTTAATTAAGAAAGGTAAGAGAACTGGAAGGTGACGGACGTACCTATAAAATCACTGTGGGATGCTGCGCAGGTGACGGGCATCTCCATGACGGTCACACTACACGACCTAGACTGTAGTTACCCCGGAAACCATTCTCCACTGAAACTAAGATAGGTAAACCTAAGTTCGAATACTACTGTCCATCAAAAAAAGTGTTAGACGCAAGGATGTAGGAAGTAATTAATACTTTGAGACGGCGCATATATCGGTGTAGCGGCGCCCGCGCACTAGCGGCGCTTGCGCAGATTTTATTACCCAAATCCGTTCAACCAGTATTCTGAGCTATTATAGAAAATATGGATTTAAATTTGTTGTTTTTTATTCTTTATCTTACAAACAATTGCATAGAAAATAACGATATCGCACCGGATATTAGTCTTGTTCTGAATCTTCTCCATTGTTTAGAAGTGAGTGTTGTCTTTAAATACGGCAGTCACCATATTCATCATTCTTCTTCTTTTCGTGTGGTTAGTGACTACCCTGGTGTCAGAGTTTTTATGCTGCTCATGGGCCTCTGACTTAGCTTCACATGCTGTTGAGAAATATCTCTCAGACATGCTGGTTTCCTCACGATGTGTTTTGATTTTTAATTTGATGTAATTTTTAAGTAAGGTTTTTTTTTATTCATCATTAAACCTATAAGATACAATGCATGAATTTCCATTTCCACACCGTTGGTCACCCTACATTCAGTACATAAGAAAGTTACTCACATATCAGGTTCAGGTCCGGCAGGAATTGTCATAACTTTTTTTACTGCGATTCATATCGTTAAAATATCCGATCTTGGTGCCATTAATTACCTATACCGCCATTATGACTAATAGGATTTGTTGCGAGAACTTTTTTATAATTACTGATCTAACTTGTAGCATTTAATTGCTTTCCCACCTACATGGGTTTTCTAAGAATACTTATTAACAGGTTGCGTGTCTATTACTTGTTGTCTATTTCTTTAAGGTTATGACTAGGTTGCACTTAGGTTCGACTCTATGTCAGTCGTTTCGTGGTTATTTAGAATCTTCGTCATCGCTTGTCTATGATTGTTAAACTGGAAGAGACAATCTTTTATTCTTTACAAACGTTTATTGTTAACGTTTATTGTTGTTTGGTTATTGTTTGTTTATAATATATAATAATGAAAGGCAATTGTTGCGCGAGGACGCGCGAAATTTTGGACCAACTAAATCTGAAATACAGTTATACCAGTGACACGAAGAAGAAGAAGAAGACGTAATCTATACTAATATTATAAAGAGGTAAAATTTGTAAGTTTGTATGTAGGGGGTAATCTCCGGAACCAATGATCCGATTTCAAAAATTGTCACTGATAGAAAGCTACATTATTCCTGAGTGCTACAGGCTATACATTATATTTATATCATACATATTAGCCGAGTTATCGCAATTTTTAGTCTAGCAAGTTGGAAAGAAATACCTGTGAAAACAGAATTATTTGCATGCGCTGCCTAACGCCTAACAGTTGTTTAAAATTGAAAGCAATGTATGGCAACCCGGTTCGCCTTAATTATTTCTACAAAAAAGTCCGCGACACCATATTCCTATCTTTTGTATTTTAACTTTTATATTTCGTTTTTATCTTTTGTATTTTAACTTTTATATTTCGTTTTATGTTATAAAAAAAATATTTTTTCAACTTACTTCTAATGTTAAAACAAGAAATATTCCGCGGACGAAGTCGCGGGCAGAAGCTAGTAATTATATAAAAGAGCGCAAATACGCGTCATAAAGTTCCATATAAACGCTACAATCGCCTTTGGTTAGGACGGGGGCTTAGGCTTAGCCGAAAACTAAATATTTTATTGCATACAAAATTAAGCATATTTTCTGATATGTATTTGGCCATTAGCACAGCCTCTAATAACACCAGGAGGCAAATTAGGAACTCAAAATCTTCATAATGATTAATACGGTCCACACCGCAGCTTCCCAAACTTTAGCAACAAGATTAATGTCTCACATCACGAACTCATTTAAGTACATACACCTCTAGACACGAGTAATTACCTTATAACGTGATTTTAATGGACGACGCTAACTTTGAGCAATCGGGTTATAAATATTGTGCACCTGAAACTTATTAGTGTGAACATTTTGATCGCCATCATATTGATGTACCGACATTCAGAATTTCGCGTAAACGATTATAAAGTAATCAGAGGAACTCGTAGTTAAGTAATAACAGCCGCATGGCCTCGATACAACAGGCTAAGTTCCATTGCCGGGGTTGGTCCGTGGATGGGCCACCATCGTTACAAAACTGAGACTCCCCTGTGCCTCAGAAAACACGATGACCGTTGGTCTCGACTGTCATTCGTGGATCTTTGACAGTCGTTACGGGTTGACAGAATCCCGAGAGACTGACAATCAGTATTACCAATGGGTATCGTACCCAGTTATTTGGTTGTTGAGGTCAGATAGGCAGTCGCTCCATGTAAAGTATTGGTATTAAACTGCATCCGGTTAGGTCAGCTTCGGCATCCAATCCAAAGATTAAAAAGCGCGTTAATTGTACATTCTTTTTTTAAGGTTACATATAAAAGACACAGACCAAGCCACAAACAATAGAAATGGCTGTAAACATCACGAACATTCACAATAGCCTTTGGTCTTCATCTGGGGAATAAAGCTCCGGCCACACGCAGCGCATGCAACCGCGATCTGTGTATTGTTACCTCTACTATTAATACATGCTTGGAACTTAGTACAAACGATTTTCACGGCGCAGGCGCGGTCCGCGCATGCGTCCACGCTTAATTTCTATAGCTTCACAGTTTAAACACTATTTATTTGTTCTGAAAATACATTGACTCGGTCAGACGTCTGATCGAACAGTTTTAACTGCGGAAAAACATGTGTGTTACGAATTACAGCAGATCATGTTTAAACTTTTGGTGGGCGTTTTACTTTTATGTGGTTCGATTGTAATTGTAACGATGTTTGAACAGGCATTTGAAGTATCTATCTAACAGTTAAATCAGTTAAACTAAGTTTAACATGAAATAACCACATGTGAACAAAACTTTGAAATTGTACCTACATCCTGTATTTAATGGGATTTCAACCACAAACAACTGCTACAATTTAAATTCTACGTTTAAATGTCGTAGCTAGAAAGCAGTGTCATCAAACAGTTTTCTTTTATTTTCCAACGAACCGTGGAAAATCGTTAATAAAGTATGCTTATTATTTAATCGAAAAACAAAACAAGTGACTTCACTTTTGTGGAATAATTTATAGACAACGAGTCAATTACACGGTTGAACGGTGCCACAAATCGAGCGTTTTGAGGAGTCGATGTCACGGTCAGGTGGGAGGAGGATATCCTTTTATTTTGTACCCCTGAACAAGGTCGTGGGAATACTAATATGTACTCAGGCGTGGAATATGAATTACATTTGTTTAATATGAGTGAACATTGTAGTGGAATCTGACCGAACCACTAAAATAGTGCAGAGTAGAAGACACCACATCAAAGCTACAATAAAGTTGTTTTGTGTGGGTTTCTGTAACTGTTACAACAGTGTGAAGAGCCTTTGAAGTTAGGGAAATAATATTGTGGTGTGTGGTTCAGGTAACCTAATTTAGTTAGTAGGTATGTAGTTTGTTTTATTTGCTTGTATCTGGTGCTGGTGTCGGTGTCTGAGTCATGAAAATACTGTGACGCAAAATAATAAATATGTTATCTCACTAAACATCCTAAAAAGAAACATACATATATGTATATAAAAGTAACTTCAAACAATAATAAGGGCAATGAAATCATCTTCCGTCACAATCTACCTTCGGTTCTGAATGAGCTGGCAGAGTGCATCGGAGCAGCACTGCGCAGGAGTCGAAGGAGCATAACAATCACTGTGCTCACCCCGTGACCGACTTGTAAGGAGGGTGCGTTATGCTTCTTGCACAGGCTTCTTGCTTATATACAAGTCGTTGTGGGCACTGACCGCAGTTCCTCATGAGGTTCCTTTTTTGAATAGTTTTATGTTTTTTTTCTTACGGTGGAGGTGCCAGTAAAAACGATAATAATTGTTGTAACCTTTATGGTATCGTGCAGGTTGTACTATTGCCATATAGAGAATTTTTAAGCGTGTAGAACGTTAGACGATTGATGTAAATATTGACTAACTTTGTAATAATATAAAGGTTCCTTATTTGTGTCTTTAAGAAGCAGTTAGGCACCATCACTGTAACAGCCAAAACGCAAATATTGAAAATTTTGAGAGTTTTTAAGCGTGTAGTTAGACAATTAAAATAAATATTGACTAACTTTGTAATAATATAAAGGTCCCTTACTTGTGTCTTTAAGAAGCAGTTAGGTACCATTACAGTGACAGCCGAAACGCAACTGTTGAACATTGTATTAGAGCTCCATCGAAGGCACAATCAATAATTTGTATTGTATTGTGACCATACCAATCGAGATAGCATCTAAGTGCAATAGAATATCAAAATCAATTATTTTGGATTGCTCCTCGCATAGTAACTCAGCAATACCGTTAATGGTGAGCTGGTATTGGTTCGTGCATGATAATGATTGATCGCAGTTATGTGTACTTACCTTCTTATGTAGAGCTCCGCAAACATACATGTGTAGAAATTACTCTGAATACAGGCTGATTTTAAAATAACTCAATTACAATTACAAACTACATACAAAACAATTTCTTGAAATTAAATTATACGAGGAACAATGACATGTAATATGCACTTACGCGGCACAGTAAATCTCGCTCACGACATCAGTTCAGTAATCATACAAATTGGACTTCCTGCGAGGGGTGACCACACATTACCTCAGTACCTACAGTCATGTCTTCGCCCAATTGCAACGTACATTACCGACCAGTTCCTTACTGTGATTATCTTCATTTCGTTTCCTTCGGCTAGGGTGTCTACACAGCGTGATTCCTCGACGCACCTTTTTATTCATAATTCTTCGTTTTGCTCTGATGCGCTTTGGTGAATGACCGGCGAGAGTTGAAAAAGTGAATCACAGGAATCACGGTGTCTAAACACGACACAACGGCTAACTGATTTTCTCCAACTGTCAGATTTTGAGGGTGCTATTATAAATCGCTTACCGACGCCGTGACGTCCCTACTAGTGTTGTTTTATTAATTCCGAATGTGACATTACGTTACCGACTTCAAATATGAATTTCTTAACGGCAAGTGTGGAGGTTCACATGACATTTATATCGGCCAATCAGCGAACAATTTCTGTAAATGACGTCCAATTACACGAAGGTGTCTCGGTATGCGCCAATTAGGTGTCGCGGCGCGCGCACCTGGCTCACGATTCCTATGGTCACGCGCGTACTTTGATCGTAAATCGTTTCGATGTAAAAGCACATTGTTGTTATTATTACGTAAATTTCTAACGATTGAGGTCATTGTTAATAGTGTATTGCGAAGTATGGCGGTGAACGCATATGTTTCCACTTTTATGCTACAATAGAAGATATCGTATATGGGCACTCTGCCAACTTGATTGACTGTCTTAGTAATAAACAAAATAACGAACTCCAAATATGAACTTGATATATTATGAAACCCACATTTTAATTACTTTATATTTATTTGGCATGTAACCTTATTCAGCAGTTACCTATGAACTGTGCACAATTTGGTAACATAATAAATAACAGACTAGTAAATGCTAATGTACACGTTAGAAAAATGCTTTGTAATGTAAAAATGCTTTGAAAAATTTGAACATTTTGATCAAAATCTTCGTAAACTCGACACAATAAGAACGACAAAACTTACAACGAAGTTGAGTACGAGTAACAAGAGCTTCAACCATGTAAACTCAGTTATTTGTCGTACGATGGAGCGGAAGCGGCGATTACTGGCTGCTAATGAGGAAGTAGTAGTTGTGGCGACTGCGACTGGTAATCCTGCGCAGGATATGTTCGTTGTGCTGCGTGCCTGCTATTGTGTGGGACTGCTTTATAGAAACGGGGGTCCCATAGTCAATAATGGTCGATTATTAGGCTTATTTAGTTGATACTTTGGACTATTTGATAACTTCCGAGGAGGTCTGATACTCTTCTACTTACAAATTTTAACGTCGGCCCCAGTATCCGTATTAAACATGATGAAAAACGTTTGCAAAATCTATTTAATGAAAGGGGTACTTGCGAGATCATGAGATCTTTCCCAGTCGCACCAAAAAGTAACCGGATGTGCAATTGTTTGCGTTCCCACTTTGAATAGAGACGAAAAAATCTACGCATATTAAATAGCAACGGTCATCCATGGTCTGATGGTCTGTCCAAGACGTGGCCACTGACCCGTCTCGCTGGGAACACCTTGACCTTCGTCAGCGGCCACCTGTGCGAGGGTCCTTAAGGAATCTTAATCATGGGAATCGTGCCAGTTGGCTTAGGGGACAATGTTTATGAGAAAGAACCGTTTCTTGAAAAGGGAAATTTGCATTGTGGGGTTCGTAAAGTTCAATGGGCAAAAAGTATAAAAAGACATCTGCCCGTTTAATAAAATGGGTAATAAGCTTATTATTAGAGTATGGAAAACATAACTTACACAGTTACACCCTATGATAAACCGTCAAGAACCCAAAAGTGGCACAAACAAAGTTTGTTACCAATATCTCCACTCGTCAACAGACAACCAAACCTCGTTGACCCGTCAGAGTAAACAACCCTTTTGTGCGCGTGGTAATCCCGGCAAAATTGCGCGCCAAATGCCAAACATTTGTCAATGGAGTGGCCAACAATGGGCCATTGATGTCGGGCACCTGTAGAGGGGTTCCCCACACGTGGTTACATATGCACAGCAACTGTACTGCCTCACCTGGTGGTGGAACTCTCGCCCCTCATCTACGAGGGGTAGTTGAGTTGTTTTACTCACACATGTCACCGGCGGCTGCTACCGACAGATGTTAAAATACGTTGGTGCTGACATCGATTTTTATTGTTGCGATCATTGAATGCGCTGAAAGATTCTTATTAGTTAGTCACTTTTACTCGCAGATTTGGTTATGCAGCGGCGTTATATTAAATTACAGCTTGCTCCGTTGGTTCGTTCTTGAACTGATTATAGATGTATTAGTACTTAAACAAACGCTATCTATGTCTTTTTTGCGAGCAATACATGCTAGCAAAATGAGTTAAATTGCCGATTTCTTTCTCGCTTGATGTTTTTGGTGACGTGACGTGACGTGCTCACTTGATGTTGATAACATTTATATTGTACTAGCTTTTGGTGACGTGACGTGACGTGCTCACTTGATGTTGATAACATTTATATTGTACTAGCTTTTGGTGACGTGACGTGACGTGCTCACTTGATGTTGATAACATTTATATTGTACTAGCTTTTGGTGACGTGACGTGACGTGCTCACTTGATGTTGATAACATTTATATTGTACTAGCTTTTGGTGACGTGACGTGACGTGCTCACTTGATGTTGATAACATTTATATTGTACTAGCTTTTGGTGACGTGACGTGACGTGCTCACTTGATGTTGATAACATTTATATTGTACTAGCTTTTGGTGACGTGACGTGACGTGCTCACTTGATGTTGATAACATTTATATTGTACTAGCTTTTGGTGACGTGACGTGACGTGCTCACTTGATGTTGATAACATTTATATTGTACTAGCTTTTGGTGACGTGACGTGACGTGCTCACTTGATGTTGATAACATTTATATTGTACTAGCTTTTGGTGACGTGACGTGACGTGCTCACTTGATGTTGATAACATTTATATTGTACTAGCTTTTGGTGACGTGACGTGACGTGCTCACTTGATGTTGATAACATTTATATTGTACTAGCTTTTGGTGACGTGACGTGACGTGCTCACTTGATGTTGATAACATTTATATTGTACTAGCTTTTGGTGACGTGACGTGACGTGCTCACTTGATGTTGATAACATTTATATTGTACTAGCTTTTGGTGACGTGACGTGACGTGCTCACTTGATGTTGATAACATTTATATTGTACTAGCTTTTGGTGACGTGACGTGACGTGCTCACTTGATGTTGATAACATTTATATTGTACTAGCTTTTGGTGACGTGACGTGACGTGCTCACTTGATGTTGATAACATTTATATTGTACTAGCTTTTGGTGACGTGACGTGACGTGCTCACTTGATGTTGATAACATTTATATTGTACTAGCTTTTGGTGACGTGACGTGACGTGCTCACTTGATGTTGATAACATTTATATTGTACTAGCTTTTGCCCGAGAGTAGGTCTGCGTGGAGTTTAGTCATATCGCAATATGAATTGATTATCCCTTTTAACCCCCAGTTTGATCAATATGCCTAGCCTTTTCCTAACATGTTGGGGTCGGCTTCCAGTTTAACCGGATGCAGCTGAACTTTTCAAACTCAAACTCAAAGTATTTATTTCAAATAAACCAATTACAGGCACTTTTGAATTGTCAAGGGGTCGGTCAGTCAGAAAGATGAAGCTAGTTACCCATTCCAAAGCAGTTGGTACCTATGTATCCAAACAAAATATGGTTACAAAATACCAGTATTTTACATAGAGAGACTGCCTAAATCTGACCTCTACTACCTAGTAACTGGGTAATAGCATACCCCTCGGTTTTTTTGACAATTATTTGAAATATTAATAATAATTACTGAATGCCAATACTAACCCAGTATCGTTGACCTCCAGGTGTACTCGGGAGCGCTCATGACATCTGCGCGCGCGCACCGCATCGCGCAATCTCCATTGTTACTTTGTACTGTTATTGTTGGTTATTGTATTGTATTTAACATAATGGATAACGGACGGTTCATGTCCAAATAATGAACATTTTCATTCATTCAATAATAATGATAATAACAATTTTCAATTTACAATGAAAAGCATATAGAGGCAAACTACAGCAGTACTGTAGTAGGTAACTACCTTATTATGTGTGCTATGTTCATGTTTTGTAGCACATCAGTCGTTCAGAGCCATTCATAATGGGACACGTCATGCCTATGTTATTATCTACCACATAGACTTTACAGTAGGTAGGTAAAGTACTCGTATACTACAGCAATGGACTTAGTATGTACTACATTTGAGTATGTACTGAAAATTATTTTGTGGTTTACGTGTTTTTAGTTCAGTAGGTACGTAATCATTTACTTTCCAAAAGCGTAGGTATCGTAACTGTTGTTTCAATAAGTGATGGGGACGGCTAATACAAATGAGTTAGGTGCCTGCCATTAAAACTAGGAAGATCTAGTACGTTCTCCTTTGCTAAATATTGTAATTTGCTAAATATTTGACTCACTAAAACCTCCTTTATCTTTAATTCTTTACCATAAAATTCATATTCTCCTGTCGTCGAACTGTTAGTGCGACACGGGCCATATGAGGCGTGTGTCTCAAGCCCCAACATATGGGATAAGTGTGTTTTATTTAGGGGTCCTTCTAATTAGGCATAACAAGCCAACTTTAAAGGTCTTTTATGTGCTCGCAGGTTCATATATTCTTATAGAACCTATGACTTAATTGTATTAGACATCGAGACATTACTGTCTATGTCGCTACAAAACGACCAATAGATTAGACCTCCGTCTAAGTTACACTGTTAAAGCATTAACTGTGCCGTGTGACGCGGGATACAACAATCAAACGAATTTGTTCAGGGCTATGTCAAATCACAAACGACTTTGACTGACTGACAGAAGGCGTCAAGACACGACACACGTTAAACAGTCAATATAACACTATAGGTATATGAAGTATTCACTGAAAAGAAATAAAACACAAACAAACTTACTTAACAATATATTTCACTGAACTTTAAATACGAACAACCTTATTAGTTTGCTGTTGCGCGGCGGCCGCAGAATCTATCTCCTTCTGTATCTCTTTCTGGATGCACTTAATACACTGTCTTCTCAGCCGCGTCAGAAGATATATCCCCGCCAAAAAGAGCATAATCACAAGCAGTATGAGCACGATTATATCAGATGCCGTAAGTACAGCGTCCATTACTTCGTCATGTGCGTGGCCACCCATTATGCTTAAAAATACGTGTTTAAAATCGCAATTTCTGTAAGTAATGAAATATTCAATAGTACCAATAGTTGTGCACTACATAAAATACGAGGTGTCAGCCAAATTTGTCGTCGGAATCTGTTGCACAGTGCATGATAAAGCGAAGCGATAGCAATGAAGTGAACTTAACAAATTGTTGAAGTAAATGAAAATTGTGTTATTTATTTTATTCTAAATTTTATCAAGACCGAGTCTTTATCAAGTTTTACATTATGACCGAAAACCTGACGGAGACGGGACCTACGTGTCACAATATCATACAACACGGGGCTTTTATTCCATACTCCAACATTTTCCGGGTTTATTTGAAAAAAAATCTTCTCTTAGATATTAATTAACCTAATTCGGCCAATTACGAACATAATTATTAACAAGTTCAAGTCAAGTCCCAGTTAAGTACAAGTATCCCACCTAGTGTATCTTCCTACACTTTGATGGCGTGTATATGCTTAGAAACTCTCTATTCCTATAGCTTAGTACCTACTTATCTCGTTGTAGGACATACACCTACACATAAAGAACGGGTGTCGTATTCGTAGATGATTCAACAATACATGCTCCGTTTACACAGGAGCTGTTATTCATTCTAAGTGGCCGTGCCCAATACGGTTGCGGTAAGAATTATTACATACGTAGCATTGCTATCGGTTCGCGACGCCGCGCCGGCGCCGGCGGCGGAGCGGTGCAACTCACGCGCATGCAGAAATGTGAAGCCGTGCCTGCCGCGCTTTAACAACATAGCATTGTTTAAAATGACATATTACGTAAATACGTGCAGGGAATGATACCTTTTATTGTTTCAAGTCTCTAACGAGCTCCACCGGACTGGTGTTGACTTTAAAAAGACCTGATTTTCATAATGATGTAATAGTATCGATAATATCTATATTTAGTTGAGACGAACGCATATTGCACTCGACAGTGATGTCACCTACTTATCTCTCAAGCAGATCCTGTTATTATCTTCTGCTGATGTGAACAACAGGAAGCTATTATCAGGGACACAGCTAACTGACAAATAGATATCAATGGAATATTAGCGAGTGTGTTGTGCAAAGCCAGCTGCGGTCCATTGATCGCGGCGTGCGCAGCTGTGCTGACCCGCGATAACCCGCGAGGCGCCAGCGCGCCACGTCCGCGCCTGCGCGCTACGCTCCCCATTCATCTCATATTATTGCGATACCTAATAACAGTTGTTAGCTGCGCTTGCGACGCGATTAGTCTTAATTGTGCGCTATCACGCGTTTCTATGAACGCTCGGTTATGCAATAAGACCTTAATAAAGATAGTGTTACTGTTAGCGCTGAGTTTAATTGCTAGCCCGAGTGACAATAACATTAATTGTTGTAAATCTATGGCTCAGTGTGTAGAATTATAATGAATTTCTTGGGTAAATTATTCTCACAGTTTCACAATTAAGTCCATGAATATTCTTAGTAATTATCATAAATACAACGGCCTGCTTGATTAGTCACATCGCAATTAACTCTTGATCGCCGTTTTGTAAATTTATTTACGTCTATTTTATAGATGTAAAATAATGTCAAACGCAGTCTGTTAATGAAGTCTGGAGGAGTAAGTCAATATACTGAATCAAAAACTTAGAATCGAATATTGAATAAAACAGTGTCTGAAATGGCAAGAAGGGTTATTTAGGTCAATCTGTAAAAACTTTGAAAAGATCAACTTGTTCGTAAGAATCAATGCGTGTTGAAACGAAAAATAACTAGTAATAACGCTGCACAACACTACTGAAATCAAAAGTTCAATTTAACGTTTCTTTTACAACACACAACTATAAACTTTATAACTTCTCTATATGTATAAACGTACCCGAGATCAAATACCCGTTGAAACATTAAGATCGCATTCGCAGCCAAAGACCAAACAAACATTTAGAATTCAGGTTTCGAAACTTCTAATCAAATCGACTCCCGGCCAATAAAGCATACACGCGCTAATCAGATTTCACCAAACAATCCATTCGATTGGTTATAGAATTCCGCAACACAACACCGGGGCTGGATACGTGGAACCCAACAAAGGCTTTTGTTTCCACGGCAGCGACAGCGACCCCGCAGTTTATACTTTTTCGTTTATAATACTTTTTCTCTTGTTGCATTCCCAAAGTGCTGACCGGAGCGCTTAGACTTTAAAAAACTGGTTTCCAGACGACTCCGGCCTTAAATGGAACGACTTAGTAAAATTGTGTGACTCACAAAATGCTGCTAATAAAGGCGCTCTGGAATTCACCATCAATGCTGTAAACGAAAATGTGTATCGCTTGTAAGAAACACTCAAATAAATATTTATTGCACAATTACACGAACGAAGCGCTACTGACAGACTGACATTTGAACCCCATTCAAACAATTCTCTCCCAATTAAAAGGCTAGACTTGTGCTGGCTCGTAGGAGTAGAAAAATGAAGGAATTTATACTTCAGTCGACTAGATGGAACATGTAACACATAGGTGCATGTTCTAGCACAATAAGCAGGTCAAGTTTCTCGTCAGGATGGCGCCAAAACAAGCGCACAGCTGCGCTAGCGCAACTACCTATTTGCGGAAACGAATATCGGATCGCGTAAATACGCGGGCACTGGTCATCAGTCGTGGTGTCGTGCAATACTTGCGCTACCGTTAAACTGTCCTCTTGACCGAGTTTAAAGATGAGACAGATATGTCTTAACCGCATTTGAAATACCTACTTACTATATCAAATGCAAACATAGTGTATCGTGAGGCTGTAGTCAGATTTCAGACGAAAAAATAACAACGATCTTCTTGTGTCGAATTCGGCTATAAACATTCCACAACAAAACATATATTATCACTTCCAGCAAATCAGTAAGGCCACTGCTGCTTATCTGAACAACAGGAAGTGTTGGTTATTATAATTAAACTACAATGGCTGTCACCGGCAAGGATCAAGAGACGGTGGCGACCGCAGATCGGCGCCCGCGCAGCTACGAATAAGAGTACGAACAATAAATAGAAGCTTTACTGTATACAAAGCACGGAAACAAGATTCTGTGATGGAACTGGAAACAAAAATATCTTGAAAGGACACGAATATAATGATACTTATTTAGAGATTTCTCGTAGCACCTTCGTAGCACTTGCTACGCGCTGATTATAATTTCTAAAAATCAAAGATAACGCATCAAGTATAGTTCATCACTGTCTATTTATCTTCTAAAGAATTCAGTGGTCGTAAAGAATGCATGCCAATTAGTCTTTTGTATTTCTACTTAATTCTTAAAGGCCTCTACGAAATACGACAGAATGCTACTTCTGACACCATTTTATTCTTTTATTGTGGGTTGTAAAATATGCAATGGCCTTAAACCGCAGATTTTGGAATGTTTGAATCAGTAAGAAACGGTAAGTTTTGCTCTGCCACGAATTCTACTCTAGTAGGTATTATAGGAGCTGGAGTTTACGCGCGTATATAGAAGCGGGTATTCTGTCCCTCATTACTTAGTGGCTTGGCTCCATCAAAACGAATTGTTTACTGGAACCCTGCACGTGTTCACTGTTCGCAGACACTAGCTAATAATTGTGGGATATTTATTCCGTGCATTCCGCTTATTGTGCCTTTATTGTGACTGTTAAGATGTGATAAATACTTCTCAAATGGTTCGAGATATTCACGTTGGTGATAATGTATCTAGGTGACAGCGTCGTTTAATTTGAATAGAAATTATGGAAGTATCTTATCAATTAGTTAATTACTTTAGTGTTGTTGAGAGGTAAATGCGTGCAAGCACGTATTTAAATTTAGTTTAAGATTAGTAACAGTGGATTGAAAAAGATATTAAAATGTAAAGCATCTTTGCCGTAACTTTTGTTAATTAACATAACACACACGAACAAATAAATCTAACATTCAAATGAATGGAATTCTCATTATGAATACCATTTATCACATTTATAATATGTTTTTGTGAGCATTACTGCTTTATTAACTAATTACAGAATTATTCGGCCTTGCAAGGCTGGTCAAACCAGTAACCACATTGTACTCACTGAAATCAAAGACCAACGCGCAACGTTCTAAGTTCTTAGAGCCTGGGTCTCGATAACTAGTTTCTAATTTCAAACATTATTTTAATCGATTACGATAAATCGATGAAGTTCGATTTATATTCGCATTTACGTTTCCGTAGCTGATATGGAGGTAATGGAGTTGGTTACTATGTTGTTACGAACGTAATTGCTTTTAGGAATGCCTACCTTCTTATACTTTTCAATATTAAACAACGATAAACTGTTTACTACCGCCATAAATTTACGAAATAACACATAAAAATACACAAGTAGGTATTTTTTTTGTAAGTGACATATCTTTGCTGTATCAAATTTTGTTTTACAAATCGATACCTTTTGTGAAAAAAACAAAACCCAATCGAACAGACATTTTTTTTTCTTTAACCCAAGGAATCCTGGAAGTAATTTATAAGAGTATCAAGATGTTATCAGTGTTAATAATTCCCCGATTAAAGTTTAAGAACCGTATAGATAGGTCAATGCGATATGGATGCTTTAATGATGCTGCACCACCTGCAAAGGTTAAAGAGGTAGTGTTAAATGAAGAAGATTTTAATAAATAAGTATCTATATTCTGCAATGTTTGAAGACCTTGTACTGCAAAAACTCGTGAGCATTTTACAAAAAGCAAACCAATATATATATATTTTATTTTTGTCTGTGGAATAATTTTCACTTTTCATTTCGAAGTGTTTAGTTAGACTTACTGCACAGATAATCTATATGTAAGGTGTCGTGCGTTAGTCTCGCAAAACCTCGAAAGTAGCTCGACCGATTTGTTTCTTTTTTTTTGTTTTGCTCGCCTCAGACCTGAGGAGGTTTAGGCGAGAAGAAAGTTAGGAGAAATCCAAAGAAAAAGCCTAAAAATGTAAATTTTGTCAATCTAATTGATCATGAAGTACTTTTAATTAGATTATTTGGTAACTACAACTTATCAGAAAGACACCTTTACCTCTAAGTTACGTTACCTCCTACTATTCTTTATCTCACAGACAAACTTCTTTGTTTATTGAAGCCGAGATAAAAGCTCAAGTTACAATATTTGAAAACCCGATTGGTGACCGCAGAGCTAAGCCATGACGCTGAAGCGACCCAGTCTTAGGGCATGAATCTTATTCTAAAAATAGTTTAGAAAACAAAATAAAACGTAACAAAAAATCTGCTTAGCAACCACGAAAATAAACCAATTAATTAAATCAAATAGGTATGATATACGTAACAAATAAGTTTGGAACAGTTCGGAACGGCCTTGCCATGTAACTGTTCTACGGTTGTTCGGAATAACCCGAGTCATTATGTAAATCAGCATACATTTCGTGAATCTCATCCGTGCCAGCTGTTTCGTTATACATAGGTATCTATTTTGTTTATCAATAAAAATATTTTGCAACTTTAATGTGTTTTCGTGGCTACCTCAGCTGTGCCAATGTCCAATTTGTATGCGGATATAGTTGAGAAGAGAAGTCTTGTGTTTACGTATTAATTTTAGTCTTAAGAGCACTTAGCGGGCTTGGTAACGATTGCATGTTGATGATATGCTTACTAATGACACGATGATTAAGACTCTAGATGAACTCGGTTTTATGATTTAAATATGCAAAAATCATGAGAAGAGATTATCGTTTCTGTGAAATGAAAATGTTAAGTCTTAATGGGCCGAAGCCTGCCGGGTAAGCGGGATTGTCCGAAAGGGTTACCGCTACCCCGGAACATCAAGGGCTAAGGAAGGACATGGATAGGTTTTAGTCATTTAAAGTCGGACAATCCCTTCCACCCAGAACGGGTGGGTCATTTGATTATTTTCCCACCCTCGAAGAAAAAATTAAGTCTTAGATCATTTTTCCAGAATCGGTTTAGTTCACTCACAAGTTAAACGATCCACACAATCTTTTCCTTCAATGTCGCGTTTAACCTCAGTAATAAATAAGTAATAATTCACAATTCTGGAGACCATAACAGAATTTGTATGTTTCGAAACCAATCAAATTTAATAGAATGCTAATTCATAGTTACCATTTGAGATTAAATTAATACCTCAATTTATGTCACAAGTTCAAACATCAACGAATAATAAAGAACTCGGACCCAGGTGTTAATCTGTCCTAAGGATCTACAAAGAATACCAGCCCAATATAGTTATGTCTAGAATGTTAATTTAAAATTCACATAAAACGGGCTCGATTGAGCAGATAGCGCGAATACTCAGGTGTGAAGATTCGGGCGGATCAAGTTTGCAGGATCAAATGATTAAATTATAGTCTTATTTATCGGAATTCGTCCAATGAATAATGGAAATAGTTCTAATGAGGTCACATATTTGTTCCTCGTCTGTGGCCTTGCACCTGGCGTCTTGCTGGCGCTATCTCGGCCACTTGCCACTAGCACCCGGAACTGGCCGCATCGCTAGCTTTACAGCCTCCGCGCAACGCCTTCATATTTTTACCGTAATACATTAATGCCGTTGTGTAGAAAGTAAACTTTTCGGCACATGACTTGCATGGATATGCGGCTGAATATAATTCAAATCTGTATATCTTGCTGCTGACATCTGTTAGAATGATTTGAGGATCGTCTTTCGACTTATCAAGAACAAAAGATCGTTTAAGATAAGAATGATTTATCTTAAGACGTGCTTAAATAAAGGAATGTGTGCATCTACATTCCTAAATTAAATTAGTGAAAAGTATACGAATTCGACCTAAAAGAGAATGGTAAAAACGTTAGGAAATCCCCATATTACGAAAGCGTCAATAAAATGTTGTCATATCAATCGATTACGTATTAAAACAACATTGTTACAACTAATAAAGTGAGGTGCTATGACGTTTGTTTCGCAGCTGCTTTATTTGTGCAGATAATTTATTTAAATAGACTTTAATGATTTATGCGTTTAGCTCATGATTACTTAGTAGATTTTGTGTTAGTGAAAATTTGAACGAAGTTAATTATTTTCGTAAGCATGACTCGATGCGACGTTGCTATGGTACGTACAAGATTCGTACACTAGTCACATGACTAAGTGACTGAATGCCCGCCCGATAAAGCACAGCGTCAACCATTGAAGGTACACATACACACGAACAGGATTTTTCAAAACGTTTGCGTTTGGAAACTGGAGCGTTTGGAAACTAATGCCCGTATTACAGAACCTCACTCAATACTAAAGCATTGCTTGAGTCTCGATTGAAGCCGTTTGATTGGTTAAATTAGGTTTGAGTCATGCTTGGGTCTTGAGTGAGGTTCTGTAATACGGGCCTAAGAGTTGCTGTTTCAGAAATTCACGTGACAAATATGTCGTGCGCAAAAGCTAGTTTTAAATAAGTTTGAAGTAAAAAAAACTACGAATAAGAACAACACAATTCACAAACACAACACAACAACAATAATAACATAATTCACGAGCAATTATTCGTGGTCTGTTTATGCTAGCGCATGTTGTTTCTAAAAGATCTGGGTTCTCTTTGAGCACAGTACTAATCTTTGACCCTACATGATGATACCGACCTGGTATTGCGATAACTTCAACCTATGAGCATACGGAACCTTTCATCCAGATAACGTCTGCAGGTATTTTACTTCGTAATCAAAAATTGTAAAATTAATTTTGCAAGGGCCAACAGTTCCTTACAAAATTATTGTTAGTTTCATAAAATAAGGAAGGTTTTGAAAATTCGTGGAGTTTTTATGATACACAATTTGATTATGTCCTTTTCCTACTAAGTACAAATATAAACGTAAGAATTTGTGATAATGTATGGATGTTTGTCGTCTTTCACGCAAAGACTACTGAACGTGTCTGCATAAAATTTGGCACGGATAGATTCTAGTCTATAATAGCACATAGGCTGCTTTTTCTTCCGGAAAAATAACGGTTCCCGTGGGATAAGTCCGTTTACGAACGTCCAGTAGGTTCAGACATACTGTTTAACATTAGAAAGTAATTTACATAGATTATAGGAACCTACTTAAAATAAGACGTTGCATCAATAAAATGGGTGATCTTTATAAAGTCTAACTTAAATTAGGCATGAATGAAATAAAAAAAAATAAGTTTATTTACCTGGCGTCTAGCTTACAATATACATATTATTTACCCCAGTACGTAGTGACTTTTTGTAAATTGTTATTTATATTAACTACATAGCGACTTAGTAAGCGCCATAGCCTGTTTTCCTGATCTTTTTGTAAATTTTTTATGGACATAATATGTTCACATTTTATTGTTAAATATAAATTCAAGGCAATTTTTTATCTCGACATTAATACGAATGTGCCCAGCAACAGTTTTATTGCTTTCGTTGATTCTCTTATCTTAAAGAGTTGAGACTATTTACGTATAAACTTCTCAAAATTCGTGTGGATATAATAATAATTAGAACATAACCAAGGTTAGCTTTTCTCAATACATTTTATAAAAACCCAAGAAATTTACTCTCTACATATCTTTTTTAAACAGTCTTCTTCTTTTCGTGTGAATAGTGATTAGTGACTTACCTGGTGTCAGAGTTTTATGCTGCCCATTTTAAACAGTGTTTTTGTTCCAGTTATTAATTGACTGAATGCCCACCAGACTAAGTCAAACGTCAACCACTGAAGGTATAACATGCACACTTCAGAATTAGCCATAACAACATGTCTTTCCAACCCAATTTTGAATAAAAACATCAAGAGATACAAACCCCTATTATTACAGCAAATAAACTATCACAACATGACATGAGTAACATAACATAAATACGTACAAAGGATACAATTATGACTATAGTAAAATACCTGACCTTACATATGACTAAGTTAATCCCACCGCCGATGTTTCCGATCGTAAAAACTTGCAACAACGCGCTCTGTCATACACAGCCTAATTTATGGAGCTGGCGGACCTAACAACCGCACATTTTCCGCTGAAAAACAATTCTTCAAAGGATTTTCATCCTTACCCACATGAACTTAAAGATACACCTATGTTTTTTGGTCAGTAAAAAGGTAGGCAAGGATTTAAGAGCGACACACTCCTCTCGAATAAGTTTGATGGTTATTTTACTGCCATGTTCTAATTACGAGGTTTCCTCTCGGATACTAGGACACGACGAGCCGATTGTTTGTGGCCACATTAAAATGGTGTTCATACAAAAACTTTATGAGTGTTCCTTGTATTAACTCTTTGTTGTGGATTAGTTTCGCGACCGTTTTTCAGCTCGTTTGGGTTATAAAAATAGTTCGTAATAATTAACTGCTTCATTCGACTGTGCACATGACTGCGCTTATTGGTATGTAAGTAGATCAGAAACTGTATTCACCATTTACTAAGTACATTAATATCGGGTAGATCTGACAGCAAATTTTCAACTTGCAAACTCATCAAGAGATAAAATATTTTAATTACTAGTAGTTACTTACGTTTGAAAGGGATTATTGTGCCATTGAAAACTCTAGTCTTATAACCAGCAATACCGCAAGTTAAACCTACATTTTGCTCTTTATGCATTCCTGGCAGCAAGTTGGGTAATTTAGCGACGATTTTATCGCATCTGTAACAATTTATATTATTAATTTATTGACAACTGTGCAGTATTACAATCAGTGTAAGTCATTTGTCGTAGCTTTAGCTGTCAGTCCTTGTCGCCAATTAATTAGTTGTCGAACTAATTACATTAACGGGTCGTGTAATCTGTGGCGATATTTCGGCCCGGCAACTGCATTCCGTTTAAAATTCTATATATTTTGCCATAAATATCAGATTTTACGAGCCAACATCCAGACACATGTCAAACAAATTGTTGACACATTCAAAATGTGACGAAGCCACTTAAATAAAAGATTGCTTTTCCACGAGAACTGTTTTTGAGAATTTCTCGTCCAACTTGCTCTGATATTTTTGTTACTATGTATTGGATTTTTTTTCCTTGAGGAGTTCCAGATACTTAACGAGAAATATCTTATTGCGAGTTTGAAAGTACGTCAAACTTTACAAGTTTTTCGAACACTAATTTAATGCACTCCAATGTTTTTAACGACAGACACTCAGGTTCAATCAATCAATGTTTTTGCTTAAACAAATCAGTATCTCCTGAATCTCAATAACTAGGTATCCAGTGACATTTCAATGACAATAAATTGGATCAGCAGTGGACAGTGCAGCTGCGTACACGTGCGATGGTCACGACCGAGACATGGTCCCTCACGGAGTTGTGATATCACGACAACAAACACTCGTTAATATTCAGCAGTTGCTTTACTTTTTTAAAAGGAATCGTGCATTCAGATCTTTTGTAAGAAAAAAGGCAGGATACATGACATTGCCTGTGACGTACGTGGCCGCTGAAATCGGTTTTTCAAAGAGTACCACGTATGAATTATGATGACATACCGTCTTATCAATAAGGGATACGTTTACAGTTCAGGGATAAGTACAATGAAAAACTTTAGAGAATAACAAACTTTTAACTTCGAAACAAAACTTCAGTTACAAAACGTTTGCCAATTTCTCGAAAGAAAAATTACAACAATGTTCAACACATGAGAATTATTTCTGATAATTTCTTTTAAGCCACGCATGCTATTATTAATGAATGGTTAATTATGCTTTTACTTTCTAGACACAACAACAGCTTCGCAAAAACATTCCACATCAATATCATTAGATAGCACGTTTAACTTCGCTGAACGGGCGCAGGTCGGAGGTTGGGGCCGCGCGGCGCCTGCGTCACTCTATCAACTTGCTAATTCATGCGACTCTGGACAGCTGGCCGCGCACAAAACAACCGTGGCCCTTTTTTATCCGGAATAATACAACATTTGAATTTCACACAGTACCTACATTTACATACATTTACCACCTGACAAAAAATTTATTTATTATATTCGATATGATTATGTGATCAGAGCAAAAATATTTCTAAGGAATTCAAATGGGTAGCTTAACATGGAAATGAAATGTAAAATAAAAAGTGTAAACAAAATGTTACCGTAAATACAAAGCTTGGAAATGTCAATCATAAATTGATACTACACAAGTAACATTAAGTTACAGAAACGGGACTGAAAACACAACGACAACATGGTCAGACCTTATCGAAGTCTCACGTCAACTACTCAACGAACAAGAATATTTCAGTCTGTAAAACATGTAAAGTGAGTGCAGCAGATGTTTACAAACACTGACAGAGCATCCGAGGGCTGCGCCTGCGCGGCTTCAGGGCACGTGTCCAGACACCCCTAACAGTAACCAGAACTACCATTTATGTTCAGCGCTTGTCATAGCGTGATGCTGTACAGCGATTATTTGTTACCCTGCATGTGTGATGGGAGTCTAAATAAGTGGCATCTGTTAAACACGGCTTACTCATTAGCTGAGATATAGACTCGACGGAAAGCTTTTCGCTGTTTCATTTGCCACCATGATCTAAATACTGCAATCCTGTTTTAAATTCGGCTTTGATCGTCTTTGGCTATCACACATTTGTAAAATCACGGATAATACAAGTACAGTACATTAGATATTGAATTGTTATGTGACAATCGCCTTGTCGTCTACCACAAAAATCGATTTTCTTCCAAGTCAATTTCGACCATGAACTTCCAAGTACGTTTGGCAACGACTCATAAAAAGAGCTACCTAGTTAATTTGCACACCATCAGACTTCGGCCCGGAAGCACGTTTCCTCCTTTGCATACAACAATGGTGGTTCATTGTCCAGTTGGACGATTGCGTCATAGACACTACTGGCCAGGTGTAAACGGAGTTAAAACTTTTAACCTTAACTTTTCGTATTTGATCCGCTCATCCTAACCACCTAAGTTTCTGAGGCTGCTGTGAGTGCTGCAAGTATTAAACCATATACTTTGTAACATCAACAGACTGAAAGAAAGACTGTTAAAAATAAATGTAACAAATTAAAGAAAAAAATATTAAAGCCACACAGGATTGATTAATAATTCCTAATTGAGAAACCTATCCTCTCAAGGCCATTGTTACGCCTGTTTCTAGTAGTTCTGCATTTAAATAAAAGAAGTTGTAATAGTAGTTGAGATGACACTATTTTGTTTTATCACTTTTCGAAGTGATGACGACAAAACGACGGAACATGGATGGTGTTCGACTGGGCAGTCTGGGTAACTCGATGATTTGACGTGGAAGGCTACAGGTTATCTAACAACTTGTACATATTATATATAATATGTATAACAATACATATGCTAGTGTACAATTGAATCCCGTCTATTGTTAGCATCTGTTAGAATTGCCAGTTTACAGTCGGCGAGTACAAAGGGCCAGTATCGCGGCATCAAGCGACGCCATTGTCTCCATACGCGATGCGCGTGCGCTATCTGCGATTGCTTGGTACTCGACGTGACGTAGATCGCGAGATTACTCCCGTGACATCATCATTGACCGATCAGATTTTTCAATCCAGCTGAATATGAAATGAAGACACCAATGTTATAGAGTAGTGTAGTGCCCGCAAGTTGTTGTTGATATAGTATGTAATAGAAACAGTTTGCTCAGCAGCAAACAACAACATACATATATACAACAACAACATATATATGTTGATTTCACAACAGCATGTGAAGCTAAGTCAGAGGCCCATGGGTAGCTTAAAAACTCTGACACCAGGTTAGTCACTAACCACACGAAAAGAAGAAGTTTGCTCAGAAACTAGTCGATCCCTCAAACACTAAAGTGTTCGTAATGGTATGATTTCCATCTAGTTATATTATTTTATGTTACGATATTGAAAACGTTTGTGATTTTATAGAAAACGTTTAGTTAATAGTAACATTAAGATCTCCGCAGGCACATTTCAGATTGCAGCAGGTACCAGTTTGAAATTCAATGACCATAAAGACTTGCTTTATGTTGACATTACTAACTTTCCAATTTTCTTTTTGATCTTGTCAATTTGTAAAGAGTAAAATATACGTGACATTTGTATAATTATTGAAAGTTTTCAGTCATCATCATTAATCCTGCCCTTTCCTCATTTATTTGAAGTTGCCCATGCATTTTTCTTCAACACATTCCTATCAGAAATCCTCTCAAAAGCCACACTCTTTGTAGACATAATAACTTTTAACGATCCCAGCATCAATACAAAACCGCCTCTGCAACAACGATACCGTCGCTGTTTCTATTCGAATTCGTTTTTGTTACGTTATAATAATGTCTTGAGCTTTATTACTCATATGACCTGAAACAACATAATAGATAGCCAATCAAAGCAAACACTAGAGATTGCTCGTATGTTCAGAGTGAGCACATGTGATGATCAATCTGTACAGCACGTGGCTCCACTGCGGTGTCGCTGTCGCCGCCTGCGCCCGCGCAACTCAATGCGCCCTTGTCTTGCACGCACATGCGATGCCCACATGCGCCAATATGTTGGTACTTCGAAATGAAGATTCGTGAATATATGCTCCTTGGTCTAAAACAAAAGAAACACGCAAATATTATTTACGAGTTTACGACAGTTATTTCGATGATCTGTGATAACTAAAGGATATAAATCTTAAGAACCATTAAGTTTTAACTGCATGGTGAATCATAGCCATGTCAAACAAATACCACACCGAAGTATATGGGCGGTTTAGTCATAGACGGTGTTAAGTAACTTGAGTATGTAGTAAAACAAGGATGTACGCACATTAAGTAAAGACACACGACTTAAATGTACATGATTAGTGTGCTAACAATGATGTCAGACATCTCTTATAGAAAAAAAACAAATTCGCGAGTCACGACACTGTTATGCAAACTGGACACGCATCCAACACAAAGCTCGGCTCGTCCGGCCGGATGTAAATGAATATCATTATATACCAACTAAATGATCAGTTTTAACGACAATAGACTCCTCAAATACACTTGACATTACCATACGAATGACGAACTGTCCATGCCAAAACAGATAGACGTGAAGCTAATAAAAATATAAACATTCCAATCCGTACAATTCAATCTCAGATTGCTAATTTATTGATATTACCTTTTTTTGGTCAGTAAATCCATCGACATTTAGACTGATTCTAAATGTCGATGGATGTGCTTTGATAATAACGATAAATACTGCGCATTAATGAGGTTAATAAGGATATGGATTAATTAACTTATATAATAAAAATTCAAATTGAGTGCACGTCTCGTAAAGCAAATGAGAAAGTATCAAGGGAGTTTGACACCTTAGAAGTAGTGTTGCCCAAATGCAAGACCAAGACGAGACTCAGGCCAGTCTTGGTCTTGGTCTTGCGTCAATACACCTGGTCTTGGTCTTGGTCTTGGTATTGCGCTCTCAGTCTTGGTCTTGGTCTTGGTCTTGCAGCAAGAGTCTCGCAAGTCTTGCAAGTCTTGCAAGTACCTATTAGCCTATTGCTATTTATTGAACACGTTATTTTAGATTATGATTCGCGCTGTAAGACGTATGTAGTTACAGAATTATAATCATCAAAATGATAAATATGATGATTTTGATGATTATGATTCTGTAACTACATACGTCTTACAGCGCGAATAATATTTTAATCAACAAACAATATAGCACTGGCCTGCAAATTGCAAAAAAAAATTGAATTTCGCGGGCTATCCTGGAGCATTCACCTATGAACAATGTTATCACATCATCATTCTCCTGCCCTTATCCCAATTTATTTGGGGTCGGCGCAACATGTCTTCTTCTTCCATACTTCTCTATTAGTCGTCATCTCGATAGTCACTGCCTTTCTAGCCATATCATCTTTTAATAGAAGACTACAGGCAAAGCCTACCTATGCGGCCAAAATAAGGAAGTGCGTGTGTGTTGCGATTAGCAGATTTCATTACAGTGGCGTAGGTACATTTTTTAGGCAATTTGGCGTACTCGTGACTGGCGCGCTTTGCTACGTAGGTACTGTCGTAAGTATGTGTAAGTAAGAAACGATGTAGGTACAGACGCCAGCACATCAAGCTATCCCTAACTGTCAAATTTTCTCAATTAAAAATGAACCTTATGTCTTTGCAATAAAGTTGAAATACTATCAAAGAAATTTAACAGATTGTGGTAACTTGATGTGCTGGCCTCTGTACCTACATCGTTTCTTACTTACACATACTTACGACAGTACCTACGTAGCAAAGCGCGCCAGTCACGAGTACGCCTACTACAACAAAATTGTATTCCTAAGAAAAATAATCGTCGTACCTACACGACGATTATTTTTATTTATTTAGTAAACTATACTTTACTAAATCATCGCTGAAGACTATTGTCTTCAGCGATGATTTAGAAACTAATAATAATTAGTTTGTTTAATGGAATTGGATGGAAGAGTAGTAGAATAAAGAATCTATGCAATTTAAAATTTATTTAAATAAAAAATTGAACACAGATAAAAAAATTGCAGTACAGTACCTACACAATAGCCTTGACATAATTAACTTCCAGTAGACTTGCAAACGTTATACAAAACGAGTTCGAAAAGTTATAAGTACAAATCAAAGCGTTTCCTTTCACAAAAATTCTCCTTGTACCTATGTACAAATGTATTATTGTATCTACCTATAAATTGGTAAAAAAATTATATGAACGGCTCGCCAATATGCAGATATAAACCCCGGGAGGTTTTCGTTGTGTGGCTAAAACTAAATGTGAATATGGTTGTTTTAGAATAAAAAAAAATTATTAATATTATTATTAAAATTTTTATATAAGTATATATGTAATCTCTTGAAATAAATGAGTACCCAATTAAAAAAAAAAAAATGGCTTACTTTATAATAATTCTTTTGACCAAGAATTAATACAAAGTAACCACCTGGCTGACTCATCACTTAATCTATTTCTATGTTTTCTAATTACTAACGATGCTTTAGAAAATAATCTCTCAGCAGGTACTGAAGTTGCAGGTATCGAAAGAAAATCACGAGCCATCTTAGATAAAATCGGATATTCCGTCTCATGCGTTCTCCACCACTCTAAAATGTCTTCTGAGCTGGCGGCTCTCGGTTTACTTAGGTACTCCTCCAACTCGTCAATAACTAAGCCTTGAAGACAAGATCCAGATCCAGATGACGACGTAGAGGGACATGCATACAATTTCTCAAAGTCAATTACATCTTCATATTCTTCATCCTCACATACTTTTTCATTTCTTGGTAATTCTGGAGATTTAGACACCGAGTGTTGTTGTACGTGTAGACTTTTATATTCTTTATAAAGTTCATTAAATTTGCGCAGGCTTTCTGTTTTAATTTGCTTCCCCCATAATGTCATATCAAAAGTCTGAGCTTTGTGCCTTGGGTCTAAAATTAAAGTGGTACAGTAAATCCAGTTGCTCTTCTTATAATGTTTCAGCATTTTATCTCGGGCTGCTTGGAAACCTAGAATGAGCCTTTCATCCACTTCAGTTCGATTAGGTTTCTCATCTAATTGTTTTACCATGGATTCTATTTTATCAAGCAAAAGATTGAATGATACAATGACTAGCGGTAATGTAACATATTTTTCTCCACCAAGTTTCGTTGATAAAAGTTTAAAGTTTATTAAAAACTTATGTATTTTTTCTAGTATTTGCCATTCAGTTTCTGTGATTTGAAAATCATTCAATTCGGTAACTGAAACGCATAATATGTTAATGCCAGTTCTCACTTTTAAACCAAATCCAATCATATCATGTGTGGAATTCCATCTTGTTGGACAGTCGAGTATAGGATTCAGATTTGATGGCACGCCAACTGCTTCACAGGCAGACTGGAACTTCCTCTTCAATATCTCGCTTCTTTTTATTTTACTGCAAATACTGCGTAATTTTGTAATACCTGTACGAGAGTCAGCAATATTTGGCGCATATTCTTCATCTTCCTCAGTTTCGTCTTCATAGTCTTCATACTGCTGTTCTTGTTCTTTATTGTCAGTTTCACTGTGTAATGCTAAGGTCTTTAGTAAATCTTGTACACCAAGGTTCAAAATGTGAGCAAAGCACCGGAAATGTTGATTGTCTGAATCAAAATGCAGCAGTTGTTTGCCAAGTTCATACATAAATTTGGTATTTGCAGTTGCGTTGTCCACCGTGATACCCTGTATTTTATCAATTATGCCATATTCCAATAAACATTCGTGGAAAATCGTTGCAATATCTAACCCAGTATGTCGACCGCGCGATGGTATAAAATCAAGGACTACAGATCGATACTTCCATTCATTGTCTATATAATGAATAGTGATCCCGTAGTAACTCCTACCAGCAATGGACGTCCATCCATCAATGGTAAATGACATTTTACATGAATATTGTTGTAGTCGATTTTTAACATTCGATTGTAGCTCTTCAAATCGCTCTTTGACTTTCCTTCTTAGTGTCGACCTTTTAGGAAATATCGTATTCGGGCAAATCGATCGAAAATATTCCTGTGTATCTTCATCATCGAAAAATGAGAAAGGAAGATATTTTTTTACAATCCAATCAACTGTAGCTGTCATGAAGTTGTCAGACTGAAATAAAATATTAAAACATGTGTTAATAATAGTAATAATAGGTACCTATTAGATTTTAAAACTATGAGCATAGCATGATAACTATAAAAATATACTATAGGTACTAGCAAACCTGCGGCGGCTTTACTGTCGTAAATAACGGCATGCATGCGTTTCTATAAATCAATCATCGATCACTAATAAAGAACTAGATACACAATCTCATACAAAAGTTCTCTTAAAAATGTCGCCAATTGTGTTTAGTTAAAATAAATCTATATTAATGTAATTTCAACCTTACTTGCAAGGTTTAAAGCCGTATTCACAAAGCTATTACAAAAAGCAATAAAATTTTACGACCGGTACTCGCTGCTCAACATACATCAAAACAATTTCAACCTTATACGCATGCATTAAAGTAACAATTACTAAGTGTCAAAAAAAAGTAATAAAATTTTACAACCGAGGCTCGCCACTAGCACAAGGAACGAGTGGAGACGAACCAGAACAATATTTTTTATTTGTACTGTAAATTATTATGTATGGTATTTTTAACATACTTCAAAAAAAAGAGAAGGTTACTCAATGCGTCGCGTATTTATAAATATATATATGGTTTTTTTTATGTTTTCACACCAAATACTTCGGATCGAAGAATTCTTCGGATCTTTGACGTGCTGTAACTGATATCCATTCTCCACACCTCACTGGATCACGAGGAAAGCTAAAAATACTTGAATATTTTCAAAAGTCCCGACTAAAATACCACAAAAAAATATTTACAATATCAAAAAACCCGACTGATAAAAAACAACTAACAAGTTCCAAACAAGTCACTTCAAGTAGTCTTATGCAGTTGGTGGCAGTTATTTTAGGTCAATTATTCATACATAGGCTAATAAACACAAATAACCCTCCCTTGCATCGCGCAGTCAGGTAAATGACAACAAAAATCAAATCTCGCATTAAAAAAAAATAAGAACTATAATAGCGTCTCCAACAAATGGAACAGAGTCAACGCGGATAACCCAAACAATTTAAGTGGACATGCGTAAGTATGATAATACGTTTAGTAAGAGTCTTTACAATTGAGCTGCATTATATCGCCTGCTATTTGTTACGACTTAATTTAAAATAAAGTTTTTACGATGATTTCTTGACAAAATATTAGTATTTACAATACAGTGTTAACAATTATATAATGATAATATTAATACTTAGAAAAAATAAGAAACTCCATCCTTTTTTAGCGTCCTAGACGTGTGATTTTTGCAGTTTTTAAACGAGCACTGAGGCATGTTTACCGTCGGAGCGTTCGAATGCTACTAGATGAAAAGACCACCCAAATGTTCAATTGGGTGGTCATTCGGTGAGGACATTTTTTGACGCTGATTGTGTATCTAGTTCTTTATTAGTGATCGATGAAATCAATACCTAAACTAGCTTCGTATTTGAATAAATTACCTAGGTATAGGTACAGATAAAAATCGTGTTACAGAAAGGATATACTTAATGTACATACATATCAAGGGCACGGATTCCTATGGTGATAAGTGATAGGTAACAAACCAATAAGGCAACATTTTTTAATACCTATATAATTATAAATGTTTGTAAGTGAATTCTACACAAATCATTCATTACATAGGTACCTACGTCAGCTGATCGGTGTCAAATAGTGTCAATCAATTATTCATCCAAGAAACAACTCCGTAAAAGATTTGTTTTTCTGGTATTTTTATTATTATATTGATAGCTTTATGCCACAAAATAACAAATACTTGAACACAAATTATTTAGTACAAAATCTAAGTAGGTATTGTAGCTTGGGAAATTGCTTTTTGTTTGTAGTAAAAAAAACTCAAGAACTGCCGCGGCTGCCTCAGTAATTAAGTAACTATGTACCTACTTAAGTAGAGTACTTTATTTAGCTGACGGTTCAAATGAATGCAGATTATAAGCCAGATACCTACCTATCAACACTCTGAAGAGGGTGAACCCCGTTTGAATGGATATACCTACCTACCCTTTCTGTAACACGTAATACCTACAAAGGATACTACAAACACCCGTTGGTAGAAATAGAAATTAAAATCGTAAAACAATTTAATAACTACGTACTACAACGTCCACTGCTGGACAAAGGCCTTCCCACTCGGGGGGTAGGTAGTTGCCTTAATTGCCACGCTGGGCAGGTTTGGCGGCAATCGGAGGACTACGTACAGAGGCCAGCACATCAAGTTACCACAATCTGTCAAATTTCTTTGATAGTATTTCAACTTTATTGCAAAGACATAAGGTTCATTTATAATTGAGAAAATTTGATAGTTAGGGATAACTTGATGTGCTGGCGTCTGTACATACTACTAAATAAGTTATTTAAAAAAAAGTAAAGTCAGACCTAAGTAAACTCATAAATTTTAATGTAGGTATTTATGAAACACCCTTATTTGCATTGTTTTTTTCATCAATTTACAAAAATAAAGTACCTACGAGAAACAGCTAGGTACCTACTTTACTTTGGTAAATTACTGTAACCGCCCCTAAGGCTACCCACTGACTTAATTATTAATTGAGTACCTACGTAGTATTTACGTAACATATTTTTTTCTTACCTGTCTACTTTTTGCAGTGGTTGTAAAAAAGCTTGTGATATCTCCACTTTGACTTTGACTTAGTGTTGGTTTTCTTACAGGAAGAAATATTTGCGATTCCTTCTCGTGAAAAGATAGTAGATGCTTCCTTAAGCCTGAAGTGTTTCTGTTTTTCATTTTTATTTCAACTTTCTTATGTTGGCACAATTTACACATACCAATTTGGGACGCATGAATTATTTCGAAAAACTCGTCAAATTTGCTTTTAGGTCTTTTAGATCTATTTCTGCAACTCTCACTACTCCGACTAGAGCTATTTGAATCTTCGTCACTCATGTCAAATTGTAAACATTCACTCAGAAAGTAATAAGGATTTAGAGTAAGTAAATGGGCGAGAACAATAAATAAGATAGACTCGAAGCGAAGCTCAATTGGAAATGAGTGAAATTGAAATAAAAACTCATATTTATAAGCACAAGCCGACAAAGGAAAATGCGGCATTCTTTGATAGATAGAATAAATCTTTGAAAGATTAAAAAACAGAAGTATCAGAATCAGATAGGTTTTGTGCCTACGCAACAATAAAGTGTAGATAATTATGCAAATAATATTGTTTATAATGTTCCTATTTTATTGGAACTAGGCAAGTTCCGTTCCACTACGTTGCCTGCTGTTTTTATGGAGGTTACTCGCTACTATAGTAGTTGATAAACCGACACTGCAAATCTCGATTTTTGGAAGTGTGTGATTTTAAAACAAAATGCGTAAAGCAATATAACGTCGCTCATATTTGTAGCTTTTCCACGTTTCAAATTTGTTAAAATCACCCACTTCCAAATTTGCAGTGCAATGTCCTTTAAAAAGGTATAATAGGTAATAATAATATAAACTAGGTATATTATTATTACTTACTACAATTCTTATAATATCTACCTATCCTTACGACTACAATCTTCCTTGCGAGGACAACTTAATCTATTTGTGTCCGTTCTGAGCACCCGAAAACTTATTTTATTCTTTGGAACATGGGCGGCGACACAAAGTCTAGGAGCGGACTAAATTTTTACCTATTTTGGTAGGGTTGTCAATGTTGGCATTAGCACAGAAAAATAAAATTAAGTAAATACAACGTTTGTCTACTTTTTAATAACTAGGTATCCACGATCACGATAGAATATTTTTTCTACTAATTTCCTAAGTACTCAGTCTAAAAATATTTTTCATGATTTTTGTTTTTCAATAATTTGTTGTGTGTAATTGAATGGTAAACTCTAAATCTTACTTGAGAGTTTTTTAAAAATATACTTATGGAAAGCCCTGACATGGCATATACCATTTTCAATCCTGCTGCTTACATTTTAGTACCTAGGTATATCACTCACTATCTATAATTTACCAATATTAACAACATATGATTATTTTGAAATCAAAATATTCGCAATTCAATAGATGCCATACCTACTTAGTTATTAGTTATCATCTCGCCCGACAGCTTTAAACGCTGTAGTGTTCGAATTCGAGCCAGTGTGAGAATGTATTTATACAAGAAACTCAATTCAAGCATTCAATTTATACCTACCTACTGCCGAGACATCTTCAATGTCGTTTAATTTTATGCTCCTGTACCAACCCTACCAAAATAGGTAACAATTTTGTGTGCCTCTTTCCGTACTCTTTGTCGGCGAATGCGGCGCTCAAACAGTGTCAAATGCTGTGATACCTACACTTGTTGCAAACTGCGGCGTCTTTGTCGGTAAATTATCAAATAAGTAGGTATACCTATATTACACCGACCGACCAACAGTTTATTCGCGGAACGTCACATTTTCCCAATCAACCTTGACCTTAATTCTTTAGCAATAAAGTTGAAAATCTGTTAAAGAAATTTGACAGATTGTAGTAGGTAGCTTGATGTGTTGACGTCTGCGTCTGTACCATAACATGGTTGCCGTAAAAACTGTTACTAGACCTACTCGACTCGCTGTTAGTTTTAAATTTTGCTGAATAGAAGAATAATATAAACTTTGAAACATAAGTAGGTACCTACATAATGTTTATATAATTTGTTGGCTATAATTTTAAGCACATACCAACCTACTAACGTTTGCTGCACATTAGACACTTTTAAACAAGCATAATATATTATTATAGGTAGATACCTACCAACTTTGCTAGAAAGTTATTCTAGGTACATTTTATCACATGGGATGATGGGAACAGATTTGTGAATATTAACACGCTACCTACTTAATAAATAGTTGAAATATAATAAGTACCTACCTATTCAATACAAAACCTTTTAGGGTTCTTTCAGACGAGCGGCACGTTGCCAACTGCAGATACAACTGCAGCCCTTAGTTTAGAGTTATGTCGATGCCTACGGTTTTGATACTGGGGAACGTCTATCAAAATCGGGATTGAAACCAAATACCTACTTAATAACTCAAATCTCAGTTTGTCTAAACTGCAAGACGCGAGAGTCTTGCAGGCTTAAGTCTTGTCTTGCTCAAGTCTTGCAGGGTTCAGTCTTGGTCTTGGTCTTGCTACAATAAGGCGGTCTTGGTCTTGGTCTTGGTCTTGCGAAATTGCAAGAACAAGACCAAGACTGCAAGACCAAGACCTATTTTGGGCAACACTACTTAGAAGTCTATTTAAAACTTGTAAAAACTGTCCAGTTTGTCACGGCGATACGTCCAACCGCCGTGATATAAAGTTTCGCCTTGTCGCTCCGTCGCTCCGTCTCGACAACGCCAATTCCGACGTTTTTAGGTGAACTCGAAAATATGATTGGATTTATTTATAAGATGGCCACTCCAGCTATTCTTCATAATTAGCAGGAAAATTTAGTAGCTGGAAAGCGCTTTACATTTTAATAGATGGTTCGGAATTTAAAGAATGAATTTAATTTTATAATAGATTGCCCTACATATTTCATATTTCAAACGACTGAAACGGATGAAGTTTCGTTCTTTATAAAAAAAATATCAAAAGTCAGCTTTTAGTCTTCAGAGTTCAGACTGATTAGTCACATGAGAACAATTTTAAATACAGTTAACTTACTGTTGATAGGACATTTGGCCAATGCACTAATTTAATTATCAATATTAATTATTACTCTGACATTATTAAATTATTTTGACATTTTCATTTAATCATGATTTTAATTGACAATACATTTCTTTTTTTTGACATTTGATTTTTTAATTGACTTAGTGACATTATTATTATTATTTCTTTTTTTAATCCATTACATTATTATTATTATTTTTTATTGATATTCCAAAATTGTGTTGGTAGTTTGCCGCCATTCTGTAATTTGCATGCCTCGAGGCGTAATATGGTCGGAACTGTACTCTTATGCTAACAACCTAATGTAATTTACCCATATTAGCAAATAAATGATTTTGAATTTTGAATTTGAATTTGAATTTAATTTTGAAATTACTGGAAGTCAAAAGTTTTAACGAGCCGCCCCCCGTCACCATGTGCAAAGCAGATTCTTGGTGTTCCATGACGATTGCCCAAAATCCTGCAGTCCACATGGACGTGAGAACCAAAGAAACATTTGTTAGTGAAAGAAACACTCGTTTATATATTTTTACGATATGCACCTACTACGGAAACATATGGGGGATTTGTAGCGGGGCTTATTGGGCATTCCGATTGTATTGTTTTACAAATAAGCGCTTGTAAAGTCAGATGGCTTTATTGCTAAACATCTGCTTTCACGAAATGGAAAATATATTGGAGTTGAAAACTTTTGTTTCGTTATTTCCAGTTTTTTCTCGAGTGGGAATAATCTGAACATTAGGCAGTATAATTTTTAACTCGTATGAGATAAGTAACCGAACTTTTTTTAGGCAGTAAACAACTTACACTCTCCTGCCATTGAATAATCACATAATAAGTTGTTTATTTTAGTCCAAAATGAATACATTTAGAAGTACGAAGCCACCTGGGTAGATGCGTAGGATTCACCAGATGATACACAGCACACGTGCTCGCAGCTGTACGCACGATCGCACGTGTGGGTCTCAACATATCCTTGAATTTATACGGTCCTAGTACAATATTATGCCTTATTGTTAAGCGTTTTATTGTTCGCCAAAAGATGATTGATTATATACTCGATTTGTTCATTCATTTACGTTATCAGTTCAGGTAAATCTGTTTTGGAATTACCTGCCAAAGTACAAATGAATCAATTAAACATTTTATATTTATGACTCATTAAAAATACATAACTTTGAATAACAAATCGCATGAATAATGTCCACTAACGGATTTGTACAAAGAAATATATCAGTGAACGGATTACATATATAATAATTCATTTATTTCGGACCATAATCCATTCGGACCATAATCCATTACAGCTCCACATCTAAATCTTATCGCTATTCACTATTTAGTACATTATGCAGTTGTGGTCGCGAAACTGGCGCATTTCCTTATTATGTTCAATAAACTATCTGAAATCCACGTTCATGTTAGTTACATAACGAATGCACTAAGTTGTTGCTACGAGCTCATAACAATATGATCAATATGCTCCGGGATTAACTAGCCACATAATTAGGCGCAAGAGTTACCTGCACATGTTGATAACGTTTGGAGTACTGTTTCAACACTATAGTATAGCAATTACGGCAGCGTATCGCGACAGTTGCCATTCTTATTACGTTGATACGCTATCGCAGCACATCTGTCGACTCGGCTCATGGTTAGTACACCGGAGGATAAAGGCAATGTATGCGATTTTGATGCGTCATCTAATAGTGTTGTAGGCCATGTGTTCTGTTTATAGTGAGAGCCTTCTATGTCAGTTTAATGACCTTAGTTTTCCTATGAAGAGATTTCCCCTTTTGTTGAATATTTGATATTTAGTAGGCAACCTTTGTTTGTTTACTCAGATTATTAAATACCAGTGCAACAACTGATACTTTTGATGCAAAGGTGAATGTCATCATTTGGGATGATGTGTTATCTCGCACTGACGCAATGATTATTGATTAATACTAAAAGCTCATGAGGTTGTATACTTTACAAGGAGACTTAAGTGCAGTGCAAGTGAACGCGATCAGCACATTTAAGTCAGTGTTAATATTCAACAAAAAATAATGACACTCACAGCTTTTTAACGGGGTTTATGTACTGATTATGTTCAGTTTCATTGGTGAAATCTGCTCTTACACGACTGCAAAGAGACTATGACCCCTGAGTTTGTTTCATCAATTCTTTTCAGGGGTGGTTGCCTAATCGGATAGGAAATGTCGACTGCTTTGGGCTTTTTTTTTTCTTTGATACGTCCATAAACCACTTTTATAAGTCCTACGTATAAAAGTGGTTTGTTATCTTATTTACAGAATAAACAATTTCATTTCACATAAGGTGAAAGAAATGTAAGAAACACTGCGTTCATAAATTCCAGTTCCAACGTCTATTCTGGTGGGAGGGCTAAACCGGAACTACTGAGTATAGTAGGTACGATCGCTTGCGTATCAAGATAATTATATCAAATTAGCACCTTAAAACATTGACTGTTAAGTTCAAAATCGATTGAGAAAATTTTACAGTTTGTGACAACTTGATGTGCTGGCGACTGTACTTACATATTATTGACAGTACAGGATCCTGGATCAATCACCGTGTATCTACTATCCTAAATGTCATCGCAACCGTCATTGAAGGAAAGAACATGGGTGGGTTTTAGTCAGTAACACTCCCTTACGCTCCATCCAGAGCGGGAAGGATCATCTGATCAAAAAAGCTTCATTGAACAATACTTAGATCAGAAAGCCAACTTCATAGATAACCTACAATGTACTAAACAATATAAATGTACTTAATTACCTACAAGTGACTGACCTTGTTCATATCAGTAACGAAATTCGCAAAACATACCTAATACGCAGCAACAAATAATATAATTAAGCAGGTGCAGGTGATGACACACTTGGTACCTAATTCGTACCTAGTATCACACGTGGTGCTAGATAACAATGATTTACTCATTAGATTAGCTCATTATCTTAAGCCTGATTAACAACAATAGGCACAATATGCGGTGCACCTGAATGTACTGGCGAATTCGGGTCACATGGTGCGCCTCAGGACATTAGCTCATCAGCCCACGTAGTTCCACTGTTACAACCGGTACAATCAATTAAAAATAATTAGATAAGGCTATTGTTTGAAAATATGAACATTCATTTACGATAACGGATTATTTTTGGAGTTTGGTGTTATGGTTTATGATACTGTAATGTCGGAAATTCCAACCTGTATGTTTTTTTCGTTTCGTCTAAGTACAAGTCTTATCGTATTCAGTAACAGGAAACTTCTTTCATAATTGGAAAATCAAAATTTCCCAGTGCAGTATACGATTTCTTGATACTATTAAGGAAACTCCAATACAGAAGCCGAACCCACATCAGAGATGACGTATCAACGAAAGCTTCACCAAACAAACTCTCTCAATGTTATCACTGCTCCCCATGTGCGACAGTTCCACTGATAACTGCGCCAATGTGTCGCACAGATTTGCGAACTAGCTTCCTTACACGTGCACCGGTATGGGAGCAGGACCCTGCAGTTGCAGCGCACATGGCGAGATAACGACTGTTTTATGAAATGTTTTACAACTAGCGCTTACAGCTTTCTAAAGAAAGGTGATCACCAAATGTGGCAAGCGTTTCCGTCAAACGGAACAGCGCTGGCGGCCACCAATAAACTTGAGTAATAAAGTTCATATTGTTTCCTTAATCCTCATAATTGTTCGGTTTAATTATTTGCATCTGCGCAGTGTGCACACGTGTGCCTAGATTCTAGTACATTTGGTACGCGGATGTCTTTGTCTGCGGATAGATCTTTGTACTGACCACAACCTCCGCTCAGGTGTTCAACAAAGTGCGAAAACCTTTTGCTTACATTTGTATTAAAAACATTAACTATTGCTTGTGTTAAGGATTAGACGGGCAAATGTAGCCGTGTGAAAGAACTCTAATCACTAGTAACTGAATAAATATGAGCGTTCACTTAATCACAGCTAGTATAGTACCTAAACGGCTACTAAGTAACAATTTATGTGAAACCCTTGTCATCAACCGGCTATTTAAAAGAAAAGAAAAATCTAATTTATTTTTCAATTTGTAAGCACAGTTCGGCACAAAAACTTCTTCAGGTTACTCAATCATCCAGATTCGTTATTGAACTGAAAAAGAAAACTTATAATAGATTGAAAATGTGGAGCGCGTGTAAAACGAGCTGGTTGGAAATAACAGTCGCTTGACGCTAACAAATGAGTGGAGACAGGAGGCTCTGGCCGGACACCTGCGCGAGAGTTGGTCGCAACATCGCGGTGACGAATGTTCGCGACGTCATTACGGTGCTTCCACCAGCTTCTAAGTGAGTCCATACTAAATGACCGCACGCCGCTAATCGTAGTTCTGTCAGTTTTAAGTATCAATCTTCGATAATAGCATGACTTACGAAAATCTTTCGAAAGACCTCGTTCAGAAGTTTGCTTTTCGATTTGAATGTACAATCAACACTGCTGTTCGCACAGTACGAAATTATCAACAATAATAAATAAAACATCGTATTAACATTCATGTATTATTTAATGTATGTGTGTACAGTACTCATCTACAAAGACCATGAATGACATTAACGAAATGACTCCTAAAAATAAGACGCAAATAAATGACAAAGTCTCCAGACATAATAAACGGAAAGCAAAGGTGATCTCCCTAATCAAGTGCTGTACAAAAGGCATACAAAGTATTCCCGCGGTCCGGTCCGTATCGCGCGTATTAAATAATGCAAGTAATAAAATCCTATTCTGTGTCCGCTACAAAGCTGTCCCTCTCAAGCACGCAATTTCTCAAAACATTGTCGCGTCATTTTTCATTGCATCAATCAGCCCGCTTATGTGGACCGCTCTTACGATGTCTAGGGCTGGCGCGCGCGCAGAAATTAGAAATGAAAAATAATACTCTTTTTCTCACCTTTTAAAATATTTGCACCGGTTATGCACTGAGCTACTTGTAAAGGTATGTTGCTGTTAAAAACAAACGAATAAATCATGTTGTTATCTATGATTCAAGTCTACTAAATATTTACCTATTGATAAGTCAAACGGAGTACCTAACGATATTCTGATTACTGAGATAAGGAGTTTAACGACAGAGTTTTATATGTAATATTTCCTTCTTCAAATGTTTGAAGACAAATGAATCCTTAAAGTTATTTCTGAGACACTTGTTATGCAAACAAGGCACGGTGTACTGTTAGATAGCATCTCCACGTAGACCAGTAAAACTGTATGTACGTGTTCAGTATTGTGGGTTTCAAGAAACACTATCTGGCACATCCTTGATAAATCTCGCAGGGTTGTCTCATCAACTGTTAAATAGAGTGTGAGCCAATGAATATTTTTATTGACGCGCCTGACGAGTTTACATCGGAACTTGACGTCTGCGTCGCATCTTGGACTTGCATAAACTCATTCTAATTTGAATCTTACTGGGTTTTATTTAGATCGGTTTTGAATCAGTTGTGTGAAATTATAATTTGGCAAATAAAATTAGATGTTACGTTCAGCAAAATAGAATTCAATATCCAAAATGTCATAAACTTAAGCGTAATTCAACACGAAAGTCATCAAATGTACGCAAGCGAGATCTGCGGGATGATATGTTCCTTTCTTGTCCGTTTCTTATGCAAATATTGACACAGTGTTGCTATCATTAATCAGGCGAAATGCCGGGGGTCTGACAATGAGCCCTGAATGTGCCCAGATGTAAAATGTTTCACGTGCGTACTTTGTTAGGTGATATCAATCAAGCCATTTATAGCCCAGCTTCGTGTTCGTTAGAATATTATTATTCAGGAAAATATAAGCGGGGAAGGGTGAATAGCGGACACGAAGCAACAGACATAAAGTTTCTTGAAGAACTGAATGCCAGCACGTTTGGTCGGCCACGATAAAATCGTTTCAATAACAAGATTTATGATAAAACATTTCAGGCAATAAAATAAAAGTCTGTAAGTATCCACTACACCTGTCAAGTACATCATTCTTTATCATAATTCAAGCGTACTTTATGGCAGCAATAAAAGCTTATCAGATTTGCACATGATGTATGCTCACATTATATGAAACTCTATTTTACATATACACATCATCTGCCGAGCCTTTTCCCAACCTTATTGGGCCAGCTTCCAGTATGACCGGATGCAGCTGAATACCAGTATTTTACATGTAGCCACTGCCTATCTGACCTCCACAACCCAGTAACTGGGTAACACGATACCGTTTGGCAAGACTGGTTGTCCGACTTTCGGGCTTCTGACGACCCGTAACAACTGTCAAAGATCTACAAATGACAGCCGGTACCATCGTCTTAACGTGCTTGCCGAGACAGGAAGAGGTCTTGGTATGTAAAGATGGTCACCCATCCACAGACCAACCGGAGCAAGCGTAACTTAACCTGATCGATCGAACCATGCGGCTGTTATTAATTAGCCACAAGACCCTTTTACATACATTATACATTTAAGAATATACATTGAGATTTTAAGTAAATCTCAAACAAAAAATGGCTCTTTTACAGTCCTTAAAAATTCTATCTTCAAAATCGTTGGTAAAAAAATCCGCTATCGTAACTAACAAGCCATACTAAGAGAATCACAATATTTACGGATTGTGTGGATATAAAAAAACTTCGAAGAGAGCGCATGTGTGTCGCAGATTTACATTGCTTAAGTCGCTCACTGTTCTGCCGAGTTATCTTTAGTCAAATCTCCATTCTAAGCAGGCGGACCAAATGTTCCAGTAGTCGGTTTCAAAGAATATATTATTTCCCTTTGTGATATTTTGCTTAAGAAATAATATTCAACTTTTTTCATAAAGCAACGATATCAGAAATCGGATTACTCTTGTAACAACTTGTGTGTTAATAAATATGTAAACCTGAACCTTATTGAAACATGGCTCTTCACCGTTGAAAAAAAACACGGTTAAACACTGGCCACCTTTAATAACATTTGAAATTAGAATCTATTTTCGATGTATTACGAACTAAAGGCAACAACTCGAAAAGCCGCTATTAAAATTATATGATCGTGATCACCTTTACGACATTGTCTGGCAGTACCTACTTAAATACATAAATAATGATTTCTGTTTTCCATCCAGTAATTAAAAATATTAAGACGGTTTTACTATATTGCAAGAACCAGTTACTAATTATAAAAATGCTATTTTTTTATTTCCTTATCCATCGATGGTATCGATTTACTCCATCTTTAATGCAGTTTACTGTATATTGTATAGCGTGTATATAGAAGTTATGCTCACGTAAATCATGACTTCAAAAATCATGTACCTACTTACAAACGAGTCGTCTTCACATATCATAACTACCGTCATTCGTAAGGGCGGGCCGCCCTGCGCGGGCGCCACGTGCGCGCACAGATATAGCTCAACAACGGAGCTCTGTCATCTGCGTCTGCGACCAGCCATGTGGACCTCGTCCGAGCGGCACATGCCCCGCAGCTGAACACATTTGCTTCAGATAATGTTTAATGTGCTCATCTGTGATTCTGCACTGCTGGCGAGTTAAAGACTTGACAGTGACGGGAGTAGTAATACTGATTTTCCTTTGTTTTTTTAATTATCTAGTAACAAATAGCTCTACTCTGCCATCTACTACTACTAGTAAAGCCAAACAAAAACTGGCATATGAAATGGCAATAAACTACGCATCAAACCGTCAATGCATTCTTTCAGTCCTGAATAATAGTAAAACATGCACAATAGTTCCATGGGAACATCTTCATAAGGTACATCTTACAATCCTCAATGTTTCCCATTCTTAAACTGCAGGAGAAGTCTTATCTATTGGGATTAGCGCAGTAATCTACGAGGTCATAATACGCCCATAGTGCGCCAAGTAATAAAATATAGCCAAACGAAACTGGCATATTATTATGAAATGGCAATAAACTACGCATGAAATTGTCAATACATTTTTTCAGACCTGAATAATAGTAAAACATGCACAATAGTTCCATGGGAACATCTTCATAAGGTACATCTTACAATCCTCAATGTTTCCCATTCTAAGACTGCTTCTTATCTATTGGGATTAGCGCAGTAATCTACGAGGTCTTAATACGCCCATAGTGCGCCAAGTAATAAAAAGTATTAGTTTATTAGGGCGTTTGCATACAAACGCGACGGCAGCTGTACTCGCGACTGTCCGTCGCAGCTGCGATTTGCCGCGCGGTGTGAAAAGCAACGCACCGCGATTCACATACAGACCAACAGGGCTGGTGATTTTATAGGGGAGCTGTACTAACACCTTGCCTAAGCATATGCAACAGCAATTTTTGGAGTGTTCTGCAGCTGTAAAAAATATTATAAAATTATAAGCCACTTTTAATGAAAACCTATTTTCGCAATTCATAGTTCACAATTTGTTTAAAATCTACATTATTTAAAATGCAAAGCGCAAAATATTCTTATTGGTTTAGAATTAAGCCAGTTTCTTCATGGCCAGTGTTACGATATTTAAAAAAAAATTGATGACAATCTAACGTCGTCGTCGTCACCATTGTGTCCATCTGGCGACGTAAATCGAACACCTAGGTGTCATCATGATTTAGAGACATCATTGTCTAGGAGTAGTGTAGGACGCCCAGGTCGCCCATCTATGTTAGATAACCTTACGAACTTCTGTCCACAACAAACTAGTAGTGCTCCATCAATATGGGTATCATTAAGATTGCGCCAAACATAAAAAAAATAGACTTATGTCATACAATTACAATCATAGCTAATTGTGCCCAAAACTGAGATAAATTGGTGATTCATACAACAAGTAAGACAATTAATGAATGGAGCTATACCTATTTTTAGTTCACATCTTCTGCTGGCCAATTTATTATTATAGGCTCAATGATTTTCAAGTACCTATGATGTCATTTATAACAAACCGTATATGATACAATGATGTGAATGTCGGCATTTTCTAAAGACCAATCTAAACGAGAGCATATTATTGGATTAAGTTTTGTTACCATTTAATTGGTGCAGCAATTCTCTATTCGCAATACAACTTGAATGAACAGGCGGCCATTCTTCCTTGTCCTTTAACACATATTATGAACAGTTGAACAAGAAGACTTGGTAGCTTGATGAATAGAACAAAACGATTCAAAAGTCAGTTTTTTTTTATAAAGTTTACAAAGAAAAAAATCTGACTTTTGAACCGTTTGCATAATATACTTCGTACCTGCATACTCAACTCAACTCAAAGTATTTATTTCAAATAAACTAATTACAGGCACTTTTGAATTGTCAAGGGGTCCGTCAGTCACAAAGATGAAGCTAGTTGCCCATTCCAAAACAGTAGGTACCTACCTATGGAGAAGAACCGGCAAGAAACTCCATGGACTCTCTTTTAAACAGAATATGGTTACAAAATATTGGTTACATAATATTTATATTTTAGTTTGTATTTAAGATTTTTGAATAGAAATTCATTTTATAAAGTACTAGCACTTTGCCCGCGGCTTCGCTCCCGTGGTCTTTCCCGTGGGACCCGTTATTTTTCCCGGGATAAAAAGTAGCCTATGTTACTCCTAGAAAACTAAGCTTTCCAACGGTGAAAGAATTTTTAAAATCGGTCCAGTAGTTATTGAGCCTATTCATTACAACCAAACAAACAAACAAAGTTTTCCTCTTTATAATATTAGTATAGAAAAAAAACCAGCATTTAGTAACGAACATCTTTTCAATGGGCCAACATGAGAAAACAACGTAACAACAAAGTGGGTAACGTCTAAGAAAGTCAACAATGGCAAACAAAGTTAAAACCCCAAACAACTGCTTTATACAGCAGCCGGTATGAAAAAAAGCTTCTCAAATAAAGCAATAGCGCCGTCAACTACATCACAATACGCTCGTATCACATCATCTGCAATTAGGGTCACGAATAATTGACGCCAAAGGTTTAAGGGCGTTTCTTTCACCAAAAAACCCGACATTCATAAAGCCCTCATAAGTGAATCAAGATATCGTACCCCGATACACCTGGCTTTCACCTCGGGCCTCGCCAATTCTATTATCGCCTCGAAAGGTGCTCGAAATTTCAATAATACTTTCCATGCCTCATTGGTTTCGTGAATGGGGCATAGTCTTGTAAACACAACGACGTGTATTGCGAATTTTTTTATTGTTTAAACAACAATATGATAAGGCATTGATAGCGATCTTTGGTTGTTTTGTTAGAACCTCTATGCGTAATCTTGAGTGAGATCTCGTGTTGGCAAAACGAAATCAATTAATCCTACCATAAATATATCGAACGAAAAATCAGTTAACTTGAGGAATTACGACATCATACGATTACGTAAGTCTAAGTGAGCAGTAGATTTCTACTGCTTACTTAGACAATAAATAGGCACATAAAGCACAACAACAAACTAACTTATCATATTCGCCAACATTAATCTTGCCCAGTCGCTATGCTTTCGTTCCAGCTCTGTGCCTCTATCGAAATCTCTTTACGTATCATAATCCAATGTCCATTCATCAGCGACAACGAATGAGCAAAACGAATCCGGCTAATGGTCCTATAGTTCCTTTATCAGAGTTAAGTACCTTCACAATAGAGGCGGCTCCCACGCCATGTCAAAACACCCCATACGAACATTGCAGCCCCACCAGCATACTTAGACCTCTCGCTTTTCTAGTTGCGTAGAGTACCGATGTATGTAGTTGGGGGTTTTCATAATTTGGTATTGGATTCGCGGGGTGACGTCAGTCCACGCGCACAGGGTGATCCAATCCGTTTGATCCCCAGCACTTATTATAACAACGATTGTGGGAAAATCGACACAGTTTTTGTTATAAATCTGTGGGAGTTTCGTTTTGACATCGCTATGTGGGTTCTTTGTCTAATGGTTCACGTACAGTTGCGATTTCGCAACGGGGAACAATTGAGTTTCTAGTCTAGGCATGTATTCACATAATACATAAAGAATGTCAACATTCGGTAAAATCTGTAATCATTCTTGCGTACCAACCCTAAATCTGTTACGTAAAGAAACTTTTTTTAACGAACGAATTTATTTTTAACTTAAACTTGAAACCGTTTAAGACCATTTTCCTCATGCTTGTGTAACAGGAAAAACAAGGGAAAAAGTTATTGACTACGTCAGAAAACCAAAATAGTCCTACTATTTCGGATTGTTGACGTAGTTCAAAACTTTATTAGGTAATCAAAAGGCCGTGTTCGGATTTATTTCAACCTACACGTTTCGAAATGGTTTGGGTCTGCTTAGGGGCTATTATTCACATAGGGTATTTTGAGATCATCGTCATAATTATCATTCTCTTGCCCTTATTCTAATTTATTTGGGTTCGACGATGCATGTCTTCATCTTTTTCATACTTCTGAAACATATTCAAAAAGTCCCATAAGTATTGACTGCTACAGTAAGTACTGACCTTTCTATTAAATATGTGTTACGAGCATGTTAAACTTTCCTGAAAGTTGCACCAGCCAATCCGTAAACTTATTTACTTTCAATTCTTTAACCTATTCCACTATCGACAAAAATAATCATCAATAACTTTCGCTATCAATTTTATGTAATGTTGTCTTTTAATCAGTGGAAATGTTACAAAAAACCGAATATAAATCACCCCGAGCGGCGGGCGGTAATGTAAAACTGTCACGTGGCCGCCACACGTCCCCCCCTCTCCGCCGCCGACCCCCACCCCCGCGCCTTCATTACAACGATTGCTAGGTATTTGTTCACAATGCACGCACGTGGACGGACGTCTGCATTATTAAATGCCTTTTACGCTTATTGCGAATTAAAACCTCTCGCCTATGTGGGAGCCATGTTATTAATCTCTAGACAGGGTTGTTAAGCGAGACGACTATATCAAATTGATGTAACCATTGATTTATAAAAAGAGCAGCTTTTAAATTATACCACAGTTGAAGCAGGGTAGTTTTTAAGATCGGATTAAAAGATCTTGTATGTACTAACTGCGGGCTTGTTGAAAAACGATATCAATAGGTCTTAAATCATGGACCATACCTGACGCTACAAGGATTAGATGCGTGTTAGCCGGCATTAAATTCAGTTGGCTCGTAATTCTTGGCTCATTACCGTCCGATTAAGTCGTGGTATATTTTACTCATGTTCGTGTATGTTCGTGACCTCTCGGTGCGTCTCTCACGGGTCGGTTCACACAGGAACACCTACAATCTCACGGTCTCGACTTACTTTGGGAACACCATCAGTCTCACGACTGTGGAATTCCTATGTAATTCTCGTTTAATAATTAGATATCTGATTATTATACTTTATAAGACTTTGCAGACAAAAACTTAGAAATTCCTGAAAATAGATCTACCACCACGCTTAGCGTGACCACCGCAAAAATGAAAAATAAAAAATAAAGTAACAGATTGTAGAAAGATTTCTATGGTAAAAAAAATGGTAATGAAGAAAATAAATGCCACACTGTCTTTTTAGACTACAAACAGAAGTAAGCATCCCTCGCGTGCTAAACATCTTTCTCAGAGTTTGTAAGTTAAAGGTTATTGAATGAATTGGTGATCTTCTGCCCAGCACCAAAACTCCAATAGCATACATAACACTAACCATTAATGATACCTGCAATCGGCAGTGCGATGATCATCCTTGCACCCCGTAGCGTTGCGCGTGCGTCGAACACTCGGCTTCGCTCGTAATTATCCCGACCTGTGACCCGAGCCACCCGAGCCAACCGAGCCGCAGACCAACCTTCCCACGCCGCACTGTTCACACGAGAAATCACCGCTTCCCATCGGAACTTTGAATTTTCCAACCTTATTAGGAATTTTGTGGCTTCGGTTCAAGCAACGTGAGAAGCGGGGTGACTCAGACTGTGAAATGGACTGTGTTCAATGCTCTCGGATATGTACAAACATATATGGGTAAGAAACTTTGTATGAGTGCAAAACGCGAAGTGTGAAAGGGCCCATACATGAATTAAGTAATACACAATAATAAGAAAACTACAAAACTTATGATATTATATACACTCATTTCATAGAACTGCTCAAGAATCTTAACAAGAATGTTAGCTAAGACAACCCGAAGACTGAAGCTAAGTATGCTTCTTCAAGTTATTCAACAATAGTCAAAGAATAATACCTCTACTACATAACAGACGCCAGCATATAATATACAACATGCAACCATTAATCTAGTTGATCAAAGTAATATTCTAAGTGCGTGCAACGCATTCGACCTAAAAGTAAAGTCGATATGTGCGCAGTGCACGCGCCGCCACGTGCCGGAAAAGCGCGTAATGAGCCCGCACCTGCACTGTCCGAATTAAGGGATTTCTCGCGCCCTCCCGTGGGAGCCTAGGGTATCACACGAATCGAACTGTTTGTTCTGTCAATAAGCACACGCTGAGGAACAATAACGATAGCGCTAGCCAATATTGAATGAGGGTTCATCAGAGAGTTATTATCAGTTTTTTATAAATATGTATGATAGTCTGTAAGGTATTTACGTTATGGGTCTTTGTTACCTGAAATAAATGATATATTATTATTATTATTATTATAGCCTCTGGCGAGGATATTGGGTTTCGGAGCTTGCAATTTATTAGACGCAAGTAAATACGTATGCCTGCATAATGGTAATTGGTAAGCTTAGTATTAATTAAAGGATTTTATTGTTTCTGTAAATTATATGTGCAGTCCTATAATGAATATGCGAATTTAATTTCTACTAACCCCAACGTCGTCCCCTATCTTAAATGACAACAAAAGGGGTTTATAAAGCGCTTGAAACTATTGTTTTGAACAGCACTTAACCGCATGTACACAATGAGTGAACTAATATCAGTAATATCGCAACAAATAACACTGATCAATCGGGACCGGTGTATCGCGTGATGGGAGCGGCACGCGCTCGGCACTCCCACGACACGCGCGAGGGTAAACGCTCCACCCCGACCTAATGCGTAGACCTTAATGGAAACACTCCAGCAGTATGAACTATGATGTCAAATAAATGGAATGCTGGACTGACGTTTATTGAGAAATTTAATGACTGCAATATCTTCTATTTACTTCATGTATCAATAATTTATAGGTGTCGAGTCCAAGGTTAGGAACATAAGAAAATTACCGTCAACTGTGTACGACCAGTAATGTGTTAACTATATTATAATTAACAATTAAGTGCCCTTGTTAGCAAGGACCTATATTATTTTAAAGTTAAAATCCCTTTTAAAGTTGCGTTCGATTCACCCTGCATCCCTATTCACCCTGTTGGACGGCACTAAAAAAACTAGTGGAAAGTTAACATGTTCGAATCTTTCCTGAAAGCGATGAGTCTTTATTTCTACTCAAACAGAGCTTAACAAACCTTAAACTACTCTAAAGCCCTACTGTCCTGATTGTAGTGAAGAACCCCCATAAGTGCATTTACGCCGTCATCGTAACCTCATACTAGGGGGTCACTAGCTAAGCGGGATTGTCCGAAAGGGTTACCGCTACCCCGGAACACAAAGGGCTAAGGAAGGAACATGGATGGGTTTTAGTCAGTAAGAGTCTGACACTCCCTTCCGCTCCACCCAGAGCGAGTCATTGGATGCTTTCCCAGCCTGAAAAAAAAAAAAAACGGGGTCACTAGCGGCTACACCACCTCAATAGCCTGTTTGTTTTCTAATCAAAAGATAAACCTACAATACAGCGATAGCTTTTGTGTCTCCAACCCACCACTATTGTCGTCGAAGAAACTGCTGAGAAATATCATTACAGAACCATGCATTTCCGTTAATTACTAATTTCACACCTCGATATTTAAAAGATGTTCATGAGAATACGCGACACCTGCAAACAAAGCCTGTTGACGAAGATTTTTTTGTTCTTGGCACTTAATATTTACAGAATCATAAAAACACTTTACGCATTGTCATCGTTTCGGACTTGAGGTGTTTATGTCCGTGTTGTCTTGTACTATTTTTTCAACGTCTCGATCTTTTGGATTCCGCATTTTAGTTGCCACGTTAAAAACCCCTGGTTTTGGTTGGGTTCAATTTTGATCTGAAATTCTGTAAGCCAACTTTACTTCATGTTTCTGCAACCATTAATGATTAAAAGCTTTCTTAAACACTTCTACATCTCTGGATGACAAGATGTGATAAAATAATTATAATTACAAAAAAAATAAGGGAAACAGGGATTAAGGGACTACAGGATCTACTTTTCATTATCAACACAGAGAGTTAAATCATACAGTGTCAAAAATACAAATCATTATTTTGTAATTTAAAAGAGTCGAATCGACGGAACCCATGGCCCGAAGCTAAATAAGCCAGGAACTTGAGTTTGTTTTTTCTAAAACCTTTTTTTTTATAATCCCTCAAAATATACCTGTAAAATTAAAACAAAATTTTGTCAATTGCACGGCAAGGTGCCTAATGTAGTCAAAACGCAAATTGGCCAGCGCCCAGTAGACAATAGTCCGAAACGTGGGGACACAATACGCCCGCCGGCACAAATAAATTTCTTCGACGCGACGACTAATTTCACAGGTAGCCGTGACGACACGTTTACGTGCTATTGATTATCTTAACACAGTAAATCAGTTTATGTTTTTATAAGTAACTTTATCTGGGTGAGAAATTGAGAATGCGTTGTTTAGTTTGGTTTCATGAGACAATAGGGACAGGAATAATTGATCAGAACGACCGATACACTTTTGACAAGAAGCGAAAATCAATCAGTACATTCCTATTTGAGCTCAAATTCATAACGTTACCTATTTTACATAATAAAAGCTCGGTAACAAATAAGGCTCGTTTCAACGGCTATCAAAAACTCAACAACAATCCATTTACTGTTCGTCACGTCCAAGCGTACCTTCCAATTGATCGAATCACATTATAACGTTAAATGGCGGTCCAAATAACTCAAAATGAAGCAATTCACTACCTGAGTTCCTTACTCCCGCCTCCAAGGTGACTCGTGACTTTTTGCCGTGTCGTTTTTTATGCCCAGTGTTATTGCGATTTGGACCTCTGGGTTCTGTGTGGTCGAACGATAAAGCGGTTATATAAATATCTAAGCCATTAATAGCACCGTAAGTTAATTAATCTGTAGTAAACATAAATCTTGGACCATTACTTATAGTCATTTACGTCGGGTTTGTGACAAACTCCGCTTCAGGTCATCAATTTCAGTAAAAAATTCTCGATGTCAGCGTGAAATGGTTCGACGTAAATAAATGTAGACGTTCTTTATTTAAATATAAAGTCTCAAGAGTTTTACATTTACTGAATGTAAACTAATTAGGTGACGGGTAACCTATTGATGAAATTGTATTTCTTTTAACACTTAATAATAATGTAATTAAGCATATTTAATAGTTAGATCTCAGCTGTGAAAACAACAAAAACTTAATTACATAATGGATGACCCGTGACTGCAAAAAGTAGCGTCATTATTTTATTTTTATCTTCGGATGTGAGTCTAACCACCATGTTCTCAGAGAATTTCCGAGATTGACTGATAATATATAACAGCGATATTTTTTTTTGTAACACTACATGTATGTACGCTTTATTACGTGAGTCTTCTACATAGGTACTGTTAATCTTTACTAAATTTACACATGAGGAGCAAGAATACCATAATTTAAAAAAAAATTAATACCATAGCAAAACAAGAAGATCATTTAAAAAAAAAACATGTTTGTTATCTACAATTATCCTATTAATCCACATACTTATTTTTTATTGACTCTAGGTCTTTTACCCAAACATTTTGGAGCATTCTTCTTTCACCTCACAATAGTTAGGTAGGTACCTACCACGGGTAGAGCTGCATAGTGCATATTTTTTTACATAATTAATGGGCGCATGGCGTTTATAAAATGTTATTCGTAGATTAAAAACATATTGATAAATTATACTCGCGTCTATTTACTACCTCGTCAAGCAGGATCTGAATTACGTAAAAAAAAAAGATCGACATTCTTTTATTTTTTGTCTCTACGCTTACTTTAATTTTGTGGCAACGGTTTGTAGGCTAGTGACGGTTTTATAATTTGTTATTTACTGTTTATGTGCTAAGTGCATGTTTGGTGTTTTCACCGTACATCTTAGCAATATCATCGGTTGTCTGGACGCGTTGACCTAATTTTATAACTTATTCTTTTTTATTAGATTCAGTGTAGGTACCTTGTTTTTTTCGTACCTTGTGATGAAATATCTAAATATCGAGTATATTCAGACATTTCATCAGCATTAGCGGTTTTTGTATCATTAACATTTTGAGAGTGACGCAATAAATAGTATTATTAAACATAAACATTTGTTTCTCGTTAAAAACACCGACCTGGCTGGTTGTGCAATAGATAACTTCATCTGAGGAATAAAACTACTTAAAAATCAACCTTAAGCCGAATAAGGGTCTAGCCTAGTTTTCAATGAAATCGTATGAAACAATACAATACTTTTGGTTATCATTAAAACCAATACAAACCATCTTCCACCTGAATATTCAATTAGCGTTATACAATTTTTCACCTTCAAAATTCAAAATACAATTACGTAGAAGCTCTTATTTAATAAAAACACGATTTATGTTTTTACAACTCAAATTGAAAGGCTCGAAGGGAGTTTTTTTGCGCAGGCGCAGCCTCCTGGACCTGTCGCCGTGGGAGCGCGACAAGTGGATGCCTTCACGTTCTCCCATTGTTCGTCACCCCTGCAGCCTACTCACCCCCCCCCCTCGTCTGGTGGTCATAAACACCCCCCTTAACCTGAACGATACTGATTTCTGACGATGTAATGTATATGTATGATATACCAACGTAGGCTGAAATCTATTGAATTTTGGTTTGACAATGGTGTGAGAGGAGGTTCTATGGTGTACCTCAGTCTATAGATGTCTGAATACAACATTACTGGTATTTACACGATGTGTATTTAAAGATAATAACATTGAATTTCTTTTATAAATATTTGTTTATACTCTAAGTTGTAAAATAAACATTACCTACCTAGCTTGTGTAAGCTACCAACTAAGAAAGGCTCTACAAGTTATTTACGTAATATGGTGTAAAATCTAACTGAAATAAACAAACAACATAATAGTTAAGAACCCAGGAATAATCAAGATTATAGACAGGACAAAGTGCATGTCACGAGCGCAACGGCCTTACTCAGGGCCGCCCAGCGCGGCAGACGCGGCGCCCACCGCCCGCCATGGGAAAAATCAGGCTTCGCCGCCCCCGCCCCCGCCCCGCGCGCCTATTGGACCGCCCGGCGCCGCCCCGCGCCCCACCAGCGCCCATAAATACTAGGTCGCTCCGCGCATCTCCTCATTCCTCGCTCGCAATCCGCGCACGACGTACGCTCGCGCCCGTGTTTAGTTCCAACCCAGTGTTCGTGTTCAGTGACAGTCACAATGAAAGCGATAACAGCAGTGTGCGCGACCGGCGCCTCCGTGCCCGCCATCGCCAGCGGCCGCGTGCAGCGGCACCGCGACGGCGAGAACGCCGAAATCCAGATGTACCTGTCCAAGCTGCAGGACCTGGTCCCTTTTATGCCGAAGAACAGGAAGATCTCGAAGTTGGAGGTGATCCAGCATGTGATCGACTACATCTGCGACTTGCAGTCGGCGCTAGAGAACCACCCCGGCATGGATCAGTTCGATGCGGAGGGCGCGCTGGCGGCCCCGGCGTGCGCGACACCCGTGCGCCCGCTCCGGCGCCCGCTTGGGCCCCGCACCGCGCCCAACACCATCTTGCGCAAAACAGCCCCCAGTCAAGACACGCAACACAGACCTCAAACCGTAAGTTTCTTTGTCTGTAAACTCCCTAACTTTAGAAGTCTATCTAGAACTAACTTATGATGATTTCGCTAAAACCAACAGTTCCCAATTCACTCTAACTTACCATCTAATCACTAAAGGGTAATTACGACAACCGCTAATCAAATAATCATTCAAATAATAGTCTACTAAAATAAATCTAAGCGCGCTGTTTTGTAAAACAAACGACTAACACTTTAACTTAATCGTTATTTCCAAAGTAGAAAGTTAGCTCACAATAACAAATGCATTTAAATCAAACATCACGTGCGGCTATTAGCGGCTTTCAGCGGAGATAATGTAGCCGTGCACTAGTTAGTACGAGAGATACCTACTATTGCATAAAAAGTAAATGAAATCGGCCGTGTCGGTGTTTTTGCGGCGCGCGCGCACCTGCGTGTTTCGCAAGCGCGGGAAGGTAAAAGCGGAGATGCAGAGTTTCACAACACACCGGTACGCATCACCATCGCAATTATTATTGCATACATTAATATAAATTGTCGCCACTGCGCTATTTCCAACTATAGAACATGCCAATATATCGATTCTTAAATCAGTCGTACATTTCTCATCTCACAAACAATCTGTAATCACTTCAGAATGTTTATTGCGGCCTTAATTATCTATGTTCTTATTAACTTCGTCAAATAAACATTGAGGCTTGCCGTATGATCAACTGAGTTTCATAATGAAATCATAGATTCAGTAAATAAGCAGTCATAGTGTAAACCGCTGTTCACGCATGCGTGACTGCTGTTTTGAATTTCAGCCTTGAAGCGCGGCCACCTGCGCCGGCGCCGCGTAAACGACCGTGTACTGACACACAATCTGAATATTCAACACATATTTATCTTGCTCGTTTAACATTCCGCCTGACACCTGTGTGTGATTGCCATTTCGTCATTCCCATTTACCGTGACAGAACATTAACAAAGTTGGTCGCAGCTAATGTCCGAAGTACGCAATTAGACGTTTGTCGATGGACGACAACTAAAAATGCTGTAGGTCGCATGAGCGTGTTGTGATGTCTGGTCGCGGCACGCAGCAGGTGCATCTCGCAGGATTTATTCGTGCGCTTTGCGATTACGAGCCCCAGGCGCAATGCGCGCTCGTTAATACTTGGTCGCGCCACGTAAATTTTAATCACTGCCAGTTGTTGGAACCGAGGGAAATGTTCAAAACAAGCGTGATTTAAGAGACGCAACGTGCCTGCTGTATTTACAGCGACGCAAGTGCCACGTAGAGGACGACAACTGCGCTACGGCTTTAAATTATACGAACAGCTATAGTGCGGCCAGGTGCCTACCCACTCGTGACAGACAATACTCGTACAAAATCATACATTTGGCGTGTCTAATGTATGTGCACGTTTACATGCTTAGAGTTGTTAAACTTCGCAATACGTCGTGATTTTCGACGAATATAAAAGATAAATCTCTCTTTTTATGTAACATTATCATGGCATTACGGCGGCGGCGGTGCCGAGAGCTCATGTACTCACATTTAACAAACATGGTATTTTCTTTGGAGAGTATTCTTGTTTCCTTGGCGTCTTTATAAACAAAGATCGTCGTTAAACAGCAATAGACCACTTATCAGCAATGCAGAAACAACAAACCAACATCTATTAATTAGTGTCGGCGCCGGCAGTATCGCGATATCCACAAATATTTACTAATATACCGCCTACATAAAGGAATGTCGACTAATCGAGCCGCATTCTTGAATATAAAATGCGGAATATTCGATCGCACAAGGACATTTCTATTCTCGATCTCTCGATTCTCGATCATCATTTCCTAAAACACGAATGAGTGGTTCACAAGCCTAGAAAGAATAGCGCAGCTGGGGGCGATCGTGCTGGAATTCGTATCTCCACCGTGGTCGTCGTGAGGCGGCATTTCACGACGGTATCTCGCGGGCCATCGGGCGCCGTGTGCCACAAACCTCCGTCACGAGCATACGCCACGCTCTGCTCGGCGACCGTAATTGTAGCCTACAGCTGCCGCCCGCCGGCTCTCGAAAGGCCGTGAGATCAATCCACTCTGCTCTTTTGATACTGCTCTCTAAAATCACATTCATTATCATTCTCTGAGTCAGTGTTCGCAGTTGTATCGGCCAAGTTACCCCATTTGCCCTTTTGTTCTTGTTTGACTTTTCACTTCAACCATAATAAGCTGCTAAGTACCGTAATGACGATTGTTAGGCGTGTAATCCGCTGCGGTGGCTCCCCCGCTTTATTGCACATAAAGGGCGCAACCCTATTCATAATAATCATATCTGATACAGCATAAAGGCACACTTTATCAATGGGTCGTCTCATTCCTTGTTATCAAGAGAAGACAGTTGTTAGTCTCCGAATTATAGTTTGTCAATATCACTTAATCATCCAATTACTGGCCCGCATGTTGCCTTTCGTTACCAATTTAAGGACCCCTACCGTTAATCGACGCAAACCAAGCAAGCCATAGAACATTAATATTTATCTTGTGCCTTAAGCCAGTTTAAAACAAGTAAATAATAATTGCATATTGAGCGAACAAGTGATCTCGTTTGTGGTACTAGCTAAATGACGTGTGGATGCAAGCCGACGTCGCCCACGCAAGGCGCGCGGCGGCCGGCCGGTTCATCCGACAGGCGACACTAACGAGCCGCCAGGTGACCGCGGCTGCCCACGCTTGCCCGCTCCTCTGAATATCTTTGTCTCCGCGCACCTCGCGCATAAATCGCGCACGTGAAAGTTTTACGAGCACCTTTACGCTTCTCCGAACTAATAAACCGCACAGCGTCGGCAAGTAGACAATGCAACTTCACCGCGAAATGTCTCGCCAGCGCCTGCACACGTGCACGATTTCGCCGATCACTTGGATTCCATCGACGACGGATCGATCGAGGGCATTGTGCGGGTAACGGTCGCTCGCAGCTGCGTGTGAACACACGTGACGGCGCCGGTGGCCGGATAGCTAAATAAATGCGACGAACACTGAACATACCTATTCATTATCCGCCGACAATGCTCGTCTCATAAAGGGATTTCACGTGTGCGCACTCGCGAAGTCCCGATCCGTTCGGGACATGTGTGCTCTCCCTTCGGTATGTGTCCGTAAATAGGGTGTGGCCACGTGCGGCCGTTCAGCTGTGTCGCGGATGTGCCCGGACGGGAAGCCGTAATCTAACACTCGCTGATACTCGGAAAGTCACACTGAAACCACCGTCCTCCATCTGCTGGAAAAAATCACACTCAACTGTAACCGTACCTTCCGTGTTTCATACCTTTTCAAAGCCCGGCTTTTCCTAACATACTGCTCTCACATACGTTTACATTAGAACAACCAAATAACAGGAGGCCCATTGTCCGGGCACTAATGAATTAAAACAGTGTTGAAACGAGCGCATATGCGGTGGCAGATGGCCGGACGCGGGCGCGCGGGATGCGCATGTGCCACACGATACTATTTGTCGCAATCACTAATAACACTAAAACGACGAGGGAGACTTTATTGGATGTAATAAATAAAAATTGTTCCTATCACTTACATATAATAACTCTACTAAACAAGCTTTAGTTTTCATATCATAATTATTGCACTGCGATCGTGTCAGATGTTAGGGGTACATGTGCGCGCGCATCTGTGCAATGATTGGTAGCTGCACCACCGCTAGTGATTACATGGCCTATCCGTCTGTTCTTATATCAAATTGACTCTTAAATCGAATGCAGATTTAATGCATTGGCAAAACTTTACTCATGTGTTTTCTCTTTTTGTTACAGACGCCAGAAAAGCAGAATCAGCTTGATAGGCCTTCATGTTAAGTGGTGTTAAGTTAAGAGAGACAATATAATTTATGGTAATGTTTATATACCTCGAGTGGCGACGGAGGTCGCCGCGGGAGGCAGCCGCGCCCCGTGCGCTGACGCCCCCGCCCCAGTTCCAGTGAACATCATCACGACGATGATATCCTATGCACGATCTCGTTACGATCAGTAAACTACTTTAATGTTATTGTTTTGTGGCATTACACGCAGAAGACTTGAGCATTGCAATGCAATCGCCGCGGCTCCCTCGCGGCTCCCGGAGCGCGTGCGCCGCGGATTGTTTTGTTATAATGTTTTGTGTAAAAAGCTTTACTAGGTAGTTAGTAGTGTAATGAATGTAAATTTTTCATGTTTGTAAATAGGTATGTTGAGTGGTTTTGTGGTACACCCGAGGAACATCCTGTCTGACAACAGATGATATATTTTGTAATAAATAGATTCTTATTACTATTCAGAATACTTCACGTACAAAATGTCTTTCAAAAGTCTTTAATTTTTTGTGAAAATCTTTTTTCTTAGAAAATGCCACTACTATCTTTTAGTTATAAAACTAATGCTTCCATTTATATCAAAGAAGTGGGCCGATTGAAAGTCGGTCCACGTATATAATTTTATTATTTTAAGTTATTTCATGAGTGTGATTTTGCATGGCGATTTTGTTTCTAATAAAATATTATTTTGTGAGTGCTTCACGCAAATTTTCTATTATTAACTTATGATTTGTGTTTAGCACATTACTATATGTAAATAATGTATGTAATAAAAACTAAATGAATATAAAATTTAACTGAAAATTATCAATTGATACATTTTATGATTTTATTTCGATTATAAGGTGAAGATGCTTTAATTATCTTTATATACATAATTATTTCTTATGGTGTATTATAATTTTAAATAGACTGTTATAGATTTAGTTGAGGTGCGTTAATAATGATCAAATATGCGTTGTTGGTGGATGTGGTTCGTTGTGTGCTGATTGTTACTACAAGAATCTGCGGGAAATTGCCTAACACACCTAAAATGACAACTAATCGTAATAAGTTTCAATTTGACAGTTCTACCATGCTCATTGCGTTATTTACGTTTTGCAGCAGTAGAACTTTTCAAATCTATGAAGCAATGGATTCAAAACTCTCGAATTGTGATTGAAAGTGTGTTATGCAATTAAGGCGCAGATCATGGCGGCCGCACGCCTCAGGCAGCTAACGTTACAACTTTGTGTCACAAATTGTATGTCTTGATTGCATTTCACGATGTTAATCACCCACATTTTCCTTTATTATTTAGTTTTATAAATTGTGCACTGATTTTTTATTAAGTAACCAGTACAATGAAACGGAAAATAAAAAAATATTAAGGCTATATGAACTCTTTTATTTACCTAAAAAGAAATACAACAGTATCTTTTCACAAAGAAATGCATAAATGATTGTAACCAGTTTTGGTACCGAGAGATCTGTATAAAATACGAAACACAATGAAGTTCTCAACATATATGGAACCATAAACTTACACGTCTCTTTCAAGAGAAATAGAAAACACTTCTTACTGAACAAGTCATACAACATAATTCGTCACAACAGTTTTAAGTACATATAACAGTTACATACTCGATCTAATAATTACAAATACCTGCGTAGGCGCGCGTAGGCTGCTGCTACGAACGATTCTCTGTCTATTAGAGCATAATCATCCCATCTGGTAAATAGTCCAGACTTCCAGAAGGCTGCTAATCGCCTGAATATGGAGATATTAATTTGTAAATAGTGACTGACTAAACAAAGGTGCTACGCCATAATCCCTAATTTTCGTAGCAAGCTACGGGCTACGGGGCGCCTACGAGCTGCCAATAAAGTTTTTTTATTTATATTATTAGACACCATATCACTACATAGTATAAAACAAAGTCGCTATTTTTGTCTGTTTGTTTGTCTGTATGCTTAAATCTTTAAAACTACGCAACGGATTTTGATGCGGTTTTTTTAATAGATAGAGTGATTCAAGAGGTTATTCAAGGTTTATATGTATAATTTGTCGACATACCATGCGGGCGAAGCCGCGGGCGGTAGCTAGTTACGTATATGCATGTGGCTAAATCCACAAAATACTTGATTTTCTGAATGAAAATATTCATTTTTTCGTAATTCAAGTTGGATATATACCTAAATATCACGCTTAACCTGAAAGCCCCATTCATGTAGATGTAAGTGAAATACTTTGAATATAACAACGTATACTTACACTTTTCTAAAAAGTTTCATTCTAGCATGGATACGGCAAGATCACGCGATTGCATCACGACCAATTATCGCAACTACAATATTTGGTCAGCTGCGTACATAATGTACTGACTTCAACAACAAACGTTAATCACACGAAATTATACTCTTTGCGCTGAGAACAGAGCGCAATTTGTTTTGGCTAGATGTCTACGTTATTAACAAAGCAATTTGTACCGTGATGCGATAGCAGTAAGTTGAATACGGTACACTGGGAACGCAGTACATAATTGGTTTCGTGAGCGTTTGTCCGCAAACATTAGCTTGATGCCGTCATACGAACAATGCGACTAATTACTTCGCGAGGTAAACAGGCAAAAATATAAAACAAACAAAAATGATTAGCTGCGACCCTGCCAGGATTCGAACCTGGAATCTTCTGATCCGTAGTCAGACGCGTTATCCGTTGCGCCACAGGGCCAGTTGTAGTGTGGATCGAAATAGCATATTACGTCGCGATCTGTTTACTTTGCCTATTTTAAAATAGCCATAGCTACACAACATTCAGCGTCCAAAAAAATGTCACAAAAGAGTTTTGTAACAAAAATGAAGTTATAAACTTATTTTCATACCGTACAAACAATACTCCAAATATAAATATTTACCCACAAGCAACATATATACAACTATACATACAGCACAAATAAGTGCATCGACGATATGCGCAGTCACATCCGACACTTTAGCCGTGTACTGTGTAGGCAGACAGTAAGGTCAGAGATTACAGCTGCACCGTGACAGGTTGTTAGCTAAGTAACAAGCCGAGCCAAGGAAATGCCCTAACTCGATGTAAACCGTGGGACGTTATGGCGACTGATAGTATACTGTACTACACCACTCACGTTTACCTAGTAAATATTGGTAGACTTCTAGGACTAAAGAAACACATTGGTTTCATGTCGTCCGGATATGAATTACCTAGTAGGCAAATACAACTACTTACATACAATCTACCAAAAAAATATAAACTAAATTACCTACTAGAGTTAAGTGAACAATCCCAGATGTTTTTTTGTGATTTTTACATCTTTTTCAGCGTAGGAAAACCTTTGTCTAAGTACCGACAATCTTGCATCTTATTGGTATTTTCGAAAGAGCCAAGGTACTTGGTTATTTTTCTTATTCAAATTCCCAACAATAATTACCAACCAATAGGTACTGGTGATTAGGATCACCGCTGCACCGGTTTAATATATCGATGAAAAAAGAACATAATATGTACTTATTCTGTGTAGTATATTTATGTTGTTGTGATGTTTTCGTAAAAAAGACACTCATTGGAGCGGATTGAGAAGAATAAACATAATGAAAATGTTATTTACGTAAATCAACACGTTGAATTACAAGAATAAAATAAACAGACTATCTGGCGTGTCAATTTGGAAGGCGATGCCGACGCAAAAAAGACGCGACAGTTATGAGACATTCAATTTTCCGTCCAACATTATTAGGCTTGTTACAAACGATAGTTTTTCCACAAATGCCGCTAGTATTCGTCACCAACTGCTACAGCTATCGCGAGGTTCCGTTAACGGGTTTTTCAGGCGACGCGACGCGCTATCACGCCGATAACCGAGTGGCGATTATTCACACAGGTGCGCCTGCGCCGACGACGGCGACCTTCGCTCGGTGCACGTGTATTGTCTATACTTACAACCCATGACAAGTATCTTTGTTGGACCAGAGAAAAATAAATTGACTCATGTTTTTAAAAGGAAGATGCCCTTCGTAAGAAACCCGTCGGTGTAAGAAACACGCGGTTCATGCACAATTCTGAGTAATTTTATTCATATTTTTAAATTCAGCAAATAATACGTTAAAGCACTTTTCTTCTTACTTACAATATCGTGTAGTACTAATGGCGAAATCACAAATTCTGCATTCGTAGTTTACGCATACTAACCGGTCAAGACGGTTTTCCGCTACTCATCCTTCTTGTATGATGGAGTGAATGTAAATTAACATTGACTGTAATGACCTATGTATGTAGAAAAAGGATCGTCCAAAACGAGTAAACCATAAATAGTAAGACTAAAGTTTTCTGGTCCATTCTTCTCCATACGAAATTACCTTTTGTAAGGGGCAACTAGAATCAATTCTTTTTCTTATTCATTTTGACGTTCAAAAAGACTTTCTTGTGCCTATAATCTATATTTGAAATAAATGAATTGACTTTGACTTCGACGTGATTCTCTTGCTATTAATTCAATTTATTGTTTTGGTCATGCTAAATATCATCACATTATATTAATTTTTCTCCACACCTTTTTTTGCCATCATCGGATAACATCGCACTTACGTGTAAAAAACACTAAGTATTTTTTCTAAATAAATAATATAAAAAAAAGAAAGAAAAAATATTTATTCAGCACAAACAGGACGCACAAATATAAAAACAAACAAACCAAAAAAAGTCACATACTATATCCGTGCAAATCAGCTAAAAAACCTCGTATTCAGAAACATCAATAACATTGACAGTTGGTATCGCGGCCATGGACAATGAATGGACCACAGACAAAAACTGACAACTGAACGGATTTGGATGAAATTTGGCATATTTTAGGTTAGGGCATAGGATACTTTTTATCCCGGTAGATAATACCCGTGGGATCATTTAGAACATCCATGAGGGTGAAGCTGCTGGAAAAATCAAGTATAAAATTCCTAAAACAATTATAGCATTCATTACCTACCCACGTCTATTATACCAAATAGAAGCAGTGATAGCCTAGTGGTGTGTCCGCCGGACTGCCAAGTCATAGGTCTCGAGTTCGAACCCAAGGCACGCACCTCTGATTTTTCGGATTCATGTGCGTATTGTATAATTATCACTTGCTTAAAATCGGTGAAGGAAAACATCGTGAGGAAACCGGCATGCCCGAGAGATATTTCTCAACAGCATGTGATGCTAAGTCGTGAGTGTAGAGGCCCATGGGCAGCATTAAAACTCTGACACCAGGTTAGTTACTAACCACACGAAAAGAAGAAGATACCAAATAAGTAAAGCACTCAGTTTTTAGTCCTAATGACATTTACCTATCCTTTTCCCGACATTTTGCCTCCTGAACATAAGAAATCCGTTAACGTAACAGAAAACTTTTAAATACCAAACAGAAAAGAAAATGGCGTCGGAGCACTGACTTGTGGTGAACGTTTGTTGATTGGTGCACAGCTGTATGAAGCCGTGGAAAACGTTGTTATACGCATTACCGTCGGGAATTACCGTGTGAAGCCTAGCTCAGGCTCACTGATAACGACCATGTACCTACTGCGCATATTGTTACTTATTTTCTATTTAATCTTCAGAAATAATCAATATTCATTTATTGGCCTACCTTTTTATTGCTATCTAGGGATTAATCATTATACGGTGCTTTGGTAACGGAAGGAAAAAGAAAACTCTGTAAGGAGTTGGTACTTTATTTATGGAGGCTTTGAAGGATTGTGTTTCCAAAATTATCCTATGTTGGGTTTATAATTATAAAATTATGTAATACAAAAGCCATTGAGAAAATTTTAGTTTAACTTTTCGTGACCTAATTGCGAAGCAAGGTAAAACTCCGTTATGTAAATTCGTTAACATTTCCTTAGAATCGTTCAGAATTCTAATTATATTACAATACGCAGGCTATATGAAACGCATATTATTATTTACCCGAACTTTACATTACGACTTTTACAAGGTTACATTCAATTAAAACTCTACAATTAAATAGTGCACGTTACAGTTCTATAAACTAGATAAACTTAATACACGGAAATAGTATAAAGGTACGAGGTGATTATAAGTACGTGTGATAATCTGATAGTTATCATATCACAATCAGTGATAGTCCGTGACAGGTGGGCGTGCAGGTGTTTGCACTTGCTCGGTGTGCTCGCACCGCGCTGATAAGATTACTGATAACTCACTTAATCACGCTGAAGCACCGTAACGTACTAATGTACCTACCTACGCTATTTGTTGGACAGGAATGTTCGGCTATTCAGTTACACGGACCGGGTATGGTTTCTTACTCCGCATTTAGAGGGATGGTAAAAATGGCAAATTCTAAATTTATACTGCGGACTTTTTTACCGCAAATTACGTATGTTTACTTACAAAGGGAAATTGCCCAGAAAAACAATTCATGTAAGTACTATATATGTGACTATAGTTATATGACTATCTTTAAGTTGTTTTTTTATGTTAAAAGCTTAATGTCAGTAGACATAAAAGCAAAATCTTATTTCGATACTTAATCTATGTTATGGATCTAGCTTCATTTTTCTGACTATGACAATTCAAAAGTGCTTGTAATTGGTTTATTTGAAATAAATGCTTTGAGTTTGAGTTTGAATTTCGTAAAGATGTAAATACGTCTTTCTTCTTGCGTACAGACGTACCTACAGAATAAAGATAGTAGGTATACAATATGCACTATTGTATACTATCTCTCTTCTAGGTACGTCTACGCATGTGACACGGCGGTACAGTTTTTACTAAAATTTAATCTCGCTACAAATGTCTAACTAAATTATCTTTGCTAACAAACAAAGGCGATAATAAAGACAGATTTTAAGCTTTGTCCTTAATATTTATTGACTCGCGGCTGTGTTATATGTCCATACAAACAGAATTCCTACGGTTTGCCTAGTGGTGTAAACAAGTCAACACAAAGACTGCTTGTCGCGTCAAACTGTTTTAGGTTTTCGTTATTGCAAACTAATATCAGGTACTATACAAATGAAAATCACTTCTATTTTAAGGAGGATAAGGTTTTCGGGTGGCGAATCAACAATATGGTTTGTTGCAAGCAAAATACCGCACGAACCGCGAATTATTGCAACAAGAGGCGTAACTAGGCAACGCGGTTATGCTAACCATAACAATAAGCCGTTGTTAGCCGACGATACGGTCGGCTACATAAGTTTACACACGCAATCTGTGGCCAAACAATACTCCGTAATACCGAGAGTGCGTCGTAACGGCCAAACATCTTACACAATGTTGATTTACAACGTAGAATTTACGTCCTACACGTCTTGCAAGAACAAAGAACTTGATTGTCCACTTGATACATCAATGTCAAAGCGGCTCATCAATTCGAATCGACCTCGAGGTAACATACCGGAGCCGTTATTATGAGCGCGCTTTTTTTCTCGCGATCGGGCTGTAAATGACCGCCGCAATCCGAAGTCGATATAACGAGTACCTAACAATGAAAATCATAAAATTACAGCCTAGCCCGATCCTAGATATTGATTAGAAAGTCTCGTTATTTTTTCTTATAAACATTGGTCATCAAAAATCCGTTTTATCCATCCTCATTATAGTACAACGGCCGAAAAATCAGGAAAAACCATGGTTACGTATTTTGCAAAACGAAACGACCCTTAAACCACAATTAACATCCTCGGTTTATCAGCAATGACTGTACCAATAATGAGACATTTACACGTAGGCAACAATACATGTTTGCGACTAGAGACGTAAATATAGCACATCTCGAACAAACCAGTAAGTCATTTTCCTCAGTTGAGTGTTACCTACAACTTACACAAGTAGATAAGCACTACACGTACGCCATTTTATGTGTTTGTTTTTCTTCGGCACATGAAATATGTAGATAATTCTAATGTAACTCAACGTCGAAAATTTTGCGCATACAAAACTTACTTTGCCAACTGTGTATTACTTTTGGCTGTTATACTATATTTAATGGCGAAGGTACAATATATGTATACAATCTTCTTTCCTAATTCTAATTTATAGAGGGGTATAACAAACACAGGGGTGTAACATATGTACGTGGCTAAGTAATAACAGCCGCGCAGGTCAATCTATCTGGTTAAGCTACGCTTGCCGGGGTTGACCGTGGATGGGTTACCAGCTTTACATACCGAACCTCGGAAAGCACGTTAAGCCGTTGGTCCCGACTGTCATTTATGCATCTTTGACAGTCGTTACAGGTCGTCAGATCCCGAAATCTGACAGCCAGTATCACCAAGGTTAGATATAGGCAGTCGCTCCATGTAAAATACTGGTATTCACTGCATCCGGTTACACTGCAAAGGCTAGGCAGATGACACATAAATATCGGTTCCTTGTTCAAATAGTTCTAATACACCTAGTACACACAATAAGGTTTAATGACATTAATGTAGGAGCGGTATAGAACCGCCCTGCCCCTAACTACTTGACTATCTTACTATGTAGACACGGACTCCACAATGATGTACGTTCGTGAAATGTTTGTTTTTTTGTATACCCCTGCCTATCCCTTCGGGGAAACAGAGCGTAATGTATTTTTTTTTTGTGTCACATTGTTTTTCGGTACCAATTTCGATGTCATAAGTTTTAAATTACTACTACACGTTGGCTGTGATTGTACTTCCTGTAAATTTTCCTCAAGATACGTTATTATTATTGCAATGTTCAGTACGGACGGGTACTTCAGCAGGTGTTTCAGCCGTCAGCGATGATTACAAGACACGTGTTACAATAATATCCTGCCTAAGTTCTACAGTAGTGCTATTCTGTAAAATAATATCACCGTGAAAACATAGGTGAAGTGAGTTTAAATTTAACTGTTAGTAGTATCAAATTTAACTGTTAGTAGTATCAAATTTAACTGTTAGTAGTATCAAATCCTGGAATTAGGTGGGACGACAGCTCACTTCATGCTCACTTCAAATACGTTTTCACGTTGAGAATTTAACAGAATCGACCGACAGGTATCTATACTAATAATTAATATCTTATATATATATATAACTCTTCTGTGCGTGTGTATGTCACTGAACTCCTCCTAAACGGCTGGACCGATTTTAATGAATTTTGTTGTGTGTGTTACAGTGGCTTTGAGGATGGTTTAGATTAAAAAAAAAAAAAAAATTCAAAAAAAAATTATAAGGCGGAACGAAGTTCGCAGGGACAGCTAGTCTATACTAATATTATAAAGAGGTAAAATTTTTAAGTTTGTAAGTTTGTATGTAGGGGGTAATCTCCGGAACTAAAGATCCAATTTCAAAAAATTTTTCACTGATAGAAAGCTACATTATTCCTGAGTGCTATAGGCTATATAAATTATATTTATATCATACATATTAGCTGAGCTATCGCAATTTTCGTCTAGCAAGTCGGAAAGAAATACCTCCGAAAACATAATTATTTGCATGTGCTGCCTAAACAGTTACAGTATATCGCAATTTTCCGCGGACGAAGTCGCGGGCAGAAGCTAGTATTTTATATTCATCAACGATTAACTGGCTGGTAATAATGTTACACTTACAGGGAAGGCGGTCAATAAAACCAAATTAATTGTGATAACAATAAGTACCTACGTACTGCCATGTGTACTGTGGTTTTCAGTATTCAGCTTGCAGTGATATTTTTCATTATTTGAACCAGCTGAGTAATTGCGTAGCACACTAACATTTGCAATGTCATTCATTTTGACATTTCATCAAACTTCATTGCATTATTTACGTTGTTGGGCAGACAAATTGTTTGAACTTGTAAAGCAATGGATTAAGAATTACATGCATAATCCTTCGGATTGTGAAAGCGTTTTACGTGATTGGGGCGTTGTATACAAAGTATACTCAAATTCAACTGAGAAAGTGGCTTGGAAACGAATGCCAGTACCTACTATAGTTTATCACACTACGCTACTGCAATAATCTTCCCTTTCTTATAATAACGCTTTTGGCGTTATAACGATTATAACTACCGCTTTCTTAACCTCCACGTATATCATTCTTCAATTATCTTGGTTTATTTGTAAGTAGCGAACAACCTCAATAAAATCTGCGATGTAACGATTGCCGTAAAATTCGACGATATCTCTCGATATCACGGCACTTAGTAAAATACTTCGACAAAGTCCGCATACGACAGCATGATAAGGGTTATCGGACTACAGGTGTTTGAACCGAACTCGCACTTGATGCACTGGGACTGACACTCGTAAATAACATGAACATGTTAAACATACGAGAGGTTCAATATGTTCATGTTATTTAGGAGTGCTAAAGTTGCAGGTTTAAACGTCTGGAAACGAGCAAGCGAGCGCGATGCGGGACGCAACTGCGCACAGCTCTTGTTGTAATGACTAGGATTCATGTAAATATTCCTCGTATGAACACTTTCACACAATAAAGGCGAATTTCACCAATGGCAATGAACGCGATGAACTCATCTAAATCGCGTTTGAGAGACCTGTTAGTGTCAATATGTCCACAATAATGATGACACTAGCAGCTCTTGCGTTCAAGAGAAAATAACACATCGACGAAAGAAAATTTAGACCTGCATCCCGCTCGCTCGCTTGCTTCAGTTTGACCAGAACTTGAGTGATAAACCAACAAGAACCAAGCCTTAAAGACATCAAACTATTCGAGAAAATCTTTATTGCGCTATTTATGCGCCGCTCATACCTACAGACATTACACAAACAGAACGATAATTATTTCTGCCAGTTATCTTATATGTTATGGATAGGTATCCCACGTACGGTAGTTAAAATAATATTAAATTTATACAAACGCATCAATAAATATAGGTATGAATATAAGTCAATGTGTTACAGATTAATGAAGGATTAATATTATGAGGTATGATTAGGTAAACAAATAGAAAAACAAAGTTACTGCGCAAAAAATATTAAAAACAATAACAATGATTGGAATATTTCGCACTAATTATCTTCAGTTATTTAATAAAATATTCCTTTATTATCCTTCTTATAAGAACGCAATCTCAGTGTTTCTTTATTCCAAATCTGATAAAAACAGCATAGAGAACAGAGTCACCTATAAAACTGAACAATTGAGCACAAAATATTCGTATTTATTGTATTGGTACCGAACAGTCGGCGAGGGCACGACAACTCGTTAACCTTTCACGAACACCCGACATCATATATTATTCATGCCATAATTGAAATAAACTGACGAATTCTTCAAAACAGAGCCCGATTTCCATCGCCTCACATTTGGAGGTTCAAAGAATACAGGTGCCATTTAGCAGCACATTCACCTAGGATAATGGGAAGTTATTACCATACATTACAATGATAGTAAGGCGGAACAACAGATTTTTGTATAAACTTATAAATGTTTCATGAAAAATTGAAATTTTAAACAGAGGCCCATAAGTTTAGGACACTATTCTACATAACATGGAGAATATCAAACAACATCTGGCAGACTAATGAATTATGTAATGAGTTTTTCATCGTGTTTTCCTACTTTTTCGACATAGCGTAATTCTTAATGAATGTTTTCAACTCAACCTACTTAGGGCTGATTTCACCAATAAAACTGAACGCTATCAACACATCTAAACCACGTTTAAGAACTGTCAGTGTCAACATCTCATCTGCCTAGCCTTTTCCTAACTATGTTGGGGTCGGCTTCCAATCTAACCGGATGCAGCTGAATACCAGTATTTTACATGGAGCGACTGCCTATCTGACCTCCACAATCCTGTAACTGGGTAACAGGATACCCCTTGGTACGACTATCAGATTTTCGGGCTTCTGACGACCCGTAACGACTGTCAAAGATGTACAAATGACAGCCGGGATCATCGACTTAACGTGTTTTTCGAGGCACGGAGGAGTCTCGGTATGTAAAGATGGTCATCCATCCACGGTCAACCCCGGCAAGCGTAGCTTACCCTGATGGATCGACCTGTGCGGCTGTAGTCAGCTGTGTGTCAGTACTTAGCCACAAGCTCCTCTGTCGTTGTCAGCATTATTGGGAAATATTGACACTGAAAGGTCTTGAACGCAGTTTAAATGTGCTGATCGCGTTCAATTTCATCGGTAAAATTGGCACTTGGCCAGTAAAATCTCTGAACAAATCTTCGCAGTGTGTCGTTACCAAAACTCAAAATGAACATTGATAATCTTTTACTGCACCGAGGCAATCATTCAAATCATGATTATAATTAGTAGTATTGAGTACACTGTAATCAGTACAATTACGTTCATCAATATACATAATTATGTTTGAAGATTATAAAACGGAAACGATTAAAATTCTTGTGAAATTTCAGAATCATTTATTGTGATTTAATTTTTAATAGGTTCATTCATTGAGATAAGCTGGCGTTTTTTCTAAAAATGTAATAAAAAAACAGGTAGGTACCACAAACAGTCCGCTATACCCAATAAAAAAATACATCTTTTCATAATACATGTAGTAGGAATGTACCTGGTAAATTCCTTATAGTCCATAATTATGTATGTTAACCGATAGGTTATAAGAGTTATTTCTGTAGTATAATTTATTAAAAAAACTATGTATGTTTGTTCGTATTTAATTCAATGCCACATCGATAATAAGATTGCAATAAAACTTGTCAACGTATTGCTTGTTATAGGGATAGTACAATTAAATATACATATGTCCACAATAATTTGTACCCCAGCAACAACGCGCCAGGTACCAGGATTATCCGAAAGGGTTACCGCTACCCCGGAACATAAAGGGCTACGGAAGGAAGGTTTTAGTCAGTAAGAGTCTGACACTGCCTTCCACTCCACCCAGAGCGGGCGGAGTCATTTGATGATTTCCCACATTCAAAGAAAAAAAAAAAAGGTACCAGCTAGTGCAAACTAAAATCGATGATTCTAAGCAGCTTTTCTTCAGTTCCACATACATAACTATTCCCCAAGTCTACATAATTCACTCACAGCAAATACAGAAACGGTCTAACAAAGCAGTAATGCTCCACGTAACTCCCGAGGGTCACACGTGAGTGAAACTGACGAAGACTTTAAATATTCAAAGGGCAACACTGCGCATATTACCCTTGGGTCGACCGTATTTACCCCCCTGTTTTCATTTCATAACTTTATACCTACTTTGGTTCGCCTACGTCGTGTCAAAGCATTAAGTTGAATGTATTTGGTTGTGCGTAGACGCGAGAGTTCTGAGTGTCTTGTGTATGTCTGTAAATTCGACAATACGAACAATGATGATCTTTCTTCTTTCTTTTGAGTCTGGTTAGTGACTAACCTTACGTTTTTATGCTGCCCCTGACTTAGCTTCATATGCTGTTGAGACATATCTCTTAGTCATTTATTATAACTATGCATTTTTAACTATGACTATTTATTGATTTTTATTGTATTTTATGTTTTTTTTTCTGTTCATGCATATAATTAATTTAAAAAAAAATCTAAGTCACATAATCCAATGCCACCTAATGTGTCACTTATAAATTTGTATGTCTTAATTATGAAAAAATATAGCGCACTCCCTATTTATGTAAACACCTAAACACACAAAAAAAAAACACACAAATAAAAAAAAAACAAATAAATTAATTGATTGATTGCATGCCGGTTTCCTCCTGTTATTTTCCTTCAACGTTTCTAAATCAAGTGTTGTTATACAATACGCACATGAATCCGCAAGGCAGAGGTGCGTGCCTTGGGTTCGAACTCGAGACGTAAGACTTGGTAATCCGTCGATCACACAGCTTGGCTATCACTGCCAAAACAATGATGTGGCTTGCAACAAATGAGGCTGTAGTCAAAGTTATCGAAACGTGCGAAAAACAGTTGAAAGTCTATTTCCTAGTTCAATTTGACAAAAGCAGTGTTGTGACCACAAAATTAAACTGTTCTGTCGATGAATTGTATAGATAGACACTGTTTTGTGTATAGTGTGTGCAGGTGCACTGTCTTAATCTACGGCCGACTATACATGGAATAGTATACTACATAATGTATGAACAATCACGTATCGATATGTACAGAAGCCAGCACATCAAGCTACCCCAATCTGTCAAATTTCTTTGATAGTTTTTCAACTTTATTACAAAAGCATAAGGTTCATTGTCAATTGGGAACAATTGACAGTTAGGTATAGCTGTATCTGTACCACACACTAAGAATTCCCGACCGTTCAAAGCCTTGCCATACAACGTTAAAAAAAGAAAATCTTACCACACCTGCATCCATAAAGTCTTAAGTGAACATGAAAATTATACAGTACTCCTCCCGCATTGCGAAAATTCTATAAGGTAACGGGTATACTGCTATAATAAGGTTGCATTACATAACAGCGTGGCTCAGTTACCACACAAGTGCATAGCCTGCCTATCTGGTCGTGTAGCGTCCTGCAGCGGAAGTGATGGCCCAGTCCCCCCGTGCATTGTGTACCAAATACCCACGCCACCGGCCCTGGGTATACTGCCTTCTCTGACATAGTATTCTATTTTTAGCTTATTCACGATAATGCTAAATGCAATTTGTAATTCTATTCAACGTCGTTTCGCTTCTCTATTGTGAATACTGAATGCTGACGTCACTTGATACCTACTTGCGTAGTTCAGTAATCGTAATGTTGACTATAAAATAGTAATTTAAATAACAATAAAGTCGACTAGTTATAGTTCAGTTGTTAATTAAGGAAGTAGTAAAGGCATTTCAAACGTTTCTAATGAATGTATTAGTTGTTTTTTTCTGTTTGAAGTTAAAAGACATTAATGTCAAACAAGTACCTACTAATTCTTTTATACCATTATAACAAAAATCATTACATTTACCACCATTTATGTCGCCATAATCATAGAGCTAGCCTCTCGTCATAATGTGCAAGTAAAGGACCACTTGAAGCACATTTCGTTTTGTGAGTGGTGGTGCAAAAGACTTGAAAAAATTGCGCTCCAATTTGGATTTTCCTATGAGCAACCGAATAAATTGGGCCTTTAGACCATATGCCAAATGCATCAGCTTTGTTACTTGTGGCAGTAAGTCTAAGATAATTATTACTCTATGTTCGTTATTATAAGGAAAGTCCTTCATTAATCTCCTTAGAAAAATGAAGGTATCAAGTTATTCCGTCATGCAAACTTACGATGTTGCGTCAAAAAAGTAAGCCGTGACATGTCCTCAAGAAACAAACCAATAAGATACAGGTGTTCATAAAACAAATACACGCAATCTTTTAACACTTTACTCGTTAATGTGGACATACTCAATGTGACTCGATGTGGCAATAGAGACAAATCGTGACAATACGCGACAAAACGGTAAAGAACGACGTCAGCGGCCGCTCCGTCTAAATATAAAACGCTTAGCTCACGCTTCAGCATTGTCTCCCTGGCCTGCACAATGCACATGCATTTAAATACGCCTGCAAAAGAATGCAAGTGTCTAGTAAAGCGCACTCATTTGTATTCTAGGGCTGTCGCTGCAGCCAATAGGCACATTCGACGCGTGGCAATGTCCAACTACTTCGCGACTTCGCTATTGACAATCATATTCTGTATTCGTAAGTCCATTATTATTTGACGACAAGGTTGGCGCAGTGGTTGAGCGATTGACTGCTGCGCACAATGTCGCGGGTTCGATTCCCGCACGGAACAAATATTTGTACGCCTGCAAGTATTTGTTCCGGGTCTGGGTGTATTTCTATCTATAATATATATGTATTTACAAAAAAAATATATAAGTAGTTTATCAGCCATCTCGTTACCATAACACAAGCATTCGGTTGCTTAGCTTGGGACTATATGGCGTTGTGTGAAATGTCCAAGGATATTATTATTATTATTATTATACAAGTGTCACTGCTAGTAATGTTAATGTTCGGTACATAATGTTACATTTTCAGTAGCAGGCACCAACTACCTTTGAGAGCTTTTATTCTTCAAACTAGCACTCGCCACGGCTTTGCACGGCTGAAATGAATATACTATCACGCGGGCGATAGCTAGTAGAACTATACGTATATAAATCTTCCTCTTGAATCACTCTATACAGGGTGAAATTGAATTAATGTCATTGTACTCATCATTATGAACAACTTTTACTATGGGACTACTAATCTGAAATCGTAAAAAAAAATCAGCTGTTCCCTACATTTTGACGAGTTATGCGAGCATATTGTATGCAACAACTGATTTTTTTTCTGTGGAACTGTATGTTGATGAAAACCTCATTAAAATCTTTTGTGTAGTTTTATAAAAGATCTAAGCGTACAGGGGACAAACGGCGGGAAACAACTTTGTTTTTTACTATGAAGAGGTAGAGATTTAATTGTTACCCTGCATAGCTTCTATTTAATAAACACTAAAAGTATATTTTTAGTGCATTAGGCATGGTTACCAATTTTTCAGTATCATCAAGTGATTACAATATTTTTATCAGCGCACATTAATACCTTTAATAACACAGTAATAACGATAACCATAAATATAAATCCTTTACTTAACTATATCCATCCATACTGAATATTTGAATCGACTTAAATTATGAAATTTTTATAAATAAAACTCTGTAGACATATCGCTGAACATTCCCAGTTTTCCCTGTATTTGTTGACGACCCTAGACCGGTGTGAGCTGGTTCAGCGCCGGCTTTGTTTACGTCACGCTATGGCCACGATACTGTGACCACGTCAATGTGGTTCGTGACAGATTACATTAACATGTTTTTGTTTCATATGTTTTATTCAACATCACCAAATTCATTAATACCGACGAGCCTTGGGAAAACTGTTGCATTCTACAACTTACATTCACAAAACAGAAGGTTATTTTGGACGTATATGTAAAATATTTATTTATACTTACAACACGAAAATATATAAATATATAATAATAAATTAATGATTTACCTGTGGCAAGTATAAATTAAGATTGAATTCAAAGTCTGGATTATCAGGAGACTGAAGGATTACTCAATTTTATTACAAAGAGTTTATAGTAACACCTAAACCACAATTACCTACATATGTTTATATTTAATACCCACTCTCACATACGCACACCCACGTACACACATACATACGTACTAACACACTCTCACTCAATCTAACGCACACACTCATTCTCCAACACATCCTAAATAGGTTTAGGCTTTTTACCTTTTGATTATCTTTTAAATACATTTCAGTAATTAATTATTTATATTAATTAATTCTCTTTTCTGACAGCCAGTCTTAACAAGAGGTATCACATTATCCAGTTACTGGGTTGTCGAGGTCAGATAGGCAGTCGCCTCATGTACAATACTGGTATTCAGCTACATCCGGTTAGACTGGAACTGACCCCAATATACTTAGTTGGGAAAAGGCTAGACCAATTGATTCTCTTTTAAATAGTTACTGCATGATCTTACCGTTACATCCCCCATGTCACTTCACGTGGTGCCTTTGTGAGTTTGTTTGCCAATTATTTGGCAATACTCCTCTTTAAAAACGCTGTCTTGTTTTAACAGATCCCATGACGGAAGTTTTGAAGTTACGATCAGGTCATTGTTATACATAAATTGTGAGATTGTGACTGAGTGTCAGTGATTTTAAATGTATTTTTCCCATGGGTAACCTAAAAACTCTGACACCAGGTTAGTCACTAACTACACGAAAAGAAGAAGAATGTATTTTTGTGGCAAATAAACTTGTTCTGTTCGTAAAGTTAAAGTCCGCTCGTCGACGTAAAACAAAAAGGGATTAGGTATAAATAGAAGCATCAAACATTTTGTATAACAAAGAGCCGTACAAGAAAAAGCGCTAATAAACCAAAGTTCCCTGTTGTTACGCATAAAATAGTAAAAGCTGATGTTCACGAGCAATGATTAATTCGTGCTGTTTTACAAGCGCGTGCGCATCTCATAATCATAAAACCGCACTTGTGTTGTGAACAGACCGGGGATTTCTCGCTCCATTTATTTTGTTTTAGTGCCTGACTTACAGCTGAGTAAATAGGCAGCCACTACTACTGCACAATGATTCCACAAATAACCACTACTTACTGCCACGGCTTCCGATTTAACTTTCAATTTGTAATTAGTTTATCTTTGTTTAATTCGGAATGCGAGTACGCTGAGTTTCTCACTCTCTCCTCTTGTTATTCAAAGAGCAGGGCGTCAAGATCCGTGATCTTTGTACAAGATAAGTAATGGCGAATAATCAATGCTAAATTGTTAATTAAAAGCAGCTGCAAACGTTAATAAGATAGCCTACGAGTACCGAGTGCCTCACGCTGTATTTTATTTTTTTGTCGTTCTTAATCTAGTTCAATTTGGTATAAATGCTTCCGGTGACAAGACAGATAATTTCGCCCGGCGCTTATAAGCAGTCGTGGCCGAGCGGTTAAGGCGTCTGACTAGAAATCAGATTCCCTCTGGGAGCGTAGGTTCGAATCCTACCGACTGCGAAAAACCTTTTTGCACATTTATGTAAATGTCGTAGAACATCAACGTCAGAACTTTGAAGGGTTCCTTTATCCAACTTCTCTTTCAAAATAAAACGAAGTTATCTTCAAAAATAAAAGCACCAGCAAAAAGGCTTTGTAAGTTGTACCCCTCCTTAATTATCGCGGTCATTATTTTAAATCAGTATCCAGCATCGTGGAGAGTAACGAGCGTAAACATCGATCGGAAGATGGCTGGCAGGGTCTCATTAAGCGGAGTGCACGTGCGTCGCCGACGGCAGGCTCGACCGCTCGAGTGCTCCAGTCGCGATGCCGAGCTCGATCGCGCCAGGGTTGCGACACTAGAGATCGTGCAATCTCGATACCGACGCCGCAGTAAAAGTAAAGATCAAACCGATTGTATCACAGCTTCACAGCGTGCCGTACAGCCAAGCCAAGGAAACAACATACAATGTTGTTCAAACATTAAAATACAACATAAATATTGAATGTACAAAGATTAACAACAGGAAAATTGTACTTCGAGGTCGATTTTGCTCGTCAAGGTTGTCTGCTACAAGTTAAGTTTAAACTATGGAATCTTAGTGATTTTCTCTTTAGCAGTATGTTCAATGAAATATTTGTGATATTTCGTCACTTTTGTTTACGTATTCTGACAGCGATTTGTTAGCGTTACGTAATCAGCTGACTTCGTAAATAATAGAACACTCGGATGACTTCACCAGTTTATCTAGAGACGGCTCAAGAGTTAAGGTAAACAACATTGAATACATTCATTTATTTTTAGAACCTGCAAGGCATGACGAGACTGCATGTTGAAAGAATATAATTTAGTAAAAACCTACGAACTTTACTTACTTAGCCGATAGACTGGAGTCAATGGACTGGACTGGAGTCTCTCAATCAAGCATAACTAAACGGGTTATGTATCTCTTACCAAATATGCCAATAATTATACAGGAAGGAACATAAAAACCGTATACTTCCCAATTCCTTACACCCATCCTCATTCCAAACAGCTCAAGTGCAAGTCCCATAACAGTTGCAAAAGAGATTTAGATAAAAAACAACCCGATGATTGTATAAAAACACAATTTGCGCTGGAAATGAAACACTAAACCACATTAGGTGCGGCCAACTGGCGCGGGGCACCCCTGCACTAACTTCTCGTCATGGGATTACGAGTCCGTACCAGGGATTTAAGGTTTCATTACTCGGCTGCGGCCGTCTCCCTTGTCATCTACCCAACTCTACTCGGGAAACTCGAAGTATTCACAGCAATCAAACATTCGCAACTTGAGAGTGATGAAATTAAAAGTCATAAAATGGCAGAATGTTTTGTCGTTATAGAATGACAACATTTTTATATTATATTTGCAATGTCACATATTTATGATGATTCTACACCTTCAAATACTAAACAGCTGCAATTATGACGCGAATAGAACGATAATCTATCTGTTACATCTATAATTATAAAATCTACATTTGAGTATATCCCAACCATTCATGATTGTGCTGATTTTTAAATGCATTGACGTCACTTGTCTCTACATTGAAGATAATTGCTAGAAAAATTAAGTTAGACTCAACCATCCAGGAAATTGTATCGCAAAAACAAGTGAAGCCGAAAAAAATCCTATTCATGCCTGAAAACTGGTGTACCGATGGTAGGGGACATTTTCCCCTATAGAAAACTGAAGCTATAGAGTCAAACTAGAGAGCAATAGGGAGCGTAGCGAGCCGAGACCTCTAATGTACAAATATTGCGGAGGAAATGAATATATTCGACATTGTGCGCCCTCTGAGGGGGCTTAGGGGCTGGGGGGCTCGCCAAGTGCACGTTTTGATTAAGTCGCCCCGCCATATGAATTTATGACTCAAATTCGTGTCGACGGCAGATATTGATGGATCAGGAGTTTTATTTCTTGTTAATTATGCAGTACCATTTAAATGGTTTTACAAATGCGTTATAAATAGTTGATTATGCATGTACGATTATGAGTTTTGCTACATCAATAAATGTTGTAATTTGATTTACCTAGACGTTAGTTTGAGCAGTAGTTGCCCAGTGATATCGGCCCCGACTTACGACTAGTAGGTTGTGGTTTGGTACCCAGACAGGCGCTTTACTTTGTGTAAATAATTTTATCACTACTGCTCTAGCGAAGGAAGACATCGTGAGAAAACAGGCCTGTCCTAGAACCAAAAATGAGAAGATGTGATGAGACATCAACCATCCTGCACTGGGTCACGCGGTGGATGCCAGCCCAGTGCCTCTTGAAGAGTATGTTAATTTGCCTTCCTAAACGTGCAATTACTTACTATGTATGACTAAGTATGTCTTCAAATAATTTTAGAATAGAATAGAATATTATTATTTGCGTTGAAACATGGTACAATGATGGTGTTAATACTAAGGTTATGTCTCGCCAGTGACTGGCATACAAATATTTTAAAGAAAACAACTTAATAATTATGTAGCATTTATTACAACAGTGTTGTCAGACTACTATTAACCTCAACACAACTCTTACAAAATAGTTTTTTTAAGCAGTTGGCAAAACAGCTTGCGGGTAATCCATAGAAGATATGGAGATATCATAACATAACATTAAGTCGCGAATGTAGCCAGTTGTTTCCATTCGAAGCAATCCCGCATCTAACTCCCAAGTGTCCTGCTAATACTCCATATGGCGCAACACCATGCGCAATGCATAAACAACCAAATATTCATGACCCCTCATATCCCACACTACCCTTCGATCCAATATCACTTTCATAGATCCAGAAGGAGGCGGGGCATGTCTAGGTGTAATGGTCTAATATCCTTAGTAGTTTAGAGCGGAAAAGCTGATGCAACGACATATGCATGCATTAGGGATGATGAGACAATTCGGACATTCGTAGTTCAGTCACTTAATTTGTACAACTGCTCTAGAGCATGCTTTATAGCCCGTGCATTGTGTGCAAGTATGTTCGGTCAACAATGACTTTTATAACGAGGTCTACGGACTAGGGATGTTACATGATTTTGATTATATTGCCGTTTTTTTTCTTAATAAGGTATTTTCTTGTAATAAATAATACGCACCTTTAGGATGAAAACGACACAATTAAAAAAAAAATGTGTAATCATTGAGTTACGTCGTTTTCATCCTAAAGGTGCGAATAGCTGACATTTTATCGATACAGAAACTGATAAAGTTTAGTAGGTTTCACAAATAAATAAAGAATATTTTATTCTATTCTATTTATTTTATATACAAGGTGTTCTAGCCTGCATCGTTCCTGGTCATTCCACTACAAAGTACCTGCTTGTAACCGCGGTCAAAGAACCAACTCAGCTGTCTTAATCCCTGCCGAGTCACCGGGATTGTCTGAAAGGGTTGCCGCTGCCACGGCACACAAGTCTAATGAAGAAACATGGATGGGTTTTAGTTAGTAACAGCCTGATACTATTTTCCGCTCCAGCCAGAGCCGGAAGAGTCATTTCATGATTTCCCACGCAAAAAAAAAACAATTTTGTCCCACCAGTCAACCGAGAAATATAAATATTTAGTATGCAGCAATCAGAAGGTTGCATTCATAATGCAATACTACAAAGTCTCGTGTGACAGTCTCAGGTTCGGAGTCAAAGCTTACCGTCCGTCTGGCGCCAGTCATTGACACCTTTCCACCGTTGTCGTGTTCCTAGAGATCGGCGTCATCATTACCTACTTTATTTGAAAGTTATTTGTATGATAAACAATGCAACGCGATCTTCTTGGAAACATCAGGTGTGAGACGTGGTGGACGGTTAGGTATGTTTGTTACTTAGGAATTAGCAATTTAAGTTCAGTTACTTTAACTGTTCTGGATATTGAGTGGTTTCTGGTAACTGATATAAAGCTGGTCGACTAATTGTGAAGAGATCATGATCAAGGACTCCTGTCGAGTCCAAAAAATTCAACAGGCAAACTCAAAATACTGTCATGATTACTGTAAGACTAGCTGCTGTCCGCAGCTTCGCCCGCGTGGTTCCTAATATTTTTTCTAAAATAAAAGCAGCCTAAGTTACTCCTTGTAACATCAGCTATTAGTCAGAATACAAATACCGTAGAATCAGTCCAGCCGTTTGGGCGATTAGCCGGAACAAACCGACAAACAGAAAAAAAAATTAAAAGTAGATTTTTTGTTACTTTATATACTTTTCTATGCATTTATTAAAAAGCTGTTATTTTATCATTACAAACCAACACTTCAATTTTATTTATTTGTAGAAAAAATACCCTGACAGTCGAAATATAAATACATTTACAGGTCTTCCAAGAAATCGCTAAAAGTATTTTCATGTTACGAAAGTATCTAACAGTTTTCAGCGGCACAAATACATAAATCATACCTAATAATCATACCAAAGATGTTTGCAAACAAACAAAGCCTTTACGTGTGACGTCAACACGGTTATGTTGATGGACATGATGAACAAATAAATTCACGAACAATTTACGAACTGTTGAACGTTTTTAAATAACAATATTCACACAGATTTTCCTTTTGGCCCTTAGATCAACTTTCTTTACATGGACAAATTGTTCCGATGGCGTAAATGAATTACTAGTACCTACCAACTAAAGACATATTATGACCAGTACCAACTAGACATAAAAGGTAGATTTTTTTTAAATCCTGATTACTTAGGGCTAATTCCACCAATGAAACTTAACGCGATCAGCGCATTAACCACGTTATAGATCTATCAGCGTCATTAATTTCTGTGAAATACCTATTGACAATGACAGTTCTTGAACTCGATTTAGATATTATGCCAGTCTGGTGCTGTTTCACTGGTGAAATTCGCACTTTTAAAGCAAATGAATTTTGTTTTTTTGCAAATGTATACATAGACACGCTACCTAGTTTATAGAAGTAATTACTTAAAGTTTTCAGTTCCTCGCCCAGTCACTAAATCTCAGATTTTGTAAAGATCTATTAACGTCAAACGTGAATGAACTGCTCTAAGAAGCAAGTTCTGAATGAGGAGTTTAAGTACCTACAATCTGTTTGTTTGCAGTTCCCACGGCCTGCCTGCTGTTAGCACCTCGCTTGGAACACAAGACATGAACGTAGCCTTATTAGGACATTACCACACGCTTGTCCTGCGGAAACATAAATAAAAAACACGACCGCTTGTAGGACTCTTTATGTATGTATGGACATGCTTTTATGTTGGTGGATAACGTGAACCAAGTTAAAGAAGATATGAGAACTACATTGCGGCGCCTGGGCCGTTTGACTAGTGATTACCTATGGAATTTTGGACCCTTTTTCAGGACTTAATCGACAAGTGGAAATACTGAATTAATGCTTGCTTGCTACACTATACTCAAATACGGGTAATTAAAAAAAAACAGTCAAGTCGTCAGAAATCTCAGGATATTATCTACCCTGTATTTTGCAATCAAGAAAATGTGGAAGTTTCAAATAGGTATACGTGTATTTTTCGATACATATCTATACTAAAATTATAAAGAGGTTAAATTTGTTTGTAAGTTTGTATATAGGTGGTAATCAATGGAACAAATGATCCAATTCTATTATTTTGTAGATACTGGAAGAAAGCTACATTATTCGTGGGTGCTAAAGGCTATAAATTATATTTATATCATGCATATAAGCCGAGAAATCCACGCAAACGCAGTCGCGGGTGAAGTGCTAGTCAATAAATAAATTGTTTCTCAACAATCCAGAAAAAACAAACTCTCAGTGGGTCATATTTTTCAGTTACACAAACAATTTCGCGTGATTTCATATGAAATACACCGAGTACATATTTATAGCTTGTTATAAAGAGCGATGGGTGAGTGCGAAGTAGATATAGACGTCATCGAGCCAGCTTTATGAACGCTTGTTTATTTGAACGGAAGCGGATCGAGCTCGTTGATGTATGGGATTTACTCGCACCGCAGCGGCACCGGCGCGGCGCCCGCGCAACTGCGTTCGAAATACACGGTGGTACTTTACTGGCTAGACTTTGTTGTGTTGTTGACTAACTGGAGTAGATTTGACAAATGAAAGCTGTGAATTGCCGAACTCCGCATCCTAACTATAAAGACGCGATCATCGCGTTTATATGTCACTCATCGGTTCGGAAAATCGGAAGGCGTCCTGTATCGACGTAATAAATTGGGGTTCGTCGTGCAAAATGAACGCGTACTTACCTTCCCGACGCGACGATTGCGTTGATTAGGACGCGGCTCCAATCAATATTATTGCTTCACATTGGAAAAGAGATGAAGCTGTACCTCCGGTATGACTTCATCTTTTTCTCAAACTGAATTAATATCTCTGAGGTAGTGGTTAGCCTCCAAGTACTTGATTTAACAGTAGCCATGAAAAAATGAGTGTCAACCAGCACCCTAATCGCCGTTTAATTTTGACAGTTCAACAACATTTATTGCGTTATATACGTTGCTAAGCAGTCAATTGTTTCGAACATATGAAGCAATATCCTTAAAATAATTCATATTGGGATTGATAGTGTGTTACGCAATAGGGATTTTGACAGGGTCCAATATTTTTTGATTATAAAGCTGACGGACCAAAAAGTAAATTTTAGTCAACAACCCTGTAAGGTACAACAAGGGTAAAAGTAAAGAGGTTCAAGGCCAAAACAAATTACGTGGGATGGCACCTAGGCTCTGTATATTTATTTTCCTGTCGCGCACCGTCAAAAAACTTAGGGTATTGGAAGTCAGGTCTGGTCCCGTTCACAGTAGAAATCAATAACCCATAAATAATAACTGGCTTTTGAACAAACAAAGTATCTATCTATCTACACAATGCACTATCTATGTACCTAACAAGGACTTTGTTGTTTTTATTAGCAATTTTCTGTTTTAAGTAGAACCACCTGCTCAGTGCACGGCGCACACAGTGTAGCTATCGCCTTATCTCAAGTGGTTGATTTAGATAAACGTAAGCAGACCTTACTTCGCCTGAAAGCCCTCGCAGCGTTGAAATCACCTCTCCATACTGACGATGGTTATCGTTTCACACTCAACTCTTCACACTAATCATCTAACAGTTGCAAGAAATTGCTCAAGTGCTCAAGAGCTGCTCGCTTATATCAATGCAATGACAGATACCACATTAGAAATGTACACAAAAAACATAGTGTTACGTAAATTCATACAATCTGTGTTACACAATATTCACAGTTGACTACAAACTGTTATACATATCATTAATATTCATGCATTTTTGAAATAACTATTTTGATATTCATAATCCAAATTACATTTTTTACCATTTTTACAATATAGATTATGTTCAAATGTTATTTTCGCGTATTTTATCATTAGATATATTTTATTCATTTAATAAAACTTCAAACCGCAATTTTACGAGGGAAGTGGAAACGGTGGTGCGTGGTTCAGTTACGACAGAACAGCCGACGATGTGTTGATAGCCATAAGAACCTTGTCGCACTAATTTATGTGCATAATGTTCCTCTTGAAATGTTTTATAGTATGAAAAATAGACCAACGCCTTCACACGTAGAAGACATGGAACGACAAGGGAAATCGTAAAATGAAATGATATTAAAATTATATTCGTGTTAAATCTTTTTTAAGGTCCATTCTAAGTTTGAAGTAATATTATATTTTGATGTTGATATGTGGTCTATAAAATGTGTTTTTATTGATCCCACATTTTCTTGCTCACACCTTAATAGAAATCTTCGTCGTAGAAATTAATTTGTTCTCTATGAAAATTATGATTTATACTGACGTTTACATATTCAGTGTGCATACTAATACAGTTATAAACAATATATTATAATCAATACAAGATTGTCTTTATTATGCCTCTGCCATGTCAAATTAGAATAAAAATCAAATAAATGCTGCGTTGTGGAGCGTGCGCGCGCACAATGGCGCCGCCCCGCGGCCGCTGTGGGCACTAACGAGCACGCGGCCTGCACACGACCTCACTGCTAGCGTCAATTAGTAAAATGTTCACGTGTTCGCTATCTAATGAACCCTTTATGTAACGATCAAAGAAATTTAGCCAAAGTAATAAAAGTACACTAATCACCAATATAATAGAAAATATCAAGGTTTTATACCGAGTTTGTTAAATAAATATTAAATTAAAAATGTAATGTTGGAAGTACCTACATGTAAAATCTTTTCGACAAAACAAGCTTCTTTATTATGTATTATTTTTATGAGAACGAAATAGTTAATTTGGAGAACTACTTCATCCGGCCCTGTGGCGCAACGGATAACGCGTCTGACTACGGATCAGAAGATTCCAGGTTCGAATCCTGGCAGGGTCGCAAAAACACTTTTTACTTTTTCTGTTCTAAAATGTATTTTTTACTTATTTTGACCTATAAAATAAGTATTTTTATTCGACAGATTTACTTTATTCTTCACTATATCTTTTTTCACTATCTTCCACTTCAAAGTAGCTAATAACATGGTTTGCATATCAGTGCCACCTACTTCTTAATATTTTTATGTTGTTGTCTCCTTGTAAGTAGACTTTTACATATATGTATATAGCGTTTGCCTTCGTCCTGAGTTATTGATCGGAGTCTGTCTCGCGTCCCTTCCTCAGCGCGAGCCTACCCGCTGTATGGCAACTATAATGAGCCTCTCGTTATTCGCTTGAGGACTCCTCACGGAATAAACAGATGTAGATAGGTATTGCTTAGGGTACATGAAATGTACGGAAATCTGTTAAATTGACAAAAACAAAACACTAGTGTGACATTCAAACCTACCTACCTCCGATATGCCAATAATTCGAAATAAGTTCGAAATAAAAATCATGTATATTTTATTTACATAACATCACGCATGTAATCCCTGAAGTGTTCGGCACTAGTTAACCTATAGTACAGCCTCATAAAAGCTTGTTATAAAACTAAATATTTCTTTTCCAAGAAAAAAAAAATACAAAATCGCTAAAATACTTAAGTACTAAATCAAAGTAATAGAACTATAAAAGTCACATGAGAAGGAACATTTAAGAAGGTACTACCCACAAAACTTTCAAAAATAGAAAATCAATCATCATTAAAATCAGATAAGTAACACAAACACCTGCAAGTTTCATAGCTGGTACACTGAAAATAACATAATATATTGAAAACAGAAAGAAAAAATATTACGACAGCTCGCAAAAAGCCAAAGGCGATAAAAGTCAGCAGTGTTAGTCGACGGTGAGTTTACTGCGACACTGCTTATCTGCCGACAGCCGAGTGTCAAAATATTTGATGGGCTTAGCTTTAAACGATAGTCGAGCTCGGAATATAACCTACTTGTCCCACACATTTTGAGGAGAATGTTTTTGCTACACTTGATATTTTTCTGGATTGTTTCGCACCTAGTTGAGCTATATGAGCTCGAAAATCTTCTCATACTGTAGCAACATTACTTGCTATAACAAAACAAAAACTTTCCATTATAAGAATTTATTCAGCTCCAAAGCGGAACCCGTGCTTAGACTTGCGGATCTGTTAATAAAGGATACCTACAGGATACCTCCTCATCATTGCTCGACCACTCCTACCACGATGATCCATACTCGTAGTAGTCAATATAGATTTAAAAAATACTTCCTTTGAAATATTATCTAAATAAGGCCAATGGTTCAAGAGCACGAACAGCGCTCAAACAGTGAACTAACTTTAAACCTACAAGGCCAACCATTAACTATACCTACTTTGTGTTTTTTTAAGTTATGTCATACATTCATAAATCATGAGTAATACTAATAACAGTAGAATTCGATGTTTTTTACCCGCAGTTCCCAGCAAGCGGATGGACGTGGCATTCGTTATCTGCGGCCGAGCTATTTTAGTGTAAGCTTTATCAATTCGGGGTCAAGAGCGCGCCTTCCGGCTGATAAAAGCACATGATAAGCACAACTGAAATCGTCACAGCATCCCTAACATGTATTTATGACCTAGTATCACAAAAAATTACCGATTCCGTATCAGAGAGCGTTCTGTCAGAACTGCTTTTTATACAACCGCACGATAAGATACTTCAGATTTATTTATTCGACATTCACGGTTAGGTCGTGTTCAGAAGATCAGAATTTTTTGTTGAATATTTGTCCGTGAAGATATTTTCTTAGCTTTTAGTCGGACGGCGGCGTTATATGTTCCGCAAACATCCTGGCCACGTACAAATATTGGTCCATCTCGGCAGTTGTCAGTTTGTCAAATCCAACGGACATCGCGGACACGTGCTAAATAAGTACCTATCTTCTGTAAACTCGTGTGTTTGATTGAGGATTACCTTTATCCTTCAGTTGTAAGGAGAAGATTCTGTTAAACAGATAAAAAAATTCTAAGACAAGGAAGAAACCTAGTTAAAGAACAAACTGATGAGAAATCAATATCAGCGGCTTATAGTTGTGTATCTAACAAAAGTAAGTACGGCAGTAATTAACGCTTATCCATACATTTGTACCATGCAGATAATTGTCGCGTCGTGTCGAGATGACAGCGAACAAGTGTTCAGTTGCGCAGGCGCACAGCCGCAGACGCACCCCAGATCGAGTGCCGTTCAACTCTCAAGAACGGCGATGCGCGAATCATTCGATTTGCACTTAGCGTTCACACCCAAGTATATCCGTGACGAATGATAACTTATATAAATATACTTACTTACGTATAAAAAGGCGAAGAGTGGTTTACTGCATACTAGCTTGCTGTCTGAATCAGGCAAAACTAAGGAATGTCTTGTTATTTAAAAACAAAACGACATACTTTTTGTCGCAGCCATGGCTTTGCAGCTCAATCAGTTTAATAAATAATCAATCCAAAATTAAACCTCTTTTGCAAAATGATTAATTGATCAATCCAATACAAGTTTCATCTCTAGGAGCTTCTACTAAGTCGCCAAAAACATTCCAAATGTGAGAGTGAATTTGCAAGCAAGTGTACACGATCGGAATATTGTCCGACAGGCACTGAATGGAAATATTCATTACGAGATGGCTTTTAAAGTACGACAAGCGTGTCGTCATTACCCACTGCACTCTCGCCGTGATTCGCTCCGCCCGCCCAGAGGGCCTCAAAAGGGAAAACCGAGAAGGGAAGATAACACAACCAGTTTCAAAAGACCTCCGATCCCCCCAAACGTAAAACGAATATATTAAGAAGAGGGTTCTTCTTAATTTTGTCGATGTCCAGGGGGATCAAACAGTAGTGTGTGTATATCCGAGATTTCTCTTTGATTACGGGTTTTATGACCGCGGCTTATTACTATAAAGAGCAACAAAGACATTATAATAAAAATGGTTATTAAAGGGCACGCAATTTTGTAGATATTAACAGTTTCATGTTTATGTCATACGGGTCCGTTCTTTTGTTTATGTCCAAAAATGAGTATAAAATACTTATTCTTCATCATCATCATCTGCCTAGCCTTTTCCCAACTATGTTGGGATCGGCTTGCAGTCTAACCGGATGCAGCTAAATACCAGTATTTTACATGGAGCGACTGCCTATCTGACCTCCACAAACCAGTAACTAGGCAATACGATACCCCTACGGTAAGACTGGCTATCAGATTTTCGGGCTTCTGACGACCCGTAACGTCGTAAAATACTTATTCATATTGGTAAGACAATGAAAAGAGACCTTTTTGCAATGCTGAATGTTATAGTAATACTACAGACCGACCCTATCAAGATAAACTGTTTCTCATGATTGAGTTATTGATATACCGTCACCAATCTGTACAACTTCCTCATGTCTTGCTTACTCTAAGAATCATGTAACCGTGGAAGGAACAAAGACGCCGCTGGCTGTCGAAAGGTCATGAGTCGAAATTGGCCACGTTGGTACTATTTCTTACGGGCACGACTCCGACAATAGCTCGGGTTCATGTTATAAAAAGGACAGATCGTTAAAGGTTGACACGCAGAACATAGGTAGGTAAAGTCACGCTGTAAATCATAAATGTACCTAAGGTTTTGATTATTGGTAAGAGTGAGGTCGTGAGATAGTCGCATTTTGCAAATGGCTGATTCCACTTGCTACCTTTGAATAAACTGAAAATTTGCATGAGTTACTTACACACACTTAGCACGTACTTAGATATTTACATTTCTACATAAGTATGTTTAATTGACTTTACTAGATAATTATTAGGGTTCCGTACCACAAAAGGAAAAAACGGAACCCTTATAGGATCACTTTGTTGTCCGTTTGTCCGTCTGTCAAGACCGTTTTTCTCAGGAACGCGTGGAGGTATCAAACTGAATTTATTAACAGAATTTATATCTAATACTCAGGTCTACTGTCCCTTGGATCTGTAAAAAAATCAAACTTCTACGCGAAAGCAGTCGAAAAATACAGCCGTTTATGCCGCAAATTTCCGCAAATTTTCGAAACTCGCACGGGAATCAAAACCTACAGGGTACTTCCCGTGAACTTAGAATCTTGAAATTTGGTACGAAGTGACGTCTTATAGTACAGATAAAAGAAAAATTGTGAAAACCGTAAATTTTTAGTTACATCATATAGTAAAAATATTTTTGTTTTTTTTTTAAATATAAAAATACCATAACTATGACTCGATTGTCGTGATGGGTGAACTTTTACTTATATACCTACGGGTTTTTATGGAACCTTGGCCTCGGTGCGCGAGTCCGACTCGCACTTGGCCGGTTTTTTATGTTACTAGATCTCAATGTCAAAAAGGGCTGATTTTCGATCGTCGGATAAGTTTTAGCGGAGTAATAAATATGACAGTTTTATAGCTTTGTATTGATGGTATAGAAAATAATTATGTCTAGTGTTGCCCAAAATAGGTCTTGGTCTTGCAGTCTTGGTCTTGTTCTTGCAATTTCGCAAGACCAAGACCAAGACCAAGACCGCCTTATTGTAGCAAGACCAAGACCAAGACTGAACCCTGCAAGACTTGAGCAAGACAAGACTTAAGCCTGCAAGACTCTCGCGTCTTGCAGTTTAGACAAACTGAGATTTGAGTTATTAAGTAGGTATTTGGTTTCAATCCCGATTTTGATAGACGTTCCCCAGTATCAAAACCGTAGGCATCGACATAACTCTAAACTAAGGGCTGCAGTTGTATCTGCAGTTGGCAACGTGCCGCTCGTCTGAAAGAACCCTAAAAGGTTTTGTATTGAATAGGTAGGTACTTATTATATTTCAACTATTTATTAAGTAGGTAGCGTGTTAATATTCACAAATCTGTTCCCATCATCCCATGTGATAAAATGTACCTAGAATAACTTTCTAGCAAAGTTGGTAGGTATCTACCTATAATAATATATTATGCTTGTTTAAAAGTGTCTAATGTGCAGCAAACGTTAGTAGGTTGGTATGTGCTTAAAATTATAGCCAACAAATTATATAAACATTATGTAGGTACCTACTTATGTTTCAAAGTTTATATTATTCTTCTATTCAGCAAAATTTAAAACTAACAGCGAGTCGAGTAGGTCTAGTAACAGTTTTTACGGCAACCATGTTATGGTACAGACGCAGACGTCAACACATCAAGCTACCTACTACAATCTGTCAAATTTCTTTAACAGATTTTCAACTTTATTGCTAAAGAATTAAGGTCAAGGTTGATTGGGAAAATGTGACGTTCCGCGAATAAACTGTTGGTCGGTCGGTGTAATATAGGTATACCTACTTATTTGATAATTTACCGACAAAGACGCCGCAGTTTGCAACAAGTGTAGGTATCACAGCATTTGACACTGTTTGAGCGCCGCATTCGCCGACAAAGAGTACGGAAAGAGGCACACAAAATTGTTACCTATTTTGGTAGGGTTGGTACAGGAGCATAAAATTAAACGACATTGAAGATGTCTCGGCAGTAGGTAGGTATAAATTGAATGCTTGAATTGAGTTTCTTGTATAAATACATTCTCACACTGGCTCGAATTCGAACACTACAGCGTTTAAAGCTGTCGGGCGAGATGATAACTAATAACTAAGTAGGTATGGCATCTATTGAATTGCGAATATTTTGATTTCAAAATAATCATATGTTGTTAATATTGGTAAATTATAGATAGTGAGTGATATACCTAGGTACTAAAATGTAAGCAGCAGGATTGAAAATGGTATATGCCATGTCAGGGCTTTCCATAAGTATATTTTTAAAAAACTCTCAAGTAAGATTTAGAGTTTACCATTCAATTACACACAACAAATTATTGAAAAACAAAAATCATGAAAAATATTTTTAGACTGAGTACTTAGGAAATTAGTAGAAAAAATATTCTATCGTGATCGTGGATACCTAGTTATTAAAAAGTAGACAAACGTTGTATTTACTTAATTTTATTTTTCTGTGCTAATGCCAACATTGACAACCCTACCAAAATAGGTAAAAATTTAGTCCGCTCCTAGACTTTGTGTCGCCGCCCATGTTCCAAAGAATAAAATAAGTTTTCGGGTGCTCAGAACGGACACAAATAGATTAAGTTGTCCTCGCAAGGAAGATTGTAGTCGTAAGGATAGGTAGATATTATAAGAATTGTAGTAAGTAATAATAATATACCTAGTTTATATTATTATTACCTATTATACCTTTTTAAAGGACATTGCACTGCAAATTTGGAAGTGGGTGATTTTAACAAATTTGAAACGTGGAAAAGCTACAAATATGAGCGACGTTATATTGCTTTACGCATTTTGTTTTAAAATCACACACTTCCAAAAATCGAGATTTGCAGTGTCGGTTTATCAACTACTATAGTAGCGAGTAACCTCCATAAAAACAGCAGGCAACGTAGTGGAACGGAACTTGCCTAGTTCCAATAAAATAGGAACATTATAAACAATATTATTTGCATAATTATCTACACTTTATTGTTGCGTAGGCACAAAACCTATCTGATTCTGATACTTCTGTTTTTTAATCTTTCAAAGATTTATTCTATCTATCAAAGAATGCCGCATTTTCCTTTGTCGGCTTGTGCTTATAAATATGAGTTTTTATTTCAATTTCACTCATTTCCAATTGAGCTTCGCTTCGAGTCTATCTTATTTATTGTTCTCGCCCATTTACTTACTCTAAATCCTTATTACTTTCTGAGTGAATGTTTACAATTTGACATGAGTGACGAAGATTCAAATAGCTCTAGTCGGAGTAGTGAGAGTTGCAGAAATAGATCTAAAAGACCTAAAAGCAAATTTGACGAGTTTTTCGAAATAATTCATGCGTCCCAAATTGGTATGTGTAAATTGTGCCAACATAAGAAAGTTGAAATAAAAATGAAAAACAGAAACACTTCAGGCTTAAGGAAGCATCTACTATCTTTTCACGAGAAGGAATCGCAAATATTTCTTCCTGTAAGAAAACCAACACTAAGTCAAAGTCAAAGTGGAGATATCACAAGCTTTTTTACAACCACTGCAAAAAGTAGACAGGTAAGAAAAAAATATGTTACGTAAATACTACGTAGGTACTCAATTAATAATTAAGTCAGTGGGTAGCCTTAGGGGCGGTTACAGTAATTTACCAAAGTAAAGTAGGTACCTAGCTGTTTCTCGTAGGTACTTTATTTTTGTAAATTGATGAAAAAAACAATGCAAATAAGGGTGTTTCATAAATACCTACATTAAAATTTATGAGTTTACTTAGGTCTGACTTTACTTTTTTTTAAATAACTTATTTAGTAGTATGTACAGACGCCAGCACATCAAGTTATCCCTAACTATCAAATTTTCTCAATTATAAATGAACCTTATGTCTTTGCAATAAAGTTGAAATACTATCAAAGAAATTTGACAGATTGTGGTAACTTGATGTGCTGGCCTCTGTACGTAGTCCTCCGATTGCCGCCAAACCTGCCCAGCGTGGCAATTAAGGCAACTACCTACCCCCCGAGTGGGAAGGCCTTTGTCCAGCAGTGGACGTTGTAGTACGTAGTTATTAAATTGTTTTACGATTTTAATTTCTATTTCTACCAACGGGTGTTTGTAGTATCCTTTGTAGGTATTACGTGTTACAGAAAGGGTAGGTAGGTATATCCATTCAAACGGGGTTCACCCTCTTCAGAGTGTTGATAGGTAGGTATCTGGCTTATAATCTGCATTCATTTGAACCGTCAGCTAAATAAAGTACTCTACTTAAGTAGGTACATAGTTACTTAATTACTGAGGCAGCCGCGGCAGTTCTTGAGTTTTTTTTACTACAAACAAAAAGCAATTTCCCAAGCTACAATACCTACTTAGATTTTGTACTAAATAATTTGTGTTCAAGTATTTGTTATTTTGTGGCATAAAGCTATCAATATAATAATAAAAATACCAGAAAAACAAATCTTTTACGGAGTTGTTTCTTGGATGAATAATTGATTGACACTATTTGACACCGATCAGCTGACGTAGGTACCTATGTAATGAATGATTTGTGTAGAATTCACTTACAAACATTTATAATTATATAGGTATTAAAAAATGTTGCCTTATTGGTTTGTTACCTATCACTTATCACCATAGGAATCCGTGCCCTTGATATGTATGTACATTAAGTATATCCTTTCTGTAACACGATTTTTATCTGTACCTATACCTAGGTAATTTATTCAAATACGAAGCTAGTTTAGGTATTGATTTCATCGATCACTAATAAAGAACTAGATACACAATCAGCGTCAAAAAATGTCCTCACCGAATGACCACCCAATTGAACATTTGGGTGGTCTTTTCATCTAGTAGCATTCGAACGCTCCGACGGTAAACATGCCTCAGTGCTCGTTTAAAAACTGCAAAAATCACACGTCTAGGACGCTAAAAAAGGATGGAGTTTCTTATTTTTTCTAAGTATTAATATTATCATTATATAATTGTTAACACTGTATTGTAAATACTAATATTTTGTCAAGAAATCATCGTAAAAACTTTATTTTAAATTAAGTCGTAACAAATAGCAGGCGATATAATGCAGCTCAATTGTAAAGACTCTTACTAAACGTATTATCATACTTACGCATGTCCACTTAAATTGTTTGGGTTATCCGCGTTGACTCTGTTCCATTTGTTGGAGACGCTATTATAGTTCTTATTTTTTTTTAATGCGAGATTTGATTTTTGTTGTCATTTACCTGACTGCGCGATGCAAGGGAGGGTTATTTGTGTTTATTAGCCTATGTATGAATAATTGACCTAAAATAACTGCCACCAACTGCATAAGACTACTTGAAGTGACTTGTTTGGAACTTGTTAGTTGTTTTTTATCAGTCGGGTTTTTTGATATTGTAAATATTTTTTTGTGGTATTTTAGTCGGGACTTTTGAAAATATTCAAGTATTTTTAGCTTTCCTCGTGATCCAGTGAGGTGTGGAGAATGGATATCAGTTACAGCACGTCAAAGATCCGAAGAATTCTTCGATCCGAAGTATTTGGTGTGAAAACATAAAAAAAACCATATATATATTTATAAATACGCGACGCATTGAGTAACCTTCTCTTTTTTTTGAAGTATGTTAAAAATACCATACATAATAATTTACAGTACAAATAAAAAATATTGTTCTGGTTCGTCTCCACTCGTTCCTTGTGCTAGTGGCGAGCCTCGGTTGTAAAATTTTATTACTTTTTTTTGACACTTAGTAATTGTTACTTTAATGCATGCGTATAAGGTTGAAATTGTTTTGATGTATGTTGAGCAGCGAGTACCGGTCGTAAAATTTTATTGCTTTTTGTAATAGCTTTGTGAATACGGCTTTAAACCTTGCAAGTAAGGTTGAAATTACATTAATATAGATTTATTTTAACTAAACACAATTGGCGACATTTTTAAGAGAACTTTTGTATGAGATTGTGTATCTAGTTCTTTATTAGTGATCGATGATTGATTTATAGAAACGCATGCATGCCGTTATTTACGACAGTAAAGCCGCCGCAGGTTTGCTAGTACCTATAGTATATTTTTATAGTTATCATGCTATGCTCATAGTTTTAAAATCTAATAGGTACCTATTATTACTATTATTAACACATGTTTTAATATTTTATTTCAGTCTGACAACTTCATGACAGCTACAGTTGATTGGATTGTAAAAAAATATCTTCCTTTCTCATTTTTCGATGATGAAGATACACAGGAATATTTTCGATCGATTTGCCCGAATACGATATTTCCTAAAAGGTCGACACTAAGAAGGAAAGTCAAAGAGCGATTTGAAGAGCTACAATCGAATGTTAAAAATCGACTACAACAATATTCATGTAAAATGTCATTTACCATTGATGGATGGACGTCCATTGCTGGTAGGAGTTACTACGGGATCACTATTCATTATATAGACAATGAATGGAAGTATCGATCTGTAGTCCTTGATTTTATACCATCGCGCGGTCGACATACTGGGTTAGATATTGCAACGATTTTCCACGAATGTTTATTGGAATATGGCATAATTGATAAAATACAGGGTATCACGGTGGACAACGCAACTGCAAATACCAAATTTATGTATGAACTTGGCAAACAACTGCTGCATTTTGATTCAGACAATCAACATTTCCGGTGCTTTGCTCACATTTTGAACCTTGGTGTACAAGATTTACTAAAGACCTTAGCATTACACAGTGAAACTGACAATAAAGAACAAGAACAGCAGTATGAAGACTATGAAGACGAAACTGAGGAAGATGAAGAATATGCGCCAAATATTGCTGACTCTCGTACAGGTATTACAAAATTACGCAGTATTTGCAGTAAAATAAAAAGAAGCGAGATATTGAAGAGGAAGTTCCAGTCTGCCTGTGAAGCAGTTGGCGTGCCATCAAATCTGAATCCTATACTCGACTGTCCAACAAGATGGAATTCCACACATGATATGATTGGATTTGGTTTAAAAGTGAGAACTGGCATTAACATATTATGCGTTTCAGTTACCGAATTGAATGATTTTCAAATCACAGAAACTGAATGGCAAATACTAGAAAAAATACATAAGTTTTTAATAAACTTTAAACTTTTATCAACGAAACTTGGTGGAGAAAAATATGTTACATTACCGCTAGTCATTGTATCATTCAATCTTTTGCTTGATAAAATAGAATCCATGGTAAAACAATTAGATGAGAAACCTAATCGAACTGAAGTGGATGAAAGGCTCATTCTAGGTTTCCAAGCAGCCCGAGATAAAATGCTGAAACATTATAAGAAGAGCAACTGGATTTACTGTACCACTTTAATTTTAGACCCAAGGCACAAAGCTCAGACTTTTGATATGACATTATGGGGGAAGCAAATTAAAACAGAAAGCCTGCGCAAATTTAATGAACTTTATAAAGAATATAAAAGTCTACACGTACAACAACACTCGGTGTCTAAATCTCCAGAATTACCAAGAAATGAAAAAGTATGTGAGGATGAAGAATATGAAGATGTAATTGACTTTGAGAAATTGTATGCATGTCCCTCTACGTCGTCATCTGGATCTGGATCTTGTCTTCAAGGCTTAGTTATTGACGAGTTGGAGGAGTACCTAAGTAAACCGAGAGCCGCCAGCTCAGAAGACATTTTAGAGTGGTGGAGAACGCATGAGACGGAATATCCGATTTTATCTAAGATGGCTCGTGATTTTCTTTCGATACCTGCAACTTCAGTACCTGCTGAGAGATTATTTTCTAAAGCATCGTTAGTAATTAGAAAACATAGAAATAGATTAAGTGATGAGTCAGCCAGGTGGTTACTTTGTATTAATTCTTGGTCAAAAGAATTATTATAAAGTAAGCCATTTTTTTTTTTTTAATTGGGTACTCATTTATTTCAAGAGATTACATATATACTTATATAAAAATTTTAATAATAATATTAATAATTTTTTTTTATTCTAAAACAACCATATTCACATTTAGTTTTAGCCACACAACGAAAACCTCCCGGGGTTTATATCTGCATATTGGCGAGCCGTTCATATAATTTTTTTACCAATTTATAGGTAGATACAATAATACATTTGTACATAGGTACAAGGAGAATTTTTGTGAAAGGAAACGCTTTGATTTGTACTTATAACTTTTCGAACTCGTTTTGTATAACGTTTGCAAGTCTACTGGAAGTTAATTATGTCAAGGCTATTGTGTAGGTACTGTACTGCAATTTTTTTATCTGTGTTCAATTTTTTATTTAAATAAATTTTAAATTGCATAGATTCTTTATTCTACTACTCTTCCATCCAATTCCATTAAACAAACTAATTATTATTAGTTTCTAAATCATCGCTGAAGACAATAGTCTTCAGCGATGATTTAGTAAAGTATAGTTTACTAAATAAATAAAAATAATCGTCGTGTAGGTACGACGATTATTTTTCTTAGGAATACAATTTTGTTGTAGTAGGCGTACTCGTGACTGGCGCGCTTTGCTACGTAGGTACTGTCGTAAGTATGTGTAAGTAAGAAACGATGTAGGTACAGAGGCCAGCACATCAAGTTACCACAATCTGTTAAATTTCTTTGATAGTATTTCAACTTTATTGCAAAGACATAAGGTTCATTTTTAATTGAGAAAATTTGACAGTTAGGGATAGCTTGATGTGCTGGCGTCTGTACCTACATCGTTTCTTACTTACACATACTTACGACAGTACCTACGTAGCAAAGCGCGCCAGTCACGAGTACGCCAAATTGCCTAAAAAATGTACCTACGCCACTGTAATGAAATCTGCTAATCGCAACACACACGCACTTCCTTATTTTGGCCGCATAGGTAGGCTTTGCCTGTAGTCTTCTATTAAAAGATGATATGGCTAGAAAGGCAGTGACTATCGAGATGACGACTAATAGAGAAGTATGGAAGAAGAAGACATGTTGCGCCGACCCCAAATAAATTGGGATAAGGGCAGGAGAATGATGATGTGATAACATTGTTCATAGGTGAATGCTCCAGGATAGCCCGCGAAATTCAATTTTTTTTTGCAATTTGCAGGCCAGTGCTATATTGTTTGTTGATTAAAATATTATTCGCGCTGTAAGACGTATGTAGTTACAGAATCATAATCATCAAAATCATCATATTTATCATTTTGATGATTATAATTCTGTAACTACATACGTCTTACAGCGCGAATCATAATCTAAAATAACGTGTTCAATAAATAGCAATAGGCTAATAGGTACTTGCAAGACTTGCAAGACTTGCGAGACTCTTGCTGCAAGACCAAGACCAAGACCAAGACTGAGAGCGCAATACCAAGACCAAGACCAAGACCAGGTGTATTGACGCAAGACCAAGACCAAGACTGGCCTGAGTCTCGTCTTGGTCTTGCATTTGGGCAACACTAATTATGTCAAACATCTATTTTTGTCCTTTAGATATAATTATTCCGGTGATTCAAAAATCGGTCCTTAATGTTATAATTTAGGTACAGAGGCCAGCAAATTTCTTTGATAGTTTTTCAACTGTATTAGAAAGGAATAAGGTTCACGTTCAGTTGGGAAAATTTGAACGTTTAGTGTAGCTTGATGTGCTGGCGTCTGTAGGTACTTCATTCATGTTAATAAGTAATAATATATAAAAACAAAAATCGTTACTTGTTTAAATGTATTCTACAGGGTCTTGTATTCTACAGGGTCTTGTATTCTACAGGGTCTTGGCTTTCCCCGGGTGTCACCACTGCGAGGATCGCCCAGAGGACACGGTAGAGCACACGGTGCAAACCTGCCCCGCTTGGGCGGAGCACCGCCGTGTCCTCGTAGAGGCGATCGGCGGCGGCGACCTCTCGCGCCCGGCCCTGGTGCAAGCCATGGTCCGGGGCGAGAGGGAGTGGGAGGCAGTCACCTCCTTCTGCGAAAAAGTCATGCTCGCGAAGGAGGTGGCGGGATGGGAGAGAGAAAGGTCCTCCCGTCCCAGCCGCCGCAGGAGACGCCCCGGGCGTCGGGAGCCACGTGACGACTCCCGGCCACCGTAGGCGCGGGCCTGCGGACGGTGAGTAATGGGTGACTCACCGTCCGATCAGCACCAGACCCGTGCCGTACGGCGCGTATATGTTCCACGCGCGCCTCAAAGAGATGTCAGCATATGAAGGGGCCCCTCAGGGCCAAGCCTGCCGGGTAAGCGGGATTGTCCGAAAGGGTTACCGCTACCCCGGAACATAAAGGGCTATGGAAGGAACATGGATGGGTTTTAGTCAGTAAGAGTCTGACACTCCCTTCCGCTCCACCCAGAGCGGGAGCAGTCATTGGATGATTTCCCAGCCTTAAAAAAAAAAAAAAAAGGGTCTTGGCTTTAAGCCGTTGTAATAAACGAATACTTTCAGCTTTCAGTGATTTGCTAGTTTTTTGATCTGACACCGTAAACACACATTAAACTGATTGAACTGGATGTCACTAATAACCCCTAACACATTTTATAGTTCCCAGATCAACTGATCATTACAAGCACATTGTACAGAATAGGAACACAGTACGTAAATCCAACCCCTCAGTACTGACACGTGCAGTACACGCTCGTCGTTATCTTAGCACGTGGCTTCTTGCCTATCGATTTTCGGAGGAAGCATTGTCAACCTTTTTTATTTAACTTTTCTTTTCACTGTTGTGCTTGGTTACCAAAATCCACAACAAAGCATTTCTAAATTCTCAACGTGATGCCGAGATTTCTGCGTGGCAACTAATGACTTAAATATAGGCATAGGTCATCTATTTTTAAATGGGGAAAACTCGTTACGCTACGTTACTTTAGGATTATATAATACTGCCAAGCCTTTTCCCTTACTGTTTACTTTAGAAATAATACGTTAAATAATGCTGTATGTAAAATAGTGAGTGTTTTTTTTGCAGTCATGGATTTTATCTGCTCGTGAGATGATCGTCTGAGGAGCTTGTGGCTAAGTATTAACAGCCGCACAAGTCGATCCATCAGGTTAAGCTACGCTTGCCGGGGTTGGCCGTGGGTGGGTTACCAACTTTACATAACGAGACTCCTCGGTGCCTCGGAAAGCACGTTAAGCTGTTGGTCCCGGCGGTCATTTGTGCATCTTTGACGATCGACCCGTAAGTCGTCAGAAACCCGAAAAGCTGACAGCCAGTCTTCCAACTCAGTTACTGGGTTGTGGAGGTCAGATAGGCAGTCGTTCCATGTAAAATACTGGCATTCAGCTGCATTCGGTTAGACTGGAAGCCGACCCCAACATAGTTGGGAAAAGGCTAGGCAGATGATGATTTTATCTGCTAATTATTTTTGTTGGTTATTTTGCTTGTAGTATAAGTACCTTATTATTATCGTCATTCATGTTTTTAAATGAAACATGAATGTGCAATTTGAACTACATAGTACATAACAACAACGCCACATTATATACCCACCAACAACAAAAGTTCTGATTGCGTTAGGGCGGAAACTGACGCAAGTTCCGTTGCGGCACGTGTACTTAGTTCCGGACTTCCGGCCTTGTGCCGAAAATAGATGGCGGGGTGTAACGTGACTTGTGGGAAAAACTTATCGACTTTTCTAATCTTTTTTTGAGTGCCTATAAAATTCAGAAGCATATTTTATTGCCACATATTTCACTTTAATGTTAACGTGAAAATACTTCGAATAACACCTGTTTGATTTGCTAGAGTAGTCCACTGCAAAACCACAACTTTGCCAATGATTTAATTTACGAGCAAAAATTATGACTAGTTTGTGCTTTCTAAGAACAAATTGCTTTGTGAATAATTCCACTGACTCTTGATGAGTATACACGTTGATTTCAAATGCACTGTTAACCTTTTCGGACATGATAGTACCTACTCATGATTTTAAACAACTTTCACTATGGGACCAACTACGAAATAAAAAAAAAAATTACATCTGTTTCATACATTTTCATCGATTAAATATTGCTTTTTTTTGTATGAAAAAGCCGATTTTATTTTGATAAGTATTTCAGCCTTTTTTTTTTTTTTTTTTTTTAAGGCTGGGAAATCATCCAATGACTGCTCCCGCTCTGGGTGGAGCGGAAGGGAGTGTCAGACTCTTACTGACTAAAACCCATCCATGTTCCTTCCGTAGCCCTTTATGTTCCGGGGTAGCGGTAACCCTTTCGGACAATCCCGCTTACCCGGCAGGCTTAGCCCTGAGGGGCCCCTTCATATGCTGACATCTCTTTGAGGCGCGCGTGGAACATATACGCGCCGTACGGCACGGGTCTGGTGCTGATCGGACGGTGAGTCACCCATTACTCACCGTCCGCAGGCCCGCGCCTACGGTGGCCGGGAGTCGTCACGTGGCTCCCGACGCCCGGAGCGTCTCCCGCGGCGGCTGGGACGGGAGGACCTTTCTCTCTCCCATCCCGCCACCTCCTTTGCGAGCATAACTTTTTCGCAGAAGGAGGTGACTGCCTCCCACTCCCTCTCGCCCCGGACCATGGCTTGCACCAGGGCCGGGCGCGAGAGGTCGCCGCCGCCGATCGCCTCTACGAGGACACGGCGGTGCTCCGCCCAAGCGGGGCAGGTTTGCACCGTGTGCTCTACCGTGTCCTCTGGGCGATCCTCGCAGTGGTGACACCCGGGCGTTTCCTCCCGCCTGATGATGTGCAGGAACCTCCCGAAACATCCATGTCCGGTGAGGACCTGCGTCAGGCGGAAGGTAAGTATTTCAGCCTAAGTCTCATAGTGAAAGTTGCTCATACTCGTAATCATGGGTACTTTCACGCCCTGAAAAGTTGACAGTTTTTAAAAAATTACGTTTTTCGTCGTGTATATGACTAGGTAAAATATATAATACGGAAAAGTTACTAAAAACCCTAAACTTTTTGCAGAGATTTTGTCATATTATGAAAGAAATCGTAAATTTCATACAGACAATAAGATGTTTTCCTACTTTTTTTTTATAGATAGTGAGTCGTTAGAGCTGCAGTCACAAAAAATATAAAAAAACATGACATGTTTTCACATCATGTCCCTGTTTTAACACGGTGAAGTCAATGACGCTTGCGATGGGTCGGGCGGGGCGAGGGCGTCCCCGGGGATGCCTTAGCAACAGAAGGGTTGATGATTGGGTCTGATGTAAGCAAATGTTGCGAAGAATTTAACATTAATCCACAAGGAAGCCAAACAAACAGTCTACGGATAGAATGTATTGAAGTTCTTCCTAATAAAATAACGTAAATATAAAATAGAATAAAAATTATGTAATAGGTATTCTTAAACGTTTGAATAAATAAAAATGTCATTGGTCGATTCGCTATAAAGGAATTGTATTTTTTTTTAATTCATCTAAGTATCTACTTACATAAACGAAACGATGACAAATACTTACCTAATCCATAAACATTTTACAAACCTCGTGTTACCATAAAAAGTCCGCAATAAAAACATTACGTCACGTCAGCTATTTACCATATCGTCCCAAATTGACACTTGGGTATTTGCGATCGTGCATTATTGGCGCATGAAATGCTTACACCGTTTTCCACTCGGGCCGAATCGGATCGTGTCGGCCCGACTCGGCTAAATTACGTGAAACGTGCTCGCAATTCACAAAATATCCGCTCTGCTCTTTCCTTCCCAGATTATACCGAAACACATTTATAGTACCCGTAAAATGTAACTACATATTCATTGAAAACAGTTACAACGTCGATACTTTTAAACCGAGTAAAAGTACGACTTAAATATTTACGATACAATAAAAATACGTTTTTATTTCCCCTACAACTACAGTGAAGTAACATTGACTATCCTTGTATTAGATACACCTCGAGGCCAATTAAAACTGGGATGCCTCGAAGCCAGGTATCCCAGTTTTAATCCGAAAATCAATAACAACATTAGCGAGTCTGTACCTACCACTTATTTGTAAGTATTCCATGACGCCAATTCAATCAAGTAATTAATTTAAACGAATCAACGGCATAAATCATAGGGAGGAGCCCATACAACTTAGCCAGCTGTCTACCTCGCCAATCCAATTTAATAAAAAGGTTTCCCATAGAGTACGCTGCTTAGTTTACAAATAGCCCCCCTTCCCCCCTGCCGTTGTGTGAGCGATGGAAATGCACGTGCGGCGTTATTGCGTATAGCAATCGATGACGCGACCGCGACCGTGCGATGCAACTTTCTTTGGTTTCACTTTGTGGCTGTAGCGGCAGAGGAGGTTGTTTGTTACACATTGTGATATCTTTGTTAAGACAGGTCAGTTTGTTGTACTAATGTCTTTGAAAACACTCCGCTTACGTGGACGAGAGGCATGCCTTCATTGCAGTGAAACGTGAAAAGCTATTTATTTAGGTACTGCCAACTACTGGCTACCCGGCTACAATAACCTATAGGTGGTATGCCTCAAACCTATAACCTAAATACAAGTCGTTCGTAAAACTTTATGAAGTGTAAACACGTTTTAAGTAAAGTTATTATGTGAACGTTATGAGTTCTTGTAAAATTACGTAGCCAAATTCACAAATAGTTTTCATTTTGCAACTCAAAAGCAAAACAAATGCAGTTCGTTAAACATCAAAGTCACAAAAGGCACCATCTACTCTAATTTACAGTTATGTACCTACATGTTTTATTAAATATATCGAGGTTTATTTGCCTATACAGCTGGCTGGGTTGGGTAAAAGAAGGGTGCTGATTAAGTTACGTGACATGCGCGCGCCAATTTGTATCGAGACTTCGCCCTCCGAGAGCACACGACACCATCAGCGGAATTACATTACTAGCCGTAATTAAATCGTCCTTGTTTTTATTGGAAAACATGGCGTGTTTACTGTAAAGAAACACGCACGCTACAAGCAGCTCTAATGACACTGTAAATATTTGTTATGCACTCTGCCATTTAATGATGAATGCTTTCGTGTTAGGTACATGTATAGGTATATTTTCTTAACCTAGTCTATGTTTAACTCAGTTAAAGCCAGACGAATTCGAACGTGCTTTCAATACTTCTTCCTGTCTAGACAAAAAACTTTTTTACAAAAAATAAAACCGACTTCCAAAACAAACACTACAAAGTGAAAAATAATTTTGATTTCGGAAGTCGGTGTCTTTAGTTTTGTATTTTCATTTTTTGCCACCGACTTCCGAAATCAAAATTATTTTTCACTTTGTAGTGTTTGTTTTGGAAGTCGGTTTTATTTTTTGTAAAAGAGTTTTTATTTTTCACTTTTTAGTTGTGGTACCTACACAATCCCCCCCCCCCCCCCAATTTTAATACCACTACCTGGTATATAAATTACAGTGACAGGAAGTTATTAGAACATCGTCCACATATATTAAGTAGGATTTTTTTTAGATTTTTGTTGATTTTTCAAAAACCGCTTATCCGATTTCGATAAAATTTTTATGGGACCATTTGGGAAGTATCAACCCTTTCCAACAAAAAAAGAATTTTTCAAATCGGTTGGCAAGCAACGGAGTTATGCGCGAACAAACATAAAAAAAAAAAAATACAAACATCCGAATTGAGAACCTCCTCCTTTTTGAAGTCGGTTAAAAACAGAAAGATTAAACAGTTCACTAATAAAAATTGAAATCATGACGGAAAAATGGATAAAACAAAACTGTTGTGTAATCCAACGTTTATCCGTGGCGCCTTCTTCATTATCGATCGCACTAAAAGCTTCTCTCATCAGGCCGCTCCCAATACACTCCTTACTGTAAACAATAACATTGGAAACTTTTTAACACGTCATAGAGTTCGATCTTTACACTATTATCGTAAGCAAACGAGGCGAATAATTCAACGTGTTGTGAAAATACACACATGCACGTGCAACGCCTGGTTCAAGTGAAAACTCTAATTTTATTTAGTTTACCAATTTAGACCGCGGTTGTCCAAAGAATGACGAATGCACGCCGTGAGTGTGCCAATTAACGCTCGAGAACAAAAAGTGGAACCCGAAATGGTTATTTGCGGACCGGTATTTTATCAAGATGACTTTTAAAGCTGACACTGTAATTAACGTCACCTTTTGTAACGAAACAATATTGTTTGTGCTCGCGATAAAACGTACCTATGGTATACTAAACGCGGTTCGAACGTTGTACAAGTTTTTAATGTGATAATTTTTCCGACAAAATATTCTAATTTTCATCAACTTCTATTTGGTTTAAACATAATTATGCCATTTACTAGTCAAATTCGTTTATTCAAGTCACTCAAGCAATGAAACCGTTCCACAGTTCTTAGAGCTGATTATAATAATAAAGTGTATCGTATGTGTTTCATCTGTCAGTCAAGGTGCTTGTACCAAACGGTTATACAAACAGGGAGGGAGTGCGGCGCCGGCCGCGAGATTATGATCGCGCGAGGATCGTGATTAATAGCGAACTAGCGCGTGCGCAGGACAGAAACGCATGTGTCTCAAACTTGTGAAGACGCTACGTTAAGATTATAATTAGAAGACAATCGGTATCGTTCTTTGTGTTCACAAAGCTCACGTTTTTCCCCAATGAAAACAATAAATATAAACTCATTGTCTTTCATTATTCGTAGACGTAACGTAACAGATACCATATTCGGAATATTTTTTAGGTAGAAAATGTGCTATTTAGTGTTTCAATTATCTACTATTTGCCAGTAAATCGTCTTAAAAACGATTTCCGAATCAATGACCTCTACAATTAAACTACGTACTTAAAGTACAGTTCTATAATATCCAAAGTACCTGGGAGTAACACTATTGCTCATAGTAATGAATAACAAATGCGAGCCGCGCACAAGTTCCAAGTAAATAAATCACGGCGCCCGCGCAGCCGTCCGGCGTCGCGTCGTCGGCGTCACCGCGACGTACTCCGGAGACTGCCACACGTCCAAATGACTCACTCACTTGACGAACTTCAGATACTTTAGAATGTACTGATGATTATTACTACTGCTGATATGATTCAGGTTGTTGTGTGGTCATTAGTTCACCTGTGAATGCCCTGTATCTGGTATGCTCTATGACTCTCTACTCTGGTATGCAATATTTTCGTTAACTAAACTTTATTGAGAGTAATATAGGATTTATGATTCATTTAATTTTCTTTTACGTCGACTGCACTTTTACCTAGTATATCCTAGAAAACACTATATATATCCACAATATATATTGTGGACATATTGTGGAGGCCCATGGGCAGCATAAAAACTCTGACACCAGGTTAGTCATTAACCACACGAAAAGAAGAAGAAGATTCTGGAAGTACCCGAACAAGGGGCACCTTCAAAACTTATAGGTACTCCAAATATAAAAAAACATTTACCTACAGCCGATCAGCTCAAAATAAACAATCCAACTTCTCATCTGTCACATTCACCTCTACAAGTCAATGCTCGCCAACGAATCAAACATTTCAATCATTCAAACAGACACGTCATTGATTTGATACTAATCCAAGCGCTCTACACTGATATGTACCTACCTTTATTTATGAACATGTAACGCTTAATTAAACAAGCAAAGCCGTTGGATTTCCATGACTAATACCAACATTGGTACCTGACAGCGACATTTAGTAACAATTGTGTCCTTTATATTTGATAAGGTGAGGTTCCAAGTATTGCAAAGCTTTAAGGTTTAGAGTTGAAGAGGAGACACGACTGATACTCGTTCTGCGTCGTTTTGCGTATAAGGTATTGGCTACATCGTTTAGACTTAGCGTTGAGTGGCTCTTCAACAGATCTACATATCTATTCTGTAAATATCTCTCCGTGACAACGTTGGCGAAGTGAGTTAAAAGTGACCTATCAGTAGTGTCAATGATGATTGATAATGTTGATAGAATCGACCGACTGATGTATTCTGTAAAAATCTCAACGTGAAAACTCAAGTGAAGCGAACTTGGAGTTGTGTCCATCCCTAGCATCAGCAGTGATGACCGTCGGACTGCTGAGTCAGGTCTCGAGTTCGAACCCAAGGCACGCACCTCTGATTTTTCTGATTCATGTGCGTATTGGAAACATTTCGGTGAAGGAAAACATTTAGAGGAAACCGGCATGCCTGAGAGATATTTCTCAACAGCATGTGATGCTAAGTCAGAGGCCCATTAAAACTCTGACACCAGGTTAGTCACTAACCACACGTAAAGAAGAAGATCATCAGATGGAATGAGCTCACCTCGTGTTAGCTTCACCGAAATTTTCACGGTCAGTTTTCGATAACACCAGCTAGTCTATTCTATAAAATAGAATAGACTAGCTGGTGTTATCGAAGGCTCGATCGGTGAAATGGATGTATAATTACCAGATTCTCTAACCGGAAAACTGACTAACTCTAACATCCATGAAATAGAAATCTTTAAAACTGAAAATGAGAAGCGAATTTTCTCTTATTACTAATCTGAACTGTTTTCTACAACATGGTTTTTGAAAAACACATTTCAAAAACCACCACTAATCATGCATTGCGACAATAGGTATACTTCAGAATGGGCAGGACCAATCACAGCAGCCTACGAAAAGTAGACGCTCCCTTCGTAGCCCTGTCATGTTTCTGTCAGAGAAAACGTTCCGAACATTTTAATGTATGCAATAGTTGTATCAGTAAATCGCGTTGTTCACGATCTATGTCCGCAGCTGAGCGCAAGTGGAACGCAGCTGTCGCGACGAGCAGACAACAGTTGTCCACCGCGTTTGTCTTCAATGCGCGCGCGCAACCCATCCAACCACCAGTACCAGATTAATCATTAGTAACTATTTTCTTTTAAACACGACATAAAAAAAGTTTTTAATTAAGTATGTTTAATTCTTAGCTAGTAGCCGCTTAGATATCTAAATTGAATCTGGAATGTCTCGTCTACATTTTTCAGAGCTACACACGAGTCTCGTAGCGGATTTTAAAACAGTAGAGAACAATTTCTACAGAACGTGCTTCAAAACGTTCTGAAGGGAATATTTACATTTGACAATAAATACATCCATTTATCTTATCACTAAGCCGTTTATAAAACTTAAAATGAAATAAATTTATACAAAGATAATAAAACGTCAAGCACAAAGGAAAACAACAACTTTTTCCGCAACATTTCAATTTTTAATATGAGAGCATTATATCTGTATATGAAACCACCTTTGATGTTAATCGCGTGTTGAAAAAGTCACCATTAATAAGTCGTAATGGTAATAAAAAGGATTGTATTAAATCATAAAAATATATCACAAAGAGCTATCCGGCGCATAGATTTATGGTCGCTCACTAGGCAATATCACGCGGTAACAGAACTCTAAAATAGACGAGAGTTAAAACATAAAATGATTGTAACGAGACGCTTATACACTTTGATGGATGGTTTCGGCGAGAGAAGCATAAAATGGTGCGATAATGCAAAAATTGTAGCGCGAGCGAACCGCCGCCGGCGCCGGCTGCCATCCATCATCCGGCGAAACGGACTGTTTCCATGAAAATTGCTAGATGATTTGCATATAACTCTACAACGAGGAGATATACGCGAATGATTACAGTAACCACCGGCTCGCGAGCACACTTTAAATACCAAATAATACTGATTTACAACAAGATTCGCACATAAATAAATCGTTTCGAGAAAATCCCGCCTCGACAATTCCGATTTATAAAACGGACAACAGAGCATTAACCTAAAATCTTATTAAATTATGAAAGCAAATAATAATATAATGCAATTTACAATATCTAGACCAATTTTTATGTGTCGTAGCGTCAGCTACGCAGGCGCGGTCAGTCGTGTACAGTTTCCCGTCTGGCGGGCAGTGAGGCGGCGCGCGCGTTTCCACCGGATGCATTATGCGTGTAACTACATTAAGCCAACAAATGGTGTGATTTTTAAGGAAGAAAGGTCCAGATGAACGCTGTATCTTGTGACATGAACTAAAATAATTTGACGCAGCCGTTCGGCGGGCGACATACGGCGACACGTGGCCACGATATATTACACGCGAGCCGCACACTAAAAATATTGTGTTGGCAAATTAATGGGCATTCTCGACGGTGGGTAGTGGGATGAAAGGAAGTGCCTTTTATATCTGAAACGTTGGTTTTGTATGAAAATGCGCGGCAGCCGGTCACACCTGTCCGCGTACATTGGAGCGGGCGGCCGGCGCGCGCGCCGCCCATCACGCCAGGGCTGTTATACCGTAGATACACTCTATGGAAACTCTTCATGTATGTATAATAAAATAACTCATTGGCCACGTAAAAAAACATTGAATACTAATAATGTATCACAATTTAGCACTAAACTCTTTTAAGAGATCAATCTCGAAGTTCTTTTTAGCCTGCATGACCAACTGGAGATACCATTCAAAAACCATCGAATAAACTGCACTTATATTGAGTAATGTCGCTACTCGATCCTCATAACTTTACTTGATACGATGTTCAATTTGCCCGTCAAAGGCAGAGATTACGATAATGTCCTCTGTTATGACTAGTACCCTATTATCCCCATGTTCGATGTTGGGTAATGTCAAAATCGAAAGAAAGAAAATAAGAAGAAGTAAGTAATCAAGGTATGCATTGCCATTTTTATATACTTTTTACTTGTACGGAAAATGCGGTATCACATTAATTAAAATAGGTGAAAAATTACATAAGGATAAGTAAAGTTAAATTACGGTGAAAGTTAAGACAAAAGAAACCAAATCTTGGTCACTGTCGCACCTACGCTGTTCGACGAAAACCGAAAACATCGAAAATGGAAAAAAATATAGGTATTAGTTAAAATCCTAGCGCTAGAAACTGCACTGTCACCCCTACCTAGAGCGGATGCGACAAAGAAGACGCATGTCGCCTTGTGCGTCAGTTTCATAATAATTGAGCAGATTAATAACCCCCGAGGGTGTTCATATTTCGCCGTCCGGCCGACTGTCGCTTCTTCCGACTCGTCATATCACACCCACAAGCCAGCTGTTCCTACGTTTTTAAATATAAGTGGTGAAAAACAAAAGAAAGTGAATGGCCAGTAGCAGATGGGCTGGATTTGGTTACAACAAGGAGTTCATAACATGATTGAATTCACGATTTCTGATATAACTCACAGAAAAGACGACCAATGGTGCAAGAGTCATCTTCAGAACTCTTGCTGCATTTAGTGCTTCTAAAATACAGCCCTTTGTTTCCGCCATAACAGGTTATAAAGAAAGAAATGAAGATTTGGCCTCATCTACATTATTCCTTTCCGTTCGCTGTATCTCTGAAACTTTTCTTCAACATTGTTTATTTCCCTAGTTCGGTTTCACTTTTCAATGAGGGGAACACTTCCATGTGATTCATTAACTGTAACTTACAATTCATTTCAAGAACTGTTTTGCAAGTAGGTTAGGTAGGGATCCTGCCGTTTTGCCGAAAAGATTTTGCCAAATTTTCATTACCCAAACAAATTTTAGCAACCTTTTTTTATACCAATGTAATATTTGGAATAATTTTAGTACGCATATTTTCATTTGGTCAAATGTTTTACTTGGCAGATTATTACCAAGAATAATGTCATTAAGGCTTTTGGTCTTTAATCAAATGATTTATTACAGCAAACAATATTTAGACAATAAACGTTTAGTCAAATGATTTGTTATGACAAAAAATATAAAGGCAAAAATAAACATTTTACTTGTTTGTTAAACTTGATGTCATTTGCGTATTTCTTTGTAAGCCTAGGTGCTTGAATTTGTCTGAAACAAGTCAAATTTATGGTTACTAGACATTAGGTTATTTATGGAACTAGTTACAGTAGGTAATTAATTTTAAAAAAAATGTTTAGGTTAGGTTAGGTTAAAACTGTGACCACCTACGCACGAGCCGAGCGAGCGAAGCGAGCGGTGCCGCGGCAGCGGCCGGCGAGTGCCAGAAACGACTAGATTATATAGAAAAAAATATGGAAAAAAGAGATTATTTTTAGGAGGCTATCGAGAGAAATAATATAATCATAATAACATTATTATTACCTGTTTAGAATTTGTCCCAAGTGGAAAAAGCACCCTTGTAATAAAACGTCTTCAACGTTGGATCTTATTAAGTTTAAAATTGACGACACCAAATATTTGGCTTATTTAATTTTGCGTAAAATATGTAATACCAACTGAAATATTTGACTAGATAAAAAATGGTAAAAGTACTAGTTGGTGAACAAGTTATTGTTCAAACGTTCACTTGCCAAACATAGGTTTTCGTAACAATTATTTGTAAAGAGATTTTTTGGTAAGTAATAATTTGGCAAATGAAATTATGCGAAAATTTGTTTGGGAAGTGATAATTTGGCAATTTCTTTTCGGTAAAACAAGGGAGACCCGGTTAGGTAAACTCAGGAGAACTAAGAAAATAGATGAAAATATAGAGCTCATAGCAACGTTTCGTTTGTTAACACGCTCATAATGAACCGCTTGCATCGAATTGACGGTCAAGAATACGCATCCTCGACTTAAGGGCGGGCGTCGCGGCGTCGTCGTCGGCGTCTCAGTATAAATACGTGGCACGTGCGCCGGCGCAGCTGCCCGCCACGTGGCCGCCTCTTTACGCGCCCAAGTAAAAATAGATCATTGTCTCGCGGACACGCCCACCCCACAGATAAAACACCACATCAAACATTATATCGACAGTAAAATCGCTCGTTTATTTGTTAGTCCGCGGTGTCATAACATCTGGTCATCTGCCCAGAGCTGATGCCGGCACAACAATCAACATGACGCTTTCATGTTCACGTTGCTGCCGCTGTGTAAATAAATCTCTGCTAATTCCGATATGCTAATAAATAATTTGATTGTAAGCCAATACGCGTGTATTTGGCCGGAATAAACTCATAAATGTGTTGGCAGCACATTGGTATGTGTTATCCCTACCCACATATTTCCCAGGATCTCCACACATTGTAAAATACAACCTAAATGGTCACCATATCTGTTGGTTCGAAAGAAAGAATCGAAAGCTTCGCAGCCATTCAAAGCATGACAATATTCCTCATTGTTGTCATGCTTGTTTAGAATGTCTAGTCTTTGTTAGTTCATCAGTTTCCAGGTGTTCCCGTTCCTGCTAGAAAACGATAAACTTACTATAGCACGTGTCAAGCGGCGTCTTGGCACTCAGAAAATGAAACAAAAACTCGACAGAGCTTCCGGCGCGAAATGCTTCCGCCAGCTATAAATTACAGTATCTGACTTACAATAGGTACTTGACACTTTACCAAGTGACATGACTTTACGTGCGCCAAAGCAAGTTGCATAACGCATTTATTCTGGTGTAACAATTTCCCTCCAAGTGAACAACTGAATTTAAAACGTATTTGTCTATTTGTTATTTCCATTGTTTACTTGCGATTATGCACAAAGAATATTATTTAATTTTTTTAAGGAAAAACGGACGAAACAGGAAAGAAAAATTTGGAAAATTACTGAATAGTCTCAGGAGTCTGGATTTGTGCCCAGTTTATGACAATATTGGATTAAAACATAACTGGCCAAATGTGAGTGTACCTACTATGAGTACACTGCCCTAATAATAATAATCCCTTCGGGGAAACTTGGCGTGATTTTATGTTAAGCTCTATCTGTAAGGAGACAAAGTAAGTTACAGACAAATACGTTATTTCTACAATTTATAACCACAACGCGTAGCCTAAATGGCATGATGGCAGATGTACCTAGCTGGTATTGTCTCTCTAAAATATTAATACAGGTATTTCGAAATAACATTTTCTACATACCGATGTTATCTTGGATTACACTTAGCCCATACTTTTATGAACAGTATTTTCATTACTTTTGGAAACTGCTGAAAATAAGTGTAGCTTTTGAATAAATAAGCTTTAATTTAAGTCTACGTTGAAATCATGTACTGTGAGCATATAATCGTTCTACATACTCATTCGTACAAGGCACACACAATACCGCAGTGTATAGTGGCATTTAGCGCACATTGTTCGTGCATCTATCAGCGATCGACAGGCGGGCGGCGCGGGCGCCTCTTCCTAATTCTAAAATATACACAAGCGCACGTGTCGGCGCAGCTTGTTGACACTTACTTATGGACAATGACGCTTTATTCCTCACTTTGTCTTCCAATAAAATGTCATTAGTTGATGGTTTATGAATTACCACAATGTTTTACGTTGCATTGCAACATTATTACCTATTTCGCTTGGGGAACAATGATATTGAATGAATATTTAAAAATGTATAAAACACATATATATCTTTGCATTGTTAATAATATAACATGGAATGCAATGTAGCGGCGCCAATTAACAGTTTATACGGTACCATAATTAATTATGGAACAACAAAGGTTTTTTTATCCATTTCTTTAAAGACACACAACACACCTTTATGGTTAAAAACGAATTTCTCATTTACAGTTAATTCTAGCAAAATATAATGTGGGTAGTCCCACATTATATTTTGCTAGAATTACCATAAAGAGACACCACCACACCCATAGTCTTAAGTTAGCAAGTAATAGGTTAAAGTGTTACAGGTTATCAGTGTTACGACCCTATCTTATCACGAGGCGTCTATAATGTCAACCTGGACCCGCCATTTAAACAAAGAAAATGTTAAACTCACTTTTACAATTGTTTGGCTTGACAAGGTAGGTTCTAGTTAAACAAAGTAGAAGGCTAAGTTTTCTATTCATGCAACAAATCAACACAACACAGACATGAAACATCAAAACCATTTCGAGATGTATCACAGGATCATATTTCAGTTACCTCACTATGAAATTGAAAATGTGTACTTTAACATTGTGAATACAATTTTCTGTCTCCCCAATTCCCCTTCCTCCCTTTCGCAGCCTATTCAAGCGCACCCCTCGCGATCGATACCGGCCGCCATATTGAATTTTCCGACCAATGCTGGTAGGTATGGAAAGCCGTTGCCATGGTAACGCGTCACGCCGCGAACCGGCGCGAAGGGGAAAGTGACGTGGGGAAGTTTCAGTCGTTTTCTGCCGTTTTATAGTGGGGTGCAAGGCTGTCCTGTCATTATACCTATGAAGCTATGATAGTCGCGTATATGAAAGTATACATAAGAACAGCAGGGTCTGCATTTGTTTCTATGCTTGAGGTCTGCGTCTTATTTTTTTTTTTTTTTCTGTACAATGCTCTTTTGGTGAAGTATTTAAGTAATGTATGTGTTACTAGCTAGTTTTAAGTACTTTAAATGGTAATCTGTGGAGAACGTAGTGGGTAGCATAATTGTTCAAAATGTTATATTTTAGATTTTGTAACTGTCTCTTATTGTGCTACTGTTTGTTTTTCCTTAAATAAATAAAAAAATAAAAAATTGTTTCTTGAATCAGGATTAAACTTTAAAAGGGATTTTAATATTGAAATAATATAGTTTATAGTCAAAAATAATGTAGTAAGTAATGTGTTTACTATATTTTTTTTTTCATGCTTTATGTGACTTTATTTATAGGGATTAAATTACCCAAATCTTAAATAACTATACAACCTTAAACATATTTACATTTACTATATTATGATTAACAATTAAGTAGTGCCCTTGTTAGCAACTAACTATATCATTTCAAAGTTAAAATCCCTTTTTAAAGTTTCGTTCTGATTCACCCCTGCAACCCTATTCACCCCGTTTGACGATATTACAATGAGTAAGACAAAGCTTCTTTCTACTTTTTTCCATTATCTGCACCAATTAAATCACCAATTCCACATTATACATTTATAAGGACGGACTAACGGTGTGTGCCCAAGTTGCAATAAATATGCGGAAACGATTGCCAATACAAACGGAATATAAATGAAGTTAGCAACAAGTACAACACTGTTACTGTCAGTTATTTAATTTACAAAAAGAACACTTGGGTTTTCTCATGCACACCTACTTTAAATATCTATTATCCAAACTCAATACGTTTAAAGGTTCTATTCTTTATGAAAGCTCTTTATTCAGATTCTCTACTCAAGGTGAAATAATACCCATAAATTCATCTTGCACGTGCATTGTAAGTCAAAAGCGTATCTTCAAATAGTTCACTAGTGTTGTACCAACACCGCTGCCGACTACACAATAAGTTAGCAATGTTAGCATTGTGCTAATTGATATATCCCTTTATACTTTCGCAAAACTCTTCAAAACAACTTCCTTTTCTTTGACAAGTAAAACCGCATTGGAGTTGTGTAGTCTCTGTAGGAGTACCATGCTTAGGGTAAAAATATTTGGACTTGCAAGTACGGGCATTTGGCGTTCCATTTTAAAATGGTTATTCGTTTGGTTTAGTTCAGTGTGGTTCGAGCTTAGCAGTTCTAATCCGTACATGTTATTAGAGTTTGATCTCGTGTAAACCTAGATCTTCCTTTTATAAAATTCAAAACACATCTTAAAATAGTTTGTTCACAAACATAGTTTTAGCTTTCAATAAATCTTTACCGATTAGTAAATGATCTATCAAAACAACACTGGTATAGGTACTTAGTCGTTTTAAGGATCGTCTCCCGAAAATTCGTAAGTTCACCTAGCTACTAATGTCATATCCGTGAATGATCCTCTTAGATCCAAAAGCATGGTCACCATGCAGAGAGGTTCGACATTGTTTATAACGTTGTTTGCAGCTCCAAGTGTTCGTCGACATAGAATAGAAACACCTGCGACCTACCTGTCTGTACGGCGAAATCTCTCAGCGGACTTTCGACTTTACAGTTTCCTGCGTTTGTTCGCTAACAATAGGCAATAAGGCGGCGCGGGCGCACCGACAGTCGATGCGCTATTCAAACCCGACCGTTGCTCCGACAACACTATTCTTAATATCGCCCATTCATCGTTTAGCAGTATTTCTTCGCGTTCTTGTAGACTTGTATGCTTGTATGGTTACATTCAGGTGGTCATGCATCGGTGGTGTAGCGGAAATACCCCAAATAATGCCCACTGTCCATTTCAATGAACGATTGTCGCCAGTTCATATTGAGTACAAGTTTCAACCAGTCTGATTGTGTACTTCATGAAGCTTTGTTCAGTCTGCTCATTTTGTTGTAACATTTAAGTGTTTATAAAGCAATGATACAGCGCATTGATGACTCACGTGAGAACAAGTACACTCGTATCAAGAACTGAAACAATAATGCCATTGATTTTTTGGTAATAAATGAAGGTTGAATCATCTACTTTTACCCAAAAGCTAAACAAAGCAACCATGAAAAACTACTGGATGGTAATTTTTAATACTAATTATTCATACTCTTCTTTTCAATTCCATGGTAAATATATGTAGCTATTTTGTTAAATGGGTAAGACCTAGTAGATGATCACACTGACCACGCGAATCGCGGCATCAGTCGCGAGGTTTTAGGTCCTCAGAAGTGCAGCCGATCTATTCTGTAAAAACCTCACCGTGAAAACACGTTGAAGTGACCTTGAAGTGACCTTGAAGTGAGCTGTCAAGAGACTGACACTCTTGACTTTAAACTCACTTCAACCGGATATAGTAAGTTTTTTATAGAATAGCCTGCAGCCAAATCTCGCCGTGTTAACTTAGTTGGTATGAGCATGAAGTGAGATGTCATTCCACTTGATGCTAGGGAGTGACAATTTCATCTATCTGCCTTTAATCATACTGAGACTTGTCAAGTTCTAACCAACTACCTCCCCAAACCATGTTTTACCCAATCGAACGTGGTGGTTTTAATAGTATCGGCCCCACGGAGTAGATAATTATCTATCCCTAACAAGAAAGGCGGCCTTGTGATCAGCATTTGTTAGTAACTTATTTTGCTATCTGTCTGAGATTAAGTTCTTATGTAAGAGTGCCCTTTTTAAGATTTTTACTAGCTGTAATTTGGTTCCTCACAATGGACCCACGACTACCTGTTACTTAATCACAAAAAAATCTTTGAACAAATTACATGGAAACAATAGACTTCAACAGCCCACTTTTGACTTAGAAGACAGACAAATACCTTTGCATTATAATGTATTATTGTACTGCATCAACAGGACAGCTCTTATGCAGGTAAGAATAGCCTGCTGTAAAGCCCAACGGATATTTTAAAGAAGCAGGCGATATAACTCAGCTCTCAATAGTCATGAATAATAAGAACAGTACAGAGGATTGCTACAATTGTGCTGTCACTTCACGTCGAGTGCACATTATGCAGATTCAGTTACATTAAAACAAGTTTCTAGTTAGTGGAGGGCCCACACACGTGCAGCAATCCTACGCCGTTGCGACGACCGACGCCGAGAGCATTGACTCGCGATTTGCAGGTGTCGCGGTCGCGACCCAATGGTGGCGAGCCTGCGCGCGCACCTCGCCAACGCACCCGCGCCCGCGCATCTCACCACGCCGCGAGATGACGTCATCGACCAATGCCTAGTTCTCTATACGCACAACGGCGCCGGCGCATACATTCAACGATTCTATTTCCATTTTTGCAATACCTGCCTGTCTAAGCTAAATAATGTACACGAATCACGTCCACCTAGTTAATAGTTATTGCACTGAAGTCGTGAAATTTAATCTTTACTGTGAGTAGGTACTAAGGTAATGCTAAGGTGGCTATAATAAAATGGGTAATATATGGCATTAGTCAGATAATAAATATTGATTTACTTTATTGCAGCAGCTAATATATTACAAATTTTAATACATATTTACATTTAAGCAACAATGTTTTAACACAAATTACCTTATAAAACACATAGCTACACAAGTACCTGTCGAGTTCCTACGAGTTCCGTCGCATATCTACTGACTACTACATAGGTCTACGCGCCTACATTAGTAAACCGCACATCGCCAAACGCAAAGAAACTTTATTGCCTTCCTTTCACGATGAGCATCCTTAGCCAACTGTAAGCACGATCCACTCGTCCACCTATGTAAGGCCATCGCCAAAGCTAAGTGATGTGGGTTTTTGTTTCTAACTCCGCAAGGAAAGTTGTCGTCGCCTTAAATCAAGGGAGCTCGTTATTAAAAGAAATCACTGCCTTCCATCGACCATTCCGTCCGCCATATTTGGCCTGAAAATGTACATTTTTATGTTTGCTTTATAAAAGGAATAAGAATCTCTTATGGATGCAGGTGAACTGAAAGAGCCGCTTTGAGTTTACGTAATGAGGAACTCGTGCTCCTTAAGCGTTCTGTAAAAACGGACGAATGTTCTGCATTGGCATTCTTCCTGATAATTTGTTTACATTAAACCGATCCATACATATATCAGTATTCGGAGAAAAAGTCGTAGTGATCAATCAAAGTTTTTTCCAATCGCAAATGTCCTGCTGACATTAAATTTATTGACATCGATCGCATGCAGTCGTGGACGAAAAACCAAATTTTCGGACACCAATACCTTAGTGAGTTTTAAGGAAGGTAACTTGACTTTTGTTTCCTTATCAAACGAATGCGTTAGAAGAGTTTATTGTTCAACATTAACAATAACCCAGTGATAGATTGTGTTGTGTACCGGCGCAGGCGGCGACGAGTGCAGGTCAGCGGTGAGCGGTGGCAGGGTTATCTGCAGCGGCAGGCCGGCGCCGGCGGCTTATCAACCTGCTGCCACATACTGCGACCATTAGTCACGCCACAATACCAACCGATGATGCCTCTGTGACGTGTGACGTCATCTCTAACAGTAATTACTTCTATGTTGCAGGTGTCCAAGACCACAAAAAAATTGTAAGTAATTTAATGATCCGGTAAAATCAATATATTAAAACTTGGTCAATATCAGAGACCCATTGTAAACTTCGCCCTATAAATTCAAAATTTATCCTTCCGCATTTTTAGTTTTTCCTTAACATATTTGGCTTTAGCTTCGAAAATCGAATGTTACCAGAGGTGGCGTGATATCAGTGTTTGTGCTGAATAATTCAGATACTCGAACCAATTTGAAATGCATTTCCCATTCTCGAAATATAATAAATAATCTATACATATAATAAAACAGTAAAAAAACTGTGTCTGTACATTGAATATATTAAAAAAATAATAATTGAGGGGGGTTTAGAAACAGTAATAGAGCACGAATCCAAAAAAAAAATGTTGTCTGTTTGTCTGTTTGTCTGTATGTCTGTTTGTCTGTATGTCTGTCTGTTTGTCTGTTTGTTTGTACACGCTAATCTTCGGAACTACTGGACGGATTGGAATGTTTTTTTTTTTTGTTGTATAGGTATTAAGTCTGGGCAACATATAGGCTATAATTTATCTTGGAAACTTGAACACCTGATGCAGAACCGCAACAGACCAGCTAAACTATAAGAGATACGAAAATGATACCTTAGCAAAAATTGTTCCACGTGATTAGCATTTTCTGCTGAGAGAATAAAATTGAAGATCTGGAACACCTGTTGTGGAACTCCAAGAGCCTTGCTACACTATAACATATATAGGTATGACGTCTTAGCAAAAGTTGTTCGGTCTGATAGGCATTTCCTGTTGACTTATAAAAATCGAAGATCTGGAACACCTGTTGTGGTACTCCAAGAGCCTAGCTACACCATAACACATATAGGAATGACGTCTTAGCGAAAGTGGTTCAGCCTGATGAGCACTCTCTGTTGACGTATACAAATTGAAGATCTGGAACACCTGTTGTGGAACTCCAAGAGCCTAGCTACACCATAACACATATAACAATGACGTCTTAGCGAAAGTGGTTCAGCCTGAGGAGCACTCTCTGTTGACGTATACAAATTGAAGATCTGGAACACCTGTTGTGGAACTCCAAGAGCCTAGCTACACCATAACACATATAAGAATGACGTCTTAGCGAAAGTTGTTCAGCCTGATGAGCACTCTCTGTTGACGTATAAAAATTGAAGATCTGGAGCACCTGTTGTGGAACTCCAAGAGCCTAGCTACACCATAACACATATAGGAATAACGTCTTAGCACAAGTTGTTCAATCTGATGAGCACTCTCTGTTGACTTATAAAAATCGAAGATCTGGAACACCTGTTGTGGAACTCCAAGAGCCTAGCTACAACATAACACATAGGAATGACGTCTTTGACGTCTTTGTTGTTCAATCTGATGGGCATTTCCTGTTGACTTATAAAAATCGAAGATCAGAAACATCTGATGTGGAAATCAAAGCTATCACTAATTTTACTGTGTAATTATAAAATAACATAAACTGGGAGTACCTGCACGCGTTGAAGGCGGTAACAGTTTAGGACTGATTTTTGATGACGATGGTATATCATTGAAATTTTGACTCTACTGGCCAAAACTCCTATTTATTTTTTTATTTTATCGTATGAATATGCCTTCGGGCTTATGTTGTTTGAGTGTTTAATTTCCTTTTCCATTTATCTTCGTGACACGGTAGCCTACCCGGTAACGCAGGGGAGCAGTCATTTTAATTTAGATTTTTATTGATCAGGTATCTTCACTATAAAACTATGACCATGCCTAGAAAGAGGTCAAATCTTTCCCAATGTTCCAAGAGAGCTAAAAGATTGAGGATCATAAGATCCCAAGAATCTACCGAAGAGCGTCAGGAGAGACTTGATGCTGTTCGAGAACATTAGGCTGCAACTCGCTCCGTGGAAACCTCTTCGGGTCGCGAAGCACGCCTGCGTTCTCAGCGTATTCATTAGGTCTCTAAAGACCAGTGAAGAATATGATGCGCGACTGACCGCTGATCGTGAACGTCATGTATTGTCTCGCGAGTCAGAGACGTTCACGGAAAGAGAATTACGCTTGAGTTCCAAGCGTATCTACGCATCGACTTCTAGGTCTCTAGAGACAAGTGGGGCACGTGATGTGCGACTGACCGCTGATCGTGAACGTCATGTATTGTCTCGCGAGTCGGAGACGTTCACGGATAGAGAATTGTGCTTGAGTTCCAACCGTATCAACGCATTGACTTCTAGGTCTCTAGAGACAAGTGGGGAATATAATAATGCGGTTACCAAAATGAAAACGATGACAAATGGACTGTATGTTTTGGTGGTTGTTGGAATGAAATAAAACTAAAGCTCAGTGTGATAAAAGATTTAAATGGGAAAAATGATAAAAAATAACATAAATGGCGACCCCGTTGTCGCTGGCATAAGCGACAGGGTCCGCGTACGAAGTCGCGGGCAGAAGCTAGTTTAAAATAAAAATGAAAACATTTTAATATTGAAACAAACAGTCACCCTTCTGATCGGCTTATCTTAACCTAATAAAAATGCCGAAACAACCCAGAAAATTATAATGACCGAAATGACTAGTCAAAAATTTGGTCAAGTTGGAGTCGATGTTTTGCTTTTGAGTTCTGAACAAGGCCAAACGCCAGCATCCACGTATTGCAAACAATCAAATACTTTATTAAGGTCACGCCGACTACCGCGTAAAAAGGGAACTACGATATAAATAAAACAAGAAATAAATAGTAGATATAGTCTGAACAGCAAAAATAACTGAAAAGCTCTTCCGTTTGATCAAAGTTCTTTTTTGTTATTCTGCATCGTTCTCACATGTATAGTAATAATTATGAATGGTGTAACCAATATTTTATTCAAAAGTAGGTATCCGTGGAGTTTCTCGCCTATTCTTCTCCATAGCTACCTACTGCTTTGGAATTGGCACCTAGCTTCAATTTTCTGACTGACTGACCCTTTGACAATTCAAAAATGCCTGTAATTGGTTTATTTGAAATAAACGCTTCGAATTTGAGTTAAATTATACTTAAGTTACGAATCATCTAAGCCAGTTTTGTATTAAATGCTTCTAACATACATAGATCCTATGAATAAATCTCAGGGCAATTTATAATGCCAACACAGAACTCTAAAACTTGCCTTATTAACAAATCTTGGGAAACTTGACGTTTAAAGGTCTTTTAAAACACAAGAAAAAAAACACAAACGTTTCTTCAATACAAAAATGCACCTGAGAATGAAGGCGGGACCACTTGACTAATATTTCGATTATTACAAATCACCGTGAAACGTGTGATTCAACACTGCCGATATCCATTACTGGTCGATGAGACATTCTGAGATTTAAATGTGAAAGGAATGCTTCCATGGATGGGATGCATGCATAAAGGAGTCTTGATGGTTATTGTGGAACACGTGTGAGCGTCGCAGGTAGTGGTTAATAATTCGTTTAGTCCAGAGGTAGCGGTACGTTTTTTGGTCGGCGGGCCACACACAGGTGCACTCGCCTTCTAATTTACTATTCCCGATACCGACGGGCCATGGGACACAGACGTGTTTAATGCTCCTTTGTGCCCACAGACTGTGATGAAGTCTCGTAATCTCACAGATTTTATTTTGATATTATTCATAGAGTTATTTAAGTCCTTAGATATTTGATGGAATATTCAAATGAGATCACAGATACATCGTTAAGTCGCAGCGACTTCAATCAGTTCAAAAAAGTTCAATCGACTTATTACGTACCTATAAAGATAGATCACAAGATTAACATAGTAAGTCTTATAATGTCCATGAAAAACGCATGGGTACCTATCGTACTTCAGTTAACATCACATAACTGCGACTAATGTCTAGCTCTAAATACAACGACATTAGTGAACATTACCCGTCCATATTAGACATCTGAAGACCACGCAAATGCACGTAATTAGTACAATCGTAGACATCCTCCGCTTCGTAAGCTATGTTTGTTATTCCACCAACACCTGTTTCCTCTAATCTTATAATTCCAAGTATACCTCATTTAACTTAATTGAGACATAGATAACTGGCAATCAACTTTATTACAAGTGGCCCAATTAAAAACTTAAAACGAAATATAAGTAAATTAATTAAATTGTTAATAAGCATCTCATAATCAATATATTATTGGTATCGAAGGTACTGGAAGCATTTAAATTACATTTCAAACGATCGTAAAGAATTCTTTCGTCATGAGGAGTGCTATCCACCTACAGACATTCTCAAGATAATTTAATTATTTCATAAGTTAATTAGCGGGCTGTGAACTTGCTATGGGCTACGACATTTTACTTTAATTTATTTCAATACTAATGAGTAAAAGTGTTTAATAAGCTTTGACTAATTCCAAGCATTTGACTGAGACCCTAGAGAGGTTTAGCCCTTAACGAGTGATTCAAAACATATTTCTAGATTACGAAAGAGTCGCATCAAATCACTGTAAATAATTTTACAGGAGCTTTTGTTTATCATTGATCCGTTGTTAGATGCAATAGTAACCTTATTGACTGGCACTCGAGAGGTGAGCGGTGATCGTGAGCGATTTGATTCACTGGACACTTCACGAACTGAACGTAGGTTGCAACCTAGCAATATTGTTCAATCACACGGAAATCACGATTTGTATTGAACTCTGTTGTTATACTGCTAATGGAAAATGTTAGCCAGAGTAGGTAGGCTATAGTGTTGTTGGTCTAACAATATCAATAATGTACCGTTCATTAACGGGCCTTAAGGGGCAACTATAACAGTTGCCACTTCTCGTAGAACGTAAATCTTCCCACAAACGGCTCTAGTTTTCGTGACTGATAAACATAACACCGCATTTCGATCAATATTTAACATTCTAACGACTCAAAGATCTATGAAAATTCGGCAAATATTAATTATACTCTTCATCATTTCAGGGAAACTGACCACCACGTTTACATTCATACAAAAGTATTTTCTATTTCGAACCAATGCACGTCTGTCGGATAAACCGCTTACCTACGTATAAAGTTACTCAATTTAACTGTAGTTTTTTGACTGTCAAAACTACTGTTCTGTAGATGTCTGACTTATTGTGATTGTAAGACATACCTACGGATATATACCTAGATAAGCGATGTTCAAATTTTATTAAATGAATAGCATGTGCGATGAATAAAAAATCTAATTGCTTATTCAACTTATTAAACAATCAAATTAATCGTAGCACGTAACCAGCGGAAGCGTTTATTGGTCCTCACTCCAAAGGTCCAAAGGAACATGTCGAGTAAGCAATAAACCATGGCGGCGCCATCTTGAATTCGTGTTGTCACCGATTGTCGGTGCAGTGCTGAAGTGATGGGAGGTCCATCCGGCGCCGGCCATTTGCATCGGACGAGCACAGAATCGATTATTTTCAATCAAACTAATATTCTATGCTGATACCTTTCCTTGATTTTAAATCACGTGCTTAGCGACTGTCTCACTTGAACACAAATCTACTTTAAGTTATTCAAGATTAGAATATAAACATGTCTTTCGAATGCCTTTAAATAAAATAGTAATTATAAAAATCTACCAAGAAATAGCCCTAAGTTTAATCGCAACTTCTACATTATGTTTTGAGATTCTATCTTGGGGCCGCGCTCAATTTCCATGCGCATGCAATTTCGTTAGCATTTATTAATTAAGTAGCTGGTAGGTAAAGTTAGAACAAGTGCAGCATCAGCGACAGGTGGCCCCGCACGTGCCGACTTGAATAAAACGCAATGAATGTCAAATGTGCTCCGAACACCGCACACTATGCACTTTACCAACCACACCATGTATAAACAACCTTCGGTAAAAAACGTAAAACTCATTTCGCGCCGCCCTCGCACTCACTTAGGTCTTTTTACGTCAAACGAACGCGAAGATACTTTTTGATTCCATATCATTAAGATATTTATTGCGCGGCGTTGAGCACGCAACTATAGTTTAATTTTAACGAGTGTGTCAACGCCATAGGACTTAGTTTCGCGGAGCACAGACGCGGCTGCGGATTGAGGGTTAATTCGCCACCCTCTGTGAATGCCTGACTTTTCATTATCGAGATGTTTTATTAAAGTAGGGGCCGGTACGTCTGACAAGGGGAGCACTAGGGTTATCTCCTAAGTAAACATACTTAGAATTCATATAGTCACAGAATAGGCGCAGGCAGAGTCAATCAACAATCTTGTGAGGATGCTTTTCGTTATGCAGATTTGATTCGCCTCTATATCTAAATAATAAGAAAACATTTCTAAGCAATTAATACGAAATTGATAGTGCTTCATAATAATGTGCCTAACGTAAGCACCCATATAATAAAAAGCCATTTATATTACAGGCACGCATTACTATTTTAATTAGACAATTTAAATTTTAAATTTCGCAACCCTACGTAGGATATGAGCGCCATATATTGGGTTACCCGAGGCGAGGTGTGGGTGGAATGTTTACACTGGGATTTAGGGCTCGCCCTGGCACTATTGCATTCCTATACGCAACCGAGGATCGCACGTCACGCTCAACGTCAAATAAACTGGTTGATTGCGATCTATGCCTCACAGACACTCCCAGAGAAATTGTTCTGACCGCACGTCCATATGAATGCGAAACACTAGGCGCAAGTTATTGCCTTGTGCAGTAGGGCTATCGGCTTGGCTTCCTAGTAAATTCGCGGATAGCAAAGTAGAATCCATAAGCATGAAATAGTTATAATGTTTATCAATCATTAATGTTTTAACACCTACATAGGTAGGTACTTAATTACTAAGGCAGCAACTTTTTCTTTATTATCAATAAACGTCAATTCTGAAGAGAACAAGAATCGTTAAAGAGGAAATCGATTAGTTAGTAGGTACATAGGTGACAGTGAAGCAGACATCATCAGTAAGGCTTGTTGAAATACTGTAGCGACCTTAAATTTCAGCTGCAGCGGTTTGCAACAACGAATGTTATGTCTAAACGGCGTGTTGTGTTGTGCGCTCCATCCGCACTGGTGACACACCGCCGACGTCCGATCTATCAACAAGCCGCAGGCGCATTCAATAAACATGCTCACTATTATAATGGCTGTAATTTCCTCGAAACTCTGTTTGACAAAACATTATAGACAAAGACAATGCCACGCGCCGTTTCCAAACACTGCGGCGATGAGTCAATCTCGTCAGCCCCACCGAATGTCCGGCTGTCTGATACCTCTAGCTCCACACGCCGCAGACTGCACGACTCTCCTCCTCCTCCTCCAATTATTATCCGAATGTAGCTCGTTCTGAGGTTAGCAACATACAGTGCAGACATAAATCCGACTTGTGTTTGACTTAAGAATGGCTACATTTCTACTTTAAACCCTCTTCATTAACCTAAAGTCACTTACTTTAGCGTCAACACTTTATGTCACAGCAGTTTGAAGTTACACTGAGCATTATCATCATTATATTTATACACAAATTATAGCAGATACGTGTACGCTATCTGTTCAGTATTAATATAAATTTTGCAATGCAACACCCATGAAGTTTAAGCTTTTAAAGCTCCGACAGCTGCCAGTTGCTAAACTAGAATAATCTAGATCCAAAGTATTAGCCGAGTTAGTTCGGCGGCTATCTTAAGATAATCTTTTACACAGACAGGATCTTAAAAGCGAATCTTTTATTGGTATAAAGTGGCCTGGACGAGCGGCAGCCGGTTGATCGATAAAGTGTTCACGCCTTTTAAATTATTGGCTGCGATATGCGCTTGAGTGAGTTGTGGTTCTGCCAAGTTCACGGATTACATACACTATCGGAGCGTGGGCAGCTCAGCGCTTTGTATATTTTTATATTGTATGAAATATATTTGATATTTATTGACTCCATTGTGGATTTATAAAAATTTCACGAAACATACTTTCGTTACACTTTACTTCAGTGCTGAGACTTACTGAAAAACACACGTAAACCGTACTTCATTTAGCTTTCAAAAGTATAATTAATATTCAAAGACAAATTATCTCAGTGGTTTTATGCCCGTATTACAGAACCTCATTCAATCTCGATTAAAACTATTTGATTGGTTGAAACGTTGAAACTAATTTAAAGTATTGCTTAGGTCTTGAATGAGGTTCTGACCTTAGAGTTACCAAGCTTTCTTTTGCTAACTGGACAAAGTTAAAAATAGGCTTCAATTCCCTCCAGGCCAGATAGCACAGAAGATAACATTCTACCAAAAGAAATATTTTCATAACATGATTTGATGGATATTTAAGTAGAATTTTAATTGAAGTGGAAAACTTAATTCGGGTCAGGCCATACTGAGTCATGTCTGTAGGTTGTGTGCGGTTGAACACAAGGGATGCTCAAAAGTTGGTAGTTAGATATCTTTGTTTATGAACGACACATAAACACACGTACCAACATGTAGTAGTAGGCACCGGTTTCACATATTTAATTCACATATTCTTCAGCACTAGCACTGCCTTGGTTAAGTTCAAATAACTACCTACCTGTAATTTATTTACGTATTGAAATAAAAAGCCTTGGTAAGGTCCAACGGCCGAAGTTTCCAAGCGAGTCAAAATACGGCTTTATCTACCAGTCTTATTTTTTCTCTTTATCCCAGTGGTCGGTGGAGCACACGTGCACATCGCCGCCCGCGCCTGCGCACGTCGTGACCTGCGCCCGCGCCCCGCAGCGCACCTCAGCCACCTCGCCCGATTTAATTATCTGACGCTACTTTAATTCAAAATTTTCTGACTTATAATAATTAGCACTAATTTCATCATTGACCATAATTAGATTGAGAATCATCATTTGGAAATCAAAATTCATGAAAAATTATCTCAAATCTAAACACGAACAAGAGAAGAGCAATTCACACAATACCTACGCCAACTTTTTACATAATTATGTATAGCTTCTACATACAATATGTAGTTACCTATATGGATATACTACCTACATGGATCGCGGATAACCGTTTAACCGATCTTGTAGGTAGGTAAAGATGCGGCTTCTCAAAGTGAAACGAGTTGGAATACTCAGGTGCGCCTGCGCCGCGTCACGGCACAGATACATTGTGACGGCGCGCCGCCGCCACAGCCAGAAAATAGAATTAAAAGACACTCCACAATGGACCAAAGCCCTTTCAAACCGGGCACAAATACGTATTGGAATTTTAAATCCCGGCGAAATAAACCTCAGGTGTTCTGAAGAATAAAACGATACCTATTCATTATGTTATTGTTGAGCCAACCGTAGGTTTGGATGAATGGGCGTGTGAAGAAGTTTTATACATATAATGTAGGTAGGTATTTTATAGAGATGGAAAATCATAGAAAATTCTACTGGAAATCTCTCTTTGACCCAAATTGCGCTTTCGTGGTGATCATGATTATTGCGTTAGGTTTCAGGCACCTTCAGTTTACAGCCTATTAGGGTTATAAGAAACGTGAAATTTTGCCCTAGGCTTCTTTTATTATAATGCAGGCGATTGCACCTTTAGGAGAGTAAAGTCTTAATCCTTGAGCTGGGACGAATGCATAAGTACCTAAAGAAATAACCAAGTTTGTCATTTCTAGTTTTTTTTTTAACTAACCTAACCTAACCCAGGTGTCAAAAGTATGGTAGAATTATAACGAACGGCCCGGGTGGAAAGGAAAGACAATTTTAAAAGCGAAGATTTGATTAAATTAACCCCTTTGCACGAATGCACCCGGCGAGATGGGTAGAGATCGCCGTCGAGATAGACCACGGCGAAGGTGGTGCGATGATCTAAAGACGTTTGCAAGGCCAACATAGCCAGAAATCACACAAAATAGAGAGTTTTGGGAGGAATAGGGTGGCTGGTGCTGGGCAAAGGCTGCTTACCTTTGCCCAGCCGTGGGATGCATTGTACGCTAACAAAAAACTCTGTGTGAAGTTAAAAAGAGGGGATAAAGTTTAGTGAAAAAAATACTTATTTTTCTACAAATTTATAAATTGGGCCGAATACTTATCTAAGAAAATAATGATGATCGTAATCATTAATACTATACCATTTCAATGGGGTGGAGGGGGTTGTCATTTGTAGGGGAAAGTACGTAATCAACGCGAATTTGCACAATGCAGACGTAGTCCCGGGCGGAGTACTAGAACCATAACCGTAAAGAGTTCCTTTTTTTACCATTTTGGTATGGTTCCTAGCCTGAAAACTAAGGGCATACGGTGCATTTATTTAATTCTTTAATTTTAATGAAACAACAATAAAATTGAATGAATCAGCTGCGAGTCTACTGCGCGTGATGGTAAATTTAAAAAGCCTAGCAAAAACCGGACTGGCCGGACACTGTCTGATTTGGCCGGACACGCAGACAAACAGCCTGACTGTACCCAGCTTTATCCGGCCGCCTAGTGTATTTGATAGATATAAAAAGTTTGAAGTGCGATACATTTTCGTGTATGCAGTGAAAATATTACTAGAGAATTACAGAGAAATTCAGTGTTCGTAAAAACTATTCCATATTGAAATTGTTTATTGAAAATTGATGATTGATGATATAATATATATTATAATCACACGATCGAACTTGGTACCACTTCTGACAATGAATGGTCATATTCGTGGGTCAGATTTTCGATGCTATTGCCCTCTGTACTCGTTACTGTAAAACTACTCTCGCTCAAGAGATGTCGCTGGCGTAGACTACTTAGTAGCGCCATCTGTTGAAAAATAGCAAAGAATTCGTTTTAGCTATTCAACACTAGATGACATTGAAACCAATTTTAAACCTTTGTAAAATGGCAACACTGGCGATATAAAACTACATGCTATTATAGAAAATGCTTCTTTTTGATTGGTGGATCGAGCCGGTACGAAATGGCATACTTGTCAACCGCCATTTTGCCGTCGCCTGGCTGTAGAAGAGGCGATCAAAGAAATACTGTGAATATCAAGCCGCATTGCGGCAATCAGCCGGTTTTCCTGAAAGGTATGTAGGAAATAATTGTTAAGTGCTATTCCTTTGCCCATGTGGCTAATTATTTTCTTTGCACTGGGTATCTCCACGGTGGGTTCTATATCGATCGTGGTCGTTTTAAAGGTGCAAGATCAAATAAGCTCACCCATTCGAAAACACAGGTATTTCTCTGTTTTCGTCAGTTACGAGCATAACATTTTTACCACATTCTAAAAGCCACGATGCGGCTAGTGACAATCGAAGCTCTGTTGTAATAATAGCTTTTACTTCCAGGTGTAGGATAAGACCGCAAAGATGCATCTGTACAACTTGACTTTACAAGGCTCATCGTCTATCACACATGCCGTCCACGGCAATTTCTCCGGCACAAAACAGCAGGAGATAGTAATATCACGTGGGAAAACCTTGGAACTCCTCCGCCCCGACCCCAACACCGGCAAAGTACATACGCTGATGAAAGTGGAAATATTCGGCGTTATCAGATCTATGATGTCATTTCGGCTCACTGGAGGCACTAAAGGTAAATGACCTTTTTGACTCAGTTAAATGACCTCGTCCAATTTTTCTGTTCATTATACCACGTGGGTTATTCGGCGGGAATAACCAAAAAAAACTTGCCGAGGTCTTTTCCAAGTAACTATTTATACTGAATTGTTTTATAACGATGTATTGCCGTTTGCTAATTATTGCATCGTCTTGCTCCATGCATCTTATTAACACACGAGGTGTATGGGATAACTACATGCATAGAATATGGCCAATGCGTCGCTCTTTACAATCACTATGGTTGCCGAGATGTACCGTATTGGTACAATAGACCATTTTAAATATTTTTTCTTCTCTAAAATACTCTCAACTGCTAACTGTTAGTTACATATATCTCTTGTTGTTACAGATTATATTGTAATTGGTTCAGATTCTGGTCGCATAGTGATATTAGAGTACATTCCGAAGAAGAACATTCTGGAAAAAGTTCATCAAGAGACATTCGGCAAATCAGGATGCCGCAGAATTGTTCCCGGACAATACTTAGCAATAGATCCCAAAGGCAGAGCTGTTATGATTGGTAAGATTTTCATGCTTCTACTATTTATATTACAGAAGTTGTTCATTGACTGATTTATAGGTCAACTATGAACTAGGTCAATTATCTATTTCTGGCTCTATTTGGGGTGGACCATTTTATGAAGTGAATGCAATTTTACAAAATTACTAGTTTATATTACTGTTATTACCAAGTAATAGCATTTTACTGAATAAAATTAATAATTATTCTTTTAATTTGTAGGTGCAATAGAGAAGCAGAAGCTTGTGTACATATTGAACAGAGATGCCGAAGCCAGGCTCACTATTTCCTCACCCCTGGAAGCACACAAGTCAAATACATTGGTATACCACATGGTTGGAGTAGATGTTGGATTTGAGAACCCTATGTTTGCATGTCTGGAGATTGATTACGAAGAGGCAGATGCTGATCCTTCCGGTAAGTCTCACAAATAATAATCATTTTTATTAGACCCCCCCACTATGATTATTTTGAGGTCCGTGTTTCCGATTGACAGTGACGTAAAATCCTCTATGTATGAGTATTATCTTAACTTTAAAAATATAATTCTCAAAGTTTCCTAAAATCTAACACTACTTTCTACTTTTTAGGTGAAGCAGCACAGAAGACACAACAAACCTTAACATTTTATGAGTTAGATTTAGGTTTGAACCATGTAGTAAGAAAATACTCGGAACCTCTTGAAGAGCATGCCAACTTTCTCATAACAGTGCCTGGAGGCAATGATGGACCGTCAGGAGTACTCATTTGCTCTGAAAACTATCTCACATACAAGAACTTGGGTGACCAACATGACATTAGATGTCCAATCCCACGACGGCGAAATGACTTAGATGATCCTGAGAGGGGCATGATCTTTGTCTGTTCAGCAACACACAAAACAAAGTCCATGTTCTTCTTCTTAGCACAGACAGAGCAAGGAGACATATTCAAAATAACTATTGAGACTGATGAGGACATGGTCACCGAAATAAAGTTGAAATACTTTGATACTGTTCCTGTGGCTACTGCAATGTGTGTGCTGAAGACTGGCTTCTTGTTTGTGGCCTGTGAATTTGGCAACCAGTAAGTATTTATGTCTGGGTATTGTTATGCATATGGTTACAAAAAATGAGACATTTAGTACTCTCTTTTGTATACTTCAATGCTAGAGAAGTAATCTTCGAACCAAGGTCCTCCCTTACTTTTATGGGGGAGAGCACACTGATGCAAGATGAACATTTTCTCTCTAAACTCTCATATAATTTACAGAGAAATCATTATTCATGTATTTTCTAACAATTATTTTGCCTTCTTTCAGCTACTTGTACCAAATTGCTCACTTGGGTGATGAAGATGATGAACCAGAGTTTAGTTCAGCCATGCCTTTGGAGGAGGGAGACACATTCTTCTTTGCTCCAAGACCACTGAGGAATCTTGTACTTGTTGATGAATTAGATTCTCTGTCACCAATTTTAGGTAAGATACTGTACATTTTTTCTTCATTTCTTGAATAAATGAAAAGCTACTTCATATATTACTCCCCTAATGATGTCAAACTTTATCGCTCCGTGTTTCATCTGAAAAACATTGACGAATGCTTAACCAGATCTGAGGATTCAAAACTTAAAAAAAAAGCCTACATTAGTTAGAATTTATTTCTAATTTCCAATTTGTTTTGTAGCATGTCGTGTGGCGGACTTGGCTGCAGAGGATACCCCTCAAGTGTATCTGGCATGTGGCCGAGGACCAAGATCTTCTTTGAGAGCCCTTAGACATGGTTTGGAAGTAGCTGAAATGGCTGTCTCTGAATTGCCTGGTTCACCCAATGCTGTATGGACTGTCAGACGACACAAGGATGGTAAGTGACACACTTATTACATCTAGGAATGGAGTTTTAATGAGTAGACATTTTTATTTCAATGAAAAGATTCAACTATCAATCAATGTAACTTGCAATATTATAACAGGAAGAAATGAAGGAGCTTAATGATTAATATCTTTTGGTCCGTGTTACCGACATACAGTGACGTTACAACTAACCACTTATGAATGCTCCTCTTTATCAACAAGTTACTAATAAAACCCTGGTTGTTTGTCATACATAAACACCAGTGGTTTTTCTTTTCAGGATCTACTTTCGGCTGATGAACGAATAGAGATGGTTTCAACAAACACTCGAAGGTAGGCATCCATGGCTTCATAAAACGCAACTGGAAGCTGACGACACAAGAACATGAATGTTATACTTTTTCACTATCTGTTAGGTCTAATTTTACCTTAGATTTTTCTTTTGGTTGCAGAGGAGTATGATTCTTACATCATTGTGTCATTCGTAAATGCCACTCTTGTGCTGTCTATCGGTGAGACGGTCGAGGAAGTAACGGACTCTGGGTTCTTGGGCACGACGCCCACTCTCAGCTGTCACGCACTCGGCGCGGACGCGCTCGTTCAAGTGTACCCAGACGGCATCAGGCACATTCGGGCTGACAAACGTGTAAATGAATGGAAAGCGCCGGGGAAAAAGTCTATCGTCAAATGCGCAGTAAATCAGAGACAAGTAGTTATTGCTCTGACGGGAGGCGAATTAGTCTATTTTGAAATGGATCCTGTAAGTTCAATTGAAAATTACTTCTAATTCATAAATTTTACCGACGTGTTTACGTGGCTGTACCTTCGGGCGTGGCCACGCAAGGGTGGTGCGTAGCTGCCTCATGCAGTGACAAGCCCACAACGTCGCAGAGCATGTCATTCTCCCGCTTGCGGTAGAGAGTGGCACTCGGCATATTCCATAGCCAAGCTGGAGTCGTTCAGGCGATGAAGGCGGCAAAACCATGCCGTGGACATTCAAATAAAATGCTATTGTCTTGCTACTGCTTCCAACTGTGCACCGTTTTAAACAGTTTAACTATTTCCAGACTGGTCAACTAAATGAATACACAGAGAGGAAGAAATTATCATCAGATGTATCATGTATGGCATTGGGATCCGTGGCTACTGGTGAACAAAGGGCGTGGTTCTTAGCTGTGGGGCTGAATGATAACACTGTCAGAATTATATCTTTGGACCCATCGGTAAGAAATATTTTCAAAATGATAATAAGTTAGGCATTTCCTAGATTTTAAATGATGATACAAGGACACCATTGAATTTTTGTGATTACAACAACCTAAAATGCGTTATTCTAATTCTGCTGATTTTTGAAGCTCATCAAACAAACATCTTTTTATGTCAACATAATTATATAAAACTAGAATATTATTTCAGGATTGCCTAGCGCCACGCTCCATGCAAGCTTTGCCGGCCGGCGCCGAATCCCTATGCATTGTAGAACAACCATTCGAGTCTGGAGCTAAGTCTGCATTGCAGTTGAACATTGGATTGAGCAATGGAGTACTGCTGAGAACCACCTTGGACTCTGTTAGTGGCGACTTAGCTGATACGAGGACAAGGTATGTTTGTGTAAAAATCATGACTGTTTCAGTTCAGCTTAAAAGAGAATATTCCAATGATGAAAAAACCTATCGCTCCTTTTATAATCTGAATTTTAGTGAGGATTAACTTAACCAGATCTGAGGTTCCAATCTTATTATTACAATATCAACAGATAGTCTTCTTTTCTAATAAGACATTTTCTTACATTTCAGGTATTTGGGATCGAGACCAGTGAAATTGTTCAAAGTACGCGTGCAGGCTGCTGAGGCGGTGTTAGCTGTGTCTTCAAGAACGTGGTTGGGATACCACTATCAGAATCGTTTCCACCTCACACCATTGTCGTATGAGTGTCTCGAGTATGCAGCTGGATTTAGTTCCGGTTAGTATACAGTTTTATCATAATAAATCCTTCTTACTTTGCTTTTACATTTGGACTTAACACATTAGGTACTTTTCAAGAAAAGCATGCTTAACATTAATGATTACTGGTGCAAACAACGAGTAATCGACAGACTCAACTGTGTCCACGGCATTTCATAAGCACCTGAAGTGTCAAGTGTATTTAGTCACCAGTACCAAAATACGGCCAAAATTGCTTAATAGTTAATACCGACGTGTTTGCGTGGCCGTACCTTCGGGCGTGGCCACGCAAGGGTGGTGCGTAGCTGCCTCATGCAGTGACAAGCCCACAACGTCGCAGAGCATGTCACTCTCCCGCTTGCGGTAGAGAGTGGCACTCGGCATATTCCATAGCCAAGCTGGAGTCGTTCAGGCGATGAAGGCGGCAAAACCATGCCGTGGACACTCAAAATAAAAAACATAGCTCACATTCGAACTTCCACAAACACTATTATAACAATATCTTCACCTTTTCAGAACAATGCGCCGAAGGCATCGTAGCTATCTCATCCAACACTCTCAGAATTTTGGCGTTAGAAAAGCTAGGTGCTGTCTTCAATCAGACATACCTGCCTCTTGAATACACACCAAGGAAATTCGTCATCAACTCTGATAACAACAACATCATTATACTTGAGACTGACCACAACTCTTACACAGAGGAAATGAAAAATCAAAGAAGGTAAACAAAGATGAAATACTGATTTCTTAAATAAACCTTATTCCACATGATGACAAAAATACACAAAAACCGAATTCAGTGTAGATAAACCTGCAGTACTGACTTAAAAATAAAATTAAACTCATTTTCGTGAATCTCATGGCAAATTTTGACCTCTGGTTTTTTTATTCAGGGTGCAAATGGCACAAGAAATGCGGGAAGCAGCTGCGGGCGGAGGTCCAGAGGAACAGCAACTTGCAAATGAAATGGCAGACGCTTTCCTGTCAGATACTCTGCCCGAAAACATCTTCTCATCACCTAAAGCTGGAACAGGTAAAGATACTGTTTTTTTATAATTACTTGACTAAGCCTCATTCTCTGGGCAAGAGCAGAAAATGTCATGAAGCATACTGACTCTAATCGAGTGTGGCAAGATAAAATTCCCAACGTTAATCCCAAATGGTCTTAATGTAAGACATTTGATTCAAGTGTGGGATACATTTAAATATCTAATACAAAATTTACCCTCAATTATTTGAATGTTTTTCTATATGCTATGTTCTCATTTGTCAGGTATGTGGGCATCTCAAATCCGCGTGGTAGACATGGGTGTCAGTGGTGGCCAGCCGACCACACTGTTCAAGCTGCCGCTGGAACAGAACGAGGCGGCCGTGTCCGGCTGTATCGTGCGCTGGGCCGCCCATGCTGAGCACGCACAGGCTCACTTGGTCGTTGGAGTCGCTAAAGACATGGTTTTGTCGCCGCGATCCTGCACGGAAGGCAGTCTACATGTCTATAAGGTTATTATAGCAACTGTTCAGCAAAATAAGTTCTAACTTGTCATAAAAGTAATTCCTTCACTAATAACATTGTTTCTTTTACAGATATATGGCAGTACAGGAAAATTAGAACTGGTTCACAAAACACCTGTAGATGAATATCCTGGTGCATTAGCACCATTCAATGGAAGGTTGTTGGCAGGAGTAGGACGAATGTTGAGACTGTACGACATCGGTAGGCGAAAACTGTTGCGCAAATGCGAAAACAGACACATTCCTAATCTTATAGCCGACATTAAGACAATCGGCCAGAGGATATTTGCATCAGACGTACAGGAATCCGTATTCTGTCTCAAGTACAAAAAGAGGGAGAATCAGCTCATCATATTTGCTGATGACACCAATCCAAGATGGATCACTAATAGCTGCATACTGGACTACGATACTGTCGCCATGTCTGATAAATTCGGCAACGTAGCTGTGATGAGACTGCCTCAGTCTGTCACAGATGATGTAGACGAAGATCCTACAGGAAACAAAGCGCTCTGGGATAGAGGTAAGCAAAATCACGTTTTATAATTATATGCATTAACGCCAATTTTTGCGCTAATCTCAACCTTGCGTGATGAAACAAATTTATATACATGCTAGACTAATGAAAGTAATGATTATTTATTCCAATCTGATGCTAACACCAAATTAGAAAAGTTTGCGCGACACTCATTACACGGCACTAATTAAGCTTTACTTTTACAGGTCTTCTGAACGGAGCGTCACAAAAAGGTGACGTCGTGGTCAACTTCCATGTGGGGGAGACAGTGACGACACTACAGAGGGCTACGCTCATACCTGGTGGTTCCGAAGCCCTGCTGTACGCAACCGTCAGTGGCTCCCTTGGCGTTCTTCTGCCGTTCACGTCGCGGGAAGACCATGACTTCTTCCAGCATCTGGAGATGCACATGAGGAGTGAAAACCAGCCACTATGTGGCCGGGATCACTTATCATTTAGGAGCTATTATTACCCAGTAAAGGTCAGTATTTTAAGTTGTTACTAGCTGACTAGGTCACACTCAATAATTTTGTCTTTTGCTGATCTTAGTTCTTACATAACTAGTGTCCAGCCGTTTCATCTAAGTCACGGTAAGGTGGGTATCCGCCAGTCAGTCAGCAGTTTACTTCTACACGAAGTCTCCTGTGTTACACTGTCGGTAGAGCACGGCGGGCGCTCCGCGGCATGTGTGCTTGTCGTTATGACTGCGCCTCGTCGCTACCGTCTGTCGAGTTCCGGAGAGTTGGACGCGTTACTCATGGCGCTACTTTAGTTTTGGAACGGACAAACCTATATAAATTCATAAAAACGTCACTGTCGGACGTTCATCCATTCTTTGACTAACCAACTTCTCTCTTTATTGACAGAATGTGATAGACGGCGACTTGTGCGAGCAATTCAACTCGTTGGAGCCAGCGAAACAAAAGGCGATCGCTGGCGACTTGGAGAGAACGCCTGCGGAAGTGTCGAAAAAGTTGGAAGACATTAGAACTAGATACGCATTTTAAGTTATGGTGATTTCATTGTATTAATTTAGTATAAGGAATAAAAATAAGAATAAAATGTTACTCTTTTATTTAATTAAAATATACACTGACACCGAAACTAATCACAAGTCTCACTACTCGCACTCCTGTACATAAAAAACCATGGGTCCCGTCACTACCGCCAGACCACCAACGCCGATCACTTCAGCGGTATTGTCCGAAAGGGTTACCGCTCCACCCAAAGCGAGAATGTATTATTTTGATGATTTCTGACCCTCGAAAAGCAAAACATCAATCGCTTCCAAATTTGGTAAACCATTGGTACCTGGAGTGGTTTCTCGAGAAAATCGACTGAAGTTGTTCAGCGGTGGTCACGCTCCATTCAGCAGGACCACCATGAATGCCGAAAAAAAGGGGGCATGCTACAGCTATTCTAAGTATACATATAAATTAGAACCCCTATATAACATCGTTCATTTCGTAACTGAAACATTTTGCCAAAAGGGTCGCAGTTAGGAACTACGGTGCCACAGACATACTCGTACATTATACACAGAGCGGTCAACTTTTTTGCGTCCCTCCCTTCGCGCACCCCTCTTTTTTCGTCAGGGGTTAAAACGTAGGACCTACAGTGACCCAGTTTCAAGGTGTTTTGCAGTGACAAGGCTGTTATTAAGTTATCCGTTTTAATTAGAATCAATTGTAATAGCTGTAGCTTACCCATTTATTAGACATGATAAACAAACTTCAATTCACATCTGTATCGGTAAGTAAGAATAAACCTAGAAGTGGCAGATTGTTAATTTCGACGAAGAAACAAATCCTCATACATATTTTGTTACAAAATTAAATTGTATCTACATCCACACCAGCTAGCAGTGTTATCCGCTAGTAAAAAAAATAGAGAATGCAATGACCTACCCGCATTGCAAAATCGCATAACTAATAAATAATCACTGTAGTGTCTAAAAACATTGCACATGAATGATGAAAAACTCGTAATATCTAGCAAACACACGAGCATCAACTCGAAATTTAGTGTGCGTCAAGATTGCTCCGCCAAGTTATCAAATCAGAAAATGGTTTCAGCCAAAAATTTGTCGATATTTGTCAAAATCGAAAGAAACAAACCCCGTATTTGTCAAAGCAGAAATAAAGAAGTTATAAGCGTTTTAAGTTGGCCGCGCAATCCTGACGTCAAGGACTGCGCGGCCACGGAGATCTCAGCAACTACTTGGGATAGAGAAATAATTCCTTTTGTCAACTCAAGTCTGTATTTGTCAAGATTTGTCGAAAAATGAATCAAAGCTCTATATCAATATTATAATTAAATATTCGCCTTGAAAGTCATGGCCGCGCAGTCCTTGATTTGCTATTTTGTTTTTAGTATTTTTTTTATTAAAATTGAAGACTTCATATAGTATAGGAGTTATAAGGAGAAAGGTCTTAATTTGTCGAAACTGACAAAAGCTTTAAAATACGACTAAAGTGTAATTAAACAGACGAAATCAATTTAAAACACAAAACTCGTGGCCGCGCAGTCCTGACGTTACTTTAAACCATGATATCTCAATAACTATAGTAGCTAGGATTTTGCTGTAGACGTCCATATAATCCTCATATTAACCCCATTAAAATGACATATATCCTTTTACCCTCAACACTGTTTGGGACGCGAGTAATCTCAAGAATTATGTTACCCCATACAATGTTCTAGTAGAGTGACCATAATTTCGATTTGTTTTTAATCTTTGTCAAACTGGCTATGACAGCACAGTTCAAGGGCATTCTGTTCTGTTAGTCAAAAACTTAAATAAAATACTAAATAAGACGAAATAAAAAACTTGTTTAATATTTGAATATTTTTATTCATTGCACAAATATAAAGATTTCAAAAATCAACAAAATCATTATTCTTCAACTTTAAATGTTTTTCATCGGCTCTTACACCTCTACTAAAACATAAGTAAAAAAATGGATATATACAGAATCGTTTGTACTCTCTTCTAATTTACTCTTGTTATCGTCGTAACAAAGCATTCCGCTATTTCTTATAATATGACACTTATAATGCCCTATTGTTCCAAGTATTGGAGGAACATATTCTACGGCACCTAATAATTTATAAATGTTTTGTTTAATATTATTATACTTTTAGGTACCTCATGTAAAAACACCATTTGCGTGCCATTTAAATCGAATGTAACAATTTTTGACAAGGTATAATGAAATAGAACTACTTCATTGCATTTTCTGCATTGCTTGTTTTCCCAATCATGAATAATAATAGAATCTTCCAAGTTACTGATGGTGAAAATATTAATTATATCTAAATTTAACGGTATAAACACATGTTTTCTTCTTGATGGGGTAGAATTTATGCATGCACTATTTGAACAGTTACTTACAGAAGAAGCACTAAAAATAATATCATTTAAGACGTGCTCATAAATAAATGCAGCGTTACATTCACAATCATAATGATTGTTTTTGAAATGTATCGAAGCAATTCTTATTCTTAATTTGTTTGCTTCTTCACTGTTATTATCAGAGTTACAGAGGATTTGTAAAAACGCTGTTATATCCCTATTTCTGCAATTATTGTCAAATAAATCGCGTATGCATGAATACTCTTTAAATCCGTGGGCCAATAAAAAAAATACGGAATCAAATGCACAAGTGTTTGTTAATTTAATATTTTTTTCAGATATATCTTGTACAGTAAAATTACTATTTTTTAAAAACATTATATTTACAGGTTTATTTGCAGAATCATCTTTAGGAACACCTTCGCCTCTCCAGTTTTCAACATACGTAGGAATTACTGAGAATACCGAATCATTTAAAAACGTTTTGGTTACACTAGGTTTTTCTTTTTTGCAGCATTTGTTTTCAAATGGTAACATTTTTCGCTTCCTAGTCTTACCTCGTTTTCTTTTAATGTTTTTCTCCTTTTTGTCTACAATGTCGGCGAAATTATTTAAACAATTTAAAGCAATTTTTATTTCACCTAATAAATAATCATAATGCATATTTAAATATTCATCAATGTTATATTTCTTCGACCTTGTTGTGAATAACAAATTTTTCATAGTTTTAAAATAGCTCTCTATAGCTGAAGATGTTGGTACTTTGTTTTGTGATTTATATAATGGGCACATAATATTACTCCAGAGGGGTAACTTTAGGAGTAACCGTTTGAGCGTTGTTATTAAATGAGGCATGTAGAAAGAGTTTTGTGATTCTGACGAACTTTTTGTTTTATCTAGGCTTTTTTCCCTCTCAACAATTTCATCAAACCATGAGAGCAAACCGTCATCATCGTCGAGGATTATGTTTTCGTGAATATTTTCCTTCTCATCGGTGTCTTCATTAGGTTCCGTATATGTAGTATTACCTAAGGTGCAACTTATTTTCTGAATATAAACAGAAACAGGGTTTTCTGGGTTATCGTATTCGGTTAGACATAGTCTTACAACATCAGTAATGAGAGTTTTAATTTGCTGAAACGATTCACATTCTTTCATATACAAAATGCAACGAACGTATAACATTTTAACATTTATATCCCTATTTTCAAAGCAACGTAAATTATAAATTGTTTTGATAAAATGACTTGTATCTAGCCTAATAAATACTTCAGGTAATGCATAATTGCGGCCACTTAAGACTAAAACAGATCGTTTAACATAATCTTTTATACTGCTAAACGTAGTAAATGCTGAAACATTAGCTGCAATTAATGCTGATGAGTCATCGGTAATAATTTAATGTGGCGGGCTCCTTACTTGAATTAACCATTTTTTTAACCACGCTGCAATTGAATCTTTATTGTGAGAATCGGTAACCATTTGAAAAATTGGAGTAGATTTAATTGAATCCGAAGCAATCATGCCAATATATACAAATAGTCGTTTTGTTAGTGTAGTTCCATCGGGAAGCTTTATAGCCTGAAAAAAAGATCCAGTTGCATCTACAGTAATGGTCACTTTAGAAAAACTATTACAATAGTTAGTATAGTACTCTATTTGCTGATCAGACCAATAATATAAATGAAAACACGGTATCAATGTCACTTCACGGATAAAGTTCTGTACCTCTTGAGTCATCATGAGTATACTTAAAATTGGGTGAGCATGAAGTCTCTTGCTTTGTCGTTTCTCATACTTGATCTGGCGGAGAGCTGCTAAACTTGGCAGCACTGGTGGGCAAACTTGATTTGGGTCTTTAATTAATTTGGCCGCAAGTTCTTTTTGTACGACTACGGCAGGCTTATACTGTAGAATTTTTGCTAATTTACCTCTTTTGTATGGAGTTAATTTTGATTTTTTTTTAGGATTGTGTGGTACATTCTCTTCCTTACAAGTAAGTATATCGCATGTAAATCTTACAGTTTTTTCAGAAATTGCTTCGGTTTTTATTATTGTTTCTCTTTGACATTGTGAGCACTTTCTTTGGAAAGTGCTCACAATGTCAAAGAGAAACGAAACGAATATTTAACGAAATGTTATTTTCACCGTCAACTTTCTTATTTTTAAAGTTCCAAGTACATGGTAGCTTAGATAACTCCCAGAGCTTTTCTCTCAAAAAAGTCGCCCACTTAAACTTTGGCAGACTCCTGTATTTTTGGTGTGTCGATGAGGTCCTTATATCTCTTCTAGCATAATGTACCATCACGGGTTGATTTTTTTTCCATTCATGCTCGTCCATTGTAAAACTAAATGTTTTCACCTTGTCTTGATATGTCAGCGATAATGAAGCCACACTATGACGCGACGGTGAAGAAGATGAACTACTCTGAACTCGGGGTGAATAAAGGTTATCATTTTCATCATTTTGAAAATACTCGTCGTAGTGCCTTTTCAATGCTTTGTAGATTGCATAAGGAGCTATCGTATTATCTAACTCATTAGATATTGTTTTAAATACTGGATCATTATATTTAATACGGCGATTTCTGCATACATCTCCGTACTTAAGAAATATTTTTTTTAATTTTTCACTATTGACTTTTCCTTTGCGACCCGCTTTTATCTGAAAATTAAATTAAAAAGTATATTTTTAAATATCTATTTATTTATAACTGCTTTTTAATAATTTGAGATTACCAGGAGTTAAAAGTTGCGTCTGGTTTAGGCAAAACCTTAAACGCTCTATTTAGTTTTTAAATAGAGATTTATTATTATTAATTATATAAAACACAATAAATTCCATCCTTGTTCATTAAGGCCTAATTTGTTAGGACTTTATTCCGATCTACTTTTTAACTAGGTACCTATGTAAAAGTACTGACTACAGCAAAACTGGTAAAAGTTTTAACATGGTATGGTGGTAGATAACACAAAATAAATATCGTTAACAAATTTAATTCAAAAATAAATAACTCACCATATTGATTAATATCACGTAATTATTTATATCACGTTTAAATATACACTAAGTCTCTCACTGAATACACACTTATGTCCTTTTTATCGGAATATCACTGTCGGATCCACAACGTACAGCAGTAACAGTCCGTTGAGATATAATACTGGTATCGTGACGATTCGACGCGAGCGCGGTGGTCCGCTGACCAGCAGTTGTGCGAATGAAAAGCAATATTAGAAAGAGAGCGCAATAGGCAAACTCGCGTCGATGCTCCTGTAGTGCGGCCGAAGAGACCAACTTAGAATAATGTTAAAATAGTAATTTTACTGATTTATCTGTAAAAAATATTAAATTTACTCGTGCATTTGATTCAGTGTTTTTTTTTACTGACCCTGGGAATAAAGAGTATTTATGTATACTCAATTTATTTGACAATAATCACAGAAATAACGATATAACAGCGTTATATTAACAGTGAAGAATCAAACAGATTAAGAATAAGAATTGCTTCGATATATTTTAAAATATATCATTATAATTGTGAATGTAACGCTGCATTTATTCTTGAGCACGTCTTAAATGATATTTTTTTTTAGTGCTTCTACTGTAAGTAATTGTTAAAATAGTGTATATCTATTTATAACGTTATTTTAGATATAATTAACATTTCCACGAGCAGTAACTTGCAAGATTCTATTAATATAATTCTGTACATTTTGTTTATAATTTATAAGAATATCTAAATATTAAAAAAGTTTTTTATCAGTTAACAATAGAAACCAGAACAGAAATGCGCTTAGACTGTATTGTCTTGAACTTATAGTCTTGAAATTATGGTCACTCTACTAGAACATTGTATGGGGTAACATAATTCTTGAGATTACTCGCGTCCCAAACAGTGTTGAGGGTAAAAGGATATGTCATTTTAATGGGGTTAATATGAGAATTATATGGACGTCTACAGCAAAATCCTAGCTACTATAGTTATTGAGATATCATGGTTTAAAGTAACGTCAGGACTGCGCGGCCACGAGTTTTGTGTTTTAAATTGATTTCGTCTGTTTAATTACACTTTAGTCGTATTTTAAAGCTTTTGTCAGTTTCGACAAATTAAGACCTTTCTCCTTATAACTCCTATACTATATGAAGTCTTCAATTTTAATAAAAAAAATACTAAAAACAAAATAGCAAATCAAGGACTGCGCGGCCATGACTTTCAAGGCGAATATTTAATTATAATATTGATATAGAGCTTTGATTCATTTTTCGACAAATCATGACAAATACAGACTTGAGTTGACAAAAGGAATTATTTCTCTATCCCAAGTAGTTGCTGAGATCTCCGTGGCCGCGCAGTCCTTGACGTCAGGATTGCGCGGCCAACTTAAAACGCTTATAACTTCTTTATTTCTGATTTGACAAATACGGGGTTTGTTTCTTTCGATTTTGACAAATATCGACAAATTTTTGGCTGAAACCATTTTCTGATTTGATAACTTGGCGGAGCAATCTTGACGCACACGAAATTTACATATTTTCGAAGTTACTCTAAGTAGGGACCGAATGATAAAGTAACTTTATGCCTGTATTCCTCGAAAGGTTAAATAAAGACGTACCTACCTAAAGTGCACTCAGATATCCCCAGTTACGTAAAGTCTCATGTTATAGGGGCGAGCCATTAGCCATCGGCAGGGCACAACGGGAGAAATTCCAGATGGAAAAAACCCTATGTCCGGCCTGTGACTCGAATCCCGCGCCCTAATTGCGTCATCATTCTCCTCACTCCTGCCCTTATCCCAATCTATTTGGGGTCGGCGCAACATGTCTTCTTCCTCCATACTTCTCTATTAGTCGTCATCTCGATAGTCACTCCCTTTCTAGCCATAATTATCATCTTTCACACAATTTCCGCGCCCTAATTGCGTAGGTACCATATTCAATCCATTGCTTCAATGTTGGAAAAATTTGTCTGCTCAACAACGTAGGTACATAGCGCAATGATTGTTGAAAAGTCAACATGAAAGGCAAGCTATTGCTTCATTGTGTTATGCACACTGCAAGACCTAGTGCTCACAAAATCGACGAGGTATACTGATTAACAATAGTTATTTGTTATGCAAGGCTGGAAAGTTGATTTTTGGCGCGAGTACTTCTATTGAAACCTGAGTAAGCGAAGGATTCTAGGGTTGAACCATGAGCGAAGCGAGTGGTTCAAATATAGAATCCTGAGCGTAACGAAGGTTTCAAAGGTACGAGATGCAGAAAAGCTTTGCTGCCGAGCGCAACACACAATTTTTCACCTCACTACAGCGAGGAAACTGCTAGGTGCAAGAAAACAGGTGTTGTTGAGTTTTATTTTGTTCGAGCGTCTCAGATACATTGACTCATGTGAAGAAAATAACAGATACTTGGCAATATATCTTATGAGTTACATAGAATATCTCCAAAATTAAATACCCTGTATTTTGTTCTATATCCTACTTGTCCTCTAAGGAGAATGAAAGAAAAAAACTAATTTAATACAAATAACTAACTAATTTAATTAGTGTGTGTAAAGTGATGACCTGAAACACAGGTTTTAATTAAACCTAGATCAGGCAGAACACTACACTAAACAAAGAAAAATTTTACCTCACTTGTAATTATGTACCTAAACCTAAATTTAGACTTGACTTAATTCTTGAATAAATAAAAAAAATATTATTATTTTTATTATTATACATAAGTATTTATTTTTGCCAAGCAAAGGATTAAAATAATAACATATTATATTAGTATTTATTATATTTAAAAAATAAAACTTAAATTACTACACAATTGGGTATTTGACAGGGTAGTATTTTTATGGCATATTCAAATGTGACGTCACAGATTTTTTAAATCAAATGGAATACTTATTAACATTAATTCCAATTTTACAATTATATCCTCGCAAAATATTTAATTTCTGTACTGTGATGGAAGTTTTTAAGGTGAGCGGTATTATTTAATATTTTATGTGTATATTTAATGTGTCATGCATTTTCAGTGGACTGGCAGTATAGAAAATTATTAAATAGAAAGGTTCGAATTTTAAAAACTCTTTCCACGCTAGAGAGCAAAAATCGATTTTCGGCTCAGATTTCGAATGACAAACAGACTCTTTCCGAGCCTGTGAGGTGAAAAATAATTGTATCAAATTTCTCTCTTGTTACTGTTAGAAAGAAGAGTAAATGTGTTAAAGACTTGACTATTACCCCAATAGATTGCCGATTAGCTAATGAACATAAAAACATTGTAATTAATTAATATAACTAATAAATATTCTGCTACGCATTAACTTCACCTGATAATCCTATTTTATTTTATAATAAGTTAGCAACCAACTCATTTCAATGTTTTGCCGTTTTCTCAAACGCTTTCACAATTTTATCATATCGCGGATTAATTACACACAACATTGTAATTCGTATAATGTAGCATGGCGTATAAGTGTGATATAATTAAGAGCAAAGTGAATTATTTACCTAACTAGCTTTTGCCCGCGACTTCGTCCGCGTGGAGTTCGGTTATATCACAATATCGGAATAAAACAAGTGTTTTAGGCATAAATTCGATTAAATCGAATTTATACCTAAAACACTTGTTTTTGAGACACACCAAGACACGCATAAAAATCCCCTTTAAAAATTGACTACTTATTAAAGGTAGATTTTCAATAAACCTTGATACACATTATTCTTTATTTTTGATATTAGGTTTATATACCTACTGAGTATCGAGTTAATCGGACTACGCGATAAAATTCTTCCATACAAACTTTGACACCCCTTAACCCCCGTTTAGGGGGTGGTTTGGAAAGCAAAAAATTACAAACTTTATAATTTACTTAGATAAATATTTATGCTATGTTTCAAGTTTATCGAATATGATTTTTCATACAAACTTTCATCCCCTCTTTTACCCTCTTAGGGGTGGAATTTAGGGCACGCCACGATAGTGGCGGTAAGGCCCCTCTTTGAGGAGTGGCTAGAGAGGCGTCACGGCGCCCTCACCTTCCGCCTGACGCAGGTCCTCACCGGACATGGATGTTTCGGGAGGTTCCTACACATCATCAGGCGGGAGGAAACGCCCGGGTGTCACCACTGCGAGGATCGCCCAGAGGACACGGTAGAGCACACGGTGCAAACCTGCCCCGCATGGGCAGAGCACCGCCGTGTCCTCGTAGAGGCGATCGGCGGCGGCGACCTCTCGCGCCCGGCCCTGGTGCAAGCCATGGTCCGGGGCGAGAGGGAGTGGGAGGCAGTCACCTCCTTCTGCGAAAAAGTTATGCTCGCGAAGGAGGTGGCGGGATGGGAGAGAGAAAGGTCCTCCCGTCCCAGCCGCCGCGGGAGACGCTCCGGGCGTCGGGAGCCACGTGACGACTCCCGACCACCGTAGGCGCGGGCCTGCGGGCGGTGAGTAATGGGTGACTCATCGTCCGATCAGCACCAGACCCGTGCCGTACGGCGCGTATATGTTCCACGCGCGCCTCAAAGAGATGTCAGCATATGAAGGGGCCCCTTAGGGCCAAGCCTGCCGGGTAAGCGGGATTGTCCGAAAGGGTTACCGCTACCCCGGAACATAAAGGGCTACGGAAGGAACATGGATGGGTTTTAGTCAGTAAGAGTCTGACACTCCCTTCCGCTCCACCCAGAGCGGGAGCAGTCATTGGATGATTTCCCAGCCTTAAAAAAAAAAAAAAAAGGGGTGGAATTTCCAGAAATCCTTTCTTAGTCGGTGCCTACTTTATTTAAGGTGCAAAATTTCAATTATCTAGGTCCAGTGGTTTGGGCTGTGCGTTTATATAACCCAGTCAGTCAGTTTACCATTTTATATATTAAATAAGTATATAGATATCCGTTCTACCTCGTATGGGTAATAAATATTTGTGTTAATCACGGTTTCACGCTATACTTCAAACTTACGTTGGGCCATGATAATCAACGTTCGCATGCAAATGGTTGTGTTGTCATATGGGGTTCTTACAGCAACAATAGCAAAATGTTCCGTTTTAGTGGTTTTGGGACTTAAATACCTAAGCATATATGTGAATTGAGAACGAATTAGAATACACAAGATAGAGATTACATCATGGGATACGGATACCTGGATAGGATAGATATTTTATCTTGGATGGTTCACGTTATGCTCTTTTGGTAACCTGCGCAGCGACGGGATTCGAAGTCACGACCTTTCCGTCCCTTGCTCATCAGTGGGCTATCAGGCAGGACACTACTGCTTAGGTGAAGAGTTGGCAAGTTCTCGTCTTCCCCAGTAAACTTTCTTCTCTACTGGAACGAGACAGAAGATAGTTTCTGTACCTAATTCTTTTTTACTAGCTGTTCCCCGCGGTTTCTATTGGTCGTAGCGTGATGTTATATAGCCTATAGCCTTCCTCGATAAATGGACTATTCAACACAAAAAGAATCTTGCAATTCGAACCATTAGTTCCTGAGATTAGCGCGTTCAAACAAACAAACTCTTCAGCTTTATAATATTAAAATATATAATATATATATTTTTTATTGGTAACTATTGAAAGAAAAAGATTAGGTATACCTACGTACGTCCCGTTTAATATAACATTACTAATTTAGGATATCCGGAATTACTAATTCTAAGTAAGTAGGTAGCTGGCAGAATTTCGATAACTATCAAATGAAAAAATGTCAATTTAAAAAAAGCGTATTTGCTTATCAGCAGATTATATCGACGTGATTTCCTGAGATGATGTCATTGCAAAATGATTCTTTCCTCGCCACTTTTATGGAACATGAAATGAATATTAAGTTCCAACTTTCATAAAGCTCCCAAGAGCATAGTTTCGAAGTCAATACGGGCGTGCTCCGCCGCGTAATTACTACATACAAATAGGTACTAAACATACCGTTAAAATTAAATAAGCACTTAGAGCCGAGTTATTAATCGTCCCACATAACAATATCTGCGTCACCTCGTGGCCTAAAATGCAAATAAGAGAAAAATGCCACGACTCCTCGCGAGCACGTGAAACAAACGTTACCATGACAATGATATCGATCGGCGGCTTTTCCGAGGCTTTTCCCTGAAAGTCTCATTCGCGTGTCGCCTTCTGAAACAATAAGGCACCGAAGTCTAGACACCCAGTTCGATACTCGCCGGGTTGTTTACCGTCCGACCCTTATACAATCGCGTTCATAATTGCTCTTAGGTGGACTGTCATTAACTATCCATATCGTGCGTGTTGGTGCCGTTAATTTAAAAAAAAATGTCTGCTTGGTGATTGAATCGTGTCGGTAGTGCGGGTCCAGCAGCCGTGGACAATGAGTGCACGCGCGAAGCGAACCGAGACGTGCGCTCGCCGGCAATGCGCGAGCGTCCGTTTTTAAAAAGCACTCATTAGCTGGTGCACCGTAACTGCGCTGCGGCAGTACGAAACGCAACGTGTGTGCAATACGGGGCATTAGAAAGTGTAATGAATAGTGTGGTGCGATGCTGTCAGTGAGCAAGCCGGCGTCGTTAGTCCAGCAGAAGAAGCAGCAGTGGGCGCGGGAGAGAGGTGCGTACCTTCTCCGTAGTGTGGTGCGTCCGCGCGTCTCTTGCTGCCCGCCGCCCGCGCGCCCTCAGTGCGCCGCCGAGCTGGTGCACACCTGCACCTGCATCACGCTCCTTTACCGTTTCGAAACATATTCACGGTCGTGATTCCATCAAGGAGATTTGCTAGCATTCGCGACTTTCAAACACGTTGGTTTAACTAAAGTTATTTCGGATTGCCACAACTTAAAACGGTAAGTACATATTATAAACAGAACTTTTCAATTTTTTTGGAGTAGGTACCGAAATAATCTTAAAATACTAATAATATTACGCGTAAGACCGGGCTCGTTAGGTTTTGCTTAGAAATGGGCATAAATCACGACATCAATTTCACTTTCTGAAGTGTTGTTTATGTAAAAAATAATGTATCACACGATATCTATTTAGTTACCACATTTTCAATGGCTTACAATAGATACCCGCAACAAAAAGAAAATTACTATCGTGCAAGTAATAATTTCGATTTTCTTAGCATTTTCGCGGTACGCTTTGTTGGAATCTTTCGGACGGTATGAGAAAGCACATTTTACGAATCTGATCACGAACCTATCTAAGAATCGTCAGTTACACTTCTCAATTTTAACTAGAACAAACTAGTGTTGACTTAAACTTGTACGTTACCAAGTAGGTACTTAGGTATTTATTTATAGAAGAAAATTTGATGAAAATTGTAACAATTATTCTACTAGGTAGTACCTAAGTACTAAAACGGATTCCAAAAAACGCTCGGTAAGCAAGCAATTATAAAATGCGCGGCTAGAGCTCCAAAGCTAGGTCAACGGTTATTAATGGACCTATACGAGCAAAGTTAAACGCTTCGTAAGCGCCCATTTGTGTTACGAAAGCAATTCTTATTTTAAATTAAATGTATTGAGTCACTAAAAAAAGAACTCCAACGACAATTAGGTCGTCACTTGCCAGTATTTCCGCCGCCAGGAAGTACTTTAGTTTACGACAGCGGAATAGCCATCAAATTGTTTCCTCGCTTTTTAAATGACAACAGAGGCGTTACCAAATGACAATAGTGGAAAAACGATTGTTATTGACATGTTGGGGGCGGCAGTCGGTGAAACAATCAGTCACAATCTGAATTCAAGGTTGGTGGAACCAATGACCTTTGTGCTTTCAACATACGCGTACACTTAAATACCCCATTAATTCACCTACAAATTAAAATAACCTCCACAACATAATCACTAGGCTCTCCGTCGTATTGATTTGTAGAACCTGTCGTTTTTCTCATTAAAAGGTATCGTCCTATCTACCTGCTACGGTATCATGGTGTTTTCATTAAGTCAACTGAAGTCGAAATATTTAATTAAAGTTCTGTTATCCTGACGTGCATTTTTGTGAAATCAATTTGTTTGATATCTAAACGTTACCCAAAAAGATAAACCTAAGTGACAAATTAATATTTTGCCTTAATAGAGTTGTTTCCGTGTGCACCTTCAAATTCAAAACCACTCCTCATTATACAATTCTAGGGAGGTATAGTCCAGCAAGTAGATTTTAACAAATGAATATGAACCACTAAATAAAACTTAAAGTTACTGAAAACAACCCTACCTAAATATTTCAAGATAATACGCCCTATGGAAGCTATTTTTTCTAGGCAAGACGGAACACACGGAAAGTCAAAAGTTGAAACCATAAGTAGTACGTAGGTAGGTACTACTAAACCTCTCTAACCGAGATTTTCATAAAACTCTAGGTTATAAAAACATTGTTGCCAGATAAAAGTTGTTGCTACATAAACTCAATAAATGACAAGAGTTTTTTTTGCTGGACTTGCGAGTCAAAAGAAAATCTTTATTTATTGAATTTCTACAACTCGTAGCTAGAAGTAAACGGACGCAATAAACAATTACAGTTTCGATCTACAACATGATTAGAAATAAGACAGGTAACGTGCCGGCTTTTAAATAATGTAACAGAAACACTCACTGCTCGTTAATACCTAGACGGCCTGCGCCTGCGCTCCACGAGAGCGTGACGCCTCTAACAAAATATACCATTACTAGCTAGAACACTTGTTTTTATTTACTATCCGTTATTTTCTTTTATTTATCTACTAGTTGCTCATTCAAACAGAAAAATAAAATATCTTTAAGAAATCTTTTTAAATTCAGCCGCCGTAAAAAATGGTCAAACGGATAACAGCTGTAATCGATCCGTACTTATTAAACAGTGAATTATTCAGGCCGTGACTACAGAACGCTACATTTCACTTTCCACTAAAGTTCAACGAATTGTTGTAGCTTATATGACCCAGATCCTTGGCCGCCTGAGCTCGGATAAGTAAATATTTTCCTAGGGACATAAATTGTTGAGGTTTCCACCGTTTCCGGCAGAAATATGTTACGTCTAACTTATTGCACGCCTACATGGGCCGACAACCGCACGTAGGGCTACCAACCGTGCGGATATATCCGACTTTTTGAGACCCGTTCGCACTTTCGAGTAAAAGGGCTTTTTGTGCAATGATTAAAGTTGATTGTGAAAAAAAAGGAAAATTTACCGTAGTTTTTGCGAATGTGCGATTTTTTATAAGATCTTTTCAAATACCGAAATGGTAATGCTAACTGCACGTCTATGGTAACTTTAACGGGACGCGTCGCGGTCTTTCAAAATCAAAAGTCATTTATTCAGATTAGGCTGAAAATCAGCACTTTTTGAAGGTCAAAGTTACATAAGACGGTCCCCCAAAAACGCCCACAGTTCACCACTTCTTAGTGCTTTAGCTGGAAAGAAGAAGTGGCGCAACAAACTCCCCAGCAGCACAGCTGTCTGTTTAGTTGGAAGAACTAAACTTTGGTGTCCTAATAAGTGTTACTTCTGTCGTGCGGTTGACCTTACCTACGTAGAATACAGTCGTGACATACTTAGTTACTTTACTAAGTATTTTAGTTTGGACAGGGTCGTTTGTGATATCATAGACAAAACATGAACATTACCTATATGGATGTAGGTTAATTTGACCCCAGCTTTATATGTATACTTACAGCATATATTTTCAAAACGAAACCGACGAGAACATGATTATGGTTCCTTAAAACATTCCTTTCATTGGTTTCCATAACTGAGCTTTGCGTGTTCTGTGTTGGAACACACTTAAGTTGAGGCTATGCGTCCCCATTTGTAGACCGCCACGCCATCGCTAACAGTAGGGACCTACCTAGAGTAAATAGAAGAAAAAATGCCAACAACAATATGCTATTGTTTCATAAAACATTACAAGAACAAACGAAAGTGATCTTCAGTGATACCAGTCGTATTAGGTAGGTACCTACTAGTGGCATACCGTTTACGCAATAGAAACATTTAACATGCTCAAATCTCGGAAGTAAATTGTTATCTGTTCATCTGCATAGTATTATGTAGATGATACTCGTGCATACTTACCCTAATGACAACAATGAGTGTGATTTATTCTAAGTGCACATTAAAAACACGTAAGCTTTAAATGTTTTAAACGTGCCTTCTTTGAATTACCTGTTAATAACTATAAAGCAATTGACTACATAGTTCTAACCTCAGTTTTTATAGACACAATAAACTCTGAAAATATCAAAGCCTTTCAATGGTTGCGTGTCCTCAGCACTAAAATAAAGCTGCGGTGGTTTACAACACTTGCTCACTATAACATTATATTATGCAGCTCGCATGAATGACTTACGTTTTCAGTGTGCGCTATCGATAAAACTAAAACCCTTTGCACACAAAGGGGAAGGTTTTTCCATTTATCTTTTCCGAATAAAAAATTGGACAGTTAATTCAAAGACGGCTGTTGTCATGGACGGTAGTTATCAAGTTTTCCTTGCTAATAAAAATAGAAAGTAGTCTATTAGAGATAGTTTTAGTGTTTGTTTCGTTTGTTCAATGTTTACGTAATTATTGTAGTTGTTTTACGAATGAAGTGCAAACAACATTTTTGTTGTTTTCAGAGGAAATGTCCCACCTTTACCTGCCTTGGGGCACTGGTGAGCGGTATACGAATCGTTTGCAAGTGCGGAATCAATTTGCGAGTACATTGGAGCTTCATAAGCAGTCGTCGTACGAGTACCAGGAGCCTGTGCAGCGGCAGCGGAGCCCCAGCCTGCCGCCGATACATAACATTGAAGAGAGATCCGTGAAGGACGACAGGAGGAACAATGTGCTCAACCGGAACATGACAAGTGCGAAGAGATTCTCATTCTACGACGAAGACGGAGAAGGCGATACTTCTGGGTACGGCAGTGAGACCCTCAACCATATGAACAGGAGTAGCCACAGAGCGATACATGACGCTAGCAATCGCAGCCCTGTTGTGGCGTGGCAGCAAGAAGGAAAAGACGACAGGTAAGGTTATTCGAGTGCGGAAACACACGGATGTAGGTAGTCGCGTTTTAACTGGCTATGTAACTTACTTTTATTATTTTATCTATATTTTGCAACGTTCTGTGCACTTTTTATTTTAGCGCTGCTAGTCACGCGTCTACTAATTCATTTGAAATAACGCGGAAAATCGGGTACCAAAATAATTGTGCAACCATTTTTAGTTTGTATGATCCGCAGATGCAGAGTTTATCGAAATCTGTATCTACACCTGGCTACCTAGTTTCTTATAAAGCGTCTTAAAAAATTGAGTCTCTGCTCCTTCGAGGGTATACGGCATGTTTTTTAGTTTTTTATGACATGTCGCATTTGACACCCATGCTCTTGCGATTGTAACATAAGACTTCGAATCGTATAACAAAAAATAACGCCTTAGTCTAGTTTGGTCCAAGTGTCAATTACAGCATATGCAGCAGACTTTATATGTGTTTTTTTTCGTCATCCGTCTACTAGACCACGCGCTGAGTAATAGGTAGATACTCCACACACAATAATCACGCTTAATAATTACTTAAAATACTAGTAGATTAGCAACTCCAGTTTCTATGACGCGGAGCTCTTGAAATATTCCAAATCATACTTTTATATACGCCTTGTAAAAACGTTAAACTTTCGATAATTACCGTTCTAACTTCGAGATCAATCTTCAAGGGGTGACGAGGCAACACTCATCATAAGAATCACTCGCACTAGTTTTACACTCATTATAACGGAATAGCGTGAAGATATCTCATACCCAGTCAAATCAAAATTCTAGTGAAATCAATACTACGTTAGGTATTCTGTCCCCAACAATTTGCTATTTCCACGGAACAAAGGCGCCGCGGTCTAAGCTAGTGGACACTATAATTGCTTAGTCTGTAGCTTCACGATATTCGCCCGCAATCGCAGCAAGAATAGTATTTTTAAACGACTAGCTATTGTATTTCATAATTTGTTTATAAAAATACTAGCTTCCGCCCGCGGCTTCGACCGCATAGTATTTCGACAAATTATACATATAAACCTTCCTCTTGAATCACTCTATCTATTAAAAAAAACCGCATCAAAATCCGTTGCGTAGTTTTAAAGATTTAAGCATACAGACAAACAGACAAAAATAGCGACTTTGTTTTATACTATGTAGTGATCTAGAATGAAAAGTAAAAAGGTGAGGGTACCCCCAAAAAGGTGTAACCCGGTTTCAAAATTTGTGTGGAGAATAATCACATGATGTCCTCGCGAACGAAGTCGCAGGTAGAAGTACTAACATAAAAATTATTATAGGAACAGGGACTCAAGTGGCGGAAAGTCAGGCATGTCGGAGGGGGCGTGGTCATCACGCAGCCCGAGGACCTCGGAAGAGGGACGGCTGCGGTGGGGAGACCGCGGCGTGGCCACTGGCCGGCTATGGGAACCCACAGCTCCTAATGCTAGGCTACCCCAGGTAGGTAAACTTTAGTATTTTATTTTACAAACAGCCATACAGACTCATAATCCTTATAGAGTGACCATTCATATCGATGGCACTTTTGCAAATAGAAAATTTTATATAAAATCAAGTCACCTGCTTGTACTGCACAGGATTCGAACTCGAAACCTTGAAATTGGTTATACTAATAACCGTTAGTGGTATCATTTCGTGCTTGCAACAAATAGAAAAAAACTGAATATTAATACCCTAATTAAGAATCGATCCACCGATGTATTTTTGTGATTATAATACTAATAGGACCATCAATCGCTATCCTTAATGTAATGGCGTATTAATATAAATGATTGTAATAACTTTTTTTTTCTATGTAGATGTCAAATCAAAAGAAAGGCACTCCGTCATGGGTGGAACGTGGCTTAAATATGATTGAAAACACAGCTGAGGTTCTAGTCATAGACCAAAGAAGTTCGAGCAATAGTACCGGAGTAGACTGCGACAGATCATCCTGCAACGGGAGCGACGAAGGAAGGTCAGTCAGTTAATGACCATACAGTAACATTATTTACCACAATAAGATAAGAATAACATTAATGATAATCATGTACTTTTCAGAACATTTTTGAGAGGACAAAACGTCCCAATTGAGCCTGAAATTAAGGCTCAGAGAGAAAACAAACGCTTGAAAGCACTAGAATTGCAATCAGCTATATTAAATCAGTTGGAAGACAGAGAGAAACGACGTCAAGAAGAAAGGGAAAGACAACTAAGAGAAGAAAGGCTTGAAGAATTACGTATTCAGAGGCAACAAGAAGAAGACAGGCAAAGATTGGAGGATGAGAGAAGAAAATTAGAGGAGAAACAAATGATGGAGCAGAAGAAATTAGAAACGTTGAAGAGGGCTCTGGAAGATGCTGAAAGAAAGGCTAAGCTGGACAAAGAAAAGAAGTTTAGTTTCCACAAGAGAAACACAAACACAAATAATAATTTAAATGTGGAAAATGTTTCGAAACCTAAAGCAGAAGAAACTCCAGCACCTGAAATAACTCCTCGTGTGGAACCAACGAGTCCAACAAAAACGAGTAGAACGTACGATATTCATTCCGCAAAAAGTCAAAAAAGAGATTGTAATTCTCATCAAACAACGGAATTTAATTCTCCTCGACCAGTAGGTCCTGGGAATCTTAATTTGTTTATTCACAGCGTACCTCCATTAGCTTTAGCGGATGGACAATTTAACATCGTGCCGATTGGGTTAAATGGTACCAACGAAGCAATAAACACGCAGCCAAATAATATACAACTAGCAGTATTAGTTCCCCAGAATGTGGCCAACAATTTGTATAGTGTTTCATTAAACTCTTTGAACAATGCGCATGAATTAACAGACATTGGGAAATTATTGACACCAAACAAATATCGAACATTGAGAATGAAAGACGCATCAACTCAAACTGATTCAATATTTAAAACCACTACCGATAAAATTATAGAAACCGACGAACCCGAAAGATATATAGACAAAGATTATCCAAACATTGATGAAAATGCACCACAGGATAGTCATCATAATACACTGAAAAAAGATAGACGTTTCCGATCCGAGGAAAGATATAAGAAAGACATAGAAAATCGACCGAAGTGGGGTGTTAATAGACCTGCAGCTCAGTACAAAAAACAAAGCGAGAAAGATCCATTTTATAGCCAAAAAAGAAAAATGCGCCAAAAATATAGACCTCAAGCCAGACAATATTTATCACATTCTAGTGAAGATAGTCGTTCTCCAAGTCCACCAATAAGGTCTGAAAAAACAATTGAAAATGGTAATAAGCATCGCAACTCATTAAGTCAATCGTATTGGAGAAGTAAACGGTCTAGTCAAGATAACAGCATTTCGAAATCTATTAATATATCCGAATCTATAAATAATTTACAATCAGATTTTAATCAGTTGGGACAATTAACAGCCAACGAAATGACCGAAAATAAAAAGTCACCCAAAACGTCTCCAATGAAAAGAATGACATTATCCCAGAAGTTTATTAACGATAAATATGGGAACAGGAAATTATGGATAGATGATGTAAACGAAAAAAATAGTAAATCGAACGTGTTCGATGTTGAAAACCGAAAGAAAATAATAGACCAAATGAATATTGCCAAAAGAGAACTTTTTGATAAACATGAAGATCAAGAAAATTTTGTAAAAACCAAATTTTAGATTTAGATATTTCTTTACGGAAATAACACATTATGGCTAGTCATGCAACACGAAAATTAGGTTACTTAGATACGAGTTTCTATCGATTCAACGGTATCCAAGTTGGCGCGACATTCAGTTGGATCGATACTCCCCATAGTATCAAGTTAGCTGTACTTCGCACACTTTATCTTAGGAAATATGTCTAAAATAGACGAATTATTCGATAAAAAGAAAGATGAGGCTCCCATGTTGGACTTGTCTAAAACTGTGATAAACACTGCTGAAGAATATAGAGCAGTTTTAGATAAAGTGCCAGACTTCAAGACTCGACCAGAGAAGGTAACTGTTGCATTATAATAACCAACAAAGTGAATTGTGACGATACTTCTTTAATTACAAACATTTGCAATGAAATCCATCAGGTGAGATCAGAAGACGTGAAAATCAAAGAAGACAATAAAACTAAGACACCCAAAAAAGAAATAAAAGCTTACGAAACATTAGGAACTAGAGGATACGAGGAAAAACATTTCACTTTCATGGATCCTATACCAGTGGAAATGAAAGGGCTGAAGTTTGAAGAGTTGTGTATTGTTCCCATTGAGTGGCGGATGCTTACTTCTATTAGACCCAAGTCGAAGATGGACGAAGAATTTTTTAACAGGTGATTTTTTTTTTGTAATCATTAAACTCACAAAGGCCTCCCCTAAATCGCTCTAAATCCTTTTTAACCGACTTCAAAAAAGGAGGAGGTTCTCAATTCGGTTGTATTTTTTTTTTTTTTTTATGTTTGTTACCTCAGAACTCCGTTGTTTATGGATTTGGATTTTTTTTTTTAAACTTTAAAGGATATGCTTCCAGATCGGTCCCATTTTTTTCAAAATCCAGTTCTGATGATGGGATCCATGAGGAATCGAGGGAACTCCTCAAATATTATAGGCAACTATATAGTAATTTTAATATTTTCATCGAGAAATCAAGCGTTTACAGTCAAAAAGTAACATTTGATGAAGTGGAACTGGTGAAGAAGATCAGATATGGCTAACGGAACTTGACACTCGCATAGATATCACAATCAAGATAGTTAAGCAACTATGACAATACAAATAAACATACAATCCTGAATAGTTATGTTGAAAATTTTATTATTGAACTTATCTGGTGATGATGATGGAGCCGGAAGGCAGGCACCGGAACTCCGTAATTAATCAATGTATTCTAGCCGTGTTTGGGCTTATTAGAATTGTCATGAAATGCACTTTGGCTATAAGGTACTATCGAACTAATCTGATGATGGAGCCGGAAGGTGCAAGGTTGGCATGAGAACTTCAAAATAAAACAATGTATACAGTGTGTGAGTGTGTGTGTGTGTGTGTGTGTGTGTGTGTGTGTGTGTGTGTGTATGTGTACAGTATTTGGGTTTATTAGAACTGTCATAAGATACATTCTGAATGAAACGTGTCATTGAAAATTTAGTTCTGATGTTATCATCAATGTGTCCACAAAACAACTTCTGAAATATTAAAGGCATTTTTACATACCAGGTACCTAGTGGTATTAAAATTTTGGGGGGAGGGGGGGGGGGTATAGGTACCACAACTAAAAAGTGAAAAATAAAAACTTTTTTACAAAAAATAAAACCGACTTCCAAAAAAAACACTACAAAGTGAAAAATAATTTTGATTTCGGAAGTCGGTGTCTTCGGTTTTGTATTTTCATTTTTTTCAAAGTTTTTTTAATTGTAATGTTTTGGTGTTAATTGAATTCTCTAAATACCGATATTTTCAGGTTAGTAGAACTAGGCAAGTCCGAGCTTAAAACCAAAGCTAAAGATAAAAGAGATTACGCTAAGAACACCATGTTCCGAAAAACGAAAAATCGTTCCGGGGTCACCGAGACGAGAATAATATCTTGTGCTGAGTGTGGTGAAGAATACTGCAACGGTGAGTCATGCATGACGTGTCTTGAACAGAGTACTTTATTCTACCGCGAACACTAACAACACAAGAACATCGGTTTGGCATACTCAAAATGAGTTCATCCAAATCACGCTGTGGAATGGCCGCCCATGTTCGTTGCAACAACAAAAAAAGGTCTTCTTGCAACTGGATACCCTCCATATTCGGCAGAGCTCTTCTCTGTAGCATATCCCATGCATGCTCAATCGGGTTCAAGTCTGGCGACTGAGCAGGCCAGGGCAGGACATTGATGTTAGCTGCGGCGAGAGTCTGTCTTACAACTCTTGCGGTGTGCGGTCGTGCATTATCATGCATTAACTGAAATAAGGGACCGATTTGCCATTCCACAGCGTGATTTGGATGAACTCATTTTGAGTATGCCAAACCGATGTTCTTGTGTTGTTAGTGTTCGCGGTAGAAACACGGATTATTAATTGTTTAAGTTACCCAATAAAATTTTAAAGAAAACTGTTATTTCAGTCTTTTTTTCGAACTTTAATGTTAGTGGTTCAAATGTCAAAAATCCCTTTATTAGGAAAATGGCAAATTTCTTTATTAATGCAAAGGTGACTTGGTTTATCGTTACTGTGACAAACGAAAACACTTTATTTGATGAATCCTTAAAGAAAATTTAAATTAATATCAATCAAGAGAAAAGTTATTGCAAAAATATATGTTGATCCCTAGACACTTTTGATGTGTGTATTTTATTCACCTCACAGGCTCGGAAAGAGTCTGTTTGTCATTCGAAATCTGAGCCGAAAATCGATTTTTGCTCTCTAGCGTGGAAAGAGTTTTTAAAATTCGAACCTTTCTATTTAATAATTTACTATACTGCCAGTCCACTGAAAATGCATGACAGGTCTAAAATAAAATATTAAATAATACCGCTCACCTTAAAAACTTCCATCACAGTAAGTACAGAAATTAAATATTTTGCGAGGATATATTGTAAAATTGGAATTAATGCTAATAAGTATTCCATTTGATTAAAAAAATCTGAGACGTCACATTTGAATATGCCATAAAAATACTACCCTGTCAAATACCCAATTGTGTAGTAATTTAAGTTTAATTTTTTTAATAAAATAAATACTAATATAATATGTTATTTAATCCTTTGCTTGGCAAAAATAAATATGTATTAAATTAGTTAGTTATTTGTATTAAATTAGTGTTTTTCTTTCATTCTCCTTAGAGGACAAGTAGGATATAGAACAAAATACAGGGTATTTTATTTTGGAGATATTCTATGTAACTCATAAGATACATTACCAAGTATCTGTTATTTTCTTCACATGAGTCAATGTATCTGAGACGCTCGAACAAAATAAATCTCAACAACACCTGTTTTCTTGCACCTAGCAGTTTCCTCGCTGTAGTGAGGTGAAAAATTGTGTGTTGCGCTCGGCAGCAAAGCTTTTCTGCGTCTCGTACCTTTGAAACCTTCGTTACGCTCAGGATTCTATATTTGAACCACTCGCTTCGCTCATGGTTCAACCCTAGAATCCTTCGCTTACTCAGGTTTCAATAGAAGTACTCGCGCCAAAAATCAACTTTCCAGCCTTGCATAACAAATAACTATTTATAGTGAGTTTGGTAATATCTTTATAGGTAGGTACCTATTTTTAATCAGCAACTTTTTGTAACAGTTTCTCTTTCTTGCTGTAGGGAAACAGTGCGCCATAACAAACTACGACATGTTCGCGCGTATAAAAGTGGAGGTTGAAACAAAATCACGAGCGCAGGCAGCGCCTACGCAGGGCGTCGGCAAGATGAAGAGACCTCGGAAACGCTCGAAACGTAAACCACGCAGTAAAAGTGCCGCTCCTGAGCAGAACAAGGGCAACAGGAATAAGTCTGGGGCTAAAAGTGATTCAGAACTTTAAACTTTTCCATCAAATTCTCTCCTACTCTTCTCACAAAATATATAGACAACAGCCTTAGTCATCTGCATCCTATCACTTCTACCCGTCCGGCCAGCCGTATACCCACTGGTTGGTTTTTTTCATGTTTCGTAAGTATAGTTAATAGCGGGGTCCAAATTTGAATAGATGCTCTACGACCCACGATCATGGAGCGCCGATCGTGGATCGGAGATTCTTTCAAACGATTTGTTTTAGAAAACACGCAATCCTGCCGCGCGCTCCACTGCCGATTCACGTTTTAGATAGCGTTCGATATGGAGCCCTACGTAAGGCAGCGTTGGTATGTCTGATTGCCCGCATTGTGCGCGCGGTGCTTCCGTCACGTCCTCACTGACCGCGCATTTGGATCGCGGTCCTGCCGCGACCGACCGGAGCGCACTGCATCGTACTGTGTGGAGTTGCGGACCCAGCTATTGGGGTTCCAGGGCTCTGTATAATATGATGGGTAGGATCACCGATTTGTGGAGCATAGTCAACTATTGGAACTGCATGTGACTAAATCAGGTGCCTGTAAACTTTCACGGTTTTGAACTAAGTACATATACACTTACAGAGTTTGGCTGTATGCCGATATTGTAACCGTCCACGTCGTGATCGAGGCTAGAAAACTGTTTGTAGTGTAGAGGTGAAGTTACGGGATTTTTCGCATACCTACATACCCTTAACTGAAAAGACGATTAACAGATTTATCATAATTTATTTATTTACAAGCCCGCTGAGTTTTACCATCGGGAAAAATGACGAACTTCCGTCCCTTATTTATACCTTTATACCGGAATAATTAAAAAAAAAACCTTCTCTAGTGCACCCTTGTATAAAATGATATCTTGTGCAAAATTGCATGCTTCTTATCCCAGCAGTAGAAACTGCGTTGTCTGTCCGCGAACAAATAGATTTAAGAATTTTACGCAGGGGATTTTCTTTTAACCAGATTCTCCAGCAACTCCTTAATCATGACGCTTGTGTGCGTCATCATATCGGCAGGTCAGTATGACAAGAAATCACGAAAGATAGATATCCTATGATGGTGACAATATCATTATTTAAAACGTACGGGACCAACGGTATTGATTCCCGTAAACCCCTCAAACTAAGGCATTTTACTATAGGTACTTTTGATATAAGTCGTTTTATATCTTTGTCGTCAAGTCACACACATCACATCTCGATTTCTTGAATGATGCCCTAACACTTGGGCCATTGTGCGCTTTTGTAATTTCTAACGTGATACCATTATCATGAGACGTCGACGACAAGAAAGGAAATGTACGGAAATATTTTTGTAAATATACCCATACTTTTCCACGTCAATAATATTTTTTAAACTAGATGAGGAAGCGTTTCCTATCTTACTATGAGAAGAAAGTCCGAAAGCAACTCGGAAGTCATCGTGTATTTTAAACTGGAGTTTATAATTTCGGTCAGAACATGTGAAGACCATGTAGGTTGGTGTCTGTAACAGTCTTTTGAGGAAAGAATCATAGAGTTTGAGTGGGCCTGTCCAGTCAGTGCACGCATTTGTCGTTAATCGTGCAGCTCAATTCAGAACTTAAGGAGCTCAACGATTCGACGAAAAATACCAAGGAAAGGACCGTTAAAAGCGTCTTCATATTATATTTCCATACATTTTACTTCCCTGCGTAATTGTGATGCCGTGGCCGTCCTCCGATAAGTCTCGTTAGAAATCCTGAACGTGCACAATTTCATCTCATTAGTCATTGAATACCATCAAAACTTTGGCCAAGTTTCATGGTTCGTGGTTCTCTTATAAACTCGCACTATATTAAGTATATCTAGATAATACGAATAAACATAATTCACCCAAACATTCACTGACTTAACTTTCCTACATCTTCTTATGATAGATAATAATAATAAGATGACTGACTTGTTTGATAATTTTTATGCAGATTAGATATTCTTCACTTAAGCCTATTGTACCCTAGTCTATAAAAATCACAGTTTTATATTCTCAATCGAGTTTACATAAGACGCTAGCTATAAGTAGTGTTGTATACTTACTTACGATTACTGCGAATCTCAATTTTGTACTGGTAATTTTATTATACGATTATTATGTGAAGCACCATTGAATATTTTATTTATTAGCTACCCCTGTTTCAAAAATGTGATTGTATATTTAGACATACAGGAACATGATATAATTATCAGGGATTTATATCATGCAGGTAAATAATATATAATTATGTATATACACAACAGTTTTCCTTTTAATTCTATTTCAATCCTCAAGTGTTTACAGTGGACTAAGTGGATAAGAAATAATACAATTGTATCAATATCACTCTTTATTGATTTTAAAAAAATATTTATATTACACATTCATTATATTAATTACTTTAGAGCCTATAAAACAACAACATTATCAAGATACAATGTCTCTATACGTTGGCATTGTCCACACCTAGCCTGCGCAGGCGCGGGATCCCGTCACTACAAACTACATATGAATATGAAGCCAAAAATATCTTTTACATTATACCTATATCGATATACGAATTTAATTCATCTTCGACAGTTCACTAGATGATAAATTCTTATAAATGTAGGCCCTAAGTACTGAATTAGACTAAAGGAAACACAAAAAGATTATGGAACCACAACTGGAAAACAATCTCCTACGATATGCTTACCTAAAGAACAACAAAATGGATGGTAAAACTCAAGTGCTATCAGAGGAGTCGTAGTAGACACTATCCCTAACTATTGCAACGAAATACTACAGACCCTTGCCCTGGCACTGGTAGATATCACAAGGTAATATCAAGGACACGTCAAATAAATAAACTATAGGTAGATGAAACGAGATATAAAGATCATTCGCGAGAGTTGCATGAAGTAGATATTTTCAATCAGATACATCGGCATATATGTACGTCATAAGCGCTGTAAGTATGTGCCAATAAAACATTTCACAGCCGATGTCTAAGATAATTAAGTAGCAGTGTGACTGTGATATCCTACGTGTGTTTACACAGGTTTGTCTTTGTTACCTAAACACATTGAAACATTCTCGCTTTATACCCTATTATTTAATAATAATAATAAATTATTTGCATTAAAAGACATTTCAAATTTGAAAATTATTTTTTAGCGGCGCTACCCTAGAATTATCCTTAAAACTAGGTTTACAAAATAGGAATCTGCAATAAAATAGTAATTGTCACATTCGTAACAAACGATGACTGAAGATATTTTACAATAGGATATAATGTTTGCTTTAATCTTAGCAAAATGGATATGTAGTATTGATTCAATTGAAATATATTGTTAAACAAATACAATTCATATTGTTTGTGCCAAGCTTTAGAAAAAGCACAACGTGTCCGGACGGAAAATATCCACAAGTCTTATCTAATCTAAATGTGCATATAAACGGAATATATGTTTATCATTCATTATATTACGCTACTACGATGCGAAAACATAAAACCAATCAATCATTTAAAATTTAAATATAATTATTGAAGACAATTACGACGTAAAACCGCGTATTAACTCGGATTGGTCCAATTTCAGGTATCATCACATATTTTGTCATGGGTAAATCACAACACTGATTATATTATTGACATAAAACAATTTAGTTCGCTTTCAACTAAATTACTTAAACAAGATGACGTTATCAAAGTAACAAAAGTAAGTAAAGTAGTAAATTCTTTAACAGGAATGACTTCTACGGCCATCTACTCACTGAAGGTGAAATGCACACGAATGGAATGAAAGGAGAAGAGACTTATTTACTACAAGCACCAGAAGATCTCAAATATATTATTACCGGATATACAGTTCTACAACTAGAGGTATAATATAGAACTACGTTAGGTATGGAAATACATAAAGTAAAATACACGCGCGCGATCAGAGCAGGGCTGTCGCATCAAGATATAATTATGTTCAGACATAAAGAAACTGAATTTAGAAAATAATAGAAAACAAGAAAGTATCAGATTTCCTGGGACAATAAATATTAAATCACGGTAAGACGGCCCAGAAACCTAACACGTACATAGTATAATTTCGTTGTTAATCCGATTTTGGAATCCTTATGTCGATTCGGAAGACATCGCGCGCGCAGGTAACAACTATTTTCGTCAGAATATGAGTCCCATCATATTTTCGAATCAGCATTCCTCAAATAATAACAAAGTATATTATAAACACGCAACATATTGCAGATTCCCAAAGTTCACATTAAAGTTCTCGAAATACATAATGAAATTATGACTCATAAAAAAATATTATGCTCTATTTATTGAAAACAATAATTAAATTATTATGAAAAACAAAGTCAACGAGCTAAATGTACAATAAAATATGAAACAAAAAAACATGGACGAAAGTTAACTGAATGTGTAAGAAAGTTAAGGTATTAAAACTTAAATATAAACAACTTTCACACCCTGTAAAACTACAACCCTGAACTGAGTGGTAATTTAGACTTTAAAATTGAGGTTTATATGAATGGCAACAGAATAGTGTGTTCACTTCGAGTATGTTAGCAGCAGCAGGTAGATAATTTTATCAGGTGTGAGTGGCATTGAGCTAGCAACGGGGCGGAGCGCCCAGCTGGACCCTGTGTCTACGACTCACCCCTCACTGGTCTTTGCGAACCTTCTTTTTGCTCTTTTTGGCAACTTTCGCGTCGGTCCAAGTGTCTGTAACAAATAAACCATTATTGAGCCAGTTGTTACATGATCATTATGTAAGTCTACATTTTTCGTTCTGTAATTACAAGAAAAAGGTATAAAACGCATGCCACTGCACACCAGTTGGTACTATTATATTACAGGACAATTATTACTGAGATAGTGGAGAAAGTATTCTACCATGGGGAATGCACCTTGTTGTTAATGCAAGGTTTTTATTATACAGTTGATAATACAAGGCATAAAAGGCAGGAGGCATATTATACTCAGTAAAGGAGTCTTATTGCAGTGGGTGGTACAAACTGCCAGTGATGATGATTACTTGTTCAATACCTGCTTGAAATAGATCTACACACTTACCGCCTAACTCGTCAAAGGCCAATGCATTTTGGTTGTCTGGTTTCTCGGAGTCAGAGTTATCCTTCTCCACAGACTCTTGCTTCGGCACACTCTTAGCTGCAGAAATCTGTAACAAGTATTGTACTTATCAGTCTCTGTAAGCAGATAGTTTGGACAGGTTTTGGAAAAACTAAAATATTAGCAATCCCAGGGTTTCTTAAAAAATAATGAAATTGTATTGTATTGGAAAGAGTGCTAAAGAATATCAACATAAAATGTCATTTAGTTTTATAACAATTAATTAATTGGAAACAGGGTAATTATAGTTCTTGGAACAATAAAATATTTGTTATTTTTATTACCTTGAAGAAAAATTATTGACTAACAACAGGGCCATAATTAATTACAATTGCTAAACATGCAATAATTATAGTGAATTCTTAAGGGAGTAGGAAGATCCTGTTCAGCAATAATAGGTTGAAGTAGGACCTGTTTCGGTAACAGACAGTGCAACAAAATCCAGTTACCGCATCATCATGTGATGAAACGATAAGTGAAGGTTTATACACACTATATGGCATAGTGATGACACCCATAGTCATCACTACACTACGGCGAGAGACAATGCGAGGAAGTAACCTTGTTGCGCGCGTCTGTCAAAGCCGATAACAAAAGTATCTCACCTCTACGGATTTCTTCCTGATCTGCTTCTCTTTATTTTCCTTCTTCTTGTTGCTCCTGAGATCCTTCACATCAGTCAGCTCCTCAGCATCCGGGGACTCTTCATCCTCGGCACTCCCCAGAGCAGCTTGGTCTTGACGCTCTCTCTAGTTAGTTAATGTTTAAAATTGTTAGTTAAATCTGTGGAAAGTCTCTTCGATTTTTATAATTACTAGAAAGGTGAAGATCCTTTTTTGTGGCTTAGTTTAGTAAACTTCAAGTTATGGAATGTGGATGGCATGTATGTTGAAGATCTTAACAGTAAAATTTTCATGTCTGTTCAAAATAACATTAACTTGTTGCTCAAATACTTAAGTATCTTGTAACCTTTTGATATTGAAAGAATATAAGAATAAATGGTGCAGCTGTGTACTTGTCCCATAAAATATGATTTATTACAGACAAAGAACACACCTGGCCCCTAGAAATAAACTAAATATTAGAATTATGTCAATTATTTGGAAGAAAACTACATCTAGTTGAACCATCTGATCTTACTTTCACAATTACTGCAGTAACTAATTGTTTAAGTAACAGTCTCATCCCATTTTGAGAGAGCACTCAAAATTACAGTTAAAAGATGAACTATTAATCAAGAGAAAGCACTAACTTTCAAAACTTCCTTTATCAGCAAATAGTATTATACTTATATATTATATTATATTTCTCAAAGTTACCTCTTTCAGCACACGCTGGAGCTCCTCCACTTGAGCTTGCAGTGCCCGGGCCGCATCCTCATCCACCTGCGGGCCAACAGCACTGATGACCTTGATGGTCTCCACAACGGGCTCCTCCACCGGCCGGGCAGCCTCTACATCAGCATCCTTCACTTTCTTACTCTTCTTAGCAGGACTTTCCTTTTTCTTGTCCTTCTCCTCAGCAGGCTTTCGTTCTTTCTTTTTGTCACTCTTCTTTGGCACTTCTTGCCAGCCTCCATCGTCAAAGTCAGCAGGCTTCTCAGCCTCAACTGCCTTGCTCTTCTTGCCCCTCTTTGCGTCAGCAGCCAGCTCCTTCTTCACAGGCTTGGGCTCAGCTGCTCTCTCTTTAGGCTTAGGTTTCTCTGCTTCTTTCACCTTTTCCTCCTTCTTCTCCTTAGTTGGAGACTTTTTGGAGCTTTCGGACTTTGTCTTCACATCATCAGTCACAGTGCGGTTGGGTGAAGACTTCTAATAAATCGAAAAAATTAAGTATGTTGATGTTTCTATTTACTCATCACTTGGGATCGTGTTTAAGCAGATTTATAAATTAGAACTAACAGGAATCTAATACAAGACTGCACTAGTACATGGAAGAGATGTTTGTAATTTTAATTTCGTATCTCCCGGTGAATATCGAGCATATGCTTACAGGTTAAAAATAAAGTGAGCACGCATTGATGACAACGGCGGGAGTGCATAACATATTGTTTGTACTCACCTTGTCCTTCTTTTTGCCCTTCTTATTGGACGATTTTCTGTCGTCCAGGATCAGGGGCAGCTTATCAAACTGCGGCTGTTCTGCTGAGCGGAACCCGAATACGAATACGAGTGCTGCGCATACTAAAACAACAGCCACAGCAGCAACGGTGAACATAAACTGCGTGTTAGACACTTGACTCAAAATTTCCATCTTAAGCCTCTAAATCAAAAACCGCCCAAAATTTATAGTTCACATATAAAGTTGTCGATAAGGTATGATAATGTTGAACAAATTAATTCCAAAGTGATAAAAGCAGACACGGAGACATGATGACGCGGCTGTGACGTGCCAAAAATTGCGATTTAGTACAAAACAGGGTTGCCACTTATTTCTCAATAATATCAATTCATAAATAACAGTGAATTATTTCAAGATAGGTTTTTATCCGTCATATCGTTTATTCTGTATCCCCGTAGTGTATTCAAGATTTCAAATTCTGTATCCAAGTTGGTTAAGATTCTAATTGATTCTAATCTAAGTTCAATAAATAATACATATTATTATCCTTTTCTTTTTCAAGGTGTTCTTTATACAGCAAAACCGAAATGTTCCGGCAACCGATATTTTCCGACTTTTATAGGTTCACCGAACCAGTTCCATAAATAGTAAAAAACAGAAATATTTTCATTAGTATTTTGGTATCCGGAACATACCATAGCATGCTAACCGGCTTACAGGAAAAATCCGCAGCCTGGCGTTCCTTCCGATTTCCGAACGAAGTAAAAAGAACTTCCTTGACGACACAATGTGAAACGTCAGTCACATTGTAACTTGTAAGTAAATGACATGTTATAACCTAGAAACTGCTAGAAACTTAGAAAGAACCAAAATACAAAAAGCAAGCTCAAGCACAATTTTATACACTAGGCGAGTTTTATAACTTAAATATGGCGAATTATAAAAAGAAGGGCAAAAATAAAAGGAAAAAACTGCAAAGGGCTAAAAATGCGTTAGCTGGCGATGAGCGTCCAGATGAGCAACAGGAACAAGTGGAAAAGGATGATGAGGGAAATGAATCAGATACTCAAGTTAACATATCTAGCTCCACAAAGAGACAACACGATAACGATGATGACTCTGATGTTGAAGAAAAACCTCAGAGAAAGAAAAAGAAGAAGCAACCTGTCGCAACGAATACAACAGACAAGAAAGGCCAGAAATCTATTCGACAAATGAAGAGGGAAAAGTTTGCTGAACGGCAGGCTGAAGCACAATCTGTAGCTAAAGATCAGCTTAAGGGCCAATGCCTAAATTATCTATCTCAGTGGAAACATGATAAACAAAATTGGAAATTCATGAAAGCTAAGCAAGTCTGGCTTTACAAGAATAAATTTTCTTCATACTTACTACCAGACGCATCATGGCCACTGTTTTTAGAGTATTTTGAATCTGCACAGGGTAATATCCGTAATATGCTAATGGCTGATGCTCACAAAGTCATAAAACAAATGGATGAATGGAACGAGTCCCAAACCGGAGAATCAACAAATAAAGATGAAGAGGATGATGAGAACAATGAAGAAAGTGAAACAGCCTCAAAAACCATGAAACCTAATGAAAATGTATATAAAAGAGCCAGGGATATAATACAATGTCTAGAAGAATAAACAGTTGTTTTATTGTTCCTTTAATCAATTCAATTCATCTTGTAGATCTTCAGGTTGTTAGCCCAGCTACGAAAAAAAAAAAATATATCAACTACATGGTAACAACAATAATTTAATAAGCACTACATGTCACATCTTAGACATTAACTTTTTGCTTGGTTTCATCATCAGATGTAAAGTCTTGAATCCATTTACGCAGCTTGTCAGAATCTTGCAATCCAACCAGGCGATGTAGGACTTTCCCATTCTTTATGGCCACCAGGACAGGCACAGAACTTACTTCATAGTCCAAAGCTAAGTCTGTCTGTTCGTCAATATCAACTTTTGCTAGAACCACCTTTCCCTTGGATTCAGAAATGATGGATTCCAGTCTGGGTGTCAGTAAACGGCAGGGATTGCACCATCTGTAAATAGATTAAGTGAGCTATATGCAATTGACCATGATTTGGTAGCATGACTTAGACTATTTGCATTTTACATTATACTCACGTAGCGAAGAAATCAACAATGACCGGGACTTTGCTATTGATAACTTTATCTTTAAAGTCTTCTGTGCTTTGGATTTTGACTATGTCACCTTTTACTGACGTAACAGAAAAACTTCTAATAGCTTGGGACGATTTCATTACAGTCCCATTGCGAATCATTAGATTCATACCCATTTTGGCGAACATTTTAGTATTTTTGCGTAGTTATTTGACAAGACTGTTGACTTGACTGCGACAAAAGAAATTTAGAGAGAAGAGAAGATGAAGTTCCCTGTTCTGTCCTGTCGGCTGTCAGTGTCATGTCAGTCGATACTGTCACGTCAAAGTCGTGAATAAACTGTAAACCCTCTCAGTATTTTTTAAACGATGAACTCTGTGCTGCTATTTGATAATAGTGCAGATTCGGGATTGGTGTGAGATGCGCGGTGTCATACCTCGCCAGTATTGCCAGCTGTAGAGTAAATTTTTTCTGTGATTGCCAGTGCCCGTGCCCAGTAGTCTTAGAGCATTTAACCCCAGTAGTGGTCGAGAGTGGTGTCACCGGGAGTCACCTTAGAGCTTAGGTTAAATGCTCTAAGGGAGTCACTTATTAGTTAGATGACTAGTGTATGTAAGAGATAGAATTGGACTGTGTGTTAGCCTCAGCCAGTCCATTCTCTGCCGATTGTAACTAATACCATCCTGACTCATTTACTATTGGTATCAATTTCACTTCTTTGTAGCAATATCTAGTGTTAACCAATCAGGATTCACTTAATAATGTATGTTATAGAGAGTACTAGGATGGAACTTCGGCAAAACAAAAGTCAAAACTAAATTCCTAGATGGAAGCGTAATTTAATTTATAGTACTGTGGTTAGCAGCATATTATTATGTATTCTGTGGTAGTCTACTATATAGTTATCTGTGCTATGTAGTTATCTCATATCTGTGGTGGTAGAGTGGCCGTATGTGTTTGCCACAGCGTTTTCTCGCAGACAGATTTTATTAAAGTTCACTGTTTTACTGGAAAACTACAAAATGTATTCCAGTGACGATTATAACGAGCCATCTGTTAGTACAAATCCAAATATTCAAGAATTAATTTAATTCATTGTGAATTTGCATGATAACCTCTTACACGTAAAAACGTAAGCAGTTATCTTCTAATTTATTAATTACATGTTATTTCTGTATTTTTAGCCTGCATATGAACCCTACAGTGATTATGAACCCCACACGGGAGATCCCCAGTACGACTTGGACTATGATAGGTCTTCATTTTACAAAATGCCCGACATGGTAAGCCCCTTTTCATTTTCTCATGATTCATATTTATGATGTTCTCAGACAGTACAGAATGGTTTATAAAATTATTTAAAAATGTTGATAAACAGAAGTAAGTAGATCCAAGATACGTATTGTAAATCAGAGTTTGACTCATTGATAAGCTCAAGGAAAATACTAGGAAATCAACACTTGCTGAAGACCCATCATCTGCCTAGCCTTTTCAAAACTATATTGGGGTCGGCTTCCAGTCTAACTGGATGCAGCTGAATACCAGTTGCTGAAGACCCATGTTGTCAAAAAATCTACTAAACTGGTTTAATGAGACCCACTTTTATTTGTGAACTGTGTATTACCTATCATTATTATCACATGCAAAATTGTATTCCCATTTCAGGTCAAAAAATTCCTTGTTTACTTTCGTAACATGATCAACGAGGGAGTATCATATGAGATCCTGAACCTGTATGAGAATACCTTCCCAAAACTTACTGAACAGTATTTTGAGAACACTCCATGGCCTGATGAAAATGAGGTGGCACCTGTTGTAGACAGTGACCATGTGAGTACAGTAAAATAACTATAGTTTTCAACACCATCAGTCTTATTGTAGAACAGACTCAACTCAGAAAAATGCAATGATACTACAAATAAAGCATTCTAATGGTATGCGTAATTTGAAAATAGTGTGTTCAAGCAACACAAGACAGTTATATAAGAATGCTATAAAACTTTGTACTTACATTAAATAATCTACCAAGTCTTTTTCCAACTCAGTTGGGGTCAGCTTTCAGTCTGAAACCAGTATTTTACATAGGACAACTGCCTATCTGACCTCCACAACCCATTTGCTGGGTAACACAATACCCATTGATATGATTGGTTATCAGACTTTTGGGCTTCTGATCCTTAACAACGAATAGAATAACCAGTTACATCTGGGAAGCCTAATGCTACTTCGTTTCAGCTCAAACATTAGAATGTGGTGAAGAGTTAGCTTTTGAGGGTTGCTTTTGCAATTTTTGACTTTCAAAAAGTGCTGAAACAAAAGCAAAAATTAAAGCTTAATTTAAATACACTGAGCTTTATTGCATGTTTCAGGTATTCATGATTCTGTACAAAGAACTGTATTATCGCGACATATATGCGCGTGTGCCCGGAGGCCCCAAACCTGACCAAAGGTTCCACTCATTTTACAACTACTGCGACCTTTTCAACTACATTCTGTCTGCGGAAACACCTGTGCCCCTGGAGTTACCCGACCAGTGGCTGTGGGAACTCATTGATGAGTTTGTCTATCAATTCCAGTCATTCGCGCAATACAGGTAGGCATATAACAATTAAAGTTGGTTTCTTATACCCTTCTCAATTTATCTGCTGGCCCATGATCTCATAAGTTGTTGTAATCTTTGCAATAGCCCAAAACTTTGAACCGGCGCACATCTGGCGAAGCGCAGCGCGGTTGTCACTGCCAAACAAATATAGACGAGCGAATTTATGCGAGCTCAAATAAAGTTGAAAATAAATAAACTTATATTAGCTCGCTCGAGAGTATGTCAAATCGGAAAGAGGCGCGCGTATCAAATAATTTATTCTCAACTTTATTTTTAGGTGTAGAATGTTGATTTTTGTTTGGCAGTGACAACTGTACCTCGCCAGTTGCGCACCAGCCCTTTGATATTATATTAACTATTCAAAGATTTGATGAATCTTTTCAACACCTGGGGTGTTTGTCTATATTGCAGGTGATTTTAAATATTGCTTTGGCTTTCAGGTCGCGCACATCAAAATTGAGCCCAGCCGAGATTGATGCCCTCAATACTGAAAACAAGGCATGGAATGTACTCTGCATTCTCAATGTGTTGCACTCACTTGTTGACAAGTCCAACATCAAGAGGCAACTTGAAGTAAGTAATGTAAGCTGGAAACATTTAGTATTTTCAATCATCATAATTATTTTATCATCATACATACTAACTTCACCCACAATTGGGCATAAGCTATCTTTACTTCTGCCGATCACCATGCTACTATTCACATTCAAGTTCTAGCAACAAAGTTTTCCACTAAGCATGTTGCCAGATGACTTATATTCATGCTTCCATTCCATTAACACCAATTTACTCTCAGGCAACAATTCACATGTCATCATGCTTTATTCACCAAAATGGAGTAAAGTGAATCAACAAAATACTACAGAGGATATTGATATTTGGGACAACCTTTACTTTATTTAATACTAGCTGACCTGATCACCTGACTTACATTGTCCTGTTCAAATTTTAATATTTCAAAAATTCCTAAATTATAAAGAATGTTTTTTTCCTAATTGGATAATTTTTCCAAAAAAATCTTTTCTTTCCACAGACACCTAATTCGGACTATAACGAACATTTAGAAAAGAAAAAGTGAAATTGATTGAGCCATTCTCAAGTGATGTGCTTTCCAATAAACAGTATTTCAGTTTAACTTCTCTTCTTTTCGTGTGGTTATTGACTAACCTGGTGTCAGAGTTTTTTAGCTGCCCATGGGCCTCTGACTTAGCGTCACATGCTGTTGAGAAATTTCTCTCAGACATGCTGGTTTCCTCACGATGTTTTCCTTTACCGATTTAACTGTTTTATTTTTAGTTTAACTTATATCGATTTATATCATATACTTTATTACAATGTGTTTGTTTAACAGAACTGTTATTCTGTTGACTTCTCCATGTTTTGTTTTCGTTTCCCAGGTCTACGCTGCTGGCGGCGACCCCGACTCGGTGGCGGGAGAGTTCGGCCGTCACTCCCTCTACAAAATGTTGGGTTACTTCTCTTTAGTAGGCCTTCTCCGCCTGCACTCCCTGCTTGGAGATTATTATCAGGCCATCAAGGTGACATTATTTTTCTAAATTTTTTTTTTTAAGTTATTTTATTCCCGTAACTTGCATCAGCAGTGATAGCCTAGTGGTGTGACCGCCGGACTGCCAAGTCATAGGTCTCGAGTTCGAACCCAAGACACGCACCTCTGATTTTTCGGATTCATGTGCGTATTGTACAATTATCACTTGCTTAAAATCGGTGAAGGAAAACATCGTGAGGAAACCGGCATGTCTGAGAGATATTTCTCAACAGCATGTGATGCTAAGTCAGAGGCCCATGGGCAGCATTAAAACTCTGACACCAGGTTAGTCACTAACCACACGAAGAAGAAGAAGAATGCTTTGCACTGAAACAAGACAATATTGAAGATACGACTTTGTTCTTGGGACCCGTAATTAAAACACATTATTTACGTACGTTGTTTTATCTCATGAAAGCGGGTTAGCCATACTATAGAGTGTGTAATGTACATGCACATCAACTTTGCGTGCGTACGCTCAGGAGCGACTTGCCGGCTGAAAAAAGTTACGCACACAATAGCGCGCGTCTATACGCGTTACAACTAAAAGTACTGCTCACCCGCGCTCATGAGATAAAACAACTGTACGTAAATAATGTGTTTTAACTGTATTACAGGTATCAAACTTTGCCAGCGGCTTCACCCGCGTGTATGTAGGAAATTATCCCACGGGAACCGTACATTTTTCCAGGATATAAAGTTGCTTATGTGCTATTCCAGACTATAATCTATCTTCCAAGTTTCATCCAGATCTGTTAAGTCGTTTTTGAGTTTATTCATCACAAACATACATACAAATTTAATTTTCTTTCCATTTTATAATATTATTTTTCCTCCTTATAATATTAGTATAGAAAAGTCTCACCAATTAAATTTCCTACATTCAAAAACTTATCTTTTAATAATTATTTCAGGTCCTGGAGAATATTGAGCTGCATAAGAAGTCGCAGTACTCTCACGTGCCTGCGTGCCAGATCTCTACGTCTTACTACGTGGGCTTCGCCTACATGATGATGCGTCGTTACGCTGACGCCATCCGCACGCTCTCATCCGCCCTGCTGTACATGCAGCGCACTAAGCAGCTGTTCTCTTCCCGTTCGTACCAGAACGATCAGATCAATAAGCAGACAGAGCAGATGTACCATCTGTTGGCTATCTGCCTTGTCCTTCACCCACAGTGTGTTGATGAATCTATCCAGCAGGTATGTAATAATTAATGACATACTTTATTTTAGTTCTTCCATAAACTTGAGTTTCATAAGAAATCGTTAATATCATACTACAATAGTAAAATAACTGCAGAGTAAGTATACTATACTTCATTCAATATCTTCACTAAAAAATTATATAACATTTGTCTTTCACTGTGAGTACCCAATATCTGTACCTTGAGTTTGAACTATTATATTGAAATTTGAACCCTGGTGCGCCACCTGTAGATGCTCACTTAGCAGAATGTTTTTTTGCGTACATGTATCTTATTTCCCAGGTCAGTGATTGGTAATACAGGAAAAACAAAATACTTAAAAAAAATTCGCTCCACCCTTCTATACAGAGCTTTACTGAAACCATTACCATAATTTTTTGAGCATTGCATGATGGCTTACTTAAAGTTAGACCATTTTGTAAAGCTTTGTTCCTACTATTTAGGTATGATTGCAACCAGCTATAAAATTTAAAAAAAAAATCTAACAAGGACTTTAATCTAGGTACTTCGTGACAAGAACTATCATGAGAAGATGTTCAAAATGCAGTATGGTGACCTGGGAGAATTCGAGAGCTGTTTCACTTTCGCTTGCCCCAAGTTCCTGTCCCCCTGCCCGCCACCCATCGAGCCGGGCTCCAACTACGGACGTGACGCCGTCAAACACCAAACTCAGGTGTTCATGGATGAGGTCAGTTATTGTGATTCATAACTTAATTATTATTGAGATTCAAGAGATTACTTATGTAAGGACATTATAGTTACCAATGATAGCTGAAAGCCCATTGCACTGTTGGGGCAAGACCTCTTTCAAGTATCAAACACAATTCCATAACATAAAAGGGACACAACATGTGCTTCTTTTGAAAAAAGCAAGAAATCTAGTTATTGTGACTCTAAAGTTAATTATTACCCAGTTACTACTGGGCTGTGGAGCTGAGATAGGCAGTCGCTCCATGTAAAATACTGGTATTCAACTGCGTCCGGTTAGACTGGAAGCCGACCCCAACATAGTTGGGAAAAGGCTAGACAGAATGAAACTCAAATCACTACATAGTACGTAAAACAAAGTCGCTTTCTCTGTCCATATATCCCTATGTATGCTTAAATCTTTAAAACTACGCAACGGATTTTGATGCGGTTTTTTTTTATAGATACAGTGATTGAAGAGGAAGGTTTATATGTATAATTTGTCGACATATTATGCCGCGGCCGGAAGCTAGTTAAAAATAAAATTTTACAGGTCCGTCAACAAAAGATGTTGCCAACCATTCGTTCGTACTTGAAACTGTACACGACCCTGCCCCTAACTAAGCTGGCCGCGTTCATGTCGGCTGCGCGCGGCGGCGACCGAGACGCGGCGCGGGAGCATGCAGCCCTCGCCATCCATCTGCTGTGCTTCAAGCATAAAATGAAGAATGTTGTCTGGAGTAAGGGACCTAGTGGACTTGATGGGAAGTTCCAGAGTGGCTCTGAGGTGAGAATTGGTTATCTTCTCATATAACATCATGACTTGTTTCCCTGAGGGATTGGGCACAGGTGTACCAATAGTACACTTACACTTTGCCATTTTGAATTCCCATGTAATGGGGGGCTAGCCAATTGCTATCAACCAGGCACAAATCCAGACTCCGGGCTGCTACTGAGAAATTCCAGATAGCAAAACCCAAAAACACTTTGCCCAACCTGGGTATTGAACCCAGGACCTCATGCTCATCAGTAGCACTTGCGACCACTAGACCAACTAGGCATTCGAACTTCTGTAAGGGTTATCGCTACGCAGCAAATGTGGAATAGGCTCAGGCGGCGTGCCAGTCTTCGCAGAGTGACTGATAGGAGCTGGATGAAAGTAGCCAAAGGATAAATGGCACGCCATTGGAGATGTTAATTGCAATGGATTGCTTTAGGGTAAGGTTTTTATCTACGGGTGAAATTGAATTCATGGGCAATACTTTAAGGGGTCATTGTACTCATCATTATGATCAACTTTTACTATGGGAACAAATCTGAAATCGCGAAAGAAAATCAGCTGTTCCATACATTATGCTCGCAAAACTCGTCAAAATGTAGGATTTCAATTTCACCTGTATAAACTAAAGGTGGTGTTCAACCCTACATATTTAATAAGACATGCTTGATTGCCGTTTTAGAACTTGGGTCATAAAGGACGCTGATATATAAGTTGTAAGAGTGTTATAAGTTCATCAATATTATTAATAAAAAAGCCAACTGCATTTGACAGGAACAACATTTTGATTCCTTTTATTGTTTCCAGCTGGACTTCTACATCGATAATGACATGATCCACATTGCTGACACGAAGGTGGCTCACCGCTTTGGCGATTTCTTCATTCGAAAACTCCTCAAATTCGAAGAGCTTAATCGCAAACTCCACCATATTAAGATTTAAAGTGTCTCCAATAAATTGAATTTTGTAACTATATAAATAAAGTTACTGATATTTGTACTAAGCATTTAATTTACTATTCTAGGAGTATATGGTACATATTTTCTATTTCTTTTGAAAAATTTCTTTGGCTGTTTAATTTGGACTGTCCCTCGCTGGAGTGTCTCTGGATAATTTTCTCTGTACTGCTGCCAAGGATGTTCTGGTTTCAATGCTTCTTCTATATTTATCTCTTTTAACCATGTGGTATAGAATTTGGAGAAAATTCCGTAAGACTTCTTGAATACTTCAGTGCCTTCCCCCTGAAAAAATGGAATAGATAGTTTCAATTTTAACTAGATGTAGATAAAACAGTAAGAGCAATTAGTTACTATAAAATAAGAACACAATAAAATATATTTCAACATACCTTTTTAATAATATCAACACATTTGTCATTAAAGGTTTCCAGATGTTTCAGGAATATATCATTTATTTGTATATTTTCTTTTTTCACTTCATTCATAATGTATAAGACATAGCCAAACTGGCTGTTTGCTGCTCCCTGCCTCAATAAAGTTCCCAGAATTTCTATGTTGACCCTGCAAAAAATAAAATGTAGGGCTAAGTGAATGCATTTATCGAGATTCAATCTCGTTGGAAGACTGTCGAGATCGCGAATAAGATTTCGAGACTAAGTACGCGCGACTTTGTAAACTAAAGCTTGAGAAGCCATTTAAAAAAGAATACTAATAAGTAATTGCAGAGGTCGTGATGCGTGTGTCGTCATGTCGATTTGATTCGTTTTATGTGTAGCGCAGCTGAATATCTTAATTATAACTTAATTTTTGTTTTTTTTTTAAAGAGATTCAACAATGTCCTCAGTAGAAGTAGTTTTCTAATTTACGAAGCATTTGTTATTTAAAAAAAAAACGCATTCATTTTAAAAGTCCAGGAATCTATTAATTCAACGGTGGCAACAAATCTACAGATGATGTCACCTACGGGGGTTGGTGCAAACTCGCTCTGGAAGGCAACCAAAAACCTAAAGTACGATTATTAATTCCAGTCAGTAAAATGACATTTCCAGTGTTGCAGGTTTTTAGTCCCAAATAAATAGTGATGTGGTAAATCGAGGTTTTACGATTAAAAGTTAGTCGAGATTCCATTTTTTTTAAATTGATGATTTTGACTTTTCGGCGATACGTCGTAAAGTTCACCAATTCTTTTATGCGAAGGACCCTCCGACTATTGCCAAGGTACAGTACCCGGCGATAAATATTGCACATCGACCTTTGGAAAGAGACAATCGGCTAATTTCGGCTTCGTAGAGCGCTATCTCTGTCGCACGAAATACAAACAGTCCGGTATCTATTAGGAGTTGTTAAAACAATTATGATTTGCTTCTTTAGATAATTCTTTTCATTCTTTGTATAAAATACACCAACTTTTCTATCAATTCATATATCAATTTCTGAAAATTTGTATATAGGCTCAACCAAAGGGGTACGTCGCCAGGAACAATAAAAATTTTAAATTAAAAGACGTAAAAAAAATATTTGAAGAAGGCCTGAAAGAAGTGACGCCTAAAACTCAAACTCAAACTCAAAGTATTTATTTCAAATAAACCAATTACAGGCACTTTTGAATTGTCAAGGTGTCGGTCAGTCAGAGAGATGAAGCTAGTTGCCCATTCCAAAGCAGTAGGTACCTATGGAGAAGAACGGGCAAGAAACTCCATGGACACTCTTTTAAAAATTGGAGACAGTGCATCAACCATGCCATAAAAGCCTTAAAACTCGACCACATAGATGAATAATGTGGATTCATTCATTATAAATGTTACTGATTCCGATTCCGATTCTGAATATACCGATTCAGAATCGGAATCGGAATCAATAGCAACCGTAATGAATAAAAACGTATAAAATTAAAAGACGTAAAAAAATATTTGAAGAAGGCCTGAAAGAAGTGACGCCTAAAACTCAAACTCAAAGTATTTATTTCAAATAAACCAATTACAGGCACTTTTGAATTGTCAATAGTATTTGCCCGACTTTCTAGTGTTAATTCCTCTGAATCCCTAAACATTTTTTTCCCAGCTTTTGTAATAATGTTGTAGTGAGAAATTTTAATATGCTGGTAAGGTCCATATTTCTAAAATCGTATGATTTAATACGGTTTGTATTACATATTTGCAATAAAAAAAACGCTTTGATACCTAATAAAATAAAGCATGACTAAATGTCTAAGTCTATCGATTGCCGAACATCACTATTGTAGCGGGTCACCCTTTTTTGTATAAGTGACAGTTGCACTTGTCATTTTACTGACTCGAATGAATAATCTTAGTATAGATGTCGTAGGATAATTTGATACTTCGAATCTTCGCGGAAATCCTAGGGGTTTTGCGAAAACGCGGATAATTAGACATAGGCGAAAAATTATCAAATCTTACTGGACAAAGTCAGGATTTTTGCGAAAATACTCGTTATTATAGCAATATTGCGAAACGAAACGCTGGCTGTTATGAAATAAGAACGCTGATTGGTCGGTCAGCGCGTTCAATAAGAGATCGTCTCTGATTGGTTGACGTCTTAATCATCGGCAAATTAGGAACCAATTAGAAGTCAGCCAGCAAAATTGTAGCCAATCAGTGTTGAGCACATCAAATCTTACTATAGTAACGAGTATTTTCGCAAAAATCCTGACTTTGTCCAGTAAGATTTGATAATTTTTCGCCTATGTCTAATTATCCGCGTTTTCGCAAAACCCCTAGGATTTCCGCGAAGATTCGAAGTATCAAATTATCCTACGACATAGATAACCCTCAACAGTCTTATCCTCCAATTAGGTCACAAGCTTCCTGGGCAAGAACTGACTTGGAAAAAGCCGAAGTGTTCGCAATGCATCTGAATTCTGTATTCAAACCTAACGTGAGCGTTGCAGATGAGCGTGATATTGATGCAATAGTAGAACAAGATCTGCAGATGTGTCTGCCCATTAAACCAACAACACCTAAAGAAATTGCGAAGGAAATCAGACAGTTGAACTCGAAAAAAGCCCCGGGATTTGACCTGATCACACCTTCAATACTCAAAAATCTTCCTAGAAAATGCATTGCCTTCTTAGCTAGTCTGTTCAACGCTATCTTTCGAACATCTCACTTTCCTGACCTTTGGAAAATCTCCGAAGTTGTCATGATCCACAAATTAGGTAAACCTGAACACGAACCGTCGTCTTATCGACCGATAAGCTTAACTCCTGTACTGTCCAAACTGTGGGAGAGGATATTCCTTAACCGACTAAAACCATGCATGGACGCCAATGATGTCGTTCCACCTCATCAGTTTGGCTTTCGGAAATCTCATTCAACAATAGAACAGGTTCACCGAGTTTATCAAACAGGAAGACAGGCCTTTGAACGCAAAAAGTACTGCTCAGCGGCATTTCTTGATGTACAACAAGCTTTTGACCGTGTCTGGCACAAAGGATTACTGGCAAAAGTGAAGGATAAACTTCCACACTCAATGTTCCTGCTCATCCGGTCGTACTTATCCGAACGCTGCTTCCGAGTTAAACAGGGCGAAGCACGATTAAGATTGTTTGAAGTTGAAGCTGGAGTACCACAGGGTTCTGTCCTTGGCCCTGTGTTGTATAACATATTTACATCAGATTTACCCGCATTAGACGACATAATAGTTGCAACATATGCTGACGACATAGCCTACTTATCAGTTGACGACAACCCAGAAATGGCCAGCAATAAACTCCAAAATCAGTTAGACGAGACACATAAATGGCTCTGTAAATGGCGGATACGCGCCAGTGCATCCAAGTCTAACCATATCACCTTCACACTCAGGCACGGAAACACCCCTCCTGTTAGACTTGGACCTGATACCTTACCACACACAGATTGTGTTAAATATCTTGGCTTCCATCTAGATAGGCGCCTAACATGGAAGCATCACATTAAACAGAAAAGGGAGGAGAACCATAAGTTCCGCAATCTGAATTGGCTCATGGGAAGAAACTCGGTACTCTCTGTAGACAACAAGCTACTCATCTACAACTCGGTCCTTAAACCAATATGGACGTACGGAATCCAATTGTGGGGCGTTGCCAGCAAATCTAACATTCTCTGCCTGCAAAGGGCTCAAAATGGTATTCTAAGAGCCATAGTAAATGCACCTTGGTTTGCTCGGAATAGCGAAATACACGATTTCCTGCAGGTGCCGCTCGTAAACTTTGAAATCGAGCGGTACAAAATTCAGCACAAGGCACGCCTAACCATGCACCCAAACCCACTGGTAACTGGACTGTTGAACCCGACAGCGGTGGTAAAAAGGCTGAAGAGGAACCACCTTATATAAGTGGGAGGCGCAGCTCTGGCTGCTCCACCACAACGCCATACGAATTGCAACAAATTCGCTTATGGTCTGACGACCGATTGCAAATGTTTAAATTATTAAAAAAAAAAAAAAAATAAAGTAGACGAAATCTAGATCTCAAATGGCCGAGATTGCATTCCCTAGTTATTAAAATTCTAAGAATGATAATTTCAAATGAAACTCGCTCACGGACGCGTAAAAAAAAGCGTTTGGCCAGCAACTACATACCTATTATTTGTAGCTATGGCTGAGTTTTGCATTTGGCCTGTCATTCATGATATTTTACTTAGAGTATTTGAAATTAAAAGACAAACTCGACTAGCGAAATTTGCTTCGATCTCTGACCCTGTTAGGCAATAGAGGCGTGATTTTTGTTAGTAGAAAACACACACATTCAACCACATCTAATTTCACAAAAAAAACTAAGAGCCAACTACTGGCTCCAAACTCAGCTAGTATACGCCATAACTAGCATAGCCCAATGAAGAAAACTTGTCTAGTTCTTACTTCAGTTGTTTCTCCTCCATTTCCTTGAGAAGTTTCTCTGCACTTTCTTTACTTTTACAAGCTAATGCAAGAACTCCGTATGTCATGATATTGACTTTTATTTTCAACTTTTTGGAGAATGGAAACCTCTTCTTGCGAAATTCACTTTCTTTCTGAATAATATTTTTTACAGCCTGAAATTATAAAAATGTAATTAATAGCATAAATTATGTGATAGCAAAAACGGAAATGGCAAATGTGTACCGAAACAGTTATAACTTACAACAGCAGCATCATAATCTGATCTCAAGCACCTCTTCTTTATTAGCATATTGTAAAAATCTATATCAGCCCTGACAGCCAAAGATTTCATAGTTTTCAGTAAGTTGTCTTCAGCTTCTGTAGTGTTATCTAACAGTGGGAGCATTTGAGTAAAAGTTTTTATATCTGGTTTCACTAAATATGCCTGCATCTCCCGTAGGAAGTCATCCTGCCCTCCCACCACTGCAAACTTATCTTGTAATGTATGAACTTCTTGCAATGCTGTTACTTGTTCCATATTCAATTGTCTGGATAACAAGTTTGGTACAATTCTTTCACTAGCAATCACTGTATCTAATTTGCTTACAAATTCAATATTATCTTTCTTTTTAACTATACTTAATTCACTAGAAAGTGGCTCTGTGTGCAGATAATCATTGTTTACTTCATTACTGGACTTTGTGGGTTCAATTAATAATTGTTTATCTGGTTCAATTTTCAAATTATTACTTGATTGGGTCAAATGCCTCTGCAGCTTATTTTTACTCTGTAACAGTGTCTGAGCTTGTATAGTTTCAATTAGTTCTATGATGTCTTGTTTATTGCCCAAATTACAATCTTTAACACATTTTAGCATTAAATTAAAAGTGAAAATATTGGGTTTTTCCCTCAGCTTTAACATTTTCCTCCAAACTATGAGAGCATGGCGCAGCCCATTTTGTTTATCAGCAATACAAGCATGCAGCAGGTGGTTCAGAGTGTGTGCTTTCACTTTCATTTTCTTTGCCATCATTTCATCAACAATTTTAAAAGCTGTAGGTAAGTCACCACATCTGCCAAATGCTTTGATCATTGCATTATAGTTAGTTACATTAGGTTCAAATCCCTTCTCAATCATTAGTTCCTTCAGATTCTGAGCATGCTTCAATCCATCTGCTGGCCAGGGACTATTAGCACAAGCATGAAACAGGCAAGTGTAGGTGTCCCCAGTAGGGAGCAGAGCTCGTCTCTTCATGTCATTAAATAATTTGAAAGCTTTCTTTGTGTACCCTACATCAGCACAAGCACCTATTAGTATGTTATAAATATAGTTTTCAGGCTTCACTCTGTCTTCTTTTAACATTCGTACTTCAAGCACGTCAATGGCTTCTTTCAGTCTCTTGTAATTGATAAATTGTTTTATAATATCGGCGTATTGTTTAGTAGTTAGTTTCTGTGAACCTAATGGTTTATTTTGTATAAATTCATGCTCTTTTTTATCTCCCTCGTCTTCAAGTTCGACCGACTGAGTGTTAGCTGTTCTTGATAAAGTTCCGAAGGTATCTGGGTCCTCTAAATAAACCAAATTATCTTCTGTTTTGTATTCCTTTGGCTTATGGATTTTAACTTCTTCTGGCAGAGCAACAGATGTTGTGATGAAATTGTGGCGAATCACATTTGTGGTTCTAATTATTCTTAACAATTTTATACACCGAAAAGCCATCGTAATTAATATTTTTATTTAATAAGTTGCAGTTTTCCCATTACCAAACCAATATAACCTAGAAATCAAAGGTGCAATACAATAATATAATGTCTATTCAGTCTATTGTATATGACAGTGACATTCACAGGCCACAGGGCACAGAATAGAAATCACTAGACGAACTCTGACGAACCCTTGGCTGCCGTGGGGGACCAAGATTTTGGTTTGGAAGGGTAAGGAAGATCAAGATTTACACTACAGTACTAAAACAGCACAGCCGAATGTAAGATTTGTCGAAGGTGGACCAAGATCCGCTACGTTTAAATACCTTAAAGCATTTACGTAGTACTAATCGATATTATTTCAGTTAGTCGATTCATCGCTGAAACATAAACACCGAACCTGTCGTATGACTTTTTGACTGGCCACTGGCTGTCACTGTCAGGCTTTTAAAATAACCTAAATCGCGCATGTCGTGTTGTTATTATTATTTCAAATATAAATTTCCAGGCTTTTTGTTGTTTAGTCATGTCAGCCAATGAAGCAGAAGACCAGATGGAGGCCAGTTCCTCGGAGAGTGAAGACGAAGTAATGGAAGGAGAAGAGGAAGACGATGACCGTCCTAAGACTTACCTTCCTGGGCAGCCTTTGAAGGAAGACGAGCATCTAGTTTGTGACCAGTCTGCCTACGTGATGCTGCATCAAGCCCAGACTGGCGCCCCTTGTCTCAGCTTCGATATTGTTCCTGATAATCTTGGCAACGACAGAAGTGACTACCCCATGACGGCTTATTTAGTTGCCGGTACTCAAGCTTCTAGCGCACATCTAAATAAGTAAGTGGCTAGTATTTGTATGACGTAGGTTATTCCTCTCGTTTAAAACCTCTGTTAGGCGCGGGTAAATATAATATAGGAGCCGTATAATACAGCATATGGGATGCAAGAGCAGCTACTCAAAAAGCTTGCATGCTCTCAGTAGAAGATGCTCATCAGTGATATAATTATAAGATAGCCTTAAAATAAATTACTATAATATGGCAGATATATTATAATTCGGATTTGTCTTATATGCTATTTTATTCAAACAATTAGTATACTTACTAAAAAAAAATATTATTAGTCTATTAGTAGTCAAAATGTCCAACCTGCACCAAACTTCAAAAGCAGAGGATGAGGAAGAATCAGATGAAGATGAGGATGATGACGATGATGAAGAGGATGAGGAGAAGAAGCCACAAATGACATTCTCCTTCATCAAGCATCAGGGCTGTGTTAATAGAATACGAGTAAGTCATAAACAAGCCTTGTTCTTGTATTGTAAACTTATTTGTTGGTGTAGTTTTTCTATCTATACCTAACTTGAGTAACTTTACCCTCAGTAAAGATTAAATTCCCCATTCCCTTAAAAAAATATGATGTGAATACCTCATTTTTTTTTTTTAATTATTAATCACACAAAAGCAAAGTATTCATAAATGTGTTCATTTTTCAATTCAAACTTGTTATTTTCACAGGCAACAAGTTTCAGAAATTCAGTTCTAGCTGCAAGTTGGTCTGAATTAGGCAGGGTTGACATTTGGAATATAACACAACAACTACAAGCAGTGGATGACCCTACTCTGCTAGAACGCTACAACCTGGATACTGTTAATAACCCTGTCAAGCCGCTTTATTCATTCAATGGACATCAGCAAGAAGGATTTGCAGTTGATTGGTGTCCTACAGAACTTGGTGTAAGGCAATTATTGTTTAATCCTTTTATTTTAAAGTGCAATTTAAATTGATACATGTTGATCCACTTCCATAATTATGTTCTGGTATTTTCTGGCATTTCTACTCTAACTAATAACAAGTATTTATTTAAAACTAGCTGACCCGACAGATGTTGTCCTGTCTTAACTGTGATACCTACCCTACCTACCTAGCTACCTACCCTACCTACCCACCCTACCTACCTACCCTACCTACCCACCCTACCTACCTACCTACCTACCTACTCTACCCTGCCTACCTACCTACCCTACCCTACCTACCTACCCTATAGGAGGAAAATCAGCAGCTGATCGAAAAAAAAAAAAAAAAAAATGTATTCTGCTATGAAAATTGGTCCAGCAGATCTCGAGTTATAATGGAGGGAACAAACCCGTCTTTGTTTTATATATATAGATGTTGTGTTGAAGTAGGTTCCGAATTGCACAATAGTTTATTCATGAGATCACACATTGATTTAAAGCCCATGTAGGAACAAGTTTTTGATTTCATAAGATTTGTGAGAAAATGCTAGCCAATCCATTTGTTTTTAAAGTTTTTTATTTCTATTTACAGGTTCTAGCAACAGGTGACTGCAGAAGAGATATTCACATTTGGAAGCCAAACCAAGCCGGAACATGGGAAGTAGACCAGCGCCCTTTGGTAGGACACACTGCTTCTGTTGAAGACATACAGTGGTCCCCTAATGAAAGGCATGTATTTAACATGTTAAATTTTATTTATTTTTTAAGTAATTAGCATTAGCAATCTTTTTTTATTAATTTCATTGTTTGCTGTGTAGAGTCAAGTCATTTCTTATTTGTTTTATGGTTTATTCTAAACCAAAAAATATGTTATTTTGTACGCCTTAAATGGCAAAACATGCAGATCAACCTGTTTATTTTAAGACCTTGCACATATTATTTGATGTATACTCATGTTTTACAATAAAAAAAAATACAATACAATAAATGAGTAACGATGGAGTTTCTTGCCCATTCTTCTCCATACGAAACTACTTCTGGAAGGGGCGACTAGAATCAATTCTATTTCTAGTTCATTTTGAAGTTCAAAAGTGCCTTTCTTGTGCCTATTTGAAATAAATAATTTGACTTTCGACTTTACCCTTATTAAATTTCATCAACCTTTTATTTTCAGGAATGTTTTAGCATCATGTTCTGTAGACAAATCAATAAGAATATGGGATGCAAGAGCAGCTCCTCAAAAAGCTTGCATGCTCTCAGTGGAAGATGCTCATCAAAGTGATATCAATGTTATATCATGGAATAATAAAGAGCCTTTTATAGCAAGTGGTAAGTTTATTAAAATTTTTTTTTGGTATTCTAAACTACAGGATGGAATTTCGTTACATTGTTTAAAACAGTTATGTCCATTTTATTGAATTTTGCAACTTTCACTTGCACAATCACTTGCCCTAGGCATTTGACTAATTTCATTACTATCTATGATCAGTAAAAATATGGTTTTTACTGATCATAATGCTTCCGAAAGCAGCGGGCAGAATGGGGGTTCCACAAGACTTAACTTTGGATCAGTTTTGTTTCTTCTTTTGTAAAAGACACAGTGATATTAACAAATTATTGTGTCAGTACATAATAGTTTTAGCCTGTTCATATTTGTATGCCCTGCACCCATAACACCGTGTACCTTGAACAACAAAGCGATTTTTTTTGTGAACTTTAGGTGGTGATGATGGGTTCCTTCACATTTGGGATTTAAGACAATTGGCAAGCAAAACCCCGGTGGGTACTTTCAAGCACCACACGGCGCCTATTACTTCAATAGAGTGGCACTGGACTGAGCCAAGTGTTCTGGCATCCGCTGGTGAAGACCACCAAGTTGCGCTGTGGGACCTGGCTGTCGAGCGTGACGATGACGATGTTGTTGATGAAGAATTGAACGTAAGTTTACATTATCATTCAAATATCATATGTTGATGTTTGTAGAAGGCAAAATTATAGAGGCAGTTATGTATGAGTTACTGGCGAAGATTCCTCATAACTCGGAACTTCCCTTCGGAAGTTCGGTATAGAAACTACCGCCATTGAACGATGGCATACTGAGTAGTGTTTTCACTTATCAATTTTTTAATACACCAAAACACATTCAAAAGTCGAAACGCCTATACATATAAACCTTTTATATAAACTGGTTGGCACCCGCGTCTCGAGTCGGGATTTACTAACAGTTAAGTAGTAAAATAAGTATTCACATTCAAAATATTAAGATAATTAATAATTATAAACAACGAATCTTTTATCTTGTTGTGAATGTTTTGACTAATAAATTTTTACCCCTAGATTTCAGTAGAAGTCATCTCTATAAACTAAAGTGCTTAAATATCTGAACTCTAAGCCCTTAGTGATTCAAGTTCAGCTTGAATGCATTCGGAAATATTGGTGATAATTGAATGTCAAGATCAAAGTAGGCAAAATTTTCATTTTCTTGAAGGTCGATAATTCTTTTCTCTTGGTTCCACTACTACTGGCGTGGCTGACGGACGGTTAGATATCTTATGAGTTGTGGAAATAATAATATCAGCCGGTATACAGAGTTGATATGACAGAGGGGCACTACGTATACTATACGTGTTTAGTATTAACTCGGTACGGTATAAAAATAAAAAGCACCAAAAATGAGGTTTTTACTTTTTCAAACAAACTAAATAGCTTACAAATCAGAGTAAAACGCAACCACCCTTTGTAAATAAAAACTGACCTTGTAACGCAGCGGCACCGACGCGTGAACGCCGGAGCGCTGTTAGGAAAGATACATCGTGTTCAAACGGGGCAAAAAAACATTTGCGACTAAACTACTTCTACTATTTAATTGATTTTTGGTACAGAGCTTGAAAATGGTCCCTAGTATAAGCTGTTTAAAGGAAAGCACCTCTGTCGTATCAACTCTGTATAGCGACTTGTTCAAATGCACCTCCTGTACTATTTCGTAAATTAACGCTTCGCCACTTCGAGTGGAATATTGTCATTTTTAATCATTTTTTTCAGAATCTTCCGCCCCAGCTTCTGTTCATCCATCAAGGACAGAATGATATAAAGGAATTGCACTGGCACAAACAAATTCCAGGAGTCATGGTGACAACTGCACACACTGGATTCAATATATTTAAATCTATCAGTGTATGAAATAAAAAAATTATGTTAAACATAGTTTTTATTTAATATCTTGGAGATTATCCCGCAATTGTAACATGATTTAGATCCGTGACATTAAAAAAAATCAGGTATCAAAACTATAATCCTTTGTGTGGACCATGGCCAAATTTACTAAATGCCTAATTGTTGGTCTCCCGTGCGGGCAATTCTGAAAAGATAAAAAACCGCATTAAAGCACCGTCTGTCGTGTCGTCGAATCGAAGTCGAATGTATTAATAAAAAGAAAGAGACGCGAATGTTCGCGCCAGTTAGAACAATCAAAACATAATCGGTACCGACGAATTTCGTTCCATATTTCCTGCGCTAAAATCACCTCTTTTGGATTAGTACTATAAAGAAAAATGTTTTTGTATGATTGATGGTTACTGACAAACTCAAACTCAAAGTATTTATTTCAAATAAACCAATTACAGGCACTTTTGAATTGTCAAGGTGTCGGTCAGTCAGAGAGATGAAGCTAGTTGCCCATTCTAAAGCAGGTACCTATGGAGAAGAACGGGCAAGAAACTCCATGGACACTCTTTTAAACAAAATATGGTTACATAGTTGACAATCATAGATCTTACACTAGAGAGTTAAACAACTTACCCATGGTTTATCTATTTCAGACATGTGATCAACAAGCTTTCTCATATCAGCTTTGCCCAGAGCTGTGCCTATCATCACTGATTTCCGACAAGCTCTTGATGCAAACATTGCCCTCACTCTGCTTGGTCTACAATATTCTGAAGGGGATTCCTAGAATTTAAAAATATTTTATTTAGTAACGTAATCTTGATATTTGCCATCAGATTCTTAGCAGTCACTTTTTTTGGTCACTTATACATACCCTCAACATAAATAAAAGCTCTTCTATATCTTCCTTCCCGAAGATCCAATTTTTTGACATCGGCAATGTTAACAGTTTAACCCTCTTTGTAGGCAAAGCTTCTTCATTGATTTCAAACGTAAATCCATTCTTTTTAAACACATCCAAATTATCCATCAAGATCTGTTCATTCACCCCTGTTAATTCAAGTAATTGCGGGCTGAAATTAATTGTATTATGAAAGTATTTTAAACATGAAATAAAATATAAAAGGGGCAGTTAAATATAACTTACATGACCAATTTTTGACTAGTTAGCTCTGTAGTTTTCTGTAATGTTTCAAAATTGTAAATTTCATCTGTAGCATGTTGATCTATTATAAAAAGATCATCTTCCAATTTGGTTATTATAAAACCCAAATTAAATTGTCCAATGACTTCCATCTTTTTAAATGACTCCTTGGATATTTCTTTACTTAGTTCCTCTTCACATTTCTTGTTAAATACAGGATTAATTTCGCTTTTAAATTTTATCCTTGTGGGAGCCGATTCTTTTTTATCGCTCTCATACATACTTGCTAATGCTTTAACATGTTCCATTGACGTTTTTAAAGTTACAGTTTTCTTATTATTTTTTCCCAAATCCTCCTTATCTGTTACAATTTTCTGCTTTTTAGGTGTTTTCTCTTTGAGTTCACATGAAGTGATTGCTTTCGTTTTTAAGGTTTTTGTTTTACAGTTTGTTGTATGTGACTTCTCTATTATGACGTCGGCAATATCTCTTATTTGTGTATTTGGTATATTTTCAGCAAAGTCTAAATACATAACATTGCGTTGATCGTCATCTAGAGATGAACTCTTAGATAGCAAATCGTTTGTGCTTTTAGTTTCATTACTTTCACCAGAGTCGAAGTGCTGGTTTTCAGCATCATGACTACCATCACTATCCTCTGCTACTTCTTCAACATCAGACTTAAGAATATCATTATCAATTGACCTAAACACAGGGTCTTCAATTGCTTTGTCCAGTGCTAAGTTTTCTTGTTCTTCTGTAACCACATCTATTCTCTTCGTTTTGGAAGATATAAAATCTAACATTGTTGTTGATTTTCGTTTAAGTTCAATATTTTTAGTTTCATTATCCACTGTGGAGACACTATCAGAAACATGCTTTGTTTTATTTTGAAATTGTTTCAGAAACGAATTGAAAACTCTTGGCTGTTCCAAATCTGGTTTAACATCATTTGTTTCTTTATTGTAGCAATTAAGAGCTGATTCTATCTTCAATGTTCTAGGTATATTTTCAAATAGTTTTAGCAAGGAACTTTTCAGTATGTCTAATATTATTTTTTCTTTTGTTAGAAATATTTTCCGTTTATCCGGAGTGACATTTACATCAACTGCTGTCCTTTCTAGATTAACATTAAGGAACACAAAAGGGTATTGATGTGAATTGTACTGCCTGTATATTTCGTTGATGATTTTCATTATCTTGGTTGGTTCACAAGGTCTAGAATTGATATAGTAAAACTGTCTGTCAGTACTGGATCGTCCACTACCATGAGCACAAGAGGATATAAAACCTGTAAACTCAATTGGTTTAACAACATTTTTATGCCCTTGAGATTTCTGTGATCCACTTATATCACTATTAGTAACATCAGATTTTTCTGCATCATTAGAATCCTCAGATAAATCTATTTCAACATCATCTATATCAACACTTTCATCTGTTTCCTTTACTTCTCCTGACAAACCCTTAAATATGTTATCTTTTATGTTTGTTACATATTCTGGCTTTATTTCCAGTAATGTTTGTAGTTGCTTCACCCCAAAAACACTGGCAATATTGTCTTTATAAGATAATGTGCCTTGTGTTGCTACAACTACGGACTTTGAGCTGGAGCTTGTTTGATTGCTGCAAGTTATTCTGGAAAATATTTCATGTACCTAATGTTAATTTCAAAAATTATGTAATACTTTACTTTATTTTATTTTTGTTTATTGATACTTACTTAACACCAACTGAAATCAAACAGTATGCATATAGCAGTTGAGTCATTTTGTTGAATTCCCTCTTGGCATTTTTATGAAATTCTTTCTGTCTCACAGGCAATGCCGAGAAGAGGTTTGTTAAACTGACAGTTGTACCAACTTGTCTTGAACATGGCGTTTGTTTAGTTATATTTCCTTTGTGGTCATATTCTAATTTCGTAGCTATAAAAAAATTTTTGATTCTTGAAAAGTCTTGGCTAGTAATAAAGTGATACTAAGACAGACAAATGATAGGGTGGCATTGAAGAAGACACAGTGCAAACCCTAAATAATTTGTGATATTAGCAAAAGGATGATGATTCAGAACAGAACCACAAACAAAATAGATCTGAAATAATCTTATTCCACAATTACGCATAACATACCATATTCATAATCTTTATGTCTTGTAGTAACTGTGAGATTAGCTAAAGAACATAATGAACTTAGAGCTTCCCCTCTGAATCCAAAACTTGATACTCCAAGTAGATCTGAGTAATCAGTTAGTTTCGAAGTGTGGTACTTTAAAGCTGTAAAAAGAAATATACATAATTTAAAGGCAGTGATACAAATAGCCACACAACATAACACAAAAACACAGTCTTAAACAATTAACCTTATGCATGGCGGGCACACCCTTTATACCTGGAGGCTCGTTTTTTTTAATTTACACTTGAGTGCAGTCAGTTTTCAATGTTTTAATTGGTATATTGGTGTGTGCTGGCTAGCTGACATGTGGCAAATGATTGATTTTAATGTGATGTGTTTCATAATGTTAATTACTTCTCAAACGATAAATGTGTAGAATCAAGTCCTTCCAACTAAGCAGACAGTTGTGGGTAGGTAGACAGCTTCTGGGGAGTTTGTTGCGCTACTTCTTCTTCCCAGCTAAAGCACTAGGAAGAGGTGAACGGTGGGCGTTTTTGGGGGACTGTCTTATGTAACTTTGTCCTACAAAAAGTGCTGATGATCAGCCTAGTTTGAATAAAGGACTTGATTTTCATTTTTTGCAATTTCGCTGACACGGATAGCATGATTGTTTAGATATAAGGTGCCGCTAGTCCACACATTGTGCTTGTAGCGTATTCCTTTAAAATGGATGGGGTTATGAAAGGGTTAAAAATAATAAATTATTCTTACTCAAAGCAGCAAAATTATCTTCAGTGACACCAGTACCATTATCTGCTACTTCTATCAAGTCGATGCCATAATTTTTAAACCTTATATCAATATTTGTTGCACCAGCATCTAAGGAGTTCTCAACCAGCTCTTTTACAGCAACTGCTAGGCTTACAACAACCTAAATATGAAAATATTATGTTGTCAATTTATTCTAGAATAAAACAGAGCAGAAGGGAGTGTTAGACTCTTACTGACTAAAACTCATCCATGTTCCTTCCGTAGCCCTTTAAGTTCCGGGGTAGTGGTAACCCTTTCGGACAATCCCGCTTACCATAAAACATAGGCTTAACATTTTATTTTATACATGGGTGATATGGTCATCTTATGTATCACAAGATCACAATAAATTCAGATATCTGGCTCCTTTACAGCTCCATGCATTTTATTTAAATAAGCAGTAGAAAAGTGTTGGGGTACCTGTCCAGAACATATTTTATGAACCGTATCCTTAGCTATAGGCTTAATATTATTATTACTTTGATTTGTTTTTATATCCATGATAAAATTATAAAACTAAAATAAGTCAAAAATGATTCGTATTTTAAATGATTCGTTGCATTTCAGTTTGTTCATCAATCAAACTGTGCGGTATTATCACAGCAATCCAACCAATCTTCGGACCAAATATTCAACATCAACAATAAATTCAACTTAGCAGAAAGTCAACCGATTACTGTTTACAAGCACTACCGCATTACTCTTTGCACTACCGTTAAAAAGTACTCTGTGCACTACCGCAAAGAGTAATATAATAAGACCATGAAGGTATAATAAGACTGCACTACCGTCAAACAATACTATTTTTACTTTCATTGCGTCAAACTCCGTCAATGTCAAAGTCAATATAAATATGACATTCGCTACGTCACATGTAAAGACTGGCTATGGAATTAGTATTTAAATCTGCTGTGCTACAATCATTCATTTCGCTTTACAAAGCAACTTAAGTCACCGGTGACTACCTGGCGATTTTAAAATAGAATCTGGCCAACGAAAGCTAACCACGAATTAATTTCTAAACTTTTGATATGGCAATAATTTAGCACTGTCAATGATTCCTAGCCCCTATGTTTGTGTTATGAAATAAACTTTTAGTTATAACTTTTTCTTTAATTCTACCTTTTCGATATAATGTCGTACCAGGAAGTCGAGCTGTGAACTACAATGCACGCAGAAGTTAAAAAAATGTCATATATGTATATTAATATTATAAAGAGGAAATATTTTATATAAATATTTGATTGAGTGGTATAATATGGCAAGTCCCATGTAATAGGGGGTGCATCTATTGCCATCAATCGGGAAAAAATCCAGACTCCGTGACTGTTACTGAGAAATTCGTAGCAGTGTAAATATCGCTTATTAGTCTTGAATAATAAAAATATCAAGTCTGTTTAAGCAGCGTATAACCAGTGTTGGCAGCTCTTGATTTTTTGACGTGACAACGTCTTATAAATTGGTTTGCCGGGTGTCACTTCAAGAAACTGCGTTACGCTCCGCTCACGTTATGCGCTCACAATGAGAGGCACGCGTCCCTTCCACTCGGGCATGGTTAGCCCGCCTAAGAGCGAGAGAGACAGACATAAAAAGTGATCCTTCTTCCTACTATACGAATGAATATTCACATTAAAATTATTTTACCACTCAAAGTCGTTGTCACGTAAAACTTTCGCCCGTATACCGACTTTACAGGCAACCAATTTTTTAAATTGCCGCCTTTTTTCTTGGTCAGCTTTCGTTGGCCAGACTCTATCATGTCCTCACACCTTTACTTAGATTTTTCGACAGCGATTTCATCGGACGTGAGTTTTTAAAAACAAACGTTAGATACGCAAACTAGGTAGTGGAGGAACCATGGGGGAATGCTATCTGTTTGTCTGCCGATCTGTCACGACTTACGGCTGCATTGTATCAAATCTGCCTAGCCTTTTCCCAACTATGTTGGGGTCGGTTTCCAGTCTAACCTTAGAGCATTTATAGGTTAAATGCTCTAAGAGTCTAACCGGATGCAGCTGAATACCAGTATTTTGCATGGAGCGACTGCCTATCTGACCTCCACAACCCAGTAAATGGGTAATACGATACCCCTTGCTAAGACTGGCTGTCAGATTTTTGGGCTTCTGACGACCCGCAACGCCTGTCAAAGATGCACAAATGACAGCCGCGACCAATACATATTGTAGTCTTTGGCCGCGACCTACGCGTAACGCGCTTTCCGAGGCACGGAGGAGTCTCGGTATGTAAAGATGGTCACCCATCCATGGTAAACCCCGGTAAGCTTAGCTTAACCTGATGGATCGACCTGTGCGGCTGTCATTACCAAGCTACGAGCTCAGCTTGTATGATTTAGCTAAAAGTTAAACATGTTATTAACTTGTCGTTTAAAGACAACAATTATGTGACAGCATCTAAAACAAAATGAAAACCTCATACTCAAGGAATTTGTCTATCAATAAATATATCTTTACCTGCATGTTTGTGATGAGTTTATTTTTTTTGTAAATTGTAATTAATGCATTTCAATAAACGCATTCATACGTCCTTTGTAAGCTGTTAAAAATGTAATATAAAAACGACTATGCTTTCCATCTGTAATTTGCTTAGAGCATTGTAATTTGTAAGAGATGGACTTCTGACAAGATTCAATAACTTTTCTACTCGTTGTAATTATATTTCACATCGTTTTTATAAAACGGTAAAATGAAGTGATTTTATTTTCCGTTCCCACAGACAAACCGTGAAAACGGTTTTGTGGGGCATAGTTGATAAATTAAGACTTTTTGTAAACTTTACTTTAATAAATAAATAATAATAATAAATCCGACAGCCACGACAAGTGTGGTTCTGTGTTCCGGTACTTATTAGTCTGTGGTGGGTGAATTGTCACCTTTGTCACTGTCAATCTTTACGCAAAGCGAAAATCTGTCTGTTTCGCTGTTTATTTTAGGTTTGTTGAAATTGTTGAAAACTGCAACGTTTAAGGATCAGTATTTGGCAAAGCTTCATAAACCACTTTTTGTACATCACACCAAAATGTCTCTAAATACGGCTCATGCCGATCATGGGGTATTGATACATGCAAGAGAATGGTGAGTCATCTTTTTGTGTATGAATGACGACTGCGCAAATCGGTTTAGAATGTTCTACACTTGAGTTACCTATTATTGTTTTATGTATTGATTTCTGTAGTTACACGGTTATTATCGTATTTTTTTAGCTATCCAATACTTAATAGTTTTTGAAAGAAATCTTTGGGCGTACGCTAATATCCTGTCTATCGCTTTTCTATTTAGATACATTTACTTACAACTTTTATGGGAATTTTGTTAAACAACGTCGACCTTAATAATGTTTATCCACTATGATAATTTCAAACAGAAACCGTCTTATCAACAACACAACCAATTATTTATTGACAAATCAAAAATAAAAGCGAAAGTTTTTAATGCCATTAAAATTTATTGTAATTATATAGCATTTTAATGAGATTACAACTGACTTAATTACTAGTCCCCTAACCCTCAGTTTATTTGTTTTATCAATCATTTTAAAAAAGGTGTTTGAAAAAATGTAGGAGTCAGAACTAAATTTTTGGTTACCGTGATTGAGTATTCAAATGTATCCTTTTTCTTCACATCACATTCCTTATATATATCCATGGTGAAAAAATTATATAACCCACACCTTTTTAAGGGCATTTGAAGTCATCATTTGTGGTTTAAGTTGTTTTAATTCACACCCACCTTTTTAGATTAAGTGTTACATCATGATTACACCTCATCTACAGCAATAGAGAATTCCACATTAGTCACAATCATGTCACATGGCTTGTAACCTCATTATGAGTCTTTTCTTAGAAAAAATGGATTAATATTATTTTTGCAAAATCATATCTTAATAGCCGGTGACCAAATATATGTGACAGTGGAGAGTCTCCTAAATCATAAATTAGCTTGGCCTTAAAATGTAATGGAAAGCAATGCAATAAATATTTAAAAGTTAATATAGAGTATAGTGTCTTTTCAGCAGCTACATTAAATCTTGATTTATTTTGATATAGAATAACATATTTATATGTATTAAATAAAATGCCAATGGAATAGCTTTGAAAAGGGTGCTCATTATTATTGTTTTTTTTTATCTGACCAAATTCAATTGCAGAACAAGTTAAATAAATTTAGCTCTTGAAAATTATTTAGTCAATGGTCAGCTGTAATAATCAAATGGGATACTGAAACATGTGACTACATCCTATACATAGTTGTGTGACATCAGGAACCAAATCATTTAGAAAAGTATATTGTTTTGTGCCTATAATGCTAATTTGACCTTTTTATTTTCAGTATCATATTGTTTTCGGACAATGTCACAGTTGAATTCTATGGAAATGACACTCCTGAGTTCAAAGGTGCCAAACAGGGGCGCATGTATTTAACTACTCATCGCATGATATTCAATTCAAAAAGCCCTACAGAACCACTGCGGTCTTTCAGTTTTCCATTTATAACGTTGGAAGATGTAAGTGTTTTTTGTTTAAGATATCTGTGTAATGATTTTTTTTTTGTTTCTTTTAGAGAAAGAAACAAAAAAAAAATCATAATCTACATAATGGAAACCTAGTTAAAACCAAATGGCATTTCCCATCAGCAAAAAAAACTGTCATACATACTTCCATTTCTTATCCCTTTTCATAAATGGCTACCAACAGAATAATTGTTTTTTCGTAGGTTGCAGTAGAACAGCCTATGTTTTCTGCAAATTACATCAAGGGTAAAATTCATGCGCAACCCAACGGAAACTTCATTGGTGAAGTGAAGTTCAAAGTAGTGTTCAAATCTGGAGGTGCCATTGAGTTTGGTCAAGCTATGTTGAAAGCCGCACATCTCGGTATGTATTTTATATAGATTAGTAACCGTTCTTTGCTAAAGAGGGTTATGTATATTGCTGGGAGTTTACTTGTTTCTCTCTTCGTTATGTAGCTTGTTTAGGCTCAGGAGTCATTTCCAAGTTTCCAACATTTATATCAAAATGATTGGGTATCATTGTTCAAATTTTGTTGCTGTTTTATTAACCATTGTTATCTGTGAATCTAACGGTATGTTCGTTACATTGACGCATAATCTCGTTTAGCGATAATTATATTTAACAATGGCGTTCTACTTACCTACAAGTTACTAATTGGGTTCACCAACTTGTTTGTACATATTTAATTTTTTAAATTTTGTAACAAATTACTGTTCCAGGATAAACGAGAGTTTTGTCAAACTCACGGCGTTCTAATTTATAGTTTATTACGATGAGATAAGAGTTACATTGCAATGGCTTACTAATAGATTTACGTCGTTCAAATTTGATCATGAATGTCCTACCTTAGTGATAGTCTCTAAAAACTTGAGGGGCTTGGGTACTATTCTTGTATGTACATGTTTAATTAATAAACGTTGAAATCGCAGCAACCCGTCACTTGTTGGCGGACTCGCAGCCGCCGCCGTACTCTCCGCCGACCGGTCCGTGGTACGCGGCGCCCCCGCCGGCCTACGCGCCGCCGCCGCAGGGTTACTACGGATGGGTGCCTCCCTACACGGTAAGTTGCACAGGATCACCTATTGGTCTAGTGGTAGCAAGCGCTACTAATAAGCTTGAGGTCCTGGGTTACATTCCCGGGTTGACCCAAGTGGTAACTTAGCTTAACATCTGTCTCTGTTAATAATATTTGAATATAATAAACTAGCTACACACACCCACTTTCCAAGGGTTTTACGGCTTGACAAAACATCGAGATTTCTTTAATCAAGTTTTATTAAGGTTGATGTTCCAGGGTAGCTGGTTGGAGGATTCACCTTAACATAAACTTTTAACGTTCTGCATCGTTCTCACATGTATAATATTAAGATGAACTATGTAACCAATATTTTGTAACCATATTTTGTTTAAAAGAGTGTCCATGGAGTTTCTTGCCCGTTCTTCACCATAGGTACCTACTGCTTTGGAATGGGCAACTAGCTTCATCTCTCTGACTGACCTACACCTTGACAATTCAAAAGTGCCTGTTATTGGTTTATTTGAAATAAATACTTTGAGTTTGAGTTTGATAAACCTTCTGGAATAAATTTTCTAAAATATGGTGAAAACCGCTTAAAAATCCGTTGCGGAGGTTAGAAGAACAATGCGGCCATACAGACAGACGAAAAGCGAGTTTAATTTATAAATGTTTAGACGTGTAAATTATATTCGCAGGCCTTCCCTGATCAGCCGCCACCAAATTCAGTATTCGTGTCCAACAACCCGCCGCCGTACCCCGGCGTGATGGGCCGGCCCTACCCGCCCGGCACGGGCTACTCCGGCGTCAGTTCGCAGGACAGTCCGTCCCCCACAGGTGCATTCCCGCAGGGCCCCTCCGCACCGCCAGGGTACCCTGGGGCCCCGGCTGGCATGTCCTCCAATGGTGAGGATCATACTTTTCTAAATTCTAAATTCTTTAAACTACTGCACAGGTTCCTGATAACCTAATTCTGCTGTAAATCCTGAAATGTTGTTTTTTTTTTTAATTTGTACAGCTTTCGAGAATATTGCTATGATTTAATCAAACGAACGGCCAGGCCGAGGCTCCACTGCGAGTGCAAGTGCAAGTTGGCTCTCGCAATACTATATTCGTAATTTTGCAACCTTACTAAGTATTACGAGTCACTTAGTTTTTCATGTTGTTCTAGATTAGTATCATTAGTTGAGCTTCTATAGAATGACTAGATTATATTGATATTAGGTTGTAGGTATGTACATGAATTCAGAATCTTAGATAATTCACTTTCATAGCCACTTTGTTATTATTCGGGTAGTGGCTATTCCGGGCTATCCAGCCCTCGTATCACTGCGACCATTGCTGATCTATTGTGATCGCCACCTACTACGATAATTCTCTATCAAGTCCTGCTATTTCAAAGAATTGCAGGATTTTGCTGAACTCGAGAAACTTTATTTTTTCAGGGCAAATGACGCGTTTGCCCAAGATCGAGCTACGGCCGCATATTAGGCTAGGGAAATTACTCAACTATCAACTTTAACATGGTGTAGTTAATATTGATTTTTGAATGACCATTTGTTTGACATGTAATTCTAACTTGATCATGTTCATGTATGGCACAGAGTTGGTTGTTCCGAAATTTGATAATAATGTAAGATTCTGAATTGAACTTTAGTTGGTACATGTGTATTGGTTGCTGCAGTAGTATCATTATCGTTTACAGATGCTAAAGCTGCAGAGGCAGCACAAAGCGCCTATTACGATCCTAACAGACCTCAGACAGCTTACGTGCCTCCGCCTTACAACGTAAGTACACTACGCATCTCAAAATAACATTGAGTAAAAGTCTTTATGAAAACCAATTTTATTTAGGTATAGTAGAGTCTGACCGAATCTCCTTTTCGGGTTTTGGCAATTTTCATTTCAATTTCGGCCGATAAAATATAAGTTTTATTTGCGGCAGTGGTAAAAATAATGAGTTCCAGAAAATCTATAAACCAGTTTTTTCACAGAGACCACGAATATTATATATTAATATTATATATTAATATTATATATTAATATTATATATTAATATTATATATTAATATTTTTCGCAGAATAACCGAGAAATGGCAAAAAAATCTTACATATGATACCTATCTGATAATGTCGTTTCTAATAATGGTTTTTGAGGAGACTAGGAGAGTATAAAGTTAGTTTTAGTATGATTTGAGTTTGAAAGGTTAAATCCAAATAATAAAAGATTGATCCTGTGTAGTGATTGTACTTTTTTTTTTTATTTAGCCTACGCTGTCTCTCTTTTGGCCCCTCCACTGCATTTTACTTTTACCTAACAAAAACCTTTCGACGAATAAAAAACACTTTCGGGTGAAACGCAAATCTAGCCGAATTTCAAACAAAAAACATTTTCGGTCGGACTCAATTTTTTACAATTTAAGGCATAATTATTAATTGTTGTCAAATTGGCACGTAAAAACCATGTTTCATTTAATGTTGACTTCCATGTAGTAGTGAGTAATATAATTATTATTAAATAATATTGAACCTATATCAATGTACAATTTATAACTTACAGGATCAACCGCCGACCTATCAAGAATCATTGTCAAAAAAAGAAAATTAATGCATTGTCCACATTTCCAAATGCCACTGAAACACTCATGTCTGAAGGGCCAGGACGAGTTCTATTGCCTTAAGGAGTATTTTAGTGATGAAACGGTTATCATTAAATAACTATGTACGAGTATTTCAATAGATTCTTATGTTTTGTTTTCTTGAGTGTCAAACAAAATGTCAAGTATATTTTCACTTATTTTTCATTTTTCGAGAAAACTCAGAGAATTCTTGCTGAATTCGTATCGTTGCAGTAAGTCTCCGTAGCACGAACGTATCCTGAATGGGGAACTTGCAAACCAATATACAACCTGATGCTGACCTCAAATTGCAAAAATATAAGAAATTAAAAAAAAAAATCGCGGCCCACCTCTGCACATCCCCTTTAAATCTTTCAGTAATACTCTTCACAGCTATTAATATCAAATTATTAAGTACTAGCTTCTGCCCGCGACTTCGTCCGCGGAAAATTTATTGTTTTAACGTTAGAAGTAAGTCGAAAAACTACTTTTTTAAAACATAAAACGAAATATAAAAGTTAAAATACAAAAGATAGGAATATGGTGTCGCGGACTTTTTTGTAGAAATAATTAAGGCGAACCGGGTTGCCATACATTACTTTCAATTTTAAACAACTGTTTAGGCAGCACATGCAAATAATTCTGTTTTCACAGGTATTTCTTTCCGACTTGCTAGACTAAAATTGCGATAGCTCGGCTAATATGTATGATATAAATATAATTTATAGCCTATAGCACTCAGGAATAATGTAGCTTTCTATTGGTGAAAAATTTTTTGAAATCGGATCATTGGTTCCGGAGATTACCCCCTACATACAAACTTACAAATTTTACCTCTTTATAATATTAGTATAGATGATTATAATTTTGGAGCAAGTTTCCCCATTCCTAAACTATTTCAATAAACTCCAAATTATTGACAGTTATCTGAAAATTTAAAGATGAATTTTAAAATCAGTATCATGCAGATATCAGATGCTTCACTTAATGTTTATAAGTGTCTTATTCGGCAATCTTTCATTCTAAGTTAAATGTCTGAACACAAAATTAATCTGAAGGGAATTCCTTTGTGGGATACAACGTTGTTGGATTTTGGCACTCGGCCTGTTTCAAGCCTACCTGATTATCGAAAAATTTACTGAAAGAAATGCACTGAGATGATGAGTCCTATGTAATTTTGTCGGGTGAACGTAGAATGAAACAAAAAAAAAACATGAAGTGTCTGGTATCGTGCTGCTCGTATGTTTCAAAAACAGTTGAAAGTGTATATTCGGTGGAAAGTGAGAGGAAGGAGGACTCGAAATCTTGACTTTTGGTGCTCATACTTCATTAATAATAATCAACAAAATAAAATTTAAAAAATCTATTGTATGTCGAACGTGTTCCCGAAATTATCGTAATCGTTTCATCACTAGTACCTACACACACAGTAATTATTTTAATGTAACATTCCTCATAAATGTTCAGGGTCGTAGTCAGATAAATCATCGAATCAAACAGAATTTGGATGCGAAATAACATAGAGGTGTTTAGTATGTACGTTGTACGTTCAAATTATTTTTCCCTAGCAGGTGACTACGACTCGGCAGGTTTTGTTAGTCAGCGTTCATCGCACTTGTGATTTTATTTGTAAAATGTAAATAGTCGAGAGCATTAGCCCCAAAGTAGAACAAAGTTTATAGTGGTGGATTTTCGTTCTTTTTCTTGATTCCCTAGATAGAAGTGAGGAGAAAGTTACTATAAAACGCGAAGCGGATAACTTTTTTTTTTTTTCAACGGAACTTACCGCGATTCTGTTATAAGTATCAAGTCATTAACGTTATGATGAGTGTTACCTGTGATCAGCCATTCGTCGCTGGTTTGGCCTGTCTGCTCGCATCGTTTTCGAAGAAATTGGGATTGTAATAAAAAAAAACTCAAACCTTAATTATTTCAATTTATCCCGGGAATAACGAATGTAAAGGGTTATATTTCTATTGTCGTTGGTAGCTAATACTTTTTTTTTTTAGATAAAAAGGTAATGATGTAGGTAGGTAATAATATAAGTATTGAAACTCAGTATTACACACTAGAACCGCAAATCCAATCAATTTTCTTGTTCCATGGAACGGGGGTACCGGATCCTCAACCGCCTGTGCTACATTAATTTTGAGGAAATTTCCCTCTATTTTTGCCATATCATAGATCATGAATCTATTTGCAGATCGGTTCGAGTATTAAGGAAATATGGGAGCGGTATTCCCATTTCTTCTTGTCCGTGATTCGACCACTATAAACTTCGTTTATTGTTCTGTTTACTGTATTTTCGTTTCGCTATTGCACTCGACTAAAATTACAAAATATATAGCAACAAATACATATACATATAGCAATACGGGCCCATTTATACTGGCTATTTTTTTTAATCATAACTCACGGAGTCAAAGACTGCAATGTTGGTTTTTCTGAGTGAAAGAATATTCAAAAGGTAGCAATTAGTACGAATGGACCCTTGCTAATGCTGTTATTGTAATAGTTTCATTAAATATATAATGTTAAAAGTCTATTTACGGTTATTAATGTAATATTGTCATGATAAAATAAATCTATATTCACTTTTACTGCTGTAGATAAGAATCTAAAGTGTATAATGTTTGATCAATCGCAGAATTATTTTTTTATCTTAAATATTGTAGTGTTACGACTGTATATTCTTAAGCTGTTTATTTATTATTTCTGTACAAAATTCAATGTACAACAAATTATTAGCTTAATAAAAGCTGAGCTTGTTATTCTAAAGGTTTTGTTTGATTGTGTTCATCTGTACTAATGTTTTTATTCAATCACGCCAGAAAGGATGAAAGGTCGGTTTAAAATATCACTGAGAAGTGAGCTGTCGTTTACCTAATGCTAGGGATTGACACTATTGACAGCTGACTTTAAACTCACTTCACCTGCGTGTTCACGGCAAGATTTTTACAGAATAGCGCTACGGATCTGGATGAAATTTGGCACAGATAATTTATTATTATATATTTGGATTAACTGGTGGCATAAGTTGCGACATCCGCGCCGGCGAAGCCGCTGGCTTGAGCTAGTTAAATATACATTTGATGCAAACTTATTCATAACACTGAATTTTAGCATTTCTAGTAATCTATAATATAAAAATAAGTCGGGTTTTCCTTCCTGACGCTATAACTCCAGAACGCACGAACCGATTTCACTAATTCTTTTTTTGTTGTGTTTGTTATTGTCAGGAGAAGGTTTTTTACATTAAAAAAAGTAGGTAGGTACGGTAGGTAGGTAGGTAGGGTAGGTAGGGTGGGCAAGTAGGGTAGGTCAGGTAGGTATCATAGTGAAGACAGGACAACGTCTGTCGGGTCAGCTAGTCTATAATATAAAAATAAATCGAGTTTTCCTTCCTGACGCTATAACTCCAGAACGCACGAACCGATTTCACTAATTCTTTTTTTGTTGTGTTTGTTATTGTCAGGAGGTTTTTACATTTAAAAAAAGTAGGTAGAGAAGGTAGGGTAGGTAGGTAGGGCAAGTAGGGTCAGGTAGGTATCATAGTGAAGACAGGACAACGTCTGTCGGGTCAGCTAGTTTTGTTATAATTTAAACTGAGTGTCATTTAAATTCTCTAAATAATTAATTGCGCTCAAGAATTTGAATTGAATTGTTATGATTCAAAAACGTAGTACAGACGCCAGCTGCACATCAAGCTATCCCTAACTGTCAAATTTTCTTAATTAAAAATGAACCTTACGTCTTTGCAATAAAGTTGAAATACTATCAAAGAAATTTGACAGATTGTGGAAACTTGATGTGCTGGCCTCTGTACATAACGGTTCTTTCGCTTGTCATAACTAAATTTTAATAATAATAAGTTTATTCAAAACATAAGGACTACCGTAAAATACAGTGTTCGTAAATCTATGTCAAATTTACAAATGATTTGTGCCTGAACTAGGTAACCCTGTGTTTCAGGCGATCGCAGGTAACATTAATTCATTAAATAATCACGTATACATTAATCTTAATTTAAATTTACTCTTATTGGTTAATCACATAATCTTATTAAAAAGTTGTATAATAACTAGTAATAGTATAATAACTAAGCTTATATAATACGAACAATATTTACTTTAGCACAAGTAATAATTTCTCTGTATCTTCATAGGACATAGTTTGAAGAGTTTCAATAAGGTATTTCTTGCAGTTACTATGATTTAAAGGGTAGATGTTTCCTTTTTCATTTAGCCTGTTATAGAGTAGTGGTCCAAGGTACATATAAAATTTGGCAGTGAAAGCATGCTTTGTAATTTTTTGAGGACAAACTAAATTTTTCCGTCTCCTTTTAGTAAATTCAGTGCTGTATGGAAGAGCTGCGTGTTGTTTTAGTACAGTGCTCATTATAAATAACTGTCTAACTGTAAGTACTTTACATGCTTTATACAGGAGGTTAGTGGGGAAAAGAATAGGGCGGCAAGTAGTCACCTTGAGAATAGCTCTTTGGGCTCTTTCAATAGGCAATATCAAAGATTTACTCGCCCCACCCCACGAAGTAATACAGTAAGTCAAAATTGACTGACAAAGAGCAAAGAATACTTGCCTGATTATTTTTGAAACTGCAATAAATCGTAGCTTTTTGAATACGTATATCAGCTTACGAATTCTATTATTTAGAGCTTCCATATGATGTTTGAAGGATAGGGTTTCATCTATTATATTACCCAGGTATTTTATTTTATCTGTCTTTTTAATACGGGGACACTTACATTGGCTATCTGCAGGGACTGGGCAACAATGAGCATGCATTAATGCATGCATTAATGTCTTTGGTTCAAATAAAACGAGTATCTAGCAACTAGAGGGCCGAAGCTTGATTTATTATTGGACATACGCAATTTATACAATAGGTAAAGTTGCTCTTACCAGTAAAAAAACTTTATAAAAAAAGGGGGAGATAGGTATACCTATTTCATTATTAGTTTTCAAATGGACGTCTCTATTTATAATATCTCGCAACACTTTTTCTTTCTGCGCCAACGGGATGCTGCCGAGCGCCGTTGGGTAGCGTCTCGTATTCTTTGTCTGTGTTTTCTGTTAGTTACCTTTTTGCTGGATCTAGAGTCTCTTGATTGTACTTTGGCACACTCACATGGCATACCTGCGCGCGTGACTGTTTCCATAGCACTGGGACATTTCTGTTTGCGTTTGATACATTTCCTGTAGCATTTGTCTGGTTTCGGGCAGGGAGCCGGTCGAGGCCTGTGTCTGTGAACGCTGCATGTTGGCGCCGATACGCACGGCTTGAGACTCTTATTGGAATAAACACCTGTAACATAGCACCTTATCAAAACCAAAAACAGAAAATAAAATAATCTTAAAACCGTTATAGTTACACCATCGATCTACTCTTTAACGTAATGTCTAAAGCCGCATTTACACGAGCGTGATTTTTTTGACGCGGACCTTGCAAGAGTTGCTCTCTCCTCTTAACACTTTGTAATTTACGTATAATTTTAAATGTTCAAGCATGCTGCGCACGCGCACATGCTTCGAATTTTTGTTTAATTTCTTTACGATGTTTTCTTATACCATCTTAAGAGCAGTCGTGAAATAAAAGACACCGCAATATTCTGCTTCAATTACAACTAAGGCGAAATATTTACACAATCTAGCTTTGATTATAGATAACTACATTCATTAAAATTAGTCATTGTTAACTAAAAAAAAATTGTCATAAAAGAGAATGTTCATTACTCCTAGAATTCAAAACTAAAGTAAAGCGCGTTGATCCGACAACATTACAAGTCGCAGGCAATACTGGGAACAAAACCAGAAAAGTTGTCAGCAAAGATAGGACTAGGCCATAGTGGCAACCCACCTTGGTGATTCCAAGATAAAGTGAACAAAAACGTGCTAGTTGGTTGGCTTGTTAGTTTTTAAGTAAAAACTCGTTTCATCGTTTTCTGTCACCTCCCCTATACTCTATTCGTTATAACATTATACAATTAATAACGGTTATCACTCTTTCGTTATTTCTATATACCTAGACGTATATTGAACTCCGTTATTTCACGTAACATACGAAGCAATGTTATCTAGTAACCATTAACATTAAAAAAACAACTGTAAAGTCCAGTTATGTCAACAATATTACACAATAACTCGTTATTTAGCCGTTATTTCTCTAATGTTAACTGTTATACTAAAATTATAGTTGAATAATTATTAATTGCCAAAGTGATGTCAGATATTCTTGAAAATGACGAGGATGATATTCCTGATATCACATTTTTCTGAACAGAACATTTCGGCGTCGCTAGTCTCATCTCGTCAGGCAGCTTTGGCATTTCTTCGGTGTCACTTATTTGTGCCGCTAATTGCATAGGTATTTACTTGTCTTCTACAGATAATCACCAATAGTTATTTGCAGTCTTCTTATGAGCAGATATTTATGAATGAATCAAGAAATCAAATATTATTGCCGAACGGTCCACTTTTGAAATTTAATTACGAGCTTGCGTAAATAATAATTACGTATTGGAAGCTGTTATCGCGCCGTTATATATGTACCACTGACCACTGGGCCACCACGCCCACCAACAGAGGACAAATAAGTTTTAGATTTCTTCTGGTAGGTACCCCCGCCTACTTATTATTTTGCAAATTAAACATACCTAGCGAACCCGCGTTTGCTTCGTGTAGGTACTAAGTTTTACCTTATTTGCAATTGGGGATTTAATAAAACGAAAGTTAATTAATAACGCTGGTAACTTGGAAAATAAAACAGAATAGCTACATTCCAAATAAATATTTATTTATGGTACAGTCATGAGCGCTAACATGTATAACACTCTATTTTTTTTTGAGGGTGGGGAACAGACTCTTACTGACTAAAATCCATCCATGTTCCAGGGTAGCGGTAATCCTTTCGGACAATCCAGCTTACCTGGCAGGCTTCGGCCCTAACGGGCCCCTTCAGATGCTGATATATATCTCTTTGAGGCGCGCGTGAAACACGTACGCGCCGTCCGGCACAGGCCTGGTAGTGATCCGACAGTTAGGTACCTATTACTCACCGTCCGCAGGCCCGCGCCACGGTGGCCGGGAGTCGTCACGCGGCTCCCGACGCCGAGGCGTCTCCCGCGGCGGCTGGGACGGGAGGTCTTTTCCCTCTCCCATCCCGCCCCCTCCTTCGCGAACATAACTGCTTCGCGGAAGGAGGTGACAGCCTGCTCCCTCCCGCTCCGAAACATGGATTGCACCAGGGGCGCGAGGTCTCCGTTGCAGCCAATCGCCCCTCTAAACTCATGTCTAGTGATCCATTTGGATGTTGATAATTCACATACAGCAGTTGACACGTAATGGACAAACTGGTAGCTTTTTGTGTTGAATTTCTTTTCCACAACGATTAGATAGCATAGCTTTTAAAGAAAACAAACAACTAAAATGTACTAACTAAGTAGTCTACAAATAAAATGCTCCTAATACGTACCCAAGCAGTCAAACAGATCATGGTTAAGTCTTAATTTATGTCTTTAAAATAACACAAGGAGGAGCTGGTGGCAGTAATAACAGCCGCCCGGATCGATCCATCAAGTTAAGCTACGTTTGCCAGGGTTGGTCCGTGGATGGGTGATCATCTTTACATATCGAGACTCCTCCGTGCCTCGGAAAGCACGTAAAGCCGTTGGTCCCGGCTGTCTTTCGTGGACCATTGACAGTCGTTACGGGTAGTCAGAAGCCCGAATGTACGAGAGCCAGTCTTGCCAAGGGGTACCGTATGACCCAGTTACTGACTGCGTTGTGGACGTAAGATAGGTAGTTGCTCCATGTAAATTACTGGTTTTCAGCTGCATCCGGTTAGACTGGATGCCAACCCCAACATAGTTATCTTTAAAATATCATAACTTTGATTTGGCCCAGATATAAACTTGATAAAGAGTTTATTTGTGAATTCAAGACGTCCTAGAATTCGAAAGAAAACAAAACAGGTAGGTTCGTCTTCAGGGTTGCAGAATTTCAAAATTAAAAGGGGTGGAGCTATACGTCCGGTATAGCTCCGTCTCAATCGCACACTGGAGTCATATGAAAATATTACTGCTAAAAGAGGTGGTAGTTGAAGTCCTGTAAATCTAAATGATTTTGATGAATATTGCTAATCCATTGCTTCATAATGTTCGAAAAAATTGTTTGCTCAACAACGTTAATAACGCAATGAATGTTGTTGAACTATCAAAATAAGACTCCTTGCTACTGTTAGTGTGTTCCGCAATCACCCCGCTGTGGCCACTTTTGCTTAACTCTCACTTAGTGGATACTGGATATTCTCTAGATATCTTGTATCCTTATGGTTTCAACTAAGACAATAGACAAACATTTATTCATTGACTAGACATTTATACACACATCAAAAGTGTCTAGGGATCAACATATATTTTTGCAATAACTTTTCTCTTGATTGATATTAATTTAAATTTTCTTTAAGGATTCATCAAATAAAGTGTTTTCGTTTGTCACAGTAACGATAAACCAAGTCACCTTTGCATTAATAAAGAAATTTGCCATTTTCCTAATAAAGGGATTTTTGACATTTGAACCACTAACATTAAAGTTCGAAAAAAAGACTGAAATAACAGTTTTCTTTAAAATTTTATTGGGTAACTTAAACAATTAATAATCCGTGTTTCTACCGCGAACACTAACAACATCGGTTTGGCATACTCAAAATGAGTTCATCCAAATCACGCTGTGGAATGGCCGCCCATGTTCGTTGCAACAACAAAAAAAGGTGTTATCAGTCGACTTTGGACACGTTACCGAAGCACTGGTACCGTGGCTGAGCGCCATGAAGGACGGTATCGCTGCACCACACGGAGACAAGACCGATACATTCAAATCTTAACTCGAAGAGCTCCAACAATAACCGCCATGATGTTAGCCGTGAGGCTTCATCACTCTTCAGGGAACTTAATTAGCGACCAAACAGTCAGAAACCGCTTGCATGAAGTGAACCTTCATTCCCGAAGACCGCTACGGGTACCACCTATAGCAATGCACAATCGTAGGATTCGATATCAATGGGCTCTTGAACACAGAAATTGGGCAGAAGAACAATGGCGTTTCGTGTGCTTTTCTGATGAGTCTCGTTTTGGTATGAGACCGGATACAAGACGTATACGACACTGGAGAACCCCTGGACGCCAACAGCGATTAAAATCCTGCCAGGAAGTCCATCCTTATAGTGGTGGAACCATCATGGTATGGGCGGGAATTTGGATCGGCGGAAGAACTGAGTTGATTTGGATCAGAGGCAACCTCAACGCTCAAATTTATGCTGAGACGATTGTATCTGACGTCATCGTTCCTCTACAAGTGCAAATCGGTCCCTTATTTCAGTTAATGCATGATAATGCACGACCGCACACCGCAAGAGTTGTAAGACAGACTCTCGCCGCAGCTAACATCAATGTCCTGCCCTGGCCTGCTCAGTCGCCAGACTTGAACCCGATTGAGCATGCATGGGATATGCTACAGAGAAGAGCTCTGCCGAATATGGAGGGTATCCAGTTGCAAGAAGACCTTTTTTTGTTGTTGCAACGAACATGGGCGGCCATTCCACAGCGTGATTTGGATGAACTCATTTTGAGTATGCCAAACCGATGTTCTTGTGTTGTTAGTGTTCGCGGTAGAAACACGGATTATTAATTGTTTAAGTTACCCAATAAAATTTTAAAGAAAACTGTTATTTCAGTCTTTTTTTCGAACTTTAATGTTAGTGGTTCAAATGTCAAAAATCCCTTTATTAGGAAAATGGCAAATTTCTTTATTAATGCAAAGGTGACTTGGTTTATCGTTACTGTGACAAACGAAAACACTTTATTTGATGAATCCTTAAAGAAAATTTAAATTAATATCAATCAAGAGAAAAGTTATTGCAAAAATATATGTTGATCCCTAGACACTTTTGATGTGTGTATTATAAGTAGTCCCTTTTGTAGACATGACAGTGCTACTTGTTACTCTTGTTAGGGATGCAAATCCACATTGTTTTGGGGTCTATTGGGATCGTCTCTGCGTATCTTGGTTCTAGTTACCTAGTCATAGATAATTCTTATATTATAAGTAGTCCCTTTTGAAGACATGTCAGTGCTACTTGTTAGGAATGCAAATCCACCTTGTTTTGGGGTCTATTGGGATCGTCTCTGCGTATCTTGGTTCTAGTAACCTAGTCATAGATAATTCTCTAGGTAGCCTATCTTTCCACATATCCAACGTTTCTTATAGGTAGGTGTGTTCCATTCCAGTTTTCACTCAAAACAATCTTCACTATTCAGCCGGGTTGCTTTCTTTTTCAAGAGAAGAAATTCCATCATATTCATTTTTGTCTCCGGTTTTTTCTACTCATAGTTTTTATCGCATGGATACAGGATATAGTGCTAGGAGCCTTTAGCATGATCCTTCTTGTTAGCATCGTCTAACACGTTACTGATATACAATTGCATGCACATGGTGGATGTATAAGCAGCAATGCTGCTGCTGCTCAATACTGCAAATAAAATATGTAAGTACTTAGTTTTATTTATTGATTTAAGTTATGGGCTACGTTAACAAAGACTAAACTAACGTATTATACCTACATAATATAAGCAATCGCTACAAAGAAGCCAGTCTCGCTTGATACATTTAGATTAATTATAATTTTCATCTTACCCGAAAATAACCTGAGCGGTATCGATTTGTTCCAACACAATTTTCCATCAAAATAAAATAAAAGCGGGCAGTTTTCAGGGAGGACAGAGCGTATTAATAAAATAAGCAGGTAATCATTGTATAAAGGTTGTTATTATGTAAATAGTGGAATCGGTAATATTGCACGCGAGAAATAGTTCAGCTCCCAGTCTCAGAACATAGTTAACACTTTTACAAAATAGCACATCTAAACGGTCTTTTCAGTCGTCCTCTGTGACCATGGCCTGCACAACAGTCACTTCTTGATTTCCTGGAGCCCTTTTTTCTAGTATATTTCAAATATGAGTGCGATCCTTGAAGTCTATCTTTCTTCCTCATTTTACGTTCTCTTGATTTTCTTTTTAAGTATTTTTCTACGTGTTGAATTCTCCGTCTTGGAGTGCTGAGTGTTTTAACTTTTCCGCAAGAGGTGCATTTCGCCCTTGATCTTGTTGCCATAATAGATACAGCACTGCGGCATGGCTTCACCCCCTTTGAAATAGTTTTCTTGAGGCATTTTTCTGGATTCTGGCATGGCGGGGGAGTGGGGTGGCAGCGGACCGGTGTGCATGCGGCAGATGGCACGCATGGTGGGTGCATAGACGGAGCCATTGATACAAATCAATTAGTTCTCTGCAAAAAAACGTTATTTATTATATCATCTTAGCATGTCAATAGAAGCCAGCGTCAACAAAATATTAAACTGCCACTCATTCTACGAATATATAGAATTAAATTAAATACAACTTACCTGCTTGGGAGTGAAGCAAATAGGTGTCTACTCAAACACTGGAACCGTAAAAAGTTCAACCGAATAATTGAAACTATACCTAGTATCATGAATTGTAACCGATACATCGTTAATAACCTAAGTATAACATGAATGAATGAGTGATACTCACTATATTTGTTCATGTTATATTGATACTTCTGGACATTTGTATAGATTCTCCACCGGCTTCAATTTTTTAAACTAAAGTTGAAAGAAAAATATATTCTTAGAGTCAGTCTTTTAGAGAGGTGAAGAACTGAAGTAAAATGAGGTGTATATGAGAGCACATCAGCTTACGATAGTATCGACATGTAGGTACCTTACTAAACTTTTAACATTTACTTTTGTTCACCACCTCAATCAATGCAAAGCACTCACAACTTTGTACAAAAGTTCAATGCCTGTCACGCGTATGTTATTTAGTATTTTAGGTTGTTGAACCTAATTATTCCAGTATTTTACTCATATTTATTACGTAATACATATTAATAACACACATGTGTTCGCGCCTATAAATATTTTAAGAGCAAACGTCATTCGTGTGCTTTTTCCAATTACTTTTTTCTTTGTTAGTGAGGCAGATTGTTAGCTAAAATATTTTGCAGTCATCATATCAGCTCCTCTAAAGAAAATAATATGGTACGATGTTCAATTTAGAATTATTGTGTGTAAACAACATGGAAATGGATTGCAAAACATTTTTGCATCTGTCACTGCATTTGAACTTTTGTATGAGGTTTACACATGTCTGTTACTATTAGAATACGAATTAATTATGAGTGGCAGTCATATTTACACGAGGCTGGCTTCTTTCAGGGATAAAATCAATCTACATTTGCGGGCTTCTTTGTACAAAGCTGTCATTAGTGTCTACTTCAAGTTGAAAATTCTAATTACTGCAATACTGTGATTACTTACCCATAATATTATGTTAAGGCATAAATGTGTAAGGGCTATTGTAGTTGTTGCATTTCGGTTTATTTAAGTTAAATTGGTAATTTAATCATTTTTGTTTGACACCAGGATTTACATTTTTGATCTTCTATTTTCAAGATATATTGACATATAGGCTATTAATCTTCTTTTGACTATCTGTTTTTATTACACACGGTTAAACTCCATAGAGAGATAAGAGATAAGTTTTTATTGAAAATCATAGGGAACTTTTCTACGGTTAGCTAGAAATACATGGGTTTAAAATCGTAGATCATTTAACTTTTAAAGGTTTAGTTTAGTTAAACCCCTCTTACCTTTCTACCAAGGTAGGTAATGGTTTCGCTGAGTAATACCTACTCCGAAAAAAACTATTGACTCCGCTCCGGTGCTCCGTAAAATCACAGGGGATTTTAGCCTTAAACGTATGCAAAAGAAATTGAAAACCTCCTAAAACATAGAGTATAAGTAGGTAGGGGCGTACCTTGTATTTTTGGGACTCGTTCAATTTTTTTTTCGAGATACTATTTTCATAAAAATGGAACGATTCAGCAATCGAGTTGTTAGTGTACATATGAAATAATCAGCACGAGCCTACAATATACAGGGTGGAATTTTGTAATGCCACCTGGAGGGAAAGTACTCTTAATACTGTAAATAGCAAATTTTACTCAAAGAAAAGATTTCCAAAAAATCGCTTGCCACACCCGGGAATCGAACCAACTAAAATCTGTAAAAAGTACACCCTGTACTTTTATTGCATTTATCGTTAGGATCACTTATAAGGATAAAATCTCTCGAACAAACTTGATAAATTAAATGATAGGAAAACCATGAAATATTAAATTATTTACAAAAAATTGTAAACTAACTAATTAGTTGCTCGAAATGGGCTCCATTTTCTTGGATACACAAATGTATGTATTCTTGTAACGAATTCATTTCTAGTACCTTTAATATCGTGTTGTGGTGAATATTATAAATCGTATTCTGAACTTCAACTCTCAACTCGTTTATTTTCGCAAAAATTTTAATGAAAATTTGATTTTTCTATGATGTGCCTAGCCTTTTCCCAACTATGTTGGGGTAGGCTTCTTGATTTTTCACATATTCCCACAAAAAAAATCTCAACGGGTGAGATCTGGTGATCTCGTAGGCCATCTCATTGTACCGTTTGTACCAATCTTCAATCGTCTTATCTAAATAGTGACTCGTCATTTTCATGGATAAATGACGTCAATGATAGAATTATTTATTATTAACATAAGTAACTAGATGGATCCTTAAATTAAAGAGCTTTAACTTGACTCATTAAATTTATAAGTCCGGATTTCATGGTTTTCCTTTCATTTAATTTATCAAGTTTCTTAGAAAGATTTTATCATTATAATTGATCCTAACGATAAATGCAATAAAAGTACAGGCTGTAATTTTTACCGATTTTAGTCGGTTCGATTCCCGGGCGTGGCAAGCGAATTTTTGAAAATCTTTGAATGCAGTTTTCTTTCGGTTCAAAAATAAAGGAATATTTTCTTTGAGTAAAACTTGCTATCTACAGTATTAAGGGTACTTTCCCTTCAGGGGGCATTACAAAATTCCACCCTGTATAGGTATTTATATTCATTTACTAGCTGACCCAACAGACGTTGTCCTGTCTTAACGATGATACCTACCCTACCTACCCTACCTACCCTACCTACCCTACCTACCCTACCTAACTTTTCTCACCTTTTAAACCTTCCCTAGACTACGACAAACATTTCAACACCAAAATCAGCTAAATCGGCCCAGCCGTTCTCGAGTTTTAGCGAGACTAACGAACAGCAATTGATTTTTATATATATAGATTGGTGTTCTACACGATCTCCCCATGAGACTAGTTCACTGTGTGAGTCCCAGTGGTGGACTAATCCAATATAATCTAACATAGTTTTGCCGTCCCGGGCAACAGTCCGCCGCTTTTTGCCAGCGGCAAAATTAAGTTACTTTTAATCAACATGCTGTGGGTGACTATTATTGTACCTATATAACTATCACTACATAGTATAAAGCAAAGTCGCTTCCGTCACGGTTATATAATATTACCGTGCTTCCGTTGTCCTAATGTCTGTAGGTATGTATGCTTAATATCTTTAAAACTTCACAACGGATTTTGATGCAGTTTTTTTCAATAGATAGAGTGATTCAAGAGGAAGGTTTATAATTGCAATTTCCAAAAGCCGCGGGCAGAAGTTATTTATGTATAAATCTAACGTGAACTAAGCGATCCTTTCTCTACACACTTTGCCCAACCAATAACAACTTTTGCAAGGGTAGGTACGAACACTACTAACCGTAGATTTTATGGTCCTTGGAGCCGGATTTCAAGTTTTCAACCTGTAGATTACATGAAATACAGTGAACATGGCATGAAAGTCCATTCTGGAAGTGCACGAACCATAAGTACCTACATATGATATTTTCAAACTTTAAGCGTCCACGTACCGTAAGTCATAACAGGCAGGACGCACTGGTTTATTGAACGCTGAATATTTTTTTTTTTTCAAATAAACCAATTTGAATCGTGAAGCGGTCAATCATTCAGAAAGATGAAGCTAGTTGCCCATTCCAAAACGTAGTAGGTCTTCTTCTTTTCGTGTGGTAGTGACTACCCTGGTGTCAGAGTTTTTATGCTGCCCACGGGCCTCTTACTTAACTTCACATGCTGTTGAGAAATATCTCTCAGACATGCTGGTTTCCTCACCATGTTATCCTTCACCGATTTTTAAGCAAGTGAGTGATAAATAATCATACCTACAATGCGAGGATAAAATCAGAGGTCGTGTCTTGGTACACACGTAGTAGGTGTTATTGGCCTTACCACATTACAGGCAATTAAAAGAACTATGGCCATTTTGGACTGCAAAAAAGAATAGTATTTGTTGCCGAGATAGAACTATATTACCAAGAAGAATAATATCTTATCAGAACGCAGGATATATGTACATCTTATTTCTAAACGCATTCATAACCAAAGAGTATAATAACAATAGGGGAGTTGACAATGTTCATAACTCTTACGAAGCCACAGGGCTAGTTATTAGTATAATAGAGATGTTCTTTCTGTTTTTAAAGTTTTAGTCGATTTTATTTCTAAATAGGGGTATTTGACAGGGTAGTCGATTTTATTTATAAATAGCGAAATCACAGGGCTAGTTATTCTATAATAGAGATGTTCTTTCTGTTTTTAAAGTTTTAGTCGATTTTATTTCTAAATAGGGGTATTTGACAGGGTAGTCGATTTTATTTATAAATAGGGTACTTGACAGGGTAGTCAATAACGTTACTATTTATGAACTGTCAAGACGAGGAATTTGTACGTGATTTGTACGAATTATTGAAATGTGACGCCGCAAATTTGCGGAATCAAATGGAATACTTATTAGCATTAAATGCAATTACATCCTTGCATACTATTTAATTTCTACACGGTGATGGACATTTTTAAGACGAGCGCTCTTTTTTCTGTGTTTTCACATTTTATTTTTGACCGTGTCAAATAGCCAATTGAATCTAAATCATAGGCATTGGCAACAGTATACATTCTTGACATTAGATAAAAAAATAAGACACTAGTAGAGTCTTCTTATTATTTTACTCTTTGGTCTTAAGTAACTAAATGAGAATAAAACCACATTATAAAATAAAAACTACTTTTATAGAAAGATATTACTTTTATAGAACTGGTACTGATGCAAATAGGTAGTCTACGGTACCTACGCCTCAGCTTCTGTCTTCGTTTTGCCCACGTGTTGTGTGTTGTTGAGTAAGGAACATCCATCTGTCCAAAATTTTGCATTTTTATTAGTAGATAGAATTAAGATAATTGAGAAAATACGTAGTATTTTATGTTACATACTTTTTCTATGATACTTTATTCAAAGGTGAAGAAGAAAATACTCTATAGAGCCCCGCAACATTCAACTGGACATAAGAAAAAACCGGCTAAGTGTGTGTTAGACCACTAAAAATGAAGGGTTCCGTAGTTGCGTTGGTATGAATTTATTCCAAAACCAAACTTTATAGTTGAAAAAATGTTCTCATAAGCGTCATCAGCGAATAGCGTAGCACAAACCTACACGATTACACATTTTTATAGTTATCGCTCCATAGAAATGCAAAACCCTTATTGAGGGTGGGAAATCATCCAATGACTTCTCCCGGTCTGGGTGGAGCGGAAGGGAGTATCAGACTTTTACTGACTAAAACCCATCCATGTTCCTTCCTTAGCCCGCTTAAACGACAGGTTCGTCCCACCTACAAAAACCTGAACACATAATTAATTCAAAATAAAAAAATCGATGAGGGAATCGTGGTAACGTGATTTAGGTTTTTTTTCTCTTGATTATATCGTAACATCGATTTACATGTTTCGTACTCGATTGTTGTAAATCGATTTACCAGTAAAACTCTTGCGTTTTTTTTTTGATAATTTCTTCGAAAATAGAAGAATGTTAAATCCATTTTTTTTGGGTGTTATACATTTTCTTGCATGCCCGGGACAGGTTGACATTTTTACAGAGCACCTGACTCAGCGAGAACAAATTGATTAAGGATCTGTTAAATATCGATTTCAAAATAGCTTGAAAGTCACCGAAACTCCTGTATTTTATCTTCATGTATACGCTACCAAGTGCCAGCGTATTCTTTAACTACGCAAAAACAAAAAATTATCACGGACTAAGGATTATAGGTACAATCTTGACTAATACCCACTCCATCAGTTGTCTCGCACGTAAACGGTCGCGTAACCTAAAAGTAGTAAAATTTTAAGAAATCTAAGAAAAGCATGAAAATAAAAAAAAAACATGCTATAAAATTACAAAATGCAAAAAAAAAATCTACCGTCTGGAAGAAATACTATAATTATTCTTCCGTGACCGAGCTCATGAGCTGAGCTGGTAACACTGCTATTCCGGGACAGCGAGAGTGAACGACGAAAAGCTAGGGAAGTGGCTGAAGTAGTTTTATTTTATTTATGAATGAAATGATCTACTGTACATATTATTTTTTTAGTTGAGCTGCAAGTTAATAGTTTACTGAGTTTATCGAAACCAATTTGTGTTGAGTTTGCTGAGATATAGATAACTCTTCATCTTCACAGCCGCTTGCCCGGGTTATTGACGTTTATTAAAAGCATCTACTTAGAATTTTAGCTACCGAATACTGTTTGTGTACGCTATTTTGTGGGCGTGTGATCTAGGTATGTAGTGAGTAGTAGCTAACTACGTAAAGGATTATTGAGTATTGTGAAAAAAGTGAAATTGTGATAATCTATTAGTCTGTTATGTGTTACAAATTGGTATTGATGTGGCAAACCGGATTGCACCTAGTTGGAGAAAACGTGACGCTCTTTTAAGGTCAGTAACAATTTATAATAATTAGGTATGTCGAATAATTAATTTACTCGTTCTTACAGTATAAATCCACAACACTTCTAGTCTACTTACAGATTTGAATAAACCAGTATCAGTTTAGTCGGAACTAGAGAGTATCATAATTTAGTAGAACCACATTATTGTTTCTACCTACTTAATGTCGTTTGAGGGAAATAAATAAAAAAAAAAACTATTTCATGACAAATTAACTCAAATACTTACAAATAATTATCTCACATGGTAGTAACCAGTGCAACTACAAATATTTACCAAACCTTATAAAATCTGCTGTATATTATATCTAAATTCTTGCCATAATTTTAAATTTTCTTACAAACTATCAACACATAATATATATGTTCCTTATTATAAATAACTTGGCTTATAAAATATTTGAGAACTTAGTAAAATAACCAAAAGAGTGGTCTAAATCACACATTGGAAGTAGGTACTTACTTATTTTAAACAGTCATAACTATTGAAAAAGCTACACATACCATTGAGAGTAACACTCAATACTCAATATATTAATTGCTTCCATGTGAACTTAGGTGGTAGGTACAAAAATGAGATCATTGTGGACCCTGTCGGGCACTGCAAATGTTGGAGAGAGGAAAAGGGCTTTTATTTGATTCTTCTTTTCGTGTGGTTAGTGACTAACCTAGTGTCAAGAGTTTTATGCTGCCCATGGGCCTCTGACTTAGCTTCACATGCTGTTGATAAATATCTCTCAGGCATGCTGGTTTCCTCATGATGTATGTGATTAATGTAGGTATTATTAACCCAAACGCTGCCATAAACAGGTATGTGTGAAGGCACAGAGCTTAGAATAGCATAAACAATTGTGGCAGTGTTTGTGTTAAATTGTATTTATAACATCATGTAGGTAATTAAGAAGTTGTCATTTAAATATTCATTGACACTAAAAGCATTTAGCATGTAGTTTAAAGCTCCCGACTCAAAAAATGGCCCAGAAAGATAAAGGTATCTCTGTGGTGAATTTTGAAGAATAGTGAGGGATTATATTTATTAAGAGTTAACTGTCCATGAAGCAATGAAGCTGTGATATTTTACTCCTCATTTAGCCGGGTTCAGGATCTTCTACTCCTAACAATTTATTTAAATTTGGGTATATTGCTTTAATACATGATTTTGGTAGCCTCTCTATTAAAATGGGAAAACACAATTAACCTTCTAAAATGATTTGCAGTAGTTTTCTGAAATAGTTATTTACAGAGCCTAATTTACACATATTATGTAAAAACATTTTAATTCCTGTGCCTGAGAATCTTCCTATGAACGCAACACAATGAGTGATTATTTAATTTGGACAAATAATAATGTAGGTTATTTTACTATTTCCTCACAATTGTTTATTTTTCCTTGACTGTTCTTATCGTTTTTTTTCTGTTACCTTTGTCATATTTAATTTAATACATTGACATTTGAGATGATAATCTTCACTATATGTACTAACTATATTGCAGTTAATACTTAATTTCTTTAATTAGTTTTTTACCTCCTTCTATAAAATCCTGCCTAAGTACCTACATGTACAGAGGCCAGCATGTCAAGTTACCCCAACCTGTCAAATTTCATGGACAGTTTGTCAACTTTATTACAAAAGTGTAAGGTTCATTTTCAATTGGGAAATTTGACAGCTTGGGATAGCTTGATGTGCTGGCATCTGTACAATCTAAACAACAAAACAGATTGGCCTTATCACATAAAAAAATACTTGCTTTTAAACTGCTCTTCTAGAATGAAGCTCAGAGTATTGTACTCAAATTGACTTAGATGCAAAATAATACGGACTGATTAAGTAAAATAATATGGGCTTGTGTTGGTGGGAGAATAAATTATTTCACATACATTATAATTATGATATCCAGTATCTGATCAGTGTAAGTAGCAATAACTCAAAAGTTAAGAACAGTCCTAAAAAGTTATCTACCTTTGCTGCCCGTCCCATGCCAAAAGGCCACCATGTAGTTAAGGTATATACAAACCTACAGTATGTACAAAAGTAGTTTAATATTTTTGATGACTAAACAATTTTTGTAATAGTTTTCAATACAACTTCATCTTAAGTCATATACTTACAGTACTTCTGTAAAGTTTGTAAAAGTACTTAGATAGGTACACTTTCGATTTTTTCGTCATAATCACGTGACTTAAATTGAGTTCCAGTAGTAATACTTTCTCACAGTATCAACTGATAAAGTATCATATCTACATGTTTGTGTCTTCTAGGCATACACATAAAGTAGGTGACAGGTAAAGGTATAAGAACGTCTATCGATATTATACGAGTTGTTCGTCGTTCGTGTGCTGTCGAGAGGGGTCGTGGCGTGTCCAAGTGGTGGGGTACGGAACTACGGACGCGGCGCCCTCCGGGCTCCAGTCCACCCTCCATCAACGACCCTCGACTCGATTCACAACGACTGTAGGTACTCGTTAGCTAGGGCGATATTGCCGTGCTTTGACAACTGTCGCTAACTGTACATATGAAACGAAAGATCATTGTAGAAACAGATAAGGTAGGAACAAACATTTCAGTAAACCTGAGTCATAAAGTCTGTCACCTATAATCTGTATACCTAGCTTGTGCATAACACATGTACCTAAGTTTACATTTAGATTTTATCTACACATACGAAATGCAATAAATAGTATATACCTAGAATACTTTCGATTGGAGTGGACAGAATATCCGTACTTAAGTAATAGGTAATATGAATGCGGAAGTTACTCTTTCTAAGTAAATTTTCACACCTTAAAGGCTGAACGGATTTGAATGAAATTTGCCACACGCAAAGACCACAGCATTATTTATTCTGTGCCACAGCTTACCTAGGTTAGGATTTAAAATATATAGGATACTTACGTTTGTCCCGGTAGTACGGACACGTGGGGTAATTACCGATCTACATGCATGCGTGCGCAAGCCGCGGGCAAAACAAAAGCTAGTCGGTTTTAATTATGATTTACAATGTAATCATTTGCCTACATAAAAAAAAAAGTATGTTTAGTTCGTGAAACCTGTGTCACGTCTTTGCGGGTTTCTATTTTATACAACAGACGACGAATACGAAAACGATTAACCTGATGTCCCTAGTCCTACCAACTAAGCCCCTCTGTCTATCCCTTCGGGCATTATAGCCGTGATGATTCCAAACAAAAATATAAGATAATTTATGTTGATTCAGTACCTATCAGATCACAGACAAGTATCCGTGGAAGTATCGTATGTGTTCAGTTCATATTATTATAGTATTCAAACCGCAAAGGCCGCAACGCATAATCTTCTATGAAAACATTATTATTAGGTTATAATTTTGTGTTTTTGTCTTGTAAATCTCATCCAGATGAATTTTCAATCAAAATTTACGTAGGTACATTAAGTTGCCACAAATTGTCAAATTTTCTCAATCGATTTCGAACTTAGCAGTAAATGTACGGCTGTATGGACATAGTACAGCATTGCACACATGCAAGCGGGCACGCACTTTTACCTGGAGGCTATTTTTTTTTATTTTTTTTTTTATTTACGCTTGAGTACAGTCAGTTTTAATGTTTTAATTGGTATATTGACGTGTGCTAGCTGACATGTGGCAAATTATTGATTTTAATGTGATGTGTTTCGTAATGTTAATTACTTCTCATACGATAAGTGTGTAGAGTCAAGTTCTTCCAACTAATCAGACAGCTGTGCTGCTGGGGAGTTTGTTGCGCCACTTCTTCTTCCCAGCTAAAGCACTAGGAAGTGGTGAAGGGTGGGCGTTTTTGGGGGACTGTCTTAATGTAACTTTGACCTTCAAAAAGTGCTGATCTTCAGCCTAATTTGAATAAATGACTTTTGATTTTTTGATTTTTAATGTTTTAAGGTTTAAAATCATTTGGAAAAAAATTGACAGTTTGGTATACTTGATGCGCTGGCGACTGTACGTTGATACCTAATAGGTACCATACCATCAATAATTGTATACCTTGAAAATGTTTACTCTCTTAGGGGCTATCTCCACGAGCGAGAATCGCGACGGATCCGCGCTTCTATCGTCGGGTCGTCTCCACGAACAAGCGATTATTCCGCCAGCGTATCGTCGCGACTGGTAACGGAAACGCCGCGTGCCCGTGACGACTCGTAACGGAATCGTTGCGTTTCCGCGACGAGGCGTTGTGCAATTGTTTTGTTGAAAGAGTTCAGTAGAGTCGTTTTTTAGGTGCCAGACGAGAGCGAAATATGAATAATAAATAAATGACGCTGCGTTTGACAGCGCGCCCGCTGCGCGCTCGCTGCGAGAGCGCCACGTTCTGCGGCGAGCGCGCGGCGGGCGCGCCACCAGTCGCGACTTCGCGACGATACCGCGGCGATACGACGACGTTACGCGCGCACATTGCCACTCGTCGCATCGCCGCGATAATATCGCCGTGTGGAGACGCGTTCATAGACAGTGTATAGAAATACGTGGCACGACGGTATTACCGCCGCGATTCTCTCGCTCGTGGAGATAGCCCCTTACAAAAATGCAGATAGGTAGATATGAGTAATATACCTACGTACTTATTACTTTACTACCTACCTATAGTATTGTTATTATGTGTATAATATTTGTCAAGTATGCATGTTTATTGCGAACTGATTTATTTTATGTACGTTTTGAGTATAACCACATTCTGATTGATTTAAAGGAAATTCCTAATCCATTGCTTCGTGCAGTCTTGGCCCAGTGGTATCGGCCTCGACTTAAGAATTGTAGGTCGTGAGTTCGAACCTAAGCAGGCGCTTTACTTTTTATATTTAATTTCATCACCACTGCTCTCAAAACGGTGAAGGAAAACATCGTGAAGACATATGACAGCCGCTAAGCCGCAGTGGGCCCGCGTGGTGGATTTTGGTCTACTCCCTCTCTTAGAGAGGTGGCCTGTGTCCCAGCAGTGGGACATTATAGGCTGATTGTGTATTGCTTCGTAGATAAGAGAAATTCGTCAGCCCACCAAAGTAGCTAACGCAATGAACGTGGCTGAACTATCAAAATGAAAGGTATTGTTATTATTATTGTGAACAATTGCCATGTTATGTGTGGTTCGCAATGGCCCCGCAGGTTAATTGGTATAATTTTGGTTGGCTAGGGTAGGCCAAGAATTTCAATTTTTTAAAAGTTTTTTAGAATTTGTAGGTCAGTATCAGGTTCTGTGTTGATGAAAATATGATTCGCGGTCGTAGCAAGTATGTATTTACAAAATCACACATCAACACAACCTACTAAGGTCATATTACCCTATAACTTTGAGCTTTCATCTTAAGTTTTCCTGCAAAACTGTCTTTTTACGAACTGTACCTATGTTTCTTCCTGCAGTCCTGTCGCTGGTCTAATGAAACTAATTTCTAGGGAAATAAGCAGTACCTTATTGCTCTTGTATGTATTTTTCTCTAATAAGTAACGTGTATTATATATGAATAAATAAATACCTACGTAAAGGCCGAAAAAGGCGAGCACCAATAAGTTTTATTTCGAGACAAACGTGTGTGGCTATGGCGTTTGTTGCTTAGTAGGCGGTGTAGGTAATTATACAAGGTTTTGGGTTTCAACGCCATGCCTTAAAATTGGCAAACCAGTGATCTCTTTTCATGGTAATATCTCCGGCATTTTTTAAAATAAGATTCTTATAGTTCAAAATTTTAGTCGCAAAACATGCTAAGCTTAATTGTTCTTACTGTCTTGAGCTATAGTTAGCTATTTGAATATCCATATGTCGCAAATTTAGCCGCGGGGAGGTCTCTCTAGTTATTTCCGCAGCTGTCCTAAAACCGATTCAAATAATTTAACAGATGTATTGTCCTACATTAAAGCACTACCTACTTATACAAAAGTTCTATAATACGTAAACTCATAAAAAATATAAGTATGTCTAGTCTCCATGTATTTTATTGTGTTTATATAAATAAATCTTTCCTTATCATAAACTCCTCTGCCTAGCAAATATTTTTTCTGGGATTACTTTTCAAATGGATATAAGGAAACTTACTTTCACTCGTAGAAAGTATTTACCAACAGAACACACCTTATACATTGTGAAAAGAATTAAAAGTTATCATGCTAAAGTAACAAACTACGAATCTACAACGAGTCCTTTTTGCTCTCCTCTTGTAAACTGCGCGGAAAATATACCAAGTCCTTCGGGGCACTGCCCTAATTAGCGGGGCATAATATCAACATGGGAAGGCAATTTTGTATTCGCAAAATGACCCAAGTGCTAACATACTTAATATTTTAGTTTCCACTTGCGCGCTACCCATACAAACTTGAGGAGCATCCAACGTAGCTGACCATGACTTGAAAGCAGATGATCCACTCAACTTAATTCTGATTAGCGTACGTAATAGGCTAGTTTAATATCCTTCTCTCAATTAGTAACTCGGTAAAAGTTCCTCATCTTTATTTATTTCTAAGCACATCTTGTACAAGATGTTACGCACTAAGCTTCTCTACAAAAATTTCTCGCGTCTCTCTTTCTTCTATTGTAACATGAGACCTTTGTTTTATTTACATTGTACTCCTCATGTGGATGACGTAAGAGGTGACGCAGGAGTATGTGGAACGAAAGGGCAGCAACGTCTCTATTTCCCTTTGAGGAATGAGTTACCAACCAATGGAATTGCATAGCGTGGCAATTAAATAAAAAGAAAAACTACATTAATCCAATCACGATATTTTTTCCAAATTTTCTGAACAATTTAAATCTGTATGTATCTGGTATTTCCTCCCTAAATCGACTTAATCGCCGTGAATAGAAATGTCCGATCGACGATCATCTCGAGCGTCCAAATCGACCAATAGATTTTTATTCAAAAAAGCGGTTGCGACCTTGTCGTTGCAGCAGGTGAGGTGTGGTCGGCTCGCAGCTTCCGCAGCACTGGTAACCCAAGTCGATTGTTCCAGATGGAAGAGCTTGCGCGGCGAGCGGGCGGCGGCACCCCGGCGTCGGGTGACACGCGCTTCGCGGTGCTTCGATCGTCTAATGAGCATCCATTTATCCGGTACGTAAGCTTTTTTGCATATAGTCTGTAAGGACCTGAACAGTAATCACGCCATTATAAAACGTGAAGTTTAGTCCAAAGCCCCGAGCAGCAGAAAACCGAGCTCTTGATGCTAGTGTTGAAAAGGAACACGTAGTTGCAATATTTCAGTCTTGTGACAGCCTCAAGTAATGTCTGGCAAGGGTGTATAAACTACATTGTTTTTATAGTTTACTCTAAATCAATATTTTATAAATTCTTTTCAACATAATGTCGATAACGAAGTTAGCGGTTGGGTTGGCACTAAACAGTGCAGTATTTTGATGCTATCTACTAAAACCTCCATCTGCTACCTCTAGTTTTGCTGAGATGATTAAATTATTGTCTAGGACACTACGAAACATGCTTCATGCTTACGCAAAATTCATCTTTTCAAAAGGCACTTTTTTGCTAATCAAAAGAATCAAAGCATCATGAACTGTGCTGTCCAAAAGCGCGTTGGATTGACGATATCGTTTGGGTTGCGAGAACCGCATACCAAATCGAAGTGGGAAGTGTGGCAGAAGTGGCCTATGCCTTACTTAGGTATATGTCTCCCCTTTCTTCTCAGCCCGGAATTAACCTCTGCTAGCGGTGATTCCGGCTTGAAATAATGATGATGGAGAAAAAAACACACATTTAACGAAATTTTAGAAAAAATTGCTGAATAGATAAAATATGTTTTTATTTCAGAATATTTAAAATCCATAGAATGTTAGTATTAGTTCAGTAAATAAAATTACAGTAATTATGTAAAACATAATTACGCATAACTAGCGCAATTATCAGGTGGCCATGATTCTAATAATTCCTGATGGTAGCCATCAGAATCGACGCAGTAGTACACGTCTCCAACGTTCTGGTTCGGCTGGTAGTTGCCGTTCGCGAGGCAGGTCTCGGTCACCGCCATGCCACGATCAGGGAAGTACACCATGGTGTCTCGCGCACAATCTGTTCAAAACATAGCTCAATTAATAAGTCAAACGGGTTCCACACACTGCTATCGGACCACCATGACAAATGACCCCATTTCGTAACTGTGTTATTCATCAGACGTTCTAATATACTCTTATGTCCAAGATACTCTTATGTTCTGGCACCCAATGAAGTTTGCAATGGTCAGAACAAGTACATAGTCAAGGCTTCCATTTCAAGGCTAAAGCTAGCTAACAATAAATACTTGTTCAATCGTTTCGGACTTATCGGCAAAGGTGTGGTTCACGGTCAATTAATTTCTCATAATAACTGTCGCGATCAAATATGTTGAGAATTTGAAATGTAGGTACTATAACTTAAGGATAGATAGTATTATAAACAGAATACCCACGGGTATTCTGTTTATAATAACTTCTAACTGAATCTGACATCTATGGTAGTAAAGGCTTGCCACATTCGCAATTACACACATATTGTTTCTGGTATCATTGAATTTAAATTGACATAGGTACATAATTAGAGTGGCACGTGCATTGATCAATTCACCTGTCAGAGGGCAACTTTTGTTGAATTAATTGGTGAAGTGTGTTAGTCTCCGCATTCCAGCTGAATGGTAGGATGGGTGGGACCGTACAACGTATCGGGAACAGGGTCACGGCCGACAACCGGTCGTGGTGGCACAATGCGAATGAGCCACGCTAACGGTACGCTGATGCCCTCCAGCCTATCTTGTTTTATGTGCATGTTGTCAAGTTAGTATATGCAAATAATATCAATAGATGAAATTGATTAAAAAAAGGAAAACAGAATATACTATACCATATTTAGTGAAAGTCGGCAGTAACATTATTCGGAGTATCTACCTATGTCTTCATTCATCAACAGTAGATTCGGCGGCCATTTCAGTTTGATTGACTGTCTACACTTTATTGAAAATTGATTTACCAGAGTAGGTAGTACATTCCTACTGAGATTGCTAGTTCAGTGGCAAGTTTTTGGGTAATATTTTTGATCCACAGTCGGATAAGCTCTCATTCCGCCTAAACACCACCCACACAATACGACTTTTAAAAATATGTTCAAACTTGAATATTTAACTGTTTTGTAACTCGAAAACATACATATCTTTCCAAAAGAAGCAGGAACTAAAATTAAGGCCGCGTTCACACTAAACGTATCGTCGTCGGCCGCAGACTGTGAAAATGTACGAAGAACAAAGGGCAGTCGTGGTGCCGTTTTTTTTCATACATTTTCGAACCCTGGTTTAAATACATATTTTTGTTAAATAGGGGAGGGGAAAAGTAGTCATTACCTGTCAACTAATTACTGCGGCTAGTCTCCGATATAAATGAGGATACGAGGCTTTCCATGCTTCGAATATGTCTCAGTTCTATTTTTGAGGATCTTACATACCAGTTCATTTTTTTATTTCAAAATATTGATAAGTTCCAAGACTTTTTTTAAAGTTGAATACTTACTGCAATTCATTCCTTGCATTGAACTTGTCGGTGTCTGCCAGGCACCTAATATTTCTCCATCACGACCAGTACAGTAAGCTCTGGAATATTATCAATACATGTAAGGAAGGACTATTGCTGTATTTTGACACGGACATACAAAACAAAGACAGCAGAGTCACTTAAGCTTAAAAATCCTGTTGCAGTTCACCCAAACTCGCACTTAGGGCCCATGCACACGGCGATTTATTTACGCACAGTCGACGCGCGTATGACGAGCTGCCATCGTAACTTGTGCTTCTCGACGCCGTCGACGACGCCTAATTATTCGCCGTGTGGTAAAGCCCTAAGCTCTACGTCACAAACAAGATATAGAATTATAGTTGTGTCTTACATGCCGTTTCTTATTTGGAACGGTCCATAGCTTCCGTCGTAGTCACAATAATAAACAGGGTGACCGAGGAATCTGGTGCCATGTTCCAATTGCTCTTTCGCTATCACGCTGCTGGCTATTACTAAACTTTCGCATTTTCTTAAATATTGCTCTCCAACAACTGCAGGGCTATCTGTAATGATAAATACATTCATTTTACCTCTTAATAATATAAATTTAGATTTATACATATAGTTTTTTTATATAATGTAACGTGTTTCCCTTACACTTGACAAAATTAAACATCATTTCAGTAACATACCATTAAATTACGATAAGGCTGTTAAAGTTGTGTAAGGTGAAGTTCGTTACATTGGTCTATTATTAGAACATCTTAGGTTTTTGTTTATGTTCGCAGCGATCGATACGGAATAGTAGGGTGGCTGCCCTCTGTAGTATGACGTCACTGTGGACATGTGCCTTGTGGTAGCACTCACCTGTATTTACTAGCTATATACAAAAATGTTGCAGACGGTCTTCAAAAACTAGGTCACTCTGCAGTTTATGCTGGTAACCATTAACTTCGTAAAACAGATGTCAGTCCGCTCTTTTATATGATACTATTTAAGTAATAAATATATTATAATTTTATTTCCGAAACTAAGTAAATTTCTTTAGAGCCTTGCGTAACATAGCACCATACGAAATGCCTTTTAAACGAGGTGTTTCTTTGATCATACGGAACATTATTCACAATGGTTGCATTTTATGAAACAAACATACCTTACGTGCTTTCATATAGCGTATTTGAACAAGTTTATCTGGGTTCGTTGTTCGTTGTCATACTGATTGTGTACAATTGCCTTTGGTCGCTCAATATCTTGAGTCTGTGAATCACTTGTGAATATTGTGTGTATCCTGTTGTTGCATCTACTCGACAAACGAATGATGAACTACAGTGGCGAAACTATTCTGGATTTATTGTGCTACTTGTATTGTCGTGCAAACTGCTTTATTTCTTATCATCATTCTTCTCGGATGATAAAGTGTTTCTGGGAGGGATCAAAGTAACGTATATAATTGGGTATTTGAAAGGGTAGTCAATAACGTTACTTTTTATGAACTGTCAAAACGCGGAATTTGTACGTGATTTGTATGACATATAACAATGTGACGTCACAGATTTTTAGAATCAAATGGAATACTTATTATTTAGCATATGCAATTTTACAATTATACCTTCGCATGAGAATTTAATTTCTGTACGCTGATGGAAGTTTGTAAGACGAGCGGTTTTTTTTTCTATGTGATTTAATATTTTATTTTGCCCGTTTCAAATAGTCAATTCAAAACTTACATTAGGTTCTCCAGTTCCACAAAATATTCAGGTACACAGGGAAGAAGTGCGACCTTCATTTCCACGAGGAAATATAGACTTATTTTGTCTCGTGAATAAGAGCCTTAACTACTATTATTTCTTCAAGGATTTGACCTGAATTCGACCTACAGCACTTGAACAAAGAGGTAACATCTTGTGTCTGTTACGTGTGAACCGTTATAAAAGCTTATTGCTTATGTTTCCTTGCAAAATTCAAATACGTACAACATGGTAGTCGAGTCATGTCTTCTTCTGGTATAGGGGAGACGATTGGCTGGCCAGTTCTGGGCTGGGCGCACCAACACATTCCATCATCACATTGCAGTTGCTCGTAATCGCCATTTGCAGTACAATGAAGCGTAGCAACCCTGCCTTCAGCTTCTAGTTCAGCTCTTCTGCGACTGCATGCTGAAGTTTAAATAATGCTATTAATATTGTTACAAACGTCTTTATTATTTTATTTTTTTAATTTGCATAACCATGAAGGTTTTAGTTAGGTTAAATGCTCTAAGGTTATAGTAGTTTATAATACCCGATAAATAGTTTCGGTACAATCGTAGGTACAGGCAAACCAGAAAAGGTATGCACATCGGTCTACATCGGTAATCTTCGTGTTTCGGAATTAACACGAATGTTGCGTCACAGAGTAACCCCCGCAGGGGCAAAGCTTCTAAGTTTGGCACCCACAGGCAAACCCAGTTAAGCAGTAGACTGCCTCCTAAGTTGAACTGCGAGATGCCGATGTCGAACACACAAAAAAAACATAGACGTGGATTCCAGAAGCGCATACTTTTCCTGGGATATCTGTACTTCATAGTAGGTACTTACTAATTCCATGGTACAATATTTGATGATGATTATTTTCGATAATTGACAAGTATCTTTTATGTTTTTCGTGACGTTTGACTGTGCTTTTGACGGTTATGGCACTTTTTGCGTAAATTATTGTTTCTTTTATGTGAAACGAATTGGGAAATAATACTGTTTAATCTGAAATTTAATGTCGAAAACTAACTGGAAGTGGAAATCTATATGCAGCCGAATAATTGTTATGTTCTCTTGTGTACTGAAAAAGATGAATGCTAGTGTTTTTGAAACTCCGGAAAAATGCAAGATCCAGTATTAAATGGAGCACTATCGTGTTTGAATCATTTGATAATGTATCAAATTCAGGTCAATGAAGATAACATAACTTTAGTTTACACTTCATCATGCACACGGGTAGACTTCGCCCACAGTTGGCCATAAGCTAGATTATTAAACTTTACAAACCTACCACAAGTCATCTCATCCGCTTGGTCCCTCCACATTTGTCCAAATATCCTCTTTCCATTTTCATCCGAACAGAAGCATCTGCAATAAGTAAAATTCCGTCACAATCATAGGTTTCTTGTAGTTATTAAAAAAAAATCTTCAATTATTTTATCTTGATTTGGATGGTAAAAATCACAAAATTTATTTATCAACAAAATGTTGTTAAATTGTTGGTATGCCTTTGGATCGAAAAAGGCGGTTGATAAGCAATTGTTGTCATATACTTAATCTTAACTATATCGTATGAAATTCATCAAGATAAAACCAAAATGTTTCATGCATGACGCTATAATATAGATTTCAATTAATTGTATTTCTTTCATTATTTCCGTATTACCGCAAAAATCACTGTTTCATAAACATTAGGTATTGTAGAAAGTTACGTCATCACTTTCATAAAATCATTTTCTTTATTAAATTCCAAAGTGAATGAAGCATCAGATTTTTTTTTAAAACAAACCAATAAACATTGATGTACTATTCTTTTTTAGTCAAAGGGGTATCGTTTTACCGAGTAACTGGATTGAGGAGGTCAGATAGGCAGTCGGTCCATGTAAAATATCTGTATTCAGCTGCATCCGGTTAGACTGGAAGCCGATCCCAACATAGTTGGAAAAAAGCTAGGCAAATGATGATTGACTATTCTTTTTTAATCGGGTGGCACTGAACCGTGAAGAGGATCATTATTGGTAATAATTTCATAATATGATATATGCTCATACCTGCCAGTGAATAAATTGCCCTTGCATTGTACAGGTGCATATTTTCCATCAGGCAAGCAATTGGAAGGGGACTGGCAACCCTCGGTTACTACGTCGTCACCTTCAGCTGGAAATAAAAAAAAAATGCGAGTAAAAATTTAATTCAGGATTATCTTCCAAACAATTAAAAAAAAACTAAAAGACATTGTTTGAACTGAATCTGTGTTTTTGTTTGTTTACAATTATATTCAGAGTCAATTAATTCTGAGGTTTATGCAATGCCCAGCTAAAGGGTTCATACTAGATACAATTACTGTTCTGAGTAGACACGCTCCACTGATGACTTGCAAATTTCTGCTACCGGACGTACCGTTCATTGTATGAAAGTGATTTTGCGTGCTATATAGCTTAGCTTAAAGGCAAAACAGTATGGATAGAGACACTTATGGAAACCAATTCGTCGCTTAGTGTAGTTGAACGCTTTTTATGCAGTTTTGTTAACCTCTTGCAATTTCCTTTAAAAAAAGAAGTTTCTAACTGGCCTAACCTTTGTTGGTTCTTGGTTCATTGATTTTAGGTACTTCCCCTTTGCATTCGTAATTAAAAAAAGTGGAAATGTTATTGAACAATGCCATTGGATCTCGATTGGGTCACTATTTGCAGATGTAAGTATGTACGCCAGCACATCAAGCTATCGAAAACTGTCAAATTTTCCCGATTAAAAGTGAACCTTATTCTTTTGTAATAAAGTTGACAATGTATCAAAGAAATTTGAAAGATTGCGGTAACGTGATGTGCTGGCCTCGGTACCTTGTTTAGTCTCAGTAGCCACAATGTGACGCAATAGAGCGGATATTAACTGCAATTTTGTAAGTGGCCAATTGGCTCTTCTGAACAAAGTAGCAAATTGAAAATTTTTGGGCAAAATACTGAGTACCAATTATGACGTTTATCCTACGTCGTATCCTTTCTGTTCTTTGCCAAATAGCAATCGCACCTACAATTATTATAATGTTTTACAAAAGCAAATACCTAGTAATTATAAAATGACCATTTCAATGATCGCGGCAAATTTTTAATTTTGTATCTGCTGTACAAATGATTGTTAGTCGAACATCTACAACCGGACATTTTCTCCAAGGTAATGAGTCCTTTCCCGGAGACTGTGGTCGGCGATCGCAATGACTAGATCGAATAACTTAACTTCCGACAGGTCAGTGTGAGTGAAATTTAATACAAACGATACGTTCTATTTAAACACATAGGTACTTAGTTTGCTATTGTAGGCGTTGCGTATTTACAACCTACCTAAATATATGATGGCTTCGGCAACTTACCGGTGGGATTTCCGCATGATGGACAGCACCCAAATATGCTGCTATTTGGTACTAAAACTTGACTTCCCCAGCACTCGCTGACTGAAATATCACTTACACATTTTTGTGCCTTCTGACACTGGGGACTCACACTCCTTAATGTAAATGCACAGCAAAGCAATAAAACCCACAGGGGGCAATTCCGGAACATTATTATAATTTTAAACATCCAATTATTTTATTATTTATGTCGGTGATTGTGTTCAAGCGCAAACAATAAGTTCACATTAATTACTGATTGAACTGTTATCTATGTTATCTTATTAACACGAACATCTTATCGTTTATTGTTTCAGGTACTTATATCAGTAGTGTGGTGCGTATGATTCACACGAAATTCGCGCTATTACAGTATATTTGTTGCGGAATTACGATGTAGTCGAATATTAAAATATATCAGAGGATGGTTACTATTTTACAATGTAAATAACACCCTAATCCAACATGTCACCGCAGATGATACCAAAATATACTAAAAAAAAAATTTAAGCATTTTTTCGTCAGTGCAATTGTGGTATTTTAAGTTATAGTAGATTGTGAAACTGTTACATACATAACAGTGCAGTTGTATACAATACTTTATCTAAACTCATGCACTTTCATCAACACACAGTAAATAATATCATAAATAATAACAAATATGGCGTCCCATTCCGGCATTTCACCCCGAGAGTAGCCTCTACCACAGTAGAATAAAAAAAAACTAATTTTAATTAAAGCTTCATTTTGTTCAGAAAAAGGTTTGTTAATAAAAGTTTTGATTTCAAAAGAAGAATTTTAAGATATGAGAGTAGATAAAATACTTTGATATATCTACACCTGATTCGCAGCATAAGCCTGATATGGACGGAGACAAAGAAATTGCATATACACGTGTATATTAACTAGGAGATAGAACCTAAAGGAGAAAGGAAGGTTAAAAACTTAACCTATAGTACCTAACTAGTAGAACATACGTTAAAATAAAATAATAAATAAATTAATATAGATGCGCTCGTTGACTGTATTGCACGTTTGCAATCTACGAAATATCTAGATTTGACCGTTTAAATAAGAATACGGTGTTATCAGCACTATCGCTATCTCAAGTTAATTTAACGCAGAGAATAATCGGGCCAACCCGGCCCAGCCAACGTCGCGAGTCGCGCGGCGGTGCCCGTTCCGAGCGCTAACTACTTGCGCCAGTACGCGTTTTACATCGCGCCTATCTAATTCTACTTTATCAATTTCGTACAAGCGCGTTCTATTTATTTTTCAATGGAGGCGATCAAGAATTTATTCTGATTTTTTATCTTACAGGTTGGATTAAAACGGGCATACCCGGCTAGTATGGAGGAGTGCAAGAAAAGACATTCAGGCACTAAAGTTTCAAAGATTGCGAACATATTTCAAGGGATGCCGTCGAGAGAGGAAGACGAAGTCCGCGGTAGCGACGTTTCAGGCGTCCGAACCGAAAGTCATTTGGCAAGGTTCAATAATGCCCGCGCACTTTTTGAAAAATTGGGTGAAGAAAATCGTGGATTTCGTATTGAGAAATCACCTTCAGCAGCTGCTAGTTTTGCCGGCACCCGTGGGGTGACTCCACCAGCGCCGGCGCGTTCTCGTTCCAGTTCTGCAGGCTCCGTGAGCCCGCCCAGACGAATTGTGACGCCGACGCCGATGCCAGTACCGGCCGTCAATGGTGATCGGCTCGCCAATGGTGCTATGGTACCGCCGCCGAAACCTGTGAAACCAAGTGTTTTGCCTAAACCTGAAAAACCAGACAGAAGGTTCAACAAGGAGCTCATAGAAAAACAGAGAAATTGGACTGCTCATTTTAATAAATCTCGTCAATCTCGTCATGATGAATCTAAAGTGGACTCTAACAAATATTCTAGTGGTTATCACGACAGAAAGTCACCGGAAGTTCCCGAAAGATATGTAGTTCCTTCACGTGTTTATTCTCCACCACTTTCGCCGTGTGCCGGTGATTCTCAGGTGGAACGTCCTACGACTCTCCCTTCTTCATTAGTAAGTCGAGTTACACCTAGCACAAAAACTCCGAGTCCAATAAAAAGTGTTACACCTGTGTTACCGAGACCTAATAATTCAGTGTCACCAATCCCGAGGCCCGAATCCTCGGTTTCACCTTCCACACGAAGAGAACGTTTGAACTCGCCATTAAAAACACAACTTGATTCGGAATCTCAACTTACACCATCCACTGAGAAAATTCAACCTAGTGTAAGGTCGTCGATTTCCCTTCCAAGCGAGGATGAAGGCAATTCAAATGAAGAAAATAATGATTTTCCAATACATAAAGTGAGTGAACAAACACAGTATTCTAATTCTATGTCAAACACCATTGATAGAATATCGCCTACCCCACTGTCGCCATCTTCCACACCTATAAAGTTAGAGCCTGTTTCGGTTCCTCGAAAACAAAAATCGCCATCGCCTTCAGCAAGGTCACCGAAATCTCCAGTTTCCCCGTTGTACCACGACAAAGATAGTTTACCTTCAGCTGAACGCGAATCTTCAGTGTCACCAGTACCAAATAATCGAACGTATACATCGTTGTCAGATACTGTTCCGGATCCAGTACCTCCAGTTGATAGATATTCACCTAGTGTTACTTCTCACGAGTCACCTGTTTTGTCGCAGTCTGACGACAATAATACAAAAAATGTTTGTGATCGCGTATCTCCGACTCCGCAAAGTCCAGTTACTTTGGACAATGGCTCAAGATCGTCAAAAAATTTGGATGAAGATGCTTATGAGTCTGTAGATTATAGTGAGGAATGGGATGAAAAGAGCAGGCGGCGTTCTTCCACACCAGAGTCTCCTACATGTCCTGTAAAGATAGAGGATGCGCCGCACTCGCCGCTAGTGTCACCATTAGCGTCTCCTGTACATCGTATAACGGAGTCCTCGCCTCCTGCTTCGCTTCAAGCTTCACCCTCGCCTGGTATGTTATTTTCCTACCTTCTTGTATGACTATTTATTAAGTTCATTACAAAACTCTTTACACATACGTAGTCTATTATCGTTATTTTGTTACTACTTTATCTGTGTTTTTATCTCCACTACAAGAAATGTTATTGACGTGTATAGTAGACACGTACGTACGTCGCGTATGATAGAGTTGAAGGCTGAGAAAACCATGTTTATTTTTTGTGCGTGATAAAATATTTTTCCAATGGATCTGGGAATGTATTTTTTTTATCTACTCATTTTCTTCTTCACGTTCCATTGTTCATGGGGTTTTAGACTGGGTCGCTTTTATAATCGTCAACCTAATTACCTTATCTTGCTGATATCAGTATTATACATGCCATCATAGTCTTTTCCGATTAAATACTCGTGTTTTTGTTCATATTTATATGCATACTGAAGATCGAACTCCAAATGCTTTTGTTAATTCTGGGGAATTATGTAATCATGTATGTGAATGAAATGTGTGATATAGCTTTCATGTTAAAGTCTGAGCTACCTGATTCTGTTGTTTCTGCATTGTAGGGAGTAAAACCATAAGAAACCGAAAAGTGGGCGTCGATTGACGTACGTTTAGCGGTCTCGTGTTCAGTGGGTTCAATGTAATATTGAGGAAGTCAAGGTATTTGAGTCGTTGCGAGACTTGCGAGTCGATCCCGATTTAGATGCTCCGGCGCCGCCGCCGCCTCCGTCGTCGCGACGCAGTAACCCGAGCGACGTCGCCCTGCGCGCTCCCCTTCTTACGCTACACTATTATACTCTTTATGGGACCGTTTTGACAATTGATTACTCTCCTCAACACTCTTTATTGTATCTGTATTGAGATACTGAGTAACTCTACTTACCTTATAAACAAGTGTGTGACTTTCTTGCTAATTTTGTGTGATCAAACAAGCAGAAGCTCTAAAAAACAGTGATATTTCGTGACAAGAATTAAAAAAAACGTGTGTTCTTCGATATTTACGTACAAACGCTGATTCAGTTCGCGATAAACTTTGCGCAGAAAGTTCGAATGGTCCCTTCAGTCTTTTATCAATTCTGTCTTTGTAAGCTCCCGAATGCTCCTTCTCGTTTTGCTTTTAGTCGTCTCGTTCTGACCGGTGTGTGTTCGCTCCTGATCTGAATATTACATTCATTGAGCAACGCTTCTGACTTAATAAAATATTTAATGCACAAAATGATCCTTTATTGAGATCTGAAATCTTTTCCTTATTCGAAGATTGCTTCTATTATTTTATTCTCTTGTAATGTTGACCTTCAAGTTGCAAACGTGAGCTGCCTACGCTTCCAAAAAGTAATCTAATTTGTGAAGAGGTGTGTAATCCTTTACTCTAGTTATGTTGCCAACTTGCTTATCTTTGGCTGTGTTTGTTTACAAAGCGCGCAGGTGCCGGTGATCGACAACGTTGCTGACGTAAACTTACTATGGTCTTTCTTACTAGTGCTCCATTAAAGACAGCCACAATCTAAATACCAGAAATTAATAAGTGTAAAACATGGTTGGTTATTAGGACATCAGCTTCCTTTTCTACCTTCCGTTTATCAGATCATTTTGTTTCGCGTGTGATTTGATAGAAGTTAGTACAAAATACGTCGTTTGGAAGTGAATGTCCACGTGAGAGTGGTCGGTGGCGGCACGGGACGCCGGCGACGATGGTGCGGTGATGCGGGCGTCGCGCGTGCCCGTCGCATGCGCTCGTTCAACATGCGCCTCTGCGGCTGTTGCCTCGGTCAGTTGCATTATTATTGTTTTGCTCTTGCTTAGAAACAACTTCATTTGGGTCGCTTCTCAGTCACGGTTTATTGCTGGAGCTGAACGCGTTTCTCGCATTTTCATATATTTCAGTGGAAAGAGAATTAAAAATTATGAATATGCTTTACTACAACAGTAAAGCATATTCATAATTTTTAATGTCTTCAATCCAAAGTTTAGAAATAAGTGTGAATGGTCTTCCTACTGCTCTTTGTTTTAATCTGTTATCTCGTATTCTTGTTATCTCTAATACATGTTAATTCGGTGTAAAATTATCTCTAGACATAAGGACTTATTTTAGTTAGTCTAACCTCTTACATCTGACTGGGAAAACGTTAATCTGTTGATGATGCTGTAAAGAACTTCTCTGGTCAACACATTCTACTGACCTGACATTCCGTATTGGTTTTCTAGGCATTTTAGTTTTTAGACATCGATTATAGTTACTTTTACCTGTAACTAAGGCCACCCTAAGGGGGTTTCCATTTCCACAAGGTATTTTGTGAGAAAGTCTGATGGATTTTACGTGTATTTTAGGGTTCATGATTAATTGTGCTAGAATTTACGCAATGTAAACAAGCGTATAGCGCTCGCTATAAAACTTTAATCCTAGGTAAGCATTGAAATTCAATAACCCGATCTGTACAGGCCTTACATGCAGGTTTATATTATGTACATTTAGGGAATTATTTCGAAGCGTAGAGAGCTCGAGCTTCATGCGTACTCGTGTTTAATATCCACCGTATACAATATCGTTCTTGGCACATCGCGTCCATTCAGAGAACTTTCGTGTATGTTCAATTGATTCAATGGAGCGATTCTCTGCACGGAGAATTGAGATGAGCTTGACGTGTCTTTTCTTTACGCAGGAAGTGGCACTCATCAGTTATAGTCTTGGTTTGCTTATTTTAGGGTCTAAAATTATAATAATAATATTTAGAGTTGAGGTAGGAAAGTAGGATTAGGTAAAAAAAAAAATTAAAAAAATCATCATTCTAGCCTTTTCCTAACTATGTTAGGGTCGGTTTTCAATCTAACCGGGTGAATACACTGAAATAAATATAAACTAGAAATTAGGATTTAATTGATGTCAGTAAAAATACAAAAAAAAAATCCAAGTCAAGCCGCGCATGCTAACTTTACAAGTCCTAGAGGCGGGTGGAGTACGTACACTCGAGTTTCTCTTCAAACCGAGGGTTTTGCAACGTGGTCTCCCGAACACGTAGCACATCTTGATAATCAGGATGATCATTAATAGAGATCTGCCATTCTACTCTATAAAAATAACAAGGTGAAAATTATGTGAAGTGAGCAGTCAATAGTGTCAATCTCTAGCGATCACCTAAGTTTTCAGGTGAGATTTCTACAGAGAAGATTGGCTGTTTAATCACAGTTTAAGAACATTGCATTCCAACACATACTACCTGTCTTCAACATGGATTCCAATGACCAAATATTGAATATATGACTGGTATCACAATAATATCAAGTCTACAATATAAATCACATAAAGCACTAACTACTTTATCAATTTTACACGTTTGCGTGGGCATCATCCACTCCACATCTTGACGCATTAGTTGAAAATGATCACTACCTTTTTTGGAAGTTTGGAAGGCCGTCATCATATTTGCCACTTCTGGGTACCTGTCTGCCACTACAAGGTTACATTTTATGAGTTCTTGAGTGCTGACTTGGAGGCTCTAATTTTCTACCACGTTTTTAAATATTTCGTTCGAAATGTTGGGCGTTTTGATGTAGTTGATTTTTATGATTCTAACGGCCTGTTATGATTTTTCCCGTTTCAAACTTATACTTCTTCTCGAGCAAGAGACGACCATTGTTTCTTTTATTGCAATTTAAACTTCACATATTACTTAACCGTAAATTCTAAATTGTTTCTGGATATTATGTTTCTAATTTTATCCACAAGTCTATTTATAGTGTCCCCTCTTTCTTTTGTCAGCATAATTTGTCTCCGACTCGAACCCTATCTAAAGTGGCTCGCATTCTTGAGGTACCAAGATGCGAGAAACGACAACGGAATGAATTACAAGTGGCATTAACACCCAATTTCATATTGTTCCATATGAAGTTTTAATACGAGCCCATACGTGTTTGTGTAGTTGAGTTTTAATTAGTAAAGTGGGCATGACTCGCTCTCGTTGTCTCGAGAGATCGCGTGCTGGTTCTAACGGTTTATTGCAAATTCATGCGTTACATAGATTACTATAAATGTTGAATGGTCAGTCGATTGTTACCATAAATTAGTTTCTGAGGATGTGCACGTTTAATTATCTCCAGATCGGGAAACGAAAGTGTGGCCACGCATGCAAACTGTAAACATAAACATTCCAACAGATATTTTGTACTGAGCGTGATACAATTTATTAGTTTCGTATTACTACCTCGCATTCACTGAGTTCTTCAAATCTATGAGAATGTTCTATGTATAGTAGTTCCTCTCCACGTATTCGAAACAAGTATGTGTTCTTTACGTCTGGACTCTGGATTCGATGTCATTTGAGGGACACACGAGGGCGTTGAATATAATCGTCGCATTTTATAAATATCCGTATGGGCGTATTTCAAATAACTGCAGTTGTGGCCTGGGTTTTTGTTAAAATAACATGTACCGATTTAGTGTTTGTTTATGTTGGGCACTTGTATACTTACCACCTGCCCGAGCTGCGGAAGTAGAGTATCTGCGTTAAAAATAGTTAGCTCGTTAGCCTAAATTTACTCCGTACTCGTTCTTCGTAGAATATAGTTTAATGTTTTTCATTGAGGCGAAAGTTTTACTCTGAGAATTTCCTGTAGCATGATTCATTTGCATAGCACAGGATATCTTCAAATAAGGTCTCCTTGAAAATGGACGCCACTGTTAATTACTGTTCCCTAGAACTAGAGTTATTCTTCTTCGGTCTCCCAAATCTGATAGTCTGAATCGGAACCTCAAATTTCTCAGTTACGCGGCCACAAATTAAGTAGGTAGCTAACTCCATCTGATACGCACCTTGGCCTTGGGTAACCAGTCCGAATTAGGTTACCACTTACTTCATAATATTGTAGTGATACATTTGACTTGATAATATTTATAATGCTTAGAGCCGTTTCACTGCCATATCATTATGTTCTTAACGAATCAATCTGATATCTTCAGCGGGCGGAGGTCGCAAGTCGTCAGAAAAGGAAGAAACCCCGCGGCGGAGTGGATCACGGGCGTCCAGCGTGTCAGACGAAGGTGGATTCAACGAGCCCTCGCCCGAGGTGGTGGCGCGGCTGCGGCCGGCCGACTACCGCGAGCCGCCCCCGCCCGCGCCCCCGCTCACCAGGGACATACGTGACGCGGAGCGGGCGCGTTCTGATCCTGATACGCTCTCCGTACTGCAGCAGGTATTTGTTCATATTTCTATCCCTTATGTAAAGGGTAGTCAACTTCCCGCCCGTAGTTCCCAAACGAAAGCGAAACTAAATTTTCTTTCCGTACAGTTGACGTGGCTTTCCCTCACCAGCCATAAGCTCATTGGTTGTCGGGTCTTTAATGTAGATTTAGGAAAGACATGCATGCTAGTCTGCTCCACCCCTGCAGTTGCTTCGAAGCTATACAACAATTTGATGATTCAAGGCCATAGTTTGAACCCTTGAACCCAATATTGCAGGACTCCGGCGTGGTAGTGAGCGAGGCGAGCCAAGGCTCCATAGAGGTGCTCGACAAGTCGACCACCAGCCAATGGAGCGTGTCGGAGGGGGAGAACGCGTCTGGGGAGAGCGGGCGGGGCGGGGACGCGCCAGACGCGCGCTGGGACGACGCCGACGCCGACGGCAAGCAGCCCGACAGCATGACGCCCGACGAGGCCGAGATACTGCTCAGCTCCAGGTGACCGGCGCTATCTAGCTTAATATTGCACTAGAATAAACCCTCGTACCCACAGGCGATTTTTGAACGGAGTACATCCCAGCACATCAATAAGACACACTGTTTGATTGTCAGTGCTCGACTCAACACCGAGAGTTGAAAATTCAGTACGCGGTAAAAAAATCGTCACATTCAAAAATTGCGCGTGCGCACCTGGGCTAACTTTAGCTTTGGTCATATCCCTAATTTACACAGAAGGCTTGTTTTTTTTCTGCGAGGCAGGTGGTTTTGTGCTCCAATGGTACTGCACTCATTATCGTTTCATGTAATTCAGCAAAGAGTAAGCACTTCGCGTACATTTTGTGGACTGTCGGTTGTGAATGAAGCGAGTTGCTTCCGATCCACTGCTTTCTTATATCGTTGCACAATGTCGTGCTTATGTTTTTTTTGTTCAATTATTCTTACACTTTGTATTTCTTAACCCCTCAAATGTCGTATGAATTCATAGGTTCATAAGAAAAATCTTCTCGAAACGACAGTAAATATAACCGTATAAATAGTTGAGCTCTATAAGCAAACGGCTTCTAATAGGCGAACATCTAATGGATTAATCAGACTACAATTTCATATCGTGGTCTTGCGTGTAACTTCGGGTATGACCGTAGAAATAATATTCAAAGATTAAAAAGCAGGTATTTCATTTGCATTTACTCAAAATAACCATACTTTATTGTAGCTAGTTGCATAATACGGCGTCACATCAATTCTGTTTAATTACTTTATCTGAGGCACGTACGCTATGCGGAACTAAGTAACTGTTTAATATTCGTCACACCTTTCTTCCTCGGATGTAATCATGCTATTCATCAATGTTTACTTTCTGGTTCATTTCAATTCCTATTGGAAGACACGTGATGTATCTGAAATTTCTGTCTTTTATGCATGAATCCACCCACTTGTAATGTCTATAACGAAGTTTCGTTCTGTACTACTTCTCTTATTTATTTATCCTAAACGATGTTAAATACGCTATTCTATATTTTCTTTTTTCAGGACTTGTTATTCGTAATGCTTAGTATTATTATTATTAAATGTCGTCTTTTTATCATTTGCATGCTGCCTGTCCGCACAACGCTTCATTATTGCCTGATATTTGCAGTATTCTGGAGAAAAAACTTAGGTAAGCTCGGGGCATTTGTGCAACCGTCGTTTTCTTCTACATTATGATGCAGTATTTTGTAGAATGCTTCTTTTATGTGATCCTTTATTCTTTCTACATTCCGTTTTAGTACGCTCTTTATCTATAGAAATATATAAACAAACGCAGCGAAAAAATGATCATAAAACAAAACAGTTTATGAGCTGTTTGCTGTCTCGTCTTATAAAGTACAGTACGTGACAGGGTGAAAGAGGTACCTAATAGACATTTTATCATAGTATCATCAGTAGTATACATAGCTACAATAGCTTATGTCAGCGTGTTATTTCTTGTTTTAACACAAAATATATCGTATGACACGCTACGCATCAGAGAAATAATCTTTGGAATCGGGTCAGTAGTTCCGAAGATTACCCCAACATACAAATTTACAAATAAATGTTACCTCTTTATAATATTAGTATAGATTACAGGCCGTGACATGCCTATCTGATAGTCCATCGTATTGTGATACGCTAAAAGTTTAAGCGAGTTTATATCCATCCAGCTATCGCTATCACTATTCATACACAACCATTATGGCAATCTAAACAACAGTTTGATACGCACTTAGCTTTTTTCGTTGCAAGACTGGTTAATGGCGGAGTTGGTTCTTTTTTCGTGTTTTTAAACTTCACCACTTTTGCTCTGTCCCGTATTGTACAATGCAAATTCTGTTTATTTCTTTATCATGCTACTTATTTACTGTTAAGTTAGCCAATGTAAATCTAGCGCAAATATGGGCGGGCCGCTACGCATCGCATTGCAATATTCTTCCTACATCAATTTTGTTAATTACCGCCCCGAGCTTTTTGTTATGCAATGCGATGCGCTGCGGTCTGATGCAGCTGTAATATGCGCTAGTCTTTAGTGGTAGTATAAAGTAAGTAGTTAGTTGTAGTTTGAAGGTAATATGTGTTGTATTGTAGGCAAGAAGCTCTGCTGTCTGACGAGCAAGCGCAAGAGATTGTCGCAATGTTGTCGCCGCACGCGCTGCCGCACGACAATGGCGTCTCGCTCAACGACAGCTACCAGTCCGTGCTCTCTTACGAGAGGTAATGTCTTCATTTATTATTTATTTATTTATGGAGGATATCCAAATACACACGATATATTATTAATAAATAATGGGCATCAGGTATTGAGTAGGTACTCCTTCACTTATAGTCTTCTATAAGTGGTCTTCCACAGCATGCACAATAAAGTTAACAATTATGCTAACTAAAGCAATTGCCTATTATCCTATGCGTAGTTGACATGATTCTGCTAAGCTAACATGTGCAGCGAGACAAAATTCTGTCGTCGTATCATCTCGCACCAAAACGAAATGATAATTAAAACTACGCGACAACGAAACGCATAAGGCATTTATCACTTTAAAGATATGGTAAGTCTATAATAATACGTCGCATCGTCGTTCGCATTGTTGCATTTCAGTTTTGTACGTAAACATGACTAACCTATATAGTCGTTTTAACTCAAAAATGAATGGTTTGCTATTACAGTATGCAGTCAGTGGACGAGAGCTACGAGTTCGTGTCGCTGGAGGCGGACGCTGGGCTGGCGGGCGGCGACCGGCGCGCGGCCGAGCCGGCCGGCCCGGAGCCGCCGCCCGGCACCGTGTTCGAGCACTACCCGCCGCACCAGCTGCGCGAGCTGGGCGAGGAGAACGGGATACACTACTTCGAAGACGGACACTTCTATACTGAGGTAAGGCTACTAACTAGGCGTCGGGAGCCACGTGACGACTCCCAGCCACCGTAGGCGCGGGCCTGCGGACGGTGAGTAATGGGTGACTCACCCACGATCAGCACCAGGCCCGTGCCGGACGGCGCGTACATGTTGCACGCGCGCCTCAAAGAGATGTCAGCATATGAAGGGGCCCCTCAGGGCCAAGCTTGCCGGGTAAGCGGGATTGTCCGAAAGGGTTACCGCTACCCCGAAACATAAAGGGCTACGGAAGGAACATGGATGGGTTTTAGTCAATAAGAGTCTGACACTCCCTTCCGCCCAGCCAGAGCGGAAAAAGTAATTGGATGATTTCCCAGCCTCAAAAAAAAAGGCTACTAACTAAGCATAATTGACTAATTAAAACGGTCAAAAATAAAATATGAAATCACGTAGAAATAAGACCGCTCGTCTTTAAAAACACCCATCACCGTACAGAAATTAAATATGTAAAGATATAATTGTAAATTTGCTTTTAATGCTAATAAGTATTCCATTTGATACTAAAAATCTGTGACGTCACATTGTTATATTTCATACAAATCACGTACAAAAAGTAACGTTATTGGCTACCCTTTCAAATACCTACCCAATTTGAATGAGAAGTTCAACCAGCACCTATTACAGTAAATGCACCATAAACTAGTCATAGAATACCAAAATTTAATCGAATTGAATGAATTTTATGAGGAATTAATAACCGAAAAAAATGAAACGTAATAAAGAAGAAAAGTAATCCTACTAATACATATTATAAATGTGAAAGTTTGTATGTTTTTTTACTCAACCACGCAAAAATGTCTGAACGGCTTCGGATGAAATTAGGCATACAAACTTTAACTTAAAGGGAAGATCTATAAAAGCATGGTTAGACCTGCCGTCCTTTATGGATCAGAGTGTTGGGCCACAAAAGGAATGAATGAAAGATAATTGCATGCAGCTGAGATGAGAATGCAAAGAGGGATGTGTGGTGTTACCTGAATGGATAGAATACGGAATGAGTTCATAAGAGGTCTGAAAGTGGCACCGGTGACTGAAAAGTTGTGTGGAAATCGGTTGTCATGTTATGCGGATTAATGCGAAAAATGTTGTTGAAAAACTTTCCTGAAGTTGTGAGTATATTAATACTCACAACTTCGTGGGTGGCTATACAAAGAGACAATGGATGGATTGTGTGAAAGATGATATGGCTAGAAAGGGAGTGACTAGCGAGATGACGACTAATACATAGAGAAGTATGGAAGAAAAAGACATGATGCGCCGAGCACAAATAAATTGGGATAAGGGCCGGAGAATGATGAGGTGGTATAAAACCTGGATTAACATTATTATCCTGGTAGTACGATCTCGTGGGATAATTTACGATCCTCCACACAGTCAAGGCCTCTAGCAAAAACTAGTACCAAGTAATTAGACGATAAGTTTGCTCAATAATAACTTAAAAGTATATAATAAGGTTAAATAGAAAATCCGCTACAGAGGCGACCTCACGCATGCATTTTTTATGCTATTCGTTAATTTCGTAGTTTTACGCTTCTCAATCCTATCAAACTTCAACACATGATGATTTTATAACATCGCCCCAATTTCTGAAGTTTATTATATTATTATCACTCTTATCTAGCACCAGAGTGCGATAAACGCACGAATTTAATTAGTTTTTGATAATTTATTATCTTACAGGTTGCTGGACTTCCGCCTATTGAGGAAGACGAGGACGAAGATTATTACCCACCAGTATTTGTCAAGAAAAATACCAAAGTTAAATTCAGGTATGTAAACCAAGTTACATAATTGTTTCCAGTAGACTTGTACCTCATCAGAACAATGGCGAACAACGGTTTGACTGAAGCCGTGGTCTCACGGCTTGGCGCGACGCAATCTGGCCTGTAAGAAACAGTCGCAACCGATGCTTGAGGTGGCCTGTCGTCAGAATGCTCGGCACAGGCGGCGACAGGCTTGCCAATTTGCGGGCCGTGGGGCCGCGACTGGAGAGCTGTAGTGCTATATTTAATATTAACATCTAAAATATTTTTAATAAAAAATCTTCATTATATGTTTCATTCACTGAGAGATCACCCACAGCCTAAATCGCTAGGTCTAGAAGCATGAAATTTAATACAAGATTTCCTTCTATGAGGATATTTTTATGGAAGTTCGTCATTGCTGATGAGACAACCCATAAACAATTTTTATCTACCCACCACAAGCTAACATTTCATCGTACTTTATTTCAGCACGAACCCGATGCGCGTGTTCTCGACGCACTCGGTGCGCGAGTACGACCGCCGCAACGAGGACGTGGACCCCGTGGCCGCCAGCGCCGAGTACGAGCTAGAGAAGCGGGTTGAGAAGATGCACGTCTTCCCAGTCGACCTGGTGAAGGGGGCCGACGGACTTGGACTCTCTATTATCGGTAATATAGAATTTATTCATTATCCGATGGCTGGATAAGAGGCGGCAGTCTTGTGTCTATAGCCCAGCCGTTTATCTAAAACCGTTCCTGACAGTTGTTCCTAGTTGACAAGTTAGTGAGCTCTCGCGTCGCGTCACCAACTCCCTCCCGCACCGCGTACCTACCTCGGGAACGGTCTCGGCTAAGCAACGGGCTTTAGTGTTGATTTATTTATTAAGAATCTGTAACGAAATATATAAAATATAATAACTTTCATCCCTCACAAAATCTATCCATGTTTTCTTTGGATATATGCATACACAAGGAAAAGGACAACAATATACATTGTGGAAATAAATAATAAATGTTCGTAAGGTTTCTCCCGTCTAAGAAATAATTTGCTGTCATCTCTTTCCAGGTATGGGTGTTGGCGCGGACGCTGGTCTGGAGAAGTTGGGCATATTCGTGAAGACTATCACTGAGAGCGGTGCTGCCGCCCGCGACGGACGTATTCAAGTCAACGATCAAATCATTGAAGTCGATGGCAAGAGTTTGGTAAGTCTATTCTCCCGATGATAACGAATGATGCTTATGACACTCCAGCTATTTGATAACCAATGTTGTACTTGCCCTCTCAATCTGTATGGTTCTTTCTTCAAAAGACCGTTTCAGTCACCAAACTACGTGGTCTTCACGTGATCTGAACAAGATTATGTGTGGACATTAAAAGAGACTGTGACCCCTGTGTTGGTTCCAGTCTTTCTTCTCGATGAGGTTAGGAAACGCCGATCTCATCTAGTTTTTAGAATGTTATTGACGTGTATAAGTAAAAACCAATTCACAATAATAAAATTGTTTATCATTTAACTCGTTCATTTGTCTTGTTTTGATTATAATTACGATTTTCTTTGCGCATATTTATGTGTGATTAGTACTTTAACTTATGAACTCTTTACTGACTTAATTTTGGACACAGGTTGGTGTGACGCAAGCATACGCGGCGTCAGTGCTCCGAAATACATCAGGTCCTGTAAAGTTCCTCATTGGACGTGAAAAAGACCCGGAAAATAGTGAAGTAGCACATCTTATTAGACAGTCACTTGCCGCAGACAAAGAGAGGGAGGAAAGGTAAGGTTTATATATTATATAACATTAAAAGTTTGTATGTTTCTTATTCGATCATGCTTTCAAGGCTGAACTGACTTGAAATACTTTGCACACATAGACTTTTTATCCGGTTAGCCTCTTTTATCTCAAGAATAGTTTTTACAGAAGTGCTAACAATGTAATATTTGTTCAGAGCTAATCGCGAGCGTCAGAGGCGACAACAAACCGAAGAGGAGGATTCCAATCAGACCGCTCCCGCCGAGCCGTCCCCGCCACAGACGCGACACCCGGAGATCAACGAGCTTCGATCTTTCCTACAAGAGGTTCGTTTCTACTCGACTGCGCGAGAGCAAAGACAGGCTACGTTTTTCATGCGTATCTTTGCATTTAGGATTTTTTCTACCTTCGAAATATCTTAAGGGCTGGATGGATTAAGCGGGATTGTCCGAAAGGGTTACCGCTACCCCGGAACATAAAGGGCTACGGAAGGAACATGGATGGGTTTTAGTCAGTAAGAGTCTGACACTCCCTTCCGCTCCACCCAGAGCGGGAGCAGTCATTGGATGATTTCCCAGCCTTAAAAAAAAAAAAACCACGTTTCACACATTTATTATACGGACGTCTACAAAATATTACTCTCATTTTGTCTCCGTTGTATATTTTCTGTATATCCCAATGACTGCTCATTGGATGATTTCCCAGCCTTAAAAAAAAAAAAAAGGGCTGGATGGATTTTAACAAATGAAGCATCGTCTCGTCTAGGTCGCGCGATGGGCGCGACCGAACCGAGACGAGACGATGCCTATGGTTTAGTTTAAGTTTAGGTTTTAAAAAATTAAAATTTTAGACGTAAATAAGTACAGGTTTGTTTTTTCGTAAACCATGCCCATTTGTGATATCAAAATAAAGGGCTTGAGAATGGCGGTTATTGAAATTATAACACACAAGTAGAGTCAAACTAAAAAGAAAAATATTTTTTTATTTGTGAAATATAAATGAGGTGACCAATCAGCCTGAAAAGTTCTGGAGTCCTTTAGACCGAATTTCGGTCACGGTGGCCATTCTCAGCGGAGACTAACCATTGACGCAGGAGATGTGTCGGCACTACCGAAGACAAACCCAAGAGCGGACAGAACGTGAACTAACCTGTATTTTGATGTACCTGCAGTTGGTGGGCATGGAGTCAGGCGGCGGCAGTGCGGACGAGATCAGCGTGCGCGTGCGCGACTGGTGCCAGCTGCGCGCGCCCGACGACCAGCTGCGCCGCGCGCTGGCCGCCGCCGCCGACACCGCGCACCGCGCGCAGCGCAAGTACGACAAGGTGCGTGTGCGCGGCCTGGGCCCGCTGGGATAACGACGGCAGCGATTCATGACTTTGATGATTTTTTGTGTTTTTTATACTTGTATAACAAGTCCACGGCAAATTCGCTATTCCTTTGAGTGTATAAGATTGTACACAATGACCTTGTGTGCGCAGGCGCGGCGCGCGCTGCGCGAGTGGCGGCGCACGCGCGCGCTGGTGCGGGCGCGCGAGGAGTGGTGGAGCGGCGCGCTGCGGGACGCGCACCGGGAGTACGCGGCCGCGCTGGCCGCGCTGCGCGAGCGCGTGCAGCGCCTCGAGGTGCTGCTGCTGGTGAGCACTGCGGGACGCGCTTTATTATAGCTCTCGTACCATCTGGTTTTTTCGCGGTCTGGTTTTTAACGCACTACTCAGCGCCGAGAGCTCAAAATCCAACTTTGTAATCATCAACATCAATTTAAATATAGCGACTTTATTCTGTGTAAACAGGGACTAAAATAACTCTTATCCCTTTGAAGTGAAGTTTAGCATAATGTGTATGTTGTCAGTAACAGTTCTAATGACCAAAGAGTCAATCATGAGATTTAGCGGTTTTACTATAGAAATCTTGCTTTCTTTATAAATTAATATTAATAACATTAACATTTTAGGAAACTCAAAAGAAGGCGGGTCTCCCAGTGATGTTGCCGCATGAACCGTCGGCTCGTCGCGAAACACCGCCTTTACCGCGCCGCCCCGATCCGGACCCACTTTTGATAAACAGTTAGTATACAAGCACTTGTCACGGGAGATTTTTTTATCGCGCACTGGTTTTTATTTAACTGTTTTCCTCCGAAAATTCAACAACATGCAGTGTATTTTTTGACATGTTAAGATGCACTGTTCTTTTCTTAATACTTGGTTCAATAGCGTTGAAAATGTCGTTATATCACAAATGAACACGTAGAAATAACGCGCGTAACACTTGTGTTACCTCATCACAGATCCCTGGAGTTCCGACAGCGATCTTTCCGATCTATCACCAGTGGAGGACGAATACGCCAAAGTGGACAAGTCGAGGCGAAACGAGGCGCCCGACCTCGGTGACGTCACGGCGCCTGTCGTTGAAGAAGCGAAGCCCGCGGCGAGCGCCCCCGCCCCTGCGCCCGCGGCCCTGGCCCCGCCCCAGGCCCCGCCCCCGGCCCCGCCCGCCGCCGCGGCACCTGCGCCCGCGCTCGCGGTCACTGCTGCGCAACCTGTTCATACGACTAATGTGACACATACGACATACAGTGCTTCTCAGCCAACGAATCACCAAATGGATACTCAGTGAGTTTCGCTTTGTTGTTTGTTGTATATATTTTCTACTGAAAAACTATGATGAGCCATGCGCCATGTGAATAAGACGACATGTTTACGCGCCGTTTAACCGCATCTCAAGCATACAGGATATAGAATTAAATTGGTTTTGTTCTCAGGTCTACATCGTCGCTGGTGGGCGCGGGCACGACCAGTGCGGGCTCGTCAATCGTGGCATCCCGCGAGCTGGACGCGGCCGTCCCGCGCGGCGCGCTGCTGGACACGTCGGCACACCGCGCGCGCACGGACCTGGCGCGGCACCGCCACCACTCCGCGCACTCGCCGCACTCGCCGCACTCGCTCAGCAACGCCAGCTCGGTCAGTACTCCACTAGCTCAGGATAGGCTAGACCAGATCAAAATTATTTAGGAAGGAATTGAAACCTACAGGTTCAGCGGCGCGACTTGGCTCGAACAAGGGTCGGGGTCAGATTCACAACCGCTCGCGATATCAGTATAAAAAATAGAAAAGAGAGATATCAGTAAAAAATTTTAGAACCAGTGCTTTTAAAATTTTCTAAGAAACTTTACGTGACAGAAATCGATATCGATAAAACAAAATTAGTATGATACTCCTTTTGTAAGAGGTGTACGAAGTTGTTTTAAAAATATAAAAAAAATATCCTTGAAGTTACTTGTGATTAATTACAAAGTTGCTGATATTATGTGCCCTGTATTTAAAAAATTTACAAAATATGTTTTTATTAACTCAAGTTTATAAACAACTAGCTTCTGCCCGCGACTTTGACCACCTGAAATGTCTTGTTCCCCCAACCTACAGTGTCGCACCGCATCATCCGCACACTGTTTTTCTTTTTGCTTGGCTCCTAAGGGTCGTAGCATGATGATAATTGCCTATAGCCTTCTCCAGGAATTTCACATAGGTGTACAAAAATTCCAGATAGTTCCAAGTCAATAAACAAAACTCCAGGTTTATTGTGTAAAGTATACATTTCGTTATTTGAAAGTTTTACTTATTTTACAGTACGACGGTCTGGACGATTCGTACAACGACTCCGCCGATGAGTCGCTGAGCGAGTCCACATCAGGGGGGCCGCCTCACGTTGGTGCTGTGAGTCATATATATATATTTTTTTTTCTTTAATTTGGATTTAATAAATAACTATTCAGGATGTTTCAAAGGCGATATTGGCACAAATATATGACAAGCCGAAGATTACGCGTAACATAGTGCATGCAACACTAGTACACATTTTCAAAGTACTTTTTAATAAAAGTAATCGACAAGATTACTAGTCGAGTAGCAGTAATCGATCGAGAATTTTACGAAAAGAAATCGTTTTACCAGCATCGTGACACCCGTCAGAGTTGCGGTAGTTCCGTGGGCAGCGCGACCGACGACGCCGTGTACTCCAGAGATCACAGGCATCACCCTCTGTCGGGTAAGAGCACGCCACGTAACGCTTTCTAATCATTGTGTACCGTACAACGCTGACCATCGAGCGTACGTTTAAAAATAGAACGAGTCTACCGACTATTTTCAAACTTACGCCTAATAATGTTTATGTTTGTAACCTTCACAAGTTCATAACAAACTCACCACAAGCGGAACTACGGGGCAATTACGTAACACATTTACAATTGCAATTTCTTTCATACTGACACTACGACAATATTCATTGCGTTATTAACGTTGTGGAGCCGTCGAATTTTTCAATCATACTAAGCAATGGATTAGAACTTTCTTTCAAGTCGTTCGAATTGTGAAAGAAGTGTGTTACGCAATTGGGGTGCTGTTCGTATCCATGTGATTGTGAATAATAGCGTCCCGTTAACGTCATGTGCTTAAAACAGCGATCGAGGGAGGCCTCGAGTGGCGTGCATAGTGGTCAGAACGTAGGTACGGTAGGTAGTGTAGTGTGGCTGTGCTAGGTCCCAGCGCGTCGCTGGCCGAGCAGCTGAAGCTGGTGCTGGCCGAGCGCGAGCGGCGCCTGGCGGCCGGCGCGTCGCCGCCGCAGCCCGACGCCGTGCAGCTCACCAACGACCTGGTGGACGAGATCCGCCAGGCCGTCAGCGAGGCCAACGCACGAGGTTCGTACTCGCACTCCAACTGATGCTATGCCACTTCACGTTGCTTCTCTTCTATTTTTTTTCTCTGTTCTTTAAGTTTGGAGATTCGTGTACAGCTTTTTTATTGTTTGTAAGAAATAAAAGTGTTGCCAGAAATTAAAGTACCTTTTATTTATCAAGTTTATAAGCGCGCTAGGCTTAGGCCTACATCTGAATTGTAAAGAACAGACGGCTGCAGAGCGTGTGCGTTACCAGAGTAAGCAGCAAGTCTTCGAAGAATTATTCTTTCTCTTTGTGGTTTTATTGTTACTGTCTTTAGTTTATTGCACATCTTGTATCTTGTGTAGTTGTGTTGGTGTTGGTTCGTTGTACTAAAATACGGTGTTGGTTGGTGGTGTTAACGTTTTATTTTAAATTGGTTGTGTATTACTTGACTTTATCAAATTCTTGGTTCTAAGCTGTAATGTATGCTACAGTACAACTTGAAAGATGGATTTTTAAATAGATGTAATTAATTTTAGATGTATTTCAGTTTTTACTTTTTGAAACTTGCAATATAGTAAAATCTAGAAGCTCAATATGTATAGAATGAAGGGCACACACAAAAAATACGAATTATCGATGAAAACCTAATATACCCCATCGCGTTGCTTCTACAGTTTTACGATTGATTTCGTTTATAAAAATGATTTTATTCCTCTGTCTCTCATTTAATGATTTGGCTGATTCACACCGTGTTGGGAAATTAAAAGTCTCTTAGTTTAAATGGGTTGCTAGGTGACCGCTTAAAAACCAATGACGAGCGTGTGTGCTTCATCCTTTACCTATGCACAGCTGCAAGGATATTTTGACGGTCGATGTATGTTGACAGGGGGCGCGGTTGGTAAAAATGTTTGCAATTGTTTTGTGGAAAATTATTAAAAGAACAAGATCAGCCATCTTGTTTTTTAATTAGTTCCGATTTTGGCCACGCGTCAAAATGTCCTTGTAGCGTTATACTTCTAGTAAGGGCCAAAACGTACGTGTATTATAGTTGACGTTGGGTTATGGTTATAGTAAAGAAAGCTCCGGCGTGCGTAGTCGGCGGCGAGGTGCCGTGGCAGCCGCTGTCCAGTGCGGTGTCCGAGGCCAGCCTCACGCCGCCGCCGCTGGCGCAGCCGCATCCCGTCAATCACTGGACCAAGCAACAGGTACCCATCGCGCTACTTGATATCACTTCTGGACTCAAATTAAATTTTACCGAAACATTTATACACCTATATCGGGTGTAACAAGACCCATCACTAGCCTTTAACTATGCATTGTGTCGCATCAAACTAAGTAAAAATTGAGCAAAAATTATTGTTGGAAAACAACTTTATGTTTGATGTGAAAAACGCTGTTTTCGGCAGCACGCAATGGAACGGCCCGTTTCACGACTCGGCAGCCGGTTTATTTTTTACTTTTGAAAGGATCTATTGCTTGTTCGTAACAATTACTTGGTTAAAACTGACGCCAACTCCTTTGTCATAAAACAGGTATGGCAGTGGGTATCCGGGCTGGGTGAAGGCCTCGAGCGTTACGCCGGTGCGTTCGCAGCGCGCGGCGTGGACGGCGCCCTGCTTCTGGCCCTCAGTTCCTCAGACCTCAAGCTACTGGGCCTGGGCAGCGACGACCGACGCCGCATGAAGCGACGCCTCAAAGAACTCCGCTCCGCTCACGAGAAGCACCTCAAAGCGCTTAAGAAGGCCGAGAAGAAGGCCAAGAAGAAGTAAATCCTGTGACACGACCACGCCATCACCAAAGAATGAGTCAGTTCACATGAACTTACTGTTCAATTAGATACAATGCAATCTGAATCTTCAAAGCAATTAGATATTTAATTTTATATTGGAAATGTGAAAATGATTGTGTGTGATGATTTTACGTAACTTCCTTCTTACTGTTATTTCTTTTTATATTCTGATGCATAGGTAATGTGTCATGTGAACTGTCACTTGTTTCTCGACAATTTTTTTTCTATGGCAACTATATTATGGTATCTATAATACATTATGAAATTAATATGGTATGTACCTATAAACATGGAATGTACTAATTCCCCAGTATATATTTTACAGTATCTAGAATTTCCGACTCGTGTTCAACTTTCTTTTTCTTGCCTTTTCTTTCTGTATGACGTGTGTGAAAGTTCGACAGCGTGTAGTTACATTCTTAGATATTAATAGGAATACAGGTACTTGGGACGTGTTCATGTGACTGAAACTCGAGATGGTGTTGGTGGTGGGTATAAAGCTGTGTCTGATAGCATACAGAGTGCCATCTGACCCATAGCTTAGGGACTAGTGACGATAGTGCTGCTTCAAACGAAGAAACGAATATTATTAATCGAAAATTAGACATAAGTGAATGTGGAACAGGACAAGTAGAACTCATTTATCTAGACTGTCTAATGTAATCTATTTCCAAATATCCTTTAACAGGTATTTTATTGGTTTCTTCATCGTTCCTACATTTTTGTATTAATTGTGTCAGTTTTTCTTGAAGTTCGACATGACGTTGTGAACTGTAGGAAGAGATACTGGCTCAATCTAGTCATAAGATGAATTAGCTGTTCTAAAGTCATGAATTATAACAATTTTTTCTTAGAAATTTTCAAGTATTTAAGATTAGAACATAACTTTCTTGTATGTAATGATCACCATTTATAATAACGAGATTGTAACGCGATAATTTATTTTACATTTTGTAGCCAATGCAATGCAAACTGATTTTGGTAATCTTTGGCATTTATTTATAATTATAAAATATAATGCACAAAATGTACTTAGTGATACGGTGACTGATTATATTCTACTATGTCGCCAACGTATATTTTAAATTGTATAGTGAAGTAACGTTCATGAAACATAATTATTGTGATCTCATGTCATGTAAGAGTACCAGGTTATCTTCCCAGCCCATGTCATAGTATTTATTCGAAATGTCTACCATGTGAATTCTTATGAAATGCAATCTTCGCGATTTATTATACATTCCAGTAAATTACTATCTCTATCTATATAGTTGTTTCTGTGTGAGGTTTCGGTCCTTTAGATGAGCTTTATAGTTTTTCTTAGGCGACATACATATGGTTTATCTAACAAGTAAGTGTTACTGTCTGTGTATCTGTGTGCGTCACTTGGTTCCATGTCCTATCATATAATCATGTAAATATAGTCTCGAGTAGGTAATGAGGAGACTACCAGAGTGAGCTTGAAATCATACTTTGTGACTGGATGTACGTTACGCATTTAGAATATTTATTTCACTTAAGATTTAATCATAAGTAGAGTCCATTGCCAAAATTGATCAGTACTTTTGTTTAATGTTATTGTTTTTTTTTTTTAATTTACAGTTTCCTTTAATTATTTAATTATATTTATTTTGGGACCAAATTAATTTATTATGAACTTAATTATGTATTTGGGTGTGTGTTCAAGAGAAAGATTTTTATTTATAATTTAATAAACAAACCAAAGTCTACATCACATTGTTTTTTACTGTGTTCTTTGTGAGTATCGTGTCATGTACATTTTGTGAGAAGACTATGAAAATAATATAATCTGCAATGTAGATGTGAGTTTTCTTGCTGCTATTCTTAATGCCTGTAAAATGCATGGAATCTTATCTGTAGTTGGGAATTATGAATTTAACAAATAAAATACAAGTAATGACTTTGAAACAAGTATTTAATTAGCAGGCGGATTTTGGTTCTTAGGCTTTTTGTTGCGTTTCCGTTTCTTGAATTTCTTAGCTGGTGGTGGTTTGACTTCCCCTTCCTTTTCATCATTATTGTCTTTGACATCATCTCCATAGCTTATGGTAACAAAAGCTCCAGGTTTCCTTTTAGGTGGTGAACTGACTTCCTCTGCTTCATCTGAATCATCATTTTCTTCACTGGCAACTTTATCTTCAGTTTCATCTTCATCAGGCTTATCTTCTTTTTTGATAAGATGGCTTTGTCTATTCAATGTAACACAAGTCACTCTACATGCAGCATTGCAAGAACATAATTCTACTAATTTTGAATCATCTACAGACCAAACTTTCAATTCTCCTGTACTAGAAGCTGAATATAACATTTCGTTTTCATAATGCAGTGATTTGACCCTCTGCTTGTGTGCTTTGTATGTCAGAGCTTGTGTATCAGACACGGTCAGGGTGATTACATTCCCATTTTCTAGTCCTACAAATAGCCTCTCATCAGTTAACCACTGCACTGATGTTGGTTTTGAGTTGCATGTGATTCGTTTTTCAACCCCTGCTTTACTTATTGTCCACACATCAACAGTTTGTTGGGAAACTAGTGAAAATCTATCTCCTCCTGGAGAAAACTTGATTTCTGTTGGTAATAATACACCTTTACTGGCAAGGTTGATAGTGAAGGCTGGGCGACCTTTGATCAAATTCCATGTTCTCAAAGTCTTGTCACCACCAACACTGAGAGCAAGTTTATCTGATGGATGTACAGCAATAGCGGTGACTGGCTGACCTGAAATAATTATTTGATAGTAAGTAATCAATCATTAATTTGATTGTAAGTATTGAAGCAAGGAAATTAAAATGAATGATTATGATAAGTTAATTGAAAAAAAAGTTGTTTGTTTGTTTCAGAGTTTCATGTTGAGAAAAATCTAGAAGGATGTTGAAAATGAGCTGTTGGATAATAGAACTTCATCAAAATCTATGTTCTTATGAATTTATACTTCCCTGGGAACATGTAATGTTAGTAGTATCTAAGAAAACAGAGTTGCCTACCTCCATGGGCTTTTTTCCATATTTTTTCTATTTGCCAGTTGCCTGTTCTAGTTACAATAATAGAACCATCATCACTGCCAGTTAGTAGATGTGTCCCATTATTGGTGAATGCTACGGTATTTATTGTGCCATCGTGGTTCATAAGTACTGTGTGTTCTTTACGAGTTTTCATGTCGATAACGACCACTTTGTCATCCGTACCTCCAGATGCCAAGAATTTTCCCCCGATAGACATGCACCGGACTGATGCTGTATGCGAATGGGTAGCAAACGTCTGCTTCAATTTCATTACCTGAAACACGAGTGAATTATACTATTTAGTAGTTCCAATAATGCATACAATTAAACATTTAAAACAATAAGGGGCTTACCGCATCTTCTGTACGTATTGAATATCCGAGTACGAAGCCCTCGTACGTGCCGACTATTAATTCATCCATTATTAGTGTAAAAGAGCAGGGTTTTCCGTCAAATAATCAAATCTATCATGTGAAATAAATTATTTTGATCCCTTTCTAACCTCTAAACGCGCACGGCACCACTTCGACACGATGTTATTGAAACAACTGTCAATCGACAATCAGTCAATGCCATTGCTAAAGTCATCCTAATGAAACACAAAATGTCAAAAGATTTGTACCCAACATGGCTCACAGGGGTTTTGGAAAAAGGGAACCAATCTGATTCTTACGGCAAACAAGAATTCATGGAATTTGTATGTACTAAATTCCTTGTAAGAAACCTAACCTAAATCTAATTATAAAAAAATCTTGAATTCAGTCACAGACAGACAATGTTTAGTCTTAATCCCCATGCCCAAAAACATTATTTTTCAAATTCAAATTCAAATATATTTATTGCTCAACACAGTACATTTCATACATTTCCAGATGTCAAGTGAATGCGCAGTCCGCTGTATTGTACCAATTCAGGCATGCAACATTTACAATTATAAAGTTCATAATTATTAATAAAACGAAGTCGGCAAGATAATAAAATCGAATGAAAACCATAAAATCTATTAATTCGATACATAATGTCAGAGATTTAAATCAAAAAGTAATGTCAGCGTTTAAATAATGTCAAAATAATTAAATGATTTACTAATTTATAACTTTGCATGCATTGTATTATTCAGATTAAAAATATATACTATTAATCATACAAACTAACATATCAATCATACTAACACTTAGATATAATTAAATTTAAATAGATCGGATATTTGGATCATACAACGACACACCTAATGAATACTTATTAACTTGTCTGTTAAGAATTCACCAATGGAATAGTATGCTTTTTTAACCATAAAGTCTGTTAGCATTCTTTTGAATTTATTAACGTCATTCTCTAGTTTTATAGCCGTAGGTATTCTATTATAAATTTTTGGAGCCATTCCCAGAAAACTCTTTGCATATAATGCAGTTTTATGAGGCACAGCGTGAATTTTGTCCTGGTGACGTTTACTAGTCAGAGTTTTAAATAAATTTGAGTGTTTTTTAACGAACATTGCTACTTCAAATACGTATAGAGATGGAAAAGTCATTATCCTAAGCTCAATAAAGTGTTAGGAGATGTTCAGGAGTTAAAGTGAGTGATATTATTGTTTTAATCTTCTCGTCTCCCTAAAACTCTCGTCTAAAAGTAAAAAGACAGTTGTTTTATCGGTTTTTGACTTCCTGAAGCAATGAAGTTGCCAATGGGAGATACTGTTGGGCAATTTAAGACCAGCTGGTCTTAAATTAATTTTTAATCGTTTTAAAATATTGTTCCTTAACTGCCTGCCAAAAATACTAAAAATTAATAATTTTTCAAATAAAATAGTAAGACTGTTTACAGCACAACACTAGTTCGTTTTTATTCAACAATATAGAAAAAATTGACAGCGTCAAGAGAAAAACGAAAACCTCACAATTTCTATTTTTTGTGCAAGATATTGAATGGATAAATCTGTAATTAAAATTTAATTACTCAAATCCTGTTTAAATATTTAGCACGAACATATTATCATTCTGGTAAGTATGCGTGTACACGGTACATGAGGCAGTGTTTGAGTGAACGTCTGGCGCTATCGATCTCCGTGGTTGGCATTATTTGCTAAACTGTTTGTTTGTTATCTCGAAGGATTCCCAAAAGAGAACATATTTAGACATCTACAAGATGGATTTGGCGGAGACGATGAAGAGTGTACTGGCTAAAAGCACCGGGACTTCGAGTGGTGCGGCGAGTACGTCAAGTTCGGCAACCCCGCACGGAGCTGAGGGCTATGTGACCGAGAAACTGTACATGCTGCTGCAATTGTATCTTCAGAACAAGGGCTGGAGCCCCAGTATAGAACTGCTTCAGTGTTTCAGTGATCTCAAAGAGTCATCCATGCTTCCCAGTGCTGCTTATTTGCAGTAAGTAAAATATTTATAACTTTGTTGATATTGTCATTTCTTACAAGATTCTGGTTCTAAATATTGTTTTCAATGTAGAGTTTCGAGAATAGTAATATCACATCATACATACAAATAACTAAAATAACCAATGAATATTTTAGAATTAAAAGTGTGCATCACCAATAAATAAATAATTTATTACTTGTCTTGAGTGTGTCATTTATGATTCAGCTTACCATAAAGCAATATCATTAACATTTTACAGAATGATGGCATCCAGAGTAGGTTTAGATACACAAGGAAGACTGATTCTTCGTGAAAATGGCAAGATAATATTGCCATATGAACACTTTGCGAATGCTGTCATGTTGAAACACATGAATGGCCCTCATGGACTACATCTAGGATTAGAAGCAACCGTTAGAGCTGTAAGTTGGTTTTTATATCACTTAAAACACTAAATGCTTATAAAATCAATCCTATTATATTTTACCGCATGTGGCTGAATTAATAATACTACATACTGGTTAGTCATATTCAAGACTACTTGTGGGAATTTAATTTTATCCAAGAGCCAATCTCAGCAAAATGCTTATAAGCATTCCGTTGCATTTAAATTTTTGAATTATGTAAAGGGGCCTCAAAGATTAAAACAGAAAGGCAATGTAACCACTAAGCCACTCACTCATGTACATGACAATTTTTAGGTTGTAGAGTCATACACAATAGGCAGGGAGCAGTTTGGAATGGAGAAGGAGTTCATAATAGAGGTAGTGCAGAACTGCCCTAACCCCGCTTGCCGTTATTACAAGAACCAACTGGAGATGACACAGAAGTCAATACAACAGCATCTGTCTCAGCAGCCCACATACATACCTGGTAATTTCTTGTTTCTTGTGATTATTCAGACTTTTTTTTTGTAAATATTAACTTTGTGGTTTATTTGTATGGTTTAGCTAGAGCTGCCTGTCAGTTTTTGTGATGTTTTACTTACCATCAGCAATAATGACGATCCTCGTTGAAAAAAAATCATTCTAGTTAGTAAAATTTCAAGTTTCTGAATAAACCCAGCGTTTTAGGCAGTGCATTGTCTGTCAGTGAATTAATTAATTTAACACATTCACTGTCTAATGACCCAAATACGGGTCATGTTGTTTATCATTTGTGTCTACTTTGTTGAAAGAGAACATTTTAATATTTTTGTTAAGGTGATGGATGGACTTGATTTCCATCCATAGTGTTTCTGTAACATGCCAAGTCTTTTTATGGACGGCTAGCCACTACCCCAACATTATCTGCGTGGAGTTCAGAATTCAGAATAAAGCAATATTGTATATATTTTACAGAATTATGGCATCCAGAGTAGGTTTAGATACACAAGGAACACTGAATCTTTGTGAAAATGGCAAGATAATATTGCCATGTCTATCTGCTTTTTTATTTCTCTCTAGTTGGGTCTAGAGGGACATAGCATGGACATATAGCATTACCACAGTTAAATATATCTTTATATGTAATACATAGTTTTCAAATAAGTCTTATTAGTTTTCGGCAGCGCATAACCGTAAAGCTTGAGGCTTTATAATTTGTTCATACAAGTACATATTGATAAAACACCTAATAAAATGAAATATAACTAAACTTACATTTAAAAACATACTTTCTGCAATCCCTGGCCCAGAAAGGAAAGATAACGAAAAAAAAATATATAGGAAGAAAAAAAAATTTTAGACAAATCATTACCATCAAAAATAGAAAATCACTGTGTGCATTCACAGTCCAATTGGTTTCCATTTAGATTATGTACTTGCTTCTAACTGTAGTATGTTCTTATGAGCTATTATGACCTACTTGGGAAATCAATGGAATAATTCAATACTTAACATGTTCTGATTTATATCTAAGCCAGCTTCTGCCCGCGGCTTCGTCCGCATAGTATGTCGACAAATTATACACATAAACCTTCCTCCTGAATCACTCTTCTTCTCACATCTTTAAAAAAAACTGCATCAAAATCCGTTGTGTAGTTTTAAAGATCTAAGCTTACATAGGGATATAGAGACAGAAAGCGACTTTGTTTTATACTTTGTAGTGATGAAAAATGAAAGATTACTTTTTTGTTTTTAATTTTGCACATTTTGTATGATACACTTTTTTGGGTTTATTTTTCATTATTCTAATAAACGTTTATGGATGTGGATTCATTTTCTTTGAGCTCATTGTAAAGTAGATAAAAAAAATGTTTGAAATGTTTGTCGATCCTGTGTATCAGATGCGGGTGCGTCCAACCTGCCCGACAGTCAGGCAGTGGAGCGTCTATTACGCAGCACGGCTCTCGCACAAGACTACCAGCTTCCTCTTGCACCGCACCTCGCCGCTCTCAGTGAGTTGTTATGTAAAAATCGCTTTTCTTTTTTCTACAATGTTTCTTCTGTTGGAACTGCAGTTCTCTTATGCACACTTTAACTTAAATCGCTGTTCCAAAATTGACGGATGGAAATTCCATGTATACAAATGGATCAAGACTGTTTCTATGGATGCCAATTTGTGGTGCATTTTCAAATTGAGTGCTTTTATTTGATTAATTGAATACTTTCACACGAACATTAGGTACTAATTTAATCTTCAATTGTTTGTTCCACTAATAATGTTAGTTTTTAATCACTTATCAAACAAAAATTTTGCTACCACTGCTTTTATACTCGATATTTCTTATTTAAAGCGATGAGTGAGCCTACGAAGGAACAAACCAGAAGATGCATATTTGTTAAAATACTAGAAAGAAAGACTGAGAGAGACACAGTTCATGAAAGTCTATAGTAAAATTGTACCTTTTTGGCAAATTTTCTTTTAGATTTTTCTCTGTGGACGTCACGAAAGGTAGTTGTGATGAGTATATGTTTTCTAAAATAAAACTGATCTTGAGGTACCTCAAATCATACTTACATTGCATAAACACAACAATATTTTTTACTTTATTTCCTTTTTCTTGAACTCTAGCCAGTCTCACAGGCGAGAAGTCGGACCGTCGCAGCCAGGACAAGTTGTCACAGCACCAGCAGATGTTGCTACAGCACCAGAGCCGGTCTCTTGGCCACCAGTCCTCCATCGACAAGTACGCTCATTCGCAGCAGAGGTCTTCAAGCTCTTCACAAGCCGGCCTGGAGACCAAGTCTAAGCATCATTACTCTGATGAGCATAAGCTCACTGACTTTTTGAGGTGAGTGACTACACAACTTAAACTTATCTTGCGTCGCATGCCCTGTCACCTGTACACATGAGGACCCAATGTCTGTGTCAGTGAATTATTTTGCTGTAAAGGACATGCATTTTGGACCATACAGTTTTTTTTTATTGTTAAACACCATGCCCATGCATATTTTCTGAAATTACCAGCAAGTATTGCTACATCACCTATTGTAAAACAGAGCAAGATACTATCTAATGCCTGGTTCGGCTAAAGTGATGACAGTCTGTAGAAACTTTCATCCTGTATTTAATGTTTTAGTTGATGAACTTACAAGAATCCTTCCTTAGTACTCACCTCCATTATATTAGGAACATTTGTGCCAAATTTCAGCGTTCTAGACCCAGCAGTTTAGGTGGTTTGTGGTCTGTCAGTGAATGAAGTACCTATACTAAAATGAATTTCGCTCATGGTAATCCTCTTTTAGGGCAAACCTAGAGAGTTTGGAATCGTTATCGGGCGGGACTGGGTCACCTGCGCACGCGGAGCGGTCGGGCGGGGGCAGTGGCACGGGCGCAGGCGGCGCGGGCGGCGGCGGCGCGGGCGGCCAGGAGCGCGTGGTGCGGGCCTTCGCCGAGCTGGCGCGCAACCTGCAGCGCATGCGGCCCTGCGTGCGGCCCGCCATGTGCAAGCCCTACGGCAAGCAGAGCGAGCAGCTGCAGAAGAGTTAGTACTGCACTCCTTGTTTATTATTTACGGCCGATTTTCCACTCGTTAGATAACTTTTATCAGAAGAATAAACAGTGGTTTGATGTATTTTATATGCGGTGGTGGTATATGGTGATGATAGACGTTGACAGATTGAAAAATCAGCACTTGAATGAAATGTAACAGCCTCCATGTGAAAAGATATATTGGAGTATTTATTGCCAATCAGTGATGATGATTTACTTTTTTTTTCACTTATTTTCCCCGTCATTTTGATATTTTTTGGACTATACCTGGCAGCCTTTTCGTAGGTCAAGCGACAATTACGCACATTCTTTGTAAAGATAGACCAAGTTTGTCGTGTTATAGTGACTCGGTTTCGTGAACCTCCTGGACGGTACACGAAACTGCCCGCTCTATTAATCGATGGTAAATACTCTGAAAAAGAAGGCGACTTACATAAACTTGTGCACTTATCGATAACTAACGCCAGACTGAACAAGTACCACAACTTGCGCGGTTACTTCAGGTGCAGTATCCAAAATTTGAACGTCATGAGCCAGTACTGCTGAACTTGCACATACTTCTGGACTAACGACGTTATTGTTTCCATAATTTCAGTTCTGTTGGACACCATCCAGTTGGTTCAGTCGCTCCGTAGCTATCTGCCGCCGCCACATATCCAGGTCACCTCTTGGAAGAACGATGACAAGCTCCGGTAAGAACATTTTACTTGAAGTAATGTTATTATCTTAATCCATGGGTTGTCACGAATGATACGCAAAATCGAGAAATGTGAATGATTTTTATCTCATCTTAATAGGGCGAATTTCACACTTGAAAATAACAGCGATCAGTACATACCTAAGTTGCGCTCAAGAGCTGCCAGTGTTTATCCTAATATATTTTTTTCTTTACGGCAATGGTGCCGAGGTTCTCAGATGACTTATAGTAAGATTATTCATTCGAGTCAGTAAAATGACAAGTGCAACTGTCACTTATACAAAAAAGGGTGACCCGCTACAATAGTGATGTTCGGCAATCGATAGACGACATTTAGTCATGCTTTATTTTATTAGGTATCAAAGCGTTTTTTTTTGTAAATATGTAATACATACCGTATTAAATAATACGATTTTAGAAATATGGACCTTACCAGCATATTAAAATTTCTCACTACAACATTATTACAAAAGCTGGGAAAAAAATGTTTAGAGATTCAGAGGAATTAACACTAGAAAGTCGGGAAAATACAAGTAATTTTATACGTTTTTATTCATTACGGTTGTTATTGATTCCGATTCTGAATCGGTATATTCAGAATCGGAATCGGAATCAGTTACATTTATAATGAATGAATCCACATTATTCATCTATGTGGTCGAGTTTTAAGGCTTTTATGGCATGGTTGATGCACTGTCTCGAATTTTTAGGCGTCACTTCTTTCAGGCCTTCTTCAAATAATTTTTTTACGTCTTTTAATTTAAAATTTTTATTGTTCCTGGCGACGTACCCCTTTGCTTGAGCCTATATAGAAATTTTCAGAAATTGATATATGAATTGATAGAAAAGTTGGTGTATTTTATTCATAGAATGAAAAGAATTATCTAAAGAAGCAAGTCATAATTGTTTTAACAACTCCTAATAGATACCGGACTGTTTGTATTTCGTGCGACAGAGATAGCGCTCTACGAAGCCGAAATTAGCCGATTGTCTCTTTCCAAAGATCGATGTGCAATATTTATCGCCGGGTACTGTACCTTGGCAATAGTTGGAGGGTCTTTCGCATAAAAGAATTGGTGAACTTTACGACGTATCGCCGAAAAGTCAAAATCATCAATTTAAAAAAAATGGAATCTCGAATAACTTTTAATTGTAAAACCTCGATTTACCACATCACTATTTATTTGGGACTAAAAACCTGCAACACTGGAAATGTCATTTTACTGACTGGAGTTAATAATCGTACTTTAGGAGAAAATGTTCGAAAAAAAAAAAGAAAAAATAATAAACTGTCAGTGTCATAATTGCTGTGGAATATTGACACTAACAGCTCTTAAACGTGGTTTAATGTGCTGATCGCGTTCCGTTTCATTGGTGACATTTGATTTTAGTCACTGGCGTTTAATGAAATTTAATGATGGTTGGTTATTTAACGGTCTTAAAATGATTTTAATCACCATATTTACGTCCAGCTCCAACAACATGGAGGAGCTGGAGAGCCGTAAGATAGTGAGCGGCAACTAGCCACCGGACGCCAGCGCCGCCGCCGACTAGCGCGCGGTGACGTCACCACACGCCACACAGCCGCACGTGTGACGACACGGCAGGACCGGCCGCCTGGGTTTACTGCAAGGAGCTTACAGCGAGCAGAGTACACAATATATACATTCATATCTGCACAAAAAATAGTTAAGGCATATCGACAGTCGCTCGTAGAAACTAAGCAGTTTAATGCCGTATTATCGATAGTCGATAAATGGTCTTCTTAGCGCGCACCCCTTAAATTGAGTTAATATGTTTTAGTACTCCAATATAGACGGGGTATAGCGAAACTCAGTCGTAGGTCTTAAAATAAATATTACGATGATAGTTCGTGCTAATTTGATCGCTGTAAACTCCAATACTCAGGCCGCACTTAATGTTATTTAAGTTCGTATTTCATCAAGATCTGCATATATTATTCGTAAAAGTAATTCTCGATAAAACTTGTCATTAGTTAGTGAGTAAGATTAAGATAGTTTTTTCCATTTAGTTTGGAATGTTGTACCTTGAGAGTGAAACCGTGTCGGACACTGAGCTGTCGGCTCTATAAGTAATAGGAATATCGTTGGCGTTGCACAGCTGCTGTGCGCCTGCGCTTACGCTGAATCACTTGAATATTGGGAGTGTGTACAATATGTAACGTCGCCACTTCATGTTCAGCACAAACTGGGTGTGTATAGTTGATTATCATGCTGTCCTTGTTTTTGCGGTTTTTATTGCTTTACTTGTTGGTGTTTGTAGAAGTTTCTTTTTTTATATTTTACTTACATATTTTTCATACAAAATCATATTGTCTGTTGTAAAAGTTCATACAAACATGTATGCTATTGCTTTCGTTGTTAATGAACGTATTTAATGGTTAAGGTACTTTTTTTTTTCTACAGTAATTTCAAGATTCGTCCTAATTATTTTAAGTTTATTCTCAGTTGTTATCGTAAGTGCATTATTTACACTGTGATAGAAGTGTAATAGGTGTAGGTCTGAGCGAAGTCTTGACATGAATGTTACTTAGGAACGTATGTAGTTGTGACGTCACGAGTGCGCGGCAGTGTCGATCGAGATGGAGATGCCGAGCGCTATAACCAATTCACTTTAGCGTGGCAATAGCGGTCATTTACAAACCTACACCTCTAGCATTCTTTATTCCAAAAACTGAAATAAAGTCCGTTATGATATTCAACATGTTCCAATAACTAAAAACCATGCATAGTTTAATTATTGGGTTCCTACGGAGAGATATTAGGCAAAGGGCAATGACCGCTATTGCCGCGCTAAAGTGAATTGGGTATACATATCGATAGCCAGTTGGTCACCACTCGACCACTCTGGAGCTGTATCCACGACGCCGTTAAGTCGCCGAGTATTATGCGCATATTAATATGTAATAAAAGTTTTGATCGCCATGTCTTGTCTTGTGAGTGATAGGGAGGTTAGTATCTTATTGAAGACTGCAAATTTTTCACGTCTTAGCTGATGTTGCCTGTGGATGTATAAGATTAGTATCAGTAAGTTATGATGAAGTGCATACTGTACGCTGGGGTAGGCGTCGCCTCGTACAAAACGGATTTTTTATTGCTAAGGTTAATAGGTATAAATTATTATTCGTAGTTAGGCCACTTTTTTTTATCCTACCTATTAGATTGTGTTTATATTACCTCAGTGTACAGTAGAGTAAATAGAAAGGTCGGAGCTTAGCTGAAGTTGACTTTGATCGAAGTGTATCATGATAGGAGTCACTATTTACTTCCATAACATCATCATGTGAAATAATGGACTACATAAGTTAATGATTAGTGCAATAATTAGGCAAAGCCTACTTTAAATTTAAAGTTTTGTATCTTAGTACTGTAATTCTAAATTATAAACGTAACTTATCATATTCGCATCACAAGGGGGTGAGTGTGAGGTTGTATAGCGTCAGTACTTCATGCTGGCTAGGTCTCGGTTCATTGGATTGTTGTACGCATCACAATTTATTTGATTATTGTCAAATAACATTAATTGTAAGCAGCTTTTTGTAGGTAAGTGCATTGTACACTTATGTTGTATTTAATATTCGTATTAGCTCTTTATATGGGGAAACTATAAACGGCACACTGGTTGTACATTACCTACAACTCGCGTTTCGGTACATTATCCAAATATTTAACGAGGCTACTACGTATTCATCGACAACTAACAATACCCCTAGTATTAATCAACTTGATATAACCGTCAAAATCTTACTCTCGAAAAAGTATTATAATCTTCCAAAAGAATCTCTCTCTGTATTAGACGTATAAGCTTTCTAGTCAAAAATGGATTTCATATTGCATTTTTTATTGATATGATCGGAACTCTGTCGTAAGGTATTGGAAATTGATAACTTTGAATGTGGCTTTTTTCGTTTAAACGTTCGCTCTGTCATTTCAGCGTGTAACTATAACATTGTGACCAGTAATACTTTGATGATCTCACATCGTATGTACAGATGCCAGCACATCAAGCTATCCCAATCTGTCAAATTGAATATGAACCTTATTCTTTTGTAATAAAGTTGAAAAACTATGAAACAAATTTGTCAGATTGGGGCAACTTGATGTGCTGGCCTCTATACAACTTACTGGAGGTTCGCTGTGGTGACAAAGACCTATGTAACTGTAATATTTCTCCATTATATATTTTCTCTTAATGATGGTTAATTCATACGTAATAACATAGTTTTATATTGTGTTTTGTATTGTATTGTAGTATTTACGTACACGTTAAATGATTAATTGTAATCATTATTTTATTTCTCATCGGAAAAAAGCATTTATTATTATTTGGTAATACGTACCAGTAATCTTCAATAGCGATTAGCGTTTGGCATCTGAATTCTGTGATAAATTTTTATTCAATCAAAATGTAATTTTGACATTATAATGCAATACCAATCGGAAAATTAGTTACTATTTAAAATATAGATTATGTTTCGAAATTTCTTTAAGTTTATAATTATTTCACAGCTGATGATTGCTTGTTTATAGACTGATCCAATTTGAAAAACACGACATATGGAGGTGTCTTTATCAAACCGCTAGTATTACTATTATTTCGCCGACGAAGAACTCGATTCGGTTAAAGTGATCATCAGTTGTATTTACTTATGTTATATCAGAATTGGCCTTGCCATGTAATTTATTATTTGTATTCGAAGATTCTTTTAATGTAAAGGTGGTAATTAAGTAATGAAAAGCAGTGCTTAGAAGTAAATAAATAATGATTAAAATGTTGTTTTTTATTTTCTCTATTTTGTGTACAGAATGAGATGAAAGGGAAGTGTGTGTATTTGTGTCCGTCAGGATGAACGGTCACTAGGCGTATTTAACGTTGAATTAATACCCAAGAATTCTATTTGCTTGCTATTCTCAAACAATTGCTTCAAAACACCATTGACAAATTTCTAGTTTACAAGCAACGTTTCGTATACTGTTTATTTCACAAACAACTAACCTAATTTAACTAGTACGCTTCGGTGAGTAAAATAAATTAACCCATAAGTAAAACTTGTTCACCTTTGGGTAGAGGTAGTTCACCTCTGGGTAAAACTAGTCCACCTTTGGGTAAAACTAGTTCATTTCTGAATAAAACTAGATCACCCATGAATAAAACTAGTTCACCTCTGGGTTAAACTAGTTCACCTCTGAATAAAACTAATTCACCTCTGGATAAAACTAGTTCACCCCTGGATAGAACTTGTTCACCTCTGGGTAAAACTAGTTCACCTCCGGTTTAAAAAAGTTCACCTCTGAGTAAAAATTTGTTAACCTTTGGGTAAAACTAATTCATCTCTGAATAAAACTTGTTCACCCATGAGTAAAACTAGTTCACCTCTAGGTAAACCTCTGGGTAAAATTATTTCACCTTCGGGCAAAACTAATTCACTTCTGACTAAATCTAGTTCACCCATGAGTCAAACAAGTTCACCTCTGAGTAAAACTTGTTGACCTTTGGGTAAAACTAGTTCGCCTCTGGATAAAACTATTTCACCCATGAGCAAAACTAGTTCATCTATGGGTAAAACTAGTTCACCTCTGGATATAACTAGTTCACCTCTGGGTAAAACTAGTTCACCTTAGTAGTACATATTGAGTGTTCTTTTTTATCATAAACTAATTGATTGGCATTTGAGATTACTTCTGGAGCTGCTGAAGATTCACAAAAACTTTTTGCATTATATAACTTCAATCTCTTAGCATTGTCATGCTTTGAGTTTGAGTTTGAGTAGTAGTACTTTTACTCATGGGTGAACACGTTTTACTCAGAGGTGAACTAGTTTTACCCAGTGGTGACCTATTTTTACTCATGAGTGAACTAGTTTTATTCAGATATGAACTAGTTTTACCCAAAGGTGAACTCGTTTAACCCAGAGGTGAACTACTTCTTCCCAAAGGTGAACAAGTTTTACCCAGAGGTGAATAAGTTTTACTCATGGGTGAATTTAGTTTACTCACCAAACCGAACTAGTAAAATTAGGTTAGCTGTTTGTGAAATAAACAGTATAGGTACGAAACGTTGGTTGTAAACTAAAAATCTTTCAATGGTGTTTTGGAGAAAGATTAGAGAACTGGCTAGCGTCTATGAGAACACCCCTAGGAAGTTAAGAATTGAAATATTATCTTTAAAGGCGGAAATTACATTTGTATGAATTTTTTTCACTAAATACAGTAGGCACTTTTTTAAATAATGTAATACTTAGCTGTAAGCAACCAGTATAAATGATAGATTTATCGCCTATTCAAGCATAACTGCAATGTTATTAAAGCTATATATGCTATGAGTTTTGCTATATATTTTTTTTGTCAGGCACTAAAATATTGATAAACAACACTTTTGTTGATATCTTTATTGCTCTGATAGTTACAGTAGTATCGTTGTAAAACATTAAAAGAAACAAACGGGAAGTAATTAATAGCTACTGTGAATTTCAATAATTCTATTTATCAGGTGTCTCTGACGACTCGGTGACCGTACTGATATCAGAATGAACGGTCACCCTTAAAATGATTTTATTCTTCTAGAATACGATGGAAGCAATTGATTGAGAATAGAAAAAAAAATAGAAGCAATGGGGGGGAAGCAATTCTTGGGCATAAATTCAACGTACAAGCGACCGTTCATCCTTACGGACACTGTATTTACGTTATTTGTGCGAAAACATTTCATATGTAATTCGTAGTAAGTACCAATAGTACTTCTTCTTAGTACTAAATGTGTGTGTTTTCATCATAATAAGTATAATGTTTTTTTTTCTTCGTCGTATAGATGCTTCTCTTTTTAAATAAAATTCGACCAGTATTCGGTTAGTTCGGTCCTGGCCTAGCAATGGTCTTTTCGTTCGCAAATTGAAGACGCGCCGTACGACTCTACTTTTTAAATTGTATCAATAAAAGTTCTAGGAAACGTTAACAAAAGAAAACGATTAAATTAGATTTAAATTATTATTTTTTATTTTTATAAACATTCATTATTACATCAATTAGTAAAGTAATATCGATCTTCTTAATAACTGAAAGAGAAACGAATGATTGCCACGACCGTATTTATAGTAGTTATCAATTTTAAAACGGTAATAAATAAATGATGAATAAAAATAAAGAGTAACATTACAAAATGAGACACAAAACGAAATGATAAAAAATCATTGTCGTGGAATGTTCTATATACACAAGTTTGGCACAATCCTTACAATAATACAGAAGTACACGACACAATAAATACTTATTATTGGTTTCTTAATATCGAAAATATCAATAATTCATTAGTTATCGCACGGATTCTGGAACGAAAATCAACAATGTGTTAAAATTAAACACAATGTGTAAACTTTACACATTGTGTAAAAAAACGAATTGTAAGTTCATGATCACTTTACACTGTAAAGTGATCATGAACTTACAATTCGTTTTTTTTGTCAACACCATTGACACATATACGTGACGAAGCAAGCCCATGCCCTGTACGCCAACGACACAAATATGAGACAATGCCATGTACCTACACTATAACACGAAGTAACACGTATGGGATTTTATAGATATCTTAAAAATTTAAGCTCTCGTACGTATTTCGTACATGAAACAAATTATAAGACACTGGGAAGAAGACATGGATATTGGGAAATTCATGACAACAAGAAGAAATAAATATGTAGCTTGGCGTGGAGGGCACGCGCGTGGCTTTATGCTCTGGCGTTCATAAGGCTAATAGTGTTCCAGAAACCATTCGCAAGTCTCACCATCTACAGATAGGTTCAATTATTACCTTCAAACATCGATTTTACGAGTATTTAATTATTTATGTATTAAAGACAATAGTACTATAAACATACCGTAGAAAACGTACAAAATTTCTCATACTTATTAGTTATTACTGTTATTTAATGGCGTACAGAATATAGGTAAATAAGCTGTCACTGATATTGAAGAAAATCAATGGATGTTAAATATGTGTACAATACATAGATAAGAAGCAAATGTACAGAGGCCGGCACATCAAGTTACCACAATCTGTCAAATTTCTTTGATAGTATTTCAACTTTATTGCAAAGACATAAGGTTCATTTTTAATTGAGAAAATTTGACAGTTAGGGATAGCTTGATGTGCTGGCGTCTGTACATGTATATATTATAATCTTACAAATACTGTTCGATGATTTCACTACCGTTCGTTATATTTTCAAAACTCAATTAGATATTCAATAAGAAATTGGTATTTACAGCATGTTCAACGAATAATTACTAAATCACTCAAATTAATTTGATATGTAACGTAAATTGATAACAAAATATTAGCAGATTATAAAAAGACAGGATATTAAAAATTACTTATAAGTACTTCAAATTGACATCACGAAATCGATAAATGCGTTCGACCGTTTGACGAGCCTTGAATATGTTGAAATGATTAAGTATGTCAATAGAATACGATCTACACTAGGAATGTAATTATGTAAGTAATCTTATGCACCCTACAGACCGAGAAGGCGAATGTTGGAGGCGCCCACACTTTGATTTTTGAAGGACCTTATTACCCAAACAGCTGAATGAATCGGGTTTCGGATTATCCAGCTCGAATGAAATTTATTTCTGTACCTTCCACCACTGGGGTTTTGTACCGTTTAGACAGCGTTAGGCAACTCTTTCGAGATATTTGAGGTCGATGTGTGTGTTGTGCTGATTGCATGGTACGATAGCTGCAAAAATATGTATCCGTTACAAGACATCTTTGTAAGTTCATTGCTAATTTGGAGGCAGCAATGGACGACCAACTGAAACTTCTTGCAACTAACCTTCATATAAATAATAAATTCTTTACTCATTCCGCGCAACACCTTACAATTAAACCCGTATGTGCAAGCGCATACAGTATACGGAACTGATTATTTAATTTTACATTTAATGTAAGTACAAAAATTCTAATACCTTGATCAAGTTCCCAAAAGTCTGTTATTCGATAAAAAATCTTATACCGTACATATCAACTAGCACGTAGGGATGTGAAACTTGATATACCAGAAACGTATACTGCTCTATAGCGGCTTCGCACTAACATTGAAAAGGTTGTATGAAAAATGATTACCTTATCGTTAAGTCTATTATAAGATAGCTGAGTATAATATTCGTTGTTGTAAGACGTTATTTGTTTAGGGTGTGGGGTCTACTGAGGTTGGTTTGAACACATAGACAGAGTCATCAAGCCAGTAGTAAGCTTGCGCGAAGTCCCCTTCACAGAGGTAGGGGGCTCTAGTCCAGGACACCAGGTCGAAGCCAGCCTCCTCGCGCATGAACTTGACGAAGGCAGCGAGCTGGTCTTCAAAGTACAAGCCTTCGATCGGCAGACGCTCTTCTGGTTTGTGGTCTGATGTCACTGGAAGATGGTAAAACAGGCATTTAGTAGACACTGGTAACTGTTAAATATGATGTGTATCAAAACTAATACACCGTACCCATTGCGTTCCGAGGAGTAGTTCATACTTTTTAAATGGTCGAAAAAAGATTTGGCTCTTGTAATTTTGGAAATTTAGCAATTATCTTAAATGAACTAGTATAGAAAATAGAATCTTTAATTGCTATTAATAAACATCAGAAACGATGCAGCATGTATTATTTACGTAGGAAACAAAGACGTCTTGAACAAACTCACTAATATAATCTAAAGTAGGTACTTTAAAATTATAGTACGTTTGAAAAACCTACATGATTATTTTTTTAGTGATTGAATGGTGATCTTTTTAATAGGGCTGTTGATGAAAGAGCGAGCGTAGCGGGCACCCTAAACTTTAGCACCTCAAGTTTGTTAGGTTTCTTTTCACTATTCATACATAAATTGGAGCTAGTTTATCGACTTATGCTAGTCTAGTCGTGGTCGGAGTAACTACTAAGTAACATAATATAGGTAATAATTTAATTACCTATGTTATTTTACTCGACTCCATTAAATTCCTGGTGACAGACATCGCGGCAGACCAGGACGAAGATGGAGGGTCGGCCTTGACTCTAACAAATGTTGAAAAAGGAGGGAGACCTTTGCCCAGCAGTGGGACATAGTGAGCAAAATAGGTAGGGTTTATTGGACTTACCTTCCACGTAAGGTTTATACGGCAGCACGAGCGCCAGCATGAGGACTCCACCCGGCGCGAGAGCATCTCTAGCTTGTTTCAGCATTGTTTTCGGCTTGCTGCACCGGTCCAGAAGGTTCAGCATGCATATACAGTCGAACTGGCGGTAGTGGTGCCACGTCTCTGTGTCTAGCAATCTGGAATGAAAACCGTCGCGTTTAACATTAAATGTTCTACATTGGACGACGAAATACCCTAATAAAGCCTTAGCTTTACAAAGCCCACCTTTGGATTTAGGTTTCCAAGAATGATGGTCAGCCAGCTGATATTTTTCTTAATGCTGGAGTAAAAAGTAACAACAACAAAATCTAGGGTTTTCAAATTGCTTCTAGGCAGAGGATAGCGCTTTATATTGAAAGATCACCTGCCATAGCATTTGGTCGTATAACAATCTAGTTATGTCGGACTAAAAACCCAGTGGTTCCTACCACCGGGCAAGCGGGATTGCCGAAAGGTTACCGCTATCCCGGAACATAAAGGGCTAAGGAAGGAACATGGATGGGTTTTAGTCAGTAAGAGTCTGACACTCCCTTCCGCTCCACCCAGAGCGGGAGAAGTCATTGGATGATTTCCCACCCTCAAAAAAAAGTGGTTCCTTCCACTACGAGTCGGTGGCCCGGTTCACTTGTAAATTCGCAACATCCCGGACCCTTAAAAAACAACAAAATCTGCTACTCACTTGTATCCCTTATCAGCCAGCGTCTTCCGCATGCTGGCAGATATCTCAGTGGCGTAGTTATTTGGGTAGATGTGTGCGAAGCGCCGACTGACCTCACCGTCGCCTGCGCCGACGTCAACTAAGGCGCCGGCGCCGATGGCGTGCCCCGTGACACGCAGCAACGAGCGCGCCTGTGCCTCAGACAGCACGAACATCGAGCCGCGACCCAGCCAACTGCAACAACGAAGTAGGTAAAGGTATGGATAGTGGGTAACATAATTTAAACATCACGCTTAAACCTGTCCCGGGTGAACCTATTGCCATCAGGCGACAACCGGGCACATTTATAGACTCCAGGTTGAGAAATTCCTAATGGAAAAACTTAATAACGCTTGGCCGATCTCTAGCTATCACTATGCCAACGAGACACAGAGGGGATCTACCCAATAGGGTAATTTTGGAAAATTATCATATCAGCGAAAGTGGTTCAATTTTGATCTATGATATCTGTGTAGCATGTATGCCATGTATGGATTAGGTCATGGTTCTGATCTAACTTTCATTGACGTTCCATAAGTGTAACCTCGTTTATGTCTTTCTAAGATTTCATTCGAGGACAGACTTACCTATATGAGAGAGATTCTAAAGAGGCTGTTAAGTTACAATTAGAGCCTAAATAAGTGCATGGCACTCCATTTGCCATAAGTCTGTCCGAGTTTGTGCATCGTTCATTGTTGTACTGTTTTTCTGTGCGGTTTATGGGCAGCCGTAACATCAACCTATAGCTATCATAAATATTCTTTTGTAAACCATTAGCAGGCAGGACTTACGTCTAGCTAAGTAGTGGATCATCATGAAATGAATACGGGGTATGAGAAAATTGCTTCAAAGAACAGAGTGTGGTAACGTTCCACCGCCTGGAGTGAACATGCGATGCTATATTAAAGCCACTATCCAATGGAACTATTAATTTTCTTATCTAACTTAATTGTCCAAATAACAAAGCTGGCTCGATGTTTGAACCTTCTAATTTAAACGTGGATAGCTTCCTTGAAACCGATTTGTGAGCTAGTCGTCGAGCTAGGCAACAATAGCGCAATTATCTAGTACAGGCGTGGGTCGTGTGATGGTGGCCGTCTGAAGGTGTATCGCGCGCTGCACGGTGCAGCGGAGTATCTACCGGCCGCAATTACCAGGATCAAGTACAAAGCGCGCTGCGGGCTACGGCGCGGCCGAGTGGCGGTGCGGCGGCCGGCGCTGGCCGCAAATTGTGTGCCCGCGGCTCCGCGACCCCGCGACGTCTTCATCGCGCCCCCGGCACCAACACAAGTGGATAATGAGTAGTAAATCCCGCTCTCATTAGCTGAGACCGAGCGACGCTCCGATCGATACGAATTCGTCTGCGCCGGGTAAAGGGATAATCGGCGCTGGGCTTGAGCTCTGTTATTAGCCGTAGTACCATATATCACGTACGGCATTATCCGCGGCCTCCGGCGTCCGCGCCGCAATTACAGCGGCCCGAACAGCGCATACCGTTCAGTCACAATGCCCTATTAGGAGAGCCTTAGAGGTAGTGTTGCCTAAGTCTGCATGAAACTGGAGTACCCCTGCCGAGATGATCGTCTACATCTCCGGATAGAAAACAAGTAGAGAACATGTAGTTAAGTCGCGTTACACGACAGGTATAGTTTGATACATATGTATCGCGTCAGATGCGGCAGTGTCGTCGCTGGTCGTGGCAGCTCGTTTGCGGAGGCGCGCGGTGCCGATTGATTGCTTTATTGTCTGGTCGGTGGCTGGCGCTGCGAGCGACGCGCAATACATGATACATGAAGCGGCCGCGCGCCCGCAACTAATGAGCACCGGCACCGCGTAATTGTCACCGGCCGCCGCGTAAACTCGCCAGATTCCACACTCGATGTGACAACACACGATTGAGTCAACACGCAAAAAGATCGCGGGAATATGACGGCGGTTGTTACTGTGTTGTCGGCGGAATCAAGTGATTGATTTATTAGGACCATAACGAGGATAAGCACCGTTATTGAGGTGACACTTTACCCATCTCGTTTGGAGTAAAAACTTCAAAATGGGTACTCTTGAGAGGCTTCTGACAAAAAGAGTACGACATATCGTGAACTTAGTGTAGACGGGTAGCCACGTATTCGAGGCGATGAAGTAATAGGTAACAGAAACCACACGGAAGATCGCGGTCTGTCGAGTGGAGTTGAAAATTGTGCGGCGCGGGGTGACGTGTGAATCGAGTAGAGCAGTAGGTAGGTGGATAGGCGGGCGCGGGGTATCTATTTCAATAGAATGCGGTGGCTTGCAACAAGGAATCCGATGCGGTTATCGACGACGGAGGTGAGAGATGTGTCGCCGGCGGGGGCCGGGCGCAGGGGGGCTCGTATCGCGATTGCATCGGAGAGCAAACAAGCGGGCGCGACACCCCGCCGGGGGCGCTCAAATCATATTACCCCCGGCCTCACACCCGCGCCGCGCCACACACGTCATAAGAGTGTGCGTCGCTATGGCGACGGCCCGGGCCGTGCATGATATTAGTACGTGTGCGGCTCATCTCCGGCCGTTTAAACTTAACGCGCCGCCGCCTCGCGCGGGAAATTAAAACCGGCTCCGGACCGGAAGGAGCAATCGACCCTCGCGCTTCGTACGGGGACGGCTCACGGCCGGCCGCGCTCACACCGTCCGCCACTGTCACACCGCACACACACCTTGTATTGCTCTACATGCTTGATTTACAGCGCGTTACATGCGGAGATGATGCTCTATAATACCCTTACAAGTAGTCAGGTAGTCAGTCGGTTGTCTCGGCTTATTAACTGAACCTACGTACTTGCATGGCTTAAGGTGTTTTGTGTTATCGTATCATGGTTTTTGTAATAAATCATGCTTAGTAGGCATTGTTATACTAATTGATTACCTATGCATGGTTTCACGGATCTTGATTGGCAATATTTGAGAACCACGTGTTTCTGCACTAGGTACAGAGAGATACATTAAGAAATACTCTTACAGTACCTACCTATTATTTCATACAAAGAACGTTACAGACAAAACTCATTTTCTAACACTCTTTATCCTGAAACTTGCTTAACACAACATAACGTCTCCTCTATATATCCATCGTAAATGTACACTAGATACACATTAAAATAGAGCGTAGCTAGGAGGCAGCCCTCCCTTATGTAGATACCTACACATTTGCTTTACTCAAAGACATTGTCGCTTTCAGGCACCTCATTAGAGCGCGTCCCATGTGAGCCTACCCCCCCCCCCCCCTCCCACCCCCCCTCCGGCTCACCCCCACACACAGACATGCACACACTCCAGCAATTCTTTCTCTCAGCTCGCAAACTTGGACGGATAATTACACTTAGATAGGACCCCGTCCTTCTTATGTGTTTTACGATAGCACCGTTTTATGTGAAACAAATTATATTATGTAATGCGATAGAAATTAACTTAAAACTTAAAACCCTCGAACCTTGCGGTTTTACAGTTTTTCCGCTGTTACTGTAAAGACGTACGAAATAGTAATGTCAGTGGAGTCTCATTGTTATTAAATGATCATATCGCAGTCTGTCGTAGGTACCTTTATTGGGCAGTAACTGGGGGATAGGTCGGGGCACGCCACCTGAACGGCCGTGCTTACTACCTGACGGGCCAGCCAAATATACACATGATAATTTCAAAAGTTTCCGCCTGACATCAGGGCGCAATAAAAATCAACTTCTATAGCATACAATCGAACGTCACCCGAACGTTACGCGGTGTCATAACCCCGAACAGCACTCAAGCTGCAATAAACTATAAAAAGTGGATAGTAAAATGTATAAACAATGAGAGCACGGCTAAAACGTTTTAGTGTTAAGAGTGGGCCCATAAACCGTTGACACGCACCCGTAAAATATTAACGATACCTACAAGAAAAATGACGACTATCAATGTAGGTACCGATTTTCGGTCGCGAGGACGCGCTACAAATAATGGCGGTACCGAATTTATACGCGGACCCGAATTGCCCCGATTGAATATTTTACCAGGCCACGAATGCGTCCGACGATATTTTTCTATTTCGACGCCCATTTTTACTATCAATTGCTTAGTTTCCCCCTAATATTATTCGTAGCTGTGTCGTGTTTGATTCTGCTTTGAATATCACACGGGCTATTGACAATATTAACGATCTATTATAAACCGTAACCTTCGAATTTAAATGACACTGAAATTATGTAAAATGAGTGCCCCTACCGTACGTAATATTATTTTACACATTGCTTATTGTATTTCAAAATGGCCATTTGTATTTTGTTTACTTGAAGATGTGAACGTTTGTGAGGCTGCTGAATGTTTATATCTTTAGCGTTTCGGAAACACAATAACCTTTAAAAGGTGTAAAGGCGTGGGCTCAATTCGAGTCCCAGTCAGGGTTTAAAATAACTCCTCGGAGGCGAATGGTTTATTGCTTATTGAGTAGCTCTGACGAAACGCGCCTCCGACGATAAAACATGGCGAGAGTGGAATCTCAGTCAATATCACAATATACGCGACGACATTGAAATTATCGCTCGGTGGGAGGCGATGCCGGCCGGCGAGGTGGACCTAACTAAAACAAAATAAGAATAGTTTGAAACAATGAGCATTGTCGCGATGTCTGTGCGTGTGCGGCGTGGCGGCGCGGGCGCAGCGGGCGCGTGTCGAGCGGCGCGGTGCGGGCGCGACAGCACCTCGTTAGCGGGCCGCGCGCGATTGGCCGCCGCGCGGTGGGCGGGGCGCGCGACAAACTGCGCGCACGCAAATAGCGCACCCGCACACAAATTAAAACAATAAAATGAAAGTAATAAAACAAAGTGAACCCCGAAGAGTATCCACTATCGCGAGCCTTAATGGCCGAGCGGAGGCGGCCACGGCGGCCTCTCGATTTATTTGAGTGAGGTGCTTCGCCCCAAGACCTTAGAAACAAGCCAAATTCGGAAAAGGAAGGTTTTGACACGCTAATATAAATTACTCTTTATTTTAACAGGTGCGAATTGAAGATAATCTATTTGGCCTGCTAAATCCAGATAACTACCTACTGGATGAAAAAGACCTAGACTTCAAGCGAGGCACAATGGATGAGGTAATACTATTGTAATAATTACCTACTTAATTATTAATATGGTTTCATGTTGAAATGAAATCTTAATAACGTACTCATCACGTTGCTCGTATTGTATTCGAGCAACGTGAAGTCTACACAATTTTCAACCATAACGTTTATCGCATAGCTCCTTTAAAGGTCACATTCCACATCCATTTTCACAATTATTTTCAGGTTAAGGTATCATCACCCAACAACCAAGCAATCAGTTGCAGGTACAGTAAAACAGGGATCGCCAACATTTTACTGGAGATTGCATTTGCGTTGAACCATCTACTCCACAGGCTTTCAATGAGGACATTCCAACTGCGCTCCGCTCCGGTAACGAATGTCGTCTCATTTACTAATGTGTCACATGCAGCCGGCGTTGTTTCAGGCAGGCGTGCGGGGGGTGAGGTGAGGTGGCCGGGCTCGAGGGGGAGGCGGGGTGGAAGCCCGGGGTGGGAGGGATGACCAATGGCGTCGCACCGAGCCGCACCGACGATGCACCGTTAATTACGCTATCATGATCAAGTGTGTGTCTGATAGTGCGCGTCTATGTAGTGGGCAAAGTGTAGGTAATGTACTACTTAGGTAGGTACCTATTACAGTGATATATGTTCGGTTACGTACCTACTTATGGATAGGAGGTATGGTTAGTTAACACCTAACAGTAGGTAACGGAAGTGTAGCGTAGAGAAAATATGCTGAACAATATTATATTTTTCTTACACGTATTTACAATTTTTAATTCTGCTCTAATTAAAAGTTTTGTACCCAATTAAGAGCTTCTTGATCACTAAAACTGTGACTTCTCTCCTAGCATTAATAATAGGCAGAAAATAGTCTCTACATTTCAAGTTGATTCATGAAACCAATTCTCAGCATCCCTACACTTCAACAAGACCTAAAATAACGTTCTTACACCAATTCACCTATTCAGAAAATACGTACAAAAATAATATATCGGTCATCCACAAAAGGGCAACCCTGAAGCGGCTCAACAACGTGTAGGGTCTCGCTTGAAGTGTAAACAAGAGGTTCGGACGAGAGGCTCCATAAAAGATACAGTTAAACATGTGACGCGCGAACGTGATTATGAAAAGGCTCGTGATTACTCTAGTCGTAGTTAGAGGCTCATTACAAGATGCTGGGGTGCACGAGATGGGTCAAGGGGGCGCTCATCTCGGCGGGTGCATCCTGGCTGCGCGCGCAAACAAATTAAAACGTAAGACGCGCCCTAATCAATAGCCGACTCCGCCACGAAGCCGAATTAACTCGCCCGAATGAAAAAAATGAACAAAATTATATTCGCGCGAGACCTCAACCCCCTGCGGCCGCCCGCCGCCCGGAGGAAATTGCTTTTCTTTCAGTGGGCGCGCACACACGCGGGCGCGACGTGAGCGCGAGAGGGTTAGCACCGACACACACAATATTATAATTTACGTTTCCTCGTATATCGAGGTGTAAGTAGGTACTTTACCTGGGCGTTTCGCGCCTGCTCAGCCCTCGGCTCACGCTAAATCTGAGCTTTATACGTTCACTTGACGCGACGAGAGCAATATTTAGTTTTGAGTCAACTCCTTCCCTACTACAATATTTATTAACGCTTCAACAGCGCCATACGCGACTTTTTTCATTTCCTTTGCGATAAACCATGTTTGAATGATAGCAATATCAACTTTGCCCTTGAAGTAGTTAGGGTTACGGGATCTAAAGTACAATTGTATAGAATCTCATGAAATATTGACAGCTGCCCAGGAATGCGCAAGATTCGAGGTCTCGTAACGTGTTTCTAAATGTATAAGGTTAATTTATTTCAAAAGCAGCCGTAACGCTTACCTACAAGTCCATAGGTAGGTAAGGTTTCATTAGCGCCTCCTAGCTAGCTACCTACATAGCAACATATAAGTAACATGGGTATGTTTCAGTAGGTACGAGAGTCCGGTTTCATTAACGGGAACCGCTGCTGTAATCTGTGCGCCTTCCCGCCCAATTAACGCGTGGGCGATGAGACGTCCGCCCGCCCGCACGTCCCGCTGGCCAATGGCGGCCGCGCGGGGATTAATTAAGTAACTTCCCGTCTACCAGCACCCCCCTCCCCCTCCCGCCGCCACCTACCCCGTGCACCTCACCCCCCCGGAGTCTGCGGACACGCCCGGAAAACTAACCACCTAATGAGGGGAGATGACCTCATGTGACTGTGTGCTTTGTCTATTCAACGTATGTGCAAACTACGTTCATTTGTGTGCACCAAGTGTTGGCCTTTTGTGTGTATGTTATGTAAGTGGTCATCCGCTGTGTCGTTACATTACCTACAGCTCGTCTCCGGCCGCGGAAACTTTGTCATGTGTCGTGCGACTGGGCACACGAACAACAGTACCTTCACATTGTACGCGCTGCCAACATAGAGTAATTGACATGCATTCATTCGCCACTTTCACAAAGTCCGTCCAATTTGAATAATATAACCTCTTTATAGTTGTCGTGGGCAGCTATTGAAATAGTCTGTGTATTGTGATAAATCAAATATCTTAGTTGACAATTTTGAGTTTTCTTTTCAGGTCCATAATTGAAAAATATGTACTACTTCATTGTATGACCATGACGTCTGATTTCACTAAGTAGTTACTGTATATGTAACGTGTATATTAGGAGGTACAAGCAGGGTGGTCAGGGAGGTCAATTAAGCAGGAGGTCGTGCGTTGGAAGCGTGTATGACAGATGGGAGGGCGCGGCGGGACATGTTTGCGTATCTCGTCCACATAGGCCGGACTGTGATCGAATACGTTAAACATGTAGGGTAGATTATAAAACGTGAGAGATCATTTTTTTTAGACTTTAGATTTAGACTTTATTAATCACATTCATAAGTAGGTAGGATGTGAGCTGACATTTCAAAGTTCAAAAAGTTAATGAGGAAAATATTTTTTTTTGGTATTCATTGACCATAAAGCAAATTATCACATATTTTCGAAAATAGAAGGCGTATCTCGTGGATAATGCTAGAACCTTATTAAATGAAAAGGAAATAAATAAAGTTATTCTGCTCTATTTAAAGCTATGATGAAGGTCATAAAACTTCTAAGCGGAAAAATTAAATCTTAGCATCATTGCTTCTCTTTTATTCAGATTAAATCAAGTGTATTTGAGTGCATCCTTTATTAAAAACCTTTTTACTGATTACTTCGACTTTTATTAATTCGAAGTTAGTATGGTTTAATCTCTATAGAACCAAGTTTTAAGTCAACCCAAACTTGCAATTCCTTACTGTTAACTCCTTAAGGAAAACGTGTATGAAAACAAGGAAACGTAAGCATCTGAACACATTTGTTTTCACACTCACTTGTTTTTCTTTTATAGTTTGTATGGCACACATAATGAGTGTTTTGTGTGATGCAAGATTTCGTATTGATGTGAATGGCTTAGATAGTTTGCCATTGATTTTTCTAGAAGTACTGTTCACTTTTAAAAGCCGATACAAGAAGAAAGGGGTAGCAACAAATTAGAGATGTCTAATTATGTTTATCTAGCACTATTTGACATATTTCCGCAAATCAGTCAAATTTCTCCATGATTTAAGTACCTAGTCCATTTTTACATCGTACGAAAATTAATCTACTAACTTGCAGAGATGCGTAATAAATAAGAGTAGATACTTTTGACCCTTCACAGCACTCAAATGTCAAAACAGTTTCACGCTATTGAAAAACCTGTAAACATGATTTCATCACTTTTAACTTTGGTTTTAAAATTTTGGTTGTAATATTTTAATAAGCGAACTTGATGTTTGTGGTTTACCAAATATATTCAGTGATTTTAATATGGAAGACGAGAGTCATGACATTGCCGATAAGTAATTAGAGTAATGGCCAAAAACGTTACATGTGCTCCCTAATAAATCTAAAAAATGTAACAAAGTATCAGCATAGAACACATTCAAGAAAAAAAAAAACAAATTCTTTTTGCGAAAATATGTTGTGTTGAGGTGTGTTTTAACAGTATACGTGTTGACCGCGTGCTTGTCACGTGGCTTGAAATGGTCTACTTCCCTTTAGTTCTGCAATATACTATTTTAATTCAATCTCTTTAATATATTAAAAACATGGCGGGTTAATGTCACAAAAGCTATAAAATAGTACTTATACGATACTCGTTTTAAGTAAGTCTATTAATGCAAGGCGTTTAATACCCGGCAATAATGGACTATTTAAGTCACTAGTATAGTAATGTACCTACTAATTGTTTTAATTTTCTTCACCTTGTCTTTATAGTTGGTAGTCAAAACTAAGTCAGCAAATAATATTTGTAGGCAAACTTACGTATTTATCGAAAAATCAGACCATGTAACCTTTTGTGGTCCCTGAAAGCTAAAAAACTGCTATATTCGATAAACACTTTCGTAACACCGTTTCGCCTCAAGATTATTAGAAGACGAAAAACAAGGAAGAATGCCTCAATGCGCAATATACCAAACAATACCACATGCATAAACGGTAAGTTAGTGTGCATGTACAGTTGACGTAAGTACACATTTAAATATGTAGCCGACTTCATAAATAAGTTAACAGCAATAAAACTTTTATGGCCCATATTCTTTATCTTGTTTTGAATTTCATCATCTTGTCTGCAAAGCGCGATTTAAGGCTATCGTAGACAGGCGCGTTGTGTTTCTAGTAGAACAATTTCTATGTAAATTTCATGGAAATTGTTTTTTCACAATGGTGTCGCAAAATCGCGTCGCGTCTGTCTATGCGAGCCTTTAAGTGTCAAGCCGGATTTTTGTAACCCTCCCAATGTTTTAGAGTCGGTTTTGCAATCTCCAGATTGGATCGAAATAACTTATCAGTTGGATTTTCTACGTATGGTGATCCGAATCGATCTTGATACTTATTAGACATGACGCACTCCAGCGACAGATACCTACTTGCCAATACTTAGGAAAGAATGGCTATCGAGATTGATAAGGAACGTGGCATTGTTTTCATTGAATATCTATTACTAGATTTCTGAGTACATTGTGATTAGAGTGTCGCTTATGACGTTAGGTTACCTATGTATAGTTACGATTTGCGTTCAAGCCTATCACTAAAGAAAATCTCTTTTGGCATAGAAAATAGGGTTGAAACTTGATCGCGTTACACTATGTACGTTACGTAGGTAATGACAGTTTGCCAGCCCTTATTGTTAGCACAACCCCTTTTTCCCTATCCAATATTTTATGACTGAGGTGGTACTATGGACTAAGCTGCACTTTAATTCTACAATCATGTTCATGTACGCAACGTCAGAGGTGTCTGGTAAATTGAAATTAATAAGCGTATGACCTCTTAGGATACAATGTGTTCATAATCGAAGGAAGCGAGGACTGTGGGGGTGCCAAAATAACTAATAGTTTTCGCGGGGGCGTGTTAGCATTTTTCTTCTGGCGGTGACGGGCGGGGGAGCCAAGAGGCGCAGAGCCGGCAGGGGAGGGGGGGTCTGGAATAACTCTCTTTCAGGAATGGCTACGCGGATCATTTATACTTCATCGGCTTTGTTAATAACAGTGTTGTAAGCCCCAAACAATGAAACGAATGCTTGTTCTTTTATGTATCCAACTAATATTTTCTTCCAAGAATCAATGATAATTAGATAGTTTTGTTCGGAGGTAACAGCATCACGTCACAAGTTCGACGAGTACGTTTCAGATTATTATCTTCCTCCAGTCGTGTTCTGAAAAGTTATGGTGATGGCTAAACGAAGCAGTTTCTCATACCGAGCCATAAACTAGTTTTCGGAAAACATCCGCATCAATTCACCCTACCAGAAACTATAAACCCTAACCGAAACTAATTTACAACTAGGTACAGTCAGCAACAAACGTCTCTCATCTCTCAACTCCTCAGTGAGCGCGGTCGTGTGCCTCCGGGCCGTTCGGAGCCACAAAAGACTAAGCCCAATCCTTCCACCTTCACCTGTTTTACGTCCCAATGAATCGCTGCATGCAAATAAACCAGCGTTATTGTTTCTTTGAAGGGTGCGTAAGACGGTTTAGATCTTTATTTACTCAGTAGCTATATTAAGTTCCTGCAAGGTGAAATAAAGATGAAATTTTCACTCCTACTGAAAGCTTTGGTGGTACGCGAAAATCAGACCAACATTTTATGATGTTTTGACAGTTTTCATTGAACAATATGGTTACGACAAAACCGTATACTGAATGAATAAATGGTTAGTATGTACTGTGTGCTGTTACATTAACGGCTATTTAAAACAATGTGGACAGACAAGGGAGTGCCGCCGCCACTCCTTCCCGTCACCGGTGATTAATTGCACGCCCCCGAGAACGCCCGGAAAATCACAACCCTTTCGCCTCGTCTTAATTACCACGCCTCGCTTCAGCGACGCGCCCCCATTGGCCGACTAAACGTGCCGCTCTGTCGCCTCGGCTTTTAATTGGTCGCTGGTAATTAACGCTGCGTAATCACCAACCGCGTCGCACGAGGGGCGACGCGCGACGCTCCTAATTTGAATTTTTAATTACTCTCGCTCGCAAGCAGTGGAACGCCGTCCGATTGGTCGGAGCGGTTCTTGTTTACACTCAGAAACAATGCCTATTGTCTTTGCGATGTTATCTCGCTTCACACTTTATTCTACAGGTTTGATTGTGAGTACCTACTACCTACATTGTATTTTAGTAAATCTTCGCTTTTGGTTTAAGTTTAAATGACTTTGTCTGAAATGGGCTGAGGTTGTTACGAACTTCCGAGAACCAGCTGACCTGGTAGGTTTTATTCAGTCCATGGAACAATCGAACCACACACCTATCTTATGTTCAACGATTACGATTCTCAGAATGACTAATCGCAAGCAAAGTAGATAATGCTCCGTACTGAATTATGAAAACGATCGTGCGGAGTGCATTCCTCGCATTCCCAGCAGCATTAGATCCCACGTATGTGAGGAGAGAGGCGAGCGCATGCCGAATTAGCTCATTATTGAAACACCGCCTGCGCCGGGAGCCGAGATTTATCCCGTCTAGAGTCTGCTGTACCAATGAGACCATTAGCCGGCGGGTTTTCAGCTCCACAGTTCTAAGCAATTTTGGCCTTCGCGTATTTTAAACTCCATTCTTATCACATGCAAAAGTTTTTCTGAAACTATTAAAGACCGCCTGAAAGATTCAGCTAAATGTCAGTGGCAGAAAGAACTTAAAAAATTGAGGGGCTTCTTAAATGCAAAATTGTACTTAGTAGCATGAATCATTACTGCACAGGCTACGCGGATAGTACCTGCATGGTGTCATGATACTTTCGTAATTGATGAGTTACGATCTATTCATTAGACATTGCGAAGTGCTAAACAACATCGGCAAGTACGTGTGCGTGTGCGCGGCTCCGATTAGAGAGGCGATAGACAGTAGCTAAGGAGGTGTTTATGCGTCCGCGCACAACGCGAGTGACGTTGAGTGACGCGGCCGGCCGCGAGTCTCCCGCTTAATAAGGTAAATGAGATGCGGAGCCTGCGCCAGCGCACAGCCCCGGCTTAAATTAGCACCGACTCGCGACTCGCGCGCTCGCCTAACAAACGCCTTGTTACCTAAGGGATTTATCCTAAACGAGCGGCTTTTCTGCCGAGATAATATAAAGGTATCGAATTTAGCGAATCCGTCGAGGAAAACGTTCCCGTAACGGTCGAGTGCTGTGTAGCCATTTGCACAAAAAATACAATCGCATACGGATCGTGTGCAATTGTGTAGAAACGCTTTAATGACGCTGAAACTATATTCATGTTTAAAATAGGATAGTGTTGGTGTGGGTATCTAAAGTATTTTACACAAAAACGATGCAATGTAGTAATAACATCATTACGAAGACAGGCATCTTCATCTGCATTAAAATAGTCTACGGCGTTTCAAGAATAATACATTAAGAACTAGACGAGTCGTTTTAATCGACAAAAACGTGGTCAGCTATATTTTTTCCCCAATTAAAAACAGCTCGATGGTAGTTTTTTAGTGTTTTTTATTAGTTTTTGGTCAGGCACGGTTTTTACCCGGGGCACGGGTCAACCGAGCTGAGACAAAGCGCGGCATGGATGCGCGCGCGTCGTGCCAAGCGTTTGGTTCCGCGTGCCGGCCGACCATTCAGCGCTAATCGCTTCATTCACCGGCGAGCGAGCGCTTTTTCCCCGTGGCCGATCGGTCATGCATTCCGAACGCGGACACTGGCGACTGTACCCGATATCGGTTTGATGTGGCAAATTAGCGCGTGCGTAGCCTCCCGATGTCCCCTAATAAAAAGACGTCTTTCAAGCTTAAAGCGACCGAAGCGCTATTTCAAACAGTGCACGCAAATAAGCTCCTTGAAGAAATGGGCCATGATTGATTTTCTTCGAACTTATAATAATACATTCTATATCCGGGTTATTCAAAGAGGATCGTACATTTAATTATACGTACAGACGCCAGCACATCAAGCTATCCCTAACTGTCAAATTTTCTCAATTAAAAATGAACCTTATGGCTTTGCAATAAAGTTGAAATACTAGCAAAGAAATTTGACAGATTGTGGTAACTTGATGTGCTGGCCTCTGTACCTACCTATGTACCCACTTGAAATAAAAAATGGTGACACCTAAGCAAAAGATCTTGTCTACCAGTTTTTTCATCACAAGAATTTGAAAACATGCTTTCAAGTAAACCAAGTTATATCATATCTAGTGCACCACTGTAGTATGTGGTTGGGCGTGTCGTCGCTGTAGAGGTGGTTGAGGTGAATTTCCCGGATATTTGACAGAAGCCTGCGCGTGAGCATGACATTGCGACACCCAGTCTGCGGATGTGATGAACGTAGATTGGAATAACCTACATGGGATGACCCATCTACCCTTATCAGCCACATTATCTCCTTCCTTCTTCCACTATTATCTTCATTATATTCCTGATGGATTGCGGATACAGACGAATCTTGTGTTTTCATTATCATAATAACTTTCAGTTCCCTCATCACATCGTGGATAAGCTCTTATTCCTTCATGACCAGTATTTAGCTTAGGATCAGGAGGCATTCTCTTGTGGGAACATTTTGAGTAGTCATTTTTGTAACACTACAATGTCTTTATGTTACATCATAGCGTGTCGATGGCAATCAGTTAGTCCGTATTTGACTACGAGCTTAGCATTTCGCAGTAGCATCAATCAGCTCCTGTAGCGTGAAGACAGTAGGACACTTTATCTGATACCCACTTTCGCTTAATTTATCAAGAAGTCTTCTTCTCTTCGTGTGGTTAGTGACTAACCTGGTGTCAGAATTTTTATGCTGCCCATGGGCCTCTGACTTAGCTTCACATGCTGTTGAAGAAGACGAAGAAGATCAAGAAGTGATTTTCAGTTTAAAGCTCCAATAGGAGACGTTCTGTTTGGATATATCGAGGATTTATTTTATAATAGGTATATATTCTGCTATATTTTCGTGTTATTTAGTCGACTTATATGATAGACGTGTATAGATCGAGGTTCAATAAGGCTGTCAGTCATATTTTAAACCCTAAGAAGGTACTTCTAAGTTTCCAATTTCTTCAGGGTATCAACACCAGTGCTTAATTTTCAGTAAGTTTATATTTACAGTACAATGTCAGGAGACGTTCTGTTGCAATGGGACGCAGACCACTCTTGCTGTTTGTTTACCATTAGGAATGTAGCGAGGAGTGTGCATACGGAACTTTATGGTGCGTGCATTTACTTCAGGTAAAGGACTTAGCTCTACTTGTAACATTTCACTAAATGTGATGCACTTAAAAGAACAATATGAAATCTTCTTTCTCTTTCGTCTTCTCTTGTTCTTTAATCTCCTCCTCCTTTTTTTCCTCTCACTTCTTAAATGAGATAAGCAAGTTATCTTCCGTCATAGCTTGATTGCGTTTGGCTGTCATGGAAGACTTCGAATGCTAGGCGAAGTCAATGGCAAAGTAATGGATTGGCTACTGTTAAATTCAGATCGTCAATGCTATGAATCCGAAACTTCCATTTTCCGGGACTTTTGTGAATATTTTCAAGTATTTTGAAGATAACTTTCGTTTTACTTTTACTATGTCCCTTAAAACATACTCCATGTTTTAATGTGATATTTACCCACATGGCCGTGGTTAAGAACGACCTGAACAAATATTGTGTTGACATACTTCCCTAAATGCCAAAGGGTCGATCTTTTTCACACTTCAAAATAAAGATTCGGAAATTCATTATTTTTGATAAAATTATTGTTGAAACAAACCGTGCACCACATTACGTCGAACGAGGTCCGCTAGTAAGCCGCTAAGCTACCGTGAAATAAGAACCAGCCAACAATGAGTCACCGAGTTACGTATGACTCTTAAATAATCGCTTGTTTTTCACACAACACACACTAAAAAATTTCTGTGAAAGCTTAAAGCTCATTTTGGAAGACATAAGTGTGAAATAGTAATTTGGGCTCCTAAAAATGTTAGTCGAGCATTGGTGTTAGGTATTCAGGAAATCACTGGTCGCCTATTATCTATAGCTTAATGAGTTATACAGGTTTATTAGTAGGTTCGTAATTAACACATCCTGCATTGTAGTTTAATTGGAGTCCAGCTCATGATGATAAAAGGATTGACTATTTGTCTGTCTACGATTTCACCGATTATGATTGACCTTATAAAATATTTCTGGAGTAAACGTTCGTTCATAGGTATAGGTACGATCTCATCTTATAAAAGAAGCATAGTGCGCTTGCACATGATGGTAATTAAATCCTTGGCCGGAGGTGTTACATAAAGTTTTTCTATGATCATAATCCCTGTAGGTGCGAGGGTCTAGTGACGGGGTCACGCATCGGACGGACAGATACATGTGCAGCCGCGTGATTAGTGTGCGCGCGCAGCAGCCGCTGTAACCCAAGCCGTGCGCATACGCAGCGCGCCGCGCGCCCGCGCCATAACATAATTAAAAATGATTTAAGGCATTCGCTCCGGCTGCTTTGTTTCGCGCATTATGTTTCACTTGTTCGCGTCGCAGTCGCGCTCGCACCTCCATTTTTAACGCGCCCGCTCTTAATTCTGTCACAGTTTTTATAACCCTTTTGTATTTATTAATTCCCTTTCGGCTCCGGTAGCTCTACGCTTCTCGGAAAACGATTTTGACGTGACATTTCTTTGGGTCGCGCCGTGTCCCTGTGTTAATGAAGCGTCCGATTTCGGCGCCGCCAAAAAACAATCATATTTTGTGTAATCAAAGCGAGGTCGCATTCTATTCCAAAAACCGTTAATTAGCACTTCTCGAAAGGTCTTTGTTGTTTATGCTGTCCTCTTTTGAACCATGGTGTGGCTCCCATCATAATTCATTGATTTCAGATACCATTAATTGTTATGATTTCATCGCATCAAATTGGGAAGGAATTCGTTATGCCCGTTTGCCATAATAATATAATATCTACGTTTGGGAACGTTCACTAAAAAGGTATAAAACGGTGGTAAAACGGGCAAACAATGGCGAGTCACGTCAGCGACAATACAGTTGCAGGGTTAAAACTTAAAAGTACATATTTAAAATGATTAAGTTCGACTTGTTGACGCGTCGCGGCTGGTTATCGAATTTCGGAAATCGAGCAACCGTGTCCTGGCCGCTACCAAATAATTTTCCATGGTTCATTCATTGTTGACTTTGGAGTCGATATTTCATGTAATTACCAGGACGTATGTCATCAATGCGTTGAAAGTAGCACATTGTATCAATAACATCTTGTAAGATCAGCGAAATCAATGGTTTTTAATGCTATTAGCAATAGAATGAGTCCAATCAGTTTTACCAATGTTGTTAGGATGGCGAGCAATAACAAGTAAGTAGCGAGTGTTGAGTCGTGTTTGCGGTCGGTCGGCTGGCGGACACCATTGGCGCGTCGGCGATCCATCATGACGACAATCTATCACCAAGTGAGCCCGGCAACAACCGACACGCATGTTTTACACATTATGTATAGGTACATCTACATATACGCGCATGTGGGTGTCCATATTCTAACTTTAAGTGCGCAGTCGGTAGCCATAAAAACGTTCAGCGATATACGATCATAAACCAAAGCGACAGGTTTTCTATGGTAATTTGACACTGAGTATTTTCTATGCTAGGCTTAGGATCCGTCATGTTTGGCTTCCCACTAGGTCTAAGAAGGAATGCAGTTTAAGACGCTATAACTGGTTTCTAATTAAAGCGACGTGGTATGAGCAAATGAATCACAAACATGATCAGGTTGAATGTCATCGTCATGGTTTCACAGTGTTTTATTTTGTTCTTGCGAATGCAACATAGTAGGTAGAGGTGGCTATCTCGTGGTCCATCTCTGTTAATTAGTTTTTTGTCGGCAGCGGCGGGGCGGGCCGGCCGACGCCATCAAATTACGATGAGTCGGCCTTTCGGCTACCGGCGCCGCGGCCAACAATAATTATACACTCGTTACTACCGTGCTGCGCTCGCGCACACATACACCTCACCAATGCTCTCAATAAATTAAATCGGAGAAATTGTTTTGACAACAAATTAATGAACAGAATGTATTCGATGTGAATGTAGAGCTGTTTGCTCGTCAGTAATGTTGGCAATAGCTTACTGCATGATGACAATCAAAACAGAATGAACACTTTTTGTTGATATCAGAGGATCACATTGGAGATTTCTAAACGCCCATATATTGTATGCGCATTGATAGGGAAGGGCGCACGCGCGAGTCGACCAGTGTCGACGATAAATTCCATCGATAAAATCGGCGGCGTCGACGGCGCGCCCGGTAATTTCTTAACGACAGCGTAACCCGGTGGCGACGCGTGCGCCTACATTTTATTTCTCTCGCATCAAGAAGCCGACTCCGAAATAATCGTTCACCACTCAACTTAGATGGTAATCAAGGCGACTATTAACGACCTTCTTAATGTAACTTTTTGGGCAATGAGTTAGAAAGGCTCCGTCCGAGAGCAGTTACATGTGTGTTTCGTGCGTTGAGTCATTTTCAATGATCACGATTGGGATAATTTGTCGTTAAAACCAATAAAAGTTCGCGTTCAACAACATATTGTGTGCTACGTATAATTTGTAGTCCATATAGTGAGATGAATTAGTTTGCGCGGAGATGAGTGAAGTTGTTTTCTTCATGGAAGTGGTCAGTTGTTGAGGCATTGTGTTTTTAATTGAATATAGGTAGAGGTGGCGAGGCGGCTACCGGCTGCATTGTTGATGCTATTCACACTGCTCGAGAGCGCTTTCTACTAATTACCGCCGTACACTCGACGATGCAGGGCTGTCACTTTATTATAAACAACATTGTTGAGTGAAGAAGTGAAATTATATTTTGAGAATGCGAGCTACGATGACGATTTTAAGGACAAATCCAAAATTAACAAAAAAAGTCATTAAATGGTTGGCAATGTAAATTGGTACCTAGTATACGATCATTTATTTCTATAATCAATCTCTTTGAACGGCTAGTGTTTTAAGTAGTATATTTTTATTCCAAATATTCCTCTGTTCTTATTGCACATTCCGTTCACTCCGGAACTTAACTAGCGGTCGTTGGGACAACCCTAAGCGGCGTACTTGTGCAGTAGGTACGTGCTGCTATGTTACGTTATCTTTAATTAAAAACCTCCAGAGGCCATCTCTAGATTAGTCAGAGTCACAAAAAGGGTTACGAGGGCTCAGGCGAAACACCTTCGTGATTCGTCACGAATCAAATTTATTTTTATTTTCTTAGAATCCTTTGTTGAAGTTAACCGAATTTGTTGTTCAATAAAAACTGGCTAATTAAGAAATGTTCGAGCTGCTGTTAGAGATTTGTGGTCCTTTTGTTCTGGATTCTAAGTTATACGATTTGTTTAGGTCCACCGTTCGAGTTTGTGTCGGATAAGGTTTATGTGGCAGCCTTTAGAACGATTGATAGCCGGTTTATGTTTCGATGGTGATTTGATGCCTGAATATGTATCGTAAGTAAAACATTCTTAAAGTTGGTTTGCCTTATACTAACTGTGTATATTGTAGTGATTATTTTGGTCTTTATTTTTTGCCTTTGTTAACTATACCTACTTACATACAAAATTAAACTGGCTGCTTTGTCCATACATGATGAAATATATCGACGCGAAGCAAGATGCAAGATTCAGAATCGCCCTAAGTAGAAATAATCTGTCAATTATTATTATTTTCACTTCGCAGTTATTTCACTTTTCATAGGCCTCGCGTCAATCTCTCTTCCATCCTGCATAATTGCTACAACCATCCATAGTACAATTAATATTATCTCCTCCATCTAGCCAACAACACAAAGATTGTGCATAAAGCTGTACACAGACTCGCGATCGGCTATCAGGCTGGTGGTCGCGTCTCGTCGGCTGCTTAGCGCAACGATAATGGCCGCCATTACGCGTCATTCCCAGCATTCCAGCGTCGCGTACGTACACAATAACAACGTTGCGTATCGACGACAAAACGCCGCTGTCGTGAACCCTGCCTAAGGGTCAAACACTACAATGAATGCTGTGATATTTATAACAGTTACTTTCACCAACAAGCCGTTGGAATTTGGGTAAGACTTTGTACATACTGTTTACTGTGCTATTAAGACATGATTTACGTCCATAGGGCTGATAGATTTGGTAATAGACAGCACAGCTGATATATCTCTAAACTAGATATATAAGAAGGTTCTAACTTATGTAGTTTCGCTGATTGTGGTGATGTTTAGGGGAGTCTTATGGGTTAGTTGTGGAAGTGCTTCGCCTGAGATTATGGTGCATCTAAATGATCTACTATTAGGCTGCGAGTTGGGACAACCGATTCGAGTCGAGTCGAGTATGGCCTGACAGTTACAGCGTAAAGGTATCTGTCCTTTATGCAAGATAGAGAGGATGTTTAGATAAGTTGCAGTATGTCTGTAGCTCAGCGAGATTGTCCGGAAGGGTTACCGCTAACACGGAGCAGTCATTTGATGATTTCCTACACTAAAAAAAAAAAGTATGTCTAGGTATAGTATAAGTACGATCAATATGTTTAAACGAACTCCACTTGTTAATCAAAAATCTCTTTATGATTAATTTCATTTTCTCGAGCACAGGAAATATAGATCCAGTTATAGCAGCGTATACCTAAGTAGTTGGCTGATCGCAGCGGTTACATCTTTATTCGTCACTAGGCACCTAGAGACTCAGGGGCGCGCAATGAGAGTCGCGCATAATTGCGCAGCCGCAGCCTAATGTGCGGTGTCGCGGAATGTAGCACTTTCCATGTTAACGAGCGTGTACACCGCCCTATCACGCATCCTACTGCTCCACACCTCGCCACAACGTCCGCCGTTTTATTCCTCACACAAGTAACACCTATTTGTGGTAATCCTCATCCTATTTTATTACAAAATTTATGATCACCAAGATTTATACTTCAGCTACTTAGTTAATAACGATGCGCCCAACCAATAAGGCAATATACAGAAATGAATAAACCACTGGATTCTGGTACATCAACACCGAGACGTGCGCTTTCATTACGTACGGAAATAAATCAAAATAATACCAACGTAAAAGATAGCGAATGGAAAATCATCCCCTCCCTGCGCGCCCGCGCCGCCGCGTGATTTATGCCTGTAATTTTCCGGGCGGTTACGTAAGTATAACTTGCGATTTTTCTCTCTGCACACACGTAATTAGATAATTTTCATGAATTTCTCGGACCGACGAACCCGGAAGGCTTACTTTAATTTATTATGAGAGCCTCTGAACTTTCTGCTCACCACAACTTGGGCACCCTTTGAAAGGTCTTTATTTATAATAAGAGGATTAATAAAGCATACAAGCTGTGAATTAATAAGGTGGCGGCGAGCGGTCGCCCGCTACCCGGCCCGTTCCCGTATTAATTTCTGTCACAGATTTAATTGCTCACCTCTGGCTTAAGCTTTTTAATAAATTCGAGGACAGACAACGAAACGCGACGCGACCAAAAAATACACGACCGGGGCGCGGTCCACCAAAAAAAGGACGGATTTTAATTTATAAAAGACAGGACAAACGATTAATAATTTATTTGTATCCTCGGTTTCTTGCGCGAGAGGGTCGAGCGTTAAAAACAACCGTTAAAACCGGCGACTTTGTATAGCTCGCGCTTAGCCCGAAATGCCAATTGCGGGTAGACACAAGTATACAGCGAGCCGGAATGTCGCTTTAAAAAACTTCGCAAATAAATAAATCGCGTCGCACGCACCGGCCGAGCAAAAAAAAAAACATCCACCATATTCGATTCTTTAATGTGATCTTTAAAAAAATAGAAGTAAGCGGAGGCTGCCTCCGATTGAAAATGAATGAGGGCGAGCGCGATAGTGGAAATTAGCATTGAGGTAGGATTCAGGAGCGGCTTTTGTGCGATTATATCGAGGTGTATTCTTTGCGCTTTTTACGGCGGCGGCGAGTCCAGCGCGTCTTTTCAGTCCCTATTACGATCCTGTCGCCTTTTTGTTGCAGATAATTATTGTCACCCTACGATATCACATCGACATCTAGCTATATGCTTTGGGATCGAGGAACAAAAGAAAAGCATCCACATTCAATGGCGTACATCCCATTCTCTATCTTCATCTACTCCAACAGCTTTATGATAGAATTAATGTTGAAATAATATTATTAGTTGCAGAAGAAATCTCGTTCGTTAATTAGATATGTTCTATTGATATAAAGGATTGCACTTCATTGCAAACAGTTCTTGCTTATTACAATAACGTGATATGGAAATGTTAACAATAGCCCTGGAACGCGCACTCTACGTAAACAAGCCGAAAGCCGCAAACGTAGATTAGATCACTGGTGACATTGGCGCGGTCAGTGCGATCCATAAATTAGCGATTACGCATATATCCAATAATAAAGGCAACAATGGGATTGAATGCAGATGAGCGGGGTGAGCGAGGCGGGAACGGAGCCCGCCGATCGACATTTGTATGCGCTATCTAAGCGCACAATTGGATGCCGGCGCGACTCTTCGCGCTAATGGTACACTATCGAGCGATCGCACACCGCCGCCGCTTGAAAAGTGGAGACCGCCGCGGAATACGGACCACACGCCCGTTTAGTGGCCACAATAAATAAATAAACATTCCCAATGATCAGCGAGTGGAAAAACAATTGTTCACTTGTTTTCCACACAAGTTGTTAGACGATACTGGCGGAAAATGGGTTAATGGGTAACGATCGTTATCGACTGCTTCGAAAAAGGTTATATTCATAGTAAAGATTTCGAAAGGGTGTCATTGCCAACAACCCCATTTAGAGCTCTAAAAACCCGGTATACGAAACGACTGTGTATTCAATAAAATATATAACGTGCCTTCAACTAAATTGATTTCAATAAGACGGTGCCAATAAATATTCCACACTTATAAGTTATAATGTGTTTCATCGACACCTTATTAATATCGGTCGAATCTTATAATCCCAACTTAATATGTAATACAATCGAATCAATTTACCTGTAACGTAAAATATGAGATTGTATAAGGAATCTCATTATGGTTTTTAAAAAAAACAGGCAATTAAGAAGAAATGTCAAAAAACTTAATATTATTTAATGGTGTCCGAAAAATAATTATATGGCATTTCTGTATTATTAACTTGAACGATTTAAAAAGGTCGGGATAATTAACGTGTGCAATAACAATCATTTTAATGTTTAATATTAAGGCTTTATGGTAAAATTTGCATATTGTGGTGATTCTTTAAGTTTATCGCGTTAATTCACAAATAATTATTGTGTAAATATGTTTCGTGGAATTTCCTCGCATATGATCAGATACGTGGTTCTTTAGAAGCTTGTGTAAAACAAGGGTTAATTACAGTAAATAAAAATGATGTAGTGGAAAATTTTAAATTTCAAGTGTAATGAGTATTATTTTTCTGTAAAGCATCCAACATTTCTCGTGCAATATTTTCGGAAGCTGGAGGCAAAATTTCGATGAGACCTCAATTCCCAAAACCGTATGTGGAATTGTTATGAATATCGACGTGTCGTGCACTGTTCTAGAGCACTTGTGACCTCATTCTGAATTACTCGACGACCATTGACGTCTTCAGTTGACACAAATCTAATGCCACATCATTTATCAAAGTCGCTTAGGTTTGCAAGGATATTACAGAAAGCCATATTTTTTTTATTTATGGAAGGGGATTTTGTAACTTCTTAATCTTTAGTATGGCTGTTAATAACACAGTTCACATCAACTTGTTTTGTTTTGATAAAATTATATAAAGTTAAAACCGTTTAAGTCGATCAACACAGGATCACAGCACAAAAATAAACAATAAAAAAAAAGATTACATATTTCGATTACTCAGTACCTACTTAAACCACACAGAGACGTCTAAAACCTCCAAATTTTTTGAAGTGGGTTAAAAAACCCTTAAGGTTTAATGTTGTAAGATATGCCAACAAAGGAAATAATTAATTATTGGCAATTTGGGATAAATGACAACTTCTTAGTGTAATTACGGATCACGGCATGGATAAGATAAGACAAGATAATATTTATTTGCATGAACATGTGTCATACATACAAGAAAATACGTGCATGCAAGATGGTAACAACATTATTAGGTACAAAGCATGTTTGCCACACGCTGTGACGTGCAAATGTCAAGAAATATTATTAATAAAAACCTCTTAAAATAACAATAAATCAAATCATAAAGATATTTCACACAGTAACAGCTTGAACCATAATACAACGAACTAGTAAAATGAAAAGGATGTTAGATGAATACCTGCATGAAAACTTAGGTTCAGTGATTTTGAAGTGAGCTGGCATTAGTGCCAACCCAGAATCAACAGAACCGGCTGATATCATGATTTGAAAATACGTGGAACAGGGTGTGTGAGCTAGTTATTATCTCATCTCACGGGAGAGATATGACGTTTCTAGGGCCACAAAGACGGACCTTATGATCCAAGACTTAAAAGAAGACAGCCCAGATTGCTTAAGCGGGATTGTTCGAAAGGGTTACCGCTACCCCGGAACATAAAGGGCTAAGGAAGGCACAAGGATGGGTGTTAGTCAGTAAGAGTCTGACACTTCCTTCCGCTCCAGATCGGGAGGAGTCATTCGATGCTTTCCCACTCTCAAAAAAAAGCCCAGATTGCTGTAGGTATAGAATTCCATAGCACAATGGAAAAGACCTGATGACACGTAAATACGTCTTAATAAACGCCAATGCGTTTAATTTATCCACAAATTAGCATAGACGTCTTCAATATATGACCGAGTCAGAATATTACCAGTTGCCAATTGATTTGCCGAATTTATGATTCGGTGTCAATGAGCTCGTCTGCTTGCTGATTGAAATGCGTTTGTATGAGTTTAATGCTTCATGGCGAATAATTATTGGGTTTATACTGTAGTAGATACATAATGAGACTGTGGGTGATGAAATGTTTTTTTTTTGATTTAGGTACTACTTGTGAAAATCGTTGTGTCGGGGGAATTTGGTCATCGTTTTGTTTCATTATAACTGTGGTTAGATTAGGTGCAGATTTTATTCTGGGAAAATGTAATTAAAAGTAGTTCATCATAGTAGACGTAAATCTGGTTAGTTAGTTTAACAATAGTTAGTTTTTCGATGTTATCATTTACCCGATCAAAAGTTTCTGTCATAGGCACGGAAAACACTGTCTTAAAACAATTAACACCTTTCTATTCAATAAAACCCTAAACCTTCTTCTTTAAATATTGCCTACTAGATGGCATTTGTGCTTTTCAAAACCGGCCATTAAATTGGGCTTTTGTCATAACAAATTGGCATGCTAGATAATTGGTGTCACTTATGTCGTGCGAAGCTTAGGTACAGAGGCCAGCACATCAAGTTACCACAATCTGTCAAATTTCTTTGATAGTATTTCAACTTTATTACAAAGACATAAGGTTCATTTCAATTGAGAAAATTCGACAGTTAGGGATAGCTTGATGTGCTGGCGCCTGTACACTGCTTTAAAAGCTTCAGAAAACTTCTATTAAAAATAAATTCTGGTGCATAATATCGAAGCCAATTTATTTCACAGGAATTTTCCAAATGCATTCAGTCGTTTCTAAGATTATCTAGAGATTTGAGAAGTTCTTTTAAAACCGGGTACAAGACAGCTGATAATTGATTAGGCTTTGCTGTTCTTGTATTTCAGTTCTTTATAAAAACTTGCATGGAAATAGGATTATTTATGGAAATGTAAGTTTAAAACTGGAAATCTTAGCCCACTGCAAGATAAAACTTCATAGGATTTAGAAGATGAATTCTTTTCAGTTGGGTCGACCGCCATCTTTACTTCATCAATACACACTTAACTCACAAGGCATTCCTACCAAGGACACTACAAGATTAGTCATCAGCCCTTATTAAATTAAACGAGTATCTTCGCAAAGAGGACGCGTATAATGTAAAACAATTGAAATTCATTGAAAATAGATTCATTTAGGACGGGAAAGTGGATAGGGCGGCGCTCAGTGAGTCCTCTATCCTGACTACGATTAATATCCCGGATATACTGAATGAGGGGGAGCTATCGCGACACGGCACTTTCACAAAAAATATTATCATTTTATAATGAAATATGGGTTAGCATGTGTAGATAGTAAGTAGGGATCACATTGAGTTATGAGGAAATCAGGTTTTAATTGAAAATTCTCGTGAGCGTGGTCGAAGGCGACTAAGTGACAAGGTAGATGTAGTGGGATGACAGGTGGAAGCATCTTCCTGAGCTGAACCTATCAATCAGTTTGGCAAGAGTGATTATGTTAATCACACTAATATTATAAAGGCGAAAGTTTGTGTGTGTGTGTGTGTGTGTGTGAGTTTGTTTTGTACGTTTGTCCGTCCTTCACGCTCAAACGGCTAAACGGATTTGAATGAAACTTGGCACAGAGGTAGTTTATGACCTGGTTTTTTAGCCCGGTAGTACGTTCCCTTGGGATTATTTTCGACAACCACACAGGCGATGCCGCTAGCAGCAGCTAGTACTAAATAAATGTAAGTTACAATATCTGGAGGATTTTCCAATCCATAGGTGGGACTCACATGGCATAAACATTTGTATTCGATGGAAGGTACCCCTTTCCAAGGCTTTAGAAACACAAAACGTATTCCTATCATCAATATCATAAAAATCAAATGCTGTTTGTTGGTAAGCGTTTCACTTCAAGGCGGCTGGACCGATTTGTCAATTTTTTATCTTAAAATGTACGTAATAGTCCGAACCAACTTCTTACAGAGTGAAAGGTATGAAACGAATCCCAGAAAATGGAAAAATTCGGAAAAACTGAATGACCTTTTTTCTATGGGACTTGTTTGATGTATGAACTCAAGATGATTCAAAAGATGGATGTAATTTTTTTTTTCTTTGTAGTTTATGATGATTGGAAAGTTATCAGGAATAAAAATAGGGAGGATAGTAAACCCTAAACTAATGAACTACTAGAGGGCGCTAGACCGTCATAACGTTATGCTAGAAAGAGTTTAATTATCGCAATAATTAATGTTGTGATATTAACATAATTTTGTTAGTTTTTAAATACTTAACCTAGTTCAATTCTTCTTCTTCTTTTTTTCGTGTCGATGGTACGTTTTTTTAATTTTATTCAATTGAATGCGCCCAGTAGGTTGCCACATTTATTGTGGCATCAGTGGCATTCTTTAGGTCATCAGAGTGAGAGAGAGAGTGATGTAGTTCTAAGTTCTAGCCTAGTCTAGTAAATTCTGGTACATTGCCTAAACAAAATAAGATTATCACGGTTCATGAAACTTGTTTCACTAGAAATAGGGACCAATTAGTTCAACTAGGTTTCAGGCTGGCTAAAGTAGATTCATCTTTCATGGGGTACTGTTTAAAATGTTACAATAAAATACCTCCCCACATTCTTGAACTTAATGAAACAAAATTTAAAACTTGTATAAAACGCACACTATGCAGCCAAGCGTATTATAAATTGGGAGATTACATAGCTGATAAAAATGCTTGGGTCAATGCTAGTCTAGCTCCACAAGGGCGCATAAACTAATTGATTAGATTACCTACTAAAAACTGTTGGAGCTGCGGAAGATCAACAACAAAAAAAACTATCTTTGCATTGTATAAATTCAATCTCTTAATATTGTATAATTGTTTAGCACATATGTGAGTACTATGTACCTACTATAAAGCGACCATTTGTTGGGTACGTATACATTGACTTGAATGTGCCCTGGTGGCTGAGAGTATGCCATGCTCACTTTAATGTCTCGCTGATGGTGGCGTGTGTGTTGGATCATTTAGCTCCCTTCAAAATGGTTGAGCTGAATGGTGCTAATATGTGCGTCATGTTCGTGAACGGGCGCTGTCAGTAGGGACTGACCTTAGCCGCTAAGAGATGACTCTTAGCGGCTAAGGCTTGTTTTAATTTATTTTTTGGATAGTTTTTACATATTTTATATCGGATGCTTTTAACGTTCTGCATCGTTCTCACATGTATAATATTAATATGAACTATGTAACCAATTTTTTGTAACCATATATTGTTTAAAAGAGTGTCCATGGAGTTTCTTGCCCGTTCTTCTCCATAGGTACCTACTGCTTTGGAATGGGCAACTAGCTTCATCTCTCTGACTGACCGACACCTTGACAATTCAAAAGTGCCTGTAATTGGTTTATTTGAAATAAATACTTTGAGTTTGAGTTTGAGCTTGATCAGGACGACATCTGTCGGGTTAGTATAAACTTACGGGTACCTAAGAAGATAAGGATTATCAAAGATAAGGATGCTTGGAAACATGCTGGTCCTGCTCCACAGGACAATCTAATGTCTAGACAAAATCAAACTGGTTGCTAAGTAAATTAGGTAATAATTTATAATTTGTACCATATTATTCTATTATATTGGAATAACTTCTCACACATTGATTAATTTATTATAATTAACTGTTAGAATATTTGTAAATATGTGAGCACCATGTACTTATGACATAATTAAGTTTACTTGCCACTGCTACATGTGTTTTTCTTTTCACCTTTTGTGGTGTATTGTTTTTATTCTGGGTGCATCGTTTTCACATATAATGTTATAATACATGTATACAAAACATTGTGAAACATTTTAAAAGAGTAACGGTGGAGTTTCTTGCCCATTCTTCTCCACACGAAACTACCTTTTGGTAGGGGCGACTAGAATCATTTCTATTTCTTGTTCATTTTTGACGTTCAAAAGTGCCTTTCTTGTGCCTATTTGAAATACATGTTTTGACTTTGACTTTGAAGATCGTTATTTTACAAGATTCGATTAGGAAACAAAAACATCCTGCCACATTCACGTTTGACTCCAAACACACGCACACAATTACAACACACAACGAAAATTAACAAAAAACATAAAAGCACCAAATGATGATGACTGGGATAAATGCAACAGGATAATGGAAGGCACCAAAAAGAGAGGGCACTAACTCATACGCAGGTACAAGTAATTATAAGAGAACTTAATTATTTCGCTCCTTTTTTATTATTTTTTAATCCAACGTAATTATAAGCATGTGTGCTGTCAGAATCTGATTACTGAAGAGTCTTGGAAATGAAACAATTAAGCGGTGGAAAATACACGTACGAACTTAGAATGATATTTCATTTGTTGTAGAAACAAACAATGCTGCTTATAATTTACAGTAATTTATTTCGAATACAATCAAGACCAGCTGGACAATTATGTACAAATCTCAGCGTGAAAACTTAGGTGACGTGACCTGTCAAAGGTGTAAGTTCCTACGAGGAATGACAGTTCTCTTCACTAAGTTTTCACAGCTTTTCGATGGAGGTGAAATGAGCTGTCATTCCACGTGATGCTAGGAACTTAGTATTGCAGTAGTGCCATTCTGTCAAAATGTTGCCGGGAAAACTAAGGTAAATTGAGCTTTCAATAGTGTCAATCTTTAGCATTAGGTGGAATGACAGCTTACTTCAGATTCACTTCACCTAAGTTTTCACGTTTAGATTTATACAGAATAGGCCAGCGATTATGATATAATTTAACAGCAGTGCACCCTTCGGATCGTCTGAATGCGAGTCAAAGGATTACATTTGCTCTTTCCAATGATCTTGCGCCAAATAGTAGATGTGTTAAGGATTTTCCTTTCCCGGACTCTCAAAATATTAGTTCCTCGATAGTTCAGCCGTTTGCCCAATACTCGCGGCGGTCGACGCGTAGTAAGTGATAAATAAAACGTAATTGAGAGACGGAAGCAACCAATGAGTAAATCTCGTCCGTCAATTTATTTAAATTATTTATTAGTGGTCCGCTATAGACACCCGACGATCAGCGGACGGACGCCCCTACTGATGCAATTATGGCGGATGGATACTGTTATCGATATCCACTGATGTTTAGTTATTATTAAGTATTGGATATGTAGGTGTTGGCATAAACTCAGTTACTGGGTTGTGGAGGTCAGATAGGCAGTCGCCCCTTGTAAGATACTGGTATCCGGCTAGACTGGAAGCCGATCCCAACATAGTTGGGAAAAGGCTAGGCAGAATGAATGGTGTTAAAATTTAGGTTTGGGTGACAACACTCAATATAGAGTTGAAGTTGTATGGATTAGAAGTTAAGCATCTTCGAATAGAAACCAACCATAGTGTTCATGAAAATTCCTTCATTTATTCTAGCACGATAGCCGATGCTGTCACGTCACAGTTAGCCGTGTACAAAATGAACAAAACACGAAATTATCATCATCATCTGCCTGTCCATCATGTCTAACCGGATTCAGCTGAATTCTACATGAAGCAAATGCCTATCTGGCCACCACAACCCAGTTACTGGGTAGCACGATACCCATTGGTAAAACGAAACACAGAACCATTAGCTGAAAAGCAACAAAAGACTAAATCACATCCCGAATTAGTTAATTTGTGCAGGCGCAACACAATGGATGAGGAAATAACACATACACCCACATCCACGTATGTATGTACCGGGAGATTGTAATTGGCGTAATTGAACGAATCTGGACGCACTTAATAATGCCCCATTGTCGTCATTCAACTGGCAATTCATCGTTTGTAAAAGATATGATTCATTACTTTTAAATTAAAAAGTTTGACGTAGTTGTTCAGAGTAGAGTGTACGAAGTTCTTGTTGGTAAGTTGAAAGTACACAGCTACGAGCGTTATCAGGCTATAACGTTACCACTGCTGAGACAGTCTTCCTCCCTGTGAGGGGACATAATCTACCACGTAGTCCACGTGCAAGTTGGTGGAATTTGTGGTTCTTGGATATGCCGATTTCCTGACAATGTTTTCTTTCACCATCTTGAGAGCAGTGGTGATAAAATATAAAGAGCCTGTCTAGGTTCGAAATCACGACCTAAATACACGGTGATTTTTAATTCACTATTAACTTTTCAGGGCGTGACAGTACCCATGATTATGGGCAACTTTCACTATGAGACCAACTCTGAAATATCGAAAAACAAACGGTTTTTTCATACAAAAGTGCAATATTTAATTGATGAAAATGTATGAAACAGATGTATTTTTTTTTTGTTATTTCGTAGTTGTTCTCATAGTTGTTCATAATTATCGGTAGGTACTGTCACGTCCTGAAAGATTAATAGTGAATTCAAAATCCCCGTGTATAACACGTAAGTTAAGGCCCAAGCCACTAGGCCACTACTCAGGCACTAACCACTAACTGTAATGGTATTGAAGAAGAATGATGAATATGGAACTCTGCTTCAGATTGTATTTGTCCACGACAATGGCAAATACCGACAGGATCCAGGTGGACCGATGACCTTAAGAAGGTGACTGGATGCGGAAGGCGGAGGATAGGGTGTTGTGGCGGAGCCTGGGAGAGACCTATGTCCAGCAGTGGATTGCGATAGGCTGAGTAATTGTTGTTGAATGGAAAATAGATCTTATTATAATTCAGTTTGGCATTGGCACTACACAGGCGAAATCTCCCAAGCCTAGCTATTACTGGGGATCTCGCAATGTAGGGAAAGCGAGTAATTTTTATGGCGGAATCTTAGCTGAATTACACGAAATATTGTGGTATTTAATATTTTCTACATGACATTGAAAATTACGAGTTAAGGCCCAGCCTTTAAACAGTTTGATGCGGGCTGCTTATCATAAACAATTATAATTAGATGAATGTGAAATTGAGGACACATAGGTACTCGTAGATGACAAAATTTAGCTGGTTATTATTATATGAAAGCCACTATTCAATTGATCCATAGATATTCTTGTTATAATGGTAGGTCTGAATCCTCTCAAAGCCTGCCAAAGATTATTTCACTACATCATAATATCATGTAGACATATATGTATTTGATATCTTTATTTGTCACGAAATCGTGGCATACCTTTAGTACGCGTATGAATTTCAAGTATTGTCTTTTCAGCCGTTGTTTAGTTTTCTTCACAATGTATTTTACCGAGGTGTATTACATGAGTTTTCTAAGAATAATTCTGAGGTTTTTGGAACGTGCTTCATATTTTCTTAAGCCTACCAAAGACAATGTGACTAACTCCTTTAGCATAAACTTTTCTATCCGTTATTCTACCTTCACATAACCTCTAGTTTGAGATCCACTACCAGCACACGTGTGTGTAGTATGTACTACGTACATTTCTAATGACACTTTGTGCTTCGTAAACAAAAAATGTTATCCACCTTATTTTTTTGAGTGGTTAGTGACTAACCTGGTGTCAGAGTTGTTATGCTACACATAGGCCTCTAACTTAGCTTCACATGCTGTTGAGAAATATGTCTCAGTATCCTCGCGATGTTTTCCTTCACTGTTTTTCAAGAAAATTATAATTATTCAAATTTTACATGAATCCGAAAAATCAGAGGACAGAGAGTCAATCAAAGAGATAGATATTTACCTAGGAGCCGTTATTGGTGATTCAAAAAATTGTTGTTATGTAGAATTTCATAACAAGTAAATTGTGTTCATAAATTTTCATCTTCATAATTAAGTTAAGAAATATCAAATAGAAAGAATGATTAACTCACCTCGATATTCCGTTGATGCGGCCCAGTAACAGCCTTCCAAGATTGACTAGTTTGGCTTGGTGCAAAATTCATAGAAATAACCAAAACTTTGTAGGTATGATTGGAGCTATGAAGATTTGATAATTGTCAAAGTGATGTTAAGTTCTTAGTTGTAATTTATTATGATGTATATTAAGGAGTATTAAATTTATGTATCCATTGTCATCCAAAATCATATTTCAGTCAAAAGGCTTCTAGCGTAGTCACCCAAAAATCCTTAATATTTATAGGTTCAAAGTATTTTGATCAAGGAATTGGTAAATTCAATGGCAATTTTACAAACTCTTTCTTAAAGAATCTTGTCCCTGAAGATCTTCTTAAACACCCTATGATTTCCTTTATTTTTCATTGAGGGAATTTAAGGACAGAAAGAGTTACTTGGTACGAACTTACCCATTAATATCAGTGACGGACCAGAAGTGTCTGAGCACAGCCTTGGCCAACAGGTACCAGATCTGCGTCCACACCCAAGAGGATTTGTCGATGGAAGCCGACAGGAACTCCTTGGTCTCTTTATCAGGGTACAGCTGGACGAACTTCTTGATTAGGTCTGGACACAGCCGCTCCTTGTTCACGCGGTACCACTGAAACAAAATCTTTATTTAAGTATGCTGTGACATGTACGCTATAAACATCAGTCAGTATCAGGCTATTGGCGTCCAATTCTGATCATGACACCTAAATCATTACTTGAATTTTTTACTTATAGGTTACGTAGTATGAAGGCTCTCTATTGCGGTTAGAAATCCTGTGTGATGCCTAAATTGAATAATTATCATTTATATCAACACCATTTTATTGTAGTCACTGCATTACAAGTATAAAATATGCAGGCAAATATTGCGTAAACACACATTGGTACTAATAAATCGTGATCTTTACTAATCTATCTTGTCGAACTTGTCTACAACGGACAAATTATCCCCACGTCTAAAAAGTTGCATAATTTCCTTATAAAGCACATAATTTAGATCTAGATGAGACGTCTCAAGTACGACATGCTGCGCCTACAGCGTTACATATTAGTAATGACATGATTAAAGGCAAATCGCAATTTCTTCTTCTCGACCATTATACAAATTGATGTTTAACAACCCATTGCAGCAGTTCTTAATGAAAGCATACAAAAAAGAGTAATCGAGTGCAAATAAGAGAGCGTAGTATGAAAGGAGCGTGGATCTCGTCACCCGTTGTGTGTTTAAGTCAGCCGCTGCGGCCCTACAAAGGGCAACGCGGCGGCTGTTAATTTCACGCTGCCTCGAATTAACATTTCTTTACGCCACAGAATAATGACGAATTAAAAAACTTCTCGCCTCTACATGTAGCCGTAATGATGGCGAGCGGCGAGCGAGACGGACGATGCGAACTCATCAGCCCAGCTTAATTAATGCCAGATCTGTCTTTGTATTAAAATCGAACGGCGGCCGTATAAAAAATTGGTGGTACGGGCTACATATCACACAGGGTTCTCCGTAGTGTTTAATTAGTGTGTGTAATTAAGGTGTGTATAATTAATGTATGATAGCAATTATCATGTGTTTTTTCGTTCTAATTGGGATTCATAATTACATGATAAATTGCTGCTTATTGCAAAAAAAAAAACACAAAGGTACAGAGAACACAAAATTGTGACCTTATAAAGTATCAAGATGCTGTAAATGATTGTCAAAAATACAAGAGCGAGTGTCAGTTACGAGTGACAAATGAGAACATAAGTGACAGAATACAGCTTCAGAAGGCAACACACGGAACTCCAAATTGTCTAAAACCGGTAGTTGAAACAATCGTCACGGCAAATCGAAACGTCAGGCCGGGAGCTCGTATTCAATTTTATAGTGAGTTCGACTCGGAGCGGCGATAAATGATGGCCGCCTTTACTTTGTGTAATACAATCAATGTTTTATACTATTATTCATCCGATTAGACACCGTTTTTTTCGTTCGGCTACTAGTATTTCTAGAGCTTTTTTTTGGATCAGGATCTTTTGAATATTTGAGTTCAGCATGAGGAACTCGAGGTATTTTGGTCAAGGCAGATCAATCGTTTATAATTACTGAAATAAATCGATAGGTTTCAATCAAACATACAAAAATTGTTAACCAGATGAACAGCAACAGATGTCGCAGCAGTAATCACTCATGAAATTGGCGCAGATTTGGACAAATGTATTAAGTAACCATATAGTGTAGAAAATAAAAGTAGTATAACCATCATATCTAAACATTTTTTACGAGGAACAGCAAAAAGTATCGTAAAAACCGAGGGAAATAAATATTTAGTACCGAATACTGATAGCGAATCACGTTGGTGATTATGCAATGCGCCGTCTTTACATTTAAAATAGCCTGCATCGGAACTACGGCATTCAACGAGGTAAATTCTCCAGACGGAATACAAATCATGGAAAATTTTGAATCCTGAAGTCTGAAGTATCATCAATGATATACATAAAATGGTTCGTAATCTCTCATGGATTTAAGTTTAAATTGTTAATAGATAGCAGATGGTCTTGTATTAGAATTACGCATAATTTCCGTACTGTTTCAAAAATGTTAGAAAATTATAGACTGGCTCTCGTCTTGTGAACGATGGAACAATTTGAGAGGAAATTTGTTTTTGGTATTGGTTAAGGATCTGTTAACCCCTGATGTCGAGCAACCGTATGAATCATACATGTTTTGACTTCATCTCATAACACTTTTTTATACGGATTTTCTGTACGTAAGTGCAAATTAATGATACGAGAGTACGCTTTTTAAAAACCCGAGAAGGCACTTCCTTGTTATTCCATCCATACCATAGACAAGAGGTACGCGTCTGATTATATTATTTATGAGAGTCTATGCTTAGGATTCATTTTCCGCTCGTGTAAGTTAGATTTGCATGAATAACAATTACCTCATTTTAAAAATCTACCTGTTGAGGAAGACAAATCGCGAATGATTTATTCAATCCGGCGACTTATCGAGGCCGAGTCCATTTCTTATTTATTTTACTGTCTATGTGGGTTACCGATTTTCGCGGAATGGTCAACAGGTCAGATGATAATAAAATGTTTTATTTTATTTCCGTTTGTGTTTCGCACTTGTCATTCGGCCAGTCATAGCCTTCAATGCGATCATTATACTCCGCTGACTCGTTAGCGCGCAGGTCAGCGGAGGCGCATCCATGGAACGAATGGAGGGATCCAGCTCCTTTATCCGCAGGTCGTTCGCCTCCAGCTAATGAATCAAAGCCCTTAGTGTGAGCATATTGTCAATACGAAGCGAAATATTAACGCTGAGCGCGCACAGCTCGCACAATGCCAGATTAATTCCCATTTAAATGTGCGAATAAATGGCGGAGCAGCGGCCATTTAAAAGCAGCCGCTCCGAGCGGTGACGTTTTGTTTGACTTCTACACATCAATTCTCCGATAGATGAATGCTGAATGGATGTCTTTGAAAAGCGCAATCATACAATTTGTCGCGACATGTGCAGTAGATAAAATTTCCATATTTACCGCTGCTTTGGTATATAAGTTATAAGCTTTGATTTATAACCGTTATATAGGTTTATAAGGGTAGAATTTATGAGTGTGGGGAATCATTCAAGGTATTTTCAGCAGCCTTAAAATAAATGATATGTTCGTGTGCGGGCGAAGAAGCAGGTTGTGCTGGAGCAAGTATAAAACATTGTACGTTTGTGAGCTAAGTGGCGCATTGGATCCCGGTGGATTTGCCAGTAAGCGGCTCGGAAGCTTGTTTGCCGGGCGCTCCATTAAAATGGGATCAGGCGGGATGCAGATCGCTTGGACGTACTGCAAGCGGGACGCATGAGCTGCCGCCTTCGGGATATACGACGTACAATATTGATTATACTGAACGTAGCGTGTGTGTTCACATGATGAACGTACTTGAGACGTAATGCAGGTACACTTAGATTTATGTTAGTTGTCCACCTGTTCTATATCATTCTGGATTCAGGGGTAAAAATGATAAGCATTGGGGTTAGAAGAGTGAAAAATATGTGGCAGAAGAGGTAAAAAATTGGGTTTATTAGAAATGAATGAAAAATAGTTGATACCACGTTGTGTTCGAATTTATAATAAATTAAAATTGGGACCTGTTATGAAAAACGAACTGTACATAACAGACTATGGGCACACTAACATTGTTCGACCAATGTTGATTTTTATGAATATAACAAACAGAATTTATGTCTAAGACCTACAGCAAACAGACATTGGGTAGTGAATAAACTATAGTAATAGCCCAAGGCTCAGATGCATAAAGCGATACTCTCAATTAAAACCCCATGCATGACTTATAGCGGCGAAACAATTGATTTCGATTAACACTCGACAAAGCTACTAAACAATAAAGCATACTATCAGATACGCATATATTTTAGCAGATTTATGTGTTCACGTGTTCAAAGACTAGCGCGCAGAATTGAAAAACAATAGACGAATCTTAAAGTATAATAAATTCTTGGCATGAATTACTTGCTTTAAAGGGCCTTCACTTGGTTTAGGTATTATCTGAGCGTATGAGGATAATCATACGTTTTTATTTTCTGGGCACAGAAATTTCTAGATCGAAGAAGCAATTTTGGTCATATCGATTAAAAACAACAAGGATGACATGTTAAAGCAGCCAATCCAGGTTTTAAAAATGTTTCTTTAAGTGCACTTGGGGCACTTTTTGTCTCAGCTGCTTCATTGATCTTTGTTCAATGGCATCACGAGCAAGCCCGGGGGCCACCGTTGCGTAATTGTTTTAAACTCGTCTTTTAATTGTTCTATCGGGGGATGGGATTTATGGGCCGACGTGATCTCCAGCCGTAATGCCATTCACATTCATTTGCGCTATTATTTCCGCGTAGCCGGACCCTGGGAATGCACCGTCTACAAATTTAATCAACTAACAATTCATTGGAACGTTTTGTCAGGCTACAAATTTGGGATTTATTTTGTCGTAGGTAGTAAATTTTTTTTTTGTCGTTATTAGGAATTAATGATACTGGCCCCTTTTAGAATAAAATTATGGTACGTGATATGAATATTTTTTATCTACAAATCAGTTAAGTTTTAAGTTTTTCATCTGCGCATCCTACGACATTAAAAGACTGAAAAAAAAAACTGGAGTTGTATGAGACACAACGTCATCTGCAGCGTGGGCACGCGTTCAAGAGATTTACGAGTGTATTTAAACTGGTTTTACATTAAGCACCAACTTGGCCGATTTGATCGTAAAATCAGCCGTTATGTTTCGAGACAATATCGTCGCTGGTTACCACCCAAGCGGTGGACTGTTAAATTAACTTCAGGTTAACTATGGGTCAGTTCTTTGACGAAGCCCATTGATTGAATCGTGGCACGTCTGTTACTGAGGCGTACATACATACAAATTATACATATGTTTTGATTTCACTGGAGACTTCGAGTCGACCAAACAACTCTGTAGGTTACAATAAAGTTGCTTGACGTCGAAGGTTGTTAAAATAACTAGTGTTTATTTAAGGTGTTGGAATGGAAATTACTTGTCGGTAAAGAGAGCAATTAAGCGCGCTCACGCCCGGCCGATTGTTCGGAGGCGATCGCCGATGGCCCCACCTATTGTCCGCTGAAATTAACAGTGGCCGTAAAAAACACGTTTAACGAAAGAGCGAAGTCAACTAAAGCGATGTTACAAATAATTTGAATGATACAATAAACGATTTTTAGAACTACTCTTATTTATTGAAGACAGTTGTGTGAGATAGATTGAGGAAAGTTCGACACTAAATTTCACTTTCCAATTACATTCTATTTCTTGTTTCAGATAAAAACTATCACTTAACTAATAGTAATTTATAGGTAGAAAACGATATTTCCGGTAAGTTATCGTTTGGAATAAAATCGTTAAGTTTAGCTGCTCCCGTTTTAAAGTGACTAGCTATAATGTAGTCGACCTTGATGTCGGCTGCGATCCGACACCTACGGGCCTCACATACGTCATTTCTTATTCATTGATTTACTGAAGTTACATACGTCTGTATTTCATACAAACACTTCATATCTTTCTATGATGTTTTCCATTGGATCGGTATGTGGTGAGGCAAAGAAATCTTCAGTAGGTATCACTGTTTCTTCAGAAGTGGAGTCAGTTGGTTGATGGGGGATGTAAATTAATTTATTGAACTTATTTGTAGACCTTGTGTTAATAATCTTTTGCCTTCAGATTTATCTTTCACCTGCCCTTTTCTTGAACGTGAACCATGCAACGTCTTATTTTTGACAGGCTGCTATGTGTTCCAGAGCCAAACCCTGTAGGTAGAGGAATTTGGGTTGACACTGAACATTGAACTTTGCAGTGCCAAAACTTTGATAGACTTTTATCTAAAATTAGGCAAAGGCACTTCTTTATTCCGATATCAGAAAACGGTTAACCTTCGCAGAATGACTTTTGATAGGATATTGTCAGAAAACAACAAGATGAGGTCCTCAAAGCAGTATCATTTGTTTGGGATGTCACAATATCCTTCCGTCAGAAGCCAATCGAACTGCCGTTGATTGAATTGATTGAAAAAGAAACGTAGAGGGGGTGTCGAGGCCGGTGCCTGGTCCACCGGTATTTTTATAGCCTGTACACGTCCCACGACGCGAGGGCGACACATTCTCGACGAGGCGACGTTTTTGCTACGCCAACTTTCATTAGACACCGCGCGCCGCGGGACCGAGGCGTTTCCTTTTAATAAATGAGTTATGCGTTTATATCCAAGATGGCTGCCCGCTTTATACCACTAGGGTGTCAAGAATGTTACGATGGCCGCGAGCATTTTGACTTATACAGTTGCATTGTTTAAAAATTATTGTTATGATTATATTATTTGGATACCGGTTGGTATTTAAGATTAGTCTGCTGCGCCAGTGGTTGTCCGATAACGGACAGATTTGGTATTCTTAATATTCTAAAGTTGAGTCTGAAAGTTTAGATTGCAAAGAGAGCAATCCAACAAATCCTCCAGTCGGTACAAGTTGATGCGTAGCTGTCAGTGTAGAATTCATCAAAAATGTGCGCAGGTATTTCCACATTCGGTTGGCACGTACGATCTTTTTGTTAGCTGTAAATGTCCTCAAACTCCGCAAGGCCCGCAGTTGTCAACTTTTCGTGTATTTATTTACTCATTCATACATTTCTTGTATGTCTGTCCTTTTGTTTATTGCTTTTCAGTGCGTCTGCAGACTCCGCTTGTAATTTTACTTCGGAAACGTCTGTATCGTAAAACTAAAAGCCATGAGTCAATTTAAAAGAGGTATAACATTTCTTTCTGAATGTTAAGCTCTAAGTATTTAAACACCTATCAACAGAGAGACGTTCCACAGACTGGTTTATTTTTTAATCGAGATTTATATTCGGACTCTCTTAGGAAATAAAATAATCATGGCGGCGTCGATTTGCATACAATGGTAAAATAATTTTACGCGCGTTTCGCAGCGCTTAATTCTACTTTTTATTTGGCCTTCCGCGCCCTATCTACCTACGAATCAAACGACCTGCTCGCGCGCGCCCATTTAAGTGTTAACATTTTTGAGAAGTCTTTCGAATACTTTTATGAATTGTATAAATCTAACAGCGAGTCGTCTACATATACCAAGGTGCATCATCATTATAACCTTTTTTATTTCTCGTTATTAATACGCCGCTGGACGGTTTAGTTGCTATGGTCGTGGCGTGAATTTAAAATATTGTAATGTGTTTTTTAAACATTAACATAACCGGGAAATGAGTTGGCTTCACTAAAAGTGATGGTCCTATCGGCTATAAGCGCACCAAGCGAGCGAGATGTGTCCGCGGCAGACTGCGTGGCGAGGTCGCCGCGGCTCGAGCGTCCGTGGACACCGACAGTCGTCTTGGCGCCGTCTACCACACAACACACCACACACATAAACATCATACTACTTTCAAACAGAGAACTAAAGTCGAGTAATTATATGGACATAACACAATATTACTGCGAAAAAGGTTACGAAAATAATTTTCTAGCAGATAAAATTTACATTCAGAGCAAACATCGGCCGTCATAAATTCAGCACAAAAGTGCGAGCGACGGTCGACTAGCAACAAAAGGGCATGACTTTTCCCGCAAAAAAAGATGATCCTTAATCTGATTAAATCTCCATCGCGGCGGACGTCGGACCGTGAAAGATTAATGAATATTTGTGCGAGGATTCCCGGAGCTGGGCTGGCACGTACTGCTGTCATAATCATATTAGCCGCGACCGGAGCCCGGCGACCGGAGGCTGGCTAGGCACGCACGCACGCACCGCGCACTTACTCCGACTTACCTAGTCTTTAAACTTTGGGGTTACTTCTGTCAATTGAGTGATGAATAATTAGTTGATCATGTTTTTGGCAAAGCATGCGAAATAAAATGTTTCGCAGCTGCTGTTTTAATTATTGCTATTGTTTATAACAGATAATAACTGAAGATAAAAAAAAATATTTTCATCTCAAAGGACCAAAGATAAAATTGAGCTTTTACTAGATGTTAAATGGAACTAAACACAACGATACGTTCGATTGAATCACAGAAATTGTACTAAGCACAAAAAACATAGATATTCAAAACAATCTCACCGTAATTGCCAATTACAACTGGCAAATGAAAACAGAGATACCTATAAGTAAAATTTATGACAACATTATTTTCAAAGTAAAATAAATTCGTTCGTTTAATAAAATAACAAACAGGACTAGATACGAAGAAATATCTTGATAATTTTATATTTTGTGTTAGTGAAGTTGATAAAAGGATCTTATTAACAGCGCTGGTGTAGAAGTAAAACTCATTATAATTTTTAATACGTCCGTAGCGATTACAAACATGGCGTAGCGAGCGATACGCAACGCGTTAATGTAAGTGTTTTCACAATATGAATTATACATTGAATTGTGTCCAGGCGGACTCTTTATCTCATACCCGGCGGGGCATCGAACACATTATGCCATCGACTATGCTAGATTTTTATTACTTTAAAAAAGTTTAAATCATTAATACAGGCTTTCCATATGACGTCACACCTATCTACCCACATACAAGTTGCGATATCGAAAATCACAATTGAAATTAACGCATTTCGAGTGAGCTCAATAAACACACTCGTAAAAGAATCAATTGTTAAGACCCGAAAGAAATTAAACGTGAGAATGTATTGTTTCATACAAGCGTGAACAAAACGAAAATCGTTGTTTGCGTTAACCAGCTCTCAGGTCGTTTTCGACCTGCTTTCGTGAACATAAATCGCATTAAATAAAAGCGTTATTTATGACGTCCATACTTCGAATTGAAAAAGTTGACTTTGAGTTTGAATATTCAAATAGGCCTTTTTGGCTATAAAGCTGAACTTTTTATTTTAGGGTCGCATATTTGTCATTATCTTGACCCGCACTGACTACTGTTGCACTAGTTGAACCAATGTTCTTATTTAAGGTGAATGCGCCAGCGTGGCTCGCGAAGTTCAAATTTTCTTACGTTTTTTTGCAATTTGCAGGTCAATATTATGTTTTATATTAATAATATGATTCGCAGCCATAGCAAGTACGTATATGTAGAACTGTAATCAATACAATAATCAAAACAATCCTCAAGTTCGTATTTTGGTATGGAATGAATATTTCATGAAATGATGATTTTGGAGCGCAATTCTAAGAGATTTGTATTGATCATTCTAATGATTATAATTCCGCAAATACTAACTTGTTACGGTCGCGAATGATAATTATTTTGATCAACATACAACCTGACGGAATTGCAAAAAACCAATGAAAATGAAAATTTTAATTTCGCGGGCTACGTTGGCGTATCCCCCTTAATTCGTATTTTTTAAATTGCACGTCGTTGTCGAAGCATCGTTTTGAGAAAATTGATTCATTATTAAAAGCATTACATTCTCTTTTGAAGAAATAACGTTGACTAGTTTTTTGTCGTACGAAAAGAGTTATATGGGGCACGTTGATACTTTACGATATACGCTCAGTACAACCCGATTGAGTGAAACTGTCGAGAAAAAAATTGCAGATGGGCACTATATTTAACGTGATGCCGATTAAAATGTTGACATCAATGAGCTTCGAGTTTCACAATGGCCCTACACTCGGAACATATTTGGAGTTGGGCACGTTAAGGGCGGCGGAGTGTTGCATTGGTAATTAATTATTAGTTATGGCTTGTGGCGGCTATAAAGGCGAGCTCATCAATGATTCAGGCGAGCAAACAAAGCGAGCGTGCACCGCGGGCATTATCCGCCATAAGACATCATAAACGGAGCACCATCATCTGGGCTTATAAAAAATTCATGCTCATCTCACATTTCGGCGCCCCTCTTAATTTCGCGTGAGCCTCTTCTTGGTTCGTGTAAAAACTTCGGGTGTCTTTTTATGACTTTTACTGCGGTATAATTGGGGTGGGGCGAGCGCTCGCGTCCCCGAGGTGACATAAATACTACCCCCTAACTCCTCGCTTCCACTACCCCCGAGTTAATCTCATGTAAGGCTATACGCCACGGAAGCAGATCGCATTAAAACGTCTTGCCAACTACAGGTTAAATTACTTGAAACCTACACTGCTACGGTTCTGCAGGGAATCTTTTCTTTGGATGCTTCAGTGCTTAATGAGCTGGTTATTGGTACAAAAATTTGAAATGGAATTGTTAATTCTGCAAATAAGATATCGGAATCATTTTTACACGTCATTTTTTTTATATGCTATATGGATTCGACATGCCCAATCTGACAACCCCTAAGAAGAAATAGCGAAAAATACTCGATCAAAGCCTCTTTTAAAATCCCGACGTAATCTTGGCCAGATTATGTAAGGACCATATAGACCTGTGTCTGAAATGGTCTTTCGAGGAAAGAATCACACATGACCTGTCCAATAACGTATCAGTCAGTCACTATAAACGTGAAAAACACGAAGACATTTGTAAATAATGTTGTAAATACGCAGATAGACTTTTAATGTAATGGGGCATCCCAAATGGGTGCGTCGCTAATGCATTTGGCATGTCTTTCCTAACCTTTCGAGAGTTGTATCGTATAGTTCTCGGTGCTCTTAAAGCTCTATAACATATCCAAAATAATGTTATGAAGAAGAGGTAAACATAAAACTTAATGTTTAAGACTGGATGCAGGCTCATTTAATTTATTTATACTTTATTTGAGCATCGAACAAAATGATAGTGTCTGCAAGGTAGTAAATGCGATTTCAATTTTATAGAGGCAGCGGAGTGGTGTGCGAGGTGGGTTCGCGCGCGCGTTCAGTCGCGACACGGCCTGTACTCGCGTGCATGTGTGTATTTATTTGCAAATTCCGAATAGCTTTCAATGTGTAGAGACGCGGTGACTCCCGGCTGTCGATCCACTCCAATATCGCAACTCCTTGTGAGACGTCACGAAGGCGACGCCATTATTCGATGCGACGATTGACTCACACGGGAGCACCGCCTTCTCGGGACGCCGCATGATAGATGAGACCCAAAAACATATCCGTAATTGAGATTTCTATTACAGAAATTGAAAGCGATCAGTTTTTTTCATGTTTGTATACATAACGTGAGTGGCGTCGGCGACAGCGAGCTATCGCGTTTCGGAAGTGTTCGCGGACGTCAATTTGTATATTGTCATTATTAGACTTGGCGCGGAAAGTTTTGGGTGCGTTCATCCATCATGGTGTGACGGGCGACCGGTCCGATATCGCGCCTAATACGTATTGATTTCCCACTTAGCGTTTTTCTTGGGAATCGCGGCGCTCCACCCTTCCGCCGTCCGGAGGCCTAACGAGCTGTTTGTCCTCTACTAGCGGCAAGTAGGGCGGTTGTCGCTCTACACTTTGGCGTCGTCGTCTAAATTAGTTCACTGTAGGTAGTTCTGATTGAGGACAAGACAACGCCAAAGTCCAGTTATAGTCGGTGCCAAGAAAACTAACCATCAGTGATCAGATAAATTAATGATCTCAGATCTTGGTTTACTTATGAGTTTATAGGACGATGCCGCTGTTGTTACTTATATAATGAGCTTTGTAATTACATGCTTAAGTAAGTATTTGTGATGAGGAGCAATTTATTTAGGTATTTCTTTAACATTCATTTAAAAACCTTTTCCTATATAATTGAAAAGAAAAATATTTATGGAACGGATAGAATCAGAAAATCAACATTTGCCAAAAAAGATTCCCCAACATTATATTGTATTTTGTGTGGCGGTGCACGCAAATAATGTTCTTTTCTGATACGATGTCGGTAACGAGGAAGCTCGTATGAGATATGATGTAAGCAAGTGAAATATTTGTGTAGGTACATTTGCCTAAATGCTGTAGAAAAAGATTTCGTCACCAAGGTCCCCGGTGGGGGTGGAGGGGGGAGGCGAGAACAATGGTTTCGGTTCTCACACGTGTGGAGGATTATTTGCATTCGGAAATAAAGAGAGGAATGATAAAAGAAAGGCGCGAGCGAGGTCCCACCGCCTCAGGAAGGGGTGTGGGAAATAGGAGACGGGGGGAAGGGGTGCGGGGTGGCCCCGTAGAGGGGGTGGGGGCTCGTTACGCGAACAATGGAGAAATAATGTACAGATTGCAGTGAGCGATGCGCCCAGCGCGACTCAGGTGTCTTAGCGCTGTGTGTGGACATCACGCCTCCTGTGCTTTACGGAGCTAGCTTTATCTATATTTGAAATACATAAGCACTGTGGCAGTAAATAACTATTCGTATACTAGGAAAGCAACTTAAGTTGTGCTTCAAATAATAGAAGCATATCTTTAAAATAAATCACTATTCGAACATGAAGTACTATGTCTTCACTTGAAGTTGTAAAAAGAATGTGTGGAGACAATATAAAGCGTAAGCGTGTTATGAGATCCTATGGTGATAAAATACAATTACCGCCAATAAATAGACCACCCTCATTAAGAAAGTTGTTAACAGATGGTTTACACAGATTTAAATAAGGTTGATAACAACTCTATTCGGGAGTCATAAAGCACAATATCAACATAACAATGTCCAAGCGTAAACCGACGTTTTAATGGCAGCAGCAATCCGGGCTACGGGGCAAGGCGGGCACGCAGGCAAGGCGGGCAAGGCGAGGCCGTTTAATATAGGACGTGTTCATAGGAAGCGCAAGCAATCACAACACAATCACCCCATCCTCGCGTGACACCGAAAACGTCCTCGTTCATATAAGTATAAATTAATCCATTTAGAGCGAGCGACCGGCACCGACCGACGTCGACCGACGATTAACGGAAGCTTCTACTTAACTAATTTATCCTCGGGTGGTTTTAACAGAATGGATAGCAGTGATTACGGCCGATGGCGACGATCTCGTGTGACGCTCGGCTCGGTGCGCCGGAGATGCGCGTACGCACACATGGGTGGACCGCAATCAAATGTTATTCGTTACAATTGTTGGACGCATAACGCGATTTAACAATGATTAGGATCGATCACATGACACTGGTTTGAACTGGTCTGGTTTGACCAATGTTTCCCTACTACGGTTATAAAGCTATCTAGTTTTCATTGAATATCTCAAAGACCTGCATCACATACTATTATAATAGGGCATTGAACGGCGATTTTTTATATCAATAGGATAAGTCGTTAATCCATGCTGAAAACCAAGATAAAAAAAAGTCATCCTGAAATCACATTTTCAGAAATTTTCAAATAAATCGAGCGTAATAATTCCATGAAATTCAGGGTACATTATTATTCTGAATCGGCTTTACTATAGTCAAATGTTTGTAATCCAGCAAGCCCGCGACATTTTAATAACATTGATCAAATAGAACAAAAGTATGTGGACCGAGCACTCGACAGAGATGAAAGTTAAAAGGGTCGCGAGGGGGTGTATGGGGGTGAGGTGTAAGGGGGAGGAGCGGGTTGAATGTCTTATTCCCTCCACAATTCAGAGGTATTTCGTGTTCTTCATACGCAAATATATCCTCGTTACGGAGGTACACGTGAGCCTCCGATTGCGTGTGCGTCTAGTGTGGAAACCCCTGGCGAGTAAGTGCGACGGTGAACCGTGGGAATTGTCCCTGCCAGAAAATTGGATTCAGTAATCAAACGGCGAATTGGACAAACGTTGCGTCGTTATCGTCCGAGACTCGGCAACACAACAGGAAAACTTGTTTAAAGAAACTAGGCTTAGACATTTCCAGACATAATATTTAGATAACACTGAGTTTGAACATCGGACTTACACACAGACGGCTGCCGCTTAATGTACTCGATTCTTATGACGTTCTGAAGTATATTCAGGATCTACCTTTACACCTTATCAGTCCGTAAAAGTGTTCAAAAATATGCCTTTTTCTCAAGTCGCTAAATTGCGTATCGTGTGGGATCATTATGTTATTACCAGCATGTGGGACTAGGTATAATGTTAGAATCATATTTGTAGTCATCCGAGCTATAATAATCAGGAGCTTTTCATATAATATTATATCTAACATGGACTTCAGTTCATGTGTGCATTATTCAGATTTCAATAAGTCAAGGAATCTCTAAATTTTGAAACCATAGATACATGCTTAAGTGTATTTACAAGGACCATAGGAAATTTAACATAAGATTGCTGATAATTTTGAAATTAAGAAGCGAGCTTGTATAAACGTAATTAGCACTATGTCTAATTAAGGAACCCTGTCGCCATCCGGTGGCTCAGGTCAACGATCGGCATAAAAAATGTAGGTGCACGAGGATCCTCGAAAAAATGGCGTCAAAATATCGCCACTGAAAGTTCGTATTTTGTATTTTATTAACCTGTGGATTTTACTGAGACGAGTTTTATGGTGTCCGTTTGTCTATGGCCTATTTGTAAATATTTCAAACGTTTACACTTTTTCAAATAAAGGGTACAAGTAAGTTACAAATTGATGTAAAATAACATAATATCACGGATAGATTGCCCGAAGGGATAGACAGAGCTGTAACTACGGTACACCCACACTTCGCCAGATATGTTTAAGTCCCATGTAATAGGGGGCGAGCCCATTGCCATCAACCGGCCACAAATCGAGACTTCGGGTGGGTGTTTATCCATCGGGAATTTGTTGCAGCCCGGATTGATGTAGACTAGGAGAATAATATTCAGGACAGACAATCCAGTTAGACAGGCTAAACTTTGAAAAATATGGTTAACTAGGGATCCAGATTCTAGATCCGATTTATAGTTCGTGAAAAATTTAAATGCAATATTAAGATATGATCCAATTTGCGAGACTTAACTTGTGGTAATATTCGGGCAACAAGCCCAAGCTTTGTTTAAGCGGGATAGTCCGAAAGGGTTACCGCTACCCCGGAACATAAAGGGCTAAGGAAGGAAATGGATGAGTTTTAGTCAGTAAGAGTCAGGCACTCCCTTCCGGTCCACCCAGAGCGGGAGGAGTCATATGATGATTTCTCACCCTCAAAAGAAAAACAAAAGCACTTTTGCCACCTTTTTTTTTTTCAACTCTGGGAAATCATCCAATGACTGCTCCCGCTCTGGGTGGAGCGGAAGGGAGTGTCAGACTCTTACTGACTAAAACCCATCCATGTTCCTTCCGTCGCCCTTTATGTTCCGGGGTAGCGGTAACCCTTTCGGACAATCCCGCTTACCCGGCAGGCTTGGCCCTGAGGGGCCCCTTCATATGCTGACATCTCTTTGAGGCGCGTGTGGAACATATACGCGCCGTACGGCACGGGTCTGGTGCTGATCGGACGGTGAGTCACCCATTACTCACCGTCCGCAGGCCCGCGCCTACGGTGGCCGGGAGTCGTCACGTGGCTCCGCCCGGGGCGTCTCCTGCGGCGGCTGGGACGGGAGGACCTTTCTCTCTCCCATCCCGCCACCTCCTTCGCGAGCATGACTTTTTCGCAGAAGGAGGTGACTGCCTCCCACTCCCTCTCGCCCCGGACCATGGCTTGCACCAGGGCCGGGCGCGAGAGGTCGCCGCCGCCGATCGCCTCTACGACGACACGGCGGTGCTCCAAGCGGGGCAGGTTTGCACCGTGTGCTCTACCGTGTCCTCTGGGCGATCCTCGCAGTGGTGACACCCGGGCGTTTCCTCCCGCCTGATGATGTGCAGGAACCTCCCGAAACATCCATGTCCGGTGAGGACCTGCGTCAGGCGGTAGGTGAGACCGCCGTGACGCCTCTCTAGCCACTCCTCAAAGAGGGGCCTTACCGCCACTATCGTGGCGTGCCCTACTTTTGCCACCTGGAGGCTCTTTTAGTTCCACCTATAGTAGGCGTTCAGTAGCGACAAAACCAGTACAAACTGGCCTATTATTCTATTTAAAAGTCCGTACTACTCTTCGAGACAAGAAAAAATACGTAAAGGGTTTCAGGCGGTACCTAATGTACCTTAAATTCAGAATTGAATTGCTGTTCCAAATGACCAATTGTCATCGAACAATTACAAGTCGCTTTTCGTGTCTATGTACAGAAAACAACTCCGTCTGGTAGGCCGAGTTGATAGATTTTGATGCGGTTTTCAACATAATTTAGTGAATTTGTTCCGGAAGGTTTATGTGTATAATACAACAAGAAATATAATACAGAAATCTCGATGTTTTGTCATGACGTAAAAACTGTGCGAAGCAACGGTGGGGCGCTAGTATTAAATATATCTGACAATGGACAGAAGCAATTTCTCGAAGGGCCAGGGGTTTCAAGAATAGATGAGCGTATGGCATCCCCCTCATTTGATGAGCAGTTCCTCACGACGAATTACTAATCGAATGATGTTGACAGTTTTAAGGATCAAAGGTGCACGCAAAATCCATATATTCTAATAATTAATCGATTTTTAAGTTAGTTATTATCAAAGAAAACTATCAATTGATAGTTGCATTTTATCGACTTTTCGACCTATCTAAATTGAACACCCTTTGAAGAGAGAAAGACCCCAAGTTTATATCTGCAGTAGGTAAGTCATCATCTGCCTAGCCTTTTCCCAACTATGTTGGGGTTGGCTTCCAGTCCAACCGGATGCAGCTGAATACCAATATTTTACATGGAGCGACTGCCTACCTGACCTCCACATCCCAGTAACTGGGCAATACGATACCCATTGGTAAGACTGGCTGTCAGATTTTCGGGCTTCTGACGACCCGTAACGACTGTCAAAGATGCACTAAAGACAGCCGGACCAACGGCTTAACGTGCTGTCCGAGACACGGAGAAGTCTCGTTATGTAAAGATGGTTACCCATCCACGGCCAACCCCACCAAGAGTAGCTTAACCTCATGGATCAACCTGTGCGGCTGTTAGTACTTAGCCACGGCAAGCATTACCAACATTAAATTATTTTTCAAACATAACAAACTTACTTTAGTAAAAGTGTGTTGAAGTGAAACAAGTTAAAAAAACATCAAAAGTAACAGTTTAAAAAATAAATGTTTGCAATTGATTTTGTCTTAAAACAGAAACTGTGAGTGTGTTCAATCCTAATTTCACAATATTTTGTTTTCTATTTCTTTCTATTTCAATATTTTGTCATAATACTATATGTTAGAAGTAGAAACAGCATTTGTGTAGTTTTCTTTCTTAATTGATAATACAGTATCACCATAAGAATAACAAAACAATGAGTTTCAAACCAAGGTCAAATAATATAAAATAATGATCAATCAATCAATATTAAATGTATTTAATTGTCATCAAACTCATTAGAAGTCAATAGTTTATAGCAATAAATGTATTTTTAGACTATTCTTAATAAGTCATGTGCATTTTTAACGGGAAGACGGATAATATATATTTACTTATTCGTAATAAAGTAACAAAGTTAGAATGGCTTATGCCAATTTTTTTTTATGACTTCATTACTTAATAAAATTATTAACTACTATGAATGAATTGATAACACACATTATCATTGTTTACATGATCTGCAGTAGGAATTAATCCAATATAAAACTTACCTCATTCTGATCAAGCTCCTGCAGGTATCTATCATTGTGCTGTTTCTCATACATAGCCCGGGCAAGAGCGCTCCGGGGACGATAGAACCCATTGACTCCTGATGAGCCACTCGTCATTTTGTCTACGTCACTGCCACGAGCCTCTACAGCAGCTTGCAAGAACCTCGGGTCTAGTTTAATGTTCCCATCTCTTGGAGGGTCTTGTTGACAGTCCTTCATATAATAACAGAACAGGTGAGATCTATATTCGGCTTCAGATGGCAATATCCGCCATATGATGGCTGTATAACATAATAGTCTAAAAGTAGGGTACATTTATGGAGATCTGCATTGTTTTCTTTTCATGTGTACTGGAGAATAATCAGTGACACTGATTTTTCTGTAATAACCTCACTTAGCTTTTGTTTGTCTGGCATTTGATAAGGTAGGACCTATGGACTTATTGTAGTTAAACTTTTTAGATCATAATCCTAGCACTTTTTGTATAATTTGTATAAAAAGATCTAAAAAACCGTCCAAAACAACAATAATTTTTGCTTTAAGTCTAGATGTCAGATTTAATTCTGTCAATCGGCACTAGGGGGCTGACTTTTGTTTACGAAGCTGGCTTACGTTCGTCGTTTTGAGTTCGTTTCGGGCGTAATCTTTCAGTTTTAAATCAAAATATACGGTGCTGGGGTCAAATTATTATAAGAACAAAGGTTAAAATAATGTTATAACTTTATCTCCGTAATATTTTTGTCGATTTTTTAAATTTCGTAAGGCTGTTTTCGTAAACGAACACGTCTGTTACAAGATTGAATAAAACGCTTCGAAATTAATTACCTACTCTAAAAGCCTATTTCATTAACATGGCTAATTTCTTATTTATACATAAAATTCATGTAGTCACTGAGCACAAATATTTAAGGTACCTATGATATCTAGGTACCAATTTATAAAATCAGAATTTTGAAGACATTAGAAAATACATGACCAGTAAATAAGTAAACTAGTAAAACTATATAAACGAATAATCATATATTATGTCATAATACTAACCGAATCTTGTTTAGCTTCAACCGAAGCTCTTGCGACAATTTCTCGAAGCACCAAATTCATCATCTTGCTTGCACTGAGTTAACAGTTATCCAATTGTGCGATTCAATAAAAACTTGACCACGCTAACTGTTCTGTACGGCGACTGATGCTACGTTGTTAGTTTTAATAGTATGAATTTAACACCCAAGTATTTAAATAGGTTTAAAAGACTTCCCGGTTTGTAGTGAAAGGCTAGGATTTTAATTATTATCTTAGTTTTGAATTCAGAATGGCAGAATTCAGAATCTCAGTTCGGCCTTGGCCGTGACCGACCGTTCACTGTCTCGGCTGCGCTTGACCACCTCCGATAGAGTTTGGGAAGCCGCTATAAGAAGAACTATTTTTATTGTAGAAAGGTTTACCTACTTTGACTGTATCGTTGGTACCTGTTTACTTACGTATTGTTAGTCAGTAATTAGAAGTGTATTGTGTTTCGGTTTTCTAGGTAAAGTTAGAAAACTAATCAAGTCTCTAAGTTGGTATCTACTCTATCAAATGGAAAAAAATGACAAAGTACCTACCTACTGCAGACGGTCATAATTAAGAAAAAAAATATTTATATTTTGGATCCCATTCTGATGCAACTATCTAGACTGATGATGACAAACTTTCATTCAGACAATGATTCAGTAAGGTCATCAAAGGCAGTGGATTATCACTGTTAGATAATTAGAAAGTTATTAATCTGTTTGGTGCTGGTTGTACCAATACTAACATAAGTTGCGATAGCTCAGAAAGTAAGTAGGTAGGTAAGTATGAATGTCGTAAAATTAAGTACTGGCTGATAGAATCTATAGTCATTATAGGTGAGGTTATTGATAGGACTAGTAGCTTTAATAATTTTGTAACATGTTTTGCACGTAAATCTAGAGCATAATCAGGTTAAAATGTTTCCACTGCTGGGCCACTGACCCAGGCATGGTGAATTACAGTCTACTTCAAAACTCTTCGAGATGGAGTCAAATTTTCGGTTCTAGAACATGCCGGTTTCCTCACGATGTTTTCCAGCACCGTTTTGCGAGCAGTGGTGATAAAATTATTTACACAAAGTAAAAGCGTCTGCTTGGATTCGAACCTTTTTTTTTTTTTTTTTTTAAGGCTGGGAAATCATCCAATGACTGCTCCCGCTCTGGGTGGAGCGGAAGGGAGTGTCAGACTCTTACTGACTAAAACCCATCCATGTTCCTTCCATAGCCCTTTATGTTCCGGGGTAGCGGTAACCCTTTCGGACAATCCCGCTTATGGATTCGAACCTACGACTTAGAACTCGTGAGTCAAGGCCGTTACATCTGGGCCACCACTGCTCCTCCTAACTTAATCTTTACACTGTACTTATTGTTAGTGTTCTTGAACTAAAATATCTGGGTCCTGGTATGTTGTATAAGTGAATTGAGGAAAGAAATGATTAAGTGGTAGGTATAAGGCGCAAAATATGACCCAGATTTGACTGTAAGTGTAAAAAAACAAGGAAATACCATGTTTTTTTTTCTACACATGAGGGAATTTCATACCGGCTACTAGAGGATAAATAGCTAGACTAAATAACCACGCGGACACGTAATGATAAGAACATAGTAACAAAGCAACTTCACGTTTATTATGGTAAACCCATTCAATAAAAACTGCATAAATAAAAAAAAGTAATGAAAATAAAAAAAATACTCACACTATCCTGAATTTCAGGCACTTTTAGCTCACGAAAACCAGGCATCATGAAAAAAAAAACTGTTCTAATTTCTGAATTCAAATATTGACGTGAATTCGATTATTACGATCGCCTTGAAGTGAGCGTATAGATAAAGGCTGTTGATAGTAATGCCTGTGCTAACCTATGAGTTTATCTACACAGAATTATAAAATTCAGATAACAATGGCGGTACACGATAAATTTCGTTTGATAAGGTACTCGTAATTTTTCTTATTCTACGTATCTAATTAGCTCTGTATAATCTGGTTTATACAAAATTATATACAGAGCAGTGGAGACCCATCAGTGGTAAAGGTTTCATTGAGGTCGTGGGACGTGGGATCAATCCCAGACAAGCATGCACTTTACTTTGTGCAATTTATTTTATCAGGAAAACATCGTGAGAAAACCGGCATGTCGTAGAACCAAACCTTTGAAGCCATGTGACATCCACTAACCCGCACAGTGGGCTCGCGTGCTGGATTACCTACAGCCTACTCTCTCACATAGAGAGGGCTTGTGTGCTAGCAGTATAAGCACTGTTCATTATGGTATGCTTAAATCTTACTTTTTTTTTAATAAATTGTCTATGTAAAATGATTCGGCCAAGAGTCACCACGATTGGTAGTGTTCGGTGATCCAGAAGGGTAGGTATACACTACAGAGAGTTAGGGATCCCGACTTGCAAACGGTTCCATGACTTCAGTAGCGTGGAAAGAGTTTTTAAAATTCGAACCTTCCTATTTAACAATTTTCTATACTGCCAGTCCGCTAAAAATGCATGACACGGTCTAAAATAAAATATTAAATAATACCGCTCACCTTAAAAACTTCCATCACAGTACAGAAATTAAATATTTTGCGAGGATATAATTGTAAAATTGGAATTAATGTTAATAAGCATTCCATTTGATTAAAAAAATCTGTGACGTCACATTTGTATGTGCCATAAAAATACTACTCTGTCAAATATCCAATTGTGTAGTAATTTATGTTTAATTTTTTAAATAAAATAAATAATAATAATAATGTTATTTAATCCTTTGCTTGGCAAAAATAAATATGTATTAAATTAAATTAGTTAGTTATTTGTATTAAATTAGTTTTTTTCTTTCATTCTCCTTAGAGGACAAGTAGGATATAGAACAAAATACAGGGTATTTAATTTTGGAGATATTCTATGTAACTCATAAGATACATTGCCAAGTATCTGTTATTTTCTTCACATGAGTCAATGTATCTGAGACGCTCGAACAAAATAAAACTCAACATATAACACCTGTTTTCTTGCACCTAGCAGTTTCCTCGCTGTAGTGAGGTGAAAAATTGTGTGTTGCTCTCGGCAGCAAAGCTTTTCTGCGTCTCGTACCTTTGAAACCTTCGTTACGCTCAGGATTCTATATTTGAACCACTCGCTTCGCTCATGGTTCAACCCTACAATCCTTCGCTTACTCAGGTTTCAATAGAAGTACTCGCGCCAAAAATCAACTTTGCAGCCTTGCATAACAAATAACTATTTTTTTAACACTATATAGTATAGTTAGTGCAGGTTTGTGGAGGTCAGATAGGCAGTCGCTCTCTGCATCCGGATCGACTGGAACCCGACCCCAACATAGTTGGGAAAAGGCTAGGCAGGCAGATTTTATAGATATAGTAAAATAATTGTCGACTAATTCATGGTGACAGTCTGAAGTCCCTTACATCATGTACAGAGGCCAGCACATCAAGCTACCCCAATCTGTCGAAGTCTTTGATATATTTTTAACTTTATTTTAACTTTTTGACAACTTGGGATAGTTTGATGTGCTGTAGCTATAAAATTATCTTATTAGTAGTCAGGATTCAGGAGAACGCTGGTGCTGTCTGATTCTCGCTTTTTGCCAGCTTGCAGATTTCTTGGGATATGATCCATTTCAAGGCCTGTCAAACGGAGAAAGGTACCTACCAATTAATTAACACATCCGTGTGACATGTTTCTAGAGCAAAACGTGCCTTATCTTGCAATGGATTTCGTTAGCTCAAGATTAATCTGTTATCCTTATCTAAGATCTATACTGAACATACCGCAGTAATTAGAAAATATTATAGGTCTCTACGTTTAATTAGCTAATTATAAAAGTCCATAAAAAGCAAAACAGGTAACGTAACGTAACGTTAACGATAGTTAACTGTTTATATTAATAAATCTTGTTTGTAATAAGGTCAATTAAAGTTTGCCAATAACTCTAAGCGATATTGGCTTTGTTGCACTTCAACGTTTGGTTTAAACAAAGTAACGATATTTTTTAATTGGTTTGCTTAAGTACATGGGAAGAATGAATTCTTCTCACAATATGTCTGGCCACATTCAGGTGTATTATTTTAATTAAAAAAGTACCAAAGTGTCAGTAAACTTTTGTTCAATATGGATTCTCAATCACGCGCGGATTGCCCGAAGCAACGTGCGGTGTTGTGAGCGAGCGCATCGACTCAGGCGCACGCGGGACATTTAAAATAATTACAAGCCATCGGAGAAAGGTAACAGCCAGTGTTTTGAGACCATTACTTATTTTTTAATTCAAAAAAATATTTTTAAAAGCACACACTTAGTGCTGTTTGGTGCAATGCGGCCAATAAATGAGACTATTACAAGTTTTCGGTGTAATTTTGTTGTACCAAATTTATATTATTATTGGAGCATTTTCGGTGAAATAATTGCACGGCGGAGATGTGCAGTATGGGTGTCTTGAAGGTCGGAACCTTCCATTCAAAAGGCTTGGGAAATTAGCCCGGCTTGAGGCTTTACTTACTTGCCTTATACCTAAGCTGTAAGTTGTTAAAAACATTGTGTATTGCAACCAGGAAATGGATAGTTATTTGATAGTTCTTCGTACGTAGTTGGTAGACACAGTCCACTATAGACTATGTACAACAAAACTATTTGGTATGCAGCTAACTTGCTACTACTTAAACACTGTTGTTCACGACATTCGCAAGTATGTCATAAGCGCAAAAAGTTACACATTAGAAATAAATATAGGCAGTATAGTGGAAAAATAATATTTATGCCTGTATACCAAATCGCTTTGTTGACTGTACTTACATGTCGCCAAATCGCAGATACTTACAGCACGGCATAGAACTCATCATAATCTAAAGGAAACGAGACATGAGCATGACGAGAATACATACGAGTAAATACCACATATTCGTTTATTTTATTTTAACCAATCATTTGTTCGTTTAAAAAGCAAGGTGATCTGAAACAAAACCAAATGGTCGGTTTAATTTAAATCTGTGCACGTAGTTTTTGCACCCCCAACCGCATTCTCACAGAGCGGCCGAGACTTGATGCACTTCACTTCTGATTGGATCATTACCGAGTTCATCATACCCCGTGCGATCCTCGGGCCTAGACAGAGACAGATGTAGCCCCGCCACGAACCAGCGAAAGAGACGGACACAACCCACCGAGCACATCGCTCAGAAATTATTTCATATCATGATTATTGGAACTTTATTGCACTTCGTAACTAACAATTGACATTAGGAAATGCAATTTCATATTGATTTCGTAATATCGTCTCTCGTTTATTTTTATCAATGCGGCAAATCTTTCTATGATTTGCGGCTAACCATCCTTGGGCATGTTGGTTGTTTTCTTGTGGCTTCACGTTCCGAGAAAATGTCATTAAAAGCTCTGTAGGGGATTAAGTCGGTTTAAATTTTCACGTAGCCCGGCAGGAAATCGGTTTAGCCGTAACAAAGGGTGGGAAGATACCGAGAAATTATCTTTCGTCGAAATACAAACCGCTAAAGATGCAATTACAGCGTTACAGATGGAGCATTAAGTTATCAAAAAATAATAATGTCTTACACCGGCCGGAAGGTGGCGCTGGCATCACGTCCGCTGGCCACAATCACTCGCTCGTCACTGATTTTGATTTCTGAACGGACGAATATACTCATCATTCATCACGTTTCTAATAAAATTCGTCAGTGAAGGCATCTGTTGTCTTGCGTAACCGCATTTATTGCCGTTAATGGTCCCTTTCTTAATGTTAATTTGTGTTGGAGCAACCGTCACTACAGTAACTCGATTCGTTTACTCGTGCGTATCTACGGCGAATAGATATCGTGCAAATATTCGTGTCACTTGACAAAATCATTTTCTCCAAAGCTGAAAGTAGAAGGTGAATAAGTATTTACCTACTTAATTTTTTTTTTCACAATACTATCTACATTATTACCACTCTTATTATATCAATAGAACTGTTTGTAGAGCTCTGTACAGTTCAACACAGGTCTCTCTACTTACTACACGTAAATCTTCAAAAGTCCGTGATTATTTCCAGCAACAACATGGTTTCTCGATTAGCAGATTTATTACAAAATCAGTAATCGATTGGTCGAATCGATAGTGAATCGATGATCCCTAGTATCTCACCGTAGCATTAGGTACATAGACCACGGGCATTACCATCGAGATGGAAATGAATTAAACATAATTCGAATAATCGAGGCTCGGCCAATACAATAAAACAAAGGGAAAAAGTACGTCTGCGGCCTGCCTTAGCGAGGGAACGAAGGATTTCAATTTGGAACGTGATGAGGCGAGTTTTCATTTACGTATAGTGATTCGATGATGTCGGTAATGACGTGGACGCACTCATGCGATGCTGAACTGAGTCCCTACTGAACATAGATGAATATTTACGCAGATTATTTTATCATCATTATTCATTAAGCTACGACGACACCGATCAACTCAGAAGAAGCACAGAAAAAGTGTACAACAGTAGGTACATCTATATCTGGTTTCACATTCATAGTAAGTACTTAAGTGGTTGATTAACGAAGTCGACCAAGCAAAAAGATCACGTCCTATAACTTGCGCAAGCGCGCAGTAAATCTCTCACGTTATAAATTTACAACACATTTATTTATTTCACAGTACAAATTACAAGGAAAATAATAATGAGCTGAAGTCATATCTCATTACTTAAGTTGAAGCTCAACGGCTGTGGACAGGCTGAGGAGCTTTGGATGCCATCTATGACTTATTTAAAAAGGCTTTCATTAACGTGCCCTTACAGGAACTCCAACTTTATTATAAAGATTATAAAGTTTAAATTGGGAAGTTTGCAGAATCACTTAACCCGTTGTTTAGTTAAACAAGATGAACACGGAGGCGTTCGTTAGGCAGTTCCATAATTAAAAAATAAAATTGACGCTCTGGACGATGCGCTGAAAAGTTGCAAAAGAAATGCTCGTGTGATGCGCGGGCGCATGTTTTGTTGTTCACATAGTTTATTACGAAGAAGCGACAAAGAGCAATGTTTTGATAATTCATATATTCACACATTCCGCGGCATGAGTAATGTTTTTCTAGTACTGGACATTGTATGGCAACATAATAAATTAAGTAAAGACATAACTTGCGATCTATAGAGATAGGTATATCGCCGCGTTAACCCTTCGTCCTAACCAACACGATCGTTGCGTGAATCTGTTTATGTGATCGTCGCGTTCCTCTTGCTCGTTGATCGAGCGACGAGCGCGTGGTCGCTTTGACAGCCTTCTAGTGTTTCGAACAAACGAGTGACATAATACAGAAAGTGACGATCGCGTATTCATACAAACGATATTTTTGCTAGGGATGCAAGGGAATAATAGCGTACATATTAGGTTTACATTGTTGCGCGAGTACCTAATGACAATTCGCGTACTCGAGCGATAGTCGCTTATGGTTAGGACACGGCCTTAAACAAAGCGTCAGAAATGTGCAAGGCTGCAAGCGTGCTTTCGACACGTTTAAATCACAAAAACAAATTGCAGCGCGTTCCAGCCGACATCACGTGTTGTTGAACCGTGGATAATTAAAGCGCCCACTTGTAATTACTCGTGTGTATGCTTGAAATGCAAATGTTGTCGCCCCAAGTATCTTCAACGTGTAATGTATGCGAATCGGGAACAGATAAGCGCATGAGATTTACACCTCGCCGTGTCATGACTTGGGACTTTACCGTTCGTTGACCGACACTGTTTTAGGGGTTATTTATTGTTGTTTTATTATAAAGGAATTCCGTGTGTGACTAAGACGTTCTCGGAAACAAATAAGGTTAAACATATTGCACTGATATGCTCATTTGTAAATTTTCTTGTTATTACATGCTTACGAGATCAATATTGACCTGAACAAATTATTAGGAGCTAATAAACATCCGCCTGCTTGTCTCAGACAGATTGAGCTGCATCAACTACGCTTGGTCAAACCAATTTGCGTATAAGAAAAAGTATGCTGATACCCATCTCTAAAAAAATCTTTATTTGGTTTTGACGACTGTCGTGAAAATCGAGAGACAAACAGAACTTTTTCCTGAGAACAGAAAACCAAAACATGATAGCCTGTTACGATTTTTTTTTGTAGATGTTCCAGAAAATTTCCTGTAGCGTGCTAAAATAAATGTGAATGTCCACAAACTTCACCTTCAATGCCCCGTAGGCATGCTGCGGTCATATCATGTGTCATGAAAAATCAAAAAACTAAACTTTATAAAAAGATCTTCCTAAGCCACTGACGCTTAGTGATGGGAATAGCGTCATTTGCCCTCCATTACTTCGCAAACGATCAAAAGTTTGTCATTGACAGTAGAATTTTGGTGTTTCGAAATTAACACCAAAAAATGCACAAATTGCTTTCTTTTATGGTGAAAACTGCATAAAAGATTGGCTTTGTGTGATTGGTTTTGTGGAAACGAAAAAGGTTTTGTTTCTGCCTTTTAGGTATGTAGCCTGTTGTAATTTTCTCGAAACGATGCATTTCATGAAAGAATCTCTATAACTAACAAGTAGATCAGTACTAAAATAAATTAAACCCAAAACAGAAGAAGGAAAACCCCAAGATCACCCTAATAGTGAAAATCCAAACAAACAAACGAAACACGATTAGAAATATCTTTTTTCCATAGCACAAACAAACAATATCTTTTCGTTCCGCAAAGAAAGCACAGAGAATCGTCAACAACAAAAGCCAACAAATCCTGTTTGTCCTGTGGGAAGCGTTCGTGATTTAATACAAATTATTATTAGATGACATAAATAACATGGTACGGGGGTGAGGCGGCCAGAAGCTCCTTAATAAGTAATAAAGGGGTCATCGTTCATAGCGAGAGAGCGGAATTAACCTGGTCGACATATGGCGTAGTAACGGCTACCAGGGCTTAGGGCAGCTAAATAAAGGGTGTTTTTCGACACTTTATACGTGTTAATCATAGGGTTTAATTATTTAAAGGCTGTTTGATATACTGTCTCTACTTTAGGGCAGGGAAATTATGATATCGTGAATAGTTTATTTTGATGGCCTTTTCAATTACCTTGATAAAGGTTTTCATTTAGGAGCTACAGGATTCTAACACCCGTTTTCAAGTAACCAATTTCATTTTAGTCACATTATCATCAGCAAAACTTTAATTGTGGTTACATTAAACACATGATACGAGAGCTAATGAATCATTGATTCGGGATTCCACTAACTGGGGCAGAATGAAATATATAGGACTTGCTGTCTTGTATAGATCAGAATGTTGGATCACAAAAGGGATGAATGAACGCAATTCGATGCAGCTGTGATCAGAATTCTAAGAGGTATGTGTGGTGTTACGCGAATGGATAGGATAAGAATTGAGTATAGGTATAATAATAATATAATATAATAATATCCTTGGACATTTCACACAACGCCATATCGTCCCAAGCTAAGCAACCTAATGCTTGTGTTATGGTAACGAGATGGCTGATAGACTACTTATATACATTTTTTTTTTGTAAATACATACATATTATAGATAGAAAAACACCCAGACCCGTAACAAATACTTGCAGGTCGTACAAACATTTGTTCCGTGCGGGAATCGAACCCGCGACATGCTGCGCAACAGTCAATCGCTCAACCGCTGCGCCAACCGTATAATACGTAGATTAGAAGTAGAAGTGGGACTGGTCTGAAAATTTGATTGGAAATTGATTGTGAAGGTATGGGCATGCGGAGGAGTAAGAAAAATGTCGTAAGGAAAGTTTTGAGTATGAATGTGGATCGCTATACGAATAAGGGAAGACCTAAGAAACGATGGATGGACTGTGTGAAAGATGATATGGCTAGAAAAGGGGGTGATTATTATTAATTTATTACCAACATGTGACTAATAGAGATGTAAGGAAGCAAAAGATATGTTGCGCAAACCCCGAAGAAACTGAGATAAGGGCAAGAGAATGCATAAGAGAAACAATAATAATGATTTGTGTGTTTTACACTTCTTGGCGTTCTTAAAACCTACGCTAATACTCAGATAAGTATTTTCGTTCGATTTCAAACATTTTAATCTTAACCTTTTGACTTTGAACTTGGATCCACACAATGGCTTTTTAATTGTTATACGAGGTGTTAAAGATAAGTGAAATCAAAAAAATATTATAGAGGTGCTCGTGGCTAAGTACTAACAGCCGCACAGGTCGTTGGCCGTGGATGGGTGACTATCTTTACATACCGAGACTCTCCGTGCCTCGGAATGCACGTTAAGCCGTTGGTCCCGGCTGTCATTTGTGCATCTTTGACAGTCGTAGCGGGTCGTCAGAATCCCGAAACTGTGACAGTCTTACCAAGGGGTATCGTATTGCCCAGTTATTGGGTTGTGGAGGTCAGATAGGCAGTCGCTCCATGTAAAATACTGGTATTCAGCTGCATCCGGTTAGACTGGAAGCCGACCCCAACATAGTTGGGAAAAGGCTAGGCAGATGAGGCAGATGATAATTATATCAAAGCCTTTAAGTACCTACATATTCTTACAGACACAGGTATCATTTTCTTCGCTTTGCACACTAACTTCAAAGAACAAAAGCCATCATACAACGACGAGACGACACGGTTGGCGCAGCGGTTGAGCGATTGACTGCTGCGCAGCATGTCGCGGGTTCGATTCCCGCATGGGACAAATATTTGTACGACCTGCAAATATTTGTTACGGGTCTGGGTGTTTTTCTATCTATAATATGTATGTATTTACAAAAAAAATGTATATAAGTAGTTTATCAGCCATGACGTTACCATAACACAAGCATTAGGTTGCTTAGCTTGGGACGACATGGCGTTGTGTGAAATGTCCAAGGATATTATTATTATTATTATTACAACGTGCAGCATCCTTGTAAACTTGATAGGATTATAAGAGCTTCGCGAGATGTATGTCGTTATTGTGATAAGGTTTTGTTCTCACATACGTAGCTGTTACCGTCCGTGCCGGGAACTCGAGATATGAAATGATACGATTGTTGTTATCACTGTAAGATGTTCTTTTGTTTTGCTGAAAATTACGGAAAGTGGGATTTGAAAATAATAACAATGCACCTATTAAATTAAATGAAATGAACTGGAATACATTATTATATATTACAAACTTTTAAATAGATATAATAAATAATCAAATATAATTAAATAATTTCTATACAAATTAATGATATAATTGCAATTAAAAAAAATCAATCTACCTAATTTAATTGTTCTAGTGTTATGGAATATTGATAAAAGCACTCTTCCTCTCTCCTACCTATTTTATAACGTTTCTGTGCCCGACAGGGTCCATAATTGATTCTTTTATTGTATTTTACCACCTGTATGGATTGCAATAAATAAATTGATTTGAATTGAATTGAAATTCCTGTATTTTTTTGCAACAATCGCTTCTGTCATAATCACCTTCAATATTCCAAATTTTTTGACATTTAGTGTCACTGAGGATTGCGACTAGCTTATTACCATATTTAATTACTTACGAGAAAATAGAATAGATTAAGTATAAAATGATTTACCATAACATACCCGTTGGTCTCGTGGTCGCAAGCGCGACTGCTGGGCGTGGTCTCGGGTTCAATGGATATTGGGGCAAAGTGTTGTTAATTATTTCGTAGTAACACCACGGAGTTTAGAAGTTGGCGTGGCTTGGACGGCACGTTAAGGGCGAATTTCGCCTTTGCAACTGAAAGCGATCATGGCAAAACCACGTTTAAGAGCTATCGGTGTCATTATTTTCCATGGAATTTTGACTCCAACAGCTTTTGAACGCGTTTTAGACGTGCTGATCGCGTTTAGTTTCATTGGTGGCACTAAGCCGAACGGCTGCTCTATCTTGCCTGCGTCTGATCTAACTCCAGTCGAGTCCGATTACGTGCAGCTTCATCGGACTATAAGTAAGGGTAGAGAGAGTGCATCTGTGCCTGCGCACACATTTATGTAGGTACTACTAGCTTATGCCCGCGACTTCGTCCGCGTGCAGTTCGGTTATATCGCAATATTGGGAGATATTTTTGAGACAAAAAGTAGCTTATGGCCTTCCCCGGAATGCAATTCTATACTTTTGCCAAATTTTATCGAAATCCGTTCAGTGGTTTCGGCGTGAAAAGGTCACAGACAGAGTTACTTTCAAATATATAATACTAGCTGACCCGACAGACGTTGTCCTGTCTTAACTGTGATACCTACCCTACCTACCTGTCTACCTACCCTACCTACCTACCCTACCTACCCACCCTACCTACCCTACCTACCTACCCTACCTACCTACCTACCCTACCTACCTACCTACCCTACCTACCTACCTACCCTACCTACCTACCCTATCTACCTACCTACCCTACCTACCTACCCTACCTACCCACCCTACCTACCCTACCTACCTACCTACCCTACCTACCTACCTACCTACCTACCTACCTACCCTACCTACCTACCCTACCTACCTACCTACCCTAACCTACCTACCCTACCTAAAAAAAAAAAATGTATTCTGCTATTCAGGGCGGAGACAAATCCAACGAAACAAAAACCATGAATATTGGTCCAGCAGATCTCGAGTGAACAAACCCGACTTTCTTTTATATAATATATAGATTAGTAAAGATAATATCGTTAGATTAGTAAAGATAATATCGTTATATAGAACTCCGAACAGTAACCCAAAAATATTTCTTGAGAAACTTGAACAGTTGCTAGTAAGTCTTAATAGGAAACAGAGAAAAATTATTCTGTGTGGCGACTGGAACTTGGACATCTTAAAACCAAACAAGAATAGCGAAGAGTTGAAGAGTATTTTAAAAAATTTTAATATTGAATTGCACATCAAAACACCAACGAGACAACTGTCATGTCTTGATCAATTAGCAAGCAATATTAAGCAAGTAAAAGCGGAGGTGCATCACCTTGCCTTGTCTGACCACGAAACAGGTCAAACGTTATCGCTGAAAACTAGAAAATCATCCGAAATATTCAGCTGGTATGAGAAGGTCAGAGATTATAGCAGAGAAAATATGGACAAGTTCAAAAGTTGTATATCTTCCCTTACCTTTTCAGAAGTATACGAAAAAAAAAACTTACAACAAGCGTTTGCCGAATTTCATAATCTATTTAAATTATTTTTCAATCTGTGTTTCCCAATATACAAAATAAAGAAGTCCAATAAAAAAGGAAACCATAAATGGTTAACGAAGGGCATAAGAAGATCCTGTATAAGGAAACGGTTTCTCTATCTTATCCAACAACACAATAAAATAAATAGGAAAAAATCAAACAAAATAAGAAATACAAAATAAGAAATATCTTGAGAGTAATAAAAACATATGTAAGGCCACATGGGCAGTGATTAATGAAAACATTGGTGACGTTAGTACGATAACACAAATTGACAGAATAATAAACAATAATCAGACATATGAAGAACCTAAGGATATAAGTGACAAATTTAATGAGTTTTATATACAACTGACAAATAGCAAGAATTTTAAATATAATATAGACGAGATAAACAAAACTATCGAGACTAATAGCGAACAAACAATATTCCTTAAACCAACTGATGCGATGGAAATATTTCGTATAATTAAAAATCTTAATAACACAAATGCAGCAGGAGTGGATGACATAACAACAAATGTTATTAAATTATGCGCACCATACATATGTCAACCACTGTGTTATTTAATAAACTTATCATTTGAGGAAGGTGCATTTCCACACATATTGAAGAAATCTGTTATTAAGCCACTTTTCAAAAAAGGAGAAACAACTGACATAAATAATTATAGGCCAGTGACGCTTATACCAGTCATGTCCAAAATCTTTGAGAAAATTATGCTCAAAAGGTTGCAAGACTTTACAACAAGTTTTCGGATCCTTAACGATGAGCAATTTGGGTTTAGACAGAATAGCACTACTTCATTGGCATGTTTCAACTTGATTAAAATTGTCACCCAGGCTATAAATGAGGGATCACCAATTGCTGCGATTTTCCTAGACATGAGTAAGGCGTTCGATTTTGTGGACCACAAATTGCTCTTACATAAACTAGAAAAATACGGCATAAGAGGCAAAGCAAACGATTGGTTGAAAGACTACCTAAATGACAGGAAGCAATGTGTAGAAATTTCTAAAATATTTAATAATAAGAAGGTTTTACATAGAAGTGAATTTAGAATAAATAATTTTGGAGTGCCACAGGGCAGTGTATTGGGACCTTTTCTATTCCTCATATATATTAATGATCTCCCAAATATAATTTCCCATAACACAATCTTGTTTGCCGATGACACAACTCTCATTGTAAAATGTGAAAATGCAGACACATATGAGCAAGACATAAACAAAGCAATAGAAAAGATTATTCACTGGTTACATTCTAACAATTTACAAATTAATATGGAAAAAACTAAAATGATCCAATTCCAAACCCATAAAAGGAAGCCATTGCCGTTAATGGTAAAATATAATGACACTGTGATTGAACAAGTGGCAAGTACTAAATTTCTGGGGATAATGTTGGATCAGAATTGCGACTGGAAAACACACGTCGATTGCGTCTGTGATAAACTCGACAGATTTGTCTACGCAATAAAAAGACTAAGAGTCACGGTATCGACAGAAGCTGCGCTTTGTGCTTATCACGGATACGTTTCGTCCGTACTCGCTTATGGTCTCTTGTTGTGGGGTAATTCGGTGGATATTACAAAAGCGTTTAGAGTACAAAAAAAATGTATACGTGCAATCTGTGGGGCCTGGTATACGGATAGTTGTAAGCCTTTGTTTAAAAAGTGCAATATTCTGCCATTGCCATGTATGTACATCAGAGAACTATGCGTATTTGTAAAACAACATCCGGAATATTTCACTAAACACAAAGATGTTACCAAACGAAATGTTGTTCCTAGAAATAAAAATAAATTTAAACATGAGCTCTGTGTACCGCAATGTAGGCTCGAATTGTATAAGAGGAACTCGTACGTAAATGCTGTAAAGGTATATAACAAATTACCGGACGCTTTTAAAGATCTACCTTTGAACATGTTTAAAAAAAAAGTAACGCAATGGTTAAAAGACAAATGCTTTTATACTCTTAATGAATTTATGTCAGATCGCGGAGAGGAAAATAGAAATCAATAATATATAATAATTGGTATATACCTTATAATAATTCATTGATGTTCAATTTAATATTTAAGACATTATCAATTACAATTTACTATTATTTAAACATAAATATTCTTAATCTGACATTTTTATTCAACTATATTTTGTATTGACATGGGTATAACTCTGACATCAATTAATTAACAATGTATTTATTATTCCTTTAGAGAGATGCATGAGATCTGACTTGCTGTTGCTGACGATTTATTAATTAATTTTATTTTATACTTGTGAAGATTATTATTAATTAAATATTTGCACACCATATGTAATGGTAGAATGTAAAGGGACCATTATAATTGTAAGACCATACTTTGTAAACCTACATTCTGGCAAATAAATAGACTTTGACTTTGACTTTGACTTTAGGCCGTTGGTCCCGGCTGTCATTTGTGCATCTTTGTCAGTCGTTACGGGTCGTCAAAAGCCCAAAAATCTAACAGCCACTCTTACCAAGGGGTATCGTAGTGCCCAGTAACTGGGTTGTGGAGGGCAGATAGGCAGTCGGTCCATGTAAAATACTAGTATTCAGCTGCATCCGTTTAGACTGGAAGCCGACCCCAACATAGTTGGGAAAAGGCTAGGCAGATGAGATGAGTAAGGATAATATCTCTCGCGCCGAAGGTTAGTCTTCGTTGGGATTGGTCAGGCAGGAGGCCTATGAACATTTACCGGATAAGTTAACCGGAACTTAGGAGGTGGTGGAACCAGCCATTACTTAGTTATATTGCAATTTATTTTAGTAACAAAGTACCTATTACCTATTATCTTAAATGAAATGAAGGCTCATTTTCAAAAGTAATAAAGTTTATTTTAATGAACACCGTCGCAGTAATGAACTAAGTATCTCGTTAACAACTTAATACGATGATCGACACTCACTCCTACAGCCCACTATTAACATATATATATTATAAAGGTATCGAGGCAAAGTTTGCAGTATAAATAAAGTTATTTATAAGATCGATCGATCGGGTTAAGCTACAATTGCCGCAGTTGGTCCGTGGATGGGTGCCCATCTCTACTTAAAATGACCCCTCCATGCCCCGGAAAGTACGTTAAGTTCCCGGCTGTCATGATATTTGGTACTGGTCGTCAGAAGCCTGAAAGTTTGACAACCAGTCTTACCAAGGGGTACCCAAATTACGCAGTAACTGGGTTGTGGAGATCAGATGTAGAATACTGATATTCAGCAGCATTCGGTTAGCAGTTCTGACTAAAATCTATCTTCGTGCCAAGTTTCATCCAGATCCGTTAAGGAGTTTTTGAGTTTCTTCGTTACAAACATACATACAAATCTTTCCTCTCTATAATATTAGTATAGATTAAATTTGTTAAGCTGCAACCCGTGGGTTCTTCCGCATAGAAATTTCTACAAGAACTGAGAATTTTTTGCGAAATTTGTTTTGAAATGTGCTTAAAGTGAAGTTAAGGACGAACAACCAACACCCAATGGTGTCGTCCTCGACTTACGAGTTGTAGGTCGTGACTTCAAACTCAAGCAGGCACTTTACTTTGTGTATTTAATTTCATCAGCACTGCTCCCAAACCGGTGAAAGAAAACATCGTGAGGAAACCGGCGGATACTTGGTGGATTATGGCTCACTCTAAGAGAGGAGGCCTGTGTGCCAGCATTGGGAACATTATAGGCTGATTAAGAGGTGCTCAAAGTGCGCTGTCATTTCACCTAACGCTAGGGATTGACATTATTGACAGCTTACTTCACTAAGTTTTACTACACTAAGTTTTCGGTGAGATTTTTGCAGAACAGCAATGCAGACGAGCGATTGCACCTAATGCAATTACTAATCAAGTAGGTTACTTTTTTGTAAGCCCAAAAATCAGTATAGGTACTGATTTTTATAAAACCTAATCATATAAAAGAACATTTCATTCATATTTTCATCGTCCAATTCATGTAATTCACACATTACCTATCAATAAATAAAATCTAAACTAGCCCTTACCCCAATGTCGGTAAGTCCAATTCATTTGACCTTGATATAATTTTCCTTTTTCCGAGAAATGAGGTAATATTGTTTTGTGTAAGCACTTCATACATCGCTTTATTAGCAAGGTGCGTGACGAGAATATCCACGCGCCATCCCATGTATGTGGGGTCGGTAGTACAGACAGCTACAAAAATTTCGGAAAGAATAGACTTTGAAATGATTTGCGGTTGCAGTTGTTTTGCCCGGTTATGCCACAACGAAATAATTGATAATTTCTTTAGTACAGTTAGTTTCGTTAAACTCAACTCATTGGTACCTATTTAAAAATCATTAGTAAATATTTATTACAGCGGAAAAGGGACTAGATGTAAGTACTGGTTTGTTTTGTCATTTTTTAGTCCAACCAATAAAAATAAACTTCCCCAATTTCTATTGACAGAATCGGTGTTTTGGGATGAACAAAAACTACCATTCTAACAGGAATTATTGTGTCTAATTTTCTTTGCTGTTCCAATAATTTGCACAGCCTGTTCGTCCCTTTTGTTTTGACGCTGACTGTACCATAAATGATTATTTATTTGATTCAATTAACCCTTCATTGAATGATATGTTATTTCTCCCGTTTCCTTCGATGTTGTAGTCACCTTGGGGGCAACCACCATCTCTTAGTATTATTTTAATATTACTTCGCACCGGGAAAGAGAGGGAGCTATACCTCCTATATAGCTTCATCTCTTTCTCACACTGAAGTAATACTTAAATAATACTGCTCTTTGGGGTGGTTGGCGCCCTATTCGAAATACTAAGGCTATAAAAATATTACAAATGTACTTATTACATAAATTAATTAATTTAAGTCAAAAGTCAAAATGAGATTGAAAATGTTTTTTTTTAATTCAAAATGTCCCAATAGCCTAATACATATTTCTGGAAGCCTTAAATTTCAATAGTTGTTATAAAAAACCTATGTATAAAAAAAGGACAATCAGTTTTTTTCTTTTTTCAGTATTTAAAAATTCTGCAGGAAAATTTACTAATTTCTTTTTGCATATTAAAACTCTATTTCGTATGTTTTTTTTTTTCAATAAATATGAAACTAAATATGTCCAGCTATTTTACAGTGATTTGCTTACAATAGACAAGCATAACATTTTTATTTATATAGAATAATGTTTCCATGGGTTGTAGTTTCATATTTGGTAATTAATGAACATTAGCCTCTTAAAAGGCTTAAAATTGAATATAGTCAGAGGTCACAATATAGTGAACGGGTTGGTGATCTCAGTACTTACGTAATAGTACCCATACCAGGGATACTATTGTCGCCACTTTCGAAATGTATGCATGGACGTAGTAAGTACATGCTTGATAAAATTTTGTTTATTAGAATTCCTAGCAAAAGTAATTTCAGTATTTAAATAATAATTTTCTACGTTATTTATAATAGCAATACTAGTAACTGTTAACATGTAGCGGGACCTCAGAAAAATAAAGAGAACCGTTTTCTATTTTCATGCCTGAGATTTCAGTAAGTTTTCAATAAGAATATAATAACGTTTTCGCAGAAGGCCACAATCATCAGTGCGTAATATTCCACGTGAAATTTGTAATATTAAAATATACGACGATATGAAATTCAACTTGTATTAAGCCCTCTCCGAAATAATTTTGATAGCTTCGAAGCTGAAAGGGTTAGCGGCCACTGGGGCTCGCAAAGCGCTGTAATTCCGTAAAGCTCGGCGCACACAAGCCCCACTAATCGGCAGAGTGCTGCCCTCTAAATATCGCTTTTACACGTCCATCGAACCATAAATAATAACTCTATGAAAACATAAATGTTCTCTTTTTTCTAACGTTTTCCGAGTTTCGTATTTTTTTTTTCATAGAGTCAAAAGCTTGAACAGACCACTTTCGCATTATGGAATTGCCAAAACTCCATTTGCGTTCCATATCCAAACATTGTACCTTAGAAGCGGGTAGGAGGATATTGAATTTAATTCCACGAACAGTAAGAACTATATTTCTTCAAAGGTTCTGTACAGTTAGGTCGTCTGGATGTAGTATATTGGTAGCGAGCGTAGAAATGAGATATTTTGGCAGTATTACGCAAATTGGATAGCTTTCAACACTCAACGGAGTAGGTTCCGAACTTTCGCCGGGAAAATTAAATTAAAAATATCATAAGACGTAAATATGTATGGGGATCGTAATGATGTTGCTCTTGCACTCAACCCGCAGACGTTTCGGATTTAGATTAAATAAGTTTTATTTGAATAACTTTGTGCAAATATTCGAGATAGCCATTTGATTATATTATCTAATACTAGTAAAAAGTTCTACGAAGAGTTTCCATTTTCAAATCGAAAATAGTTCGCGGGTTTTATTACGTTTTTCGTTTGACAATTGGCCTTTTGTTTGATTGTCAAGAAATATATTATTATCGATTATATGACATCGATGGGTACATCTTTGAGTGTATTGTAATAAATATCGCTAATATTATTTTCAAACATTGTCTGATAACACTGACGTCACTGTCTTTACATAACGATACTCCTCCGTGCCTCGGAAAGTATTAAGCCGTTGGTCCCGGCTGTCATTTGTGCATCTTTGACAGTCGTTATGGGTCGTCAGAAGCCCGAAAATCTGACAGCCAGTCTTACCAAGGGGTATCGTATTGCCCAGTTACTGGGTTGTGGAGGTCAGATAGGCAGTCGTTCCATGGAAGAAGACTGGTATTCAGCTGCATCCGGTTAGACTGGAAGCCGACCCCAACATACTTGGGAAAAGGCTAGGCAGATGATGATGTCTGATAAACATTCCCTACATATCAAACAGAAAGAGTTGTGATTGACTGTTTGTCGTGAATAGAACAAGTTAGAGCAAATGGATGCCACGACTGTTAATTTAACTCCATACATCATAACACCACGCCTTGTTATCCCGAAAGGTATGGCAGAGGTGTACCCACTGTAGGTACAGTCACAATTCGCTAGTTATGTTAGTTGTAGGTACAGAGCCCAGCACATCAAGTTACCACAATCTGTCAAATTTCTTTGATAGTATTTCAACTTTATTGCAAAGATATAAGGTTCATTTTTAATTGAGAAAATTTGACAGTTGGGGATAGCTTGATGTGCTGGCGTCTGTACATAGAATTGAATTTTGTGTAAATAAAAATAGTTTACTCAATTTCTTTAAAATGTATCTTGAAATTAAGTTAACGATTGAAATATAATTATGTTTATTATGATTACTCAAGTTATTGTCATTAAAAATATTCTTCGTAATACCATTATACTTATCGACCTTAACATAGACTCAACTCAATTATTAATTAATTTAATTATAGCTACGTATAAAACGTAAATATGCCAAGTAGGTACGTAACTATACGATGAGTCCCTCCTTAATCCTGTCGATGATCGTCGATGGGCCACTTTAGGAGATTAATTATAATTATGATAACGATCCCATTTCCATAACTAATACTAAGGTTTGGGGACCGCCTTCCAAATAGAGGTATCAACGTCTATTCACATTATCTTGAATTAACTTCTTAATGGCGAACTGTTGTTATGAATTTTACGTAAATTGCGAAACTCGTGCAAAATGCAAAAATATTACCAGTTTTAAAAAGGTTTTTTTGTTCTTTAAAAAATAATTACTTAGATACCTATGTTTAAAAAAAAATAAGTAACTGTAACTATATTCATACGCCTTTTTCTTCAAAAAAATATCATGACAATGAAAATTCAGTAGAGTTAATACGAGGTTTGGATAGCCAACATTTCCTGTGGTTTTAGGTGTTGAAACCACAATTATGTTGATTGTAGAACAGCCCAGTACAGTTTGAGCCTCTATTATACAGTCTGAATATATTAAACCTGGTGCCTTAGATAATTGCAGCGTTGGTTTCAGCTGTAGCCTGAAGTGGTAGTTGAATATATTGGTAGCTGTAACTGAGCTTAATTATTGTAATACGGGCAACACTGATACCAAGTTTATTTAAAGGTTATAAATAAATAAATAAATTTATTTATTCAAGAATTAAGTCAATTCAAAATTAAGGTTTACATAATTACAAGGGAGGTACAATTTTTCTATGTTTAGGGTGGTGTTCTGCCTGATCTAGGTTTAATTAAAACCTGTGTTTCAGGTTGAATGAATAGAATGACTTTTGTTTAGGAAAATGATGAATCAGACATGGCAATAATTATGTCAATGACTCATGTAACAAAGGTACATTTTAAATCCCCTTCCCGTGGTTGCTAGCCAACAAAAAAGCCTGAAATTAAACCAAAAAAACGCCATCGGTAATTTTTGATAATTATGTATAACCGGTCCAAAACGCGATCAAACTACTTGAACGTGGGATGTAGACACATACCTACCTATATAATTGTTTCTTATTAAAATCAACGTTAATCTTTTTTCGGAGCAGATTCCGGCAAGGTACCATCGCATTATGTTAAAGAATCGACAGCTATAATTTCTGTTCAATCAAGATTTAATTGTTTTAATGAGGCTACATGCGTGAATGGCCGGCCCAATTATTGTTTATTTTTAATCGCCTCGAGTGGTTTTTATGTTCGCAAGGAGGCACGCATGGCGGCCGTCGGCGATCATTTTCATTATTTTAATAATGTAAACTTCCAATAATAATTTACAGTGATTTGGGGTTAAACACGTTAAGAGATATTTATGATTTACCAAAGAGTTTTGAAACATAGTTAGCTGTGTAATTTGATCCTCGGCTTATGATGTCTTCTTGTTTTCAAGCTTGCAATCCAATTGAAAGGAAATGTGGAAAAAATGGGCCGCGGTTTCTGGCCGTGCTAACTAATTAAAATAAACGTTTGAACAAGAATGGAGCCGTAATTATTTCTGAAATTAGATCAGTGTTGTGCAGATTTAGACGTTGGTCTCCAATTGGGTATTTGAAAGGGTAGACAATAAAGTTACTTTTTATGAATTTTCAAAACGTGGAATTAGTACGTGATTTGTATGAAAAATAACAATGTGACGTCACTGATTTTTAGAATCAAATGTAATATTTATTTGCATTCAATGCAATTTTACAATTTTATTTTCGCGTAATATTTTATTTCTGTACGGTGATGGAAGTTTTTAAGAAGAGCGGTTTTTTATCTGTGTGATTTCATAGGATATATTTGACCGTTTCAAATCGTCAATTAAGTACATATTTGGTAACGGTCTCGTTATAAAGCAGTAAAAGACAAGACCCAGTTTTCCTTTCGTTCGAGCCTTACCTCATCGGGACACCATGGTGGCGCAGCTAGGTTGCGTCGCCAACAAAATGTATGATTGGCTACGTAACCTAGCGAACAGGAGAGCCACCCACTACATACCTGTATGAAGTCACCATGTCGTCCCAGTCAGCATTCTTCTAGCTGACTGAGTAAGTCACCTTAGCGAGAATGGGTAAAGTGTGAACTTTTGAAGGGTCATAAGATGAGCCATTAGTTTTTCTAGAATATCTATAATTCCTCCTGCTGCAAATAGGCTTCCAGATTGCATAAATCATGTACGGTTAGTACGTTATGAGGTCATTACGAATTTCAGTAGTGTGATACAAAATTTTCCCATCTACAGTACCTTTTTAAGTGCCTCTGATACTAACAAATCAACCATTATAACTTCCCTCGGGCTAAGAGGCTGGGAGGAAAGGACAGGTGGTCGAAAGATGTAACCACAAATTGGTTTAGGTGTATCTGAGATAAACAAATGAATAAAGGACCCAAGAAACAAAGTGATGACTTAGTGTTTGCAATAAACGCGTTGTAGAACAAAGGCTGGGCTCTTCTCCGCCGACTTCTGGAAACCTATAACTCACAATTCTGTGATTATGATATTTTCGCGCTGTTACAATCCAAATAAAAAAAAAATGGTGTCGCCCATAAGAAGCTCTTGTCACCCGCTTCCTTTAATTAGTCGGTTTGTAGTGCTTTTCTAATAAATATATTATTACTATTATTTTTCTCTTTTAACATGCGTTCGTTATTATACTCCAATGTCATTTGGTGCACAATAGTGTGGGTTGTATGTATAAGCTGTAATGTATAACTGTTTTTTGTCCAAATAAAAAAAAAATAAAAAAATAAACAAATGAAGCGAGGAAAAGAGAAAACAAATGAAAACTGGTGACCACTGATTTTTAATTGTTTTTAACCAGGGAAGAAGAAACATGAGAAGAATTTAGTAATTATCGCTTTTTTCCTTCAACTGTTTTTTTATTCCAAAATTTAAAATCATTGTCAATTTTGAACTCCCTTAATTACTTAGGTACAACGGGAAATGAATTACAGCTAAGATCCTAGTTTCCTCTCTGGATCCAATCTGGAACCTGACATGGTGTGGACGTTAGGTGTGGGGAGAACTGAGTCTCTAACTAACAAGTTAATCCAGCCGCGGGCGCATATGAAGTTTATATCACGCTTTGCATTATGCTTCATTATCTCAACCATTTTTGCTTTGTTATGCTGTTGTAGGGATGTGCTTTCTGGCAACTCTGTAAGATGGTTCGTGTGAATTTGCCGTGGCAATTTAACAAGCACGCCGAGTTTGATGTAGATTTCTGGTGCTGACTTCTTTGTTTTTAGAATTTCTAACATCATGCATTTTGCTTTCAATAATATAAAAATACCATAACACACACAGGTGGTGGTGCTGTTCCACAAACGATGGGACACTTAATCTCGTGTCCTGTGTGTCCTGCCGTATGCACGTTACAGGAACTGATGGACGCTAGTGATGGCGCCAAACACGTAGACGAATTCTGGGCCGAGTACATTTAGATTGCCATCGACACGCTAAGAAGAAGACCATTTATTTCGGACAACTTAAAGATCCATAAATTGTTTGTAATAGGTTTTCATTTAAACACTGTAGTAAGTAACTTAACTAAAGACAAATTCATGAGAAGACCACATCACCCAGACCAGCAAAGTACTAAGGTATACGTCTCCTCATAAATTGCCTTATTATGGTGGAGGAAGTATCAGATTCCACAGCCTTCAGGATGCTATTGCGACTGCCCGTTATTCTGCTCAGGAGTGAGACCGTCTTTTTGCGGATGATGGCATGAAACCCATCGGTATAACCCATACCGCGAACATTTCTGAGGCACTGTAAAGTCGAGGCAATAATTTTAATGTCTGACTGCATTTCAGAACTTTATTTATAACTAGCATTTGCCAGCGGCTTCGCCCGCGTGTATGTAGCAAATTATCCCACGTGATCCGTAAATTTTTCCAGGATAAAAAGCTTATATGCTATTCCAGACTATTATCTATCTTTATGCCAAGTTTCATCCAGATCCGTTAAGTAGTTTTTGAGTTTATTCGTTACAAACATACATACAAATCTTTCGTCTTTATAATATTAGTATAGATAAGGTACAGACGCCAGCACATCAAGCTATCCCTACCTGTCAAATTTTCTCAATTAAAAATGAACCTTATGTCTTTGCAATAAAGTTGAAATACTATCAAAGAAATTTGACAGATTGTGGTAACTTGATGTGCTGGCCTCTGTACACATTTCTCCATCTCCATCTTATGCATAGACAAATATTACAAGTGGAAGCGAATATAATGCATCTTGCTTATTAGGTATATGGGTTTCGAAACATTGAAAACACATCACAGTACAGCGTGTGTGTTATGTGTACCTATATCTGTTAGATAGATGCTAAACTTAAGTACTTACCAATATCTACTTTCATCCATTGTCTTTAAGTTAGAAAGCTTCAATTGTTTTAACTGTTTATAATTCCACTCAAGTGTGAGGTACAGCGAGGAAGTGGGTTATTAAGGGATCGTGGGCATTTGTGATGGGGCACCATTACTTAGGAGCCTGTCATTTACGTGCGATCGTGATCTTTAAACAACTCGTTACCCACACGTGGCTGTGAATGCTGCTGACGTGGTGCAAGCGAGCGAATTTATAGCTTGACGGATCAACCACGCATGTTGTATGAGAAAACAGACCAGAAAGTGTTAGAGACATATACTAACTGTAAAGGATTTGCAGCAACTGTAAACGGCCGAAATTGTATGTACTGTATTGTAGAGACCGCTGTACATCGTCTGAAAGATCTCCGATCCGTGTGCTAATTTTAATTTGGAAATGTCATTGGGACTCATTTAGTTTATTTCTTCCATTGTGAAAAGGATGACGAAAATAAGTTCAGGACTGCTTATTAATATCGAGTGTAAAGAAGTCAGATGAGATTGTACAACACATAGTGTAAGTGGCATTCTCATTTCAACATCGTGCCTTTAAATCAACAATGGCACGGTTGAAAATGACGCCGTAGGAGGTGGCTACAATTAACTGTAACTAACTCTACTAAAACACTACTTTCAGGATTCGCCAACCCTAGACTGTTGTTGCAGGTGAGACAGTGCGTCGCCTGCGGCGGTCCACCGCGTCGCTGCGCCGGCGCACCCCCCTCCCCGACCGCCCGCACCCCGCGGCCTCAACCCCGCGCCTCCCGCCGTAGATCGATCACTCAACCAACCGTCAATTAACTTATTGCCGGACAATCTGCTCACTAATCACCGTTTTTAGCTGTTGTTGCGATTTTTGTGATATTAGAAAATTATATTCGAAAGGAATTGCTTTATTTTGTTTTTTATGCGATGTGGCTCTTGGATTTGTGTGGTCTACGCAGCTGTAGTATTAGTCCTAGTATTTTATGAGATTTTATGTGTAAAATAGAGAAACGATTTTGATTTTCTTCCTAAACTCCGAAATGTTTATTGTTGATTTTATATTTGAAGTATTTTTGGTTAAAAAATTGTTTTCTCTTTCACTCCATTACACGTTGACAGAATCGTGTGTTACGTCAATTACCCAAAAATCGTAAACCTACTTATTTCAAATAAAAATTATGACAACAAAAAAGGAAAGAATGCTAACAACAGCCTACAACGAGACAATTCTAAGTTATTTAACAAAACAACAACATTAAGAACGAAATTGGCCATTTTACTAAAAGCGGACAAACCTCAATTATGTGCAATTGTAATAGTGACGTTGTAGGAATGTATAAGAAGTGGCGCCATTACGAAGAGTTAATCTCGATGACGGAACACATTACTAACGTAATGAGAGGAGCGTGAACCTCGCAGTCTACAATTTACTGACTCCTAAAGGCGTTTGGGAGTGGGCACTACACTATGACCACCGTAGAATGTTGCACGGGTTATCGCGAATTGTAAAGTTTTTGAGAGAATCTCCTGCATCATGCAGCTTTGTGTAAACTGGTGATGTTTCAGTGGGTACATGGGTGTGTAATTACGCCATTGATTGCCACGCAGCAGACTCAATAGAAAAAGTATTGTTCGACGACAATTTGTTGGCTCCTGGTTGTTTTTGGGATACACCGTGATATGTTTATGGGGTATGGCGAGTTGTGAAGCTTTAGAGAGAATCTTCACAATACAGATTGGTGGATATTGAAAGGCTTGTGTGACGTTTCAGTAAGTACAGAGGTCAGCACATCGAGCTACCCCAATCTGTCACATTTGATAGATTTTCATCTTTATTACAAAAAATAAGGTTCATGTTTATTCCATTCATGTTCATTCAAAAATAAGGTTCATATGACGACATGGTTGGCGCAGTGGTTGAGCGATTGACTGCTGCGCACTATGTCGCGGGTTCGATTCCCGCACGGAACAAATATTTGTACGACCTGCAAGTATTTGTTACGGGTCTGGGTGTTTTTCTATATATAATATGTATGTATTTACAAAAAAAAATGTATATAAGTAGTTTAACAGCCATCTCGTTACCATAACACAAGCATTAGGTTGCTTAGCTTGGGACGATATGGCGCTGTGTGAAATGTCCAAGGATATTATATTATTATATTATATTCCCAATATTTGACAGTTTGGCATAGCTCGATGTGCTGGGGTCTGATGCTGTGCTTAATTAAGTGATACCAATTTAATAGAGGTGTTTGGGAGTAGGCACTAGCATGCGCATGATCTTAGTGAACTCTAGTGTTTTTTGTAAATTCATTCAGGTGGGTGGAAATTTTCTTTAAGGATTTAGTTTTTACTCTGAAACGGGATGATTTTAAGATATGAGTAAAGTTATGGGGCAAAACTAAGCGAGGAGCAAATCAAAGCAATGCGTAAAATGAGCATCACTTTCGTACGTATGTTTTCCTTTAGTTTATATGTGGTTTAATAAATAAATAAATATTTTAATAGGTAATTAAAAACGAGATCCAATTAAGTGCGATAGTTATGAAAAATATTTGCTTGAGAAGTTGAGAAAAAAAAGGCTAGGCAAATTGATTTGTCATGATACTGGGCTACTGTTTATTAATCGACTTCCTGAAAATACGAGTATGATATAGATAGCGATTGTATGTAGATATTTCAATAAATTTTAAGGGTTACGACTGGAAATTGTTTGCATAAACTACATAACAGTAATACATAAAATATTATCGTTGGAAACACAGGGCTATTGTTCTTACATTGTTGGAAATTACCTACTTTGCATCAGCAATAAATACTGCACTGACACCTAAATTTCAGAATCTAAAGGTCTATAAACTTCGTTGTGATCGCAATGATAGAAAATTAGCAACATCCTGGTAAGAGTTGGGGTGAGGTATGAATCGCCGCCGGCGGCGACTGCGGCGAACAATACTGGCCACAAGCAGCGGCGTCGCAGCGCGGGCGCAGCCCAGCCGCGGGCGCTCGCCACGACGCGACACAGCGCCTGCGCGACAGAGAGGGACACACTTACTGCACTCGCGAGATTTTGATTTATTTCATATAATTATCGAATAATCTGTTTTGCATCTCTCGTTATAACATTACGATAATTTCGCTCCATTACATCGGGTTCTAAGCGGTGACCGTTCGCTAGCACAACGATTGATAATAATCGCTCGCGAAGTATAATGGCGTACACCCACGGGTAATTATTGTTGTGCAGTCGTGAGTTCGTGAGCCGGTGGAATGGCGGAATGCATCTCCTTCGGGGGTTGCCCGCCGTAAACCAACACGGCTCGCTGTTCGGCCGCGTAAATAACTGATCGCTTTCCTCGCGCTAATGATAGTGCGGCCGCCTGAGCTCGCGTCCTCTTTAGCCGATCCCGATAAAATAATTACCAGTATTTATAAGTGCTCGCACTTAATCGCAGCTTTATACTAGTTATTAAGTGTGCTGCATACGTGCGCACTTAAAAGTTCCTGGAGAAATCTGTGGGAACTTGTATGTCAATAATTAAACGAATAATAAGTAATTGGAGCGAAGAGATTGTTGTTACTCACGGAGGTATATGATTCTGTGAAAAGTAATAAAAATATCCGAAGAATATTAGAGGCTACAATGAAGTCATTCTTTTGTCCTCCGATGCCTGAGGGATGAGTCCGGCGTAACAAACACACGATGCATTGGATGTTGCATTGACGTTTGGTCACGGGGCATCGAGGAGCGCAGTTCTGCTGCGACGTTAATGGGCCGCTGGCCGTCGGCTCCGTTATCCCTCGTAGCTAATGATTGGCCGGCATTAAGTCCCGGCAGTTCCGTGCGATTATTGGATCTAACAGATAATTTTATATCGCATTGTCCCGGAGCGTAAAATTTTCTGTTGTTATTACGGGCCGGACGGCACGCGCGGGGCGCAGGGCCCGTATCGCCTCATCGCTGGGATCGTATACAACGACCGGGCAAATCACGATCCGTTTAGCACAACTGTAAAACTGTTCCATAATAAATGATTGTTAATGAGATAATACACTGCATTTGTAAGTTTATTGCTCTACATATTTTTGCATGCAGATAGCGAAAGATATGAAAATTCTGCTTGCACTAGACCGAAATTAAAGTAAAATATAACAGATCTCGAGTTTTCTAAGAAATCGGTGGCCGCAGCAATAACATCAATCATCAAAATAATGATAGTATCGGTGTTAGACTTAACGATATCAGAAAGCTCTACGCATGTTATGCGATGGTGGAATCCAAACATAGACAATATATCACACCAGCAAATTAAACTGTTCACTCTAGGCTTAACAACAACCCATCTATATTAATTCATTCCCTACTTAACACACCGCACATAATAAGCACATCTGACCATCGCTTTATAAAGACACTCAACACCGACCATCGACAATCGTCCATTAGTTCCGCTATCATATCAGCCGCAACCGAACAGCACCAACATAAATTGTTGGCACTAAACGCTACAAATGTTGGCGCGACACTAAAGGGTTTCTATAAAGAAATTATGAATAGTGGATTGTATGCTTGTATAGCACAGGTTCGCACCTTTGGTTCACGATCGCCATTCTTCCCGCGCCAGTAATGAGCCCTCTAAATCAAACAATAGCATTAAAGTGTCAATACGGCCTCGATAACACCTCGGCGTTTTCTTTTGCACACGGAATTATGGCTATAAATCTATGGGAGGCTCGTTTACACCCCACGACTGGTCTTCGATCGAGCGCTAGCATTGTTTATCAAGTGCTTTGATTAGGTGGGTATAAATTAAGAGGTGTTTTATGTTAACATTTCCATAGATCTTGCTTCCCCTCCTTCTTTAATTTTTATAGTAAGTTAGATATATTTCTCAGCTATGGGCTCTTAAATTAGACATCACGAAAATGTTTTCGCAGATGGGAAATCGTTTATGAAACTTTTCCAAACATCCCCGTCCGATACAAAATCTGGTCCGTAGCGCATTTAAATCTCCAATCAATTCTCAATTCTTTATTGCGTACCATAATGTATAAAGGTGGAAGGAAAAGTAGAATCACGAGAGTAGTAATATTATAATCAAACCTCATATTAGCAGATCTCATCGGTTGACAGTTAATTAAAAAATAAGTTGCCTAATTAGGCTATTATGATCGTATTTAAGCACATCCAAAGAGTTTTAATTATTACGAGTCTTCCTAAAATGTGTAGACGCACATAATTAACCTTAAAAAACGAACACCTTTTGCACTTTTTTTCTGTGGACCTATAACAAAGGATAAAACACAAATCTCAAATACAATATATACAACCTAAAACTAAAAAATATATCTATTAAGTATGTATAATTGGTAAAATTAATTTTAATTAAAATGTTACACAAAATTTATAATCTATCACTAAAACTAAAAAGAATATAGTTACTATGTACAAGTATTGAAGATATTATTGTTTATGCTGTGAGAACGGAGTATCCAGTTCCAAATTTATGGCGCACTACGAGCTATTGTCACCCTCGCTGAGATCATACACCCATTCTCATTGCAGGCCGTAGCCTGAAGCGCTTTGGTTTGCGACGATAAACCATAATCAGGTACATATTGATTGCGTGTTTCTAATTTTGCTTTGATTGCATGGGACTACAATATTCTTGTATGTCATAATGTACCTGTATGTAGCGGCATAATCGGCATCTAATGTTCCCACTGTTGGGATAAAGACGTTGGGATTGTTCTTTTGTGAAAGCGGGCCCAGTGTAGGTTATATGTTGAGATATTTCGCAACAGCATGTGAAGCTAAGTCAGAAGCCCATGGGCAGCATAATAACTTTGACATCGGGTTAGTCACTAACCACACGAAAAAACGAAGTGTGGGTTGGTTAGTGGGGGTTTAGTTCTAAGACATGCCGGTTTCCTCACGATGCCGATGATTCCCTTAGGTAGAAATACTTATTGTCGACTGGCAAACTTTAAGCAATTCTTCATAACTCTTAAAACACAGTGTGTTTATACACTAACATATAAAACCAAACATGTAATACCTAACAACGCATAACTAATGCAGTTTAACATATGTACAAATAGTCGAAAATGTTTAGGTTATATGCATATTACCTAAAATTACAAACATTAAACTATATTTACATACAAAATTATATTAAATTTACAAATCGTGTGATATTGAAATTCACCGTGATTAAACAAGTTGTGTAAAACACTACAATGGTTATATTTCGGTCGTAAGGGCACAAAATCAGTCTGACATTTGGCGCCAGGCGTAAATGACGGTCTAAATTATGCAGTTAACTTCTTATGCTAGGGTTCTGCCTACTAGGTATATAACTTGGTACACTGCCGACCTTTTAGATTTGACTGCTTCGTTTCATGAGGCTCATTATTTCATCAGCTATTCTGTGGCATTATTAATGGCAGTTCAACAAATACCAAAGTTATGAAACAGGAGATCTTGTACACTCAACTAGAAATGGATTGAATATATCACGGTACTAGGTGCTGTAAAAGAGACATTTTATGAACAGATACAGACTTTCAGGAGACGTTTTTCAGGCGGACTCTGCAGCAAAGGATGTGAGGAAATATCGGCTTAATTAATTGACATATCTACTAACTTAAATATTACAACTATACAAATAAATACAAAAACAAAAAGGGCACTTAAGCGTCGAAGTACTCATCCACATTGCTGTCATCCGGAAACGTGCCCAGAAGACTGTCAGCATTGCCACGTTGAATGGCAATGCTAAATCTTTGGCCAATATCTACATATTATATACTAGCACTTTGCCCGCGGCTTCGCTCCCGTGGTCTTTCCCGTGGGACCCGTTATTTTTCCCGGGATAAAAAGTAGCCTATGTTAATCCTAGAAAACTAAGCTTTTCAACGGTGAAAGAATTTTTAAAATCGGTCCAGTAGTTTTTGAGCCTATTCATTACAACCAAACAAACAAACAAAGTTTTCCTCTTTATAATATTAGTATAGATTAATTCGAAATGTAATAATGAGAAATCATTAATGCTTTTCATTCTATTAATTTGAAAAAAAATCCAGAAATGGTTGCTAAACTCAGTGACTCTGGCTTGTATTTAAGATAACAAGAGCTTCAATTTAATCGATTATACCGACCAAAAAGACACGTAACCAAAAACTCTCCTGCCGTATCGTACCGATCGAACAAAACGCTACAAAGTCAATGCAATGTCGTCGCAGCCGAAGGGTTGAAGATAAATACGTACAAGGGGCCGGGAGGTCGGCTATCGCAGATAAACAGGGGGTTAGCAATTTGTACGGCTATACAAATGTGCAACTGTACTGTGGAGCGTGGAGCGATGGACGGGTGCGGCTTCGACTCCGTACGCGCAGGAATTTGACCGATTGCTACGTATTTGTACTTGTTTCGTTTGGTACTTCATTGGTTCGTTTTGAGATGACTACAAGTCTATACAATGAAAACAGAAGATCTAGATGCCTGTTTTATCAAAGTAATTTTCCAGGAACCGAATTCAATCAGATTTTCAAGAAATTTGAAGGGGATATTAGAAAATATGACGATAAGATTAAATCCATTGTTCTTTTCGTCTGGTTAGTGACTAACCTGGTGTCAGAGTTTTTATGCTGCCCATGGGCCACTGACTTAGCTTCACATGCTGTTGAGAAAAATCTCTCATTATTTAAAAAGTAGCCTGTATAATTCATTTTTATCGTTTTAGAAAGAACTAATTTGGATATATTATTAGCATCAACACTCCTCCTTGTAAAGGCTCTCCTATCACCAGCTCTTCCTGGTCTTGGGGCAGTACCATAGATAAATACACCGTTCTCTCGCCCTATGACACAAATGACACAGGCATTCCTATCTAAAAACGCACGGAGGTTTTTAATGATTACTACTGGTTCCTCAAAAACCATAACTTAAATAAATGAAATATTTGCCAATAATTAGTCACTATAAACGAAATAAGCTAATTCTTATCATTATTCTGTGCGAATAAGAAATGACCGATTCGAAATCGTAAATCATAGAAGTCAGCAACAAAATCGCTACCTCGCTCTGCCTTGCACCATGTCTTGCCAATCGACTCTTTGGAGATCGCTCTAGGCTTTCTGAACTTCATTACTGTAGTGGTATATACCTACCTGGGACATCCGATGGGACGCTTACGCTGCCGCTATCTACCTACTGAAGGATGTTTTCATCCCTTGTTTTGACTTCATTCACATTACACCTTTAGGTAAATATTGACGACCATAGTATTTTATCTTTTTCATTCTCTTTTTTGAACAATGATGGCCCAGTGGTAACGACTCTGACTTAAGTATTGTTGGTCATAGGTTCAAGCCCAGGAAGATGCTTTTCTTTGCTCAACACTGCTCTCAAAATGGTGACGGAAAACATCGTGACGAAACTGGCAAGTCTTAGAACAAAAAATCGCGGGGAGGAGGCTGGCGTCCCAACAGTGGAAAATTAATGACAGTTTATGTAAAAAAGTAAAGAAAACAAGTCGTTCCAGAGACATAACATTCTTGGTACACGTGGCTTCTACACGAGTTGATTCTAAACACGCTTCGTAAGTGATCCGAGGCTTCACTGAAGTACCTACTAAAAATAAATATCGGATTGCATAAAACTATCTCTATATTCGCAGAATGATATAAAGTTAAAAAGCTAATTACGCAACATGCTATTTTTCTTTTGATCGGCACAAATAGACGTATTTTTGAAAGTTTTTTCACCAAAAATGAACCATCATCAAAAGAACAGTAAGGTATGGTTGTGTGAGACACGTTTTAATGATTTTAATTAGGTATAATAAGATGTGTGAGACTGATTCCAGTCGCGCTTTTCTGTAAAAAAGCTTAACAAGATAAGTTAGGTGAAATGAGATGTCTATCCCTAGAGTTAGGTGGGATGACAGTTCACTTCAAGCTGACTTCACCTACAGTTTCACGGTGAGGTTTTTACAGAATCTGAAAACTGAAGTGTCTTCACGTTGAGACACACTTACACAGTCTAAAAAACACTTAATGCACACGTGTTTTTCCTGTTTTATTTTGAATTTATAAAGGAAAACAGGAACATTTCATGTTATTTGTAGATAACCGTGCAGTACAATTACCTACTTCAGCTTTTTCCTGAACATATTTCAGTACCATTGATTACTAAATTTTCACTTATTAACTTTCCTGGAAATGAAATCCCGAAAATCGACACCACTTTTACATACAATTATTAATGACAGATTGTTACCCAGCTTTTTTTTTTTTTTTTTGAGTATGTTAAATCATCAATTGAACCATCCCGCCGTGAAGGGAGTGTCAGACTCTTACTGACTAAAACCTACCTATGTTCCTTCCTTAGCCCTTTGTGTCCTGGGCACCGGTAACCTTTTCAGACAATCCTTTCAGACAATCTCGCTGATGATTGATACATAAACGATCTTGCAATAACTCTATTTTTAGGTACCGAAAGAAAGCGCTCGTCCCCAATACCTAAATTGCAGCTTCAAAAGGCGTCTGCCGTCTGATCCTCATTGGAAATGCTCAGAATAAACACAGGCTGCTCATTAATCACGCTGAGCCACGAAACTTTCCCTATTCAACTGAGACTTCACCTGACTTGGATATTTTCTTTTAACTTTTAAGCTTTGTTCAAAACTTTTGATGGACTCAGAGTTTTAAGTAAGTTGAATAGTAATATATCTTGTGCTGCTGCGAGCGCTCCTTTATTGCGTTATCAAGTGATGTTGGCAGCGTTTTGTGATACTATTTGTTTACATTAAGCGTGTTTTGAATATGGTGACGGCATTTCTTCGAGAGCTTTCGAGTTTCTGCTGTTTTAAAAACAATTATCTATCTTTAGCCGACATACCCCGAAGAATTGTCAAACACAAGGTGCAGTGAGCAGAGCACATTGCTTGTAGAACATGAGCGATGGTGCCGAAAGGAAGACGTGGCATTGGAAGGCCTCCCACAAGGTGAATAGATGACCTGGTGAAGGCCTCAGGAATCCGCTGGATTCGACAAGCATAGAATCGATCGAAGAAGCGGTGCTTGTCCAGCAGTTGATGTTGATCTTTCGGTTGAAAATCTGCTGCTAGATTTTAGACGACTCTTATGTTTCTCAGTCGTCTTCAGTTTTTGTCATGAAGGGAGTATTCTTGTGATATTCATGGTAAAACATGATGGCGCAAGATACCTTCTGCGTGGTGCAAGAATGCCACAAGAAATAGAAACACTACCTAAATGGTCATAAAATAAATGGCATTTTCTTCATTGTATTTATTAAAAGCTTATGTAACCACAAAACATTGGTTTATAATAAAGATTCGCTTACAGCTGTGTAATCAATTATTTAATTCAGTTGTAAAACAAAAGACTCTTAGATACACGGCTATTGGCCTAACAGATAATTGAATAATTCAATTTCAATTTCCAACGAGTAATGGAAAATTGTTTCAATTTAATAAACAATACTATTACTGATTCTTATTATGAGATGAGATAATATTTTATTGGAGCGCTCCACGGAGAGCGGGTCACCGCAGCATTAACTATGTACCTAATTCCATTAGGTAAGCGCCATTTCCATCTAACTCGGAATTAGTTCCACCTTATTGCCGACTTGAGAATTTTTATCACAGCGAAAGCAATCAGAGCGCCAATAATTTCCCTCATAATGACTCGGCGGTCGTAAAATTTGAGCATTGCGCCAAAATGGTGGCACATTAAAATTCTCTCCCCATCGTTATAACTGGAGTTAGCGGGCACCGATCCGCCGACGATCGGGACAATCGGCATTTCCATCTCAATCGCCCCCGCCCGCCGCCCTCAGGCGTTAGTTTTCTTTTTTAAATCGCGCGTTAAGGATTTGGCGTGAACGCGTGAAGGGTTGGTTGCCACCCGCGCCTTTCCTGATCGCCGCCTCCTCATATGTCCTCGTCGATATTGCAATACGATTTAGTAGCGCCCGACTTGCTTTCTCCTTGGATCTCCGCATTTACATACGATATTATTCCAATCATCAGCTATTGTTTGTTTTTTCGGGGGTATTTTCATGGCGACGCTTTTGCTTTTCAACTTACAGCTATACCTAACTTTGTGATAACGTCTTATTACAAATAAGAAAGACAAACTATTCTAGAACTCATCAAGCCAACTGAAGCAAGTTCATAAAGCGTCTGAATACTTGCTGAACACTCATTTTTCAATTGTATATTTTAGCGAAACTTGCAAAAAGAATCCAGCTTTAGTCACAGAAGTATAAATGTTTTAGTTCACCTGTCGTGACCTTGCCACCTTATGGATTTACTAACGTTAACTTTGTTGTTACAAACTTTCTAACTACGAGTTAGACATGACACTCGAGTAATACAGGCAATAAGGGGCCGGGAATTACGTCATCAATTTCTTTATAGCCCCAGAACTGTTTATATAGAAGCTCCCGAACTTTTTATGCCCTTTAGGTAAGATTGTTCTTATGATATGTGCTGTAATCATAATCGTGAGGTATTCATAAAAGTTATTCAAGAGCTATATAAGTTAAAGGCTTTATAGGAGTCTTATCTACCCTCTGTCGGTTCAAGACTTATCGCGAATAAGAAGGGTTATGTTTGCATAAAGAGACGTTATATGAAAGCTGCTTTTACCTACTTATCTTAGGAGAAACCTTTATTAAAATCGTGTGAAACAATGTGAAAGTTTCAAGAGACATCTCTCAAAATACATAAAGCTTGCCACATACAATAGAGGGTTGTTATAACATTACAAAACTAGGTACAGCTTTTTAAAAATCAACTACATTATTATGTAAACGAGTTCACCATCGAATCCCCAAAAGTAAAATCCAATTTAAGATTATCTATCCGATACAACAACAGCGAAAATTACTAGCTGCAACTATGTCTCATATATGTAAAATAATGCGGCCGATATATCCTAACCCCCTTACGGCGGGCGGTGGGGTGCGCCCGAGGAGATGGAGCTCCACGAGCGACTTATTCCGATATAATCAATAACTTAGTGAGATCCCCTTTGCATCCAGCCGTGTGACAGTTTCTCCAATCGAAGCGGCTAAGGGTTGTTTTTTACATTTTTGTTCAAACAGCGTGATTAGAGACGCGACGTGCGGCTTTTCGATCTTGACGTCGTTTCAGATAGTTTGCGTTCGTTATTTCGTGCTTTTCGGTAATAAATGTTTGCGTCCCGATTTTTTCTTTTTTGCATAAACGTGTGTCAATGTTTGTTTGATTCGTGTGTGTCTTTTTGGTTATGTTGCGTGATTTTTCGCGTGAGAGTTCGTGTTTTGATTTGAATATCTTTGGAAATTACGCAAATGTATGCTCATTTATTTTTCTGGCTTTTTTCTTTCCGTTGCTGTCGAGCATAGATGACTTCCGCGTCTAGCCAATCAAAACGCAAATATCTGAGGTATTCAGATATAAATCTACCTTTTTACGTGATTTTAAATTGCCTAAACCATATTTGCGTTGATCACAAAGTCTTGTAGGACCTGCCTCGAAAGACTTACCAAGTCTAGCTGTATTAAGTTGGGATTAAACTTCATGATTACATACAACGCACATAGATTATAAAACGATATAAAATTCAATTTTCTTTAGTTCATTTTATGCTCAGTATTTATAATGCGGTGAAATAACAAAATGCCATTCCATGTTATTGTGTGGGGATATTAGAAATTAGAAATACATCAGATTATCGAAGTGGACCGTAAATGTCAATCGGAGATTTATACAAACAATGATATTTAATAAAGCCGGTTATAAAAATATACTTGGAAAAGTACGGGACATTAAAAGTGTATTTTATTAAAGTTAGCCGCATGAATACGTAAAATACCATTATAATTCTTAGCAGGTTTAGGCTTCCCCTCTCTCTTAATCAGAGTTTGTTTGTGGAAAACTTGTTTAAAATTAATTTTGTTTTTTTTTTAACTACCGGTCGTAGCAAAACAGTAGATATTTAAAGTCAAAATTGTTGCATATTGCCACATAAAATGACCGCTAGCGAAGTAGGTACTTTTTCAGTGCGAGTAAAGACGAAATTTGCGTGACTCACCAGCCAAATTATGACCTATATGTACTTGAGTATCTATTTTTTTTTAACTAAAGTATTTTGATTGTTGCTTCTTACGACATGAAATGGATATTTAAGGAATTTAATAAAAGTGTTATTCGTTATATTACGGGACTAAATGATTTAATAATGTTGTTTGTTTTTAATTTCATTAATTAGTTTTTAATTACACAGGAAAGTAACTATCTAATTTATTAAAGTGTACTTACTTATCTACAGGATGTTATCCGACTTTTTTTAATCCACATAATATCGACACCTCATGTCTTAGTTAGATCAAGTGCATTATACTATTCGAAGAATTCAATAAAGGGTTTTAATTGATACAAACTGCAGTTTTATTTCGCTTATTCTAATATCAAAACGTTAAAGTTAGGATTTAGTTTCCGTATTTTTGAGTGATACGCTGAGATATTCCATCAACTTTACTTTTTGTTCACACATAGATAATCATATCTGTCGTCATATTTGCATACTACATATAATATACTATTAAATAATCGTTGTCTAACAAACATTTGTGTAGCTTACCTAATCTGCAAGCATCCTGCAAGTATCCACCGAGCATCTTGCAAGTATCTTGCAAGTATACTGCAAGTCTCAGGATCCGTAGGCAGGTTTGTATCGTATCGTATAGTCGTGTTTTTATACTGAGCATCGATATACCTATTTACTTGATCAATTATTTAGAGGTGTTCTATCTTCTGGAACAATGTCTTGCTTCCACAAGTGTGGTCTGGAGAATTTTTTTTTTTTTCTACTTAAATTTTTGAACTGTTTTGAACTTTATTATTTTATTAACTGAACTTTAAAATTCACGTGTTTCTATATCGTTCTCATATGTATAATTTCAACATAAATGATGTAGCCAATATTTGGAACAAGTGGAAAAAGATTGTCAGTGGAGTTTCTTGCCCGTTCATCTCCCTAGGAACCTACTACGCTTTGGAGTGGACAATTAGTTACATCTTTCTGACTGACCAACCCCTTGACAATTCAAAATTGTCTGTAAATGGTTTCTTTTAAACTAGCTTCTGGCAGCGGCTTCGCCCGCGTGGTTGACGAAAAATATACCACGAGACGTACGTACCAACGGGATAAAAATATCCCATGTGTTATTCCAGACTACCCTTTAGTCTCATCCAAATTCGTTCAGTAGTTTAGTACATGAAAGAATGACAAACTTCCATACGTCGAAACATCCACTCAAACTTTCACGTTCATTAGCAGGAAAAATGCTTGATTACATCTTTGGTAAATTGAAAAACCTGTACTTTAGGTATTGCACGGTATTTGACATGTGATTTCAGCTTTAATTTTAGTGAGTTTAAAGACAATGTTTATACTGTTTAGTAGAAAAGATCGTCTTTTAACATATTATAACGGCAAAGTTTGAGATTTACAACCCTCGAAAGCATTTTGATGTTGTTTCATACTATCTGTCTATCATGTTATGAAAATAAAAGTACTCGAGGTTTTCCTTAAGATTTTACTAACCTTGCTGGTTCTAAAAAAACTAACCCAAGTTATGAATAAAGACTGAGAAGTTGGTTTTTCATAACACGTTACGGATTATCGTTACGGACGCTTTTTACGTTCTGCATCGTTCTCACATGTATAATTTCAATCAAATTCAATCAAATTATGTGACCAAATTTTGATTGAAAAGAGTGTCCGTGTATTGTTTTGCCCCTTCTTCTTCATAGGTACCTACTGCTTAGGAATGGTCAACTAGCTTCATTTTTCTGACTTGACAATTCAAAAGAGTCTGTAATTGGTTTATTTGAAATAAATACTTTGAGTTTGAGATACTTACTTCTCATACTTACTTTCCTGGTTTTAAGTAGTGCGTAGGGTCAGCTAATATGTGGCGACGATCTTCGCAGCTTGGTCGAATGAGAGCAACCGAGGGTCAAGTACAGTGGTGTGCAATGGAACAGGTTCAAACTAACAGGGGACTGACTGAGTTGATGATGATGCAGTAAACTGCAAGTTTGACTCAAATCGTCTTAATAATCAGCAAGAAATGGTCAAAAACAGGTCAAGTCTACTCAAATTTGTATGTTTCATTCCTCAAAAATTCTTTTCAGACACTTATCTTCATGACCCTCATATTAGTGACTTCTGAGTTTTGTTTGGTGTTTTTCCTCAAAGTAGTCGGTTAGAAAATACTGACCTCTTCTGGTTTTGAAAATAGTGTAAAGTGACATACATTCAGTAAAAAAAGTATCAGGAATGGATGATTTGTTTATGGTTCCGAATTCAAATTTTGGTTTTTTTGTAGTTGTTAGATTGGCACAACTGTTTTCCATTTTGGTGTGGAGTTTGAGTTGCATCCGTTATTTATATTAAATACAGTGCTGGTTTTAGTAATATCATATATAGTGTGTATTGCGAATTTCATAATGGACAAAAATATCGAACAAAGAGTTTGTCTCAAATTTTGCATCGCCAATGGAATTTCGTGTTGGGAGTCACTGAAAATGTTACAGAAGGCTTACGGTGAATCGACTTTATCAAAAACTCGTGCTTATGAGTGGTTCAAAGCGTTCAAAAGCGGTCGAGATGTGATGGAAGATTTGCCTCGCTCTGGTAGGCCGTCAATGTCTGCAACTGAAGTTAACATCGCAAAAGTGAAGAAAATAGTGACTGAAAATCCCCATTCAACTCTGATATATCATCTGATATATGAGAGAGATAGCCGCCGAACTTTCTGTATCTCACGAGTCGATCCGTACCATTTTAACTAATCATTTGGGTATGAAACATGTTGCTGCTCGGCTAGTCCCAAAAGATCTGAATTTTCTCCAAAAACTCAATCGCATGAAAGTCGCTGAGGACATGCTAGAACGAGTCAGTTCGGACCCAACATTCATGAAACGCATTGTTACTGGTGACGAGACGTGGGTTTACGAGTTTGACATGCAAACTAGTCAACAAGCTTCGGAGTGGCGCCTTCCAACTGAACCGAAACCGAAAAAAACACGCCAAAGTCGATCAAAAGTCAAAGTCATGTTGACTGTTTTCTTTGACTATCGCGGTGTTGTGCACTCTGAATTCTTACCGGAAGGTCTAACGGTAAATAAAGAATATTATTTGAGCGTTATGCGGCGTTTAAGAGAGCAAATTCGACGAAAAAGGCCAGATTTGTGGAAAGAAAATTCTTGGATTTTGCACCACGACAATGCGCCTTCGCACAAGGCTATCATTGTGAACGAATTTTTGACCAAACACTCAACAAATACCATCCAGCAACCACCATATTCACCAGATATGGCTCCTGCTGACTTTTTTCTTTTTCCTAAACTCAAATTACCACTTCGTGGCACCCGTTTTCAATCGATAGAAGACATAAAGGAGAATTCGCGGCGAGAACTGAACTCAATTCCGGAAGCAGCGTTTAAAAAATGTTTTGATGAATGGTTTATTCGTTGGCGCAAGTGTATCGTTTCTAAAGGAGCATACTTTGAAGGTGATAAAATAAATTTGGATGAATAACAGACATTTTGTGTATTATTGATCTTTTCCCGGTACTTTCTTGACAGAGTAGTATATCTAAGGGCTGATTTTTCAATCGTCAGATAAGTTTATTGGAGGAATATATATGATTGTTTGATAGCTTTTGCATAGAAAATACACACATCAAAAGTGTCTAGGGATCAACATATATTTTTGCAATAACTTTTCTCTTGATTGATATTAATTTAAATTTTCTTTAAGGATTCATCAAATAAAGTGTTTTCGTTTGTCACAGTAACGATAAACCAAGTCACCTTTGCATTAATAAAGAAATTTGCCATTTTCCTAATAAAGGGATTTTTGACATTTGAACCACTAACATTAAAGTTCGAAAAAAAGACTGAAATAACAGTTTTCTTTAAAATTTTATTGGGTAACTTAAACAATTAATAATCCGTGTTTCTACCGCGAACACTAACAACACAAGAACATCGGTTTGGCATACTCAAAATGAGTTCATCCAAATCACGCTGTGGAATGGCCGCCCATGTTCGTTGCAACAACAAAAAAAGGTCTTCTTGCAACTGGATACCCTCCATATTCGGCAGAGCTCTTCTCTGTAGCATATCCCATGCATGCTCAATCGGGTTCAAGTCTGGCGACTGAGCAGGCCAGGGCAGGACATTGATGTTAGCTGCGGCGAGAGTCTGTCTTACAACTCTTGCGGTGTGCGGTCGTGCATTATCATGCATTAACTGAAATAAGGGACCGATTTGCACTTGTAGAGGAACGATGACGTCAGATACAATCGTCTCAGCATAAATTTGAGCGTTGAGGTTGCCTCTGATCCAAATCAACTCAGTTCTTCCGCCGATCCAAATACCCGCCCATACCATGATGGTTCCACCACTATAAGGATGGACTTCCTGGCAGGATTTTAATCGCTGTTGGCGTCCAGGGGTTCTCCAGTGTCGTATACGTCTTGTATCCGGTCTCATACCAAAACGAGACTCATCAGAAAAGCACACGAAACGCCATTGTTCTTCTGCCCAATTTCTGTGTTCAAGAGCCCATTGAACTGAGTTGATTTGGATCAGAGGCAACCTCAACGCTCAAATTTATGCTGAGACGATTGTATCTGACGTCATCGTTCCTCTACAAGTGCAAATCGGTCCCTTATTTCAGTTAATGCATGATAATGCACGACCGCACACCGCAAGAGTTGTAAGACAGACTCTCGCCGCAGCTAACATCAATGTCCTGCCCTGGCCTGCTCAGTCGCCAGACTTGAACCCGATTGAGCATGCATGGGATATGCTACAGAGAAGAGCTCTGCCGAATATGGAGGGTATCCAGTTGCAAGAAGACCTTTTTTTGTTGTTGCAACGAACATGGGCGGCCATTCCACAGCGTGATTTGGATGAACTCATTTTGAGTATGCCAAACCGATGTTCTTGTGTTGTTAGTGTTCGCGGTAGAAACACGGATTATTAATTGTTTAAGTTACCCAATAAAATTTTAAAGAAAACTGTTATTTCAGTCTTTTTTTCGAACTTTAATGTTAGTGGTTCAAATGTCAAAAATCCCTTTATTAGGAAAATGGCAAATTTCTTTATTAATGCAAAGGTGACTTGGTTTATCGTTACTGTGACAAACGAAAACACTTTATTTGATGAATCCTTAAAGAAAATTTAAATTAATATCAATCAAGAGAAAAGTTATTGCAAAAATATATGTTGATCCCTAGACACTTTTGATGTGTGTATGTCAAACCGCCATTTTTATTCTTTTGATAAAAGTTAATTTAAGCGATTGAAAAATCGGTCCTTAACCTAATATAAAATGATAACCAGTACTTAATTGTATTGTACTCTTATTATCATATTTTTTACTGCCACGTTGGTGTAGTAGTCGCAACCGTTACTGCTAAGCATGAGGTTCTGAATCCGATTCTCAGGTCGGGCAATATTTTATTGGGTTTTTCTATCTGAAATTACTGAGTAGCAACCCGGAGCCTGGATTGGTGCCCGGTTGATGGCAATTGGTTCGTCCCATATTACATGAGACTTAAACATAACAGGCGAAATGTAGGTGCTACTATAGGTATAACTCTGTCTATACCTTTGGCGATTACAGGCGTGATGTTATGTGTTGTCACTCGTATTTTAGTGAAGAAAGAAGACTACTGACAAGTGAGCCTCAATCCACCATTTGTTTTGACTCACATTACGTCTGTTTACTTACCTTACTCGTCGGTCAGTTAACTCAATAGTTTAATACATATTTACAAGACTCAATATAACTCGCACGGCCCACTCAATTGAGCTGTCAGTTTGTCCACAAATGAAAACCGCTGTTGACATAACTAACCAGTTTATATGTATATTATCAGCTTTAACTTGGAATTATATTTAGTTAATAATATTTATTGAGAATTATTTGACAGTCATGATAATTTGTAGGAGTTTATGCCAGCGACTTTTCAGTAGCTGCCTAAATAAGATTGAAAGCGGCGCTACATACCTACCATCAAGGCTTTTGAGCATTGGAATTTTCTTTAGTTGTTTTACGACCCACATAGATTTCATGCTTTTTTTTTTATTGGTTGTTAGTAGGTAATTCAAACAATGTCTACGTAAATCTTTCGTGAGCGTGAGGTCTTGGGTTCGATTTCCGGGTCCCGGATGTTATTGGGTTTTTGCATTAGCTCGGAGCTTGGTTGCCTAGTGCCTCGGAAGGCAAGTTAAGCCACTTGCCCTGCTCCTGATTTCTCTCCGTTTGAGTCGGTTTACCGTCCTATAGGACTGTGAGAGGGAGGGAAGAGAGAGTACACCTGCGTCTGCACACTTGTCTATAATATCTCCTGCGGCTGGTTTCCACTGGAATTGCCCGCCGGGGGCTTAAATCCAGATTGTAGAACTTTTTTTTTTTCGTTACTTTTAGTGTCAGGTATGCAAATCAGAAGATTTTTATACAGACATCTAGGTATACTTACGATTCTTTCGCTTCTTTATAGATCCTATGTACAGTCGCTAGCACATCAAGTTAACACAAACTGTCAAATTTTCTCAATCGTTTATGAACCTTAACTGTCAACGTTTTAAGTTTAAAATCATGTAGAGATATTTAAAAGTTTGGATAACTTGATGCGCTGGCGACTGTGCTTACGATCCAATTCGTCATTTCATAGTATTCCCTAGGCGTAGAGCTGAGGTGTTTCTTGGTTGACGTTAAGGTGTGGTATGAATCGCGCATTGGACGAACGCCTCTCTGTGTTATCTAAATAGCACCACATCGGTTAAGGTTTAAATTATTTAAGTAGAATTAATACCTTAATCACTAACTTGTATCATCATCTGCCTAGCCTTTTCCCAACAATCACTAACTTGTATATAGGTACCCTAAAATTGGTCATCTATTATATACCCTTTTCTTCGTACGCACCTTTATTCAAAACCGTAATTTATTACCTTTGAAGGTATTTTACGTAAAATTGGAAACAAGAATTTTCATGATTATAATTTTGTAACTACCTAAAATTATGGTAGGTATACCTAACTCTAGGTACTGAAATGTTGTTTTTAATTTTAACTTGTATATTATATGGGCGTGCAATGTAATTATAGTACACACCATGTTTGCGCCTTTTTTGACACACCTACTACAAAAGCCTGCACATATTCTCAACACAAGCAACATGTTTGTGTGAGTTTTCGATATATTTCCGGAATTAAAGTTCTATTTGTACTAATATTATTTCAACATAATTTCGTAGCAGTCTATGACGCTACGACGCGTGCTACGAATAATTTATAGCATAATTATGACTTTGACTTATCTACCTAGTGTTTTAAAACAGGGAAAAACCTCAATTAGGAAATAAATGAAACTCGAGAGTCTGATAAACTAACTTTGAGTTTATTTTTACCATTTACACTTGACAATGTATTCGTAATCTGTTGTCGGCTACGGATGGCATGCGTCGTAGGCGCGTAGCACGCGCGTAGAGTGTTGCGTAGCACACGTCTCATGCGGGACAAAATTATAATAACGCTACGAAATCAGCTAGTCAGTTGAGAGTTTTACATTCAACTATGTATTAAATTATCATAAATTATACTTAAACATTAATACAGGTACAATTAGAGAAAATTCCAATCATTAGTCAAGTGATATATTAATTCTCGAAAATCCGCGTACAATCGTATAACAGACTTTAGTTTTATAATTAGTTAAAAAAGGATTTTTTCTCGATTGTACCAAAAATAAATTACAGAGAACACCTCATTTAACATGCCAACAAAATTGAAAGTGAATCTTGATTTTTACTTCGTGTATACATTTAACATCTTGTCACAGATTTAAAATAGTAGGAACGGTATATTTTACTAGTAAAGAACTTTAAAATAATTTTAGTATTACAATACAGTATTAGGAACTATGATAGACACGAATGCTACCTTTTTACGACCATAAACTAATAATCGTAACCAACATTATGTAATATCTAGAGGGCTTCAAAATTCTACACAAAATGTTTCAATATAACGAAAATAAATGAGAGTTAGAGAATGAAGTAAACGATGCTATATAAAGAAACAAACAACATGGCCGTGGCGGCACCTCTAGCAGCAGACACAACAGACTAGTCCGAATTAATCTTAAATATTAAAATTTGTATTCGGAAAGTATAGTGAAACTCTAGATGCGATAATATTGAAATATACATAGGAACCATGATTCATTCCGCGGGCTCTCGCCACGCGGAGACACTACATCGCACTACCCACACGCCTGCCTCCACTAACTCAAACATACACGTACATATACTCCCGAGTACAAACCAATCAAAATAAATATCTCTGCGAACGAGTAACCGTCGTCACGTCGCGGTGGAGCTCTGAACGTAACCGAGCGCAACAATGCAGGCGCAATAATATTAAATACTAATCAAACAAAATAATTGTGTTGTAGACGCGCGCCTTCGCGAACCAACAATGTTCAGGCGAGCCGCCTCCGACCGCACGCCATCTCCTCTCATCATAATCTCTGCCTTCGAGCCCATTCGTGTATTGACAGATAAATATTACACTTTAATCTATGCTGGTATTGACTCCAATATCATATATATAAAAATCTATTTCAATTTCAAACGTAATTTTAGCAATAATAACCTTGACGGGTAACCCAGACGCCGCTGGGAGTAGTAAGGCGATAGGAGAGGCGGCCCGCGCGAACATCGGCACATTGCACACACCAGCATGTATACACATAACAAGGACCGGTAACCGGTGGAATAAAACATTGCACTTTATAAAGAAAACAAACTCAATGTTGTAGTAGGATCCACTCTTAGATAAAATATTGTAGTACACTCCGCTAGATAAAATGTAAATATGTAAAATATTTTTAATAACGTGATCTGTGCCATCGAAAATATTAGGGACTCCACGCACTCGGTAAAGCGGTCGAAGAGGAGGCGGCGGGCGAGCGCGGTGCGGCGCCCGCCGCCTCCCACCCCCCACGCCTTCGGACACTGGACTCACTTACGCCACTACTAATAATCATTACAATATCAATAAAAATTCAAGAATCACACTTAGTTCCAAAATAAACTCACTTGTTTGCGAGGTAGGCTGAGCGCTAGCGCGCAGCCCGAGTTTCGAGTTCGTTCGTTTTGGAAAAGTTTGCTACGATAATAATTATTATAATTAAGTGTTACCAATAAGCCTACGCGGTGTCGTCGCGTCTCCGCGGGCGGCTCTGCGCGCTAGGTGCGGGCGCGGTACCGGCGCTGCGCGGGCGTGCGCGCCGCTCGCACGTCAGCGTGCCACGAGGTGCGAGCACCGTGCGAACGACCAGCCGCACTACATACTCGACGTATTTCCATTTAGTTTCAGTTGCGTTTGCGTGAGTTCACGCCGTTTCCTGAGCGTGGAACCCGCGAGAGAGGACGACCGCTCTACTGCCTAACATACGTACCTAACTTCGCTTCATGTTTAAAAAAATCATATACGTATATCACTATATATATCTCCATACATTTACGATGCGTCAGGAACTTCTTACGAGAACGTATCTATGCCTAAAATTAGAACGATTATATGTATGTATTACATAGCTTTAAACAATAATTAAATCGTAATTATCAATATCGATAATATTATATGCCATAAAGATAGGAACTTGCTTTCCTGGGAATTGATGTTGAGAGTGTGAGGCGCGTCCTCAGCCGCGGCGCGCGCGCTGCCGCAACGATAAACGTATATAATAAAACCTGTCTAACGTATGATATGAAGTGCGGACGCGCGGCGCGGCCGGGCGCGCTCGCCGACGCCGCCTCCCAGTGCGCGGCGCCGGCGCAGGTCCGGCTGCCTAGCAGAGCTGCCGACAGCCGGCTCCCGATTAACCTATACTTAAACGACTACAAGCTTTAAATATAACTAGGAAAGTGCCGCTTCTGCGGCGACATTCATCAACGAAAAGAAGCGTTAAGAGCTAATAGTGAACTGCTGCGTTGTCGGACAACGGAGAGAGCGAGGGGCTCTAATAGATAGTAACTATACATTTCTTCAGAGTAGGATTAGTGTCCGGCGCTCGCCAGGGAGAGCTCGCCGGGGGGCTGGAAGCGTGGCCCGGGCGCGCAGAAGTTAGCGTTCGGGTCCTTAGGTGGAGCGGTGTCCTGCGCGGCGCGGGCAGCCAGCAGTGTGATCTGGTTCACTACATCCTCCATTTCGTGCGTGAGGGTCTCCGGCTGCTGCAGCAGCTGCGGCTGCGGCATGGTGTTGCGGAGGTGCTGCTCGGTGTCAGCGTGGCGTCGGAACTCCAGTGCTGTGCGGAAGCGCTCGCCGGCACACGAGCGGCACTCGAGCGCCGGCTGCACCACGCGGATGACGCCACGCGCCGCCTCGCGACCAGCGTAGCACGCGCGCGCCTGGTGCGCCTGCAGCGGCGCCGGCGACGGGAATGCTACTTTGCAGTGCTTGCACACGTAGCACAGATCGAAGTCGAGTTCTCGTGCGCCCACCGGTGCCTCAGTAGCCGGCGGCGGCAGGCGCAGCGTGGACGCGCCCGGGTCGGCCGCGATGTGCCGGATCTGTTCTAGGGTGGTCGCGGGCAGCTGAAGCACGCTGGCTCCGTTCCCCGTCTCCACTATTAAGCCTTGTGGTTGTGGTTGAAGGGCAGCGGGGTTAACACTAGGTCCTGTAACAAGACAAAATAATACGTTACTAAACATAAAGAATGTAGTATAACGAGATAATGAAGGATTAGCGCCATTCATTCATCTGCATCTGTCTACGTATCATATGGCAAAGGGGATTGGTAAATCGCATCGCGGAGCATCAAATATCGGCATTACCAACACACGCTCGTGTGACACTCGGGCGCGTTGTAAAGGGGTTAATCCACTTACATCAAGGGCCGAGGGTCGGCCCGCAGCCGTGAACTGACCTTTCGACCGCGCTACAATTTTTACACGTTTTTTCAACTTTGTCCTTGTAACTGTGCAAATACTTAACATGTCTCGTAATAAATTGTTTACATTACGCAAAGATATAGACAACGTTTCAAATACATTGGAGAGACTAAAAGTAAAACATGATCGGTCGATCTCGTCGGTTGCAGACCCAAATTGGGAGTCCCATTGTTCGCAATAGGTTAGCACCAGATAAACAGTGTTTACCTTACTGCGAGGCGATTGTACATGCGTGATGCGTTTCTAACGAGCCCGGCCCGGCTCTGTAATTGATTCGGACGCTGCTTTATGCGGCTTATATTCACGAATGCATAATACATAGCTTTTGAGTCGCCATCGACTTTTATATCGGGGAACGAGCAGCCAAGCTTAAAGTGGTGCTTGACGATGAACTCGAGAACAAAGAACTTAAAGTTATGTACTGTCTACTTTGTTTCGACGGATTTTATTCATACTTTGCAAAAGTATTTTACGGATCAAAAACTTAACAGAAAATGTGAATACTTTGAAGCAGACGAAGTGCAGAATGATAATTTCAGGACTTCAAAATTAAGCAGTTCTACCACAGAATTACCCCTCAACAGAAATCATTAGAAAGTGGTGTAAACCAAAGAAACAAACGTTAAACTCCTTTCGATGGTTGATGTAAGTACATAACCATTCCGGTGATGCGATACCGGCCTTAATCGCGGCCGGTATCTCGAACAATCCCGTGCGAAACCAAGCGGCTTTCAATCAGCCTCTTAACAATCATTCGGGCTGATTGGCCAGTCGTGTTTCGTGTAATGAGGCCTTAGGGACTGCTCATACGTATGTCATGTTCCTTCTAATGGTAATGAACACCGTACATGGCTCAAGTGGAATTCGAAAGCTAATTGAGCGAGCTTAGCATTTGTTCTAATGTAGGACAAAGTAAAATGTCACATTTGGTATTGACGACGCATGATACATTGTTATTTATTACACGACAAACCATTTTGATGTAATTTATTCTGTTGCAGTTTAAGCGTTTTAAATATCCGATTTAGCTTCTATAATCCCTGTAAAATAATCTGTCTTAATATTATTATAATTCCTATTCTTATTTATCAAGCGTCGGTGGCACAAAGCCGGCTGCCACGACACGTTGGCCCTGACGTTAATTCGCAACCCTTTCTGCCAATTAGTTTCAAAATAGCCACACTATTGTGCTGCTAACACGACCACACATCGCACCTAACGATTCAAATTCTACGATCGGATCTAGACCTTTACGTTGTGTAATAAAGTTGATTATCCGTTGGGTTTCTCAGGGTTAGGTCGTCCACTTGGTCCGGTGGGCAAGTTTAAGTCAAAGGGCTTCTTAATCCGGACTTGTAGGTCGTTACGTGTTATTATAACGGCCTGAGTCGGGTATTTCTTCGCTCATTTACATCTCATTAAGGATGCTATTATAGGACTATACGCCGTATTATGCAGACTTTCGCTGGGTGCTCGAGTTTTGAACATCGCGTCAACTCCTTTATAAGGGATTAAGTGTCTCCTTTTTTTTAGGTGGAAGACATTTAAGGTGTATTGTATTTCCTCTTTTTATTTTTAAGTTTATGGATTTGATTTTTTATTTGCTTTAATTAGGTAAGCATAATCACTATATGATGCCCAAGACACGTACCAAAATGTGCCATCTCCTTACGCGAGATGAAAAAGAAAATGACCGAGTATATTCTGCCATATAAAATCAATCTATTCAAATGTTTCATGTTTTACTGGGATATCATGTGAATATGACAAAAATCCTATGCATTATAGGTCTTTTAAAATCCAATCTCAACTATCCAAAGACCAAACCATAGACCAACATATTTTTCGACAGACAGTCACGACTTGACATGTCTCCGAAATGCGACGTATATTAACAACATCAATTATCGAGACCCGTATTGGACGGGCCTGGGGTCTGATCCCGCGATACTGAAGTCCGCCAGCAGTGCTTGATGGATGGTAATTAAACCAAAACGTTGGATGTGGAAATCTGGTGATATCTGGCGTATCTTTTGATAGCGATTGCAGTTTCTAGGTGTTACTTCTGATACGTAAAATTTTTAAGATATGATTTGTAATTGGTTGGAGGAAAACAGGTATTGAAAGATTCTGGATATCTGGTAGTTAATTTGAACAAATATGTCCAACTATTTCTCTTTGATTATTTACTTATTATTTCTTATGAATATTTAGCTTTTAAATGTAAATATGATTATATTAGTGTTAGATTATTGATTGAAACAAATAAAAAATTAAAACTATTTATTGGCATTTAAGAAACCTGTGATTGTTCTAAGACGTAATTTTATCTTAATCTGTACCCCAACTTTGTTAATTTAATTTATTAATTGCCAAATTAAAGTCCCATAACTAACCACAATAACATCAACATACTCCTAACCTTTGCTCCAAGAAAGTTAGTACTCAAAATTTACATACAGCCCTATCACCAAATCAATCTTCCCACAAAGCTAACATTATCGGAGCAGTGTATTCCGAGAGCGTTTCTCCCGGACATCTCGGGACAGCTCGGACAGGCGTCCGTCCCATCACTGTCCGGGATGTCCGAGCAATTAGACTAACGGACCATAGACTTGAACTTGGCTCCTTGTTTGTAGAATGAGGCTCAGGGAAACGTATGAGATCGATCTTGTGCATGGCAATTATTTAGTGGGGAATGTTTTCTGTGTCATGGCGGAGGTTAACGACGTGGTTGTGATTAGCGATGTCTCTGATGGACTGTTGGAGTATCAGGATTTCTGCTCAAGAAATGTTATAATCCTTCGTGTAGGTATACATGGATCAAATTATGGGCGAATCTTTGAAATAATTACTTGCAGTATAGGATGATTGGCTTCTAAAACTCCATTGGAGGTAGATTCCAAAATTGTTATCGTAAAAGATACTTATTTGGCCGTCACACATAAACGACCGAATGGATTTGGAAGAAAATGGTTGCTCTGATGAACCCTGATTAATATATGGGATCAGGTTGTAGGTACGAAGTATTAGCCCAAACTACACTATAGCACAAAATAACTTGTAAATACAGTAAACGAAGACCGTGTTAATATAACCCAGTGAGCATTATAACCCACATACACAACAAATGGGCACGCTAACACCTCTAAACCCCTAGTCTAGTTGGCATGAAACCCTAGGTGTCAGTCGTTTTCTTGCGTCGCCTGTATACCGGTGTAAATACATGAATCCGCTTTGTACTGTGTTCACTTGCTGCTAATCGAATTAGTGTAGTGCACGGGACACGTTCACTCATCACGTGTCTTAAGAATTTTATTCTTGGCGCGAATTGTTTTTAGAAGAATGAGGAGTAACCTCCAGTATTGACAGATTTTAGGGTTTTGTGAGATCTTGATGATAATAATGAAAAAAATCAATTACCAACATCAATACAGAGTAACAGTCTACCTGTGGCTCTATTATGAGCATGATATTTGGTTTAGGTGACTGCAGAAAACTCCAAATGTTGTCATGAATTATGTGTGCAATATGCGTTACGTGTATGGAAAGTTTGCCTCGTGTTCCGATCCCAGTTAAGAAGAACAAACAAAGCTGATGGTATCACAAAAGGAGCCAATTGAAAAACCTTATTTTTTGCTGAACAAATAAAGTGTCTCGCAATCTAAAGCGATAATCGCTGGGAGGGAATCAGGGAGCGGTCGCCTCGACTGACTACAGTCATCAATCAGCCACCGGCCTATCTCAACTAACAGGATACAGAAAACATTTATAAGTAGGAACTACTCCAATGTAAACAAGAATTAATTATTCCGCTCCACGGAAGGTACCATCAAACAAATGTCTACGTGAAAACGCTGAAACATCATTTCACCCCCAAAGCAATTCTAAAGGCCATTAACCAATAATTTCATCGAATTTTATATCCATCATATTAACGCGCTCACGGACGCCGCCACGTCCATTATCCCAGCTTCCTCCAAGTCCCCGCGGAAATCTCGCCGCATTCAAATATTTAATTACTTTAGCTCTCGATCGTTTATAAATTCGAACGCGAGTGGTATCATAAAACGCGCTAATGCTTTATAATTAAAATATTCTCAACAAGCCGTGGCGTAATGGCACCTCCGGCGACGGTCTCCTCCTTCGAAAAAAACGCATAAAAAATTACATTCACCCCAGAGGACTCACCCCTTGTGTCGGGAAAATCGATTAAAAAGAGGAGTCGCGGGGCGAAGTGACGCGGGCAGCGGGCGGCGGGGACTTTAATATGTACGAAAAAATGCACGGCGCTGCGGGAGCGAGGGAGAGACCCAAGGAGCTCGAGTTGCCTTCAATTTTTATAATTACGTTCATACGTGAGCGCCGCCGCTGCCCACGCCACCGCCGCCGTCGCTTTCCACCGCCGCCGACGCCGCCGCCACCGCGCCGCTCCGAGCTCCCTCCGATTACTTATTTAGAGTAGTTCTCTGCTTCATACTCTCGCTCACGATTACTTTTCAATTATTAAAAGCTTTATGAAACAACTTGCCAATTTTAAACATTCACATACCGCCTCCATTCTTTTTCTACTCAATGTTGAATCATGAAAGACCCAACAACAACTGCGCGTCTCGAAATAAGACGTATTGTAACTTTTTCGTTTTCAGCGACAAAATCAATTTCCATCAGTGAGAGAGCTCCAAAGTTTTCCACACACACAGCAATCAAGGAAAGATGGAGGCAATAAGAACGGGATAACCGACTAGAGGACGTTATCTCAGGAGACGGTTTGCAAATGAGCGGGCACGCACACACGCGCCCGACCACTCACACATGCGCTAATGCCGCGTCCACACACGCCACGTATATGCGTGCGTACATTTTATAAATAGATATCGCTTTTTTTATCCGGGTACAAGAATAGGGGGTCGCCACCCGGGGAGGAAGGAGACCCCTGCGGGGGACGTGTTGGATTTCAGATTGCTACGAACTGCAAAAATGAGGGATGAAAGAAATATAGCTTAAAACGCAGATATTTCCCGGCGTCTTAAGGCGCAGGGGTGAGCGGGGGCCGGGGGAGTGTGTGGAACAAAGTCGAGTGGCGATATTGAACCAAAATGAAATGGTAAACGAACCGTGCGCGTCCGATCTAATGCGAATTTATAATTTGGACATTGCCCCGGTCGGCGCACTCTTTGAACTGGGAGGGTGGGCCACTAAGGTGAATTTACAAAGAGTGCGGATGTGATTTATAAATAGGGGAGAGTGGCCGTGTATGCTGACCATTCATTTCTGCTGGAGGATATTTTTTTCCATTAGCTTTGCGGTCGTTAATAAGCGCATGTCGGTCGTTTTGGCACAACGAGCGGGTGTTTAGGCGTATCCTCATTGCGCAGGTTAACGCGAGTGTCCGCCGACCTAATTGTCGTCGCGTCGCGTCTAATCGGGATATGCGCCGCGCGATAATTGCGACAGATTACAGACACAATGTGCGTTCTTCCGATTACTGGAGCCGTCTTACAGACGCGACAACCGCGCGTATTCTACATACATCACTGACATTATTTTACCAAAAGTGTATAGTAAGATTGACAGTATTCATTGTAGAAATTAAATCCAACTTTAAGTGCCACTTAATTTTGAAAGGTCATCAATGTTAATAGGGACAAAAATCAGTTGTGCAAACGTCGCATCTCCGAGTTTAATCTTCATTGAGTTTATTACCGGCGTTAAGTGCGACAATTGCAAGTCTTGCTAATTCGTTAATGAGGTATGTAGGTGTAGCGCGGGCGAAATAAACGTTTAAGAGTAACAACTGACGCGCATTAACGCTAACTAGACGAAAGAATGTTAGTCTGCATATGATGCAACTATAATACAAATGGGCGGTAAGTAGAGCACATCTAATAGGTTTACTGAGAGTGCGTGACGTCACTATTTCAAACAGAGACGATCGACTGCGCTGTCTAAGCGGGAAAGTGAAAATTGCGTACGTGAACTGGAAGAAAAAATATTAAAAATTAATCAAGAGCCCGAACGGCCGAGCAGGGGTAAGGGAGCACATGTGTCGACAAAAAAGCGTCTCCCTCTCCGGGCACGTGCGAAGAGCCGTACCGGCCCCGTTCCGCCGCCGAGTTAAAAGTTTCTTCGGACAAACAGAGGATTTGTCACAATTACGGCGGGGCGGTGCGTCCCTACTTGATTAAAACCTAAATCACGTGACGTGTTTACAGCCACGCCGGAGGTGTTTTCAATTTGCCGACTCCTGGACTCGCCATTGGCGTTCCGGACACGTCTCGACGCACCTATCTGGGGGCGGAGCGGCGTTTTGAATTTGTTGCGAATTAAATTATTGACGATCTAATCGGCGAGCCGATCTCACTCGGACAGCCACCCGCTGGTACCACGGTGCCACCCACCACCGCGCCACCCGGCCGACCGGAAGAGCGTCACGTTTCTTAATTATTTCTAAATGTCGCGCCCGAAATCCGTAGTTGATTGCGACGCCTCTGTATTTCGCCACGGTAACGTTTAATCCATAAAAAGCTACGTGGAAAAAGAAGATTAACATTTGAATTAATCGGGAGATTAAACATAATGAAAGAAAATCTCATTACGGCGGGTATAATGGCGGTGAGAAATATCGCCGGGCGAACGGAAAAGAAAAACGCCGCATAAAAGAAAAGGCGCGCGAAGAAAATTAAAAGCTCGAACGAAATTAAAAAATGTTAAAAAAATGTAATCGACGCCGGAGCCCGATTAGGGGGGAAATGCAAACAGACGGAACACTCCTGCTCCGGGGGTGCGGTGGGAGGCAGAAAGTTCTCAATTAAAGACCACGCTACGAAGTCTCGCTGTAATTAGATTCTTTTTCATCTCCTTAAATCAGTGGCATCGCGCTGACACTCACTCTGTTTAATTTGTAATCGAGACTTGTTAGCATCCGTGTTCTTTTAATTCCATTTTCTCGTTCCGAGTAATTTTCTCGGACCGCTTGATTGATATTAAATTACGTGTTTGCTGTGATCACTTTCAGATTTCTTTAATTTTCCCGCTGGCATCCATTTTCTGAGATATCTCATTGGTTTTATAGATTGCTATTACGGTAAGTAATTCATTTAGTATCAGGCTTTTACCGTGATTTCTTTGAGAGACATTACTACGTCATTTGTTTCATGTGAGATGGATCACTAACTAGGCTTTCAGCCAACATGACTAATCCAATTTATGAAATTATTTCTTTGTAACGTGTCTCTCGTGAAAGACGTCTGTAAGAACAGGGACAATACTATACTAGGTATGAATATGAACACTACTCGTAACTACAACCCCTCACCAGATAATCTCGAATTCCATTCATACCGCCAGCATTTAGGAAGTGTATCTCATCCGATGACCCAAAGCGGGTGACCTAGTATCTGGCATTAAACAATGAGCTCGGTGTCCGGTGAACGTCATTGTATCTAAGTGCCACCTTCACGAGACGTATCCTCAGACTTAAATGGTTATTATAATTAGCAAACACGTGTGTATTTTACTTGAGAACAGTCGAAGAAGACACCTTTGAGAAAGGAAAATTTGTAGCTTGAACTGTGAATAAACGTAAATACAATGGCATAGATTTTGAAAGATAACAAATTTATGTGATGAAAATCCTCCAGTTAAAATATCATAACAAGAGGTCTTAAATAAAACAACGAAAAGCGGCAAAGTTAAAACCAAATCTCAAAGCTTGATTACAACAGTCTTGAGATTTCAGTAAAAAAAGCACCTCAATAAAATGTTCAAAGCAGCAATATCATTAAACATTTCCCCTTGTTAATTATTCATAAAAATAAAACAAGATTTCCAGCGATTCTAAAACCTCAAACTCGAGGAAAGCGTTTGTAAGCAACACGAACCCCAAGGCGGGAGTTCGAAGTAATTAATTCCTGGTGTCCGAGCGCGCGACCGAGCGTAATTAAACATCGCGCCTTGTAATTACCGACTCAAACTTGTCGGAAGTTGTCGGACGTTGTCGGAAATTGTCGGCAGTTGTCGGCCCCGGGTTTAAGTGGTCAGACTGGCCAATTAAATCCGCCCCCGACGACGCGATTAAGCAATTAACGCGGATGGGCGGGCGGACACTCGCTCATTTGAACAATCCTGGCTTTTCCTGTTGAGAAACTTTTGATTTTCAGGTCCTGCCTTCGCCACAGAGGGGTGGATTTTGTTTTCAGGGAGTTGCTTATGGTAATTGTGTCTTAAATCTGCTTGAGTTTATTACAGTTTCCTTTTCAGAGATTTTCTTTTGAGCTTTCTTTTTAATCTCCTTGTAATGAATTTTTTCTTTTGAGTTAGTGGTTTCATTTTTTTCGTTAATTTTAAGTGATGTACTAAGATGCCTTTGACAAACAGAAAATGATGGGTTTATTTTCTGTGAAGCATGCATAATAGTTAACCAATCACCTTGACTCATATACTTATATTAGCTATGTGATACAGTTGAGAAATCTATGTTTACACCCAGTAAAACAAAAACACATCACAGGAAACAAAAACAAAACGAGAGCAACATCAATAAGACACGGCCTAAACAAACAAACAGGTGCTCCCTCAAGACAAAGGCGAAACGATTAACCCACATTAGCACCGAAGTCAACCCTTTACCATAATAATTAAACAACTTCACCTAATCACAGAGCCCTTGGGGCGAACTCATTAAGAGAATCTCCTTACACCGTATCATCCCTCAACCCTTTTATTAAGTCAGCCAGTTCGTTTTAATTCAATAAAGCGGTGTAAACTGCGCAAACTGCCGGCGGAGAAAGGGTTAATTTGCATGTCGGTGTTTGCAGGGTTAACCGATGGTTCGTTAGGGTTGGAAATTAGTGGAGGGGAGGAAAACTCATGGGAAAGTTGTAGTAGGTCAGTGTACTGGGCTATTAATTAGGCTGCAGTTAAGAGGGGGCGAACTGTGCCAATGCCATTGTGTGTTCATAGCTTAGTAAAGTAAGAGTGAAAGAGTATTGTTGCAAGCTTTATGGGAAAATTTGGAGAATGGTTTGTAGTCGTGAGGTGTAAATAGGATAGATTCTTCGTATGAATAAAATTGGAAAACTGCGGAAGTCTCGATTAGGTGTGCTTACTATTTCAATGTTTGTATTTTTTGTGAGCCACCAAAAGATATGACGGATATCATGCACGACTTTATTATTCAAAAGCATTAATTTAAACACAAGAAAATTTAACACTATCGAATTCCACTCAAATTACAAAACAATTTTCATTAACCCGACTAAAACCCAAAAAACCCAAACTGATAAATAAATACTAATTCCAAACAACTACTTATCAAGTTATAACAGATATTTAAACGGACGTAAACTATAATTACAGTACACAACTTTTGTAAAAGGGAAAAAAAAACGTAAAAAATTAATTTATACAAAACGCTACGAAAGACAAATGAAGAAATGCCTGGAACACGCTTCGTGGGCGGCGCTCATGCATTCATTATTCACTAATTTGTTGTTTGAAACGGGTAAAATAACCACCAATTATTATTAGTATTAATGATAACTTCCCACTGTTTCCTACACACGTTTTTTTCTCCTTGATTAATTATTTAAAGGGTGATACATCGCGGGTTGTATTAATGTTTCATATCTATTCATTTGTTTTATGAATTTAGTATCTCAATTAGAAATGAAGAGATAGATTTTGTTGTTTTTGGCGCGTGGGTGAGAGTTGATATGCTTGCTGCTATTTAACAAGCTTTTAATTAGCTTACTAGTATAGATTTAAACATTTTGATTTAACTATGCTACAGCTAAAACAATATTCTAGTTTAGATGTTTTTTTTAAATCATAAAGTAGCTGACCGAGACATACAGAATTCCCATAGAAAATGTAGTTTCACTTTTGCCGAATTTTCCCATCTTACCGATAATTTTTCTTCCCGTTAAAACGATTCGGACTATTACGAATATTTCTAAAACAAAAAAAAAACCAAATCGATTCAGCCGTTCTGAGTGACGTACTAACCGAACATTATCTCATTTTATTATATAGAAGATAAAACATCAATTTTGCATTTGCAAAACCGATAAAATTAAAAAAAAAAAATTACTGCAGCCTAACTTATGATAACTTCCACAATGTAAACATGCTTGTTACATTTTATTGTTTTGTCACTAAAACCATCCGTTTACACGAACAAGAAAATTCCCTACAAAGCTATAACGTGTTGTGTCGTAACATCAATTAAAATAAAAACAACAGAATAACGGCTATTAAAACCGATAATTACGAAGCGCTGTCAGCGAGGTGTTAAAGTGGTCTGTCATTAAAACTAAGTGATGAGAGATATATCGTGTAATTGTTACGTTTTTGTCGGAATTTCATGCACCGTTTGACACGTAGCAGCTTAGTTAAACGAGTGTTTTTATTTAATTACGTACACATACGTTAATAATTACATCGGTTTCCACGCTTGATGCTCACTTGGCTTTGTAATTCAACTCTCTAAGAAAAAGGTAGATATGATTTATTGTTGCCGCTTCGTTTTTACATGTAAGTGTAGATACGTAGGTACGCTTGATTCCATTTGTGTAGGGGTTTTTTCATTCTAGATAATAATTAAAATACCACATTTCAATATGTAATAATATATTTTTACAAAGCATTTACTAGAGAACCTAGACTCATCCCAGCCAATATGTAAATATTGAAATACTCTCTAGAATTCCATATACCTTTTTATTCAATTTAGAAATATGAACATTCGAAAATTAAAATAACGAATAGCCACATTAAACTCAAGCGCAAACGATCGTGGGTAGGTTGGGGCGAACGTGCGTCGGAGTCTATCAACCGATGCAATTTTGATTGATTGCATTGCTTAGTGTAGTGTAACCAATCTTATTGAAAACTGGCATTGTATGGCATCGGAAAGGCCATAGCTGCGTTCGACGCGCGGCTTGTCAAACGGTTTAAATTGAAAAAAGAACGGGGGACAACCCTAAACCGGGGTTAGTACTGCGTCTGTGACATTTTATATTTTGGGGAAATATAATGGAATAAAACTTGGTTTTGACAAAAAATACCTCAACTAATAATCGAAGTTTACCGTAATTGCGGATGTATTTTGTATCTCTACGCAAATTCGAAATTGGTTCTACAATCGTATGCAGACTAGTACCTATATGTATCTAAATGTGTGTTTAAATTAGCATTTGCTTCATTACTGACTGGGATAATAATGATGCATACATTACCGGATCAAATATGGCAGAGTTAATACCAGTCTTACATGTACATGGTTCTAGGCAACTCGTATGAGGAATGACTGTATTATTATGTTTAACTAGAATATTCAAAGGGTAAGCAATCATTGCATTCACCGCTTGCTTATCGAGAATGGTAGCATTTGTCCGGTTGTGCAAACAGTTCAATGAATTAAATAAATGAATACGAATCAATACAAGTAGACGATGTGAACGACACAAAGCTGCCGAACTTTAACGACATGTCAAACTCAACTGTCGATGTTTTTTCAATTTAAATTGATAGAAAGAGGGCGGCTTTACGTGCTAACTCCAAAGAGGGCTGGGGCATCGATTTTTGAAGTTCAAACGCGATTAATTAGACCGAACTTTCCATTCGGAGTAAGCAAATATTTTTGTTAAGAAATACCCACCGACTTAACGAAGTGGTATATTTTTTTGAATTACAAAGGAATGTAAACATTGGCGGAGGAACAACAATTAGAATAGCCGATATCGGCATCGCCGCGAGCCGGCCACCCCACGCCACCCCATTATTTTATCTAATCAAAAAGTTTTAAAAGGAAAAATTATGCCGTCCTTTATTATGAGTCAAGTTTCCGTAGGAGGGGGAGCAGGGGATATATTTTTAATAACGATTCGACTAAAGAAAGTCATCGTAAGAAAGAATTCTTTTTGCGAGAAATGAGAACCTTGCCGTAATCTAAGTGTGAAGTTTTTGTGAATGTTTATTATTATTTTTCGTAGTAAAAAGTTGAATGACAAAGAAATTGCGCTGTTGAGACCCGAGTCAAAGTATTTCACAATGTTGGAGTAAAAGTAGTCAACTTGGAAGTGTCCAAAGTACAGTCAACATTAAATTGTTCACATTGTAATCCCCTGAAACTGCTATGAAAAGGTTTAAAGAGAATGAGTGGATTCTAAATTAGTAATTATATCGTCTAAGTTTAGTTACCTACAAGTAATTTTATATCTACCGTAAACATTAATTACCTCATTGACTTTCGCATAATCAGCCTATAATGTTCCCACTGCTGGGATTCATGCCTCCTCTAGGTGAGAGAGAGTGGGCCTTAATCCACCACGCAGGCCCAATGCGGTTTGGTTGATGTCACTACATGGCTTCGAATTTTTGGTTCTAGGTTATGCCGGTTTCCTCACGATGTTTTCAGTCACAGTGTTTAAGAGCATTGGTGTAGAAACAATTTAGACGAAGTAGAGCGCCTGTTTGGGTTCAAACCGACGACCTCGCGACTGTTGATTTGATTGATTATCCAAACAGATAACCTCATTGTATAAACTCAAACTCAAACTCAAAGTATTTATTTCAAATAAACCAATTACAGGCACTTTTGAATTGTCAAGGGGGTCGGTCAGTCAGAAAGATGAAGCTAAAGCTAAGCTAAGCCCATTCCAAAGCAGTTGGTACCTATGGAGAAGAACGGGCAAGAAACTCCATGGACACTCTTTTAAACAAAATATGGTTACAAAATATTGGTTACATAATTCATATTATTATTATACATGTGAGAACGATGCAGAACGGTGAAAGCATCCGATATAAAATATGTAAAAAAAAGTTCAAAAATTAAATTAAAACAAGCCATGGCCGCTAAGAGATGACCAGTCTCTACTGACAGCGCCCGTTCACGAACATGACGCATGGATTAGCACCATTCAGCTCAACCATTTTGAATTATATTTATGTTGATGAGATCAATGAGATGCACTTGCCGTATAATATATATCTCTATACTTAACTAGATTTCCACTAATGGAAAAATGCAAATTGAAATCGAAAATTTCACTTGCGTAGTAGAGCTTGTTACGTTCAAAGGCGTCAGATGAGACCAAACATTTCTATATAAATTAAGGAAAAGATGCTCGAAAAAACCGAGGGTGCGACTCACCCCAAGCTTCTTTACTCAACGTTTTCAGTAAATACGCTCTGTTTATCGTAACCCCACACGAAAACCTGTCTTATTTACAATCGTTAAGGCACACATTCCCGTAATCTTGATTGTATATTTGAATAATATTTTTCTGAGGCGGCATTATTATTGCACACCTTGTATGCGTAAATCAGTGCTCGGGGCAAGCATTTTTCAGACAAAAAGATGCAATTATATGCAAAGGGCGGAGGGTAGGGCCGTAATGAGCCACATTTTGAATGTTGTTTTTGGCTGTCTTCGTAGAGGAATAAATTACGCTAGAATATGAAATATCTTTAAATCATTATGGGGGCCGCAATGGATATCTTGTTAACTATTTTTTTCTTTGATGTTTGGATAACTTATTATTCACGACACGAAACTACGAAGCGTAAGTACCTACTAAAAAAATATTTAAGAATAAACTTAGTTTATACCTACTTTTTTTTTAATTTTTACCGGTCTTCTTCTTTTCGTTTGGTTAGTGACTAAGCTGGTGTCAGAGTTTTAATGCTGCCCATGGGCCTCTGACTGAGCATCACATACTGTTGAGAAATATCTCTCAGGCATGCCGGTTTCCTCACGATGTTTTCCTTCACCGATTTTTAAGCAAGTGATAATTATACAATTTTTACCGGTAGTTCAAACAAAACGGTTATCTTTATTTATAAATGAATATCTACGCAGATATTACATTAAATACAACCTTTCAGCGAGCAACCTTTCAGCAAACGCCGATAACTTTCCAACGAACTCAACAGATGGCGTTAGTATTCAGATAACGAGAAATATCATGAAACTCGGATCAGAATTCTATGAAAAATATACCTGAAACTTCAAACAAAGAAGACTTTTAAATAAAGTATTCTAAAGTTTGCTGTTTATTGTGCAAGGTACACCCTCTTGAATTTCATCTACATCTAAAAGTCCAGGAAGAAAATTCGAATAAGTCTTTCTAAATAAAGTATTATTTCAGTCAGGTATAGCGAGGGTATACTCAATTTCTTCGATGCAAATTCGACTTATCATCCATCTATTGTGCCTCGTTTAATACGAACGTCAGTAAATACTGAATATACATCGACTAGCTGCAAATTCTGGGTCAAGGTTTGTCAACCCTGTCCAACGGGACTCGCTGAACCGGAAATAAAAGGAAGACGTACCTACCTGTTTGTCAAAACTTTGACGTTTGAGTTGAATGACAGTGATCAATGTTAGAATTTTTTTTGGGACTAAAAGTATGTCCATTTTTAAGTGTCAAGAAGGCATGAGGGTAATGTGAATAATGATTAAGATTATTGTATTGAGTAATGTCTTCTAACTTTCTGATTTAATTTGTTAAATTCAGTATATTTTTATTGTAGGGTACGGTCGTGAACATCGAATCAATCAACAAAAATCAATTTCAAGAAAATTAAGTATTGCCATTTTTCTCAGTTTAAAAGCTCATAAATTATTAATCAGTGACCTTGCAATTTAAAATTTCACAAAAGGAACTTATCAGACCTGCATATTTTTCCTAACAAGTGTTCAATCACATTAATGTTAAGACTATTTTTATGAGATTGGGACCGTTCCTGTCTTACATACATATGAATCGACTATATCAAGGACATATTATAGTACCGAAGTCCAATGCGTCACAACTTTAGTCATGCATTCAAAAATCAGTTTCAAAACGTGTTCGAATAAATTTTCCTAATCTAACATTTTGAAATATTAATAGAATTTGAAGAACGCCTGAAATCGAGTAAAGATCGTATCAAATCTATTAATAGGACTGTACTGGTGATTTGAAATGTAAGTTATCATATCAAAGATTCAATTTCATGTGAAAATATTCCATTACTTTGCAATGGAATACTTGTCATTGTAAGTAAAAAAAGGAAAAAAAATCCTAAAACGGTCGCGTGATGTTTTAATTTTAAGTTAATAAATAAATAAGTCATGTTTTATTTTAATGAAAGTTCTAGAAGGTTGAGGATAATTGTATGAGTCACTAGCGTGTGGAGAGCCATTGAGTGCGGAACAAGTGTGGATGTTTGTTGACAAGTGTGTCCCGAGTCTCGCCACACCTAAGCCCCGTAAGTACGGAGAGCGTGCAAGCCCCCACGCTGCGCTCTTTTACGTCCACAAAAACACATTTCCGTAATCACCTTATAAAGGGATTACTATAAATAAAGAGGAAAAAAGGAAATTAACCGCATTAGAACGAGGAAAAAATGGCGTCCCCTTCGCAATATGTGGGCTCCCACTGATAAAACACTTTATGTACGTCTCTCGCGTAAATGAAACAATGTGTTATTATGTATTCCTGTCAGTTACGGTTTGGGATGTTGCTCGCTAAGGAGAACTCAACCTTAAGAACATAAACACACGAGTCAGGTTACAGTGATTGGATCATCATAAATAATATTTTTCATAAGATACAATAATCTTGATTTATAAAGTTTTCGAGGTCGCAAACGGGATAGTTCCTAACAGATGTGATTAAAATTACAACAGGGCAGTCTACATGAGGAAAATCCGCGTAAAACCCATAAAATATATGCAGTTACCCCCGTAGGTTTATGCCCCGTCGGGGTGGCGGATAGGGGATAAAAAACAAAATGAGGAGTTATGTTTTCGGTAATAAAGGACGGACGAGAGAAATCGTTTAAGACGCCGCCAAATGAGATGGAACGAATATATTTGATTATTTTTATGGCGTGGAATGGCGATACGGTGCACGCACCGTCTCGGACCTAATGTCTATTTGTTTTACTACACTTTAATATTATATATTTTGTGTTTTAGTGGCGATCATTTACAGAAAATCATATGGCACGTTATTCTGGATTACAAGCTGGCTTGCGATTAGAAGATTATATACCTTTACTTCGCCTCTTACTAAACTGTTTGAGCTGTTGTACAGAAAGGTTAAAAGTCGATTCGCACGAATTTACTCGCACAAAGCGGGCGAATCGACACTTTTAAGTAATATAATTCAATACACAACATATTTTTCGAATCATACACTTCAGAAATACACACACTTATAATTTTATGGAAAAAAGAAAAAGAAAATTTTGCTGAATAAAATACAAAGTTGTTGTCCAAAAATATTTTGAAATTTGGTTTCAAGAGTACTTTTCTTAACTTAATTGGATAAAATTCAAAATGTACTAATTTCTTAATACGTATTTCGAACTGTCGGTTCGCCCACTAAATTGGCTTCGTGCGAGTCGCCTATAGAATAAATAATATTATTTAAAAGCATCGATTCGCCCGTTTCGAGCGAGTATGTTCGTGCGAATCGACTAATAAGCGGTTCAGAATTATTGAAAAAGGTATTCTGATGAGTGTTTAGAAAATATAGCGCGATAATAATACCTAATTGGTCACCGGCACTGATTGTTACACAGAGTCTCATTATAATGCATTCGTTACTGCATGTGTGTACAAATGTGCAGAATGTTGTCTCAACCTCCAATAATAATTGTTGAATGTTAATAAAATTTTTCACGCGTTTCTCTAACGGTGGTAGGTAAACAGCTTTACTGCGTCTTCAGGAGTTAGGTACTTAATACTAATATCTAAGAAAACGATGTTTTTTTTTTAATAATAGTAGGTGATCTTAAAGTTCTATACTTAAAGATTTTTTTTTTAATCGCACATCTATTTGTAAACAAGGCAATTACTGATTGTGGTCATCCACTCATTCAGTCTCACTCCACTCTGCAATCGACATTTTGTTTTCTTTGTTTGTTGTCATTTGCCAGTGTCGCAACGTTCTAACTACGCAACATGTATATCTGTACTCCTAACATCAAGCCATAGACAACATCGTAAAACTTTTAAGGTTTTGAATACGAGGCTTTTTGCTACTTTGTATTAATGTGTGTATTTTGTAAAAAAAAAATTAATGTCCGTCTTGATTATGGAGAGTAAAAAAAATTTTTCGTTTATTTTCTCCTTCTAAGAACGTAACATTTATGCACATTTCTGAATCAAAAAATGTCACAACACAAAACTAAGGGGCTCGCCCGCTCATTACATAAAACTTTATAGTCAAACTCGATACATAAAATCGTATCGACAATATTAATCAAACACTAGGATACGATATAGAGTTATGATCGTAACAATTGGGAGACAGTCGTTATTTTTATGGCTTAAAAAAGTATCAATGTGAGAAATGCAATGTGTTTTATACAGGGTGTTAGAGTTTATTTATGTTTTCACGTGCATTTCGAATTTCTTGACTAGGATGAAAAACTGTATGTATAGGACTCTTTTTTTACCAAGCGACTCTTCGCTAATTATGCATCATTCAGGCTTAAACTGTAATTTGTATAGTGTAGTTGGTTAATTTTGCAAATACACACAACACCTTTCCTTTGAATCTGATACTTATAATATCGAAACTTTTAAACTTGAGTTTATTTTTAAATAGTATGATCTTTTCATCCATATCCGAATCGTTGACATCCTGTATATTCTACTTTTAATTGCGTACGAAAAAAACTGTCACCCATGTTTTATCCCAGTTAATTTCGTTATAGATTCGATTCGGAAGGGTGCTGCTGATGCGCCTTCTTTTGCTTTATGAGTCCAGTTCAGGAATATTGGGGTTTTTATTACTTTTCTTTGTTTAGAATTCATCAATGGCTCTTTGTTTTTTTTTTGATAAATATCTTTTTTTTGTCAAAAAATATACTATTCATACAAGATTTGTTCCAGTATAAGACTGAAAAAATGCAACTAGACACAAATATGGAAAAAAATCCAATCAGTTTTATTTTATTCCATAAAAACTTACCCATAAAACAAGTCAATCCAATAAGAAACTAAAAAAAATGTGTGGGTAAGGGTTCTATAATCAACATCTTACATCAAATCTTACTTGAAAAACTTCTCTCAAGAAATTGCCACGTAAAAATGTAATATTTTTTTAAGAACATTGTTTAAAAGTGTCGCCAAACACACACAAGCGTGCGTGTGGGCACGAGAAGATACGCACACTTTCGCAACGACCCTCGCGACACATAATGAAGGGAGGGCACCGTGATATAATGCAGTTTTTTATTGCTTACTCCTTATCCACAAGTAAAAAAACTCTACCATACACGCGTATTATACATTTTAACTATTAGTGTTTTTTTCTGTACGGGATGGGGAAGGGTTCGGACGAGGGCTAGAGGGTTAAGCTTGATAAAAAATTTACGTCGATTCGAGTTTCGCGAGGATGTTCGTTTAGATGAGACTTTTAAGGGTCACTGGAGTGCTTTTGTTGCGTTTCATTCCATCTTTGAATTACTTTGGAGAGCTCCGCACATTAGGTGTAGCGTGCCCGTCGGCGCTAATGTATGCCATCAAGGCAGACGATCGGACGTCCAGTAGCTGTTGAATACACAATCGAAGCATTAATTTCATATCAAAATCAAAAGTTTAAGGCCAGAACAAAGAGGCTCTTCGATTATTATTCTAATTTAATTCGGCTCGGGATTCGTCTGTCGCCTGTGTTTTATCGTCAGGTAGCCTCCCGTTTCTTAGAAAAAAATATTTATATCTTTTTCTATTAGATATCCCATTGTTCGCGCGAGGGCACGTCAGCACGCGACAAAAGGAACATTAATTATAATATCCGATTAAAAAACGCCATTTAGCTACGCGAGAGACGTCCTTTGTTTGAGATGATTGAATTCAGAATTACTAACATTAGCCACCATCCCGAGGGAAAGTAAGCTGCATAAAAAGCAGTTGGTACCCACTGTTTGTGTAGGCAGGAGCAGCGGCGGGGGCTCGCGGTTTTTTTCTTTATACGTTCGGTTCTTGATTTCCGAATGCTGCGACTATAAAGATATCAGATTACACGGGAAAAGTGCTACTTCCAAGACACGGACAAAAACTATGGCCACCGAGAGACTGCCGAAATATGAGCATCCAATTCCATAAACCACATTGGTGGGAGGAAGCTCACGAGTTATGTTCGTACGTGCTCGCACATAGTAATTAGATATTACGTTACCCAACTAATCGTAACTCGCACGGGTGTTGTTTTACGCAAAAGGGGGAATAAATCACGCGCGCGCTGCAATGGCAACACCGCGGCACAATGAAAAAAATAACAAAAAAAATAAACAATATCAGAGCGCGGAACAAAAGAAATTATACCAACGAGCGGATCCATAGCGAAAAAATCGTTATGATAATAAAATAAAATGGTTAAATAAAAAGCAGTAATAATAGCTGCTCAGAACAATATGTTGCGTTTACGCGTTAGAAATGAATCAACGTTTATTTAACTAGTCCCATCAGAGATACGCTTTTTGACGTTTCAGCTGTCGCGAATTTTCGGATTAAATTCGCTCAGATGAAGTACTGCATTTAAATGAGACATTTTTGTTTCGCCTGTCCGCTTTTGTATAAACTAGTGTTATATTTATTTTGATAACTAAGGGGATGTATTTTACCAAATAATCGAAAGCAGCGATGTATGTGAGCCGTGGGCCCTGAGAGTGTGCAGCGGGGCCCCGCCGGCCCATATTTTTATAATAACGCTGGCCACAGATGCACTATTAATCTCGTACAAGATGCGTGGTTATTAAATCTCTGTGGAGCAGGACGATGTCGTCCGACGTATTATTAATGGAAGTGTATCACGGGAGCCATTAGATACATAATTAACATGGATCGTCGACTAAAAAAACAATATCTCCAACGATCCCAAGGAAAACCGAGAGTAGCGTCACTTTCGCGACGAATAAAAACGTCATTAAAGATTGATTGCTGCGAGGAAGTATCATTAATATTATTCAATTAATAAAACGTAATTTTGCGAGGTGAAATGCGCACCCCGACGAGGAAAAAGCAATTAGTGGCTAGATTGCGATCCGTCAAAACAACTGCGTCGAGTGATGCTAAAAAAACGTCGAGGAGCATTCATTAAAGTAAAATTCGCGAGGGGTGAATATGTAAGGACTTTTTTGCATAAGACGGTGGCGCCCTCGATTTTGAGTTTTTTTTTTACATTAAAAACAAACTATGTGGGCGCTCCGTAAGCGGTTTTCGTCACACTTGCACACAGTTAGTGCTGACGGAGTTTTTTTTTTAATTGTGCTCGTAATGACTGTTGTTATGGTTTTATGGCGCGGTAATGAGCGGAGTCGCCGCGACATTTGCATGTGATCGCGGGGAACTTTTTTGTCACTTTTGTTGATGAAGTTTTTTCGACAGTTTTTTTTTTGCTAGATTGTTATAGCGTGTGATATGGCTTTATTTAGAGTTTGTGGTTAAACATTTCAGTAGCTCCTTGTTTATGGCTGAGGGGTGTTTTATTGTTCTTTTTTTGAGTGTTTACTTTTAGTTGGATCATGTGAAATTAACACGATAGGAGGAGGAAACTTGCCGTCGCATAATCGTAAACTTATCCTAAGTTATGAAAACTTTTTAACTTTTATGTCAATAAAGGGTGAACTAGTGAAGACTAAGGTATTAAAATAGAATTATAGGTTAGGTAAGCTATCGAGCAGACATTTCGGCTACGAACCAATAATAAACGTCGTCCGGGCTGACGTGCCAGCAGCCCCGATTTGGTATTAGCAATCATTAAATTGGAAATTACGCTATATCGGCGATACACGGCTTTTCTTTTATAAATATCTCTCACGTGATGCCGGTGCCGCGTCGTGTCACGACCTTACTGAAACGATGGTAATATTCAAATAGCGATATAAAAAAGACAAGTTAGGTAGCATTTAAAAAGCTTGTTTGTTCAGCGACGAATCGCTTTTAGACATGACACGGTGCACGGCGCATCCAAGCCTCTGGATACGTGACAACTTTACGATGCAGTCATCATAAACCCTCCACACAATGACATAAGGTACACATTGCGGGCGCCCAGCGATATAAATAAGTGCAGTTGTTGGTGGGATGAAAAATGAATGTGAGTTATGAAAGGTCTCGAGGAAATGGGGAATGAAATGAGCTAACAATTCGTTCGTGCTGTGTCGCTTTCTAACAAGATGGAGTCTGATTAGAAAATTAAGTAAGTAGTGACCTTCGCGTCAAATCGGTTCCTAAGATTCCAGTTGGACTAGATAAATCATGAAAACAGGTCCGTCAGACAGGCGTCTATAGGCGATTATACTTATATAGGTACCTTATATTGTATGAAAACGTTATGGAAATTGTTCTACCAGAATCGCATCGCATCCTCGAGACACGCCTGTCTGCGGGGACCACAAAAATCTGGGAAAATCGGATTATTTACTTATTTTATTATGCTAGTTTAAGTTGTTCGATAAGACTTGTAACTTTTTCACAGCAAATCTTTAACTTGAATGAGGCGTTTTTATTACTTTTATTCTCACTAGAAACATTTTATAATATAATATTAAATTCAGTATTTTTATGAGCTGCATAATATATAAAAGTTACATGTATTGCATTAAATCAAAATTAGTATTTTCAATAACAAGGCACACGTGCACTGCACACAATAAAGTCACGCTGTTCAATGCCGTTTTAATATATAAAATTAATGTTTTTTTTCCAATAAATATCCAACACCACATATTATAACTAAATAAGTACATGAATATTCATATAAATCAATATTAAACTTTAACAATGCCCATTTATCGAATAGCAATTTATTTGCTTATTTATTGAAATTTGTTACGCATGTTAATGTTTTTTAGTTAGCGCATGCGTCAGGCTAATTCTGTTTCTGTCCTGTTTAAGTGTTGATTGCAAGTGTGAGAGAGACGGCTATATGGCCGGGGGCAGCTTCTAATGCAACTGATTTTGTCATTCGAATGGAAGTCATTGATAGGATTTTTAATGGCCTTAAAAAATGGCGACAATGGCTCGCGGAGTTGATGCGACAGAATTATTTATTGCTGCTCGTAAATTGTAGTTTAAATTAAATCGATTCTAAATCCGAGTTTCTTTTATCGATACTGTAACTATAATGTTACTCATAATTACTATAAATCAATTTTCTTAATGTCCTTGTGGCCTGTCAATTATTTTTATTACTAAGCGTATGCGAAGTTAACCACCAAGTTTTGCTTATTTCGGCGTTATGTTACATACGTATTCTAAATGCTTTGTACAATTCGCATTTCGTGTTCGAACAATGGCCTCTTTAAGGAAACAAAGAGGGCATCTATAAAAATCTCGGAAAACACAAAAGAGTCCGAACTAAGCAACCACACTGCTCTGAGGTGCCAAAGACAATGATAATTGTTCCACGTGAAATATAGTGTTGCCACCGACAAAAGGAGCGAAAAAAAATATCATTTTTCATTGTAACGCTTCGGCCATTCACTACAGGTGGGGCGATGTGGGGTGGGCACGGACAAAGCTCCGCATCAATGGACCATACCAATATTTTTTTTGCATATAAAAAGTTGTAGGTATAGAGTAAAGTTTCTCCATTAATTATTTCTAAAAACGATGGTTGTGTGGGCGCGACAGACGACGTCGGTAATATTGCATTTAAAAAAACTATAGATTTGGAACACGCCGTTATTTCAAATATTGCGCGGGTTTTCATACTTCCAAAACTACTACCTGTTATCATTTGAATCAAAGATTGTAACAACTAACTCCATTGGTATAGAGAAAACGAAATTCACTGTACAAGAGTTAATAAAACGTGGTTTATGACGTTTGTTCTGTACTTACATGAAGAAATCAAGATAAGTGTTATGCGAAATGTGTGCACCTACTTCTAACAGAGGGTTATCAGTTGGCGTTATTTGTTGAAATCGGCAGCTGCGATGCGCAAGCGCACCGATGTGTAAATTTGATGCCAGTGACAATAGCCGCCCTTGATGAGTGGGTAAATTAATAGCGATCGCAAAAAATATTGCAGAAAAAAGATTCAGGTAGGTAATTTTGAAATACATGATTGGAATTGAAGTTAAAATTTTAAAGACACTAAGTTCCTTTGCTAAGCTTATGGAAGCTCGGGAAGGATTGAAACAAAACTGATAATAATTAAAGACACACAGTAAGATTCAAATATCCCCAAAGATTCTGCGATCGCCGAAGAGTTAGGCAGAGATGTAACTATAGTACACCCAAATTAATAAAAACAAATAATACAAAAAAAAAAAAACTTAAAAAGTATTCCTAGACTTCAGGTATGAAACATAAATTTAAACAAATGCAGGTTGCTGTTCTTTAAAAATAAGACGCTGAAATACGCCATATTGAAATACTAAAAGGTCAAGAGTGGCTCGTGCCACCCGAAAAAAGCTTTTTAGCCTTTAAAGAATAGCTATAGAAGTTATTGTCTTTAGTCCAGAAATAATTTACAGCAGCCATAAACTTAAGAAAGAACCACTCCAGGTCATATCGAAAGCGCACAAAGGCTACAAAAGCTGTTTTGTTTACCGATTTAGATGAAAAAATCTTACAATAATCCAAAAAACAAAGAATTTACGTCACGGTTTTAAAATAAAAGGTGCCGTTTGTTAAGGGATTACGTCCCTAGAGATACGGGACCAGAGCAACAATTGTACGTAGACAATGCGTATGAGTTCAGGTAGCACACAATTTGCCAAATACGTCAACCTTTCAAAATTGAAGGCTCTTCCAATTTAACCCTTATGTCAACGGTACAAAGAGCCCTACAGCTTTCCAAGAGATGAAGGTGACACGATTCTACGGTTTGGTTTCCGCGAAAATGTTGTCCTGGCTAGAACTTAAGATCTTTGCCGTTTTAATCTATCGCGAACGATATTGTGTTTAAACAAAGTTTGCTTTGTTAGCTGTGATAATCCTGATTGTGAGGATATGAGGAGGAGTAGGACTACCAACGACAACAGTTTTGTAGTCGATGAAACTGTGGGAGATTATTTTACACAACATTGTCACGTATCTCAATAAGTGGTGTTTCCGTAACACTGTCTATTTTTCTATAAAATGTATGAAGAGGACGCCCCATCATTGGTTTAAGACAAAGCAAACAGGATGCTAGAATTAGTTCATAGATTCAAAAATCAATACTTCCTACAGGATGACCAAATTCCGCGAAGGTATTTGAGTTAGATAACGTTTGCTCAGAAGATGTTAGTTTTACATATCTCAACCAATGGACGTGTAAACAACGGGCAATAAGCGGCCATATAAATTATAACCGAATATCGATCCTATCTCTTAAACCGGGGTAAAAATGGGAACAAACTATTGACGCGACTTCGGCAAACCGAGATAAAATAAATATTTTAGGGTGGGCTCGCCCTAAACAAACACATTCAGGATTTGCTGACCGTCGATATAGTTTCAATTTAATACGCCGAAATTTTATCACGTCGATGTTTATTCAAAAACAAGCTTTATTTTAGTGGTAGAAGATTGAATATATTCTTGACATTTTCTTTTTGCTTTAATCTTAAAGTTGGGATTGAAGGATAGAACATAACGATATCTGAGACGTTGTTTGCTAATCATTTTTTTAGGGATCTGCAAAGTTAGGTAGTTTTCTTTCGTAAAAGAAAATCTTAGGAAATTGGCGGTACTTTGCTCAGTATCAGATAGTGGTGTGCTTAATGTGCACTAGAGCAAGGTTTAACAGCAAGGCGTGTAATTAATATTGAGAATCGATTGTGCGCCGGGGGCGGTACGCAGTTATCGCGCGACTTATCAAAAGCCAGCAATATTTCTTCATTAACGACGTACCACGAGGTGCGAGCCGTCGTCTTAACATCTGCTATAGATTTAAGATGCTGTTCTGACTTGAATATAGCAGTTTCACGACGTGCTTGTGCTTTATTTTATTTGTAATATTCTGTCGTTATTTCCATGATGGTCGCGGAATGAAAGAAAACAGTGGATGTATCGTTGTTTATTATCTCGTTCAAGTTATAAATGTCAAGTGAGAGACAGCTTTGTGGTCCTCCTACGTGTTCGGTTCGAAGATTGTCTTTGCTTGTGTGATTACAGTCTTAAAGACCTTTATTTTCGTCAATAGTTCCAGCCATCAGTGTCTCTAATTTAAAATCACTTCCAGTTTTCTCTCCATTTAAAACGTGACGACACTTCTTTTCTTAACTTGAACTATTCCTATGGGTTTTTTACCTCCATCGTTTCCATACTTTTATTGAGTTCGATTGAAAGTATGATTTCAAATATTCTTACAATTACATTTTTTTTGTAACCTACCATTGCCACGTAAAGTTACCGTTGCTCGCTCATCTGTGACTTGATTTTAATTTTGGTGTGTTCTATATAAAGAAATACATTTCAACACTAAATTAATATTTTACGGCACAATCTCTCGAGACGATACAAGTATTGGCTAGGCTAGTTAGCGATGTCCAAAACAAGCATACCTACAAGTAAATTCCGGGTAGTGTTTTTTTTTACAAACAGAAGGCAAAGTCGAAATGCTATTAATCAAATAATATGACAGCATTCAACGAACATAATTTTAACAAAAATTGTAAAGAGTATTGTGTTTCATAATTAATGAAGCAAAAGGCTTTCTCGGTAACAGAATATTCCCGATCTAAGTTTCGGATCGTCATTACTCGCCTCTTTGTGCGACATTCTTTTGCGCCCAGGTGTTCATATAATTACATTGGATGGCGATAGACAAGGACAGATAGATGACGAAGATAATAAAAAAGAAAGAGACGAAGAGCCGGCCCTTGCGTTGATTGATAACTGTGACAAAAACGTAGCAGATGAAAAATAATAATTATTAGATCTATTGTTAAAGGTGTATGAACTTCAACAGGGGTGACGAGATGGAGAGTATTTTTAGTTTGAAACAAATCAAAAGATATGAAATTCGCACCGAAGTATTCGTCGAATTAAAGTTGGATTTTTATTTACGATTGATTTGTAATTTATCTTTTCTAAAGCTGTGCAACAAAAATTTTATAAATTGTTCAAAAGCCATACTTACAAATGATTGACAATTGTTGTTGTAAACATTTTTCTCCTGAGTAAATATAAATTAACAAAAACAGATGAAATCACGAAGATCAAGCTAATCGACAACCCTGTATCGATGCATTTGCCGGCTGTGCAGTTTGCATTCAGTCAAGCTAGACAATAAGCTGCGAAGCGCGCGCGCAGGTAGATATAAAAACCAACATTCATATACATTCCCCAAACTTAAACGTTTCAATACCCAACTTTATGCTTTCAAACTTAAGGTTGTTAATATACAAGATGTTAAATTTTTTAAGTAAAATTATGTTTGCACAGGTGTACTTATATTTTTTTTATCTTTCATTAGCTAAGTTCGCGCTTTATGGATCACGATCGAGGGTAGACGGACGTGTCTTATTGTTTTGTCAAATACATGAGAAATTTTGTCAATAAAAACTGGGTGGTTTGGGGCTTTGTTGCGTTTTACTTTACTTAAGTTTAGTTTACAATACCCCCTTTGAAGTTTTGATGAGATTCTAAAATTGCCAATGTGTGTAGGTACAGCTTGATGTATATTTTTAATTTCATCTAGTTTTTGAGCCTAGCCATTTAAGTTATTATAAAGCAAAAATGTATTTGTGCGGCTATACATAATTAGCTCATAAAATTCTAGCTCAAGAACCAAACATCTTTGTATTCACACTTAGACTTATCAAAGTCTCTCTAAATAACTCCAACAGTACTTTTAATACCAGGTAAAAATAAATTAAAAAATATCCGAGCTGAACAAAAGGAACATCGGTTTCCCGGAAATCATTTCGCGGTGGCTCTAAAAGCCTCCAAACATAATTAATACGGGGCTCATTAAAAACTTTCCTGACAGCTTAAGTATGCGTCCTAATTAGCAAAAACGCAAATATTCTACATTCACACGGTCTGCTTTAGGCCTTTCATTATACGCCACTTTGGCCATTTTCATAATTACACATTTTAATTTAATTTATTGTTCCGTTTCAGTTTCAAAAATAATAAAGGTTGAGTCTTTGAAAATTTTTCATTGCTTATTATAATTGTAGACTCAAAAAAATTCTTTGTGAAGAAAATCAAAAAGTAGGTCTAAAATGTAAATTCGCAATTCATCATTAAGGATTTTTTTAGAAATAAGAAGTGTTTTGTACAGCAATAAGGTAGCAAATCGATTGTCCAAATGGAACAGACAGAACAGCTTTGTCGGCATCCACAAAGCTACCAACAGCTAGTTACGGTTTGTTTAACAAATTATTGTTAATTATAGTTTGGGTTAGGCGAATTTTAATCAATGAGTTTTTGCTGTCCCCGTATTCAACAAAAGACGTATTAAATGCACAATGTATGAAACTGACAACCATTCTCTCGATATTTAGCTCGAACACCGTTTACTAAATGAATTCTGTATAAGAAGAGATCGATTCAAAGAACTGAGATAACAGTTAACTCCCAAACCAATTAATTAGGCGCATCTAACAATCTTTGGTTTGAAATTTCTTTGATGACGTACTTTGACATTTAGAATTTGTTAAAGTATTTTCCTGCTGGCCTACATCGCTCATCTCAGACCACACTATCTGCATCGAATTCCTTTTTCTCTAACATAGGATCATACTCTGTTGCAGCATCAAAATATGTATCACAGCAACAAACTATTGATACTCAACGTTCATTTATTATTTGCCGAGTTTAATTACCTTCACTATTCGCGTTTATCTCTCCAACCGATCTATATAAAATAAATCAATTTAATCTAATTAAAAGCATTACATGTTTTTTGTTCGATAACGAAACAACACGAGGTATTAGGAGATGAATCGTGGAGATTAGGAGGTGAGGTTGTATCAGCGGGTCACCGATCATATCTCCCGGCCGTACGTCAAACCGTCCATCCACTGTCGTGTTCTATCAATTATTTATATAATCTAATTTAATTTAAGTCCTCTGACCTTTCTTTGCACTTGGTTTAGTACTTCAGAGAATATCTCTGGAAACATTGGAACGACTCATGCAACTTTCATACGTCTTACTGTATCTCTGTAGGGATCAAATTAGGTTGCATTAGTCAGTGCTATGCGCACGTTTCTAGTTCGGTATTGCAAATCATCGTCGACTGTAAATAATGAATTACAAATATTATTTCTGCTTGATTCCGATTTGAATTTCAATAAGGTTTTGATGAACGGAGCGAGGAGGGACTGACGTATGGATATGTTGAGTTGGGTGATTTGTCTGTTAGTTTGAGCCTTGTTTTAATGTAAAGCGTGAATTCGGTAGTTAAATAGGTAGAGTACGTGGTGCTAAGTGGTCGGTGGGCTGGGTGGCGAGCCGCTCGGCCTTGCACCGCGTCTCGCCACGCAGTCTACGACGGAAGTTTACGACCGAACGCCAGCCACTTTTATTGGCTACCTCACATCGAAGCCTCCTCGCAGCCTCCCATTCACTCCACAAGAAATATACTTTTTTATTGCTCTGTCACTCGGGTAATTTATTGACAATGAACACACGTGCATTTCTATTAATATTTTATGTCGTAAGAGTTTTTATGCGGCTGCGTCCGTCCGGGCCATTGTTGGGCCCCAGCGGACAGTTTGTTTTATGTCCACTCTAGAGCTTCACTTAATTGTTGTACGAATTGGTCGTGATAGGTCGCTCCGACTGTGGCGCTGACATTTTAGTTCTATCTAGTCGAATGATATTGAAAGTAATCGTCAATTTATGCAAAAGTGTTTGGGGTATAATCTATAATAAAAAATTAAAAGGGCACGTAATTATACAAGAAGAAACTGATGGTAGTTAGAATGGCTTGAGCGATGAGATACTATGGTTATTAATTCATTTATAGAATTTTAATAGACGAGAATATTTAAAAGTTATTTATGGCCGGTCATAGTGGTGGTTTAGTGCGTTAAATACGGACAAAGAAAGCGTTCGAGCTAATTGCAAGTTTTGAATGTTAATCGAACGATCGGCTGACTGACAGTGGGACCATAAACAATCCTGCCTGTCGCCGTAAAAGTCGTGTGCGGTTTTTCATCGTCTGACGCGCAGCCTTTTGGAATTATACCCCAAATAATGCCAATTCTCATGCTGTCGGCAAGGCGCTGTTCCAGTGGTAATACGTGTGTCGAAAAACGTTATGTGAAAGCTATTCATGGTTATTTTTTTTCAGGAAATCATATCATTCAGATACAGCATCTGAATTATGTATAAAAGTGACATTCAAAATTGAGAATCAATTAAAATAAAGTATTTCTCAACAGGCAGATATAAATAATTTCGTATATAATATCTAAAATTTACTACAATATGGGACTGCGTTGATATCTTTTAAACTGCTTTACATTAAGACACTGGTCTTGCTTTCTATTTTGAAATCCACAGATCTATATATGCACGGTCTTCTGGTCTTGCTTTCTATTTTGAAATCCACAGAACTAAACATTTCCTTTTTCAAAATATGCGCGGCACTACACACCCTATCATACCCATATACCAACCTCATACAATGGACAACAGCACCGCTTCCTCATAAATAATCTCGGACAAAGTACTCTCGGACGACCGCAGAATATGCGCTATATAATTAACAGTTATACCTTGAAGAGGCCCTAAATCTCGCGCATGCGCGGCAGAACAATGCGCGCGATGTTCGGCACCTAATGGACGCGTTGATTGAGCCCCCGCAATAATGTTGCTGGATGCGCAAGCGCATGTGTGCGTTGTACGTGCGATACCGATGTGGGTGTGGTTTTGTAGCTGATAGATGTTCAGGTGTGAAGTTGTTTGGGTAATGGAAGGTAATAGCTTCATTTATTTTGTAGTGGTGATAGATATGGTTTAGAACTTCAAATGTTTGTTTTGTGTTGGACCAAATTTTAAGTACATATCTCCACTATCTAAATCTGATTAATTAGCGTTAGGTGTGTCGGTAAGCGTGAATCCGATTTGCAGAACTTCAATAACGCATGAAATATTGTGACTCACCTTTTGGTAAAACCGATAGGTATAAATGCAACTGTGTCCTACAGGCCTAATAGGCACCCCAATGTGTGAAAGTAACCCCCTTCACCATATATGGGCATAAATGATACGATAGTCCAAACATCTCTATCCACCCCAAACGTGGTCAGATGCAAGATACACTTCGAGTAGCAAAACTTACTTAATGTGGAAGTAGCTCGTACTTACCTGCAACAGAAATGTAAGATTAGAATCACATAAAATAAATCACAGCCAACTATTAAGTACCAAACAAATAGATAGAGGCCCATTTAAAGTAATTGTTGAAGTCCCACTTTATTAAGCAATAAACTACGGAGTGGGCTTGGAAATACCTGCAGCATACCAGATTGGATTGAGTCTTACTTTTAGAGGAAAAGAAAAGTGAAAATGAGCTATCGACGGAATACAAACGCGGTGGTGGGAGGGTGGTGGAGTGGGGGGCGAGAATGCGCAGGAGTCGCTGCGTTCCGATCCACACGTCGCGGGCGTCGCGAGCGAATTCCGACGTTTTTCAGCAAATTCCCGCACGCCGTCTCGCTCGTCTAATTGCACTTAATTTCTCCTTCGTGCCTGTTTAAATACGGCCCAGTAACGTTTAAAATTGCTATGGAGAGCATCGAAGACACGGGTAAAGCTCTGTTTCAGTGAGCTGTGAAGTTCGATCGCCGATTAAATGTTGCCTTTTTGCGAAATGGCGAGGAATTAGCAATTACACTTTGTTTTAAGAGGTTAGGGTTAAAATTCTGATAATGATGTGATTGAGTCGAAAATTGGGTTTATAGTAATGCTTTGAAGATGGAATATTGATTTTTAAGAGCTTTTCAAACACATGCACCTCATGTCATTCACTGCAAAGAATTTCAACATGGTGATCTATTAGAGCATTCAGAGCCATCGCCAAGTAGAACCTTCTTAACATATTTGACACAGTATCAAACTATTGTATAAGTTCCAGCAAAATAGGATTACGTACTTATACCTAAAACAGAAACTATCGCATCGTTTATATTTTAGGCATAGAGCTGAGATCTTCTCACGAGACGCTGATAGCACTGATTGGGAGCTAATTATGGACCCCACAGTACAGTCAACCACATAAAGCACATGTGATCTACAAATATCACCCTTACTACATAGAAATAAAGGCGTTGTCTAAGTCAAATTACTGCTATGGACCTACGCTCCGCCACGCTGGCCAAATGGACATACCGCGAATCGCAATGATTGGCGTAAAGACGCCATTCAATTGTATGATTGGATTTTTTATTTCATCAACCTCGCTGATCATAGATAGTAGGTACTATAAATGACTGTTTTTTTACACTTAACTACCAATAGTGAACGTTTGTCATAGTATCAGAGCTTTACACCCGAAATATCTGATCAACTTTCGAAATGTAAGAGCTATATATCGAACATGGAATGTCAAAAGAGCTTTTTCCTTTTGCAAATATCAATGCAGTAAAAGTAATAACGCCGTGTAGACCTAGCAGTCTTTATTACATTTGACATTGGAGCTGATAGCTTGTGTCATTTAGCTTGTTAGCAGACGCATATCACTGATACTTAAGTGCGGACCGCTATTACATAGTAGCAATGCAACTTAAATCACACCCAATTTAAAAGCAACAAGAAAAACGAGTGATACGAGCAAAGAAAGCATGGGAAACATATAACGAGGCGAACCTATTAAAGGGGCGAAGCGTAGAGAAATATCTCACGATCCTTTCTCATTACAAATTATGAGCGCATTCCTATCGGACTCTATCCAACATGATGAAGGAAATAACTTTTTGAAGCATGATGCGACGCAATTAATAATTACGACATAATTTCAACAAAAACTTGAACGGAATAAATGATAAATTGCACACTGATAAAAAGTGCTCGTATGCGCCGTAATGACCACTCATTTCAGCCTTACGGTCGTTATTGGAATATGACATTAATTAAATAAGTAGTCCAGATAACAATCTAAATATTGTACGTTAATATCGTTCGGCCATGTTCAACATCTGAAGTTTTTATTTCAAATAGCTCCATTACATAAGTCATTAGGTTCAGGTGATCAATTTGATTAAGATCTCCATGTTTTTTTCTTGCCTTATTTAAATTGAGCATGTTTAAAGACGACCGTGTGACTTTGTAAATTTTGTAACGAACACGCAACAGGTATGCCTATCGGATGGGATCAGTGATCAAGCCAATGATAACATCACAATCGCTAAGAGCGTCACTCGATACCGATAACTCGAGATGAGCAAAAGGAAAACCCATGCCGAAAGTTAAGTCTGTGGCTTGTTGGGACTCGACTGACTCGACGTGGCACCTCAAAACAACCTTTGTGCTCTCGTTACCTCCATAACGACCACCCGAATAATATGAACAGAAATTCCACAAGCGCGCGCCGATTAAACTCCTAGGTGAAAATAAAAGAGATTGTTTATAAAGCAAGAGCAGACGACATGACAATAGACGACGGTGATGGACCGAGACTCCTCGACGTTCGGCACACGACGATACGCATCGATCCAAAGTCGTATTTACCACAAAAGATTTAGAGTTCATTAATTTTAAGACGTGACCAAAACATGTGACTTTAAGAAGATGATTAGGAAAAGTGGGGGCGTGATGTGCAAGAGAGAGCGCGGGCCGGGCGCGAGCGAGAGGTCCGACCGCCGAGGGTCACAGGCGTGATGTCAGGTCAGCCGCTTTTGCACCTCGCCATAACAACGCGTCTCAAATTATTATGGACGTTTGATAAGTGTTGGAAGATTGCACAGTCTTGGTACTTTATGATGCTAATTAAGTGTTTACGTTACTAGCCGTAGTACATTGTTGACACTCGACAACGGGCGGCCGGTAAAGGTTTGTTTGAGGAAACGTCACTCACACTCAACTGCAGTACTTTCACCGGTCGAACGTTTACAAAGAGAGCATTGACATCTAAGTAAAGCATCGTGAAAAAAACAAGCACCTATCGACTAGACGATATCTGTAGATACCACTCCGCTGATACGTTATCAATCTCTGAAGAATTTCATCTGAACCTCTGATAAGATAGCAACATCTCACGATTTATTTAGGCTAAGAAGCAACTTTAAAATAGCCATAATAAAATAATATTAGCGTAATAACGATTTATAGCAATAAAAGCAGTTATGGCTTTGGCCAATAAAGTTGGTGGATCTCTCGGCGTTTTAAAATAACTGAAGATTAAGGGTGGAAGACTTTAGCTGTCTGAATCCATAGCGCCGGTCTCTTAATGCGTCTTAATGTGTATTTTACGATTGTTACACAAGACGCGAGCAGTTTTACATCGGTTTAAGCGATGTCTATCTGGTGTTATTAAATCCTCTGATGTTCCGAAACATCAAATTATGAATGAGAAATAAATCAACAGGGGCGATCGTAAAATGCTTTATGTTTTTGTTCTGTTCGGTCGGTTCGATTACTCTACCAAATTGCCCCAGATGTGGGCACGCGCAAAATCATAATGTTTTCATTCTGTCTGTATCGAAATTAAAAATAAAGTAATAGTCCATTTTGATGTTCCTTTCAGCAAGCGCTTGTGATTTAGCCTAAGATGCTCTTGATCATAAAATTGAACGAACCAGATTGATTCTAATATATCGATCGATGTTCTGTTCCGCGCGTAAAACTGGTGACGCAGAATGTTTAGCACAAATATTTACAAGTGTTGATGTTTTAAATGTACAATGATATAATAATATTGAATTTATTTAATTCATGAGTGAGTTATTTGTCGAAATCTACGCAATAAGGGGCAAAACTGGGATGAAATTCAGGGCCAAAGATTTCATTGGGCAGAAAATGGCATTACTTACGACAATTTTGGAATGACCATCAGAAACATTGCCTTGCAAATTAAGAGCTGATTTAAATGTGCGCAAAAGCATAATAAAGTTAATGTATTTTAAAGATAATGGTAGGAGCTTTTGATCGGGTATCATAGACGCATTACCACTTAATGAAACATTATGAATAGCTCACACATTAGGGTGCAGCTATGATAAATGCGTCGTGGATGACTGGCGGTAAGACCCTTCGATTCCCGATTGGCATGACATTAAAGAAAGTATTTGCAGCATTCTACGGTCAGGGACATGCTATCAATCAATATTATGGAATTTAAGTCAGGTGTGAAAGCGTTAGTGGTGTGTGATAGTAATGTGGATCACTTTGATATCAACTGTGATTGAATGAATTTTGAATTGTATTGGTTTATGCCAAACAGTCAGTTGACCTGGGATTGGTTTTTCTTTATAATCGCTTTGCTTACCAACCGTATCGTCCTACCAGATCTATTAAAATATTCTTAGTGAGTTACCAATTGCAGTTTCAGAATTCAGACCAAAAAGATCGCGGTGTCTTTATTTTCAACATAAGCTGAACAAGACAAATGATAATCTGCCTGAAAAGTAGGCCTGAAACATAGAGGTTTGAATGTCTAAATTTACTTTGATAATAAAAGGTAAAAATTGCAAAAAAATTGTTTCTATAAATATGTTGCAACTGAGTTAAAACCTACCAGTTAGTAGGTTACCTACCAGTCAATACCTAAACATACTTTGCTTTTTGGAATACTTTTATTGACGAATATAATACAGAGAACCTTCTTGAAACTTTATAGCAATTTTAATATACACAGTAACGTCTGATTGAAATTCATCAGATTGATTAAGAGCCTCACATTACCATATCCAAGAAAAAATCTACCCCGACTCGGTTCTTTAAAACACACAAACAATTGAACGAACTCAAAAAAAGCCGTGATCAAAACCTGAACTTATACAATGACAGCAGCATGTTGATTCAATCACAAAAAAACGGGAATTCGAACAAAAAACAACAATTAAATATCGAAGCCTCTCGGCCGCCCCGGGAAATATTTAGAATCTCTACACGTGTCCAGGGATGTCGTCTTTATTGTTTTAGTCCAATTAATGGCGTCTAATGTTCCCAGAAACCCTTTAAATGTCTATGATAATAAATTACAAATTTTCGTTTATTCTTGTTTTGAATTTCGAATCTGTTATTCTAATTTCGACCAAAAATCCCCATTACTCATCATAAAAAAGAAAATTGAGTTTCGAATTTTAAAACACGATCACAAAGATGTAAAATTGCGAGCTAATGATAACGAAAACAGTTTAACAAAAGTTATTACAATTTCAATAAAAAGTAAATAGAGAATCGTTGAGATTTACGAATATGACTTTTCTATGGCTATTAAGGATCTTACACAATGGAAGCCATATTATCGTGGGTTTAATTTGCAAATGCTCGATCGATATAGCTGGCTGAGTGATTGAGACTGAGCGTACGGACGCATTGACAGTGCACCGCATTCTATGTAAAATATGAAAGAGTCTCGCTCCCGGTCGCCGATGCCGGACAAATGACCCTCCAGATGGATGTGGTACTCGTGTTGAGAGCTTAACTAGGAATAGGAATGTACATAAACTATGTTCAGCGGGCTGGAATGAAAATACTAGACTCTTCCAATGGATTTGAGACGGAGATTTCCTTGAGTATAGATTGATCTAGATATGTAGTACAACTGATAAGTAGTAAGCGTTGATTTTAATAAAGCCTTTTCATGAATGAAGGAATCTAACGTTTATTACAAAGGTAACTTTTAATATATACCCATATACAATATGACAAGGAATTTAAATTATTGTGGTCTAACTTATTACCAGATCTGATCTAGTTTGTATGTTCACTTCTATCTGCCTGTATCCATGACACAAACCTACTCGATGTCCAGCTCATCCAAGCATTCTCACATCTGACACATTGGTCATTCCACACATGCATAAAACAAGCGGTGACCGCGGCCGGTGCCTACCACTGATTGAATTATGGTTGCACTACAACTGATTAATGCGACATCCACCACTGACGTACTATTGTCTGTTCCAATCTGCATCCACCAATAAGAGAGTAAAACGATCCCCAACCGGATCCGGAATGTGTAAGTATCAGCATTTTGTCTCTGTGTGTTCCATTTTGTACTTTCTTACATTGGTAGTATAAGGGTTTGGATGCACACATTTGCAATTTTATATTTAGAATCGGTTTTTGAAAATTGAATGCTGTTGCCTTTGATTTGTTTTAATTTAAATGTAACGGTTACATTCTAAATTTATAGTTTGTTTGCTTTTCTGAATGTCCACCACTATTATTATGTTACATAAAAAAACGTAAAATAATAATGACTGGTGTTCGACGAAATACCGTACAGGCGTACACCTAATCATACGAATCAATAAAATGTCTCAAGACTAAACAAGCAGCGGCGGACCTTTTCCTTAAACAAACAAAAATAAATGAAAATTCAAAGGCCAAAATATAAAACGATAAGAGGATTAGGTGGAACGGAGATGACATTGGAAATTAAGGCTGTTTTCTTTTGTAATTTTCCCCCGTCTCACCCTCGGGTAGCGGGGAGATTGGGGTACGTTAAAAATGTATGTTTTCTCAAGTCCCCGGTCAGCGGGGAGGCTTCGCTCGGATAATTTTCAGGACATGCCGGTGTCCACACGCTTTATGACCTGAGACAAGCGGCGAAATCTAATTTTACGATATATGCCCCGCTAGATTGTTTGATTTTCTTTCCTTTGTACACATTATCGTCATAAAAAGACTCGATAGACATATTAAATCAGAAATCTACGGCATCTTGATGTTTATTTTGATTATAAGTGCAATGCCTTCTCGCGCATCTGGATAATTTGCAAAACGTAGCATTTACATAAGCCTAACTACCATAAACTATAATAAACTGCTGTATCACAAATGGAACGCAAAGAAGCACGACAATGGCCGGTCTACACGGCGCGTTCCGAACGCCGTAATTAAAGCGATACGCGGACAAAAACGCGCGGGCGGTACGCGCGGTGTTCGCCCGACGCGCGCGTTTTTACCGCGCCAAAAATACGTCGCGCGAACGCTCCGACCTGCAATAAATTAGGCCGAGTGACGAAAGCCGACACCGACTCAATACCCGAAGGCGTTAAATAAAAACATTAAAGGCTGGTTGAAATAATCGACGGGAAAAAGCTATATTGGACCGTTTTGGTGGCGACAAGGGCTCCGGAACGTGAGTGGATGCGCCTCGTTTCAATCTGGCGCTCGAAGAGTATTTTACGAGTATTTGTATTGGCTTTTACTTCTTTCAGAGCTCGAGAAATGATAGTGTAAATATACGATTTCAGTTTGAGCAACGTATTTACGAGAAGACGCTCAATCTGCTGTAACGTTCACGTGTGTGCTATCGTGAACAAAGATGCAAACTTTCCGAATCTCAGTATTTGACGAAGCTTTTACTTTTGTGTAACTAGATCCACCTTTATCGTGAAATGAGATCTAGGAAAACAATACGGCGTTGGTACAAAATTGCGCATTTTCATAGCGAGGTCTAAAACATAACAATAAGACAATTTGTGACGCAGCAGCATCTGATAATATCCGTGGTCTTGACAACTTACGTACGTAGGTATTTAACTACGCAAACAGAATCATTTGAAGCATCCACTGTTTACGAAGGGAGGGCGAGGTACCTCTCGCGTCAGAAAAACAGCGATCTGGTTAAGCGAAGCGACTTAATTGCAAAATATTTATTTAAAATTAGATTGCTATAATAACGTCTGCGCTGACGATTATTTTTTATGCCTTTTTTCTATCCTCAATGCTGTCAACTTCAGTCCAACGAAATGCAACTGAACATAAGTAATTTTTGTGGAACGAGTGTTATCTCATCTCCTGTAGATAATTACTGAGTTTGGTAAATAATTATGTTATAAAATTAGGTGGGTAGTCTACAGTACTTGCATGGTACTATTTTTTCATAGAACCTTCTGGGTTATATTACAGGGTAGAAGAGACATCAACGCGAAGTCAATTATCATGGATTCAGTACTTTCACATAATTCATATTTCAGAGTTGTACCTATAGTGAAAGTTGTTCATTTTCATGAGTACTACAACCCTTTTTTTTTAGGGTGGGAAATTATCCAATGACTTCTCCCGCTCTGGGTGGAGCGGAAGAGAGTGTCAGACTCTTACTGACCCATCTATGTTTTTTCCGTACCCCTTTATGTTCCGGGGTAGAGGTAACCATTTCGGACAGTTCCGTTTAACTATACCTAACCCCTGAAAGTATGTCTCTCGTTTAACCTGACATACTGTATAAAACTACCTTCTATCATAAAGTAGCCGTGTTAACTTGATGGGCACGATAATGGGTATTTTACAGATCAATAAATAGGCGAGTTATTGAATTTCCTTGAATTTATTGTATTAAATAATAAACGCAAGTAAATAACATTAAAGAAGTTGTTTGTGATCTAGAATACCTAGTACCTACATATTAATATTATTTCTACGCTTATTTCAGTTAGGATATTGTTAATTTGGTATCAATTAATTGTCTGCCTCGTTGGTCTAGTAGTCGCAAGCGCTACTGCTAAGTATGAGATCCTGGGTTTGATTCTCAGGTCGGGTAAGTTGTTGTTGTTTCCATCAGGTATTACTCAGTAGCAGCCCGAAGGTTGGATGGCGATAGGCTTGCCCCTATTACATGGGACTTAAACATACATAGCGAAATGTAAGTGCACTATCGAAGTTGGTATTAGCGGTTATTTATGTACTAAAAACCTATTTAAATAAAGAATAAAAAATACCACTTTGTGGTAAAAAAATAAATAGATTTTCTATACCGCTACATATTTTTTCCATTATCCCTGCAAAGAGATTTAAGTTTTCTCGACCCTAAGAAAATAATAATATGAGCCTGTAATTGTATCACTAGCGACAAAGCACTCTTCTCAGAAATCATCCAAATAGGTTATTAGGCGACAAGGTTTATATTTAGATTTTGATGTAAATAGCACAGATCAATATGTGGAAAGTGACAGATTCATTGATAGAGCTTGGCTGGCTATCCTACAAAAAATATTTCACGTAAAGTAGGTTGCCATTACATAACGCTTTCATTGTTAAAAAGTTATCAGTACTTATGTAGAGCCAGGTTGCTAACTCTACAAGGCTGAACCCTACAAACCTTTCATCTTGGTCGAAATGTATTGTAATCAGTAATCACTTTTACAGGTATAAAAAAACTACCACAGGTATGGTAGGGTCTATAGTATAGGCCTAACCCATCGGGGATTACAGTTGTGATGAAAAAAACCTATATGGAGTTAATATTTCCTAAGTGACTACTCCTAAAACGAAACTGACAGAAATGAGACAATATACAGTCTCAACCACGAAAAATAACATTTGGCAGCTACAATACATTCCATAATTGAATTTGAATTTGAGAACATTGAGGTGGTCTTTGGCAGTATTTTTCAAATTTGGATCCCTGGAAAGAGGTATTCAAGGCTGAATGCAAATCGTGTCACGGGCAATAGCTACCTGCCCACTTATTCTGTAAAAGAACTCACCGAGAAAACTTCGCTGAAATGAGCTCTCAATAGTGTCATTCCCTGGTGGAATGACAACTCATTTCAAGCTCGCTTCACCTGAGTGTTCACGGTGAGATTTTCATAGAATAGACCGGCTGAAACATATACAAACCTTACTGATTAATATTTATGTCCGCTTATTTTATGGGTGCGCTAGCGTCGACCTTCTAAGTACGTTCGCAGTGACGTAGCTTGGAAAACGTTGTAACGGGCAGCCATGTTGACGTGGAAATGTAAATAACTCGCTATTCCCAACGTATCAGACAAATTTGCGTTTCAAATATAGAGCTTTCAATTCCGACTGTAACAGGAAACGGTTCTAGAAAGTTCGGTTATGTGAATCTCTATTAAGATATCAAAGGTGATGTCTCATTTGACGGACTGTAGATAGTTTAAAAATGACAGTTTAAGACTTCTACGATAGTCTATTATACAATTAAGTTTTAAAATTAATTGTATCCTGATGATGAGCAAATAAAGTTTATGGAATAAAGGATTTTCAAAGACAATAAACTTATCATCAAATATCAAGAAAAAAAAGCGCAATAGTGAAATCGTCGTTTATAAACTTCCCATAGATACTAGACCACTAGTAATGTCAACTGTTTGGTTTCAAATCTCGTTCTACGTCGAAAAAGTATTTTAAAAGTGACAAAGTATTGATCAGTGCATTGTGTGTCGACTTCACAGGTGGGCCAGCCAGCCTCAATTCTCAGATTGTGCTTCCTCTCCCAAAGAGGGGGAAGCGTTATGCATGACAAATCTCAGCTCCCGTATTGATGTATGTATGTTACGTACAGTACTTCACTTCGGAATTATATTATATATTTTAATAATATGTTGAGGGAGGGGCCATTTTACACGTTCGAGCTCTGTACATACCTACGAATGTACTGGAATGTTCATTGAAACATGTTGTTTTCAACAATACAACGTTTTGTGAACGTATTTTTTTTTGTTGTTCACGTTTTGTGACGAGTAACTCATTCGATTTGACGAAAAAATATCTTTAAAGAGGATTTTTTGAAAATAGAACACACGCGTATTCTACATTATATTATAAAATAGAATCTCGAGTTCGAACTACGAGTTTCATAGTGATCATTGTTTTAGAATTGGGACCGTTTTTCTTTCAGCAGTGTATTTTTTTTTTATTTTGACTGTACTCATTATTATCCCAAGTACAGTTTATGAGAGAACTCAATACTACGCCTGTATGAGTCAGATCGGTACAGTCGCATAGTGAAGTGATTTTGCTTTTAGCTAGAACATTCTGTGGTTTACGATTGAAGTAATGTTGCAGATAGTGATTTAATAATCATGAATATGAGATGTACTGCTTGAGACTGTTGTAAATGTTCAGTGTATAAATAAACGATTTCTATTCATTGGCCCAATTTAGGTCGCCCTGATTTGATAGACACTGAAGTACATGGTCCGAAAAAATGTGAATCAAAGAAGCTGACAGCAGAGAACCTTTCGTTAAGATAATTATGTTGTATTTATCTCAGATTTTTCAGAAGCAAATAATAGCTCTTACAAAACAATAATAACATATTATAATACTACCCCTATTCCAAACATACCTACGCTAGAGAGAACGCAATCCACAATAAACAGCTTAAACTCCGCCATTTCAACATCACTTAAATAAGTACTATTCCTAAAAGGTTGGAAACGAAAAGGAATTAGTATTCGAAAATGCAATTTCGGTGCAACGCGAGAGCTGTCGTATCTACATAGGGGGCGGTCCGAAAGGGGTAGGGTGGGCCCCGGTACATATCCATCTTGTTAGGTATGCGCCCGGATGCGCCAGCTTCTACAAACACAATAAGAGCCTTCGTACCCCACTCTCCCCCTACCTCCTCTCTTATGGAAAACTTATTAGAGCGCGGGCCGCCGGGGAATCCTTTTTCCTTCGGTAAATATTTGAGGGAGAAATTAAAATTTGACAGCGGACGTTCTTACGAGTTACGAAGGACGATGGAGTCTATTCTATATGCTCGTACGTGATACTTGAGGCGTAAAATGAAATTTAGATTGAGTTTGGACAGTATTGCTTCGTAGCTCTTTGTGGATCGTAATACGTTTTGAGTTCGGTGTTTATGTTTACATTATTATTCATGCTTGGTTTTCTAATGTTTGTCTGTTTACTGAGATTATTTCGTTTATAAAAGATTTAACCACATAAATTTGAAAGATGACTACACACCCACATACTGTCTGTTGTTGTAATTTATTAATACGTTATAAACTTTTATAGAATTAAGTAGGTAATCTTGGGTCGATAATTCAAGGTTTATCATTAAACATTAGTACAATTCTACTGAAACATTTCCTATAGGAATCGGGTTGTACTTAACCGTGACAATTGAGTTATACTTACAGATTATTTTTTAATTTTATCCTTTGAAAATTCTACACTCACAAAAATGTTCCTCTAATTTTTCCAAAAACAGCCGCGCAATAAACAAACAGGGTGCGGTAAAAAACAATAATTCACACGTGAAACCAATGTAGTGAAAAATGAGAGAGGTGGTGAACGTGAGCCGAATAGGAACACCCTGTGTTACAAATGAGTACATTTGCGTTCTGTATACCGCCGCCATCTTGGAATTTGTCATTTTTTAATGGATTAGAGGTGTGTGTTTTTTACCTAAAGCTTAGTTAACTGATACCAAAATTTGACGAGGAAAAATTCATATATGGACGGACCACTGACCCCGTAAAGCTTGTACCTAAAAAGTACCTAAAGCCTGGCCTCTGGGATTATTCCCTCAATCAGTTTATCATTAGTTCTTAGAGGTTGTCATCTGCCGGATACCATACTAATACCATAGCGATTTACAGACGCCAGCACATCAAGCTATCCCAAACTGTCAATTTTTCCCAAATGAACATGAACCTTATTTCTTTGTAATAAAGTTGAAAACCTATCAAAGAAATTTGACAGATTGGTGTAGCTTGACGTGCTGGCCTCTGTATCACACCACACAACATGACAATCACAACATCCTGAACTTTTAAGCAACATGGAGTGATGAGGAGAAGAAAACGCGTGAACTTTGTTACTTTTCCTCAGAATTTCTATACTTTAAGCAATTTTACAAGTGGTTCAAAATTTGCTACAGGAATTAATTGTACTTAGTCTTGGCCATAAAAACAGTTGTAGCCAAAAGGCTTACTTGTTACAATTTCGAAGCAACCAACCTTCCAGATGCCTTTGAACCTCTTTTATTCCAAGATTACCCAAATCACAAAAAAAAACGAATTAGCTACATAAACTGTACCACAAACTCAGCGAGATAAAACCTTATCATTGTGCCGTCTATACAATCAACTTAGATGTTATATAAAAGCATTAAGGGGTAATGTCTTGGCAGTAATTAAAGACCGGGGGTAACAGAGAGGGGAAGGGGGGTGGTGGTCGGAGGCTGCGCGGCTGGGCGTGGTTAACGCATGCGCAGAACTGTTTAATTACAGAGGAAACAACAGCTCATCGACGCCTCGCGTTCATTAGGCGTCTAACACATAGGAAGGGAAGGGCGTGAAAGTAAATACACCCTTAATTAGATAGCGTTAAGATCTAAAATGAGGAAGAAGTAGATTGCACTGTTAAGATCTATTGGTATTGAGGGTCAGAGCTAGGAGGTTCCCTGGGGACTGGATAGGTACCTACAACCAGCTTTTGTTACAATTGCTTTTGTTTTAGGAGCTTGTCATACAAGTGTCTATTACTAGGTACAGTAAATTGTATAATGATACGTATATTTACTTAAAAAGGTACTGAACTACTGAGTAAACCTCTTACCATTTCCATGGTGTTCTTATAAAACATTCCCCTAACGATATATGCATTGGAACATTAGAAGATACAGACGTAACATTCAAATGAAATGGGTTCGAAATTGTAGATAAAGCTTTATGAACGAAATAAGAGTATGGGGGAGTGGGGGGAGTGGGGGCGCGGGCCTTTCATGTATGTGGAGGAATACGCGGCTTAATATGTTAGGAAACGGAGTGTTTTGATAATGTCGGCTTAATAAGCCTGCTATTGTACTGATCTGTACTGTTATTATGTAGGTGTTTTATATAAAACTAGCTTCCGCCCGCGGCTTCGTCCGCATAATATGTCGACAAATTATACACATAAACCTTCCTCTTGAATCACTCTTTCTATTTAAAAAAAACCGCTTCAAAATCCGTTGCGTAGTTTTAAAGAGTTAAGCATACATAGGGATATAGGGACAGAGAAAGCGACTTTGTTTTATACTATGTAGTGATGTACCTAACGATATTACTTACTTTTTAGGAAGGAGAACATCTTAATTCGTCCTCACGAATTAAGATGTTCTCCTTCCTAAAAAGTAGCCGGTTTCCTCAAACCAGCTTGTCCTAGAACCAGAAAAAACGAAGCCGAATTTAGGCCCACTCCCTCTCATAGTGAGGAGGCCTATATCCCAGAAGTGGGAACATTATAGGCTGATTATGATGATGTGTGTACATAGACTACCCAAAAAGGTTATAAAGATCGTGTATTTAATCAAAATTAAGAAATAAGGTACTGGCCAGAATTTGTCTTGGTACAAAAGAAAATGGCAAACTTTTTTGAATAAAGAAGTATTTGAACTTATTCATTCGGTTAAACAGTGTTTTCTGAAATTTTTCATAGTCGTTTCAAATAGATGTAGAGTTACCTAAAACATGGTTTAGTAAATTGCCATTATTGAAGATATCCCGAAGAAGCCTTTTTAATGAAAATCTCACTGCTTAATTGATTTTAATTTTAATAAGTATGATATACTTAGTATGTTATCGCACCTTTTTCTTTATGATTTAAGGTGCCCGCAGACGGACGACGCGACGGCACGACGCGATTCTGGTAGAACAATATCCAATACATTTTCATAGAAATTGTTCTGCTAGAGCCGCGTCCCGCCTGTCTGCGCAAGCCTTTAGGTAAAACTTGGAAAGGTTAGTACAAATAAGTCGTGACTTTTACGACTCTTATGACCCTGGCTGTGTTTCATCTGCAAATACCTACCTAATGTGACACATGTAAAAGTCTGAAAGACTAACTGGATTAATACCTACATATTAGCTAGTATAGTATTTAATGTTTGTCTTTGATTGTTGAAATATGACACGAACAGTACATAAAGTTTTTAGACATAAACGTCTTATGTCTAACCTCTCTTTAAAAGAAAAATCATCGCTGGCCGGCCGGTGAAGAAAATAGAAAAGAAAAATAATGAGACATTAGTTGGGTAAGAGTTTGTAGAATAAATTATAAAATCAAAAACATGACAAAATATTGAGTCCCTTTGATATCTTGACTTGAACCACCACCTCACATAACAGTATTATTTTTATATTACTTCAGTGCAAGAATGAGACGGAGCTATACAGGATGTAGAGCCATCTCTTTCCTCCAGTTTAGGGAGACTTTGAAACCTACACAGAGGCTTTCAAATGAGACTTTGAAAGATCTTCAAAGGACAGAAAATCACAAGGCAATAATCTCAATGATAGAATTAAATTCAGAGAAATTAATTAGCAACATAATTTAATTGAATTACGATACAATTATAATGTCTTCGCAAGGCAATCGTGATTGGCATCTTAATGGGAATAGCAAATTGACCTGATTAGCGAACCTCGTCTTCAATATTAATTAAATAACTGTAATATGTTTGCTTAATGATACGGACAATGACTTTAACACAAAGTATATACTTTATTGTTAAAGTAAGTGAGAAGTAAGAGAGTTTTGTTTTTGTAGTTAGAAGCGGAGTGTGAGGTGCTCGGCTTAGTAATAACAGCCCCATGGTTAGTTGGCCATGTTAAGCTTCGCTTGCCGCGGTCAGTCCGTGGGTGGGTGACCATCTTATGATACCGACACCCCTCCGTACCTCGGATAGCTACTTAATTAAAGCTTACTTAAGCTACTTAAACAGTTGATCCCGGCTATCATTGTTGGATTTTTGACAGCCATTACGGATGGTGAGGAGCCTGAAAGTCTGACAAACAGTCATACCAAGAGACAGTGTATTACCCAGTAATTGGGTTGTGGTGGTCAGATAGGCAGTCTCTCCACGTCAAATACTGGTATTCAGCTGCATCAGGTCAACCCTAACATTGTTAAAAAAGCTGGGGAGATTGAGTTAGAATTGATATTCAAACTTTGGAGTAATGAGAAAATATTATACAGTGTGTTAGGTTAAAGGAGGGACATTCTTTTAGGTTGTATAGTACTCATGGAAATGGGTGTTCCATACAATTTGACGAATTATGCGAACATAAATGTACTGAACAGCTGATTTTTTTAATGATTTCAGGTATAGTTCCATAGTCAAAGTTGTTCATTTTCATGAATATAGTACCCCCTGAAAGTATGTCCCTCGTTTAACCTAACAAACTGTATTACTCATATTGTGTAGAGCAGAAGCAGCAAACATCGTGAGGAAACCAGCATGTCTGAGAGATATTTCTCAACAGCATGTGAAGCTAAGTCAGAGGCCCATGGGCAGCCTGAAAACTCTGACACCAGGTTAGTCACTAACCACACGAAAAGAAGAAAAAGCAAAAATTAAGAAGAAAAAAAATATAACGACAAAACGTTCTTCGTTCAAAAGCCGAGATTGTACACAAAATCCGATACATGAATTAGATTCATTTTATTCAAACCTTTGTGTTAACTTTACGAGTTAGTGTCTCCTATAACAATGCACAAAATCACGTGAGCCACCATTAAATATCCGATGAAATACGTTTGCAGTCAAAAGAGTACACCTTAAAATATACAGGTCGCTCGACAAGTTTTAAAACGTTATTTTTATTGTTCGTGGGTAGTTGGGTACAGTGAAGGAGAAATGTCTTGGCATACCTGAATAGTATGATTTAAATAAAAAATGCGGGCACGCGACAAGGTGGCAGTGCCCAAGTAAATCGCTTCAGGAGCATGTCACGTACGTGAAGGGTGCATATATTTTTGATTTTTTATGCTAAGCAAATTTTTTTGTACCGACTTTAGTGAAGTATGGAGGAGTAATCCGGGGGGTAATTGGCTTTAATTTCTGATATAATTTATATTCTGGTATAATTATCACTTGCTGAAAAAAATCGGTGAAGGAAACCAGCATGTCTAAGAGATATTTCTCAACAGCATGTGAAGCTAAGTCAGAGGCCCATGGGCAGCATAAAAACCAAGTTAGTCTCTAACCACACGAAAAGAAGAAGAAGATTTCTAATATCCTATTATATGTGCAATAAATAATGGTAGAAGGTACAGAGGCCAGCACCTCAAGCTACCTCAATCTGTCAAATTTCTTTCATTGATTTTCAACTTTATTCCAAGAGAATAAAGTTCATGTTTAATTGAGACTATTGGACAATTTGGGATAGCTTAATGTGCTGGCGTCTGTACTTTTCGCTTGAAGACCGAATTATTTAAGTAGGTAAGCAGAAATCGATTTACGGCAAAACAAAATCAGAAGAACGAAAGTTTTAGATGCACATTGAAATTGACGAATGATGGTCATGTTTAAAGTAAATTAGACAGGCAATAAGCCGAACTGTGTAGGCGTAGTTACAATATTATAATGTAAATAAAGCAACATTACATATTTATAATATACTCAATTTTATATCGAAGTTTATCTTTAAAAGCTGGGAGATTGTTTATTTTTCTAAAAGAGGGTAAACAGGAGCTATATTACGAGACTATCAGGTCTTGGTGGTGTGCCAAGCGTAGAAATAAAGTAATCGAGTTTTAAAATTGGCAACTATCGTTAACTTTACTTTATGATATTAACAAAACTACATGAGTTTTAAAATTGGCAACTATCGTTAACTTTACTTTATGATATTAACAAAACTACATACCTACCTACTTTGTGTGCAATTTATTCGGAGTGTATTAGCAATATCGTTAAAAGTTAAAATTATGACTTGAACTAAAGTCCCCGCCACGAGAAGCTATAAATTTTGTAAACAAGTGTTCAGGAGTTCACAACATTTGGACCAACAAAAAAAAATTAATTTGTTTAAGATTTAATAAATTATTAAGTAACAAATATTAATTAACATATATTATTTAAGAATAATTATTCATCAGATTCAGATGTTTCCATTTCTGTGTGAAACAAACTCGTACGCATTCGAAACTCGAATGACGCGTTTATTTCAAAATTGCGTCCCGATAGTTTACAATCCCTGCGACGGACGCGTTCCGGTACCAAGAAACACAAACGATAGCGCTTTACGTCGTTAAAATATGATCCGACTAAATTAAATAGGTTGTTACTTTCATATAACCCGTCTATATTTCATGTCGATTGAATATGGTCAATTTATTATTATCTCGCAGTATAAAACGTTTACTTAGTAAAAGATGTTTGTTTACATAATTTATAGCTTCTCGTGGTTTAGACTTTAGTATAACTTTTAACACTTCATTTTGCCTCTAGGACTTAGCTCTTAATATTTTATACTATAAGCCGTTTCTTTAATGAAATCCGAGCAACGAAGGCCAGCATATGAGCATATTATACCTTTTTTTTTTTTCTTTTTTAAGGCTGGGAAATCATCCAAATATAAAGGAACTTCTATTATCTTAGCACCCCTTAAAAATGAGTCTAAAGAAAAATTGAGAAACAAATTCTCTCCATGTGGAGTTGAATTTCTACCCGACATATAAAAGAAAAAATATTGGGATAAGGGCAGGAGTATGATGATGACGATGATGATATCTACATATCGACGTCGAAGTGACAAGAACGTCTAACTAAAGAAATTAACTATTTCGAATAGGAGATCTTGTCACTTCAACGTCGATATGTCGGGTAGGATAAGGCCACAATAGGTATTGAAGTCAAAAGCTACCAAAGTGCATATATACAAATCATCGTACTAAAATATCCAATTCATCACATAAATCAGAAACCAATATTCCCATCAGTCACTGCAACAAACAAACACAACAAACCCGACCTCTATTCATGTTAAAACAACGACACATTTCCAAGACCCGATAAAGGGGAGGGGTAAAAGGGAGGGGGGTGAAACTACCCTGCATATATCGCTCCGTTCCTTCATTTATCTATGTGTCGCACCCGAATTAGGTACCTACACCCCGAGATGTTCGATCCCAAAATATGTATCTGGGTTGTAATTTTTCTTAACCATTTTAGTATTCAAGACGCAAAATGTGGCCACGCGATATGCCTAATACGATTTATATTTCACTGTTCGTATGGTACCACAGGGGTAGGTGGGGTTGTGTGGAATGTTGTGTTGAAGGTATGTGGAGCGCATTTTTGTGGCTGTATGATATGACTAGAAGTTTTGGTGCTTAGAAGATATGAATACATTCTTAATTGTTCTTAAGTCAAATGGTCGTGGGGAGTGATACTCGTAGTTTTTATTTAAAAAATAGGTTGGTCAACCTTTTTTGTTTTTGGAACGGTTTCAAAAAGATTTTTTTTTTGTTTTTATTACTTTTTTGAAATTGAGAGATTGGGAAAGGCTGCAGTGATGCTAACAGTAGTAACTTACCAAAAAGACAGTTCTAAAGACTTGGTTTGTGCTAAATCTACACCTGATTGGAGTAATAAGCTATCCGGGGAAGCTATTATAGGTTTTCAGCGCGGAAGCCTTCGTCATTCAGCTTAGCCGTGCGCTGGAACTAAGAAGCAATTTTGCTTTAAATGAGCTTTTCGTAATGGTTATTTGGAATTACGGTCAACATTTTAAAAATAGAATTTTATAGTCTTTGCTGAATACAAAGGGCGCGATATCTACAGGCCAGTATTAGCGGAAGATAATGAATTTAATTTTCTACTCAATTTTACTTATCCGTCTTAACTCTTAACATAAAAGTGTCCCAAAGCAATCAAAACACCAATATCAGTCGTACGTAGCACTTATGTAGGTAAGGAAAAATCTTCGGAGGCAAAATGAAAAAAAGTCAATGATTGAACGTCATACCTATGGGAATAAATTTAGTGAGGGTGGTAGAGGGGGCGCCACGTGTCACCCAGTTGAATTGTCAATTTGATTCCACGAAAAAGCACCTCTATTATTAAATATATATTTCTAACGAAACATCTGTACGTACCAGCTTTATATTGGAGATTAAAGCAAAAGTGGAATAGAAACTCTTTGGTTTTCGTTGGACAATGGTTTTTCTTGTCTCTGAAATAATTACGCTTTACAAACTGTCCCCTTTATCTCTTCCGGCCGTTTCCTATCCTCGTTTGTCCCATTTATTCTGCCCGTTCAGATCTTGCACGTTCGTTTACTGTGTGTGTTTATACTAGGTATATTTGTGTGTACTTGTGTATTTGTACCTCTTTCAGTGTTGCATGTCGCTGTGATTGCGTAGGTATAATTCGAGAACTTTAGGAAATACCTATGATTGGAAATGTTTACTTGATAACTTAATTGTTAGTTTTCACTGTACCTAAATTAATTGTTTAGATTCAATTTCACCATTAAAACTAAACGCAACTAAACCGCGTTCAAGAGCTATCAATGTCTTCATTGTTGTATTAACACTGAGGCCGAAGCCACAATACTGCGTTGCGGCGTCGCATCTTAAAAATCTTGTATTGCTGTGCGACATCGTTTTTGCGATACGACGCTGCAACGCAGTATTGTGGCCCCGCCCAGACAGCTCTTGGATTTAGATCTGCTGATCGCATTTAGTTTTAATGGTGAAATTCGCCCTTAGTTATTACCTATGTTTTACGATTCGTAAATGGAAATCATAATGATTTAAAACCCTTGAAGATAGATATACTTATTTAGCTAAACGATTACTTTTACCTTAGCAATGATAAACAATATGGCGTATTCATGACATATGCAAAGTGCTTAACAACAGTATGATTATATTGCTAACTTTTACGACGTCGAGACACTTTTATATGGCTATTTTGACTGGAATTTCACTCGTATTTTTTTTGAGTTACCATAAGAACCTACCTTCATGGAGGTCAATGTGAGATTGTTGAAGATATAATGTAAAGGAACTTCTTATTCTATAAATCTCATTATTATGAATTTATATACTGTAGACTATAAAACAATATCTTTGGTATCCAATATGTTGCGAACGATATACTTATTCATTCCAATGTAATAACAAAACGTAAGAGGAGTTCCTACCCATATATAAAAAGAAAATCTAATACAGATCAACAGAAAATTACTTGAGCATTATTCCCCTCATTTTCTAGGTATGTTATAAATAATTGGACTCCACGTCGCACTGGTAACAAGCACTCGTAAGTTCACCCGACTATTTTATCTTAACATGTTTACCAGTTTACCTTCTTTCTCATAACTAAATTAATTTCGTGTTTCCATCGGCATTATTTATGAGTTCGAATAAGCAATAAATGTGTACCGATAACATGTATTTGCTTACGGTCGTTAAGACCGTGGATTTATCTAAAAAGGAGAACAAAAATGTCCCGGGTTAACCCTGCGCCCGACGTCGTAAAAGACCCAAGAAGTACTGCGGCCGGAGACGCAACAAAAATACTTTATTTATATGCTAATGTAATTTATATGACGCTTAATGTCTCGTGGCTGGTAACGCACGATTCTGTTCCATTATTTCAGTACGTATCGGTTTCATGATAGCGACTGTATTCCAAAGCCGGTAAGGTGGTGTTTAGCGTGCGCTGAGTGTCGTGTGTGTCGATGCGATTATGAACGCGCGGTAGGAGGCAGCTTCCAACCCAGTTTCCTCCAGGGAAGGGGGAGGGAGCTCTGGGTGAATCAATAAAAATACGCGAGAAAAGCGTTGATTATACAACGGGAATTCGGTAGGAAACTGCTCTTTCAATAATGCCCGCCTACTATGAGACGTAAATTGAAATAAAGAAACGTTTACAGGCTTACCCAAGTCCCATGTTGAGAAGTATGTAGGAATCTGTTTATATTATATGTTGTGGCGCTGAGCGACTGTTCGGATTCTTTATCGAAGCTCTCTTGTTGTCACTACACTAGATCTTTGTTTATATCGAGAAAACATGAGATAGAAAACTAGGCTTCGTCCTCGTGTACAGTCAACGACAAAAACAGGTTCGAAAACTCAACAACTCCAGCTACTGTCCGCATCTGTACGCATATCATTTGGCCATATTTGTAAATGATAAGGAGTTACGTGCATTAGACATTCAAATTAGACTAAAACAAACGATACCGGGCGAGTGATGGACATTCCATCTGCGTATTGTATGGTATTTGCATAAAAATCCTTCGGTTCCGAGTTTCCGACCGGTGGACGTTGCCGCTTGAAATGCAGATTTTGTATCGCAATGAGATAAATACGGTCGAACAAATATAAAGTTAAAACCAAAGTATGGTGGAGTGAATAACTTGACATTGTGTCTTCGGAAAATGACTGGATTTTGGTCGTATTGGTTTCTTTAAGACCTACAAATTAATGCACTGGATATTGTATTGCTACAAACTGACCGCTGAGGATCAAAATGGAGTCTTTGTAGTAGATAATTAGCATAAAATACTTTAACTAGAAAACCGCCCAAAAAATATTTGAAAATGTATATTTTAACAACTTTTATAAAGATTCAGAAACAACATTTTGGAATTTTCCTTCGAAACTAACGCCTACATTATCAATTTAACAAGTTATAGAGCTTTGATTTATTTAACTTTTTTAAATACAAGACCAGCTGGTAGGTACATAATTTCGATATAAAAACGTGAATGAATTCAAATCCGAGTGAATCAAAAGATGGCGTCTTTTCGAGCGGTGACTATAACCCGCCCACTGCGCGCGCGCCGTATCCAACATACCTAACACGATAACTACCTAATTGTAACATAAACACACTAAATAAAGACCTCACAACACAAGACAGTCACCAAAAACCTTTTATAAAAACCCGTGAATCAACTAAAAAATGAGGCTGACATTTTAAAACGAAAATTGAATACCGAAACATTATTTTAGCTGTAATCATCCCAAAATTGTTTGTATTTATTCAATTCAGGGACGTAAATATAGGCAAATATGAAAATGAAAGTAAAAAGGTATTGAAAAACTGTTAAAGAGTCTATAGAAATGTCTCGTTTTAATTCACCTGCGGTAATTTATCGCGCACATTAATTTCTGGTATTATTCGCTCATGGTCTGCTAAAGCGGTGAAGTGTTAATTTATACGTGAGTACTGACGCCTCGATAGCCTTTTTTTTTAAATAATTCACTGTAATTTAATAAAAGGCCTTTCTGTTGCGACTTGTTTTAAATGCTACGGAATTCGAGCAAACATGCCAAGTGGCCTAATAATTTATTGGTGCAAAAGATAATTCTTAACAGAATAAAAATAAAAATAATTGTATTGTAATTTATTTTCATTCAAATTGACCCAATGAAATGGCTCTAACACATACCTTAGTTTTCCCATAGGAACTCGAATTTATACATTTACTCAAGTGACCTCAGGTACAGGAAACATTCTCATTCCTTTTTCATAAAAAACACACGTGTGTTAAAAATAAACAAATTGATGATACATTTTTATAACAGTTCAATTACATCGCGGCCGCAACATTTTACAACCGAACTGAATGAACAAAAGCCGTGCCCACAGATATGAATGTGGTATCATAACATACCTCCCAATACGACTCCAAAACCGAGCGAACCTCCTCATTTCCCTTCGTAAAAAAAGAACTTTAATATTTGCAGCACGGCGAATTTAAGGAGCTATAAATTTTTGTCATTAGGTTAATAATAAAGAGTTGAAGTGGTGTCGCGGGAACAGGATGTTATAATGCCTTTTGTTCGACTCTTCGTAATTCGCATACCAATGATCTCAGACTCGTATACCTACCTACATTTTTGCCGATTGCAGTATCATCCAGCGGTTTAATAAGGCCTTTTTTCATTACGCTATAAAACAAGATACTTAGCAGCACCTGCGATACTTTTGAAATTTAAATTGTATCGTTAAATATCGCGTGTGCAAACAACATATTTACCCAGTTCATATACCTTGTTTTATGGAGTGAGTAATAAAAACGATTTGTTGGCAATTCTAATTAAGGATTTTTTCTTAATGACGGTATGATGGACAGAGGACTGTGATGTGACAAAATGGGGTGAAACTAACGGAGAGTTCAACCTCGTTCGCATCTGGTTCGTTATCAGACGAGACATCCGCGAAGGTCGACCGTGGAAGATTGAGTTGTTTGCTATAAAGTGGAACATGCAGTACAGTAATGGAGGTACACGGTTGTAGGGCTCAATGATGGCTAGTATTACAGCGTGAGTCCACATGTTAATGCCTCACCGGGAACTTGAAACCCATCATTACGTATTAGCATAACCGCGCCAAACAAAAAGCTGGCAAAACGTCAGAAACACGCGGCGTAAGACGGCGTAGAGAATCGTAACGACACTCGGGGGATAGTCCCACAGTCACTGATTTATAGTCGCGTTTGATAACTTATTTGATCACTTTATGATGGCGAAAACTGCCAGGAAAGCTCATAAGGCACGCCGATGCAAATCGCGTGGATGAAGGCGGATATATCGCGGACAGAGTGTTACATGCGAGACGAAACGATGCACTCCCGCATCTTCATAACGGAATAGAAATCACATAACAACCGTGCATACGACACAACAGCAAATGAACGTAGTCAAAGGCAAACGACTTTTTAACGTGTCACTTATGTATGTATATGACAAATCAAGCGGTAAGTAATGAATCGATACCAAGTGTAAAGAACCCATTCAAAGATCCCACCATGACTCATTTAAACGTAAAAATAGCATTATAAATTTTAACAGCAGTTGGACATAGGACACGTTTATAATAAGAATAAGTTTATTTAAATAAAATGTAGGAATTAGCATGCCAGTGTGCGCGCGGATCTTTCCATTGTTTTCGCTAAATGACATCAAAGTTGTGGCGGCGAAGTGTATTTAGCATGTGAAATAAAAATTGTTTGCTGTTCTTAGAAAAATGTAGGAGTTAACAGGTGTACCCGGCGCGCCTTTCATAGGATAACGCGCGTTATATATTCTACTTATTGAGCTAGCTTTTCCTTTTAAAATTCTATTTGTCCCCATCGTTCTAGATCTTTTATAAAAATGCCATTTAATCGAGATGTTGAATCGCGAATAAAGGTGATATCCTCGCGAACAGCATCGCGATGCAAATTAACAATATTCTTGTTTAATCTACAGATTCTATATTCCCATAAAGAGAAGGCTTTAGTCAACACAAGTCTCCATTTAAAAGTGTTTCCATATTTAGGGTGCAACAAATAATTCCATGTTCAAAATTGAGTGCGTCAAATAATTTAAAGCAAGCATTTAAAAAATTCTTTCGTACCATAGTGTGTGTGTAATAAAAGTAATAAATAAATAATTATACCTACTCATACTATTAGGTAATGGCATCATGGAACAGTACATGAAACAAAAACATTAAAAATTAAGATATTATTCAGTTAACACCTAAATATCTAAACATATAGATAAAAAATATAATAATAATTCATGAAGCTCCAGAGACTTATCAAACAAATAAACATATAGATGATGTGTGAGTCCCGGCCGCATTAGAATATCAAATAAGTGAAGCTCTACAACATGACATGGATCCCAACAATCAAAAGATTTCTTCAAACACATCTAATTTTCTTAACAAAAACTCAATTACGAACACACGGGAAAAGTTTTTCTATTAAGGGTTACACGTGGACGATTATGAAAGTTACATCAGCTCTGTAGTCTGTATTTACGTGATATTTCGCAAGCTCCGAATGCTATGTAGATCACAAGGACTTATGGTAATCCACATCATTGTACTCGAGCATTCCGATAAACTGCGCCTGAATTCTTTATTTCTCAATGTACGTGAAAAATCCGTTAAAGGTGTCACGTTGTCAGAACAAAAAGGTCGCTATGGAAAAAACACAAAATTGACGGAAAAGAGTAAAAAATCAGGGTGATATTAAAATAAACGAGACATGCGTGGCCGGTGCGCGGGCGCACTGTTTGGGTTACAGTCACGTTCGACGGTAATGACAAATTCGCGACCATTGTTGCTGTTGACTGAGGATTTTTTCAACGTTCAAGGTTTTCATTTTGAGTAACAATACGAACGTGCCAATAGCACATTTTATAGGAATTAATTATGCAAAAAAAAGTTTTATAAAGAGTTTATCGGCGTCGAGATTGTGGCGAGGTCGTGGCTCAGACAATGAATTAATTTCCAATTACATTTCTAGCTTGGGTCAGAAGTGAAATCTGTTATCACGGTTCGCACACGCCCTCAAACCATGGATGCGTGTAATTGCGATAAATACGCCAATTAACGTTAGCTCGATCCTACGGCTATTAGTCGAAAGACGTTCAGAGCCACTGTTATTAAAGCGCCACTGTTGTCCCACTTTGTAAGCGAACTCACTCGAACACAAAGCCGCTAAGGAAATTGCTTTTCTAGACAAAAGGTTGTCGAAGCTTGTTCTACGTTTTAGAATTTTACCGTGTTATCAGTCAATGGCCAACGACGATGAAGCTTTTATATGATTTTCAGTAGTTTTTAATTCACTACTATATTACTCTTCAATAGAAATCAGACCAAAGCTTTCCTAAACATGAACATTCCAAAAACATAGGGCACAGTGCGCCAATTCAGTAAAACCGTGAACAAAAACCGCGTAATGAGACCTGAACTGTTTTATGTAACTCAGTCAGCAAATGATTTGAGGTCGCGAGCATTAATTACAGCGTCACGCAGGCACATTAGTGCGCTCATTAACTGAGTAAGGCCGCGTACCTACACAATTACTTATAGTCGGCAGCAGACTGTGAGCAAAAATGTATGGAAGAACAACTTCAACCGTCGATTGACCGTCATCGTCAGTAGTTTTTCATACATTTCCAAAGTCGGTGGCCTGGTTTACGTTTGGTGTGTACGCGGCCTAATGGTTGTGCAAACAATGTAGTGATGGGGAATCACGCGACAGTGACTTGCACGGACGACCGTGTTCTTGAACGCTTATGTAAGTACCGCATCCGCTTTCAAAAGTGAAAAATTAACATGCGCAATTATTTTGTAATTAACAAAACGCCCGATAATTTAGTTTGGCTGCCAAGCGTGAAATATTGTCGTTGCAAGCGAATGTTTTTAGAATGCAGCTGCTGGTGCAGGATACAAAGAATTTGAATTAAAAATTTATATTGTCAGAATTAATTGTTCTCTCAGATATTAATTATTTCATGATTAATATCGAATAGATTGCCCAATTTATTTCAATATTTGCTAACGGAAATAACATTAAAAAATTTGTAGCAGTTGATTGCAGAATAACGCAACAGCTCCATTAATTGCAGCTTGCAAATGATTGCTAATTTGACCTCCTATTAATAATTACATTGTCAACGGTATATGTGCTTTGTTTACATTGTAGCATCGTTTGTTTTGCGAAAACATCGAGAAAATTCCATGCTTTTTTTTCCGATAGATCACATTACGGCTCACTATGCATGGAATAAGAGGAAACAGTGGTGGCACAGAGGTAAAGGCCCCGACTTACGACTTGCAGATTGTGGACAGGCCCAGACAGGCGCTTTACTTTGTGTGTGTTTGTGTATTTCATCTCCGTTGCTCTCAAAACGCTCGTGGCTAAGTAATAACAGCCGCACGGATCGATCCATCAGACCATCAGGTTAAGCTACGCTTGCCGGGGTTGGTCCGTGGATGGGTGACCATCTTTACTCTAACTCCTCCGTGCCTCGGAAAGCACGTTAAGCCGTTGGTCCCGGCTGTCATTCGTGGATCTTTGACAGTCGTTACGGGTAGTCAGAAGCCTAAAAGTCTGACAGCCAGTCTTACCAAGGGGTATCGTATTACGCAGTTACTAACTGGGTTGTGGAGGTCAGAGAGGCAGTCGCTCCATGTAAAATACTGGTATTCAGCGGCATCCAGTTAGAGTGGAAGCCGACCCCAACATAGTTGGGCAAAGGCTAGGCTGTATGATTGCTCGCAAAACGTTGAAGGGAAACATCGTGAGGAAGCATCTCCTAGAACAAACGATTCGAGACATGTGACCATGTCTACCATCCCACACTGGGACCGCGTGGTGGATTACCTCACAGACTACTGACACAGACTACTTACTCTCTCTCACAGAGTAGGCCTGTGTTCCAGCAGAGGAAACGTTATAGGCTGAATATACTATGCATGGAATAACACTTGAACAAAGTAAAATATTCATTCAGTACCAACATAAAACTTATAAATCAATGTTATTATATTATTTTTATAACCGTTTCTGACAATAAAGTCGTAGGCGAGCTTGATTCTAAAAATTTTTTTATGTTCTATTGTATTTTTAATTTATTTATTATGTAAATGTTAATAAAATCATTGGCCGTGTTGGTTTTTTTTTAATAAAAAATGTACGATGTTCTATATATTGTTGTTTGGTTTAGCTATAATTTTTTTTGCATGTTCATGAGATCGTAAATAAACAAATATCAAGAGCGTGGAAATTCATCATAGGAGCAAAGTTTATCGCAGTAATCGTACCTATTTATGTTTTCTAAATGCTACTTATATATTTTTTGAGATTTTTAAATATATATTTTTTTTAAACTATGTTAGAATTGTTTATTTATTTATTCAGACTAACGATACTAATTAAACACGAATCTTAAAAACGATATATACAACGTAAAACTAAAAAAAAAAATCTCTTATGAGTGGTAAAAAAGGGAAGACCTCATAGGGCGTCGAAAAATTCATCCCCATCGCTGTCAGTGGGAATTGTTATGTAAAGCAGTGCTACCACATTCGATGGCATTTTTAAAAAAATAATATGTTGACTGATGACTTTACAAGATCAAAACAATGATTAATTAAATCGATTGTTACGTACGTTTTAATCAATTACATATTTTTTAAACCTTACCAAAAAATTAAGTAAGTACAATTAATGTACTTAAACCCATTTTCAGGAAAAGTAAGTACATTATCCTAGACTTTTTTTAATCGGTCACATTTGAAACCCACCCCATAATTTCAAGTCCGACTCCACAGAAAATATTTTAAAACAACAGTTAAGTTGTTCGCTAGTTAAAATAATGAAAGGGTGGTGTAATCCGGCTGTCGTGGGCCCGGATCGTGATCGTCGGGCAACACCTGATAATTAGTTAGCTTCGCAGGTGCTTACAGTCTGTCTAGATTCTAGCTGCTGAGCTGGGAAAGCCGGAGTGTGTGATTATCAGGTCATGTGGGAACACTAGGAAGTGGATATTTACGTGAGTTTTTGTGTTTGCGTGTGTGTTGGGTTGATTTTTAGAAGTGTTTATAAAGATACTAGCACTGCGCCCGCGACTTTGTTCCCGGAAATTATGATAGCTTGCGTAGTTCCCATCCTCGTAAAAATACGGGGATAAAATACAGCTTATGTTATTTGCTGATAATGTAGCTTTCTATTAGTGAAAGAATTTTTGAAATCGGTCCAGTACTTTTTGAGTTAGATCGAAACAAACAAAAATTAAAAATTTCCTCTTTATAATATTAGTTTAGAAAAGTGTAGAGAAAACAACTTTATAATAGAATACCGTCCAGTTCAAGAAATCTATCAAAAACTCATTTTAGTCAGTATAAATTGCGGATCGATCACTTCTGGAGAGATAAATACAATGGATGAGAATGTATTTAATGAGAATAAAGTTTCTTTAAACCTAAAAACGCAACATCATTGCTAAGAATATATTCTACAGAGCCAGAAGACAACATACCCACTAATAGTGACACGGATCTTGCGCATCATAAATAAAATGCTCTAATCAACGCTATATTTCTTTTTTACTTTTGCGACCTGCTATTGAGTTGGTCGACGTAAGGGAGGACACCCTCAGACAAGGTAAGACGACGATCTTTGCAGGGCTGGTGCTAGCAGCTGAATGAGAGTTACCGAGAATCCAGCTGAAGAGCGTGCAATTGGTGAGGCCTGTCTCCAGCAGTGGACTGCTGGAGGCTAATGATGATGATGATTGAGTAGGTCTTATTGCTCCAAAGCTTTTTAAAGTAATCGTAACTATATTCTTTGTGATAAAAAAGTACCACTAATACCGTTATTGTCCACTAAATCCCACAGTTAACAAGGAAAAAAAGTGTTAACAAAGACAATTCTATTTAATTAAAAACTAAAGTTAAGTCTTAGGGTGACACATGAAGTGGTCATGAATAAAGAAAATTATGAAGGGGGCACTTTGATTTGATACACTTATTGTAAAGCTTTTCAAAGAACTGGTTCTAAGGACAATAAGGCCCTTATAATGAGGCCAGCATATTGTATGAAGAGCCCTCAGAATCAGGTCCGATATTCTACAATATGCTTTTTTATAATGGGAGCGAAATTTTTGAGACTTGTTACACTTCGATGCTTGCTCGAGATCGTGTTTAACTGTGGGATTTTGTTTCTTTGTGTGTGACTGTTCTTTAATTTGGGTAATACGTATTTTACTCGTTACATATGAAGTTAAATTCTTCGGATGTTGCAAATAGTAACATTTTTTTTTTACAAAACTAAATGATATCTAATGGGTTGTGTGACGTTTGATTTGATTTAACTGCTTTAAAACTTAAGTGAAGTCTTTCTTTTTTTTTCGTGTGTTTAGTGTCTAACCTGGTGTCAGAGTTTTTATGCTGCCCATGGGCCTTTGACTTAGCTTCACATACTGTTGGGAATTAATATCTCTCAGGCATGCCGGTTTCCCCACGATGTTTTCCTTCACCGTTTTTAAGCAAGTGATAATTTTGCAATACGCACATGAATCTGTAAAGTCAGAGGTGCGTGGTTGGGTTGGAACTCGAGACCTAAGACTTGGCAGTCCGACGGTCACACCAATAAGCTATTACTTCTACCAGTAAAGTCAGCTGTCTGTAGAGTCAATCCATAGCATCAGGTGGAATGACCGCTCACTTCACAGAATAGACAGTAAGATGATTCAGTCCCCTTAAAAGGAACATTGAGTAAGATATAAATAGCTACATATCGACAAAGCACTAACAGGTTAGTGTTAAATTCGTAGTGGCTACTGGTCTTTTTCTTCTTATCGTGTGGTTAGTAACTAAGCTGGTGTCAGAGTTTTAATGCTGCCCATGGGCCTCTGACTTAGTTAGCATCACATGCTGTTGAGAAATATCTCTCGGGCATACCGGTTTCCTCACGATGTTTTTCTTCACCGATTTTAAGCAAGTGATAATTATACAATACGCATATGAATCCGAAAAATAAGAGGTGCGTGCTTTGGGTTCGAACTCGAGACCTATGACTTGGCAGTCCGGTCACACCACTAGGCTATCACTGCTTTTGGCTACTGGTAACAAATCCGGAGTAAAATGGAGTTTAACGACTTACAATAACTTAAAATCGAGAAATCTATTATTCTTTAATACCAAAAATCTTAACAAAAACTGAGACAAAGCCAATGCAAGCTTTTTGTACCAAATCCCCGAACAACAACGAATTAGAAAAAAAAAAGGAAATTGAATCTTAAATCACAGCGACCGTCCACTTAAATCCTAAACGAGAACGCCGGCGTGAACGTGAACGACACTTCGTCATTAAATAATAGACAATAATACGATTCTAATACCCAATATCCCGTGTTAGAGAACAAATGTAGACGTGTACATCCTTATTGCATTAACGTTCGCAGTGGAATCGTTGAATCAGATAACAATCCCTGTGGGGACCCAATCTGGACTATTTAGCGCGACGGAATGGGCTCAATTAGGATATGGCGGATATGCGGGCCCCTTACTAGCGGGACCGGAGAGCGCTAATATGTTGCTTTGGTGAAGTCAGTGACGAGATTCTAGATTGAATACACAAATTGAGAAATACATGAACCACTTTTACTAATTGATAAGCTTAAATTGTTAACACAAGAATTTCAAAGATGGAAGAGCTTTTACTGTGTTACCTTTTTTTTAGTAATTATGAAAGCAATTTTTATTTCCTCGGTCAGAACATTCCTATCGATTTCCTCCAATTCGCACTGAACGAATATATATGGTGTAAAAAGACCCATTACATAACCGTTGCCTACACATCCTGTACATAAAACTGAGTAACATTGAGCAAAAATTATTGCTAGCAAACAAATTCCATTTTAGGTGTGAAAAATAGCTTTTTACGGAAGCACGCAATGTAACGCACGTAAAACACTATGCCTAGGCATGCAACGGTAGAAGAGCTGTGTATTTAAAGTAAAGTTATAACATGAAATACAGGTTTTCATTAAAAAAAAAATGGAATCGCGGAGTTTTGACTTTCAATATCTTTGTAACTCGAAGGTATCGTCCAGTACTCAAAAAAAAAACAATTACCAGTAATTTACCAGCCGAAACTCACCACCACGACATAATATGTACTCCCAGAAGTACATATTATTATTATGCTAGTGAGTCTCGGCTTCGTTAAGAATATTTTTTACACACGTTACATAATTGAAATCAGCAACATTTTAGGCGTTCGGACACTGAACTAACAGTGATTCCCGCTCCGATTAGCGTACATAGGAACGATTTCGGCGACAATCAACTGACACTGGCCGTTAAAACATCACTCGAGATTTGGCTCGGATTTATAAGGATAAACTTGAATACTCCTTAAGAGAGCTTAATGTTCTATCACTTAGTTTTGGAGAGGCGAAAGGAGTGTTGCAGGTGCCTTTCTCCATGGGAAGTGGACGTAAATTTATGTAGGTGTTTAGGTTTTTAAGGAATGTTGTGTAAAGGATCAGGAAAAGAGACATAACATGGTGCAAGCATACCGGGATTGTCCGAAAGGGTTACCGCTACCTAGGAACATAAAGAGCTAAGGAAAGAACATGGATGGGTTTTAGTCGCTAAGAGTCTGAGACTCCCTTCCACCCAGAGCGGAAGCGGCCATTTGTTAATTTCCCACCATAAAAAAAACATGGTGCAAGCATGCCAAAGTCTGTACAAAACCAGTAATTTCATAGCATATTGAAGAAAACGCAGAATTGGTTTTTGACGGCCATGATAATCATAATCAGCCTTTAATGTTCCCACTGCTAGGAGACAGGCCTCCTCTCGGCGAGAGGGAGTGGACTGTAATCTACCGCGCGGGACCAGTGCGGGTTGGTATATGTCACATATCTTTGAATTTTGACGGACACGAACTGAAAATGACAAGTTGGATGGTAGGGAGTCCAAAGAAACGATGGATGGATTGTGTGAAAGATTATATGGCTAGAAAGGGAGTGACTACCGAGATGACGAATAATAGAGAAGTATGGAAGAAGAAGACATGTTGCGCCGACCCCAAATAAATTGGGATAAGGGCAGGAGAATGATGACGAACTGAAAATGACAACAGAAATGTGTTCACGTTTCGAACAACAGAGAATCCTATTAATATCCAACTTATTACCAAGTTAATGCTCACGTCCTTGTTTATTAAGGGCAAAGCAAATAACATGTATTTGTGTAAAACTATACGATTAACTAATAGATGGAAGTTCTAGTATATGTCCTAATACTTATACAGAACCGTGGTGATGATATGCAAAGTGATCTTTGTAACATTGTCTTGGGCTGAAAACTTTCCACGACGAATCAAGTAAATCTTGGCTCTGTTGACCCGTCATAAATTCATCTCACAGTCAAATCTGTAAGGTAATTTGTGAAGATTTTGTAACTCATTTAATGTGCGAGGAATATAAAGTATGTATCTACAGGCAGACCGTTACGCAGTTGTGGAATCCTTAGCGAAACTGAAATTATAACTCCCATTTTTCGGTTGTTGTTCGACTTCGTTCTCTCTATTTCCCAAATTTATAAAATTATCTACTCATACGTAAGTACAGACGCCAGCTTATCAAGCTATCTCTAACTGTCAAATTTTCCCAATTGAAAATGAACCTTATATATTTGCAATAAAGTTGAAATACTATCAAAGAAATTTGACAGATTGTGGCTTCTGTACATGCAAATAAATAAAATGTAAGTGTCTGTTTGTTATGTCAAAATAACAGTTTTTTACGAAAAGCAAGTACCTATATTCACTATATATATAAAAACAACTTTTCAAATGTTTGTGTGTATGTTTGTTCCGGCTAATCTCTGAAACAGCTGGACCGATTTGGACGGGGTCTTTCACTGGCAGATAGCTGATGTTATAAGGAGAAAATGAGTTTAGACAAATCGGGAAGCAGCCTTATGGATTTTCTCCTGTCATTTGGCACCTAACATTATGAATGGAATTGCTGGATACGACCTTCTGTAACATCGTATTCAGTTTAAATATTCAAATAAAATTTAGAACAACTGTAACAGTCGTTTTGATACTATAATGCCTTTTGTTTATGGATCAAGAATATTACTCTAGCTATAATTAGAACTAGTGTTGGGATGATCATTTTATAGTGAATTTTAACACGCTTTTTCTGTGATGTTTTCGGCTGATACCGAGACCGACATTGTGGTGACCGAGGACTGTAAAAGGTACCGCATTTAATCTAGCTGGCCTATGATCTTCTACTTCTTTTCTTGTGGTTAGTGACTAACCTGGTGTCAGAGTTTTTAAGCTGCCCATGGGCCTACGACTTAGCTTCACATGCTGTTGAGAAATATCTCTTAGACATTTTGGCTTACGATGTTTTCCTTCACCGATTTATAAGCAAGTGATAATATATACAATACGCACATGAATCCGTAAAATCAGAGGTGCGTGCCTTGGGTTCGAACTCGAGACCTATGACTTGGCAGTCCGACGGTCACACCACTAGTCTATCACTGCTTATGCCTGCTGGCCTATGAAGATAGCTGCAAATCAAGATCATTTGACTATCAAAGTGAGCCGTAGTGCTGGCGTCGCACCGACCAGAGCTCATTCATTATTATAATATGATACACGGACATCGACTCTCGTTCGATTTCTCTTAAAATGCACGTAACTTTGCGTTATCTATAAATTAGCATTGTCAAGTGTGTTGTTTACATAACAGATGTGGCGAACGCCGCCGTATGTATTAATAGATACGGAGGAATTGATTGACTGAGTGCATGTGCGGGAAATAGCGCGATTCTACAGCCTTCCAATAACTTGATTCCTTTGCCTACAAATCTTCTTTTATCATTTCAAAAATAACAGAGCACCCTGTAGATGACGATCGACGAAGTTTTGGCAAAGAATCACCAATATGGTGGATGGTAACGTAATGTGTTATGTTACGGCTTGACAGATAACTATTTGGGTGGAAATACTAATCGTTGTAGGTTCAATGAGGTATTGTGACAGGACTATAGACAAAACTTCACGTTACTCGTTTTTGTCCTGATTGGTCAAGTGACAGATGCAGTTTATTATTGTGGTATTACTCTTCCATTCATAGAGTAAGGTAGATTGATCCAGGACAGAACTAGAGTGTCAATTTCTGTGATCCACTCAGTGACAGTGGAAGGAACGAGTGAATGAACTAGTTCATTATCATACAGTTACCAAATTTTGTAGGTAGCTATCTAAATATTATGTTCCCGAATAACTAACTTGGTAAACGGTTTTACTCGTAGGAAGTTTAATTCATTTATACAATGTTGTAGTAGAACTTTCTGTGAGGTCGTCATTACACGTTTTGATACTTTATAATTATGAAAACACCAAGCGTAACTCGCGAAATATGGATGTACCTACTATAGATAAACCTCTGCTTAACCCTTCGGGATAACAGGCATGTTATTATTATGTGTGTGTAGAAAAAAAAATATTCTATACTTATTATTTATTTAAATTATTTTAAATTTTGCTCTACAACTTTTTTTTAACAAAAGCATATCGTTTCCAAAGAAATGTTATGCCACCAAATGAACCGGCTTCAATATCCCTGTAGGTATAAATAAAACACACCTATCCAGGAAAATGTATGAGAGCCGTGTTCTCTTTTCGGAAAATGTCCATCTATATCAAGAAAATATAAAAGTTGTTCGTGAACAATTTAGTTGTGGAAGACAACACAAACAGTTGACTGTGGGACTATTTAGTATGACCAACCGAACACAGTATTTTATCACAAAGCTAGCATTAAATCTATACAAAATTTACAAATTAAAGCCGCTTGTCGAGTCTAACTGTGTGACTGCGATGTTCTTCTAAACTGCGCAACTTAGATCGATGCGGTTTTCACTATCTTTTAGAGAATTTAATCAGAAACTTATATGTGTACTTCATTGATATTTAACTTGCATATAATAAAGAAATCTCAATCTTTTGTCAAGTGGTAAAATCTGTGCAAAGCGGGGGGCGGTTCGCTACCGTTACTAGATAAATATGACAGACGCGTCACTCCGATCAAGATTGTTAGGACGACACCTATTGTGTGAACGTGACACCAATCATTAGCATCAGATCACAGCTTTTCGATCACGTTTTGATTATTTTTACATCACGGATGAATAACGTGGGCTCGTATCGTGTTGTTTGTCATAGATTTTGTGCGTACTACCTTTGTGCCTACTTGACTGTCTTTTATTTATATACTTATTTAGGTCATTTTCTGTGTTCGTGATTGTCAAGACAATTTGGATTGGTATAATATGTTAGGTATAAGTTTTGTGGAGCAGGAAACTGAAAATAGAATGTATCTATTTTTGATAGGTACCGAATATTTATTGAAAATAATGGTTTAATTAAAAACAATGCAGGTGAAGGTTTACGTTAAGTCAAATAACAATCTAGTGTTGCACTTGCTAATTCTAATACAAATCCTCATTTCCGCTATTGCAAAGTGCAATCAGCGAAAAAACAAAACAACTGCATAAAACTAAATAAATGTTCGCCATTAAAGTTTCCTTATTTAACCCGCTGAGCGCGGTTATCGCGAAATATAATTAAGGTGCAACCTCAATAAGCAGCAATGCGAAGACTTCATTCCTAGGTATTTATAGTGGTAATGAAAATATCGGGGCGGGTCGGCACGAGCGCGGTAACCACCGCCGTGCTAGAATGTACCACTTGTTACCTGTGCCTATGTTGATACTGGGTTTTTCTTTTTTTTATTATATTTCGAATTAAGAATGCCATGATGACACTGGCTGTGTTGGTGTATCACGTGTCAGTGTTGAAACCAGGTTTTTTTTTGTTCTATTTTGGATTATTTAAATTAAGAATTTATTTATTTATTTATAACATAAAACGGCCAAGGCCAATTACATTAGTTACACGTTATACGCCAACAGTTTTTGCATTGTCTGCTGCGTGGCAATCAATAGTCTTATCACATTACATAAATGTAGTAACTATAGAAGTCAAAAGAAAAATAAAAAGGTTTTGATGTCACTGGCTGTGTTCGCTAACACAATGTTTACACGCTTATGAAAATTCATAGGCAAAGATAGGCTCACAATATTTTCAATTTTTAAACGTATTGCAATAATGTAAGTAGGTATATCGATTACACATGAATGTGTATAGAGCGTAATTCTTAATGAGCGTAGAAAATTCTCTAGAAATAGTTTTTTTCAGTAGGTATTTATCACAGGGGATAATTTAGTTACAAATTAACGTAGATAATCACTAAAAATGAAGCTTATATAAAAATTGCAAAGGCTATGTACTATACTAAGTGCCTCTTAAACCGCGTTTAAGAGCTGTCAGCTCAACTTTGTTGGGGAATATTGACACTGATAGCTCTTGAACGCAGATCAGATGTGCTGATCGCGTTGGTGACAAGTTTCATTGGTGAAATCAGCCCTTAGCTCCAAAAACATAAAACACACGATTACATATTTGTTTTTTCAACATCTGCAGTAATTGTTTAGTGATTCTTAGTGTGTTACGCAGTTAGGGTGCAGGTCAAACACGCACGCCAGATGCGAGTAGGTAGGCACTAAGCACCTGACCTTTCTGAAGGACATAACCACTGAGGTCATATGGAGAGATTAAGATACCTTTATTACGATGAGTTAGGATCCCTATAAAGCTATGATCTAGGGGCTTCTAAAGCTCTTAACTCCCTTCTAATTATGGTACATCGAGATGCCTCTATCAAACGTTTGGCAAAATTACATACGAGTAAACGTAAATATTATCAAAGTAGGCTCTGCCAGCGGCTTCGCTCGCGTAGATGTCTGAAATTATCCCATGGGAACGTACTACACGGATAAAAAGTGTCATCCAGGTTATAAACTGGTGTTTTTTTTTTTCTCTCTTTCCAAATTTTATTCCAATCCATTCAGTAGCTTTGCGTGAAAGAGTCACACACATCCATACATAATCCATTTATTATATTAGTAGAATAGTAGGATTTAGTGTCCTAGCCTTGAATAACTATGTATTATATAATTGGAAGTCGATACAAACTCAGTATATAGGTTAAGTGGCAGTAATTTATGGCAGCATTTATGATACTGACAGTATTTACGACAGTGCAAAAGCTATAAGATAACTGCTTAACCGCCTGTCTTATGCCTAACATTTTGTGGATGTCTTTATTTACCTAAAGTAGCCTCGGAAAGCACTTTAAGCCGTTGGTCCCGGCTGTCATTCGTAGATCTTTCATCTTTCCTTAGATGTCAGAAGCCCAAAAGTTTGACAACCAGTCCCACCAAGGGGTATCGTGTTACCCAGTGACTGGGTTATGTATGTAAGACTCAACACTGACCCTAACGCGGCGCGGCGTGGAGGCGCCTTCTGTTGGATCATTTAGCTCCTAACAAAAGGATTGAGCTGAATGGTGCTAATCCATGCATCATGTTCTTGAGCGGACGCCGTCAGTAGGGACTGGTCACCTCTTAGCTACTACGGTTTTTTTTTAATTTAACTTAATTATGAATTGTTTTTTAAGTCTTGTAATTATGGACGCTTTTTTAAGTTCTGCATCGTTCTCACATGTAGGTATATTTATAATATGTATAAATGACGTAACACAATTTTTGTAAACATATTTTGATTTAATGCGAGGATGTATAGCAAGATTCATTGAAGGGCTGGCTGTGAGTGGGACGGCCCTTTTAAGGCTGAGAAAAAAAAAAGTTGTGTTGACATTTCAGCGACATTTGGGTGAAAATTATTTATGCCGTTTTTAAATCTCTTTTCACACCGTCTGCTAGCTTTTCAAACTTGATTATGGCCCACCCAAGTTGAATAAGTTTATGGATTAGAATTTTGTGATCTTTTTAAGAACTTTATCGGGTATGATGAGATCATTTTATTTAACACCTTACAATTGGACTTATGGTACTTTCAGGGTCTATTTCATAACGAAGTATCAAATCGGACAGAATTGGTCAACTTGGCGATGCTTATAGGAGTTCTATGTCCAAAAGAGGACTTATTTTCGTGGAAATTATGAATGAGAGACCAGACCGTTAGCTAATACTAACAAAAATCACCCAATCTCAAATGTATTGCCAAACAAAATGACATTTTATTTACTTCTTTTTATTATAGAAACACATTATCCACTCAAAAACTCGACAATATTCTTTAAAATGACAAAAGAATTATTTAAAGAGCATAGCGGAACAAACCACTATCACGATGTCGGCTCAGCGCAGATAATTACCGCTAATCCGCTGTTTCTCTTTGTTAGCCAAACGATTAAAATAATCATCACGACTTTAATTCACTGAAATGAGACGTTTTCTTCCCTATTCTGTTATAAGTAGGTACGGTTAACGAAGGAGGATGGTTTACAGCGTACAGACTACATTGTTTTTTGACAGAATTCGATATTTGAATTCATAGAGGTTTATTCATAAAGGTTTAATGATTATCGTCTTCTTAATCATAATTTTTTCAAAACGATTCTTAACTAGTAATGCTTAGAAATTAAGGAGTTTATTAATAAACGTTGCTTAAATTTAGCGATTAGCGATTGCTTAACCATATATTTTTGATTATAATTTAAGCAGCGTTTATATAAAGGGCAAAGACTTCTTTGAAATCGTTTCTAAGTTGTGTCTTGTGGCTAAACATATTAAGTAGGTTTGCTCAATTTAAAAGACTGTTTCTGCTCTATATTAAAAATGCCTTCTGGCGGGACATAGTTTCGGTTTTTAATGTTTTTTTTTACATCAATTCATTACTTATGTTCTTTTTAAGTCGTTATTAAGGTATTTTAAAGATCGGATTTAATACATACCAATGAACATAGATGCTGTTAAAACACAAATGAGATTCGATTAAATAACCCAGATTTGGCACAGGCAAAGTCGATCCTGAACCTGACACTTAACAATTTAGCTGTCTGTACCTACTGTAATAACTGTGTGGACAGCGTAGCTACATTGTCGCAAATAATCAGTTGGCAACCCTGCTATAAAGCCGTACCGGGTGCTTATTAGCAAATAACTCATTACGTTGTTCTCTTAAATATCAGTTAGATTAATTGGACATTGAGTGCTGTTCACGAGTTCATTAGTGGAGTATCCTCTGGTAAGTAATTGTTTCCTTTTGACTTTGTATGTGATCGTTAATTTTGTTGTACAGTCGCCTTCACATCAAGTTACATCACACTGTTGAATTTTTTCAATCGATTCTGAACTTGTAACTCAACGTTTTAAGGTTTACAATCATTTGGAGAAATTTGACAGTATGGCGACCGTACCTTGGGAAGTGGAGACTGGAGCTGTGTTCTTTGTTATGCCCAAACCCTTCGACTACCGGAATGTGGATCTATACGAGACACAATGTTTCTGTAATTACGATATACGAGGTGTTAATCTACTTAACGTGGAAGCGCAAAGGTAGCCCAGGAAATTCAAATTTTCTGACGCTCTTTGATTTAACGAAATCATGAAATTCGATACCAATTCTAACTTGAGAGTGATGTATTAATGATTCTTATGATTTTAGTAAATGTAATAACATATTTTTTATGTCGCGAATCATTTTTAATCAAGATACAACAAGACACTGACCTGTAAATTGCAAAAAAAAACGCAAGACATTTTTGCGTGTTCACTTTGCGCATCTACCTTAAACGTTTTTAGTAGTTTAAGGGGGTTTATGGTACCCACTTATCGATAATCAGGATGAAGTAACAGAAGAATTTGTTAATAGCTATATTATGAGCGATTCTCCACTCCTAATGCATTCATAATATCGGCAAATCTTCAATAGATAATAAAATAGTCATTGAAATAACCTTTTTTGGTCATGTGTGTGATGTGAAATAGATTTGTCTGCCTACTAGCATCGAAAACACGCAGCAATTAGCAAAACAACACCTCCCTGATACTATTTGTAATTAAGAAGCATCTGTAAGAGGTACCTAAAGGTAGATTTTCTCATTCTAATTGAAGAAATAGCTTTTTTTTTAAGCGCTATCAATTTCCTCACGAGATGTGAGTCTATTACAAAAGTTAAGTCAAATTATTTGTTTTAAATAGGCACATAAAAGGCACTTTTGAACGTCAATTTCCAAAAACAAATAATTGATCTAGTTGCCCCTTGCAATAAACCAAAATGTAGTTTCGTATGGAGAAAAATGGGCAAGAAACTTTACCGTTACTCTTTGAATTCGCACGCATTCGATGCAGGAAAGACATTTTGTTTCCAATCCTATAAATAGGAGATACGAGTACATTAACTTGTTCGGTGGTCAGTTAACATCGAAATGGTCATTAACTTAACTATGTAATGGCAATTTGTGGCAAGAAACAACACTGTAGGTATACTAGGTTATACTTTCGAACTGTCAAGAACATACATCTTTATTTAGTTAAATAGTTCTCTAAGCAGCGATTTCGTTCATATTAAAATTGTTTCAATTCTTTTTTTAACAAATTAATACACTTGTCACGTCCGTATCCACCGTTTATTTAGCAATGCCCGAATTTTTACTTACTTAACCTGTTCCTACCATTTAAAATATTACTGCCAGTAACGGACGAGACGAGAATAAAAATATCTTATTTACTGAGTCACTATCATAGTAGACTTTAGATATTACAGATGGCTTGCGACCTGTCTCTTCAAATGATTTAAAAATGTTTTTATCTTTCATGTATCTAGTTATTACAACAATCTTGGCGCCAATTACGCGTAAGGTAGATGAACTGGACCATAAAAGGCGTGTTTTGTTAGTTCTCTATGAATTAACAGATACATTATAAAAAATAACGCTATCAGCTTACATCAATCATTTCGCGTAAGATTATTACTTAGAAAAAAGCATCATTACATATGTGTTGTTTATATATACAAGCGAATAAATAAGCTCCAAATGACGTTAGATGATGAAATGACTTGACAAGAACCGACCATTGTCACCGATGCGTCGTGATGTCGTTTTGATTAGAAAACTAACTATATATAAGTAACGAATGTGGCGTTGGTCGCATCACAAATCAATTTCTCAAATTGAAACATGACTGTAGATACAATGCTTGTTTTTTCGTTTCTTCCTGGCCCCCATTGACGTAGGTGATTGAACTTCTAATTGGCAATGAGAACTGTCATCGGTCACGGTGGTGGCAGTGGTCACGATGCTGACAGTCTAGCAGCCAATGGACAGGTCCAACAACAGCCGACATAGGTGACAGTTCTGTACGCAGTCCATCTGTCGGTCTCTATTACGAAACAAATTTTTCCTCATGAGGTATTTTGTTTTCTATTAACAAGAGTAACTGTATCATCTCTATAAAAGAGGTTTAAATGAACGCTGGTACCAAACATCCATCTAGATTCAGAGTCGATGTGAAAATTACTACCGACACGCTAATAACCAAATTAGTTTTACCTATTTTGATTAGGAATTTCCCGACGCTACGTCACACATTTATAAAATTGAATGTTACGTAACGTAATAGAAAAATAAATAACCACTTACATTGAAACAAAGTGATTGTTTTAATTACATGTGAGGCTGTTCGTTAGGTTGTGAATGCCTATTAGTGATGATGGCGGGTAATCACACATGTATGTTTATAAAATGATACTTGGATAGTGTTTAGCGTCAGTATTCAGCAGATCGTGTCGTCGCAGCGCATACATTTCCTACATAGTTCTTAACGGTGTTAACTCATTACCGGCTGACGTTGTCTCAACTGTTTGAAGAGACAAAATGGCGTCCGCTGTTGTAAATTACCATATTTTTAGTAAAATTGACACTTTGCCATTATCTACCGGTCGGGCACCGCAGTGGAGTCAACGCCCTCAAACCATCCGGATCTAATTACGTAGTGTCATTAACATTGCGGAGGCGGCACGTCGGCCTAGGAAATGGAATCGAATCATTAGTAGTTTGATTACAAAAAAGGCTTAATAGAAATATAATAACGTCCGACGGAGAAGAAATTGTAAAAAGATTGTAGAGCGATCCAATAATTGGCGGTTATTTGTCGATACGGTTTGGAGCGGGTAATGGGTTGGGACGCCTCGACGTGACTCCAGGGCGTACTGGACGACCCCTCCCCCCGTCCCCTCGCCTTCAGTCCTAACAGTCATTATTGTTTAAAGAGATTTGCAGATCGGTCGCTATGATAGCCATCGCTCGATATGTGTATACTTAACAAGTACTTTTAACTATGCTACCGAGCTATTTTATCATGATTAAATCTATGCTACGAGTACCTCATGGCTCCATTCTTTGATTTGACTATTTCAATGTAACGAAACATTTCTGATGTCAATTTTTTTCTCTACTTTTCTGTAATTTTTGACGTTGTACGTGAAATCTCCTCGCGTATTATCATTCATGTTTCATCCTTTTATTAAGGTGACACAGCGAACAATGTTATACCATATTCTATTCAGTAAATCTTTACACCAAGTGAAAACACGATTTGGCGTGAAGATTTGGTGTTAACAAAGCGTTTTGTGATCATTTATCGGCGGTTGCAACGGTTACTTACGAAATTCGCGTAAAACCGACGCCATTGAACGTTTACGGGTGATGTTAGGCCACGAATACAGCGTGGTAGAACTGGCGGGAAGAATTTTAGATGACACCAGCTTACTAGCTAAGTTATTTTGACACTTATAGGTATAGGTATAAGTATAGCAACAGGTGGGCTAATGATGGAGAGCACCAAACCATTTCTGTTTGTTCGGAGTTCTATATTTGATATCTATTTACAAATTCTTTTTAGTGCTGTATAACTAGGTATCTAAGGCCTAATTTACATTGCCACGGAACTGGAAGCGAGTTTTGGTAACGATATTGTACAGAGTAATGAATTTGTCAAATTTATTTTATAGATTTTCAACTTTATTGCAAAAATTTAAGGTTCTTGTTCTACTGAAAATATTTGACAGTTTGGGATAGCTTGATGTGCTGGCGTCTGGACTTATATAGAAAAATGAACTAAACTTTAGCTTGTAATTGCGAGAACTACCGAGAATGCTTGAATATTCTCCAGAACTTATGCGAGGCCTGTTATTTGTTTTTAGGTTACATTATCGACTACCGCGCATTATACTTTCTAAAAAAAATGGCTTCCATGCGCGGCAAAGTAAACAATTGTGCCTAAGAGAGTTTAATAGTCTAGTATATACTATGTAATAAATAGTTAAGTGTATTAATACGGTATCCAACTAACACCTCCCTACGAAGTTTGGAGTTTAAAAATCCAGTGGGGAATCAATCCGACTACGTTCCACGATTTAACTAAAAATGAAGAAAAACCCATACGGATGTAGATTTTATTAAATCTGTATTAGATTCGCTATAAGTATCCATTTACATAATTTATTTATGCCATTTAATATGTAACATTATTTTATACCAAAGTATGATATTTATGTGTCATCTGTATTTGGCATTTGTTTTAATGTTAGTCTTAAATCATACTTTTAAAGGATAGGTATCTTATCAAAATCTAACCAATTCTCTGCCGCCCACCTCATTTTAAGAGCTTATGGTAAATATTTTATTTTAAAACTAATTTATAATGTCAAATTCGTAAAATTTGTGTATTAATTAAATACCTACATAGATAGCTGCCTAAACTAAAGCGTCTTGAACACAAACACTGCCACACTTCAATACACATAGGTACGTGTTCGGGGCATTGTATGGGTTAAAGATTCGATTACCTTTGCCGAAACCTCGACTCATGAATCGCTGGTTTCAAGGCCCGTCTTAACGTTAACAACAAATTTTCTATATAAAACTATAAATCGAAAACTAAGCGTACGAGCGTGAAGTATCTAAACTAATACGTGATAACCTGGTTTTACAGTTTTTTGTAAATAAAAATATTGCTTTTTTATATAAAAAATATGCTTTTTTTTAAATCGCGATCAACAAGTCACGTCAAAGGCCGTAGGATACTTGTAGTGTTACAACTTTCTGTCAGATAATACGGGGGGTTAAAAAATAGGTACGTGCGTCTTTATTTTGACGATTGATTCGACCTTGTGCTATTTATCATTGTTATAGGAATTACTGTGATATGAACGGTGGCCAGTGTTGGTCTAGTAAGATTGATGAATCTAGACTTAGATGTAAGATACCTAGAGTTTAGAGCAGTGGTTCCTAAACTTTTCAATGTACCCCATTAGGAAAACCGATTATACCCCGACCTTAAAATGTTACCAATACAAACAATATAAGCAAATGTAAATATCTTTATAAATCACAAATTGGACATCTATCTTACATGACGATGACGCGACGGCAGCTAGAAACAAATGCCACGAGCGCGGTACTTACTGCGTGGCGATCTATAATTTTATTAGATATTAGGTCTTAATTATTAGGTTCTACGTTAACAACACAAAAAAACTAAATTACCCCCGCGGGGGTAATTACCCCCAGGTTCGGAACCACTGGACTAGAGACTCTTATCGTATCGTATCTTATTTGTTACGTCCATTATTGGTTCATAAGCTACGATATGAGTATACCTACAACTCTTCCGAACAGTATCCTATTGTATTTTTTTTCCAAATGATCGTTGTTTTCGAAAACAATCCCACCTCTAATTTATTTTGTCAGTAGATTCTACTTATCTGACCCATTTTTTTTATAGGCAACAACGCTTAGCTGAAATTTTATTTCTTCTATCTGAGACGTGCATTTGAAATCTATCTCATTAATAAATATAGTTTGCTATGGGTAAGTTTATCATTAACAGCTGCCACTTACAATCTACCTACATGTTAGCCCTCCCTTCGTCATCTGCCTAGCCTTTTCCCAAATATGTTCGGGTCGGCTGCCAGTCTAACCGGATGCAGCTTATTCCAGAATTTTACATGGAGCGACTGCCTATCTGACCTCCACAACCCAGCTTTCCCTTATTGTAGCAACATTGAAAAACCATCAAATAGGGTGGCGGGACATTGGCGCACAACCTGTTACCATGGATTTAGTAGGTGCCTACGTTATTCTGGCCGCAAGTGGTTAATTTTTTTTTTCGTCGGTTATCAAAAAAGTTAGCTGTTCCATACATTTTGACCGCGTAGGTACTTATTGCACATTTATAATAAACAGCTCACATCATTCTCCAGCTCTTATCCCTTATTTATTTGGGGTCGGCGCAACACGTCTTTTTCTTCCATACTTCTCTATTCGTCGTCATCTCGGTAATCGCTCCCTTTCTAGGCATATCATCTTTCACACAATCCATCCATCGTTTCTATAGTCTTCTTCTACCTACTTGTATAGCCATCCACATTCATACTCCAAACTTAACCGCTATTTTATTTAAATTAACCGACGAAAAATTTCAAAGCAGATGGTCCAGAATCAGGTACTACATCCATGGTAACAACCTCTTATTTCTATGGGTTCAGTAAGTACGAGAAGCATGTTTGCAGTTGCAAGTTTTATTCCTAAATGCTAATCGTCATAATCCAGTGAACATAGGCATTCAAGATTCTTCAATTAAAGGGTAATAGTGATCTTAAATATCGATAAAATGTTTAATTTTTTCGTCAATGAAAGGTGAACTTGGGGAAAAAATCGAAAATTGGGGAACCTAAGAGGTGCAGTGTACCTTTCCAAAACTTTGATATCTGAGGGTATTGAATTATATTTCTGTAAAGTCGATTGTCTGTCAGTATTGACACAAGCGTAAACTTCACATTTGGAGTAGATAAGGTCAAGGCCGATTGATCGGAACTGATGCTTTAGTTTTAAATCTTTTAGAACAGTATCTACGTCACCTCCTAGAGTTCCATCATCTAAATACCATAGGTAATTTAAATTTTGAATTTAGCTGTTGTATAATGGGGTGGATAGCCAAACTAAAAATTACTGGCCTAAGAGAATTACCTTGTTGGCAAAAGGAGTTTTTTTATTGTTTTGATTTAAAACTCCCTACTAACTGACGAACGCTAGCTAATTTTGGGTTGTTCACTTAATCTTTTGAACGCCATTGTTAAATATACGTGACAAGCAAACTCATGGCCTGAACGCCAACAACACAAATAATGTGACAATGTGGTACGATATCAACACGAAATAAACAATTAAGGTGAATCCTCCAACCAGCCCGCGAAATTCAAATTTTCTTAAGTTTTTTGCAATTTGCAGGCCAGTGATAGGTTGTATGTTGATGAACATTTGATTCGCGGCTGTAAGACGTATGTAGTTACAGAATTATAATCATCAAAATCATTAATACAACCCTCCGAGCTCATAAAGGTTCCGGAATGACTTTGACCTTGTAAAAAGTCATTTTTACACCTTTATGAGAAAATTTGAATTTCGCGGGCTACCCTGGAACATCAACCTTAAATCATTACTTTTGTGTGTGTTTATATAGATAGCTTAAAAATTGAAGCTCTCGTACGTATGTAATGACATGATACAAATAATTTGTACCTTGGCGTGGAGCGCACGCGCGTGCGTTTTTGCTCTGGCGTTCGAAAGGTTAGATCCCATTCCTAAATGTCATGGAGTTTACATAAGCACGCTCTTATCTCTGCCAATACCAAAGTGTAGCAGGTATTAATAGCTTAGTGTAGAAGTAGGTAGGTACCTAAACTTATGTCTCGTCGATCATAAGAACATCAACACTACGATGTTGTGCAGAGTGGGCGGTTTGTGGGCAGTCTGCGTAGATATTATGACATTTAAAAAGTCTCGAATTTAATGGTTACTCGCGTTTTATTTCCAGACTAATGTTTAAATCAATCATGATCTTAAATGGTTCTATTTTAGTTCATTATTGATCAGTCGGATCGCATGCTGCTGCAATATCACACCGCAAAGCATAAAGTTATTTAAGCGGGATTGTCCGAAAGGGTTACCGTTACCCCGGAACATAAAGGGCTAAGGAAGGAACATGGATGGGTTTTAGTCAGTAGTCTGACACTCCCTTCCGCTCCTCCAACCAGAGCGGGAGCAGTCATTTGATGATTTCCCACCCTCAAAAAAAAGCATGAAGTTAGTAGATGAATTTCTCTAGGGAGGTAAATACTTCCTTTAATTTTGACTACCTACTTCAAATTTGACGTAAAGTCAACGCTCTTTCGTGTAGTTATTGTACCTACTTACTACTGATCTCTATAACAGACATCTCGGCTGCCCCATTTCGAAACCTAGTAAGGACCTAAAACGAAATTTTGCAGGAGAGCGCATAAACGTAATATATGTAGGTCAGCCTTCGAAGTTTTTATGTTAGGTAAAAAAAATACTATTGGTTGTAAAAAATACTAAATAATGAACATATAGTACTAGCAATTTTTTGACATTTCTGTATATTACATATATTTTAAACCCCTCACTAACTTTGATAATTGACACAAGATAGTTACGTTTATGTAAATAATAAATATATCTTGGCAAGATTATGCAATAAAACGATTTTTGTTTTGAAATGGGACACCCTAACTGCTCACGGTGTCTTTTATTCAAAGTCTTCACTAACGGGTAAAACATTTTTTTTCTGTAATCACCAATATTCTACCAACATCGCATCAATGATCTGAACTACTTACCGTCATGATATCGATTTCATAAAAAAACCCTTTGTATTTCAACAAAAACGGCTTATTTTTTGGTAAGCACGTCCATATTATTGCCTTTTACATTGAGATAATTAGCCAGGTCGCTAACGGGAAGGTTTTTTTTATCAAGGTGCAGTTTTTCCTTTGTGTGTTTGTAATTTAATCTTTTTTCGAACAAACCCCAATGAGTGGGTGCGTGAAAAAATATGTGTATTGTAAATAAATCAAGGTTTGGTGATATCGTTTTCTTAAACGAAAGTGGGAGGTGATTTTAATAAAGGCTAAGTGGGATTTGGAAACCTTTGGAAGCACGTTGCTTAACCCATTAGATGTTCGACCATTCGAAGCCGTTTGCTTATATTAAGAGCTCAACGATTTATACGGTTATATTTATTTATTTCGAGACGATTTTTCTTATACCAGGTTCATACGACATTTGAGGGGTTAATTCAATTTTGGTATTAAACAGTCGCTTATGAAGAATCCATTACGTAGTAGTCACGCAGCGTTCACTTCATGAAAAATACCTCCTGATATTTTCAGTCGCCCTTGTACCTAGACTGGATAACCTATTTGGAAATAAAATTGGCGATGCTGATTCCTACCTATAATATTATAAAATAAAAAAATATGTAAAATATATATAAAAATAAAAACTAAAACATTTATAGAGGCAATGTGTGTACCTAACCTAAAACTAATGCTGATTCGAAACTATAATTAGGCTTATTTCAACTTCAGGTTTTGATTTAGTCGAATGAGAGAGTGGAGAAAGAGAGAGAGCTGATAATCTACACGAATGTAGAGGTATACCTTCTTAGAGGTTTAAATCTAAAGGTAGTTTTCCACTCATGAGTGTGTTTGTAGTAAAGAAATCCATCATCTGAATGGTAAAAGATACAGTAAACATAGAAAATAGATAGTAAGGTCTATCGCAATGTGCCGTCACGATCGTTTAAATATTATTAAAGAAAAAAATTAAAAACTTCAAAACTGCATAAACTAGCAATCTGTTTTTAGCTACACCTAAAGCATGAAGAACTTGGAATGATTCATTCCTACATTATGTAAACATTACCTCCCACGTCGGCATGAAATACATCCCTTAAAATATTCATTTCACATCTTTTGTGGCAATCTCTATCTTGTAGTCGAATAAAAACAAAACCATCTTTGTTTTAAGTCTCAGGTACAAGGTTTACAACGCTATTGTAACTATCTGCGTGAGATACTTTACATTTCCAATTATCTCCAATGTTCACCTGGCCCTACATAATTCGTTAATTCTCCAAGACTTTCTACCAAAAAATATCAGCTTTGTTTAAATACTCATTGTTACCTCACATTGCATTCCACATTAATGTTCTACAACAAAAGCAAACAAAAAAACAAACTCAGGATAAAAGGAACCAAGGAAACAAAAAACAAAAAAAAAACATAATTCAATAATATAAATATTGCATTTATTTCAACGAATTCTGCAAATATAATAACTGTAGATAATAATTATAATAATACTATTCAGTTTACAAGACTTTCAATCTTTCCCTAGGCGGTCGAATCAACGCCGCTAAATACCAAAGAATTCTTTCACTGGCTGGCACAAGACTTTGTTTCAAATAACTATTTAGAATAACGTCATCTGAATAACAGTAAATGCAGATCGCATAAAATTAGGTTAAAAATTAAATTATACAAATTAAAATAAAATTATTGGAAGTCGTATTGGAGGCAAATTCAATATCAAGGGGTACGTCAGTCGCCTTGACGTAAATACGTTTAGGTATCTACATGACAAACAAAATAATAGTAAAACTAAAGAGCAAAAATAAATACAAACATAACAAAAATAAAAGAAAAAAATAACAAAAAGCGATATGCAAATAAACATGCTCAAAATCTAAAGTAAAACCATAATGCTGTGGTATGTATTCAAGGAGTAAATAATACTTATTATGTTCTTTACGACAGACTGGGATATTTGCATTTGAAAGATCAATAGAGACGTATCAAGGTGTTTAGAGTCGGTAGCGAAAATTTCCACGTAATAAATAAGGGCAAAGCGTTCGCTCCCGCGGCGCGTGCACAGGGGCGCGGGCGCATGCGCGCCGCGCTCGTGCGCCCCACGTACATTCAAATTTGAAGGAAATATTTGCATATCGCCTAACGCCCCAATCGAGGCCCACTTTTATGTAAATCTCACGAAAGAATAGCAAAAACTGCAACCGGGACCCCACACGACAACGAGGTATTATCATGTAAAACCTGACAAACTTCTAATGTTATGTCTGTATATATTTTTGTACTTTTAGGCTCGCGCCCATAGCCGAGACCCTTGCGAAAGATATGCGAAGTAAACTAATTAGATACATTTATATCACAAGTTCTTAAGATGCCTCTACGAAACAAATAATATATTTATATCTACCTATAGATAAGAACTATCCAAATACACAATACGAACAGCGGTCGGAGATAATTTTACAATGCACATCGTTACATCTAGTAGTATACTTTTAACTATTTACAGTGGAGCTCAAGAGAAAAATAATTTACAAAACACTTGGATCCTACAAGGCACCTTATTTTAAATAATTATAGACTTCAGGCTTCGCTATGACTTTACATAATAATAACTAAAACATTTAAATTCTCTAAAATATATAATTTGGTTTTCATTACAATCCTACAACAATCGACATGTCGCTAATACCTAATAGGAGTTTTAAATACGAACAACTAGGAAGAATAATATTATGCAACAGATTACTAGTCTATATCTCTCTGTGGTGTTGGTGTTCAACATGTAGAGCAAACTCAATATAATAAGGTAATAAAAACAAAGGAAACAATGGACACTGATGTGCCGTTTCCGAGAAAGTCTTTTGATTGGCGTCATTTAAATAATTGATTATTCATGTGGAGCGAAATGCATGTGCGCCAGATCGGTCCCATTAGATATACGACGTCCTTCACGCGTCCTAACTCCTACCATTGTTGTGCATCGTTTGCATTTGTATAGTGGCTTAGAGCGGCCGCCCACCACCGTACCGCGGCCGGCCCGGGCCAGCCCGCCTCTCGCGCGCGATGACAACGCGCCAAGCAACACGTGCCGCGGAAAACAGACTCACCAACAAACACAAATAATGCGTATACACTTCTAAATACTGCCAGCAGCCGAACCACAGAAAAAATAATCTATTTCACACTAATTTCAGATTTATATTATAATTTGAAGATTGAGTAATGTTTTTTACTGTTGCCACGCTCCCAGCTATAGGTGCTCAGTAATTATTTGAATTACGAAATAATTTCTGAGATTGAATCGGCTGCGTACGTGCCGCCATTACCTTTTGCATCGGCCGACCGACTTGGCGCATATTTATCTCAGAACAGTTTTGAATGTACTTTATTCATTGGCAAAACAGTTAAGCTCAATCCGAAATGGATTTATTATTGAAACACCAACACTACGGAGAGACAACTTTAAACTATTTCAGTTACACCTAAATTTTATTTACAAAAGGACTCACTAGTAGGAAAATAGCAACGACCGTCACGGCACGAAATGAGCTTCGCTCGAACCGCATTAACAACATCTTCATCTAGAAGTGAACACAGTCAGAGTGACAATGACGCGATCGAGCGGAGCTCGCCGCTGCAAGGTTCTACGTAAGAGGGTGCAGGATCGCTTAGTGCTGGGAAGCGCTAGGCGACTCGCCCCGCGGTCAAGTTGTACACTCACCGTTTCCGGCGAGCTGTGGCCGCAGGAACGCGTTGTGCAGGTCGCCACCGATGCCGCTCTCGAGCCGCGCCGCCATCTGCATGAGCGCGAGCGTGCTGTCCTCGCCGCCGCCCGCGCCGCTCTCGAGGCGCGCGCGCACGGCCGCGATGTGGCCACGCGTGAACACGTGGTCCTGCACCGAGTACTTGTGACTGTACTTGAAGTCACACACTCGACACTCTTCCGGCGGCGGCGCGTCGGACACCTCCATGAGTCCGGCGGCCAGACGCGCCTTCTTCTCTTTGGCACGTGCGTTTTGGAACCAAACTTGCACCACGCGTTTAGGCAGCCCGATTTCCCTCCCGAGCGCCTCGCACTCGGCCATAGTAGGAGTTTTATAGTCGCCGAATAACGATTTCATTATTTTCACTTGTAAGGATGACATTTGCGTGCGGTATCGCTTGCCCGGGGGCCGCACAGATTGTTGGCCCGGAAGCGGCGAGGTGGGCTCGTCTTCCTCGTAGAACTCCATAGTCTCGGAGGCGGTGTCAGAGCGCTCGTCGGCGTCCGACCCGGGTCGTGACAGATCAACTGGTTTGCTGAGATCTAAGGGTATCTCTGATTTTCCATGTTCTGGGCGTCGCTCAGATGCTTCATTGTTTACACCACCGTTTTGTTGGGCGGCGGCATGAGCTTGTAATTCGCTTACATAGCGTTTCATTGACTCCTCACTGTACTGCTTGATAAATTTCTCCATGTCTGAGTGAAAAGGTGGAAAAATAGGGGGCAACATGGGAGCCCCCGCTTGGGAAAAATTTTGCTGCCGGTCACTTTGTTGGGAGCCAAAACTCGGTGTTGATTCTGTACTTAATTCTTCGTCAGGCAGCGCGTCTACATTGATTTCGCCTCTCGCACACTGATCTGCGTGTTTAGTGCTTAAATGACTTTCTAATGCGCTCTTCACCTTGAACAAAGCTGGACAAAACGGACATCTCTTGTTTATGACTTGTGCATGCGCACGAAACTGTCCTTTCCTCTCACGTGCTCGTGTATTTTGAAACCAAACTTGTACCACTCTTTTTTTTAGTCCAACTTCGCGTGCTATGTTTTCAAGCATTTTTCGCGATGGGTTAGATTCGATTTGGTATTTTTGGTAGAGGTAATCCAGTTGTTCCGGTAGAATAGTAGTTCTTAAGCGTTTGTCTTTTGGCTGTTCACCAGTTTCCACTTCTTCGTATTCATCGAATTTCCTCTTTGCTACTTGTTGATTAAGAGCTGCCACTAAAGGATGGCGAGCCTCATCACTCCCAAGGGACGCATTTAGCTGTTGCAGCTGCGCATGCTGCTGAAGTATCCCAAAAGGGGAATCCGGCGGGTATGTGGGGAATAAATTTGGGTTCATTATGTGAACCAGTTGATGTTCCCGCCATAAGTCAAACCGGGGGAAGACTAGGTTGCATTTATCACATTGAAAATTTCCATCTTTTTCTTCACGGGGCGCGTGTGATAGTGGAGTTACTGGCGTTAGAGGCGCTGGTGGTGCTGGAGAGACGGGGTAGTTGGGCGCCGCGGGGGTCGGCGTGCGGGGCGGGGCGGGCGAGACCGGCACGTGCGGAGGGTGGTGTTCAACATTGCTCGAATTGGAATCCTCGCTGCTCAATGTGGCAGCCACTTGAGCTGCTGCCGCCTGTGCCTGTGCTGATCTTTTAGCATCTTCTTCCTTGAAACAATGAGTCTTCTGATGTCTTATGAGCTCATAGTACCTTTGGAATACTAGTTGGCACTTTTTGCACTGATAGTTAAGACCTGGAGTACGCTGAAATCTATTGGCTTCGTCTGTGGCGCTCGCAGGTGGATCTGCAGCTGGTTGGTTTTCATAAACTTTTCTTGCTTTTTGGCGCGCGTTTTGAAACCATACCACTATTACTCTTGGACTCAATCCCAGTAACTTCGATAAATATTCGAGATCATCATCTTTGGGATAGGCGTTGTTTTCAAAAAACTCTTGTAATACTTTGATTTGATAGTCAGTGAACCTAGTTCTGTTGGCGCGTTTGCCAGAAGACCCCGTTGAGCTGTTGGATCCGTTCGAATTGCCCCCGGAAAGTCCGAAATCGGCCGGTCCCCTGCCAGGACTGAGGCTGCGATTCGGGGTCAAAGGTAGGACGTTCGGGGGCGCGGAGTTTGGGGACGTGAAATTAGGATTCATTTTTGGTGGTAGCATCGACGGATGAGGCGGCTGCGGTATACTCGTAGCCGGGATCGAATCTAACTGAGACTGAATTAGTGAGTTCAGCGATATATGCGTGGGAGTTTGCGGTCGCGATTTGTTTTGGTGATGATGGTCATTTGAATGCATTATTGGCGCCGGACTCTGCGACGGCGCTTGGGGAAAAATAAAACTTTTATCTTCCTGGTGCCGATCATCGTATGTATGATACTTCTCTTCCATCGATGGCTCGTCATTAGGCTCTGACTTTACCTCCTGTGGCATCATCATACTGGTATCCTCAATTTTTGCCTTTTTTTCAGGCGGTGGTTTGCCTTCATCTGAGCTTGCTGATGAATCCAAAGTCGTTACTTTAGCTTCACCGGTCTTCTCATACTCTTCGAGGTTGAGTGTCGTGGAAGGCGGATTGTTGAAGTTGTAAGGTGAGTCCTTGTTCCGCTGACGCTCCTTGAAAAGAGTGTTCCTGAACCAATGTTTGATTACCTTAGTTGCGAGTCCAGACTGTTGGGCCATTTTCGCGATAGCCTCGTCGCTGGGCGAGTTGTTAATGTCAAAGTGCGCTCGCAAAATCTTCAATTGTTCGTCAGTGATGCGAGTGCGAGCTCTCTTTTGACCAGCTGCAGCGTTAGCCTGCAAACAAAAGAAATCTTTGTTAAATACGAGCTTCGAGACCAAAGAAACGAAACGAGTTTCCAGTTGTCAAAGGGTTCATTTATCTATAACGATATTAAGCAGGTAAGTCCGAATACTAAGGGAAGTCGTTACTAATAATAATGGTCGGACCCTTCATATAACAATAGCTCCTCTGTCGCCTTGTGCAAACAGATAGCTAACGTAAATCGTCGAGCTTATCTCGCAATACGTCGTAGATATCCTTATTGCTCACGATCGAATTTACACAGTAACTGACGAAAATAATCAAAGCCTTGTTTGTATAAGTAAATACATGTTATTTGTACGTCTCGACTGAATTTAACAGCTGAGGTAATTGAGTGTTGCTAAATGATTGCGCAGTAATATTCGACTTGAAATTGATTTTTAATTATTATTTAAGTTTAAATCCGTTTTGGTTGGTCGTCGGTTTCATTGCGAATGTGATGAATGATGGATGATATATTATTGTGCAATTAAAAATGAGATATTTAATGTGCTAACCATATTCACACTTCGAATTTTAATTGGTAAACAGAAAAGGTGATCATTACACAGAGCGATAGAACTTGTAATGGGCATAAAAAACACAATTGATTTAAAAATTCGAGCCATGATTTCGATTTCGAACGTAGGTAATTATTATGATAATATTGATTCTGTACTGAATATGATTAAACGCTCACTTCACTTTTATAAGCCATACTTATTATACTAATGTTATTCCACTCTGGCGTTAATGTGACATCACAAACCATTTAATACTAATTTGTATAATTTTCATTATTTTATGTTTAACTGTTGGACATAATATAATTTATATAATGCTTTGTTTATTGTTATTAATATAATTTAAGTGTCAGTTAAAGTAATTAAAGGCATTAACTACGTGACTATCAGGAAGTACAGTTATTATAAATAATTATGGACTCACCTGCTGTTGCTGCTGTAATAGCTGTTGTTGTTTCATTTGCGCATCGTGGGCGTAGGGCATCGTGTCGAATGGAGGAGGCGGCAGCATCAGCGGAACCAGAGGTGGTTGGAGGTTCATTGCTGCCAGCGCACCCACGTTCAAGCCGAGTGGAAGGCCCAACGATAGCATCTGAGCCACCATCGGGTGCAACTGCCCCAGCTGCTGCTGTAGCTGGATCATGTTCAAAGCCGCCTGCATCTCTTGCACTTGCGCAGCTAGTAACGCACCAGCTTGGGCATCTCCCTGCGCATTCCCATTCTCATTAAAGTTTCCACTGTTATCACCACGCGGAGAAGGCGACCTTTCTCCCTGCGGCGCGGGAGACGCTGCACGCGGGGAGTTCGGCGCACCCGACTTCCTCTCATACTCCGATTTGAAGTGTTCAGCAAACTGCTCCAGAAATTCCAGCGGTACTTTGTCTTTATGCACTTCCTCACAATGAGTTTTAAGAACGAACACACTAGAGAACTCCTTGTTGCAATGCTGACACGTCGACTTAGTTTCACCATCCGGGGGCTTCTCCTCAGGAGGCGGTGGCGGCGGACTTGGCACACGCGCCATCTCTCGTTCTTCTTGCATTTTTCTTCGCTGATTTTCATTGTATTGCATGACGAGATCGAAGCCGAAAGTCTCCAACAGTTGTTTATACATTTGTGAATTGCGTTTGGGCGGGTTGCCCTTGGCGACCATCTCGTCAAGTGCAGCTGTTTCAGCTTCACCTAGCGGCGAGTGCGCCCGCGCATCTCCAAACGGACATGAGGTCGCTCGATGTGCGTCGAGTAGCTCCCCGTTCGGGAATGACGCGTGACAGCGATCGCACGAGGCGCTACCTGCGCGCGGGGATCGCGGACTACCTGGGCGCGCAGGGGGCGAGGAACGCGGGCCCCCACTGCTTGTAGACGAAGGGGATGTATTTTTCGGCGACAACACGTCTTGTAAAATTTTGGCGGGGTCGGTCCGGTCCGGCTGCTCTACCAAGGGTCTTGACAAGTCCACATGTCCAGCCGCAGCGAGCTCTTGTAATTTGCCTGCACGTGTTTGATGCAGCACTGATCTCATGTGAATATCGAGCGTGCTTCCTTGCGTGTACGCAACTTTGCAAATATTGCATTTGTACCGTTTGCGGTCATCCTCCTCACTCGATGTACTTTTGGGAGTGAGCGTCAAATTAGAGGGCGCAGAGCCCGCCCCAGGCGACACGGGAGGGTTATTATTATTCTGTTGTTCTTGCATAGCTCGCTTCAATTTATGCAAATGACTCACGCTATTGTAGTGTACTAGCAAAATGTTCTTTTGCGTAAACGACTCCTTGCATACGTCACATTTGAATGGTCTGTTTGGGTCAAGGTACTTTTCCATGGGGTAGGTTAGTTTTTCACCTTTTCTGTGGAGAAGCGTTTTGTTATGTGCAGTCAAGTACGATTGGCGTGTAAATGCTACCTTGCATCGATGACATTTGTACTTTCTGTTGGGGTCATTATAGGAATCTTCTGCCATTGATTGCGAATTTAGGTAATCTTCCAAGAATTGTTGATCTTTGTAAATAATTGAGTCGTCTGAGTTTTCGGCGTCATTATGACCGGACTCATCAGCGACGGTCGCGCTTGAATCTCTGTCTTCCATATCCGCTAGGTCATCATCGGGAGTTCTTAAAGCTTCCTTGCGTAGGAGCTCTGCAGTTGCAGCATCTAAAGCTGTACCCTGGGCAGCTTGCAGTAAAGGGTTTGATGCTAAGCTTCGTTTGAATGCACTTAGCTCTTCTTCAGATAATTCAGGGTGTGACGTCTCAACGTGCTTTTGAAGTGCTAACACAGATCTAAAGCTCCTTCCGCATAACACGCACTTGGTAGCATCTCTGATAACGTGGTATTGTGAATGTAGCTGTAGTTTTTCAATCGTCTTGAATGCTAAACTGCATTGATTGCAACGGTATTTGTAAACATGTTTCTCAGACACTGACATGTTAGCGATGGAGTTACGCGCGTGCGCTTCTCTAAAATGATTTTGTAGCGCATGAGCTGCGTCAAAGTATCGATTGCATCCTTTCTTCCAGCACACATACCCCGGCCCTTGAGGTGTTTGTTTCAGTTCTAGATGGCCGGACTCATTCTGATGTTGGCACAATTCATCAACATTTCTGAAAGTACGGTTGCATGTTGAACATCTCTCCGTTTCGCCATCAGCACTTCCCTCTGATCGAGGCGACGAAATCTCCCGTTCATCGTCACCTTGTCGAGATTCGTCTCTCTGAGATTGGGCTCCACCGTTCAACCAATGGCTTTGGTCAACAAGTAATAATAATCTCTGTAGTCCTTCAGAGTTCACGGAATGGATTTGCATGACGTGTCGTTCGAGGGCTGGTCGTTCCTTGAAACCGTCTTGGCAAAGAGGGCAAATGAAATGTCGCGAGGGATCGCCATGTACGGAGGAGACATGTGCGTGTAGGCGAGACTCGTTCGAGCAACTAAAGTTACAATAAGGACACGTGTGTGGTCCCGGGGTCTCGCGCTCGTCCTCCCGCTCACTGGGACCTTGCTGAGCTTGTTGTTGCACATGCTGCTGTTGTTGTTGCTGCTGCTGCTGTTGTTGTTGTTGTTGCTGATGTTGTTCCAAAAATCTCATCATCTTTTGCTCTTGAGTTAGCTCAGGCTTCTGGTCGATCGGCTCCTTCGAGTCTGTTAACAATAACAAGTAATGAAATGTTTGTTTACGTAACTAGGATAGATTAAACGCAAATAGAACACGACGAACCTCCCGCTATGGAATCTGCGAGCCGAATGGATACAGATCTGTATGCCGTAAATCCACAATGTCTACCTACGTCTACGTGAGATTTATCTACAAAAAAGATTATTTCTATAAATGAAGCTCACTATTGTTCGGTGCGAGCGTTTGTTACTTTTCTGAATTGAAGTTAAAAATAAAATTCTTCTCTTTTATATTATTAGTAGGACTCGTTTTGTTTGCGACGTCCCGGCAAGACAAAGGTATCGCTCTATTCATCCCGTACGCACACATTCACAGATGTATTAATGCTAACGTAACAAGTATATTGTAATTTCGCACACAAAGGAGATACAGGACGAGCAAACAATCATTGTTCATTATTACAAAAGGTTTCGAATATTTCGTTTCGCATCGGATCAAATGCATCGGGATAGTTGACGTATGTGACGGCGGGTGTGAGCGAGACGACTGTATGTGAGTGTGCAATTATTATTTTGACCAAGGATAAGTCCGCGGCAGCGTGTGAAAGACGCTGGGCCGCATTGTTTACGCTCAAATAAGGAAGGTGAAAGAAACGGCCGAGGGAGAGCTGATTCGCTAATGTAACGTTACAATTACAGTTTATTAGATGAGCAACAGACCGGCCGGCTTTTGTATTCTTCACACACAAAATGTAAAAAATTGGAATAGAATAAATCCGGAACAATGTTACAAAGATTTTATATAAATGAAATATTTTGAGAATGGGTAGTTAGTGCAGACCCACTCCCTAAATTTGTCAATCCGTAATGGCGCAAACAAAAAAATGCTCGAAGCAAAAGTATTGAATTTTCACTTAATTAAAACTGGAAATTATCTCACAGTCGGGCGAAGCTGAAACCAGTCGCTCCCCTGTCCGGGAACCCGTTCTATAGTTTTAAGCAGTTAAAACCGTTACATCTAATGAAGGGGAGAGGGATAAGTAAATCCGAGTACGTAATAATAATGACAGCGCAACTGACCCTAATTCCCGAATGACCAGTGAATGTAATTATTTATGATGTGGAGTCGCCGTCCCACAGTCTGGTAGGAGCATAGAACAATGGCCAGGTAAAAGGACCTTGTCTGCATAAACGCGATCTCTGACGCTTTTTGTCAATGGACAAAGGGTCTTTTCTAAGGAAACACCACATCGTTATAGCGTCGTAAAGTAAGTATTGTGCAGTTTGAGTTTTGTTTTGCGAGATTTAGGTCAGGATTTTTACAATGTGGCGTCAGGGACACAATGGGAGCTGGACGTTTTACTGTCTTTGCGCACCGGTGTTGCGAGTTCGAGTTTCAAACTGGAGTCTGCAATGGCCAGCGTATTAAACTCTTTCAAGTTGATTTTGAATACGCTAAAGTGGTTCCAACTGGCTATTGGGTCCTTACTGTGTTTACAAATGGTAATGTATTATGTAACCTGTTGGTCGACTTTATGTCTGATATTTTTTTTAATCAAAAATATTGTATTATCGTCTTGAATCTTTTACTGAATAATGTCTCAGACGTCTTTATTGATCTTAGCTCAGCAAAGCAAAAAGTATTTTGGAACAGGGTGCTGTTCTTGTACAACGAATAAAATTATAAACCGGTTCTTATTCTGGTTTAATCATATTGATGATAGGGACAGTAACTAATGAATCAGTAGCCGAGGGGTAAAACAGTGACAGACTCAAAGGAAGCTACACAAATGACGTCGTATAACATAAAGAATGATGTTTTTTGTTGTTATGCGAGTACTTCGAGATCGTGTGAATGTAAATGAATGCAATCTTCCCTCACATTTAACTCATCGTCGTGTTTTACAATGAACCGTAAGCAATTCGAAAACCTAAAATTTATATCAAAATCGATCGTTTAAAACGGCTCTCTGAATAAGGTGAAAATAAGTAATAAGCATAAACATGAGGTGCACAATGGTGTAAGGCGGATTTCTTTCGCCTCCACATTTCTCTCGGAGTTTATCGTATTTCACCGTGGCTATAAACATGCGCGGGGCGATGCGGACGGCGACATTGTGCGATGATGTAGCAGCCTCATCACAAGGGGGCAATCATCCTTAATGCGCGACCGCCACATACGTAATGCGAGTCATTGTCCCGTGTGCGGTACTTATGGAAAATTCGCGTTCTCAATTCAAATCTTCTCTCCGTCTCCCTCGCGCGCGGGGCGGAGCCGCCTCCGACCAATGACGGCATCCGACTGTGGCGACACCGTGTAAGGCGTACGTTATTAAAGAAACCTGTTCTAATGTTGCGCGCTTTAAATTAAATTTTGTTCGTGTGTAATTATCTCATTATTGTGATTACGAATTCTTCGCTAAATGCTCATCGCTTAAAATGGAGATTGCCTCTCAGATTGAACACGGAGTGACGGTCACGCGATAAACGATAATGAAGCCTCCGTTGACGAAAACGGAGCTCACGATGTGCCCTCGTATCACACTCACAATACTCACAAATTAACATCAAACAAATCGTTATGTTTGTTGACACCATCCACAGAAAGAAGTTCACTTTGAAAAAACGCAGAACAAAATTGATTAAGGAACGAATCGGTTTAAATTGGAAACCGATAGTGACGTTTCGAAATCACATTCATAAGTCGACTCAGTATTACTTTATCGATACGAACGCCGGTAATGGTTTTGGTTGAATTAATTTTAATGGGATTTTTACGCTTTATAGAATAAAAATGTTACGAAATGTGTTTAGCACAGGAGTAATAAATAATAATATATTTCGTTGCGTCGCGTTCGTTTATTGATTGAATAAAGGTTGTCACGAGCGACATCTAGCGCGAAGCAGAAAAACTGAGCAGAATGCGCACGCGCATCTAATCGGTTTTCGATCGTGAATGGTTTTTATGACGTCATTGTATAGACACTAGCAAACACTACGTCTAGCTAGAAAACTTTTACACTGTTAGTGGGGTTCGTTCGTTATGTAACTAACTAATTATCATTAAGTTGTAACTTCGGAGACAACGCCTTGAGGAAGTTAATGTGCAATAACAAGAGACCAGTCACGGTTGGAAAATTATTAGCTGACAAATAAGCAATTTCCTTATTACCACTCTAGTGAACATGAAAAGACAAACGAGGACTAAAAATGTGAAAAAAAAAGTAATTAAATTTGATTACTCATTATTGTGTTCGAACGAGCAGCCGAAATAACAAGCATAACAAATTAAATAGATTCGTAACTACCTAGGGAGGTTCGTCATGTAAAACTAATAATGAGAAATATAATAGCAGGTACTTACCGTTGTCTTGCTGATCGTACGGGCTCGGCAGCTCACTGGGTTGAGGGATGACTTGGAACAGTTCAGCAACGTCAGGCGTTGGATCTTTGCCTTCAGACCGACGTTGGAGCTGATGGATTTGTTCCATCTGTAGATGTTTAACAGATCGAACGTGTTGCAGAAGGGGCAAGCGGTGCGGGGCACCGAAACCGCAGAGAGCACAGCGGTATACTCGAGGCCGTTCTCTAGGAATACGCGCCGCACACTCACGAAGATGTCTTAACAATAAGGCTGCAGCCTCATGCCTTGCGCCAGCCGCGTGAAGCTGTAGCTTGTGCGCAGAATTGGTATAGTAATCACACGCGCAGCAACGAACTTGCACGCCGCCAACGCTCGCGCCACCCGTACCAACACCACCGCAGAACTTCAGTTTCCATTCGTTCCTCGGTCCACCTTCCTTCACGTGGTTTACATGCTGCAGCCTTTGTAAGTGTTTGTCGGTTTTGCAGTGGAGCTGGAAGTTGGCTTTCAAATTGGTTTTATACGTGCAGAGCTTGCAAACGTAATGGCCAGCTACTAAAGCCAAGATCTCTTGTTCTCTGATCTTCGTCCGGTCTTGGGCCAAGTGATGACCTAGAGCTTCTAGGGAGTCTGTGGAGAAACAATTGCAGATGCAACAGTGGTATGTTCTCTCTGGCTCTGGGTCAGCTGGTTCTGGTGGCGGTTCCATCGCTTCTGGATTTAGGCCAACGTCAAGATGAGCTCCCAGCTCAGGTGGAGAAGGACCGGGTCCTCCTGTCATTAGTTGGATCATCAGTGCTTGATTGTAAGCCATGTCGGCGAGTGCCGCTTCAGGATTAGGAGGTGGGGCATCGCCGCTATGGAAATGCAGTAAGCTTTCAAGCTGTTGTTGGCTTTGTTGTCTGTGGTGTAGAGCTGATAACGTCTGCATATGCTTCACGTTTTGTTGTAGCACCAACATGTTGTGTGTGTGCTTTTCAGAAGTCATGTGTATCCTTAGGTTGCGCGCAACATTTGTCTCATAATTGCACACGTCGCAGCGGAAGGTTGGCTTTGGTTTTTGACCTAAGGGTGAATGGTGTGGTAGTGGTGGCTTGTGTGGACCTGGAGGAGTATGTTGTGGCGGAGGAGGTAGAGTTCCTTCGCCAGGGTTGCCACCGTTCTGAAGCTCTTGCATATTATTTAAATGCTTATCAGATTGCATGTGTATACTTAGGTTGCCTTTAGTCGTAGTTGAGTAATTGCACACTTCACATCGATATGGTTTGTATCCACAGGTGTAGGTTTCTCCACGTGCCAGCCGTGGATGAGGTTGTCCGGCTATGCAGTAAATACAGCTCGTCTCAGCTTCAGGGTGTTTCTCTTTCATGTGTATTTCTAATGTCTCCTGGTATTTGTAATGCCAATTACACTTCGGACATTTCAAGGTTTTACAGGAATTTCGGCTGTGCATACCGGCTAGCGGGCCACCTAATCTTCCTGAGTTTAATATTAGTTCACATTTCGGGCAGTCAGCACCCGAGGGTCGTCCTCCTAGATGATCTGGACAGACACCTATCGTCGTCCCAGAAAGGAAGGCAGGTGGAGTTGCTTGAAACGGTGGGGATGAATTGGGACTGGCCCGCGGTTGCACTGAAGCATTAATTGTGTGTGGATGTGCTACGGAGATCAAGGAATGTTGTGGCATTAACGATTCAGCTATCGACCGTGGCGGTCTCCACGCCGCTGTTGGGCTTGGCTTCCTCTCATCGCACGAGCCGTTAAGTAGCATTGATTCAGTATCTCTATCGGTTGTCATTAAATCTTGTCGCTTGTCTAGCGATGGGCTTGGTAATTCCGTCATATTAGGGCTTCCTGAAGATGACAATCGCGGTGCCGCGGCACCAACAGGTTCTAAAAATGAGACTAGCGGTTCTTTATCTTTGCCTACGCACTGGATAATAGCTGAAGCATTCTCTCTCGATAAGGCGTCTCTTTCAGAGTCCAGTAATGATAAACTATGGTCTGCTTGCGCATGCGCTACAAATGATTTAGCATAGCCAAAACTCAATTTACATATAAAACACATTAGGATCGGTTTGACTGGAACACTGACAGGACATTCAGCTGGAGGAGATGGCGGTCTAGGAACATCCTTCCCTCCACGAAAACTGAATACTCGATAGCTGTGCATGACAGGCGCGTCGGGTCTCGCTCGCGCCCGCTCTGCCGCTAGTCTTCCGTACAGTGCGCCGTATAACGAAGGGTTTCTCGACACATAGAACGCACTCGCTATCTGTGGGAAATCGAGCTGTCGTTCCAGGACGTTGTTGTCGCGACTGTCTACGATGCACCCAGGTTCTATTTTGGGTAGATCAGACATGCTGGTTTCTCCTTCTGACAATTCAGGGTCCTCGATGATGTACGCAGATCCATCGGGGTTGTAGACGATCTTGCCGTCGAATCTTTCGACGTCGGAGGAGAGCGGCGGAGAGTCTCTGTGCGAGGTGAGATCGACGGCGTCGGGTGCGGCAGGGGGCGAGGTTGGCGCGGGCGCGGAGGAGGGCGCAGGAGTGGGCGCCGCGGGTGCCGCGGGCGCGTTGCGCGGTTCTTCCTCGGGACTCATGTCGCCGTCGTCGTCGTCGGGCTCGAGCGCGGCTGAACTCTGCGGATCGTCGCGCTTGCGGCGCCGCTTGCGCTCCGGAGGCGGGCCGCTAGCGGGGCCGCCGGGCTGCAGCGGCGTGGGCATGGCGCCGGGCGTCAAAGGCCGGCATCACATGCTCTCCTGCAACAAACCACATCACACGTTAGTGCATCGATCGATTAGTTAAGTTTCAATGAACTTACACTAAATATCTTATGCTTTATCGGAAGTCAAATGGGCGTAGGCTCGTTAAAATCTTCGATTAACATGATATATAGTCAAATATCTGCTGGGTATCGGACCGCTACCGAACGGTAAACTATCTGTAATCAATCACCTATTTCTCACGGACCAGTTTCACAGAGCTGAAGGTGACTGTTGAATACATTTGTATCGGGCGCGCAACCGGAAGTAGGTAGGGTCATCGTTGTGTCACTCTGTGTTGTTTTCCAAAGATAGATCCTTTAGTAGGTGCCCTATTTAAATTAGGCGGATACACCTATATTTATATTTTATAAAATATTTTCCCGTTAGAAACTGACAGAGGTGAACAATAACCTCGTCTGTCTACCAATAAAATGTTTCAACTTATTAATATCGTCTTTCTGATAACAGATAAGCCATGAGTTCCCATAGGTATCACGAATACCTATATCAAATTAAAATACATGGTAATCGTTATCTAACTGACATTTGCGCAAACAACCACGATCAATTTATCCATATGACAGCTTGTCAACGATGTCAATGTTGACACTATTACAATTAAACAACCAACAAAGTTAGGTCTCGACAAGTTTAAAATGTATTGCAATAAAGATAATTCTCACAGAAAAATCGTCTTTATATCCCTCAAAATAAGACTTGATTAAATCCGAAACTTACGCAATTGATAATAAACAGGCAATCTAGAATAAAAATTCGTTAAAAACGAGATTAAGCCGTCATCTCCGTTATCTAACGTTATCAAGATACTTGTCCTACAAATACCTAACGAGGAATAAAATAATATATTTACTTAGTTGACAGTCGAGATAATCGATGAAAATATCACATGACACATAAAGAATAAATGATTATTATTATTCAAACAATCCTACGTACCTTTTTGGAGACGAGATTAACGCTAAGGAAATCTACAACTCACTATATTTTGTCAGACACGCCAGGTTTAAAATGTTCCTATTAATGCATATGCAATTCTAATAAGTAGGAATACGACTTAAAATTCTAATTTCATGAAGTAACTTATCTTGAAAACTAGGGCCATTCTGAATAAGGAAGTCGTTTTCCTTGATTACCCTAATAAGATGACCAATAAATAAATGTTAGAACTAAAACAGTTCCAATTAATGAAACTGACTAATTTACAATTTCGCAATACTAATCAAGTGCCGACTAATGAATGATTAAGCCAGGATGTGATAACGTAGTATTTACCGCAAATACCGAATCCTTAGACCGGATGAACTCACTGATAATGGTTATTAGTATTTAAATTATAAAATATTGGTTAACTGAATTTGTTACTTTAGTCACCCCGCTGAATTTGGCTCGGATAGCATTATCTTTCTGAATGTTGGTTTTATCGTTGTATCAACACTAACCACTAATCTAAATGATCATGAAGGGGACATTTTCAGTGAAGGAGCAGGGAAAACCAAAATTTCAAAACCACGTAAAATCTTATAATGAGAAAACTGAAGATACTGTCTGGTCCGCATAAAACAAAAGAAATATGAATGATGGACGACACGGTTGGCGCAGTGGTTGAGCAATTGACTGCTGCGCACTATGTCGCGGGTTCGATTCCCGCACGGAACAAATATTTGTACGACCTACAAGTATTTGTTACGGGTCTGGGTGTTTTTCTATCTATAATATGTATGTATTTACAAAAAAAAAATGTATATAAGTAGTTTACCAGCCATCTCGTTACCATAACACAAGCATTAGGTTGCTTAGCTTGGGACTATATGGCGTTGTGTGAAATGTCCAAGGATATTATTATTTTATTATGTGTATTCTTAACATCTAGTGTTTTATAAAACAAGTTCAAAGGGCTCTTCCCTCGAGTCATTTATTAAATTAATACCGCATTAATTTTTTGACGAGAAGAAAGATACGTTATTCTAAAATTAAATGCCTAGTACATTTGACTTTTTTAATAACTTAATAACTGTCGCTTATTACTAATATTGAATACGTAATCATGTGTTTCAATGTAGAATTTATACGAGTTACTGATTAAGTTTGTATGTCAAAATTATTATTGACATATTATTCATACATTCATACATTATTGTCATTCGGAACCATAAACTAATGTAATGGGAAGAGAAGCTCAAAAAAAGTTTTTTTTTTTCAGACTACATCATAGACAATAAATGTGTTCTACGATAAATTGCCAGCCAGCTCTAGAATAATCAAAACTTTTTGTTAAAATCGTCGACAAACACACAAGCTTGGCAAATGCAAAGCAACAATAATTTAAAATTCGAACAGAATCCCTTGTCAATGTCAACAAAGTTTTATTGGAAAGACCTTGGTTTTCCTATACATAATAATGTGAAACCACGCCTAAGTATTTGTTTGCGTTACAACGGTCGAGTGTGGCCCTTGAAATCCTCATTTGATAATTGATATCAAACGGGACTTGATAATACAAATATGTGAAAAGACACATTATACCACGAAAGCGTTTCCTTATTCCGTAGAATTTTGAGGTTTTTAATTTGTCTACTTTTATCAACGGACAATTTTTTTTTTATTGCTTCAATAGGGGTATGAAGATAATTTTTACTTCAGCCTCTATAACATCAACATGGCTTGAAGATACGTAATGACAAATATAGATTTTTTTTAATCCTTTGAATGAAATAATCTGGAAGTATTCTGTTTTAATTCTATTATGTTTAAAACGCGAAGAATCAGTATCACTTTGAATTAAATGAATGAATGATTGTTTATAATGACTGGAAGCGGCATTGCCCGTGTGGATGTGGGAAATTATACCACGAGAATGTACAGACGCCAGCACATCAAGTTATCCCTAACTGTCAAATTTTCTCAATTAAAAATGAACCTTATGTCTTATGCAATAAAGTTAAAATACTATCAAAAAAATTTGACAGATTGTGGTAACTTGATGTGCTGGCCTCTGTACTACCAGGATAAAAGTATCCTACGTGTTAATGCAGGTTGTAAACTACTTATCTGTGTGCCAAATTTCATCAAGATCTGTTTAGGTGTCTGGCGTGATTAATACAAACATCCATCCAAACTTCCGCATATAAAATATTAGTATAAATAGTATATATTATTTCAACATTAATATTACGGAGTCATCAAAAATCACCAACATCTAGCTCATCAAACTATTCCAGAATCAATAAAGAAAAAACAAAGCATTCACATTAATTTCCAAATAGTTAAAAACGAACCGAATTGAGGCTAAATATTACAGAACAAAATTACGAAGCAAATAGGGAGGCTCCTCAATCCTGAGTTCCTGATACACGCGATCAAGTCGATAAAGCTGTAGTGACAGGTGGCCCACCCCTCTTTGGTGAAATTGTAACTATCCTACCCTTTAACTAGGGTTGGTAAGAATTAGCTCTGGTTAATTCATAGTCAATAAATAACCAAAGGAATAAATTCGTAAAAAATGGGATATCTTTTAAGATATCCCCATGAGAATGAAGGCAAGAATTACTAACCTAACAGGATTCTCACAAATGCTGCTTAGAAATGCATCACTTGCAATTATACAAAACTATCAAGTGACAAAGTAAAAAAGACTAATTACACATAATAATTATTATGCTAGTTCTCAGCAATAGCAATTTGTAGATCATTTCGCAGTGCTAATGTGTATGGAAATTATGCAAAGAGCTGGTAATTAGAGTCGAGGTGAATGGTCCATAATGCTATAATTTGCTTCTATCTTTATTTTTACATACATACCTACAGACGAAACTAACTATCTCAGTTTATAACAAATAAAATGGCCCTTTATTAGGAAACAAGCTACTGTTAACATAGAGTTTTACCGGATAATACCACGTAATACGCGCGAAAGCATCATTAAAATGTATATAAACGCCAAATCAAAAGGCTCGTGTGTCAAATGTGTCTATAATTTGTATTTTGCGGTTCTAGAGTGGCACTCAGTGAAGTAAATGTTTAATGTGGGCACACGTGCGCAGATTCCCATCGCTACAATCAGTGGTGTTGTCAATTTCCACCGATACCCCGATGCTTGCAGCAGAACTAATTTCCGATAAACACGCACACCAACGTGCTACATAGCTACGTTCGAGTGCAAATTACACGTAGACATGGGTGTGTGAGCGTGAGAAAAGTACGGCGGATACAATGGCGCATGTGTGCGTGGATACTGACGCAATTTGCTCGTACGTATTTGCCATACAGTCGCACGGCGGACGCAGCGCACGCGCACCGCTACGCCCGCATCTGACTCCTACAATAGTTATCGGGCCCGTCATAATGAAGATGCGCGCTTTTCAAAACATTAATGAGGCTCCCACAATGTAATTGATAGCCAGAATACCAACCATTCAAAAACGTTTTTGTCAATGTCCAATTTACGAACACAGTATCGTGCATGATCGCTGGCTAATCTCACTTGTTTATCTAAGAGAAAGCCAATCGAAAAGAAATTTAACGAGGTAAAGTCAATGGAAGTGAAATTAACAATGATATAATACTCGGATACCATTAAATCCTATAATTAGCAGAGTCAATGGCATGAAAAGTCAATCAACATACTCATTACCGTATCCGCGGAATGGGAGTTCGTGAGCCATGTATCACTTTCGAACTACAATTTACTAGTTGGGAACAGTGACATTTGCGGTTCGTAGCATATTACGTTGTCAGCGCAGCGCAACGAATGTAAACTGAGCATATTTAATTAGAGAATCATAACGTACAGAGGGCAGCACATCAAGTTACCCCAATCTGTCAAATTGCTTTGATATTTTTTCAACTTTATGTCAAAAAGTATAAGGTTCATTTTCAATTGGGAAAAATTGACAGTTAGGGATAGGTAGATGTGCTGGCGTCTGTACATGCAATTAAACTGAAGTAGATAATGTTGAAATTTAGACGTCGTGTAAGGCAATAATAGATGGGAATACATATACGTGAGCGTGGAAGGCAGAGTAAATAGCGTAGTGTGAGAGATGTACCAGTAACGAGAGACGTGGTAAACTACGTCCATATTAATAATCGTGGGTTATTACGAAGGCCCTCATTAGGTCGGCGGCCGCTCGCCAACGAAACCGCAGAACACTGCTAAATAATTATCCCCACACTGCTTTCTTCACGAAAACATGGTAAAAGCACATTAAACAACATCTACTAAGTCGGCGCGAGGAATTACAATAAATAAGGTATTAAGTCGACGTTGTCAGGCACCGAAATATAAGTAGCTATTATATGCGGGTGAGGCTCATTGTACCTGGTACCTTGGACCTGTTGTAGTTTTGCATATATTCAGAGTAATAACTCATTGATGGTGAAGCATTGAGTTATGTGTTAGGCTTAAATAGTGCTTGGAAGAAGACACTTAAAATTAAAATCTATTGACACTCTGATATTGACTGAGAATTCATCTGGCATTGCTGTATAAACGTAATTCTTATATATTTTTGAAGATATATGTCACAAATTAAGATGAAAGAATAGATAATTCACGTGTCCACGCCGTTTTGTTATTACTCCACCAACAAACATCATGGGTATACTATAGACTACCATGTTTATCAGTTGGACACAAATGGAATAATTAATGGATTCTAGTTGGATTGTCGTTGTACATGCAGATTATCTGTTAACACTTTTAGTACTTTGTAGGAAAACTAATTAAAGCATTGTTGGATATTATGCAAGGTTTCTGAAGTAAAACACCAGTCGTGGGAAATCATTTGTCAGCCAGCATTACTTGGACCAGCTTTTACAATAGTTAACCTACATCAGAGAGGTCATATAGTACTGGTGTTCCACCTCTTAAATCTGCCATCATATAGGTACATTCCCTACCACAGTAAGCTTAAGCTATATAGACGTCCAATTCTTGATCTCACATTCGCATACATTCCATTACCAGACGAAGGTCAGCTTAAACTGGTAACTTGAAACCAGAGCCTGCATACGACTAATGTCGAAAAGCTATTAATGGAAATAAAATTGAGCGGAGTCCAGAGGAACGATTTACTTAATACATTGATAATAAGTGGGGGGAATGTATGTAAAATGTCCGTAATGACGGTAGTCTTGTTAGACGTGGGAACGAAGGAGCAACCTGGGTAGAACATGGTAAGGTACGAACCGAACAATGTCCACCGTTAGGGTACCTTTAAACGTTCATTAATGGTAATGGCCTGAACTCGATGGGAATGCCTCTTTTTGCGGTAGCAGACGTTACTGTAATGGTTGTTCGACAAGGAGCTTGAGAAGGCCTGACAGCAACAGATTTAGGTTTCAAGAGAGCTACTAATATTGAAAAGAGAATTCAGTGGGATGGATCAACTGCAAATCCAGTTGATAAGTTTTGCGGAATATTCAGGTATATTGTTTTATGGAAGTGGCATGTGTGCTCTAGCAGAAGATGATGCAATAAGTAAAATTAAAGATGTATATTTTGACTCGACGACACGGTTGGCGCAGTGGTTGAGCGATTGACTGCTGCGCACTATGTCGCGGGTTCGATTCCCGCACGGAACAAATATTTGTACGACCTGCAAGTATTTGTTACGAGTCTGGGTGTTTTCTATCTATAATATGTAGGTATGTATTTACGAAAAAAAATTATATAAGTAAGTTTATCAGCCATCTCGTTACCATAACACAAGCATTAGGTTGCTTAGCTTGGGACGATATGGCGTTGTGTGTAATGTCCAAGGATATTTTTATTTATTTAAGTATATTTTGAAAATTGCATCGTCCAAACAGTCATTAAAAAGGTGTCTGGAATTAGCAATGAAATGGAATCGAGTGACTCAATTCTGTCAGACACAATACCAATTAGAATCCTGCTGCCAAATATGGACTCTTGTAGACCTCAAACAAACTAATCATATAAGATTTTAATGTCAACTTGTAAACCTGATATATCTGATAATAGTTTCACTTTGCTATAAGAGGAATCAAATTATTTCATTAGCAACCAGTTTCAAATCGCTCTTTATTTAATAAAATACATGATTTATATATACCACTATTCGTCTTAACGGAGATTAATATTTCCATAGTCATATAATAATATACAAGAGAAACAGGTGTTGAACAAATATTGCTAAAAGGATTTTTTAAATGGAATGGGATGACGTAAGCACACGTTTAACACAATACCAACAAGTAAGTACGTTAAAATCAAGGAGAAAGCTATTAATTAAAAACGCTCTCTCATTTCAGACGATAATAAAGTGACAACGCAAATTCGTAGGAACCGCAACGCAAGTATGTTTGTAATTACAAAGCGTTTTCGACGCGTGAAATGCGAAACTTTGGATGATTAACGTACACCAAGCACTTTCCCATTAATTTGTCATATTGTTAATTAATCGAGGAACAGTACTGGCTTCAAATACAAATACACAGTAGAGAGCCGAGTATTTGAAAGCACAAAGTAATCTTCGGAATGAGATCCGATCATAAACTAGATGATTTTATGATTTATTTGCTTTCGAAGCTAATTGTGTTAGGCGCCCGCCGTCTGTCGACATTGTGAAGCGACCCTTTGATCGCCCTCACTTAAAGGTTTGTGAGTTTGTTAAGGTTTTCATTCAACAATGTCGATAGACGAGAACTTTGTTGTACGAAAGATACCTAGTTAAAATGCCGATAAAGCATTTATTTTTATTAGGAAAACTTTTGATAGAGACATAATTTATAGCGGTGATTTAAATCAAACCAATTTAGGAATGAGACTAGTTGTGTTTGAATAGATTAATACTAATTTGGCACATGTATTGGATGCCCGTGGAGGTCCGACAGCGGGCGAGCATCGCGTGTGCTGCAGGTAACCTGCCAGGCGCCATTCGACCGATGGCTCTTACGAACCGTCAATTTGCGCCTGTAATTATTGCGGACCCTTCGATACTTATTTCTATTTTTTCCCCAGCTTAATTGTTGCAACAGATGACTTTTTTGTCGAACCAACTCAAAGAGAGCGGAAAGGCATCAAACGCAGCGTCGAATTTGGAAATAATTATACATAAATAGTCCCTTGAGCGGCCGATTAAGACAATTTCCGAGGCAAATTGCCGCAGACGAGCATAATAGCACACGCTCTCCTCCGTCATAAATAAATCTGGATTACGTTTCTGTACGAGATTAAGATTGATTCGCTCTCGATGCTTTCTGCTATTAATGCCTACGCGGCATAATGCCTGAGTCGTGTTAAGATTTTAAATCATTATCCGTTTTTGTGGGTGCGTGTGATTTGTGAGATAATTACGATCGACAAATTGCTGGCCGTCATTGTGTAGATAACGGGTGGATGCTATCGCCGTTCGTAATTAATGATCGATACATGTGAAATAATTAATTAGCGGCGGGGCTCGCATCGGTACAGAAGGTGGCGGGGCCTCTCCACAAAAAACAATGACGTGCGGTTTTGGTGCGCCGGCGCCGCTCCCGCCACGGCGACATCCGCCGCTCTATACGTCTATAATTTGGGACTTGGGAGACCTCGAATTAGTTTTAATCTCGTGGATGAGCGTGACGCTGACTTAACGTTCTCGAGAAATGTGTCATTAGCGTTCATTTGAATGGTTGTTACCTTTTTTGTCATAATTTCTGGGGTAATATAAACAAAAGGTAAAAGTCAGCCCATTTCGTACTATCAAGAAACAAAGGAAATAAAACCGAGTACGTTTAACAGCTTGCTACAAAGTTTCTCACCAAATCAGAAGTTTAGTGTTGTCGTCGATAATTACCGACCACGGGGGAATGTAAAGTCGAAACAATTAAGAAGCCGAGATCTATGGGCCGGGTTCAGACTGAGAGCGATTACTGAATCACGCCAACAAGCGTTTTTGAAAATTGTAATTTAAAATCTTGCTGTCCCATTAAATGCTAGTTCCTACTAGAAACTACAGAACATCAACATTCAAAGATCTAATTGGGCCACAACCGAAAGGAAACAAGTGAGAATCGCCACCCGCGTGCAGTTTCACCTCGACGTTATGAGGTTACGGTGTGGACGCGTAATGTGACGGCTTGGTAATGGCTAACGAATTTACCTCAGAGGAGAGAGGGCACACTTTATGTCCACTGTAAAATTAGCTTACTTTAACTATTATTTAATGTCATTTTAGGATGGGAACCGGGTGAGAGTGACAATTGTGGGAACTACCAAACCGTTGACAGACTGAATTTGAATGGATAATTATTTAGTAAATTCACTGTTTGTCACGTTCCGAGATAATGACTAAATTGCTGCACATAATAGGTGTGTTGCTTTTACTCGTTTAGAAATTGCGTGTCAAAATTATTTTCAGATCATTACAAATCCGTGTACAAGAAATTCCGAGCAATTTAATGGTAATTATTTTTACTTTAAGTACATGTTTGTATTTCGTTATTAACTGCCGGTATTGGCCTGCCTATCGCTCCAAAATCAATAATTGATCAATGTTCTCACGATCCCAGATACATCACGTTGGATTCAGTGAGAGACCTCTAACTCGGTATCGCGATGCGTGTGCGCAATTAAAACGAAACCCACAATCAGCCGCCATGTTTGTACACGGTCGATGTTAATAGCCTTTAGTAATTACATACCAGTATCATGCTAACGTTGCTTCTCGGAAGGCTGATCAAATTAATAGAACCTATTTTGGCTACATTATGTATCATCCAAATATTTGATATAATTATCCGAGTCTTTATTGCATTCCGAACCGATCTATACAACCCTGTTACAGGGAAGGAATAAAAAGTAAGCAATAATACGGCACGCCAGCGTCACAACGGCAACGTCTCGACTCGAGAATTTCATATCGCCACATTTACATGTATTCTATTCGAGGAACTAGCGGTCCGACCTCCCCGTCGTTATATCCGGGAAAAGAATATCTAAATTCAATTACAAAAAGGCTTCTCCGCGAGGTGTGCCGTTGCACCCGCGCCTCCTCCGAAAAGGGTGTATAACAACTCAATTTCTCCATATTATTAAGACGGTGGGGTGTGCGGGTAGAGTAGGGGTGGCTGCTACACAAAAAGAATGCTAATTTAAAATTCTTATTGCTGTGTTTGTATGCGCGCGCGCTTTATGTATCATTCGCGTAACAAAAGGCGGAGGAGAGAGCCGCCCGAGCGCGTAATTTCAATCTAATATTCAATTTGAGAAGTATCGCGAGCTTCACCCGACATCTTTTATTTATTTTACTCGACTCCAAGTGTTTTCCTTGGATTCACAGATCATAGAAATAAACGGGATATGTTATTATGTGTCTTAGTCGAGTTGTTGTCATGCACGAACACGACGACACTGTATCAACATTATAGACTTTATTCTTACTTACAGCTCTATCCTAGTTGTATTTGTATCCTTAGTCAATTGTTAATTGACGTCTTCATAGTCGTCCATTCGACGAGCCTATCTTGACAAAGAGCACTAAATTCGATTCGATATCTCAATCTAACGGCCGAAGATAATTGCTTCATTCCCACGACGCGAAGAAAATAAATTTCACCGGTCACAATGGGTGCTTTCCACAGACAATTCGCGTCTAAACGGGGGGCGATAGACGCGTAATGCCCGAGTCGTGATATATTAGTGAAGGAGCTAATGGTGACCTCTTACCACACCTCGTGAGCATACAACTGACGGACGTGGAGCGGTTAACGCGGCGATACACTACACTTTCTAAACAAAATGTCGAACCACAGGTATTGTTTAAAACAGATCGAATGTCAAGGATGACAGCGGATTCTTCAATTTATTTTGTCACGATCACGATTTTATTTGCATGAGCCAAAATAGGCTACGTGACGTCATAGGTCTGTTTTTTTTTTAATATGGAAAATGACTCCGCCCGCGCAGGGTGGAGCAGAAGGGAGTGTCAGACTTTTACTGACTAAAACCCATCCATGTTCCTTCCTTAGCCCTTTATGTTCCGGGGTAACGGTAACCCTTTCGGACAATCCCACTTACCCGGCAAACGTCATAGGTCTGTTTGGCACTTTCAAGAGGCTTTGTTTAATGTTGGATAAAAATGAGTTTTCATTTGTACATGTAAGGTAATAAAAATGCAAGAGGTAAACGCGACCGCATGTGGGCTCTATCGATGCGCCACCATGCACTTGCTCCAGTATATACCTAATAGTCAATATGTACTAAAAGCAGCAATAAATTTTTCGCCATATTCGATTCGCTACAATTTGCATTTAAAGCAATATATTTAAGCCTCAAAACGCACGAAGCCATAACACGAAAACGTTAGTTTGCAAACGACATGTCAATATGTAAACTACAAAATGATTGCCTATCCGTTGTGGGCATACAATTGGTTTAATGGAATATTAAAGATCAATGTGCGTCTAGCTCAATTACGTAGCAAGTCGTATTGTTGCACGGTCGGCCATTGGAGTCGCTAAGTATGATTTTTAATGTCAGTTACTGTGTGCAGAAAGCGTATGCGGGAGTTTCCTGATAATTTGCCTGACGACGCGCCTTCGCGGCGGCTACTTACACTAAAACCCCCTTTTCAATGTCTTCACGTTATAAAAATGTTATTATTGGTTCAGAACAGTGAAGTGATTACTGACAACGAGTCTTACATTCGAAGAAGAGCTGTGGTTACAATGTCAGTGCTAATTGTGGGGGGGAACGAAAAATAGGCATTCTAGTTTGTGAATCAGTGCCTTCAGTATTGTTAGAATTTTTTATTGCAATTGAAAAGCGGACGGTACCTATTAGTGCATATCGACTAGAGATGGGCAATCAACCGGGTTTAAACCCGTTTACTGGGTTTAAACCCAATAAAAACCCATTTATTCCCTCCCACGGGGTTTTTATTCGGGTTTTTATTGATTTGGGGAAATTTATCAATTTAAACATGGTAAATGTTAATATTTGTGAATAATAGTGACAGCCTTAAAAAGTTTAAAAAATAATAAAGCTGCTCTGCAAAGCTTGGCTGTAGATGAAACTGTGAATATCCCTCGTGATTTAAAAAGAAAACTGCTGGAGGAAGAGTTTTGGAACAAAACGGAGGAATCCATCAAAGTTATAGAACCTATAACAGAATGTATATTTGAATTAGAGGGAAATGATCACCTTATAAGCAAAGTATTTTTAACATTTAAAAATATAAAATCTAAATTAGAATTTGTGCTTCCATCCATAACAATGTTGAGTGAAGACGAGAAGAATGAAATTTTAGTATCAGTAGATTTAAGGGCAAGTATGTGTGTGAAACCTATACACATGGCAGCATACATGCTTGACCCTAGAGAGCAAGGTTTGCAGCTCAACCAAGTACAAGAACTTCTAGCCATGGAGTTCATATACAATGAAGGACAAAGGCTGATCTCGCTAATTATAAAGCTAAATAATGCTTCTGGGGTAAACAGTTTGTTTGGCGATCTCTGGGAGATATTGAACCAGTTGTGTGGTGGAAAGGTATATGCAGCTCGACACAGCTGAGCAAAGTAGCTATGAGGATTCTTACGGCACCATGTACGTCTGCAGCAACGGAACGCACATTTAGCGCTCAAGCAAACGTCCACAGCATAAAACGGAATCGTCTTACTGCGGAAAGAGCCGCCAAAATAACGTTTGTTTCTTACAATTGGAATATTTTACACAGAAAGACTGTAAACGAAAGTATAAATGATGATCAGATTAGTGAGGAAACTCCAACACCACATGGAAGTTCACCGCTAACCGAAACGAATGCAATTGAGGACGAGGTATTCGCGCCATCTCAATTGGAAGCAACGACATCAAATGCGTTAGAATTCATAAATTGTGGACAATCTGATAATACTAATTCTGCGACCGACACTGACTCTGAATAAATGTAAATTGCTCATGTTACTTGTCTAATTTGATTAAAAATTCAATCACTTACCCATTTGTTTTATTTAAGTCATCGTCCTCAAGATTTTTGAAGAAAAAAAAGGTTTAGATTAGATTATATATGTTTCTTTGGATAGCCTTGAAAGATGTAGTGAAGAATGTTAATTCCGGTTTATAGGATCGACTCTGAGATCAGCAGTAGACTTATATGCTTGATCATACAATGGGCTGTGATGAAATACTTGCATAAATAACACAATTGTTGAAATATCATGTTCGAAGAGTAAGTTTTCAAACTTGATGTGCTGTTAAATGCATCACTATCAGTGATATTTATACTCCAAAAAACACTAGAAGTAACTAAATCGTGTTAGGTCCATGATCGAAGATATTAGTGAAAGTACTTAATTTAGACCCGCTGTTTGGGTTTTTATTCGGGTTTAAACCCATTTAAACCCAAAAAACCCGGTTTAAACCCGTTTCCGCCCATTGGGTTTAAACCCTCTGCCCATCTCTAATATCGACTAAGTATAATATAATGTTGTAGTTTAGTTCTAATAAGATAATATAAAAGTCATAACAAATCTTTTTTTAAATACGATGCGGGTTTATCACTATCCTAATCTTTTGATACATCGTTAGCTGTCGTAATAGTGTTACGGTATCAATTTAAAGATTTGTTTTATCTTCGTTTATAAGACCCAAAAACAGTCAATCATGAGGTCCTAAGATTCAAGCCAGTGAGAAAACAATAAATTTTAAAAACACAATATCAAGATAAAACCTACATTGTCGCATGATTAACGATCAGATTTAAATTTCGAAGCAAAACTTTAGGAGAGCACCTTTATAACGAACACGACGAGCTACGTTTATAATTATAATTAATATTCTCACTGTATTAGAGTGGTCGACGGTAAAAAAACAAGATTCGACGCGAGAATTAATAACAAACAAATGGGCTACCTGCGGTGTTTTTTGTGAGCCCCTACAGGTAAGCTCGCGATGATGAAAGAAACTCATATGTGTCTGTCTTAAATTTTAAACAATATTGTTCAATTTTGACACGGTTGCACCTTTTTATGGGGATCGGCAGGCTTCCATTCATGAGAAGTAGCGGTGGACAGAAAAAAATCACACTCCGCGAATTCCGCTACTGGGCGACAGATGGCGGCAAGCGCCCACTGACAATTACCTGCAACAGAAGGAAAACAAACATTACACTCTGCAGGTTTTAACTCTAATATTATGTACAATATGGCAGTCGAAGAAACTCGAACAACTGAACACTACCTCACCAGGTCTCATATTTCTTTACCGCTGCGGCTGATTAAAAAAACAACCAAAGCTGCATTGGAAATAAGAAACCAACGAATCGAAATCCTGGACAAAAGAGAGGAACTCTTAACGTGATACCATAATGACAAAACAGAAATATGATTTCGATTAAACTGTGTGACGGAGACGGCTCGATTGGGAGCTTTTGTGGGTGCAAAAAGGACAGGAAACTAGTTAATAATAAAAATATTTTATTTGTATAGTGGGGTAAAACACCCCCGCTGCGGGCTGTTTGGTCGGGACCGCATCCATCATCATTATATTAACCGATTTAACACTTTTGAACAGATTCCTACGACTGGCTCTGAGGGGACAAATGTGCAAGTCTCACCCGAGCATTGTGTTACTTAGTGCGGGAACTAATTTATTTGGTGTACAATTACTTATTCCTTATCGAGCGAACAGTATGGAATCGATGATGCATCGAGTCGAGAGCGTTATCGATTGAAGTCAATCTAGGTCCGTACCGTCCATGTTAGGAGTCAGTTTCTGACCTAGCCTATAGAATTCCCTGTTTGGTCACGTCGTGAGGTTTATTAATTACAGGAGCCGTGGAAACCGGGTCGAGATATTTTTTTTAATCAGATTTCTAATTACGGCGCCTTCAAGTTCACTAGCGCTTTGTCTACAAAATTGCGTTACGATGACGTTAATACAAAGTAAACAAATTGTATCTGAAACTCGTTCACGCTGGAGAACAAAAAAATCGCTGCGCTACTTTTGGTTGCTAGGTTTGTGCCGAATATAAGGCGAACCTCCAGCATTATTTTATTGCATAATTGAGAACGTTTTTACGTCAATTATTTTCCAGCGTAACATTAATTGACATGTAACATGTTCATGTGATTATAAATATTTAACAGTCCTAAGCAGTTATCTATTTAAATAAAATGTGGAATTATCTGTCGACTTATATGGAGGAAATGCAATTAGATGAAATGATGCATGTCGATATTAAAATAGGCATTGATATGCAAAGTCGGCTCGTTACTGATGCGGGCGGTGGCTGCCGGTCCCATGGCTTGTTCACAAATTTTTGTTCGCTAATCAATAAGAGTGACCCTAATACCAATTACTATTCAACTGTAACAATGACGCCTGCTTACAATAGACGGGCTATTGTTTATTCACTGAGTATTTTATCTAGATGTACAGTCAACAGCAAAAGTAGATGACCAAAAACAGAAACTCAATACTAGTGAACGGAGTTCGCGTCAGAACTGTGTGGCGTCGGAGTGATTCAAAAGTATATGATTGTAAATTATACCAAACATTTAGTACTAGTACAGCTACCATATATTCGTGATCAGGTATAACTCCAAAAGTTATAAACACAATTCGCATCAGAACTAAGAAGTAAAAAAAATTTTCAAAACTAGTGAACAGTCCACTATTGTTACTTGGAAAGCAATAAAGATATTGAGTATTGAGTACAGTTGAAATCAAAAATTAAATGATGAAACTGAGGCCACGTAATCATGAAGCAAATAATTCTTATTTTTAATTATCCCAGTAATTTTGTTTGTTATGTTTTACGGAAAAGCTGAATTTGATAAAGATTTGCATATTTAATAATATATGCCAAATTTCATCCAATTGAACCCCGAAAAAAGCATACGTTTATTAAAAATCATATAATTTAAAAACTTTACTATATTAATTGTTTTTTTTTTGTAACTTCTGTCAAATGTTCAAAAGTAGCTGATGTGATACAAAACGATAATTCAATAAATATTATTATTTTTGTATGTTCGCGAATTTATGTCAATGTTCAAAAGTAGCTACACAGTAGCGGCTACAGTATATTATAAACGGAAGGTAGATTGATATTTTTATCTCTAGTCTAGTCTATTGACACTGCTTGCAATGTTCTAAAGTAGCTGATGCGATACAAAATCATAACTCAATAATTGCTTTTGCCCAGTCGGTCGGCTACAGTTATGCTTGCAATGTTCTAAAGTAGCTGATGCGATACAAAATCATAACTCAATAATTGCTTTTGCCCAGTCGGCTACAGTTATGATTTTGTATCGCATCAGCTACTTTAGAACATTGCAAGCAGTGTCAATAGACTAGACTAGAGATAAAAATATCAATCTACCTTCCGTTTTTAATATACTGTAGCCGCTACTGTATAGCTACTTTTGAACATTGACATAAATTCGCGAACATAAAAAGATAATAATATTTATTGAATTATCGTTTTGTATCACATCAGCTACTTTTGAATATTTGACAGAAGTTGCAAAAAAAAACAATTCTTATAGTAAAGTTTTTAAATTATATGATTTTTAATGAACATATGTTTTTTTCGGGGTTCAATTGGATGAAATTTGGCATTTATTATTAAATATGCAAATCTTTATCAAATTCAGCTTTTCCGTAAAACATAACAAACAAAATTACTGGGATAATTAAAAATAAGAATTATTTGCTTCATGATTACGTGGCCTCAGTTTCATCATTTAATTTTTGATTTCAACTGTACTCAATACTCAATATCTTTATTGCTTTCCAAGTAACAATCGTGGACTGTTCACTAGTTTTGAATTTTTTTTTACTTCTTAGTTCTGATGCGAATTGTGTTTATAACTTTTGGAGTTATAACTGATCACGAATATATGACAGCTGTACTAGTACTAAATGTTTGGTATAATTTACAATCATATACTTTTGAATCACTCCGACGCCACACAGTTCTGACGCGAACTCCGTTCACTAGTATTGAGTTTCTGATTTTGATCATCTACTTTTGCTGTTGACTGTACGTAGGTACTCGCTGTAGGTGAGCTAGATACCTGGTTGTTATTGCTCAACTACTAAAAGTCAATAATGAATGACAAAAAAAGTCCATGTCAGTGAACCGACTGCCGCCGAACCCAAAGGGCGCGTGCGAGTGTGGTCCGAATCTTACCCAATAATTACACCCAGTGATTAAATCTCACGATAAGATCTCATTCCGCTAATTACTCCCTAAAGCTAAACACGGTTTTTGCCATCGACATAATTTAATAAGCATATTAACCAGACCGATGCCATAGATAGGTGCCAGGCCTCGAGCGATTCTCGCTAATACCTTTATAATGTTGTTAATACGGAATATCTTTAAAGGAAAATACGGCAGACGAAGACACGGTCTCGTCGCGAGGTCAAAGATGAATGACCATGTAAATGCGTAATGAAAGCCAGAAGACTCCTGACTCGAATCACAGTTGTTCACAACTCATACACATTACAATCAATTTAAAACAGTGTATGTGTACGAGGACTATGACATTGCGTCTGGGCGAGTCCACGTCGCGTGTGGCGACCGCGACCGTCCGCGTCTGTTCAACGGTTTATTCAATAAAACGGGAAAGCAGTTCGCTTGTTTGATCTGTCGATATTGAACTTCTAAACAAGTCAACGTATGCTGTTCATGAATTCTATGCAAATGCTGGCGGTTAGAATGCATGTTTATGTAGATCGGCAATAAAAGTCGTGTCGCAGCGACAGTGTGCCAGAGAAGCGATCTGACCTCGCGATGAATGACTCCCATTAGCATCTCATAGGTTTAATTAGGGATCCACGCAACGGCCGGTCGCCCACGTCAACGCGTGGCCGTGTGTGGGCAATCAAATTAGTGACGACGACCAGACAATGGCAGCGAGTGGAGCGTACAACCCCACGACAAAACGTTTCCTCGCAATCTTCGATCACCGGATTAAGGGAGTCTCGTCTCGCACGTTTTATCTCCGATTGTCCGCACTTAACGCACACTTTACGCCGAGTGCCCCTCGAGAGGAAATTGAAAGCGATCGCTTTCCCGGCTATCTTATCTGTAGTGTTGTACTAATTAATCGATGTAGCGCGAAGAGGTCGTCGTTAGAGGTAAATAATGCTGGCATTGTGGCCGCCGGCGGTGATTTATCGGTGTGAATAGACAAAAGTGTCGCGGGCGGAGCGGGTCGGTACAATGGTGTGGAATGTCGTCGCGGGCCGCTCGCTCGCCGCGCTCGTGCGACGTGAATGCGGATTATTAATAACCCGCTCCGGTTCGGCACGACGACGCGGACGGCCGCGACGGTCTGAGCGACTCCCATCGCACTCCTCGCCCGAAGCGCCTGAGCGCCTCCACCTGTACCGCACCATATGACCGCGCCAACGTTTATTCAAGATACATTTAATGACCGCATGCACTCCGCTTACTATTCGCGTCAGTGCCGAGACCATACACGCCAAATAACTTGTTTGATAATAATATTAAAGATAGATCTGTTTTCTAAATTCTTAAATTATTATATTCATCAGCCCCCCGTGTTCTCCCCTACAGTTATCGTCCCCGCGTCCACGGTTACAATGCATAACAATAGAGTCAACGCGGATTATAACAAATTCCCCAAATTGTGTGGGTTCATATTTGCGCTCAACAATAAGACAAAATAGTGATAATGTCACATGTGTGTGTAGTTTACCGCATTTGGAACTAATTGAGAATATTTCATAATGTTGCGATTATAATGAAAGGAACATCTGTCTAATGCTGAATAATCATCAGCTTGACATGAGCAAAATCTATCAGCTTTTGTTAAGTATTCCCTAAGCTGCGAAATTCCCTTTTGTTTGTGTTCAGTAGTTCGGGCAACAATGAGAAAACTAGCTCATTATAACATCGTGACTCTACAATAGGAAAACAGCGATAAACAAAAAAGGCGGCCAACGAACTGTCAGACTAATGTTAAATAAAAGGTTGACGCGTCGAGAGCTATAAGTACCTACTTAATTTAAAACGTCGATAAAAAAACAACGAAAGTGGAAAGGGCAAAGTGCTCAGAGGCGTGTTAAAATGAAAATGCACTATGAAATTACCTTTCACGTTTTGTTGATATCGGTGAAACTAAATGAGATCATTTTTTGTGGCTATGGGCTAGTACTGAAGCCCTGCGTCGCCTTGTCACGTAGTACTTCGCAATGGGCACCATTTTATCGACATCGACTCTCGCGCAGCACTATTAGACCCAACTAAAAGATTGCTTATGAGAAAAAACGGACAAACCTATAATGTTATTTTGTAATCACTAAGAAATAAGGAGTGGTTTAATATACGTTTGAAGTTATCGTGTATGTATGATGTCATAACTTTATTTTATTTATAATGTAATAAATTAGCAAAAATCATAATGCAGTGCCATATATGGTCCAACGGCTCACAACACCTGAATTGTAATAAAAACTTAATTACGTTAATATATTAAATGATTTATAATTTTTAATTTATGGCGAGAACACAGTCATAATTCAGTAGCATTATTAAAAACACTGATTGAACAATCTAAATCTAAATTGATTTCACCATAGATGATTATGCAGGTCTCTATTAAAAAACTCGAGTAGTTAAGGCCGCTCCGTTTGACACTAGTCCATATTATCGTTTTTTCTATCGTTTATTTTCTAAGTTTTTGAATGTGTTGAACTCACGATTTATTTTTTGCGTCATTTTCAACGTCCACTAAGTAGCCATGTCGTGAGTGGCTCGATTCGTTACCGAAACTCTAATTAGTTTTACCGTTACCAAATACTTTACATTTTCAATGTATATCGAGCTTACTTATTGACAGTGGTTCCAAAGAGAAGCGTGACAACTCATTGTTTATTTTCTCAGTACATTGGCGACTGTTATTGTCCTCTGCTTGTCACTTGTTTTCCGGGTTTACACAAAAACTTATAATTGCACTTAATACACTCGAGTGTTTTTATGGCTGTATCTTTTGGGTTCCCTGATTAATTCGGTATTTCCTAATTCTGTCATCTATTCAGTCAGATCTTTGCTCAATTAATAATCAAGTGCGTCGTACGTCGAAGTTTCCATATTTCATATTTGTGTCATTAACACGTTCTAATGCTAATTGCCGGAGTGTTGCGACAAAAAGTGCTTGCATCGTGTAACACTTATTAAGTGACGTCGCCTTTTTCTCAAAATTTAATTATCGACATTAGGTTGACACCAAAAGCGGTGCTGGCACCGACATACGAGCCTGGTTGTTTGCAAAACTGTTCATCGACTAACTGAAATTCCGTTTCAATTTGTAGAAAGCTGATAATTGTCCAACGAGTGGCCGAAGCAAGAATTGAAATGACAATAGCCCGATGTTGTAAGTGATTGATTAGATTTTACATTAATGACGAGTACGACAATAATAGTGCATGGTATCGTTAAATGGATGACATTATGTCGAAGCGCTGCCACGTCAAATATGAAGGATGATCTCTTACATTTGTCCTGCACGCGCATTCTAAATTCAAAAGCCGACTCGGCCCTTTGAGACCATCGGTTAATAGCGGATAGATAGTCATTTCCAACTTCATCGTTTTGACTCTTGACGTATTATAAACAGCATCATTTACAGTCGCAGGCTGGCTTTCAGAACCAAATATTATTATTATTAATGAGACATGAAATATGAGCCTTATAGATAAAAGTCATTGTAATAATGCCTTTTAAAAGCCTTGTGAATTGCGTAAACATTATTTGTAATAACTTATATTAGGAAACATACATAAATGTACACGAATCACTAACAACATTCGTGATATTTAAACAACATGATGAAACCGTTAAACCTAAAAAATAAATTAGCATGAGTGTTCAAAGACAAATAATAAAAGCCAATTCACAAGTCAGCGACGACGTAAAGACTATCAAATTATGGGCACAACTATTTGAAAATGTACCACGCGTGATGGTTGCGTTAGCACGCCACCGACCAATGGGATCGCACTGAAAACCTTGCCTCTTTACAAAACAGCTCGGAGACACCCCGGCTGCTCACTAATTTACGCTTTATTAAATCACCTTAAGGCTTACATCCGTTTACACCTATCAGCTCAGGCGACACAGCTAATAAGTCAAATAGCTTTTACCAAGTGTCCGACAAATGGTAAACTACTAATTAAAGTAAGGTAAGTACTTGTGCTTCGAGACTTAAATGGAATAACGCACAGTCGGTCGTAAGGAGTTTAATTAATCTGGCTGCTGACGCAACGCACCGATCGTTTTCTTTCTATTAGTGCCCGAAAGCAGTTTGTTCAATTGATTCGCTGTGTAGCAATAAACAGGCCCAGTCTCTCGTGTTTGTGCTAAGAATTTGAAGAGTTAACGTTTCTAAAGATCAAAGAGACGGATGATTAGCGGATCACTTGTAGATATTGTTGTTACATAAGCCCCTACTAATGGTGCTAGGTACATGTAAGAAGTAATTGTGATCTACGTTTTAGCACTTCTTTATGCCCAAGGACTACAAACACTTGGTTAATTGCGGTCGCATCTACTGTCTGCTACGTCACCGACGACGTATTCAAATTATTTTGAGCACAACAATTCGAGAGCAGAGATTTATTCTACCGAAAACTTCTAATTCATATCGTTAGAAGATAATTGTGGCAAATTGTCGTAATAAAATTTGGAAGGTAGCGCCATTAAAATGTGTTCCAATGTGAGACAATGTGCCCCTAATGAACGTTGGGACCAGTAAAATAAATTATTTACGCCACACACTGCGACGACACTGCTTCAAATTTGGATTGACATAAAAGAAGATGTACAAATCTGGGTAACGACATAAAGTGAATGGACAACACTGTAATTACAGTGGGCCGCGGAGACTCCGTGGAGTTCGTGGTGCGTATCGTCACATCACTAATTGTCAAATTCGAGGGCACCACGCCACGTTATTCATCTACCTTGTACACTGTAGAGTTGTACCTCCACTTTTATTCTAGTTTTATTACCACTTTTTGTTCGAAAGACCATTTCGGTAGATGACATTCTTAATACTGATATTATTCATATCGAACATAATAAGTTTCGATACAATAGATCCAGTTCAGTAAGGCTCCTATTGTAATAAAGACGACATTTGGAAGACATTAAAATTCCCTGGATCGTATAATTACTTATGACACATTTTAACATTAAGGCACCCACGCAGGGTCTATGTTGTGCCTTTAAACTTGTATAATTTGTGTTAAAGCCGTAATATATGAGAGTTTAGAGGCTCGCGTTCGGCGTTCCATGCATTCGATCGTTAATAAAATTATCAAAATCTAAACAGGTTTTATGAGTATCGCTCGTGCGTTCGAAAGAGTTCGTTTCGGTTCGTCTTATGAATGGAAATGGTTTTTGGTATTTTAAGTGTTTATAAAGGTCGTAAATAATTTATCGCCGCGTGATACTTCCGTCGGTCGAATTTAAATGTTTAAATCGATGAACGCGCTAACTCGTATACGGCTACCGGATTTTAATTCGCATACACATAATAAATGACTACAGTTTTTGATTTATTCTATACTGTTTAATTACACGAGTAATTTAGATCATATTGATTTAATTAACAAAATCGTTTTGAGATTGATATCCGAACTGTGTGAACACACTTTGAATGTCCAAAGATTCTAATTTGAAAAGTATAATTGAAATGTTTGATAGCATTTAGCTGGCAATCTTAGATAGGAATCTTTAAAGTAAAACCAGACGAAATAAAACCACCTTTCCTCAAGTCAGAGCTAAGAAAACCTGCAGATAGCACAAACACGCATACTTTTTATGTAAATACCGTATTTCTGTTGCGTCAGTAATCGTGATTCAGCCTAAACTACTTGGTACTAGCCTACTAGGTGACCGGCAATTATTCTGATCACACGTGGACCCAGGTTACGGCCGGCCTTAAACGTAACTTTAAACGTTGCGTTTATAGGGTAACGACTTACAACTTGTCTTTATCGATTCACGAAAATAATGGCAAATTGATTGCGGCTAAAGTCGTGCCAATGAGTGTTGGCAATGTTAGGAGGGAAACACACGAAGTTTATGAATATTTGAATGGTACTGGATAAGGCTAAAAGTTTATTGAATTCTTGGAAGCTTTTGAGAAGATTCACGAGACTGTTATGCATATTGTGCAACTATGATTTGTAGCGGCCTCATCAGTTATGAACATATATGTTGCTACAAAGATGTGTCTCGTGCCTATACCTACCGTGTGAGAAGAAATATTGTGATCACAAAAGTAGTCAACTCGAAAATGTCAATCCAATGAAACAAATAAAAGCTAACGACCATCTTCATTTAAACAACCTTTTAGTAATTACATAAATATTCATAAACTAACTAATGATTACGTCAAGGGCTCTTGTTCAGGTGCCATTGGAGGGTACTTGAACATAGTCCGGGATCTCGTATATCTAACACTCGAAGGTACTTAACTACTCTTTTGCATAATTGCATACATGTTAATTCAAACATTATTACTGGGTTACATAACTTCAGTGAGGAAAGCGGTGGTTCTTCTTAGACATAGTTTAGTGATTCTGATTCAGAGGTTGGGGAGGTGTGGTTGGGTTTTTCTGGGTATAATTTAAGTGGGGTGGCTCAGCTTCGGATGAATGTAGAATCGATGAAGTCACGTTGATAATCGCGTCTTGGTTGGAGGTAGTCCAGAGTTAAAGGTCTTTCTTTCGCTTTAGACTTTTTTTACCAATTATTGCAAAGTAACGGGATCTTATTTTGGTAATATACCAAATTAATCAAAATATCTCCAAAATTATATCTGACACTGAATGGTGTATTTACAATACTTAGCACACTTCTGTTTCTGAATACGCTTTCAAAGATAATAGCCATGATGGCTCCTACTTGCGTAAGTCAAAATTAATGTCTTCACTCTTATAAATATTTGGACGTTACGCAACTGTTTTACGTACGTCTTTAAGTGTTTGGTGGCAGAAGTCAATTGACAATTTTATCGGATTCACTATGAGTAAGATCGTTCATGTGGGTGGCATCGTCAATCTCCGAAATTACTGCTCCGGTTTTAATTGGGTTATCCCCATTCGAGACTTCTAGTGTTAATTAAGAAATTTCATTGATTTTTATTGCCATTTTCCTTGGAAGTTGTAGGTGATTCAAGTCTTTAGTCATCGTCGAAGCCTTAATTACAACATTCTCTAAAATAACAAGCAGTTCTGTAGTAATCCTATTAGCTCAGTTGCAACAGCCAGTGAATCATATCCTTAATATAATCAAGGCCAGTTTCAGATTGAGTTATGACAAATCATTTGGCCAGTGCGACGCAAATACCTAGGTATGTGTAACAAAGGGCAAATATAATGGGTCTTATTAACTTTGAAGCTTGTTTCAATTCGTGCTGTGTTAAATAAATATTTGGTTACATGAATTGTCAAAATTCGAAAATTATGTAATTTTGTCACGCAAATCTACTTAAATACACATGTGATTAAAGTCCAATTAAACAGTGACTTAGCAGAAATTTAAAATCTATGCATTAAAACAGCCCACTGAGAATTTGACGTCGCAATTCCACCAATATTGTGTTTAGCACATTTGTTTACAAACATTTGTGCAGAACTCCAACTGGGCTAAATTTTGTAAGCTATCGAAAGAAATATTTATGCCCTACAGTGTCGCACAGTACCGCACACTGGTAGAATAGTGCTTTTACATGTTTGGGAGCTAAAATATTGACTAAATTCAAACACTGCACACGGAGTTTCCCAAGGAACTATCTTAGGACCCGTTACGATTACAAAATTATGAAGAATTTTTTACTATTCAAGCAAAACACTTCACAGGAAAGTAGTCATTAGTAAGTAGAAGTTATATTTATAAGTGCTATTACAACGGTAAGCACTAACTCCACCACCAGACATTTACTACTGACACGGAATGATAAGCAATTGATCCATTCAGTAACGAAGATGTTTCTCTTAATATTTATGACCACTATATAACATTATTAGATGTATCCAACGAATGCCACCCATATGACGGTAACAATAATGGTCACCTTAAAACATGGGATCCCTAAAACGAACAGTAAAAAACGAAAAAGTGATATCAGATTGCAGTAACATAAATAATTCGTTTTTGTTGGACATAAAAAAAAACTGTTGTGACACCAAAGCTTCATCTGTAGATAATGTTTTGGACGTAAAACCGGTAGCGGCAAGCAGAGGTTATTCATGTATTGGTACAGATATACAATCTAACCTTGGGAATGGCCAAATGGCCACATGCTTAAAAGTTTATGAATGGATTAATAGTGAATATGAATGGACGTTGATCAATGCCTAAACGCGAGTGGAAATCAAATTGTATGACGTTATCGAGACGGCTTGGATTGAATTAGTAGGCTTTAGTAGTAGGCTTGAATGATTGATAAATTGTTTGATATCAACATCATTGATAGTGTTATGTCAACTACAGAACGTCGGTTGACGACGTCACAACATTTTAAATTCTATTCCAGCGTCAAGAGTATTTCTAACTGCAATTAAATTTCTAATTTTAACATCAACACGACAGCCAATTTGCAAAAATCAATATTCATTCATTTTTTATTTCTTGGACCGTAAATTAAAATTTTACTACATATTATATTTCTGTCATAAATTCTCGTAAATTAATGTTTTTATGATGACTATTCTTATAAAAACTCTATGAAGATGGGCTACCTAGCTCAAAATTATCTACAATTGACATAATCCCAACACCCACGGTATTTTTTACGATTTCATCTCAACTTAAATATGTTAAGTTATCGAATGTGACGTGATAATAGGTAATAGAAAAAAAAGTTCTTATTTGATTAGAAATATCTTCGACACTTTTGGAACTTGAAAATTATGGGTCACTTTTCCAGGATTATGTCACAATACCAAATCTTAGAAGCTAAAGATGAAAGAAATATTGCATAATTATAATGTTACGTATTGATTATTTCGCAAGCTGAAGTGGTAATGAGTCGGCCATATTAGCCGTAGAACCGATGACCGTTGGCCTGGGGAAGAAGTGTACTTGACTGGAGACCGCGAATCGGCAAAGTACCTAATGTAGGATGCCCTCAGACTAGCTGGAGCAACGATCTTCGCAGGGTAGGTGGTAGGAGTTGCCGAGAATCGAACTGAATGATAAGCAACTGAAGAGGCCTATGTGAGCAGTCAACTGCTACAGGCTGATGTTAATTTAATACTTTGAAATAAATCATAAACATGAAATAAAAAAAAAGGCTAAAAGTAGACAATAGAAAACCAACACACGTAACCAAACACAGTCATTACTTAGCAAAAGCAAACAAATGAACATCTACACCAAAAGAACTATCTAAAGAAAAGAGTTCCAACTCCGTTGATTTTCGACAAAAGCTTTAACAGACGAGACTAGAAGCGATAATGAGTGCGCCCGCGCAACGCTGGGTAAAACCGGTAGTACGCAGCCATCGCTCACCGTTACCTAGCACTTTCTGCCTTATAAACGATGCGGTAACTGTGATTTCAAACGAAACTACTTTTAATTAATTTTCTACTACATTATCTATCTCTCGAATAGTCATAATAATCGAGAAGATTGACTCGATAATTATGATTGGGTAAGTTATGGAATAGTTTTACACAGCCATATTTAAATTTTCACCAAATTAATTTATAAATCATTTGGTGTTGATTGAATTATGTCTATGTGGCTAAATGAGGTTAGCTCAGAGTTATGGCTGAAGACCGCGTGGGCAGAATACGTTCCTTTTGTAATAAAAACAAGGTAATTTTGACCTTACACGTCAACAAGCGTCGCACGCATACTGACTAGACGTTTTTAATTTACAACTTTTTACCTACTCGCTTTCCAACCATCTTTATGAGAGATTTATTATCGTATCCACTTCAGAATTTAAACAAGGCTGCTATCAGGAAAACACTTGTTTTTCCTCTTAACAAATTAAGTGGTCCTTAAGAACATTCCATCACAATAAAAGAGGTCGGATTAGCTAGATCCGCGAGTGCTCGATAATTATAATTTCGCACTAAGTTTCAAGTCACGTAACTGTTGACTCTACAATGGTAGCTTCGGATTAAGAAGCCGGTTATTTCCATTCCGAACTAATTAATAAACATCTCATAATAAAACCTTGAACTTTTGATTACCAAGAACTGGACAATGGGTCTCGTTATGTTAAATGTCTTTACTTACAGAATCGGGCGCACAACAATCAAATGAACGGACGGACGCGCCTATCTAAGTAATTAATCGTAACTTATGATTGATTAAACACATTAAATGCGAGCACGATTTCTATTTGAATATTAAATCTATTACTGCGGGTGACATAATACTTAATACAATTTTAATCTGAGTTATTGCATAAAAGATACGACACATTTAAGTTTTGGAAACAATATGGGCGTCTCATGCATAATACATGAAATGACAGTAAGTCTAATGGAAAACATATTGGGAATTTATGTTAAGTAATTACAATAGTTTAATTGTTGAATAAAATGATCCTCTGCACTTTTAAAGTAAGATAAATTATGTTTAATATCAGATGTCAAAATGTCCATATTTTTCGAAGACAAACGAAGAGGCTGTAAGAAATATCACGGAGGACTGGTTAGATGAACTATTGTAAAATATTTTGTTAGTGCAAACGAGGTAAACACGTGTATTTACTATTTATCGACAAGGCTGTCGAGTGGGCAACCCTTTACACGATGGCACCCGCGCACGACGCGTCGCTCGCGCACTTCGACAAACAACGTCTAGTGATGCGGAACGCAAACTCTGATGTCGATATTGACACAACCACCGCAAACACTGACACTCGATATTTGTCCAACTCCCAGCTAATGGCGGCACCTACATATTATATTATATTTACTGTTGTAAAATTCACACCACGCAGCTACTGTAATGAAGTGACATTAACCAGAAAAGACACAATAAAATATTTTTACGATCAGTTTATTTAAGGTTAGAAAGATCAGAATTAATATTAACAAATTAGGTACCGGTTTACATAAACTGTAGGTACGAAACGGTCATAACTTCACCAGGATTATATTTAAAATAAAATAAAAACGTTTAAAACGAGGGAAAAAAGGAATGTAAAGCCATAACTTCATTTTGAATTCCGTTCGGTCTGTTCCCGTCTCACTGTGAACGCGCCCAGCAGGGGGCGCTATCGTTCTCACCTCACGACGCGAGTGGTAGCCGGTCTTTAATAAGCATCGATAAAATATGTCGATAAAATATGAATATTTATAAATATTTTCGATACATGCCCATATCGCCTACTTCTAAAGTTTGTAGCCTTACGTGTGAGTACTCGACCCCCGAGAAGTCCGCTATTTTTATATCAAGCTCTTATTTAAAATTGATAAATGGCCATTAATTTAAAAAACATACGCTGGCACTACTTATTTCTATTAGAAACTATAAATCTGGCTATCATAATAACATTATGGTCAAGCGGCTATTGATGTCGGTATTTACGCGAAAATGGCGATAAATCTGCATTGAATGTAAGCTCATGCAGTGTCAAAAACGTACCCAGCACACAAACGAGTTCTCGAACATTCAATTTGTAAGTGGAATTATTCGGCTTTAAATTAATAGCCAGCAAAGTGTATGGGGGACAGAACTAATTAATCTCTTGATGGTATTTCACATTAATTAAACATCTGAAATTAGCTCTAATCTAAAATAGATCTTAGTACTTGAAAATAAGGATTTTATTTGCGTGCGCTTACTAGTAATCAGTACACAGACGATATCGTTGAAGGCTATCATAGTGTGAGGTCTATTTTATTATAACGAAACTTTATTTTTCTTTATAAAAGCCTACGCTTATCCATGAGAAGATTCATGAAAATTAAATGTCTCATAACAATAGGATATACTCGTGGACACCGAGATTATAAAGCGTAGTTTACACGATACGATCTGTTGACTCGAGGCCTTCCGTGAGAAGGACGAAATTATATTTTTTCAACACCAATTACGTAACGCCTAAATGTGACCGAAAACAACGTTTAAACTTAACGAGCATTAGTAAATACTGAGTAAATTGTCGTAGACATTTAGTATGGACATGGCAACACTGTGGGTTTACCAGTGGTTAAACTATATGAGAATAACAATAATGATAGCTTTCAGAGCTTTAGTAATAAATCATACAATCTATTTTTTAGATGTCTGATACTTAGTTAATTTATTAAGCAACTGTTGCGAGCAAGTGTGATCGTTTTTTTGCTGCTGCTTCGCGTAATTTTCGCAAGTTCAATTATAAGTTATTTACAGTAGGTACTAGCTATTGCCCGCGATTTCGTCCGCGTGTAATTCGTATTTTATCACTTTTTCATACAAAATAAAAATATCCAGGGTGCAAAGCAGCCTAAGTTCCAGACTTCTTATCTGTCAAATTTTCTATCTATCCTTTAGTAGATTATGCGTGAAAAGTTTAGAGACAGACAGATGGTTACTTTCGCATTTACATTAATATTATGGTATGGACCACGTTACACCAAGTTACAATATTATAAAAATATTTTCCACGACAATTATTTATAAAAATTACACCACTTATTCAAAAACGTAGGGACGTAACGTTGACTATGGTTAATCGTTATTTAGTGACAGTGTAGCCATGTCCATGTTTTTACGATCGTAATCAAAACGTGATTGTCGCGCATCCAAAAAAAACTGACTTAATTGTGGCGGGCGAGTGTTGATGATATAAACAGTAATTACTTACCTCCGCAGCCGAAATGTTATTAAAATTCGCTTAACGTTGTGATGAGCCACTACCAGCCGTTTTATTCTGTAAAAATGTCACCGTGAATACTTAGGTGACGTGAGCTGTCATTTCATAGGGATTGACATTGATACTTTTGACAGCTAGCTTCACCAAAGTTTTCACGTAGAGATTTTTACAGAATAGGTCGGCTAGTTCACTTTTGAGATTATAAGCGAGTGACAATTTCTATGATTTGTTATAATTACTCCAAAGTCAATAATTTCTCTTAAGTCAAAGTCAAATTATTTAGGTATGTCAAATAGGCACAAGAAAGGCACTTTTCAACGTCAAAATGAACAAGAAATAGAATTGATTGATCGAGAAGCATGAACTCTAGATATTAGTGACAATAATAACATTATCGGTGGTAGGTTCCTATGTCCTCTATGGGCACGTAATTACAATCGATGTTCAATTTATTCCTGTAATATAAAAATATCAATAATCCGAACATTTATTACTATTATATCTACTCTCTACTAAAAATACTGAACTAATTTAATTTAAAACAAGATGTTACCTATTATGAGAACAAGGTTTACTATACGAGATCTAAATGGCTTTCATTACATAACAGATTTTATACTGAGCCCTGTAATTCAACTAAGTAGTCTATAATTCTAATTTCAACACTATTAAGATGTTTGTAACTATTTTAATTATGTGTACCAACTATGTTAGGGTCGGCTTCCCTAACCGATTGCAGCTGAATACCAGTTTTTTACATGGAGCGACTGCCTATCTGACCTCTACAACCCAGTAACTGGGCAACACGATTCATCTTGTCAAATATGCACAAATGACAGCCGGGACCAACAGCTTAACGTGCTTTCCGAGGCACGGAGGAGTCTCGGTAAGTAAAAATGGTCAACCATCCACGGCCAGCCCCGGCAAGCGTAGCTTAACCTGATGGATCGACCTGACCGGCTGTAAGTACTTAGCCACGAGCTCCTCCTAATAAAGTTTACTACTTGTATATATTTTGTTCTTGCTTCCATGTAAATTTTATAACCAAAACAGCAAAGCCATTTCAAATGCTGCAAAAATACATTTGTCTTTAAGTGTAATGATTTTGTGAGACATAACTGAGCAATATTTTATATTTACGTACTATGCCACACCTGTAAGTCCAAGGAGCGTTTAAGGCGGTGCATTTTCTAAAATAATTATCATGAACATCTTTTGTGGCAGTCGACGCCCGGGGGTGCTATTGTTTTAAGGGAATTTTTTATTGCTTTTGGCAACCCAACAATGGGAGCGGCCGAGAGGGTAATTTCGTTCGTCCGACGCAGTTTAGCTCGTGGCGTTCCGGCGACAGTGTGCACACCGCCTTACTTTGTACCTTTTTTAGGCTTTTATAATCCATTCAATTTATAATGTTACTGCGTTTGACTTTGACTTCATGCTGTATATATACGTTTATGGATATTTTTCGATTTACTCACAATCCTTTTTAATTAATATGAAATATATAACACTGAAACGCCAACGTGTCGATATAAATTTAATTACACACCCGTTAATTGGAGGCCAAATTTAAAATTGTTTTCACGGCCACTTTTATTACTAAGGATAATAGTCTGTATTAAATTTTACACCTTTCGACTCGATACGAAATAACGAGGCCTAATATTAACGTGTAATTAAATCATAAACTAAGATAAAGATCGTATGGTATAAAAAACACCGCTGCGACGTACTAATCCGTTGATTTACAATTACTCGTAATTATTACCAACTCTAATTGCGGGCAATTTTAATTATCAATAAATAGGGAATTTGGAATTGGGGCGATTTATGGCGGCACTGACGTGACAAATTAATGCTGATTACAATTTTATTATTCTGGAAATTAAACGATTGTAAACATAAATATTGGGGAACTATAAGGCCGATTGCGGCGCACCTTGTGTGTGTTATGTAAGAATAAACCTCCAGGTAATATTCGCATATGACACCAAAACCAGTGAACGACTGCTCGAGTGGTCAATGACACGGCTGTTTTGTAAACAAAACTGCAGGTAGCCGACACATTTTTAAACTTCCGAAAAAACCGTTGATCAAAAATGTCGCTCGTGAACCCAAACCCTTAAAAGACCATTTAAACGAAGGACAGATTAACTAGGCTCCACATCCTGTTCGTATTCGTTATAAATCAAAGCTAAAGCTACAAATTATTTCTACATGAGCAAATGAATCATTCCTCGAAGTGTCTGCGATAATTATCACTATTAATTACTGGTTAGTCACCGATTTCAACGGTCAACGAAAGAATTCTACCTACTCTGTACCAGTTTAAAATTATGCTGCATCATAGTTATTTCTGAACTCAAAACAATGAGGGGGACCATTCATAACGAGCCTTACAAATGTCCACCACAATTGCAGCAAACACAAAACTTAATTAAAGTGACACTTTGCATGCATAATGAAATGATTCACTCGCTTATAACGACTTACACACACATGCGCACAGATAGTTTCTTAAACATGGAGTCTGTATAGCAAAAAGAAAGTTTTTTTTTCATCGTTTTGTGTCTGTATTTTTTCGCAATTTATACGAGAATGCTGGCACATTCATTGTTGTGTACGACTGTACGGTAGTCTTTCGTCGTCACAAATAAGTAAACACTTAATTAACTTCGTGTTGAGGTGTCGTAGGTTTATGTTATCTATAAAAATGCTTAGACTTCCATACATTATAAAGCAAGTGTTAAATAAAGGGCTATGTTTTTGTAAGCGAAGCGATAGCGACAACATCATTACTGGATAAAATAAGGTAAACGTCAAATAAAGTTTGCTCCAACAAGGTGTGAATTTTAAGTGTAAAGCTTTCTAAAAGTTTTTACTTACAGCTTTTCTCAAAGTGCACCTAGGGCTTTTATGTACCAAATTTTATTAACGTTAACACAGTTTATTAAAAGTATAGACAACAAAGCTAAACCTCCCTACTTTTCAATTGAAGTAGAAAAAGTTGCTGAACAACCAACATAGATTTCACAAACCTATCGACAGCCCAAAAGCCATTCGACATTAGCTTCGCAGAAAGACGAAACTACAATTAACCATGGAATAAGTATGTTCTATATAATTATATAATCGTCATCAACATCTAGTCTAACTTCAGCCACTTCTGAGCTTAATCCCTCTCTTTTCATCTCATCTCTGTACCAACCTCATCGAGGTTTTACTCGCGATGGCAACAATATCGTCCCCATATTATGTTACTAAAGAGTACATACTAATTCCATGGTTTCAATTAACAAACAAGTCGGGACTAAGGAACTTTCATTGACAGCCAAGCCATAGCCAATGACCGTTTATCGATCGAGTACTATCGATTATTTAATAGCAAACACCGTAGATAACGTTTTGGGTAGTTATCGCTAATTATTGGAAGATAACAAGGTTTATTACTGAACTGGAGTGGCTCGACAATATACTTAATCTACCTAGGTGTTCATAGATATGGGAGGGTTATTCGGTAAAATTTTGGGAATTTTATTTTAATTCGTAATACTTTATCGGTGAAGGATAAACATCGAGAGAAGACCTGGACTTATAGTTAAAATAAGTCTGAAATCGCAAACCAGTCTTGAGCAATTGTAATCAAGGTTCGTGCTTTCACAACCTTTCAATAATAATTATTATATTTATATTGATACTCTAATTTAATTATTGTTAAGTTTTTTCAACTTTTACTCAGTAGTATGCATTGATTAAGCTACTTTTATGTGAAGGATGTTTGAATAAGAATGACAGTCTTTCATAAAAAGCTTGTCAACAAATATTGACTGGAACTTGGTAAGCTTCATAACTAAGTATGAGTATGTATGAGGTTGAATGTTTATGATATTCAAGCGAAATTCTAATTAGTTAAAAGTTTTTAGAAGCAACCGTACAAAAAAATATGATTTCAAAATTTTCAGTAATTGGCGAAGAAGATTGAATACTTAAGTAAACATAGTTCTCCGTATTCTTGATTAATTTATTTAATAATTATTCGAAGATTCACCCACGTTGTCAGTCGGAAATTACATTAAATGTTTATGTTCGGTATCTACAGATACCGGGGCAATATACAACGGATTATGAGCCGTTATCTTAGAAATTATCATTAGCTGTTTTAATTTTTTATATTAAAACATAGAGGTCAAATATACTAAAACATAATTAGGTAGGTAGGTAGCTATATTGTTTTGGAAAATAGACCTTGAATTTTAGGACATAAGTTTTTTTGTTTGATTGATAGTAGAGTGTGTTCTTTCCGTAGCTTTATGTTTAACTGAAAAGATGACACCACCACGTCATCACATTCCTTCCTTCTTTCTTTAAAAAACTTCTTGTAAGAAGCTCAAACCTGAGAGTAAATCCAAAGTAAGTTTATATATTAAAGCAACATTCGAAGGAACTTGTAAAAGGTGATTTGTCAGAGTCATCAAAAAGCCGTGCGCGATGTCAACCGTAGCGGCGCGAGCGCCTTGCCTCGGGCTATTCGCAATAACTACGCACAATTATCGCTAAAAGCAACACTATTCACGTTCATGTATTAACACTCTAAAAATAACTTCCACAAAAATCATTTTCAGATTTCGGTGCGAAAATGCCATAATAATGTCTCAATTAAAAGCTTAACTTGAGCATAACAATGAGTGGCTACCCAAAAACTTTACTGTTTAAAAAAAACTGTCGTCGGTAACGTGAATCGAGTCGAGTTTCGTCGGCGCGAATATGGACAATGGTTCGGGCAAGTTCGTCGCCTGGCCTTGAAGGAACCAGTCGGTCTCGTCCGAAACACCTCTGGGCAATTATTCAATAAAACAAAAGCATCAACCACGCCAAGTTTACGCCACAACGCCAGAAAATGTTCGCGCAAATTAATTTCAGCGTAATTAACCGTTCACCTGCGCATTTTGAAAGTTTTTAAGAACAATTACGGGTTAATGAGTGGAAGTTTGGACGTTATTTTTGGTGAAAAACCTTTTAATAAGGGATTTTTATTTTGGTATTGAAATTCCAACTTAATTTTCAGAAAAAAAATCCAAAGTTACATTTTAGAGCAACATTCGAAGGTTAAGGAATTTTATGACAACATTTGGCGAAACTTAAAACAAGAAGCATGTTCGGCTAACAAAGTATCGCCTTACATAGTTAACCAATACATTCTGCGCTATGTATCACGAGTTAAATAGATAAGGCAAAGCTCACAAGAGCCGAAAGCCTGTGCCCATTATTCACGCACGTGCGCCACAAAATGAGCCCTATTATCAGTCAGCTAAAGAAATCAACAGCACGAGCCGCTGAAAAATATACCAAGAAATTTGATATGACACATGCTTACATCTTTTATTGAATGTATCGCCTCTCCCGAAGGCATTGTGCCCTAGTGGCGCGAGCCGAACGAAATATTTCAAATGCAAATCGTGCTAACGCTATGAATGTAATAGTTTGTCGTGCCTTGCGCACGCGCCGCGTACGCCGGAAACAAATTATCATACCCATATAAGCACGTACGAAATCGACGAAAAACTTATTGATGTCACTCAACACTGATAAATTGCGCTAAACGAGAAAATGGTACCGGTGTGTGGACGGAATCTGTTGTACACACAAATATACGTCTTCTGACACTCTTTGAAAGTAGGTACCAAAAGTGCCGTAATTTAAGTAGGTATATTAGACAGATCACGAGCCTTGCCACGATTCTTGTCACTGTAATGGTTTAATGTTTTTACTACCTATTGTTTTATTTTTTATCATAAATTCCTAAATTATAAAAATAATATTATATAGCAAAAGAAAATAATCGACACGAATAACAAGTTGTTATTGTAATAGTGGCGCTCGAACGCAGCGTTAAAAATTCGGAAATCGATTTGTTTGACGTCGCCATGTTTGTTGACATTCGATTTAAAAGCCGAACGCGACCGATGTGGAGCGGAAATTTATAGAACACCTTTTGGATTGAATTCGAATTTGAAAATAGAATAACGGACATTGAACGATTGTAAATAGGTAAACGGCTCGGGTCATCTGTGAATAGGAGACACGTGCAAAATCATAACGGTCACTTGTCGTTTTATTTTCACGGGACGAAGTAAGCCACTATTTGTGTTATTCTTTTGTTCGAGATCTGGACCGTACTCTTCTGTACCTATACCTAGCACATAAGAAGGACAATTTAGAAGTAATTTATTGGATTGACAAATAATCTTATAAGATTTTGTCGCACTTTTGCATTTAGTGTGAATAATTTCGCTAGAAAAATCAAAATATATCTGGTCGGGATCAAACTTTAATGGGATGATTCAAGACAGGAAAAATGATATGGAAAACAAGATCCGAATTAAGTTAAGTTCAAAACTGTATCCGAAATAACCGTTACATCTATTGTAGGTGTAAAGACCTTTAAACTGTCAGGTAATGTGGATTTATTTGAGGAATGGCCTATCTGGAATCAGTTGAATGTTTAAATGTATTGTGTGTGGAACTGTATAATATCATGTATTTGGGTGAGATGGCGTCGTCCTCACGCAGGTCGCCGACATCATGACAAATTGTATTATTTTTGTAGACTTTTTGATGACGTAAGTATTTGAAATAGCGTAATATGGGCATAATGTGTGCAGATATGAATCCAGAATTTTCAAGAGTTGTTACACCCTGTATAATGCATAATTCATTGACAGGTCTGCTTAAATAAGTTGAAGTATTAGTGTACCTTGATATAAATAAAACAGATGTTTGCTCTAAATCTAGAAAGGATGTTTTATAATTTCACACTACCTGAGCACCTTTATTTTATCCAGACTGACACCTTATCAAAAACGAAAACTGTTTCTCTGTAATAAATAGGTACTAGGTTCAGAAAAAAACAGCTAACATCGATCAAAATTTTGTTACACAAAAAAGCACAGCCTGTATCTACACAACACCAAGACGTCTGTGAAAGAAGATATAAGAGTAACTTCATACCACAAAAAAATAAATAAACAACACTAATTTATCCTAAAACCTCTTATTGAGAACCCTTATAAGTAGTTATCAGTATATCTAGTGGATCTTCAGTAAGAACACTTTATCTGTACGTAGCGCGCTCTTCACATGAAAGCTTCTACTACCGCCCGATAGATGGCGCTAGTTGTATGAAGTTTGTGAGATAATCGCGTAAAGGTTTACGTTATTTTTTCCGATTTTTCTAGACCATTTTACGGTATGACTAATAGATTTATTGAAATGTATGTAATTCAAACGATATTCTTCTGGATAAAATTACCTATTACTGCCATGGAAATTGATCGAAACAGTCTCATTACGATGCAACGAATAGCTTGGTACTCATTTACGTTGGACGTAATTTGTTATTGTTTAACAGAGAACTACGACACATATTTTAAAAGAGCATATTTACCTGCCATTTTTATACGTACCACATCCTATACTAAATTTATATAAGTATCAAATAAAGCCTTTTAAATTAAAATATTCTGCCATCATTACATTTTTCTTGAACCAATTTTGACCCCTGTGTAAGTAATTCTGGGTGTACTCGTAGGATGCGATAATTACTACGTTTGGCTAAATGGTAATTTGAGAATGATGTCAAAATAACTACCTACTTACATAAGTAGCTATTGCTGCCCGTCTTAATAAATCCCTCAGTTTCGCCTGCGACACCCACTGATTGTGACAGGGTGGTTCTATTCATAGTCGAGAACACATTAACACCACGCTTCGCAAAATAATACAGGCTTTATTTGGATACTGCATTCATAAATTAACTACCTACCTACTTAGTGACTACTAAACTTAATCTAATTTTAAATACACAACTCAAAAAATTGAAAAAAAAATGTTTCTCCTTATCCCTGCCGCTTCTTTTAAAAACCGTAAAAAGTAGGCACTTATCCGGTTTTTTAAATAATTTATTTACGGGGAACTTTTTAAAATTGTAGACTACTTTCTTGATTATTTATGAAATTATTTAAATGCAGTTTATGATCTGAAGAGACGCAATAAATTTATTGAAAAACCTTAAATTTCTTCTAATCTGTTGTAACCCGGAACTACTCTCTCTCCCTCTGTAGGTAGAACTCTACGTCGAAATTCCCTTGGAGTCATAGACAATTCCAACTAGATTTTCTAACGAGATAAACCTACAGCTTATTACCACAGTGTTTTGAACACATTAAAATTGCTAATACTCGTCTCAACGACTGTTTGGTTTCAAATCACACTTCGAGATCGTGAATTATACATAGAATGCCTACCTACTTGACATTATTTTTCATGTAACACATAATACATAAACAATTTAATTTTTTATTTCGATTTACTAGCTTTACACGCGTATCCTATTTAATAAATGCACCAAATCTTTTACTAGAAGCTCGTTCGAAATTATTAATTGTTGTCGAATTCGGCCCCAATTTTTCGAGATTAATAACAGAGACGGACATGTAGCAGGTAATAATAACATTGAATAAATAAATTAATAGCAGCTTCTTTATAGTTAAAGGTGCCCGAAATCACGTATTTGTTGAAGGTAAATATGGGAATATACCTAACAAATAACAGAGAATAACAGTAAGAAACCCATTTCAATAGTAGGTACCTAGTAGGTATATATTTTTTGAATGGGAGACTATTTTAATGTTCGATTTAGTCCTACGCTGTTTTAGAAGCTTCGAATAATTCGTTGTTAATTCAAATAACATTAAGTAATAATGTAGGTATATTAATATAAAATTAAGCCTCTGCTCAAGGGTAAGACACAGAAAGGAAGTTATATTTTCTTCTCTCGACTGGGTAATGCAAATAATACATAGATGTTTAGGTAGGTAGGTACCTACCTACATAATTTATTATTAGATCGTCAAGAATTCAGTTATGTCAATCTTTTGTTTTATGATACGTATTTCTTAAAACTTTAGATAGAAATACCTATTATTTATTTTATCTGCATAGATATTAATGCAAGTGTAGATTTTGTATTAATTTATTACATTATTTGCATACCTACCTATAGGTGAAACCAGTAAATAAGGATACGCCTGGTATACAATGATAATATAATACATCTTCTATAATTACTTATAGGTACATTGACATTTTAATTACTAGTTACCTATTCGGAATGAGAAAAGGAGCGCGGAAAACACGGCATAATCCTACCTAATGCACTTACCTATTTCAATAAAAGAATTGTTTTTTTACAGTGTTTTTATTAAGGACCTACATTCAATTAAGTCGGTTTTTAAATAAGTTCTAAACCTTTTTTTTAATTATCAAGGGTTTGAACACTTATCAGAAAAATTGCAACATCTTTTATGCTTGGTCGAGGTCGAGCAAACATTCTTTTATTTGTCAATCAAAAAGGCGCGTTCTTGTTTACAAAATACGTCAACACTACAATCAAAAGTACAAAGAAATGTACTAAGACTCCTGAATCAAAAAGGAGTCTCTATTCAAGTAAGTGTTATGCTTCTATGGTCCCATTACCATAACGTCTTTGGTGTAGAGATGGGTTGTAACAGGTTAAACACGATATCTGTTAACACTGTTACTGTTACACAAAAATAACAGATCCAAATATCTGTTATTAAATAACAGCCTGTTATTTTTGTACGGACAATAAATACGTATCCGAAGTATTGACTGAGGCAATTTGAAGTTATAGAGTTACGTTTATATACATTTTTATCTTTCGGTTAAACTAGCAGCCCCCAACATATTTGTTTAAGATTGATTGATTATTATTTTTAATTCGTAACCTGAATAATTTCCTTCGTACTTTATGACAGGTTTCCTACAAAAATCAGTAAAAGCAAACAATTTTCAAAAATTCAAAATTTTAAAATATTATGTCAACAAACAAATCGACAAAATTTCTTTCAATTGAATATCATCTTTATTCCCAAGGCGATAAAGTCTAACATGCATGGAACTTATTTCGACCAATCCCGTCAAACGTCAAACCAAAGATAAAAAAGGGGTCCTTGGACGATCACTACAATTGTTTTTGGTCCCATCACAAATTTCCATAAATAAATAATAATTATAGTAATTTTTCTGGATATTATCCAACAACTAAATTTCGTCAAATCAAATCAATCGGATACGATTACTATTTTTTTTTGGTTGAATCACAAATTGCCATACAGAAAAATAAACAAATATAATACGTTTTTTGTATTGGTCTCTGGTCAGTAACAGGCGCGTGACATATAATACGACCTAATTTAGAAGTCACTATTTCCAAAATGTTTGTTCTTGTAAGACCACCAACTATATTTTAGGGGTAATAAATACTAAGTGCTTCTCTTTTTAGCGTAGTATAACCGCCTTAGTAAGAACGAGAAACAAACATATTTTGAAAAATAATAGGTGCTTCTCTTTTTAGCAAGAGTAATTCTTTAATGAGGAAGAGAGAGAAAATGATAACTTGCTATATCTGTTATTTTGTATAGGTGCGAGCTTATGCGTACGTGTGTTTCTGTGTGTGTAGGTAACAGCCGGGCTGTTAATAAAGTAACAGATAAGAGACGTTGGTAGGAACAATTGTTATTTGTTATTTCTAAATATCTGTTAGTTCTATCTGTTACGATAAATATGCCTCACTCCTACTTTGGTGGCGCCATTGTCAGTATAATTCGCACCAACCTAACGCGCCTACGCACAAATCAATTATAATACCAGTAATAAATTAAATACTGTTTGCGATAGATATCGATCGTTTTGATAAATGGATCTATCCTGAATGTGTATCGGGAAATCTCGGCGCCAGATGGCCGCCCGTTGCGCGGGAATGCACCAGGCGCATGAAGTTCTTTTTTTGAATTTTTGAGCTCCGATTGAAGTTTTGTAATTAGAATAGGTAGGTATTGTTTAGATCATTTTTAATAAGTCAATTACCGATTCGGCGACCAATTTTGGATTTTGGTCAGTTTTTTTTCGTGTTGTTTATAAACGGCGTAGATATTTTTATTAACGGCTAGTCATGTAGTCTTGAGTAGTATCAGATCATTTTGACATGCTTAGTGAATACTTGATAAAATACTTACCCAGATGGGTATAAAACCGAATGAAAAATCTCGGAGTCTGACGATCTACTTAATACCTACCTACCTACCTAACTACTTATAGCAAGTAGGTACAGGAAAACGTCGGAAGTAGTCGGAACAATTCCAAGAGGGGAATTTAGCTCCTATATTACAATGAAGTAAGTAAGTCTACAAGTAGGTAAGTAACTAAATACATATACCTAAGAAACACATCTCAATACGCACAAAATCCCTAGTTTATAAGCATTTGTGAAGCAGAATTAAAGATCTTAATTCTTTTACACGGTATTCACATAGCGATTATCAAATGTCACGGGTTGCGAATAACGGCAATTTCAATTTGGATTTCTTAAAGGAAAATTAACTTCTTGATTAAAAAGTTCTTTTATTGATTTCAACTAATCGAAATTAAGGCCAAATCAGTGATACGCAATTCAGAATAGATCGCAGTTTCTGCGTTGTTAACAATGTCAACAAAATGAAATGTTTATTCTGTAAATAGATTGTCGGAATCACGTTATACCTACCTACCTACCTATTGAACATTATAATTACATATCTAAGCTAGATGGAGTCGACATTTTATAATATTAACTAGGTAGGTACCTACCTCTGATAAGAAATTGAGGCACAATGTCAGGGGTCAATGTCTTCTTTCAAATCGAGACATTTTTTCAATCTTGATCAGATCATGTGTTGTTCAGAGGGATAAGTTAGTCATCAGTTGTACAGTAAAACACAACGGGTGAAAAAAAAAACCAATTTAGGTTGACGAATCTCGCAGCACATACTTAATCAAATGTGTAATTTGATACCTAGTATTCTTATCTTGAAAATCGAATAAGAAAAGGTGTCACAGACAATATTTATTTTGTTTTTTTTTATTAAGTAGGTATAAAAGCAATCTGTTTTTTAGAGGCTGCCAGTATTTTGACATATTATGATTTCACTGTATTGCCTACTTAGGAACATTTGTTACTACTTAATACCTATGTGTGTATGAGGCTTAGGCAATAAGGATTTAGGCTTGCTCTTTCAACTATTATTAGCTTGTGTTGTTGGTACCTATAGGTAGTCTATTCTAGTTAAAGTCAAGGTGGGTTACACCAGAATCTTGCGTATTTCCAATAAGTAGCTACCTATGTAGGTATTAGGTACATCTAGGAACTATTTCTATTATCCGTTAACTGTATAAGTAGGTAGGTAGTATAACACTGCCTACCTTAGTGGGGCGATTGGCTTAATGGCCACGTCATTAGATGAATTACGAGACCTAACATCTGAGGAATTTACTGCATTTCTCACCCTTGAACCAAACGCAGTAAAAAGATTAATCCAAAAAAAAAAACAAAACAAACTCAGTATTCAAGAAAAAATAAGAGCACAACAGATTTATAACCGATTTTAGATTTACCGAGTATAATTTTATTGAAAAACAAAGACCGCTACTAGAAAATCGGATCATAACAGTCTATAATTGACGTGCAAAATCAAGACCTAGGATAAAGATTTTAAAATCCACTTAAGTAATCTTAAACATTTTAAGCCGGTGTGAAAGTGCAATAAAATCAACAAAACTTTGTAACCCACTGTCTGTCTGGTTTAAACGAATGCCGTTTCAACAACACTAAATGCCACTTTTAGCTTTTTTTTTGAAAAATTCGTCGTTCATAATTTTTGCGCGCGACGGTACGGAGAGTTCAACTGGGAACTGAGTTTTAGCAACTATTGTTGGGGGTCCGGGGGTTGGCGTACCTACCTAGCAGAAAAGGGTTAAAGGATTTGAAATTTTAAAATAAGATGTTTAAAATTTGAGTGGAGTTTGCGAATTTTTTCGGAATTTGTGTTTATCAAATGAGATTGTTGAATTTTTTTTTGAAATAAATAGGATTCGAAATGAACTATGCGGTGAACTTAACAACTGTTTTTTTAAAAGAAAACACGATTTTTAACTATTTAACACTTTCTTAACTTAAGGATTAACGGAAGTCTGCAGATATTTTAACCGCTTTCTTCTCGATAACTTCAGTTTGACTAACATGGAAAGTAGGAATATCATCCCGAAAAACAAGTCCGATACATCGAAATGACCTTAATTTATTATTTCGTCAAAGTATACAAAATATTGTACAGAAACTTAAGTACCAGTCAGGACGGGTACTTTTCCCCTAAGTATTGAGAAACTACCAGTTAATTCACATCCGGGAAAAGTCTGGTATTTGTCAGAAGAAAGGCGAATTTTCACATAGGCCCGATAAAAACTACTTCGGAGAAACTTAACGAACTTCTGGTCGAAATTTTGTTTCGGCCGAAAACCATCACAATATTTTCTGAAGTTTCCGACTTTCTCCAACTCGACTAATACGGATTGTTTTGGGTAAACAGATCCTTCCTGTAATCGGATTCCTATAAGAAAACTTAAAAAGTAAATATTAACCTGTGAGCATCGCCCGCAGAACGCAGCTAAACTGTTAATTGCGGCATAGCACGCAGTCACTTTTAATCACTTGTCCAGTATCCAGAACTTAGAACTTGTAACACTCGAGTGCGGTCAGTCAAAACACAAGTAACTACGTTATTACACCAAAACACCCACTGTAACTGTTAATGAGGAACTAAAGTTGTGTTGTTGGTGTGAGTTTGTCGTTTCGGGGTGCGGTTGGTCACAGCGCGCGCGACACAGCACAGTCAACGGTCGCCGGCACACTGCGCGGCCGGCGCGGCGGCCCCCCGCCCGTGCCGCGCGCCCCGCGCCCCGCAGGGGGCGGGGCCGCGAGCGAGTCGAGGCGATGCGAGCGCTTAATTACGCTCGCCGGCCGAAGCGGGACGGCGATAGCGAGTGGGCGCGAGCTATTAGCGCGCGGAGAGCGGGACAACGCGCGTCTTAAGTATTTTGTATAAGTAATGAGGGGCGCGGGCGCGGGGCGCTGCATCTCCCGCCAATCTTTAATGTTGATTACGGCCGCCGCCGCCTCTGAGCGCCCCTCATTAACGCGAAGCCCCGCCCGCATTTAATTACACACGTTTAATTGTCGATGCTCTCGCGCGCTTTTGTTTTTGCGCGGATTCCAGCGTTCGAATTTGGAACGCGTTTGTTTTGTTTCTGGTCGAGATGATTGTCTCGTCAATGCACCTAATTGGTCAAAAAGTTGTTGTATGTTATGGACGATGGATACACGATGTTATGATATGGTCGTTAATTAACGAGTAATGTCAACACCTACTTATAGAAATACCAGACTGGTTTGATAACAAGAGACTGGGCTGGAATAAATGAATATTTTTTAAATAGTACCTAAGTAGGTACCTACTTAAAAGTGTACTGAGATAAAGAAACAGTTTTAAGATACATGCAGGTTTAAAACAACAAAATCTCTTTGGACGGTACCTAAGACCAGAAGAATTTCGTTCCAACTTTACCACACTCGTCATGATACCTAGTAGTTACGTAGCTTAATATTAAAATTACCGGCTCAAAATAGATTTAGAACCTCTCACACAACCAACCATAAAGGTTTCAAATATTAGTTAATTTTATATGGTAGGTACCTAGTAATAAAGAAGAAGACTATAATATGAGGTATTTATTATTAAATAAAATCAATCGCCTTCTTAGACATTAGGTAATTAGTACTAAAATAATACAGAGGATTGCCAGTTTCATATTGTCGCGAGACCGTCTGTCTGTCAGCGGGCTGTAGGTATCTCATGAACCGTAATAGGTAGACATTTGATTTTTTTACAAATCCTGTACTTATTCCTATTGCCGCTATAACAACAAATACCTAATAAAGATGAAAATAGAAATAAATTTTAAAATTGAAGAGGGTGTTTGAAAGAGGCATGTTTTTTTTAAAATTTGACGTTTTTTTTTCATATGTACCTACCTACCTACCTATAGAGCATTTTTCTTTAGTTGTCTCATTTTGTAAACAAATGTCGCGACTAATATTAAGATTTCTAGGTATAATGTATGTCTGTGAAGCATTTTTTTAAAATAATTTATGCCTTATGTGTATTATTCAAAGTTCAAGACGTTTATGCTTAACTCAAAGTGTTTGATTAATACGAAAAATTTGAATTTTCGTCCCGTGTTTGTTTACCAAATTGGACACTGTAAAAGAAATACACTATACCTACTTACCTAGTGTTAAATATTATAGCTGTTCTGTGGGTACGGCGGTACGGAACCCTTCGTAGGGAGTCCGACTCGCACTTGGTCGGTATAAAACATTTTCAATCACAATAAGGAAATATTTCTAAGAAAATAATTGAATATATTTTATTTCCTATTCGTTACCTTAACTTTATTTTACCTTCATACCTATTAGTTTAGTGATAAAGGGTAAGTAGGTAAATATTAGAGAAATAAAAGGTTAAAGAATTACGAGCAAATTAATGTAGGTACAATATTATTTTATTTGTGTTCGAAGTTTATATTAAGATGCCTAGGTAAAGGCTAGAGAATTATGATGAATAAATACATGTCTAATTAATATCTTCAATCCAATTATTTCCAAGAATACTTATAAGTACCTACCTACCTAATTATTTTATAGTTCAAAGTCTAGCCTTCCTTTTTTTTTTTCAGTTAGTTATAATTCAAAAACATAAGTGGATAGGTACCAGTCTTACCAAGGGGTATCGTTTTGCCCAGTATCTGGCTTGTGGAGGTCAGACAGGCAATCGCTCCACGTAATAAGTATATGTACCAGTAGGTACCTACGTACCTATTCAGCGGCATCTGGTCAAATTGGAAGCTGACCCTAACATAGCTGGAAAAAGGCAGGCAATTGAATACAGATACCTCCCTATTCTCTAATTATTAATTACACATTCAAAGAATAAGTTCATGCTTAGGTACCTACACATAATTTCTAGATTGAGAAATTGAGCGGTTTAAGTAGGTAAGTAGGTTAGGTATTATTTTATAGGTAAGCGGGATAATCCGAAAGGGTTACCGCTACCCCGGAACATAAACGGCGAAGGAAGGAACATGGATGGGTTTTAGTCAGTAAGAGTCTGACACTCCCTTCCGCTTCACCCAGAGCGGGAGCAGTCATGTGATGATTTTCCGCCCTCAAAAAAAAAAGGTAGGTACGCCAGCACATCAAGCTATCCCTAACTATCAAATTTTCTCAATTAAAAATGAACCTTATGTCTTTGCAATAAAGTTGGAATACTATCAAAGAAATTTGACAGATTGTGGTAACTTGATGTGCTGGCCTCTGTACTTTAAATAACTAATCAGCTTATAAAGTTCTCACTGCTAGGACACAGGACTCCTCTCTGTGTGAGGGCCCAGGCCAAAATCCACGACGAGGGCCCACTACGGGTGGACGTCATATGTCTTGGGATATTTGGTTCTAGGACATGCCAGCTTCCTCGCGACGTTTACCTGCACCGTTTTGAGAGCAGTGGTGATGAAATTACTATCACTACCTACATAGTATAAAACAAAGTCGCTTTCTCTGTCCCTATATCCCTATGTATGCTTAAATCTTTAAAACGACGCAACGGATTTTGATGCAGTTTTTTTAATAGATAGAGTGATTCAAGAGGTAGGTTTATGTATTAGTTTACGACATATTATGTTGCGGGCGAAGCCTCGGGCGGAAGCTAGTTTAATATAAAGTACACAAAGTAAAGTGGGTTCGAACTCACGACCGTTAGTCGGGGCCGATACCACTGGGATACCACTGTTCATAGGTAGGTAGTAGTACAACAGTGATAGTATAATATTACGACATAATAAAACAAAAACAAAACTAAATGCATTTTTTAAATTCTGAATCTGAACTCCCTACGCCTTTCTGGCCCCTGATGACAAAAGTTTGCACACACCTGGGGGCTTAGACAAAGTAACATTTTCATTAACGATAACTAAATTAGATCAACCCGAAATGTATGGAATTGGCATACCTAAGCTTTCGAAATATCACGTGATCAATCGTTTTCGATCGCTTGCTAAGTGCTAGACAATGTCAAATTGTGTAACGAAACTCGATCAATATTCCCATAGAAATGCGTTGACTTGCGTTCTAGACAATCCGAATCGCTGAGATAAAGTATTGTTCGATCAACAATTTTCGACATCGAATCGACACGGAGCGATTGAAACTTGTCTAGGCCCCCCGATCTAGACTATCTTATTGATGTGTAGGTAGTCTACACAGGAAAACACACGCTACCTTTTAAGTATTACGAAGAAATAATTATGAAACAAATAACATTTTATAAATGACACAGCCATCAATGAATAATAAACATTTGGCAGGTGTTATGGCTTGCCTTCACTGTGTTTTTATTAATGGAAGTGTCTATGGTACGCATACCAATGACTTGGCTACCGTTTAATAATGCCTTCCACATTTACGCAGGTAGAAGATAAACTACGATAACATGGCCCGCTCCTCCAAAATTCAAGTGTTTTGTGAAAGTAATTACAAAGCGCCACCAAGACTCACAACGCATGTTGCTGCTGGCCTGCTACTGAAGTTTTCGACTTACAACTACATAAAAACTCTTTCGTAAGGATGTGACTGCCAACATTGAAATAATAATTTTGAGGGGCGCGCCGTGTTATCATAGTTTATCTCTAGTATAACCTACCGTATAACTTAATAAAGGGCACAAACTAGCTACTTTCAGCGATTTATCCGCTTTTGTGAAGCTAAATGCTTCGGTAAAGATTCTGGGATTTTTTTTAAGCTTCGAAAATTTTAATTCGTTACTTACATATTAACAAACAAAAAAGTGATGCTATAAGGGTTAAATTAATAATTTAGCTTTTTCCTTTTGAGGTACGGAACCCTAAAAATAAGGATTCTTAATTCTAATTGAATAGTTGAAAGGGTAGTCAATAACGTTACTTTTTACGAACTGTCTAAACGCGGAATTTGTACCTACGTGATTTGTATGAAATATAACAATGTGACGTCACAGATTTTTTGAATCAAGTGGAATACTTATTAGCATTATTAAATGCAATTTTAACAATAATATCTTCGTATAATATTTAATTTCTGTTCGGTGATGGAAGTTTTTAAGACGAGCGGTCTTTTTTCTATGTGATTTAATATTTTATTATTTATGGTTTCAAATAGTCAATTGCGCAATCGCAAAATTAATATCACGGCTGTTTTCCTCGAAAGGTTAGGTTGAGGTGTACATTTCTGACACCGGGCTACTGAGAAATTCCATATGAGACAGCCCAATAACTCTGTCTGATCTGGAAATCGAACCCAGGACCTTATGCTCAGCAGTAGCGCTTGCGTCTTTTCGACCAACGAGAAAGTCGGCAGTATTAAAAATAATAAAGAATTAGGATTCCTAATCATACTAAATTGCGATAAAGTACTAAAGTTAAGTGTTCTAAATATGAAGTCTTCATAAATTAAATCCTTATTACTTACAACTTACCTCCTGAAGCTCTAGTATTTAAGGCTCCCATAGACAGCCGCGACGCGATAGCGCCCGGATACTTTAAAACAATATCTATGAAAACTTCAAGGACATTGTTCTACTAGAATCGCGTCGCGCCTACCTATCTTCCTCTAAACGTAAGTACCTACCAACCTACTTATAATACCTACCTGCCTGCATGCCTAGCTAGCCTTTTCTCAACTATGTTGGGGTCGGCTTCCAGTCTAAACGGATAAAGATGAATACCAGTATTTTACATAGATCGCCTGCCTATTTGACCTCCACAACTCAGTGAGTAACTGGGTAGTACGATACCCCTTGGTAAGACTGGCTGTCAGACTTTCGGGCTTCTTCCGTAACGACTTTTAAAGATCCACGAATGACAGCCGGGACCAACGGCTTAACGTGCTTTCCGAGGCACGGAGGAGCCTCGATATGTAAAGATGGTCACCCATCCAGGGACCAACCCCGGCAAACGTAGCTTAACCCGATAGATCGATCCGTGCGGCTGTTATTACGTGACCACGAGCTCCTAGAATAAAAATCACTACTCATAAATGTTTACAAAAATATAAGTAGGTAAGTAGGTAGGTAATCTATGGTTCACTTCTATCAATGACTTTCAGTTTTAGACAATCGAAAATTCGTTGTTATCATTACTACACTTGGGACTTGAGTACGTAGATATTATATCAATTGAATGACTATATAGAGCTGTAGGTACCTATCGATAGCAGTCGGTAGATACCTATGACCACAAGAAACTTCCAAGAGAATAATAATTGATGTCTTATTCTTCTTCTTTTCGTGTGGTTAGTGACTAACCTGGTGTCAGAGTTCTTATGCTACCCATGGGCCTCTGACTTAGCTTCACATGCTGTTAAGAAATATCTCTCAGACATGCTGGTTTCCTCACAAAGTTTTCCTTCACCGATTTTACGGATTCATGTGCGTATTGTATAAGTGATAATTATACAATACGCACATGAATCCGTAAAATCAAAGGTGTTTGCCTTGGGTTCAAATTAATGTCTTGAAAAATCCTATTGAGGGTGGGAAATCATCAAATAACCCCCCCTCTGGATGGTGCGAAAGGGAGTGACCGAGTCTTACTGACTAAAAACCATCCATGGTCATACCTTAGCCCTTTAGGTTCCGAGGTAACCCTTTCGGACAATCTCTATGACCATAGACTATACAATTTGTATACCATAGACATTGTAATTTCATTTTGATACTATTTAAACAACTGTCTTCAGGACACGTGGCGAGATGATGTTGATAATTTCCAAGTAACACAACGAGCAACCAAAACTAAAAATTAATAATTTCAAAGCGAACAAAAATACAGAAAGAAGCTATATTTCCAAATGATAATAGCCCAACAGCAAAAGGACGGAAGTGGGCTATTTAACGCCCAAGTTGTGATGGTGAAGGGCAACCTTAAAAACGTTATTATACTTAACCTTTAATTCAATATCGTAAGTTTTGCTATGGCTTTTAAATCTGAACCACTATTTTATGACTGCCTTGTTGGTCCAGTGGTCAAACGCTACTCATGAGCATGAGGTTTTGGGTTCGATTCCCGGTTACGCCAAAGTATTATCTACTGAGTTTTTAATCTGGAATTGGTCAGCCTTTTTTTTTGAGGGTGGGAAATCATCAAATGACCCCTCCCGCTCTCGGTGGATCGGAAGGGAGTGTCAGACTCTTACTGACTAAAACCCATCCATGTTCTTTCCTTAGCCCTTTATTTTCCGGGGTAGCGGTAATTAAACCTTCCGGACAGTCCTGCTTAGGAATTTGTCAGCCTGGAGTCTGGATTTTTGCCCGGATGGTGGCGATAGGCTGGCACCTAATACATGGGACTCAAACAAAACTGGCGTACTCTGCCTAACCCTTGGCGGACTACAGGCGTTATGTTTTGGTATTTTATTTAGCCACAAGACACCGGTCTTGGCTTCATAACAGAACCTACCCTATAATGTCCCTATAGCGTTACTTATTTCTATATTTTCTGACAAAGATATTTTAAAAGAATATTAGATAAGTCACTAACTAAATACATAATCAAGATTATGCCTCTAAGTCTCTTAAAGCTTACGCGGGAATTAGGTACATGGTATGACTTCTCCTAATGGCAATCTAATATGAATTCTTCCGACAGATGGCGGTAACTGACAAACAGAAGCGTGACGGCCAGTATTGGCTCGTATAAGAAAGCTAGCATAGAGGTTTATAATCCAACCTCTTTTATAAAAAACTAGCAATGGTTTTTACGACTTGTAGAAACAAAGAGGTTTTATTATTAAAGTAAGTGTAACATTATTGTATTATGAATATATGAACGTTTCGTAATAAAATCTCTGAGTAATCGTGAAAACTGTATCAAAATCCGATCCGTATCTAGTTTTGAAGACCAGCGCTGTCACACAGATAGGCACAAAAAGTGACGTTTGTTAGTACTTAATATGTATAGATTTAAATATGTTTGTAGATGCTATAACATTAAAGATTTTAAAATACCAAAGTTAAAAGTGACAGCGGCCATATACCAAGAACAGTATAGCTTTTCCGAGTGTCTAAGATTTGTCTGATGTAGTAATACTTACTGATGATTTGAGCAAAATAGTGGTAACATAACATTGTGTTGTAGTTGCAATACCAGCTAACTACTAAACTCAGCCTATCGCAAGAGAATTTCTACAAGTAGGTACTTTTTTTTTGAGGATGGGAAATCATCCAATGATTTCTACCGCTCTGGGTGGAGCGGAAGGGAGTGTCAGACTTTTACTGACTAAAACCCATCCATGTTCCTTCCTTAGCCCTTTATGTTCCAGGGTAGCGGTAACCCCTTCGGACAATCCCGCTTATTCTACAAGTACTTGAATATAACATCAAAACCGGACAGTATAAGTTAGAAATTTTAATTCTAAAGAAGAAAAGTATTTAGCTCGTACTGAAACTCAAGATAATCACGAATCAGTCATCTGTTATGTGACCACGAGACAGTTCGACGAGACGCAAAAACTATAGACTGAAATCGACGGAATTTTGGTTAGAATATTTTATTACAACAACACAATTTATATATCTCTAGATCTTATACAAATCAACCTACTGAATGTTCGATATTTACTCGGAAAATTCGATACGGAATTCAAATAGATTACAATAACATTCAGAATCTTTTTTCACATTATACGGTTATTAGTATTCGGTTTTTTTTATGTATGTTTGACCATTATCTCACCGATTCTCACCTTTTTTTTTTTTTAAGGCTGGGAAATCATCCAATGACTTCTCCCGCTCTGGGTGGAGCGGAAGGGAGTGTCAGACTCTTACTGACTAAAACCCATCTATGTTCCTTCCGTAGCCCTTTATGTTCCGGGGTAGCGGTAACCCTTTCGGACAATCCCGCTTACCCGATTCTCACCTGTAGTGCTATTCTGTAATAATCCCACCGTGAAAATGTAGGTGAAGTGAGTTTAAAGTGTCAATACTCAATAATGTCAATTCCTAGCATTAGGTGGAACGACTTAAGCGGGATTGTCCGAAAGGGTTACCGCTACCCCGGCACATAAAGGGCTACGGAAGGAACATGGATGGGTTTTAGTCAGTGAGAGTCTGACACTCCCTTCCGCTCCACCCAGAGCGGGAGCAGTCATTGGATGATTTCCTAGCCTTAAAAAAAAAAAAAGGTGGAACGACTATTCACTTCACGTTCACATCCACCTAAGTTTTCATGGTGAGAGTTTTACAGAATTGACCGACTGATGTCGAGGGATAATGCCTTAACAAAAAGCCATGATGATGATGATGTGATGGTGATCTACTGTTTAGTTCCATATATCTTTAAGTCACAAGTGAATGAAGTAAAAAAAAGCAGTGATAACCTAGTGGTGTGACCGGCGGACTGCCAAGTCATAGGTCTCCCGTTCGAACCCAAGGCACGCACCTCTGATTTTTCGGATTCATGTGCGTATTGTATAATTATCACTTGCTTAGAATCGGTGAAGGAAAACATCGTGAGGAAACCGGCATGCCTGAGAGATATTTCTCAACAGCATGTGATGCTAAGTCAGAGGCCCATGGGCAGCATTAAAACTCTGACACCAGGTTAGTTACTAACCACACGAAGAAGAAGAAGAAGAAGTAAAAAAAGAAATAGGCAGGGTTAGCGGTGATATACGAGTAATAGGATAAAGAACACAAAGTTCTTTCTACGACAACCATTGCATTGCTGAAAGAACTTGACGTGTGTTTGACATATTGCGTTTACAGATCTATCATCAATGGTTACTCGTAACTTGAAGACATTGCCAAAAAGCCGATCATCATTATCATCAAATCACATCATCATGCATCAACAGACACATGGATTTATTCAGTGTCTTAAAGACATTCCTGTTCTGTAGTGCCGGCTGCGAGCGGCATCGTCTTCGGTCTTGCATGCTTTACAGGTCAAATATTAGCAGCAGTCTTTTTGATGATGTTTTCGTTGGTTAAGTTACTTTTCCTAGGAGAACGACTTTGTTCTTGCACTGCAAAATTGGTGAAGGAAACATCGTGAGGAAACCAGCATGTCTGAGAGATATTTCTCAACAGCGTGTGACGCTAAGTCAGAGGCCCATGGGCAGCATAAAAACTGTGACACCAGGTTATTCACTAGCCACACGAAAAGGACAAGATTCACTGCTTCCTGATCAACAATTGGTAAAAACATTGTTTGGTCACGTCACACGTTTTTATATCTGTGAGAGATAGGTATATCCAATTCAAATAATGTATATTCAAGATAAATATCACATTCTATGTCCAACATATCATCTAAATATCTGCGGTTATAAGATTTTTTATCTCATCGGGCTAGTTTTTTTAGTTACTGACGGAAATGCCAAAATATCATAGATAACTAATGTACAAGACATTTTAATCCGTTGTCATTTTATAATGCGATATTTCTATGACTTCATCACTTTTGATTCGAGAACTATCTTACGCTTTTTTCAGACAGTATGTAAGAGATGGCACCATTATAGTCTTTAACATTTAAAAAGCAAAGAAACAATTATCTATAGACCAAACCAGTTTTTTGTTTTAAAATATTTGCGGCGAACGAGTTGCCAAGTAGAAAAAATATTGTTTTTTTCCTTTATCTCCCCTTTTAACAAAGTTAAAATGCACCCTAACAAGTTTTTCGGATAATTAATGAGGAGAACATGGCTACTCAGTGTGTAAATTAATTATGTATTAAACTTAGTTACCAATACCATCTTGCCAACCAACATGAGCCAACAAAAACAATATGTTTCCCAGCTGCTCATCATGAAGTTGAAAAAAAAATGTTTATTCTACTTGATACACATCGGTAAATAAGCAATGTTCAATGTACGAAGTTTTTACTAAGAATTTGTCGCTTACGGATACTTTTGAAATATCTAGACTGGTTTTGCAGTTTCAAGTTGTCGGTGCTTTAGAGAAGAGTGGTAAAAATTCGTCATGGATGATAAATGGAGTAACGAACTCGACTCTCACAGAAGCAACTGGCCCGTAATAGCAGAAGACGTTCGTGTCTGGAAAAGGGAAAAGCTCTTTGCCCAGCACTAGGACATTACGGACTTAATAGTTAGATAGATACGCATCAACAAATATTACTGATGAAATATATTAGCAACATGTTGTTATTAATGATATTAACTGGAACATTCTCTTTTGAACGTAAACCTTCTTGAAACCTGTCCGTAGAAATAGAGCCGCGACTTTTGGTCATGACAGAAATATTAGTGACGTACTGTGCAATGTATGAGATACTAGGACGAAGCTACTGCCAACACTCTCTTGCCCAATATTTTTGAAGCCGGCGCAGTATCTCTTCTTATCCATACTTTCCCATTGGTCCTTATTTCAATATTAATAGTTACCCCCTTTCTAACCATATCATCTTTCACACAGGTCCTTCTATCGTTTCTTTGGTCTTCCCCTACTCTTATAGCAATCGTGCATGAAACTTTCCTCACGACATTTTCCTCATTCCTCCGCATCACACACTACATTATTATGATAACATTCGATATCTTCTAATATCATTTGGTTTATTCAGGTATTACAAAGCCCAATTGTTCGAAAGCCTTAGAAACCCGTAACTTAGTGGCAAAGTAAGGTTTATGTCTCCGCCTCATCAACCATTCCACCAACAATTTTTCACATACTGACTACATAGTTGCAATAAACAGGACATATCGAAAATTTATGTGAAAAAACCAATAAAAAGCGTATATGTCCAGTTGTGACATGTCGGTAGCTATAAATAAATTCCCCCACGTTGTGGCTGCCACCCACGGCGTACGCGCATGCAAAAAATGTGTCCACCGCTACCTGCCACTATTTGTATACTGTGGTAGGTTTGTGCTATTTTAAATTAGGATATTATTGTGGACTGTGGTGCGCCGAAGTGGGTAAGCATAAGGGCAGTACGGAGAATGGGACAGACAATTGCCAATTCGGTTTGCGGTGAAGATGTCACGTCAGGTCTTTCGTGGTTGTTATAATAAAGCCTTGCTACCATTTTACTAAATCTTTTTCTTTTTGTGACGATCAAGCTCGTATCGACACGAAGGATGTTAGAATGAAGTCATAGGTAGTTTAAGGAATTGTAGCAGCAATTAACCTCAGAAAGCGAACTTATGGAGGTTAGAGCATCATTATACTGGGCATGCGATGTATTCATTTTTATTTTTTGAGGATCGTAAATCATCCAATGACTTCTCCCGCTCTGGGTGGAGCGGGAGTGTCAGACTCTTACTGACTAAAACCTATCCATGTTCCTTTCTTAGCCCTTTATGTTCCGGGGTAGCGGTAATCCTTTCGGACAATCCCGCTTAGCGCGGCATTCATTAAGCTGTGCTTTTACCAGAAGTTGGAGGAATCGCGCTATACTCACAGCGTAAAAGATTAACAGACTACGTTTGGGGATAGATTGACTCAGGTTAGCCGTTAGTCTAGATGCTAAGATGTGTTATCATTATCAATTATTTTCAACAATTGCAACTAAAAATACGATAGCAAATAAAGCAGTGGTCTTAGGAAATAGAAAAGAGAAGGAAGATCTTGTCAAAATAAGAGCAAGCCTCTTAGGAAAACAAGTGAATCAGAATGACTAAGTTTTCTTGATTAAGGCTGGACGCAAACGAGCCACTGGTTGTAGTTGCCTCTTGCTGCAGTGTTGAGTATTGCTGTAGTGGATGGCCGCCTGCGGCCTCACGTGTGTGACAAATCCATATAAAATGTATGAAAAATCATGTGGGCTGGGCGCTGGACTGGCCGGTGGCTGGGGTCGGCCATTCGTTTGAACCGATCCTTAGTCACATCGAAGCGACATTTTTATCTTTTTCTCAGTTTATCTTGTTCTTGAACTATATTTTATTATATCTAATAAAATTCTTTAGGTGACTACATTGTGTCACATATTTTTGTCTGTTATCTAAGTATCATGGTTTCGTGAATGGATCACTCCATCACTCCACTCGCCAAGGATATGATATTTGTAGTGTTTTAAAATCTACCATTCAATTAGGGCGAGAGAATAATGTGTCGGGCTACTAAAATTATTTTTTACGTGATTTGCTAAGACTGTCTCACACAGTCAAGTAGTTGTGCCTATTTTTTATTATTATTTGCGAATGGGCCTGTTCTTGACCTTGATCACGCCTGGTGGAGCGAGCATGGCCCACAAATAACTTAAACGAAACGAGTAAAATATTTATAATTATGAAAGCAAAATTGAATGTAGGTTGTAGGTAATACTTAATGTAAAAAAACAAAGTAAAGTAAAGTAAATAATATTCCGTATTTAGGACTCCCCCGTTGGATAAAAAACGGTCAACAGGGGCTTGCTTGTTCCAGCTCTAAGAATAACGCAAATGGTATTGACCACTACAAAGCTTTATTTTATTAAAGATATTCGTTTTAATAAAATTCTATAGAGTAACATAACATAACATTCTATTCGTTTTTCTTTGCAGAATATGCATGAATCTATCTTCTTTAACAGGTGTGACTCTGACCTTGAATTTTATAATCTGTATTTGTGTTCCATGACATCAAAATCGTTATGTTTACATAACGATTACATAATAGTAGCGATAATGGCCACTAGGCTTTTGGTTTGTTAAATCTGTTTCTAGCGCGCATTCGTATTCCATTTTCAAACCGAACTTTTTTCAATCTGGCATCCAAATCTATTATAGTTCCCAATCCAACCGCTTCTTTGCTCGAAAAAAAAAATCTAAACCTCATTTCTTGGACTTTTTTTACAAATCGAATTATTATTGGAAATGTACGAAAAAAGGCAGTGTATACAATCGTGGCGTGACCTCTCGGCGATTCAGTCACAAAGCGGTGCGGGCGTTGACCCGCGCGGCCAACCCCTGACCTTGGTATCGTGAACTGTGCCCACTGACGTAACCGTGACTCTTTCCTACATGTGATGCTACGCACTTGTTTACTTCTTGTTCACGTGGACTGGACTCTTTATATAAGGGTTAAGTAACCTTCCGTTGTTAGCGCCCCTAATCAATGACTTCTGACACAAATAGGTACCTATGTGTTTTGATCTGACGTAGGTTAACCACGTGAGTTTTATGTTTTACAATCTTTTGCCCGCAACTTCAACCCCGTGAAATCTCTTGTTTTGACATAATTATAATGTTATAATCCTATCTGTGCCCCGTTAATTAGATTTTTCTTATTATTCTTTCCGATTTTTTCAAATACTACCTACTGGTGCTTCCAGATATTAACTCTTTGGCTTTATTTTAATGCATGTACCTATAGCTTTATTTTATGTATTAAATACGTAGAATGAGGTTTAGTTTTTTGTATCGGTTAGCAGTTTATGGTACCTAGTGAAAGTACCTACCTAACAGTTAAGTAAAACGAAAAATGATGGCTAGGTAAGTAGGTACCTACCTATTTTAGAACAAGAATTCATTAATACCTAGTGACTCTTCTTACATAGCAACGCAGACACACAAATTAAGGGCTAATTTCACCATTTAAACTGAACGCGGTATGATGTCTTGATCGCGTTTAGTTTCAATGGTGAAATTCGCCCTTGATTTACTTCTAGTTTACGTGTGTACCTATATCCCACAGAACAATGTGATAGGTATATCCAATCTGTGTTTAGTGGTCGGAACTTTAGTTTCAGAAGACTCAAACATGAAATATATGGTCAAAATGACAGTACTTACATATTATTATGGTAGAAGTAAGTAATACAGTATGTGCAAAGGTTTCGTTAGAAAAAAAATACAAAAACTGCGTAAATAATCCAAAATAAAAAATGAATCCTCACTCAGACATTTAAAACTTTTTCCAAGCAACGAGTTGAGTTTGAAAAATTTTAATACTCACAATTATAGCGTTTACAATAAATGTTCAGCCCGATTAAAATACCACAATATTTAAATATACTGAAACCGTCACTAAAGAAATCAATGTGAAATAACATTAAGCATAACCGTATCCAATGGCCAACGGTCAGCTGAAAACATACGCACACCGCCCCCTATACAACCATTGGCGTACTATAACGTACGAAAACAACCCTACTATTTCCCACTTGAAGAAAAGCCGAGAAAATTCCCCTTACACATGTGTGAAGCGCTAGTATCGTACGTGGCTAAAGAAAATAAAACCTCGAACGAACGAACTGCTTCGACTGCCAACGCCATCTCTTAGCAGATAGGCGAACTACTTTTACAAGGCATTTTTATGTCTCGAAATGCCACTAAAATAACACTGAATTGTTTTACGGTTAGTATTTTGATTGTTAAATTCCTACAGGTTGGTTGTTGTGCGTTTACCTCTTAATTTTGTGGGGTTTTCCTTGCGATGAATATCAAAGTGGGTTACCTGTAACAAAAAGGATTTTATTAGACTCTTTTATGTACGGAAATTATCGTAAGTACCTACTTAGTCTTAGAGTATGCAGCAGCTAAACGCAATAAGATCTAGGTGATGTAATTTCATCTAGGTAGGCCTTTTATGGGAACCTGTTTGAAATAATCACAAAAAGAACAATTCGAGTAGAATAGTCCCAATTTCTAGGAATCACGAACTCATTCTGAATGAAAAATATCTCCGATAGATTTATATTTGCCTATAATACTTATTTCAGTGAAATGTCCCGAACAAATCTTTAACAAAAATATATATTATTACACGATATATCAAGCTCAGTACATCATTGACATTATTATATCTTCAAAATATAAATGGCTATTATATTTATGTAAATTCAAACAAGGTAGGTATCTAAGAGGGGAAAATATGGACAGTTATTTACTATTTATTTTAAGGATTTCTATTCTGTGCTTCACGCGTGCCATCAACTACTATTGTGCTAACACCCAAACGGCACGAGCGTGAAGAAAATTTACATATTTATAAGACCAATTCCACAATCACTTATGATTTGTATAGAAGATGCAGTGACTATGGTCATGTGTGAAAAAGCTTGAATTAGAAAAGGTTATATTTCGACGGGCCCGTAGAACAAACACTCACGTAAATATAAGTCGATTTTTAGTTTTTTGATTAAATGTATACATATTTACAATATAACATTAGCAAGCAAAAACAAGTAAACTTAATAAACAAATACCTTTCACATTAATTTCCTAAAAAAAATATTTATTTTGCAACGTGTTTGATTCGCGTAACTTTATTGCTAATGAAAATACGACATTGTTCTTGGGACCCTTCGAATTATTTAGTAGCATGAGAATTATTTGATTGCGCTTTAGTGATGCAGTTTTTAGGTCATTCCTTTCACAGGAAGCCCTGTTATAATGACCTAAAGACATCGTGCTACCTCTACGCATTCACCTTAAATTAAAATTACCTACTATGACTCTTTCTGTGTTTCTACTAAGGATTACTTAAATGTCCTTTTTATCATTACGCTGTGTTGATGTTGATTGAAATTATTGGAAATAAGCTTTTGTAAAAGCTCTAGTTATGAGGCGCCTTTACAAACAATCTAGAAACAAAAAAAAAAACAAGTGACAGTCTGAGACAGTTAAATTCTGTTTGAAAATATGTACCGATTTTCAGCAATAAATTATAGCTCAAACATCTGAGATTAATTAAGATGGTGTACATAACTTATACTTAGAAACATTTTGATTTGTTATGACAAGTTTTCATCTTCAAAAGTTGAAACATAAATGCTTTAAATCGCTTATAGTATAAAGACGAGTGAGGGACAGTCCCAACAGCTACCTGAGGGTGGTTGCAGAACACATAGAGAGTCCTATATGGAGACATTGGATAATTTTAATATTACCCGCCTACATATAGGATAATTTAAATATTATTTTAGTTACTTTATTTTATTGTTTTGTGTTTTACTAACTTAGTTCTTAATTGTCTGTGTATTAATAACACTCTATGGACTATCTTGGTCTGAAATAAACTATTATTATTATAATAATAATAACATTGAACTCTACCACGTTTGCAGACAAAACGAAGATAATAAAACATTACAAAGACAAACTTTAAACCCCACGCGTTATTCTCTAGCGATATTCGATATCGCTTGACATTTTCGCCAAAATCGATAGCACCCCTTATTGGTACCGAAATGATTGAACATCCTATCGCGACATTTTTCTAATGGTGGCTCGTGTTTGAGACCCTTTTTCTTTGTAATGGAGTTTACACATACGATGTAGCGTTTTTTTGAGTGTGCATAATATTTTTGTTGTTTGCATGAATGAAAATTTTGTATGAGTTCTTATAGAACTAATAATTTCATAAATTATATAATACGAACATGAGCAAAATCAGCCTGTTATGTTTTCACTTTTGGGACAAAGGTCTCTTCGAGAAGGAGTGGCCTGTAATTAACCGCTGCAGGTTGGTAGATGCCACATGAATTCGGATTTTGATTTTGAGAGCAGTATAGTGATGAAATTATTTACACAAAGTGAAGCCTAAGACCACTTGTAAGTCAGGGCCGTTACGACTAGGCCACCACACTGCTCTTTGCAGTTTGAAATAGAGACAATTTGTAGATAGTGATGTAGGTAGGTCAATTTTAATGCTTAATGTGTAACTTGATTTAGTTTGTACTGTTTACAATATCAAATAAAGTAAAATACCTTTATACCCGTGCTTGCCTTCGAAATGTGTGAATAGGCTATCATACATAACTTACTTATAGTTGCCAGAAGTGTTAGCAAGAACATAAACAGTCCCAACTATTGTAAAAGTTACAAAGTCAATGCCACGGACGACTCAGTCCAAAAACACAAAGATACATAAGCCAATATCATCAAAATCATACCAAAACTTTAAAAAGACTCGCACATTTTCCATTCACAAAATCGCAAACACCAATATTTCATTATATCATTGAAGGTAACACCTTACCCGGAAGCAGCGATCAAGTGTGTACGGCCCACAAGACCCCTTTCTTTTACATGTCGCAAGCTAACGACAATACGAAATCAATACTAACACCATCGATGCGAAAATCGTGAATAGCGGAGTGACTCACACGACAATGTGTGTGTGTGAGCGTGTGTGTGTGTGAGTAATAATATGCACGCTCGTATGGACTGAGCGAAGACTTGTGTGGTGACTATGAGTTGGTGCGGTTTTTGGATGTGATCAAGACCAAAGTGGGCTAGTAGCCCAACAGTTTAAGTTACTTTTGAACATTTCAAAGCGGAGGTGTAAAGTGTGGAGTAACGGTGGAGTTTTCTTGCCCATTCTTCTCCATACGAAACTACCTTTTCGAAGGGGCGATTAGAATCAATTCTATTTCTTGTTCATTTTGGCGTTCAAAAGTACCTATTTGAAATAAATGATTTGACTTTGACTTTGAAATAACTTTTTGTAATTGAAAAGGTTCAACGACAGGCACTTTATCATCTGCTTACCCATTTTCTAACTATGTTAGGATCAACGTACAATTCAAAAAGAGGCAGCAATGGTTTAATAACAGCCATGAATGTAAAATATATCTACTAAAACAAGAATCAAGAAATTAAAGATGAAAGTGCTACAATTTAACGTGAATATAAAAAAAATCAATCAAAGTATTTATATTACGAAATAAACAGCTCACGCGAAGTATGGAAAGCCCTGATAGACATACATTTGTGCACAAATGAAAGCGCTACATCCTAAAGAATCAGTAAACTCAATTCATGCAAAATCCTCACCCTCAACAAACAATGGTCACCCGAAAAATTGGTAAAAAGAAAACGCATTAACACATATAGATGAGTAGTCACACATGCAAGGCTACGCACACAGTCATACGGCCCCCCTACCACCGAGCTCCTTTAAAAACCGCCTCACACCCCTGGGAGTCTTTTCATAAGGAAATGCAGACATTTCAAGAAAGCTAAGTATCAAATAAGCATCGAGAAGCAATAGCGGTATTTATGATAGGATATCATAATACGGGGCTTCTTCATATAACTGTTTATATGATTTTTAGATCGAGTAACTTGAGTTTTTTTTTGGGTTTATTTATCTGTGGACGCTTCTGAAGTTGAATGTGGGTGTTTAGGCAGATTTATTTGTCTTATGCCTTATGTATGCCTACTTGGTGTAACCTAGAAAAGACAATGCCTAACGGTGAGTGAAAATTATGTTGCTGTTCTGTCATTAGTTATTAAAATCTTAGTTGTTAATGATAGTATTGGTTTGACAGCTCTAATTTATATTCTCAAAGAGTTTCATATTAGTAACTTAAAAGTAGGTAGGTACTTAAACAAACAAAGATATTCAGCAGGGGACAACGATAGGCTGGATTGGGCAATTGATAGGAAGATTCATAGAACACCAGTATACTACAACTTCGGTATAGATTAAATGTTTATAAGTTGTGCTGCTAACCTTGAACTAAGTATACATAACAACTGCCATGACTGCTGGCAGGTAGACAAAATTATGAATAAACGGTGTTTGAAAAAAAAACAATGCAAATTTTATTTATTTTATAACAGAGTTTGATTGATTATTAGGGTATCGTATTACCCAGGTACTGGGTTGTGGAGGTCAGATAGGCAGTCGCTCCATGTAAAATACTGGTATTCAGCTGCATCCGGTTAGACTGGAAGCAGACCTCAACATAGTTAGGAAAAGGCTAGGCAGATGATGATGTTTGCTTGGTTATTGTTAGTGATATTGGGTTTTACTTGTATTACTAGTGACTTCTTAGAAATAGAAATCGCAGAAGCAACCCTGAGTCTGGATGTGGGCCCGGTTGATGCTTGCTTCCTGTTACAAAGGACTTAAACATAACTGGCCAAATGTGTATGTACTATAGGCACACCCCTGCCCAATCCTTCGGAGGAAGAAGGCATGCAAAGATGTTGCGAACGCTTGCAGTCTGAAGTTAATCATGTTTCTTTTCTGTTAATACACTAGCTTCTGCCCACTTTGGATGTAGATGGATGGATGTGGATGTAGGAAATCATCCCACGGGAACATACTACCAGGATAAAAAAGGATACTATGTGCTATTCCAGACTATAATCTATATCTGTGCCAAATTTTGTCCAGATCCGTTCAGCCATTCTGGCGTGATTGAGTAACAAACCTACATCTACACACACGTCCATCAAAACTTTCCCATTTATAATATTATAATATAATATATATGTAAGAAAGAGGAAAGATATTAGTAACATAACTAACAATAAAATAAATTAGCTAACGTATAGCCATCACAGCATATCATAGACATAATGCCAATACTTATTTATGCTTTGTTTACTTTGCTAAATAAATAATAATGGTAGGTAGATATTATAAAATTCTTTAACTCGTAAAGAAATTGATTAATTTCCAAGATATCCAAGTTAAGTTATTTAATGCACTTAGGAACACCTTCAGTCTATAGATGATGTCATCATTAAGCATTTGAAAAGCAATAAAAATAAATAAGGTCTTGACTTAGCACATGAGTGAAATTTTAATGTCCACACGACATGATCTTGTTGATATAATTATCCTATTAGGACCATTAAGTCCGAGTAATAAAGACGGTATTTCTTTAAACCAGTAAATTCTAAAATTCTTGACCAACAGGATCCATTTTTAATCAACATAAACGACACATTTGCACCAAATTATCAATTCAATAGCATAATGGTTCTAATAAATGCTAATCGCTATACGATTACGTTCGTTGTCTGGTTTTAATTCCCTCGTCATTGCTAATTATAGGCCAAACAGCTAACTTGAAAGGCAAAGCTTCGCTCCCCTAGTTTTCAAGTGGTTTACATTCCACTGAAAAGCCCCGTCGTTTGGCGAGATTTGCTAATAATCTCCCCCAGTAATTAAAACCCAGTTTTAATTGCTGCAAAACGCCACCTGTTGCGTGTATCACCATCTCTTTCACACAATCTTCTGTCTTTTTCACTCGGAGGCTGTGGAAATCGGCCCGTATCCGGATACCCGGGTAATTTTGTCAGAAAATTCAATTTTGGAACCAGCTAATTGGGGGCAAATGAAATTGCCAGTGTCACCCTCTGACCCTCTGGTTCTCTTTGTTTAAAAGCGTTCGACCGAGCGCTAATTGTTTGACGATATTATGAATTAATTTTATTATGTTTTTTAATTCGTTAAAAAAGTAGACCAGCCAAATTTTTGAAACGGTTTGTTTATTTTTTTGTCACTGCAGGAGCATAGTCAACCCTCATCTTTTTAATAGTTTAATGAATTCAATATTGAAATATCGATGTTTTTTAACCGAGATCTGATGATGGGCATCATACCTTAACCTGAACATAAGGTCACTTTATATAAACATTTATGAAATACCCTTTAAATCCATGTTCCAACATTCCTTTGTCTCAAGCCCGTGTTACCTCAATCACACTTATACCAAAACAATTTTGTATCATAATTGCACCTCGTTTACCAAATTAATATGATATTAAAACCGCCTCAAGTAATCCATCAGAGCAATCTGGATACGAAACACCCATTGTTATAATACTAGAAAATTGCCCAAGCCAAATTATCAGGCTATTATCGAGCTATTATCAACCCCTTTCTTTAATTACCTTTACGTAATTTTTGTTTGTACACTGGCCGGCCTATTACAATAATGGCGGCTAGGATAGCTCCATTTCAGATACAGCTAGCAATGATTAAAGTTGATTAACATCAATTTCGTGTACTTACAATATTAGAATGATTATCGTTGTTATTAAACAAGTAATGTTTGTTATTTGGAGTTGTGTTTTGTTTCGTTTATGGTCCATTTTGTGTGATTGTGTTTTGTTTTCTGTGTTGCTGTATTTAATCATGTAATGGGTTCTGTCCTTTAATTAAGCCTGTGCTGGACAGAAGTGGACATTCTATAGTTTACATAAATATATCTACAGATTACTAGGGGCATACCACATTTTAAGTGATGAGTAATTTTAATATAAGTTCAGTATAATATTCACAAAATGTAAAAGAAGATTATTATTATTAAACTTAAATTACTACACAAAAGAAGAAAATTTGTATGTTTGTATCTTTTCAGATGACACAATCAATTTAGAAGTACGCAGACTGACCCTTTAGCAGTTAAAGACAAAATAACCAGAACGGGTGCATTACAACAATTCAAACAAAAACAAGCAAGGAATATCGAGCTTTTGTGTTGACGTGAAAGCCATTGAGAACCATTTATATTGTTTTGATTAATTAATTATTTCGTTATCAGCAAAAAGATCACGTTGGACCGGTCCCACACTGAGAGCGTTGGTCCTCTGCGAGGCTATTAACATAAGTATTTTAATTGTCTCCTCAAACCAAATTTATACAATATCAATATTAAATGTGATAGCTCTGATTGTGCCCCGGGTTTTAACGTTTAGATATTTGGGTGTTTCGGTTTTATGGATGAATAAAATTGCAAATAATGATATTCAAATTGAGACATACGAAAGAAACAGTCGTTTTAGTATTATGTGACAACACACCCAAAAAAAAATCACTTGTTATCAACAACAATCTTTTAATCAAATTTTCTGCTACAAAATTTTACGACACAGCAATTTATATTTTATAACCCATTAAAATTAACATACATAAATTAGTTTGATACGCTCACATTTAATAATTAGCATTCGATTTACTAAAACTAAATAGTCACCTAAATAAACACTAACGAATACAGTTAACTCCTTGATTCCATTAAATTTTTCTTTTATAGCAACACTAATGTCAAAAATTATGGCAATGTCAAAAGTGAAATAGAAACAGCAAAACAAAGATTGGCAAGTGCCGATATATTCTATAAAAAGCTCACCGCCAAAACTTAGGCGATCTTCTTCTTCGTGTGGATAGTGACTAACCTGGTGTCAGAGTTTTGATGCTGCCCATGGGCCTCTGACTTAGCATCACATGCTGTTGAGAAATATCTCTCAGACATGCCGGTTTCCTAACGATGTTTTCCGTCACCGATTTTTAAGCAAGTGATAATTATACAATACGCACATGAATCCGAAAAATCAGAGGTGCGTGCCTTGGGGTCGAACTGGAGACCTATGACTTGGCAGTCCGGCGGTCACACCACTAGGCTATCACTGTTTAGGCGATGTGAGCTGTGAATAGTGTCAATCCCTAGCATCAGGTAGAATGACAGTTCACTTAAAGCTCCCCTCACCTAAGTTTTTACAGTGACATTTTTACAGCATAGAGCCGCTGAACTCAATATAGATCTTAATGTGACCTCATTCAGCGGGATTGTCCGAAAGGGTTACTGCTGCCCTGGAACACAAAGGACTAAGGAACATGGATGGGTTTTAGTTAGTAAGAGTCGGACACTCCCTTCCACCCAGAGCGGGAGGAGTCATTTGATGATTTCCTGTTCTAAAAAAATGGTGTCACCTCATCTCATTAACGAGGTTTAAACATGACAATTGTCAATAACATATGGAACAGACAGAAGCAGGTTAATGCACAATAAAATAGCATACCGTCAATAGGCCATAGGCCTCAGGTTTAATGCCTTCGACGAAGCTAACGCGATGCAATGCAATTACTGTTGGAGACGCTTTCGCGCAAATGGACGACCCACGACTGTAGTGGGACACACGGATGATAATGTTAGCGAGGCACTGAGGAGAATGGTCTTTGAGGTTCATTGTGGTTCAGCTCTTGAATATACGGTGTAGGTAAGTGTGGTCACCAATATTCAAAATGTTGTGTGTCTAAATTTCAGCTTTAAAGACATAAAATAGAGCTTATTTTCAATTTTTTTTTTTAAAGTTTAGTTGGCATAATGACATAGCTTGCAATTTCAGTAAATCTTTTACTAAACCAGTGCAAAGTAAGACTGCTCCTGTACTGACTGTACCCCTGGAAAAGTTTGTGTTCAGAATTGACAAGATTCAATCCGTACCACGTTTTCCATTCCACACGTCCGTACATATCAAAATTATAACCATCCAGTGCATACATTATTGAAACGATTTTGGCGTTAATTCTCTTACTAGTAATGTCGTTTTTATTCTGCACCTCTCTAACAAGTAAAAGCCGTCTAATGACATGCTCGAATAATCATAGCGAGGGCCGAATGACACGCATGCGCGACTTGTTACTTGGTTTTACACCATACTTAATATAGGGTAAAATGTGCGTAATTGTTGTATAGCATACTTTTGAAAGTCGGCGAAGAACTCGTCGGTCGTAAGGTTTAATAACAGGAGCCGTTGTAATTTAACCGTGACAACGATGCGTCGTTTAGTCATGACATCGCTGTGATTTTGAGCAGTTAGCGTGTGCAAACTGCAATGTATAATTTCCACGGGAATTTATTAAATAAAATGTGGAGCAACGCCTCTATGAGAAGCCATGCATGTTGATTTATTTGGATAATTTGATTTAAATGTATCATATTAGGTTGGAACAGAATTGTAGCCTTGCTTTAAGTCTGATTTATGCCATAAGGATGTGACGAAGGTCAGTGACCAAATATGATTATTTATATACATACTTCGTATGCAAATTGGACTAAATTAGATTAGTGTTTTCATTGTCATTCTGGCTGTTGATGCTAATTAATATTTGTCTGTTTGTCTTTTTATGTTAAGTCGAATCCTTGTCTAGCTTTAAAAAAAAAGAAAGAAAGACTGAAGTTGAATATACAAACGAGTCTTTTTAAAACATCTTTACTATTAAGTCTATTCCTTTATAGGTACCTACTTAGATCAGTAGATACGGCATTAATCAGAGTACGTCCGTCTACCTGATCGTCCATTGTCAACCATTAAAATTCTCCGCACTATTTTTAATAGGCACTTACATACCCAAGTGTGTTGATTTATTCTAAATCATGAAGCTCACGTGATTATGTTAAAGACACTGTTAAAATTCTCCGCGGCCGCGTCAATAATTCCGTATCTAAGTCGAATATCGATATTTATATCGGACTCTTGTTATTCTGAACAAATAAAATAAAGCGTTTATTAGGATTCGCGTCGTGGTTCTGTTTCGAAGACTGCCTATTGTTTCTTTGGGGCTATCAATCACCTATAGTTCGGCCGGCCGGGTTTGGGACAGGGGGTGCGAGGGGCACGTCGGCGAGGAGGGAGGGGACGCGAATAACGGTTATTGAAATGAGACGAGGCCCCCGCTTTTTTCCAAATTTAAATTTTGATAAGGCAAGTCCCTGTTTTGCTCTAACTGTGTCCTCGTTTGGTGAGGGTGGCTTTTTTGTTTCTCTTCCAACTGTTCTGTCTTTGAGTTTTTGTTTTAGTGTTTGAATTTAGTTTATTATTGGGTAATACAACGTCTTCGGCGGGTGAATCTTGATGCACCTTTTTTGAAGGTTGTGTTTTGTTTAACGTGCAACCTTCGCACACCTTCACTTTTTCCTCATTCCGTATAATGGGAAGTTGGAAAATATGATATAACAGACTAAGACAAATGCTGGGTCTCCCTTCGTAGGTAGTACCTAAGTAAGTCTGGTTTAAGTCAAATTAGTAGAGTAAGTCAAATTTCACCAATGGGACTGAACGCGATCACCCCATAAACCCCGTTCTAAGGCTTCAAGATCTATCAGTGTATATTCCACAGAAATTAGTGAGACTCTGATAGGTCTTGAACTCTGTTTAAGTGTACTGATCGCGTTCTCTGAGTTTCATTGGTGCAATTAGCACTAAGCCTCTAACGTGAGTAGACTTAACTAGGCGCCAAATTGCAACTAGACCACCACTATAATCAATACGCCAGACATATGAATTATGAACTCGTATTATTCTCACAAAAACTGATCTATTCATCACGTCAATCGGGCGCAGTTGTTAATTCGTTTTACACCAGTAAAAGTGCGTCGACACAATTCCAAATATTCGGTTATAGGTTTTTTGCCGAGCACGCCGGCCACGCCGCTTGAATACGTTATCCGAACCAGAATAAAGCCGAATTAACATATCACAAATCTCAACTCCCGATTCAGACTTTTTTGTTATGTTAAATTTTAACTCTCCGTCCTTAAACCGTTGTTTAGAGAAATGGTGGACGTATTGACACCTACGTTATACAACTCGACATTTTTCCACTCAAATCTTCTATTATTCGTTACGTCTCATCGATATTCATGGCCCTGGAGAGTTGTAAAATGCAATAAAACACAATTTTTATATGTTGTGTTTAGACAGTGTCCGAGACTTGATAACGAAACCTGTAGGCCAGCCGATATTGTAGGACCGGATATCGTCGGCCATTCACAAAAAACCAAGTCGCACACACGGATAGCGTGACGTGTTCACACGTCACACACGCGCACGATCCCACGGTTCATTCATAAGGAATAGTGCCTTTTACAGCGTCAACAAAATAGTGGTCAGCCATGCGATGGAATATTTGTTAACTAGAGTTTGTCCAATCCAATGAACATTATGGCTATTTCAAATATATTAGTAACAGTGGGAGGTGCACTTAATAGTACCGATAGTAATCATGCGTTCTTAACTTATTGCGGTTGAGATGTCTTTTAGAATTTACTTTGATATTATACTTTTTGTGGTAGTAAAAAGTAAGTGTCTGGCAGTGCCACCTGTAAGGTATTTGTTAGTAATTTAAACAGTACATTGGCATCCGGAACATGCATGCCATTACATGCATGCTTGGACGTGCATGCCTAACCCACGCAAGCCGTGAAAGCCAATGATGACTGTTACTCACACAGCTATAGCAACCGTCATTATCCATGTCGTATTGTAATCTTGTGTCATACTAATCTAATCCTCTGCATTGCTAAGAAAGACAAATGAACATCGCAAGGAGGAAAAAGTATTTCAAGAATCGTCTGGTACAAACCAAAGATGATACTGACCTAAAAATAGGTCACTTAGGTATTCGTTTCTTTCACCTAACGGGACGAAATTGGATGACCTAATGATTTATATGCCGATACAAACCTATATAGCCGCTGAGAAAAATAATAAACTAGTATAGGATATGAATAATTTAACATATGAATGCTGAACCCTGATCAGTCAGACCGAGATGTGAAGCTAAGTCAGAGACTAGCTATGGGCAGCATAAAAAATCAGACACCAGGTTAGTCACTAACCACACGAAAAGAAGAAGAGTCAGACCGATTTTAAAGTTCAGTCACTATCAGCTCTGCTGACCCCCTAACAGAATAAACGCAAGTCGCAATACACAAGATAACATCTAAACACAACAATCTGTAAAGGTAAACATGTAAGTACCTAATAGAGGCGCGCCCAGCACACCCTAGCATGTCAAGATGAAATGACTCATTGGAGTCTAATCCAGTGTCATAAAAATGTCCAAGCCATAGTTCCGTTCTCTTTTACCGGACCGTTGACATCGACATCGAGTATCGAGAACCCGTTCCACATCACGTGCTAATTAATTCATATGTAGGCGTACCATTATCGATAGAATTATGTGGTAGCCCTATACTTTATTACGACCATACGTCTTGTCAGAAAAAAAAATGATAAAGATGTTTTGTGTCCCGTGCGTGATTTTATAAGGTAAAGTTTTTAATTAACATAATATGACTATTAAGTGGTATCGGGAGAGATGCTTTCCAAATATTTTGGGTTGGATGGGTTATTTATGGTTTCTGTGGTCATAGTGTAACGTGTGGTCTTTTTTCTTTAGGGCTGGCACAACGCGTGCTTTCAATGCTGTAACTAACTGCTATAAGTCATGCTCGGAAATAGTATTTACTGTGTGCCCGATCATTAATTTGACTTTCTCAAAGCCAGAATAATGTTTCAGGAATAATTAAATCAAAGAATAAAGGCTGTGCAAAGATGATGTAAAAGTGTTTATATAAAGTTTTTTTTAACGCTCACGCTTTTTTGATGGTGCGAACCCCAATTACGTAACACAATTTCTTACACATTCTGACAGAAGTTCTTAATCCATTGCTTCTTAAGTTTGAAAAAATCATCTGCTCAACGACGTAAATAGCGCAATGAATGTTGTTGAACTGTCAAAATCAATGGCATTGAAATTGTTAGTGTTTAACGCAAGTACCCCATTGGATAGGGCACGCCACGATAGCGGCGGTAAGGCCCCTCTTTGAGGAGTGGCTAGAGAGGCGTCACGGCGCCCTCACCTTCCGCTTGACGCAGGTCCTCACCGGACATGGATGTTTCGGGAGGTTCCTGCACATCATCAGGCGGGAGGAAACGCCCGGGTGTCACCACTGCGAGGATCGCCCAGAGGACACGGTAGAGCACACGGTGCAAACCTGCCCCGCTTGGGCGGAGCACCGCCGTGTCCTCGTAGAGGCGATCGGCGGCGGCGACCTCTCGCGCCCGGCCCTGGTGCAAGCCATGGTCCGGGGCGAGAGGGAGTGGGAGGCAGTCACCTCCTTCTGCGAAAAAGTTATGCTCGCGAAGGAGGTGGCGGGATGGGAGAGAGAAAGGTCCTCCCGTCCCAGCCGCCGCGGGAGACGCTCCGGGCGTCGGGAGCCACGTGACGACTCCCGGCCACCGTAGGCGCGGGCCTGCGGACGGTGAGTAATGGGTGACTCACCGTCCGATCAGAACCAGACCCGTGCCGTGCGGCGCGTATATGTTCCACGCGCGCCTTAAAGAGATGTCAGCATATGAAGGGGCCCCTCAGGGCCAAGCCTGCCGGGTAAGCGGGATTGTCCGAAAGGGTTACCGCTACCCCGGAACATAAAGGGCTACGGAAGGAACATGGATGGGTTTTAGTCAGTAAGAGTCTGACACTCCCTCCCGCTCCACCCAGAGCGGGAGCAGTCATTGGATGATTTCCCAGCCTTAAAAAAAAAAAAAAAAAAAAGTACCCCATTGGATGAAGGGAGGGTCCCTTCATCCAATGGGGTACTTTTTTTTTTTTTTTTTTTTTTTTTTTTTTTTTTATATAGGGCCAAGCCTGCCGGGTAAGCAGGATTGTCCGAAAGAGTTACCGCTACCCCGGAACATAAAGGGCTACGGAAGGAACATGGATGGGTTTTAGTCAGTAAGAGTCTGACACTCCCTTCCGCTCCACCCAGAGCGGGAGAAGTCATTGGATGATATCCCAGCCTTAAAAAAAGGACCCCATTGGATATTCTTAACAATTACTTAAAAAACCAGTAGAAGAAACCGTTCACAACATTGTACAATTTAACACCCATACAGTAACTATAGTAAACTTCTAAACGAGTAGTGGGTATGTCTTGCCGTAGCGTAAAACGCATCATAAAAGGTTAGGCGTCGTTTGCACTGAGCTATGGGAACGATTTGTTTTACCTCATAGAGGCTGTTAACATAGTTGATTGGCTGCGTACGGACTACTGACTTATTCTGGATGGTAACGCTAATGATTGCACAAGAGCTTTGGATGTTTTGGTGACAATAGAGGTCTATTTATGTGAAAACTGAATGATATTACCTGAATAATGTGTTCAGCAGGATCAGGGCTTAAAAGCGGTTTAAGCAGCGATATAAGACTATAAATAAGGTGTTAAAAAAATTACTCAAAGAATTTCGTAGGAGCATTGTACTCATCGTTACGAACAACTTTTACTATGGGATGAACTCCGTAACCCAATGAAATGTATGGAATAGCTTATATTTTATATAGACATGCATGTAGAACCGATGATCGTTGGGGTAGAAGTGTTCTTGAGTGGACACCGTGAATCGGCAAACGTATGGTAGGACACCCTCAGGCTAGGTGGAGCGACGATCTTCGCAAAGTGGCTGGTAGCAGCTGCTGCCATGAAACTGGAGAGGCCTATATTCAGCAGTGAACTGCTATAGGCTGATGGTGATGATTCTTTATTATGGTACCGTGATTTGCTTAAGTTTAAAGGTTACTGCTAGAAATAAAGTTTGTATAAGGCAGCAAAATAAGTTAAATTATGACGCCTGAACCTGTAGGATTCATAGCATAATCAGCCTATAACGTTCCCACTGCTGGGACAGAAGCCTTCGTGAGGGAGTGGGCAATCCACCACGCAGGCCCAGTGCGGTTTGGTAGATGTCACATGTCTTCGATTCGTTTCTAGAACATGCTGGTTTCCTCACGATGTTTTCTGTTATCGTTTTCAGAGCAGTCACTGGTGATGGAATTAATTACACAAAGCCAAGATCTGCCTGGGTTCGAACTCACGACCTCCAAGCCGGGGCTATTCACTAACAGGAAATAGAAGAAAAAGAATGAAATGCTTATAAGTACTGTTTTCAGGCGCTCAGATGTGGACCAGTCACGAAGCACAATTAACACCTGTCCAATGTATAATTATGAAAATGAGCTTCCAGAGTAAGGATCCCTCAAATTGAGATGTTCATACTGTGTGCTTGAGAATAACAACAAACATAAGGATGTTAGAAATTACACACGTTTGCTCAGTAAGTAAGTTTTATTTACCTGTGATTTGTTAGTGTTATGTGGAAAGTCGTTTATTTTATTGACTTGTGGTAATTGAATAGGCATTGCTAGGAAAATTACCTGCATTCACAATATTCATATTATGACGGTGTAAAAGTTTAAGTGTGGCTAGGGATTGGCATATAAAAGATAGGTGTTTTTTAATATGACTATCATTGACTGTGTGAATTAAGTCCTGTAACGATTCTGTTAAGGTTCTAATACTGAGAAACTCGGGCTCATCAGGATTGAAGCCCATTGCTGTGGTAATAATGTGTCTTAGAGTGCCAATTACCACGACCCGGCAGGAAATACCTAGAGGCATAATTACAACGGCAGAGAGGATTGGCTGAAGCTAAGACTTCATGACGGGATTTTATGAAGTAATATTGGCTGGAAATGTGGAATTTTTTAGAAGGAGCTTTGGTCAACGATGGGTGGACGACCTATAGAAGATCGTGGGATAGACCTGGATGAGACTCGTATTTACCTGGTAAGCATGGCACGAAAGGGAGGATGCCTATATAGGATGGAAGGGACATCAAGCTTCAGAATCATCCACTGAATCAATGGTAACCGACTCCACGACGATGGTTCCACCTTGTTTTAGCAGTCCCACTACTGAGGAACAGTGTTATCATTGATATTATCATGGTGGCATTTTTTCATCTGCCTATAATATTGAGCACGAGATGACGATGTATGTGTCTAAGTCGAATGTTTTATATCTACTTTAATAATGTCAAATGTTAGATTGGTAGTAGTATAAGAGAAGAATGTCTTTATGAAAACAGCTGTTATACTACTCAGCGTCAGCGGGATTATTCGAAAGGGTTACCCTGCTACAGTACGCACAGGGCAGAGAAAGGAACATAGATGGGTTTTAGTCAGTAAGAGTCTGGCACGCCCTTCCGTTCCACCCACAGCGATAGGCGTTATCAGATGATATCCTTTCTTAAAAAAAAAAATACTCTGATACTAAGTGTAACTGTGACTGAGTAATGTCCCCTCGCACGTTAAGTACTTAATCAAAAATAATCAGATAAAGTGAAGTAAGCTTTCAACTTAAAAAACATGCACGAATTACTTGAGAAACTTTATTATTTCCTCTTCCAATTATATTTCGCTTATTTGTCAATCCGTCGCAATCTTTTAAAATTAAGCAATTTAAAATTTGGCATACCTAACAAACTCGTTCCACACCCATTCAGATTGGCCGCATATTTCCGCTGCAGGGTATTTCTGAACATCGGGTACATCGGATATTCATATAATCAATGCTTGTTTTGGATAAAGAAGCTTCATTTTTGGTACTTTTAAAGTAGCTTTAGATTGCATTAGCTATTTCTTGTGGTCCTTTTCTAACTCCAAGACATTTGCAAATTGTTGGTTTACGTACCAAGTAAAATGTATTCGACACTATGAAGAGCTTTTGAAGAGATATTTGGGAGACATTTTGTAGTTTTGAATATTTTTTTATATACCTACGTGTCTCTTTGAAATCTTAATTTCCTTTCACACTTCATATATTATAATAAAAATTAGACTTCAAGATGTAAGTTCAAATTAATTACAGTAAATCCTCTTTCCAATTTAGGCGACGCGATAATTTGCCGCGTGGCGCATAAACTAGCACTGATGGACTAATCCCCGTGGCTCGTGGCTACATGCCGAGGGCACGTTGTAAATTACGCCATTGCTCGCCACGGAGACAAAGCCTTTGGCTTATTCTCACTTTTAATGCGCTGTTTCAAGTTAAAAGGTGCGTTTAAAGTTAATGTTTGTCGCAGTTTTTAAAGCTGTGTTGTATTGTTTTGTTCTTTACTATGCTTTGTAGGCAAACCTTTTTAATACGTGATCTTGGTTTTTAAATAACGCATACCCATATAAGCGGCATGAAACATTTGAACTCCGAATTCTATATTTTTTTTAATACCTACCGAAATCGTGAAAAAAGTTGGTAAAGGTAGTTTCCTAAAACCATTTATTTTTTTTGTGCCAGTGACAAATTTGATGAAAACCTTTTTAGAATACACTCAGTTATACTCAACATAGATCTCCACATCTGTCCATTACCCAATAAAATATGGCGATACTAAAAGCCGTTGACATCGACCGTCAAAAACTTAGTTGACCATTAACATTTCGTTTCCGTTAACAAATGACGAATTCGACATATTTACCTAAAATGCAAATAGTATATGAAAAGTAAGAACGAAACACTAATAAATTAAACATTAGAGAATAATTAAGTAGACTTAAATTTGTCATAAATTATTATCGTACTATAAACTATCTACACTAATGTTGTCAATGCGAAAGTTTGGATGGATGTTTGTTATTTAACCACGCCAGAACCGCTGAACGGATTTGGATGAAATTTCCTATGGAAATAGGGTAGGTACTTTTATCTGGATCGTGAGATGGTTTACGATCACCACGCGGGCGAATCCAAAGCAAAAGCTAGTTATGAATAAAATATTGTTTTATAATAAATAAAGATTGGTTAATGCGTAGGATGGACTCTCTGGTGACGGCTTTGATCTTTGAACTTGCACGTGGTTGAGAGTTGACATATTAATTGTTTACTACTGTTGACACCGTTTTCTTGTAAAAATAAAGAAAGATAAATGTGCGTGACGTTGGAATTTAAAGGTATTTGATAATAACGGATTTTATTTTTTATTGGGAATCAACCTAGCTTACAATATACCTAGCGAGATGGAGGTACCATAATGGATTCGATGTACGAAAAATAGACAATATTTGCAACAGATCTAGAACTTGAATACTTAAATAAAGATATAGATATTAAACGTCCTATTAAAACGCTGCCCTCTATCTTTCAAACGTGTTTATCTTCGACCGCAGAACTGAAACAAGACATCAAATAGTTGCAGAATACGCCAGCCGTCCGGACATGCTCTCGCGCACTACAAATTACAATCAACACGGCGAACATGTTCGCACGTGGGGACGACCCTATCCTATCGATTTACAACAAACACATACACCAAGATTATTTTATAGTAATTTCTCTATTACGATATCTCCTTAGGTGTTTATTCGCACGAGTCCTGTTCAAGATAACAGCGATTTATATCTTCATTATATTATGTTTGTACGAAACATTCCTTTTTTCGTTGGGTTTTGTTTCGCTACAATGTCTCTGAAATGTTTATGCAATGTACCTGCTGTATTGTGGTGATGTCAGGTGGACTTTTTTGTGTTACTTCTCTATATTTTATCCTGTCTTTTATATAATGGATGTTTGTATGTGATGGGTAACGAGTTTTATATAGGATTTTTTTTCTGGCACTAAGAAACTCTTATTGTTTAAAAAACACGTCATCTTTAATCTTTCGTGTTACTTAGCGGAATTGGTATCTAACTAAAATGTCGATAGCAACATTGATACCGCAATAAAATAATTCGCACTCCTTTATAACAAACACAGAACCAGTTAACGGGACCGAACAAAAAACACCAAACATTGTGACACCTAGAAAGCCGCAGCCATTAGCTAAACATGAACAATGTATGAATCAGAGGTGTTTATACTAAGTCAGAGCATGTCGAAACGTCCGTCAGCTCTCGGGCTGGCCTCGAAGCGAGCGGGTAACAAGCAACGGGCGGAGACGAGCCGCGCCACTAGTGCACGTTACAAACAATTGACACTCGCCTTTTTTGTCACATAATTGTTCCAATTTCAAATTATTTTGAATATGTTTAGAATGGAATGTTCGCTCGAGGCAGACAGAATGTACGATGTCGGTTTTTTGTCGCAAGTCGAGATGCTTATTTATCGAAGACGAAGAAATGTAATGCTCATCTAATGCGCAAGATAAAGACGCATTACACCATAATATATGTATATCAGGCTCTCGTGCCCCGCTCAATTCGAAGGCCCGGCCTAATAGTTTTCCAGCCAGCACTGATTTACAATCAGGATAGGACTGTCGATCTGTAGCGTTGCGCCTACGCGCATTCACTATTATAGCTAGCAGCTACACGTATTATTTATGGTAAGAAGCTTTCCTAAGGATTATGGAGGCCGGGCGTCAACAATGCAACTAATAATTTTTAGGTTTCTATTGTTACCGTTGTATCAATATTTTGTTAACTTTTATTTGGTTGTCTCAATAAATTTTATATACATTCTCTATTCAAATATAAATTGTGTTCGAATATTTAAATTTAACTATCATAAAATGTGAACTTAGTGCGACATAAAGTGGCGGGCTGACGGTTCGCATTTCTCGTTACGTAGGCCGCGGGATCCATGAAATACATTCACAAACAGATGGCTAAACCTTTGATTACTTTAGAATTACGAGTGGCGTGGCGTACTTGATTATAATTGCGTGGACAGCGCGGATCTGATTTGCGTGACCAATCCTGCTCAGGTAATGACGCGCGCCTACCGCCCGGCATCGCTGCGTTTCAGCTTAAAGCTACGGTATCATTGCATGAGCGAAGCGATCGTGCTGATATTTTGTTGAAAAACGGATTCTGTATCGGTGATGATGATAATCTATACTGATAGATACTATACTAAAGTTTTTGAAAATCTTAATAGCAACTGATATTCACTAACATCTACTCATGAAGATTTTAAACCGCTCGCCGAAACCATTTGACATCCGTTTTGTCAGCGAATTCCTTTGAAATGTTCTTGGTCTGATGAAAGGCAAATTACTCAATCTCCTCATAATTTCATCATCCTTGTTTGTGTAACTCTCTCCTGTAAATACCACATGCCACAAAAGTCGAAACGACACATTTCCAAAGCATCGCTTCATCATCTGCTATCGCTGGCAGCGCACACTCTGCCGGCCGCGTAGCGCGACCGCCTCACTTTCGCACTTAATCGAGAAATATGGTTCGCGCTCTTATGCCTTTATTTATGACCACAGCCCTCGGATTAAGAACATCGATTTATATTGTCCTCATTAGTGTTCCTAAATTGATTAGTGTAAGCTTTCGTTATGGTGTTACTTTGGCAATATTTTAAATACCTATTATGTGGATAAGTTGGACGTTTGTATTTTGCAGTATCCTTGCATAGTTACGGATAAATATTCTGTGAAGAATTTAACAGTTTTTATATAGCTGGAGCTAAAAAATTTAGAGTTTTTTTTCGAAGAATTACGGGTCGTTGCATTTCATAGGAGACAATTATGTAGATGGGCTGAAGGTTCGTATTTTGCAGTATCCTTGCATAGAATGCCTTATATCCATGCTCTGTGAAGAATTTAACAGTTTTATTTAGCTGGAGCTCAGAAATTTTGAGTTTTTTTTTCGAAGAATTTCGGGTCGTTGCATTTCATAGGAGACATAATTAATGACGTCAGTTCACCTTCCACATACAAGCCACAAAAAGACACCAAATATTCAGAACAGTTGCATAATTTACAGTCCGAAATAGCGTAAGGAAGCGGCCACTTCCTCGCCGTCACGGGCTCACGCGACGAAAAAGTTCGCGTGATACACTCGTCTACCTACTTCATTATATTAATTACCCCATGTTAGTCTAGATTACACCGACGCTGCTTACAACAATACAGGTATACAACAGATAAGAGACACGGGATTTATTGCTTGCATTTCTTTTGTCAGCTTTGAAATTGTACTCGCATAAGTTAACCAAGATTAAAGTAATCGAACTTATAAATTTTGTCGCCTCACCTTTATAAGGCAACGGCGGTGTCGACGCGAACTTTGTTCAAATTAATGGGCCGCATTATCAGATCGAGCCTGGTACATGGCGTTTATGCTGAGATAATTTTGTGTGGAGAATATTTTTGTGCGTTTTTTTTTTGTTTTTGCGCTTGTTCCCGTGGGTTGACTTGTGATGTAAGCGCGATCACGAATCGTGGGCGCTAAGATTGTTGCGTGAATAAACGAATCAGTATAAATTAGTGTCCTACACAAATAAGAGCACATTTGGGCCAATATCGTGTGTTCCGTTGCAATAAATCTTACGGGATTTGAAAGAATGTTTGATGAATCAGCTGATCAGATCCGTTCTGCTCATTCTTTTATGATCGAGACCTAATTTCACTGTATTCAGTTATGAATGTCATATTTAGGGACATTTATCCTCCCCTCCTTATACACTTTGTTTGAACATTTACTTTTAAACAGGTCTAAGTGTAAACGCCGGTTTAGCCTGAGAAATATTTCTCAGCATGTGAAACTAATTCAGAGGCCCACGTCAGCACAAAAACCACAAGAAGAAAGACGCGTAAGCGCCCAAAAATGAAGATATATGTATAGTTAATCAAATAAGTAATTAATTAATTTCATTCCTTAATTTTAAGCAACGCTTAAAAATGAAGGAACTAATTACCAACAGACTCAGGTAAAATTGGTCCTATATTAAGTCTTGTTGAACAGATAGACAAAAAGGAAACCCACTGACACTGACGGCTCTTGAACTCGGTTTAAATGTGCTGATCGCGTTCAGTTTTATTGGTGAAACCAGCCCTTAACATTAATTATCAAGTATAAGTTTGTTTTTAAAGCAGTGATAGCAGTGGTGAGACCGTCGGACTGCCATGTCATAGGTCTCGAGTTCGAACCCAAGGCACGCACCTCTCATTTTTTGGATTCATGTGCGTATTGTATAATTATCAGTAGCTTAAAATCGGTGAAGGAAAACATCGTGACGAAACCGGCATGCCTGAGAGATATTTCTCAACAGCATGTGATGATAAATCAGAGGCCCATGGGCAGCATAAAAACTGACACCAGGTTAGTCAATAACCACACGAAGAAGAAGAAGTTGGCCTACCTCGATAAGATCCATAACCAGTCATCTTTATTCGTCAGTATTATGTTCATATAACAACACACACACACACACAACCAGACTACTCATCACCACTCATCACCACTCACCACCACCACACACGTCATCACTTGCAACATTGTCAAAATATTTCTATCCACTAATAGGACAGTTATATTATCAGTATATATCCATATCGTATCTTTCGGTTGTCAAATCCTACTACTATTATAAAGGCGAAAGTTTGTAAGTATGGATGTATGGATGTTTGTTACTCTTTCACGTAAAAACTACTGTATAGATTTGGATGAAATTTGACACAGAGATGGTTTATATCCTGGATTAACACATAGGATATTTTTTATCCCGGTAGAACATTCCTGTGGGATAATTTCCGACCTCCACGCGAGCGAAGCCGCGGGCAGAAGCTAGTATATCTATAATGTATGATAAAATTGCCACTGAATGTGATTTTATTGTTAATATTGAGAAACATAATAATGGTGTTTGTTTATGTCAATAATAAACAAGAATTTTGTATTTTAATGGATGTGGGTACGGGTCTTTGAAATACCTTTTGGTTTTAAAATTATAATGTCTATAGTTTATTTTAATACGAATTGCCTTGTTGGAGTAGTGGTCGCAAGCGCTGATGCTGAGCATTGCGTTCTTGGTTCAATTCCCGGGTCGCGAAAAGTGATATTGAGTTTTTTTCATCTGTAATTTCTCAGTAGCAGCTCTCTGTATTTGTGCCCAGTTGAGGTCAATAGGCTCACCCCCTATTACATGCGTCTTAAACAACTGCCTATCTGAGAGTGAACTAACACTACTGCCTTATTCTTCAGGGAACACAAGCGTAATGTTATCACGACATGGCCTATATAATAACAGACGAATAAAATTCAAATCAAAAATGGAACGAAACAAACACAAAAGAAAAAAAACAAAAGTGCAGCTCATAAAACAATGAAGCCTCATAAAAGACCCTAAACTCATATTACGGGCGCTGGCAGGAAAGCCCTAATCCGAACATGTCGTGTCGAAAACGGCAACTTGTAGACATACTAATTAAATGTCTAAACAAGCTCCAATAGCCATGAAATTCCTTATAGGAGCGGTAAACCAATTCCGAGGCACTTTAGAAGCGCGCGCGCAGTAATTGACAAATAAAGATACATGTTAAGTAAAGGCATCGTATTGACGACACTTAAGAAATATTTAGTTGTGGTGTGTTAAAATATTTGGTGCGAGGACATTTGTCTATGATTTGTTACTCGTTTTTCAAGTGACAAAGTGTCTTAGCTTGGTAAGACTTACCATAAGACTTACCAAGGTAACATGCTTTGTCTTCTTGTCCGTGGAACATAAAACTATATAACATCTAAGGCCACTGTCCACATTTGTTTTAATTACATCTAGGCAGCAATAAATCACATCTTTCTCATGCTTTTTTCTTCTGTCCGCATTAAAAGTCAAAACTAACAATTTACGAATTCCCTCCACACTCAGTTGACCCTTACGACATTATTATATACTTTACTGTTATAATAAACGGAGAGAAAGCTATAAACTTCACACAGAACATTCAGAACTCAACATTGATTCCCTTAAAAATTACAACGAAAATGTACTCTCTCATAATGACATTACAAATCGTCACCCCATAAAATCTCGAAGTCGCACTTGAAATGAATAATTAGTGGTGTTATCACCGAAACAAGGGACTTTGTCTTAATTATTGCACCATTATAAAGTGGGGAGTCCCACGACCCCTGGTGTTGCTGAGAAATGAAACTTCAGAGGGTTAGAAAAACTTGCAAGACAAGTCGAAGTATTAATTAATTCTAGCCACCATCGGTCGGTTTATTAAACGCTTAATTTCCATTTAGTGTGCACGGACTGCAAGGAAAAATCTTGAATGACTCGGGTTTTCCTTGTCTAAAAGGGAAACGGGGCGAGGATGTAAATGTTTTGTCGCGGTTTCATTTGAATTAATTAATGGATTTAATGAACGCGAACTTTTTCATCCGGCCTCCGTTTTCTGTAACAATGTTTATGGTAAATAAAACTTGTCAAGGAAATGCTTTTTTTGTCCATCTGTCGGTTTTTTCTTTTTAATTCGCTCGGTTTGTTGGGGCCGCGAGTTCTGCGCCGGATTGTTTGGATTTATTCGTGTAATTAGTGAAGTTTGTTCCGTTAGGATTATTTTTGTTCTTTTTTGTGTAACAAATTGGGTGGAATTCAATTTAGAGGTGAGTTGGATTGTAGAAAAAGCGCTCGATTGTTTCAAATTAAGAACTTTTTGGGACCACTAATTCTCTTGGAGCATAGCTAACGGAATGAAGTCCAGAATACAGACGCGTTGTCAAAAAGATCTACTCTCTATTTTATTTGTTTGAAATATTATCTAAATAAATTAATGATTATCAATTTGTTTTATATTGATTGATAATCATTAATTTATTAAATTATTTTGTAAACATATTTTGATTTAAAAGAGTTCCATGGGTTTTCTTGCCCGTTCTTCTCCATAGGTACCTACTCTTATGGAATGGGCGACCAGCTTCATCTCTCTGACTGACCGACCCCTTGACAGTTCAAAAGTGCCTGTAATTGGTTTATTTGAAAGAAATGCGTTTGAGTTTGATTAAATTACTTTAAGCCTAAGCTTTAAGGTAACTAGCTTTTGACCGCGGCTATGCCCGCATGAAGGTCGGAAATTATCCCACGGAAACGTACTACCGGGTTTAAAAACTACTCGTACTATCCTATATCCTGACCCAGGTCAGGGCCGACCCATGTGCCAAATTCCAACCAAATTCGAAACCGTAACAAACAAACTAACTCACTTTTGCTTATAATATTAGTTAGAATATAAATTTAAGTCGAGCTTAATATTAACCTAAAGAAAAACACAAAACATCCAAATGAAAAATAAACAACTTATTAAATAAACACTAAACAAAGATTATCAACGCCTATTTTCTAAGAATGATTATTAAAATCTTTCCTCAAGAAAGGCGGGAAGCGAACCACAGATAATGATAAATCGCGTCAAACCTCCCCGCAATTATGACGGACGCCGACTAAATTAAACATAGACTAAAAATTTCAAAAGCCGTCTCCAGTCACTAATAAATTACGCGAGCGAAGGGTTTAAGAATAAAAAATGAGATAGCGCTTGTTCTATAATAATTTAACCCGTTTAGCGCAGTCGTCGAGTAATAAAGATTAAAAAGTTTATTTTTTAACACTTTTGGTGCTAATGAGGGGGCGTTGGAAACAATTTGAGGGATTACCTTCTAAAAGCTTCCGTCAGCTTTTTAATTGAGACTTTTTTGTGAGCCGAAAGGCTTTTAGCCCCTTTGACTGTGCCTCGCGCCTTGCCTTTGTGCCTTCTTGCCGGTGATCTATTAATGAAGGAAAATATTTCCCTTTTTATCTTCACAAATGACGTGTTTTTTGATGTTTTTATAAATATGTTACGTAATTTGATACCTGTTGTTTACTTGATTAAATGATTAAGGTGTGGCTGACTTTTTTTTATTGAAATTGATTAAGTAGCTGTTATTAATTTGTGAGTAAAGAATACAGTTATGTTTTAGTCCGTTATATCCATCTTTATAAGTTTTGATTATGGTTTTGCCACTTTTGAAGTATTCAATTGATGAAATGATAGACACATTATTAAATTCTTGTTTTATCTTCCATAATATTATCATAACACGGTGCCATAGACAAGGCTAGGGGTGACAACAACTAGGTTTTATAAAAACACATGTACCCACCGTTAGAACAGCAAAGACAAGCGGAACATAAAAAAGCATAACTCTAATTTCAAGTAAGACATTACGAGAATACCAATGCATGCGCGAAAAATCGATCGCGCGTTGCCGTCTTAAATTCCTCACCCTTTTCGAGGGGGCTCCCCCAAAAAAACGAAAGAATAGAAGAGGGAAAAAATCTAAATCGTCTCATATCTCCCCCCCGACCCACCCCCGCCCCCGGACACCTCCGACGTCAAGCACCCTCCTTATTTCGTATGCGAGCTCCTCCAGCAATCATTATAAGGATATCGATTAGGACTACGTCTCTAACCTGCCCATATCTTTGTGGAACACTCATATGTACATAGGACTACTTTCGGCGACTTCTTCCATTTCTTTTTTGTAAAATTTTAATGTCTTGCTTTATGAAGAGCTGTGTTAAATTTATGTTTAACAGGAATCCAGTTAAGCTATCCGTACATCGTAGGTATCAAATACTTTTTATCCAAAAATATTCGCTTAACTGTAAAAAAAATATAGAGCTAGGGGTGTGAAATAACCTGACTGTTTAAGAACCATAAAACGTCTTAAGACGCTATATTTATCAAATGTCACAAGGTTCCATATGAACTAAACAACCTGCAAAGTGAAGAACATGCTAGCGATGTCACTAAAAGTATACGAACTCCTCAGATTCATGGTAAACAAACATAATAACAACAAATACATATTGATATACGATTGCCTCTGAAAAGGTAAGACGAAGGAGACTAGTTAACAACCGAGGACGGCCCCGCATAAGCAGATGCAAATTGTTCCCGTTAAACTATTTCGGAAGGTAAACATAGAGGGGTTGGGCCCACGTGCAGATCCGACCAACGAGATTAAAAATGCTGGATGGGAGACCGCTGGGTCGAGTACGAGCCAAGAAATATAGGAGTTCACGAAGAAAGCCGCTTTGGGGATATGTAAATAGGAAACTACAAAAGTAATGTTTGAGTTTGGGACGTCGCGAGAGTGAGTGGTCGCTGGATTATTGCCGCCGATATTGTGGAAGCTTATCCAATTTAAATTGAGATCGATGTTTGGTTATCGGTTGGTTATAAGGTTTTTGGAAAGTTTTTAGTACCGCACTATCGTCATTGCAAGTTGAAAATATGTAGATTCAAAATCAACTAAATATAGATGACGATCAAATAACGTCATTAAAATCTACAAAAATTGCTATAAGCAATGAATGCACCATAATGCATACAATATAATATAATAACTCCAAAGCTTCTAAAACTCTAACCTTAACAGGCACTTGTAAAATCCACGAAACACAAATAGTTACTATCGACAACACAATTGAAAGAGACATCTACCCACGGAGACACAAAACTAATGACGACTTGAATTCTAACAAACACAATGCTAAGAAAAAATACAGTAAAACTGCTCTCTACTCGTCTCCGAGACTTGAATAAAGCGAAAACTAGGATCTAAGGAATCCTACAGACGACACTTGATTGTATACACGCGACTGGCCACCGCGGGGTAATAGCTAAAGTTAAGTTGGAAAAAAACTTTGAAAATCCTTGAGATAAGACTGGTCAGTCTAATTGTATTCATATTTTGTTTGCCTTTTTACGACGTTGTTTCGTAACAACGAAACAGTCGTCTGTTTGTTGTGCTTGGAAGTGCATGAATATTTCTTATATTATTTTGCATATCAAATTCTTCTTTCTTTCATAATTCTATATCTATTACAGACACAGTTTGTTTTGGTAGTGATTCGGCGATTGAAACTTCTTTGATAGCATTCTACTCTATTCCGTCTATAGTCATTCTTAGTTCAACGCCGCACAAAATTTTGTATAAGACATCTTTTTAAACAAGAATGTGGTTGTGAGTGGGTTATCTTGGTCGCCTTACGTCATCCAATTTCGGAATTACCTTTACGTCATTTTTCGGTAACGTTTCTTCTATTGTTAGGACTGTTTACAGGAGCACGGTTTTTCGGATAAAATAATAAATTTTAACCAAGGAATTTTGCCTTCCAACAGTGAATATCTTTCGATTTTTTTTGATTTCACTGCCCAATTTAATTTGATCTCCAAATGCGTACCAACCGTAAAACTTTATTAAGGGCAAGTATACATAGTTACAGCAATATCTACGTTTTGTAAGTGCCTAATTCCGTTTGGCTGAATCTAATAAATCCCAACCGCTGAGCGTAGAATATCTCAAAGCTGTTTCATTATTCGGCATTAGCCGGCGGTCGGCCACGCAAATCTTGGCGTCCCTCAGCCCCGGCCAAGAGCCCCCAATTTCCCTCATTACTTACCTCCCGTCCGAGACAATGGCAAGACGACGACAAGAAAAAAAATATAATAATTTCAAGTGGAATAACGCTGAAAATCTTTTCACGGAAAGAAGAATTATTGTTGTTTTGCAAGCGAGCTCTCAGAGACAAAATGCACCATCCTTATTACGCTATTGTTCGGTGTTACGGGCTTTATTCATTTTTACTTGGCTCGCCTTGAATGCTTATTAATTTAAGGCCATGATAAGCTCGGATTCTTTTGAATGTACGAAAGAAATGTCTGGCTATTGTGATGAGTTATTTTACATCCTGTTAGATGAGGAGTTCGCGAAATGTTTCGATAATGATGTTAAAGCAGCTAGGAGATTCATATTTTTGAAATATGTATACTTTAAAAAATCAAGTGGAATGTAAAGAATTAAGCTTCGTTAAGAATTAAATATTTTATAAAGTTATTTCCTTATCACCTAGCATTGCTGCTAATAACAGCAATTGAAAAAATAAATGTTTACGTCATGTTTCCCTGGCAATACTTGAGGGCCGAGAATACACTAGAATAAAGGAGCCCCGATTATAGGCTATTACAATGTTACTTAGCTCAGTTTTATTAATGCATATTAGAAGCCCATGCAAAACTGCATAACCGGCTGCCATTATTTTGGTATAAGTATGTCAACACCTATATACCTAATGACAAACCAAACCACACTGTGCCCTCGTGGTAGATTTTAGCCCACTCCACTGGAGTAGAGGAGCCTGCGTCCCAGCAGTGGGAACATTAATAAAGGCTGCTTATGCTTGTGCTATATTATGGCAAACCGGGCCATATTCAGGGGCTTATTAAAGGTTTATGTTATACACAACATAGTGAAGAAATTAATGCATGTAACCACTGAAATAAGTACACATAATGAAACGTAAATATACATCACACGAAACGCTTTATGGTAATCGAAATATGCCGAAATATGTTGTTAAGAGGGTAGAAAACTACCGGTGAACATGCAAGGGATGAACTAAGCTTTCATATTTTGCGGGTAGCCGTAACGAAGCGACTCGGAAACTTTCCTACCGTATGTCGTTCGAGTTTTTTAATACGTCCATAAACATTCCAACAAGGCTTTTGTGCCACTATTTGAACAACGCCACGATGTGAATCGTAGCTCGTAATAAAGTCATTTTTACAACATTCGAGTAACACAAATTACTTAAAATGTCACATAAACGAATTTGCGGGGACGTTCGTGTCGTTCAATGTGAAAATCTCGAGTCGAGTCCGCTTGGCGGTCGGGAGCAGCTCCCCCGGGGGTCGAGTCAAGAGTGATTACGAATTTTAATTATTTTTTTAAGCCGGTGGCGGCGAGGTGATGTTTCCCCGCCGAGGCTTATGCAAACAATCGACTTCCACTTAGAATTAATCCGACTCAGAGTTTTTTCCTTCGCGACAAGGAATTAACAAGCAAAGAAGTCATTAAGTCGCAAGATATTCGAGGATTCCTTTTAATTGCGGCTTCCTTGACATCCGCTTTCTAATTGGTTCGTGTCAGCGCGTTACTTGAAAGAATTGAAATTTATTTTAATTTTAAAACTGTTTGCTAACTTGGTAAGTAAACATTGATTTTACGTTGTAGTCGTTTGGTTAGCGCTATCTTTGTTGCCGGCGCGCGCGACATGAAGGTAACTACGTGTCATTACAGTGCATAACACACCCCCTATTATCCAATTATTTCTAACCTTTCAGCGTAGGCCGCTTCAGTGCAGTAATTACTCCACTTGGTAAGTTTAAACGTGGTGCATGACAGTCTAAGTGATTGTATGCGGTGAACTACGGCACCACTAATGAATTATTTGTGGCTCGCGTGCAATCGCAACCTCTCTAATTATCCTGCTGTTGGATATTATGTTATGACGTGGCACTGCCTTTGATTTCAGGTCTTGAGGGTTTTCCAACAGCTTGGAAGGAGGCCGTGGTAATTGGGCTGTTTTGTTGGGCAGTGGTGGATTGACTGAAATGCCCGTGGGGAGCGTCTGGATTCAGTTTTCGAGATCGTCTATTCGATTCACTGTTAAATCAAGAAAATGTGTGTGAGGATATTGCATAACTGTGATGTTGAGATGTCCTAATTTTATAGCAATACAAGAAGGCTCATTACGAATTCGAAATGCCCCAATTCCAACGTTTACCTACTTAAAATACGCACATTATCTAATACGCGGCAATCAGACGAAAAAAAAAACCGTAGGCAAATAATTTGGCATCTTCCAAACAAGACAACAAATAAAAAGGCTGATTGAGCACCCCCGCTAAAATGACTCATTTATATTAACGAACAAACTCATCAATACTCATTCACTCGATTCGGATTTTTCCACGAAGATCCTTCTCTAATTGAAATTGAAATCTGATTTCCCTCCCCTGGCAAATCCTGGTGATTAAAAGTATAAGAAGAAAAAAAAATACAAATAATCAAATTACAATATCGCTAACGACTCCTCAGAATCCTTTTATATTTTTGGGGAATAAATTAGAGGCAGAGAAGGGAAAGCCACGCTCCCGCAAACAACGGGTAACGATTTTGGTTTTTAAGCAGTTGCTGGCCCTAGTAATGATGCTTGGTTATCGAAGCAAATATTTAGAGGAGAATTGTGTTGTAACTTACGGACGAGGAAAATAATTGTACTTACCTACTATTTTTACCGAAGTTATGTAAAAAATGTGGTGTAATATATTGGCTCGGATTACTATGGCTACATAATACTCCCAACTCGGGAAATAATGAAATAAAATGAGCGCAGCTCACTTAGGTATCTATAACGTACTCAATAACTTCAATCTACTCAGCCTACCGTAGTCCACGCTTTACTCATCTACAGTGTGTTAGGTTAAACGAGGGACATACTTTCAGGTTGTATAGTACTCATGGAAATCAACAACTTTGTCCATGGGACCAACTCTGAAATAAAAAAAAAATCAGCTGTTCCATACATTTAGACGAGTTATGCGAACATAAATGTAGGTACTAAACTGCAGATTTTTTTTCCTGATGTCAGGTATAGTTCTATAGTCAAAGTTGTTCATTTTCATGAGTATAGTACCCCCTTTTTTTTTTTTTTTTTTTTTTTTTTTTTTTTTTTTTTTTTTTTTTTTTTTTTAAGGCTGGGAAATCATCCAATGACTGCTCCCGCTCTGGGTGGAGCGGAAGGGAGTGTCAGACTCTTACTGACTAAAACCCATCCATGTTCCTTCCGTAGCCCTTTATGTTCCGGGGTAGCGGTAACCCTTATAGTACCCCCCTTTTTTTTTTTTTAAGGCTGGGAAATCATCCAATGACTGCTCCCGCTCTGGGTGGAGCGGAAGGGAGTGTCAGACTCTTACTGACTAAAACCCATCCATGTTCCTTCCGTAGCCCTTTATGTTCCGGGGTAGCGGTAACCCTTTCGGACAATCCCGCTTACCCGGCAGGCTGGAAGTATGTTTCTCGTTTAACCTAACACAATGTATATCGTGCTGCGCCACAACACCCTGTAGTCTACCTTCCGCATACAGTCTGTCTCAGCCACATTTAACTTCACTGATTAACGTATCCCATCCTTATCCATAATGAAGTTTAACTTTCTGTACCACATGGGTCAACACGATATCCCCACATACAACTATAGCGATACTCCACCGTCTTAATTCGGCAGTCTCTATCGTAATTCACTGAACAATAGAAAAAAAAAACATTTATTACCAGAAACTTCTTTCAAAATATTCCTAATGCTACTCATGTTAAATCTACACGAAATTATGCGTAAATTTTATATTTATTTACCATCAATCCTGTAAGGTAGACGTGTGTATTTTTCACTGCCTTTAAGTGTATAAGGCCCGTGAAACTGAATGAAAAATTGCCCTATTTTGAGGATGGATGACGCGAATTAAAGAAGCAATTACTCATCAGAAAAACACAGGGGCGGAATGTTAATAAGGCGAGACTATGGGTGCGAGATATTTTTCATTTGGTCTCCTCGGACAATCACGAATCCGTAATTAAGATGCAAATGTTCAGACTCTTGTGGAATCATATTTTAAGACACGCGCAGCGATGAGCGGCTTGCTTTTTGTAGAATGTGTGTAGGCAGTCATAGTTTGAGTTGTTTAGTTTTAAATAAAAGCTCCAAGTATTATGACGTGATGATGTGCCGTCATCTTTTTCGCGCTCTGGGTCACGTCATCGGTTATTCGTCTATTGTACCTTTTTTTTTTTAAGGCTGGGAAATCATCCAATGAGTGCTCCCGCTCTGGGTGGAGCGGAAGGGAGTGTCAGACTCTTACTGACTAAAACCCATCCATGTTCCTTCCGTAGCCCTTTATGTTCCGGGGTAGCGTTAACCCTTTCGGACAATCCCGCTTGTCTATTGTACCTGAGATTGCGAGTTGCGTTTTCGCTCTAGTACCAATATTTGATTAAGTCTGAATATCAGTTTGGGATTTACAAAAAACAGAGGGTCATCGTCAATAATGTCTGTCAGACGACAAAACCCTAATAATGCACTTACTTCTGAACAGAAAAACTTTCAACACAATCAAAACAGTTTACCATACCATGTAAAAGTCCAAGGTCGCTCAGTCCAGACAACCGTAGTACGAAGTGCGAACGTGCAACTACCCAACGTCTGGGCGCCTCACGTTCACCCCATGTTAAGCCCTCGAATTTTCTCCTAACTTTTTCCGCTCCTGGCCACTTATCACCCCACCCAACCCCCCACTGGTCCATCGAGCTCGACCACTAATTGCGTCCGTTAATTAGGAAACGTCATGAGTGTTTACCGAGTAGCTAAGTGTGAAGTTCGTTCCCCACTAATGCCTTGGCGTGAAATTACTTCCGCACCAAGTTGAAACTTTTTGAGAAATAAACTTGGTAGGATTAATTAGCTGATGGGAGGAGGATTAGCCGCTGCGTCTGCGTTCTAACAAGATTATAAGAGTTCTGTTTCCACAACTTTTCAACCTTACTTCGTTAATTTTGTTTGTTCCAATGTTATAGTGCTAGCTTCTATGTAAACACTTGATGAAAGTTCGCCACGTCTTCTTTCTTTTCTTGTACCTAATTATGGTTTAGGTGGTTGATAAATTAACTTTTTCTTAGCAACTTTTCTTTTCTGCTAATAAACGATCGCAATTACGTCTAACGTATTTATTCTATTGTCTTTTCTTTCCATTGTCGTAAAACATTCCTAAATAAGCATCAGTAAATAGCAAAAGGAAAACAAAGATGGCAGCGGTACGTCAAAGGAAATGAATCGTGGCGAGGTGTCAGTGGGACGGTAATTATCACGTAGCCGGCTTAATTACGGCCGCATTCAGGCTAAGTGAAATGTGTCATCCGGCTGTTATTGGCCGCAAACGGTCTCAAACCGTCACTGCGTTCTACCTCATTCATTGACAGGGTTAATGAATTTATTAGTGACGATTGCTATTGATGGGGAAACCTAATGGTTTTGATTAAGTATAGTAGTGTTTGTAGCTGTTAATAACATTATTTATTAGACGCATATTACGAGCATATGGTTAATTTTACTAACTGTTGTTCTAAATCCGTACTGCTAAGATGAAGTAGACATCCGTGCTCTATGAATAATTTCTGTTTGGTAATAAACGCCAATCGTCCCGCAAAATATTTAAAATGCATAGCACGCCTCTTTAATCATTCAGAACCTTAAAAATTCATAGTAAAAAAAAAAGCGATGTTGCAAATTACTTGGGTTCCGTATGATTTTGTTTTGTTATGACAGCGCGAGTTGGCAACGTCGGGTTCGGCGACCCCACTCCGAGTTTTAATGATAAAAAAATTCGTACAGAGGGGAGGCGAGTAAGTGCCATCGAAGGAGGGAAAAAACTACGGAGGAAAATATTTGGCGCGACAGGTTGCCTCTCCCCGCGTGAGGGGGACCTTGATAAAAATTAAATCTTAACGACGGAAATTTAAAGATGACGCTCCAACGATCAAGGAGAGTGTACATCTGAGCCCTGGGGCGGTTTAATTGGGCTGAGTACGAGACGAACCTTCTTTTATGTACTCCGCTGATTGATTGGCACATTTACGGCAGATCCCCTGTCAAACGTATTAGGCAAGACATGTATTTGTTAATGTTTTTAATTTCCAGTTTTTAACCACCCTGTATTTCTTGTTATCCCATCTCCCACTGGCTTCTGCTCGCTAGACATTTTGCATCGAACATTTAATGTGAAGTTTATTATACACCATTCAACGTTTTACTATGAATTACATATTCATAGAAAATTATGAAATACGCGTTTAACTTAGATAGTAAAACGATAGTGTGCTGTGAAATGTTAGAGGAGAAATTATGATCTGTCTTACTGTTCTGAGCAGTATATTGCTTTAAGTTCCCTGGGAAATTGTAAACGGACTTTAATGACGTCATTGTGATTTAATAATAGTTTCATTCCATTTACATAATAATGCTTTATGATAGAATTTATCAGAGAGCATCCTAGCGAATCATAAAATCTCAATTTTCACATTCTTTGATCTAAAAGTAATACAAAATCCATACATATCTACACTTCTAACACATGCCTTGTAACTGTGTAATTGCATATTTCATACATCTACTTAAAACCCCAGACACGAAGAAATTACATAAAAATAAAAGCAGTAACTCAAATTCGCGACCGCATTGAAATTCAAATCGGGATGCAAGGAGATTTGCATCGGACGGCATCGAATATTGATTTTTCCTGCGTCTTGCTACGTCTTGAGGGCCACCATTGCAAACCTACCGGTTTAAACTTTTTATTTTCACTCTTCACTCGCGTTTTTTGTTTCAACCACTCTCCCCAGGCTTACTCCCCTACGCATTCCCTCTTGCATAAAAAAGCTTCTAATCGATAATTTCTGTGGGGTGCATTAAGCATATCGCCAGTTTGTACCACGAATGTTTTTCTCAATGCTTTCAGATTTCACCCTCAAGGCTATTTTTGTTTTGGTGGCCATTTCCGAGATTGGAAGGAGCTTATGTTTTGTTTAATTAAATGTTATGTTGCGTAGTACATAAAGCAGCGTCTTTGTTTATGTGGATGATATTTATGTAAATATTTTAAATCATCATTCTTGTATTAAGAGTCTGGCACTTATCTGCCTCTTCATTCAAATCAGATCCAAGTAGTATTATTAAAATTGTTTCGAACTCTACTTCTTAATTTAAATCGATGATCCATTTCATTTCTTCATTATTAGCAAAACTGATACTTTGAACGCTATTCAATAAAAAAAAAAAAAAACTAACGGCTTTACAATTGAAAACACCAATAACAGTAACGGTGATCGTAGACATCGGATCTAATCAGACGAAGACGCATGGCATGGATGTAGCTAACTGCCAATATCTGATGCACCATGAGCCCACTGGCCCATTGTATTTGTTCTTTATGTTTTTTTACGGAGGGACGCAACGATAATGTTTTTATGGCCAGAGGGTCCCGAATAATCAGGGTACGTTGTGATTAAGCCGAACGTTTTAGATACTTTGACACCATAGATGCTGCCACGATTGTTATTCGGACAGACGGTAACGTTGACAACGGTATCGTACGAGAATTTCTTTGAATGCATTGGAAGTTTCAATTTGATGTCAACAATATTGCTTCACACACGTAACGCGATATCCCCCAAAACAAAATCGACGTTTTGTTTTATACAACTCAACTAATACTGTCTTAACTGTTACAATAAATTAAATGCATTCGATTCTATAATCTGATGATGTTAAAGATGGTCAATTGAGATAGTAGATTAATTTCGTGCATGGGAAGAATTTTTATAGTTGTATCTACATTAGAAGGCGTGTCAATTGTACTTACGGCTATCAGGTGACGAAACTAACTACTTAACTAATCTCGAACTGATTAAACTGCTTTCCTTTGGTACTTACACTCACATATACCGAATGAAATACGAGGAGACGCATAAAATGCTAATTTAACTCGGATCCACGGCCTACACATTTGGAATACCTCCCTTCCACGAATACCGACACACGATAATGACTCCAAAACGGCAATTCGAGGCAGAGTTTTTCATAAAACGAGGTATATGAGTCAAGAACATAGGACTCATAAACTTGAGCAAACCACCCCACGCGTTCACCCCTTACTCGAAAAAGTCACCCCCGCACGTACGTAGGAGCACAAAAAAGGGCACCAAAGGGACGTTACGCATCCCAAGTAAGCGAACTCATTGCTGGCTCTGCAGATGTCTTTAATGGCTTTAAATTATATGTAGAGAGAGCTAACTGCCTCGCGCAACTCTAGTAGGTGATAGATCACGTTTTGGCCGTTTGGCGCTCTCTTTTATAGTTGGTTCTTCCTGTATTCTTATAATTTTTCAGTTTGCTAAGTTATTTGTTTGTTATTTGTTATACAAAATTGGGTACTTTATTTTGGGGATTGGCTAGTTAGGGCAGTATTTTGAACCATGCAGTGAAGAGTAAAGAGTGTCCTGGGAATACATTAATATAGACTAATGTTGCCTGCCTCATTGGTCTAGTGATCGCAAGCGCAAATGCTGAGCTTGAGGTCAGTTTTCCCGATTGGGTTAGTGTTATTGGGTTTTCCATTTGGAGTTGTTCAACCTGGAGTCTGGATTTGTAAATGCTAAGCATGAGGTCATGGGTTAGTTTTCCTGATTGGGTTATTGTTATTGGGTTTTCCATCTGGAGTTGCTCAGTCCGGAGTCTAGATTTCCAACCGGTTGATGTCAATAGCCTCGCCCTGTTACATGAGACTTAAGCCTCTCCTTTCCTTTCCTTTCAGGAAATACAGGCGTGGTGATGTTATGTGACTAATATAAAACTTCCAAAATTTTTAATATAAACCTATTAAGGGATGATTTAATATTTTATTCACTACCCAAGTCTATTCCTGTATCGATAAAAATCTCAACAGATACTTGAATGAACATACATTCCGTGTTAAATTGGATGTGAATACGATAGAACAGTAAGTAGAGAGTTCGTAAACGTTATTGCGTTAAATATAAGCAATGGCTGTACACGAGCGACTGAGCACGACTGCGCGATTTCATTACGCAGGGAAAAAAAATCGCGGAGAAATTGTAAAATAATGTCAATTACTGTACAAACTGGAAGTCGCAGCGACTAACGATCGTCATTACGCATTGTCGTGATTGCGTAAATAGAGACGATTTCTTGGCGAAGTGAGGCGGGGCGGGCCCGCTTAGTTTTCCGCCTCGCTTGCCCGCTCGCGCTCGTTAGTGTAATCGCAGCCTTGTTTTATATTAAATGACGTGCAATTTAATTGCGAAATATAACCTCACGATACTATATTTAGTTGGAAATGAGCGGTTTAACATTAATACTGCTTGGACTAAAACAGGAACTATTAAATTAAAATGTTTGAATTTAACCCTTTAAGCTGTTATTGGCGTTATTAAGTGTCAGATCCTAAAGATGTAGCATTTAGTAAAAGGAAATTAAATTTTCTATGACACTTTCTAACTTTAACAGCTTAGCTTTGAAAATCTTGCATATTATAGTTTTGACTTATGGTATTTACTTTAAAACTAACAACTGCTGTCCGCGGTTTCACCCGTGTAGTCCGTAACTCCTTTTTTTCCTAATATAAAAGTAGCCCAAGTTACTCCTCGTCAGCTATCGGTTAGTCCGCCGTGGGATCTGGAGGCGATAGTCCTCGCGCGCCTGTTCGAGTGGCGCGCGGAGGTACTAAGCCGGGGGGAAACTCCGTTTCCGCAGCAAATTGCGGCGGAGCGGACGGACCTCCGGCGCGATCTCATGGCGGCCTGGAATCAGCGACTGTCGCAACCCAGCGCAGGGCACGCCACGATAGTGGCGGTAAGGCACCTCTTTGAGGAGTGGCTAGAGAGGCGTCACGGCGCCCTCACCTACCGCCTGACGCAGGGCCTCACCGGACATGGATGTTTCGGGAGGTTCCTGCACATCATCAGGCGGGAGGAAACGCCCGGGTGTCACCACTGCGAGGATCGCCCAGAGGACACGGTAGAGCACACGGTGCAAACCTGCCCCGCATGGGCGGAGCACCGCCGTGTCCTCGTAGAGGCGATCGGCGGCGGCGACCTCTCGCGCCCGGCCCTGGTGCAAGCCATGGTCCGGGGCGAGAGGGAGTGGGAGGCAGTCACCTCCTTCTGCGAAAAAGTTATGCTCGCGAAGGAGGTGGCGGGATGGGAGAGAGAAAGGTCCTCCCGTCCCAGCCGCCGCAGGAGACGCCCCGGGCGTCGGGAGCCACGTGACGACTCCCGGCCACCGTAGGCGCGGGCCTGCGGACGGTGAGTAATGGGTGACTCACCGTCCGATCAGCACCAGACCCGTGCCGTACGGCGCGTATATGTTCTACGCGCGCTTCAAAGAGATGTCAGCATATGAAGGAGCCCCTCAGGGCCAAGCCTACCGGGTAAGCGGGATTGTCCGAAAGGGTTACCGCTACCCCGGAACATAAAGGGCTACGGAAGGAACATGGATGGGTTTTAGTCAGTAAGAGTCTGACACTCCCTTCCGCTCGACCCAGAGCGGGAGCAGTCATTGGATGATTTCCCAGCCTAAAAAAAAAAAAAAAAAGCTATCGGTTACTAAAAGTGCTGTCAAAATCGGTGCAGACGTTTGGGAGATTAGCCGAAACAAACAGACAAAAATTGATTTTTTTTCACAATAATAAAGCCGTTATTTTGTCATTATAAACAAACACTTCAATTTTATTTATTTGTATAGATTGCATCAGCAAGTTCCTAGTTCAAACCACAAAGTTAAGCTGGACACACATCGTCACATGAGGTCCATTGAACCGGACACAATATAGAGCAGTTATTACATTGTTTTACGCGACACAAAGCCGCGGATGCGAGTGACACGCTCGATCGCGCGTCTGCACCAGCCTTTACATTTTATATCGATCATTTGGTTGATGGTGTAAAAACAATGCCGTTTCCTGCGCGGGAGCATGTCACATGTTTAGATCTGAATTGTGGACGTTCAAATTGTTGTCAATAGGTATAGTTTATTGTTGTGAACGCTGTGGGGAATTGTTTTGTTTTTTTCTAAAAACTGTTTTTAAAAATTCCGCATTAGGTAGTTTTCTGATATGGGGACAATTTGTTTGCATAATGTATAAGTCAGACAATTTGATTGTTTGATTTATTATTTCTGTATGAATAGATTTTAAAACATTGTGATACGCTATCTAAGACCATATAGAATTTAAATATGGTAGGTACTCACTATTTCAATGGCAGTGGGCAGGACACATTGCTCGCAAAATGGATGGCCGATAGGGCCAAAAGGTTCTGGAGTGGCGACCGCGTACCGGAAGACGCAGCATGACCTCGTAAAGGCAGCATTAATATGTTGGTTGTTAGAAGCATTAGCAAGACCGGTCGATGTGGCGACGCTAGGAAGAGTCTTATGCTTAGCATTGGGCGTCTTTCAGTTTCTGATGGACGCTAGTGATGGCGCCAAACCGTAGCCGAATTCTGGGCCGAGTACATTTAAATTGCCATCGATACGCTGAGAAGAAGTTGGGATGATGGTAATTACTTATTTTTTCTTTCATACAGCTTGGATGTATACATGAGTAAATAAATTCACGCCACTTCCCATTGGGCGAGACAGAAACTACAAAAAGTCACCTACGACACCTATTACATAGGTACCCTTTTTGCTTCGCTTACGCTCCAATGCTAGTGATTCTAGATTTTAGAGAGCGGTTTTAATCTAGTAAACCAATGTACAGAGACCAGCACATCAATCTAACCCAATCTGTCAAATTTCTTTGATAGTTTTTCAACATTATTACAAAAGCATAAGGTTCATTTTCAATTGCGAAAATTTGACAGTTAGCGAATTGACACTACGTCAAATTGCCGTGCGTATAGTAACTTTTTTAAACATGCATTTCTTGTCTACTTGATATTACGAAGCCTGAGACTTAAAATAATTTTATTACTCACAGTTTGAATAGAACTGTCTTCATAAACTCGTTAATATCTATTGTGTATCTTCACATCCACTCACCTTCTGCAAAAAAGAGAAAATATCACATTAATACAAAATATTCTCACAAAATGTTAAATTTCGCAAAATTTCACAAAGATACACATTGTTGCCAAAAATAATAGGGTCTATTCCATACAAAGCTATTTTATATCTATTGAAGATATTTTTAAAATATGTGCGACAATTATCGGTACACGACATTAATAGTCTACTTATATTGTCGGAAGACGGTGTAAGGAAAAAAAACTCCCCTAACATAGAAAGATTTATTCGCAAATTACGTATAAATTTCACCTCTAAACTCTGACGCTTTGTGCCGAAAAATGCTGAATTCATTCACGCGATTTTAACCTCTAAATATTCAGAAGTAGAACGAGAATTCTTTGTATCGTTTGAATGATTGGAAATACTTGTGTTGACGATCGTACTAGAACATTGGGCTCGCATATAAAAATGTATTTAAAATGTCGCTACGGAAAATGATTTATTGTGTATGGAGTGTCATAAATTTGTTCACTTAGATTTAGAATAAAGCGGGTAATAAGTTCGTTGCATTCCGGCTATGGCATGGCATATTTTTTTGTTTCGTTATTGAGACATTTCCTTCATACATACACCTATACTAATATTATAAAGAAGAAAGATTTGATTGTTTGTTTCTTGTATTGAATAGGCTCCGAAACTACTGAACCGATTTGAAAATTTCTTTCACTGTTGGGAAGCTACACTATCCCCGGGTAACATAGGCTATATATTGACAGGGAGCGAAGGGCGCTGTGTGTGAGAGCTAACATGATTGCCCGCAGATTCAGGCGTGCCTCTAAAGAAGTCAAGCGCACTATATTTAGTGCTTACTGTACATCTTTTTATACTTGCAGTCTGTGGGTTCATTATACTCAAAAATCATACGGCGCTCTTCGCATCCAATACAATAATGCGTTCAGGGTGTTGATGGGGTTGCCCCGATACTGCAGCGCATCAGGGATGTTCGCTGAAGCTCGCATGGACTGTTTTTACACCGTGATGCGGAAGCGGTGCGCATCCTTGGTCCGTAGGGTGCGGGGCAGCGCCAACAGCATCCTGTCTATGATAGCGAGCAGGCTTGATTGTGTGTTTGTGAACCACTGCTGCAGGGTGTCGGCTGTATATTGTTACTAACACTATGAGTCTTGTTGCTTGAAAATAAAATGATTATTATTATTATATTATATTTTAAAAATATTAGGGATCCTTACTAAAACTCCTATAATGTAACAATTTCCGACATCCACTCGGGTGAAGCCGCGGGCAGAAGCTAGTTTTGAACACATTTAACACATGAAAACAAAGTTTTTCAAGGAAACTCTGACTTTGAGCTAGTAAGAATGGTAGGTAATAGGTAAAGTCAGGGAAAATGATTGCTAAGTAAATTGACTAGGTAATAATTAAAATTCAAATCTCAACTGTCCTTTTTTGACAGTTGCTTGAAATGGTTAATAGCTCAGCCCATTTACATAAAAACGTAACATACGTTACGTTGTTGTTGTAACGTTATGTTGTATGTTTATTTCTATTAATTTTACAATGTATTTTGTTAAGAAATTAATGACGAATGTCTCCTACTGCTTAACCATTAGTTTTCTTGACTAAGCATGGAGTATTTACTTGAAAATAACTTGATGTTTCATGCTATCTACTTATCTACCCACATAATACGAAAGTGCTTGTTACCAAAGCTAGTTCTGACCCATTCAGACGTCTATAGCAAAATTCATTCACTAATAGAAACGATATTAGGTTTATTGTCTTAACTTTATGGGTTCTATAGAATCGCAATGGGTGCAACGTGTTAATGGAGTCTTGAATGAACTGGCCAACAATTTCCTGCCCCATAAAATTATATTCACAACTTGGTAAGGATTGCTCTCTAAATGCTAAGCTTGGACATAATGTGATGTTTTGTGGAGCGGTAATCAATCTGCCTAGCCTTTTGCCAACTATGTTGAGTCTAACCGGATGCAGCTGAATACCAGTATTTTACATGGAGCAACTGCCTATCTGACCTCCACAACCCAATAACTGGGTAATACGATACCCCTTGGTAAGACTGGCTGTCAGATTTTCGGGCTTCTGATGACCCGTCACGTTCGGCTGATGATGATAATCAACATAGTATAAAACAAAGTCGCTTTCTCTGTCCCTATATCCCTATGTATGCACAACCCGGTCAGTAACTGGGTAGTACGAAACCCTTTGGTAAGACTTTCAGGCTTCTGACTACCCGTAACGACTGTCAAAAATCTACGAATAACAGTCGGGACCAACGGCGTGCTTTCCGAAGCAAGGAGGAGTCTCAATATGTAAAGATGGTCACCCATCCAAGGACCAACCCCGGCAAGCGTAGCTTAACCTGATGGATCGATCCGTGCGGCTGTTATCACTTCTCTGTGGAGCGATAATATCAGTTCTTATTCAAGGTATAAATTTAATAACTGAAAACCTGAAAAGAGGTCATTCAGTTCATTATAAACACAATTTTATTTCTTTCTTTAATTCTTTCTTACATATCGTTGCTAATAGGGCGGTAATTAGTGTATAAGTCCAAATGAGCCCTTACTGGCCGCTTATTGGCTAGTTATTTATAATAGTTTAATAGAAAATAATGAAGCAATCAACTGCAAAATAATAGCCCTTATTAGCCGTTCTACGTATCATTGATAAGGTGATAATAATTAGCGTGGGATGTGCAGCACGTGCGTGGTATAAAAACTCTTTGTTTATAAATAAATGGATAAAAAAAATCGTTCTTGACTCTAAAGTATAAATGGTAAAGAAAAGACTAAACATGCAATCTGAATTAAACTCCTATCAAGCTGGTTACAATGCTAAATTAGAACTTTTATTATCATTATCTTCTACATCAAATATTACGAGCAGAACAGTCTAGAAAAATCGTTTAAATTTCTTTAATGCCTATAAAAATGTCTTCACAATTCTCAAGAAAAAACTTAATCTAAAGTCAGTCGCAGACGCGCCATATTACTTCAATGTTGTTTTTCAATTAAAATTGTAATCACACACACACATCAGGCGCACAAAGGAATCGAAGCTTCGCAAAAAAAATATAATAGACATGGGAATATTCATGTTCTAATACGCATGCGTTAATTTATGCAAGACGACACTACTTTTTATTGAAGAAAAAACGTTTACAAAGGCCTTCGTCAAAAATTGCGATCACTAGTGTCACCTAACACTTCGAAGGGGAGAGAGCCCGTCAACCCTAACCTGACATGTCATTGTACTTCCTATTTTTGTCACTTAAGATTTTTTTTTTACCAAGGCAAAGGAACAAAAACTGTCTAATTGTAACAGTTTTTTTGTGCGCAGATTTTAAGCTCGATTATTTTTTCTTTTGTGCCGGTACAGATTTAAGAAATAACTTTTTAAGAACAATTTGAACCGTTAGGCTTAGTTTTTTGAACAGTTTTAGATTTAAACAAGTAAAAAACACAAAGTAATTTTTATTGTAAGGCGATAGTTTTGTTTGATCAATTTTATTGTGGATTTGTAAACTTTTAATCTTTTTTGATAACGTGAGAAATTGGGAATTGTAAAATGAACATAAGGTGTCTCACAAAATCGAAAAGAGAAAAAAATCATCACGTAGGTACTCTGCTTTTAGGAAAGCAAAGTATGTACGTAAAACATATTATCTAAATCAGTTTAGATTTTATTTTTCAGTTCCTCAGTAAATTCAATTCCCAGCTGGAATTACAGAGGACAAGTAAGCGACACGAACAAATATTTCACATGGCACACCTGTGGGACAGGAGGTGAAAACACGAACCATGTTATTAAACCAATCCGATCGATTGGAAAGGGTTAAGAAACTTATAATAATTGCGAACAAAAGAGATCCGCTTCGATCCCGAATTCTATTATTTATAGTTTCCGATCACAGTTTGAATACGCCTTAATTATCGGCTGTGTATGTCGCACCCTTAACGTTTATTTCTTTTTTTAAACTTTCTCGAGACCAAGAACTTTCACGGGTTAATTTTTTTTTACCGATTTTGTTATTTTTTTCTTTTTATTATTGTGTTTAGTGGTAACACTTCACTGGTTAGAAATAATTTTTGCTACTAAATTGCACCCTTTGTTGTTAATGTTGCTTTTAAGAAATTGTTACTTTCTTTTATAGTCTACTAGATTCGAAGTTAATGTTAAAATTATCAATAATGATTATTTCCTAGGCAGTAGGATTTAAGTTTGCATGAAAAGGTCGGTAGCAAAAAGACACCGACAGCAAAAAAAGTTGCAGCTTACCTATGAATGTTTAAATAACCCATTAAAAATCTTGTCAGGAACTACTCCAAATATTGATTGAGGTATACCGTAAGGGTGTTCAAAGGTACCCCATAAGTGCCATAACGGATAAGTCAGTACCTGGGGATGTCTTTAATAAGCCAGAAATTGTTTTGAACCGTGTTCGGTAAGCGTGAAGATTTCGCTCGGATTAGTGCGGTGATCGGCAACGTATTTCTTGGGTGTGTGGCGCTCAAAGTTTGGGACGAATATTTGGGACTCGTTAAAAAGTATTAAACGGGTAAGTAAAATATGTGTTGACGGCTATTAAGGAGGAAAAAAAAATTCCCTAATCAAACAAAATGATAACAGAATGTAAAATCAATTGTTACTTAATTATAAAAAAGGATTTAATTATTAGAAAAACTTTATTCTTAAGTGACTAACTGGAACGTCACTTAAGAATAAAGTTAAGAAAAAATATATTCTTATATAGAAAATAACACAAAGCTGACGTGTGTGCTTCTGATTACATTTCTGCTGAATTGAAAATCATGGAAATGGATAAATACATTGAAATAATTTGTTCCAATTTCAAATGTTCCACAAAATGTTGGGAACCACAGGCCACAATGGTACTTTTGTAACCATTGATTGGTACCACAATGAGTTACAAACTCTGCTTTCACATTGTAAAGTGATATATTTATATTATTTTTACAGCCCCCTGTCGATTTTATTGAACAATACATACATACATAATCCCATGTGTATATACAGTTATCCGACTTAGGGTTGAATGTAACTACATAGGTTTGAGAAATGAGTTTGTATGAAAAATTACAATTTGGTTAACTTTAAGCAAATAGATTTTTGAAGTTGTTGGGATTATTAATGATGTTTGTCTTGTACTTCATAGTCGAGAACTTGAGGTATTAGTTGTGCGTGTAATATTATTTTGATGATTTGAAAATGTGCTGTGAATTATTGATGGATGTGCAAATAGTTTTCGCTTTGAGTTGCTTTAGAACCTTAACAATGTCTGCTAATACAAACTTTACTTTGAAAAAATATAATGTTTCATGTAGATATGAATTTGCAAACTGCTGTTAAACTAATTCTTTAGCTGAAGTAAGTAATTGTATCCACTGATAATCAAATGATAGACCTCATCCATCGCTTTCCATCAGGCGTGATCGAAGTTAAGAGCAGGCCCATTCTACATGAAAAAAAAAATAACGACATTCAGCATGTAGGCTTAGGACGGAACATGGATGGGTTTTAGTCAGTAAGAGTCTGACACTCCCTTACACTCCACCCAGACCGGGAAGAGTAATTTGATGATTTCACACACTCAAAAAAAAAAACCTCAGTAAACTTAAGATCAGCTTCGAAAGATCTCTCCCAGTAATAGAAAATGAAACACAAGACGCACATCACACAAATATTTTCCAAACAATTCAACAAAACACTACACTACAAAACATACCCCATAAAAACATCATAACACCGAACTTTACGGCGTTACAATGATAACTAGTTCTTATCAGTACCTACTCGGTGACGTATCGAGAATTCAAAATGTTATGACATCAAAATCTGTACCGTAACCGAGCAACCATAAAATAACCATTTCTTTCATGTTATATGAGGGTGTAAAAGGTGCGTAAGGGGTTAAATAGCTATCTTAAAACGTTAAAACCGTAACGGTACAAACTACTGGAGTGGAAACCGTAAAAAATCAAAGTTAAGGGTTAGGTATGCGTGAGATATGAGAAAAGAATTGTGTTTTAAATGCTAGAGGCACGTCTCTAGAACTAGAAACCTTAAAGGAGTGATGCTTGACTTAAGGCAAGTAAATTTAAGCGGGATTGTCCGAAAGGGTTACTGCTACCCCGGAACATAGAGGGTTAAGGAAGGAACATGTATGGGTTTTAGTCAGTAAGAGTCTGATACTCCCTTCCGCTGCCCCCAGAGCGGAAGGAGTCATTTGATAATTTTCCACACTTAAAAAAAAGGCATGTAAATTACACTATATTCGCTCCCTTTTTGGATTAATTAGTATCACATAAACGCAACACACATTACAACACCACCTACTAATCTTGGCACCTCATAGAAGTAAAACAGAGGTATCTATGTATTTTACTTCTACGATGACCTTTTTTATTAATAAAAAAAAGTCCCTATTTCACAACTGCCACATCTATTCCCCAGTAACTCTATGAACCATAAATCTGATATTCAGGTAGCAACTTAGATAAGCATGTGAAAACTGTCTGCTACATACTGAAGCCCATAAATATGACATTAGCACGTCGTATGGAGTTGCCTTTAATTGCTTGCACCCTATTGTGGAGTATGCTTTATGATCTGTAGTTACGTCTTAAATAGTGCGCTAGAGTTTGAAGATTGATTTAAGATGGCGTCTTGTAAGGGGGGCTAAAACTGTAACGATTTATTATTATTTATTTAATTTAAAATAACCAATAACGAAGTTTCTTATCGTCGGCACGCATGGTAAAAGAGAGCTAACCTTAAAAAGTGTCACATGTTAACCGACACGATTTTTTTTTGCATTTATATACGTTCGCTCAAAAGTTGTTTTATTTTTATTTTTAAGACGTATGTATTGAGGACATCATCATCGTCTTCAGGAGGAATATAATCATTTATATTTACCTTAAAAAAATGCGTTCCGTTATACTTTTTTACTTATCCTTAATTTAACAATCAAATCAATAAGTCAAATAGACTGATACAAAAAAAACCGATCAATTAACAAAACAAGACACCTTCCCAAAAAAAAACTGACAACTCAATAAAAAATAATACGTAGTATTACATCAAAAAACACATGTTATTATTATCTTTTGAATATCTATCAAATTGTCACTACGGAGGGCTTTTGAAGTGTCAAAAATGCGCTTGAAGTGGTCAGTAGATGGGAGATAAAACCACCCCACCTGTGAACCGACCCTTAGGGGACAGTGGCGTTTACTATGTTTAACATCGACACTTGTTTTACGCACGTTTTCATTTGGAGAGTGAGCTAGGAGAGTGAAATTGTGGATTTCGTGCAGATAGAACGTAGCCGAACAAATTATGTCGTATGAGTACGCCTAAGTGACCATTTATTTTATGTATTTATTTGTATATAGTTAGTTAGATAGTCATTAATTTAAGTTCGTATAAGTTGTTAATATGTAGGAATGTAAGAAAATGAATATACTTTGTTCCATTACTGATGTCGTTGATGTTTTTTTAGGTAGAGATTAATTGTTATTAAAATTGGCACACTACGCCTATTTGGCAATTTCATACCACTGTCCAAGAATGACCAGTTGTCAATCAATTTGTTTAGCAATGAATTTCACCGACTTCACCTAAAAGACTATAAGGATTCTTTAAATAACAATTAACAACCACCAATCGTCTACAAACTTATTAGGAGCTATATTTTTCAGCCGTTTGGGGTCGAGAAACTAGGTCCGAGTGCTGATCGAATAGGATATCGTCCAGGGCAACGCTGTCCTTTTGGGCACATGTCCCACTAACAGCGACGAGGACGATTTTTTTGACGAACAATGCGATCTCTCCTTTTTTTGTTCTTTATATAATATGTACAGAGGCCAGCACATCAAGTTACCACAATCTGTCAAATTTCTTTGATAGTATTTCAACTTTATTGCAAAGACATAAGGTTCATTTTTAATTGAGAAAATTTGACAGTTAGGGATAGCTTGATGTGCTGGCGTCTGTACTTATACATCATAATATAAATATATTTTATTTTTATATTGTACGTATTGATTTGTGTTTCATCTGTTCACAAAACATGTTAATACGGTCTGACCACCATTACCTAGACCAGAAATAAACGTTTTTAGTCAAGTTTTGGTTGAAAGGGACTGTGGGGAACAAAAGAGGATCGTCGCTAAAGTGTTGTACTTGTTGCGTTTGTAACATTGGAGCTGAATGTATTTTAACCTGAGGCAGTGTGTTTAGAACGAACACTGATTTATAGAATGCCTTGAAGAAAAACGGAAAAAATTTACTGACACATATTATCATTAGCATAACTAGCCTATAATGTTCTCACTGCTGGGTCGCAGGCCTCCTCTCGTTGAGAGGATGTGGACCATCCATCACGCGCGCCCAGTGCTGGTGGATGTCACATGTCTTTGAATTTTTGACTCCAAGACATGCCGGTTTCCTCTCGATGTTTTCCTTCACCGTTTTGAGAGCAGTGGTGATGAAATTAAAAACAAAAAGTAATGTGCCTGTGTGGGTTCGAACTCATGACCTACAACTCGTAAGTCGGGGCCGATACCACTAGGCCACCACTGCACAGCTTATATTAATTTATAACAATTGGCTATTTGAAAGGGTAGCCAATAACGTTACTTTTTATGAACTGTCAAAACGCGGAATTTGTACGTGATTTGTATGAAATATAACAATATGACGTCACAGATTTTTAGAATCAAATGAAATACTTATCAGCATTAAATGCAATTTTACAATTATATCTTCGCATAATATTTAATTTCTGTACGGTGATTGAAGCTTTTAAGACGAGCGGTCTTTTTCCTATGTGATTTCATATTTTTTTTAAGACCCTTTCAAATAGACAACTGTAAGTACGTTATTAAGACAACAGTAATCTATAAACCAATCGTTACTCAAATATCAAATCTTGAATTCAATTTACTTTTCATTTTGCAAACCGCTTTGTTTACTAATTTTAAAGTTTCTAGTACAGCAGTGTTAAGTGTCAAAAAGGCACACGAAATGGTTAGTAGATTGAGATAAGTGCATCAAGTTACTCCAATCTGTCAAATTTATTTAAAAGATTGGCAACTTTATTGCAAATAGCTTTCGCCCGCGGCTTCGCCCGCAAAATATGTCGACAAATTATACACCTTAACCTTCCTCTTGAATCACTCTATCTATTAAAAAAAAACCGCATCAAAATCCATTGCGTAGTTTTAAAGATTAAATGATACATAGGGATATAGGGACAGAGAAAGCGACTTTGTTTTATACTATGTAGTGAAGAATAAGGTTCACTTTTAATTGGGAAAATTTGACAGTTTTGGATAGCTTGATGTGCTGGCGTCTATACATACACTCCTACCTCTGTTGACCACGGCTCCACGAAATCAACAGACTTACTAACAATGTATGAGTGACACGTATACTAACAAATTCCGTCACTATACTCCCTACATTTGGCACAAGATCACGAACACATACGTAAGACTCGTTTACACGCGACTCTGAGTGTAGCTTGCGAGAAAGTCCCCGTTATTACCCGTTGATTTTTCAGTAGCGGCAGTGTTTTGTTTGTGTGCGTGTGTAAGCAATGATTGTAGATAGTGACTGTGTGAGTTGATCACGTTACTCTTGGAATAAGCTTAGTAATGTTGTGTGAGTGGTTTGTCCAGTGGGGTTGGTGTAGTATGGCACACATAGAAGTCGATCATAGTCGCCAATAATCGTTTGTTTACAAAGTTGAAACTGAAAGTTGGGAAATTTTCCAGTACCGGTCCTTCGTAATTAGTTTGATAGGTTCTTGATTTAAGAATTTAAAATAGTGCTCGAATTTGGTGACGTTAAAAACAAGTGAATAGTTGTAAATTGGGTATTTGAAAGGGTAGTTAATAACGTAACTTTTTATGAATTGTCATAACGCGTAATTTGTTCGTGATTTGTATGAAATATAACAATGTGACGTCACAGATTTTAAAAACAATTTTACAATTATATCCTAGCATACTTAATATTTAATTTCTGTTCAGTAATGAAAGTTTTTAAGACGAGCGGATATGTGATTTCATATTTTATTTTTGAACGCTCAAATAGTCAGGCAAATAGAAAGGTTCACTTTTAGCAGATATTTTAGGAGTTTCTAGGTTAGGTACGTATTAGTTATTTCAAAGGTATACCACCAGGTATACCAATTGAAAAACGCACCCTAATTTAATTTTCATTTGTAATCCATTCATATCTAATCAATCTCAGCGAATCGTAAGTACTAATCACATGTTCGCACAATCGATATATCGAGCGTGAACGTTGGGCCAGAGTTTCCGTTCCGGCACCGTAGAGCGCCGTCCGGTGACCCGCGTTACATTATAATCGTATCGTCATCTTTACATAGTTATGAGGGCCATTCATTTGTCTGGTCCGTTTGATACATATTTGAGTGCATATCAAACTACCCCAATCTGTCTAATTTCTTTGAAAGATTTTCAACTTAATTACAAAGACATAAGTTTCATGTTCAATGAGAAGTATTTGACAGTTTGTCATAGGTTGGTGTGCTGGCGTCTGTACTTGACAGTTATTCAGAAATCGTGTAGGTCAACTTAGAACTTAAGGAGCTCGTCGAAAGATCCAAATGAAAGGTCCCAAAAAGAAGAAATACTGTATTGACTTTAAGCTCATATTTTCGTCACTTAAATACTCATTTAAATCTAGGCAACAAGATTTGCTATTTGGATTGATTTCTCAAAATGCACATGATTTATGAATTTACATGACGTGTTTCGCCGTTTATGAAGGCTACTGTTTCGATAATTTTTAACATTCAACAATATGGTCACATTGTAATAAATGATTTTGACTTTTGACTCATATATCGTTATAAACTTAGAATTTAAAATTTCATAAAGAAACACATGTAAATGGGATATTATTGAACGATTAATTTATCTATGGTCAACACACGCTGTGATGCTAGAAGATTAATTGTTTATCAATCTATATCGAGAGAAACATTAAAATAAAGAAATCGTTGACATTTTGAACTTTTCCAAACTAGCAGACACATGGGCCTAATATGTTGAAATACCTACTTAATTAATAAAGAACTCCTTAGTCTTTCAAACATCTGGTCGATATAATTTGTGTAGGTAAGCAAGCCCACACATGCCACGCGATGACAATAAAATCGACACGGAAATCAACTACGATTTATTATAGAAAACATAATTTAATTGTTACGTTTATATTCTGTGGACCATAAAATATGTTTGCATAATTTATTATAGATAAGCTTTTGTCTGTGGGTTTCCTTGAGTTGCTACGTAAGAAGACAAATTTTGAATTGAGAACATGGTTTGGTATTTCTTTAAAGGTCCTCACATACAACCAGTATCTGTGATAAACCGTTAGGTACATATTATGATTAGATAGGACGGCACGACTGTCGACCCTAAATAGAAGAAGAATAATCGTATTGTGACATCTATTTCAACCTCTTATCAACGACGTAAATCAGTGGTCAGACATTCCAAACAGATTTATTATACGTATGTAGATAATTAACAATCAAAATATACACCTACGGCATCGATCGTAATGAATGACGCAGGGTCCGGCGTCAAACATGTCCGGCCGGACACGACCCACGTCCTTCACTGCTTTCAAACTATTTCTACAATAATAAAATAATGCCTACGTTCGCCGGACGCCCGGACGGCACGGCTGTCGAATCCGAGTGGGCGAGTGTACAAGTTCCTTTATTGAAAATGATTCATTTTATGGTTTTTGGAAGTTACATTCGGCCTATTCAATTTTCTATGTTAGTAATTGATTTGTCGTTTTGATTTAAATATTAGGCATGTCGTGTCATGTAGCTCAGTTTTACTGTCGCTCTTCAGTGGGTTTAATTTGATGGCGTCGTAAATCAAAATGTTATGATTGCTAATTGACTTTTCAGGATCCAGGCATTTATTTGAATTAAAGTACCAAATAGACCGAGACAAATCAGAAAATCACCAATGAAGAATGTGTCATAGTCTAGTAGTAGCAAAGTTGAAATTCCGAAAACGATTATTATTTTAAGCCGTTTTCCGCAGTTGTTATTGACTGAGTGACATATGTTAATAAATAATAAGCTTCAAGCAAACAGCCCTCAGTATAAACGCTACCTTCAAGCGTTTAAATCCATAAACAGATTTCCTAACAAGAAAAATTACACTCGTTAAAGAATCGATTCCTTTTTCCACAAAGCGGTTATTTCATCGTTTCAAAGGTTGTTTGTTTTGTTAGTACCGAGTAGCGTGCAACAATCGATACAAGCTGATTGCATTAAGCAATTACAGTGTATTTAATTACCGAGTCAGTTAATTAGGGAAGCCTTATGTTCGCTGCAACGATAGGGTTTCCACGTCCTCCCTCATTTACACTTGCAACGACGTTTGCATTTTTAACATTGTACTAGTTGTCGCTAAGTTCGTTAAAGGATTAATTTCATGTAAGCAGACGTGTTCGCTTGTTATGACATGAAGTGTGAAGGCGATGTTTCTATTTTATTGTAAATGTACACGTAATGTATGTGTGTTTTATTGTAAAGTACTTTTTAAAAGGAAATACGTCACATAATTCAATGAAAAACCAAGAAATAATTAATCCACCGCCTTAAATACCAACAAAATATTCTAATAATTAATTGGCTTGAGTAATACTAAAGTATGTCACCAAAATAAGATTAAACGAAAACTTCTCAAAACAAATATTCCAATAAAGAACACAGAAGTAATAGACAACAAAAACAAGCGAATTCTTTTAAACTTCTGAATTTAAACGTCGCTCGCCACTCATAAAGTAGACAAAATTTTGGCAACCCTGTTCGATCGCGGTTAATTCGCGGCTTGCATTTCGCACGAAATTTTGTGCCAGTATTTAATTAAGTTCCATGAAAAAGTACTGCAATGGAAAAGGTAAAAGTTTTCTCGTAAATACTGCCTAAAATTTGTAACTTACTGTTTCATTGCGCTGCAATTAATTTCGCGAATTAAGACTTTTTCGAAGTCGAGGGCTTAGCATATTAAGGGATAGGGGCATTTTATTAGCAATTTATATTTGTTAATTTTTAGCTTCTTTTTTGATACAATTAAGTTATTTGCAATGTTCATAATAATTATAACTCAGTGAATTTTGAACGGAGTCAAGTTAATCACATAATGGTTGTATATACCTATTGACATTGTGTCTAGTTCTATCTTTTTTAAAAAGAGAAGAATTCATAGTTGAAAAAAAGTTCACGTATATTTTCCTAAAGATTTATTAATATTCTGGCACTATTAGAAAAACTGCTGTGTTATATGCAAATAGTCTCAGTAACAAAAGGGATTAACAGCAAGTTAAGTTTTTATTTCTTACTAAACAAACCACTTTAAGCAAGTATCATTACAAATCATTTGAATATTCTAAGATAGGTGTGAAAAAAAAGGGAGTTTCAAAGAGATCCAATATAATGACATACACAATGTAACAACTTTATGGCCAGTTTTTGGTTATGCAAATCTCTTTATAAGGGTGTTTCCTAATATGCAAAGTGTCTCTAATTTTATGCACTACAGTGTAAGATGGCACGAGTTTAAGCAACAATGTTAGCACGAGCTGCATAATCTTGGAGACGAAGACATTTGTCTGTTGAAACTACCTGATACTTGTGGGTTTGATCATAATATAGGATAATTTGTTTTATACAAGTTAACCATGTATATAATACGCATTTTGTTAACGGTATTAGTGATTTAAGTATATAAGTAGTTTATCAGCCATCTCGTTACCATAACACAAGTGTTAGGTTGCTTAGCTTGGGACTACATGGCGTTGTGCGAAATGTACAAGGATATTATTATTATTATTTTATCGTTAGGTCTACCTGTATGGCAAGTTCGCTCCAAACCATTTTATAAATTTTATTAATAACGATTTTAGCAGCCATTGTGTAGATGGATTTGAGTTAATATGAGTTTTTTTCTCATTTCCAATCATACTCGTAACTTCACAGAATTATTTTTTTGCAACACCTTTTTCTGAGTTGTCATACTACTAGGTGCAGCTATTAACCACAGCCTTATTTTATTAGGTTTCATATTAGTTTTTAACTACCAAGCCAATATCAGTAAAGTCAAATTCTCTAACAACATTATCAACAGTTTTTTGTTGTACAAATCTGCATACAAGAAGAATGAAAATGATTTCGGGGTTAGTGTGTCTACTGATATGCAAAGTATCTCTAATTTATGCACTACAGTGTATGATGGCACGAGTGGCCTTCTTAAACCAGTAGCCAATATTAATAGTCAATTTACCTTTGGCCACACTATTGTATGTTGAATGTCATTTGAATAATCTGAGGGTACAAAACATTCACTTTGTGGTATCTAGGTAAGGGTGTGTCCTCATATACAAAGTGTCTAATTTTATGCACTACAGTGTAAGATGGCGCGAGTTTAAGTGACAATGATGGCACGAGCTGCATAATCTAGGAGACAAAGAAATATTTATTTTGAAACTCAACACATTAAAGCTACCATTTCGAAGAAATGTTTGGACTATTACATTATTATATAGTGGCTTTGAATAAATTATAATTAACCTCGTATATAATTATGCAATTTTTGTGTCTTAAAAGTTAAAATATTAATTAATGGCATATTTTTTTAATGGCAATTAACAATTTAATCCAAATTGTTACCGCTTAGTTTTAAGCTGCTCCATCTAAGTTCGCCATATAAAGTGTTTTCTATGCTAGCTTCCGGTAACTCTGGCAACTGATTGAACCCATAAATCAGAATGCAAAGTAAAGTTAATTATAAAAACGGTATTGTATAAAAATATTTTCCAATGCGACTGACAAAGTAGCAAAAAAATTATAATATGCAAAGTAAATGATCTTATTTCTGACAATGCAAGACCTGCCACGTCTCTCATGGTCCCGGAACAGCTTGCATATAAAGACGACAGCACGCGTCGTTCTGATCTATTTAAATATATGCAAAACACTTAGTACCTGGAAGAAAATAATGGCGCAAAAGAAATATTAAATTGTCCGATTCTTATGTAAATGTATGTGGGAAATTATCTAGATATGTGTAGCGCGAGCCGGCGCACACGACGAACGTCACGCGCCTTCAATTATTATTATAAATATTTATATTTATTGCCACCCAAATACACAAACATTCTTTTTCCATAATATAGCATTCAAATATTAAAATTACGACACTTTGCTATGCAAATCCAGCCTTTGACATTCATTCCAGCAAATGAGAAGTAGAAACATTTCATAGAATTTATTTTGCTCTAATTTTCGTATCTAGTTATCAACTTCATAGTTGCGGTATCTCGTCATCATTGTACAAGTAAGAACAAAAGCTATTCAGAAATATGCGTCCGAGCGCCGACAGGAAACAGTGATGTGTGTTGAAGCAATGTTTTCACAACGAACACGTCGCAACAATTAGGTTTTCACTCACTGAGGAGGGTAGCTACAGTTTTGTGCCGGACTCGTGCACAACAATAGATCCTCATTGTCTACAAAGCGAATGCAGTGAAAACTTCATTTTCTAAATAAAGTTAAATTACGACCAATAATAATAATCTTTGCTTGATGCAAATCAAATTCCATAATGCACGAGACCATTATTTAAAATCGCAAATTCTATTGTAATTGCAAATTACGAGAACCGTAACGGATCGATCGAGTGACTCTAAAGTCTAAATAGTGCAGATTTGAATATTTTTTCAATCAATAACTGATATATGCAAATGTTCGACAAAAGACATTATGCATGTTGCTCTTAACAATGAACCGACCGTTATCGCAACAATTTTATATTTCGTCATAGGTGCACCAGAAATAATAATTGATCGAACACTATTGTGTCGAATGATACCTACTGGAACCCCTTGGAATATCGAGAGGTTTGGAGAATCCGAAAATTAACCAATGATAGGTCTAAATTAAATTTTACGATCCGATACCTGGCCGTATCTGACAAAAGCTCAGTAATCAAATTATGCAGCCGATGCTACCATTGTCGGCTACATGCATAAATTTAAGGCAAGTTATTGTACGTACATCGAAGGGTACGCAGGAAGAAGCTCACAATAATAGATGAGTTGCATCGAGGTAGGTATTGAACGATAAGTTCGTGTGGGAAGAAGGGTTAAGATGATACTTATCAGATAATTGTTACGAATTATTGCATCTGGAGATTAGCTCGATGATTTGAAAGACGACGTTGGAGATATGAACGTTAAAATATTACTTGAGCTGACAGACATTTTGAATATTTTAACAAACATGAGACATCAAAACCGTAACTTTGGTGCTGCGGGTTCGTTAAGGACAAGTAACGTTACTATCAAAGCGTCAAACGCCAATCAAACGTCTGTAACAAATCCCACCCTTAGTGGAAACAACGCGAATATCGCATTACAAAAAAAAGTTCGTTATGAAAAGAAACCGTTACTATTACCAAAGGGTATGACAACGCGCAAGAGGGCGATCCAATTTTAGTGAATTTCTTATAGCAGTAATGATATGGAGCACGGGCGTTGCATACTTTAGCGAGAGAAAAGAAATTTGGGAGACGTTGAGAACATTGATATGTAGATGAGATGGCACAGGTAGCGAGGGTCTTATTGAAATTAGAGATACATATATGAAATTCGTGAATAGAAGTATTACTGATCGAAATATAGATAGTGGGAACTCAGATGTAAGTCTTGCAGAAGAACATAACGTTTTTTCCGTTACATCACGTGCATTAGTCAAACTGTTGGGACGTCAAATTTGCCATCATGTAACATTTTAGCGTAATTTCACATTCGATTACGTCATACAAAGAAATTGTTTTAGAATTGCGGTAGCATAGGAATAAAATGTGATATGATAAAATAGTAATGTGTTTTCATGAATAGGTTTCCGTATATTGTCAATACTGACAAGTCGTAATCAAAACACCTAAATAGTATAGAGGTGAGCTTCTGATCAACATAAGAAAGGGCACAAAGAAGTCGCGAGCCATCATGTGCTTTGCATATGAAGAGTCCACGCGCGAATTTGCATACCCACCTCTAGTCCAAAATCTACATTTATCTATTCTGTCTTTTTGGAGTTCTATCACAACGGAAACTGTATGAAAGAAACCTTTTTAGTTGACGACGTTGGGGTGCATACTGTAGAAATGTTATAATGTTTTGTGTGGTTTTCGTATTAAATATCCCCTTTGCAGTGGTCTGTTGGATTTTTCGTACTTTATTCAAATAGAGTAAAAACCGAATAACAGATTGCACCAGAAGACAGGAAAATTAACTATTTATTAAACACAACGGCCTAAAAGGACGAAGTCAAATGCAAGTTTATTACTTAAGTGGTTTGGCATAGAGTCAGATTTAAGGTGGACACATAAACGAACTCTGTGGAGGACAGTAATTATACCGTAATAAAAATGGTAATGAATATCCTACAAAGTAGCAAAGTCGCAACAACATAGAAGCAGACAAAGCTCTACTAATATTTTAAGAACCAACGGAACCAACACATCACCACCATACTTTTTACACTCCTATATTAGACAACCCTCTGATAGCACGGGACACAAATTCATGCCTTATTTAAGAGCCGTACACACGCTTTAAGTAAGGTAAACCAAATTTGCATAAAGTCAGCCACGAGCTAATATTTTTGCATAAGAAGATAACACTTCTTCGAAAACGCTTTATATTAAAGTATCAGGCAGAGGTGTTAGGCTGAGTAAAATGTTGTCAGGCCCTTATTGATTTGATTGTAAGTCGTCTTATTTTATGGTAATGAATGCATGAATTTTGGATATGTAAGAAGATATAAATTGATGGCGAATTTAAGTGTGTATTCTTGGGTTAAGAATTATAAGGACGGCTCTGATAATAAAGTAACTGTACGTAATATATTGTGACAAGAAATGAATATATGAAATGATTTGGTTAATTTTGCGTGTTAAGGTGATAATGATGTCGAAGAAATTTGGGGTGTAACGGTTTTATGTATTTTTAATTTGGTGTAATGAACCCACGGATAATAATTTTGGGATGGAAGAAACCAGATAACATAAACATTTCTCGATGTAGATTTAATGACTTGTATGCAATCATGTATGAATGTGAATTGCGTCATTAATAATCCACAAAAGTTTCAACCAAAGAGTTGGAAATGATGAAGTTTATTTAACGTAGGATAAACAGAGGTCATAACTTCAGTACATAAATAGATTTCCCTTCAATTTTTCCTGCCTATACTTCCACAGTACTGGCATTGACATTCTTTACGACAACGTACTTAAATTACAGCTTTGCAACACACGACCCTCACGTGAACCGAACTAAACTGCAACATAGAAGCATAAATTGCAACGATTCTCATATTTACCTCAAGGAGGAACAAATAAAAATTTGTTAAAAACCGTAGCAATTTGTCAGTGCCGGCCGTATCAGGCGAGTTCAGTCAATAATGAAAAAAAAATCGGTAACTTTTTCCCATCGTTTTCGGGTAATATTCAACACGCAAAGCTTCGTGGTAGACGGGCCGCCTGTATACATTTCATTATTTACTTATGACAGAGTAAAACAACGTTGCAAAAAACTATATTAATTGCCGAAAGTTCTATTGCGGTAGTATAATTTAATTTTTGTGAATACTGCAGGAAGTTCTGTCTGTTTTTCTGTGGTGCATTGCTTTATCTTCTGTTTGTCTTTTGTTTTTGAGTCTCCAGGCTCGTGTTTTCTGTATTTTATCGTGTACTTCTTTATCTTTATTTCCTATTTCTTCTTTCTTGGCCGCGCTTGGCAAAATATGACGACTAATTACACTAGCGTTATTATGTTTACCCAAAATGGCTCTTAGAAGTGATACCTTACTATATAGCTTATCATCACTACATAGTATAAAACAAAGTTGCTATTTTTGTCTGTTTGTTTGTCTGTATGCTTAAATCTTTAAAACTACGCAACGGATTTTGATGCAGTTTTTTAATAGATAGAGTGATTCAAGAGGAAGGTTTATATGTATAATTTGTCGACATATTTTGCGGGCGAAGCCGCGGGCGGAAGCTAGTCTTTTACATAAAATAATACTTTAGCGTTAATTAATTCTTTTGGCACATACACAATAGCTGGTGTTGGATACAAGTCAAGGATAGTAATGATCGACTGCTATTGGTAGATATTTCTTTACATATTAAGTGATGGGCAGTAAACTTACTAGTACTATAATTTTTGTGATCTAATTGGAATCATCGACAGTTTCTAATGGTTTCCACTTTCAATAATACATATTAGTATTTGAACTGAATAATTAAAATATTTCCGTTTAAAACTTGTGTACTTCATTCAAGCCTTAGATATTGTTTTCTATACAATCTCAAGATTTCATTTGGTATACAGCAATAAGTTTTGCCTTCCAAAAATCTGCTTGATTTCTCATCTAATTCTATTTTAAATTCAAATCGTTCTAGAACAACTTTCAAATTTAAAGTTCCAATTGATCATACATCAAAATACGCGGAGCTATGAAAAATGAAAACATATTAGAATAGAATTGGCATCGTGCGCGCTATTTGAAGCGATTTGCCGAGTGCTCGCCAACGACTTCCGATGGACGAATACTTCAAATACTTTCCTTATTTGGTGAAATTGCACTTTTGATTACTTCATTCTGAATTTTTCTTCCCTCGTGTTTTTTTCTTGTTTTATGTTGAATGATATTGAAGCTTGGTTTTATTGAGGCTATCCGTATAGGTAATAGTTTTTTCCGTTTAGAAGTTCTTTCAATTCCATGTAGGGTTTATTTATAGTTACAATTCATATTCGGTGTACTTTAAATCTCGGTGGTAGATCAACCTACATATTCGACGCTAGAATTGAATTCTTAGATTTCGAAGTAGTGTAGGAGTATAATATAGATGACAAGGAATTCCCTAAGGCAGTCTTTTTAATAGAAGTCAAAGTGAGAATTTAATTGAATAGGCACAGGTAATTTTAGAACACTATTTCTGGTGGAGGTATATTCGACATAAAAGGTTGATATTGAACAATTTTTAAGCTTATCGATGAAGGTACTTAAGTAGTTCCAAGCGGTACCAAGACACCCCGCATTACTGATGCTTGGGGTTTTCTTCACCCCTAAAAAAAGCGTAGGCTATTTACATTTATTATGAACGTAAGAATGCTTCAATATAATCATGTATTGTCTGAGAAATCACCAATTAGCGGCTAACTGAGCCCGATGGAGAAGGCGGAATATTCCAATGTTTATGGCATATCCAACTAGGCCGTCGGCTCCAGCTAGAATTAATCAAATCAAGCAGCCCCCTACCCACCACTTTCCGATATAATTAACGCATACTTGTATGTGTGGACAATACGTGAATAGAACATCCATGTGTGCGATAATGAACGATTATAGGAGACCTAGTTTACTTAATAGCGAAAGAAGTTCATTTGGAGGGGAAAGGAAATAAAACCTTTTGCGGTTATAATAAGGTTGTTAATTTCAATTCATGTGTGGTTTTTACGCTGTTCCTGTTATGTGTGTGTCGGTGTGAGTTGTTGTTTGTTGGTGTGCGTTGATGAGTCACATTTTTTTTTGTTTCGTGGGTAAGGCGCTAGGGTGATCGCGTGGGGTGGTTCGGTACCCCTTGCTTGGCGCAACCCCATCTTATTAATCAGTGAAGTACCGGGCGTCTCTTCACATGTCTGTTTGGATGCGGACCTTATTCCTTATTAGATATTCAACATGTCTTTGAGAGAAACTTGTTGGTGCCTATACTTGTTAGATTATCTTGATAAGTTTTTGTGAAAGGAAGTCATAATTTTATTAGGTTTTAGATAGAATCGCTATAATGCGCTAATGATGAATACTTAGAATAAAAATCATTGTCGTTTGACTAGGTAAGTACTTATTTATGAGCTTCAGACCAAACATAAAAAGAGGCGGACATGAACAGATCTTTTTAACTTCAAACTTTTTCTCTATTTTTTTTTTTGAGAAGCTCGTCTCGTAAGCTATGTATCTATCTCGTAAGGTATCTATATATCTCAGTATATGATTTGCTTTGGAATAATGTTTTAGTAAAATACCTACTTAAAATATCAATTAATCCCCACCAATTAAACTGGATGAAACAACAAAATGAAAACATAATAGCCTGCCCGAACAAAAACTAATCACAAACTAAAATAACGAATTTAATACCAATAAAACTTGATCCAACTATTCAAAGTTGTCCAAATTAATAATTACTGAAAAATTATTACCGTCCCCGCGACGCCATTACGGTGTCAAGAAAGGTGTGCACGTCAGTTAGCCAGTTAGCCCCTATAATTAAAGGCCGACTGAAGTATCGACTAAGCAATCAATAGTCCGCCATCTATAGAAAAAGAACACAAAAGCTTGAGTAGATAACCATCCCCCCACCACCTAGTGCACCCCCCCTCATTAATAATATCGACCCTATTTACTAATTATGTAGTGTGTTGCGAATGCACACGACACGACTTTATTATTAGAGTGTACGCACACACACGCGGCTTAATGACCAGTGACAGCCCGCATTAAAAGTATTAAAAGAAAAAAATCAATGTATTGAACTTTTATACGGAATTAGACATAGTTATTTCCCTCGGTTTCGTTCGTGTGCCCATCGCGTGCTACCAGACTGTTGTGATTGCTGAAATGTTAATCGGTGTTGGGACTTCTGGAGATTTTATTAAAGGAGACTTCAATTTCTTTGTATCGGAATCGAATAACTATCGGACAAGATTTTAGTCGATTGAGAAATTTGTTATTGTTTTTCTTTTAGTGTTTTGCTGCAAGCTCTAATGGGTTAGATTTCACGTTTAATGATTTAATTCTGTTTTCTGGGTTCTATTAATTGATTCCTGTGTTATTCTCAAATCAGAAATTAGGTATAGGTTTCTAGTTTAGAAAATGCGATGAGACATTTATGAATATTTCTAAAAGAATCTTCATAAAAATAACGCACATCTGAAATCTGCACTTTTGAATTAAATTACTTGCATTTCCTCATATTATTGTAATTTTATTCTAGACTATGCTAGCGATTTTTTGAAGCTTCAAATTCAAATGAAGAACTCAGTATTTTTCTATGAATAAACACTAGGTGAAAGCTTCACAAACATTTACCTACCTTACAACTTTCAAGCCGTTTCACCGTTTTTTCAATACAGAACGTTACGTAACTAAGTAGGTATCTACCGATTTAGTGGAGTAACAACAGTTTTCGCGTAGTGTGCAACAGCCGCTCGCGTGCGTGTGCCGCGTATGTGTGCCGTTGGGCAAGGTCAGGGTTGTTCTATCTGATCAATGGTCAACTCGATTCGCGAAACGGCCAGTTACAAATCGATTCGGTTTAGTGTTCCTAAATGAGAGCAGCGAATTGTGATTTGAAACTGAATTGCTTTATAGGATTGAGAGGAATTGTCTGTGGTTTAGTGATGTGGTAATTATATTTAGCGATAGTTTTGTATATCGAAGAGATTGCGTGGAATAGTTATTAAATTATAGTTTCGTAATAAAATGTGTATTCGACCTCATTAGTCTACGAACTATGTATGTTTTTCTTTTCTATTTATTTTAACCACAAGGCACATTAAACAAGCATTCTATTCAAAGGTACACAAAAAAGCGGCAACCCGTCGTGTTCTAATAGAAACTGTATAATTAATCACTTGATTAATCAGTGTGACGAATAAAAACAGTGTAATGACCCGTTTCCTTGAATCGATCGACATGACGTCATCAACATTTGAATGCAAAGTCACTGTGTTTATAGAGAACGCCGATTTTATCGATATAATGCATTTTGGTTATCGCTCGGCATTGATTGTTAATATTATAAATAATACAATTAAAAGGTGAGGATAAATCACTAGTCATTCTTTATTTGGTGAATTTTCTAGGACATCAACTACCTAAAGGTGCAAATATAATGTCTAAGTTGGCATGTTTACAAAATCGATATTAAGGCATTTTTCTCCAATGTTTTTCAAAAACTTAAAACTGATTCTTCGAACAAGAGCCAAAAAACTCTATTTAAAACCTAACGTAAACAAGCACCAAAATAAACAGCAAACATCCTAATCAACATAATATTTTAAGAAGGGTTGCAATACGGTCGATAAATTCAAAATCGATAAAACTGCCGAACACTAACCAAGGATAGGGTGGCGTCAGCTTCTCGTGGGGCAGCAAAAAAAAAAAGTGAAAAGCAATCAGTGTGGCATAATTAGTGCGTTGTAAGTATGGGGCGCGTTGCCATGGTTACGGCGTCGGTGTCGATACCCGTTGCTTACCCGCCGCGTTAATTTCCAACGGAATTAATCGAATCAAGCGATCGCTCGATATCGATTTGGTTGATTGAAATAAAACTTGACGTTACTATTTGAGGGTTGTTTCTTCCAAGTATTTTGAATGATCTGAATATGCAGAAATAGTGCCTATTTTAGAAAGACAATTAGTACGAAGCCGTCTAGTGTATAAATACACCGAAATATAATTTACTAATGCTTGTTTCTAAAACAATGCAGTTGTGTTCACGCAAATAAAACACATTAAAAAAACTGACTATAAAATATTAATCATGGTTTTAACATTGAATACAAAACGTACACAGTGTACATTTTATGACAGTTATAAGCACAAAACATTAAAATGATTTTATGACTACTTACTTTATAAGCTCTGTTACAGTTCATACATTTATCTTCGTAAGACGTTCGATCGCATCAGACCTTATTGTTGTGTCTACCCAAAATTAAGGAGGCCATCTTTTTAACCACCTTTTGTATTCAAAATTCGATAATTTATTGCCGAAATAATATAATTACGGCCGACTGACGGGACGGATTGGCTGGGACCGGAAACACCAAATTACTGGAGAAATTAAAGCGGAAACATTTGGCCGCCGCTGGCAAGATGGTGCGCGGACGATTATCGTGTCTGTTCGATTTATGAATAATAATTATTGTCGCGACTCATTATTTGTTTACTCTATAATTTATTTTTTAGTGATGTGCACATCAATTATCGATTATTATTTTATTGATGTGTTCTGATGAGCGGACAAATTGTAATCATTTATTTACGTTCTTAAATTTTTGTGAAATATTTTGTTTTAACCATTAAAATAAAAGAATGACAAAGAGCTCCACGTGATTAATATGCATATTATTTAAGATTACGATTTCGACTATAGGTACGTTTATGGTGATTGTTCGTTTAATATGCACCATAAAATAAGTTGTGGGTATCCTAATAGCATTAATATGGGCGACAAAGACATTAATCTGTTAATTTCATTTCTTAAATTACTAATTAGGAATGCAGGAGGTATAAATCAGGCCGTATCATTTTTATACCGCGTTAAATCTTCATAACGGTGGACAAATCTTAAAATATGACTATTTTTATGGTTAATCCCGAGGCTTAATTACGGGTATTGAATATTTATCAAATGAATCCAATCATGGGGATAACACCATTTTGTTTTATATATCTAGACGATTTGACTAAAAGGAAAATTAAAAAAAATTATTAATCTACCAATTTTTATAGAGTATAGAATTTGGGATGCTTTTTTTTATATTTATTTGGAAATTCATAGTTCGTCATAGAGTTAGCATTTAAACAATGTCGAAATTTTTAAATACGCTTTGTTAGTGTAACTAAAGGAACTGCACATAAGCATGAACAAGACGGACCAGCAGTACCTCAGAAAGTTAGTTAGTTACTTATAGAAGCTGATAATCTCTTGAATCAAACCTCTGTACTCTCTCTACCTAAGAGCCTGTTCATTTATTGACACATGTAATTTTTCTATTCACTACAGCCGAAAACCTTCCACTGCTGGACCTCCCCCAAGCACTGGCACTTCCACCGTATGCATGCTACCCGCATCCAGCGGATTCCTGCGGCTTTTATAAGGTCCACATTGTGGGAGGCCTTCCAACGCCACGGCTTCCGGTACGCGGTCGCTACTCCAAAACCTTTCGGTCACATCTGCCATCCATTCTGCGTGCCCACTGTCACTCAAGTTTAGCAATTCTTCGGGCCTTTTTTTTTTGAGGGTGGGAAATCATCCCTCCCTCCGCTCTGGGTGGAGCGAAAGGGAGTGTCAGACTTTTACTGATTAAAACCCATCCATGTTCCTTCCTTAGCCCTTTATGTCTTTGGGTAGCGGTAACCCATTCGGACAATCCCGCTGAAATTCTTCGGGCTGTGTCGGTTATCTTAGTTCTCCTATGAATCTCTTCATTTCTGATTCGATCACGTAGGGAAACTCCATGCGTTACCCTATCTCCGTTGCCCTTCTTGCAACTTTTAGCCTTGTAATAAGGGTCATTGTTCTATTAGGTATGTATTAAGACTGTAAGTACGGCAATTAGTTTGATCACGCCGATAAATAGCTACCTTTCCTATAGTAGCTACCTCGTTGGTCTAGTGGCCGCAAGCGCTAGGACCTGGGAGCTCATGGTCACATAAGGTCCCAGTCACTAGCGCTTCACAGTTCCCAGGTCGGGAATGATGTTAAGATGACAATTAGCTATTTTGCACTAGCTAGCTTCCCCTGATTTTTATAACTTGCTAAAATATTAAGATTTCCTTACTAATTCTAAATAAGGTACATCTTATGAGCCTTCTTATAAACGGAAACAGTGACTAAATGATCTATCAACACATAGGTGAAACCAAAGGGTTTGGTATGCATATTCAATGTCAAAAATGTAATTTAGATTTGGTGGAACTTATAAAGAACTACGTATACGCATACGAAGTAACTCAGAGTTAAATTTGGTATAGACAAAATGTTGCATTTGCAGAATGTTTCCAGTAAAAAAAAAAGCTTCGATGCTGCATGGAGCCTATTCTAAATGATTTGGTATAATCACGCATTTAAGATGACACATCTTCCAAACTGATAGACACCAGACTGACTTCCAGACTGATAGCTGGTAGCTGGCTGGTGGATGGTGAACTCAGTTCTTAACCTTCAAAACAAAACACACCTAACTTGGTAAAAACGTAGAATTTCATTTTCGCGTGTGGCAATAGTCTCTCCATCCAACCATTATCTAGAATTAGACGCCAAAGCTAAGGACAAACTGCCATAGTACTTATAGTATCGAGGTGAAAATTTGTCACCTCCGCGGTAGTTTTAAAGCATGACAAGATAATTGAAGGGTTTCGTTTGATAGCGATAGCTCAGTGGGCTGGACGAAGGTGACAGGAGAATGTATTAACAAATAATGTGGTCAAGGGGTGACAGCGATTGAAAGGTTCTATGGATTTGTAAAGCATAATTTTGTTTGTTTTATGATCTTTGTTAATGTTTTGAAGTCAATGGATAATGAGGAAACACGCACTGAACTTCGTGATCGACGATTTTTATATTGATGTCACACTTACCTGTTTTGAAATTGGAACAATTCGCTGAAGAGAAACGCATTCATTTGTTTCTTGGCGAATTTGAGGTTAGGTTTGATTATATCCTCATTGGTTGTTAAATTAAATAGAATTGAGGTTAGGCATAAAGTGCCTATAATGTCCATGCTGGGACACACCTCCTCTCTGTGAGAGGTTGTACCTACATACATTTAGAGAGGCAATACATTTTGATCGAATATAAATAGAGATTTGTAGTCTTCAACTGTCAACTTATTTATTTATTGCCGATATTCTATGAATTTTCAAATGAGGTGACTACGGTATGGAAAGGTAAAGTGCAATAAATCCCTGTTTATCAAACTCCATACTGACACAGATTTTCATTTATACAGGTGATAGTAAAATGTTTATTCTAATTATTAGACTAAGTTTTCTATTGACATAATATTTGTGATATTCTTACCTTTAAACCACGAGCGTTGGCACATATTAACATAGCCATGCGTTGTTTATAAGTCTCTTTTCGTTAACATATGAAACCACAGTCACTTCAGTTCAGTCTATTAACTCCTATAAGCATATACTTGTTACTTAGTTACGATATAATAGTTTGCTGTATTAGGGAAATTAAGAGAGTGAATAAGATGGTTGTGTCTGCGTGGGAGAGTCCAAGTAATCTATGTTTTGTCAAGTAAACTTCTATGTTTATGAATACTCCAAATCTGATTTCCGTCGTAAAGAAAAAATATTTTTTATCATTGCATTGTCAATCGGGTCTTCTAGGTGTAAATACTGAAATAAATTTCTGGTCAATCAATTAAATTGGACTCTTTAATTCTTTTTTTGATTTTGAAGGTTTAGTAAGTAGTTACTGAAAATAAAGCTAAGGCCTTTTTTGTCATTCAAGCTTCTTTGATATTTGGTTTTGTTAACTTGATTAAAATAAGACCAGAAGGCCTACGACAACAAGCGCCATGTCTCCCGACGCAAGACACGGTGGTGGCCATTATAAATCATACAAAAATAAATCACTCACGAGGTTAAAATGTGAAATACTTTCTCTAAACAAAAGGGCATTGTTTATGCAAAAGTGCATTCCGAGTCGAATACTTTTCGTCGCCTGCCATCCACCCCGTATTTTTTTTTATTCGCATAAAGTACATTATGCGAGCCTGGCGATTTATCGATAAATTTTATATATGAAACCGTCGTGTTGTATGATCACGATCGCTGTTTTAAACTAAGACAGAAGTGAAATATATCGATATTGATGAAAGTAGCATCGGGAATCGAAATGAATCGACGTTAACAATGTGTCAGTTTTTAGTTGCGCTTTTTTTGTATGGAATGTTAGTCAGCGTTTGTGTTTTGGTCTTTATAAAGTGCGTGAAAGTCGTCACTTGTTTTGATGATTTCTACAAATATTATTTTGTACTGAGTAAATTGATATTTGCCTAAATCCTCTAGATAACAAATTACTGCTACTAATTTTGATATAATTGATTGGAATTTTCAATGCATATTAACTAATAAAACTCCCATTTATGAAAAGAATGCCACGTCTCCTAAAAATGGGATTAAGAAAAATGCATTTAGCAATAAAAATTGGCGGTATACAAGAAACAGAGGCAGTGTTATATTTTAATAGTATTCGTTTTGTATAACATCGAGATTTATTCACGTTACTTTGATGGCTTATAAATCATTTGGAGGCTAATTAAAATCGCCCTTTTCGAAATGCGCATCCTCGCAGTCGCTAACCCGTCGATATAATTTACGATATCTCTCGTTCATTCGCACATAAACTTTCTAATTTGCAGCCCAACGGCCCTACAGACTGTTGCAAATAAATTGGTCACTAATAAAAACAACACCTCCAGTGAAACTATAAAAATATATTGCCAACTGTCAATGTTCAAGTTTGTTATGACCACACCCGAAACTCCGTTGATGAGAGCCCTTAACGTCTGTCAAAGCAGCAATTAAAAGGTGTTGCCATAAACCAAGGATTAATTCCCACCTTTTATGATTTAAAAATAAATAAAATTTCGCACGTAGAGTTGCGTGTCGGCATTCATTTGGTGGATTTTTTCGTTTTGTATGAGATTAATGCTACCTTATTGGCACAAATAATTTGTTCACGTATGTATCACTACGTTTGTGCACAGTTCTCAAGTCGATAGGTTGACGGGAATCGTTTTTATTTTTTTACAAGTGTAATTGTTTGACGCGTGATTTATGATAGAGCTTTGACTTTACCGAAAGCGGATTTTATTTTTTTAATGGTTTTATAATCGTTGTTGGCGACCGGAAAAGTCACACCATTTGTTGTTCTTAATTAGTGGCCATATTTTTTTACTTTGGCGTTAAGAACAAGACGCAAAGGTCACGCGCGATTATCGCTTAAGCTGTATTATTCAATGTAGTAATTTCAACGATTTATTTACCTTTGCTGTACACTTATCAGGAATAATATTATTCACTCGCGACCTCTTGGAAGATACGATTATGCGTCTGAGTCGAGTTATTTATTTTTAAAGCTCGTAAAATCTCACTCTTTAAGCAATAAAAGTAACATTTTAGCGAAGTTACTAACACGGCCAAAGATTATGGCGTTCGTTTATTAAAAGCGGTTTACATTCAGAAATCACTCGTCAAACATTGTCGTGACACTGCGAACTAACTCTGTATTTAGGAAATATTGATAATACTCAAAACGGGCGCATTTACATATATTAAAAATCCGAAACCGAGCACGGCTCGCAAAATAAACACACACGAATATTCGACAAAAAAATGCAACTTTCGCATATCACACGCGAACGTATTTCACATAACAACCGTTCGTTTTAACGTTAGCAAAACAGTGCGGAAAAAGTAAGAGAACGAGATGAGAAAAGTTACTTTAAGAATATACGGAAGTTAATTAGAAACGGAACGAAAAACAACCGTAACTGGTGGCGAAGTTGGCCGTTCTAGCGCGGCCAATGGTACAAGACACACACACAGGGAACCCTCACCACCGCGGCGCTAGGCATTTGCATACCGCCCGCCCAGACGCGCGCCGCCGCCCATGACGAGCGACAGGGACGAACAGACCCGACGCCGCGCGACAATCCGCGATTCAAACATTTAAATTTGGTACTTTTTAAATTTCAAAAATTGTACTTTAAACTTTTCTTTTCTGAACCATAAACTGACACATTTTTTTTTTAATAATTTCTAATTTCAGGGGCTAGATACGCAAATGAGGTTGTATATACGGTAGTGAAAAGGATGGGAATAAATTTATCGCCGTCGCGTCGGATACGACACAGTTTGATAAGTTGGCAGACAATTCGTGCGATAGAAGAGAGCATGAATGAGTCGAGATGGTCGTAATCCTTTAATGAACATGTTCGCGTGTCTGTTCGTGTGTGCGATCTGTTGTTGATGTCAAAATGTTATTTATGAGCCTCTATTTAACTGCCTCTTTGGGAATTTTGAATGGCAACATTAAAAGTTTAGCTAATCGGATTTCGTTTTTAATGTATCCGATATTTCTAATGTTCAAATGATCATTGGTAGTTCTTTTGTTTAAAGATAAAAAGCAAAAATAAAGTGCTAAGACTGATATTCAAAACTTAATGAATAGTTTTAGACTATGTTACTCAAGTCACTCAAGCAATATCTGGATGATTTTTTTTTAGTTTTAAGAAATGTGCTAAAAGTGTCTTTTATCTCATTATTTTGATACTAACTTTAACAAGAGTAACCTACAGAATATTAGTATACCCAATTAATCATCCACCATCTTGTGAATTGCCTGTTATTATTTTTAGCTGATCCAACATATTTTTTTTCTACAAATAAATTGCATTGAATTCTCCATAAACGTTACAGTAAAATGAGTCAGCAGAAGAGCTCAAGATTTTGTGGGAAATAAGTTTACGACATTGTTTCCTGATTGTGTTAATAAATCAGGAAAGATTTTTGTCAAATATCTGGATTTTGTTTATCTCATAAAAATAGGGTCAGTTTAGGGAAATAAAATATTTATTTCATTCTCTTTACTTTCGAAGAAGAAAAGAGGTTTTCATAGTGTACATATGAATTCAGGCCGATGACCTTGAATCTTCGTCGGAAGCTTTTCCTCGAGAAAATTAATACAGGGGGTTGCAACTCCACAATTTTTCGCTACAATATAATTGATGAAATAACTTGCCGAACTACATCTATGTGTCTCACCCTTAATGAAAACACACAACGGACAAGAACATTGTAATTACGAGGAGTAAGAGATTTATTACACGAGGATAGGAAACTAACCACACGTGACCGAACGTCGCATTAGAAACATTATATGAAACAGAATTAAACCACACAAAACTCTACCTTACCATTATTGTAATTAACACCAATATCCCAAGTTAAGGAAAAGGCTCTTCAGCTGTCTTTTTGTTTGTCCAAACGCGTGCATATGCATTCTTGTTCCATGTGTGAATACCACGAAAGCGGAACATGTAGTAGTTAATTTTTGCGCAAAGCTCGGGCGAAAGAGAGGTCCGCTCATTTACAAATAGTTTGCTTAAGTGTGAAAGAGATAGCAATAGTGGGGGTTAATTAATGAACGTGGAAGCCTGCGCTCTTTATTGCTTTCGTGGCTGGACGCTAAGACGTCGTCGGTTAAGGAGTTTTCCGCTGAGAAAATATTGCTATAGTTAGATAGGGCTTGTTTTTCTTCAGCCACTCTATGCGATATCATTTTCATACAGCAAATACACTCCACAAATAAAACTTTTTGTAGCAATCTCAAGAGTAGGTACTAATTGCTCGTAGCATTTAGCGTTACGAAAATTTTATTAGCACGTAATTGCTCAAGTTAATTAAATGGAAAAGTCACCGCTACAGCGAACCTTAGCTAAGTCCACGAGACACCTGTTTAATTACATAGGATATCCGAAACTCCTACGTAGAACATTTCATTAGACGTCCAACCTTCAGACGAACTCACCCGACACCCAAATTAAAAAGGCGGGGGATGCGAGAGTGTGGCTTGCACCTTAGCGTTTGTTCCGCTAGACAACTATTAGATTTAGTCGGGTAGCCGGACAAATATAACCATAAATAGTGTACGCTTAATGTGGTGAATGTTTTCTTAATTTTATCCCGCTGCGTGTGAGTGTAGTGGTTAAGAAATTAAGAAAATGCTGTAACGTCCGCGCGCCACTTAAGGTCCCCTTTCTTAAGAGAGTATATTGTCTCGTCCTCGGATGGTTTTTGTTCTAATAAAACTCCTTAACGTTTGTTAATGAGCGTAATAACCTCTTCTGTTTGTTTGTTTTTGTTTTAATGAACATTTTTATGTTGTTTTTGTTTTCTTGATTAACAGGATTTATCTTTTTATTGCCCTTTTATTAGTGTCGGTGGTTTTTGAAGGAAATTAGTATGACACAGCTTTTGTGATTCATATGTTTAGATGAGTAAATTTTAGTGTCGAATAGGAAACTGTTCCAATTAAGTTTCTTTATGATTGAATATCTTATAATTATGTATGAAAGAAAAACATTACACTCATTTTTTCGGGCAAAAAAAGGTGTTGTGCCGACCCCAAATAAATTTGTATTGCACTATGCATAGATGCATTTTTTTAATTAAAAATTTTTCAGTGTAATCTCGTCAGAAAAACTCGATCTTTTGAAACTTTCGACTTATGAAAAAGGACCTCCTAAGGACAATGTACATGAGTGCACATATCGATCGCCGTCCTCTAGAAAAACTCAAGAGTCATATTTTAGTGGAATGCAATTATAACCGACCGGGGTGTCACTAGGGGAGGTGCACACTGTCACCACGCACTCGTACATTCAAATATTTGTACATACACCCTGTCTGTGTGTTAACGTAGGGCTGGCACAAGTGGCTGTAAAGATTGGCGGAGTCTGCATTGCAATTCTTTAAAAAAAATCATACGAACTATTTTTTGTTGGAACTTGGAACGGAATTTGAATAAAGATTTTTTTTTTAAAGTCTGTGGAATTTGAATAAAGAATTGTTTTTTTTTCATAACTTTGCGAGTTTGTTCTAGTCCAGTCACCATTGCGCTGCGTAACTATAGTTTTTGTGTTGACCTTTCAGTGTACCAAGGTAGTTGATGAAATGATGATCAGAAACAACAGCCTTTAAATGACTCGGAAATGATCACAACAAACATTTTTTTTTAATAAAAGAATGTAGCATGGCATTTCAAAGGCAAGCATGTCACAACCTAAATTTGTTTTCAGAAGACTAAAAGTGATTCTATTTTTTTTTTGATTTAGGTACCAAAATCAGCGGCGTAGCAATTTCGTAGCACTTCGTAGACCCTCGATCGAATACTTCAAGATATAAAATATACACGTTTCTATTACTATTCATATTAAGTGAACTATCTTCCTATTGCTGGATCTTTATTTTTATTTTTTTTATTACCTCAAGTGCCAACCCTAGCATCATATAAATGTAACCGGACGTCACCCTAAGGATTAGTGGCGTGGCTATGAGATTACCACATCGGGCGCTAATGAAGAATCACCAATTGCAATTAATAATTAACTTCATGTATTAACTTTATTTTTCTTCGTATATTGTGATGAAAAATTGTGAAACTTCATGGACGTGTCCTAGAGGGTGAAGTACCTGATCATATGGTAAAAAATGCATGCGTTCTTTTTTTAAAACGGTGATATCTTTTTCATTGAGGGTCGCACTGTAACGTTTAAAACCTATAAAGAAAAATTATGTAGTAACCATAGTGTTAAACAGAAACATAAACATAGCTCACGTACGTGACATATGGTATGGTCCCTACTCAGTAATCAAGCATTAAATATTGTTCACTGCTACAATATGGTAATAACATTAGAGAATTCCATAAAAGCATGCAAATTGTCAGAGTATTCTAACTAAAAATAACTTTAGTGATTCTCTAAAAAAGGAATAACGAATGAGCTGAAATCACCCGTGAACATTGCCAAACAAACTTAAACAAAGGTTCCATTTACAAAATTAACAACTGTTGGTTATGACAGCTGACAGGGCAATTTCATATAATTTTTACATATAACTAAACACGTATTCCACACACTGAACTAAACGGTTGAGAGCGTTAATATCCCTCTATTTACGTATAAATTTGTCTCAAGAAACATGAAAGTTAAACAAGTTGCATTTCACTACTTACTCGTACAAAAACAATCCAAAGGGACGTCAGCGACACTTTGCCGCAATTAATTCAACATATGCAAGTTCATAACTCACGTAACATACTCATCGCAGATCGTAAATAACGTCCAAATGAATGCCTCAAGACTCGAACAACTTTTGTTTACATTACAGACGCGAAACGTCACATGTATCCGACTTTTGACAGATGATCATAAACTAACACAAGCGCAGAACATTTGCATACGCGGCTCGGACGCGACGAGTCTGCTTGCAACGGAACGTTCCGCGTGCTAATGTAAAATACTCTTTTGATTTTGTTAGTTTTGCGTTCCGTTTTCAGCTCGTTTTTCGTGTGTCCGTCACACAGTTTGCGTTAGTACTGACCACAGCTTAGGGCGCCGGCCATGCGGCGGTGTGCGTGTGTGGAGCTTTCTGCACGCGATCACTTGGAGCTTTAACGAGTGGGGCGTGCGTCTGTGTGCGTACAAACTTTACTTGTGGAAGTATCAGACTAGACTCATTGACTGCGGCCCTTATTGTATGAATGTGGAAAAATTATAGTGTGGAGTGTTTTGCCTGAAACAGCGATCCGTATTGTTTATGTCCTCGGCTAGAGCACTTAAGCCTCCCAATTTGCGGAGGACATTAACGTCACAGAGCTTTGTCTCGAGACGCATTATATCTTACAAAGTACTGTAATTAAAATTGTCATGTCACTGAGCAATGTTAATTTTGTTTTTATTTTGATTTATGCAGTTCTCAAATGACATTGAGAACTTGCTTCGCGTGATTAACTTAATTATACTAACTTTATGTTTATTTTTTTTGCTTAAAGTCAAGTCCACCTTTGTCGTGATCTTCTTCAAAGACTGCAATTAAAACTTATAATAGAAAACTCATGAAAAAAAAACAAATGAAAATTTAATATTCAAATGTCATTCTAGAATAATCTCATCACAAATTCAATTAGGGTTCATTCGCGAACACGAATTCGAAAACCGAACATAAATAAATGACAACGAATAAAATGTCACTTTCATAACAAAACAACAATAAAGCTAAACGTTAATCACGGATAGTGTGAACATTTGTAAGTTAGTATATCATGGCAAGTCAAAACTTGGTGCTTGCATTCTTAAAGTTGAAATTGCACATTTATCACTGCGGACCATGCGCTCGATGGTCCATTAAGAGATTTTTCTGAATCATAAATCTCACTTCGCCTCATCTCGCTTCGATACTACAGATATGGAGTAAACAGGAATGCGAGCTCCTGAGATATTGTCTCGAAGTTAGTGCAAAGATATCATATACATTGTTTTATTCGTTATGAGTTATATTGTTATATTTTTATGATATTTTCATGTGGATTTCTATTTTATTTAATGTATATTTCTGTTGAGTTTATAAAAAGATTAATATGCATCATTAATTTAAGTAGAAGGTTATCAAGTTTTACAAACAACATTATTATTAAGTATGAAATAAAGTATGTAAAGCTTATATTTCTAGCTAATTAGATTTGTGTAAAACAAAATTCTACAATAATTGTTAATCAGAAGCTAACAAAATATCGAAATGTTCTGTAACTTTTGTACGGAACACCGATAATACCAATAAGTATTGGATCACTATTGTAAATCCAGCCAGTATTTAAAAGTTTGATGAATTCGATTTATGAATAAAACGCTCAGCTCCTTGTGCACCTGGATTGTTTTAGAAAAACCGATCGTATCTCACCTACATACAATTCAAAGTTTTATTAGCAAATTAGTTCTATAGAACTCTTTAAGCTATCATGTATTTTGTTCTAATTATAAGTTAGGTCGTTTAATTATTGCTTACGGTTTTGTACTTACGTCATCGGACCACGCCTGCTCGGTTGAGTACGTACTGAGGAATAAAGACTTCTTTGTTTATCCTTCTATGTGAATTCCATAATGAATTGATTGAGCCGTTCGATGGAGGAAGTAATTAAATGATGTTTTGCTGTTAGGTAGTAAGGGGTTTTGTGTTTAAGTACATCCGTTTACCGTCCAAGTAATTAACTTTGTGTATGAAGTTATGGTGTACAACCGTATTAAATCTATTGATTTCGACTAATAAAAGTCCAGTTGAAAACTGTCTAGCCTTTTCTAAACGATGTCGTGGTCGACTTATGTGTAAATGATTGACGGATTGACAGAAACGTTCAGGATTCCTGTCATTATTGTTGCTTATTTGATTACGAAGACAAGTAAGCAACCAAAAGACACAATAACTTTTAAATTTATTTCTCAAACTTAATCCAACAAAGTACAGAAAAGCTCTGGGTTCCATATTCTTAACCACCCCTTGCCGACGTCGTTGGGGGTGGTCAAGATATTATCCATAAGTCCACTTAAATGTGAGGGTGCGTTGTCAGATAGATATCACGTAAAATGAAAAGTGATGTCACATCAAAAACCTTTGACCTTGACCTTGATCAACTTATTCTATGTATTAAAGTTTCTGACATACAGGCCTTTTTTTTTTTTTTAAGGCTGGGAAATCATCCAATGACTGCTCCCGCTCTGGGTGGAGCGGAAGGGAGTGTCAGACTCTTACTGACTAAAACCCATCCATGTTCCTTCCGTAGCCCTTTATATTCCGGGGTAGCGGTAACCCTTTCGGACAATCCCACTTACCCGGCAGGCTTGGCTCTGAGGGGCCCCTTCATATGCTGACATCTCTTTCAGGCGCGCGTGGAACATATACAGGCCTGACGCATGAAAAAATTCATTGAAAACTCCTTGGATTTTTTCTACCAGAATTATGTCGCAGCGTTTTGTCACGCTTGTCTTTGGATTCTGGCTTCCTTTAGTCAAGGTTACACAGCTGAATCTACAGCCATCAATATCTTCCAAAAGTTGATTTGACTTTAAGGTTTCATATTTCTTAGCATTTAGAACACTTTTCCGGTCTTTATTCAATACAAAAGTGACCCGTGCCATCACAATACAAACACATTCAACTCTTTCATAGTCTGATCCAGTCGCCTCAATACTTAACGTGTTCCAAGCTATAATTTAAAAATAATATTTTATCGCTAACCAGTTATAATAATGTTAAAATTAAATAGCTTTGCCGGCCACATGGCGTGGAAAGGAAGTGCGTATCGGCTGTCAGCCCTGCGTATAATGAAACGTGCTCATTTTCTTTGGACTGACCAACACAATGAAGACAATGAGATACAACGCGTCGTGAGCTCATCCGGAGGGGCATTTCAAATTCGTTTGAGTTTTTGGTATTTTTATTTCTGAACACTTTTTTTGTATTCACACTTGGTTTGCTAATAAGTTGACTGGAGTAAATTTTGCTAAAATGGTCTCCTAGATTCGTTTTAATATTGAAAAAGTAGTATTGATCAGCTGAGAGTTGAATTTGCATCATAAAATAAGTGAGACACGACACGTCACATTAGTTATAGGAATGTCAGCTAAGAAATTAGTAGCTATTCTTTTGTTTTCCGGAGTCAGATTCATACGAATTGTTATATAGAACCCGTCTTCCTGCAAAGCAAGAGTGGACAGGCATCTTGGCATGCTCGGTCTAACATAGACTTCATTAGGCCCATCAGGCGTAATCGTGGTGAAGAGCAGGCTCATTCTACAATAATAATAAAAAAATACATTTTTTTCCATTCTCATATAGATTTAATGTCTTTATCACAACACAATTAATAAAGACTTTTTTCTTGAAATATTAAAAAAAGGTCAATCAATCCAAAGATAAGCCCTTTTTCACATTGGCACGTTAACATTCCCGCTTCTGTTTTGTTTCATAATTATTTGCTGCCAAGTCAAACATAAATCCGGGAGGACCTCGCAGCTCTAAAGGCATGTTTAGATGATAGATAATATATGTTATTCGTCAGTGTAAGAATGGTGAGTTTACTGCGTAACACGGACAATCGCGACGCGCACAGTTTTACAACGAGGGCGGTTAAAAAGCTTCGCGTTAAGGCGATCTGCATTTACACCGTAGTGTAACTTTACAGGTGTGATGAACGATGAAAAAGAGATCAGTAAATATAGGAAACCAAAGTTTTAATAGTAAAGTGCAAAATAATTTCCCGAAAATTAAATCCAAGATAAAAAGCACAATTAAATAGCAATAAATAACCTGCTTGAATATAGAAAATGAATAGGTTCGAATTGCTAAACTACACACATATGGTACACATGTGTGTCAGCCTAACTCAGCCTAACTCTTCGCCGGATAAAGGCGTGGTGTTACGAGTCAGTATATGTTATGTTATGTTTCTGGCAGAATTAGACAATTTCTCAGAGTTTATTTAATTTTATTCTTGATCATTCAAACTCGAAATCTATGACTTGGCTTGACGGCCACACTACAAGGCTATCACTGCTGTCTGAGAGATATTTCTCAACAGCATGTAAAGCTAAGTCAGAGGCCCATGGGCAGCTTAAACACTCTGACACCAGGTTAGTCACTAATCACACGAAAAGAGGAAGATTCTTATTCATTCACGCATCTTCTCAACATGCATCTTACAAATCGGTGTGAAGACGTTCCCTTTTAAAATTGAAAGTGACGTAAGTGCTGTTTTAGTGCGCAATCGGCGGGCAAAAGTCGTAAATCAAAGTTTTAGTGTCGAAATGTTGGGATGCGTTGGCCACTGGGGTGGCCAGCTTTTTTTATAAAAAAGGGCGTAAGAAATAAGAAACAATATGACATTCGGCCAGTATTCGACTATTGTTCGGAGATGTATGATGTTTATGAATAAGTATGCGTTACAATGTAGCGGGTAGATTCTTGCGTATCTAACAATTGAAGTTCGCAAAATTTATCGTTGCTTAATCACATTGAATTTTGGTACAGTTTTAATCAAAAACGCACTAGCCTTCCAAAGAAGGACAGGACAATACTATCACCGAATTGCAAATAACGAGGTGACCCTATATTTATGTAACTATGATAAATATAGTATTAATCCTATAAAAAAAAATACTTTATGTGGAGTCTTCTAGTAAATTAATAAATTTGTTATTTGCAATAATTTATAGGATAATTTTAGAAGCTACTGGTATTAAATGTTTTAATGTTTTTCGTGGACATTTGCAAAAATAAATTTAATGTAGCAATAAATTCAAATTCTGTCAGGTTTATGGCGTTCTTGAAAAAGAACTACGGCCCTGGAGAAATTTTATTGGTTCTATTTTTTATTTATTTCATTGATTATTCTTAAGGTGAAAGCGCCAGGGTAGCTCGCGATGTTCAAATTTTCTTACGTTTTTTGGAATTTGCAGGTCAATATTAAGTTTTATTTTGATCAAAATATGATTCGCGGCCGTAGCAAGTACGTATTTATAAAACTGTAATAATTAAAATCATCGATACAACAACTACCTACATATTTAATTTGAAATTCGAATGGAGCAAGAGTTATTTTCTTACCAGCCAGCTACGACATAGGTCGCCTCAAGCGTCAAGCCTTTACATATGTACAGCTTGGCACACTGGTTGACCATAAATAATAAATGGATTTTATTACTCTAAATATGTAGGTTTTGATAAACACTTTTACACGTCAAAAATATTTTAAAAACGATTGAGGTCGACGCTTCCTTTCTGACTCCTATCTGAGAAGAAATGCTTTTTTTTTGAGGGTGGGAAATCATCAAATGACTCCCCCCGCTCTGGGTGGAGCGGATGGGAGTGTCAGACTCTTAATGACTAAAACCCATCCATGTTCCTTCCTTAGCCCTTTATGTTCCGGGGTAGCGGTAACCCTTTCGGACAATCCCGCTTGAGAAGAAAGGCTACGGCTAAGGTCTCTTTACAGACATAATATTGGTCAGATCATGTGGGAACCGTGTCGATAGTCAGAACTGGTCTTTTGGTTATGATCCATGACCTGGATCAGGGCATAGGATAGTTTTTATCTCGGTAGTACCTACGTTCTTGTGGGATAGTTCCCCAACCTGCACGCAAGCGAAACCACGAGCAAAACATAGTACTGCTTATAAACCAGTTCCCTCCCACAAAATCCCTACATTTAAACCAAAGCACTCCACTATCTGACCGGTATTACTTACAGTTTTATCATCTTAAGAGTAGGATTGCACTAACAAAGTAACCATGTGATATTAAACCCAATTGATAGTCGACCCAGGTGGGCGAGTAAAATCCTACAGGCTAGTAATAGTCTCGTAAAGGTTCGTACATAATGACGTAACTTGTTAAAGGACTAACATGACATAGGGAATTATAATGGTTGAATTTCGATATTATGATGTATTGAAATATGAAGGATATAATTCGACTCGGGACTATTTTTTTATTTCAACCTTTTTGAGATTAACTTGAATAAAATAGACACTAATTTTATTTCGTCAAGATTACTCATTTGTATTCTGTGTAGGTATCAGTGTAACCTATGGTTTAAATAGGTTTCTTAATTCGATTTTTGAAAAATATGGAACTTGTCAAGAATGGTGATAGGCGATTGTTTTTTAGGCCCGTAATCCACGACGCTACTTTACATCGATGTGTTACAAACTTGCTACTGAGAAGCCACATTGTCACACAACTTGTATTACAATGGCGGTCCGTGGACGATGCCACTTACTAACTCGTTAATTAATACGAGTTTGTTATTGGTTGTGTCCGTAAATTCGAAGACATGTGACATCTACCAACCCACCGAAAGGCCGGTGTTCCAGCTGTGAGAACACTATAAGGTAATTATGCAAGGGTCCACGTACTTTTTAGTAGCGTCGCGTCGTGGATAATGGGTCCTATAAGATCAGATAATCCAGTTTTCAGTTGGCTTAATAACAAAAAAAAGGCTTTAGAATAAAATTCGTAGGTACCTACTCCATTTACTGCATTTGACCTCTTTATTCGGATCCTACTTGATTTTGTACCACAGCCTTATGTGAGGCTTGCTCTATTAATTGTCATATTTACAACTTTCCCCAGAATCGGTAACTGGAGATGAGGAATAGTGTTACTCGATTTTACATCCTTTCTCGGAAACTGGGCGGATTTTAATATAATGTTGCAAGAATTATGTAGCTAACAACGATGCTATTGTTTATAATCACTTGAGGGAATATTGCCATTTAACATTTTACAGTACTATGTAACACAGGTATTGTAATATTATTGTTTATTTTCGTGTTATTACTTACTTCAAGAACGTTTCTTGAGCTGATTTTTTTTATAACAAACACTTCAATATGGCTGCCCTAATAAAAGTTTGTTAGGTAGTGCTTGCAGGTAAGTTAGGGGTACCTCTAAAGTAGGTAGCCCTAAGATTATCCACGTTTAGACATAGTACACTTATTTTCCTCATTACTTTAAACAAAATAGGCACTATATACTTATAGTAATCAGGTATTATAGATAGGGGAAGAAGGAAATGGATTTACTTATAAACATAGTTTCGAATCGACGAATACGCTATTTTGCCACAAAACTTGTAAGCATCACAAAAAGGTGTGTCTGTCGGTACAGTTTAATGAATTCTTCGGATAGTGGTAGAATATCCATCATGCTTTCAAAAGCACTGACAGAGGTGCAAGAAACTATGTAATAAGGAAAATAAGTGTACTATATCTAAACGTGGATAATCTTAGGGCTACCTAAGATTAAGTAATCAGGTATTATAGATAGGGGAAGAAGGAAATGGATTTACTTATAAACATAGTTTCTTGCACCTCTGTCAGTGCTTTTGAAAGCATGATGGATATTCTACCACTATCCGAAGAATTCATTAAACTGTACCGCCACATATTAGAAAACGACTAGAAACCCTCATACAAATGCACTTCAAATTCCAATACCGCATTTCTTTGCCACCCAATTCTGCCGTCCCCTTTACAGCGTACAATGGAATGTGAAACAAAAGACAATCGCTTGTTTCCCTAATGAGTGGTTAGACACAAAAGGTGATAGTCGACGATTCATTTAGCCTGCGGTTACACGCGTGCAAATGCGTAAAGCAATATGCTATGCGTTCACATAATTAATGGCGGATTCAGTTTTCTATTGCAAATTGTAATGTTTTTGGATTAGTAGTGGAATTGTGTGGTTTGTAGCAAAGAATTGGCTAACGTTATTTTGCGACACAAGTTGTTATCATCACAAAAAGGTGTGTCTGACTAAAGGGGATCAGATAATTCGTTCAGAACTTCTAAACTAGCCTTTAGAGAGAGCTGTGGCCTCTATCCATAACGATCTTCAGTGTCGATAGAATAGCAATCAAAGTTGAAACAGCTTAGCTTAGCATTATCAGTAGAACAGGTACTGTTATCGTATCAAGTCATAATGACAGCAGATGTTCAACAATGTATGTTAACATGCAGACTTATGGATGATTCACGAAGGTATGATTTAATAGAAATTCTGACGACAGTAAACTAGGCGGTACTGCTTGTTTCACGGTGGTTGACTTTCCATCATCAGATTGGATAATGAATGGTAGACTTTCATCGCCTAAGTACTTTCTTGTATATGTAGATTGTGTAGTGCAATGACTGACTTCGAAATTCTACGCTCAGCTAACCAATGTAAGGCATAATATACATACTTAGGTGTGCAAATACTTTATGTTTGTACCTACGCTGATGCTGTTAAGTACTGGTTCCTTGAGAGACGCAAAAACTAAAGATTGCAGCCGACAAATATGAAGGTCTTGTCATAATTGTCATAATCAACACTACTTTAATCTAGATGAGAATAATATACAAAACCGTGTATACAAGTGCATCGAAACGCCTTCTAAAAGCACAATTTATCGCTCTGTATAGATACTAAAACTACATACCATAGTGTGGGAGCGATTCATTTACTCTGCGGTCGGGAAATGCACGTAGCAATGTGAGCGCGATATTATTATGCAATGCGTTTTCATAATTAATTGCATTTTACTGATCGTGTTATGGGTGCATAATATTCATTACATTTAAATATAGAACGATGTTGTCTAAAAGAGAGAATTGTAACTGGCCATTGACATTGCAAAATGAAGACTAACTTTCGCACAGAACAAAAGAAGGCCGATTTGTACCCCAACCTTCTTCGTTTTGTTTTCCGTTTTCAAAGCTTCTAAAGATTCATTGCGAGAAGAGGTCATGTTTAAATATAAACTCGTAAGCAGTGATGTAAAAGAGAAAGTGATAATTGTATGTTTATCATATTAAACACTTAACGTAGGTACGCATCGTCATCCGTTTTGGCGAGGCCTGTCCGACGCATTACGTGTTCCTCGCTATAAACAGTTGCGAATATTATCTTGTTAGTTTTATCGAACAAGAAGTAAACTTCATACGATACAATTTTCGCAGCATACTGTCGTGTATCACCTCTGTCACGCGTCATCTCTGATTAACTTTTATCGACGAAAGACACCGGAGTAACGACGTGTCCCATACCGGAGAATCTTAAATCTGTAATCTCCACTTTTTGCATTCCCTCCCGCCTCGGGCGGCTATAACGACACAATAAACGTATTTTATACGCGCTCACACTTAACGTTTATATCGCCTTATAAGTAGATCGAGAAATAATAAAACTAAAGGAGAGCGAACATCAAGAAAGCAATAACATCATTATCATAGCGAGTCCGCCATCTCTTTCCAATAGGTTTCACCCCTCCCTTGGCCCCGCCCACCGCGTATCTCCCGTGTCACCTGTATATCTCGAAACATTACACATATGCAAAACTTTCGCGCTCGCATCTCGTCGCACACACACAGAGGCAGGTCGCCTACACACTATGCGAAATATGCAGCTGCAACTCCGCTGTGTGCACTCTACGGTATAAATCTGCGAGATAAAAATTGTGCTATATTGCCTCACGAGTATGTTGCCCGGGCGTAGTGTTCTTTTTTGTTCCGATAGCCTGTAGGCGTGCCTAGTAAGTTGTTTGCACCTCGAACAGTGGTCGATATTTCAGTCGTGTCATCGACGCGACATCTCTTATAAAATATTGGACTGGCGTCCATTCTTTATGCTGTTTGAAATTGTATTTGATATCAATACTTTTCTTTGAATTACTTGTCTTTGTTTGATATGAGATCTTCATTAAAATGTCTTTAAACACTGAATTGTCCGAATGTAATGTTCGTGAGAATAGCTGACCTCGACTTACTTGGACGTAAGCGTTAAAATATAACTTATTATTATGTAGATTACAATTTTTATTATGTCTTGTACCACCCACGATCTTGTTTAGTTTGGTGAAATGACCTTTATTAAATTATTCTAAATTTTTCAATTTCAAAATCAGGTTAATGTTAACAGAATAAGACAGGTTGATTCTTACAGGCGTGGGTTCCCCATACTCTAAATTATTTTGAATGACTACTGTTACCTTGCCTACATCAGCCTACATAGTATGCTACGTCTCTATCTGTCACCACTTAAAAACTAGATCAGTTCTCTCACTGAATTCCATGGTTCAAATTTCAGTAACCAAAAAATACACATATAACATCTTTAACAATTATTCATACTAATAAACCGTGGACCGAGGGGATCGTGACTGAGTAATAACAGCCACACAGATCTATCTAAAAGGTTAAGCTACGCTTGCTGGGATGGTCCGTGGATTGATGACCTTATTAAATACTGAGAGTCCCTGCTGTGATTAGTGGATCTTTGACAGTTGTTACGGGTCGTTAGAATCCCGAAAGTCTGACAAGCAGTCTTACCAAGGGGTATCGTATTACCCAGTTACTGGGTTGTGGAGGTCAAATAGGCAGTGGCTCCTTGTAAAATAAGGTATTCAACTGCATCCGGTTAGACTGGAAGCCGACCCCAACATATTTGGAAAAAGACAAATAAACTCTTAAAACCCCAAAAGAATATAATAAATTTATAACGCATAACTCCAAAATATAGTCATCAATCAGCATGCTACCAACAACGCTCACAATTTTTAGTTCCATACAATTTTATTCGACTATTAAATGACGAACGATTTCAGAGCAGTGGCGATAATTATTCGCATTGTATATGAAACAGTTAGTCCACTATAATTACCGGACAGGCTGATTCGACGTATTGTTCAAATGATGACCGTCATGTAGGAACGTAAAATATGATTCGTGTCAGAGCAATTATGTGTCCTGTTATTATATAGTTTCGATGAATGGGCAACAGTTATTTGTATTTTGTTAGTAATAAAGTTATTTTGTTTTATTTTTGGTGACATGTCAAATAGTGTCTTGCTGTGTTGGTGGATTGTTCTTCACTTCAGGCTTACCTTTGAGACGCGCGCCTGAATGAGATGTCAGCAATAAGGAAGGGAGATGTAAGGGCCAAAGGCTATCGGGAGGTCTTAGCACACATAACAGCTCGGAAAGGAATCGTCATCGTATCAACTCGAGCCGAGCAGTATTCTTTGTATGATACTCCCTATTGCAACGCACACTAATCGGAATCGTAACGTAATCGCCTCGCCTCGGGACAAGCTCACGAACAAGGCGATACGGTGACAATCTCTTTCCGATTTGGTATGTGTGCTACGACCCTAAGCGGGATTGTCCGAAAGAGTTACTGCTACCCCGGAAAATAAAGGGCTAAGGAAGGAACAGGGATGGGTTTTGGTTTACCTTTAAAAAAAAAAGGGTTACCTTTATTTCACTGACGAAGAACAGAGTTCCCATCTTTTTTTCTTTTTATTGTGCTGTTTGAGTAAAGATTTGCAAGAGAAAACGTGCTCGAAGGAAGGAACTATTCCAGTAAAATTCTGGCAGTGGTATTGATCGTGATCTTTCTTTAGCGATTGTCCTGAGTCCGAACCTTGAACTACTATGGATTTCCTAGTTCCTAATCTCCTTCTTCTTCGTGTAGTTAGTGACTAACCTGGTGTCAGAGTTTTTATGCTACACATGGGCCTCTGACTTAGCTTCACATGGTATTGAGAAATGTCTCTCAGGCATGCCCAATGTTTTCCTTCACCGATTTTTAAGCAAGTGATAATTATACAATACACACATGAATCTGAAAAATCTTGAAAGACAGTATAACTTGGCAGTCCGACGGTCACACCACTAGGCTGTCGCTGCTTTTTTCGACGACTAATTCCTAATAAAGTTACACTACATTATATTATTATCTTCAAAGTATATAAAAACTGATAATCCAATAGCCTCTTGATAACTTCATATACACACATAGCATTAAAAATGAATACTGCTTCTTTATTGATAAATTGATTTCTAAGCCCCAGTCTTAAAAGAAAAAGCCGCAAAGCTGTAAAATAAAACGGTGTACTAACAAAAAAACTCGTTAAATCTTTATAATCATGAATCAATTATCATTATTTTACGATCGAAGTATGCAAACGAGAACGTTATTGGTTTTGGCTTCATAAGCGAGCGTTTGATCGAAAACGATCGTTTAAAAATACACTTTTTCGTTACTTTTCATATTTTAATTAAACATGAAATTGACTGCCTTTGCATTAGACTTATTGAGTAAGGCCTGGTGATCTATCATTCATTTTATTTCGTTCGCGTCGAAAAAATATAATGTCATAACAATTCTTGGGGTAGGCCTGTGTTTGGTAGTAGTAAAATAATAGGCCCCCAAAAACGGTCGCTAGCATATAGTGTCATAGCGACAAGGGGACAACATGTCTTGAGGTTCTTATGTAGAGTGGAGAGCTATTCCATAGGTGTCAAGACAATCCCGCAAGTGATCAAGCTGAATCTCACTGGAATACTTCCTTCCTCCAAGCATCTTTGCTCTCGCGAAGAAAGAGGTGGGGTTCCACCTCTTTCTTCTGTTCCTCGTCAATGATCACTCTAGCCGGCCAATAAAGGCAAAGCTGTGGTGAGGAGCAAGACTTCTCCTAGCAGATATTCCATGTCTGTGTTATTTAGAGATGTTTTTAGCATTACGGTTTACTTAATTCTCGCCAACTTTGATCCAACCGCTGCAACCTGCAAAGATCGTAGCAGCAGCAAACGTAAGGTAGACCGCCCTCAGACTAGGTAGAGTATAAGTGCTTAGGGTGTCGTACCTTTTTTTTTTGAGGGTGGGAAATCTTCAAATGACCCCTCCCGCTCTGGTTGGAGCGGAAGGGACTGTCAAACTCTTACTGACTAACCTTATCTATGTTCCTTCCTTAACTCTTTGTGTTCCTGAGGCACCGATAACCCTTTCGGACAATCCCACTGACCAGGGTGACCTCACGTTTGATTTTAATCTCATCATACTCCTTTTAACAGAAGTAGGTTCTAACTCCATTATTCCATTACTTCCTCACACCAGAAGGTTACCCAATACCCAAAAAACCACAGCCTTCACAAACATGATTCATTTTTTCACCCGTTAATTATAGTACCACAACAATTGCGTGCGTGTGTAATTTTACGTTGTAATAATTACAATGTTTTAGATGAAACTGTAGCGCACACTTACGTCCGCTTACCGTTCCTACAATTAAACATTTTAATCACTGTTGTAAAGATGAGGACTGTTCATACATTATGTGACATTCATTTGTTTTGTATGAAAGGTTAAAAAAGGAACGATGTTTTATTAAAGATAAACTTTTTACATAAGTTTTAGGTGCTATTCCAATTTTAAAGAAATAAAAAAAAATGCCAAAACTTTGTGAAACACAATAGGTAAAATAAAAAAGAAGATGATAACGGAATTCTTAATACTAAATTGTATTTTTTAATGTCTTTCGTGTTTAAGGGATATGGTTGCATTTGACTTCTTGCTGACGAAAAGGTAACGATAATTAATTAATTACTTTATTATCAAGGTGGCATCACCTGAGCTATGTTCTTCCTCTGTTAACCTACTATCGTAATATTATAAATGTGGAAGTTTGTAAAGATGTTTGGATGTTTTTTAATCAACCACGCCAGAACAGCTGAACGGATTTGGATGAAAGGCACACGTTATAATTTATATCCTGGATTAACACAAAGGTCACTTTTTATTCCGGTAGTACAGAGGCCAGCACATCAAGTTACCACAATCTGTCAAATTTCTTTGATAGTATTTCAACTTTATCGCAAAGACATAAGGTTCATTTTTAATTGAGAAAATTTGACAGTTATGGATAGCTTGATGTGCTGGCGTCTGTACATTCCCGTGGGATAATTTCAGATTATTCTCTACTATTTTCAGTACCTACACTGAAAATGGTGTAAGCAAGGAACTATGTGTTGGAGCCGTCCCACACAATTCGCCTTTAGCTTTTCTTGACCTTGACCGACGCTAATCGGGGTCAGCCAATATAAGTAGTGCAACCTTTTTGCTACTCAACACTGATAAAAAAATACACATATTCCATTCTTTTTTCTAATTTGTTTTTCGAACAATCTGCGCCTTAACAACTTAACATTTAAATAACGCCACCGTGTCGTTCTTAGTTTAAATACGCGCGCACTAATTACTAACCACTGCTTGTGGACAATTTATTTCCCATTAGCTTTAACCTTCGGATTTCGGTCGCCCACCTCAATATAATGACGATTATTTTAATTTTGCTAACCACACTTTAATTACTGGCATAAAGGTCGTCTTGGTAGAATGAGGGCTACTACTAAAAGTGTTGGTGTTTTTAGGATTTTAGTTTCACTGTTCTATGTTCGAGAGGTTCAATATTTGATAGTTTTTTTTTTGTGGAATCGATAAAACATATGGCATTTCGATTCGTTTTCTTGGAAATCAGCCATGTGTTCCATGGCATCAGCAAAAATGACGTACTTCGCTATGAACTTACATACATTCAGCCAAAAAAGTATCGGGAATGGATGATTTGTTTATGGTTCCAAATTCAAATTTTTGTTTTTTTTTGTAGTTGTTAGATTGGCACAACTGTTTTCCATTTTGGCGCGGAGTTTGAGTTGCATCTGTTATTTATATTAAATACAGTGCTGGTTTTAGTAATATCATATATAGTGTGTATTGCGAATTTCATAATGGACAAAAATATCGAACAAAAAGTTTGTCTTAAATTTTGCATCGCCAATGGAATTTCGTGTTGGGAGTCACTGAAAATGTTACAGAAGGCTTACGGTGAATCGACTTTATCAAAAACTCGTGCTTATGAGTGGTTCAAAGCGTTCAAAAGCGGTCGAGATGTGATAGAAGATTTGCCTCGCTCTGGTAGGCCGTCAACGTCTGCAACTGAAGTTAACATCGCAAAAGTGAAGAAAATAGTGACTGAAAATCCCCATTCAACTCTGAGAGAGATAGCCGCCGAACTTTCTGTATCTCACGAGTCGATCCGAACCATTTTAACTAATCATTTGGGTATGAAACATGTTGCTGCTCGGCTAGTCCCAAAAGATCTGAATTTTCTCCAAAAACTCAATCGCATGAAAATCGCTGAGGACATGCTAGAACGAGTCAGTTCGGACCCAACATTCATGAAACGCATTGTTACTGGTGACGAGACGTGGGTTTACGAGTTTGACATGCAAACTAGTCAACAAGCTTCGGAGTGGCGCCTTCCTACTGAACCGAAACCGAAAAAACCACGCCAAAGTCGATCAAAAGTCAAAGTCATGTTGACTGTTTTCTTTGACTATCGCGGTGTTGTGCACTCTGAATTCTTACCGGAAGGTCTAACGGTAAATAAAGAATATTATTTCAGCGTTATGCGGCGTTTAAGAGAGCAAATTCGACGAAAAAGGCCAGATTTGTGGAAAGAAAATTCTTGGATTTTGCACCACGACAATGCGCCTTCGCACAAGGCTATCATTGTGAACGAATTTTTGACCAAACACTCAACAAATACCATCCAGCAACCACCATATTCACCAGATATGGCTCCTGCTGACTTTTTTCTTTTTCCTAAACTCAAATTACCACTTCGTGGCACCCGTTTTCAATCGATAGAAGACATAAAGGAGAATTCGCGGCGAGAACTGAACTCAATTCCGAAAGCAGCGTTTAAAAAATGTTTTGATGAATGGATTATTCGTTGGCGCAAGTGTATCGTTTCAAAGGAGCATACTTTGAAGGTGATAAAATAAATTTGGATGAATATCAAAACATTTTGTGTATTATTGATCTTTTCCCGGTACTTTCTTGACAGAGTAGTATATTTAATCCCTTTTGGGGATGAATCTTCGAAATAACTTTCCTTATCACTTTCACTATCTAATGACCTCATGAGATCGTTTTTTTAAAACAACCTTTGGATAAAACATATTAAGGTTATCTACAAATACATGCAATTATTCATCATTATTAATTGATAAATTATTTTATTTTTGTGAAAACCTATTTCACAAGTTACACGTCAATAATATTTTTAAAACTAGATGAGGTTGGCCTTTCCTAACTGAATACTCTGAGAAGAAAGCCCGAAACAAACTCAGAGGTCACAGACTCTTTTAATGTCCATAGACAAATGACATACCTAATTAATCTTTTGCCGTATGAGTGAATATAGTAGCCCCCAATCAAACGCGATTCCTACTTGATTATTCATGTTAGTTGTGTCGAAATTTCTACGGGTTAACGCCTGTAATTAAAATTGTGGTTGATATTAACAACTTTGACCTCTAACTTTAATCTAATTTGAACTATATTTCAGTGCAGGGCAAAACCTTCTGGCACTTAAGTAATAAGTACGTATATAAGTTTTATCTAATTCATTGAAGAAAAGTATAAATTATAACCTTCAGATACGGGGTGAAGGCCACAATCCTTGACGACAAGATAGTACTCCATTTTGTAATTATAATAATAATAATAATAATTTTTCATAAAAAGGAGATTGTAGTACATACAGGCATACACAGAGTTATACATACAGGTTTGTACCATGTCAATCACAATCTGGTGGGTGAAGTTCTGCTTTCCTAGCTAGGTTATAGAATAACCTGTATTAAGGATTAGCAGTCCCTATCCCTTACAAAAGTTACAATAAACTAGTACAATATTATTTTTTATACTACATATAATTGAAAACGTGCAAGTGTGTATGTGTGTGTGTGATTGTATGTGTGTAAGTGGTATGTGCGTGTGCATGAGTGTGTATGTAATGGAGTAAAAGAGAGAGTGTGTGTTCGTTTTGGTTGAAGTCGAGTGAGGTAATAATTGATCTGTCACATTTATGAACTGTTGACCTGTGATGATAAAAAAATTAAAATCTAATTAATCAAGTGTATCCGAAAATATCAGAATGACATACTTTTGTATATTTTATTTTAAAATAACATAATATCACGCTAGTTATCCCCGAAGGGTTCGGTAGCGGTCTACAAACTCAAACTCAAAGCATTTATCTATACTAATATTATAAAGCTGAAGAGTTTGTTTGTTTGAACGCGCTAATCTCTGGAACTACTGGCACGAATTGAAAAATTATTTTTGTGTTGGATAGTCCATTTAAGAGGAAGGCTATAGGCTATGTAACATCACGATACGACCAACAGGAGCCTAGCACCGGGTGAAAGCGCGCGGGAGCAGCTATTTTTTAATAAAACAATTACAGGCACTTTTGAATTCTCAAGAGGTCATTAAGTAAGCAGGATTGTCCGTAAGGGCTACCGCTACCCCGGCACATAAAGGGTTAAGGAAGGAACATGGATGGGTTTTAGTCAGTAAGAGTCTGACACTCCCTTCCGCTCCACCCAGAGCGGGAGGGGTCATTAGATGATTTCTCACCTTCAAAAAAAGAGGTCAGAAAGATGAAGCTAGTTGTAGTACTTTAAGCGGGATTGTCCGAAAGGGTTACCGCTACCCCGGAACATAAAGGGCTATGGAAGGAACATGGATGGGTTTTAGTCAGTAAGAGTCTGACACTCCCTTCCGCTCCACCCAGAGCGGGAGCAGTCATTGGATGATTTCCCAGCCTTAAAAAAAAAAAAAGTTGTAGTACTTATAGGACACCCAGATTTTTGCCAGGTGTGGTAACCAGTACTGTAGTGTTTTTGTATATTACGGGTGTATAAATGTTGCTTAATTATGAACCTGTAAAATAATAAGGAACCATTTGGTCCGATATGAGGTGTAGAAGTGTTAGGAACATCAAAAACCTGTGGCTGTGCTTAAACAAAACAAAAATTGGGCCAATGGCCATTACGACTTACTACTCAATTTTATTCTGCATAAATACGCACTTTGATCAGGGGTTCATGGGTATTATGATAACAGTTGCACGGATCGATCGAGGTTAAGCTACGCTTGCCGCGGTAGGTTTGTAGATGGGTGACCAAGTTACCATGCATTTAAGAGACCACATTGTGCCTCGGAAAGCACGGACCGTTGGTCTCGTGGACCGGGCTGTCATAGATCTTTGACAGTCGGTTAGGGTTGCCAGAAGTCCGAAATTCTGACGAAAAGTATTACCAAGGGGTAAGTATTACCATTATTGTATTACCCAGTTACTGGGTTGTAGAAGTCAGGTAGACAGTAGCTCCATGTGATAAAATAAAATTCAGTCATAAAAATTCCACCATTACCGTGCCCACCGATAAACGTACCACTTATGGAAGAAATTCCCCTCTAAAACTTCGATTTTTCGAGCTAAAAGCGGAATTATCTCGAGCCAAAGATCTAAGGAGGTCATCGACAGTCGAACCACCGTTTAATTACCTGTACGTTACGTTCGCGACCCTATTAATCCGCAATTACGGAATTAGGAACGGAGGAAGAAATAACTCTGATAGTTTCGATGCCTAGTGAGGGAACGTTTATCTTAATTTTATTAAGATCTTTTGACCTGTAATGAGTACTAAATACATATAGGTATTACCTTTTTGTGATTAATAATTGATAAGCGGAATAAGAAAGTTACTTGAGTTGACGATGTAAACGTATTTACAAAGGTTTTCCACGATTTTCTGTTCTGTAATCACCAGTGCGATAGGCGTTTTCCCTGCAGTGGGACAATATAGGCTAGTATTATAATATTCTTATTGAAATAATTCATGAAACACATTAAATAAACGATTAATTAAATACTATTACAGTAAAAAAAGCGTTCGTAGGGAGCTCGTGGCTAAGTAATAACAGCCGCACGGAATAATCCATCAGGTTAAGCTACGCTTGCCGGGGTTGGTCTGTGAATGGGTGACCATCTGTAGATATCGTGACTTCTCCGTGCCTCGGAAAGCACGTTAAACCGTTGGTCCCGGCTGCCATTCGTGGATCTTTGACGGTCGTTACGGGTAGTCAGAAGCCCGAAAGTCTGACAGCCAGTCTTATCAAAGGGAACCGTATTACCCAGTTAGTGATTGGGTTGTGGAGGTCCGATAGGCAGTCGCTCCATGTAAAATTCAGTTACAATTGGTTAGACTGGAAGCCGATTCAAGATAGTTGGAAAAAAGCTAGGCAGATTGGCAGATTGAAAATTACAATTAAAAAAAAATACAGAGCGATTGAATTATTCGAAAATTAAAAATAAATAGGAAACTCTTTTTTTAAATCATCCAATAAAATCACTAATTTCCTAGAATAAAAGTTGTGCACATCACTTAAACGTTAAGGTCGGTACACACGAGCTTTTTGGACCGCTCGATTCCCCACAATCGCAACAATCCGCTTTGTCTAACAACAGACGCTAAGTCCATTCATTGTGTCTATGAGATGAGTGGCCGTCGTTAGCGACTTAGCTGGCCAGATAAGGGCTTAGTACAAAAGATATCAGTGTAGGTAATCATTTATACAAGTGCACATTGGAAAGTGTTCGTATGTAGTACCTTATGTTTATTGAAACATTATTGTGTGGTTGATATTTTTTTATGAATCCTAAGCGAATAAGTATTACTTTTTTTTTTGAGGGTGGTAAGTCATCAAATAACTCATTCCGCTCTGGTTGGAGCGGAAGGGAGTGTCAGACTCTTACTGACTAAAACCCATCCATGTTCCTTCCTTAGCCCTTTATGTGCCGGGGTAGCGGTAACCCTTTCAGACAATCCCGCTGAAATTAGTAGTACCTAAGTTTTATTTTCGTTGTCATATTATGGTCTTCTCGTATCTTCAGCATTTTAGTCGTATTGATCAAGTAATAAATTCTATCTATTAAAAAATTAACAAAAGACAAATTCCAAATAATTTCAAAGAGATACGGACGTTTATAATATTTTTCATTCATTTCAATTAGGTACCTACCTATGAGTATTAGAAATTCTTTTTGAAGTACCTGAAAGACTTCTGAAAGATTAAACACGACACTCCTAAGCCCAATTTGCCCGCTTTTTGAGCGGCCGATTCCCCACGCAATCGGCATTGTCTATCCGTAATAGTTTCAATTCGCCCGTCCATTGTGTCGCCAAGAGATGAGTGGATGTCGTTAGACAGTGCGAGATAAGGACAAGTACAAAAGACGTTGTTGTAATCGCCATGTGCGCATTTGGCGAACACGTATTGTGTGAACCGACCTTAATAATGAAATTGTTAGCATTTGGTGTGAGTTTAATTTTATTAAATTTTTAAAAGTTTTATCTTCAATATAATAATGTAGCTTAGTTAAAAAATAATGTTCATACAGATTTTTAACGTCATATTTATTAAACCTGTTCAAATTACACACAAAAATCATGTACAATGACACCAGTGAAATCGTCAAATACAACTCAAAATAAATTACTTTAACACGCATTAGACACCGGAGTACATCATCAATTCGACAGAAAACGTCTTAGTGAACATCGATTTGAAAAAGGAATATTCCAATCAAAGTAAATATATTGTACTTATAAAGCAATGAACATGAGGGTTTAAGGGTGCCCATATGGTGGAGGCGTCGTGTAATCGGATACATACGATTGGTAATTGTATCTAAATCGATGACATTAGTTCCCGAACAGTTCCGTCGAAGGATCCACGAGACACATTCATCGATGCTATGGAGACATTCATTGGAGACATGCACACAGACATACCTTTATACGCACATGGAAGTGCTATGAGCGTATGAAAGACGATGCAGATGTCAGAACATTGTGAAAGTGACAATGATATCTAGACAATCATTTGGAGGTTTTATTTTGTTGTTGGAGATCGATTTTAAGCTTAAAATGGTTTGCCCTAACTAGTGGGTTTTATGCTAGCTAAGGTCTAGGCTAGAATTAAATTATACGACCTATTTAGGCTAGTCAATACGGAAACTAGAACTGCAAAATACTCTTTAACGTGTTTTTTTTATCGAAACCACGGCAGTCGGTCTCTCCATGGTCTATACACGGTGTACAAATTCAAAGTCAAATACTTAATATATTTTAAATAGTGCCATGAACGTCACAGTAAGAAAATAATAGAATTGATTCTAGTTGCCCCATCCTAAAAGCAGTTTCTAACTCTTGTATTATTATCTAGTTATTGGAATAAGTAAAAATCTCGTATCAGATCATTGTAATCATCATTATGAACACATTTTACTATGGAACCTGAAATCCTATAAACAGCTGATACTTTGAAAGTAAACTAACATGCAATACGTTAAAATCACAGAGCGTGCTAAAGAAGTAGTCACACTACAAACGCTAAAAAAACCCTGTATTTAAACGGAGCAAAAATAGTTAAAAATAATTATCATATTCTAACTGAACATGTAGGCATGACACATCTAGCACACCCTGACCTTCTTTCTAACATCCATGCAACCCATACTTCAAGCGAGTAATCAAGCAATATTCTTCTTAATCAACCCCACCCACTGCGGCGGGGGTCGATTCTACCAACAAAGGAATTGATTAAGTAACTATACCACGATATTACCCGTCTGTATTATTCTACTATAATAAAGAGGGCTCGGTAACCGTGGTACTTAATGAGAGAAAACTCGATTAGAATTCGTATTAATCTTGTAATAACTTGGGAAGGAAAGTTGGTTGATTGGACCCCGATAGTATTAAGTTTTTGTATGATACTTGACGCAAGGGTTGGTGATGAATGACAACGTTATTATTGTAAATAAATATGTATTTTGTAGTATACCACAATAATACAATCGTCATCAACCTTGTCGTCGAATTTGATATCGTAAAGTTTGACAACACGTCACGATGTAGCTTTAGGCTGTGTGCAGACCCGCTTCAAGTGTGTTTCAGACTTTGGTTCTATGAAAACCATAGAGTACGGAGATGCCACGGACCCGCTGTTAGATGTGGCATTGTTAACACTTCCCACACAACCAAAGTTGTTAAGCACTACGTCCCGAATGACGTATCGAAACTTCTAGAATGCCTTCGCGCTCAACGCGCTTTCAGCCACGAATGTTATTATTTTTATTTGTTTAAATATCTTGGGACTTTGAGGTCCCGAATTTTTGGCAGGCGAACTTATATTGGAATATGTGTTTGTATAGCCTAAAACTATGAAAGGATTATGGCCCCTGTCAGAACAATGTTTTATTTTAGTAATACCTACTTTAGATGCTACTAGCGCGGTGGTTCCGTGGTCTATGATGAAAATAAGGATGGTACAGATACTTAAAACGATGTTGTTTTGTTTTGGAAAAAAAAATCTGTTAACAAAAGATAGAACTGTTTGAAATCTAGTTTGTGCACAGCCTAAGACCAGGCGAAAGTATTGTTTCATAGCAAGTTAGCACCCAGTTGACTTTTATAACTTGCTTGCATTTACATCTTTTAGTTTATGTATTAAGTTACCCATTAGTTTATAGTAAACAGTTGTTTACTATAAACTAATGGGTAACTTAACGACGACCTATTAATTGTTAAGTTTCGTCGTAAACGCTTACCGAAGATGCTCTGAGGTTCTAGTTACATCTCATGAAAATAAATCCGCTTGTTAACAACTTGGTAAAATATATGGTAGGATTTAGGGTTCAAAAACAAAAAACCACCCAATATTTCACTTCCTTGAATTTTTGATATATAATTGAAAATCGAAAGTAGTAGGTAGGCATTTTTGAAATATTTTTAGTCATATTATGATGTGTTAAATTGGCATTAAATATTTGTAATATGATGACAGTTACACATACGGTAGTGCTATTCTGTAAAAATCAACAAAAACGTAGGTGAAGTGAGTTTAAAGTGAACTGTCAACAGTGACAATTTTTAGCATTTGGTGGAACGACAGCTCACTTCACGCACATTTCACCTAAGCTTTGACAGTGCGATTTATACAGAATCGACCGACAGGTACAGACGCCAGCACATCAAGCTATCCCAAACTGTCAAATTTTCTCAATTAGAAATGGACCTTATGTCTTTGCAATAAAGTTGAAATACTATCAAAGAAATTTGACAGATTGTGGTAACTTGATGTGCTGGCCTCTGTACATGTACCATATTAATTTTGACAATAGTAGATACTAAGAAAAATGGTTGTTCCTTAAGGAAGCCGATAGCAATCGGCAATCACAAACTGCAAAATTTTCTCAATTGATTTTGAACTTAACTGTCAACGTTCTAAGGTTGAAAGTCATTTGGATAAATTTGATAGTTTGGTATAACTTGATGTGCTCGCGACCGTAGTCAAATAACAGCCACATATTGTATGAAATTTCTGACTGAATTTTTACTACGTTTGTAGTTTTAGTATCAGCAGCCAAAATATAAAGAGAGTCAAAACTGGTGACGCAAGCTACGTAGAGAGAGTAACTTGTTCTGAAATTGATACCTGAAACCTTCAAAAGTAGTTTAAAATGGCTAGCTAAACTCCGCACAGGCTATGTTTAGCTAGCTAATTTTGTTCAACCCTGTATGTATTTCACGAGTAAAGACAAGATATTATTAGGTTAAAGACAGTCAATAAGAATAAACGAATGAATAAGCATGAGAACAACAGTGTTAAGCACCCATAGAGTATAGACACTTCGTTACTTATATAGGAAATATTAATTAGTTAGAGGCGCTGCAGGCAGCGGCGACAGTTATTGCCTCACTGTCTAAGCATACGGCTATAAGTTTTGTTTATCTATGGTAGATAAATGTTTGCTTGTAATTAGTGGAGTTTGAACTTAGAACGTTGGTGTGGTGTTGTTTTTAATTAATAACAGAACTCTTTGTTTTATTATGGCAGTATTTTTACAGAAGTATACCACATTAAATATTTTGCTAGTTATAAGTTTTAATAATACATATTATTATAGAGCTCGTGGCTAAGTGATAACAGCTGCACAGGTCGATCCATCATGTTAAGCTATGCTGGCGAGGGTTGGCCGTGGATGGGTGACCATCTTTACATACCGAGACTCCACCGTGCCTCGGAAACCACGTTAAGCTGTAATTTGTGCATCTTTGACAGTCTTACGGGTCGTCAGAAACCTGAAAATCTGACAGTCAGTCTTACCGGGTATCGTATTAACTAGCTATTGCGTTGTAGAGGTCAAAAAGGCAGTCGCTCCATGTAAAATACTGATATTCAGCTGCATCCGGTTTGACTGGAAGCCGACCTCAACATAGTTGGGAAAGGGCTAGGCAGATTGATTATAGACGCGAAATTTGTGCGTTTGTATATACGGGTAATCTTGGGAACTACTGATCTGATTACGAAATTTCTTTCACTAATCTACATACTATTTTTATTACACTATCGCTCATATTTAATGTTGAAAAAGGTAATTTCACGCAGACGAAGTCGCGGGGAGATAGGTTCTCCCCGCGACTTCGTCTGCGTAATGGCCGGAGTTACTTCTGCATTTTTTCCCGAATCGGGGTTTGTACTAAGGACCATAAGCTTAGCTGCGTGTAACGTAATGGCCGGAGTTACTTCTGCATTTTTTCCCGAATCGGGGTTTGTACTAAGGACCATAAGCTTAGCAGTCGCGTTGGCGACCACTTAGTCAGTAGCAGTTAGTTCACTCAGTAGGTTCTTGTGTAACCACGTATAACACATAAAATACCTGCCCATTATTTTCCCACTGCTGGGCAAAGCTTCTCATACGGAGAAGGTCGACCCGTCTTGAGAAAGTGTGTGGTGACCAAGGCTCAAGCCTTTTTTGTATGAGAAGTGGCTTTCTATAACTGTCAAATATTATGATTTGATGATAAGCCAGAAGGGGGACAGCAATTGCCCCCCTCCCTGGTCTTACTTTTCTTTTTTCGTCTTGTAACTATTCCGCCTTAAAGTGTAAATGTGGTGCTGTTCCACGAACGATGGGACACTTGATCTCGTGTCCTGTGTGTCCTGCCGTATGCACGTGACAGGAACTGATGAATGCTAGTGATGGCGCCAAACACGTAGCCGAATTCTGGACCGAGTACATTTAGATTGCCCTCGACACGCTAAGAAAAGACTATCATATTTTCTGTCAATATTTTTTTTTGCGGTAGACCAAACAAAGTTAATTAAAGATAAATACCTATAGCAACAGATAATTAGCTGTTTTGCATCTCACGTTTCAAACAAGATTTGCTCAGGGAAACACTTGTTATTTTGTCAGTACGTCTGTCTTTATAGATAATTATGGATGTTAGATAAACGTTTCTTAGTAATTGTAATTAGTGTGTTCGTTTGATCTTATACAGGGTGTTAATTAAATGTTACAGTGATTAATGTTCTTGTGTAGAATTGTAATTTGGATTTGTGACTAGTACTTATAATAATATGTATAAAATAATGGTCCGTAAGATTTTTTTGGGAACTTTTTTTTTTAATACCGTCGAAACTAAGGGCTACCAACAGTTGTAAAAGATGTATATTTTTACAACTTTTGCTTAAACAATTGGTACACGCAGAAAAAAACATCTGATAGTAAAAAAAATCCGTTATCTTTATATTTTTAAATCCATAAAAAAACAATCAATATGCTCAACATTTTTTTTTAAATAAAACTTTTTCCAACACACGCAGATACACACACTCACACGAACTTTCACTCATTGTCACAACATCTGCTACATCGTCATAAAACTAACCTAACTTCGCTAATTAAGTTAGCAAACGATACCGACCAACTTTACAGAGGCATTAACAGAACGCGCTAAGTAGTCTAAGTTAGCCTGAAAGTTACGGTGTTATCTAAATGAGGCCATCTTTCGTTATATAAGCTAAGTTAATTAAGAAGTGGTAGATGAGAGCGGGCGCCGGCGGGAGGAAGCGCTGTGGTAAGTAGGGTGTATCAGGCAGTGTGGATTTTGAACAGGTTGTTATTGGACTTAAACTAATATAATATACTAGCACTTTGCCCGCGGCTTCGCTCCCGTGGTCTTTCCCGTGGGACCCGTTATTTTTCCCGGGATAAAAAGTAGCCTATGTTACTCCTAGAAAACTAAGCTTTCCAACGGGGAAAGAATTTTTAAAATCGGTCCAGTAGTTTTTGAGCCTATTCATTACAACCAAACAAACAAACAAAGAAACAAAGTTTTCCTCTTTACAATATTAGTATAGATAATCATATATTATATTAGTTAAAGTCTATTTAAGTTTATTTATTTCTATACATACATATAAGTAAATCTACTTATATGTATAGAAATAAATATACTTATTATTATTTACTAGAAGTCGTTTAAGTAAAGACTCAAAGCGTTCCTATTAGAGAAATGTCTATATTCGATAAACAATTAGAATAATCCACGTTTTAAAATTTTTATATTAAAATGAGACTAATATTTGAGTGCATGTAATATTATTGTATGTTATTGATTTTTTTTGTAATTTTTTTTTAAATGTAGCTTATATGTATTTGTTAGTTTTATTATTTTAATGAACGTGTTTTTATTTTTTTATTGATGATATCATATACAATATGATTTGTTCTTGAATAAATGGAATTGTTAGTAGGTGTGTTGTGGTGTGAATTGGTACAGACAGATTGACAGTCTTATTCTTCTTTTCGTGTGGTCAGTAACTAACCTGGTGTCAGTGTTTTTATTGTGCCCATGGGCCTCTGACTTAGCTTCACATGCCTCGTCTGCTTAAATTGACAGTGGTGTTGTTTTATAATTTATTGATTTCTTGACATATTTTTCTAGATACCTACTTTAATAACTCAATTACAAAATTATATATATTGATTATAACTCCCATTTTCCTGTTGCCGGCTGATTAATTTATTTAATTATGAGGAGTAGGTTGCTAAGCTGTAATTATAAGAACTCTGATGTGTAATTAATCATTGGTGGTTTTTTACCGATAACTACTCGTTAAGGATTCATACCAATATGAGTTGAACTTTTCCGACAAAAAACTTAATATTCAACATTCATCATTATTAATTTATTACAACGCACTTATTTATATAATGTTAATTAACGTTAACCTAAGCACAAAAGTTATTCAAGATAAAAACAGTGAAATAAAGTGTTCGTAAGACAGTTACTTACAATGTTGCTTCATTGGACGCTAAAACTAAGTGTCGACAGTGTGTGTGTGTCAGTATGCGTGTGTGGGGGAAAATACGCGAGTGTACATGTGTGTGTGCAATGGATTAGTCTTATAATAAAAGTTTTTGTAACAGATGTCAGATATTAAACAAGGCTTCATATTAATAGCCCCGAGACGCGACCAAGGAAAATATATAAAAAGTTAGCAAATTAGGTTCGTTCACAATAATTTGTTGTTGCTGGCTTTTGTGTCTCATTTGGCTTGATTTGTTTGTTCGCTCGATTTATGAGGGCGGAATCCATTATAGAAACTACTTAATTGCTATAAAAATATCAAAATAAGTTAATCTTTAGGTTACAACTTAGGTAGGTAATTAAAGTATTATTATAGATATCTCATCAATACATAAAATAAAACATTTCATAAAAATGGGCAACTAAAAAAAGAAAATAAAACACAAAAGTAAAAGTAATTAAAACGCTACAAACATTTGCTACGCGGCGTTGCTACGCCGCTACGCCCGTAGCACGTAAGTAAATAGGGCCGGATACACACGGAACTAATTCGTCCCGCAATCTGTCAACACCCCCGCTTCCTGTATGACATAGCTAATTACTTATGTAAACTGTCCCGTGATCGTTTGCAGGGAGCCTATGAGTGTCACTACAAACATAATCTGTGATCTGTCCGGTTCGAGATTATCTCAGTGTTGACTGGAGTGACGATCGAGATAATCAGTGGAATTGTGATTAGGAATGTCAAATAATACATCGTAGACGGTTCTGTAGCCATTCAGCTTTGTAATTTTTATTCTTAGAACCGACTTCACAACACATCACCATCGTTGTTTCAATCAATTGAAACTTAAAATATTTTTTATTTATTTAACCATTTATGTACACACATTAAAACAGACAAGAAAAAAGGAACAGGAAACACGTACAAAGGTGATGCTTATAATATTTATTTTTTTAATACTTTAAGCACAGAAATGTACAGAGGCGGACTTAATGCCATAGCATTTTCTACCAACAACCTTTGGGTGATGCAGAGATAAACCGTGGTAGGTGCAATAGGACAATAAAAAATTATTTCAAGACCATCAATCCTATTTTAGAATTTGTAGCCTTTCAAAAAAAATTGTGGCAAGTTGTTCGCCAATGTATAGGTACAGCGGCCAGCACATCAAGTTACCACAATCTATCAAATTTCTTTGACAGTATTTCAACCTTATTGCAAAGGCATAAGGTTCATTTTTAATTGAGAAAATTTGACAGTTAGGGATAGCTTGATGTGCTTGCAGACGCAAGTACAGACGTACTTACTATAAAAATATCACCGCAATATTTAGGTGAGCTTCGAAGGGCCTTGTCAATTATGTCAATCTCTAGCAGCGGTCTACTCTGTAAATAACTCATTGTGAAAACTAATGTGAAGTGAGGTGTCATTTCACTAGACGCTAGGGATTGACACTATTGAAAGCTCATTATTTTCATCTAAATTTTCACGGTGAAATTTTAACAGAAAATACCGGCAGATAATGAAACGTCAAAGGGACCGTCTGCCACCTGACTGACTTAACATAGTTTAAATTATAACTCAAAATATAGTGTGAATCCTTAATCGTTGTGGAACTCACTTGCTAACAACTGTACTTTTAAGTGAGAGAATTCAGTCAACCTTAAGATTATTTACCGCAGACATCATTAAGCAAGTGCCAGATGACTCTAAGGGGGTAAGCACACCATATAATTACAGAAAGGGTATAATTTTTACAAAATTATGTCACATCGCACTTCCTCGAATTAACAACGAAATTGGACGAGTAATTTAACCCGTTTTTACTCATCTGTTGTTTCGAAACAACTGCTGTTGGGAATTTGTGTTGACGCTCACAGGGTTAATTGATTTTGTCGTGACAGCAGGTTGTTTTAAAATTTGTTGTCGCTATTTGAGGGTTAATTTTATAGGTTTTATAATGAGGTTGTTATAAAATTTAATAATATATTTAATGATAACTTTGCGAAGTGCTCACTTTTGGTAAAAAATTATTTACTGAAAGATACAAGAAAAACTACTCTCGAGTAACATTTCACTTTGCATAATAATCGTCTAGTAAAAAACCGTTATTTACTAATTATGTATGGCACTTTTGATTAGTCTAAATAATGCCCTTTGTACGTTGAACCGTCCAATAACTTATATCATGACGAGTCCTGATATGGAGACCGCGTATCGGCAATCGTAGTGTTGGACGCTCTCACGCTAGGTGGACTAACGATCTTAAAAGGGTGACTGGGTCAGTCTGGTTGCTGAAGACGGTGGACCAAATTTAATGGCGCAGACTGGCTTATGTCCAGCAGTGGACTGAGATAGTTAACCGATATAATTGTTTGGTTGATTGACAATCTCACATTATCCAACACAAAAAGAGTTCTTAGTTTTAAAAACGACAACACATTTTATGGCACTAGCTTTATCTGAACTCCAATCATACCAATTTAATTAAAGCATAATCTAGATTCGAGATGACGAAACTAATTTTCGTCACTAACTTTTTTCAGTATACCTTTCTTAGTGCAACTTTAATAAAAATAAGAAAGAATTCACATTTTTTAAAACAACAAAACATTTTATTTAACTACACAACACATCAATTAAATTAAACCACAATCTAGATTTGTGATGACGAAACTAATTTACGTCATTAAATTAGTTTTCAATACACCTTACTAGCTCACTAGCTTTTTATCCTAATCTAAAAATAATTCTCTCTTTTAAAAACAACAACACATTTTATTACACCAACTGTATCTCAACTCCAATCACGCCAATTAAATTAAACCACAATCTAGATTCGAGATGTCGAAACTAATTTTCGTCACCAACTTTTTCAATATACCTTTCTCGGTTAATCGCGCTTTTTTCACTCGCTTTTTATCTCATACTAACGAAACTTTTATAAAAATCAGAAAGAACTCACACTTTTTAAACAAAAAAAAAAAAGTTTTATTGAACTATACAACACATCAATTAGATAACCACAATCTAGATTTGAGATTATTAGGTAATTCGTTTTTCAATACACCTCTTATGGTTAATTGCGCTTTTTTCTCGTGCCACTTTAGTAAGATAATTCTCTCTTTCAAAAAACAACAACACATTTTATGACACCAAATGTATCTCAACTCCAATCACGCCAATTAAATTAAACCTCAACCTAGATTCGAGATGGCGAAACTAATTTTCGTCATATAATTAGTTTTTCAATACACCTCTTATGGTTAATTGAGCTTTTTTCTCGTGCCAGTTTAACAAAAATAATTCTCTCTTTCAAAAAACAACAACAAATTTTATGACACCAACTTTATCTCAACTCCAATCACGCCAATTAAATTAAACCACAATCTAGATTCGAGATGGCGAAACTAATTTTCGTCACCAACTTTTTTCAATATACCTTTTTCGGTTAATCGCGTTTTTTTCACTCGCTTTTTATCCCGACATAATTAAAGTTACGTTGGTAGGTGTAAAAACTTGGAGGTAACGACATTTTAATTGTGTGACTGATTATTGCTGGGCGTCGTCTGGCTGTGTCGTGTACATCATCCTGCTATTACGAATAATTGCATTACGCTTCGTTACGAAGGGAAAAAAGCAAAGAAGTTTAATTGACACGTTGCTTTCTTTGTTTGCGCCTAACACTTGTTCGGTTCACACGGCTGCGTATCGGTTTTGGGTTTTAAGTGAGGTGTTGATACAACTAAAAGTTGTTGTTTAATATATGAATGTCGATAGAAAATATAATGACAACTAAAATGGTTGTGTGATTTTCATAATTTATAATAATATTTATGTTTTTTTTATATCATCTGCCTAGCCTTTTCCCAACTATGTTGGGGTCGGTTTCCAGTCTAACCGGATGCAGCTGAATACCAGTATTTTACATAAAGCGACTGCGTATCTGACCTCCACAACCCACCAATTAGGGCATACGATACCCCTTTGTAAGACTGGCTGTCAGATTTTCGGGCTTCTGACGACCCATAACGACTGTCAAAGATGCAAAAATGACAGCTGGGACCAACGGCTTAACGTGCTTTCCGAGGCACGGAGGAGTCTCGTTACGTAAAGGTGGTCACCCATCCACGGCCAACCCCGGCAAGCGTAGCTTAACCTGATGGATCGATCTGTGCGGCTGTTAGTACTGAGCCACCGAGCTCCTTTTTTATATTGTAGTTATTAGCATTATATGGGTTCTGAAAAAAAAAACATAATTAATCGTGCAAGTAATTTAATTATTTTATCATTTTAAGTCAAGGAGCTAGTCTGACAGGCCAGACAATTCCTTTTCGAGAAAGATAATTGAAAATGGGATAATTGAAAGTCGTTTTAATTGCTTTTTGATACGTGTGGTGTTAAGTGCTGAAAAATTGCATGATGCGTTTTGTTTTTTCAAATAGAATGAAAATAACTAGTCATACAAATACAGTTCCAGTGTATTAAGAAAACAATACACACACAACAATGCTTTAAAATTAAAAGTGTTTCCTATTCAAGCCGACAATAGGTACCTACTCCAGATTAATCCACCCAAAAGTTTCATTCTTAAGCCAAAAAAATGTCAAACGAAACAACATAATAGCATCCCACATACAAAATAAACGGTACACTTCGTGATTCCATTGTGAGGAAAAATATAAATTTAATCATGAGAAACAATAATAACGACTTCTAAGAAATTAGACTGAGTAAGTACAGGAGCCACGCAACTTAAGCTTACTTGTTATTTTTTGAATACCACCGTCCGTAATCCACAATTAAAACTGTACCCTAAATAACTCTAGATAAAGTTGATATTAGGACAACGGGTGTGAATGATTTCACTATTGTTAAGGCTGTATGACTATCAATTATGTCCATAGTGTATATGAGAGAGTGCATTGTGATCGAACAGTAGCTTTCATTCCGATTGAAAATTAAAGAACCGATATAATTTGAGATGAGACTAGTGATGTGACTGTGCGTTAATCGTTTTATTATTCAATCAAACACTCAATCTAATTATAAAAAAAATCTTAAGAAAAATGAAAAAGACAACCCTATAAAATTGAAGAAAAAGAAATAATACAATTAGGGGAAGAAATTACTTTATATATAAAAGTAACAAATTCTTTAAGGCAATAGAAAAAGTTATGTTTCTGAATTTTTAATTGGTTTTGAAAAAAAAAGCCAAATTGCTTTTTACTAAAACTATCAGTAATTAAATGAATAAGAGGACTTATAACAGCAATCAATAGACGGAACTTAAAGTAAACAGGGGTCCAAAAATCTTGACCTTTATTGACCGAACAAAATATTCGATACTCAATCGATTCACCACAACTATCTCAATACATCGAAAGTACCTCATCACTAGCGGTTGGGCATTAACACGTCACTCTAGAGATGATAATAGCCCAGGAGCTGTGCCCCAGTTAATTGCTTTAATAACTTCCTGTGTCAAAATAACAAAAGAGCGATGCGGTATTAACAAAACGGGTAATGACGCTGGCGTGGTAGACAGCTCCCGGACTATGTTCATATTGTGATACGTGGACTTTGAAATCTATTAGATTTTTTCTTTACTAGTGATGTTTTTTGTTACTGGTAATTAATAAGTTCTATTATAATTTTTTAGCAGCTTCAAATTATTATTTAGTTCTACAACATTTTTAATTTAGCCGTTGCGAATTATTTATTATCTTCACTTCTTCTTTGTATTCTGAAAGAAGATAACACAATTGGGTTTTCAAGGGATTTCTTGGTTCCATAATAATATTGTAAAATAATGTAATGTAGGTTCATTGATCTGACAGTTACTGAATCTTTGGGGATTACACGAGTAATGTATTTCAACAATGAACAATGTTTGGATTGGCCTTGATTTCTTTGATCCCACACTAGTCGACTTAACTGACAATGTTCTGACGCTTTGCAACTAATAAAAAGGAATAAAAAAATACAAATCAAAATAAGAACAGTCGATTTAAGTCACATTCAAGTGCATCTTAGTAGGTACAGTCACGATCACAAATATCTAATAGTTACGCAAAATTCAAATGCGATTTTTCATGAAACAACGTTGACTCTTCGCTACTTTCAAAACAGACAAGAAATTACAAATTAATATAAGAACAGTCGATTTAAGTTAATTTCGTAGGTATAGTCACGAACACTTTATACTTACACAAAATTCAAAAGATTTTCTCATGAAATATCGATGGAAATTTTGTGGAAAGAACTATATCATAATTGTATGAAAACACTATGATCGACACACCATAAAATTTATATCAAAGGTTGTTTGAAAATCACTTTTTAATCTTGCGTAAATGTACTTTATATTGTTGAAATGAGGCATAAGACACAAATAAGTATTTTAATTCAATAAGTAATAAGGTAGCATGTCTGAGAGATATTTCTCAACAGCATGTGAAGCTAAGTCAGAGGCCCACGGGCAGCATAAAAACTCTGACACCAGGTTAGTCATTAACCACACGTAAAGAAGAACAAGATTTCAATTTTTTTTATCATTCTAAAATTTTTAAAAAAATAACTTCTTTTGTTTATTTACACTGACCGGTCTCCCATTCCGAACACGGAAAACCATCTACAATTAAATTTGAATCATTACCGTACCCACCTACTTACATGGCAACAAATAATAAATAATTGCGCACTAAATAAATATCCGTATACAAGTTATTAACTAAATCAATGTACCTACTGTTAGAAAGTTTTTTGTTAGTAACGGTGTATTTCAATTATAATTTGTCATTACACTGGTTCACGGGAACTGACCTTTTTTTTAGTCGTAGCCAACGATCACGGAATTTAAAACTACTAGACTAGTACCTTCTATCATTCGATCATTGGCTACTAACATCAATAGTCATTCATTCAATACTGACATCAATATGTTTAGGGTTAGTGTCCAGTCTAACCGAATGCAGTTGATAACCAGTATTTTACATACAATTACTGGGGTAAAACAATACACCTTCGTAAGACTCGTGGTCAGGCTCTTGGGTACTGGTAACGACTGTCAACGCTCTATGAATGACAGCCAGGACCAACCTGGTCTCGAAAAGGAATATGTAATAGATGGTCACCCATCTGCAAACTGACCGCGACAAGCGTAGCTTAATCTTAGATCGACACGTCCGGCTGTGTTGTTATTTAGATATTGTCTGGCGCATTTCTGAAACACGCTGTATAAAGTCTTGAAAAACCTCATATTACAAGCATGGCTTAAACGTACAGACGCCAGCACAGCAAGCTATCCCTAACTGTCAAATTTTCCCAATTGAAAATAAACCTTATACTTTTGTAATAAAGTTGAAAAACTATCAAAAAAATTGTCAGATTGGGGTAACTTGATGTGCTGACCTACGACCGATTGAAATCACTATCTTGTTTTTGTACCTAAAACAAGTAGATATATAATTAATATTGCTTCAATGAATAAGACATAATTACATACACAACTTACAATGTTGCTAATTACTCATTAAAATCAACACAAAAAAACACTTCGCCATTAAACAACAACATAGCAATAATTATTAACATTTTTTACAACAATTATAACATAATGACATATTATGTATGAATGCTATTACAATCTTGCAACGGCCTGACCCTACATGTACAATGTATACCTAACTAGAACCTATGGAAATAATTCGCGTGGCCCAAATAACAAGCGAAAAGCGATAATTATTGTTATTGTTCAAAGCTCGTAAACCAGTATCAAAGAGAATCCATCTTTGATCTGTTTCGTAAGTGTTAGAGATGAAGCAAGTATGTTAGAATAACTACACATTATTGTACGAATAAATTAAAAGAAACGCAAGGAAAATTTCATTAAATTTTTATTTTCGTCATAATTATGCGTAGGTGAAATTAAATTATCAGTAGATCCCATTTAGAAAGATATACAGTAAGTGATTGTGCAAATGGAATATTGCGGTGTCTGAGAAATATAATTTTCATAATTTATATCTTGATTATATGAAGATTGAGTGCAAATTAGATATTTTTTGGGATAACATTCTTTTTTTGCTGAAACCGTCTATTTAGTGCAAACATGTAGTGTTATGTGCGTCATGTTTTTCTTTTTATAGCCCAGATTTCACTAATGAGTTATTCAGCGGTAACGGATAACTCATATCCGTTTAAAGAGACTATATTAACGCATCTATTTTTAAACCATTCAGAAGCATGCATTCTCTTTACATATTTTTTCATCAATATTGTTTATGAATTTGTGACTTGATGTCTATTAAGTTTTCCGGAGAAACAGGTACTCAATTATTGTGATTTCTAAAGAAAAAAAATTACTGATAACTGATCAAAGTTTATTAAAAAATCTGCTTGATTTAAATTGATTACAATGTAATAAAATATTTAATCGATTTTAATTCAATTGCTTTCGTTGACCTTACCACTGCAAAGATCCTTTAGGCTTTTAAAAAGTTTTCTCGCTGTCAGACCATACCTTGGCTCCATAGCCGCAAGGAAGGAAGGGCTCGTCAGTCCAGGAGCCACAATTGAGAAGGGCCCCGCGTCACGGGACGCTGGCTGACGTTGGCCGACGTTGGCCGCCGATGGCCGACGCCGCAATTATAATTACCGTTTCCTCCTCAACTTGAAACGCCGATTTGACGAACACGTGTGCTGTTTTGACTTATTCATTTGTTTTAAATAAATTGTCGGGTATTGTGGAGTAGGGAAATGTTTAACAATTCGCAAGGAAGGGACACTTAAGGTTTTATGATTAAGTATTTGTATTTCCTGAATGTATATTTTAAAGATGATTCGCTGTATGACGTCATGTATCATGATAAATTAATAGTATTTATTTATTTATTTAAAGGCGCAACGCGACACTAGTAGCCATTTTTATGAAACTTTATGGATATTTTCTACCACATTCCCGTCGCGTCTTTCTGCGGGTGTCTATGGCTAACTGTGGAAAAAAGCTTCACAAGTGTAAATATCAATACAATGATCTTAAATAAGTCGTAATTCAAAATTAAACTAAAAACAATAATGAACCTAATTTTTGCTTCGCCGTAAAGAATAAATAGAGAAACTTCAGCGACGGTATAAGTTGTTAATTTTCAAGCGTTAATTCTAAGACTCTACTAATTAACAGACGCAGCTAAGTAATTAGCAGTAAGTGACCGTTAATCAGTAGAAAATTTCTTGCAAGACTGTTTGTTTACTTTGTGCATGTAATGATACTTTACTGTAGCTGTGGTTGTATTTCATTTAACAATACTGTGGCGAGGCCAAACTCGAAAAAAGATGGGGCATTTTTATGCTTTTCAAAAGTGATCTGCCATCTGCCTTCAGGCTTCCAGTCTAATCGGATGCAGCTAGGCACACAAAAGGCGCTTCAAAACGACAATTTACAAAAAAAAAACAATCTAAAAGGTATTTTCATATGGAGAAGAATGGGCAAGTAACTCATCTGGTACTCTTTTAAGCTGTTTATCTTCTTCGTTGTACTTGTTATCATCTTCGTTGATTAATATCATTTATCTTATATCATTCAATTCAACTTAGCCTATCGCAGTTCACTGCAGGCTATAGGGCTCTCCCAGACTGCGCCTCAAAGAGATGTCAGCATTGAAGGGGCCCCTCAGGGCCAAGCCTGCCGGGTAAGCGGGATTGTCCGAAAGGGTTACCGCTACCCCGGAACATAAAGGGCTACGGAAGGAACATGGATGGGTTTTAGTCAGTAAGAGACTGACACTCCCTTCCGCTCCACCCAGAGCGGGAGCAGTCATTGGATGATTTCCCAGCCTTAAAAAAAAAAAAAAAGACTGCGCCACAATACCCTGTCCTCCGCCTTCCGCATCCAGTCGTTCCAGCCACCTTAGGTCATCGGTTCATTTAGCTGGAGTGCGTCGCACACTACGCTTGCCGATACGTGATTTATCTTATACGGGGTGTAACCGTATATACATACAAAGGCATATGCTACAGACCACCAAACTGAACAACTTTTACCATGGGTCCCACTTCCGAAATCGTAAAAAAAATTAGCTGTTCCCTACATTTCAACGAGTCACGTGGCCAAAAATGAGTAGAACAGCAAATTTTTTTTTTCGATTTCGGAGTTGATCAGTTACAGCCAGTATATATTCATAATTCAATTAAACATAAGGGGTAGTAAATACTCCACAACGTTTATATCTTTTGCATATAGTGCTGCTCATTTACCTTGGATTTCCACTCGGGTTCTCTCTATTTCAGCTCATCATTTCTTTTCACTTCTATCTAATGTAATACGGAAAAGAGAAGCCTTTGGCCAGCAGCGGGTCGTTTCCACTGCTGGCCAAAGGATGCTCTTTCCCTTTTCCATATACGTCTATCTATTGTCATTGTGGGCCAGTCAATTCGGTAGGAGTCAAGGCCATCTCTCCCCCTCTTGTTTTACTTACACTTCATTTTTTAAATTGATTGAATTCTGGTCACTAATTCTTACTGTCAAATTGGAAAATAAATGGTACTGTAGAGCCTAAGTGAAACCTTATGTTGAACCTGGCTGGTAAATAACTGAAAGCATTCGACCTTTGCAATTTAATAGAATAGATTGATAGGTTTTTCAAAGAAAAGTGATTAAGTCAGTAGCTTTTGTATATAGTGCCGCTCATTAATCTTGGATCTCCACTCGGGTTCTCTCTATTTCTGCTCATCATTTCTTTTCACTTCTATCTAATGAAATATGGGTGAGAGAGCCCTTTTGGCTAGCCGTGAGACGTTCCCACTGCTGGCCAAAGGACGCTCTTTCCCTTTCCCATATACGTCTATCTTTTGCCATTGCGGGACACAGTCAATTCGGCAGAAGTTAAGTCCATCCCTCTTCCTCTTTTTTACTTACTCTATTTTAAATTGATTGAGTTGTTGGTTAATAATACTTAATGGCAAAAGCTACTGTCAGATTGGCAAATACTGTACTATAGAGCCTAAATGAAACCTTATGTTGAACCTGGCTGGTATATAACTGACAGCATTCGACCTTTGAAATTAATAGAATAGTTTGACAGGTTTAAAAAAAAGAAAAGTAATTAAGTCAGTAGCCGTGCTGCTTGACTCAAGTATTCGTTAAAGGCAATATAATTCATTATCCACTTCCGTGTCTTTCTATTTTGTAGGATTAGAAATCCCTACGATACACTACACCACTACTCTACTACTACTCTACCACTGAGCCCCCTAAGAGTTCGTCCCTCTGACCATTTTGGTGGAGGCGACGGGGAGTGTATGCTAACTATATTCAATTATTCTTACGCCAAGGTTCCAAAATGTCGTTCAGAAATCTGTGCGTAAGTAAAAAAATTCTATGTTCTATAAATTGCGCAGTTTTATGAATCTTTGTCCTTGGCCTTCAATTTATAAAGCACATGCTATAGCAGTATCTACAGTACCTACAGTAAAAAATAATTTACCAGTGTTGCTTTATCCCTTTTAATCTCATACCTACTTTATTAACACAAACATATTTCTTCAGAAGTACCACGAGAACACGTCATACGAGGTAATGTCTGGCGTAGCCAAAGAAACGCGACAGCGGATTGTCCGAAAGGGTTACCGCTGCGCTGCCCCGGAGCACATAGGGCTTAGGAAAGCCGTCAGTAAGTCTCACTTTCCCTTCCGCTCCACCTAGAGTGGGGGAGGCATTAATTTGATGATTTCCCATCCTAAAAAAAATTAAAAAAAAATAGTTAAAAAACACTAAAAAACACGCTTTTTATAGAAAACCGAACTAAAAAAGGAAATACATTTTACTTTTTTAAAAGCGTGGGGTGCTTTTTAAGAAAATATTCACCACCACCATGCACCCCACGCTTTTTAAAAAGTAAAATTTATTTTCTATTTTAAGTTCGGGTTTCTATAAAAACCGTGTTTTTTAGTTTTTTTAAACTATTTTTTATTTCCTACTTTTTAGTTCAAATTAATGTATTGTCATCGGTCCTCGATAAATCTACAAAGTTTGAACGAAATCTGGCCGTTTAAAGTGGGTCAAAATCGCTTCCAAATGAATCGGTTACAAACATACATACAAGTGAAGCTAATATAAAGCGTGTAAAAATAAGGATAATGGGAAACTATTATCAAATTATTGCATTGTCATCGGTCCTTGAGACGTGTGCAAAGTTTCAAGTTGATCAGACTTTTAGAAACCGGTGAAAATTAAGCTCAAAGATTCCGTTACATACATACATACATACATAGATACAACCCGAGCTAATAAAAGCGTGTTAAAAAGGAAAAGAAATGTTTGCACTTCTTTACTTTTTTTTATTTTTTCGCGTCACCATTTGTTGGACAAGGCATCAAGTTGGTTTCTTATGTAGCAATACCAGTAGTTCTGGCACCGTTAAGCATGGAAAATCAAAATATTATACTGTACCGTATAATATTTTGTCAAAATTACAATAGCTTGTCTAACACCATTGGAGTTACGGACTACTGACTCTATAAATATTCGCAAAAGTCTCAAAATCGTTGTTAGAAGTGGAACTTCTCCACTTACCTCCCTTTCGTAAGGTAAGTACTACAATGTGTATAACCCTTCAACGCAGCACGTGCTGTGACCTCGATCCATTGAGCTGATGAAAGCCCTTAATTACCTTTGTCTACGCACGTGTTTAGCAAAGGAAACAAGAATAAAGATGGCGGTCGCGCAATTGTTGCGTCCTTTTTAGAAGAGGAGTTATTTAGTGCGTTATAATTTGTTTTGTGTCGGTATGCCCAAATATTTTGTTTTGTTGCTCTGTGAATGTGAAGCAAAGATTTATTTTATGAAGGATTGCAGACACATAATCAGCGTATGTTCCCACTGCTGGGCCACAGGCCTGTTCTCAATGAGGGGGAGGGGGCTGTAATCCACCACGCGTGTGCGTTCCTAGTGCCTGTTGGTAGATGTCACATATCTTCGAGTTTTCGGTTCAAGGACTCGCCTGTTTAATCACAACGTTTTCCTTCACCGTTTTGACAGCAGTGGTGAGGACCAAATTAGTGACTGATACTCCTTGGTCACCACTGCTAAGAAGGATGGATATTATTAAAATTTGATGACGTCATTTCTAACACATTCCAATTGACAATAAAAATTCAGTAAGGAGGAGCAGTTTGCGGTAGACACGAGCACCGCTCGACCGCGCGGTCGGGCGGTCTGAGTGGAGTGAAGTAGAACCATCCATGTTCCTTCCTTAGCCCTTTATGTTCTGGGGTAGCGGTAAGTAACCCTTTCTACTTACTACGTACTTACCTAGGTTTGCAACTTGGCAAATAACGACTCAAACGTACCTGCAAAATAAAAAAAAACCTTTTTAATTCGGTTCTATAAAGTCATCAAAGAAATAGAGAAATTGCAGACTCAGTGCCATTTTTACCGAAATTAAACGCGATCCACACATCTAAACCGCGTTCACGACTAGTAAAGTAATGACATTTGACCGTCCTTAAACGGGGTTTATCTGACGATAGTGTTCACTTTAATTGTTGAAATTTGCCCTAAGAATGAAAACATAAAATTATAAACTGACTTACAAGTCAGTACCGTACAATAAACACTACTAACACACACAATGCATGTCCATATATGCATGTATAATTTATCTTTGTATGACAGTAACAATTAACTTAAACCGACAATCATAAGGAACTCATCAAGTAATTGTAGATACTTCGTGTGATGACATACGTACTTTTGTACGACAATATGTGCTAATTGCATATTACAAGAAAAACATTGTATGGATGCTATCTACTTATGTTTCATTATGATTTAACAGATACTTAACGCCAATTATATCTGACAACCTTACGTATACTGTTCCCGATATCAACACATTGGAATTTGAACCCTATTGCTCAGTGTTAAGGTTCTTGATTGTTGATAATTGCTTGGTCGTATAGTATATGTAAGTTTTGAAGACGATAGAGAAAGGGGAAGGCGTATTTCTTGATAAATTACAATAGAATTGTAATGTATCCTACTATGAGTGGGTAATGCTTTTATAATTTGTTTGTTTTATTGTCTACTTTGCATTTTATTGGATTTAATTGGAGCCATTTGTATTCTTAGATTGGTTTAGGGTCCAGTGTAAACGACAGTCAATTTTGATATCGTTCTCAATGCTCAATTACTGGATAAACGAAATAATGTTTTTGTTTCTAAATGATGTGTGACAGTATGAATAATTATCTTTTGATATTATTATCAAATCAATTTGAGGAATTTTGTAGGTACCTACCTATATTATGTATACGGAACCATTTCAGAATGATCCGCATTTCGAACCTGACATTCACTTTCTATTGCACAAGCTATTTCAATGCTGTATTGAATTAAAAGGTTATTGTTGTTCTAAAGTTATTTAGAGTAATATACTAAATGATTTGTTTAAAGATAAACGATGTGTGCAATTATATTTAGATTAAGATAACGTTTTGATAAATTTAGTGTTAAAGTGATGTAAAATTTAACATGATGAGAAGAGGTAACAAAAAACGAAATCCATACTAATCTATACTTATATAATATTATAAAGAGGTAAAATTTGTAAGTTTGTATGTAGGGGGTAATCTCCGGAATTAATGATCCGATTTCAAAAAAAATTTCACTGATAGAAAGCTACATTATTCCTGAGTGCTATAGGCTATAAATTATATTTATATGATACATATTAGCCGAGCTATCGCAATTTTCATCTAGCAAGTCGGTAAGAAATACCTCCGAAAACAGAATTATTTGCATGCGCTGTCTAAACAGTTACAGTATATCGCAATTTTCCCTGGACGAAGTCGCGGGCAGAAGCTAGTATTATAAATAATTCGAAAGTAACTATGCTAATTTTTGACTCAAAAAAATCTTCTGATATTGCGATATAATCGAACATCACGCAGTCGAAACGCGGGAAAAAGCTAGTGTTTAATTAATTATCTCTTTATTATGCACGCTATACGAAATAAATAGGCCCGGACTTACAGACCCAGGGCTCCTAGGCACTTGATATTTGAGGCCCCTCATCCCGAAACTATTTGGCAATTTAGCAAATAAAATGCACTTGTACAAAAAGAAAAATATTAACGGACTTAATTTTTTTTAAATTGGCGCCTTCAGGCCACGGAGCCGTGCTTCAGGCATACAAGTTTTCTATCTGATCGAGGTACTCGGGGCCCTAAGCTGGCTGGGCCTCCAGACCGGAGCCTTGCAGACGGAGGCGGAATTCGGGGGTAAAATTGATACAAATAATATAGCAAATTGACATAAGGTGACACAATGGACAGTCTTATTTCTAATCTATCTCATAAAAGGTTGTTTTTTAGATAAAGACAACTTGTATGAACGTTTCGTGCCAGCATTCAACTTTTTTCACAGAAGAGAAATGCTGCAATACTTAATTTTGTACCCTATATATTAAGCCATTACCAAATCTAAAGAGATACTGATTAACATTGCATAAACTCATCCAGCAATGAATCACGCTCTACACTATAAATTAACGACATCACCTGACAAAGAGCAAGGAAATGAGCAGTTTATTAAAACTCACGCAGTTGAAGACTTGTCGGACCTCTCAGAAGGCTTAATTGTGGCTTTACATCGACTACAAAACGGCTAATTGTAGCTTCAAGTGCTCATTGTGAGAGTTTGTTGCGTTGAAGATAGAGGGTCAATGGAAGTGGCAACTAACGCTTATGTTTTCGTCATTGCAGAAAGGTGAAAAAATTAACACTTGGATAAGTTTAACATAATTATACATACAGTACATTCGCACTGCTGGGACTCAGGCCTGTTCTCTGTGAGCCGGCCCTTAATATGGTTTTCATTAATTAGGAATCATATGTGTGGAAATTAACGACTGAAGGGTGGGATTTCATAGAAACGGTTCGGTCATGAAAATCTGATATTTGCATCAGTATTTGACATTAAAGGCTGGCGCATACCTAGTGAGCCAAACAAAAATTAACTATCTGAGCCAATAAATAAAGTTGAGAGTAGAGTACCTAAAACGCGCACTACTTCTGCTTTGTCGCGCTCTCGAGCGAATGGAAGTTTTTTATTTTCAACTTTATTACAACTAATATAAGGTTGACATTTGTTTCGATAAATTTACACTGGCCCTGAACTGTCAAATAATGGCGTGGGTTTGGACAGATTTTATTAGAATCAGAATCTGGAAGTCACGGCCTATCACAGATCCGGAATTGCTTCAGCTCTAAATTGGTGGAGAATACCTCTTGGGTACTCTCTCTATTCTTAAATTTATTAGAATCGACAAAGAGGTCAGTTTTCACCGATATTTAAAATAATTTATAATAATATTTTATATTTTATTTTATTTAGTGAATATAGCCTTCAATGCCCTTTTTTAGAAAACTGTTTATGTTAGTAATAAGTTTCCCGAATAGAATGAAATTAAAAAAACAAGAACAATTGCTACAAATCACTTCCAGCCTTTTATATCCATGTTCCCCGTTGTACTGGGTACCTGTGAATTTGTACCTTCCGGCGAAATGTGTGTGAGACCGCAACGAGGTATGATTGCAGCGAAAATTAACAATTTGCATTGACTCTAGTAATTAAATGGGCTTATTTTGGCCTCGGGCTTGATTTTGTACTGGTTAATAACGAATTTATGTATTTCATTTATAAAAGTAATGTTTTGTGAATGAATTATACGTTTTAAAAGTCAGTTTCGGAAGTCACTGATTAGTTTTGTATTTTCTTTTTTTGTCATCGAATTTTGAAAGTAAAGTAATTTTTGAAATTGTAGAGTTTTTTTTGGAAGTCATTTGTTTTTTTTTCGAAAACCCACTTATCAACACTTTACTAAATTTATAGGGGAAATATTTTTAATGTGGAAATAGTTACATCCAAATAAAAAAAAAGAATTTTCCAAATAGGTCGATAAATTACGAACTTCTAAAGTAACAACAATACAACCGTTTTAATAACCTCCTTTTTAAAAGTCGGTTAAAAAGTGCACGATCCCTTTAACAGCCATTTCAAATGCATTAATTCATTAGTCATTTTTGTCCGTTCAGTACATTTAAAATTTTCTAATTTGCTGTCTTCATTAGGTATAGGTACTTCATTCTACCTAGTATATTGTAAATTCACTTGACACCCTAGAGGAGTCCATTACAATCTCGTTTCGCGCGCTAATGTTCCGCCAATAATACAACCGATAAGGTTCAGTTAATGTCGTTAGACTAACTGCTACCTTTCATTGCCTCATTATAAGGTACCCTCATTTAAGAGTACCACCTCAAGGTAGCCCCTCACTCAGCGGGACTGTCCTAAAAGGTTACCGCTACCCCGAAACATACAGGGCTAAGAAAGGAATATGGATAGGTTTTAGTCAGTAAGAGTCTGACACTCCCTTCCGCTCTATCCAGAGCGGGTGGGGTACTTTGATAATTTCCCACCATCAAAAAAAAAAGCGTTCCAGATCCCAGCACCAGTGAAGGAGGAGAACCGAGCATTAGTCAGTAGTAGTCAATACTGCCCATTGTAACGTAATGCTCGAAATCGAATCATAAATGTTACAATACAGGCGAATGCTCGCGGTGAGGGACCACCTTTAGGTAACTATCTAAGAAATGCTGTAGATTAAGCTGGAAAGTTTAATGATCAGCCATATAAATTACTGAGAGTACCGGTGGCTCAATGGTAACGGCCTCGACTTACGAGTTGTAACGCTTTACTTTTTGGAAATAATTTCATCACCACTGCTCTCAAATCGGTAAAGGGAAACATCGTGAGGAAACCAGCATGTCCTAGACCAAAAATTCGAAGACATGTTACATCTACGAAAGCCCGGCCCGAGAGGTAGATTAAAGCCCATTCGCTCTTGAAGAGAGGATGACCCAGCAGAGAGGAGCAATTTTATTATGATGATTATGAAACTGAAATATTGTTTCAAATGATGTTTTTCATCCAAAATACCACTTCAATAAACAGACTTATTTTTAAACTCCATAAAGACACCTAGGTCTTAGTCGAGATTTATAAAACTCTAAACATTTTCAATGACTTCATTCTTCGGATTTACATTCAACTACTGACAAAATAAATATACAAGCAAAAGATTATTTTATTGTGCATTCCAGTACAGTTTATTAGGTTAACTTATCGAAACACTAAATATTTTTACTAAATGCATTGAACAACCATGTTAATATATACTAAGCTTAATGTCGAAATAAATTTCCTCCGTAATTCACGTCTTTGAATAAAATGAAGATGGTTCTTGCTAAACAATAGAGGGGTCGTACGTCAGAACGATGACTTCTTCATTCAAACGCCGAAATTTTCCTAGAACGTGGAAGAAATCACTAATAAATCTTCATTTGATTTACGTACCTATTTCTATTTAGTGTTTTTGGGGTATGACGTAATGAGAGCTGTTTAATGAAGATTTTGTTGGCTGGAAACACTTTGGAGTTGACGTGGATACTTACCAATGTTCTCTAAAATAGATCACTAATCAGATTGCTTTTTTAATCTGTTGTGTATTGGGATTTTGCGATATAGTCTTAATGGTTCAGTTTTCTTCCGGCTTTCTTTTAAAATACCTATACAAACATACGTAACCTATAATATTTTCACTGACTCAGGTCTCCTTTATGATACGACAGTTGACAGTTTTAGACTACCATTAATTCAGCAAGATTGTCAGAAAGGGCTTACCGCTACCCCGGAAAATAAAGGGCTAAGGAAGGAAAATTGATGGGTTTTAGTCAGTAAGAGTCGGACACTCTCTTCTGCTCCTCCCAGAGCAGGAGATGTCACTTGATGATTTCCCTCCTTCAAAAAAAAGGCCAGGTAGGCCCAGTGCGGGTAGGTGGATGACACATGTCTTCTAATTTTGGGTTTTTGGGTGGCAGCCCAGAGTCTGGCTTTGTGCCCGGTTGATGGCAATAGGCTCTCCTCTTTTTATATGGGACTTAACATAACTAGAGGAATGTGGGTATACTTTTGGGTACACCTCTGCATAGCCCTTCGAGGAAAGGAGGCGTGATTTTATGTTATGTAGAATATTTTTTATAAAACAAAAACGAATGTTTAGGAATCTATAATCATAATGTAATGTACAGACGCCAGCACATCGAGCTATTCCAAACTGTCAAATATTCTTAATTGAACATGAACCTTATCCTTTTGAAATAGAGTTGAAAATCTATCAAAGAAATTTGACATATTATGGGGTTTCTGGATGTGGTGTGGCTTCTGTACAAAATTAGTGAGTTAGGTGACAACAATCACGCTGGTCAGGTGTCAGTAAGCAAGTAATCACAGACAACCGTAGACGCGAAAGACGACTAGTTCAACCACCACTTCTTAAAGCTGTAAGTATTGTTTTAATACAGACACACACAGTGCACAGCGGAAACGAGATGCAGCTATATAGGACGTAATATTGAAATAATGCTGCTATAAGAGGTGGTGTTTCGGGTCCAGTTTTCAGCCTTGGTACAGAGGTCGGTCTGTTAATTTTTTTTGATAGATTTCCAACTTTATTACAAAAGGATAAGGTTCATGTTCTATTGGGAATATTTGACAGCTTGTTGTGCTGGCGTATGTATATAGGTAAAATTCATTTTGCTTTATCTGCAAAGTCTGCTGTGATCATTAAAAAAAGTAACCAAGTTTCTCTGATTTAACGAGCCTATTGTTGTCTTCTATGACCGCAAAATGAAAAGGATCTCTTTTTTTCACCCTTCAATAATTATAGACTGCCCCAAGAACAACAATAAAAATTATTTCATTTCTTCCGACATAAATAACAAACAAGATATTATTTGAGTTTCTATAATAAGTGTGAATTAACCCTGATAATACTGCATCGGGAGAAAATAAGTCCTTTTTGTTGCGGTTTTAATTGTATTATTATTCTTTTATGTTTTTTTTTAATAATTAGTTTTGTGGTTTGGATACCGGCGCGAGTAGCGACCTCTTTTCTGAGTTAATGATAACATGATTTGAGTTATAAAAGAACATTTGGCAAGTATAATGTAAATTGCATAAGGATAATGACAGCTACATTTTACTTGAGGTAAAATTATTTCAAGTGATTGACACTGACAGGTGGTTAAGTACACTGCGATGGAAAGTCCAAATGAATTGTAGTTTCCACCTTATAATTTGTAAAACAAATAGAATATCTTGAATATTATTATATCGTAAACTAGCGTCTGCATACCTACATCGTTATAACTATTTTTTTTGGGTGGGAAATCATCTAATAACTGGTTGGAGGGGGTGTCAGAATTTTACTGACTAAAACCTACCGGTGTTCCTTCAGTTACTTGTGCTTGGGGCCATGGTAACTCCTTCAAATAATTCCGCGATCTATGCAAAATTTCAGCCCATTACGTTCAGTGGTTCAGCTGTGAGTTGATAGATCAGTAGGGCAGTCACGGTATCCTTTTATAAATACAAAACAAGATAATAAGGAAAGGTTAGAAAAGAAACGTATGTAGTTGATTATGAATGACATAGTCACACTAATATTATAACGGCGAAAGTTTGTGTGTGAGTTTGTATGTTTGTCCGTCCTTCACGCTCAAACGGCTGAACGGATTTGCATGAAATTTGGCACAGAGGTTGTTTATGAACTGGATTAACACATAGTATACTTTTTATCTCGGCAGTACGTTCCCTTGGGATAGTTTCCGACATTCACGCGGCAGCAGCTAGTAATAATATAAACTCGTGTCGCGTCCATAACAGTTTTTTTCCTAATGAAAAAATACTAATTAATCTACGATCATTTAACTATCATTTAGTTTACTAATCTTTTTTTGTTCGTTTTGCAAAAAAGAGTCGAGGGTTTTTTAAGCTGAAAACCAGCGTTTTGCAATTCGCTAGTGGACCTTAGCATAATACTGTCGCTTAAAATTTTTGCTTCAGGTATTATATGTACATAGTTGTACACAGTGTCCCAGTGTCACAGTGTATATGTTTTCTATTATATTCTAAAACAAAAAAAAAAAACAAAAAACAAACGTCATTATTCTCGAAAACAAAGTGTTAATTCAGAAGGTTCCATTTCCCTACACTTTATCGGAAACTTTATCTTTTATCACAATAACCTGCAACGTAATTCTACGGATAGATAGACAACCACCACCTTCGCTCTGTTATTATACAAAATAAACTTCGCACCTCCCTATCTAACCCTAAATCGCGGAGGCGGTGCCTTAATGATCGCTAATGAGTGTTTTTATTATTTCACTGCTGTAAAATAATTTCTTATACGGCGCCTCTTTATACCTAGATAAACATCGAAACTCGCTTTACACCTCAATCTGATAATCGAATTAATGCTCTCATACCATTTCACGCTGTTTTATTGCTTTCTGTGTTGTTAATACCGCCGGTTTTGACTCGTAATTTCGGGTTATCAGTGCATTCGATTGAATTGATCTCGATTTTTGGGCACTTTGTTTCGAGTGATACGAAAGTTTGCTGTTATTTATGGGACTGTGTTTAGTTTTGAGGGAAATTGATGGAGCGGAAAATATGGATGGTCACCGTTGATAAATAATGCTAGTTAGGTACTAAACTAATGTATTTGACCCGCATTTTAGTGTTAGAATCTTATGATGGATTGGTTAAAAATTATGTATTTTTATTTACAGTTTGTACTAAATGGTTACATAGTAAGTTTACAGTAAATATACCTACTTTATGTAGATTAACATAAGTAATAAATATATTTATTTTGCTGCAACAAACCTTCGGTAAAGAACCTCATTTCCATTCAAAGAAAAAATCGAACATCAATAACAAAAGAATAAATCAGAAATTATTAAATGACCGCCACCAAACACCTTGCGATGCTTATTAAATATCATCAATAACGTACTGAATTCGTACGCACCAGAACCGAATAATCTCGAGTGGCGATCGTCAGATCCCCCGCACGAGATAACCCAACCGCGCCCAAATAACCTAACTTTTAACCAAAATGTGCGTATAATGAGGGACTATTTAATTCGGTCTGTTTATCTTTTGTGTTATAACAACCGTACAGTGTTGATGTACGCTAATAACATGTAATTTTCATTTCTCGATTTCCGAAACCTGTTCGACATCGTCTAATAAGTAAGAAAATTTTCTGCTTCCCTGAATTTTTATGAGAATATTATGTGCGATAATAAATACTTACGGTTCCTTTGTTTTTGGTGGAACCTTCAAATTATTTTGGCACTTCGTCGTACGTTAAAAGAAGACCGAGTGATTTTATGGGTTGTTGTACATTTGTCACAAAGTAAATTCGTCATATTTTGAAAAATCCATGCATTGAAAGTACATTCGTCACACGCATTAAAAATATGTGTAAATTCGTCAAAAAAACCTCTTTTCAAATATTTTATTCTTAAAGTAGTGATTGCAACCAAATTATTGATTTAAATCATATACTTAAAAACTGTGATTTTTATGTAGATCATGTAAGATAAATTAGTAAACGTGCTGTGATTATGAAAAATATACAACATTTTTAATCTACTTCTTGTTTATTTTTTTTCTATCGGTGCGGATTATAACGATGTGACGAATTTACAATAAACAAAATTAATATATTGGGTATTGGGACGAATTTACACTTTTTTTTTGTGACGAATGTACAACAGCCCGATTTTATAGCCACACACATTGTTACCACATAGTATCTTTATACCTGATGATGTTGTTTAGACGTTTATAGTTTGTTCTACATAAACATAAAAATTCACTTGTTGTTCTATGACATGTGTTAAATTATGTTGTGGGGATGAAAGAATCATATTATAACACATAGGTACAAGAAATGTAGAGATTAACTGCCAATCTTTTTCGTCATTTCTATCATTCCCTTTTGGCGTGTCGCATGAGAGTTGGAATAGTAGATTATACAGGGTGTTAGGTTAAACGAGGGACATACTTTCAGGGGGTACTATACTCATGAAAATGAACAAATTTGACTAAGGAACCATACCTGAAGTCATGAAAAAAAAATCAGCTGTTCAGTACATTTATGTTCGCATAACTCGGCAAAATGTTACAGCTAATTTTTTTGTTCATATTTCAGAGTTGGTCCCATGTACAAAGTTGTTGATTTTCATGAGTACTATACAACCTGAAAGTATGTCACTCGTTTAACCTAACACACTGTAGATAAAAGTGACTGTACAGTACCTACCGGTATCAAGTATAATTTCAGTAGAGTTTTCAGAGTTCCAGGAAGTGGATACCAGTGTAATGTTAGGTTTTGTAAACATCACTGTCCCTGTCATATTTAGGGTGTTGTGTTTTGGCAACGGCACGGGACACGCGGTTATGTTACGCTTTCCAGTAGGTCCCATGTATGGGTGACCATTCTTACGTATCACGATCCCTCCGTACAACGTAAAGCTGTCGGTCCCGGCAGTTATTCGTGGATCTTTGACAGTCGTTACGTCAGAATCTTGAAAGTCAGACAGTCTTACCTAGTAACTGGGTTGTGCAGCTTGGATAGGCAGCCTCTCTCTATAAAATACTGGTAGCCAGCTGCATAAACTGTCTGGAAGCCGACCCCAACATAGTTGTAAAAGGCATTTGAAATCATTGTATTTTATTCATGGTCAAAAATTTTTAAGACAAATCTCATATTCAACAGAAATCTGCTGAATACCGGTATTTTACACAGAGCGACTGCCTATCTGACCTCCACAACCCAGTAACTGGCTAATACCCCTTGGTAAGTACTGGCTGTCTGATTTTCGGGCTTCTGACGACCCGTAACGACTGTCAAAGATGCACGAGTGACAGCCGGGACAAACGGCTTAACAGGCACGGAGGAGTTTCGGTATGTAAAGATGGTCACCCATCCGCGGACCAACCCCGCCAAGCGTAGCTTAACCTGATGAATCAACACGTGCCGCTGTTATTACTTAGCCACGAGATTCTTTCACTTCTCTCGTATTCAACAGAAGTAAAGCAAAATATTTACCCACACACACTTAACTCATCGCCAAGCGATTGGTCGACTCTTCACGTGACCAGAGGGCTGGCCTATTTTTCGGTCAAAGAATCAGCATTGCCATACAACGTGGCAATGCTGCCAGCCTTTTGGGAACTTTTCCTGTTGACAGCGATGTGGACGAATTTTTTGATGCCCTTTGATTTATTTTATTTTTTTCCCTCCTGTTATATTCTTGTACATAGTTATTAATAATGTTTTAGGTATGTAAATATTAGGTTTAATAATTTATGCTAACTATAGATATTTCGTAACCAAAAACAAACAACTAATTTCCATTTCCCGCTTCAAATGGCATAAAAAATGACTATCGATTAAGAGTACGTCTGAAACTGGACCAACATTACATAATTAGCCCTCGATCCCATTTGTATCTGCTACACGAGAAAACATTTGCTCGATGTCTGTATCGATTAATAAAACAAATAACAGACAAAACTACACTTACGCAGTTAGGGATCTCTAAATAGACATCGATTCCTGAAAAAAACTCGAACATCAACTCGATAATATACCTAGTTTAAAAATTAATCAAAGCTTGTCACACAAACAATTACTCATGTCCATTCGAAATACGAATCTAATTTTTAGATCCGCTAATGTTTTTTCAGTTGGCAATCTTAGTACAGATATTATTTTCGTTACAAAGTGACTAATGTAAGAACAAGAATTAATTACCGTGTTCAACCAAACCCAACTAGCTCAAAGTATCTGAGGAAAATGACAGATATATAAGGCGCCGAAAAGCTGCGCACACGCAACTCGCTGATCTAATTTTAAATAGTATTTACATCGAGCTATCGGGAGCAGGTAATTAATACAATCTTTGTTAGAGGGTAATTTGCCAGATCTAATGCCGGCGTGTGTAATCTTCAAAGGGGATTTAGAAACGCGTTCTAATCTATTTTAGTCGTGTTCTGAAACAGAGAAATATTTACAATCTCTCTGGAACACTTCGGCGCATCCGACGGTCGTTATGCGCGAACGCATCGATACTGACTCAGTCGCGGGATTTGATTGAGATGAGTCGTGATGGAGATGCCTCATTAATGTCGGTCGGTACATTCCCCAACACACCTATCTTTTGTATAATCGATCGTAATTTTTCTCATGCCTCACAAAATGCATCAAATTCCGAATCAAAAATGTTCACGACGACATTCTCATTTCGGAATGTGATTGACAGAATTATAGTTTTAACATCCATTCGAATTTTTATTAAAATCTTCAAATTAGTGTGTGTCATTAATTCTGATCACATTTTATTAGCATCGTCAAAATAACGACCACTTCTTACGCCTGCTGCAGAATGAGTATTTTTTTTATTGTGTCTAGAATTTAGCTTGCAGTGTTGGACTGGGGGAATTAGTTCATTAATCTCCTTGGCGGCTGAACATATTTTTAAATCTATTTTTGACACCTAATTTGTCATGGATTACTTCTGTTACTTTTAATTATTTTAGAGATTTTGCGTGTATTTAATCGCTTCCGTCATCTCTATTTATTCCATTCCGTGTATCGTTTTGAAGTTTAGTTACATGGAAATTAGCATGGAAACACGATAAATTTGGTATAAATACTGAATTACTCAGCCGGGACTGGTCCGACTCCACAATTTGTCAATTTTACTACCGTGCCGTGGGCAGACAGAGCCGCTAAATCATAATCACACAATCACAGTCATTTCAGTATTAAGAATCTTCCTAACAATATTATGTTCCCGAATTTATTTTGTCACTTTGCTCCACTGCCCACGCTAGAGGTAATTAAAAACGAAAATAAACAGAGCGCCTCGAATCGTAAAAAGAGTATCTATGTCGGTTATAAATGAGTACAGATGAACGTAGAAGCAATAAAACTGATTCAAGTCACAGAAATAAATCTTACGAGTGTTCGAAAGTATAGGTGAGAATATTCGGGCGTTTATTGTAATGTTCCCGTTGATATCCGTGCCAAAGTGAACGTCCACCAGGAATGCCGTTAAAAAGATTTCGATCTAAACGCCACGTGTTATCGAATCTGGAACTACGGGAAGGCAAGTAAAACGTTCCGTTTATGATGGAACAATAAAATTTTTGGAATTTGCAATAAATAAGGCTGAGAATGATGAAGAAATAAACAACGTAGTCTGGTGCGTTAGTGCGCAGATTGGAGAGCATGATTTACTGCCGCATAATGCTTCGGGTCGCATTAAACCGTGCAATACCCAAATGGAAGTGTAACCGCTCTATTCATTTGTTTGTATCTCCGCCACCGCCGCCACACTCATTATAATTGGTAAGTCATTGTGGGGGTCGTTTGTATCACTATTTCCAAAGCGTTGCAATAAAAATTGGTCCAGATTCCACATCGAAAATAAGACGTTTTTTGGTCGTCTGCCAAGTTCATTATGAGCGTTCATGAAATTTCACATTTGAATTATTTTACTGTCTGACTTATGGCCGTTACTTAAATATTTGGTAAACAGTAAAAATATAGCTCTGATCGATCAAATTTAATGTGGTGGGCTAAAATAGCATGTTTAAGTGGATCACGGCATTATATCATGAGATCGGCGAACCAATTTAATACTTTAACACAATGTTTGACATAAACACATTATTTCTAAAAAATAACAATTTAAACAAATGCTTTATGATAATTCTTGGAATCATCCAAAGTTTATAATACGGTGCTAATAAATAATATGTTTAAAGCCGTCTTAGGAAGAACTGAAAGCTGAATATAGAACCAATTATAATTACGACCTTTATCTGTGAACAATAGCAGCAGTAAGGCAAGAGTTAATGTGGGCACCAAACGTTATATAACAAAGCGATGGTCATTGCATAATTCCAGTTTGCAATATGCAAGCCAACAATAGAACAGAACATTATGAATCATCTCCGCCTGATCCATTCGCCAGTCGAAGATTATCGAACTGGAACACTAACACTTGCGGGATGCATTAAAACGCACGTGAACCTAATTTACGCTTGCAAATAATCCCCTGGACGCAGCCAACTTTAACAAAGTAGTAGTTGATGCATCAAACGATATGACATTTGTGGTTAATAAGTTGTAGACATTAAAATATCTGCTCTCGCATCCGCGTGAACAAAACGCAAGCCAGAAACCGATGCGCGGCGCTAACTGCACACCCTTATTTATAGTGCGCCATCTGTCAGATCGTAACCGTCCCAATTTCAAATTCAAACAGTGTTCTAATTGGATTGTATTTTTGTTTAGAGTGCTTCTAATAAGGTGGCTGGAATCACGCACATTGTTACAATGATCACAAACACATGGAAGTGTGTTTACGCGTTCGCAATTAGATCGACCATTGATGTATAGGTGTGCTGGAGTGTGCGCGTCCGATTGAGAAGTAACACGAGGAATGGATCTGGAACTGATTAGCGCGCGCCTGTGTTAGTTAATACGCGCTCGTGAATAGATTTCTATGTGTTGTTGAGCATTAAGTATGCTTTGGATTTTATTATTTAATGATTCATCTTAGGGTTATAGAAATAGTCAGGAATGCTCGCGCCGTTCGCGTTGAAAAGCCAGTAATAATAGAATATTGGCGCATCTGCCCCACTGTATATGTTTTAATGTTATTACTCTTCTGCTATATGATATTTCGTTCCAAGTTTATTTTAAGAGTGTTTTATGTTTTTAATTGCGATACGTGGATTATTTTTCCGCCGTCAACTAAAATTTTTACAGCTGTTTTTATTTCACCAACGTGACCGATGACAGAATTAAGGTTCTTTATGAATATACTGGGATTGAATTAAAATTATGTGGAATAAATTAGGATATAAGACACGATACTATCTTCATAATTTCGTTACGTGGGTGTGTGAATATTTGTATGTCTGTATTTTATGCCCCTCTAAAAGTGTCTCGCGATGTATTAAAAAATCAAACATGTAAAATGAGGTAAACTTAGAAAGAGTTTTTATTTTTTTCTCATCTCGGTAAATTAATAAATCTATTATTTTATGTCATTTAGGATTCATCAAATTATATTAGTACGATAATGGCGTTTTTTATTGCGGAAAGTATCTTTAATATTCCTTGTCTGACTGATTATTTGAGAAAAACATTCAGTGCTACTTGTAAAATCCGGTTTTCAGTATGACGCTTCGGGCTGATTTCATCAATGAAGCTGAACGGGATTAGCACATCTTACCGCGTTTAAGGGCTGTCAGTGTCAACTTTGTTGGCGAATGGTGACACTAGGAGCTCCTGATCGCGTTCAGTTTCATCGGTGAAATTAGTAGTAGTGTTTTTAATCGAATTTTGTGAATGTAAAGTTTAATAAACCTGTTAAACAAAATTAAGAGAAAAAATAGCGATTGGTATCACATCTTCGCCTTTTCCGCATTTTTTTATTCGTTTTCCCATCTCGTTTTTACCTGACAACCGATAAATCATGTAAAAGTATGAAGTATTAAATTAAAATGCGTTTTTCATGCAGGTTACCCTGAAATACCTATCAAGTGCAAGAGAAATTTCTTGAAAATGAAGTATTCTCTTGAAATGGAACAGAAAACATAAATAAACAACAAATAAGTAAGCACTTCACCATATCTCGCCAGTCAGCGCTCATTTACACAATCACGGTGCACTTTATTATACTCGCCGCACAATAGAATGATCGTTTCGTAACAATCACGAAAGCGCCTAAATCTGAAATTAACGTGTACATAAGGACCAATTTCAAATGACCTCCCCCTTCCCCCTTTAAATTCAATAAATAGGTGACAAAGGGAAAAAAAGAACGGATTGAAAGATCTAGTTATACTGGCTGGTTTGTACGACTTCGACCTAAAGCAATGCCATTAATGTCGATCATTAAATATGAATTATAAATATAAAAGAAAGCACAAGAAAAGCAATCACGGTCGTCCATTATTAGATTAAATATCTTGCTGTTCTGTGTATGGCCGTTGCGTGGCAATATGATTAATACATCGTGAGGACAGTACGAAGGTATGTTTGTGTTAGAGTTAATCTTATAAACTGTTAAACCGAATTTGATGAGTCTACTTTTAGAACTGTTTTTAATGACTTCATTATAATCGAATGATTTAGTTTCGGACTTCAGAAATGTGATAAAATAATATGACAAACGAGTACAGTGAATTTAATATGACATGCTGTAAAAGTCTATCAGACAACCCATCAATCATATACATAGTATTATATGTTATGCACACGTCTAAAATGAATTGTGTTTGGAAATAAATATAGTGAAAATGAATTGCGAATCAACATAATTGCAAGATGTCACGTTTCCTTTTATTTTGGTTTCGTTAAAGTATTTTCTTGGAAATCATTCAAATTCACAGGGCATTCGAACACTAGTAGATTTTCAACCTCGGGATATTAGGAAAGGAATTTAAACTGAGCAGTGAAACGACTAAATAGTTATTGATGATGTGTATGTCCAAAACATAGAATACGAAATGAGCATATAAGAGGAAGGAAGGAAGACTGAAAGTGACACCGGTGACTGAAAAGTTGTGTGGAAATAGGTTGTCATGGTATGGGCATGTTATGCGGAGGAATGAGGAAAGTGTTGTCAGGAAAGTTTTGAGTATGAACGTGGAACAAGTATAGGAATACCAAAGAAACGATGGATGGATTGTGTGAAAGATGATATGGGTAATAGAGAAGTATGGAAGAAACAGACATGTTACGCTGGCTGGGAAATCATCCAATGACTGCTCCCGCTCTGGGTGGAGCGGAAGGGAGTGTCAGACTCTTACTGACTTCTTCTTCTTCTTCGTGTGGTTAGTGACTAACCTGGTGTCAGAGTTTTAATGCTGCCCATGGGCCTCTGACTTAGCATCACATGCTGTTGAGAAATATCTCTCGGGCATACCGGTTTCCTCACGATGTTTTCCTTCACCGATTTTAAGCAAGTGATAATTATACAATACGCACATGAATCCACCAAACCATAAAAAAACCTAACTTACTAAAACCCATCCATGTTCCTTCCGTAGCCCTTTATGTTCCGGGGTAGCGGTAACCCTTTCGGACAATTCCGCTTACCCGGCAGGCTTGGCCCTGGCGGGGCCCCTTCATATGCTGACATCTCTGTGAGGCGCGCGTGGAACATATACGCGACGTCCGGCACCTGTCTGGTGCTGATCGGACGGTGAGTCACCCATTACTCACCGTCCGCAGGCCCGCGCCTACGGTGGCCGGGAGTCGTCACGTGGCTCCCGACGCCCGGGGCGTCTCCTGCGGCGGCTCGGACGGGAGGACCTTTCTTTCTCCCATCCCGCTACCTCCTTCGCGAGCATGACATTTTTGCAGAAGGAGGTGACTGCCTCCTACTCCCTCTCGCCCCGGACCATGGCTTGCACCAGGGCCGGGCGTGAGAGGTCGCCGCCGCCGATCGCCTCTACGAGGACACGGCGGTGCTCCGCCCAGACATGTTACGCTGACCCCAAATAAATTGAGCTAAGGGCAGGAGAATGATGACGTCCAAAACAATAAAGACGAAGATAGAATAGAAAGAATACAAGAGGAAGAGATAATAAAGAATTCAAAATACAATTCTCACAACTGTAAAATTCTCGTATTATCAAATACAGAATCTAAGAATCAACCCACTAAAAAACAGAAGTTCATTCAAAAGTTCAGTAGGCGGAAAGTGTTATTTTTCACAACCATAACACAAAGTCACTGGGGCTAGAAAATGTTGAGACTGCAATTAATCTTTCCAGAGAAGACAACATATTTCATTATAATGGAGAATAGAATCTTGTTTTAAATGTAAGCCAATGTCAACTATTTAAATAGAAGAAAGAATATATTGTGCATAACTGTTGTTTGGAAAACATATCATAATCATTGTGAAGAACGTCTTTTAATAGAATTGGCCTGAGAGAGGTGCGCGTGGCTTAGTAATAACAGTCGCACGAATCATCAGGTTAAGCAGCGCTTGTCGGGGTTGGTCCGTGGATGGGTGAACATCTTTACATATTGAGACTGCTCCGTGCCTCGGAAAGCACGATAAGCCCGCGTTAAACGTTCGTCCCGGCTGTAATTTTGCCTCGTCGGTGGCAGTGCAGAGATGTCTTAGGCTGCATGTTTTGGGACACAGAAGGCAGGATAGGAGGTGAAGCATAGTTTGCAAATTTGCATAGGTCCTGGCTGTCATTCGTGGATCTTTGACAGTTGTTACGGGTAATCAGAAACCTGAAAGTCTGACTGCCAGTCTTGCCAAGGGGTATTAGCCAGTTACTGGGTTGTGGAGGTCATATAGGCAGTCGCTCTATGTAAAATACTGGTATTCAGCTGCATCCGGTTAGACTGGAAGCCGACCCCAACATAGTTGGGAAAAGGCTACTTCCACTGAAATTAATATTCTATTTTTGCGAGTAGCTCAGTTAGATTACTGATTACTGTATTTATACCAGTACCTACTAACTTGTGAATTTAAGTGATATAATGATGTGTCTCTTGAAATTCTAAGAACAACGGCCCTTTGCATAACTTTCTATGAATATTATTATAGTCTCCTGAAATAGATGAGTAAGTCCGTCTTTTATGTCTTAGGCCATTATGTTTTAGCGAATAAGTACCACATGAAAGTCGCGGATACTTTGTAGTGCAAATCATAATTGCGTGGGGAAATAAAATTAATCCGAATTGAGATCTGTCGCGACAGTGTTTTGACTATTTGGTATAATGATGCGTGTGCGCAATTCCTTGATGTTGGGATATATTTTAATTTTGTTAAAAAATATGTGTAAAATATTGTTATGATTAAAATGTAAATTCATACTTTTAGAAAATCAGGTTAATAATAATTAAGAGAAGCACATAAAAATCTTTTTTTTCGGAGCTAGCATTCGCTATACTGATAAACTGCAAGTGATAAGTTTGGTTAAACTTCATTAATCAGTATGTACCTAATAGGTACCTTCTGGTTTTGAATCACTTGGTTAAAAAACGGTGAAGGAAAACATCGTGAGGAAACCGGCATGCATGAGAGCATAAACACTCGGACACCAGGTTAGTCACTAACCACGCGAAAAAGAAGAAAAAAAACCAAGAGAAATAGCAGTTCATTGTGGATATTTGTATTACTTCTGAAAATTGACTACCTGTTATGAATTGATAACAACATTGAAACGGTCAAAAATAAAATAAATGAAATCACATAGAAAAAGACCGCTCGTCTTAAAAAACTCCCATAGCCGTACAGAAATTAAATATTTCGATTCAGAAGATATAATTGTAAAATAGCATTTAATGCTAGTATTCCATTTGATTCTAAAAATCAGTGACGTCACATTGCTATATTTCATACAAATTACGTACACATTCCGCGTTCTGACAATTCATAAAAAGTAACTTTATTGACTACACTTTCAAAAACCCAATTGAGCATACTTGTACTACTATTACAAATACGTCAAAAACTACAACAAGCTATCCGTTGTTACGGTTTCAGGTGTCAAGGGACACCCGGATGGAACGAAGTTCCTTTCGATTAATTAGTGAAGGAATTGTAATAAAATTTTATTTCTTTTAAGTTATAATAATAAAAAAAAATCTGATCTAAAATTAACCAATCAAAAAATTTTGATTAAAAAGACATCATATTTTACTCCAAAAAAAGTGTCGTTACAATTTTTTGGTCTTAATTCCGTCTAGCCCCCTTTCGCAACGGAAAAAAAATACAGTAAAACAGGGACTCTATAATCCGACAATCCCACCGTCCATTTCAATCCTAATCTACAGAAAGTAAAAAATCATTACCACAGCCGTATGTAACATTCGCCACGCTCTAATAGAGGACTCTTAGACCATTATCAGATTCCGTCACACTTTAGGTAATTTTATTTTGACCCTCTAATGAGTCGTAGTAACGCAATGAAGCCAGCACTCGCATTAAGAGTGGTCATTACGTTCATTGGCGTTTATAAAAGTAATTACAATAGGTGGATTCGTTTTTGTGACGAAATTATTACAGCTTAATGACTTTTTTTTAGTTATTACGTGTTTCTATTATTTATAAGGTTAATTAATTTTGTTTTTTTTTATGGAATTTCAGGTGCTGTTAAGAGTGATTACGATTGTTTCAGGGAATTAAAAGTGCTTTAAGTAATTACCGACATATGTTCTAGCTTAAAAGGCCGTTTTTTTCTTCGTTATAAAATCCTCCGTAGTCGATGTTTTTGATATTTTGAATACTGTTATACAGTGTGTTAGGTTAAACGAGGGACATACTTTCAGGGGGTATAGAACTGGCGGCGGCGACCTCTCGCGCCCGGCCCTGGTGCAAGCCATGGTCCGGGGCGAGAGGGAGTGGGAGGCAGTCACCTCCTTCTGCGAAAAAGTCATGCTCGCGAAGGAGGTGGCGGGATGGGAGAGAGAAAGGTCCTCCCGTCCCAGCCGCCACGGGAGACGCTCCGGGCGTCGGGAGCCACGTGACGACTCCCGGCCACCGTAGGCGCGGGCCTGCGGACGGTGAGTAATGGGTGACTCACCGTCCGATCAGCACCAGACCCGTGCCGTACGGCGCGTATATGTTCCACGCGCGCCTCAAAGAGATGTCAGCATATGAAGGGGCCCCTCAGGGCCAAGCCTGCCGGGTAAGCGGGATTGTCCGAAAGGGTTACCGCTACCCCGGAACATAAAGGGCTACGGAAGGAACATGGATGGGTTTTAGTCAGTAAGAGTCTGACACTCCCTTCCGCTCCACCCAGAGTGGGAGCAGTCATTGGATGATTTCCCAGCCTTAAAAAAAAAAGAAAAAAAAAAGGGGTATAGAACTCAAGAAAATGAACATCTTTGACTATGGCACCAACTGAGAAAATCTGGGTTTGTAGTAGCTTAACGTCCTGGTGCTGTGTGTACGTAAGGTGGTAAATTGTTTTAATTGTATAAGAGCGCCTCTCGCCATCAAACGTAAAAGTTTGGCCAGTTTTAGACTTAAGTAACACCGCGGTATTGTAAATTCATTAAATAAATAATAAAAAAAAAACTGAAGAATTATTCGAACATAAATATATACTGAACAGCTGAATTTTATTTTTCAGTACTATACCCTCTTAAAGTATGTCCCTCGTTTAACCAAACACACTATAGTTGCACAGCTTAAAAATAACTACATCTAACGACCATAACTTCAACTACACCAACATACAAAACTTAACCAGAACATTAACATTACATCACGCCTTTAACCCTAGAATGGTCAGGCAGAGGTGTACTACCTATATTATAGGTCACCCACATTTCGCTAGTTATGTTCGAGTCCCATGTAATAGGGGGGCCTATTGCCATCAATCGGTCACAATACCAGACTCCTGGCCGCTACACAGAAATTCCAGATAAAAAAACCCATTACCACTTTTCCCGACCCGGGAATCGAACCCCATACCTCATACTCAGCCGCAGCGCTTGCGAACATAAGACTAACAATCGACCCGTAAATTAATTACTCGAAATTAACATTCGGAACGATTCACTCTGCGGTATTAAATATTGACTCCAAGCCAAAAATACTACTAAATCCATCAATACAGTACAAAACAAGAAGCCTATCAGAGTTAATGAGCCATCAACAACTAGGCCGAGGAAGAACTTAACAAACTTCATCATATACAAATCACTGCACATCTATCATGTCGTTTTCCTCCCTTAAGATAAAGCAAGCTATTCATTAAGCAACATAGTAATGTCTTCTACACGTATTCGCAATAACTCTACTGGCGATAATTTATTAATTTCTCTTTGTTTGTCTATGACCAGCTCCCCCCCAAGCTTCCCCATAGACAAGATGATAAAAGTTTGGTATCAGCTGTTTCCCTTCCTTTGTCGTAGGTTTCTTGAAAAGCAAAGGGGACTATTGCACATAGTCACAAAGACGTGTTTCACAACTGCCTTTGTTTACTTTAAATGTGATTATGGATCTTATGAATTATTAGCTGCTCCCGCACGGTTTTACCCGCTGCTAGGCTCCTATTGGTCATAGCGTAATGTTACATAGCCTATAGCCTTCCTCGATAAATGGACTATCCAACACAAAAAGAAATTTTCAATTCGGACCAGTAGTCCCAGAGATTAGCGCGTTCAAATAAACAAACTCTACAGCTTTATAATATTATAGTATACGAGTAGATGACGAAAACTAGCATAAAATGTGAATAACGAAACATGTAAACGCTACCACAACAAACTATTCCAAACTGTCAAATATTCCCAATTTGCCCAATTGTAATAAAGTTGAAAATATATTAAAGAAATTTGACAGATTGCGGTAGCTTAATGTGTTGCCCTCTGTTAATCAAGATAACTAAGCGTTTTTGTCTAACTAATTTATTTGTGAGTGCTAAAAATATATACGCCTTTAATAACATTGTAGACTGCATCTATCACGAGTCGTCAGCAATAATTCTTGAACAACGACCACGCGTTTCCTAACATAATTTTTTTTTTCTCACAAAAATAATCAAAAGTCACATGTTTTTCTCCGAATCTGTTTATCCTTTTTAACTCCAGAGCATAAACGCACGCGCGTGCCCTCCACGCCAAGTTACAATTTTATTTCTTCTTGTTATCACGAATTTTCCAATATCCATGGTGTCTTTTAATTTGTTTCATGTCATTAACTACGTACGAGAGCTTCAATTTTTAAGATATCTATATAAACACTCACAAAAGTAATGATTTAATTGTTTATTTCGTGTGTTGTTGCCTTTGTCACATATTTGTGTCGTTGGCGTAAAGGCATGCGCTTGCTTGTCACGTATATGTGACAATGGCGTTCAAAAGGTTAAGTATCAGGTCTGCTAATTTATTGACATCGCTACACAATTTTTGTTTCTCCCCTTAATACAAATGATAAGACTTTTGTGTTCGTGATTACACTTTGTTAATAATCATACTTCCTTAATTAAGGGAAAAGTTGCGAGCTAATTTGGGACGATCGTACGATAAGGTCCAGGTTCGATGTTTGGCTGTGCTAATGAGTTCGTAATCTCGATGTTACTTATAAGTTATTTAAAGATTTCCATTAAAAGTTCGCGTGTAAGTTTGCGCCGCTAAAGAACCTATTTGGTATTTAACCGTAATAATGTTGAAGGAGCTAATGTTATCCTTAATGATATAAATGCAAAGTAAGTTTGTTTGTTACGTGTTCACTCTAAAACGACTGGACGGATTTGGATGACATTGTAGAACATGACCTGTGATAAGACATAAAATATAGGTTTTATTCTATCAGTAGATACGTTCACGATAAGACAACAGTCATTAGAATTATTATAGGTATGAAAATCACGTACGCAATATTATGTATGTTTAAAATTTAATGTTACTTAGGTCCTTTGAGGTCTGCTGAAAGACTACTTATGGACAGAGCTTACAAAATGTATGGTAAAGTCAGTTATAAATCCAAAAAGGCATAATCAATTCACCAGGAACTTTCTATTTGCTCGTACAATGAACCAGTGACTTCCCAGGAACCCCACGTAAACACAGTTCGCGCGTATTTTTAATGAATTCATGCAACAACAGTGCACAAGGGCTTGTGTTTCACAATACCGTCCGAATCCCGCCTAGCCGTGGGGCTATTCTCCTATCAATCTCGCAGATGATAGCCCGCTATCGCTCGCTCGGGAACTTGCGATGCATAATGCTTGCCTCAGATAGCTGTCTCGTGCACGAAGCCTCCAAGCTTCGCAATTTATTGTTTCACGATCTCAAGCTAGCTCATTATTAAAACGGTTTGATACGTTCGGAGGTGTTGCTGACGCCCGAGGCTCGCCCGCGCCAATTACTCCGAGAGAGCCGTGCCCCGACGTACTTGTTTGACTTAAACAACGTTACACTTGACTTTTAGCGGCCCTTTGTCTTCTAACACATCGATATGCTTTTACTCGCCATATGTTAATATACCACCACCCAACTACGACTTTATATTTACTCATGCTATTAAGTTTTACTGTCACTCGAGATTAGTAGATTCGAGAATTTATTATTAATCGAACGTAAATAATCTTAATACTTCCTAATGCCACCGATAAAAGGTTAAATTATTGTTTTCTAATAAACAATAAAGGGGCACTGAGGTCAATTCTAATGACCGAGAATCCATTAGAAGCATAAAACGACGTCGATTAAACATCAAACAAAAACAATTTTCTTCAACTTCAACAAACAAAATCGATGGGGCTTAATTGCCGTCTGATCAATAACTAATTGTGTTCACCACACGTTCGACGATAAAGAATAATTACTGGCTGCCGGCCAAATAAATCGATCCACATCAAAACGCGAGGTTAATCCATCATTTAGATATTACGGCCCGATTGAAGCTTAACGTTTTTAATTTCCAAAATTACACCGTCCGTAAAGTCGAGCGAAGGCGCCTAAACACGTATACATAATTACCATGTCGTAAATTGTCGAACATGAGTGGCGGAGGGGGGTGATCGGGCTTACCCGAACACTATCGCGACCTGTCGTGTTATTTCTGTAATCACTTTCATTTCGTAAAACGCGACATTAATTAAAATTTAGTTTCAGGCCATTAGTCGCCATCGCGTTTCTTCAAGTTTCATTTTTTCCTGGCTGTAATTATAGAGCGCGGGTGCGAGGCTAAATGGGCATGGTAATGATAAATAACATTGTATTGAAGGTAGTCATGAATTTTGTATTCAAATTAGTGCGACTAATAGGTGCGAGGTGTGGATTTAAATGTGGCTTTGGTGCATTGCGCCTTTATTAATGACGGATAATTATGCGTCATAATTAAGTTAAATAAACGTGAAAGCCCATACGATTACCATTGGCGTGTGATTAGAAAACGGAGGCCGAAACTGGAAACTGGTTTGGCTCAGTTTAGACTCGTGACTTGTGAGATTTTACTGGTAATAAGGCTGTGTATACACTGTGCGCCGAGTTATTAATTAACAGGTCGACAGCAAACAGAGCGCGGCTACCGGACTGCGCTGGGTACACAAAGGTATTTGTTCGGTGAGACTTCGCCGGAGCGGCGTGTAGAATCTCATTACCGTGATTCTCAGAAAATTGGAAGTGAGAAACGAGCTTAAAAAGATAAAATCCTAGTGTATCGTAGTAGCGCTCTTTTTTCAATGATTATCACGATTTGAGAGCTTTGACATTAGTGTATTTGTCCGAAGTATAAATATTGGTGTATAAACTTGCCACATTTTATACAAAACTATTTCGGTTACCGAATGTAGAATATTATTGTCGGTTAAATAACTATGTATGATAACTTAAGGTAAGAAAGAAAGGTATTTTTTTTGTTGCATTTCCTCTTTCCAAGCAAGACATTAGTGGGCGTACCCTTCAAAATAATGGTCCTTCGAGCCGGATTTACTATATATTACTAATGAGCGCAGGTCTAGTTCCTGATACTTTAAAAGTGATCTGTATCAATTAAAAACATTAAAAATTGTATGTCTTGTAATCATGTTCAAACGGTTCTTCTAGGTAAAAACGTTTCTTGTATTCCCATTTCCACTCTCAACATGATGGTGCGTTTGTAACTTTGATAAGGATCGCCAATCGTGTAGCGCAGTCGTGGTTAGGTTTATACATTGATTAGATATCAATCAAACTTATTAACAAAGACTACAATATGATTCCTGAAACTTCGGGAATTAATCCCGGATAAATTAGACACATTGATTTTATAGCGTATCTTCATTTAATCAGCACAAAGGACTTTGCTTAAAATCGATATAATTGTATTTCTATTAGTGTATACCAAGCTGAAGTAAAATTAATACCATCGAAGGCAAATAATGAATGTTAACTGATTTCCCAGTTCTAGTTCATGTTGAGGCAAGTTAATGGACATGCAGTACTCGCTCCCGTAACTATCCCACAGTGTGTACAGTACAGTAGACAGAGTGTTGGCAAAGTTCGTTATCCGGTATTTATTATTAATATGACGTCTGATATGAGCCATACAGCAGATGTAATTCATAGTAGAATTAGTAGGAGGAGTAACGTAAATAATTATGTATGTATCTAATTCAAGGTTTCTCGTTACGGTGGGAATGGAGGTCGATGGTAGTACTGTAGTGTGGATATCGGTACGTGATAGTAGCATTTCAATCATAATTTCAGCCTACATAGGACTCAGTGGGACTGTCCGAAAGGGTTACCGCTACCCCGGAACATAAAGGGCTAAGGAAGGAACATAGATGGATTTTAGCCAGTAAGAGTCTGACACTCCCTTCCGCTCCAACCAGAGCGAGAGGGGTCATTTGATGATTTCCCATCCTCAAAAAAAAGCCTACATAGGACAAAGGCTACCTTAATGAGTGGATAAAAAAGTTTAATGACTGCTGTTTGTTGTTATGAAGTCCTCTTAGTGTTGTTATTCGCAAACTATGCTCCATCTCCTATCTTGCCCTCTGTGTCCCAAAACAAGCAGCCTAAATCAACTCTGCGCTGCCACCGACAAGGCAAAATTATAGCCAGGACCAACGGCTTAACGTGCTTTCCGAGGCACGGAGGAGTCTCGTTATGTAAAGATGGTCACCCATCCACGGACCAACCCCGGCAAGCGTAGCTAAACCTAATGGATCGGCCATATGGATGTTATTACTTAGCCACAAGCTCCTCCACTCCACTAGTAATAATGTCCCTGCAATAAGATAAAGTCCCTGAACCGTCTTCAAACGAAAGTATGAAGATATACTTATTTCCAAAACGGCAGCAGGGTGTGGATGTGAAGCTATATTGCAAACTATGTTCCACTTTTCTGTCTTCTAAGTCTCAAAAAAATGCAGTCAAAGTATCTTTTGCGCTGTTACCGACGACGCGGCGACGCCATGAAAGTGGCAAAGTGGCAAAAAATTGACAGAAACTCCTAATAGTCCTTGATTGTATCAAGGACTATTAGGAGTTTCTGTCAATTTCAGGTATATTTTGGGCATTCCCCTTTAGAATATTGTCGTGCCAAGGAAACGAAGAAGAAGATATAATAACTAATTGTGATTCTATCAGTTTTTACACTAATGTTAATTAGACACACAGTTAATTACACTAATGTCCTTGCTTGTACAGAGGCCAGCACATCAAGCTACCCCAATCTATCAAATTTCTTTGATACATTTTCAACTTTATACCAAAACAATAAGATTCATGTTCAATCGCGAATATTTGATAGTTTGGGATAGCTTGATGTGCTGTCTGTACATCTTCAACGTCAGGTAATTACGTACGACTTAAGAATGGGTGACTAACGGATAAGAATACGGATCTATATTTCAGTATAGTGTACCAAATTAAAAATGGGGTCGTACCCAGCATCCTTTAGACTGCTGTAACTAATGAAGAATTTAGTTTCTTTTGGGACACTAAAAGTTTTCATAACTCCCTTGGGAACATAAAAACAGAATTGTCAACTGTAATGGGAACGCAGTCTCAAGGGATTTAATGGTTTACAAATAAAAATAGAGCAGGTATTAGAATTTCATAATTGGAGCATAGGTATAAAATTACTAAGGTAGGTTTATCAAATGTAAAAACAACATTTTTGAAATAATCTTTAGAATAAACGGTAAGTACAGTCGCCAGCACATCAATTCCTACAAACTTTCAAATTTTCTTAATCAATTTTGAACCAAAGAGAAAACATTTTAAGGTTTAAAATCCTTTGAACTAAATATAGGCACCTAACGAAGTTGAAAAGAAATTGAAAGTACCTACATAATAAAAATGGACGAAAACTACCGATTTTCATTAACCTACATGATAACATACAAAACCGTTTAATTTTATTACACAGGTAGAAAGTAAACCATGCTCAGGTAATTATTGTCGAAGCTTTTAATTCCATCAATACACGTCGTTAACTTAATTGCTTAGGAGGCGTTATTAATTTCTGTAGATAATTTTGTAATCAAATTACAGAGCATTTGGTCCTTAATATTAACATACCGGTCTGTTAGGAGATAGGTATAGCGGCACTTAAACTTATGGACCAACCATACTCAGCGCGCTGTCAGCGCCCTACGGATCCAATATAATAACGGTTTCAGGATGTTGATGGGGCTGCCCCGTCTCTGCAGTGCATCAGGTATGTTTGCACAAGCACACGTCGATAGCTTCAATGCCACCGCCAGACAGAAATCTGCCTCTTTGCTCTGTAGAGTACGGGGGAGCTCCAACTCTATCCTGAAGACCATAGCGGGGAGGTACGATTCTCCATTATTAGGTGATGTTGTTCAAAGATGTATTTTGAACAACAGCTTGGTTTGCAAGTAGATAGGTTTTTTTTACTAACATAGGTATAAGTTATCTTTTTGTTTACTAGCCCATATGGATGTTGCTTAACCGAAATCAAGATTATTTTATTTTTAATTTATTTAAAATAATTACGAAATAAATGTAATTACAGAACCGAGTAAAAACGACTAAATTTAGTAACACATACCTCAATTCCGACGTCGCCAGCACAAAACTTCGAAAATTACTAAGTGAACGCGTCTTACTTATTGACAGCACAAACATTTGTCGAGAAGCTGGGTTCCACACTTACTCAATGTTTACTCACACACTTTTATTTTCGAGGAGAAATATCAATTACACAGTCACAACACAGCCTTGTTTTTTGGTCCTTACACTCTCTAACTTGGCCCTTGTCCTTTGTTTTGGGTTCAGTATTTAGGATTTCGTGTCTTATAAAGTGATGGGAAGTAAAGCCGTGAATGAACGACGTTTTCGGTGTTTCGTGTTCGCGTTAGGGCGGGCGGCGACGAGGCGTGCGCGGGCGCCGACAGCGGAACTGTATTGGCGCACGCGCCGCCCGAATACTCGTAAAGTTAATATTTGTAATATTGTAAGTTTGTTGCAGTTTCAAAGGGCGCGGATCTTTCAGTGGTTTGTTGCGTTGTTTGGCTAGCTAAATCTGTTCAGATTATCGTTCGGTTTTTTATTTACAATTTTCAGGTGAATGTATGACAATGTAGTTTCATAAAAGTTTCATGAGATAATGGTATAAAAGAAGTAGTTGCATTATAAAATCTAGGGATCAATTGACTCATTCTGACACAAATTCAACATAAAAAAGTTGCAGAATTTAAACGACCATCTAAATTTTAAAAGTAATTTAATTTATTCCTCTAAGAACTCTTCCCACAGATATTCTAATTTCAACTAAAAATGAGGACAAAATGTTTATTGTAACGAATTAACATTTTTAATTGCCACAAAACAAATGAATGTCAAAAATCTGTTCGTTAATTGTCACACGTTATTTACATGTTCTTATTGCAAAACCCGTAGGTGTACAAAAAACAAAGTTTTGTTTACTACACTAACACATTATTTGATTTGGACTGAAATACCAAAAAATTAGTCAGCTGTAATTCCTGTCGAGTAAAATCAAAAACTATAAAAGCAACCTAAAACAAATTGCCTAAGAATGGATTTTCATTAACCTTGAAATTATAATTAGGTCACTATTCTAATGGGATAGGTCAGCTGTAAGTGAATGGACCGAAACAGGTCATCCATAAACGATGGGCTCAATGTGTCATTAGTAACATTCTTTTTAAAAGCCACTACCCTTTGGGAGCTTGTTACGACATTGTGACGTCAAATAAAACGTGACGTCTGCTCAAAATGGAAAGATGTATAAATAGTTTAAAGTGCCATTAACGATGTCTTTAAAACTCTTAAGCATCCAATACTAAGCATTGATTTTCTGCATATAAAAAACAAAAATCATTTCATTTTATGCTAGTATGAAGTTATTCGTACAATGTTTCTATTTCTTTACTTATATTACCAGGTACAAAAGCTGTTGCTTATTCGTTTCCAAGACTATTTTTTATGGTGTCTCGCAAGACAACTTAGGAGGTTGTCAACTGTTTAAGCAGACTTTCTGCGGGTGCTTCAACAAATAAAGGCTTCCAAAAACAAATAAATCTCAGCAACTACACGCTAAGAGCACCCATGTGGAGTTCGGACCTCAGCTTGGGGCTATGCTGTGGTAAGTGGGATTGTCCGAAAGGGTTACCACTACCCCGGAACATAAAGGGCTAAGGAAGGAACATGGATGGGTTTTAGTCAGTAAAAGTCTGACACTCCCTTAGCTCCACCCAGAGCGGGAGAAGTAATTTGATGATATCCCACTCTCAAAAAAAAGGGCCTTGTTGGGGCGCAACCAAAGTCAGGCTGGATGAGAAAAAGCTTCCGGGACCTATCTTGGTGCATACTACTTATAACTAATTCAATGTATAATTTATGTGCGTATTTTGTATATCCAAATATTTCCTGTCCCAATCTGAATATATCATTGGCTCAATAACGGAATGTATAGGAATACTTAAGATGAAAACACAGATCATCATCAATCAGCATTAAGATAAGATGATTTTGATTCTACTTGTGCTAATGCAGATAGCGGGTTTAAAGGATACGTTTAGACTCGCAGCATCCACACACACAGACGTACTTCAAGAGAAATTATGTGTAATACTGAGTGGACGCGGACAAATTTCGATGCAAACCAGTCGTTTTATGTTAGTTGCGGATTGATGTTGATAAGTGTGTTTCCGCCTTTAGTCTCTTTAGTCTGTTGCTTCACATGTTGGCAAAAGGACCAGAACGTTATTCTTTTGAAACAGGTAAAGGTGTCACGGTGAAAAAAGATGAAGCGTTTTCTATTAGTGAAATTTTTCAATATGAAAGTTATAATAGAAAATATGCAGTTTTCAAAAGAAGCTACTTGTTTCTGATTTTTGAAAAAAGTAAGATTTATTCAGAAATAAAATGAAATTTAAAAATATAAATAATAATGTAATTATAACTAATAAAATAAGAAATATTGAAAAGTGATAATAGAAAATACGAAAATCAAAGCTTTTGGAACCTGAAAAGAATTCCAGAAAACCCTGGCGCCTCCCAAGAACATCTACAATGTAGCATATTACGTAAAATGTGTCCTGTTATTCACATTATTTACGACAACCTACATTCAATTAGTGAGGCGTGAACGCAGACACGGAACGCACAACACTATAGCTAACAACGTCACTTCGCTAAATCACTCAATCCCGTGTATAAAAAGACCGATTCAAAATCTTAAGTCGCTTGTACACAAACTATTCCGCATAATTGTAACATATGACTCCAATTCTATTTTTTATCCGGCGAGAAAAGTTATAATGAGTTAGTGTCTATTTCGGAAACACTTCGTTCAAGAATACACTGCACACCGCTGACGATGTTACTCCGACCTTCGCCATTTAATCGAAAGTGTTGACACGGGCCAATTGATTTATGTATTTCATAAAATTCGATTTTGAACGACGTAAAATCAAATATTATTATAGTATTTAATGGGTAACGTGGGCCATCTTTGTTTTATTACTCCGAAAATAAACATTTATGCGTATTCGACGTGAGAAATGAATTCTAAGTATCTTCTAGTATCTATGGATGACGTAGAGCTATGAATACCTGCTTTTAATAGGTCTTGTCAAATTGTTTGTTTGGATACCTTCGTTTGGATTTCAGTGAAACGCTTTGCGTGTGCTGATATAAATTGCTATCACATTTTTTACCTAGGCACGTGTGTTTTCTATAAAATATTTTTAAGTTTCTATGATAAATTGATGATACAAAATAAATAGGAACCTCTTTATTTTGTGTTGATAGTGTTATAAGAGAGGTACCGAATGTTTTAAAGTAGGTGTTTGAATTAATATTTTAATGTCAAAATGCACGTTCAAAATATATTCAGTTAAACAAAACCGGTCCTTTAGTTCACAGAAATCGTTATCTATAGGTACTAATATTATAACGAGGAAAGATTTGACTGTTTGTTTGCATTAAATAGGCTCCGAAACTACTAAATCGATTTGAAAAATTCTTTCACTTTTGGAAAGCTACACTATTCCTGGGTGACATAGGCTATATTATATTTTCATAAAAATTAGGGATCCTTACTAAAACTCCAATAATGTAACAATTTTCGACGCGTGCGAAGCCGCGGCCAGAACTAGTAATTATTATTTTTATGTAGTTATTCAAACCATAACTTTTCCGTAATGTTTATTTATCACAACCGTAATTAATAAAGTTTACTCGATCCCCCTAATCGCGACCGTATCGATTCAATTCGTCTGACAATCGAGAAGACCTCACCTTCAACTGAAATCGAGTTAATTAGAACATTCACTAATAAAGCTGATCGGTATTATTAACCTAATTACGCCAAGTGTCACGAGGGGTCGTCGGCATTAATTAGGACAATTCTTGCTACGCCAAATCTGATGAGGACTAATTAGTCCAATATCGGAACTCATCTTGGTTGCGTCATAATTAATTTTTAGTCTTTTATATTTTCTGTTATTTACTTTGTTAAACGTATAAGTGCTTAAGATAATTATTATACATAATGCGGTATTTATTTTTAAATAATATCAACCGATTTTCTCTTATTCTATTAAATAAACAGATGCAACAGGACTCGACCTGCGGCTGCGTAGCGCCTGAACGAAATAATACATCTGAAATAATATTTGTATACGAAGTTAAAAACTCAACCCCAAAGAATTCCTTTACACCATCAATTCGTTTCCTCTATCCAAACAACGTTAATAGCAAGACAAAGGCAGTCAATTGTGATTTACTATGGGTCAATTAGACTTTTAATCACGACAATAATGTGCGATACAACGCGTTAAGTACTGACAGTCGCGTCAATGGACCACAGGTTTAAGAAGAACGTGGAACTGGCCATACGGAAACAAATATTCGAATTTAGAAAAATATTCAAAAAAAGAAAGCGATGAAAATTCTGTAAAATGTTAGAATAGACGTGCAAGGACACTTCATTTATAAATTGTATATTTTTTCAATCAAGAAGTAAAGGTATTCATAAAAATTAAGCAGGCTGTTGGACCGATTTGGCTATTTTTGTTATAAAATGTTCATAATAGGTGCTGGAAGGAAAATTTCGTAAACTGAAAATGCTTTTTCTATGGGAATTGTGTATGAATTGTTGGGACAGGACATCTAAAGATATTGTCGTATGTAATGAGATATTTCAATAATTTAACCAGTAGGCTGATAAAATGAATATTACTATGATTGTACAGGTGACAGAATTAAACATTCATTTATTGTAATTATTAACTGTCATCTTGATAGCATTAGTACTAGGCACTTGTTGAAAAATATATGACTGCGTAGATGTATTAATTTCAGTATTGAAGAAACTTTTGTTGGCACTTATTGATTAGGTTAAAGTAAATAATTATACTGCGTGACGTAACTTGAATGTTATATTTAAAAAAGGAAACCTTGTACTAAAAACTGTTGGAGGTACTTACTTAACTATGTGAAACATAGTGTGCACAGTACGTACCTTTAATGGAAATGCAAAAAGCCCTAATAACTATGAAAAGCGCACTGCTATAAAAAGTTCTGTTTCTGAAGTGCCAAGTTCAAAAATTATCGAATTATCGTAATTAGCGCCAAAAGGCTCTTAACTCTTCTTTGAAAATGACATCTTCCTCGATTTTTACATCAGCTCTTAAAAAAAAAATGATGACAACGCATTCTGCAGGTACTGGAATATGGCCAATCCCATCTCCGAAGCCATTAAAATAATACTGTTTAATAATGATATTCCCTTCTATTCTTCTTAAGGCACCCGCATACAGGGTGTGCGAATTAAAACTTCCTGGAATTTGATTGACCAGAATCGCGTCGCACTGTCGCCTCGCGCCTATCTGTGGAAACCTTTATTCCTGTTCATACCATGAAGGTGAGTGAAGGTTGATAGATCAGTTTGACGTTAATGTTGTTCCAAACATAAAATATAACAGTTAAATAAACAAACACCTGCGTCATTGTAATGTATATCTCTGTGACGTTAACGTTAAAAAGTAATGACTCCGTTACGTCTGCCTTAATGTATTTCTAAATAAAATTAGTGTTCTTGGATTACCCACTTATTTTTAAACAGATGTTTTTTTTATGTTTCGCTACCAATTTTCAGTTCTACACTGACCCTTAGTAGCTTAAATTAGAATCAGATTGATTATTTTGTAAAACTTATGCTCCTATTCAACATAACCCCTTTTTCTTGAGTGTGGGAAATCATCAAATGACTCCTCCCGCTCTGGGTGGAGCGGAAGGGAGTGTCAGACTTTTACCGACTAATACCCATACATGTTCCTTCCTTAGCCTTCCTGAGCTCGTTTTGCGAATTATCAAAGTCATCACTGGTCCACAGTGAAAAAGAAATGTACAATACGTCCTTTATAGCTGCTGTCACCATCTCTTGGTCGTGATCAGACCAGATAATTACGATAAAATTGAGAATAGTAGAAAATTGAGCAGAACCTTAAGTATATTTTTTCGAATTTTAAAAACTAAATCTCAATGCGCAGTCGGTTCACCGCCGTATCTAAACATTCCCAACTCTACAAATCTTTGAAAATGCGGGCGTCGTCCACCTAATTGTTGTGAATTAATTGTTACATCCATTTAAAAACCACGCGAGCATTGTTCAGTACACAATTGTCGCTTCCACAGGGATTGGAGCAGTAATTTCTCTCATTGAGGGACCCAGTGCTGTTAATTGGTCATTCCGATTATATGGGCTCGAGACCCACTTTCTGTTGATGTTTTAAATGCTAGTGAATTTCTGGCTCATTGGTTGATTCGCACGAATTTATTCGCCCAAAACAGCACTTTTTTTCTGTAGTAAATTATTAGGTTATCGTCACGTATTTAATTTATTAGTGGGAGAATCGAACTCCAGAAAAGCTGGCACAATTTGAATTTCATGCCATGTAGTAATTTTTTGTTCTGAGTAAAATATAAACTTGTACAAAAATATTTGGTAAAATTAAATGTAGCTTCTGGAGTACTTACTTTCTTAACTTTATTTGGGCGAGTATAGTAAGCCGAATTTCTGATTGAAGGTTTATGAAGAGTGTACGGTTTTTGAAATTCTTCATTATTTAAGACTATTATTTTTGTTGTATACTATAATTATATGATTTATGAATGAAAAGCTATAATGAATTCTATCAAAACTATGATTGCATCATCTTAGTCAACGCCAATATTGCTAAGCAATAATTAATGTTATCTTGCAATTCTGTTGTTCGTAGGCTGCTTATAACATCATGCTTTGTTTCCCGGAAGGGTTTTGCAGAGGTGTATCCAAATTTCGCCAGTTATGTTTAAATCCCATATTACATGGGATGGCAACAACTGTGTATAGAGAAATCCCTAATGGAAAAACCATTATCTCTTAGCTTGACCTGGTAATCGAACCCAAGACCTCATTGCTCAGCAGCAACAGTGACATAAAATTATATGTATATAAATGTCCTAGTTTTAATAATTTATAGATCCTTCTATTCCTAATCAAATCGCTAAACCTTCATTCATTAATCCCTTTCATATAAAATTGTTACAGCGCCATTTTTCCGCGCTCACCCTATTAAACTAATGACGTATTTTAGCATGATCCTATCGAAAATAGAATTTACAAATAAATGAGTGTAATCAACATCAAAAGAATATACATTCTAGTGAACTATTAACGTGTATTAAAGTGTATAACTCATAAATAAGATTTAGTGACATCTGGCGTCCTCAATTTGCGTCTGAATCGGCAATCGTTACATTTTTCAATCCTCGTTTATCATTAAAATGTTAACATCGACCTCGTAGTTTCCACCTTAGAGAAAAATAACAATTTCTTTAGATTATGAATATCAATAATATTAAAATTTATTTACGGTTTTTTCGTGATCGCGAGGTTGGACCTCACACTGCTCTAGTTTTTCCATCTAAAATATTGTATTGTTAATTTGGAGGGACATCACTAGCTTTCGCTCTGTCCAAGAAATTCTTCGGTCAAGTCAGCCAAATTATTAGTTTAGCGTCAATTTGTTAAGCGGGATTGTCAGAAAGGGTTACCGCTACCCCAGAACATAAAGGGCTAAGGAAGGAACATGGATGAGTTTTAGTCAGTAAGAGTCTGACACTCTCTTCCGCTCCACTTACAACCGTGGTCATTTGAGGGTTTTCCAACAGCAAAATGCATAAAAAAAGCGTCAATTTCTTACATATATCAAAGAAAGACCGCTGTTATTTGACGGACCATTTTTGTTAATCTACCTACCAATCTTACCTAGTTAGCAATTACTCAAAAAGTAAAGGACAGTCTCCTAAGAACGTTTGTATGTTGCTCCAACGGTTAAGGTAGTATCCCTTACCGGCGGACCTCAACTTCCACTCAGTATTATTCCCATACTGAGCTGGTATGAGCTTTCATACATTTCGTGGGATGCCACGAAATGTATGAAGCAAAGGATGGCCTTTACCTGTCTTTACTTATGAGAATCAACTAATTGCCGTGGACTACGCTATGTGCTATAAGTTCCTTACCTGTGATTATGTGTCTTATTACCATCACCATACAGGTCAATGTTGGCAACCATTCTGAATCCCCTCCATTGTTCAAGACACGAGTCGTTATCATCATTTGAGCTGAAGGACGTCCTTCGTACTTCGGCCGGCTCAATGTTTCTCGCATCCAGTGGATTCTTGCATGCTTCACAAGGTCATTGGTTACGTCACGTAGTGTGTGGAAATACACCTCCATACTTTCCAAAATTTTCACAGGTGATGAATTTCCACTTCTGCAGCCGTTGTACAGCGATCGGTGATACCTACACATAAAAATATGATTTACTAATAAAGATACACGCGTTCCTCAAACATGTTTTTCATTTATTTTTATTTTCAAATTATGTTGTTATTTCTTTTAATCCTGAATCAATGTAGAAGCTAATAAATAATCGTTTTTATGAAAATGTTTATTTTTCATACTTTTTTTTGAAGAATAAAGACAATATGGATGATCAAAGTGTCAGTTTGTTGTAATATAAATTGTATCACAAAGTTTATTTTTTATTCGAATTTTATTAAAACTTATCGTACAAATTCAACTTCAAATACATGTTGGTCTATGTCTCGGCCTTTTTCTTTATTTCAGCACATTTACGGTGAGCAGTGGTGGCCCAATGATCAGCCGTGACTTACGCGTTGTGGGTCGTAAGTTCAAATCCAGACAGGCACTTTACTTAGTGTATTTCATCACCACTCTCTTCAAAACGATAAAAGAAAACATCGTGAACAACGTGATTTTTGGTCCTAGAGCCATAAATACGAAGACATAACTACGCGCTGGGCTTGCGTGGTTGATAATGGCCCACTCCTTCTCACAGAGACGAGGCCTGTTATGTTGTATGAGTAGTGGGAACATTATAGGCTGATTATATGTATGTTAGGCTACATTATACCGAATAATTTTATCTTTGGATGGCTCTTTACCAAACTTTTGATTGTTTTTTTAGAAATAAAATATATAGACAAACTAGGTTTAGTTAACTTTAGTATTTATGATATATTTCTAAATTAATTTATTTATTTTATTCATTTAAACATACAAATATCCTTACAGGCTAGACCCAATGCGATATTGTAGCACACTTACAATTAACTTACTTAGGTACATAACAACACCTTAAATTATAACCTATCTAAAATATCATACATCTTTCAATTGAGTTTTGTGCTCTTAGCATAACAAATTTTATACGTGGCTGTTCTTGTGAATTCACCCAAAGCGCAACAGAATATATCCAAATCTTCAGCAATGTGGTTGAGAGTGCGGAGCGCGCTCGTGAGCGGCGCCTCGCGCAGCAAGTTAGTTCGCGCGCGCGGTTCCACCAGCAACCGCGGCAGACGACGTCGACCCACATACCCGTCAGGCACGACTAGCTCTACCCTTCGCAATATATCCGCATTGTGTATCTTCCCTCTTATTACCTTAAAGATATAAGTCACTAGTGTGAGTTGCCTCCTGACCCTTAGTTCATTATATCCGACCATTCCCAAGACAAATAATCTCTCTAATAGAGTTGGATACATCAATGGATAAAATGGATATACCCCGTATTCCTTCATATATTTGTATATATGTATATGTGGAGCCCAGATAACTGCATTACATTCTAGTTGACTTCTTACTAAAGTTATAATCATAATCCATAGACAGATCTTACGTCGATTTTACCTGACAATGAAGAAAGTTTTATTCGGCGACAATCGATAAATAAGACTCACTATATGTCGCAATTCGTTAGGGATTAAAATGTCTTCTTGTTTTAAAAAAACTGGTACAAACAGCTGGTACTAGAGTTTAAATCCTCAAAAATCTTATTTATCCCTAGGAAATCAAGCTCCACCTGTTCTTACAAAATACCCACTTATCCTCTTTCCTAAAATACAAATCCGCCATTACAGAATCACTGAAAAAACACGAGATTATTCTAACAAAATATTTACACACAAATTACTCATTAAGCCTCTTTAATTGCCGTTGTTCTATTCGAGACACTCATAATTAAACATGGACAGTACATCAAGGAGGATTTTCTGTTCCACCCGTGCCCATAATTGTGTCACGTGATAGATAGATACAGAAGGCCAGATCGATACAGAGAGTAAAGCGATTTACACACGGCACCGCGCTCCGCCGCGGTAGGCGGTGAAGCGGATCTCATGTCGTATTGGTCTCTAAGAAATCCGTTGATGCCTAACACACGCACACCGCCCGACCGCACGGTTCTATTTCTTATACATTTTGACGTTCAAAAATGCCTTTCTTGTGCCTATTTGCAATAGATGATTTGACTTTGACTTTACAACGTGTGAAAACTGGCGCACAGACACATATATACGTATTATTATTTTACCTTGATGCTGAGCTTGTGTAGAGCAGAGCCACGAGTCACCGCGACGCGTCGAGGAGCGAGACGGAAACAAATGACACGAGTCGCGTCACGAGTCCCATCTTTCGAGGCCGTGAACGGGCCTCAAACAAAAGACAAAACTCAAATTTTCAAATTAATTTATTGGTGTGTTTCTTTGTACATTTTACACGAGATCTTAATAATAAATAGTTAGTTCCTCGTAAAATCCACCTTAAAGGTGTACTTTTTCCCGTAATCACATATTATTATTAAAAAGTATTATCAACATATTAAAATAAAATAATTGCTATTAGTAAAACACAAAAATCACTTGAGATAGAATAAAACAAGAAAAACATTAACAATTGAGTTAGTATACACATAAATAATGAATGGAAATAAAGATAATAATTCAATCTCAATAATAGAATACAAAAAAAACAATATCAACTAAATGAATAACAACGTCAAACAAGTTACAATTTTTCATTAAGGAATTTCTCGCGATACTTATGTTGCGTTTGTGTGCAATTGATTTCGCATGTTGTGGAATCGACCTTCTGAGCGTATTTATTTTGTATTTACGTCACGCGACGCCACGACGAGTGTGAAAACGCGAAATAAAAGCAATTCTTTCTAATTAACTCTCGAGTCGTGTGTCTCGAAATAGACCCACAAACGAACACACTGATTTACACGCCGCGACTGTTTCTCAACGAAACCGAATAATTAACGCTGCGTGTTTATTCGATTGTTTTGATTCGAAACGATTGATGGTGCGCCAATGGAATGTTCCATAACTCGGATAACACTACGTTTTTAAGGCATTCAAATGCAAATTAATGTACACGCTTGACACTTCTTTTGTGTTAACCTAATTTATAGCCCTTTAGATAACTTGTTTTATTTTCCGTCATAAGTAGTTTACATAATTTTATCGATATGAATTATGAAATTTAAATTTTTAATCGATTTGTTTTATTATTTTAGGTTTTAGTCCAGTCCACGTCTATCAAGGCAGTATAAATTTTAACTTCAAGTTTTCTCTTTTAACAATTTGTTAACGAAAATATTAGGTGGCCCACGCCTTAAATAGAGTAATAACAACGAATTTGTTTAAATAGTTTATTAGTATCAAATATGGTACGTCGCAGTCTCGCTATCCACCAAAGGCAAAGCGAACAAAAAGCGAGCAAGCGTAACTAATGAAAGATCGCGGGTTGATTAAGCAGGTGCTGTCATCAACGCTCCGGACACGCATTCACTGTACCAATCGCTGCCAACATCATTAATTGCCCGTTTCATTGCAGTTATGTTTCATTAATATTCGAAACTATATTGAGAACTGATTGATTTTTATTTTTTTATCAGTTTCTGACCGCGACTTCATTTGTGTAGAATTTGGAAGATATACAGTTTAGTAAAATAACAGCCAAATTTTTATTAAACTCCGTTAGCCCTCCTTGCGTTAAGCGGGATGGTCCGAAAGGGTTACTGCTACCCCGGAACATAAATGGCTAAGGAAGGAACATGGATGGGTTTCAGTCAGTAAGAGGCTGACACTCCCTTCCGCTCCACTCAGAGCGGGAAAAATTTATTGGCGATACCCACCCTCAAAAAAAAAAATTCGTATCGCATCGCCCACCCGTTACTTAGTTTTGGCTTCGCATTATTGTATTTTTGACTTTGTTTTGTTTTACTCGGCTTCTAAAGATGATGTTAAATAGCCTTTTTTTTCTGAGGGTCGAAAATCATTAAATGATTCGGTGGAGTCGAAAGGAGTATCAGACTCTTACAGACTAAAACCCATCCTTGTTCCTTCCTTAGCCGTTTATGTGCCGGGGTAGCGGTTATCCTTTCGGACGATCCCGGTTATTAAAAAAAAACAAATCCAACTGTTATTAATAAAAATTATACGAAAATATCCACATTACGCCAGTTATGTTTAAGTCCCATTTAATAGGGGGGCGAGCTTGCCGTTAACCGGCCACAAATCCGGACTCCGGCTACTGCTATTAAATATTATATTATTATTATAATATATTATTTTATGCAAGTAGTACAGATATTCGCGCTCTTGCATAGCGTCTGCGTTCGGTGCCATTAACATTAATTGCGTCGTCACGACTTGCAACCATTCAGTACTTAGCTAAGATCACAAATAGTGCATCGGTAATGGCAGGTTATTGAACTGTTTACAGTACTAGAACGTAGTTTTGTCTCGGTAGCCTCTTACAATGTTGGAAAATTATGTTAAACTGGATTTTGCCAGCGGCTTCGCCCGCGTGTATGTAGGTAGTTGTCCCGCGGAATCGTTAATTTTTCCAGGTTAAATGGCCTATGTGCTGTTCCAGACTATAATCTATCAATGTGCCAAATTTCATCCAGATCCGTAAAGTAGTTTTTGCGTGAAATAGTAATAAACATTCATACGCCCTCACATTTTTTTACGTTTACAATATTAGTAGGACAGTTAATTTATGAAATTAATGGTCATTATTATTACATAATGGCAAGCCTGAAGTAGAGCTCGTGGCTAAGTAATAACAGCCGAACTGATCGATCCATCAGGTTAAGCTACGCTGGCCGAGGTTGGTCCGTGAATGGGTGACCATTTTTACGTATCGAGACTCCTCCGTGGCTCGGAATGAAATTTAAGCCACTAGGCGTGGCTAGTTGGTAACGCGGGCCTTCGTGGATTTTTTAAAGTCGTTATGGGTGATCAAAAGCCTGAAAGCAAGCCTGACAGCCAGTCTTACCAAGAGGTATTACCCAGAGACTGCCGGGTTGTGGAGGTCAGATAGGCAGTCGCTCCATCTAAAATACTGGTACTCAGCTGCATCCGGTTAGACTGGAAGCCAACCCCAATATAGTTGGGAAAAGGCTAGGCAGGAGTGTTCCTATAGTAGGTACACCTACATTTCGCCAAATAGGTTAAAGTCCCATGTGATAAAGGGTAGCCTGTTGCCATGAACCGGGCACAAATCCTCACTTCGGGCTGCTTCTGAGAAATTCCAGATGCTAAAACTACATAACACATTTCCCGAACCGGGAATCGAACTCAGTAGCTCGTACGCAACTGTAACCCTTACAACCTCAAGACCAACGTCGCTGTCATGGCAGTAAAAATTGTCGTTGCTTATAAATCATTAGTCCAAAATGGTCAACTATGAAATATTATTTCTAAAGTAAATATCACAAATCAAAATCTCTCCTTGTAGTCGCGAAGTGAACCCATCATATTTTTTCATATAAATATAAAGCAACTTTAACATGATATATTAAACTTTAATTATATTTTTATTAATTTGGCACCTCGAAGCCGTTATTTTGTCAAGAATTCCAACAAAATCTTTCAAATGAACACACACTATAAAATTAACATGATAATAACGAATACTGCTCCAAATTCGGTTAACATTAATTTCTGTTTGAATAATTGGTGACATTCTTTGACATAAAATGCTAATATATATATTTCTGTTTGATATAATTTATTGTAATGACGTATAATCAGTATGCGAAGATTTTTATTAGTTATATCAATTTCGTAGGTGGAACACGTTAAAAATACATGGAGAACAGAAATATAATACAAAAGCCAACAATCATAATATGATTTATATTAAGATCTTTTTTTGAAAAGAAAATACATTGATCATTCTACTAAAATTGTAAGAATTCCAACAAATATTATTTTGTGTTTTTAAATACTATATTTTCATCTATTTTTGGAAGGAAATTAAGTAGCATTTTGTCAAAGAGGTCTTAGCAGTGAGAGTGGGAGGTGTCTAAAGCAACTATTGTAATAAGTGTAAAAAAACTGTTACCTACATATTAATAATTATGAAGGGTACCACACGTCAAAAGAAAAACATGGACTACGAAAATCAACCTTGCTGCTACGATATTTAGGTGATGTCAATACGATATAAAGTATCATCCGTAACCATTTTTTATTTATTTTTTATTTTGCTTTTGTTAACTATCCTCCTTTATTTTTGTTTTTATTTGTAGTCTTTATCTTTATGTTTGCTTTTATTTTCTATTGACTTTTATTTTGAAACTACGTGAGATTAAGAACTACGCCTTATTATGAAAGTGCTGTGTACTTATAAAAGTGACAAAACCACTACATAGTATAAAACAAAGTCGCTTACTCTGTCTCTATATCCTTATGTATGTTTAAATCTTTAAAACTACGCAACGAATTTTGATGCTGTCTTTTTCAATAGATAGAGTGATTGAAGAGGAAGGTTTATGTGTAAAATTTGTCGACATATTATGCGGACGAAGCCGCTGGCGGAAGCTAGTTCATCATAATTTAAACTCAATGTAAGTCTCATTATGTCTATGTTTTAAGTGGATAAGTCGTTGGAGTACCTTTAAATAAATAAGGTCATATTTACGAACTCAAACAAATCGAACTCGTCTTCAATTCTTCATGAAAACCTTTCACGAATTAAGACGTCATCCAACCAAATACACAAAAATCTAGCAACGCATTAACATGTAACAAACAACACTTAATGCGTTGCTAAAAATGAATAATATATCCCAATATTTTACTGTTCCATTAGCTTTTAGTTCTAGGTGGCTTTCGTCACTACCTACGCCGATACTATTTATTTGTCGACAGACTAAATCTAGGTGAGTCTAGGTAGGTATTTTTCTAGAAAACAGTTGGAAAATTAATAAAATTGGTGCGAGATGAATGAATCGTTGTTTGTTCAATTGGGAGCAATGTCATGTGGAATTCATCAATCAATGTCTTTGCGCTCATTATGGGAAATGAATACGGATTACAAAAAAAAATCTGTAACATAATGTTTTTTTTTTTATCTTTATTTAAAGAGGTTTTTCGCTACATGCGAATATGACAGGTACTAAAAAACAAAAAAAACATGCAGCTGTTTTATTGATATATTCTAATACTTTATTTCGAACAAAGAAACAACAATTTTACTTAAAAATTAATGTGTGTGTAGGTAGGTACAAAAACAGATTCACATATATGTGTGTGTTGTGTGTGTGTGTGTGTGTTGTGTGTGAGTGTGTGTTGTGTGTGTAAGTGTGTTGTGTGTGTAAGTGTGTTTTAAATTACTCTTAGTTGTTAATAATTATTTAATTGGAGACTAACTTTGTACCTAAGCCAACTTTATGTACATAACTGCACTATTGTATTAGGTAGGTAAGCCTGTAATGATAGTATATATGTGTTAAATAAATAAATAATTAAAATTAAAATTTAGCATGGAGCATTCTAATACCTCGCATTCTAATTTTGGTAGGTACTATTAGATCTTAAACTACCTATCACTCATTCAGTCCCATGTGAAAACACACAAAACAATTACTATTAAAAATATTTTAAAAGTAACTCGTATCAAATTCCATGATTTATCGAACGTAATAGCAATAGTGTTGCCCACATGCAAGACCAAGACGAGACTGAGGCCAGTCTTGGTCTTGGTCTTGCGTCAATACACCTGGTCTTGGTCTTGGTCTTGGTCTTGCGCTCTCAGTCTTGGTCTTGGTCTTGGTCTTGCAGCAAGAGTCTCGCAAGTCTTGCAAGTCTTGCAAATACCTATTAGCCTATTGACTATTTATTGAACACGTTAGTTTAGATTTTAGAATAAGATTCACGCTATAAGACGTATGTAGTTACAGAATTATAATCATCAAAATCATCAATACCAAGATCAAAGGTCGAGGAATGAGTTTGACTTTGAAATAGTTATTTGTTATGCAAGGCTGGAAAGTAGATTTTTGGCGCGAGTACTTCTATTGAAACCTGAGTAAGTGAAGGATTCTAGGGTTGAACCATGAGCGAAGCGAGTGGTTCAAATATAGAATCCTGAGCGTAACGAAGGTTTCAAAGGTACGAGACGCAGAAAAGCTTTGCTGCCGAGCGCAACACACAATTTTTCACCTCACTACAGCGAGGAAACTGCTAGGTGCAAGAAAACAGGTGTTATATGTTGAGTTTTATTTTGTTCGAGCGTCTCAGATACATTGACTCATGTGAAGAAAATAACAGATACTTGGCAATGTATCTTATGAGTTACATAGAATATCTCTAAAATTAAATACCCTGTATTTTGTTCTATATCCTACTTGTCCTCTAAGGAGAATGAAAGAAAAAAGATTATTTAATACAAATAACTAACTAATTTAATTTAATACATATTTATTTTTGCCAAGCAAAGGATTAAATAACATATTATATTAGTATTTATTTTATTTAAAAAATTAAACTTAAATTACTACACAATTGGGTATTTGACAGGGAAGTATTTGGCATATTCAAATGTGACGTCACAGATTTTTTAATCAAATGGAATACTTATTAACATTAATTCCAATTTTACAATTATATCCTCGCAAAATACTTAATTTCTGTACTGTGGTGGAAGTTTTTAAGGTGAGCGGTATTATTTAATTTTTTATTTTAGACCGTGTCATGCATTTTCGGTGGACTGGCAGTATAGAAAATTATTAAATAGAAAGGTTCGAATTTTAAAAACTCTTTCCACGCTAGAGAGCAAAAAGCGATTTTCGGCTCAGATTTCGAATGACAAACAGACTCTTTCCGAGCCTGTGAGGTGAAAAAGTCATTTTTTTTTTAATAATTCCTCGACCTTTATGAACTTGGAAAGATATTTTAATCAACAAACAAAATAAGAAAATTTGAATTTCGCGGGCTATCCTGGAGCATTCACCAATGTACAATGTTAATCAACCAATAATAGAAGACTACAGGCAAAGCCTACCTATGCGGCCAAAATAAGGAAGTGCGTGTGTGTTGAGATTAGCAGATTTCATTAAAGTGTGCGTAGGTACATTTTTTAGGCAATTTGTCGTACTCGTGACTGGCGCGCTTTGCTACGTAGGTACTGTCGTAAGTATGTGTAAGTAAGAAACGATGTAGGTACCTACTACAACAAAATTGTATTCCTTAGAAAAATAATCATCGTTCATACCTCACGACGATTATTTTTATTTATTTAGTAAATCATCGCTGAAGACAATAGTCTTCTATAGAGATAATAGAACGTCTATCAAAATCGGGATTGAAACCAAATACCTACTTAATAACGCCCAAATCTCAGTTTGTCTTAACTGCAAGACGCAAGAGTCTTGCAGGCTTAAGTCTTGTCTTGCTCAAGTCTTGCAGGGTTCAGTCTTGGTCTTGGTCTTGCTACAATAAGGCGGTCTTGGTCTTGGTCTTGGTCTTGCGAAAATGCAAGAACAAGACCAAGACTGCAAGACCAAGACCGATTTTGGGCAACACTAAATAGCAAGTACAACTTTCAAAGTCATAGACGAGAACAAGTTCAACAAACAACAATAAACAACACCGCATCATGCGTCTTCACACCTACTGCTACATATCGATTTCATATCGAACTAGTACTTCCATTACCTTCATAATGACACCTCATTTAACTGAGAAATACACCACATCAGAGACACTTTCGAATTTTATCTCTCATCTAAAAAACCCTTTATGTCTCCCAACTCTAAATTCTGTCACATCTCGAATTGCTAATCGAATACTAATAGCCTCATAACATTGCTTCATATTACTGTTAAAATCTTTTTGTCGTGTGTGGCTGCTATAAAAGTATTGATTTGCATATATCTTACATCTAATTTTGTATCGTAAGTAACATATTAATCAAATAGCCTCTTCAACCTCGTGTCTTCTTGATCTCATGACTTTGAGTGGTTTATGGCACAACGGAGCGACAGTTGTGCGATCAACACGATGCTCCGTTTAAATAGTTTTATGATTTATGCGATCTAAATCGGAATGTTAATCCTTTCAGCATACATGGGATATTAAGTGCTATTTTAATAACTGAAAACAACATATTGAATTTGTAAATAAACGGTAACATTGCTTTCAACATTGCTAGACACGGCGAAATCATACATATAATATAATTTTGACATAATTATTGTATAATAATTATCACTTGCTTAAAAATCGGTGAAAGAAAACATCGTGAGGAAACCAGCATGTCTGAGAGATATTGCTCAATAGCATGTGAAGATAAGTCACAGACCCACGGACATCATAAAAACTCTGACACCCTGTTAGTCACTAACCACACGAAAAGAAGAAGATTTTGACACCAAAAACTGTCGCTTTATTTCTGACAACACAAAAGAAATAAGGCATGCCTGATAGATATTTCTCAGCATGTGAAGCTAAGTCAGAGGCCTATGTGCAGCATAATAACTCTGACACCAGGTTAGTCACTAACCACACGATGAAAGAAATAATACTACGCTTATCGAAAGCAACCGGTCGCAGTCGTTAGTTACAAACTAGCAACGAGATAAAGTTTAATATAAAAATTCAACATTCAATCGAGTCGATTTGCATAGAATCGTAATTAAAAGTGTGTTGGGTATCGATTGCTTTGAAAATTCTATCAATTTAATTATGGCTGGCTTGGAATGATTTTATTGACATCACAAGCCGTTGATTTACTTAATTGTCTATATGTTATCTTTATTGTGGTGGCCAACGCCCAAAATCTTAAATGTTTTTTGTATTATCCAACTAATTAACATAAAATTTGTAATCTTAAGACATCTATTGTATTTCCCGTATTTCGTCTTTATTAATTTTATTTAGTTTTGCCTGTTCTACGGTCAGTGTCCAAGGCTAAGAAAGACACATAGTATTTAATATGCGATCTTCTTTTGTGGTTAGTGACTAACCTGGTGTCAGAGTTTTGTATTGCCTATGGGCCTCTGACTTAGCTTCACGTGCTGTTGCCAAATATCTCTCAGACATGCTGGTTTCCTCACGATGTTTTTCTTCATCGATTTTTTAGCAAGTGATAATTATACAATAAGCACATGAATCCGTAAAATAAGAGGTGTGTGCCTTGGGTTCGAACTCGAGACCTATGACTTGGCAGTCCGACGCGGCGACGGTCACACCACTAGGCCCATCACACACATTTCCGTTATTAGTTATTTAGAGGCGTAAGATATTACATCTCGTGACTAAATATTAACAACCGCAGTGGTCAATTGAAGGTTATGCTACGGTTGCCGCGGTCAGTTTATGGATGGGATCCATTAGAAAATATCGAAACCCCACCGTGTATCGAAAAGCATATAAAGCCGCTAGTCCCGTCTGTCATTAGAAAAATATGCTAGAATATGCTATGATATGGCTATAAAGGGACTACCGAGATGACGACTAATAGAGAAGTATGAAAAAAAGACTTGTTGCCGACCCAAAATAAATTGGGATAAAAGCAGAAGAATGATGATGGTCCCGTTTGTTATTCGTAGTTCTTTAGTAGTCGTCACGGGTAGTCAAAAACCCATAAACCTGGAAACCAACTTACCAAGGGGTATCGTGCTATCCAGTATCTGGATTATGGAGGTCGGATAGGTAGTCGCTTAATGGGAAATACTGGTATTCAGCTGCATCTATTTCATATGGAAGCTCGACATATGAAGTTGGGAAAAGGCTTAGCGGTTAAAGCCTAATGAAACTGAATTTTTTGACTGTAGTATTTCGTAATCTAGGATCACAGTAACAGCCTCGCAAATACGTGCCAATTGTATCTCGTCTTAAAGATCCTTAACACAATCCATCCACCGTTTCTTAGGTCTTCCTCTACTTGTACAGCCATCCACATTCATTCTCAGAACTTTCCTGACAACATTTTCTTCATTCCTCCGCATAACAGGACCCAAACCATGACAACCGATTTCCACACAACTTTTCAGTCATCAGTTTCACTTTTAGCCTTCCTCTTATATGTATACTCATTCCTTATTTTATCCATTCGCGTAACATGATTCTTAGCATTCTCATTTCAGCTGCGTGCAATTGTCTTTCATTTCTTCTTTTGGATTGCCATCGTGGTGAAGCTGGCGCGAGAGCTTCCTTACCCACTCCAATCGTTCCACCTGCTGAACGTCTCCCTCCTGGGTGCGACTTGCCTTGGTTAACTTGGAAGGCTTTAAACAGACTCCGGACCCAGGTTGGCCGAAGCAAGGAAAACCTGCTCAGGTGGGTATTCATAGATAACTCCACCTTGGAGTGTAAATGTGGTGCTGTTCCACAATCGATGGGGCACTTAATCTCGTGTCCTGCGTGTTCTGCCGTATGCACGTTACAGGAACTGATGGACGCTAGTGATGGCGCCAAACACGTAGCCGAATTGTGAACCAAGTACAGTTAGATTGCCATCAGCACGCTAAGAAGAAGAAGATTCCTACCTTTTGTGGAAAAAAAGAACAAATTATAAAAAAATAAGAAAAAAAGAAAGAAGTATGGTCAGGAATCTCATCAGCAAGTAAATGTATAATACTTTAGACATAATTATCATACAAGAAGTATTTCAATACTAGGTAATGCCAGTTTTCAGTAAGTCTAAATTTTTTTTAAACTTGACAAACTTGAAGCAGCCTAAAACGCTTACCTTAAACCACGTTATCATCGAATTTAAACGTTTTTAACAGCGTGATAACCGTGACAAGTTGCGCCACCTATCACGTTGATAATGAACTACACGCAACATGTATTGGACACATTAAGCGCTTAGCACTTAACATATTTACCCTGATAACTGTCACTGATGCAATTAACAATATCTTTAATGCTGAAGGAGTAGAGATACTTAATGACCCCACACTATAATTTCCAGTTGAATGATGTTACCTATATTTTGAGTTTCATGCCTGTATTTCTCCATAGGAAAATACTATGCTTCGGACTGAACAACTAGCTTCATCTTTTTCACTGACCAACCCCTTGACAATTCAATAGTTTTTTTTAGGGTGGGAAATCATCCAATGACTTTTCCCGCTATGGGTGGAGTGGAAGGGAGTGTCAGACTATAACTGTCTAAAACCCATCCATGTTCCTTCTTTAGCCTTTTATTTTCAAGGGTAACGCTTTTGGTCAATCGACAAATGTTAGACAAGTAACTGTGAGAAAAGAATAGATGATGTACAGACGCCAGCACATCAAGCTATCCCTAAGTGTCAAATTTTCTCAATTAAAAATGAACCTTATGTCTTTGCAATAAAGTTGAAATACTATCAAAGAAATTTGACAGATTGTGGTAACTTGATGTGCTGGCCTCTGTACAATATACACAACAACATTATACGTGTTTCCCTGAAGGGTTAAGCAGAGGTGCACTTATAGTAAGTCCTATGTAATAGGGGTGAACCTTTTGCCATAAAACAGGCACAAATCGAGACTCAGAGGTGCTACTCGAAGTTTACTTTAAAAATGGAAATAACACTTTGCAGCACAGACAGTTCACTTCGACGTCAGTTCACAGTAAGATTATTACAGAATATACCAGTACATAGGGTGAGTCTTTTATTCGAGATATGGTCTTTCTCTCCAATAATATACCAACGTTTCAGTATCTATTTCAAACCATGGCAAAGCTCAAATGCTCGTTACAGATTTAAGAGCAGGCATGCAAAGTCATACAAATTCAATACAAACATAACTATGAATAATTAACATTGATATAAACATAATACTTGATTAGGTTCTAAGAACACGCAACTCGAAAACAAACGAGGCTTCACTTTCGAACGAACAATAGACGATTCTACTCGTAATTAGAGAGTTGTACATTCCGAACGATCTTTCGGATCGATTACGGTTGAATAAACAATTCCTTCTTGTTTTTTTTATATTCAAATAATGTTATAAATCAAATACGCGCCGTTAACGTCCCGGAGGAGAGGTCATTTATCAGAGCGACGCGGGCGCAAGTACCAGACGCCATTGTACGATACATTAATGTTTCCTTAATTGTTATTTTATCGGATTCCAATATGGCCGCCACGCGCCCGTAATTAGTCTCTGTACGGATTGAATGATTTTAGCTGTTCGATTTTTAAATAATTAATGATATGGGCACCTAAAGATTTCTTTGGTGTAATCAATAACATCTTGGGTATGTTGTGTGTGTATTTTACGAAATTATATTCTTCGTAATAAGTCAAGTTTATTTTTAAGAATTTACAGACATACAAATATTGAAATGTTTTTGGATCTTCAAGACAGTTAAATTTAGTTATTTTTTATTTTCAGAAACACAAGTCATCATCCGCCTTGCCTTTTCTACTGTTGGGGTCGGCTTCCAGTCTAACCGGATGCAGCTGAATTCCAGTATTTTACATGTAGTGACTGCCTATCTGACCTCCACAACCCAGTAACAGGGCAATACGATACCCCTTGGTATGGCTGGCTATCAGATTTTCGGGCTTCTGACGACCCGTAACGACTGTCAAAGATGCACAAATGACAGCCAGGACCAACGGATCCTTACTTATTTAGATGCCTAGTAAGAATTAACCGAAAGGTCTAAAATCTAGTGTTTAAATTATTTTAGCGTCTGTAGCTTATCTCATTCAGTGTGATATCACTTTGTTTAAAACGACGCAATTTATTCAATAATGCAATTCATTAATGAATAAATTTTAAATGGATGCATGCTTATAAAATGTAAATGTTAATTATTATTAAAATAATCTATTAATATTCAAATGAAATGATTACCTAATTATTAGACTATCAAAGTTTACCAGAACTATTATTATTAACTATTCATGTTGTAAGTTCGGTTGTAAAGACATTACAGCAACACCTACTGTTTTATTACTTTCTGAAGACAGTAATACAAATAAACGCGTCTTCCAAAATGTTAACCGTATAATTAATAAAATGTTAATACGTAACAGGTTTCTCGCAGTAGGACATCCCATAGCCAAGAGCGCTATGCATCCCAAAAGAAATAATGGGTTTCTCAAAAAATAAAGTTTCAAAACGGCAGACTTTAAGCTAAGTACCTAGTGATTTAGCTAAACAATAGACTTAGCCAGCTAGGTTAAGCTACGCTTGCCGGGGTTAGCCGTGGATGGGTGACCATCTTTACATACCGAGACTCCGCCGTGCCCCGCAAAGCACGTTAAGCCGTTGGTCCCGGCTGTCATTTCTGCATCTTTGACAGTCGTTACGGGTCGTCAGAAGCCCGAAAATCTGACAGCCAATCTTACCAAGGGGTATCGTATTACCCAGTTACTGGGTTGTGGAGGTCGGATAGGCAGTCGCTCCATGCAAAATACTGGTATTCAGCTGCATCCGGTTAGACTGGAAGCCAACCCCAACATAGCTGGGAAAAGACTAGGCAGATTTGAATGGACTTAGCCAGATTATTCCAAAGTATAAAACACAAAAAATGCTAATGAAATTATGTCTAAAAACCTTAAAAAAGGCCAAAAACGGCACAAAACTAAAATGCAATAAAATGGTCAAACGCTAATTGAATTGATTATAATTAACATAACTAATCTATGCACCGCTTATCTTCCATCTAAAAGGGGAAACTCAATACTTCAGTTGACACCTTCAAATAGCGTGGGATGACAAAGTTTTTCTCACACTCTCTGGAACGCATTTCAACCGAAAGATGTCCACTGCTGGACAAAGGCCTCCTCCAAGCCACGACAACCGGTTCTAGTGGTGCAATTCTGTAAAAACCTCATTGTCAAAACGTATGTGAAGTGAGTTTAAAGTAGCTTATTCCACTAATGCCCCCTTAAGGCGTAATTAGCTATGAAGGGGCCCCTCAGGGCCAAGCCTGCCGGGTAAGCGGGATTGTCCGAAAGGGTTACCGCTACCCCGGAACATAAAGGGCTACGGAAGGAACATGGATGGGTTTTAGTCAGTAAGAGTCTGACACTCCCTTCCGCTCCACCCAGAGCGGGCGCAGTCATTGGTGATTTCCCAGCCTTGAAAAAAAAAAAAAAAAGGCCGTATCTAATTAGCTGTCAACAGTGTCAATCCCTAGCAGTAGGTGAAACGACAGCTCACTTAACGCTCACTTCGCCTGAGTTTTCACGATGAGACTGTTATAGAATCGATTGACGGGTCATCGGTCCAACTTGAGGGAATAATTCCCCGTTATTCCGTACAATCATCGACAATTTCGTCATATAATACAAACTTAATATTCAAAGTAAATTTCAAAGTTATAAGTCCTCAAAGTTTTAAATCCAGAAATCCTGCGACAACATTTTAAAAGGGGTACCGAGCCCAAGTTTACGATCAACATAAATGCCACATAAAAAAGGATAAAAACTTTTAATTTCCCTCCTCTTAAATGAGCCGGCGTTAATTTTAACTCGCCTATAGGAATTATATATATGGCATACACTAATTCTTTGTCATTATAAGGTATTTTATGCGTTTTTTTTTCTTCCATAGCTCGTGGCCGTAAATAATGTCCGGTTATGTTTGTTGGTTTAGCTTTAACGTGTTTCATTTAGATTAAATTCTAATTTATTTTATGGAATCTTTGAATTTTGGAGTGGAGATCATAATTTTATTTCGGTGCAGTGTGGGGTCAGAGTGTTTCTTGTTTATTGTGTTAGTTGTTATAGGTAGGCTTCTTTCTTGCGTGTAATGATTTCTGTAGGGAAAGATGGATTAAGAAATCGTCAAGCGCCCTTAGTTTTTTTGATTGCCGCTAAAATAAAACAATAGAATGTTGTTATAAAATAAAGTCATCAACACTTTTTTGTTTTTCTGACATACTTATTCAAGTTTTATAACTTTACAATATTAAAGGATTACTTTAGATATTTAGTGGTATAGAACTGAAGGTAAAGCTTTCAATGCATCTTAAAAACAATCGAATTTAATCTTAATATCTTCACCAAAGGGTTTCATTTACAACGATTTGAAGCAAAGTTACTATAGCGATATAAAAAAAAATTATCTCAATGTTTACGAAATAAATGCCCTAATAAAGATAAAGTTCCAAACCTTAATTAGTGACAAATTGGTCGCTTATAAGAAAAATATACGGTAAGAAATGCATGAAGAATTAAGTTATATGCAGACATACATATCAGAATGTAATGTAAAACAAAAATAGGCAGTGGTTGAAATTCTATTACTGAATTAGAATAAGTATATCGATACGATGTGATGCGATGTGTATATGTGATGTGATGTGATATGTTTCTCCATGGTAGAGATGATATCGCAAACGTATATCCAATCAATTACGAATATTATCATCAGGCTTAAGAAACGTTATCTTCGGAAAACCCCAAGAAGATGGTTTGTTAACAGGTTTAATGATACCCACTTGTGGCAGTTCGTCTAATTTCTTATTTATTAAAAATGTATAAGTAGATAAATTATAATACACCATGATTTCGCCAAATGACTTTTGATATTGACAATGTATAAACGCTAGCACATTAAGCTATCCCAAACTATCATTTTACCAATAGAAAATGAACCTTATATTATTGTTATAAAGTTGAAAAATTATCAAAGAACTTTGACAGATTGGGGTAGCCTGATGTGCATTATTCAACCACCAAATTACAAAGACATCAATAACGGGCAGAATTATAGGACATGTCTATACTTGCCCTATGAATCTGCCCATAATTGCTGTCACAAAGCTATCACTGACTAAGCGGGATTGTCCGAAAGGGTTACCGCTACCCCACAACATAAAGGGCTAAGGAAGGAACATGGATGGGTTTTAGTCAGTAAGAGCCGGACACTCCCTTCCGCTCCACCCAGAGCGGGAGGGGTAATTTGTTGATTTCCCATTCTCCAAAAAAAAATAGGCTATCACTGATATAATATCTACATATACCCAACAACATCTACTGCAAACTAGAAAAAGAAATAGTGGACAGCCAACAGCAATAACACTCCCTAGCTACAATTCTGTCCATTTTGTTTTATAGCCCAATGAGAGAGACTTCATTCATTTCTATCACTCAAACGAGGTATTTCACACATACATATAAACGATAGAGTTTCTCGTTGATGGTGATGGAATTTACATAGCAATTAACACAGATTGCAAGTTAATGGGTAGGTAAATCTGTTTTAGTGCTATAATCTGGTTAATACCTAATTCTGTAGTCTAGGGTTCCTTAGAAGTAACTGAATACTATTGCCGACTTTTGTATGAAATCTGCCTAACCTTTTCCCAACTATGTTGGGGCCGGCTTCCAGTCTAACAGGATGCAGCTGAATACCAGTATTTTACATGCAGCGACTACCTATCTGACCTCTACAACCCAGTACCTAACTTGTAATAATATGATACCACTTATTTCGGGGTTCTGGCGACCCGTAACAACTGTCACAGATGCACACATGACAGCCGGGATCAACCACTTAGCGTGCTTTCCCCAGGAGTCTCGGTATGTAAAGATGGTCACCCATCCACGGACCAACCCCAGAAAGCGTAGTTCATATTTCAGTTCATGAGTGATCATTAGCAATAAGGTTGCAATAAACGTTTTTTTTATTGAGGGTGGGAAATCATCAACTGAATAAAATACATCGTTGGCTGTCCACTATTTCTTTTTTCTAGTTTGCAGTAGGTGTTGTGGGTATATGTAGCTATTATGCCAGTGACGGCATATTTTTTTTTTTGGTTGGGTAGGGATTTCAACAAAATAATGATCCTCCCGCTCTGGGTGGAGCGGAAGGGAATGTCAGTCTCTTACTGACTAAAACCCATCCATGTTCCTTCCTTAGTCCTTTATGTTCCGGGGTAACGGTAACCGTTTCGGACAATCCCGCTTAAAAATAAAGCTTCTTTAAAATCGCAGAAGATTAAATAATAAATTAAACAATAAAAAATGAAACGGAACCCCTAATCTTAATCTCGTTCACACCCGCCCACTTGTCATTCCTTAACGCCCACGCGACACATACTTAATCTAAATTATTTAAATTGCATATTTAAACAATTCACATATTTTTGTCGTGTTTAAGGATATTTGCCTTATAACAGTTTTTTATTGGTCCTGTTAACTTTCTTTGGCCCTCTTAGGTCTTTCTTTATATTATACAGTGTGTTAGGTTAAACGAGGGTCATACTTTCAGGTTGTATAGTACTCATGGAAAGCAACAACTTTGTCCATGTGACCAACACTGAAATATGAAAAAAAAGAGGTTTTCATTTTGCATTTTGACGAATTATGCGAACATTAATGTACTGAACAGCTCATTTTTTTTTCATGATTTCAAGTATAGTTCCATGGTCAAAGTTGTTCATTTTCGTGAGTATAGAACCCCCTAAAGTATGTCCCTTGTTAAACTTAACACACTGTTTAGTACCTACATGTCATGGTGAAAAATATTAGGAAGTATCAACTGTCAACATGGTTGGTACCAAGGAACCTTAGTTGAGTACAAAAGACTACTTATTTACGAATTAAAACCTTATTCGTTCCTAATCGTGTCCAAGGGACAGGTGACAGGATCGAATTTTCTCGGTGGCTGGAACATAGTTTTCGAATAACTGTCAAATCTTCTCAATCGATTTTGAACTTAACTGTCAATGATTTAAGGTTTAAAATCTTTAAGAGAAATTTAACTAATTGGTATAACTTGATGCGGTGGCGACTATATAATATGTAGTTATATCCATCTGAGCTACTATGGTGAAATGACCTGGATGCTTAATGGATATATCCATTAACGATTGATCAAAAATCGATTGAGAAAATTTGACAGTCTTGTAGCGAGTTTAAAAATCTTTAAATTAATATAAATTCAAATGTCTGCAAATTTTTGCAAGCACTAGCTCATAAGATAGTGATAGCTGAGTCTAGGGTAAAGAGGCCAGTATATCAAGCTACCCTAATCTGTCAAATTTCTCTGATAGATTTTCAACTTTATTACAATTGGATAAGGCTCATGTTCAATTGGGAATATTTGACAGTATGGGATAGTTGATGTGCTGAGTATGTATTACGGAAGGTTGAAAAGCTTTTAGTTGTGATTAAGACTCTCTGGAGAACAATTTTAATTTCCAAGGGGTTATTTTGTATCTTAATTTTTCTACCAACAGACTTCTTTGGTTAATATTTATTGAAAACTTATCACTTTATAATGTTATATTACAACAAAACTTATTTCTTTGGTTGCCGTAATTTAAACGATTTCAGAAAAGATTTGGTTTGGGATAAAAAAGAGGTTGTATACCCATCACAAGATCGATACGTATTTACTAATTTCTACAATTTATTCATTCACTCCGTCCACCTTAACTACATGAAATACCGTTTATTACATATAAGCGTACAAGTATTTGTATGAACGTCGAGTAAATATTCGTTCCTTTGTGTAAACTTTCACCCTTAATGAGCACAGCCGAGGTGTCACCGAAGTCTTCCGATGTCCTGAACTATTACGTATGCATCCAAGGATATACGATGGGAATCACTTGCTATTGATATTTTGTTTTGTATGAAAGCAACGACGGCTCGGCTGTCCATTTACAAGAAAAAAATAATTTTTTTAAAGAAGTACACTTAAGTAATGCAATGGCATAGTTTTTTTTGTGTATTCTCAAGATTAAAGGCAATTTTAAGGAGGAAAAAGCGCCATTTTGGAAAAATTATGGCTAGCTATCTAACATTCATTTGACTACATTTATTGTTTAGTCCTAAGATGTTAATGTTAAGCCTTACTTTGTGGAGTGATAAATAAATTGTATTATTATTTTAAAGTATTCATTAGACAAATGATATGTAAATGCAGTTAACGCAAGCGAGTGCAACTTCAAGATAACTAAAAAAAAACTTGATAAAAATATATTCTTTTGCATTAAGCAACCCAAATAAGTAACCAAAGGAATTAACAATCCAATCCACAACACTGAATAGTGACTTAAAACCAAGACCAAGACCGAAACAGACATTCCTAATTAATACGACAGAATAACAAAAAAAAAACGAAGGGTCGCAACAGCATAGCAATCGTACACGTAACAAGAGCCGACCCGGCCGCGCTGTGCCCATATATTTATTTTATCTTGTACAATACACTTAAATACAAATTAATACAAGCAAAGGACCGGACCTTAATGGCGAGCTCGACTGTTTATTTTACACCTCGCGATGGGCCATGCCAGTTTTATTTTTAATTTTTTTATTGGTCACACTTTGGGCTTTCGGCTTTTAGCGCCTTCGGAAATGCGGGTACTAGGTTTTTTCGTAGAACTGTTTGTTAATTGATTTTGGGTACGGTTTAAGATTGCTTTAGTTTGCTTGTAACAGACAAAAAGCTTGAAATAATTTACGTATTTACCTACTTAAGTCAAAACCTCGTTTGAGGACGTAGGTATACAGCTTGGGTATAAAAAAAATAATTATGAAAGTCAATTAATTTTATGCTCATAGATAATTGAATTAATTAGAAACTGCAATTCATTAGAATAAGCTTAATTTTAAAGGTAGAAACGTAATAGCTTTTCCGTATACCTAAGTCGATGATTCACTACTGTCATTGCAATGGACCACAAATAGCGGGTACAAGGTGTCTCGATACAAACCACTATCTTTCTGAATTTGAATTTAAACTTCGAAAAAAAGTGTTATTAATTCAACACATTGACGCCATAAAAATACAATTTTATTCTTTGAATATTGTCAGTATCGACAGTATTGTAGTCTAACTTATCGCCATACAGACGCAAGCATACATATATTCATTTGTTAACAATTCCAATTTCCATCTAGCTTTATCTCAACTAAAAATAACAACAACACTATGTAATATTCTGTTAAAATTGCAAATACATGCAACTCAATTAGTTTAAATGCATATTCGAGATATCGAGGCCGTTATTTAGTTATACCTATTGGTTACAGATACAGTATCGACATTAATATTCGAAAAATATTGTCAAAGCTCCTCACTGGTCGATAAAAATGTCGGGCCACACGCAGCAGGTCATTAGACACCTCCCGGAGGAAAATAAATTAAAGAAAACGAGAAATCTCGACCGTCAACCTTATTCACAACGAGCAGCCTTCAATTTAAACTATAATCCCGCTTTTGACAATATCCAATGCTGGTTCAAAACTCTTATAGAACTTGGATGTCGAACACAAAAAGCAATGGAAGATTTTTTTTATGATTCGAACGTGTCGCGAGTTTATGAATAGGGATATAAGCTTGGGATCAATTAAATGCCATAAGATACAAGCACTATAAGTCAGTTCGAAGCGAAATCCAAGAAGTAATGACTAACACTCTAGTTTATGGTGTAAAAAAAAACCTGTTTCGTTTTAACCTCATCCAATCTTCTTAACAGTGGTTTAATTTACTCAGACGTGTCCAATGTAATTAAATCGTTTTTACTCGCTTCCAATTGTCACTCGTTGTTAGAATCTTTTCAACTCAAGAAACAACTTGGAATTAATTTGATTGTTGTTTTAAATTGGTACAAACTGGTTAATCTTAGGTTTGCACCACAAATCGCTAAATAAACTACTCAAAACGAAATAGGGCCCACCATTTTTTTTTTGCTGCAACTTAAAACTGAACCTAAATAATCAGTTTTTATGAATGTACGAGTTTTAAGTGAGCATTCAGGAGTAGCATAAACATAAACAATAGAAACATTTGTTTATTTCGTTTAATAAAAACACAAAATAACAGTTTTTAGGAAAAATTACACAAAATAAAGGAAAAACATAATCTTGTAAAACACAACTATTCTGGAAAAAATATGGTGCTTGTTATTTTATAACGAGTGGGTCCTACTCTACTCCGTATGCACTCTCTGAGTAAACTTTTAGCGGTAAACTCATTTAAAACCTCGCCCCGTTTCTGGAAATCGTTTGAAGGTAACAGAGATAGAATGATGTTTTAAATGTGTTTAACGCGAACAATTTGTGGGGCAAGTAGGCCTTTTTTTTTTTTAAGGCTGGGAAATCATCCAATGACTGCTCCCGCTCTGGGTGGAGCAGAAGGGAGTGTCAGACTCTTACTGACTAAAACCCATCCATGTTCCTTCCGTAGCCCTTTATGTTCCGGGGTAGCGGTAACCCTTTCGGACAATCCCGCTTACCCGGCAGGCTTGGCTCTGAGGGGCCCCTTCCCTTCCAATTTTCTTACGTTTTTTGCGATTTGCAGTATCCTAGGTTTTATGTTGATCAAAATATGATTCGCGGCCGCAGCAAGTACGTATTTATAGAACAATCATTAAAATCACCGATACAACCCTCTAAGTTCATATTAATCTACAGAATTACTAGGTATTTCATGAAATCATGACATTTGAGGGCAATTCTAACTTAGAACGTTGTATCTTTTGATCACTGAAAATTGAGATCGTGAAAAAAAAATCAGCTGTTTCCTACACTTCGACGAGTCACGTGAACAAAAATGTTTAGAAGAGCTGTTTTTTTTGCGGTTCCGGAGTTGGTCTCATGGTAAAAGTTGTTCAGTTTGGTGGTCTGTAGCATATGCTTTTGTATGTATATACCTTACCGGTTACACCCTGTATAGTTAAGCCATGTTAGTAAAAATTTGCAACCGTCGAATATATGCCTTGAATCCTTTATCTTCAATGAGTATTTGTCTCATCAAGTATTATTATAGTGTTCGAAAATATCACAGCAAAAAAATCAACACGTCATTAATATGATCCCCGTGCGATTCCTAAATTATTCTTTTGTCTTTAAAACAAAGCTAGCAAACAGATCAGTAAACAAGTTCCCATTTTACAACCATCACGATGTTTCTGAGAATACCAATACCCTTTCGTTATTCCAAGCTTGCTTGAAACAATTAAAAATCTATTCTGTATGCGCAAGGACACTCTTCTATCCGCTTAGTTCAGCTTTTGTTGCCAATAAAAAGTGTTTATAGCAATAAACATACTATTTCGATGCAAGTCAGATGGGTAAAAAATATAAAAGAGTCCATCTGGTAATTGTTTGACAGTAAAATAAGGCGTTTTATTGTGGACATGTTACTTAATTAGGGTGCAGACGTGAACGGAAATGTCATAGTGTTCTGTAGTGCGATGACCCAATAAATTAATGGCGTCTTAGATAGGTTTATTGGTTGATGATTTCATCAGTCGAGGATTTTCTGTACTTAGTACGAAGCAATATTACTTAATGTTCGCATCGTGAGGAAACCGGCTTGCCTGAGAGATATTTCTCATCAGCATGTGCAGCTAAGTCAGAGGCCAAATAGGCAGCATATAAATTCTGACACCAGGTTAGTCACTAACCACACGAAAAAGAAAGAAGAGAATGTTCGCATGAACTGATCAAAGGTTACGCTTGCCGAGATCGGACTGTCGATGGGTGACCACCTATTAAGTACAGAGGCCAGCACATCAAATAACCCCAATCCGTCAAATTTCTTTGACAGTTTTTCAACTTTATTACAAAAGTATAAGGTTCATTTTCAATTGAATAAATATGACAGTTTGGGATAGCTTGATGTGCTGGCGTCTGTACCTATCGAGAAGCTTCGTGCTTCGGAAAGCACGTCAAACAGTTGGTCCCTGCTGTGATTTATAAATCTTTAACAGTCATAGCGGTTTCACTAGTTTTTTCAAGGGTAATCGTATTACCCAGTAACTGGGTTGTGGAAGCCAGATAGGCAGTCGCTCCATGTAAACAAGTTGTATTCAGCTGTATCCGGTTAGCCCCTGCATAGTTGGAAAAAGGCTAGGCAGAGATGAAGTGGGCTATATTACTATCGTTTTAAAACTCGAGATACCAAATTCAAACGTTTTACCGTTCGTCATTTGTTTTTAGGAATTTACCGACTTGAAATGAAGCTCAAATAGACGCGTATACGGATATCTTACGATATATAATTCGTAACCCGAGAAAATGTAACAAGTGACAACCATTGCAACAAAATCATTAACAAAACGTTACAAAATCCAACCCACCAATTATATTCAACTGACAAATGATATCTAAATGTCAAAGCGCATAGTGAGAGCCAAGTTTAGTAGTTAACTCGTTAATTTACGACAGTTGGCGTGCACTACACGCGAACATAAATCAAGATGAATTACAACAATGATCGGATCTGACGATCGACGTCTATTCCCGCATTTATTACGTTGCACAGTCAGCGAATGACTGCCCTAACCATACTTAGAACCTTATCATAATAATAGTACCAGTCTTTTACTGCCCCACTGCTGGGCATAGGCTTCTTCTAATACAGAGAAGGCACGAGCATCAATCACCACACTTGTTGAAGATGGGTTGGGGACTTTAAATTTAAATTAACAGTTTTTAATTATATTTCTAATAGAATTTTAATTGGTTTGAATAGTATTTTAATTGTATTTCTGATTGTGTTTTTAATTATATTTTTTACTTGCATGTTAATCGTGGTAGTAATTGCTGCATTGGCGTAATAGCTGTCATCATCATTTGCCTAGCCTTTTCCCAACAATGTTGGCGTCAGCCTGCAGTCTAACTGAATGCAGCTGAATACCAGTATTTTACATGGAGCAACTGCCTATTTGACCTCCACAACCCAGTACCTAGGTAATACGATACCCCTTGGTAAGACTGGCTGTCAGACTTCGTGGTTTCTGACTACCCGTAACGACTGTTAAGGATCCACGAATGACAGCCGGGACCAACTTGCTTTCCGCACGGAGGATTCTCGATGTGTAAAGATGGTCACCCATCCACGGACCAACCCCGGCAAGCGTAGCTTAACCTGGTGATCGATCCGTGCGGCTGTAATTACTTAGCCACGAGCTCCTATTGGCGTAATAGTTGAAAAGATGTTATTTACATAATTTTGAATAAATATATTAATATTAACTAATTTTATGTAGGTATATTTATGTCCAACATATCTTGCGAAGTTTAACACGTCGGATCCGTATTTTACTAAAATTTGAACGATGTACTAATTTAACCCGCAATATTATAACACCAATATAATATACATGCTTAAAAAAAAAACCATCAAAAATCGAGAACAAAAAATCAGTTGCTCCCTACATTTTGATTACCCCAATCTGTCAAATTTCTTTGATAGGTTATCAACTTTATTGCAAAAGCTTAAGGTTCATGTTCAATTAGGAATATTTGATAGTTCGGTATGACTTGATTTGTTGGCGTTGGCGTTGTACGTACAATCAGGGAAAGTAAACAAATTGGCAGTCTACATCCATTTTCCGGGTTAGCCATTTCATATAGCTGTCAAAGTATTACAACTCAACAGTTGCCTAACTTTAAATAAGTGAAGTATTAATGATAATTGGCCCTGACAGAGTCGTAAATTGATCCTTTGATCACTTTACGATCTTAAACATATATTATAAACATTTTTTCTAATAAATGTGTTTTCACAAAGACGTAGTCGACTGTTGTTGAATAATTACTATAAAAATCTTGATGGCGTGTAATTTTCAGAATTCATTTTCAAGTTTATACAAAGCTAACACACTTGTCGACTCGTTGAGTTGTCGCTGAAATTATGTCACATGCAAGAAATTGAATTTGGAAATAGCTGTCTTTTGATAAGATAACTGATAACAGTCGCATAATCACTCTATTATGTCCCACTGCTGGGACACAGGCCTCCTCTCTTCGACAGGGAGTGGGCTGTAATGATTTATTATTTATTTCATCTTTACATCTATCATTACAAGTAACAAAACCCAATGCGATAAATGTGTAATCTACCACGCGGGCCCAGTGCGGATTGGTAGATGTCACATATCATCGAATTGTTGGTTGTAGGACATACCGTTTTCCTTAGGATGTTTTCCTTTACCGTTTTGAGAGCAGTGGTGATGGAATTATTTAAACAAGCAGTAAAACGCCTGCCTGGATTCGAACTCACGAACTCACTCGTGGCATTGGCGTACCTCTGCTGCTCCTTATTTTATGACAATGTTGTTAGTTCAAGACCTTATCATGATCCTCATAATTATACAAATCTGAATTTTACATAAATGGTGTAAATTAAATAAATTATTCCTTTGGAATCAGGGTTACCAATCTCCAATTACAATTTAAATTATCCAGTATTAATAAACATTTAATCCAGCGATTCCAAGTCATAAGATATTATTTAAGCAGACTCGTTACAATTAATATACCTGCTTTACCATATAAGAGAAACTTCATTTAATTAGAAAACCATTTAGGTAACGACTCATATAACAAAAGGTCAATAGGCTAAGAATTTGCTTAATAACTTGCCTTATGTTTATTTATATCGATAATTTGAGTGTTAAATTAATCGATTTCAGATAATCGACTAATGCTGGTTGAAATGAACTAATTTGTAAACAACACTTGGCTGTTCTAAACCAGTTGGGTGGATAATTATTTTGCTATGGTTATTTATGCTTTTACGAGTCAAGGACATTTTGGAACAAGCTACATAGTTTTAAACACACGTAATTCTGATAGCAAAGTGACAACAGCATGCATAATAAAAATGACAAAGCCCTAACAGGTATCAAAGGCAACTGCTTTCAATATCATATAGAAACATCCAACATTACGTAATGGCTCGATCAAGGAGGATACATTGAATACTTCAAACCTTATTGTTATGATATTGTTACAATTTCCAGTACTGAATGTACATACTTATGAGCTCAAAACTATGTACGATTCGGAAATGATGCACATGGAATGTTGAACGTCATCTGAATGGAATTAACCAGACACGCTGGGCATTATTGAAACTTTATGTACAATATACTATGCTAAAATATTAGCATCTATCTTTATTACGCTGTATTTGTAACAGGCTTCTTGAGGAGCTCGTGGCTAAGTAATAACAGCCGCACCAAACTGGGACGGGCTATCTTTACATACCGAGAGTCGAACAGCATGTTAAAAGCTCCCGGCGGTCATTCGTGGATCTTTGACAGTCGTTACAGGTTGTCAGAAGCGCGAAAGTCTGACAGTCAGTCTTACCAAGGGATATAGTATTACCCAGTTACTGGGTTTGGAGGTCAGATAAGCGCTCCATGTAAAATACCAGTATTCAGTTAGACTGGCAGCCGACCACATAGTTAGGAAAAAGACAATTTTCTTTTGTCAAGTTTTCTTCGGATTCGATCGACTGCTCAGCTTAAACAGCGTCTGGTAATCTCTCGTGCATCATCAAATAAGTTTATTACTAAACTACTACCAAAAAATTATGACAAAGACCCGATTCCCGGATCAGCTAATACAGTCATTCAATTACAATTCCAACCAAGTTCTTCGCCAACAAATTGAAGTGTCATTAATTATTTCGAAGTGTCGTTAACCGAACAGTACAGACGGTTACTGTAAACAACGGTTCTGATATTCTGAGAACAATACAATTGGAAACTGCTAATGAATCGCAATATGGCGCAAGGTGTAGTCTACCCGTCAATACACTACTTGATGATTCGTTAGGCAATTGATACTACGTACTCATTAGTCTTACTTAATATATTGACTGTCGGTGACCAGAATAGAGAATGTGATACGCCCTATAAAGAACTTGAAGACTTGAACATAAGGTCAAGACAACATTAGTAAATGCTGCTGAAGGACAATTTAGTGCTTTAATGTTTTCAAAGATCACACATGTTCTGAGAACGGTATAGCTGTTGTACCAGGACACCCTCAGAGGAGTAGTCATAGGCGAAATTCTTGGAATCAACACTGTGTGTCGCTTTAAGAATTCAACATAATCGGCCAGCTTATTCAAATTCTTTGAAGGCGTACCTAAAGGTACGCACAAGGTAGGTTAACCCAAGGCAATCATCATCATCATCTGCCTAGCCTTACCCAACCATCCCAGAGGACACGGTAGAGCATACGGTGCAAACCTGCCCCGCTTGGGCGGAGCACCGGCCGTGTCCTCGTAGAGGCGATCTTCGGCGGCGACCTCTCGCGCCCGGCCCTGGTGCAAGCCATGGTCCGGGGCGAGAGGGAGTGGGAGGCAGTCACCTCCTTCTGCGAAAAAGTCATGCTCGCGAAGGAGGTGGCGGGATGGGAGAGAGAAAGGTCCTCCCGTCCCAGCCGCCGCGGGAGACGCTCCGGGCGTCGGGAGCCATGTGACGACTCCCGGCCACCGTAGGCGCGGGCCTGCAGACGGTGAGTAATGGGTGACTCACCGTCCGATTAGCACCAGACCCGTGCCGTACGGCGCGTATATGTTCCACGCGCGCCTCAAAGAGATGTCAGCATATGAAGAGGCCCCACAGGGCCAAGCCTGCCGGGTAAGCGGGATTGTACGAAAGGGTTACCGCTACCCCGGAACATAAAGGGCTACGGAAGGAACATGGATGGGTTTTAGTCAGTAAGAGTCTGACACTCCCTTCCGCTCCACCCAGAGCGGGAGCAGTCATTGGATGATTTCCCAGCCTTAAAAAAAAAAAAAAGCCTTACTCAACCATAAGAATACCAGTATTTTACATGGAGTGACTGCCTATCTGACCTCCACAACCCAGTAACCGGGCAATACTATACCCCTTGATAAGGCTGGCTGTCAGATTTTCGGGTTTCTGACGACCCGTAACGACTGTCAAAGATGCACAAATGACAGCCGGGCCCAACGGCTTAATGTGCTTTCCGAGGCACGGAGAAGTCTCGTAGAAGGCAATATTAATCCTATAAAATAACCTAATGAAACCCACCTCAACAGAAAGTATGAGCCAACCCGCACATGCTTGCGGGTTCACGTCATCAGTACGTGTTTTACCGCTAACAAACATACATTAATATGGAAAGCTCGCCTCTGCCAATGTGCCAGGCAACGCTGCCCCCACGAAGATGGCCATTGTCTTTTCAAAACGTGACTCCAAATGTTAATTGGACTATTAAAATCCGAATGCGGGTCATTTCGACCATTACGAACGGAGCCCTTTTGAATATGTATAATAAAATTATTAGATGAGCTGAGCTCAATTTGTGTGTTAGGTTTCTAATGAGGTTATGCGCTTTCTTGTCACAGATGGCGCTTGCGTGTTGAATGCGCAAACGCACAGCCGGATGCGCGAAATGGATTTTGTTGTGTGCGTAACTGTCCGCATCGGATGCAGAATTTTATATTAGTGCCCTTAGTGTGGGAGCTGAGATATTAATCGTTTTTGTATTCATATGTAAGCCGTTAAGTAGGCTAGTGGTATGTTGTATTTATACGTGATCATAGGCTGAATGATAGAACGTCGATTACTGGCGTTTGGCAAGGAATGGGTGATGAGAGTTTAGCTAATTATGGAGCTGATGCACCTCAACGATGTTGCAATACAAAACTGATTCATTATTTAATAAATACTGACACGTTGCTGGCTGTTAAGGATTACCTTTTAGGACGGAACATAATTTTAGAACCGTGACTGCGTTTCGAATGAAACAATCCATTCCTCGCGTAGTTCAGTGGGAAGAATTTTATCTTTGCATACTCTTTGAGCTATTATTTAGAGAAACTAGCGATTTTTGCATAATATTTGTATTACTATTTAATACAAACATATAAAGTTGCATATACATACAGTAAGGTGTGGTTAGGCGAAATCATATTATTTCAGATTCAGTCATAAAATTAAAAGAGCTCCTAAACACTGGTGAACAAAAGCCTATTATCTTCACTGCAAAACATTCATTTTTCACATAAAACAAATATGTACAGTAGCCAGCACATCAAGTTACCACAAACTATCAAATTTTCTCAATTGAGTTTAAACTTAACATTCAACGTTTTAAGGTTTAAAATCATTTAGAGAAATTTGACAAATTGGTATAACTTGATGCGCTGGCGACCGCCTACAATGATATCCATCTGAGCTACTATGGTGAAGTGACCTGGAGGTTAAATGGAACCTGATAAATTACCTATTCGGATATGACTTTCACAGATTCATTCATTAATTTTCTTAGGTAATCTAAGCTACAGGGAAGCTTCTTGAGAAAACTTGGATTTGATAGGTCTTCTGAATTTAAAACGCAGTAGGAAAGCGAAATTCAGCCTATTATGTTCCCACTGCTGAGATTCAGGCTTCCTCTCTACGAAAAGGAGAGGGCTGTAGGTATACCACGCAAGGGCAGTTTGCGGGTTGCTAGATCTGACATATCTTCGAATTTTTGGTTCTACAACATGCCGATTTCTTCACGATGTTTTCCTTCACTGTTCGGTGATAAAATTATTTACACAAAGTCAAGTGCCTAGCTTTTTTTTTGAGGGTCGGAAATCATCAAATGTCCTCTCCCGCTCTGGGTGGAGCGGAAGGGAGTGTCAGAATTTTACTGACTAAAACTCATCCATGTTCCTTCCTTAGCCCTTTATGTTCCAGGGTCGCGGTAACCCTTTCGGACAATCCCGCTGAAAGTGCCTGTCTGGGTTCGAATCCATGCCATCCATCCATCCATACCACTCGTAAGTCAGGGCTATTACTGGGCCACCACGGCTTTTGCTCTCGGCTTTGCGTCAGTGAGTAAGCGTGGTGATCAAAGCTTGTTTCTCATGAACGGATGAGGGGTGTCCCACGCTACATTTGATGATGTGTCAGTGCTGCTTCCATATAAATAATGGTCTACATACAGAGAATCGTGTGTTCGTCCACAATTTACAAGTAACCTACCTACTTTACATAGAAAAATGGACGCACAAATAGTTTATTAAATGTTTGCAAATACGTGTCCCGCATTCAAAGTTTGCAAAAATAATTTTACGTACTGCGTTTTGGCTCATTATCCTGTATAGTTTCTTTTCGTAGAAAGCTTTCTTGGTTTTATGCCAGGACTGAACATATTCTTTTTGAATACATGTGCTTATAATACACCTACTTACAAGAAAATAAAAATATGGGTTTATTGATATAAGGAGACAAAGGATTCGTTGTTTTGTTCCAAACATGTAAATTATTTAATTTGAATATTTGTCAGCGTGCAACTTGAAAAGTTTATAAGTACAGGTTTTTAGGTTATTTGTTTTAACAATATTTCTAACAATGGGGTTTTTCCTTTTAACACATTATTTTTAAACGGAAAATCCCCCAATGAGCAGATAATGACGTGATTTTCTTAATTTTCCTGTTTAAGATACCGAGCTTCAAAAAATAAAGTAGCGCACACAAAGAATGTTGACCCTTTAAAATAAATACAGATTTTAATCAAAGCCTACCGATAAAAATGAAGAATGACTAATTCCTACAAAATCCTTTCCAAGTAAACAGCGTGATTCTGCAAATAAAATAATAAAAAGCGCATTCGCTGTTAGAATTCGCAATTACACGTATTGTAGGTACTGAACGCTTAAAAATTTCGTAAATGTACAAAAAGAGACAATAGCTTAGCTGTCATATAAATAATTGTGTCTTGGATATAGTGGGTGGTAAAGGTTTGCCAGATTTTAAATTATTTGAGGTCCCAAACTATAAGGTATTTTTTAACGCATTATTGCCTTGTAACATCAAATGTTATGTGGCCATTTTATTCACTTCATGCAATCTGATTACTTTACTACGCAGTCTATGCAAGCTGGGCAGCCAGGCCGCTACCAACCTTGCTGGCTGCCTTATCTTTTAACAGTTTCGCACTATTTTGGTGTATCTCGTGCTTAAACTAAAAAAGAGACAATCAGTCTGAATTTTTTTTTTATTCTATAATCTTCTATCAGCACCAAACAATGTTGTAAAAGCAGAAAAAAAACTTTAATAAGTACTTACATTTTTTTTTTCAAAAATAATAATTCCAGTTGACTAATCCCTTAAGCTGGCACCACCATAGAGTGGGCCATCTGTCAGCGCACGGGGCGCAGCATATTTTATAATTATACAGGGACATACGTGGAATAGCAATCATTCTTTGGTCCAGTCGCGCGAATGTCCTGTGAACGATGCGACGTGCATTCTGAACGGCTCCGCAAACAGCCACGATCAAGATTTCTCGGTCGCGATCTACAAACAGGTGCTCGGCTGGTGTCGACGCGTGATTGATATAAGCAATTGAATTTTCGTTCTATATTTAGATATTACTTGTACAACATTAATATTTTAATCAGGAATGTTTGAGCCAGAACGTTACAATGGCATGTAGGCTTTATGCAATCTTCACATTCCTCGCATTCACTTTGGGTTGAATAACTCGGATTTGAGTTTAATTCGCTGTTCTTTTATTTTTCAGGTACTGGATTAAGATGATAAAACTGAAAAATAAAAAAAATGGTTGAGGTTCAGGAGACAGATAGACATCTACTACGGCCTCACTTAAAATAAAATAATGCCAATGACGTACTACTTTGATAGGTACAATTTGCCACTATATTTCTGGAATAAATTTATTATAATAATCAACTATGCCTATCCTAACTACATACTACATTTAAATAAATCGCTTGCATATTTCTAGTGAACGCTCTAAAATCAACATCTTCACATTCCCATCCTCCAGTTCTAATAAATTAATAAATTAGTTCGCACAGTAGCCTCATTCCAACATCCTTCCAAGTACCAACAATGAGAGGGAGTGGGAGGCAGTCACCTCCTTCTGCGAAAAAGTTATGCTCGCGAAGGAGGTGGCGGGATGGGAGAGAGAAAGGTCCTCCCGTCCCAGCCGCCGCGGGAGACACTCCGGGCGTCGGGAGCCACGTGACGACTCCCGGCCACCGTAGGCGCGGGCCTGCGGACGGTGAGTAATGGGTGACTCGCCGTCCGATCAGCACCAGACCCGTGCCGTACGGCGCGTATATGTTCCACGCGCGCCTCAAAGAGATGTCAGCATATGAAGGGGCCCCTCAGGGCCAAGCCTGCCGGGTAAGCGGGATTGTCCGAAAGGGTTACCGCTACCCCGGAACATAAAGGGCTACGGAAGGAACATGGATGGGTTTTAGTCAGTAAGAGTCTGACACTCCCTTCCGCTCCACCCAGAGCGGGAGCAGTCATTGGATGATTTCCCAGCCTTAAAAAAAAAAAAAAAAAAAAAAAAAAAGTACCAACAATGGGCCCGTAGAAATAGCAGAAAATATAATCGACTTTAGCGATACCATTTACAATTCCACTCAGGGAGACATCGGAGCGCTAATACATGTGCTTAGCGGTAAACTTAAAGAGGGACTCAGTGCCAAATATGTACGAAGTAACGATTTACGGACTATATACGGGACATAAAGTACCGAATGGCCTAGCAAAAAATTCTTGACAACAGTTATGTTGGATCATTGTTCAGTTCCACGCGTACGCATATCTAAATCGTAACGTTTGTGTTATTAATGTTGTATGATTTGCGATACGCCTACAGCGGTCATTTTTCAGTTTTTAATCTTTTTAATTAATTTTGTCTTATTAAATGTCTCTTTGTTTGGTTTGCTCTTGGGCAAACATTGCATCATTGCTGTTAGGATGTTTTTAGTCTCTATCTCGATTCGAATCTTTAGTCGTTGAAAGAATGTTGCAATTTACATTTTTTTCTGATTAGATCTGTTTAATCAAGTCTGTCTTCTTCTAGCTGTTAATGAGAATTCTCATTTTAAGAATCTCTTATATTATCAATTTTAGATACATAAAAATCTGACTGATTAGCGAGAAACCCATTACTTTCTCGCTAATCAGTTCAAAGCGCTGATTTTATTCGCTCATTATCATTGTTTTCTTAGTTGATTTGATTCAAAACTTGTTTGTTTTTTGCTACGTTAACGATGACACGAGGCAAGGGTGTTGCAGATTTGTTCCTACCCAACTTTGTTAGTTATAACAATCAGGTTTCTCCCGCGGCATCTCACAGTAAAGCGGTACTTTTATTCTAAGATAAACATCATAAACGTGAGTGTCGTCCATAAGTACAATGTGTACATCTATGAATGTCTTTATTACCGTGTTTTAGTCATTTGTAAGATTTTCTCATAATGATTGTCTCCAAAAACGAGTGTTTGTGCCGTCAAAAGCTTTTGTCTAATCGTTGTCATGACTCCGGTTCACATTTGCTCCGATATAGTCGTTAAAAATGTCGTTTGTTATTTCTGTATGTGCGTCTTTTATTGTGCTAGCGTCATTGTTGTTGTTAATTTCATAACAGTCATTTTTCATGAAATATAGAATAGCATAATTAGCCTATAATTTCCCACTGCTGGGACTCAGCCTTCCTCTCGGCGAGAATCGGACATAATCCATCACACAAGCCCAGTGCTGTTTGGTGGATGTCACATGTTTTAGAATTTTTGGTTCTAGTTCATACCGGATTCCTCACAATGTGTTTTGAGGGCAGTGGTGATGAAATTATTTACATTATAATCTATTTCATTATTTACTTTTTTTTTAAATCAGAGGCCCATGAGTAGCATAGAAACTCTGACACCAGGTTAGTCACTAACTACACAAAGAAGAAGAGAGACTATGTATTTACTCAAAGTAAAGGGTTTGCCTGGGTTTGAAACTTTGAACCCACAATTCGTAAGTCCGTTACCACTGCGCCACCTGCTGCTGGTCCGCTGCTGAAATATAGAATGTTCAGTATCATTGCCCGTAGATCCAGGTTTATTATGGCTCCTCTTTTTTAAGCTCTCCATACATAATTATTCATTTGTTTCTGTATAAATTTATAACTTTTCTTCAAAGTTCAAGTCAGTAGATTACCAGTGCACTGACACTTAGTACTAACGCCGATGCCATCATTAGTGGATACACTTTTATCAATGGGAGGTGTTATATCGTACATTAATCATGATAGCTGTACCATTCGAACATACTTTTTATTAATGTTATTTCTCCGAAGTGATACTATTGTTTTCTTTTAAAGTGTTTGCCTAGAGGAGATCGTTTCTCAATATATTTTTTTAAGTCTGTCCCCCAAAAATAAAAAAAAAAACGCTTCACACTTATGGTTATGTAGACCATGACATGGCCACAAGTCTAAAATTTGGAGTGATTGCGGATAAAACAGTAACAGTAAAGTTAAATTCTACAATATGCCTGTTCACTGATTACTGCCAAAGGTACGGCCAGCGTAACAAGTTATACCAAACTGTCAAAATTCTCCAAATGATTTTGAACCTTAATTCATTGAATGTTATGTTTAAAATCGATTGAGAAAACTTGACAGCTTGTGGTAACTTGATGTGCTGGCGGCTTTGCATCCCCAAAAATCCCTAATCGATCTTTTAAGGGACTTACCTACATAGCTCGGCAGTGGAACTTACGGACAATGACCAATACATTGAGGATGGATCACAAAACTGTAAGTATAGAACCAAAGTAACATGATAATAAGTTTAACGGAAACGCTTTATGCATACTGAGTTGAGGAATTATTAAATCAATGTGGAAATCTTGGCACAGTGGCATCCAATGTTACCTATTTATCCTTGATGGTTTGGCACTAACCAGTGTCTTTCTACAAAACTTAACGGACTTCAGTCTTTATTTATTACTAGCCGCTGCCCGCGGCTCCGCCCGCGACAATGTTGAAATTTTTCATACAAACTTCTACCCGCTATTTCACCCCTTTACAGGAGAAGTTACTAAAATCCATTCATAGCTGACGTCTCTTACTAATAATCTACTTTTGTGCCAAATTCCACAATATTCCATCTTCGTAGATCCAGTAATTCTTTGACAATTCGTGATTAATCAGTGACTGAATGTATGAATGAGTGACCTTTCGCTTTTTTTTTTTTTACTTAGCCTACACTGTCCAACTGCTGAGCAAAGGCATCCCCCAAATGCTTCCAGATATTTTCTCTTGAGCCACCACGATCTACTCTTTGCGGTATTATAATATAGATTATTATTAAGAGCCCGTATTTTCCCATTGCAGGACAAAGGCATCTCTAGTATCTTTAACTACTTTACCTTTGGGTATATCTATTTTGCCCTGTTATATCCAATTTGTCATTTTTAATTGCTACCAGAAACTATCAGGTTCTAAGCTTCGAAAGCTTTTGTTTAATGAAATTCAGGTCTAGTGCACTCAAGGCGGTCACCACTAATAATGATTACCAGATCATGAACTTTATTCGTCCCAGGATCAGTCCAGTTCATCCCGACATCTTTACAAAACACGTAGACAAATACCTTTTTTCAACTATCTGTTAAATAACAAAATATAACAGAACTATATGATGTAAATATTAATGAGGTGCATAATGAAATGTGAGGAATAAAAATTTTACTACGCTCTTCATTTTATTGGCAACCATTTTACCTATATATTTATCATCACGCTTATATTTAGCTTCGGGGTCATTAGAGACAGCGTTGTCAAGGTAGATCAACGAAATTAATCGACTTGATTTAATTTTGTTGTTGTGAAAGTGATGATGAAAAGCAATTCGAAGCTGGCAAGGAATCACACTCATTTTGAACTATTTCTTAAGATTGTCAGTAAAGAGGATATGGACAAAAGGGCAATGACAACAGTGTGATGTGTGCTAGTACCTACTAATTCCATTCACATTGTTTATGGACGAGCTTTTAAACGTGGTTATCAATGAACGTTTGTGAATCAGCCAAGGGTTAGACACCAAAGGAATTGTGCCACATCAATAAAAACAATAAAGCTTAACGTTGACAAAACCATTAAAAACACGTAAACCGAATTCGAGAAACATCTTGGATGTCATCCAAAAAGTGGCGGCCATTAAAATGGGCAAGCCATTTAACGGTTCCATAAACAGTGTAAAACAAATGTTTTATCAGATTCGTTAGTGTACGTATCAATAATTCATAGCGTTACGATGTTATGCACATCGCCACCCGTTACTTGGAAGCCTTACACCGTTCATTAGTAGTTTTATCGCGACTTGCTTTGGCAAAACCGCTGGGCCACATAGCTATGGGCGTGGATGAAAGTATGCTAGATATGGCTGTAGCGATATGAATTTTTGATTAAAAATAATTGTAAATCCAAAGGAAATGTTGAATCTTGCACAGGCTATCGACGTTATTTAGATAAATGTGGTAGAATCAAGTTCTTCCAACTAAACAGACAGCTGTGCTGCTGGGGAGTTTGTTGCACCACTTCTTCTTCCCAACTGAAGCACTAGGAAGTGGTGAAGGGTGGGCGTTTCTAGGGGACTGTCTTATGTAACTTTGACCTTCAAAAAGTGCTGATTTTCAGCCTAGTTTGAATAAATGACTTTTGATTTTGATTTGGGTCAAATTTCTAGAAACAACCCTACACGTCTTCAAAGGACTTAAAGTTAAGAAAATTAGGCTTATCAACACACAAGCACTAGGTACAACAAGCTATTCAAACGTTACAAATTATAGGTAAAACCATCATTTGGCTTGTAACGGAGCATTGTCCAAGAGTATAAATTGGGTAGGTACGTGGACTGATTTCTATCGCTAACCGAACCGCTAAGATACCTTCTTATGGCTTTACAGTTAGCTGTTGTCCTTAATTTTACACAATTATTATAGTATTTAAATAATAATAATAATTTAAAAAAATCCGACGAGTTACATCCATAGTGGGTTAGTAAATTATGAATCTTATATCTACATATGTTAGTAATCCTTAATATTTCGTTACAAGACGATATTTCGAGATTTAACGTATTTAACGGTCTTACATCCTCTTTTGACAATTTTCATTTGAATTTCATAATCACGGGAAAACTTGAAGCGTGAAAAAGAAATCTATTTAGAATATGTTGAACGATGCTTCCTGCCCCATCCATTCTCTCTACATCCTAGCAAGTATTGGTACGCCGTTCATATACAGTTCGTGTATTGACGATTTAATTACATTTTGATCCGGCTGCCTGTCGTTATTGCGATGTGGGTGTCCGATATAGGTATGCAAATGACAATCGCTTGGTTCAACATACCTAAGTGTCACGTCGGCACTTCTTTGGATTTCCATACCAATAGCCTTTCAGTAATGAATAATTAATATACTGTGTTATAATTGTGAATCGCTTAAAAGGTATGCGTTAAAATGCAATGATTCGGTTGTATTTGATCCGTTTTGATTAGTGATTTGGTAAATAAACTTGCGTGTTCGAGCTTGTTTTGCGCGTGTATTGGACATGATTTTAAATGGGTTTTGGTACGTGAAGAAATGCACGTTCTAATTTGATCGTGTAAATGTGTGTTTTATGATAAGTTTGTTGGAAACTTTGTCATGTGGATGAGCGGTATTAGGTGATTAATATGGATAAAGCAAGTACATTTAGAATTTTGATCGGTCTATGTACAGAGGCCAGCACATCAAGTTACCCCAATCTGTCATTTTTTTTGGTAGTTTTTATACTTTACTACAAAAGCATAAAGTTCATTTTCAATTGGGAAAATTTGACAGTTTCGAATAGCTTGATGTGTAACTGATCAGAGCTATAAGCGTGGATCAAAAAAAAATATTTTGAATTTAAAAATGAATTAAAGAAGAGCCATTATTTCTGTTCAGTGTTATATTATTTGGTGTACAATAAAGTGTTTAATAAAGAAAAATGCCCATTTATAATAAGCATCATAATGAGCCTACTATGTTCCCACTGCTGGGACATAGGCCCCTCCCTGTGAGAGGCGGTGGGCTATAATCCACCACACCAGCGTAGTCCGCTTTGGTGGATGTCACATGACTCAAATTTTTGGTTCTAGGACATGCCAGTTTCCTGACGATGTTTTCCTTCATCATTCTGCGAGAAGTGGTGATGAAATTAAACACTTTAGTGTTTAATGAAGAAACATGCCCATTTTTAATCAGCCTACCATGTTCAAAATCGAAATCAAAAGTCATTTATGAAATTGCGGCTAAAAATCAGCACTTTTTGAAGGTCAAAGTTACTTAAGACAGTCCCCCAAAAACAACCACCCTTCACCACATCTTAGTGCTTTAGCTGGGAAAAAGAAGTGGAGCAACAAACTCTCCAGCAGCACAGCTGTTTGCTTAGTTGGAAGAACTTGACTCTACACATTTATCGTATAAGAAGTAATTAATATTACGAAACACTTCACATTAGAACCTACTGCTGGGACAGAGGCTACCTCCCTGTGACAGGAAGTGGGCTATAATCCTCTACACCAGTCTAGTGTGCGTGTTAGTGGATGTCACATGACTCGAATTTTTGCTTCTAGGACATGACAGTTTCCTGACGATGTTTTCCTTAAACATTTTGAGAGAAGTAGTGATGAAATTTAATACACAAAACAGACATTAATCAGGCTTAATCTTTACTTAAAATATTACGTTTTAAAGCATGAGTAGACACAGTAACCACATCTATTAAAAACTCGAATAAGGATAAAGCAGTGTTGAGATTCTAATAGTATTGTGAAATAACCATATGTATGTAGTTGAATCATTGTGTAAAACATTCACACAAAACACGCCTAGTCCATTTCCGACGACAATAATGACGTGTTCTACCATCAAATTAGTGATTCCCCCAATTTAATATCACAGGTAAACAGTACAGGGAAATCCTAAAGCTGCTTTAGAATGAAATACTAAATACCTGGCACACGTAAACAAATATCTAAGGAAACATATACTTAGAGCCACCATGAATAAATCAACCCCATAATTGTAGGGGCGGTCTATCGACATAACGATTTTCGCCATTGAAAATGCATTTTCCGCACTGCTTATGTACCTCTGCTGGAAGGTACGTATTAAGTTAATTATAGGATTACAGTGGGTTGCATTTAAAGTGGTATTTTGGTAATATAATAGTCAGATGGCACGCCCGATAAGTGCCAACCCGATACTTGGAAAGCCTCGCTCATTACGAATTCGGGGCGCAGACAAAACGTACTTGGTCGCGATGAACAAACGAATATAATAATTATGAGTCGAATGGATCAGGCCGAATTAACGGTTGCGTTGTTAGGAGATTATTTTTTCGACACGTAGCGGGCGAGGGTTTAATCAGATTTTTAGATACGTATCTGCGTAATGGTGTCATTGTTTTGTTTAATGCTATGTTGCTTTTAGATGTAAATTGTAGGTCCGACGTGCCCATTTTAAAATGTGTTGCAATAAATTCCAAATTGTTGCAATGACGTAATTACCTAACTTGGTTGATTGGCAAAGAATTTGAAAACACTATAACGTCAATGACTTCGAGGAAGGAAAGACTTCAAGTCTCAATACGCCATGAACGGCATTCTGCCTCAGAAATTGTTAATTGTAGTCATGTCAATATTATGAAGCACTTTGACAGTTTTGTACGAGAGGAGTAACCGGAGTTGTAGGTGTTGCCTCAGTGGTGATGGCAATGCAGTAGATCCTAGAGCAGTGGTTACGAACCTCGGGGTAATTACCCCCGTGGAGGTAAATCAGCTTTTTTGTAGCGGTAACGTAGAACCTAATAATTAAGACCCAATAACTACATAGTATAAAGCAAAGTCACTTACCGCGTCCTAATGTCTGTATGTATGCTTAGATCTTTAAAAGCACTAGAGATGGGCCGAATGTGGTTTGAACCGAATCCGAACTTCGGCCGAACATTCGGTAAAAATGAAAAGTTCGGCCGAACTTCGGCCGAATTTCGGTTCAATTTTAAGCGCTTTCTCGAGAGCGACACGTGGTGACTTGTTTACGCATTTACTTCAACACTATTGCTAGATGTACCCCGCTCCCACACAATCATATTTTAATCAATATACACTAACTTGCAAATTGCAAAAAACGCAAGAAAATTTGAATTTCGCTGGCTGTCTTGGAGTCTCCAACTTAATTTGATTGTTTTATTTGACCCCTACCCTACCTACTACCTTGATACCCTTTGTAATAAAAAAATATTTGATGTTAATGAATGTTTAGTTTGTGAACCAAAAACGTGATTTTTTATTCAATTTACGAATTTTAATCCAGATGTTTGTTAGGAGAATACTAAGTTTATTTCATTTTTGTATTAGGATGTCTAGTTTTTATGTCTAATTAAATAGGCAAAGATTTTCAAAACTAATAAGAAAACTGTACATAATTTTATTTTGCAGCAATGCTTTTCTAATTCTATTGAATTTCAGTCAAAATAGTGCAAGTAGGTGTTATTTTTCTTGTGCCGGATGTTCGACATCTGAACCGAATTTCGGCCGAATGCCGAAGTTCGGTTCAAGCTGCCGAATTTCGGTTGAACCGAATGTGAACCGAATTTCGGCCCATCCCTAAAAAGCACACAACGGATTTTGATGCAGTTTTTATAATAGATAGAGTGATTGAAGAGGAAGGTTTATGTGCATAATTTGTCGACATATTATGCCGGCGAAGCCGCGGGCGGAAGCTAGTATCTAATAAAGTTATAGATCGCCACGTAGTAAGTACCGCGCTCGTGGCATTTCTCTCTAGCAGCCGTCGCGTCATCGTCATGTAAGATTGATGTCCAATTTGTGATTAATAAAGATGTTTTTATTCGTTACATTGTTTGTTTTGGTAACATTTTAAGGTCGGGGTAAAATCGGTTTTCCTAATAGGTCATAGGGGTAACAATATTGAAAAGGTTAGGGACCTAGAGTGTAAGCGGGATTGTCCGAAAGGGTTACCGCTACCCCGGAACATAAAGGGCTACGGAAGGAACATGGATGGGTTTTAGTCAGTAAGAGTCTGACACTCCCTTCCGCTCCACCCAGAGCGGGAGCAGTCATTGGATGAGTTCCCAGCCTTAAAAAAAAAAAGGACCTAGAGTAACCAAAATGAGTCCTTTTTATGCTACATATAATCAATGAGTATGATCATGAACTTAGTTCTCATAATATCAGTTTAGAGTATCGTCATCCAAAATCCCACACTAAAATTTTCAACAACCAGTCGTGAGGTGCACGAAAAATCAACCCCGAAACAGCAAATGCCATCCATAGCATAATGCACCCTAACATTAAAAACACTGAGTTTTATTTTATTTGACAGCTGTCACATTGTGCATGTTGTCCTGCATGGGTTCTTGAACATCAAACACAGGCCGCTTGTAATGTATGTGAGAATTGTGAATCTCAAGTTTTGGATTACCATTTAAACAACATATGTTATTTCCATGTGACTACTGTTTAAACAAAAAAAAACAGTAGCTATTGTCTGAGTGCATATAGATTGATTATTATTATTCTGGCTTTGTGGTCATTATGGGTCGTATGTCGTGAACAACGTATATCAGTGCTACAGTCAAAATAAACAAGTAGAGGAGGGGGGGGGGGATATGACTTCTTCATTTATTTCTTTGGACAGAGCTGCACTTATTTTATTTATGGTACAGGCATTTTAAATTTTATAGTCATAACATTATCGACTTCTACTTTGTGTTGTACAACGTCTAAAGGTGGGTACTGACCGGCGTTACGCGGCGTAATGCTACGTGTTACACCGCGAGCCTTCGTGCAGTCAGTACGCCGTGTTACGGGAAAACCAGCGAGCAACGAGCCGCTCGTTGCTCGCTGGGAGCGCTCCACCCGACTGTCGGTTTTTTGGCGAGCGCACGGAGGTCGCGAGTAATCACACGTCGTTCCTATCGTATTTACTCTCGTACTCGTCGTTCTTAAAACATGGAGTGGACCCAAGAAAAAACTATATATTTTATAGAAAAATACAGAGAAGAGGAAGTGTTGTGGAACCCAGCTCATCTAGAGCATTATAATAAACGGCGAAAGCGGAGCACAGAGTTTTGACGTTCATGTTACACCGTTTGTACTGACACCTCGTATTCGCGGCGAGTGTGCTCGTTGCGAGCACGCTCGCCGCGAATGGTCCATTACACCACGTAACGTTGGTCAGTACCCACCTTTACGCAACACAAATTAGTGTAACGTGTATGCGTTGTACAACGTTTAATACAACACACATCATTGTATTGTTTATGCGTTGTACAACGTTTAACGCAAGTTAACGCAACACGCATTTAAGTGTGTAACGCAAAATTCATTTATGCACTCCATGTAACGCGTAACTCTAAAGCAATCTAGCTTTCTTCTAGTGAAAAAATCATCACAGTGGTTAAAATACTTGACAGTCATTCAAGATGGTAGGATTTACCCAGGGTAGGTACGCTATACATTTCCAGTATAAGCTGACCTCTTATTGTACGAAAATCCTATACAATGGGAGATCAGCTTATACTGGAAAGATATAGCTCAATATGTAGCCGTGTATACATTTCATTAATCAGAAAAATGTACTCTAACAATAACGGGAATAAAAAATCCACGACTACTAAATACGAATTCAATTAACGCCATCCAATTAATTGATGTTGCCATTGCAAAATTATGAAGCAACGGACAACGCACGTTCCCATTTATTACATTAGCAAGAATAATAATCTACCGTAAGCTCGGCTCATTATTTATAAACGATGTATAATTAAAGGTTACGGCTTTAAGTTCGACAATTAAATCTCAGATCAGGCGCTGCAAGTTCCCACACCCTTTGATTTGCTTGTGCGAAATAAGCGCTTTATGCGATATCAATTTATCGTAATGCCTAGATAATTATTTCGATTTATGATTCAAATGAATCAGAACTGCTTACTGCTGAACTTTTTTGGTACTGGCATAAAATAATGAGAATTGTTCAAATGTTATTTTAAAAAAGCAGAAGAGTTTGTTTGAACGCGTTTTTACCTAGAAATATCAGTCCTTTTAGATTATTTTTTTTACATTTGATAGCTTATCGATATGTGTATCCTGCCCGTCCTAACTTACGGTGCTCAGACCTGGTCGCTTACCGAATCGCAAAAGTTCCGCCTTGGGGTTTGCCAAAGAGCTATGAAGCGCAGCGTTTTGGGCACTAAACGAACTGACCGAATACGAAATGCCACGCTACGCTCCAAAACTGGGATCGTTGACGTTAGCAAAAAGGCTGCCAAGCTAAAATGGGATTGGGCGGGTCACGTTAGCCGCATGCAGAGTGACCGCTGGGCAATAGTCGCTACAAGGTGGGTGCCTGAGGATGCACGGCGCCGTCGAGGCCGGCCCAGGAAGAGGTGGCGAGACGACCTAGACGCATACCGCAAGGGATGGATCGAGGTGGCTCAAGAGAAAGATGTCTGGAAAGATTTGGGGGAGGCCTTTGCTCAGCAGTGGGACAGTGTAGGCTAAATAAAAAAAATAAAAAAAATTGATAGCTCAGTTTTTTAGGAGGCTCTCTGTCTCACCGCCTTCTAAGCCTTTCCCAAACCATATTGCGGTTGACATCCAATCTTACCACGTTCAACTGAATTGCAGTAGGTACTTTATAAGGAGCATAATGTCGTCAGCAACCAAGTTACTAATCGATGTCAGGCTTTCGGGCTTCTGAATATTACTGCCGGGACCAGCGGCTTAACGTGCTTTGCTGCTTAGGAGGAACCAAGACATCTAACCAAATCAGCTCATTACTGCTTCTTTCTTCTTTTTCGTGTGGTTAGTGACTAACCTGGTGTCAGAGTTTTTATGCTGCCCATGGGCCTCTGACTTACCTGCACTTCTGTTGAGAAATATCTCTCAGACATGCCGGTTTCCTCACGATGTTTTCCTTCACCGTTTTTTAAGCAAGTGATAATTATACAATACGCACATGAATCTGAAAAGTCAGTGGTGCGTGCTTTGATCACTGCTACAGAGTTCAGAATGCCGAAAATGATGACGATTCAAATTTATGTAAATCATAGAGCACTGCAAACCACTTGCTTAAAGATTCATTCCATTTAAAGAAATTGTGAATACGCTAACGTCAAGCGCTTTACGCTTGAAGTGTTTAGTATAACGATTATAAGTAATTGCTTCGCAATTAGGACAATCCGTGTGCCAGCGCTGCAGCGTATGCAGCTAATTATGAGTTCAAGCGATAATTACCGCATCGGGGCGGCTACGCGGCTTGTAGGATAAAAGCGTCGATCATCGTTTAGTGGATAAATAGTTGAGTATTTCTGCTATCTTATGTACGAAAGTTATATTATTAGGAGACTAGCTTTTGCCAGCGGCTTCGCCCGCGTGTATGTAGGAAATTATCCCACGGGAACCGTACATTTTTCCGGAATAAAACCGGAACCCGGAACCGGTATGCTATTCCTGACTATAATCTATCTTTGTGCCCAGTTTCATCCAGATCCGTTTATTAGTTTTTGAGTTTATTCGTTACAAACATACATACAAATCTTTCCTCTTTATAATATTAGTATAGATTGTATTTTATATTTCTAAAAGATTGTAGAAGAACTCTTCTTTAATGTTTTCTTTAAAAAAATCCTATTATTAGGTATTTATGCATTCGTTGAATCACGGTAGCTTTCAAAGACATTTCGTCATCTTGTCTGGTAGTAACTAGAAGTGAGCCATTGGTCGTCCCTGAATGTTTGTAGTCTAGAGAAGTCGTAATACATTAGATGGCCATTTTTCCTTCAGAGGGACAATACAATACGGGCTTTTAATAACAATAAATACTTGAAGATCAACATGTTTGTACTATAAATCCACTGGCTTGGCATGGTAGAATGATGGCTATGCAATCCTTCCATAGGCGAGAGCTGTGGCTTATCCCGGCTGTTATTTGTTCATCTTTGACAGTCGTTACGGGTCGTCAGAAGCCCGAAAATCTGACAGCCAGTCTTGCCAATGGGTATGGTATTGCCAAGTTACTGGGTTGTGAAGGTCAGATAGGCAGTCACTCGATGTAAAATACTGGTATTCAGCTGCATCCAGCTAGACTGGAAGCCGACCCAAACATAGTTGGGCAAAGGCTAGGCAGATGATGATTATGAGGGGAGAGCAGGGTTTGTATATAACACTTAAGTGTGATACAAGTGATGAAACAGACATAATACAGCTTATCCTGTCTGATTTAACCGTTAAACGTTTAGTATGTGATGAAATGTAAAAACAAAACCTTAAGCACCGTCCTCCTACCCCAAATACATACACAATATATAAAAAAAAGAACTTAAAAAACATTACAAAGACAGTCGTTTATATAAGTACGCAAAAGAAATATCGTAAGTACCCGCATACTAGCATTTAGGCATTTAGAAAGGAGTACGCAATTAAAATGCGCTTTTAAACATACAAACAATACGACAGAACAAATTGTTTTTTCCTCATGTTTGGATTAGTATTCTACACACTGGTGCGTCGAATAAAGAAATTTGTGACCTCAGCGTTATAGAATGACTCATTTTAACAGCAGTTATTTGGCAATAAAATTTTCTAACAGTTGCTGCTTAGACTGACTTCGCAAGCAAAAGGCATCATTAGGCGCTTGTCAACGCATCGGCTAGAATCTAACAGTAGCGCTTATATAAAATTATGATAATATATAAACGTTAGTGAACCTTTAGAGAACATTTTGGCTTTTTTACTAGGAATTTTAGGCAGTTGAGGTGAATCAGATACTAAAAATTCAGCGTACAGAAGAGCACACTCAGTTTGAAAGGTGTAATTGGGAAATTGTGTCGCGTTGTTGCGGTGTTCCGGAAAGTTGTAAAGCTCGCAATGAATACGATTGTTGTACTCAACTGTACCGTATTAAATGGCTTTCATGTTAACAATCTGTTGAAGCGTCACTGTTAGATCTTCTTTTCGTGTGGTTAGTGACTAACCTGGTGTCAGAGTTTTTATTATTATTATTATTATTTATCCTTTATTTCAGGCATCGTAGGCCCATAAAATAGAATACATGTATAAAAATCATAACTATAAACTAATACATAATTTTAAAAATAAACTTAAAAACTACTGCACTCGTTGTGACGGCGTCGAGTTGCGCTGCGAGGTGTCGCGGTTTTAGGCGGTCGCGGCGTTAGGTTTATGCTGCCCATGGGCCTCTGACTAAGCTTCACATGCTGTTGAGAAATATCTCTCAGACAAGCTGGTTTGCTCACGATGTTTTCCTTCACCGATTTTGAAGCAAGTGATAATTATACAATACGCACATGAATCCGTAAAATCAGAGGTACGTGTCTTGGGTTCGAACTCGAACTTACCAGTCCGACGGTCACACCACTAAGATATCACTGCTATGACTGTTAGATAATATCTCAGAACAGGGATGTAGATAGTACTAGCACTGACAGAAAGGGAGCAAAGTTCCCGGCTTCAATAGATCAACACTCTACACTTGTTTACTGCAGTGCTATTCTGAAAAAATCTCATTGTGAAAACGCTGGTGAAGTCTTCTTCTTTTCGTATGGTTGACTAACCTGGTGTCAGAGTTTTATGCTGCCCGTGGGCCTCTGACTTAGCTTCACATGCTGTTGAGAAATAACTCTCAGACATGCTGGTTTCCTCACGATGTTTTCCTTAAGCGAAGCTGGTGAAGTGAGTTTAAATTAAGCTGTCAATGGTGGCAATCCCTAGGATTAGGTGGAATGACACCTCACTTTACTTATCTTTCCACGGTGAGTTTTTTTTCAGAATCAACATACTGTTTTTCAACATTATGAATCACTTGCATAAAGTCCATACTTCAATGCTAAATAAAAAACTTACACGGCCATAAACACCACATAGATAGACCCTACTCTTGATCTACTTACGACCTTATGCCTCATTAAAAAAAAAAGTCAAAACGTACTGATTTCACACATCAAGTTGAAGGACTCACGCAAAGGCCTTATACCCCAGACATTCATAACAAAAGTAAAATAAACATGAAATTAAAGAACCTCGCACACCGTGACGACTGACTCATATAATTTCACAAAATGCTCGTGTAGTACAAAATATTCGTTACAACGTCCGAGAAGTCGGTAATTACAATAAAACACTTAATGAGATGCAAGTGGGTGGGGTCGTTTAAAAGGTAGTAAACAGAATTACTTCGGCCCACGTTACCAATTAGTTCAGCTAGTATTAAATCGAACGTTCCCTCGAAACTTTGAATTAAAACCTTGCACGCCAAGTAAATGTGAATAATTACGTATTTAATAATGCTTTTGTTCTCTCGACGAGGAAATTCAAGTAATTCAATTGTGTTTAAGACTGTTTAATTCGGTGTAACATCGCTGTACGCTTTCTAGAACCTGCGTTTCGTTTTTAGGGTTCAGTGAGTACGGAGTGAACACAACTGTTTTTTTTTGATAGCCACTAGCAGATTGTCTTTTTATTAGCCTCAATTAATTTCTGAATTTGGCTAAGTTCTAATAAGGCTAGGCAGATGATGATGATGAATGAATTTCTGAATTATTAATTTTATGGTATTAAGACAACATAACATAAAATGCACCATGCCAAAAACCCCTCAAAATATATACATTCGTGTGCCTATAGTATACCCAAATTTCACCAGTTATGTTTAAGTCCCATGTAATAGGGGGCAAGTCTATTGCCACCAAACAATTCCTGGTGGCAAAACCCAATAACTTTCATGACCTTGTAATTGAACCTAGGACCTCATGCTCAGCGGTAGCGCTTGATACGATTTATCAACGAGGCAGTTGGGGCTAAACTGTTAACGAAATAAGACTTTTAAGATAAGTAATGATTAATTAACTATTTGAATCGGTCAAAAATAAAATATGAAATCAAATAGATAAAAGACCGCTCGTCCTAAAAACTTCCATCACCGTACAGAAATTAAATAATATGCTAAGATGTAATTTTAATATTGCATTTAATGCTAATAAGTATTTCATTTGATTCTATAAATCTGTGACGTCACATTGTTATATTTCATACAAATCACGTACATATTCCGCGTTTTGACAATTCACAATAAGTAACGTTACTGACTGCCCTTTTAAATACCCAATTATTTAATGTTCTTGTACTAGATGAATTATGCCAGTAGACATTATATTATTAAAACACAGTTAGGCAAGGCTAGGCAGATGATGGGTACTCTCTACTAACTAACCCAAAGTACCTGTCTTCGCCCACGTAAAACTTCCTTTCTCATCATCAGACTTGAAGTTGACAAATAAGTACCTACTTATCAAGGGACTGCGATAAAAAAACATCACAACATGTGAGAAGAGAAATATCAAAATAATTTCTTAGTTTACTTTTATTTAATCATAGGCACATAAACACACTCATATCATACACTAGATACTACCATTTTTGACGACACGGTTGGCGCAGTGGTTGAGCGATTGACTGCTGCGCAGCATGTCGCGGGTTCGATTCCCGCATGGAACAAATATTTGTCCAACCTACAAGTATTCGTTGCGGGTCTGGGTGTTTGTCTACCTATAATATGTATGTATTTACAAACAAAAATGTATATAAGTAGTTTATCAGCCATCTCGTTACCATAACACAAGCATTTGGTTGCTTAGCTTGGGACTATATTATGGCGTTGTGTGAAATATCCAAGGATATTATTATTTTTTTTGTTTTGAGGGTGTGAAATCATCCAATGACTTCTACAGCTCTGACACTCCCTTCCTGGAGCGGAAGGGAGTGTCAGACTTTTACTAACTTAAACCCATCCATGTTCCTTCCTTAGCCCTTTATGTTCCGGGGTAGCTGTAACCCTTTCGGACAATACCGCTTAGGATACTACCAATGCAAGCATAATTAACCTATAATATTCCCACTGATGGGACAAAGGCCTCCTCTCGGTGAGTGCGTAATCCATTTCGCGGACCCAGTGCGGTGTAGAATTGTGCGAATGCTTAGGACGAATTTCACCAATGAAACTGTACGCGATTAGCATATAAATCCCATTTAGCTCAGTCAGTATCATTCTTTTCTGTGGAATTTTGACACTGAGAGGCCTTGAACGCGGTTCAGATGAGCTGATCGAGTTCAATTTCATTGGTGAAATTGGCTCATAGTGTTTTCTTTGGATAACTTTTCGGTGCAACTTAAAAAGCTGTCTATATATATATGTGTGTTTGTAACTATGCAGCCATAGTCTACCTCCTTATGATAGTATTGTACACGGTTTCTGATAAGACAAATATACTCCTAAAGGTAAAGAATCTAGCAAATCAATCTGCCTAGCCTTTTTCTCTGCTTTGCATTTTTTTAGTTTTAGCCAACTACTCGGTTAAATGATTTTGTTTTTATAAATTTTTTCACACATACTTTTACACGTCAATAATATTTTTTGTTGGCTTCTAGTTTAACTGTATGCAGCTGGATACCAGTATTTTACCTGGAGTGTCTGCCACAACCCATTTATTGGGTAATACGATACCCTTAGTAAGTCTTGGTTGTCACACTTTCGGGCTCTTGACGACTCGTAATGACGGTAATTATAGACCCACAAATGACAGCCGGGATTAACGGCCTAACATGATTTCTGAGGCACAGAACCCAGCACCTTAACAAAAGTCCACACTTAACTTCCACGTATTATTAAGTTAAAGTAATTTAACTACGTGTGCAATGTGTAACGTGTTAACCCAGCGCGAATTCCGGAACAGTACAACTAGGTATTGTATGTATGTGTAATGTTGAAAATTGGAAAATAACGTTATCATAACGAAACACTTTTGAAATATAGTTAAATAAAGTTTATGTAACGGTGACTTACTTATAGTCTTTTGTCCCAATTTTCTATTTCATAAATCTTAACCTTTTGAACGCCATTGTTACATATACGTGACAAGCAACCGCATGCTCTGTACGCCAAAGACACAAATATATGACAATGGCCACAACACTATAACACGAAATAAACAATTAAATCATTACTTTTGTAAGTGTTTATATAGATATTTAAAAAATGGAAGTTCTCGTACGTATTTAATGACATGAAAAAAATTAAAAGACTCCATAGATATTGGGAAATTCATATGAAAACAAGAAGAACAAAAAAATATAGCTTTTTTTTTTTTTTTTTTTTTTTTTTATTTTTTTAAGGCTGGGAAATCATCCAATGACTGCTCCCGCTCTGGGTGGAGCGGAAGGGAGTGTCAGACTCTTACTGACTAAAACCCATCCATGTTCCTTCCGTAGCCCTTTATGTACCGGGGTAGCGGTAACCCTTTCGGACAATCCCGCTTACCCGGCAGGCTTAGCCCTGAGGGGCCCCTTCATATGCTGACATCTCTTTGAGGCGCGCGTGGAACATATACGCGCCGTACGGCACGGGTCTGGTGCTGATCGGACGGTGAGTCACCCATTACTCACCGTCCGCAGGCCCGCGCCTACGGTGGCCGGGAGTCGTCACGTGGCTCCCGACGCCCGGAGCGTCTCCCGCGGCGGCTGGGACGGGAGGACCTTTCTCTCTCCCATCCCGCCACCTCCTTTGCGAGCATAACTTTTTCGCAGAAGGAGGTGACTGAAAAGACTCCATAGATATTAGGAAATTCATATGAAAACAAGAAGAAAAAAAAATATAGCTTGCCGTGAAGGGCGCGCGCGTGCGTTTTTGCTCTGACGTTCAAAAGTTTAATTGTAGTATGTTGTTTATGACAAAGTTAAGTGCGGAATGAGATTCTTTATGTTTACCCGCAACTTTAATTTTAAAGTCAAAGTCAAAGTCAAAGTATTTATTCGTGTGCTTTTTGGTGATACAACAGGTCTTACAGTAATTTTATGGAAACTCAAAAAGCTGCCCATTAGGCATACACGTTTTAACAATATCAGAAATTAAAATTGATTTACATTGAAATACAAAACAAAAATGTCAAAATTGATTTACATTGAAATGCAAACAAAAGAGAATTGATATATTAAATAAAAATGTCAAAATTGAGATAACATCATATTAGAATACCTACAATTAATTATTATTACAAAAATTAAAATAGAATCAGTTAGTCAAGCATAAATATTTAATCTAGTAGCTTCTGCCATCGGCTTCGCCCGCGTGGTTTCTGAGTCTGAAATTATCCTACTGGAACGTACAGACGCCAGCACATCAAGCTATCCCTAACTGTCAAATTTTCTCAATTAAAAATAAACCTTATGTCTTTGCAATAAAGTTGAAATACTATCAAAGTAATTTAACAAATTGTGGTAACTTGATGTGCTGGCCTCTGTACTACCGGGATTAAAACTATCCTATGTGTTTAAATTATCCAACCTGGATAGGTATTTTTTTTTCATTTATTCATAACAATTTTTAAATTGTGTAGAATATTAAAGATTTTACAATTTAAAAAAAATACAAAAAATGCATGCCGCTTCATTACTATGAGGGAGAGTAATAAATAAATGTCATTGAAATATCCAGATTATCAATGTTACAAAAAATTAAATATAACTATCTGTGTGCCAAACATCATCTAGTTCCGTTCATTTGTTTTAGCGTGAAAGAGTCACAAACACCCATTAATCTATTCATCCTCATAAACTTTCATACAACTGGATGTGGATTGGAAAATGTTCTTGATGTGTTGATTGTGTTTAGATTGCTTGATTCATTTCGTCTTTTAACAAATAAAGTTTCTCCAAAAATGTTGGATTTTGAATTTTATATTGCCAATATAATAAAAAACAAACTGTTCTTCTACGCCAAAGAACACCTTCTTTGATAAGTGGGATTGTGCGAAAGGGTTACCGCTACCCGGAACATAAACGGATAAGGAAAGAACATGGATGGGTTCTAGTCAGTAAGAGTCTGATACTCCCATCCGCTCCACCCAGAGCGGCTGGGTTCATTTGATGATTTCCCATTCTCAAAAAAAGTTGTGAGCTCTCCCGTGGAAATCACTAATAAAATTTATCAGTGATTTTAGGTTTGAAAGGTCTTACATGGGATAGAATGACCTTTCATTAACACAGCTATCACCATTATCGCCACCAATCTTAAAACGATTAACCAAAATTGGCAGACATGAATCGTTTTAATCACAGCTTTACTTTACCCAAAATCCGTGCACCATCAAACTTAAAGATTCGAAGGAGAAATTATAAAAAACTTCGCCTAATAAATCAGGTTTATTACTAGAGGGGGTATAGTTAATCTGGGCCAGGAAATTAAACCGGGAATCACCATAATTGATACGGTTCAAGTGTATTGGTGCAGAAAACTGATCGCCTCACAGTCGCCCTTGTGCCTCTAAAGACGCCTCGCGAAAAGGCCTTTACAATTTTTTAATGAACATCCCGAATGAGATGGCCTGATAAAAAGGTCGTTACCTAGTTTCGTCTCAGTGAGGATTTAAAAAAGTATCACTGTCCAATGCGATTTAGTTTGTTTTCCTTTTTCAATGAAATTGAATACTCCTAAAATTATCAACACTAAAAAGGTGTCAATAAAATACGCTGGTTATATTTGGTTGCTAAAATTAAAAAGACAACATTGTTTTTTTTTAGTTTTTAGGGTTCCCCAGGGCTGTCGATCGGAACCCTGTTGTATTTCCGGGTTGCGGGTTGTATCTCCTGAACCGTCATAGGTAGATAATTAAAATGTTCACAGATTGTGTATTTCTATTGCCGTTATAACAAAAAAGATAGTTAGGCAAAAATAAGAATAAAGTAAAAAAGAATATAGAGAAACCATAAAAAACGTGTTATTTAATATTTTTTTTAAATTTAGTGTTAATAATAATATAATACTCGTTTATTTCAGGCATAAGCACCCATAAAATTTAAATTCAAAACTGATCCTAAAAACAAAACTTATACTAAGCAAAACAGGCATAAAATATGAAATAGTAAAGAAAAATAAGACAAAACAGTATTTCACACCAAAGAAGTTAAATATTGTACAGTGATACGGAACCCTTTGTGTGCAAGTTCGCCTTGCACTTGTGTGGTGTTTTTGCAAAGACATGTAATTAAGGCATCGATCACTAATAAAGAACAAATATACAAAAATCAAAGAATATTATTGTCCCAATTTTTTGACATATTGTTCATAATAAATTACAAATGTCGATAAAAAGAAATACTTCAGATCGAAGAATTCTTCGGATCTTTGACGTGCTGTAACTGATATCCATTCTCCACACCTCACTGGATCACGAGGAAAGCTAAAAATAATTGAATATTTTCAAAGTCCCGACTAAACAACCACAAAAAAATATTGGGAATATCAAAAAACCCGACTGATAAAAAACAACTAACAAGTTCCAAACAAGTCACTTTTCAAGTAGTCTTATGCAGTTAGTGGCAGTTATTTTAGGTCAATTATTCATACATAGGCTAATAAACACATAACCCTCCCTTGCATCGCGCAGTCAGGTAAATGAAAACAAAAATCAAATCTCGCATTAAAAAAAATAAGAACTATAATAGCGTCTCCAACAAATGGAACAGAGTCAACGCGGATAACCCAAACAATTTAAGTGGACATGCGTAAATATGATTAATACGTTTAGTAAGAGTCTTTACAATTGAGCTGCATTATATCGCCTGCTATTTGTTACGACTTAATTTAAAATAAAGGTTTTACGATGATTTCTTGAAAAAATATTAGTATTTACAATACAATGTTAACAATTATATAATGATAATATTAATACTTAGCAAAAATAAGAAACTCCATCCTTTTTTAGCGTCCTAGACGTGTGATTTTTGCAGTTTTTAAACGAGCACTGAGACATGTTTACCGTCGGAGCGTTCGAATGCTACTAGATGAAAAGACCACCCAAATGTTCAATTGGGTGGTCATTCGGTGAGGACATTTTTTGACGCTGATTGTGTATCTAGTTCTTTATTAGTGATCGATGAATTAAGGGGACGTAACAGCTGAGTGCTAACGTTAAGGGTTATTCGAGACATCTACACCCAAAATGTGTTGCGATTTAAAACATGGAGAAATCGCGTATTGATTTCTTTGATATTCCTTCCCATGTTTATAATTAGATATTACATACCTAAAGTTTTTATATCATACTAAAAATTTCAAATGTGAAATTTAAAATGTTGCGTGTGAAAATATAAAATATAGCTGATTGAAATGCAGACATACATTATTTTTTATTTTAAATGTATCAAACACCACAAAATTCAATAGAAAAATTAAAAAAACTACCCCAAAAAGCGAGGGGTCCAACACAGCTGTACCTGCCTACCAACATACGTCCAAAATCATTAAAACTTCATTACATACAAATTTATTAATAGCTTTAACGCAAAAGATTAGTATCGACACGCGTCCACAATAAAAATACTTAGCCCTAACTATTAGTTGTGTTAAAACCTTGTTCAAATTAATCAAATCATTCTTAGATCTTATCTTCAAGCGAGTGTAGGTATCTAAAATTAGAGCAGGAAGGAGCATCAATTGTTTTCTTTCGCCCACGAGCGAGACTTGTTATTTTTTTTATAGTGTAAAGTATTATAGATAGATATGGATTGTAATCATCTCATTGTGTGAGCTAAGATGTATCTATGTGCGGTATGGATGCAAGAAAGTACCGCCTGTACTGACAAGGTTTTTGTGTAGTCAAAATACGGTGGTGTGCTGTCGAAAGCTTTAATTTGTAGCGAGGTTACTAATGTATTTTAATAACAAGTTACATATATACTTCATGCTGGTCAAATATCAGTGAGTCCATAATTCCTTAATACAGGCAAAAGTAAGTCTGTCTCTCTGTTACTCTTTTCTGCCTCAACCACAGAAGCGATTGTATTGAAAATTGCTAGATGCGTAGCTTGGAAACTGTAGAAGGACATACGCTTATATAAGTTTTATTTATATTCAAAGCTTACTGAACAAAATCTGCTGAGGCGGTCAAAGAGAAATTGCTTTTAAATTTCAAATAGATTAAGTTCATTTTCAATAATTATCACACTTATCTAAGCACGTCTTGCCATTATTTCTAAGACCACCATCCAATACCACGTATTTTAACAAAAAACAACAACAACACAAACTTTTTCTTAAACAAAACTACACCCTGACACTTACTAGCATCCATACACGAAAAGTACCGATAAAACAACATGTGTTTCTTCACCTAACGAATCTTCGACGGCATAATGAGTACGACAATGTAAAGTGGTACTGTATTTACATAATGTCAACTAAGTAGGTGTAGGAGTGTCGTATAGGTAGGTACTCGAATGTTATTAATCGAGCAAAGGAATGCTATTGTTCGGCCATGTGTATTTTTTAACCAAGAGATTGAAGATAGGATTCGAGATTATGAAAGTTGTATGAAAATATCGTTTGCGCTTGATTTGGGGTGTCGAGGAATGATAATAAAACATTGATTTGTGGGAATGATAAACAGAACATGCATTTTCTTTGTTAAACAAGTGAAGAACGAGAAATCGGCGTCATTCATGAGGAATGTTTTCTAAATAATACTGGCCACCTGGCCACTTTATTAATTCCGAAGTTATTAAAACTAAATACCTAAATACCGTTTCAATAAGGGACGTCATAACTTGAGCTGCAGGTAATTCAGCTCAACTTATGACGTTCTTAAAACATGCCTACCGACAGTACAATAAAATTCAATAACAGTAAACAACACCAACATAAATTAACTCTATCCCAAAAAGGACATTTTAAAAATTACTAAACTTGCTTAAAGTTAAATTTATAATTTTGAAAAGCGAATGTCAAAGAGTAAGGAGATCGTATTCGAATTTCGAACAACAATGGCGGTGGATCGCCGGCATCGACACCCCGCCGTGCGTCCGCGCATACGCCACAAAATGAGATAAAAACTTTAATAAAATCCTTATGTAAATTAAATTTGTAGGTCCTGTGCTGGACCTGAGATATTTATTTGTGATTACAGTCTATTTTGGGGTGGTAGCCGGGTTTTAGCGTGGATTCACTTTTACTTTGTAAATCAATAACTGGTGGACATGCGGATTACCAAATCCGATTATAAGTCGTCACATTTGAGACAGGTTTAACTGGTAGACACAGTCAGCAAGGTTTGCAATAATAGTCTGTTCGCCTAGGGAGCAAACGACTATTTTTAAGGCGAGAGGGCGAGAATATTTCTTTAAATCAGTCGCTCAGCTCTGGAATCTAAAGTAGAATCCTCATCGTAGCGACTGGTTCAAAGTCACTGGAGCTTGAGCGATTTGGTCATTGCAAGGCCAAATCTCTTTTAGTCCTTAGGGATTAAAGATCTATATTATGTCCTTTCATGTCTTTTGCAGCGAAACGCAAGAACAGAAGATTATTCTATTAGGACATCACTTAAGTTTATTAAGTATGTTATTTATTTCCCAGTAGCAGACCGGAATCTAGACCCGGATTTGTACCCGGTTGTTGGAAATAGGAAAGAACAAGAATGCCTGTTTGTTGTTTGTTTATTTAGGCAAAGGAAAATTGATTAATTGAGTTGTCCAGAATCGAGCTGAATGGCGTGCAATTGGAGAGGCCTGTGTCTTACAATGGACTGCTATAGCCTGACGATAATGGTGTACTATGGGTACATTATATACCTATACATCTGCTCAACTTTTCGGGGATACAAGGCGTGATGTGATGTTCAGGTGTTTTTGTTAATTAGAATTATTTAATAGAGTCCGCGGAGATGTCGGAAATTATCCCAAGGGAACGTACTACCGAGATAAAAAGTATCCTATGTGTTAATCCAGGTCATAAACTAACCTCTGTGCCAATTTCATTCAGATTTGTTCGGCCGTTTGAGCGTAAAGGACGGACAAACACACACACTCACTCACTAACAAACTTTCGCCTTTATCATATTAGTATGATTAGATTGCCTACCTACAATAATTAAAGGTGAACACATATATTTATCACATATTTGTTATTACTAGTCCCAAAGGATTATAGGGATTTCTAAAATTACGATCAGAGAACTGTTTAAATCCATCTTCAGTTATTTAAATGAGTTTACACACTACATGCCCATTAAATAATTTTATTACGGACAAATATAATAACTTTTAGCAGATGTACTAAGCCTATAAATTATTTTAATATCTTCTCTTAACTAATAAAATTGTTATTTCAATATAATAAACGAGAACAGCTGTGTGTTTGTTATTTGTCCATTTAAGCTGGGGAAAATCGATTAATTAAATGGCTTTGTCAAACTTACAATTGACACGCGGACAGCCGTAGGCGCAGCCTTAGGCCTCGTGCAGGCGAACGATACTTTGGCGATTAGACAGATTTGTCGTGTCGAACGCTACTGGGTATATTAAAAACGATTTTATTATGGAGCTTGAATTGTGACTAATGAACTGACAAAAACACATGTAAGAAGATGAAACTTGCGAGAAGGAACTTTTTGCCGGCTCCGTGGCGTTTCTTGTCGGGCTTTACTTTATAGGAAACTACCAATTGGAATCGCCTACCTAGCTTCTGACGTTTCATAAATGCTCATGTAGGTTTTTATGCGCAATCAAATATCAAATATTTTGAATTTCCATTTTGAATGATAATATAATAATTATAAGGATTGGAGCTTGGGGCGTTCGAAAGGTACGCTATTTATATCAAAATATATTTTTGTTGTCGGTGGGTAATCATCAAGTTACCTCTCCCGCTCGGGGTGGAGCAGAAGGGAGTGTCAGACTCTTACTGACTTAAGCCCATCCTTGCCACTTCCTTAGCCCTTTATGTTGCGAGGTAGTGGACTATCCAGCTTAGTTTATTAACCGACTTCTAAAAAAGGAGGAGGTTCTCAATTCGACTGTATATATATATTTTTTTTTTTTAATGTTTGTTCGCGCATAACTCCGTTGCTTGCCAACCGATTTGAAAAATTTTTTTTTTGTTGGAACGGGTATACTTCCCAAATGGTCCCATTTAATTTATCAAAATCGGATAAGCGGTTTTTGAAAAATCAACAAAAATCTAAAATAAATCCTACCTAATATATGTGGACGATGTTCTAATATGTTCCTGTCACTGTAATTTACATACCAGGTAGTGGTTTTAAAATGGAGGGTTGTTATTTTTAACTTTGTAGTGTTTTTTTTGGAAATCGGTTTTATTTTTTGTAATAAAGTTTTATCTATACTAATATCACTACATAGTATAAAACAAAGTCACTTTCTCTGTCCCTATATCCCTATGTATGCTTAATTCTTTAAAACTACGCAACGGATTTTGATGTGGTTTTTTTTAATAGATAGAGTGATTGAAGAGGAAGGTTAATGTGTATAATTTGTCAATATTATTCGGGCAAGGCCGCGGGCGGAAGCTAGTGAATAATAAAGCTAAAGAGATTGTTGGTTTTTTTGAACGCGGTACTCAGAAACTGCCATTCGGATTTTAAAAATAGTTTTTGCATTTGATAGCCCAATTTTTGAGGAGGGACTTTTAACATTATGCTATGATTCTTAGGAGCTGAGCAAAGAGAATATAAATGGTTATAACAGTTCGTGGATTATTTATTGAAAGCATTGTTAGGTGCATAGTTATCTACTACTAATATTATTATTTAAAGAAGACATGCGTCTTTCTTAAGGGGTTAATTTCTTGTCTGGTAGGTACTTTGTCTTGGTGATAGATGCACAGCAGTAGCGTTGATTAGATGCGCAAGCGCAACTGCTAAGCATGAGGTCCTAACATCGATTCCCTTGTAGGGCAAAGTGTTATTGGTTTATCCATCTGGGAAATCACAATAGCAGCCCTGTATCTCAGTCTGAATTTGTGCCCGGTTGAGGACAACAGGCTCGCTTCCAATTACATGAACCTTAAAGTTAAATGGCGAAATGTGGGTGTACTCTAATGTACAGCTTACAACCCTTGGAAGATTACAAGCGTGATGTTATTTTATGTTCTTTTATTGTGCTTTCAATCGTTCCAAATTCAAATCTCAAAAAATCACTATGCAAAGTCGTAGAATTATCACCGAAACTGTATATGTAGGTAATAATTATAATTCGTCACAAATCAGCTTGTAATCCAACACTGTTGTATCAACAACTAAACAGATTTACTGTCCAATAAACTATTTTAATTTATTGCCAAATGTTGGGCTTGGAATGGCTTTCGATTATAAATAATAATGTTGACACTATTTCAACATTCATTACCGTTGCTATGTTTTAGTGAATGTGTGTGAATTAATATATCCGTACAGTTTTTATGAACTAATTATTGATGTGGCTGATTTCCAACCGAACGGCGGATAGGTTCTGTTTTCTTTAATGAAATTAACACCCATACAAAATATAAGAAACAAATGGTAGAGGTAGTAAAGACGCCAGCACATCAAGCTATACTTAACTGCCAAATTTTCCCAATTGGATATGAACCTTATGCTCCTGTAATAGAGTTGAAAAACTATCTAAGAAATTTGACCGATTGTGGTAACTCGATTTGCTAGCCTCTGTACCTAACAAATTATAGAAGGTATCAAAACTATTTGTGTTACACATTTCTAATATTATTGTCGATTTTTCGATAGGTATTTAGATTATAAAAATGATTAATTTAAAATTATTTTATCCTGAAAGTCTAGTTCTTGAATGTCAAAAATAATTTAATAATTAAAATCTAACATTATAATTTCTGATAAATGAGTTAATATAAAAGAAATACTGCCATAACAATGAAAAGAAAAACAAAAATGTGATTAATAACAGTCGTAACATAAATCCTTAAATTATAAACGAACGAAAAATATACCAGCGACTCTAAAATTTACGTTTTTATCATAACAAATTGACATTTTAATGTCATTCTGAATCACCGTTTAAAATAAACAAGATTTGAATTATTAATTGGGTGTAATAATTATGATTCCGAGAAATCATAAAAAAAGTATAATTAAGATTTTGAAATATTCGATGACAAGATAAGCTTATTAAAATATATTTGGCAAGAATACATTATATATAGAGGTATATGTATAGGTAGGTAGTAGACATATTTGTTGGTACACATAAACATACTTATGTAACAGCAATTAATTATCCACCCAAACTAAGTTTTTGTGATGACTCAATTTTATAATAGACTAGCGTTCGCCCCTGGTTCGCACAGTTTTAACATTAGACAAAGTAAATGGTGTGAACTCGCTGGGGTCGGAAATGACAATGGGCGTTCCTCAAGGTTCGATATTGGGTCCATTCCTCTTTTTAGTTTACATTAACGATTTACCCCAATTACTTCAAAATCAACCGAAGATGGTGTTATTTGCAGATGACACATCATTAATCTTTAAAATTGATAGACGCTCTCAAAATCTTGACGACGTGAATAACTCTATTCTTCAGGTCCAAGATTGGTTTACGGTAAATAATTTGGTACTAAATGAAAAAAAAACCAAATGCATTAGATTTACATTACCTTATGTGAAAAGTAGCGATTGTGACATCATATTGAACGGAGAGAAGCTGGAATTTATTAAGCAGACGGTTTTCCTGGGAATCACGCTAGACGACAAGTTGCAATGGGGTCCCCACATAACAACTCTTGCGGGACGGCTTAGTTCGGCCGCTTATGCTGTTAGAAAGATAAGGCAGATGACAGACGTAGAAACCGCGCGTTTGGTCTATTTTAGTTACTTCCACAGCATAATGTCGTATGGCATTTTACTGTGGGGTCGGGCTGCTGACATTGAATCCATTTTTATTTTGCAAAAGCGAGCGATCAGAGCCATTTACAATCTTCGTCGTCGCGAATCGCTTAGGGAACTATTTAAAAGGATTAATATTATGACGGTTCCTTGCCAATTCATTTATGAAAATATTATGTATGTAAGAAAAAATAGACATCTTTTTAACAAAATAAGTGATAGGCATAACTTTAATACTAGAAATAAAGACAAAATAGTTCAACCATTTTTCAGATTGTCCAAAGTACATACATCTTTTATGGGGTTCTGTGTTAAATGTTACAACAAAATACCTTGTGACATACTGAAATTAAATGAAAGAAAATTTAAAACACATATTAAAAGTACACTTTGTAAACAAGCTTATTACAAATTAGAGGATTATATCAAGGATAAGGATGCTTGGAAACATGCTGGTCCTGCTCCACAGGACAATATAGTGTCTAGACAAAATCAAACTGGTTGCTAAGTAAATTAGGTAATAATTTATAATTTGTACCATATTATTTTATTATATTGGAATAACATCTCACACATTGATTAATTTATTATTGTTAACTTTTAGAATGTTTGTAAATATGTGAGCACCATGTACTTATGACATACCTAATTAAGTTTATTTTTCACTGCTACTTGCGTTCTTCTTTTCACCATTTTGGTGTATTGTTTTTATTCTGGGTGCATCGTCTTCACATATTATAATATTATAATACATGTATACAAAACATTGTGAAACATTTTAAAAGAGTAACGGTGGAGTTTCTTGCCCATTCTTCTCCACACGAAACTACCTTTTGGAAGGGGCGACTAGAATCAATTCTATTTCTTGTTAATTTTTGACGTTCAAAAGTGCCTTTCTTGGGCCTATTTGAAATAAATGTTTTGACTTTGACTTTGACTTTGACAAACATTTTATTTTATTTATTTATTTATAACATAAAACGGCCAAGGCCAATTACATTAGTTACACGTTATACGCCAACAGTTTTTGCATTGTCTGCTGCGTGGCAATCAATAGTCTAATCACATTACATAAATGTAGTAACTATGTATACAGTAATTCAACAGTCATACGCTTATCTCACAGTACTCCAAACATACTGACAAGATCTTCTTCCATTCCACATACGTGAAGGTTAACATTAATGTCATCGCAGATGGATTGTCGAATACGCAGTTTTACAAAATCGCTAGCTGTTTCACAAAACCGCTGGCTGTTTGACTAAACCGCTAGCTGTTTTACATAACTGTTCCGTTATGTAACATAACATAACGTTTGTTTGTTAGCGTTACGTTTAGCAAAACTGATATCCATGATTAGATGTTATGCAGTATTTCTGTTGTCACAATAAAAGTTTGGTGTGGCTTATTATAATACCGAATACGCTTTTTACATAACCATCCATCGTCTGCATTTATCAACATCATTTAACAATGCCCGTGTGTTCACGTTCAATAATTATAGAAAATCACTAAACGTCGCGTCGTTCAGCTGTTTTATATAACGTTGCTGTTTTGTAAAACAGCTGACTAGACACCATCTGCGATATAATACAGAATAAATCCTTGAAATTATGGTGCCGCATTTAAATCTATTAAAGAACAACGTCGTCACACAAACAGACAGAAAAGTGATTTTCTTTAATAATAGGTTTAGATATACATAGCTATACTTAAACTCGTGTAATTTATTTTTGCAAGGAATTTATAGAATTGTTTTTGTTATTTATATAAGTGTTAATAATTAACTAAACGCTCAAATGCTGAACTTTACCTTTTGATTAATAGATTGTCGCTAATTTTGAAATAATAATAATAATAATATCCTTGGACATTTCACACAGCGCCGTATCGTCCCAAGCTAAGCAACCTAATGCTTGTGTTATGGTAAAGAGATGGCTGATATACTACTTATATATATATATATTTTTTTTTGTAAGTACATACATATTATAGATAGAAAAACACCCAGACTCGTAACAAATACTTGCAGGTCGTACAAATATTTGTTCCGTGCGGGAATCGAACCCGCGACATAGTGCGCAGCAGTCAATCGCTCAACCGCTACGCCAACCGTGTCGTCAATCAAATCAATTAATTCTAGTCTAAGCATGAATCGCCATTTACGTAATCAATGATTCCAAACACGTATGTAAAGCTAGTAATAAAAAGAAGAAGATTTTAAGTAATATTGTGATGGAATTTCTTCCGGTATGCGTTAGAATTTGACTTTCTTCTTTTTTACCACATGGAGTGGGAGAATTTCTTGCATAAAGCCACGTTACAGGGATGCGACCTTCAGTAATGAAATTCACGCCCAAGATGAGAAGAAAAGATTTGTTAAACTTTAAATTAATTGAGTAGGGTCGTTTGAGATTCATTATTTCATTTTATTATTTGTTTCTATGTTTATTGATTTGTACATACACTTACACAATACACACTATTAGACCTCTGGGGTCAATCCTAGCATGGTATGGCCTGGGATTAGATCAACGCACCATAAACAGTTATGTAATAATCGAGTTAATGTAATGTTCTTTCAGCTTATGTTTTATGCTTACACTTATTGCATCTGCAATGTGTAAATCAAAACAACTATTAACAACCATTTATTTTTATTGACAAAATAGGAAAAAAGTAGACAGAAGTAGGTACCTGAGTCTTGTATAAATATTGAAATTACAATGATCATCATCATCATTTTAGGTGATAAGCATCCCTTGCTGGAGATGCTTCCCTAAGCATCGCTACTTCAACTGGTTCAGGGGCCGACCACCACCATCTATAACAGTATTTTTTTTAATATTACTTGGAAAGAGATGGGACTATACGTCCTGTATAGCTCCGTCTCATTCTCACACTGAAGTAATATTAAAATAATACTGCTATTCGAGCTGGTGGTTCAGGTAATTATCACATCCCGCCGATTCCCGCGGCCTTCACCAAATCACCGCTGGAGAAATTACAATACCTCCACCTTAACCCTCAAACAAATTCCTTTTATCATAAGCAAACTAAGTTATATGGAGAACAAAACAAGATTGATTGCCCGCAGAATAGCAACAATACAAGCCCTTAATCAATTCAGAATCTTTGAATAGTTGCCCTTGCCACAGACGGCATAATTCATTCGTTATTTTAAAACAAGCATTAGGAATTAATACACAAGTGATGCATTATAAGGGACAGTGGGCCGACACCTCTGTTTCAAGCCTTATTTATTGTACCAAGCCTTTCTTTCATAAGTATTACGGACCACCGACTGAGTATAGAAGAGTGTACTCCACTTATGACCAGCACGCAAAACCACTTCGTTCTCTATTCAACGAAAAATAGACATTTATAATTAATATTAGATATACAAAGGTCTATTGGCGCGTGGCCAAAGTCGGAACTAACGCCGCCATTTTGATTTGTCTATGCAATCCAATAAAAAAGTCACAAATGTTTACCAACAGTGCCTCTATGTTAAAGATTCTTGTAGCACTTTCAACATGCTTTCAATTATTGTTTGTCATCGCACCGTAGAAATCTTTCTACGGAAGAAACGAAAAACCAAATAATATGACATTTTGTCATTGTTTCTTCCATTTCTAAGGTCCTAAGGGAGTCATGGTACACTTGCTAAACCCCAGATTAGATAATAATAGAGACTACCCAGAACTAACTCAATTTAAACTAACGTTCGATTTAAAAACAACTGTTAAAGAATCCATCCAATAGTTTTTTTGCATCTAGATTTTGTTAATTAACGAATGATTTTTACGATCAATTATAAAAAGATCGTAAATAACTTTTAAATTTTGTCTCTTTTTTATTTAAAGACTTATTATGCCTGACATTTCAACTTTATGGCAAGGTGATATTAATCAGTTGAAGTATTTAAGCATAAAATTAACAATTAGATGAACATATAGATACGTTTGAACAAGATTAGTCCATCTATTTTAGATGAGTTTTCAACTTAACGAGTAAAATTACCTATAGTTAAAATGCAGACCACATAATAAGTGATGAGAAACGTTGATAAAAATGTGCACATTTATGTTTTTAATGTTTTATTCATAAAAGATAAAGATTTTAAATCTAAGAATACTCACTTTTTTCAAGTACAAACAATGAGTAGATTTAAAATTCCTTGATAATGTGCTAAATCGATTGATGTCATCATTTAATTTTGATTGAGGAAAAAGATTATAATACAACCTGGTAAAGTGGGTATAACTAAAAATAATTCTTTATTCGTCATCATGGGTTTACTGAATTCAACTGAGCTGTGGACTTGGTTCATTGAACTAAGCCGTATACAGCATGTGTCAAATGCTCTCTACCTTACCCTTAATGGGGGATGCCAGGCGGCCATAGTAACTTAGGCCCACTATGCACACATATAAAAAACAATTACAATGATGGGAGGCCATTCCAATAATTAATTAGTAAAAGAAATGATGTACCAAAAACTTTGCATTTCGAAGTTATTTAAGATTCAAGATTTATTTCATTCATATAAGGTTAAGTATATTTAAAAAAGTGAAAGATCAGTTAATACATTATATTAATTTATTTATTAGCATAATTAGCATAGTCAAATAATACAAAATACACTGTAGGAAAATCAAAGTCCTGGTCCTGAAGTTGAGCTTGTTTACCTTGCCCACCCAATTACCTGGCCAACCCATCGTTGTATAAGACATTGAACTTCAGCGATTTCCAACGGATGTCTTCGCATTCTGTATACATTTAAACCTCAGTTTACACAACGCAGATCACCACTTCCAGCAGTACATGATGACTGTTGTGAAAGACTAGGTCCAGAGTGAATGCCGGGTTCGTCGGTCGAAGCGTCTAATATCAAATCTAAGTTATTGCCAGTGTCATGGTCGTCAGGTACAGGAGAATCGTCAGATTCAGTATTTAATTCATGGGTAAAAGTAGTCAATTTAACCCACAATAAATATACTCACGCTGTCACAAGTTACAAAACAAGCAATGGTTTAGACATTTGACATTTACGTTATCCGCTAGCGGACAAGTTAGTGCTGCCATAAAAAATGCAAAAAAAGGTTGATCGATATTTGTTTTTTTTTGTTTACACTGGAATCATAAAAGATAGAAATAACAATAATTAATAGAGTTTTTCGTGATTTATAATATTATGTTTCGTTTGCTCGGAACAAAATGAACGGTGTTCAATAATAAATATTAAAGCAATGATGACTGATTATTCCGATTGTCAACATTTTTTTGTAACGGCAACATTTTGTAATGACTCTTTATTCAAGTTCAATCACTTTAGTCGTTACAATATTTAAAATTTTGAATAAATTGTGCCGACTGGCACAGAATAATGAATATGTGGAAGACATGGGAAAAAAATAACATAGTTTTTGAATGAAACCAATTTCTTGTGCGTCTCTGCGCCTAATTTTGGCATGGTTATTTGACCACACATTTTCTAATACATGCTGTATGAACAACCTTTCCTTGACCACTAAACAATAAATTAGTGGAATAGTTCATAGAGGTTTAATTCCGAAAGTTCCAAACAGAACCTACCAATATGAATGAGTCGCCCTTGGCGTCCACTTATCGGACGATTGTTTTCGATAGCGCACACATTATTACCAGCCTCTCGACTTTCGACTACCAACCTCTACATAAATAATTAATGTATGTATGATTGACGTAGGTGACGGTACACGAATAAATAAACACGCAGAAATACCACGCAGTAGGTAGGCTATGAATAAAAAAGATTATTTTTAAGGTGTCTATAAATTGATGATTTGAATTAATATACATATTTATAATTCTGTTAATACAGTTCCGGGCTGCTACTGAAAAATTCCCGATAAAAAAACAAAATAATCCTCGTCGTCGCAATCGTTCTATGTCCTCACATATGCTACAGAATTTGTTGTGTTTTTATGTTTTTTATGCTCCATTGTCAATTTTTTTCTTTTATTATGTGTTAGTGGTAAATAGTTGTATATGTTATTTTTATTGTGCATGATGTGGTCTCCAATAACTGAAGGAGTACACCTTGTCGTCCATTATTGTTCTTTGTTTAGTGTATATCTTTTGTTGGAGATCCTAAAATAAATAAATAACATTTTGCCCGACCTAATTGAACCCAGGACCTCATGCTCATCAGTAGCGCTTGTGACCACTAGACAAACGAGGCAGTCTGTCATTCTCTAATATAATTAGTTTGATTAAAATGGAATTTAATGTACAAAGGCCAGCAAATCAAGATACCCCAATCTGTCAAATTTCTTTGATAAATTTTCAACTTTAATACAGCAATATTAAGTTCATGTTCAATTGAAAATATTTGACAGTTTGGGATAGCTTGATGTGCTAGACTCTGTCCCTACTTATATACATTGAAATAATCTGTAAGATAATTAATTAACAGTAACCTTAGGCGGTATGTATAACATAGATTATTTAAAATAACTATTGTAGTTGATAAAAATACAATAATTATGACAAAATATTTTTACATTTCACAATATTTTTTCAGTGCAGCATTGTATTTTATCATTTCTGAGCCAAACAAATAATAAAAAGACTGTAAAAAACTTACAAAGAAAACAAGTAGGTTGGCTGTTTCCAAAAACAGTACTAACTGAACTTTCTGTACGTTTTGATATTTTTTTATTGTTTCTACTCGAGACATCAATTCGGCGCCTGTCGGCCTACGTTCATTTACGTTGTTCTTGCAAGACACAGCCTAAAAGAAAACCGATCATCAAAATTCAGAACAATCAGAAGACCAACGGACTTTAAGCAGTATTTGATTCACTGTGTACAAAAATATTAAATGTTTGCTTATCATTATTTCGTACTGAGGCGACACAACTTATATTTAGACGGGCACTTGTAATTGTCAATACAGTAATCGAGGCCTCTTAAGAATAATTTCTTACAAGGTGGCCGAATGAGAACTGTAAGTATCTTATTTTAACTACGTTTTTTGTTTTTCTTGCCATACATAAACTTGCGCTTTCTTTCTATCGGGGTAGGCTTGATTTTCCTGTGTACAGTCACCAGTAAAACTATGTATACACTTAGCTAGTTTCATAAGCGGTTTCCTGCTTAATTATTGAATGAATTTGTATATTGTGACACATAATATTGCATTTTCGAATCCATAGGTTTACCGTACATGTCGTATCTCAAAATTGAAATAGTTATTTTACGAGAAAATCGATCAATGGTGTTCGTGACTGTACAGAGGCCAGCACATCAAGCTACGCCAATCTGTCAAAAGTCTTTGATAGATTTTCAACTTTATGACAAAAGAATAAGGTTCATGTTCAATTCCTATAGTATTAATATTAAAAAGTTTGTTTTCACTGAGGTACAAATTGCCATAAAAATAAAAAAGTAATTCTAAGCTTCTTTGAAATATTCTGTACTTTTCTACACTCCAAGTTTACTCTCCGTGTTATTTTTTTTGCGTTTTTTTTTGTTTATACCTTGTTATATTATGTGCATGCTGTGAGCACCTATAAATGAAGGAGCACCCTTCTGTGTCATTGCTACTTCTATTGTATTGATGTATTCCTTGTTTTAAATCTATACTAATATTATAAAGAGGTAAAATTTGTAAGTTTGTATGTAGGGGGTAATCTCCGGAACCAATGATCCAATTTAAAAAATTTTTTCACTGATAGAAAGCTACATTATTCCTGAGTGCTATAGGCTATAAATTATATTTATATCATACATATTAGCCGAGCTATCGCAATTTTCGTCTAGCAAGTCAGAAAGAAATACCTCCGAAAACAGAATTATTTGCATGCGCTGCCTAAACAGTTGTTTACAATTGAGAGCAATGTATGGCAGCTCGGTTCGCCTTAATTATTTCTACAAAAAAGTCCGCGACACCATATTCCTATCTTTTGTATTTAAACTTTTATATTTCGTTTTATGTTTTAAAAAAGTATTTTTTCGACTTACTTCTAATGTTAAAACAAGAAATTTTCCGCGGACGAAGTCGCGGGCAGAAGCTAGTCCTAAATAAATAAATAAATTGGAAGTATTTGACAGTTTGGGATAGCTTGATGAGCTGGCGAGTGGCGACTGTACCTAAAAAAGATTTAAATTATACACAAAATAGATTTTAATTTTGAGTATTGTCTAACTAGCTTGCACAATAGCAAAGCGGCTTAGTTACGTACATAATAGTACTTAAAGTTATGAAACAAAAATTAAGTAATTACCTACTTATTTATTTTAATTTTTAATGATTTCTCTTTTTAGTCAAGCAATCATGATTTTGCAGAAATCGAAAATCACTAGTGACCTCATAAGCCAAACAAATTAGTAATAATTAAAATAAGCTTCTCAAATATACGACACAGAAATAACCTCTCAATAACAAACAGCGCCCTAGGCGATAATTATTCAAGATGCGAAACAAAATAATGACCACATCGGCATCATAATAAAATACCTACTTACAATATAAATTAACTGTTAAAAATAACAGGTTATTATTATAAACATCATTAGTATACGCGTGATCACGGTACGGCACGGGCTGCGCGGGCGCATCTGCCGCCATATTTGCATAGTCGCTGATTGGGAAGCAAGATTAATTCCTATAATATTTTTTGTCTTCATCATTTAGGTGCAATCAGGCGGGCGAAAAAGAATGATCATTATCATACTTCAGCCCTTAAGCTATTTTTTCAGACGGCAAACAATGGGGCGCTTGTTTGTTATTAGGTTAGGGGCGATAATGTAATGCAATAACTTTTTTTTCTGCTAAAAAAAATTGGAAATTCATTATTCAAATCCTACAGCTGAACAAACGAGGAATACCGATTAGAGCTTATAATTTTTTGGGTAATAATGTTCCGACCATTCATTAACATGTTTGCTACATTATTTACGATATTTCTTCTGAATTAATTTCCCTGTATAATAGAGTTATTAAAATCACCATTATTTCGACTCCCAATCAAGCCCTTTGTTCAAAAGTTACAACAATAATTATAAATTGCTCACAGTTCCCACAATTCGCGAAGAACAAATAGAAATTCATACATAAACTTATCATTCGATCTCGAACACTAACAACCCTAACTCAGGGGCATCATTAGGCAAAATAAGACCATTAGCAGCCGTTTCTCTTAGCGCAGTATGAAAGGGTTAAATCGGCCCTCCTGGCACAATAGCTTTATTCTATTACGAGTCGCTTACACGCGCGATGTAATAAATATGAATGTTGAACATCGTGGATTATGCTCCTTTGGCGAGGGTCAAAATATTTGAATATGCGTCGGTACAATTTGCGAAGGGTTAATTGACAGTTGTGAGTTGCCTTTGTGAAGTTTATGGGTGACTCTTAATGAAGTCGTGTTGCTGTGTTTTTGATGTGGTTCGTGCGATTTTTACTACTGTGTAACAGTTTTTTTTTATACACAGTAATAGTTGCGTTACGAGCCGTCAAGTACCTATGTCTGATATTAACGAAAGAAAAAAAAACAAAATTTCGTTTTGGAACAACCAATCAGCATAGATCAGCGGTTTTTCAAGAGAAAAATGTCTACGAGGTTAGTAGAATTTCCGCAGACGTTTTTATTATTAATGCACTTAATAGATCATTCAGATATCCTCATTATATTTTCAACCATTACCGCTGTATTTATTTATTCTCAAAATATAATAATATGTTAAAAATATATATATCTCAGCTATATTCCCCGTCGCCTACAATTCAGGCTATCATAATCTACACCAACGCTACCACCAGCTATATATTTACAACACAACACACAATTAAGACTAATAATTATAAAAATTTAAACATCAAACAAACTAAGTACAAACCAAGTGTGCTCCAGAGTCCAACGGGTCCATAATTATTCAGAGAATCAACGTCGATGGCTAATTACAAAGAGTAGAATGGGGATCTAGTGAAAAGGATAAAAAAAAAACAATTATGAACGATACAGTGGCCGCGCGAGTGGCCCGGTGTTCCATGTCGCATCTGTTCACCCCGCGGATTACAGTGATAATTATTATTCTGCAGTCATAATTATTGGATTTTGTTTTGTTATAACGCTTTTTTGATGGCAGATGTCGATTTTGGGATTTAGGCTTCTGTGAAGTTGAATATGAATTAGAAGGTGCGACGTATTTTGAATAGGAGAACCTGTAATGTATTTACTTGATCGACGTATTATTGGATATTGTATTCGGTCTCTGTCTTTTTGATCCTGTTTAGTTATATTTTCTTCTGCCTTCTCCATCAATTCACTTAGCCGAATAATTCATCTCTATATATATATTTTTTTTCTTTCTTTGGTCTTCTCCTACTTCTACTTGTGGTTGAAAATCTACAGGATTAGGTTAAACGAGGGACATACTTTCAGGGGTAGTACTATACTCATGGAAATGAACAACTTTGACTATGAAACTATACCTGAAATCATGAAAAAAAATTTAAGCTGTTCAGTACATTTTAAATGTTCGCATAATTCGTCAAAATGAATGGAGCCGCTGCTATTTTTTTTCATTTTTCAAGAGTTAGTCCCATGAGATGTCAGCATATGAAGGGGCCCCTCAGGGCCAAGCCTGCCGGGTAAGCGGGATTGTCCGAAAGGGTTACCGCTACCCCGGAACATAAAGGGAAGGAACATGGATGGGTTTTAGTCAGTAAGAGTGACACTCCCTTCCGCTCCACCCAGAGCGGGAGCAGTCATTGGATGATTTCCCAGCCTTAAAAAAAAAAAAAAAAAAGAGTTAGTCCCATGAACAAAGTTGTTGATTTCCATGAGTAGGTACTATACAACCTGAAAGTATGTCCCTCGTTGAAACTTACACACTGTATAATACCAAAATAGGCTCTTAACCTGATTCCCACTCCGCAAGTTCACGTAACTCCAATAACAATTCTCAAAATCACCGCCAAAATTCACTTCAACACAGTTTTGGCACTAAAGTTTACTACCATCGATGTTCACTGGCAATACATAAAAGTGAAATCATTCAATTTGAATAAAGGAACTGCGTAAGACCTTACAGTCGGCGATTTCTGTTGCCTTTAAATTCGCGTAAACCGTTTTAGTGTTGCCAGATTTGAGCACCCTAACCTTAGTGGCATATGGCATGCCACGCGCCGAAAGGGTTAAACCCTTTGTTTCTTTTGAACGAAATAAAAAGAATTAATGCTAAAATGATGGTATCATTTCGAATGCGATGTAATTACTGTGATTCGGTTAATTGTTGCGAGTGCTTTTGTTTCTGAGTGCAATCTCGCTTTGACCGTGTTTTCGCATGCCATATTGAAATTGAAGTGTTCTTTGTAAAGTTAGCTGTACACAGACATTTTTATTGCATGTGATAATACAAGTTGCTTTTCAATTTCCGACTTTATGCCCCCAAACTTAGGTTTATATATGACTTTTGGAAGCCATTTTTTACGCTTTTTATTTGGCAGGAATATATTTTTAGCGTGAATTTGGAATTCTATGCGAACTAACAGACCATGATTTTCATCTTGTTGATGAATGCTTTTAAAAAACTTGACTATTTGTGTGATGTTCAAAATGTGGGTTTGCTGGTATACATTCAGAAATGTTATCTACTCTATGTACTTGCAGCTATGTTTCTGCTATGTGTATTAAAAGCTTCTTTAAAAGGTCTATTACCATAAACTGTTGAAACATCCTTGACCTCTATAAGTACATCAAGTTACCGCAATCTGTTAAATTTCTTTGATAGTATTTCAACTATATTACTAACGCATAAGGTTCATTTTCAATTGGGATAATTTGACAGTTTGGGTTAGCTTGATGTGCTGGCTGGCTGGTTGGAGGCCCAACGTCATTAACCTCTGTTTTAGGTTTATCGCCACATTGTGTTGTAAGCATGTGTAAGTTATATTTATCAGAAAGTACCCAATCTTTTTTACGACCGATGAAGACTGAATATTTGATTATTGCGAATTCTTTACGTGGTTTGTGTAAATCAGTGTTCATCCATTAGTCAGGGTTGACATGACATTCTGAGTTAATCAAATCATTGTTTTTCGGTTCATTGACATGAAATAGATTATTTTGAAAGACTTCGTAAAAAGGAGGAAATCTTATTAATTGTACTTTTGGATTAGGTCTTAAAACTCTAAAAACAATAAAAGTTTATTTGTGAAATGAGAGAAATTGTCAACGAACATTTTGGTGGAAGACAAATGTCTAACTGCCCTGTTGGTCCAGTGGTTGCAAGCGCAACTTCGAGGTCCTGGGTTCGATTCCCATCGGAGATGTGGTATTTTTTTTTCCATCTTGAATTTCCCCGATGCAATCCGCAGTCTCGATTTGTGCCCGTTTTATGACAATAGGTTTGCCCCTAGTTACTTGAAACTCAAACATACAACTAGCGAAATGTGGGACAATATCCGCTTATCCCTTCGGGGAGTTAACAGGCGTGAAGAGACAGAGAGAGACACGAACAGAGTAACGCTGGAATTTCTTACCCATTCTTCTTCATACGAAACTACCTTTTGGAAGGGATAACGAGAGACAATTCTATTTCTTGTTCATTTTGACGTTTAAAAGTGCCTTTCTTGTGCCATTTCGGAATAAATGATTTGACTTTTGACTTTGACTTTGAGATGTTATGTTAATGTATTTTTTTTCTACTTTTCATAGAATTGCAAACTTCATTAGTTTGCCTCCTTATTAATCTGATCACAATAAACAGGAATTCTTCCATGTCATATAGACCTTCGTTTTATTGATTCGTACGTGCTAATAGCGTATCTGTTGTTATTAAAAGTCCCTTATATTAGTCATCGACACTTTATGTACAATCATTAACATAAAAGTGTTCAAAACAAACCGTACGTATTTACCTCCGCACTCACGTATACCTACATTTATTTAATATTACGTAGGCATACTTTTAAATAACTTAAAGGACGAATTCATGGCTATTTACTAACAGCCGCACATGTCGATCCATCAGGTTAAGCTACGCTTGCCGGGGTTGGCCGTGGATGGGTGACCATATTTACATGCCGAGACTCCTCCGTGCCTCGGAAAGCACGTTAAGTCGTTGGTCCCGGCTGTCATTTTTACATCTTTGACAGTTGTTACGGGTCGTCAGAACCCCGAATATCAGACGGCCAGTCAAGGGGTATCGTATTGCCCAGTTACTGGGTTGTGGAGGTCAGATAGGAAAGAAAGAAAGAAAGAAAGAAAGAAAAAATATTTATTCAGCACAAACAGGACGCACAATTACAAAAATAAACAAAAAAAAAAGTCACATACTATATCCGTGCAAATCAGCTAAAAAACCTTGTATTCAGAAACAACAAAATCATTGACAGTTGGTATCGCGGCCATGGACAATGTATGGACCACAGACAAAAACTGACTATTGCATAACATGACAACATAACACTACAACAATAACAATAACAAATCTACTTAAATTAATTCTGTTCTAAATACTACAATGTGCGAGAAACAGAAATGCCGATTGCAGGGTGATAGGCAGTCGCTCCATGTAAAATACTGGTATTCAGCTGCATCCGGTTAGACTGGAAGCCGACCCCAACATAATTGGGACACGGCTAGGAAGATGAGGAGTTTTAAATAACTTGATGCATTTATGTCCTTTTGTAGTGATAAAGAGCTTTGTCAAAAAGCGTAGATATTTATTTCGATTTTTCGAATTATTCCATCGTAAAAATTATAAAAACATGTGATATCCGCCAACCCGCACTAGGCCTACGTGGTAGATTATGGCCCACTCCCTCTCTTAGAGAGAAGGCATGTGTCCTAGCAGTGAAAACATTATATATGATCGTATGTGTTATGTAAAAAAATCCGCTAAATATGCCTGTCACTTACGCTATTCAAAAGTTTAATTAATAACTGAAAAGCGTTCAGCTCATTTATTTCTGCATTCATAAGTCCGAACTCTCATAAATTATTACGAATAATGTAGTCTACGTGCAAGCTATAGGCCAACCGAAACATAACCAATAGACATAAGGATCAAAATGTACCTGCAGATTGAAAAGGGATCTAAGTATTTAGCATTCATACCGTAGTTTAATTACACATTCATATGCAAATGAGACGGGAATGCCGTAAAGATTCGTCCATACATAAACCCATACACATTCACTGGTACTCATTCATGCGTGCTTCTGAACATGTTGGCACTGTAATTAGTGGTCCTTTTACAACTTTTTATGCCGAGGGACCAAAATTGTATGGAAATATAAATCATGATTTGGTATTGCTAATTTTTGGTACTTTATTTGTTTTACATGTTACCATTTCTCAGCCTTTTCGTGTACCCTGGTTTGTAAATAGTAATTTAAGTCGAAAATTTTTTGTTACGGCCCATAGACTTAGATCTGGACACATTCCATGTAATAAGTTTGCGTTCATGATGAAAAAAACGAACTCGCCTAACTGTGTGGAGTGCGGAGTTGTTGAAGACTTACACCACTTATTGATGGAATGTGCTCGGTACGAGTCTGGTAGAAATGATTTGTTGAGGGTCTTGAGGTTGAACAGACTTGAATTAGGCACATTCCATAAAATCCTGGCTCAACCAAATGGCGATGATGCGGCGAGTCTGTTTAGGTTCATGGCCCAGATATGAGAAAACATGTATTTAGGGTACGATGGGACTGACATACGCATTGCGATTATAAATGTCCCTAAATAAATAAAGAAAAAATAAATGTTACCATTTCGTTGTTCAAGACAAAAATATGAATGAAATCCTATCGACCGTTGAGTTTTATACCAAAAAAACTTAATGTGCTGGCCGTTAAAAAAAACAAAACGCACTTTTTACCTCTATGGAAATATTTATACGAGCTTAATTTCCGCTTGGTAATTTTACACCGGCATAATTGTTACGCGTTCGATTACATTTTATAAAAAGTAAATTTTATGCGTCGATGGCGCTATAAATGTAGGCGATTGGTTTTTCGTCGTCATGTAGGTGCGATCCGAGTCAAAGATCCAAATGCTGTGCTTTGAGCAATAAAATAAATCACGTTTTAAGAGGTATACCCGATCTGGGTCCCTAAACAAGCCCCGAGCCTTCGTTACGGGCTTAATTAAAAAACAAAATCAATTTTATTAATTGGAAGTGTTAAAAACGGGCGGAAGAGGCGTTCGAGGCCCGTATCTTGCTCGTATCTCTTCTTTAATCCGACAGAGAATGTGTTATTTTTACTCTCCTCAGTGGATTTCGAATAAATTTTATCGCTCGGGACTAATTTGGTTACAAATTTATTTGGTTGTGGGATCGTTAACAAGGGGAGTACATCCACATGGTTATCTGGGCTGCACTCTTTAGTACCCAGGCATCGCCGTTATAACAATATATCGACACTTGGGACTTGATAAAATGAAGACGACACTTCGCTTAGGATTAAATAATACGGTTTTTTTAAGAGCATGTGCTGTGACAAATAAAATTTTTATTGTTACGATACGATGCGATTACTTTGGGGGTTTTAAAATAATATAAAAGGGACGACATTGATACCCAATTGTTTATATTGTCGTTTTTAAATAAAGAACTGTGTCACGGTTCCTGGCTTGTGCGGTAATAAAATGAAATTTTCACATTGAAAATTTACATATTTGGTAAACTTTTGAATGGTTTTGGAAATTAAAACGTACATCATGATGAAATATAGTAATGAATTTATGGCAACACTTTTATTCTCAGCAGCTGCAAAGTAAGTCCTTTTTCAGCTAATTTGGCGGATTAAAGTAAAATTTTTGTAAGCATTTTGTGCTCAAATCAATATTTATGTATTTAGCAGCACACAAACTGCGGTTATAATTATTTCCAAGTTTGTTGAACAAAACGGCTTTTTTAAATGGGACTTCCCGTTTAACCGTTATAACCTTTTAACCGGTGACCTGAACAGGACATTTTAATACCATTGATTTTGAATCAGAGTCAAGAATAAAACATTAAACAACTGAATCGAACCGAGAGAGAGAGACATTGAACCGTTAGTTTCCGGGAACGAAAACGCTACTTAACTTACTTACTTATATCACCAAAACACCTTTTGGAAACTACCTTTTGGAAGGGGCGACTAGAATCAATTCTATTTCTTGTTAATTTTGACGTTCAAAAGTGCCATTCTTGTGCCTATTTGGAGTAAATGTTTTGACTTTGACTTTGACACCATAATACTTACACAAACACACACAAAACCTGCAAATTCAAATATATTTATTCAAATCATTCACAACCGCATTGTTTAGTGAAAAATAAATGTCGAGAAACCGGTGGCATGCCCATTACCTCGTCATTGCATTCCAGTTGCTCGTTATATGTCGTTGGATTCCTAAATACGCGTTAAATTTAATAGCTCTATTTACCATCTATCCGTATGTTGACTACAAAACGTCAGTAGCTTTCAATAGATCGTTTTACATATTATAAATAGGTTGTCTTTGAAGATTTATTTTAGATGCTGTTTGCGGAATTTTTGTGTATTTTAGTAATTTGATGTACCCCATAAAATCGAGTATAACAACTCGATTTATAACAAATCGAGTATAACAACTCGATTTTATGGGCTAGAATGTTGATGTAGATTTTTACACTACATTCCGGCCAACGGGAGTATGCGTCCCTGACAGCTGTCAGTTGGACACGATTAGGAACTAATAAGGTTTAAATTCGTTAAACACGTCAAATATTCTTTGTGCTCAAATGACCGGTGACAGGAACGCATTCTTTCATTGGCTTGAGTGAAGTTGTTTTAATCGGTATGGTCACAATTATTTGGGTGAAAGCATTTTCTTTTGGCAAAAGTTATTGCAATTTACAATCCTTCGGTTTCATTTAATTTTTATAGGAAACTCATTTTTCAACCTAATGCTGGGAAAAGTATCTCAAATTCAAAGCATTTTATTTCACCAATTTCAATTACACCTTTGGTGAAGATTGGTCGTTGGCAGCTCTGGACAAAGAGAGGTGGGAAAAGAGTAGGTAGGCCTTTGCACAACAGTGGGATAGTGTCTAATAGGAAAAAAAAACCTGAATTCTCAAGGCGTAGTTGGTACCTATAGAGAAGAACGAGGAAGAAACTCGTTAAGGTAAGTGCAAACAATGTTTATAATTACTTTGACAATCACTTGAACGCAAAATTTTTGGAAATGTGAAACGTAACGTAAATCTCGAAGTCTTACTTCTAAGAACCAACACATTTATTTTATGACATACATTAAGTAGAAAACTAGATTCCTAATTCCCATTGTTATACAAAATATAATGCAATATTAAAACTTTCCAAGTATTAAGATCGAAATCGCCAAAATGGAACCTGAAAGCCGGAATGGTCCATGTCGTTACTAAAGATAACGAAATGGTAATTTTTCTACATAACAACAAACAGGTTCTGAAATAAGACCGATGTAGACCAAATCTATTGTAAAGGGAACAATAGTGTGGACACGTCGTAAAATGAAACAATGCGAAGATAGTTCATAGATTCTCTAGATGAGGCTTGTGATCTTCCTCAAGTTTAATTCTGAGCGCACTTGGTGTTTCATCAAATGACTCCTCCCGCATTGACTGTTACTGACTCAAAACCATTCATGCACCTTGCTCAGCTCTTTGTGTTTCAGGGCAGCGATAACCCTTTCGGGCAATCCCGCTGAAGCTATTCTCTTGGTAGGCAGAAGGGAGTGTCAGATTCTTACTGACTAAAACCCATCCATCTTCCTTCATCATCTGGAAACCAGCATGTCTGAAAAATTTCAAAGACATGTGACATCTACCATCCCACACCGATCCTGCGGAGTTGATGGGAACATTAAAATGATAATGCTGAAGAATCCTATCTCATTCTGTTTTGTGGGATCAGTCTTCTCAAGAAGTCCATCTATCTCTTTCAGTGGTATCACTTTAGTTCTTCGTGTGGTACAATACAGATGACGCGGTATCGGAGTGTGGGCCGCCGGTGAACACGCCGCGGCCGCACCGCCTAACTCTTTGCTCTGCTACATCTTAACAGGGACACATTTGGAGCACTTGTCATCAAAATGCAAATTCCCCTTAACATGCAGTCCTCAAGATTGTTACGGATCGATGATTTTAGGAGAGGTAATCAGTCCCCGTTTATACATTTTCGTTAATTTATCTCCCTAACGAAAATAATAAACATAATAGGCTAATATTATGATGATGATAGCTAAAAATAGCCCGAACTTTCATAATAGCCCAAAAATAATGATTTTCTTTTTAAACCAATATCGTTGGGGATTTTTCAAATGTCTTAATTACGAATGTCTGTCATCTGCAAACTTATCCGTATGCTTTTCTATCTTTTTAATTTCAGTATTTTTTTTAAATTCATAACTATAAACTGAAGGAGCAAAGTCATCGGGAAAAGACCACTCTATTCTTTGGAAACAGTTGTCCAGCAGTGTGACAATCAGAATCAAGAGGCGTGTATATTCGGATAGGTGTTAAAAGAATAAGTTGTGACCTAACTATCTGCCTAGCCTTTCCCCAACTATGTTGGGGTCGGCTTCCAGTCTAGCCGGATGCAGCTGAATACCAGTATTTTACAAGGAGCGACTGTCTATCTGACCTCCACATCCCAGTAACTGGGCAATACGATGCTCCTTGGTAAGACTGGCTACCAGACTTTCGGCCTTCTGTGACCTAACAAAACAATACACATTCACGTCTTTATTTTATAAAAGACTAGCTTCTGCCCGCGAATGACGGAAATTGCATGTTATTATACATATAAACCTTCCTCTTCTATTTCTTTCTATTTAAAAAAAACGGCGTCAAGATCCGTTGTGTAGTTTTAAAGATCTAAGCATACATATAGACATTAGGACGTAGAAAGCGACTTTGCTTTATACTATGTAGTGATAACAATAATATCAATCTATTACGCTCCCAAGTCCGTCCCTCACTCAGTGAAGTGCAAAACATTGTCGACGCAGGGGCACCGTGAAATACTGCGCGGGGGCACCCGCCTTGTGGGCCGATGCATCCAACTATTGTGCAACCACAAATATTTGTCTGATAGGTTTATACTTGAAGAAAATTGTCTTATACGCACTTATCGGAAGTGTTGGGTGATAAGTTGTTTAGGTGTAGAAATAGAAATTGTGTATGAAGGGAAGGTATTATGAAGGGAAGGAATTTGATTTGTGGGGCGACTGGTATAATTTACGATTGGATTTGACCAAGGGAACGAGGAACGGGATTATTTTGGAACTAATTTTTGTTGTAAATCTTTGTTGGAATGACTGACCGAATAGAGTTCGGCTGGTTCTTACAACTTTTTCAAAATCTGTGAGATTCTATTATCAAATACCAGATTTTTTTTATCGGTTATCATGGTATGGTCATGTTATGCGGAGGAATGAGGAACGGTTGTCAGGAAAGTTGTGAGTATGAATGTGGATGGCTTTACAAGTAGAGGGAGACCAAATAAATGATGGATGGATTGTGTGAGAGATGATATGGTTAAAAAGGGAGTGACTACCAAGATGACGACTAATAGAGAAGTATGGAAGAAAAAGTCATGTTGCGCCGACCCCAAATAAATTGGGATAGGGGCAGGAGAATTATGCAATACCAGAAAATTAAAACAGAGCCTCCTTATTGAAGGCATATTATTATTATGTATGTACAGCATTTCAGAAAAATATCAGACATTTTAACAAACACAATGCCTACAAATGTTTGACCCACAATCGAGACAATAAAAAAGTAATTACAAACACAACTCACTGCACTCAAAACAAAACCTAATAAAATAAAGAAGCTTGAAAAGCAACAATTATGTAATCCACGTACATCATAAATCATTTCCCAGTGTCATACGTTAGCCTGATGTATAAATTAACAGGCGTGTTAAATCAACGTCGAATCATTACGATGTTGATCGCGGGATGCTTGTGTTTGAGACCACAGAACACGAAAACATGCAGAAAGCCGGCTCCATACATCGAGCAAAAACAGGCACAGGCACATTATAGACGAGCATACGGAGATCTTAAACTATATTAAACAAATGACAATCCCGAATGCGCTGTATATGAGACTTGTATATGTCAGCGTGCGTTTTCACTCGCTGTACTGACTCAACCTTCTGTACGTATCTATACTGTGGCAAGCCTTTGATGCTTCGGCCCAAAGGTTTTCGATCTCGTGACGTCATATGGACAGGTTTTTATCTATGAATTCGTTTGACCCGGGGTCTCCCGCCCACGAAGCTCGCTTATAGTGTTTAATATGATTACACGGTGCATAGGTGGGAATATACCCTCCTTGGTATACTTGGAAATTAAGTTATGGGTGTTAAAATAGGTACAGGTGTTGATTTAATTGGGAACGATGATTGGTGTGAACAAGTAACCTAGAAAGATGAAAAACTAATATCCTGAATTCATAAACTAAAGGTGATGTCAATAACAAATTTGCCTTGCGCAAATTAGAATAAAAGGTGAGATAAGATTTTGATATGCAAATATAGAAAGCAAAGACAGACAATTAATATGTAATGCACAAACATTGTTGTCTGTCATGACTGTCATTTGTGGATGTTTGACAGTCGTAACGGGTCGTCAGAAGCCCAAAAGTCTGACATCCAGTCTTACCAAGGGGTATCGCGTTACCCAGTCACTGGGTTGTGGAGGTCAGATAGGCAGTCGCTCTATGTAAAAAATTGGTATTCAGCTGCATCCAGTTAGACTGGAAGCCGACCCCAATATAGTTGGGAAAAGGCTAGGCAGATGGAAATTTGCACAAACAAAGAGATCTAAAGCAACCTTGATATACCTCACAGATATCAATGAAGAGACTGTACAAACATTATAGAATAATCATCACGAAGGAAAGCTAACCTACGATACATCACTCTACAGAAAACGTATAATCATCACCAATTCCAGAACAATAAAATAATCATTCGATTAACATTTCAACAATCGATTGTAACATGCTTTCACATTCGAAACAGTTTCTCAAAATTATAAACAAACATATCGAGATGTAATGAGATATAATCAGAATGGGAATGTATGTATGTTTAGTTACTAGTGTATGCGCTAGTGTTTTGCCAGTGTCAGATGGTACAAGGCCGAGGCCGAAACAAATAGTTCGGCTCTGTGAGATTGGACATTATTCAGCTAGCATAATCTAACAGACTCATGATCACAGTCTTCAGTTTGACAAAATATTCGAGCCTTATGTTTTTGAAATATCTATCTATCTTGATTCAGGCAAACATTAGTGGAGTCAATGACTCAATAGAACAGCTTTCAAACAAGTGAGCATACTTACAATCAAATCAATTAAGCCGATCAACGTACAGATTGTAGATCTATGCCAACATGATAACACAAAATAAGCTAAACATGTACTGTAGTTTACATAGACTGACTGCAATAAAGCTCTGTCAAACTTAGGCCAATCCCGTGCGGGATGCGGGATAATATTCGCTCATGTCGATCTGTGTCAACTGACTTGTATGGAGGTGTCCAATATGAACAGCAGTATGAAGTGTTCTAAGAAGAACACAAACGAACGAATGACGGAATGAATAACGGAATAACTCTTAACTAAAGTTGTTAAGAATTATTCCGTTATTCATTTGTTTAACATCGAGACTTCGGCCTTTTTTCTGAGGGTGGGAAATCATCCAATGACTTCTCCCGCTCTGGGTGGAGCAGAAGGGAGTGTCAGACTCTTACTGACTATAACCCATCCATGTTTCTTCCTAAGCCCTTTATGTTCAGGTGTAGTGGTAACCCATTCGGACAATCTCGTCCGGCCTTCCGGTACTTCGGCCGGTACTTCGGCCTAATAATGCGAAACCCGAAGTGCTGCAAAGCTAAGCACGGTCAGCACTATTCGTCATATGTGCTACATTCGGACGGTGCGACCCGGGGTCGGGCTCTCGCCCGTCGTATCATAATTACCAGTGAAATAACCTGATTGTAATCACGACACGCACACACGCACGCTTTTGTGTTTGTTGAGGCAGTGGTGCTCAAAGTTTTGATCAGGTGATCTTAACAATGATCGGACATTTTGACAACAACGGATTATACGACTGATTTGAATGGTAGGTGAGCTTTTTGCGTGTTATCGGTGTCGGAGTCCGTAACGTATTTTAACTAGGAACAAATTGTTATTTTATTGACTGCCTCGTTGGTCTAGTGGTCGCAAGCGCTACTGCTAAGTTTGAGGTCATGGGTTCGATTCCCAGGTTGGACTACGTGTTATTAGGTTTTTCGATTAGGAATTTGGCAGGAGCTGCCTTTTGTGTGCGATCGACTTGGCATGAAAAACAAAGTTGTAGTGTATATTTTATTTTGCGTAAGTCTAAAAGCACTTCTGAAATTAATTCGCTTAAGCTTTGATAAATATACAAGAAACATCTTCAAAGTAATTAGCCAAAAACTTTGAGCACCACCTGAACATTATACGCTAAAGTACGTACAAGTTGTAATGGTATGGCACCCCGACGTCTCGCATACCTCGACTATTTTGTCTAACCAACTGTTAAATAGCCGAGTCGGCCCGTCGATACATCAATCACACAAACAAACACATATCATTTGAGAATCATTCCTTTTTTTTCACTTCAATTAGATCTTTTGTGGCGCAGGCACAAAAACGAACACACGTTTAGATATGAAATTAAATGCGTCGTTGGACTTTTAAAGTTTGGTATCCATTGTTGTGACTATTGTCGTATTGTTAAAATGATAGTTTGAGTTTTTTAGCGTTCGACTTTTTGAATTTGGATTCTGTTTTAGTTGTTTGAATATTGATGGCAGTTAATTTTTGCAACGTTTTCGAAATTTAAATTAGTTAAGTCATTTAAATTATATTGTTTAGGAAATGCATTTTTTATTGAGTAGATGAATAAATAGGTGCGGTAATATTCGGTCAACGCCAATACCGAGTGGATTTAATACTACTGGAATGACGAATGATGAAGAAGACGAAAGAATAGATAAGATATAACAATTTTAAGATGAAGTTCATTGTGATAGGTATAAAGAAAAACCCATATAGAACTCACACGATCACAGGCTTAAAGCCTACTCGCAGTTGATATTAATCGACATGTTGTATACATAAATTAACATTGTAACCCGTGATCTTCCAAGCCTGTAAATATAAGAATCATTCAGATTAAGCCTCCGATGCATATGATTCCCAAATCGCCGCAGTCAGACGTCGATCAACTTAATTGATCATTCAACATGGACCGCGCTAAACGGGAAATATTTAAAAATCAGACACTTAATCAATTTACTGAGATCGCAGCCACCACTCAATCATTTGGTTTTTTACCTAAGATTAAAAATGTTACAGAAATGCCAACGATGTTTTTTTGGGGCTTTAATGCCAACGCGCACATTCAAATCGAAATCAACTGGATATGGTTGCACAAAGCTCTCAGAAGACATATAGGATAAAACATATTTAATCTGAAAGTTTCCCTTGCAAATTCATCGAATAAAAGTAATAAAAATTATGGTATTTTTACTAAGGTATTTATGTCTCTTTCGTGTGGTCGCTGGCCGCAAGTAATTTTATTCAAATTCATAAATTAAGATAAGGGCTGTCAATGTAATGTGTCCATTAGTAAACGAAATTAATTTAGAAAACGTTTAACAAATGTATTAGCTTATAACCCTAATGAACTATTATCATTTAAAACGAAACTAGTACCAACCTATTATTTGGTACCTATTATTTTAAATATCCAGTATCTAAAAATTTTATAAACTCAGAATTAGTGAAGTTTACATCTAAAGGACCATAGTTATATCAACTTACACTGCCATTGCTCTCATGAATTTGGTTTCTTTAGTCCTAAATCACCACGGCTTGTACTTGCATCCCATGGATCTATAATTTCAGCAAAATCAAAAATATAGCTACCAAGCGTCGCATCGTCCTAACAACTAATCCTTCCACGTTCGCCTGACAATTCGTCAGCATTGTAAATTCGGTAAAGGGCAATCTTTAGGCGATTGGGTGCGACCTTATCTGCCTTTATGGTACGATCTTAAAAAAGATTTATGATAACGCACGGTCAGGACGAGGCCCGCGAACACTTTAAAATAAATGACAAGGAGTCACTTCCAATTGTGATGGAAATGCTTTCTGCAGTAAAATTAAACTATAACCCTGTCGTTTAGAGAGATTTAAATGGCTTAGGGGCTTTTATTGGGTCTGCCTACGTTTAGTTTAGGTGGGTTGTGATCTTGGCCAGTTTTATGTGTCCCACCTGAGTCGCCTCTATAATGTTATGTTCATGTTCGTGATAAATGTTTGCTATCTTTTTGCGTTGACACTTATTGGATCTTTAATGCTGAGTTTAAATTCTGCATTAATTTGTTTTGTAATCGAATCTTTACTTCGTAAAAATTAAGGTTTGCATATACCCATAGAGATCTGGTTACATCAGTGTTTTATATTAATTTCTAGTGCTAAGTGGTTTGCATTTAATGGCTGCAGCATTCTTGGTGTATCTACTTTAGATATGAATCCTGTGTTGGTTGTTGTCACTTGTAACTTTGTATGTTTTACTTCGTTGGATGCAATTATTAGTTTGTTAGCATTGGATATATGTAGACTTTAACATGCAGGCACGACACGGCGCGGCGACGGTGCGATGCGATTCTGGTATAACAGTTTCCATGAATTTTTCATATACAATATGTTAGGTAAAACGATAGGCATACTTTCGGTTATAGTACTCATGAACAACTTTTGCTATAGGGCCAACTCTGAAATATGAAAAAAATCAGCTGTTTCATACATTTCGATGAATTATGCTCACATAAAATGTACTGAACAGCTGATTTTTTTTTTCCGTGCTATACACTCTGAACGTAAGTCCCTCGTTTAACCTAACACACAGTTTATTGTACAGAGGCCAGCACATCAAGTTACTACAATCTGTCAAATTTCTTTGATAGTATTTCAACTTTATTGTAAAGACATAAGTTTTATTTTTAATTGAGAAAATTTGACAGTTAGGGATAGCTTGATGTGCTGGCGTCTGTACTACTAACAGAATTGTTGAAGTTTAGACATATATCACTATTTTATAGAAAATTCTTTCGTTTGGTAAAGATGCATGGTCTATTTCATCATTTCGTTTTCCTTTGCACGTATCTTTACATCCGTCTCCTTTCATACGTTCTAGACTAAAACCCACATAGGCTATTTCAAATCCATATACGCTAGCATTACAACCTATTTCTATCACCAGCTCTCCTTACCCAATTAAAGCGCTCCAAATCACCTCATACCAAGTATTAGATAAATTTATGATAATAATCGAGGTGCATACCCGTCCTATCTTCCTTCGGAGATTATCTCCATCCAGGCACACATTGCTATTGAAATTATTTTATCCGGTATTGAAAATGCAAGGCTTCGGGTTATCATATGAAATAATAATAACATTACAATATTTTGTACATTAAGTGCATTCGGGGTGTGGTGTTTCGGATAAGTGAGGAGACGGCTTATACCTCGAGATACGGGGTTGCAGTGTTCGGAAGTTATAGAGGTAACATCTTTCTTTAATAGCTTGTGTGTTTGCGCTAAAATATTGTTACTGTATTTTGGTTCTTGGGAGTGTATAATAATTATGTAAGTTACGGCATTTACGCCACATTTCCAACGGACAGCTGCTGTTGTTCGTATTTTAAATTAAGTTTTTTTTCCGTTTGTACTTGATTTTTTTCGTACAAATAATTATTCATTTAATTAGCTCTATGTATTTATGAATATCATTATTTTTTTAATGTATTTTTCTTAATTGTGCTTAATAGCTTTCTTTTTATATTGTCAGTCAAAATGTTCATATTTAATTCAACAATATTCAAAATTTTCCCAAATGTGTTATTTTTTAAATCTGGAAGTCGCCAAGATTTTCCTGTCTATCGAAACTTCATTCATACAATACTCAAAGGAGCATCTCTAAAAGTTCCGAAGCACAAACAAAATGTTTCCGTAGGCGTCGCTAACGATTTTCCAAAACGTAATGTCGCCTAAGCAAGTTGTAGCGAGCATGTGAACATGTTTTTATTTATACCCTGCCATCTCCTGAGGACAATCCGTTTTTATTAAACACTCAAACGCCACTTATTAAAATGTAGGCGGGAATTTTAGTTAGGATTTATTAAGGTTGACACTAATTTAAATGTTTAAAAAAATACATTTCGAAACTAAAATAAAAAAATACACTTAAAAAAACGATAAATTCTATAATCAAGTCTCTGTGATAACGGAGAGGCTCTTTATTTTAATACTTTAGTTTATAACTTAATTTAGTTGTTTCATTATAATCAACAACATATTACATAAGTATACGTATAAAATTCCGCAACTAACAACATTTTTTTCATTTCGCCAATCATCAAATATTGTTGACTCCGTTTTGATTCAACAGTGACAACCCTATAATTTATTGTGTGATATCGATTGAACAAGTGTTATTTTTGAACCGACTTTTAATTTTATACGAACTAAAAAAACACTCATATTTAATATAAACACAGAACATAAGCACTTTTAATGCTGCAGGCAATTATTTTGAATACACACAAAAAGTATTGGATTTCTGCTAATGCCCCGGCCCCTTAAGTAATTTCATTCTTAATTCAATTTCATTTTGTGAATGAAAAGGCTGGAATTTCACGAACTTTAAAGCCTTTTACTTTGTTTTTTTACGAAACAGCTAAAATGTTAATAACTATATAAAATTGGGAATGGTTTCAACTCGGATAAGTTCATTATTGCTCTAAGGTGAGCAAAATAACCTTTTTATTGAGCAATACATTGTTTTTCTAATGTGAAAGAAGCAGAGGCTATCTCGAAGCAGTAAGAATTTACTAACCGCCACCATGTCAGCATCATAATAAACCTATTTCACAAGACAGATAAAACATTTTCTCTTCATAATTTATGGCAATTAAAACGAACATTTACATAATTAGCACAAACAAAACTCGTGACTGAACGACGTATCGATAAAACATCGATTCAAATTAAGCAGAATCGAGTTCTCGATTTGAAATACTAATCACGTCGTTAGTTGACCTCTCATTGACACGGCCGCTCCTCGTTCTCATCTCGAAACAATTAAAACAATCGACATCGACGAACCGATGAGATCCGCATTCCCCTCACTGAGGCATCGACCTCACACTGCGTAGGTTTTGAGAAAGTCTCTCTTAGTGTTTTATGATTATTTTAATAAGAAACCAACTTACAATGTAAGTGAGGTTAAGTGTACGCACTTGTGAATCGATTGGCTTTTCTGTACAATAAATTTGATGGCAATTGGCTGAGTAAGTATATTGGAATCTTGTTTTCAATTTTATTTATGGTTCTGAAATTTCCTTGTTGTTATGAAACCCTTTAAAAAGCTTATTTAGAAAATATGTATCTGCATTCAGCCGATCGTGTGTTCTAATGTATTGAAACAAACAATGTATTTAGAGCTTTTTGACAAATTGTTTAATAGCTTAAATTGGGCATAGGTTACTCCTCAATTGTTTCCTTTACAAGTGATCACTGCTGATAGCTTACAAAGACCACATAAATGAAGACAATGAGAATATGTATTCGAAATATGACGTGAGAAAAGTATATAATATTATATCACATCATAAAATATAAAACCGAAGTGCAATAAGACATAACTTAATAACCCTTTAAGAGCTGATGGGATTAAAACAAAACAAAGCATTGTTTTTATTAAAGCGACTTTGTGTTCGTGAGTGACAGGCGGATTGGTAAAATGACCTTTGCAGAACCGATGAAGTTCAATTTGAAATAAAGATTTTAAATGTTGTGACTGCAAAGGGATAAATAAGAATTAAGTGTCACTCTGTCAAAAGTGTATTTTAAGAAAGTTGCTTAATTTTAGAACAAAATGGACGCGATATCTAACAAAAGACAATTCTTTTGTCGATCGAGTAGGGTAGGGTTATGTATAAGTGATAGATTTTCTTGATATAAACTCAAATTTACTGTTATTTCCCAAAGCTTGAGCATAATAATGAATTCATTTAAACAAGGCTGAGTAATAAAACACCAACAACATCAATTTCCTTAGCTCCCTCAATTTTAATACGTTTAAGATCAGAAACGTGGTGACTGCCTGACAATAGTATTTCGGTAAGTCTGGCCATCGTAAAAGTGCCGAAACAACTCCAACAATGAGATCAGATGTATTTATTGGACGATTTTATTGGCCACTTGAAAGTATTAAATGTGATCGTATATCAACATGACTGATGGAAGAATCTTATAAAGTAATTTATTTTTAATTGTGTGTGTTACAATACATTTAAGGGATTGCGTTTACAAGGACCTTTGTTGGGTGTATGTTTTTATTTTGACTTGAGAACAGGAGATATACACTACGCCATAAAAATAGGTTAAACTTAACAAGTTTTAAGCCAAAAATAAACTCTATAAGTACGTTAGTCACGACAGTGAAAATGTATAATAAATTATCAGAAATAATTAAAGGAAAACAAAAATGTAACCCATTCATAAATAAATCAAAACAATTTCTATTCCCTAAACGCTATTATGGTGTCAATGAATATTTAAATAAAAAATTCTAAATTACCTACATTGTGTATTACAAATTAATTATTAAATCAAATAAAAGCCTTCTTCTCTCCAACATTTGCAGTGCCCGACAGGGTCCCCAATGATCAAATTTTTGTACTTACCACCTAAGTTCACATTTGGAAGCAATAAATATAATATATTGAGTATTGATTACAGTAAAAAAAACAAAAACTGAATATGAATTAAATTATCCAGGTATGCCATTATAATGAATATGTACCTACAGGTAGTTGGTGACGTCTTGAAAAAAAATCTTAACTCAGCAAGCTTTTATAAAATGCATAGCAGACAGTAGATAACGTTTGTTATACATATACCAGATCTCTATCAAACAAAACAAATATATCACACGGAAAATTACCATAACCCAACAATGAACCAATAACCAATAACGAAAAAAGGTTGACACTAATACATATTAATATATTTTGAACTAATTTTAATTCAGAGAAACACATCTATGATTTTGACAAACATATTTTTACCGTTGATGAAACCAAAACTTTAAGCAATAAGGTTCATTATTCACTAGACTCTGATTTCAGGAACGATATTAGTAATCTTGTGGATGAGCAACCGGCTTAGAATCTGAGTGCGAGGTGTCAAGTCATCGGTCGTTAATCTATATTAAAATAAACCGCATTGTTTCTCTTTATTACCAAAATTCAATTAGAGGATCCCTTATGACAATGCAAGAAAGATCATGGTCAAGTTTAACCAGTTTGAAGTTGTTATGATCAAAACAAAGATAAAATATATTATACTTAAGCTTGAATTGTCTTCAATGAATCTTAAAGTACAAGAACACATAAAAAATTTACACCAAGTCATTTAAACTAAATTAATTTTATTTCCATCATTGGTGACAAACATTCCAACGTGGTATAGCTGGTATTGACAGTTAGACAGACATTCCAAATTGTTATTATGAGCTCATCGATTAATATTTATGCCAGGTATTGGTTTAATGGGATTGAATTATTGATTGGACCTGACGAGAGTGGAAACCAAATTGGCAAACATGGGAGCCATCAGAACCGGGTACATGAAGATTATTGCTGGTGGTTTCAAAGTCAAAAAATAAAATAAAAACGGAACAAACAGTAAGTACGGTTAAGTTACCATGTAACATGGGGCAGATATATCTTAAGATAGACTTATATTAAGTGACAATTGATGATAAAATTAATGTATTGGAATAACATAAGCTATCGAAAAGATTGCGTTAATTCTATTGAAAGTCTGTAGAAATACGAAACGATTCGATAGCGATTACAACTTATTAGGGCCCTCTGGGCCCAACCACCACCTCAAAGAGCAGTATTATTTTAATATTACTTCAGTGAGTGAAAGAGATGCAGCTATACAAGAGGTATAGCTCCGTCTCTTTTCCAATGTAAAGTGATAAAAATAATACTGCTATAAGAAGTGTCGAATGGTGCCCTTGACCGCGGAATTATGATTTGTTAAAATCAAATCACTATACCAAATAAGGACAGTACATCAGAGTCTTATGCTCCTGCAACTAAAATGTGAAGAACTGTTATCACTCCTATGATTGAGTTACGCGTAACTTAAATATGTCATGCGTTTCAACTATAGGAAACTCCCTATCAATTAAGACATAGTATGACAGAAAATTCAACGTAATTTAATTTTCAAATTGTCCTCATTGCTTGGTAACCACGTGTCTTTTAATGGACTTCCTGTATCATTGAAATTCTTATCAAGTTTAGATTAAGGAAAATTCCCAATATTTTCACAGAACAAACAATGACGGTTAATGCCCAAATGTAAAATTGGGCAACAGTAACATGTGAAATGGCCATCGATTTACCCGAACGAATTACTCATGGATGCACATAATTCAATATTTTAACGGCCAGTTTGAAACAATTCACAGCGGTAAAGCTCCGAGTTAATCAGAACGCTAAAGATTGTGTCGGAAGACAAGAAATAAAATATAAAAAAAACAATCATAAACACAATAGCGCAAGTCATATAGTTTCCAGCGTCGTTTCTCAATAGATGGTTCTGATAGTCCAGGCTGGGTGTTTGCCAGTTCAATTATCATTACGAGTCGATATTCCGTCGAGTCACTCTGTTGTGGGTGACCCGTATTAGATCGGTTAATTCAAACTATTTATCAACTCCATTCGTTATGCATAGGATCAGATTTTGAAATTGTTTGATGATGTTGTGGCATACGGTCTATTGTGACACTACCCCGCCTGGCTTAGTACGATGGGTGTGTACTATGTTAATCGTTGTATCACTGATTGAATCTATTGAATCTGTAGTTAAATAATAGTCGTGCATTATGAGGCACTCTCGTTAAATGGTCCTATACATATTTGGGACAGTGAGAATCGTCCGTGTGTCAGTGTCAATCCTCTTTTAGGTTAACAAATTCTAACCTTTCCCACAGTTTCATTGAGAAATTAATATACAGTTTTGACTGACAAGACTTGCAATTTACTTGTATTGTTAATTCGATATATCTTATCTTTATTTGGTACAACATATTGTTATGTGCTAAAACTAAAAGTGCGTACAAATGTACTAGGTATAGTTAACCATTGTAATTTGCTACATTTATTAGCTTTTACATAACAAGATATCGTCATCCAAAAAATGGCAATTATAGGGGTAAATGTAAGTGTGGTAATAATTTGATGGCTTAAGTTTGACTTAATAATAATAATAAACATTTATTTCAGAATCACTTCCATATTTGTTAGTAACAATTTAAACTTATCAGCTAGTGTTAGTCGTAAGCGGGATTGTCCGAAAGGGTTACCGCTACCCCGGAACATAAAGGGCTACGGAAGGAACATGGATGGGTTTTAGTCAGTAAGAGTCTGACACTCCCTTCCGCTCCACCCAGAGCGGGAGCAGTCATTGGATGATTTCCCAGCCTTAAAAAAAAAAAAAAAGCTAGTGTTAGTCAAAATTAGTTCAGGTGTATTTTGTGTACTTAATAGGTTTTATTTTAAGGTGCGTGACCCAGGGGAATGTCTACTTGACTGCGAGCAGTCGTATCCACCGCCCCAAGATCGGAGAGTCCTACCTACCAACTAACGTACTAAGAATGATGTTAAGATTAGAAAGTTTTTAGTATGACTAATTAAAGCACATGATGACTGTATTTATATTAATGCAAAATCTGGTATTATCGGCTTACCTACAGCAAAGCCATACAAGACTTAAGAGAATCGCATCGAAACTAATTCCACGAAATAATATGAGCCAGCACATAACAGAACAAAACCTAGTGATTTTGAAAACTAATAGGTAAACACACTCACAATGAGCCGATTGTTCGCCACCAATGAATGGCAACAATGCACGACTGACACAAATGAGCACCTAATTGGAACATTGCGACATCACCAAAATCCAATCGTGATAGTCGGGGTTCTCACACTCCGGTACGATTTAATTTGTGCAATAGTTATTACCTATTCACGATGATTTAGATTATGGTAACAACAAAAGTCATGCCTATGGGTACACTCATAAGAACAATGCTGATGATGACATAGTGACACAATAACCTATCACAATCAAACCTAAATGACAGGATTCGAAATAAGGTATTTGCAATGATAAGTATGACAAACCTTATGAGGAACTCGTGGCTAAGTACTAACAGCCGCACAGGTCGATCCATCAGGTCAAGCTACGCTTGCCGGGGTTGGTCGTGGATGGGTGACCAGCTTTACATACCGGGACTCCTCTGTGCCTCGAAAAGCACGTTAAGCCGTTGGTCTCGGCTGTCATTAGTGCATCTTTGACCGTCGTAACGGGTAGTCAGAAGCTCGAAAATCTGACAGCCAGTCTAACCAAGGGGTTTCCGTATTGCCCAGTTACTGGGTTGTGGTGGTCAGATAGGCAGTCGCTCCATATAAAATACTGGTATTCAGCTGAATCCGGTTCGACTGAAAGCTGACCCCAACTTAGTTGGGAAAAATGCTAGGCAGATGATGAAGTAACCTATTAAAAAGAAACAGCACTAAGAAAAACCAAAATTGTCACTAACACTGCCTGTACCTACTGCTCAGGAAAAAAAAAACCGTAATGAATCAGGTAAGTAATAGTAAGGAAAGACGTAAGTGAGATTTCGTACTAACTGCTTCGACACTGCCTAATCAATTAAATAGTAATTTGCAATTGAACCCTCGAATCTATTAGTTATGCATTGGTCCCACTGGAGGGTGACTGTATCATAATCAACATGAATGACAAGTAGAATTGCTATACAATATTTGTGTCATATAGCATAGGTAAGATTACTGCTGCAATTCATTCAAAACAAAAGTTACAATGGCCCCAAAATACGTACTTGTAGCACACCACAGAATCATACATTTTAATCTCCACTCGTATAAACACAGTACTAAGAACCATCTAAAAACATTACTTAATACCATCAACACGTTTCTCGTTAAGTTTATCTTTCGCATCAGGACCTAATTCCTCATGTGGAATTAGACATACAATCCTCGAAACAATGACGGTCAAAAGGGTAGGCTACCGGTAGCGATCGCAGATAATCCCAATGATTTGGTGGCATTTTGAAGTATGTCAGTCAGTACTCTCGAAGCATCTTGTCGTGACACCCGAAGTGGCGACTTCGTGAACCAAATTAATTAAAACAGAGACACAAAACTAAAGCTATCACGATTGACTTAGACGGCAGGTTAGTGTGGATAAGACTGCGGGAGTAATTTGTGGTTTACTCGCAATGTTTAGTTCCTAGTTGACTTTGATTGAGAGACATGATGGCAATGGTTTAATTAAAGAATCTAAGTTAAAAACTTTCAAAAGAATGACAATTTTTATAATGAAGAAGACATACTTTATTCCTCAATAATAATTTCAAAGGCACTAGCAAATATTTAATAACACATCGCACCAGATTAAAACAGTGTAAATTCTGAACGCGAATACAAAACCTGTGAACACAGGTATTAACAAACTAATTAAAACCAATAACCATGATTTTATTCATGACAAGCTGAATCAAGACACGTCCACACATGGTGAGACTCATAAAAATCCGAGACTCAAGCCCACCGCTGAGGGGCATGAAACTCTGCATGCAAACCGTCACATTTCAAAATACAATATGCTAATTAACAACTTTTTTTTTTCAACCCTACGAGCTCTCAGAAACGTATGCAAATTCCCTTCGGACCTTTAATTACGCTCCGAACACGACTGACGACGGTGTTAAAGATGCAGTTTTAAGAATTGTCAGTGTTTGCACTGCGCGTGCGCAGGGAGATTTAAATGGTAAGAGGATTTAGTGAGAGCATTGTGAGTGACTATGAAAATGTTAACTGCTGTTTAGGGCTGTCGCTGTTTGAATTTAATGATTATGTTTTTTATAATAATATTATTTTGGTAAGAGAGATAGTTTATTTTTTGGTAAGGTGCTTTCTTAGATGAAACATTACATGAAAGAAAATCAGTATTGTTATAAACATCATTAGTCACATACACCTTCGTGAGATTTTATAATGATCCATACATCACAGTAGCAAAAACAACCATTAAGGCCTTCTCAGAAAACCATTTAAGGTAGGTATCAAACCCGAAATCAATGCTACATAATCAAAGTAGACGTGTCCCAAACCATTGAAAGTGTCTCCAATCAACAATGGAAGGCGACATTAATTCTATCCATCATGTCGATCCCAAAAAGGGTGGAAGTTCATTAAGAGATGCATTCCTCAAGTATTATTCTTTGAAAACTGGTAATAAAAATAATAACAAGCCGGCCACCCTGCCAAGTGCTATCAGCTCCATCTGTTGTCGCTGCGGACAAACTCGCCTAATGAACGATGATAAATCATATTCGAGAGGCGGCTCGTAGCCCGTGCCATGCTATTCTTACGACGCATCAATACACGTCAACTTTCTGTTGTGCGCTATCCATTACCGTTTTACTTCTGTCGAAATTGTGACCAGTCTTTGCGAACAGGTAATGGGCAGTGTGTAATTTGTGTTTGTTGATATTAGTGGGATATTTAAGAGCAACTGTGAGGTGTCTCTCGGGCCGTGTCCCTGCCCGCACACCATTGTGCTTACTAATGATTTTATGCAAATGCAGCCTCTTTAGATCGAAAACTTAGCGCGATCTGAAACCGTCAGGTACCGGGCTCATTATTAACAATTTGAAATATGACTTGGGAATTTTCAACAATATTATCGTGAAATAAATTAGTTTTTTATTAGTTTATCGATTGACAAATGGAAGAGCCTAGTGTTTGTTTTTTATATATTTTATGTTCGCATTGTGGTAATATTCTTCAACTATCTTTCTTTTTGTGTGGTTAGAGACTAACCTGATGTCAGTTTTTATGTTGTTTGCCTGTGTCTTAGTGATGTTGAGAAATATCTCTCAGACATGGTTTCTTTAAATATTAATTTAAATGTGTAAAATAAAATCACCATTATGGCAACGTGGTATAATCATCGAATTAATAATCATGAAATGGAAGTGGAACGAAATATTTAAAGATTTCGTACGAAACAATATATCTTTATGTGTACAAAGTTATCAATATTGAATTCACAAGATCTATTATATAATATGTGGCATCAAGATGACTAATATTTGCATACAGTATTGATCTTTCAAGATAAATCAATCTACAAAATATCAAATATTTCGTTTTTTCATTAGAATTAACTAAGTATTTTCGTGTTAACAAATTATAAAGTCATATAATACAACGTAGATTTCATCTAATTGATTGCGCTAACAGCTATCATGCTTTCGTGCATTGCTTTTTAGATACTTTGAGGTAATAATAAACCACGCATTATCTTTTAGATTATGTATGCATTATTCAAATGTATGCCATTTTACTATTTTTGAAAAAAAAACGCGAACTTCTTCGTTTGTAAACGTTTGTGTGTGATATGTTGTGTTTTACCTTCAATGTTTTTCATGATTTAATTTACTTTTTCGCTCGGAATTGGGAAATTAATACGCTATTATAAAATTATCCAGTTCATGTTACGAAAAGCATAAAATATAAAGAACAATTTTGCAAATTATCATTTCAAATTGGCGCTTATCTTCAATACTCAATACTCAATTCTTTATTGAGTCTTTATCTTTATCTTCATCATAAAGCTCGTCTGTTCGATTCCCACCAAGTAACACTGTAGCTACCAGACATACATATTCCCTGACTTGAGTAAATACGCACAAAGCAAAACTCTTGTAACTGGCAAAGTGTGAATGATTTATCAATTGCTTGTTAACGATACCTGACATTAACGTCTTTTTAACCCGACTCAAGTCCCAAATCTCAGAAGTGATGTTCAAACACAAAGTAACAATGGTCTTCAGAAATTCTTCATTCATCTCAAATTCCGAGAGCAGTGATTCACCGAAACACCACAGTCTCACGTTTCCTCTTAAAGAACAAAGCTAATCGTTGCTTAACCTTAATTGCGATAATTACCCCTGTACCGACAAAATGATTTATTATCTCAAAACGGTAGCTAAATATCTAAATAGAGTGAAACTATGTTATAAAATTAAGGGGCAGAAGGTTAGTTTTATGGGCAATGATCGCGATTTCGCGAATTTTGGGATCCAAGTCATCTCACAAATAGTGCAGTGTTATGCAAGAATCGGTCTTCGTCTAGAGGTTAGTAGGAGCTAACCCAGGGACTGGCTTTTTATGTTCTTGTTCTTGGGATAAGTCATCATCATATTAAATTCTCTCAATCGAGTTGTTTGTCCTTTTGCATGTTAAGATGGTAGATGTCCTTCACTGTCATTTGTCTTTTGTAAGCGGTGGAGCAGACGAGTTCAATCGGTCTATTCCGTGAAAACCTGGGTGATGTGAGTTTGACGTGAACTGTCATTTCACTTGATACTAGGGATTTGACACTTTAATGATCTTTCATGGCATATAGCAGCAATTTCCCTTGAATTTTCAGTTATATTTGAAGGTCTTCATTTGTTTCGTGTGATTTCAAGATCAAGCAAGTTTTCTCTGAAATCTGATCGTAAACCAACCAATCAATTGGAGCTTCTGCATCTATTTTGTATCTCTACTTTCGGCTAATGTTCGCCTTTCGTCGTTGACCGTGGGAAATATTAAAGTTTGCGCTTCAAAATATTAATGAATACAGTCATTTGTGTAGTGTTGGTAATTGAGCATCTAGTGTTAATGGGCAAGTGATTGGACTTCAAGTTTTACTTATTAGTCAGGTTTAAATTATTCTTTTTAATATTTTCTATGTGTGTGATTTTCTCACGCCTTTTCATTTTGGTGTCTAAAGAAAGAGTTGTGATAATTTTTTGGTATGCAGATAAAATTCTGCTTTTTTTTATATTCTTCTTTTCATGTGGTTAGTGAGTAACCTGGTGTCAGAGTTTTCAGCTGCCCACGGGCCTCTGGCTAATTTAATTGAACTGCTTTGTTCCTTAGTTATGTGTCTAGTCATTAAGTATACCCATCTCTGTCTCCTTAGCTCCTCATAGGGTGGCCGAGTCCACTTTCTTCAACTTTTCTTTCTACTTCACTTTGATTTTCATTCTTTTGAGACGTTGAGTTCGTTTTTTCTTTTTTTGTTGTTACTAGCTTTTGTTTTATTATAGGCATGTGTTCTAAATTTTTAACATAATCTGGAAGTAACTTCTAAAATGTTTTGCTTTCTGCGATAGTCAGTTTTTACATCATAAATTATATTCAAGTCATTGACCTACAAAAAACCAATATCAATACCAAACAATAAATGAATAACCCGCTTATTTAATTCTCAAATTCTTGCTCCATATCTACACGATGCGCTAATGAACTGAGATCTGTAAAGCATTATACACACAGACACAATACACGACATACAATCAAGATGGCAGTGACTAATTCAAAGAATCTTAATATCAATTTATGATCACGACTTATTAATTGGCGGCGCAATCGATCGCTTGGACAATTCTTTAGGGTTATACGAGATGTGAACAATGTGGTGTGGTTTCTTTATAATGTTTTTTATGCTTATTTCTGGTCTTCACGAGTGACAATGCGTAGATACGTTTAGCTTACGCTGGGCCGTCAGCCCCAAGCCTTAATTTTGCCGCTGTGGTGTGGTCGTCATTGTGATGTCTGAACTAACCTTTAATAACACATTAATCTTTGCCATCATAAGAGAAGTAGATCTCTTCGGACACCTTCCTTATACACCTTGCATATCTGGGTGTCAAAGTCAAATCATTTATTTTAAATAGGCACAAGAACGGCACTTTTGAACGTCAAAATGAACAAGAAATAGAATTGATTCTAGTCGCCCCTTTCAAAAGGTAGGTGACTTCCAGGTACCATATAGGTAAGTCTGAATTAGTATCTATCTAGAATATCATTTCTAGGATAGAATCTAGCATCTTGATTCAGAACTGACAAGTATTCCAGCTTATTTTTCAATCAGTTCCAACATGTAACATCATAATCTAATTTTATTTTCCATGAAACTGTGTTAAAAGCACAAACAATGAATCACTTTAGCACATGATTAATTTGTAACCGTCTGCAAATGAGCTCATTGGATTTAATCCTAGTCTTGACAATAAATTTTATTAACGCAAAGTATAAATAACTCAATATATCACCGAACTCATTACAAGATTATTTAGAGAAGAAACAGGATGAGAAAAAACAGCCGTGTCGTACTTATTAATGTTTGTATAAAAATACGTGAAACTGCTAATCACATGCGTATTGCGTACTTATATAATACAGGCAGGAAGCCAGAAATCTCTCTTTTAATAAATTAATGACTGAACCCGGATGATCTGATTTTGTTCAGCGCACACGCAATACTTTTGGTATCAAGAACTAGCGGTTGTAGGACTTCATGGAATAGACAATAATACTCTTTCTAGTAGGTACTTCATTCATGCTGAATCTTTCGAAGTTTGGTGTCCCTAGCTGGTGTCTAATTGGGTTTTTGCAACTGTATTCAGAGATTGACGCATATTTCATGTATCTTTTTAGAGAGATTCCATAGACATATTTTTTTTTGTTGGGTGTGAAATCATCAAATGGTCATCAAAAATCCCGCTCTGCGTGGAGCAGAAAGGAGTGTCAGATTCTTACTGACTAAAACCCTTCCATGTGCCTTCCTTAGCTCTTTATGTTCCGGGGTAGCGGTAACCCTTTCGGGCAATTCCGCTGACCCGGTAGGTTTCGGCCCTAACGGGCCCCTTCCTTTATGTCGACATCTCTTTGAGGCGCGCGTGGAACACGTACGCGTCGTCCGGCACGGGCCTGGTCCTATTATGTGTAAATATAAGCTCACAGAATTAGCAAACTTTTTTTTTTGAAGTTAGGAAATCATCATATGACCCTCCCGCCCTGGATGGAGCGGAAGGTGGCGTGGAACACAAACGCGCCGTCCGGTACGGGCTGAATTAGCAAACTGAAGTGGCAATGGGCCGGACAAGGACATGCCATAGAACCGATGACCATAAGGGCTGAAGTATTCTAAAACGGAGACGAATCAGTAAGTGTAAGGTAGGTCGCCCTCAGGCTAGGTGGAGTGACGATCATCGCAGGGTGGCCGGCAGCAACTGGATAAGGGTTGCCGACGATCGAGCAAAAGGCCGTGTAATTGGAGAGGCCTATGTCCAGCAGTCCGCTAAAGGCTGATGATGACGTTGATCACAAAATATATCACTACATAGTATAAAGCAAAGTCGCTTCCCGCGACCCCCTTCCTAATGTCTGTATGTATGCTTAGATCTTTAAAACTACACAACGGATTTTGATGCAGTTTTTTAATAGATAGTATGATTCAAGAGGAAGGTTTATGTGTATAATTTGTCGACATATTATGCGGGCGAAGCCGCGGGCGGAAGCTAGTTTTTTAGCGTTAGTAACAGCAACATACGAGTAGTATGTATTACCACTGGGTTATCTATGCTCTTCAAATCAAATGAAATTTATATCTGAACCAAAAACTTATACGTTAGTTGGTGATTGAAGCCTGCTGTTAAGCAATAATGCCTTTTTTTAAGGCTGGGAAATCATCCAATGACTGCTCCCGCTCTGGGTGGAGCGGGAGTGTCAGACTTTTACTGACTAAAACATCCATGTTCCTTCCGTAACCCTTTATGTTCCGGGGTAGCGGTAACCCTTTCGGACAATCCCGCTTACCCGAAGCAATAATGCCTGTGTTAGGACTCAGGACCCCGCTCTTCCACAACAGTGTAAAAAATTTTTCAGTACGTTAGATATAAACAGTGTGTGCATGTTTGTTATATAATAGTTCCTCAGTGTCTCCGTAATTTAGAGTCCTTATCCAATTTGTTAGATATTTTTACACTCGTGAATTTGCTCTTGTTTTTATAAAATTATTTCTATCACACCAAGTTCTTTTACATTTCTTCCTCAGTGACTCTTAAAGCTCTTAAATTAATAGTTAAGTACATAAGTTACGACACATTCTTCGTATTCCTGATGCAGCTTAGCAACAATTAATCCTTTAAGTTCGTGCCAAAGATATTATGTTTCGTTTCCATTGTGTGTGCTATATTAATTGCGTATTCCCAGGTAACGGATTGATGATTACTAAGGATGAATTTAAACTATAAGCCGCTTTAGTTTGCATCGTTATTCTAGTCTTATTTAGTTATGCGGGTGACGCTGCGGGAAAAGATATACCCGCGGTAAGTACCCACGTGTTAATTCAGGTTATTAACTATCAACTCTACCTAGCCTTTTCCCAACTATGTTGAGGTCGGCTTCCAGTCTAACCGGATGCAGCTGAATACCAGTATTTTATATGGAGCGACTGCCTATCTGACCTCTACAACCTAGTCAGTAAATTGGTAATACGATAATAGGTTATTAACTATCTGTGTGCCAAATTCGATCCAAATTCGTTCAGCCAACAATCCGGAGCATACAGACAAACGGGTCATAATTCTTTGTTCACATTTTTTATATGACGTATAGATAAAATAATCCTCGCTTGGAGAGGCATACTTACGAACTTTAACAAGGTGGCGATAGATGTATTCTTAAAGATAAAAACAAAGAAAAACGAAAAAAAAACTTTAATTAAAACTTTGTGTCGCGCGTCATAGATACGCAGACACTACCTATAACATCAGTATCAGTCCACTTTATTACTATTGGGATCTACGTTTCAGATCCCATATACCTAGTAATAAAAATGGATTGTATCAAATACTCATTTGGCCGTGCAAATCGAAGCTCGACTCGTTCGAAACATGCGCTGCTACACCATTCGCAGTCAATGGGTTAATGACCTTAATATTATATTTTTTAAGAGCAGCAGCATGTACCTCCGTTCGATTTATCTGTTTCTATTATCTAGTATGCATGCATCGACATCGTCACATGCAAACTACACGTGACATTGACGTCACACAAAATGCTGCATCGCGCAAGCAGAATTTACCGTGAGTAGCATGTACATGTACAACATTCCGACATCAATGATTGAGCAGTTCACCAAACGAGGAATTTCCTCCCTCTTCTATAGATGACGAGGGACCTTTATAACTCTTTTCCTTATACCTCTAAAATCTCTGTTAAATATTCTTTAGATTAATGTAAGCATGCAAGACAAAATTATCACTGATTTTTGCTACCGACTTGATGAGTACGAAACGATTTCGTATGATTTTTACATTTGTATCAGTCATCAAGTCATTTTTGTTACAATAAGCATAGTATTAAATTTTTCTGAGACTATGTTTGTTTGTCACAACATGGGTAAACGAACAATCTACTCAAACAAAAAGCATATCCGTCTTATTAACAATACATAATATTATTTCATCGCATCTAACTAGGTACAGTCTGCATAGCACTCAATGAAGAGGGTAAAACCAATCTGTCATACTACGACAAAAAACGAATAATTAACAAACAATGTATAAAATGGGTGACAAAAAACAAACAACAGTTAATTATGGCAGCGATCACGTAGGCTTAGTAGGATTACCTTACGAAATATTCAGAACTTGTGAGCCTAGCACGAACGTGCGAACGTGCGCGTGCGCATGTACGTAACGTAAATTCGAATGATCGCAGTTGTTACTTATAAGTATCAATCCTAGAAAATCCCTGCAGTCCTTCCGGGTGACGTCATTTATTAGTCACCTTTCTACAGGTGAGGAAGAAACGGTACTTATCCTTTGTCAAAATGCGCCAGTCAAGAATCAACTCTACTAATAAATGCAATGCACATACACTTGCTTTATTTATTAATGAGTCACGGTCTAAGAGGAAACAAAAAGTCGTTAGCATAGCTTGTCACAAAGCACTCGATATTAGTAAGAGTCAAACAAAGATCCACAATTCTAAATCTTTTAATTGGCATTAAGTATGACGACAGACGGTGACTTGCCTAATCTGACATGTAATGATATGGATATAGAGCTGATGATACAGTATGAGTGACGATTTTTTTGGTATGTAGAGATAATTCTGGTCTTCCAAGATGAAAATGTATAGGCTTATTGACTTATTTACAGTTTGGTCCACCAAAATCATGGGAGTACGCCTCCCTTAGTTTATAAGCGTATGTAAGATAGTCTTCATTGACTAGTTAGAATCAGTGGCAAAGTGAGCACTCTGACTTAAATAGCCAAGCCAAAGGAAGAATCGCAAGCTAGCAAGGTGCCTGAATATTACTTAGCTGGTCCACATTTTAAGGTAGAAAAAACGGATACTGACATTACTGACGAAATAAATTCAAAGAGTGACAATCCTTATTTCCACAAATCAGATTTCCCTGATTGAAGAAAAATGCGTGACCGTGTCAAATTAAATGCAGCGTTATATCAACTCTTAATACATCCCAGCATGGATTCCATTCTAATCTGTCACGTTTAAGGTCGAGCGGTGTAAAGTTCATCAATGCTGAATTCAATTATCGATTACACCATTGTGTTCCGCTCTTTCGATTTATATTTAAATACCAGTCGTTTACTAGAAATGTATTGTGAAAGACAAGTACTTTGTTGTATTTGACGAAAGACCGCCCGTGAGTACTCTTGTTATTAAATATTTGAAAGTTTCTGAGTACCTGTGTTTGGTGATTTCAATGTTTTGTTGATTGGGTACCTACCTTTGAAGTTCATGATTCTCAACATCGCACCTTTGGTTCCCACGAAGACATGGCGTAGATATTATGTCACCTGAAATAACAACAGCCAATCAGTGACTCACCCATCAAAGTCAACAACTTCAACCTTCTTCGTGGTGCCAAATTGATCAATTGAGTGATGTTCTTTGCTACTGCCCCAACTTACGACTTGTAAGTCGTGGGTAAGAACCTAGCAGGCGCTTTACTTTGCGTAAATTATTCCATCACCACTACTCTCAAAACGGTGAAGGGTAACATCGTGTGGAAACCGGCATGTTCTGAAACCAAAAATTCGAAGATATGTGACATCTCCAACTCGCACTGGGCCCGCTTGGTGGCTCGCTGACACTCACAGATGGAGAGACATGTGTCCCAGCCGTGGGAACATTATAGGGTGACTACGCATGTATACTTTTCTACTTAGTCGTGGCTTTAAAATTCGTGTTGGCACGTTAGTAACTGCTACTGCCAAACTGCATCTTTTCACTGATGGCGAAAGGCATGTCCCACGAATCCCAGTTGTTTAGTTCCAAAGCTCAGAGGTCTTGAAGAATTCCCACCCTCAAAAAAAAAAACAAGAGGTCTTCGTTTGAGTTAGGGAAATTATTTAATGACTCCTCCCACTCTGGATGGAGCGGAAAGGAGTGTCAGACACTAACTGACTAAAACCCATCCATGTTCCTTCCTTAGCCCTATATGTTCAGAGGGGAATTGTGGCCTGTTACGCCATCTTTGTCATCCTACCTTCTTTTAAATATTGACATGGAAAAAATCTACTTTTCTTTTTTATTAACTACTAGGTGACCCGACAGACGATGTCCTGTCTTAACTATGATACCTACCTTACCTACCCTACCTACCCTACCTACCCTACCTACCCTACCTACCCTACCTACCCTACCTACCCTACCTACCCTACCTACCCTACCTACCCTACCTACCCTACCTACCCTACCTACCCTACCTACCCTACCTACCCTACCTACCCTACCTACCCTACCTACCCTACCTACCCTACCTACCCTACCTACCCTACCTACCCTACCTACCCTACCTACCCTACCTACCCTACCTACCCTACCTACCCTACCTACCCTACCTACCCTACCTACCCTACCTACCCTACCTACCCTACCTACCCTACCTACCCTACCTACCCTACCTACCCTACCTACCCTACCTACCCTACCTACCCTACCTACCCTACCTACCCTACCTACCCTACCTACCCTACCTACCCTACCTACCCTACCTACCCTACCTACCCTACCTACCCTACCTACCCTACCTACCCTACCTACCCTACCTACCCTACCTACCCTACCTACCCTACCTACCCTACCTACCCTACCTACCCTACCTACCCTACCTACCCTACCTACCCTACCTACCCTACCTACCCTACCTACCCTACCTACCCTACCTACCCTACCTACCCTACCTACCCTACCTACCCTACCTACCCTACCTACCCTACCTACCCTACCTACCCTACCTACCCTACCTACCCTACCTACCCTACCTACCCTACCTACCCTACCTACCCTACCTACCCTACCTACCCTACCTACCCTACCTACCCTACCTACCCTACCTACCCTACCTACCCTACCTACCCTACCTACCCTACCTACCCTACCTACCCTACCTACCCTACCTACCCTACCTACCCTACCTACCCTACCTACCCTACCTACCCTACCTACCCTACCTACCCTACCTACCCTACCTACCCTACCTACCCTACCTACCCTACCTACCCTACCTACCCTACCTACCCTACCTACCCTACCTACCCTACCTACCCTACCTACCCTACCTACCCTACCTACCCTACCTACCCTACCTACCCTACCTACCCTACCTACCCTACCTACCCTACCTACCCTACCTACCCTACCTACCCTACCTACCCTACCTACCCTACCTACCCTACCTACCCTACCTACCCTACCTACCCTACCTACCCTACCTACCCTACCTACCCTACCTACCCTACCTACCCTACCTACCCTACCTACCCTACCTACCCTACCTACCCTACCTACCCTACCTACCCTACCTACCCTACCTACCCTACCTACCCTAGCAAAAATGTGCAATAAAAATATTTTTCTCATACAAACTTTGCCACCCCTTGTAACCCTTTTAGGGGTTGAATTTCCAAAAAATAATATGCCTATGTCCTTCTCATGAATGCAAACTATCTACATACCAAATTTCAGCAAAATCGGTTGGGTGGTTTAGGCGTGCAAAGGTAACAGACAGACAGAAAGACAGAGTTACTTTCGCATTTATAATATTATAGTGTGGATGTGGCTCAGTTGACATTTGGAAAAGTCGTAAAGAAAAAGGAAAATTATGCTTTCAGTTCCGAACAAAGAATTAATCATACAAATCAGCGAGTGACAACGGTTGCGAAAGTACCCGTATTGAATCAACAATCAGACGTAGAATGTGAGTGTGGGCGTGTCGGGTTAGTCATTCATCAATTAACTACTCATGTAATAGATAAGATCAAGATTTCAGTAATATTGTTATGTTTTATTGGTACATAGAGATTATAATATTATTGAATTACTCGAACTAGCTTTGGTTTGACAACCGGTATGACTTAATATCGGTTAAATTGATTGTTGTTCGAAGATTAGATTGCGTGAAGACCAGAAATGGGCCAAGACGGGGCTTGTTTAAAAATGAAATAAACACAAGCATTTATACAAAAACAAAACTATACGGCCTTATTACAAAACGAAGTTAATCTTAGGTTCAGTTTTTAAACATCGAACACTTTTTAATTTCTAACGGTATAGCGACTTAGTTCAATCTTCAAATAAGTTTTATTGGAGGAATAGATATGGCAGTTTGATAGCTTTTGCACAAAAAAAAAATGTCAAACCGCCATTTTTATTTTTCAGATAAAAGTTATCAAGCGATTGAAAAGACGGCGCTAATTTTAAGTTCTAATTACGAAAAATAACATCTTACAATAAATTAAATACAGTGACTGGCTTGAAGGTTTAGGCTTGGACTAAAGTCAGAACTCGTTTTGTATTAAGACGGATAATGTAATGCAGACCTCAAAATGATGAAGCTAAATCACATCCTCCAAAAATACATTTTAATCACAACCTCCAAGATCTAAATGTCATAAATGATCGAAGATCGAACCTTAAAACTTTAAAAACGATAATTAAAATTCACCTCATTCATTAAACAATCGAGTAATTCAGCATAATCAAGTTGGTAGCATTGGAGCTCCAATTAGGGGCCAGTGTTGTCTCATAAACAAAAACGATATTTGATGGAGTGAAGCGACAAAGCCCTGGTGGTCCCCGAAGCTCGTTGTAATCTGTCATCTGAACTGTCAAATTACTAACGGCCGGACGACCGATCGGCTACTGAACGTGTTGGTAGATAACAGATGCAAGTGGACACAGATCTCCGTGGCAGATATGACACCTGCTTGATGGTCGGTGGCCTTTTTTGCCTATTGCTTTTGTGAGGAGTGATTTTTAACGGCAGGTATGTGTCAAAACGAATTTTGTGTTTTGAGGGTAGGATTAACTATAGGTACTTCAGTTAAGTATTGCAGGCACCGAAATTAATTTTGTTAATTTTCTTCTAAAAAATCCAACTTTTCTTGGGCTAAATAAGTAGCAGATTTTATAGCCAGCACATCAAGTAACCCCAATATGTCAAATAGTTTGAATTCTTTGATAGTTTTCAACTTTGTTCCAAAAGCATAAGGTTCATTTTCAAATTGAAAAATTAGACAGTTTGGATAACTTGATGTAAGTACCATTTTAATATTGGAGACATCAAACTAAAAGTAAGGTTCCTCTGCGTAATAATCTTTGCCTGTGCACAAAATAAATTGAATGAATGTAGGCGTACCTTCACGGAGACACCTGATTGGTCTTTTTTATATTTTTTACATGGAATGTTAATTAATTTTTGCTGTCAACTGTAGTCAAACAAAATATAATGATTAATTATGTTTTTAAAACTGGGTACCTGGTCTTATGTGCAGATGCGGGGATTTATCAACAAGTTATTGTTATAGCAAAAAGTGTTTTTTTTTTAGATAAAGATCAAGAATATCCAAACTATTGTACTTCGTTCTTTGAATTGCTGGCAGTTGTCTATGACTTTTGTGTGAATGAACTCATATTGAAAGATAAGCTTTTAAAAGTGCGAGTTATTGAAATCTTTTCAATTATTGAAAATGCTTCAAAGAATGTTACATCTAAGTACCTATAGACAATGTTGGTGCAATGAGATCCATCAATACATTATAAAATGAAGGAGAACCTAATGAACCTTATACTTAAAAGAAAGAAAAAAAAAAACGCACAAACAAAACGCCCATTTCTAAAAAGAAAGTAAGAAGTGATCAAAAACACCTAACATTAAATTTTAATTGACACAAAAACAAAATAGTACATTTTTTCGCCAATTTCTCACCAAAGCAAATCGAGAATCGATGTTCAATCAATTTAATGAGAAAACCAGACATCGAATGAAGAATGACTTCGATTCTTCTCAATCAAGTGGCTCGTAATGTACCGAATAACTTAAAGTTATTGAAACAAATGACAAGATTTATCACGATCAGCGAAACCAATTAAAGTGCTCTGTATATAAAAGGCAAGCTTGGAATATATTACTTGTAATTATAAATGTCAATGACATGAATATGACTCGTGTGATATCAATGACAGATCTGATACTCATCAAATAAAGATTTTACAAGAAGAACTGATCTTATATGAGGCTGGAACACAGGCTTCCTCTCTTCTAGAGAGAGTGGGCCATAATCCACCACGCGAACCAAGTGAGGATTAGTGGATGACACAATCATGTCTTCGAATTGCCGGAGAGCAAAGCAGTGATGGCCTAGTGGTAACTGTCCCAACTGTTCCTAGTTGTAGATCGTGGTTCCAACCCAGGCAGACGCTTTACTTTGTTTAAATAATTTCATCACCACTGCTCTCAAAACGGTGAAGGAAAACATCGTTGATAAGCAGGATTTGGACGAATTATGAAATAGTATGTATTTATATGTTACGGTGATTCCAGTTTTCATGAGCTTTTGAAAAAAATACAAGTTGGCCTGCCTGCTAGTTAAATAAATAGAAAATATACAAAGACTATCAGTAAAAAGTTGAAGAGATTTGCCAAAGTGACCAAGAATCGTTTGATGATAACAAAGTAAGTATAGGTAAATGCCAATTTTTATATAATGTATATAAAAGGAAACCATAATAGCTCAAACCAATGAATGGATTCCGCTGAAATTTGGCATACAGATAGTTATAATGACGTAGCCATCGGTTATTCTACGCGAAGTCTTAGGCAAAAGCTGGTCATTGAGGAAACAAGAATTAATATGTTCAATTTTATAACGTTATGACCATCTTTACATATCGAGAGTCCTCATTGCCTCGGAAAACACGTTAAGCCGTTGTCCCGGCTGTCATTCGTGGATCTTTGATAGTCGTTATGGGTAGTCAGAAGCCTGAAAGTCTGACAGACAGTCTTACCAAGGGGTATCGTATTACCCGGTTACTGACTGGGCTGTGGGGTCAGATAAGCAGTCGCTCCATGTAAAATACTGGTATTCAGCTGCATCCGGTTAGACTGGAAGCCGACTCCAACATTGTTGGGAAAAGGCTAGGTAGATTCATTGATTTGAAATTTTATATGAAGGACTATTGAAACTTAAAACTCGAAGAAAAAAGTCGAAACGAAATAAACTCTTCAAAATCTCAAATCATTGCAAGAGCAAAAAGATTATGCGCACCCGCAAGCTAACTATAAACTCCGTCAAGATTTAGTTAGCGCAAATATTTCACAGCTTAAATCAATTAAAGCGACATTTTAGAAGTTAGCTCGAACAATGGACATGAATCGGGTTCCTTATCACACTCAGATATAATTAATGGAGCTTAGAACATTACACAATTAGAAACTATAAACTTTGATGTATTGTTGCATTATTTTAACATAAATTAATATGTTTGCTTGTTGAAAATTGTTGCGACAGTAGTTATTTATTGCGTTGACGTAATATTGTGTGAATTAACATCTTTGTAATTGGTAGTTACTGGTCAGTTTTGAAGGTACAAACCTGATCTTTCAGGGTCCTCAGTACCTACTGCATCACTATCTTATGATCTTGTGATTGAAAGATAGGATAGAAAATAATAGTAATATCCTTGGACATTTCACACAACGCCATATAGTCTCAAGCTAAGCAACCTAATGCTTGTGTTATGGTAACGAGACGGCTGAAAAACTACTTATATACATTTTTTTTGTAAATACGTACATATTATAGATAGAAAAACACCCTGATGATTTTATTTCAAATTCACCAAGTAGTCTTCCATTCTAAGAAACGAATGCTCCCTTATTTATTTAAAGAATTATAATCATTAGATCAATAAAACAAGTCTCTTAGTACAACCTACAACTAAAAATATATATTATGTACAAGTAGTAAAAAAAAAGGGAAGAGCTCGTAGGGCATCAAAAAATTCGTCCCTATTGCTGTCAGTGGGAAATGTGCCCAAAAGGCTCGAAGCGTTGCCAGTTGGATGAATCATGTTTCCTTAGTTGTAAGAATCCAGGTTGATTAAGCTGAATGTGAGGTAGCCTGCAGGATTCAAATTTTCTTACGTTTTTTTTTTAAATATTCGTTTCATTGTCAGGTTTTAGGTACTTATATTTGTTCTCTCTCAAACTCAGAGAGATTTCATAAATCTAAAAGAGAACAAATCTTACTCTACTCTACTTATGGTTATTGTCGCGAATCATATTTTGATCCGGCATCCTGACACTCACATGCAAATAAGAAGAACGCAAGAAAATTTGATTTCACGAACTACCTTTAAACATCACCTTAAATCAATGGCAAAGAAATCCACACCATCATCAGTACCATAGAAATTCCCTGCTATTTTTATCCCTTTTCATTCTCACACAAAACAAACATTATTAAGATCTACACGAGTCCATTCCTCAAAAAGCAATACTGCACACCCAGGATCATCCATCAAGGAATATAAGTAAACACAAGGAATCGCCATCACTAAGGTCAAAGGAATGTGCAACCTCATAATTCCAATGATTCTCCTTCATTATTCATCTTCAAATAATAGTTAGCACCCCATAGCTCAAGGTTTTAAGACTATAAAGGGCAATGTATTAAATGAAGTCAGTCGTGAGTTCTTCGATGTCTAGATGGTTATTAATTTTAGTAATGAATTGTTTTAATGTAACTGCTTGAGGTAAAGGTAGCGATGGAACGGATTTATTTGGTGTTATTTTGTTTGTTTCGTCCATGAGGGAATATTGGCGTGAGGATTTTAAATAGGTAATAATATGTACTAGGTGGAAATTTATTTATTCAATATTTTGCTTTGTGACTCGGATCCAGCTAATTACTAAAATATTGATATTTAAAAAGTATATTAAACGTATTTTATAAAAATCAGTTTGAATATATTATACTAAAGCTGTTGGCCGTTTTGCGCGGATGTGACGCATATTTTCCCCAATTTGTATTTTTTTTTATGATTGCCGCAAATAAACTTAATTTCTTTCCTTTTAAAGCTAAAAGTCAATTTTAATAATAATATAAATCATCCCTCGAATTCCTCCTAACAATTTTTCTTCAATTTTTCTCTCACTTCATTTACATGAAAATGACAAGGACAGGGAATATTTCTGAAGTTTTTATAAACCCCAAGTTTTTATTCATTCATCAAAAAGGGACTAAGCGACATTTTCTCAAACTCCTAAATCTCCACACATAATCAGCCCATAATATTCCCACTGCTGGGACACAGGCCTGTGAGAGGGAGTGGGCCGAATCCACCACTCGGTCCAAGAGCAGGTTGGTCACCAATTAACCATTAATCCAAATCACCACAATAATTATTATCACCAATCACAAAAAGCTTCACGTGCCAATAAGTGTATGGTACTTCACAGCGAGTGGTCGTACTTTCATTAATTATATTCAGTTAGATAAGACACTGCATTGTTAATGATTGTCGGCCGCGGTCATTGCTCACCGCTGAGTATGACTGTACCTACTAGTGTTGTTATAGTTCTGTGTTGTAGGACATTCCGGGATTGGGACCATTGTGTAATTTTGTTTCTTTTCGGTTCGTCAGTTCATCACACCAGCCGCACTTGGTTAAGCGGGATTGTCGAAAGGGTTACCGCTACCCCGGAACATAAAGGGCTAAGGAAGGAACAGGAATGTATTTTAGCCAGTAAGAGTCGAGTCTGATTCTCCCTTCCGCTCCACCCAGAGTGTGACGGGTCATATATGATGATTTCCAACCTTCAACAACAAAAAAAGCTACACTCAACATTTATCAAGCGCACAGTCAAGGTGTGGAACTCTGCCAGGGTCGGTTTTCCTCTCTACATATTATAAAACGTATACTTTCACAGCAAGAGTGCGAAGACATCTTCTGAACATGCTCGCTTTATCATAGACCTCATCCATCGCTTTCCATCAGGCGTGATTGAGGTCAAAAGCAGTCTGCTTCCTACAATAAATTTAAAAAAAAGTGGTCATTTTAAGTGAATTAATTTTAATTGTGTCAATTTGCCTAAAGCACAATACTATTTCATTATCTTCTAATCCAATAAAACTGTCTAATGAATATCTTATTGACAGATGACTACATTACTATACTCCGTTTATTATAAAATTAGAAAAATATCGGCTAAATAACGACAGTTATTGTGCAATATTGTTGACATTTAACTGCACTTTACAGTTGTTTTATAAATGTAAATGGTTAATAGATAACATTGCTTCGTATGTAACGTGAAATAACGGAGTTTAGTATACGCCTATATAGAAATAACGAAAGGGTGATAACCGTTATTTGTTTAATGTTATAACGAACAGAGTAAAGTTACTACTGGTTGGTAGTAGAATATCCCTTTCCAACACCTCAATCCCGGAGTTCCGTCAGAAAAGCAGACATCACTAGTGGCTGTAGTCTCCTTTATTTGTCGAGTGGAATCATTACGCTTTGTTGTTTAAGTGGGTATAAGAACTCCACACTTAATATTATTGTATTGACTAGTACTTGTAGCACTTTTGTTTTCGATTGTACAATTGTTTCTAATTTCAAAATTGATAATGAACTTGAATATTATTAAACAGGTTGTGTGCAATGATTAATTGTTGAGCTCATTAGCATTTGATGAATAGGTATGCTAATTTTATTACGTTCGAATTTTAAATAGGTAACCTATGCATTTGTAAATAATTTCGTAGAAACAGTGTCGTTGGTTATGTTTATGCTACTAACTGGGCACAAATCCAGACTCCGTGCTGAGAAATTCCTGATGGATATACCCAAAACACTTCCGTGACCATAACTGGTAAAATCTGGCTGGCACACCAGCTCAGCCTACTCTTCTGGGATTTCAAGCGTCATGTTATGTTATGTATAGTATCGTTGGTTGTATCTGTAGAGCTGTGGATAGTATATTACCCAAATCTTTTGGAATTTACTTGTGTTGTAAATATTAAAACAATCAAAATCAAAAGTCATTTATCCAAATTAGGCTGAAAATCAGCACTTTTCGATGGTCAAAATTACATAAGACAGTCCCCTAAAAACGCCCACCCTTCACCACTTCCGAGTGCTTTAGCTGGGAAGAAGTGGCGCAACAAACTCAGCAGCACAGCGACTCGTAATTCCCGTAACTACCAAGGACACAGAAATGCACCGTTATATTGAAAGGACTCGAAATTATTTGGAAAAAATAAAAATACATAATTCCATTGTATAATAACAATCTCATCTAGAAGCATGAGATTGAGTCAATTGACATGTGGAATACAATAATTTTAGCGACAAAACTTGAGACTAACAAAAACTACCTCCGGCTAACTAAGGATACTTAAATCCATACCATCGAAGGCGTAGGACAAAAAATAATAACATTAAAAGTGAAATCCTCCAGAGCTTTGATTGACCACAAATCAATATTAATGATCTAAACCAGCGGGTGTTCTTGCGCGATCACCCATCCCTTTTTTCCGTTGAAGGAAGAAAGGGACGCCTAATGTTTGGACACCTCGCCCTTAAAGCGTTTTAAGTGCTAAACGAATAAAACCATTAATTACAAGCAATTCAATGTACATATTGAATTTATTCAAATAGTGATAAATGGGTGTAGTAAGAAACAAGAGGTGTGAAAGAGATGGGTGTACTTTGCTCTCGGTCGTTTTGTTTAATGTTCTGTTGGAATGTTTAAAGGAATGATTCAGTGTCAATGCTCACGAAGTCTGTGATGAGAAGATTGGGCGATCGAGTTCCGATTAATTTTTGTTTTGACGTTTTAATGAATATTATTATAATGAAGAATATACGGTTTTATTTGAATTTTATTACTGTTCTGGTACTCTTCTACATTATTTTATAATGTACCTATGTATTTTAGACACAGTCAACGGGAAAGGCAGAGATAAAATAACCCGGGAATAGTTAACTTTTCCGTGACTATCGACGAATTCCACAAATTAATCTAAACGCGATCAGCACAGCCATATCATCTAAAACGCGTTCAAGAGCTGTCAATGCCAATAATCCACAGAAATTAATGTGATTATATAGAAATAGAGATAGTTTTTTTTTGTGATTTAAGATTCATTGGTGAAATTCACCATTCGTAAAATCTACTAAGTATTATGTACAACATAAAATTTGGAAATTTATTGTAGAAATGTTTGAACGGGTGTCTACAATAGGTGGGCTTATCGCTAAAAGCAATCTTTAACACATGAACCTAATTATGTTTGCCCAAGCTTTGCCTGTTTTATAACATACTAGCTTCCGCCCGCGGCTTCGCCCGCATAATACGTCGACAAATTATACACATAAACCTTCCTCTTCAATCACACTATCTGTTAAAAAAACTGCATCAAAATCCGTTGCGTAGTTTGAAAGATTTAAGCATACGTAGGGATATAGGGACAGAGAAAGTGACTTTGTTTTATACTATGTAGTGATTATCATCATCAGCCGAACGTGACGGGTCGTCAGAAGCCCGAAAATCTGACAGCCAGTCTTACCAAGGGGTATCGTATTACCCAGTTATTGGGTTGTGGAGGTTAGATAGGCAGTCGCTCCATGTAAAATACTGGTATTCAGCTGCATCCGGTTAGACTGGAAGCCGACCCTAACATAGTTGGGAAAAGGCTCGCCTGGCAGGTATCATCAGCCTAAACCAGTCCACTGCCCAGGCCTCTCCCATTGCACGCCATTCAGCTCGATTCTCGGCAACTCTCATCCAACTGCTACCAACCTTGCGAAGATTGTCACTCCAACTAGCCTGAGGGCGATTTACAACTTATCAGTAGGCTCAATCAAAGATCAGTGGGCGATGTTTTTAAACGATCCATAATTTATTTGCACACTCTACTCATCTTCAATACTTCATTGTCGTCGCGAATAGGCATTTTGTTTGACTATAAAGCCTCCACATGAGGTGCTTTCTGATTTGCTTTCGGTGTCTTTTAATGGGCTGTCTGTCTGCTCCCTTATAGTGACATTACATGGTTATTCTGTTTGTTTGGTTGGCAAAGGCGCATTTTCAGAAGTTCTCTACTGACTGTTAAAAGCATTAAACCGGGACTGACAAAACTCTTAACACAACTTGTAGAAATCAGGAATACCTACCTACGAATTTTCTTGATCCCTCACTCGTGGCGAAGATATCAAATTAATTTCAATAATTCAAAGTCAATAAAATAATACTTTTAATACAAACAAAACGTTTCCTCAATTGAATTACACATGGAGCAACTTGTAACGCCATCTATTGGCAAAGTTGCGTAAACACTCATTTTATCCTCAAACTCCTTGATTGAATGGGATGTCATCTTTATGTATTTTTTTTATCTTATCATAAAATAGGCGAATATTTAAAAATAAATATCTCCTCGCTATTTTCCCACGAGAGTAAGAAAAAATATTCTATGTACAGAATGTCTCCCTAATAATGATGCAATATGAAAAGTTAATAATTATTGTAATAATCAAGTTCACAACTTGTTAACAATGGAATGAACCGACGTTAATGCACAACATACCTATTTCAAACTCCCAGTAACATTAATTACCTACTACAAAACATAACTACGAAAAAACACAAAATAACAATAACTAGAATTAAACCTCCGTGCCACTTATTAAGCCCTCCTCGTTAGAGAGGTCACAAATCACAACCAGCTAGTTATGTGACAGACACAAAAACCATAAAATTAAATTAATGCGTTCCTACCACTTCCTCTTGGGGAACTATTGGCCGTTAAGGGAACTTGAAGATTTTCCTGAATCGGGTTGCTTTTGTTTTCTCCTGGTCTGTTATGGGCGCCTGGTAGTTAAGACCTGTAATGCTTGTATGCATTTTTTTATTAATAGTAATTAGGTAGTAGTTTGCTCATTTTTAAGCTAAGTAACTTTGTTAAGTTCAGTGCATGTTTTCATGTGTACTTACTTAAATAATAGTTTATTGTGTTCCTTTATTTGATTTAAATCAAGATTATAAATAAAAGAGCGTATCAATCAATATAGGTTAGGTTAAATAATAATCAAATTAATCATATCTATTATAGATTTTACATCTTCTTAGTTAACAGAAATGAGGAAGACATTGTGTGATGTACTTAGCTATATGGATACCTACCTAATTTAATGTAAGCCAAGGTATTAAGGGTCCTATAAGGAAATTAACTTCAGAATTCTTTGTTTATCATTGAGGGACCGTAAATCGGGGGCTAAAAGTGGCCAATTAAAATTAAAGGCAGTTGAATCAGCAATAAATACCCCTTAGTTACGTTTGCAAGAATTATAAAATAAGCATTACTTATTACCCAAAATATTGGCAATAATTGCCAATCCTTATTAAATAGGTATCTATGCCGCCTCTTTTTTTCGTAGCACATTTCAAAATACACAAACGACTTTACAAAACATCAAAGTAGAGAAATAAACAAGTCTTGTTGGTAACTGAATCAATTAAACAGTTCCATCGAACTCATTATTCTAGAATCAAGTTCATTGTTACAAAAAATAAACTTTGAAATCAATATGAAAAGTTTTAAATGGAAAAGTACGGAGCTACAACTTTGTTCATTAAACTGAAGAGTTCCTCGCTTCGGGAGAGGAAAAGAAAATAGCATTTTCTATATTTATAAGTGTAATGAGAAAACTGTGAACGGTGTTACAAAATTAAATAATTTCATAAAATGGGTCGTTTAGGGCAAGGACACGTAGCGCCATCTAGCGGTGAATAGCAGACTCGAGGCGGAGTTAGATTTGTGTTTGTAATGTAAATAAACAAGGAATTTGGTGATACGATATGTGTGTTAATATTAATTTAAAAATGAGCTGCTGGATATAAGTATTTTAGTTCTGGAAATATGTGGAAAACAAAGTATTTCTCTCATATAACCTAACAATAGGTACCTAATTATTTACAATACAGTTTTCTTACATTATACTTAAATATTGTGAAAAATTAAGGCAATCGAAATCCACAGATTATACCGCTTAAATAACTAAAACTAACCTAAAATTATTAAAAAAATCATTAGGTACAAATTTTACTGCGTCCATTATAAACTTCAAGATAGTTAGCTTCACAGACAAGCCTATCCTCGATATATGGCTCGCTTATCAACCAGGGGTGGGTAACGATAATACGATAGCTTCTTTAATTAATTAGCCAACTAGCCAACCTCTCCCACACATTAAACTGTTTACGATCCCTTACCATTCAACTCGATAGTCGGTGATTGGAAAATGGAAAGGTGAATGAAGCTTAGACCATGTTTTATTGCTAGCTCACACGATGGCCCATCTTTGGTCATCGATTTGTTTTTAATTGGTTTTAAGTAACTTCGATTGGCAGATAGGTTTGTACTTAGCTTTATTTTTTCTAAAAAAAAATATAATGGTAGAAATAATAGGACTTTTCGTCTTCTCAATTTTATAGAATGCAGAAAATTACTAACGTTGAATCCGGGAATAAAATAGGCAAATGATTGAAATAAAATACTGTACTGCACTTTTGTTAGAAGTCAACTAGAGTATGCATCTCAGATTTGGAACCCACGTTACCATCAGTACATCGATCGCATTGAAAATATTCAAAAGCGCTTTATTAAATATCTTTGTTACCATCAAAAGATTCCGTACCATTCAGTCGATTATCTCCGACTCTGTAAGAAGTACCATTTGTTGCCACTTGAAGAAAGACGTAGGACTGCTGACTATCTGTTTCTGTTAAAGATTTTTAACAATAATATTGACAGCCCCGAGCTATTATCAAAATTTTATTTAAATGTGCCAAATAAATCATTTCGTTCTAATCCGCCCTTACGTGTACCTTATACCTCCACGAATTATAGGCAGAATAGTTTTATTGTGCGTGCAAGCAAGCAGTTCAATGAAATATGCAAGCAGCATGACTTGGATCCCTTCACGACTAGTGTGACGTCTGCTCGAAGGTGTTTAAGCCTCAATTTCTTCAAATAGCCACAACTATAATTTGTTTACAATAATGTCTTCTTAATTTTATAATAATGTTCTTACTGTAAACCAAATAACTTTAGACAAATTATGAAACATGTTAAAAAAAAAAACCTATGTATAACGTATTGCTGCTGTATGCTCACAAATATTAACCAGTCTAGCTCTACAAGCGAAGACTTGTAATTGGCTTCCTGTTAACTATGTGTTCCTTACTATTAAGTTTTTAAGCTGTAAGTCTTCCATGTTTAAATAAATAAATAAATAAATAACATTTATGTGACTACATAATATTCCACATTATATTTACAGAACACATCAAAAGCACGAGATCTCCTTCCCTGATAACGTCTCCCGCCCTTTTGTTAGAGTCCCTTAAAAGATTCCCTACACCTCCTTACTATGAAGACATATTGCGTTTCGCGTTTTTGAACTCGCGATTCCGACGCGTATTTACGTATTCACACTCGCATTACTCCTAGTTGTATATCGAGATGAGATGTGAGCGTGTGTGAGATTTGTATGTGTTAGTGTCAGCTTAACGATACCAATGTAAGATGACCCACTGCGGCGCCCCCTCCGCTATGCAAATGAGACGGGCGCGCGGATGACGTATGCAAACAAGGAGCTCCGAACCCATTGGTGATATACGACGTAGGCTTTCACATAGGTGTGTGCGTGTGTGTTGGTATGCCAGTCGCCTCTAGGCGCGCAATAGACGGGGGTGGGCAGCCCGAGAGGATGGGGTATAAAGGAAAACCATTTACATTTGAGCGATTCGTCCAATTTAAAATTCCTACAAGATAGCTTAGACACGGGTGCCATTCTTTTGAAGAGGCGATCATCATGCAAAGGACATTCGTAGCGAATACGAGTTCGAAATAGAGTTTTAGTTTTAATGATATTTTTAACAAGCTGTTTTGTTTGAGAGTTGTAACTTAGATTACTTATTAACGAATCAATTTCGCGTGTTTCGTCACGTATCGATAGGGTGACCTAGATGGATTTGGGGTCAAATATGTCACTGTTGGCGGAGGTATCGTTATGAATATGAATCTAGGGTGTGGGAAATCAGTCGGGGAGCGTTCCATCAAAACGTCATAGGTCGCTCTCAGGACAAATTTGCCCGCTTGCCCACGTCCCGCGTTTTACGAGCCCAGCCGACGAAGATTCAGCACCCAAGGGAGACATTCCGCCTCCAAAAACTTTACCCGTTACAAATTTGTTTTTTTTCTGCCTTATCTGCTCCCCGCGCTTTTGGCAAACCTAATTCCGTATTCAAAAATATTTCTGCAAGTATTGTGCTCGTACGGAACGAACGTTTTATTACCGGCCATATAACGTTTTAAAAGTTAGCCAGTTTTGCCACGCGGCGTTTCGCCTGCAGTAGGTATATTCAGTAGTGTTCTTGTCACTTTTTGTTCGTAATTATTATTGTAGTTTGATAACTGCCTTTTATAATGTTTTTATTGGGACTTTATAGCCTTTTGGAGGACTGTTTTGGATTATTATGTAAGTTTTCGGAGGGTAAACAAAAAAAAAATACGTGCGATGTGTATCTTTGAGGACAGTTATAAAACGTTTCGCAGTTGTTTATGTCTTTACGATTATAGTGTTATTATATCAGAAGGGCGTTATTAGGTAGCTATTTTAAAACAGTTTGATTAATGGAGGTACCGATAGACAGTTACTATCTGCCCAAAAATATTGTTAAGAATTATATTAGGTTACCTAATACCATTCTCTAAAACAGTGGCGAGTTGTCAATTATTGTATGAGAGAAGCCGAAGCGATACCGGTTTTAACTTACTTTTAATTAAAAACATTTTTTTGCAATTCAAATCTAAAAATTTATTTGTCATATAATTATATCGTGAATTAAATACACATAGTAACCATAACCATTTGAAGCTAAGTCAAAGGCCCATGGGTAGCATAAAAACTCTGACACCACTTAGTTAGGTTAGACACTATTTCACTAACCACACGAAAAAGAAAGAAATAATACCCATAGTGTAACTATATTTTTTTTGGCAATAGTGTCTACTATTGACTGCCATTGTACAATAGCGGTAGAGTTGGTAATGCGAACCTTCAAAGTGAAGGGTGCTTTCGCCACTGCTATTCTATATTTTTGGCTAAAGACCGAGTACCTAATTAAGGTATATCGTATGTCTTCTTAGTTATTTTAAAATAAATTACACTATAAAACTAACAATATACGTAGGTGTTTACAAAACAATAAAAAAACACGTGATCCAAATCCAACAAAAACAATTCCCACTGAAAATACAGTCGGCATGAAAAATTTCCAACTCAATAATAAAAAGTATGACCTAATCATAGAAGACACGAACAAAGACAATACGTTTTCGTTGTTAGCTGCTTATTTTGCATTCATGGAATATTCTTAAGCATTGTTCAGTATCAGTACATAGAGGCATAAAGCTGGCATGTGGGGGCTACGGTGCCATCCAATTTACCATTCATATTTCGAAGCCAATCGCGGAGGTAATTTCAGAGGTCTACGCCGATGTGCCGAGGACGTATGCACTTACGTTTGTACCTACCTGAGAGCATGGATTAGGTGTTCTGGCTTCGGTTTCCGTTGGAAGGGTTTTGGTGAATTTGATAGTGGGGGAGCTGTTTTATTTTGAAATTGAATTAATTTTTGACGAGGTCAGGTGTTGAGACTTGGAAACCAAATGCTTTTTAATATAAAGAGGACGCCGTGGGTTGTGTAATTGATAAACGAAGTCTCTTTCCTCAGTAGGTTTCTTTTTCCGTCCCCTCAGCATAAAAATATTTTATTCGAAGAGACAATTAACAAAAAATATGTCATATTAATATTTATGGGGTGTCAAAAATTTGTCCCCATCGCTGTCAGTGGGCAAACAGCAAAACAATAAAATTACCTAAATAAAAAAAAAATTATAAAATAAATTACCATAAAATTCTAAAAACGCATTGAATTAAATGAATTTAACGCATGCAAAGAATTAAACTTTTCAATCACTATTTCAGTGGAAAATAATTATAACATTTATTTTCCATCGTAATTCGCGATTTCACGCCAATTCAACCCAAATAATTCGTAATCATAGAAACATGCTTCAACAAATTCTAGCCCTCACATTTCCATTAACACAGCCAAAGATAGATCTTCGATTTATATTATAATGCATCGAATTTAATCTAGAATCGTATTTGTAATAAAAATGTGTTGAGAATCGTGGCTCCTTGGATCGACATTTTCACCAACATATATACAATTTCAATTTGATTTCCTGCAACCGTCGATATTCCATTTTTAAGTAGCAATCACGATATGTGATTCCAATTTTATAGATGTCTCAAGCGGTTCCGTATGCAAAAATAGATATATTTTTACATCGCCTTCAGATTTTTTTGTTCACTTTTATTAAGAAAAAGATTAAGTAGGAGAATTATGTCTTACCTACCTAATTAAAGGTTGAAAAATGGAACGAAATCTATGTATACAAATAAATAAAAAAAACAAGTCCATTTAACCTTAAAATAAAGGCATCACTACATAGTATAAAACAAAGTCGCTATTTTTGTATGTTTGTCTGTATGCTTAAATCTTTAAAACTACGCAACGGATTTTGATGCGCTTTTTTTAATAGATAGAGTGATTCAAGAGGAAGGTTTATATGTATAATTTGTCGACATATTTTGCGGGCGAAGCCGCGGGCGGAAGCTAGTACTACATAAAACAAAACAAACATTTTTTTTACTTTTGTGTCTGACGGTTTGCTTGCCGCGCTAGGCCGATTTTGACAGGACTTTCACTGAAGTTCTAAGGAAAGTAATTTAGGCTACTTTTACTACGGAAGAGAATTATGATCAACGAGGGAAAAGCCGTGGGTAGCAGCTACTAAAATAAATCTGTAATCACCTTTACATTATTTTTGAAAGGCAGCTGTCACAATAACATTATTAAAATCAAAAATTTAAGTCTTGTTTTAGATTTAAATTGTTTCAATTTATTTATTACGTTTGTAATTCTTAAAGTAGTTATTCCTACACTGTCTGTTACAATCATTAATAAATAACTCACAACAAAAAAAATTGTTTTCTCTAGATAAAAATAACAAAACAAATTATTAGAATACATTCAATCGAAGTGTTTAAACCGGATCGACCTCCGTCATTCTCGTCGCATTACAATAATAAAATAGATACTACAATATCAGATAACATTATCCATTCAGGCACAAATTTACACAAACTGTTATTAGACACCGCAATTAGAAATGTTTGCACTTCTGTCTAAAACCTTTAGCCCATTAGGATCATGCAAATTGTCAGTGTAATCGTAATTGCCTCTTTAATATCAATCGATTTTAATAAGCAACGCATTTGTAGGCTGTATTCTGCGGGCTTTATCTTGCCATTACCTCACAGTCACTCAAAATGTAATATTACTTAGAATAAAGTATTAAAGGCACTGTGGAAAGATGAGCGAGGAATGAGCGAAACGGAGCGAAGCGAAAACGAGCATTGCTTCTTTAATTCAATGGTGAATATTCTTAGGAATGTTAGCTAGCCTTTTCCCTACTATGTTGGGGTCGGCTTCCAGTCTAACCAGATGCAGCTGAATACCAGTATTTTACTTGGAGCAGCTGCCTATCTGACCTTCACAACCCAGCTGGGTAATACAATATCCCTTGGTAAGACTGGTTGTCAGATTTTTGCTCTTCTGACGACCCGTAACGACTGTCAAAGATGCTCAAATGCAGGCCGGGACCAAAGGCTTATCGTGCTTTCCGATGCACGGAGGAGTCTCGGTATGTAAGATGGTCACCCATCCACAGCCAACCCCGGCAAGCGTAGCTTAACCTGATGGATCAACCTGTGTGGCTGTTATTACTAAGCTACGAGCTTCTCAATTAATAAAAATCCTCCTAGAAATGTTAATATAGAACGTTAAAGAAATTGTGTCGAAAACTCATTAAGTTCAATTCACGATAAGGTATCACCTTTATACTGACTGTGAGCTGGAATTTAATCTAGCTTAGCCGTGCTCCTATAAATCCTAGGTGAACTAGATTTAGCAATGGTGGCTGGTTCTGTATTTGCATAAAATGGCGCTTAACGCGTTAGCGAGGAAACATTCATCATATCATTATAACTGGCTGAAATAAAATCAAGCCTTTTTACTATATTTTCTCATTTTATTGATCTTTTTGGATGGGGCTCGTGAATAATATCAGCTACACGGGTCGATTGCAGGTTAAGACACGCTTTCATCAGTTGGTCCATAGATGGGTGACCATCTGTTGCTCATGTAGACTCCTCCGTGCTTTAGAAAGCAAGCTGTCATTTATAGTCCCTGCCTGTTTGTCATTTGTAACGGGAAGTGAGAAGCCCAATCGTCTAACAACCAGTCTTACCAAAGGTATTGTGTAATCCGGTAACTGGGTCGTGGAGGTCAGATAGGCAGTAGCACGATGTAAAAAAAAAATATGCCGATTAGACTGGAAGCCGACCGTTTGACATTCAAAAAGTGCTGATTTTTAGCCTAGTTGAATAAATGACTATTGATTTTAATTTTGACCCCAACAATGTTGGTATGATGGAACTTTGAGCATATCTGCTTACTATTGACGAAAAACTGCCAAAGATATAATATATCCAAAAACAAGGTCCTGCAATGCTACTCAATCTGCCCAGCCTTTTCCCAACTATGTTGGGGTCAGCTTCCAGTCTAACAGGATGTAGCTGAATACCAGTATTTTTCAGTGAGTGACTGGGTAATGCGATGATCCTTGGTAAGACTGGCTGTCAGATATTCGGGCTTCTGACTACCCGTAACGACTGTCAAAGATCCACGAATCAAGGGACCATCGGCTTAACATGCTTTCCAAGGTACGGAGGAATCTCGATATGTAAAAATTGTCACCCATCCACGGACCAACCCCGGCAAGCGTAGCTTAACCTGATGGATCGATTCGTTCCACTGTTTTTACTTAGCCATGCTTACGAATTGGAGTAAAAAGCAATGACAAGATAAATCCGAGCTTTTGCTTAGCAATAACCATTGGCAACAGTAAACTAGACGAGAAATTATATCCTAAGTAACGTTATAAGCGGTACTTAATAATTTTCCTACCGTTATTAACATGTAGGCCTTCCCTTCCCGCGAGCTGATTACGTTAGTAACGATCTAAATATATTTAGCACTTAAGGTGAAAGCTGCCAAGGAACGCACGAAATTCATTTTTATATATTTTTTTTGCAATTTGCAGGTCAGTATCAGGTTGTACTACTCTGTCAAGAAAGTACCGGGAAAAGATCAATAATACACAAAATGTCTGTTATTCATCCAAATTTATTTTATCACCTTCAAAGTATGCTCCTTTAGAAACGATACACTTGCGCCAACGAATAATCCATTCATCAAAACATTTTTTAAACGCTGCTGCCGGAATTGAGTTCAGTTCTCGCCGCGAATTCTCCTTTATGTCTTCTATCGATTGAAAACGGGTGCCACGAAGTGGTAATTTGAGTTTAGGAAAAAGAAAAAAGTCAGCAGGAGCCATATCTGGTGAATATGGTGGTTGCTGGATGGTATTTGTTGAGTGTTTGGTCAAAAATTCGTTCACAATGATAGCCTTGTGCGAAGGCGCATTGTCGTGGTGCAAAATCCAAGAATTCTCTTTCCACAAATCTGGCCTTTTTCGTCGAATTTGCTCTCTTAAACGCCGCATAACGCTCAAATAATATTCTTTATTTACCGTTAGACCTTCCGGTAAGAATTCAGAGTGCACAACACCGCGATAGTCAAAGAAAACAGTCAACATGACTTTGACTTTTGATCGACTTTGGCGTGGTTTTTTCGGTTTCGGTTCAGTTGGAAGGCGCCACTCCGAAGCTTGTTGACTAGTTTGCATGTCAAACTCGTAAACCCACGTCTCGTCACCAGTAACAATGCGTTTCATGAATGTTGGGTCCGAACTGACTCGTTCTAGCATGTCCTCAGCGACTTTCATGCGATTGAGTTTTTGGAGAAAATTCAGATCTTTTGGGACTAGCCGAGCAGCAACATGTTTCATACCCAAATGATTAGTTAAAATGGTACGGATCGACTCGTGAGATACAGAAAGTTCGGCGGCTATCTCTCTCAGAGTTGAATGGGGATTTTCAGTCACTATTTTCTTCACTTTTGCGATGTTAACTTCAGTTGCAGACGTTGACGGTCTACCAGAGCGAGGCAAATCTTCCATCACATCTCGACCGCTTTTGAACGTTTTGAACCACTCATAAGCACGAGTTTTTGATAAAGTCGATTCACTGTAAGCCTTCTGTAACATTTTCAGTGACTCCGAACACGAAATTCCATTGGCGATGCAAAATTTAAGACAAACTCTTTGTTCGATATTTTTGTCCATTATGAAATTCGCAATACACACTATATATGATATTACTAAAACCAGCACTGTATCTATATATATAAAAGAAAGACGGGTTTGTTCCCTTCGTTATAACTCGAGATCTGCTGGACCAATTTTAATGGTTTTTGTTTCGTTGGATTTGTCTCCGCCCTGAATAGCAGAATACATTTTTATTTTTTTTATTTTTTTTTCGATCAGCTGCTGATTTTCCTCCTATAGAGTAGGTAGGGTAGGTAGGTAGGTAGGGAAGGTAGGTAGGTAGGGTAGGTAGGTAGGGTAGGTAGGGTGGGTAGGTAGGGTAGGTAGGGTAGGTAGGTAGGTAGGGTAGGTAGGTAGGGTAGGTAGGGTGGGTAGGTAGGGTGGGTAGGTAGGTAGGGTAGGTAGGTAGGGTAGGTAGGTAGGGTAGGTAGGTAGGTAGGGTAGGTAGGGTAGGTAGGGTAGGTAGGGTAGGTAGGGTAGGTAGGGTAGGTAGGGTAGGTAAGGAAGGGTAGGTAGGGTAGGTAGGGTAGGTAGGGTAGGTAGGGTAGGTAGGGTAGGTAGGGTAGGTAGGGTAGCTAGGGTAGGTAGGGTAGGTAGGGTAGGTAGGGTAGGTAGGGTAGGTAGGGTAGGTAGGTAGGTAGGGTAGGGTAGGTAGGTAGGTAGGGTAGGTAGGTAGGGTAGGTAGGTAGGTAGGGTAGGTAGGTAGGGTAGGTAGGGTGGGTAGGTAGGGTAGGTAGGGTAGGTAGGTAGGTAGGGTAGGTAGGTAGGGTAGGTAGGGTGGGTAGGTAGGGTGGGTAGGTAGGGTGGGTAGGTAGGTAGGGTAGGTAGGTAGGTAGGGTAGGGTAGGTAGGTAGGTAGGGTAGGTAGGTAGGGTAGGTAGGTAGGTAGGGTAGGTAGGTAGGGTAGGTAGGGTGGGTAGGTAGGGTAGGTAGGGTAGGTAGGTAGGTAGGGTAGGTAGGTAGGGTAGGTAGGGTGGGTAGGTAGGGTGGGTAGGTAGGGTAGGTAGGGTAGGTAGGTAGGTAGGGTAGGTAGGTAGGGTAGGTAGGGTGGGTAGGTAGGGTGGGTAGGTAGGTAGGGTAGGTAGGTAGGGTAGGTAGGTAGGGTAGGTAGGGTGGGTAGGTAGGGTGGGTAGGTAGGGTAGGTAGGGTAGGTAGGTAGGTAGGTAGGGTAGGTAGGTAGGGTAGGTAGGGTGGGTAGGTAGGGTGGGTAGGTAGGTAGGGTAGGTAGGTAGGGTAGGTAGGTAGGGTAGGTAGGGTAGGTAGGGTAGGTAGGGTAGGTAGGTAGGTAGGGTAGGGTAGGTAGGTAGGTAGGGTAGGTAGGTAGGGTAGGTAGGTAGGTAGGGTAGGTAGGTAGGGTAGGTAGGGTGGGTAGGTAGGGTAGGTAGGGTAGGTAGGTAGGTAGGGTAGGTAGGTAGGGTAGGTAGGGTGGGTAGGGTAGGTAGGGTAGGTAGGGTAGGTAGGGTAGGTAGGGTAGGTAGGGTAGGTAGGGTAGGTAGGGTAGGTAGGGTAGGTAGGGTAGGTAGGGTAGGTAGGGTAGGTAGGGTAGGTAGGGTAGGTAGGGTAGGTAGGGTAGGTAGGGTAGGTAGGGTAGGTAGGGTAGGTAGGGTAGGTAGGGTAGGTAGGGTAGGTAGGGTAGGTAGGTTAGGTAGGGTAGGTAGGGTAGGTGGGTGGGTAGGGTAGGTAGGCAGGTAGGTAGGTAGGTAGGGTAGGTATCACAGTTAAGACAGGACAACGTCTGTCGGGTCAGCTAGTTTAATATAAATAACAGATGCAACTCAAACTCCGCGCCAAAATGGAAAACAGTTGTGCCAATCTAACAACTACAAAAAAACAAAAATTTGAATTTGGAACCATAAACAAATCATCCATTCCCTATACTTTTTTGACTGAATGTATGTTGATCAAAATATGATTCGAGGCCGTAGCAGATACGTATATACAGAATTGAATCAAAAAATCAATAAGTCAATCATCATCTACCTAGCCTTTTCCCAACTATGTTGGGGTCGGCTTCTAGTCTAACCGGATGCAGCTGAATACCAGTACTTTACATGGAGCGACTGCTTATCTGTCCTCCACAACCCTGTAACTGGGCAATACGATACCCCTTGGTACGACTGGCTGTCAGATTGCCGGGCTTCTGACGACCCGTAACGACTGTCAAAGATGCACAAATGACAGCCGGGACCAACGGCTTAGCGTGCTTGCCGAGAACGAGCACGGAAGAGTCTCAATAAGTCAACTTAATATTCCTTAATCGTTTTCCTCACTATGTTTTCCTTCACTGTCTCAAGAGCAGTGGTAATTAAATAATTTACAAAAAGTAAAACGCCGGTGAACCTACGACCTACCACTGGACCCTCTCAGTTACTGGGTTTTTAAATAGGTACCTTTGTTTACTTCTGCAGGCTGAAATTGAATTTATGGGCAAAATAAGTCAGCTGTTCCATACAATATGCTCGCATAACTCGTCAAAATGTAGGGAACAGCTGTTTTTTTTGCGATTTCAGATTTGCTCCAATAGTGAAAGTTGTTTATAATGATGAGTAAAACGACCCCTTAAAAAATGCCCATGAATTCAATTTCATCCATCATTTCATTTCATTTTCTGTATATTTAGGGAAATGTAACCGATTTTATTTAGGATTGAATAGTTTAGGATGGTGCGCGGTCGTGAGGCTGACGCGCCCATTTTCGTATTAGTAATGTACAGAGGCCAGCACATGACGCTACCTTAATCTGTCAAAGGAGATTGTTCTACGCCCATACATTGGTCGCCCTGGAGCCAACGGCATAGAAAAAATCATTTTATATTTGTAAACTGCCCTTATTAGCCCATAAGAACAAAGTTTCTTGACGGACACTTTAGAGAAAAGATTTATTTAAAGAAACGGAACCGATTTTGAGGTTATTTTTAATAAAAGAAAACGTAAGTAATTCCTTCTAAAATCGCGATTTCTGGTTTCTACAAAGCATTAAACTTCAGATACAGTAAAATATTACCGTACATACAGTTGTATTATGCCTTTTAGGTACAGTTATTATTTATTGGTTGAAGTTTACTTTAAGCGAAGTCCGTTATCCGTTGTCAAAATGCTAAGGTGTCGTTTAAGCAGATCACAGAATCAGTTATTCGAAGCCAGGTAACGTTGAAAGCAATCCAAATTGTAGTCCGTTAAACAGAAACAAAATCAAAAACGCCAAAAGAAATCGCCAAATAAAATACGTAGTCATAACAACACAACACAGCCACAGGTTCGTCTCGGTGAGACGCTCCGACTGACGTAGTGACGTAGAGATGCTCTCTGGAAGATCAATCATTGTATATCGATTATCAATATCCACCTATTTAATCTGTGGTTTTAATATAGTAAACCAAAATGACAGATCAATATGTCAAAAGTAAATTAATTTGTTCCGTTTCAAACATAAACACGTTGTTGCTACGATTCTACTTCGATTAAATTAATGCTAAAATAAAATATTTTGTTCCCAACGAACAATGTGTAACGTTTTAGTTTGCGACATTTAAAAATAGAGTTTAAGTACTTAAAAAGTAAAAATATGGCTATTGAAGTCGTGAAATGGTTATGAGAATAATTCACTAGAGTTGCGTCGTAAATGACATTTCAATCGTTAAATGAGAGATTTTCTGACAAGTGAAAAAACATAGTTCAATAGATGGCGTGGGTAAAAAATAAGTCTTTGTTTTACTGGCTACTGATAACAAAAACAAGATCCGTAAATAAGAAAGCTTATTTGATGTCAAAAACCTGAGACAGTGACGTATTTTTTACCCACGCCTCTTTTGAACTAATATTTTCTCACTTGTGAGAAAATTCCTCATTCGACTAGTAAGTAGATTTTGTGAGTTTGTTTTGTTCATTATATTTTCAGCATAATCGTGCTAGGCCATATTCATCATAAGATCCATTAAAATGTTCACGGAACTAATTCCATGAAAAAAATATGCATGAAAAACCTTTATGTTGCACATTTTCAATGTTTTGGAAGTGATAAATATCGAACATCCATTATTTATCACTAGATATTATGGACATCGTCGTCGATATCGATATTTATGTAATATGAGCGAGAGCGACACTGTCAAATCTTTTGTGACATTCACATTGACAATTCCTTGAAAGATGGCGAGTTCAGTTGGTAATAAAATCAATGAGGTCACTTTTAAAAACCTATTAAGAATTAAACAGTGTCCACTTGAATTTATTATTTTTAAAAAGCATATTAAAATATAATTAAAATTAACGTACACGTCAAATGTTTGTTGGTTCTAGGGCGGTCTAGAACAATCTCCTTTACTTGATAGATTTTCAACTTTATTTAAAACGTTATTAGGTTCATGTTCAATTGGGAATATTTGACAGTTTGACTCGTCCATACTCGTCTTACTTATGTACAGAGGCCAGCACATCAAGCTACCCTAATCAGTCAAATTTATTTGATAGATTTTCAACTTTATTCAAAACGTAATAAGGTTCATGTTCAATTGGGATTATTTGACAGTTTTGGATAGCTTGATGTGCTGGCGTCTATACATTTAATGCACTGAAATACAAGCCACAATTACCCAGAGACTACAAACAAGAAATAAAACCCATAAACCCAATCTAATCGAATCAACAATTACAACAAAGTGCGAACAAACAGACAATCGAACATTTCCTAGATAAGAGAGCATTTCAATGAGGTTAGAAATTCGCCAGTTGTGTCGAATTATCATTGGAATGCCAGATCAATTCGCTTTTACACAGTCGTTTTGTCGACGACTACTCGACGTTAGCTTGGGGTATTATAACAAGTGCCTGAGTTAGTTAACCATGAAGTAGTATTAAATGGGTTGTTAGGAAAATTGTTATTTAGATGGATAGTTTGTTTGGCTACAGTGTTGTGGAAATTACAAAGCACAACACGATATGACGAGATTTACGTAAAATTATTGTGTTGCAACTAACTCGTGGTATGTAAAGAATGTGTAAATTATGGTTTCATCATTATTCCGTATGTAGGTATTTCTTCTTGCTGTGAATTAAAGCTGAATGACGTGCAATTGGAGAGGCCTTTGAAATGAAAAAAATTTATTGCCAGATACAAAATCCACGTACATCTTTTAATACATAGATAATTAAATCACTTCATAGTATAAAACAAAGTCGCTTTCTCTGTCCCTATATCCCTATGTATGTTTCTTAAATCTTTAAAACTACGCAACGGATTTTGATGCGGTTTTTTTTAATAGATAGAGTGATTCAAGAGGAAGGTTTATGTGTATAATTTGTCGACATATTTTGCGGGCGAAGCCGCGGGCGGAAGCTAGTAAATAATAAAACATAAATATAAAATCACTATATGCACACGTGTCTACTACCCAATTTTCTGCCTTTGGGGCAGTGAATTAGGTAATCGGCGCGTGGTAGGACTGCAACCTTCTTTGGCTGTGGTTCCAAACACGAACCGCAGAAAAATAGCAAAAACAGCCAGTTCTAAATTGTCCACCTTCGTCATACTGAAATCTATAATGATTCTTTTTTTAAACGATTCTGTTTAATATTCAATATGTTGCTTTATACGTATTTTTAGAGATCTCGATTTGCAAACAATTTCCAATTAAATAAAATTCGTGCGAGTCACCTATAAAAAAAAATTGGTGATTTGCCCGGCGAGTTACTTCGTGTGAATCGACTAACAAGCCATATGAAAACTACTCGACAATAAGTGAAATCAAAACTCACCATAATGTTATTCCAATTTCTAAGCCAATAGGTAGCTTCGTCTAAGTAATAATTTATACAAAATCCATACACTTAGTCAATCGTTATTCCCGCATGAAAGCCTATTACGCGAAATTGTCCGCAATTTCCTCAGTATCAGTTAAACGATTTGCAAATGCCGATTTCTCATACATCATAATTCTTGGGCACACAATGAAATTGCTAACTCACTGCTTAGTATAAATTTCCGTATGTTTGTTCTGTTAAACAAGACTTACGTGGAATTGATAGGAGGGAAATTATGTTTGCGTTTCTATTTTAAAGATTTATTTTAATTTGTTGGTACGCCAGACGCCGTAGACATTTTTCTGATGGATGCTCGTCATAGAAGATATACCTGCCTACAATAAAACTTTGTTATTTTAAAAAAATAACCGACTTCATAAAAAAACAGAATAAAGTGAAAAATAACTTTAATTTCGGAAGTCGTTTAAAGTTATTTTGAAGTCACTTGTTTTTTTTTTGTAAGAAAGTTTTTTTATAACAGTCAGGTTGGAGATGAATATTGATTGAGATTATGATAGAGACACAATAAAGCAGACAGCTAGCAAAGCCGACAATTGACAGGTCGAAAAATATATGTAAAATCATATGAACACAGATGGCTTGAGCCGGAGGAATAACAGCTCCGTCGAGGCCAGCCCAGGAAGAGGTGGCGAGACGACCTAAACGCTTACCACAAGAGATGGTTCGAGGTGACTCTAGGATAGGATGTCTGGGGGAGGCCTTTACTCAGCAGTAGGACAGTGTATGCTAATTTAAAAAAAATAACTCATATAATAATAATAAATAATAATAATATCCTTGGACATTTCACACAACGCCATATCGTCCCAAGATAAGCAACCTAATGCTTGTGTTTTGGTAACGAGATGGCTGATAAACTACTTATATACTTTTTTTTTTTGTAAATAGGTACATACATATTATAGATAGAAAAACCCCCAGACAAATTTATGGAAAAGTCAATTTTCATTCAAGGCTACGCATTTAGCTACCTCCGTACCATTTAATGTCACTTTGCGTTTTATTGTTTTTAAATAAAGCAATGCTTAAAGAAACGCCTGGTTTGTAAGCCCCGTAGAAGTTCACCTCAACTTCCTAATCGATGTATGGATAATTGTGTGGTACAAAGTGCTTAGTAACAAACTAATTCAGTTTGGACTAAAACCTACTTAAAGACATCGATCATCGACCTCAAAACGAGGTTTATTCAAGTCATTACGATCAAACTGTACGGCTCATATTTATTTAAAAATTTATGGAAAAGTCAATTTTCATTCAAGGCTACGCATTTAGCTACCTCCGTACCATTTAATGTCACTTTGCGTTTTATTGTTTTTAAATAAGTCCTAGATTTTTGTCGTAAAAACGATTTATTACTGAAACGATTGAAAATCGAATTAAAATAGATGAGGGAATGGTAAATGAAAGACCAAAACGGTTTTGGTATTACCCATAAATTATTAAGTGAAGCTTCAACCTTACTAAATATTGATATGTCCACAGACTGCTAACCAGTAAGGTAATTGCGTAACGCAGTTTCAGTAGCAATGGCTTTCTGTTTTGACAGTTCCACCACGTTCATTGCGCTAGTTACGTTCTTCAGCAGACAAATCTTTCGAACATATTATTATGAAGCAATGGATTTGCAATATATGTTGATTAGTTTAAAAAAAAAAAAACAAATTTATGCATAGAATATTTTACTATTTAATAACTTTAAAATTGACATTTTAATTAAATAGCAAGTAATAATTTTTAATTTTATAATTTTAATTTTAGCTGTTTTAATAATTCAAATGTGTGAGTGTCATGTGCTATTGTAATAATATGGACTGTATTTATGTCTGAAATAAATGAATTAATAATAATATCGTTCAAAATCTTTAAGATTTTGTTACTTTAATTTGAAAGAAAAACTGTTGAAATCGTTGACAGTATGAGCTTGTTACGTTGAGAAAGTTTTCTTGAGATCATCTTTATCTGATGGCCGGTGGAACAGAGGAGTATTGGAGTGGTGACCGCGTATCGGCAAGCGTAGTGTGGGATGCCTTCAGCTAGATGGACTGATAAACTTATGAAAGTGGCTGGGACTGACTGGATGCGGCAGGCGGAGGTGTTGTGGCGCCGCCTGGGAGAGGCTATGTCCAGCATTGGATCGCAGTAGACTGAGTTGATTGAATCTTAACGACACATAACCCCTCGTTCGTAAAGCAACCTGATTCAATTGACTAACAATAGAAAAAGTAATTCTGTCTCATCCGTCACAGTTAAAGGGTAACCAAAAAAAAACAGTCGCAATCGAAACCTTCATACAGACACATTTCGTAGAGAAAAATGTTATGTTTATTATCATTCTTAAAACAGAAGCGCCCCAACTTCAACCCACCATAAAATTAACGCAAAACCCCCTTTATTTACCTTTCCACTACAACATAAACTGATTAACTGTAAAGACCGTGTCACACGACCCATGTCCGCAGTGTACCTAATAGGGCACATTAACTAAGAGACACGAAACTCAACTCCTATAAAAAAAAAGTTGAAAAAACTAACGACACCGAATCACGCATCGAAAACTTGGCCGAATTAAAAGTTGCCTGTAATAAACAATAAAAAATGCCGAATAGGCTGTTTCTTCATTTGATACGAGTTTTTGTAATGATCCAACTATCGTACGGGAACTTTAGCTAGGGATGGTAGGTTCGTATTGTGTTTTGATGTGTTAAATTCTTAGGGTTGAGGCAGACGGTCAACTGGACGATCCTTTTATGATAGAAATTCATATCTCGCCATAGCTTGCTTCTTGATGGACCAGTCCATGCCGTCTGATCATAATGATCAATTACAGAATTATAAAACATGATTGTATACTGTAATTTCAGTAAACGAAAAAGTAGTACCCGCATCCCTCCCATTTACGCACCTTTTTTTTTGATGGTGGGAAATCTCTCGCTCTGGGTGAAGCGGAAGGGAGTGTCAGACTGGTACTGACTAAAACCCATCCATGTTTCTTTTTTTTTTTTTTTTAAGGCTGGGAAATCATCCAATGACTGCTCCCGCTCTGGGTGGAGCGGAAGGGAGTGTCAGACTCTTACTGACTAAAACCCATCCATGTTCCTTCCGTAGCCCTTTATGTTCCGGGGTAGCGAAAACCTTTTCGGACAATCTCGCTTATCCGGCAGGCTTGGCCCTGAGGGGCCCCTTCATATGCTGACATCTCTTTGAGGCGCGCGTGGAACATATACGCGCCGTACGGCACGGGTCTGGTGCTGATCGGACGGTGAGTTACCCATTACTCACCGTCCGCAGGCCCGCGCCAATGGTGGCCGGGAGTCGTCACGTGGATATCCATGTTGCTTGCTTTGCCCTTTATGTTTCGGGGTAGCGGTATCCTTTTTGAACAATCCTGCCGACCCAATTACGGACCTAAATCAACATTTTTGTCCCCTAATTTGCTTTTTAAACCTTAGCCTCATTTCATCATCATTTTCTTGCTCTTATCCTGGCACAAATGTGGGCGCAACATGTATATTAATCCTTCTATACTTATTCTTTTATCCACCATCTTGGTAGTGACACCCTTTCTAGCCATATCATCTTCTACACAGTCCATGCACCATTTTTTTGGCCTTCCAGTACTCTTTGATTATCTAAATTCATACTTAAAACTTTCCTTCCAACATTTTTCTGACCTCACAACCGATTTCCACACAAATTTTCAGTTACCGGTGCCATTTTCAAAAATCTTAGTCGCACTTATATACCTGAACAATAAAAAGTAATTTTCCAGACACAAATACGCATTCATGATTGTAAGGAATCAAGAAATATAATAAGAACTTGAACTCTTGAACGCAGTTTAGATGTGCTGAAAGCATTCGAAGCAATTTCAGTAGTATTGTCCGAAAGGGTTACCGCTACCCCGGATCATAAAGGGCTAAGGAACGAACATGGATGGGTTTCAGTCAGTAAGAGTCTGACAATCCCTTCCGCTACACCCAGAGCGGGACTGGTCATTTGATAATTTCCCACCCTCAAAAAAAAAGCCTACGTGATTACTGCCTCAGTTAACTGTCAGTTGTTTTGTGTCATCAATCTTATTTGTTACTTATTAATTTTTGTCAAAGCCGTGTAGGTGCGCGTTCAGTTTTCATTAGTAAAATATGGGTATCAAAAGTCAGTCGTGAGAACGGGCCCTAAGTGTAACAATAGCTGTGATTGACAAAGTTCTTGCGACAGACATGGCGATATATAGTTTTTATGACACCGTTTTTGGGACGCTTTCCATTAATTCGACGTGAAATTGAACGTTTTTGGTGTAAGTATTTAACTTTTACATTTCCTTACTCGTATAGACTTGGTAACGGAATGGTTCATTAGAATTTGTTAGTTGATTTTTAAAGTTTTGTATAGTATTGTCCTTCAAGCAGTGACAGCCTAGTGTTGTGAAATTCGGACTACCAAGTTATAGGTCTTGATTTCAAACCCAAAGAAAGCGCCTCTGACTTTTCATGATTCGTGTGAGTATTGTATTACACGTGCTTAAAAAACCAGCAGGATAACATAGTTAGGAGGCCTAAGAGATATTTCTCAAAAGCATGTGAAGCTAAGTTAGAGGCCCATGGGCACCTTAAAAACACTAACGCCAGGTTAGTCACTGGAAAAGAAGGAAGTAAAATTCTTCCAAACCTGTAATACCTGAAATCATAGTGGAGACCAGCCTTCGGCGCGACATTATAGAGCACAAGTGTGTGCGCAGGTACAAGTGCACACTTCCCTCATTCTCATAGTCCGGTGGGACGGCAATCTGTCACAACCGGAGAGAGATCAGGCGCAGGGCCAAAGGCTTAACGTGCTCTCTGAGCACACTGACAACTACCAAACTCCGAGTTGTTATTAAAAAATCCCTAATGGAATAAAAACTAATGACACTTTGCTCCATGCGGGAATCTTACCCAGGATCCCACTGGTCTAACCAGAGGCAGCTGGATATCAGTATTTCACATGGAGCAATAGTCTATCTCCACAATCTAGTTACTCGGTATCATGACTCGGATGCTACCCCTTGATAAGACTGTCTGATTTCCGGATTTCTGACAACCCGTAACGACTGTCAAAGATCCACGAATAACAGGGGACAAACGGTTTAAAGTGCTTTCCGAGGTACGGATAGGTCTTCGTATATAAAGATGGTCACCCATCCACGGACCAACCGCAGCAAGAGAAACTTAACCTGATCTATGAACTCGTATGGCCGTTTTTACTTCTCCTCTACTTACTTAACCATCCGACTAAATGTCGCCAACTTAAAAAGACCCCTTTAGCGTTGTAAAAACTAATATTTGCCGCTCTCTTCTATAAGAAAAATGGTTTGCGTGTTACTGTATCATTATGCTATTGTCATAAGGGCTAATAGTTCCACAAGAATCATACAATATGATAATAAAATGAACCTTTAAGTCTTTAAATTGTCATTATGTCTGTGCAGCTCGATTTTCTTGACAACAAGCTAATCAATGTCGTATTAAGAATTATTATTCAGTGCGTCGTTTGTGTCTACCCAATTAGGGGTCGTTACGACCAATTTGTAATTGCTACCTACTTATGGCAAGTTTTTTTTCTTTACTTACTGCAGTTAAACGGTTGTTTGCTTATAGGTAATTGACAACCTCTGTTATGTTAGTTTTCATGGCAATTTTCTTGTAAATGCGGGAAATACCTGGTTTGTTTATTGCATTGTGTTCTGTATGTGACACACACTCTTACATGACTGGCTCAATGTGTGTGTACTATTATCATTGATACACATCTACCGAACCCTTTGGGGTAAACATGTTATGTAATATCTAATTTGGTTAGCAATTAATAAATAAATTTATTATCAAAACGATTGAACGATATCAGGCGCCTCTTAGATTCTAATTAACTGGGTCTAGCATAATCCTAACTTTAATAATATAAAAACACGGAAGTGAGTTTGTTTGTTCCGCTTTCACGATCAAACGGCTGAACGGATTTGGATGAAATTTGGCACACAAATAGACCATTACCTAGGTAAGAACATAGGCTACTTTTCTTCTTGGATCGCAGCGGAAGTCACGGACAAAAGCTAGTACTTAATAATGTAGAATTCTTCAGGTATGGTTGTCGTTTGTAACCCAAAACTTACGGGCTATTGTTGACTCATTGAATTTAGCAAGTTCTACTCATAAAGTACAATCGGTCCCTTCATTCCAATACCCACATGTAGAATTATGAGCAATCACAGTTACTCAAAACCTAATGAAGTCACAACGGCATACTAAACTGTGATAGAATTTATTGTAATTGCCACTACCAGTGAAGGGGTGCAGAAGTCTGTAGGCGTGTTACTATTGCTCAATAAATCTTAATGGACTTGCGACTGAATGAGAAGCCAACTGGCCAATAAATGGCCATATTTGACTTTACCGCCTATCGACGTATTACTTACTGTTCACATTGAGGTAGATTTTTTTTGGATAGAAAAAAAACTAAATTATTTTTCTTTTTATAGCTACTGGAAGGAGCTCGTGGCTAAGTAATAACAGTCGCTCGGATCGATCCATCAGGTTAAGCTACACTTGCTAGGGTTGGTCTGTGGATGGGTGACCATCTTCGGATTTCGAGACTCCTCCGTGCCTCGGAAAGCACGTTAAGCCGTTGGTCCGTGTCATTCGTGGATCTTTGACTGTCGTTACGGGTTGACATAAGCCGGAAACTCTGACCGCCAGTCTTACAAAAAGGTATTACTCAGTTACTTACTGGGTTATGGAGATCAGATAGGCATTCGATTCATGTAAAATACTGGCATTCATCTGCATCCGGTTAGACTGGAAGCCGACCCCAACATAGTTGGGAAAAGGCTAGGCAGATTGATTGATATTTTATAGCTTCTGGGAGGGTTTCCACACCCAGGTTTTCAGAATATTTAATATTTTTTTAAGTTTTTTTTAGCCTCTGGCCGAGGTAAAAGCCAGTTCTTGAGTCACGGGAAGTGTCAACCAGCGTTTGGAGATTTCGATGACATCGGACTTAAACGTAGCTGGCGAAATGTGGATGCACTATAGGAAGGTATAATTCAGCTCAACCCTTCGGGGATTAGAGGCGTGATGATAATATGACTTGTTCCATACATTTTATTGAGTTACGTGTGCATAAATGTATGGAACACCTAATTTTTTTTTGCGATTTCGGGGTTGGTCTCATAGTAAAAGTTGTTCGTAATGATGAGTACAATGCTCCCACGTAATTCTCAGAGTTAATTTTTTAACACCTTATAAATACTTTGACAAATCGATATGCCAATTATGGATTTGTCAAAGTCATCATCTGCCTAGCCTTTTCCCAATTACATTGGTGTCGGTATACTTCCAGTCTAACCGGATGCAGCTGAATATCAGTATTTTACACAGAGCGACTGCTTATCTGACCTCCACAACCCAGTAACCGGGCAATACGATATCCCTTGGTAAGACAGGCTGTCAGATTTCGGGCTTCTGACGACCCATAACGACCGCCAAAGATGCACAAATGACAGCCGGGACCAACGGCTTAACGTCCATCCGAGACACGGAAGAGTCTTGGTATGTAAAGATGGTCACCCATCTTCGGCCAACCCCGGTAAGCGTAGCTTAACCTGATGGATCAACCTGTGCGGCTGTTAGTACTTAGCAACAAATTGTCAAAGTAATCAGCCTTTTAAAGTTACTATGTTCACCGTTTCTGTACCAAGTTTTGAGACGGTATGATAAATACAAACAAACTGAAAGCTTTTTTATATTTTCTATAGAACGTGATTGTTTCTAATTCATAAGTGGTACATTAGAAGTAATGAGAACGTCCAAGTTATAATGCAAGGTAAGTAACGAGGGAGCGAGGGGGTTCACTAATTTATTAACCAAGGATATCGAAGACCCACCATACAAAAATTAACCTCGACCGTATTAGCTTCATTGTGCATATTAGTATACGGGGATTTATAATTTTGATATTTAGAGAAAGTAGTGGAGAATTCGCAGGAGCTCGTGGCTAAGTAATAACAGCCGCACGGATCAGGTTAAGCTACGCTTGCCGGGGTTGGTCTGCGGATGGGATCTTCAAATATCGAGACTCCTCCGTGCCTCGGAAAGCACGTTAAGCCGTTGGTCCCGGCTGTCATTCGTGGATCTTTGACAGTCGTTACGGGTAGTCAGAAGCCCGAATGTCTGACAGCCAGTCTTACCAAGGGGTATCGTATTACCCAGTTAGTAACTGGATTGTGGAGGTCAGATAGGCAGTCGCTCCATGTAAAATACTGGTATTCAGTTGCATCCGGTTAGACTGGAAGCCGACCCCAATATAGTTGGGAAAAGGCTAGGCAGATTGACATTAGCGGAGAATTCGCAGCAAAACTTAGTAGCAATCATCAATTTAGCAACCGGTAGATCTTGTAGCTGAATCGATAGAATTATAATGAATCAAAGACCTTGAGTTTCATGAAAACAAGACAAGACAAGTAGCTAGTTGAAATTGTATTGTGTGTTTTATATGGGATGCCTACGTTTCACGATTTTCTTTTGACGCTATTCAATGAAAAGTTTCGATCATGGAAATTATGATCATATCATTCATCATCATTTCAGCCGAAAGACGTCCACTGCTGGACATAGGCCTCCACTCCAGTTCTGTGCTTCCCGCACAAACGACTGCTCGGCCATCTGTTCTGCGAGCAATGTGCTCTGCCCACTGCCACTTAAGTTTAGCAGTTTTTCGGGCTTTGTCGGTTAGCTTGCTTCTCCTACGGATCGCTTCGTTATTTATTCGATCACGTTAGGAAACTCTAAGCGTAGCCCTGACCATTGCACATATGATAGTCATTTGTATCAAAAAACGGTGGTAAGATAAGTTGAAAAGAAAATATGTTGCGTTTTTTAAAATAAATTATTTAAGTCAAAACACAATTACTTGTTTTTATTTTAATAATGATTAATGTTTCTTCCAATTATTAAGTACTGGCCAAGCAGTCCCTGCCACGCTTTGCTTTCCGTATGCGTTTTTCACTCAGAAAAAATGCATATGGTAGGTATAAACAAACGACAAAAAAAATTGCCTGGTACAGCGGTGGACTGGATGCTTGCTTATAAAATGGAATATAATTCATGTTATACATAAGGTCAGCTGTGAAGTTACCTTATTTAAATAAATGATAATAATCAAGTATCAAGACCACTCACCCCTGCTAGACGTACACCACGGCAACTCATAATAGGCTTGAAATTTTCTTATAGCTCAACTTTTACATAGATTTCCTTGGTACGGGGGTGGCTACCGGGCTAAGTGACTACACTGGGCTATTACCTCACTAATCTAAATTGATGGGGCGTCCAGAAACCGGGTATTTTTTCATAACATTAGTAATTTTTTCGGCGTAAAATAATATAATAAACATAAGCCTCCGTTTCATTACTTAAGGCGTTAGTATTGAATGCCGGACGTTAAGGAACGATTATGCGCCTTTATAGCATCATTCCGGCGAAATTAGATTTCTAGGTTTATGATTTGCGTATTTGTGGATAATTGGTTTTTTATTACATAAGTTTAATTTGTTGGTCATTCATTTGAATTTGGCTGAGAGGCACTTTTTAAATAAACAAAATTACTTAAGCTAGTCCCTTAAAACTCTCGACCTCCATCACTTCTTGGTGCTTTAGTTGGGACGATTGTTCATTTATTTATTTAAACTTTTCGCACACAATAAAGGTACAAAGGCAAACTTAATGCCTTAGGCATTCTAGAGATTAGATGTAGCGAAACTGACTTCATATTCATATTCATATTTTTAATTGCTTTCCATAATGTGTGAAGATATTACAATAGGCTTAAAGCTAAGGTACGATTACTCCCTAGCAACACAGATAGAGGCGAGCCTATACCATTAATCAGGCAAATATTCACATTCTGGGCTGCTACCGAAATAACCCAATGACACTTGGACTGACCTTGTAATCGAACCCAAGGACTCATGAATAGTGCTTGACACTTCTACATCAAAGACACAATGTTTTTTTTCTCAAAAATTGTCAAAGTAATTTTATAACAACTGAAACAAAATAAATTCATTAATTAAACATCGTAGCTATTACAGGATTGCAATGAACTTTGAAACAAATATGTAATAGAGAATAACCATTTGGAAATGAACTTTATCATTTACCTACTTAATATTTACCTATACTTAAACAATGTCAATGACATCGCGTATGTACTTTTATATTCTAATTCCTGTTACAAACAATATACCACGTCTAGACATTTACCGAATTACCTCATAATTTGTTTGATAACCTTGTTACGATTAGCTACAAAAAAAATCTTGAGCAAATATGTATTTAGGAAAATTGGTAAAAGACAAATACTAGGTCATTATATTCCGACTTATAAACTGGGTAATAAAAAAGATTTCTTATCGTATTTCATGCTATTAATTCAGCTCAGTCAAAGCAACATCAATGAGGATGTACACTTATTAGCCAATTTATATCGTGACGTCAAACATTATGCTGACGTCAGAGTGTCCTACTTACAATAAGGGCCGAGTCTAGGACACATTCAACATATTTACATCCGTACTCTGTACTAAAATCTCTAAATAAACAAACAAACCTCTCCTAGCCGTCTGTACGCTTCTTCTTTTCGTGTGGTTAGTGACTAACCTGGTGTCAGAGTTTTTAATGCTGCCCATGGGCCTCTGACTTGACTCTCTACGCTTGGATCTTTGAGACTACGCAACGGATTTTAATGCGGTTTTCATCGATATATTGTACTAGCTTCTGCCCGCGACTTCGTCCGCGGAAAATTGCGATATACTGTAACTGTTTAGGCAGCGCATGCAAATAATTCTGTTTTCGGAGGTATTTCTTTGCGACTTGCTAGACGAAAATTGCGATAGCTCGGCTAATATGTATGATATAAATATAATTTAGCCTTTAGCACTCAGGAATAATGTAGCTTTCTATCAGTGAAACATTTTTGAAATTGGATCACTAGTTCCGGAGATTACCCCCTACATACAAACTTACAAATTTTACCTCTTTATAATATTAGTATAGATGATTCAAGAAGAAGGTTGGAAAAAGACTTGTCTGATGATGATCATGATCTAAGTACTTCAAATGACAAAAAAGCAGTTGTAAACTTTGCCAAAATAACTATAAAGTTTTAAAGTCATTTTTTTTTTATAATGGCCTCTCGCATTTCAACCACAGAGTTGTCTACTGCTTAACCGGGCTTGCCTGTGGATGCCACAAAATAATCATTACAGTTATTTTGGATTGTGTCTATATTACGCTATTGTGTTTCACATTGCCATTGACCAACCTGCTATTAACTAGTTTTGACATCAATTTCCTTTTTTATCCACATTCATTAACACATCACAATACAACATAGGTGAATACTGTCGGTTCCAAAAGTATCTGATGGAAATGTCAACAAATACTGTTCGGGTAAAATACTTACGACAGTGAGAGGTTAAAAGTCATTAGTAACACATTAATCTATGTATATTATGTATTTAAAAGGTTTCAACTTTCAATCTCACCACCAAATAAATTGTTATTGAAAAGTCATCAACGAAAATTAAGGTTTTAATTTTTTTTCTTTAATTTATTTGTTTCAATAAGTAGTTTGTACATGGTATACAAAGTTGTCTTATATAATTAGATGTTATAAATAAATGGAACCAGTACAACACATATAAAATGGGTCATAGGACTCCCTTTCCTAAACTAGGCAGAAAATCTCGAAAAGGTTCTCAAGTTAACCTTAATTATTGTTATCAATTAATGAAAAATATTTTTTATTTTAAATTAAAATTACAATTCTCAAGTCGCTCTATAAATCGGTATCCATACTTTATTTTTCTGATCACTTTGTTTACATTTTGGTAACATAGTTGTGGAATAGACAATACATGAAACAGAGGTGGTCAATTGTCATAAATGACATTGCTCATTATTTGCCACAGTCATGTGAGTTAGAGGACTCATTGGCGATCAATTATCCGCAATTTGAAGCACTTGCCATGACGACCGAACGGACAATTTGTAAGCGAACACTAATTGCACAGAGTATTCAAACGTCAAACTTTCACAGGCGGCCATTTTGGATTTTTAGCACTTACAAGATAATTAATTCGGTGCCATTTATTGACTTTAGAAGACATTGTCCCACATTTTATTGAAATGTTCTTGTATTGACATAAAAGGTGTATTTTAATATTCACATGACGCCATTTAAAATGCGTATGTTTTTGAGTTTTGTTTCACTTTTAAATATGGATGCGTAAATTAAGAATATTAATGGGACACTGTTGCCGTATTTAGTAATAAGTACTAGTTAAGTTTGATAGGTGTCGCCCGAGTGCAGTTTATTATAATAATTCTCGGAATGGAATAAGGTCGCATTTAAAAACAGGCGGCCATGTCTGGTAACGGTAATTGGCACTAAACAATATGAACAAAACCAATGATTTGGATTAACTTTAGCAATATTATATTATTGTTTACTTACTTAGTTCGTACCTTTACTACAAAATGATTGGAAACAGCTCAAAGTGGAGGTGGACCTTTGACGTTGCAAAGTGCCTACTTGAAATAAATGATTTGACTTTGACTTTGACACATTCGCAATAAATCCAAGACATACAAAGTGAACCACAGAAAAGCAACATTTTGAATTGTGTTAACCTTAAATTATATTTAGTAAAAATATTATCAAGAAGAATATACAGTCAAACGCCCCGTTTACTAGACAATTATAAACATTTAAACTAGTCACGCGGAAAACTTTGCTTGCGCGATGCAGGATTTTGCATGACGTCAGTGTAACGCATAGTTCCACTACAGTTTGAGACGATGCCACTACAGTTTAATTCGCGACACAAAAAAATTTAAACACAAAAACAATAACAGACAAAAACCCGAACACTACTCTGTACAATTAGTCGAGATTGTCCATTAAAACCGGTAGAGATTCATGCAAACGACCCCAACTACATACGCACATACGAACGAACAATCAGCACCAATCAATAATCTATTGGCAGGCCTAATGACTAGCCAAGGATGCCTGCCAGTTGTCACCGACAATTATTGGTATCAGCTGATAATAATTGGTATCACTACCCGACAATAATTGGCATAATTAAAGCTAGCTAGGTTGGCAATAATTGATTAATGGCAATAATATATTTTTATTGGTAAGTAGTTTAAAGTTGTTATTCCATAATGGGTTTCGTTTCTATACTTTTTTTTTAATTACAAACAATACTAAAGACCACCATTTTATTTATAATGATGTCACAATACCAATATTGTAAAAAGAAAAAAAAAACGATTGGATAAACAAGTCTTCTTGCACGTAACTGTACCAGTTAGATGCTCATTGATATAATCAAATCAAAATAGAACCACAACACGAATGAAACTTTTTACAAAAAAATGTCATACAAAGAAAAAGAAAAAAAAAATGAAATGTCAAAAACATTTAAAACATTTTCTAGCACAACCGGCAAAGGGCCTTTTTAATACCATTTTTTATGTGATTTTTTAATTTTTATATTCACATTTACAAAAAATCCTACTAAAATGGAAGAAGAATCCAGTGTCTCGATAGGTTTAGAAACCCACACCTATACGATGCAGTCAGAAACCGATCTACCCTTACCACACAAAAACAGTGCTTTTTCCACGACAGTTCCAACAGTTCTCGACCCTGAGCTCATATCAGTATGTAGATGCCTATTAAGCAGCGACACTGACTTTTCGGAAGATAACGCCACATCTATGCGAAAACGCAGAATATTTTCAAACGCTCTCAGAACAGAAACTTACTTGCGCGAGCGCCGTATTCCTGAGCTAATAAGGTGGGTAATTGTACTATTTATTTGTACACTTAGTGGTCATCGCAATCCTCTTCCCCTCTTCATAATCGCCATTAGCAGCTTTGTTACATCCACTACTGAGTACAGGTCTCTTCCCTTATGTGTCATGTTTTCCTGGTCTATGAGCCTCATATCCCTTATATTATCTTTCCTCATATCTTTTACAAATAGCATTTATTTTTGTTCTAAAGTTTCTGTTATTATTTTCCGAATTTCTCTGATTACTGAAAACCATTGCTAGGGCGCTGCTCTATGCAATTTCCAAAGGGATATGCTGAGCAACGCATGTTTTCCCTAAGTGAAACAAGATACATACTTCTAATTATTATTCATCCTTCATCATCGACAGCCTGATTTCACCCACTATTAAGCATAGGTTTGTCTTTACACGTACCAATGTGCCAACCTCATCCTAAAAATGGTTACAATACCATCCGCCGACGACCGACGCTTCATCTTGCAGTTTTTGGACGCCACTCGGTCACTGTCTTAATGTACCTGTCATTACTGCACCTTGCCAGGTGCCCTGCCTAACCCCATTTGAGTTGCTTGCCGGTGGTTTCGCCCGCATGGATAGCGGAAAGTATCCTAAGGGAACGCACTACCGAGATAAAAGTATCTTATGTGTGTAATCCAGGTCATAAACTACGTCTGCGCTAATTTTTATCCAGATCCGTTCAGCCGTTTGAGCGTGAAGGACGGACAAACATACAAACTCACACACACACTCAGTAACAAACTTTCGCCTCTTTAATATTGTATTCTTATTAAAGTGATAAACGGCCTATAGCATACCCACTGCTGGAACACAGGCCTCCTCTCTGTGGGCCATAATCCACCACGTGGGTTGGTAGATGTCTTCGAATTTTTGGTTCTAGGACATGCCGGTTGACATCTATGACAATAAATTACGCAAAGTAGAGAGCGCCTGCTTGGGTTCGAACTCACGACCTTACAACTCGTGAGTTAGGGCCGTCATCTCTGGGCCACCGGCCACCACTGCTCTTATTAATAATTATTACCATTTTACTTTTGCTGATTATAAACATCACTTCTAAACGTTTTTAAACCATTCAGGGACACTGAACTCAGCGGGTTTGTCCGAAAGGGTTACCGCTATCCCGGAACAAAGAGGGGTAAGGAAGGAACGTGGATGGGTTTTAGTCAGTAAGAGTTTGACACTGCCTTCCGCTACATCCAAAGCGGGAGGGCTCATTTGATGATTTCCCACCCTCAAACAAAAAAAGGGCACTGAGACACGACAAGACAGAGACAATACAATAGACTGAAGTTAATAATGTTGAGATTATTGTAACGTGAGCTTCAAGTTTCCCGCAAAGTGGTAAATTCTTTTTTCCTTATTTTCAGGTTTCTTGTAGCCAAAATAATGTGCAGCAAACCAAAAAATGTATCAGCTTACGTAGCAAGACTATTGGATGACTGTATGATATTCCGTTCTGGTATTGGGCAAGCCCCAGTATTATTCGAAGAAAGGTAATTGTTTGTTTTGTCTTTGCTGAAATTGGCCAACATCAGACAGGACCTGAACCTGCATAGCAGTAATATTTTAATATTACTTCAGTGAGAGAATGAGATGGAGCTATCGGACGTATAGCTCCATCTCTTTTCCACTATATACCACTTAAAAAGATGGTCGGCCCCAAAAAAAAAAGGAAAAATACTGAAGAAGTGTTTAGGCAACATTATTGCCCAGTAGAGCTAAAGTAAAGTTGAAATGTTATATTATTGACTGCTTCGTTGGTCTAGTGGTTGGTCGCATGCGCTACTACTGAGCATGAAGTCCTGGGTTCGATTCCTGGCTCAGGCAAAATGTTATTGGGTTTTCCATCTACAAATTCTTAGTAGTAGCCCGGAATCTGACTCTCGAGATTCGAAGTCTGTTATACGCTACAGAATCCACCCGGTTCCCATGATACTAAAGGCGTCAGTCCTTATTCCAACAATCCTTCAAGAAAACTTCCATTTATTGAACAAAAATCTGCCTAGCCTTTACCCAACTATTTTAGGGCCGACTTCCAATCTAACTGGATGCAGCTGAATACCAGTATTTTACATGGAGCGACTACCTATCTGTCCTTCACAACTCAGTCCAGTAACTGGGTATTACGATACTCCTTGGTAAGACTCCCATGAATCCACATCTAATTAAAACTTTTTCATTGTTAAGGCACATAGCAGCAGTTGTAAAAAGTTTTGACCCTAACGACCGAGGCTGGCTATCGCCTGGACAAGTACGTAGAGCCTATACTACACTGGGACTTACTCCTAAGAGTAATTTGGAAGACAGAACACCAACTACAGAAGTATTGAAACTATTACGGGACACCCAAGAAAGCGAACTGCTAAGTTTATTATTAGCTGGATCCGAGATGGAAGATGAATGGTTTGACTAAGGGCCCATGCGCATGGCGATTTATTACGCGCTCGACGCGTGTATGTATGCGGGCTGTTAAAGAAACTTGTGCATATTTCTCAAGTTTAGTAAGGAAGAAAAGGCGCTGTCAACGCGAATCATACGCCACGGAACGCGCGTGTGCTTCAGCCCTAAGATTTGGCTAATGAAACGCAGTTTTTCTATTTCTATGCATTTTTTTGTAATCTTATATAATTTTTATAGATATTTCTTTTTGGTCGCGTACCTTAAAAGGTTCATATATACATTATTGTAACTTTGAACTAGGCTATTTTTCGATTATTTTTAACAAGATGTAATTATATTTTGTATGTAATCAGACGTCTTTGTAACTTATTGAAAAAATGTTTTAGGACAAGAGATATTTCAATCACAGCCTTTAAAAGTCAATAATTATCACTTGCTTAATAAACTGTGAAGGAGGACATCGTGAGGAAACCAGCCTGCCTTTTTTTTTTTAAGGCTGGGAAATCATCCAATGACTGCTCCCGCTCTGGGTGGAGCGGAAGGGAGTGTCAGACTCTTACTGACTAAAACCCATCCATGTTCCTTCCGTAGCCCTTTATGTTCCGGGGTAGCGGTAACCCTTTCGGACAATCCCGCTTACCCGGCAGGCTTGGCCCTGAGGGGCCCCTTCATATGCTGACATCTCTTTGAGGCGCGCGTGGAACATATACGCGCCGTACGGCACGGGTCTGGTGCTGATCGGACGGTGAGTCACCCATTACCCACCGTCCGCAGGCCCGCGCCTACGGTGGCCGGGAGTCGTCACGTGGCTCCCGACGCCCGGGGCGTCTCCTGCGGCGGCTGGGACGGGAGGACCTTTCTCTCTCCCATCCCGCCACCTCCTTCGCGAGCATTACTTTTTCGCAGAAGGAGGTGACTGCCTCCCACTCCCTCTCGCCCCGGACCATGGCTTGTACCAGGGCCGGGCGCGAGAGGAAACCAGCCTGCCTGAGAGATGTTTCTCGACAGCATGTGAAACTAAGTCAGAGGCCCATGGGCATCATCAAAACTCTAACACCAGGTTATTCATTAACCAAACGATGAAGAAGATCAATCAATTGCCATTCTTTATCTGGCAAAATTACTTAAATATCTTAAATTGGTCTATGTTGTTAAAAAATTTACTCTAAGAATTTCGTGGGAGCATTGTGCTCATCGTTACAAACAATTTTACTGAGGGATGAACCCTGAAATCGCAAAAAAAAATATGAACTGTTCCATACATTTATGCACGCGTAACTCGATAAAATGTATGGAACAGCTAATTTTTTTTTGTTTTTCTACTGCTGCTACACAACCTACTAACTGCTGCTACATTACATGGGAGGCTCTTTGCACACGGCACCTTTTCTATACGGTACGGCGGCATATAAACCGCGTAGTAGAAAAAACCTATCTGCCATTAAGTTTTCATAAAGATGCATACAAAACATTATGTGCCTACGCACGGCTAATTAACCGTAGTTTTGATCGGCCAAGAAAAACGTGTGTAACAAGGCCAGATAAAGCCCAAAAACGACAAACTTCTGTTGGAACCCGATAATAATTAGTATGGAAATATAGGACCACCGAGAGTCTACATCAAGCCCACGCACCATCTCCCGTCCAATAAACTACAGGAGTAAGGAATCCCACACTTTGCCCAGCAATTGTTGTGTCCGGTGTTAATAAAACGGCGTATATTTTAGCTATTTTGACAGTTCGAAGCTGTTTGTAATATTGAGTACACACAGACAGCGCGGTTGGTGGACGAAAATATTTGGAGAATGTTGGAATCAATGATGGTATAACATGGAAAACTTATATCTAGTTTCTTAATCATCATAAAACCAAAGGATGATCAGACATTCTCACTACATAATAAACTTATCTTTATTTTGTATAATGCCATAGAAAAACCGTGAAAATGTTTTTGTGGGGTTAAAGTATAAGACTGCTGTAAAGTTTCTATAATTAGAAAAAACATAATATATATAAATGCACGTCCAATCAATCCGTGCAGGCCTTCGTCATTCGTAGAGTATTAAAATAAACTCTGAGAGACTATAAACTTGTTGATTAAATGTTAAGTACTCCGTTAATAGGAGAAAATTTATGATGCCGTAAAAGTATCCTACTTGATTTAAATGCTCTAAGTACTTGATTGATATTTATTTTTTTAAGGGAATGGTCTGAGTTGTGAAGACATAACCTAACATTATGCGCATATAAATCTAGATTCGTGCATATTGATGATGAATCCTTGAGATAACATAATTATTAGCACTCAAAAAAAAGGATAGTATGATAGTATTACTTTTTTAATTTATTGTGAATGTGAGTACTCATCTGCCTAGCCTTTTCTCCAACTAGGTTGGGATCGGCTTCCAGTCTAACCGGATGCCTGGGTACGACTGGCTGTTAGGTTTTCGGGCTTCTGACGACCCGTAACGACTGTCAAAGATGCACAAATGACAGCCGGGACCAACGGCTTAACGTGCTTTCCGAGGCACGGAGGAGTATCGGTATGTAAAGATGGTCACCCATCCACGGCCATCCCCGGCAAGCGTAGCTTAACCTGGTGGATCGACCTGTGCGGCTGTTAGTACTTTGCCAAGTACTATGTAGGTTATATTATATATTTTTCTTCGCTTCTTTCTCAGTTACTTTTCATGATTATCTGGCAGTTTGAGTACTATATGCGGCCTACTCAAATGTCCTTGCTTTGGTATTGTTCGTCAAATCGTTGAGCTCCTTCAATTTTTAGTTGACGTGCACGATTTATGACAAATGCATGCACAGACGTGTAAAAACCAATGTGTTTGTGAAAACCAATTTACAAAAATAAAATTATTTGAAATTTATCATTAGAAGATAATTCATCCAAAGCTTACTCATAAAAAATGGATAATCTCTGTGGCTTCTACTTGTTTTTACAACCATTTATGTTTTCAATTTACATACAAAAGTTGCCAGACCACATTCAGACACATGTCCTTCGCAAACCACCAACAAACCCCACCATTAGGACGTTGAGTTTGTTGCACATTTCTAACGCTTCTTATCACGAATAAACGAACTATATTCTATAACAGCTATCTGCAATAAAGGCTCTAGGCATTCGTGACGAGTTAGCTGTTTGGCTGTCCGTTCTACCGGTCCGTATGTTATTAGTAATGGCTGGAAGCGACTAGTGAACCGCCTACGGTGCTCGTGAAAGCGTTCGGCTTACAACTTGATTTGTGATTTCAAAGATTATTGCTTGTAGAGTCCATTATTGAGTTTCTGTAATTTAGTTTTGAGGTTTCATTCCCTTGGAATGTCTGAGGATTGGACGTTTGCTCGTGTTTAGTTAGAGACTAAGCACAAAGCTAGATTAGTTTGAAGTTTAACCTGATTTTATTTGTATTTTTTGTGAAATTTTGATGTTAGCTCAGGGAAAATAATTACGCAAACTCGCTATCTACCTTAAATTGTCTGTAGGTATATTAAAATTACAATATTGTCATTTTTTCACAGCTGTGTGAAATGGCAACATTGACGTAAGGTATCTATTTTCAAATTATTAATTATGTAGAAAAAAGATAAGAAAGAAAATACGTTTATTTGCGGTAAATATGACGCAAAAAAAAAAAAATAATAATAATTTATTTCATAAAAAGGAGATTGTAGTACATGAGGCATACAAAAAGAACAGACAAAAAAAAGTTGGGGCAAAATATGCATCATAATAATATCCACGCAAAACAATTGTGCATAACCGTGTAAATTCATAAAGTACAAGTCATGACGCAAAATTTTCATGATCAATAAAAAAAAGTCATGTAAAACATGACATCAATGATTTATAAATTATTGCATCGACTAAATAAAAATAATTTGTCGTAAAAACAGAATTTCCGTGAGACCAAGCAGTTAATCAAGCCAACGGACACATAACCTTCAAAATAAAGAAAATAACAAACATTGTTATTCAAAACCGTAATCAGAAAAAGTTAAAAACATCATAGATCTTTTACTTTATACAGTAGTCGGTTCTGTTACATGTCGTAAACAAGAAATAAATATGAGTCTACCATCTCATTTTACACCACCTTCATAACAATGAAGTACAGGTGTCCCAAGAAAAGTATGCGCTTCGGGAATCTTCGACTATCTTCGGAAAAACGAACGTGGGTTGTTGAGATCTATTATAGAGCTGTTACAACCATGGAAGTCCTTATTGTGAATTAATTACCATGATTTTCAAAATTATTGGTGCCAAATGAATTGTTCAAAACGTTTTATTGACTTATGATCTTCGGCCGGAGTAGGTAACCCAACAGAGAGAGAGCTTCATACAAACTTGCAATGATAGGTGCATTATGTTTTTACTAGTTACTGCGCGGGAGTACAAAACTTGGAAGCTTTTTTTTCTGTGGGATGTTAATTTGTGGTGTTGCGCTTGTTCAGGAATACGAACATTATTGAAGTGCATACTTTTTTTGACTTACCTCCGTTGACTTTTTCTCAACTTTTTTTTTAATGCTGGCCGGTTTCACTTTTTGTTTGTATTCTATATTATGACAATTTTAAAAAGTTTGGGGCGTTGCCTTTTGCTTACGGTCATTCATTAAAATGATATGCGTTTTTGAGACTCTCCACCATTTTTTGCCTACTCAGCTTTCTCATATGATTTGTGTAGGTTAAATGCTCTAAGTGTGTGCTATATACTAGAAAATTGTAAAAGTAATCTCATTACATACATATTAATAAAATTGTTATTACGTTCTACTGAATCTCATAAGGCGAATTTAATGTAGCGTTATGAATATGATTGCTTTTTGTTTCGTAAAATAATTTATTTTTTTCCTTTGCTTTAAATTGTTTTCCATGTTTTCATTTTAGTTAGATACGTATATTTTAAGATCATTTAGTAAGCAGCTTATAAAAAGACTACCTACATCTTAAACTCTAAATAAAATAAATCATTCCACACCAAAACAACCCATCTGGCGTCACATCAACACACGCATCTCCTTATCAGTCCGATCGGTGCGCAGGCGCATCCCCACGAATTATTTCATTACGGGCGGCATCCGAACAATGGACACGTGACCGACTTTATACCTACACCTGCGTCATCTGAGGATTCGGGGCCTTTAAAGTTGGGTAGGCACTCATGTCCTTGTAGCGCAATGATGTGTAAGCACGTCTGTCATAACATCTCGCCACGCACAGATAGCATTATTTTTGATAAAATAAATTGTACGTTCATATAATGCTTCAGAGATCATTTGGCGCTCCAAAGACGTTGACAGGGTGGCGCTGTTGGTAAACATTTGTGAAACTGTTTTGTTAAATGTATTGAAAAACAAGATGGCGACGTTAGTTCCGATTTTGACCACGCGCCAATAGATTCTTGTATAGCTAATAAGTAGGTACTTTTGCAGTGGTAATTGTAGACAGCTAATCATAACATGAAATTACAACATGAAATATGAAAATATAGAATAAGGAATATGGTTGTATGGTCTGAAGTGTTAGCATTAGTGTCTACCTCAGATTTCACTGTTCTGATTTATATGATCAATAGGTACCCTGCACATAACACAACAATACATTGTATTTTCTCCCTTGTAATAGTGGATGCATGAGTTGACAATAAAAAAAGTAGTAGGTGTTTCCTCTGCTTTCTCTCATTAGGGATTGTAAGTGAATAGAGGTTCTTGCTTCTGGTGTCTAAGCTTCAGATTTATCCTCATTTTTTTGTTAAAAAAACAGCATTCAACACCTTCTACAAAAAGATAAAAACAAACACATTTATCTCTGTTACACCAACATCAGATTAACGTGGTTTTAGTATCGTACTCATACCTAATTGTGATTCTGCCCACACGGCCGCTCCTTCCCTCCAAGAATGCATTAAAAAATATAGCTGCAAGCCTTTTTTCGCACGGGAAATATTATCGTGTGCTTAAATAATTGTTGTAGGTACTTGTAGTAAGATTGCAGAATAAAATTGTGATGTCATTTTGTTTTTGAGGACGTTTCAGTGGTCAGTGGCGCCATCTGTTGGTGAGTAGGCATTAAAATTCAATGATTTTGTTCGAATTTTTGTGTTTAGTTGTATTGTATTGGTTTTATACTGTTCCTTGATGTAGCATCATATAAGATCAGTTTAAGTGCTCTATGAGACTAAGATATCCTGAAAATTGATACAAAACTTTGTTACTAGTACGTAATCTAACAAAAGTCTATCATAATGATAACTGTTCCAAGCTATTGTAAAACAGAGTGTGAATATAAAATCAAACACAATTAATTACTGGAAAACTAGAATATTGGCGTGGTTTAATCAGGGGTCAACTCATCAATCGAGTTCCAAAGCAATTGTTCGAATATTTTCTAACACCACACATAGGTACTCCAATTCCTCAACTCCTATCCCTTATCTAATTATAAAAGTTAAGTAATCCGCTTCCATTCTTCGTTATAATTCAGCCGTGTGGCACAAAGGATTCCTAGCGTTTCAATTAAGGCAAGCGGTTTCGTTAATCTCGGTTTAAATTTAACGCAAGTTTATAACACGCCACGCGTGGGGCAACCGACCAGAAGGACCCGTTTGAAGTTACCCTTTTTGGGCAGTTTAGCTCCTTGTATCTAATGTGCTCGATTTGCTTGCTTGAATTTTGGTGGTGATTGCTCTTTAAAAGTTGTTCAAGCGAAATAGATTTTATTTTTTTGGCTGTTGATCATTCAGACTTTAGCATAACAATGAAGTACGTAAATGTTATTGTTTAATATGCCAGCTTCCTAACTAAAAGTCGCGCTCGGTTACAGGGAATAGCCCACGTTACCCACCACGCGGGTCCAGAGCGAGTTGGTAGATGTCTCATGTCTTCAAATTGTTGGTTCTATGACATGCTGGTTTCCTCACGATGTTTTCCTTCATCATTTTGAGAACAGTGGTGATGAAACTATTTACTCAAAAGTAAAGCGCTTGTCTGGGTTAGAACTGACGATACTGCTCCCACTACGACCACACTGTTTTTTTTTAAGTGTGGGAATTCTTCAAATGACTGCTCCCGCTCTGGGTGGAGCGGAAGAGAGTGTCAGACTCTTACTGACTAAAACCCATCCATGTTCCTTCCTTAGCCCTTTATATTCCGGGGTAGCGGTTACCCTTTCGGACAATCCCGCTTACCCGGCAGGCTCGGCCCTAACGGGTCCCTTCAAATGCTGACATCTGTTTGAGGCGCGCGTGGAACATGTACGAGCCGTCCGGCACGGGCCTGGTGTTAAATGTTACAACAAAATACCTTGTGATATACTGCAATTAAATGAAAGAAAATTTAAAACTCATATTAAAAGTACAATTTGTAAACAAGCTTATTACAAATTAGAGGATTATCTAAAGGATAAGGATGCTTGGAAACATGCTGGTCCTGCTCCACAGGACAACCTAGTGTCTAGACAAAATCAAACTGGTTGCTTAGTATATTAGGTACTACCTTCCGCCCGCGGCTTCGCCCGCAAAATATGTCGACAAATTATACACATAAACCTTCCTCTTGAATCACTCTATCTATTAAAAAAAACCGCATCAAAATCCGTTGCGTAGTTTTAAAGATTTAAGCATACATAGGGACAGAGAAAGCGACTTTGTTTTATACTATATAGTGATTTACTGTACCTTTCGGACAATCCCGCTAAGCCACACTGGTACCACTGGGCCATAAACGCTCCTCATATTACAGTGTTAATTCTACTCAACACAGATCGAACATTTAATCCAAACTGCGGACATCCTCACAATAAACATTACAACTACTTAAGGTTCGTGTATCATGGACCAATAAACATAGGAATTAATGAGTCATGCCGGCGAAACACCGATTTTAATGCTTCGTGACGACCTGTGACAACCCATCTGTTTATTTGTTATTGAAATACGATTGTTTCGTGTTGCTGTCTGTTAGGTACAGGAAAACAATGCAATAGATGATGTAGAGGATACGGTGAAGTATTTTTTCGTTAGGTGTCCCTTTGCGTGGTGCTTTTTTGTTCGTAAATTGTGTTCATAGCGTGCCGAAAAAATAAACATCAGCTAGCTAAAGAGCTCTTCGAAATTCAGGCTAGGTTGAGCAACGATCTTTGTTGACTGGCTGGGAAAACATGGATGAGACTGAGGTTCATCATCATCGTTATTTCAGCCGGATGACGGCCACTGCTGCACACATTTCTATCTATAATATGTATGTATTTACAAAAAAAGAAATGTATACAAGTAGGTTTATCAGCCATCTCGTTACCATAACACAAGCATTAGGTTGCTTTATAGCTTGGGACTATATGGCGTTGTGTGAAATGTCCAAGGATATTATTATTATTATATATTACATAGGGCTCTTCCAAACACTGCCACTTCGATAGAGTCTATGCTTCCCGCATCCAGCAGATTTCTGTAACCTTCACATCCGTCGGTCCACCTTGTGGCATTACATCGCTACGTCTTCCGGTACGCGGTCACCACTGCAGAACCTTTCGGCACCATTGGCCATCTGTTCTGCGAGCAATGAGCAATGGGTTGCCACTGCCATTTAAGTTTAGCAATTCTTTGGGGAATATCGGTTACCTTGGTTCTCCTACGGATCTCTTCATTTCTGATTCGATCACGTAGAGAAACTCCATGCAGAGCCCTCTATTGATGTGTCACTTAAGAAGCCCCATGTTAGAGTACTGGTAGATTCTAACCGCTTCTTTTTATTGATTAACCTTTTATTAACCGAAGTTTTTAAACCTAGCTTCCAAATAGAAATATATAATGTATTCATCACACTAAACCAAAACGTAAAAGATATTCCGTTTGCGTTTTGCACCCAAATAAGTCCTCAACTAAAGAGACAATTATTTCCCTACGCGATGATATAACACATCCATATGTATAGAACTACCAGTAATTGATACATGAAGGAAAATTTAAAATATAGTAATACTTCTAATCAGTTGATTAAGGTCGATTAAACTTCGTTGCCACGCGTCCTATGTTAATATCTCCGGCCTGAGGAATATAAAATACTTAAAACATTTTTTTTCGACGAAATTGAGTAACTTATTAAGCCTATTTTTACATAAAAGTAGTACATAGCACTTAATATTCGCGTCAGCAAGGCGGCACGTATTCGTGCGTCATGGGCTTAGAACACGAATTTAGAAAATTTGGATGTTACATTGCTGTAAGAACCGTACCTGGTATGTTTATTTTTCGTATTTTTTCTTTGAGCGTCATTTTACTTAATTTGACTGTAATGGTTAGCAAATTTTTGGATGGATTGTGCGAAAGATGATATCGCTAGAAAAAGAGTGACTACCGAGATGACGACTAATAGAGAAGTATGAAAGAAAAAGACCCCAAATAAAAAAGGATAAGGGCAGGAAAATGATGATGATGAGTTAGCACTTTAAGACTATAACAACCTTGTCCCCATTAAGTACCAGCTATCTGGGGGCCTAGACAAACTTCCTTTTCAATAGCGTTAACGCCAACGAAAGATCAAATTGTACGTGGTTGACATTAGCTTTAGAGAAGTCACGTGACTGCTAATGTCAACTCCATACAATTTGGCGTTGGCGTTAACGGTTATAGAAAACAGAATTGTATCTAGGCCCGGTCTTTTCAGGTCAAGTTGAAAGGTACTATTTTATTACAAAAGAAATGGTTGGGAAATATACCTAGTTATAAATGGCATCCAGAAAGAGACAGATCAGAGAAGTATGGCACAAAAGAGACGAATATACTCTGCAGTGGGTGGAAAATGGCTGCCAACGATGATGATGGAATGGCATAGTCATCTATTTGTAGAGTAGAGTTTTGACCTAGACTTATTTAACAACTGCCCCAGGTTATTATGTTCTTATCTGTTGTTTTTATGTAAGTTGCTTTGACTCAGTAATTTATTGTAACAACTTATAAAGACACAAAAATAAAGAACTCTGATTTTTTTTCTTAATATTTATCTTAATTTTTGTACTTCTTTTCGGTACGATCAGCACATCCCACTACCTGGCTATCTACATAAAAAACCAAAAGTCAATTATTTTCAAAATAGGCTGAAAATCAGCACTTTTTGAACGCTTAACCACTTCCTAGCTGGGAAGAAATGGCGCAACAAACTCCCCAGCATCACAGCTTCTTGATTCATACAAAAACACGGTGAGTAATTAACACTACGAAGCACAAAACATTTAATTAAATTATTGGCCTTATGTCAATTAGAGTACATGCCGTAAACAACATTGAAAACGGACTACACTCAAGCAAAAAAAAAAACGCATGTGAAGTAAATAAAAGCATACTTACGTCATAAATATTCCTGTTTACCTACACTTCTATTCTAACGCGACGTTACCTTCGTACCTCCTTGCACCCAACATTATTCATGCGGCTCGCTATTTGTATTAGTTACAAATGAACGGTTCCCGAAATAATTTAAATGCTAATTCAATAATTAAGTCGATCCGCCCGTAACAGAGCGTGCTTCAAAATGGCTATTGATTCGACAATGCGTTGGTACTGACTATACTTGGGTATAGTTGAGTATACATTCGGTATTTGCATATACACAATTGTTGTTAAGCGGTATCATGGTAATAGGTAAAGTTATGTGGGAATGTTACGTGGATGACGCTGGTTGAAGGTTGTAAGTCTTTGTGAATGAGTATTGTGTAATCACAATGTCCATGCAGTTTCGTGATGACGTTAAGTGTGTTGAAGTCGATAATGGGACTGATTTATAACTAATGGAGTGGGTTTCTTTTATGTTTTTCGGGTGTTCAACATATTTACATCCTTTATCTTAACAGATAAAAGTATACTGTAGTGTTTTTCTGTAAAAAAAGTCGCCACGAAAACATAGGTGAAATGAATTTTAAGTGAGCTAGTGTTAATCCCTGGTATCTGGTGGAATGATAGTTCACTTCACCTAAGTTGTAAAGCAGTGATAGCCTAGTGGTGTGACCAACGGACTGCCAATTTTTAGGGCTTGCGTTCGAAACCAATGCACGCACCTCTGAATTTTCAGATTCAGGTGCGTATTGTATAATTATCACTCACTTAAAACGGTGAAGGAAAATATTGTAAGGAAACCGGCATACCTGAGAGATATTTCTCAACATGTAAAGCTAAGTCAGAGGCCCATGGGCAGCATAAAAACTTTGACATCAACCACACGAAGAAAGAAAGAAAGAAAGATCTAAGTCGTTACGATGAGATTTTACAGATCAGACCGGTGGTTTTAGTTTGGTGTTTTCGTAAAAAAAAATCATCAATGCTCTTGCGCAACCTGTTTGTATTCCCTCTACTTTGTAACCGACTTGGAAAACACCTCGTTTTTAACTGCCTCATTGGTCTAGCGGTCGCAAGCGCCTACCTCTAAGCTCGAGGTCCTGGGGTCGATTCCCGTGTCAGGCAAAATGTTATTGGTTTTTGTATCTAGGATTTTTAGTATGCCCGATTGATGGCAATAGGCTCGCCCCCTATTGCACTGGACTTAAACATAACTGGCGAAATATGGGTGCATCTTCTTTAGGTACACTTCTGCCTCAACCTTCAGTGAAACAAGGCGTGATGATATGCTATGTCAAAAAAGGAAGAGTTTCTATGTCCGTCTGTCTGTATTTTTTTAAAATGAAATGGTTATGTTTATGACCATTTTTAGCAATAGACAATTAGACATCTCTTCTCAACATTCATCACTCACCTAGCGGGTCTGCGGGATTTTCCGAAAGGGTTACCGCTACCCCGGAACATAAAGGGCTACGGAAAGAACATGGATGGGTTTTAGTCAGTAAGAGTCTGACCCTCTCTCCGCTCCACCCAGAGCGAGACGGGGACATTTGACGATTTCCCATCCTCAAAAAAACGAAAGACATTTTTAAACCAAAAATGTTTTTTGTTCATGTTTTGTCTAAGTATCCACTACCTACCTACCTACAGGTTTTTTGTGCAATTACAAATAATAAAGGAATTTACTTTATAGATAACCTAATTACAGACACATTACATACTCAATATCTTCATCCCTTTGAATACCCCTTAAACAAAACACATCCGCATACCTCACAAGTACATTGCTGCTAACAACCCGTAAATAAATTAAGCCTTGTGCAGACGGAGTCGCGGGAGCAAATTAGTCGGCCCTTTGTGCAATCAAGCGGGCCCTTCGCGCCCTAATGAATATGAATACGGGTGAATACGCTCCGAATGGTGGAACCCGGCCGAGCACGTCGACGCAACTCATTATATCGGGCGACTGTTACACTGTAGTGTAACTTGTAGGAGATCTGAGGAATCCCGAACTTGGTTTTAGAAATACTTCCAGATAACCGCTGGCGAAATTTTTTTTGGCAATATTTTCAGCCAGTATGTATGTTATTTGTATGACTTTGCGACTATGAGAATGATAAACAACATTTTTAGATGCCTAGGAAATAATAAATAAAATGCGTTTGTTGGCATTATAGTAAAATTCACATATCACATAACTTTAATAAAAATCAGAAAGCAGCTGGACAGGCCTATGTCCAGCAGTAGACTGCTTCAGGCTGATGATGATGGTTATTTTCTGTTTTTTTCTGTTTTGGGGACTTTCAATCCAATTCGAAAGTATGAATTTTTAATCCTGCACTATGTAAAAATTAATATTATACTTAGTTTTACCAATTCATGGAAAATGTTATCTGAATAAGATGGCCGTTCATTTGGCCCTTTGATACTTTTTGGTTCAGTGGGATTGGGATTGTCCGAAAGGGTTACCGCTGCCCCAAAACACAAAGTGCTCATAAAGCAATATGGATGGGTTTTAGGCATTAAGAGACTGACATTCTCTTCTACTCCACCTAGAGCGGGAGGAGTCATCTGATGATTTAAAAAAAAAGGTTTTTGGTAGATTCGCGTCGGTGTAACTAGCGGCCATCTTACAGTTATGAATACGCAAATTCAACTTCTGTTTCACAGTTGTACCGTGTCTGTTCATTTAGTGGCGATCTGGTGAATTTGTGATAGTCCTATTACTGCCGGATCTATGAATATTTAGAAGACTTGAGTGTCTCCTGCAGAACTGTTGTTTCAGGATTTGAGGATTGCCATTTTGAAAAATTTTCGTTGGTTTTGAGTGAAAAGTCGTTTAATTTAATAATGCTTTTTTTGTACTTCACTACATAGTATAAAACAAAGTCGCTTTCTCTGTCCCTATATCCCTATGTATGCTTAAATCTTTAAAACTACGCAACGGATTTTGATGATGATTTTTTTAATAGATAGAGTGATTCAAGAGGAAGGTTTATGTGTATAATTTATCGACATATTTTGCGGGCGAAGCCGCGGGCGGAAGCTAGTTATTAATAATGAATACCTTAGCGATTTGGTGTTCTTATACAAAATGTTTTGTTTTCAATAAATATACATAATTTTGAAACTCCCTCATTTGTCTAGTGGTCAAAAGTGCTACTGCTGATCATAAAATCTTACGTTCGATTCCTAGGTAGAGCAAAGTGTTATTGGTTTTTCTATCTGTAATTTCTCAGTACCAGCTCAGAGTCCGTTTTTTGACCTCTAAGCTTGTTTCAGCCTCTCTTCTTAGTCAGATAGGGCACGCAGACTCTATCTAGCTTATTTAAAAATTATTCTGTTCTTTTAATATGAAGTTTAAAAGTCATTAAAATATCCTATTTACAGAATAAACAATTTAATTCAATGTCAAATTTCTTTTATATAAGTCAATAATGTTAATCTCTAGCAGTTCCATTATTGAAATAACAGCTCACTAAGACTTCCATCCATTTCATCTTCGTTTTCATGGCGAAATTTTTACATAATACAACGGTTCTCGTTTGGCGCTAGGTGTAGATGTTCTACAGGTGACAATTTGTCACTTTCGTTCAATACTGTGAAGTTCAAACAAAACTAGCTTCAGACGTTTTAGAGATTTCAGCCAATAATATATCAGAAAGAGTAGCAGTAGATAAGGTGCAATTACATCGTTTTTGTACCATAAAATATCCGTTTAATTATATGTATATATTAATAATTTTTGTTTAGACCTATAAGAAATAAGCCTGTAAGAAATGTGTGAATCCCATGGTGATTAAGTTTGTTAATAGTCAAAAATGCCAGAGAAGAAAAAGATGTTTTAAGATTTTTATAATTTCATATTTATTTTTGTACTAGTTCGAGAATATATTGCCTAATGATATTGTACCGGGTTTTACTTATTATTACTTCAAACAATATGTAAGGATGATCGTAGCAGGTGATGCTCTCTCTCACGCAAGTGAGATCGCAAATCCCTAGTATCTGCCTACTCCTATGGTAAGAAGGCGTGAATTTAGCGTTTTAATTTTAGGCTGGCTATAGACGACTAACGAAAGGACGAGGGACGGTCTAAAGAATAAGTTACCGACAAACGTCAAACCCTACACTGAAAAACAAAACAAAAAACTGGAACATTTCTCAAGAAATTACCGTTTTTAAGACAATAAAAGTACTTAAGAACATTCGTGTTAACATTAAAAATGACAATAAACACTATAATGATGTAGAAATGTTAGAAAAAGGAGAGGGCTGTGCGTGCTACACATTATCTCATTCATTACTAGGAATATAATAAAATTGTCCACAACAATTTTTGTCCGTTTGTCTGTTTATCTCGATTTATGTTCCGGATTGGCTCAAAAACTGCTGAACGGACTTGGCTGATATTTAAAACACAGATAGTTTATAACCTGAATTATTACATAGGGTATTTAAATCCCAGTATGATGTTTCCGTGGGAAATATTCCGGGATAAACACGGGTGACAATGCGGGCAAAAGCTAGTTCATTACTAAGAAAACACGCTGTCGCTTCAACATATAGTACCGACAAAAGTCGAAAAATGGCGGAACCGAGTTCCCATGAAGTTTAAGATGATATTCATGATAGCTGAGTCGTAACAATTAAACGAAGAATTAGGGGTGCCACGTGAGAGTTTCTATTTTGCTCATTATTATTTTTATTAACTCATTATTAAATCTTTGTTATCGACCCTCAGCTATAAATAAATATGTATTGATGTTCATTTTTAAGCCCATTTATTGAGAACTGCTAGACGGATTTGGCCATTTTATGTTTTAAAATATTTGTAATAGTTACGAAATACGTACCTATTTTAGGAAAAAATATGGATAAGTTTCCCGGGAAATGTTCAAATTCGGGAAAAACTGAAGGTCCGTTTTTTAATGCCCATTTAAGTCGTACCTGTAGTTAGAACCGTTCAGATGTAAAAACTGTATACTTATTTCTCAATTTACCCAAAAATGTGCATAAAAGTATGTTTTTTTTTTCCGTTTACACAACCCTATCAACTAGGTATGGTTTAGAACAAAAAACGCCAGTATAACCGGTAGCGGGCGTGCCACTAATACTAAAGAGGTCGTTACAACAGTGCCCGGTTAAAGTTAAACAAAGGTTTACGCTCCTTGTAAAATTAAGGCGATTTTTATCTATGCAGTAATAAGTCCGTGCTACGGGGAGCACGTGCACTAGTTTTAACGAAGGTTTTTTTGGGTTAGTGGAAGATGAGCGAGATAACGATCGGATGAGGTGACGGTGGTTTAAGAGGCATGTGTTATGATGAGTTGCCTCGTTAAAATTAAGTATCTTATACATATGTGCCCGCGTATTTACTGTTATATTTAAGGGTTAAACGGGAGTAAATATATACTTTTTTATAAGCAATGAATCTTGCGTAGTCGTACATTATTTTGCAATATTTGCAACATGATATTTTTTTTTTGCAAAAGCCCTCTTTATGCTGTAATAATGTTGCATGCATTTTGTAAAAATGTGCTGCTAAGCTAAAACTATTATGCAAAATAAAAAAACAAAAGACAGAGCAGACATATCTCGTGGATAGGTAGGTACCCTTCGTCTGGCCATACTTAAACCACAGGGAGAACTGTAGGATCTTTGTTAAAACTCACCTCCCTTGTGTCCATCTTTAGCATTTTATTTAAGACATAATATGGTTAAGGTTGATGCGCAAATGTAGCCCGCGAAATCCAATTTTTCTTGCGTATTTTTTTTTGTATCAAAATTTCTTAAATCAAAAACGAACAATTCTAATGAGATATACTGATTTGTGACGGTCGCGACTCATATTTTGATCAAGATACTACTTAACACTGACCTGCAAATTGCAAAAAAATTACAAAAACTTGGAATTTCGCGAGCTATTTTTGCGCATACACCAAATAAGGATTTCATTCATTAAAAATACTACTACAGGTTCAACTGGACAGGTAGAGGTATGTGATAGGTACTTATTTACTATATCTACACCAGACCAAATAATAAAAAAATCTGAAAATACGCACAACATACCAAAACTCAGAACTTTCCCAAAACCACTTCAAATAAACAAGTCATTACCTAACAAGTAACAATAGCGAAGAAAAAATAGTATAAACATTATTATATGAAGATGTTCGTTGCACCGTTTTATCTTAATTGCCGTGTGTGGGCAGACGCATACGGTTTCTTAGTAGCGAGTTCACAAGATCTTGTCTCGTCTACCCACCTCTTAAAATATTGTGCGCTTTGTATTTTTGTCTAGTTTTCTTTAAGAGGTCACACTTCCTGTGTCACTGTATTTCCCTGATTTCTTTTGGAGATTTAGTTTGGGCGGCTTTTATTTGCGCAAGAGTCTTTTAAGTCATTGACAGCCACGCAGCAGATACTATAGAAAAACTATTTTACAAGGTGATGGCGGTGGCGTCTAACGTATTAATGTGAATTTTAAATGGTCGTTGCTTATCCCAACTACAAAATACAACATTAAAATTTTATTGCAACCCACTGAAAATCACGGAACAGTTACATCTGAAATTTTCCTTAAAACTTTGAAAAACCTTGTTTCCACTGTTAAACTCTTAAAGTATGTAACTACATGTTTTGCAGTAGGTAATCTGTATTGCTCCATGTGTCTACCTGTGCTAGGTATCTGCCAGCAACCTAAGTAGAACAGGTGGAGAGGAACAAACCGAATTTATAATAACGAACTCAAGACAAGAAAAAATTGTCCGAAAGGGTTACCGCTACCCCGGAACATAAAGGGCTATAGAAAGAGCATCGATGGGTTTTAGTCAGTAAGAATCCAACACTCCCTTTCGCTCCACCCGCACGAGAGGCGTCACTTGATAATTTCCTACCCTCAAAAAAAAAAATAGGCAAAAAAATCATTTCATTCATCCTTTACATTTGGCCCTTATACCTTTAATAAAATAAACTAATACGATCAGAATCAGTCAAAGCAGACGAGAGCCCTGTCTATCGTTAACATTATCGAGCTCCTACGTAGTGTGTGGGTGCTATCGGATTCAACCTTAAATACAACTGTAAGGAATTCCTATTGAAAACAACATTGGAAATGCGAAACTATGTAGACTATTTGACCTATCTGTTTTATTGTGTTTTGTGTTAACTATTTATGTACTATGTATGTGCAATTTGTCAAAATAATTGTATAGCTTCAGTTGAAACTAAGTCTAATCGTTAAAGGGGATGATGAAACTGGCCCTTACTTAATTAAATGTTATGTTCACTAGTGTCAATCTTGCGTTTAACAAAGAATTAACAAACGAAATGGGTACAGTTTTACGAACAGTCAGAGTGAATATCACCAATGCGACTGAACGCGATGAGCACTAAACCACGTTCAAAAATTCTCATTATTAAAAGTATATTCCACAACGATGATGAAACAGCTGTTAAACGCAGTTCAGATGTTCAGTTTCATTGATGAAATTCTCCTTATGCTGCTGGAGATTTGAAAGGCAACTACGAAAAGATACTACCAACACGACATTGACAAAAATACTAAATAATAATAACCTCAATTCACAATTACTTAATTTACACGTTCCCACTTAACCTGAAAAGCTGACGGTGGTCTCGAAGCGGTATAGAGTGAAACTTATTATACGAATTGCAAATTCTTTTCCTATATGATGTCGGGTGCGACTCGATAGCCGACGGGACCCAAATGTTTTTAAGAATATTGCAAATGTCTCGCGAACCGCTGACTGGGGAGGATCGATGTTAAAGGATTGCCTACGCTTTTAGACCGTGAAGGGCGTGGTGGATTCAATCTTCAATTTATTTGTTTTGGTATAATGTATTGTGGGCAAAGGGCAAGTGTCAAGTGATCGCCACGTGGAATATTGGACGTAATGGGGTTGATATGGACTTGGATGATAGTTGACGAGAGTAGACCCTATTATCGGTTGGTTCGGTTTGGTTGGAAATCATTTTTGACATATTGCTGAAAATAAACCTTGTAATTTAAAGTATTGTCTACTATAAAGTGAAGGAGAAAACATCGTGAGGAAACCGGCATGTCCAAGAATCAAAAATTCAACCACACTGGGCTCACGTAGTGGATTTCGGCCCACTCTCTGTCACAGAAACGAGGCATCTGTCCCAGCAGTCGATACATTATAGGCTGATTATGTGCTTAAAGTATAAAATAATAACAATAATAATATTATGCACTTTGAGGTATTGCGAATCAAGTTTATAAAAAATAAACATGTAAATAGTTTCAATATACGTAATGAAAAAAAACAATCCAATAATTGCATCACGGATTAAAGCTCAAAGAACGAAACTCAGTATAACACCACAAATTACATCACCCCAATCAACAAATTAGCAAATTCTTAAATCACAATAAAATCAACCCCATTGTCGGGATCAAAGACAACGTAACTTTGTATTACCATTGTTACGAAACGGCTGCCATCCCGAATTCTATCACAATTGTAATTAATACTCGTACAGCTCTCGAGTCGGGAATATCTCTCTATCAAACTCGAAGGATTCACAAAGGCAATCAGAAAGTACAAAAGTCCCGTACTGGAAATTAAACTGCGCAAATTCAACCCCACTCCTGCATACCAGGGATATTTGGTACAAGTGGCAAAATTACGCCCTACCCTTGCCTTTTAACCCTTCTTGTCATTTGCGAAGAACAAATTAATCATCATCATTTATATGCAGCACCAGTAGCCAGATTTGTTTCTCCGATTATGTCACCCCCGCTTGTTAGTGTAGGGGCGGGCTGGAACAGATTTTGGAGGACGTGTTTTAGTATTTTACGAGTCTTAATCATTGTTGGGTATTAAGTTCTTAGTAGGGTTGAAAGATCTGCTTCTGATTTATGATGCTATTTGTAATTAATACTAGGTCATTAAACGTTTTCGTTATTAAAGTTATCTTGATTGAATTAAATTAACACTTTTTCATTTATTTTCGCAGCATAATGTGTCAAAATGAGAATTTTAATATCACCGTTTGTTGTTTTGTATGATTATTTATTAGTCATATTATATTACTCCTTAGATAGATTTCTCAATAAAAGCCTATTTATTTGAGAGGGCGATTGGCAGGCTGTCATTTGCCCATCCACAACAACGGCAAAAATATTGTTAAACTAATAATTGTACAAATACTGGACTAAATATAATTCTAAGTATTAATAAACCATTTCAAACATCGACTTCAAATAATTCTTGGTAACATTAATCATTATTTCAAACAAATCTCCATGCCATCCTGTCCTAGCTCGTGTCAAACATGCCCAAAGGTCGTCGCTCAGTGGGCAGCGTCAATTATTACGTTCATTTGGATTTAGCACAGCGGGCATTTTCGACCCACTCCCGCAGGGAAAGGGTTGGGGCGCGTGACGAATGTCCACTCGCAATATATTTGTTAGTTGTTGTTATGGATTTGTTTTAAATATCATTAGTAATGCTGCATTGTGCAAAGATGTTAACATTATCCATATTAATTGAAATGTTTTTGAAAAATATTGGTGGGTAAGTAATATCATTTTGGCCATATTTTCTTAACCATTGTGTCACTGTAGGTATAAATTCTGCTTTCATATCTCTAATTTGTACCTATGGGGTACATAATAAAAAGCATTCCATTTTATTTTATGGTATTTATCATATTTTTCTGAAAGAGTGAAAATACATACATTTTCTCGATTTTCTTTCATGAAATCGATGCAGGTTTTGCATGATTGAAGTGGTATACGCTATTGCTTAAGAGATAGTAGACATCTTTCTGCCTTGTGACCAAGAAATGTCAGTGAGTATTTGTGTAAATATATGTGATTATGCTTAGCTACAATAAGAAAGAAAATATCAAATTCAATGCAATATAATGAAAGATGAAATTCAAAGTTGAAATGACCGCTCTAGAAGTTGGTTGGCATTCCACTTAATATAAAAAAGAAAACCTATTTTAATCTGTACAAATTATGTTAGGAAACCCTTACTGACTGACTAACTGATCTATTAACACATAGCTCAAACCACTGAACTGATTGGTTTGAAATTTGAAATACAGAGTATTCTATTTTCTATTCTATACAGATAGTTACTATGACGTATCCGCTATTTCACGCAAACGAAGTTGTGCTATACAATACTAATAATAAATACAAAAATAACATTGCACAAAAAAATCCTTCGGTTACAAAATAGTTATGAAATCTCAGTCAATATTTAAAACAAACCTTCTTTCAATGTCTTAAGTTGTAATTCACAAACAGATCAACTCCCAAATGACGAAGTTTCCTTCATAAATAGCGAAAGTTTCCACCAGTTCATTAGTTCTTCCCCTCTGAAGTAAAGTAAAGAGTCACTCGATGAAAATTGAGGCAGATTGCAATGTTTGCGCTGTTTCTAATATCGATGGATTAACGACACCCTGTATAAAATTAAAGAGGAAATGAAACGGTGAAAAGTTTGTGCCATAAGGTTGATAAAAATATAGAGCGAAGTCTTTCAGTGGAAACATGAAGGAAAGGGTTCCTGTTCTCTTAATGAACTGGGCAGATTATTCCATAGTTAAGTTTTCGAGTTGAGCTGCACGATTTATGACAAATGCCATAAACCATGATGGGTGACCATCTTTACATACCAAGACTCCTCCGTGTCTCGGAAAGCTCGTTAAGCCGTTGGTCCCGGCTGTCATTTGTGCATCATTGACAGTCGTTACGGGTCGTCAGAAGCCCGAAAATCTTACAGCCAGTCTTAGCAAGGGGTATCTTATTGCCCAGTTACTGGGTTGTGGAGGTCAGATAGGCAGTGTCCTAGGCTCCATGTAAAATACTGGTATTCAGCTGCATCCGGTTAGACTGGAAGCCGACCCCAACATAGTTGGGAAAAGGCGAGGCAGATGATGATTTATGACAAATGCGTGCACTGACTGGACAGGCCCACTCAATCTGTATGGTTCTTTACTCAAAAGGCCATTTCCGACACCAACCTACCTGGTCTTCGCATGATTTGACCAAGATTATGTCTGGACATTAAAAGAGACTGTGACCTCTGAGTTTGTGTCGGCCTTTATTCTCAGAGTAGTCAGATAGGAAACGCCGACCTCATCTTGATAAAAAAATTGTATTGACTTGTAAAAGTGTTTGAGAAAATATAATTATTTACAAAAATAAAATTATTTAAGATTTATCATTACTATGTCGTAGTATTCAATTATTAGATAGGTATTCGTAGTTAGTGAAGGGTTTTTTTTCCAATTTTTAATTGGTAAATTGTCAAGTTCGTCAACGCTTTTGCGAATCTAGTGTTTTGTTTTGGACAAGCCTGTGACTGATTGGATTATAATATCAGTTGAATGTTTATTTGATTGTCATTCTTATACGAAAAATGTGAAATGAGGAATTGTCGTACAATCTCTGTCGGGAGTTTTGAAAACGATTTCGGATGTAACAGTGTTTGTTAATATAAAATTTATTACCGAAAGCAAAAATTATTGGTTCCTATTGTTCCTCACTAAATACATCTGACCAAAACAATACCTTCATAATTTACTTTTCGATGCATCCCTGTTCTATACGGCAGATAAAGTCGTGATAACAAATGGTAACTAAAATAATAAAATAAAGCCGCGGCTGTGTGCACCAAGCGACATATTTCATTAATAAAGCCAAAACAAATAACAAAACATCATACGGACTCACTTCGCAGTGTCCATACGTTACTGAGATAAAACAAAAGATTCGAGACCCGTTGAATTTATGCGTTATCGAACTCTGTTTGATGCTAGGGTCCGAACAATGGGCGATCGTGGCGCCCCATGCGGCGAGGGGTGGCACTACGGGACAGTGGCCGCGCTGCCACCTAGCGGCATCTATTATTGAGTAGTGAAAACTATCGGCTATTGTTAGCAAATGTAAGCTCGGGGTGAGAAAGGTTACCTGCAAATAAATGGAGGTATTTTATCGTTATCTTAAGATGACATAAAGATTTAGACATATAAGCGCAATTGTGTCCGACCGACTATAATGCTGAACAATTTATGTTAGATAAATACTTTTATTGACATTTCAAGACTGTAATACTATTGCATGGCACAATGTGAAAAGTTTAATTTGGAACAAAAAGTTAAACAATAAGAATAAATTCAATGGGAAAGCGAAGAATTTTGCCAAAAATATTCATAAGCTGTCATCAGACGACTGGACCTACGCCAGATGCGGTAACCCGACGACAAAATATTTCGCTGCAAAATACTTACTCAAGCAAATCACCCCTCCGCTTTAAAATCACTCCGGAGAAATTGAGCGGCAATTCATAAGAAGTTTAATCTATGACTGACGTTCTCTGAGTATTGAAATGAAAGCTGTTCTTGAATAAAAATACCTAAGAAATCATTTTAAAACCGTTATCTTTATGAATATAGTTTACCTAACTAAGGCTCTGCCACAAAGCCGTAATTTGCATATTTGCATAATAAAAACAATTTTAATGTTATTATCATCCAATTACAATAAAATGTGCATCAAATCTTCTTTATTGCTACGTAAGAAATAGTGCTCACTTCCGCATATTTTCCTAAACGCGCCATTACTTTAAGTCACTGGCTGGTTGTGCGGTTATTTATGCCTCGCATTAAAAACAAAATGATATGCCTTCGCCGCTGAAAATCTAAAAAGAATAAGCAATAAAACGATAAAACCCAAATCTGATACATACTAGGGCCCAGTCTCCCGCAGGGCGTAAGAAAGAGACGGAATTATACATCGGCGAAATGAATTCGATGCTACTGTTTCATCTCTCACCTCTATCGGTTGGCGATCTCTGAACTGTCCTAACTCATGCGTACAATGAACACGACTTTCAACCCTAACGCTACCGAATAGAGCACCACTATTGAATGCAGATTACAACAAATGGATTTGAGATTAATATAGTACGAGTGCCACCCCCGTCTCATACCACCCCATTCGGCGTTCAGCATTCAAATAGGAATCGAATGGATGACCAAAACATAATATCGTTGGAAGATTCAACCGCCATAAATCAAATGAGAAATAATCTGTTTCGGAACGAGATAGTCGCCGATGGCGTGCCACCATAAAAACGCAAAACGTTTTGTCTGATTGAAATCGTTACGGCGGCTTTTTTCGTGGTGCTATTTCCTTTTTATTTTCCTTGATGTATAATCAATGTGTTAACGGATGGCCGCCAACTGAGGGCTTGGAGAGTAGATTTGCTACACAAAAGATTCTGATATTGAGTTTGAAAGTAGTTTCTCTTTTCGTTCTTTTATGTTAATGGCACTTTCGGTGGCGCTCGGTAATGGTTTGTGCGAATAAACGTCGCACTTTAGTCCCGGACACATGGGACGCCTTACACATTGCTGTTGTTTATGGCCCACGTGTGCGTTTTAATGTTTAATAATTTCATAAATAACATCGATTTTAGAGTATTTTAGTGTAAGAAGAACGGTATTTGGACCATTCACCAGACCATCACAGAGAATTTTTTTTTTTTTTTTTTTGTCATTTTTCTTTCAATGGTTCTCTTATATCTCTTATATTATATAGACTATCACCCGCAAACGCTCTCGTACACATAAAATCTTATTGCAACCGCTTTTACGTCTTTTAATGTTAAGTAGAATTATTGGGAAGATTGTTGTAGTAACAGTGAAAACTACTAATAGACCATTACCAATAAACGCTTTCGTACCCATGAAGTCATGCTGCGACCGCTTCTGCGTATTTAAATGTTGAAGTAGAATTAGGAAGATTGGTATTGTAACGGCTATAGCACACGATACATGGGCTATTGATATAAATAGCCTGGTAATTAAAAAAATAAAGGTTAAGGAAACTCAAAAAATTGTTGATCAATAAAACTTTTTCATTCGATAGAAATTTTAAAACATTACAAAATAAGGTTTGTATGAGTCCTACCTATTTATAAGAATGACATTCAAATACTAAAAGATATTTTAACGAACCGATGTACAAAGGTTTAAGGTACAGTCATAAAACCTAATAACTTGAACAGGTACCTACGTACATATCAAATTTCATATGTTTAATTTAATACATCCGATCCTAAGTTACGTTAGCAGAGTTGCCAGGCCAGAAAATCGTATGGCCACAAAACAAATTTCATTAAGTTAAACGATACGCGTCAAATTATAATCTAAAATGTACGATAAAATACTTAGCAGATTGCACCACATGTGGTCAACCTGTCTCATAACCACGGCACATGCCATGCTTACCTTCCACAATTATTACGGCGTAAACATAAAAAACACTTTAAAGAATTTCACTCAACAACACTGGAATTTCAACCCAAAATTTGAACAGTTTAAGTTCAAATTCCATCGGGTTCCCATTCTTTGGTTCCGACCATCTGTTCCGGATGATAACTATCAAAAAATTAACAATTTGTTTAATGTAAATGAAGCGAGGTCAAACTGTCGATAAATTATTAGGACGCACACCGATTCCTTTAGACTTTTATGCTTACCGAATGTCACCTTTCCTGAGCTCAATGTTTGCTTATCTGTACAATCGGGAACAAATTTTAATAGCGGCGCTTTTTTATTTTTTTTTATTTGTGACAGTGTCAAACAGCTGTTGATTTGTGTTTTAAAGAGTAAGAGTAACGTTTTAATGTTTATTTTCATGCAAGAGGACTCATTATTTATTGTTTTTTTTTCTAACTTTGTGATTAAGACTAGAAAATAGGATATTATCTCTCTTCACGTGCAACTGAGTCGTACGATCTTGAAAATTTCAGTATAAATAAACGGAATTTTAATTATTTGTTTAGATAGGTAAGTAAAGTTATGTTGTATCTATGACAACGATTTGTTAGCAGAAGTAAAAAAAGTTACCTTCTAAATAGCACAAATATTTAAGCAATACCCAAGGCTTAAATTCCAACACAAATACAGATAATTTTGTTACCAAAACTCGTTTACACAAGCTGTAAAAAATACTTAATTTTCAAATTTATTGCACCAAGTTTGTTAGTAAAATTTGTGGATTGCGTTCGTGATCACTCTTCATTTAGGTGTCATTAACAAAATGATATATTACGGCAAATAAAAAAAGGCAAATTAACCAACATTGAGCTCCAAATAGACAATCGCATGTTGACAAGTAATTATCAAAACCGTTTTCTTCCAAACTTTTTTTACAGTTCCGTGACTGTTTAAGTAATAAATCTTTACCTAATGAGATATTTATGCGAGCCAAGTCTTCCTGTCTACTATTAATCCTTCGCTTGTAATAAAAAACTGTGCAGTTTCATCAATATCGGTTCTGTTAGGCACTGCCGAGTAGATGACAAATCGTTTTAATAAAGTATCTGACTTTTATTTTGAGACTAACAAATGGCCCTGACTGTACCTTGACAAAATAATTTTTACTTTATTGAATAAAGTAAAAAAGAAAAATGCGTCAGAAATGAGTTCTTTTTTTGTATTTTAAGAGGTCTGAACTAACTGTGATAAATATAATGTGTCGTGTTTTGTAATGAGACTGTGTAATAAATATAAAATGAAAAATTAATAAGCTAATATTTTAAAAACAACAGCTAGTGAAAGTGTGAAATGAATTTTAAAGTTATTTTAAATTAAAAACGCATAAAACCTAAACTTTAACCTTATTCTAATTTGGCTCATTAATTGTTAACATTATTGCCTTGGAAATTAAATGTGATTTTAGCTCGAATGTAATATCCGTCATAATAACATTACAATATATATTAAAAACAAGTTTTTTTTTACATATTCATCACACTTTTAACACGTATATTTTCGTAACGTTATTTAAGATCTTAAAGTGATAATTATTCATTGACTTTAAACGGTACTTAATGGTTAACAAGAAGGTTTAAAATGATAGTTAATGTAACGTGAGGGTGCATTTAATTAACATAAAACATAGGCAGTTAATTGGCGTGTAATTACCGTTTAGTTATCTATAACTCAGATAGATAAACATCGGAATAGATAAGTTTCATCACTGTTGTTAAAAGCATGATTCATTTACATCGGCGTTTTTACTGTTTTTATTGCTTTAATTGAATGGAAATTGTATGGTATCATTAAAATACACGTTGTATTTCTAAATAAGTGCGTATAGTCAGCTATCGTATCTAATCATGCTGCATTCCCTTAAATTTTGTTACAAGTTTTTAGTTGTTATTTCAACCTCTTAGCAATGTATAATTCCATAGCACGTTTGTGAGTACTATGTACCTACTATAAAGCTACCATTTGAGTACTGAGTACGTCTTACATTGACTTGAATGTGCCCTGGCGGCTGAGAGCATGTCATGCTCCCTTTATTGTCTCACTGATGGTGATGCGTATGTTGGATCATTTAGCTCCCGTCAAAATGGTTGAGCTGAATGGTGCTAATCCATGCGTCATGTTCATTAACGGGCGCCGTCAGTAGGGACTGGTCACCTCTTAGCTGCCACGGCTGTTTTAAAATTTAAAATAATTATGAATTGTTTTTTTAAAACTTGTTATTATGGACGCTTTTATTAAGTTCTGCATCGTTCTCACGTGTATATTTTAACATGAATGATGTAAAGCAGTTTTTGTAAACATATTTTGATTTAAAAGAGTCTCCATGGAGTTTCTTGCCCGTTCTTCTCCATAGGTACCTACTGCTTTGGAATGGGCAACTAGCTTCATCTTTCTGACTGACCGACCCCTTGACAATTCAAAAGTGCCTGTAATTGGTTTATTTGAAATAAATGCTTTGAGTTTGAGTTTGAGTACCGATTGCCGGTGGAGCAGATGAGCACTGGATTGGACACTGAGTATCGCCAAGCTTAGCGTGAAACGCCTTTTTGCTAGATGGAGCGGCGTCCTGAGAAAAGTGGCTGGAGTAGAATGGATGCAGAATCCGGAAGGCTAGGTGTTCTTGCGCAGCCTGGGCTAAGCCTCTAAGTCCAGCACTGGACTGCGAAAGGCTAAGTTGATTGAAGCTGAGAGTATGTCCCTCGTTTAACCTAACACACTATATATAACTTTTAAGCATAGCCACCGAAAATTTCACATTAATCTAAATTAATAAGCTTTAACACAAAACAGTTCAATATCAAAGGCCGTCCAATCGACATTCCCGTACTCATTGGAGCAAACTTCCTCAAATTAACATAAGCGTTTAACATGAACAAATAGATGTAACGATAAGCACGATAGCTTCGTAATGTAGGCTATTCATTACTGTAATTAACACTTCGGTCTATAAATTAAGAGTGTAGTCTGCCGTGACGGGCGCGCCTTGTACGATGTGCATTTTTTTGTTACCAAGATGGATTCGTAGTGTCTTTTGCATAATGTGTTGTTCTAATTTTGGGAGGTTTATTGTTTTTCGATTAGATTGTGATAAAATTTTACTTCTTTTTTTGAGGATGGGAAATGAATACAAGGAAATGATACACGGAAAAATTAAAAAAATATATTTAAGGGATATCTTTCAATTTGAAATAGTAAGCTGTTTTGCTGTGGCTATATACTAGCGACTGGCGAGAGACTAGCGAAACACATACAAAAAAAAATTGAAGTATATATTTTCAGCGGGGTTGTCCGAAAGACCGCTACCTCGGAACATAAAGGGGTAAGGAAGGAACATAGATGGGTTTTAGTCAGTAAGAGTCTGACACTCCCTTCCGCTCCATCCAGAGCGGAAGGAGTCATTTGATGATTTCCCACCCTGAAAAAAAAAGCGAAGTTGAAATTTCAAAAGACTCTTTTAATGCATAGACCTAAATTTCTTCAGGTGTTATGGTATTTTGAGGAAAGAACCATACAAGTTTGAGTGGACCTGTCATTGTCAGTGCATAGTGCATTTGTCGGCAATCGTGTAGCTTAGGTCAGGATTTGCATACGAATATTACATAACATCACGCCTTGTTTCCCCGACGATTAGGCAGGGTTGTAGTAGGTGCATTCACATTTTAACAGCTATGGTTAAGTCCCATATAATAAGAGGTAAGCCTATTGCCATCAGCCGGGCATAAATGCTACTGAGATATTCTTAATGGAAAAATTCAATAATAATTTTTCCAACCTGGGAATCAAACCCAAGAACTCAACAGTAGCGCTGCAACCACTAAACTAAGGAGGTGGTCTCAGGATTTAAGGACTATATTCACAGCTCATGAATAAAGTTAATTATAAAACATGATCATGTTGCTAAATAGTTTTAATAATTTCTAGTGATAGCAAATTAACAAAATGAACTGTCATTAACTACAGCTACTCGTCAAGTTGATTATTATACAGTAGTCGCCTCCACCAATTACTCCCACAGAAAAGGCAATGTCAATTTATAAAACAGCTGACATATGGTAACCAGAAAAAGAAAGTGAGCAAGTATAAGAATTAAATTTATCGAAATACCAAAAAAAAGGTAAATTTATTCAATGTCGACAGGAAGCGATAAAATAGCTTTTCAACTTGCCCACATGGCTTGGATGTCGGCCATTGCTCACATATTTGTCGCTAGTCAGATAATTAATTAACATAGTAAATATTTTGAGAGCTTAAGATATCGATAAATAATGTCTTAAGCAGGCTCTGATGATTAGATACGAGAGTTATTTTATCGGAATATCTTTGTTAAATTATTACACGGGGAATATAATCCTAACAAAAATTATAGATGCGAAAGTTGGTTTGTTTGTTACCTTTTCAAGCCTACACCACCGAACCGATCATCCTGAAGTTTTACAAATACGTTGTCAGGTGTACAGAAACGGACATAGGGTACCTTTCATTCCGAAAATAAGTACTGTTCCCGAGGAAAACAGCAATAACGTTCTTATGATAATAGATGGCGCCACGTGTCTTTCGAATAATGATTGAATTATTACTATTATAGAAATTTTTGTCAAATTTGAAATTAACGCGAGCGAAGCCGTGCGCAAAAACTAGTTGTCTATATATTATTTGAATTCTTTTACGGTCTTATTACAAAATAAGGTTTATCATTAGACCCAGGTTTAAACCATCAAACCATTTTTGAACTTCGAACTGTATTTTGACTACCTTAAAGTCCTAATTACAAAACCTGTAGTCAAACTTGAGTTTACGTCATCATGTTCAAAACTTTTGAGTTCCTGGAAAATAGGTACGTAAGTTGCGTATGAGTGGCTGATGACCGGTTTCTTACTGATCTTTGGCGACGTGTGAGCCTGATGAGAGTGATAACGGGTAGACAGATAGGTAGTAAGTGGAAAATGGGTTGTGTCCATTGTGTCAAGAGGCTGGTCGACCGTCTGTTGTGCTATTTAATGTATGGCCTGCAAGTATTTGTTACGGGTCTGGGTGTTTTTCAATCTATAATTTGTATGTATGTATTTACAAAAAAAAATGTATATAAGTAGTTTATCAGCTATCTCGTTACCATAACACAAGCATTAGGTTGCTTAGCTTGGGACTATATGGCGTTGTGTGAAATGTCCAAGGATATTATTATTATAATTTCACAATTATGCCTTCTACGTGGGATAAAACTTAAGTGAGGAAAAAAATTTATGCAAACATTGGTTCTTTAATCCACCGATCGACATAAATTTCTAGTTACACAATCCATTTTACGTCTCATCTGTTTAATAAATCTTAAATCCAATTCTAGAATATTCCGGTCCAAAATTCGAATTGCAAAGACAGAATTTTCTCATAATTTATATCTAATTAATATTACAAGAACCATCTGTACCAACCCTCATCAGGACACCGAATTACAAGATGGCGGTTATAAATCCGAAAATAAAATCCTCTTTGGACCAAACTCAGGTAATTTATTGTGGTGCTGCGAATAATCACGGAGGTGTCGTATAAATCGTGGTCCATTTGTAAAATAGGAATTACGATTCGCCTTCGAGACCATTGTCACCCCTCTACCGTATAGATAAGTACTTTAGTATGTATAAATATGTTACGGAAATCAAGTAGTTAGAAATGAATATTGTGTGGATCTTTTTAGTTTCTCACAATTGTTTCCTTCACCGATTTTTAAGCAAGTGATAATTACATGAATCCGCCAAATCAGTTTTCAGTCAGGTTTGAACTCGAGATATTTACTTGGCAGTCCGACTGTCACACCACTAGGCTATCACTGATTTTTCGTGAGGAAACCAGCATGTCTAAGAGGTATTTCTCAACAGCATGTGACGTTAAGTCAGAGGCCCACGGGCAGCATAAAAACTCTGTCACCAGGTTAGTCACTAACCACACGAAAAGAAGAAGAAGATTTTAATTTCTATCTTTTAGTAGAAGATCATTAAGGATCACTGTAATTATGCTGTTAATATATAAATTATTTCATGAAAATCACTAGAAATTGGCACATATTAACATTATCATTGTTTAACGTAAATCGCCTTGTTGTAGCTACAACGTTTGATCCAAAAAGGTTTCCTCAGATCGTTTTACCGAAGACAAGGAAGACATTATTTGTTTTATTAATTTTTGTCTCAAAATCAGTAATCTCTCACTTCTTTTAGTAAAATGATTAATGTGACAGCGTTATTATTTTACAGACTCTTTTTATGATTTTTAGAAAACAGCATGTGACCACATTTTTTTTCTACGTTTCAAAACGTTTTAATAACAATCTTCTATGTATTGTCCATGGACTACTAACATTAATACCTCGTAAAGCAGCAACGTAAGTTGTCTCCTCAAAATTCCGCTGCACTCACCTTTATTTTACTAACTCACCAGGTTTATGCTGATACCTACTTACATAAAACCTTCACAAAATCATGTCAGGGGAGAGAAATTTTCTAATAAACGTGTCATGCACTCGACGCACGATTTTCGACCGAAAATACGCGACGCGGACGTATAGTCGTGTTTTTCTGTGGAATTTTTAATAGTTTCACCCCTTTGCGTCACCGCCTAATGTATTTGGAATCTGTCTCGAAGCTTTATCTATTGGAAATGGCTGTTTGGAACTACTGTTGGCCTTACGAACTACTTTTAACTACGAGTAATAAATCCAGTGTAAGGCTGGCTAGGAACTCTACAACTCTGCATAGCGGGGAGAGCGGTGTGAAATAGCCACATTGATTTACTGGCTATTTTTGTGTTATTGCTGTTTCGAGTTTTGGGGTGGACGTCCGCTTTTAGGCATACTCTTCTTTAGAAAAGCAATGATTGTAATCATAATAAACGTCATTTATCTATTAAAATAGTAGCCATTAAGATTCAACTTGAATGAAACATGACGTGTGCTTCTTATTATCTTGCCGTAAAAAACTCATTTCTTCATTATTCAGACTTAATCTGCATATTAAAGCAATTTACTTACAAAGCAGACATAATTTAGACAACAAACTAAAAACATCATAAAATAAACTCGCCAGCTAATTCTTATTTCAGCCATAAAAGGAAAATTGTTTCTTCCAAGTGCTTGCATAATTAAAATTTAAACGTATTGTCCGCTATAGCCCGACTTCCCCATAGTAGTGTATCGCAGACTGGGGCTTTATACGAATCTCTCCTCTCCACGAAAATGCACATTAATATTAAATGGCTTGGAAATGCTGCGTCGTGGGGGTGGGGGGAAGTTGAGGGGGGGGTGAGGTAGCTGCAATAAAAAAGCGAACGGGCGTCGATGATACACCGAAGGTGGTTCGAGTCTCAGTTGTTTCTTATTGTTTCAACAATGATGCAGATTTTCTTTAGGTACCTAGGTACTTCCTTATTAATGAAATGCGATACGAACATATTATTACGATGGCTCATTAAGTGACCTTGGAAATTATATTTAAAAAATTAAATCATTGAAAGTTCCGTATATTTCCATGTACCTATATAGTAATATATCCGAGTTAGGATAAAATAATAAAGTGTAGTGTATACACTACACTACGCAATTTGAATGAAAAGACGTGTTTCAGGTACCGGAAAAAAGCTGATACGTTATCCATTCCATTTATCTTCCATCCCCGTGTTTTATATCGTTATTCTCATGTCACATACCAACAAACGATTTAACTCAGAAGCGTGCAACTATCAACTCTGAAAATGTCAACCGAGCCATTTCCCTTACAAAGCTTGCCGTACGTGTTTTCCTTATATTAACTACGTAACACTATTCCCCCTTTCTCCCTACCCCCCACTAGTTACAGCATCCAATAAGAGATGGCGCCCGAACAAAACTAGCAGTGCTCTCTCTCGCAAGCAATTTACTCCTTACAATAATTAAAAGAGCGAGCGAGAAATGCCACGCCCACCTCGGAGAACAAACACAAGAGGGGATCGCACCCGCCAATCGGAAAGCTTGATTATTTGTAATTAGAACGACCCGCTCTTCCTTTCGCCAAGATGACCAATGGGATTTTGTATTTAGCGGCATTATTCTGTCGCCAAAAGGAATTTCTCTTAGTAATTTAATTAAAATTTTCCACAATTGTGAAACGTTCTCATTTGTTGAGAGCAATCAGAGTTGCGAAATGGGCGTTATGTTTTTAGATTAGACCGAATTACTTTTTACGGTCTCTTGCGCCGGAATTTTCGTTAATTGATGGCGGTACAGTCAATTACAGTGGTAATTTAAAATTCTGCTTTTACGATTTTTTTCCAGATTACTTTTTTGTGTTTTTGTAGATGGACGATTAAATACGTTTAACTACCTTCTTATTTAAGAATATACCAGTAGAAAGTACGTGGGTATTCGAAAATTATCTCAGCATGAAAACTTTGTCCGAGAATACCGCAGGGAAACGTTTTAATATTAAAAAAAAAACTACCCGCAATCAAAACCGAGAACTTTTACTGAGCTCATAATGAAACAAGAAAATCAAACATACAAAAGAATTCTGCAGAGCTATAGCTGAACAAAAACTTTCTCATTCCACGAACATTGGAACAGCACAATCATTCAACTAGGAAGAATCAGCCGGTCACAATGAACGGACCAACTTTTAGCTGCCAGTTTGCATATAGAGATAAAAGTGGGGAATATTAATGTGAATCGCCCCAGCTCCCTCCCCCCATTTCTTGGGGGTGTAGGGGGTTGGGAGGGGGGCACTTTCTTCCACGGAGGACCACGGGACAGTCGTGATTTTAATTATATTGCGACGTGAGACGAGAGTTATGGCTGCTACAGAACTTACCAATTTTAGATGTTATGTTTATGTGCCTCTGATTTGAGTGGATGGCGCGATTTGTTTTGGTAATAAATTAATGTTATTATTGGTTTAATTAACTGGATGATTGATAGTTTTTTTATGCGGTTGGAACATTAAGTTTTGATCAAATAATGATTCTTTCAGACTTTATATTAGAATTACTTGCTTTGCATTAAGGTTTAGATGTAATATAATTATAACAAAGGCAGATTAAATTAGTAATCTCTTTTAGTCATACGACCGCCCTGCACTGCGTCTCCTTTTGTAAATTTGTTTATATTTATATCAGTAATTATTATGATATAGATACGAGTACATATTAACGAATTTTAAATTTGGAACAGTATCGCGCATAGAAGCTACATTTCCCCATGATTAGACGTAAACTGAAAATGAACATAAGTCAGCTATTACAAAATAATTATAAACATGAAAACCCGATAATCACACGTATCTTTAAGAATTTGAACATTCCTAACAGGAAAATAACGATGATCTAACAAAAAATCAAAATACTTTCCTTAATATCACATATATTTATGACAATGCCTTTATTCGTAACGCCATCAATCCTGCAGATTCAATACATCACACGATTTATCTCATAAAATACGTAGATAAGCAACGAAAAAACTAGAAAAGTTACAACAATGGGGGCCCATAAACTTAACCCCTTATTCAACTAAACATTCAACTCACATAAATATCTTTCGACAAACTAATGTCAATGTAAGACGCCATTACTTGAGTTAAACAAATTCCAAGATCTTGGTTTGTGTGTGCGAATGTGTAGGATTGCGTATGTGTGCTGTGCGGTGCATATACGTCATAGTGTTGTATGTAGGGCTGGCAGGTGATGGTTATACAGCGTCTTAGGTATTTTGGTTGAATATGTCAAAAAATAAAGGGTTTACTAATACTTTAGGTGTATGGAAGAGCTTGATTGGGCTTGTGCACAGTTCCCTAAAGGATACTTATTTAATAAAGCAACATTATTTTAAACCGAAGTAATAAAACGGAACGGTTTCTCCATAACAGTAAGTCAAAAATTTTCTGCAACAAAAGTCACTTCTGCAACTACGATTTTTGACTGAATTGTATCTTATGGATGAGGAAAATTTTAATTTACTATTTTGCAAATGTTTTCAATTAGATGGCAGCATGCTTAGTCTTTTTCAGGAAAAATAGTTTATATGATGTGTAGGAGTTAAAGAAGTCTGAGCACGACTGTACTACAATACCAACCGCCAAAATTCAAACTCCCACCTGACAACCCTAGTTATAGGGTGAATATGCATATGTGGGAGAGTATGTAAATACGTAAACGTTAAATTGTGAGGATGTGTGATGTTGAGGCTCCAGAGCGAGAGGTCTCCCTCATTATCGACCTCGGGTCACGGCGCATGCTCCGACTTTAGTCTCAACCCTGCTAACGAACGCCTTATTGCGACAGCGGTTCATCGCAGTAATTGAGTTACGACTTTTTACGTAGCAATTTCGTTTTTTTCTTAGAACCGGGTCGCACGCTAATTGGGGCGAATTTTTTTTTCTTGCTTTCTTCTTGAACAAATATTGGATTAGGCGCGTAATTCGCTTCAAATAGGTTAGTCTTTGAAGGTACGAGTATTTCGCTTAATAATGAAAGTTTTTTTTTTCGCAATTTTTTGTTACTACGTAAACTTATTATAATGTAATGAGTTGTTCTGTTTGAATTTTAGGCTAATTTACTTTAAGTATGTTTTTTTATGAATGGAAAGTTAAACAGCTAATTATGTGCCGGTTCGTATCGACGTTTGAAAGTTTCAGCGAGTCGTTTTCGTCTCGAGAGGTTTCCTCATTTGCGATCTGCTTGTATATGCTTTTTTTTCTTTGTTGTGTCTGTGGAGACGTATGCAGACAAGTTAAGTATTGCGGGTAGAAGGAAGAAGCATAAAGTACGGCACATAGTAAATGTACCGCATTCTTTGCATATACCTGTATTATAATTTCATTTAAATTTCGAACTAGGTATTTTTTTGTTTTATGTTCTATAATGGCATTTTTGTGTTCTAATTCTCGTTCTGCTTTGATGTTAACTTATTTTTTCTCCATAATTATTTTAATGTAGGTACCTATATGAATTGTTTTTTTATTATTGACTGCGTCGTTCGTCTTGTGGTTGCAAGCACTACTGCTGAGATTGAGGTTCTGGGTTCGATTCCCGGGTCTACAAAATATTATTGGGTTTTTTCCACCTGAACTTTCTCTGTCGCAGCCCGGAGTCTTAATTAGTGCCTGGTTGGTAATAGGCTCGTCCCCTATTACGGATTCAAACATAGCTGGAGAAATGTGAGTGTATTATATGTAGGTACACCCCTGCTCAGCCCTTTGGGATTTACAGGCGTGATGTTATGCTGTGTTAAAAAATAATAATCATTCGGTTACTCGTAAAAGTTATACCAATGAGGAAAATCAAATAGCTATTTCGATTCCACGTATCATTTAAGAATTACGATATAACGGTAACACGTGGATTGGGAATATTTCTGATGTAGTGTTAATATTAAAATAGGGTTGTCGAAAAAGGTAAAAATATTACATTTCACATAACATCACGCCTGGGAAACAAGGTGTGACGTTATGTGAAATGTTATGTTTTTTGTTTTAACTACCACATCTCTTCGAATAACGAAAAAAATAACTAATCGTTTGTTTATTATTTGTTCTTAACACGGCAAAAAATGGAATAAATAGTAGATATTATTAACTTTATCATAAACAAAGAAGAAGGAATAAAGCATTGAATTTCTTTGTAAAAAATAGTTAGAAAAAAATTCAAATCTTTCTGACTTTATTAACCCGGCGAGGATGTGGTGAAAAAAGTAACGCGGCGGTTGTGGAGGGTCTTATTGACCCTGTATATAATTGGGTTTAAAATACCTAAATTTATATGAATGTACCAAATATTAATCAATATTATTTATATTACATGCTATTTTTACGGTTTTATCGAAATAAAACGCAGATAAGAGTACAAAATATTATAATTAAATCACTTTTAGCAAAGTGCTACAAAATAATCAACTTTTGCATAAACTTTCTAAACTTACACTAAAAACAACAAAAAATAACTAACTTCATAGACGGTTAACTTTTAATTTGGTACATACGTAGAGGTCAATTAGTTGCACTTACAGTCAATCATCAATTATCACATCAATTATGAAATACAAATAATTATTGTCTGTGATTGAAGCACAATCCTGGCAGAATGGAATAGTGTGTTCTGGACAAATATACTTATGGCAATCTTCACAAACATTGGCTGTCTTCCGATGGCGGGCATAAGGACATATACTTGCAACCTTTTTCGTACACCTGGAACCCTAACAGGCTTCTTGTTCAGGTTCTACGATGAATTCTCTGATTCTCTTGCGTAGCTGTCTCGGCAATTGAGGTGTTTCTTTACGGCGTGTAATATGAATTCGTTATCTGGCCATCCAATTCACGTCCTTCTGAAATATGTGGGTTCTGATGTTGCTATTCAGATAGTGGTACGTTATCCTCGCCATAACTGCTTGCATTTTGCTGAGTATCACTATAGTGTGCGTACTCAAATGAGCTTCCTTTTCGCTACCGTCAGATAACAAACAAGTCGTCTTCAATGTTAGACTGCATTAAAACAAGACGTATGCGCTCATCCTCAAGCTCCTGGCTATTCATTGTATACGAAAAAACCTAAAATTATAATAATATTTAGTAAAATATATTATTGAAACCTTACATAAAAATGTTACATCGCGGTTGTCGCGGGGTCATATTTACCCTTTCTGACTGCAGGCACGTGTAGCTCCCGTCGCAGGCGGCGGCAACCTGAACAAGGGCGCGAGACGCGGGCGCCGCCGGTCCCTTAGCAACAGCTATTGTGACGTTCAAAAGTTTTCGATCGCAGAATAAAAAATTACACACGGTTAAAAATTGACAGGGTCAGAATGACCCCTCCACATCCTCGAAGGGTTAAAAGCTTTTCTACCGTCTTATTAATAACGTAAGAATTTTTTTTTTAATCAAAGGGATTTTTTTTGGCTTATTCCTTAAAAAGGTTGTCCCTATTATGAACATTTAGAATTCAATAAAACAGTACAATATAAATACTCCATGGTACTTTGAAGAATGAGTAATTTTTAATAACTTAGAAAATCCTTTTTACTGTTTTTTATATCACAAATAAAGGCGAACAATATTTGAATAAAACCATAATTTTACAAAAAACAAAAACGAATCGAATTCATTTAAATTTTCCGCCGCCATCTTTATTGTTCCTTCCGTTATTTAAATGGAACATTGTACAATTGATTCGATGTGTCCAGGCATGCGACCAGTGCAATGGGGATCAAATATTCATTAAATGGCCGCTGTTGGCTGTGGCACCGGGTTCATATTCTGCAGACGTAGTTGTTAATAGTTCGCCCAGCCTGCCTTATCTTCGACACTCAGACTTTAGAGGGAGCGAGGAGGTTTGATACTTTGTCAATTGTTATTTTGGAGTACTATTTTTGGTGCGGGAAAATGGTGTGGTTGTGAACTCACTGATTTTCTGTCTAGGGAAGGTACTAAATGCATACACTATTTTAATGTAGAAAGTTACGAACTGGTTTGAATAACTAACCAAAAAAATTATTGCTTCACAAGCACACTTTTAACTTCATTAAATACGTGAAGGAAAAGTAAACATAAGGTATCCTACAATCGAAAGTGTTGGATGATGTCCTATTCCTTCTAACAGTGAAAAGGTAAGAGACCCTGCAGTGGCATTACAAAGATTATGTTTTTCAAGTATCTACCAGTTAGTTAATTAAGTAACTTTCCTGAATATTTTGATTACCTACCTACTTATCCAAAGTTAATTTCTTTCAATAAACATCGTAAAACGTGTTCTTATTAATGGAATGGATATAGTAATGTATCTTATTGACAGTGTTTTCTTTTAGTTTAATTGATCAATTTTAGATGAATCTTCTTCTTGTCGCTGGGACGACAATAATTCGAATTATACTTGTTCAAGTATCAAGAAGCGTCGGTCGTAGTAAATTACTCCGTTCCTTACCTTATATACCTACCAAGACTGCTACAAGGGTAGCGAGGGATGGGGTTGTTCGTTTGTTAACCAACCACGTTGTCTTAGTGTGGACCTGAAGATTTTATGAATAAAATTGTATTGGTTTATTTAATTTATTAGGTTGCATTTCATCGACTAGGAAGGTAGGTAGCATTTATTAAACATTTTATGAAATACATTTTGTCGGGTAAGCGGGATTGTCCGAAAGGGATACTGCTACCCCCGGAACATAAAGGGCTAAGTAAAAAACATGGATGTGTTTAGTCAGTAAGAGTCTGACACTCCCTTTCGCTCCACCCAGAGCGGGAGGAGTAATTCAATGGTTTCCCACACCCTAAACAAAAATGATGTTCTTAATATATTTTCAATATTTTCGTTGGTTACGCTAATTTTGACCTACTTACATCGTTAACGAGTATCTTTAATTCTAGTATTCATGACTCTAATTTTTTTTAGAAGAACTTACTCTATGTTAGCAACCCAGTTAAGCACAAGCTACAATACAACAAATACCAGTGGATTAAGCGGGATTGTCCGAAAGGGTTACCGCTACCCCAGAACATAAAGGGCTAAGGAAGGAACATGGATGGGTTTTTAGTCAGTAAGAGTCTGACACTCCCTTCCGCTCCACCCACAGCGGGAGGAGTTATTTCATGATTTCCCAGCCTCAAAAAAAAATTGCAGTGGATCACCGTTGCGATAATCTAAGTGGACGGCACAACAGCGACCTACATATACAGCGTTGATGAGATGAGTTGACAAAGGGGCTTTCCTTTAAACAGCTTATATACTAGGGACCATTTTCAAGCTCTGTACCAAAAATCAATTAAATAGGAGCAGTAGTTTAGTCGCAATTTTTTTTTTAAGTTTTTGCCCCGTTTGAACACGATGTATCTTTCCTAACAGCGTTCCGGCGCGCGCGCGTCGGTGCCGCTGCGTTACAAGGTCAGTTTTTATTTACAAAGGGCGGTTGCGTTTTACTCTGATTTGTAAGCTATTTAGTTTGTTTGAAAAAATAAAAACCTCATTTTTGGTGCTTTTTATTTTTCTACCGTACCGAGTTAATACTAAACACGTATAGTATACGTAGTGTAATTTAATGCCCCTCTGTCATATCAACTCTGTATATTGATTATTTTATTTTTTACTAGCTTCTGCCTGCGGCTTCGCCCGCGTGGGTGACGGAAATTGCATGTTATTATAAACCTTCCTCTTAAATCACTCTATCTATTAAAAAAAACTGCATTAAAATCCGTTGTGTAGATTTAAAGATCTAAGCATACATACATACAGACGTTAGGACAGCGGAAGCGACTTTGCTTTATACTATGTCGTGATAGTTAGGTACATCCATTTAGGTATCCAGGTATAAAACAAGATATAAAAAGTGGAATAAATACAACTTTTAGTTGTTGTGACCAAAAATCAGTATCGGTCGGTATGAAAAACTTTGCAGGCGTATCCACATTATGCTACCGGTGTGGGAGGCTGTGGCGCGGTCAGTGGGGGCGTCGAGCGCAAATTAATCTCCATACGTTGCGCCCGCGCCGCGCTCGCTCGTTACTTTTGTATTACAACTACTATACTATTTGAATCATTTTTACAATACAATTGTTGAAAACAATCTTTGTTTAGCATTTATGATGGTTTATTTTATGGGTATCGTTGCTTGATTTGTAGATTATCATTCGTTAGTAAGATGGATTATTTTTAGGGTTCCGTACGTACGCATTAAAAATGGAACTCTTATAAGATCACTCGTATGTCTGTCTGTCTGTCTTTCTCTCAGTCACGGTCAATTTGATCCGAATCTAATGGACTAGTTAAGTGAAAATTCGGTACAAATAATAATTTCTGTGATCCACAAACGGATGCGTAACGTTAATATATGCATTTTGAATGTGGGTGTCACTTTTGGGAGGAAAATAAAAAATAATAAAATAAAGTTTTGCAACTGTACCGTATATCAGATACGGTTCCTCCTCCCTACATTAGACCCTTTGTCTAATGTGGGGAGGAAGGATCCGTATCTCCGAAACTATTGAACCTAAAATGTCGGAAAAAAAAAATTGTACTGTACAGATAACAGGAAAACCTATAGAAAGTCTTGTAATAACAAAGGTAAATCTCATAATATTGGGGTTTTTTTTTCTTTTTTTTTTAAATCTGGGAAATCATCCAATGACTGCTCCCGCTCTGGGTGGAGCGGAAGGGAGTGTCAGACTCTTACTGACTAAAACCCATCCATGTTCCTTCCGTAGCCCTTTATGTTCCGGGGTAGCGGTAACCCTTTCGGACAATCCCGCTTACCCGGCAGGCTTGGCCCTGGGGGGCCCCTTCATATGCTGACATCTCTTTGAGGCGCGCGTGGAACATATACGCGCCGTACGGCACGGGTCTGGTGCTGATCGGACGGTGAGTCACCCATTACTCACCGTCCGCAGGCCCGCGCCTACGGTGGCCGGGAGTCGTCACGTGGCTCCCGACGCCCGGAGCGTCTCCCGCGGCGGCTGGGACGGATAATATTGGGCTTACGAACTTACTTTTGCAGTTGGAATGTATGGGAGAACATGTTTTTGAACCACAATCTTAAGTTTGTTCTTAATCCCAACTACGGAACTTTTCATAGTCTGTGGTCCGTCTACATACACTTAGCCGGTTTTTATTTTCAGCAATATTTTCTACGTTTCTTTTTTTCAAGATCTGAGAATAAATCAAATTAAGGACTGAAAATTGAAAAACCACTTAAAAACTGATACACTAATCGAGAGCCATTGACATGTTGACATATTATTATTATTATTTATACCTTTTTAAATCTCCCAAAACATGTACTAAGACATTCTCCAGTCTGTCAATGATTCATGACACAACGAACCATGAATAACTTAGCATTTCTTACATCAACATACTAACACAGGGGATTATCAGTTACAACATGACCCATTTTATTATTATGATGCCACAACAACACATTAAAGTTCTTTATTAAAAATGTCTTGTTATTTATTTTTTGTACTTTTAAAATCAACACAAACGTACAACCCTACCAGCTACTGTCAAAACTTAAGTCTCAAGGACCATTTATTTGAACAATATCCATGGCCATAATGTATGGAGATTAGGTGGAGGACAGACGCGCTTGCCCGTCCGTTGATCCGACATGATACATCAACGTCGCGGTAGACAGTGGACACTCCCCCTTACGTTGGATGTGAAACGTGCAGCAGGATTTTGTGGAGAAGGCAATTCATTGTATTATGTTTCCCTTTTTTTTGCGGGTGGGAATTCATCCAATGACTTTTCCCGCTCTGGGTGAAGCGGAAGGGAGTGTCAGACTCTTACTGACTAAAACCCATCCATGTTCCTTCCTTAACCCTTTATGTTCCGGGGTAGTGGTAACTCTTTCAGACAATCCCGCTTACCCAGCAGGCTCTGCTCTAACGGGCCCCTTCATTTATTATTTACCTACCTTAACTAAGATTTAGAAAATTGAAAAGCTCTAAATGCACCGCCCAAGTATCTTAGCTTAGTTATCTTTCCGAGCCGAGGTGTTATCGAAGAATCGTAGAGAAATATTTTCAGTGACTTTTCAGTGACATATTTAGTTACAGTTAAATAGTGGTCGAAAATAAATACAATACACTAACCACTGGTGTTTATTTAAATCTGAAATTAAACTTTGGTAATTTCAATGATGATGGTAGAAGATCAGGCATCATTCTTAGGGTTACCCGAAAGTTGCAAAACGGAACCCTTTTACTACGCGTTCGCTGTACGTACGTCTGTCTGTCTGTCGGCAGGCTGTATGCCGAGAACAGTAATAGGTAGACAGTTGAAATTTTCACAGATTGTGTACCTATACTTAGCTTTCTACTGTAACAACAAATAAGATAGAGAGAATAGTTTCAAAATATAGAGGGTAGAAGTTAGAGGTTTTTGAGACTATTTAACTTTGTATATTTCTTGTTATTTTTTTTTTAAATCTTATGGTCTTCCGACCTAATTTGTACACCAGCCATGGTCAAACATGTTGTGCCAAAGAATATCCTGTAACACCTACAATAAACATTAGGTATACAATGTTTATTCTACACATGTTTTTGCAAATAAATTGATCTTTATCTTATCTTATCTTTAGAAAAGTGTTTTTTTTTTAACTGAAATATGTTTTTAAATAAGTTTTATTATTTATAGTAACTGTGGTATAAAACATTTCATGTGCGAGTCCGATTCGCTCTTGACCAGTTTTTTTCTGTAAATTAACCATTAGTAAGTAACTTTTTCTTTTTCACTCTCTCTCACAATTGCAATAAAACCACACTGCTAATAAAGCCAAGGTATGCATAACTCCACAAACGGCCCCACCCCCTCTAATTTACCGTATCTGTTACAACACAACTTCGTAACTCAACGTAAAAGACTAATAGCAAACTAGATGTTTGCCTGTCAGCTTTGCATACTGGCCAGTGCTTGTTACCCGGGGAATTAGCGTTGGTCCAGTGATGATTAGTGAGCACACGTTACCCGGTCATTATGCGAATTGCGCTGACGTGTTAAATAGATGACGGGAGATGAAGCTCGGGTTATAAGTCGTGTCATGTTTTTTGATATTTCAATCGGGAATCAGCTAACTGTGATAGCTGTGCATAGGCCAATGCTATCGGTCTATTCTGTGAAAACTTGGGTGACGTAGGCTTGAAGTGAACTGCCATTTTACATGATGAATTTGACAGTATTGACAGCTAACTTCAAGATCACTTTATATTTAATGCTGAGATTTTTACTGACTCGATCAGCTTATTTTTTTTTGGGGGTGTGAAATCATCATGTGGCCCGCTCTGGGTGGAGCGGAAGGGAGTGTCAGACTCTTTACTGACTAAAACCCATACATGTAAGGAACATGTCTTAGCCCTTTATGTTGAATCGATCGGCTTTTTTTTTTTTTTTTTTTAAGGCTGGGAAATCATCCAATGACTGCTCCCGCTCTGGGTGGAGCGGAAGGGAGTGTCAGACTCTTACTGACTAAAACCCATCCATGTTCCTTCCGTAGCCCTTTATGTTCCGGGGTAGCGGTAACCCTTTCGGACAATCCCGCTTACCCGGCAGGCTTAGCCCTGAGGGGCCCCTTCATATGCTGAAATCTCTTTGAGGCGCGCGTGGAACATATACGCGCCGTACGGCACGGGTCTGGTGCTGATCGGACGGTGAGTCACCCATTACTCACCGTCCGCAGGCCCGCGCCTACGGTGGCCGGGAGTCGTCACGTGGCTCCCGACGCCCGGAGCGTCTCCCGCGGCGGCTGGGACGGGAGGACCTTTCTCTCTCCCATCCCGCCACCTCCTTTGCGAGCATAACTTTTTCGCAGAAGGAGGTGACTGCCTCCCACTCCCTCTCGCCCCGGACCATGGCTTGCACCAGGGCCGGGCGCGAGAGGTCGCCGCCGCCGATCGCCTCTACGAGGACACGGCGGTGCTCCGCCCAAGCGGGGCAGGTTTGCACCGTGTGCTCTACCGTGTCCTCTGGGCGATCCTCGCAGTGGTGACACCCGGGCGTTTCCTCCCGCCTGGTGATGTGCAGGAACCTCCCGAAACATCCATGTCCGGTGAGGACCTGCGTCAGGCGGAAGGTGAGGGCGCCGTGACGCCTCTCTAGCCACTCCTCAAAGAGGGGCCTTACCGCCACTATCGTGGCGTGCCCTGCGCTGGGTTGCGACAGTCGCTGATTCCAGGCCGCCATGAGATCGCGTGAATCGATCGGCTGGAGTGAAGATCGCGTACGTAGTTCGCCACCTAGCTAGATAGTACCTCAGTACCTCAGTGCCGCTTGGGACAAACTGGATATGACTGAGATGGACTGGCGAAATGTGGGTGAACCAGGGTGTACCTCTGCCCAACCCTGCGGGGGTTATGTGCGTGATGTTATGTTAATTTTCATAATTTTTTTGTCAGTCTGCATGCATGTATTTATGTTTCACGGTATGAAACATTCTCTTCTTCTCGTGAGCTTTCCCAATGTAAGTTACCTACTTACTGAGCTGACTGATCTATAAAGCAAAAGAAAACAGACGGTTATACGACAACCTGCAAACTGTGGCCTTAAATAATATTAAGGTGAAAATTTCAAATTAATTACTTTCACATCAGCTGAAAATCGGCTTCCAGTCTACAAACAAAACTGTTGTTGATTTTCCAGCAAAAAAAGCAAACATGTGCACCGCTGAATATTTAAAACTTCCAGTAATTTCCTTACAATTCCACCCGTACACGTTAATAGCAGCATCTGTTTATCGAAAACACGCTGAAAACGCCCGCTGAACGCTGAAGCACTTAAAAGCTTTTGCTGAAGAGGCGTTCAGTATAAGCTCTTTATTAATAAAAATACACCTTCAGCCTGCATGTTAGAAAATCGTGCGGAACACAGATACAAAGCGAATGGATATGGTAGGACCGTGTTACTGGGCGGTGGGAACAAAAACGACTACACTGTCAAATAATTTGTAAGAAAAAAAGAACATGTAGGTACATAATTATGAAGACAAGGTGAATGGTACAGTGGCCAGCACATCAAGCTACCCCAAATTGACAAATTTCTTTCAACTTTATTACTAAAGAATAAGGTTTAGGTTCAATCGAAAACATTATACAGTTTGGGATGGTTTGCTGTGCTGGCCTCTGTACGTATTGGTTGCGGAACGCGGAGAACGTGTACTTTGGTGAAACTTGGCAAAAAACTTTATCGAGCAGTTGGTCGCTGTAGTTTCCTATTGATTAAGTACATGGGCACCATCTTGAAATGACCAAAATGGCTGAAGGAAGAAAGAAATTGACACTAAAAGCGGTTCACCAATGAAACGAAACGCGAAGCATATCTTAACGCGTTTAAGAGTAGTCCGTGTCTGTAACTCTATAAAAAAAAATGACAAAGACAGCTCTTAAACTCCGATTAGATGTGCTCAATGCGTTGCATTGGTGAAATTCGCATGGATGTCAAAGCATAAACTAGCTCATTCCGCGGGAGACGCCCCGGGCGTCGGGCCTCACGACTCCCGGCCACTGTAGGCGCGGGCCTGCGGACGTTGAGTAATGGTTAGCTCACCGTCCGATCAGGACCAGGCCCGTGCCACACGGCGCGTACTTGTTCCACGCGCGCCTCAAACAGATGTCAGCATATGAAGGGGCCCGTTAGGGCCGAAGCCTGCCGGGTAAACAGGATTATCCGAAAGGGTTACCACTACCCCGGAAGATTAAGGGCAAAGGAGGAACATGGATGGGTTTTAGTCAGTAGAAGTCTGAAAAAACTCATTAATATTACTAACAAGTTACTAAAGACATTATCAACATCATAATTTCTATCTAAAGCCATCCAAGTTTAATTATTAAGCCACTTCTCAGCCCCAAAGTCAAAGTCAAAAGTCAAAACATTTATTTCAAATAGGCACAAGAAAGGCACTTTTGAACGTCATTAATTAACAAGAAATATAATTGATTCTAGTCGCCCCTTCCAAAAGGCAGTTTCGTGTGGAGAAGAATGGGCAAGAAACTCCACCGTTACTCTTTTAAAATGTTTCACAATGTTTTGTATACATGTATTATAATCTATACATATAATAAAACAGTAAAAAAACTGTGTCTGTACATTGAATATATTAAAAAAAAAAAAATTGAGGGGGGTTTAGAAACAGTAATAGAGCACGAATCCAAAAAAAAATATTTGTCTGTTTGTCTGTATGTCTGTTTGTCTGTTTGTCTGTTTGTCTGTTTGTCTGTTTGTCTGTTTGTCTGTTTGTCTGTTTGTTTGTACACGCTAATCTTCGGAACTACTGGACGGATTGGAATGTTTTTTTTTTTGTTGTATAGGTATTAAGTCTGGGCAACATATAGGCTATAATTTATCTTGGAAACTTGAACACCTGATGCAGAACCGCAACAGACCAGCTAAACTATAAGAGATACAAAAATGATACCTTAGCAAAAATTGTTCCACGTGATTAGCATTTTCTGCTGAGAGAATAAATTTCAAGATCTGGAACACCTGATGTGGAACTCCAAGAGCCCAGCTACACTGTAACATATATAGGAATGACGTCTTAGCAAAAGTTGTTCGGTCTGATGGGCATTTCCTTTTGACTTATAAAAATCGAAGATCTGGAACACCTGTTGTGGAACTCCAAGAGCCTAGCTACACCATAACACATATAAGAATGACGTCTTAGCGAAAGTTGTTCAGCCTGATGAGCACTCTCTGTTGACGTATAAAAATTGAAGATCTGGAACACCTGTTGTGGAACTCCAAGAGCCTAGCTACACCATAACACATATAGGAATAACGTCTTAGCACAAGTTGTTCAATATGATGAGCACTCTCTGTTGACTTATAAAAATCGAAGATCTGGAACACCTGTTGTGGAACTCCAAGAGCCTAGCTACACTATAACATATATAGGAATGACGTCTTAGCAAAAGTTGTTCGGTTTGATGGGCATTTCCTGTTGACTTATAAAAATCGAAGATTAGGAACACCTGTTGTGGAACTCCAAGAGCCTAGCTACACCATAACACATATAAGAATGACGTCTTAGCAAAAGTTGTTCAACCTGATGAGCACTCTCTGTTGACGTATAAAAATTGAAGATCTGGAACACCTGTTGTGGAAGTCCAAGAGCCTAGCTACACCATAACACATATAGGAATAAGGTTCTTAGCACAAGTGGTTCAATCTGATGAGCACTCTCTGTTGACTTATAAAAATTGAAGATCTGGAACACCTGTTGTGGAACTCCAAGAGCCTAGCTACACCATAACACATATAGGAATAACGTCTTAGCACAAGTTGTTTAATCTGATGAGCACTCTGTGTTGACTTATAAAAATCGAAGATCTGGAACACCTGTTGTGGAACTCCAAGAGCCTAGCTACACTATAACATATATAGGAATGACGTCTTAGCAAAAGTTGTTCGGTCTGATGGGCATTTCCTGTTGACTTATAAAAATCGAAGATCTGGAACACCTGTTGTGGAACTCCAAGAGCCTAGCTACAACATAACACATATAGGAATGACGTCTTTGACGTCTTTGTTGTTCAATATGATAGGCATTTCCTGTTGACTTATAAAAATCGAAGATCAGGAACATCTGATGTGGAAATCAAAGCTATCACTAATTTTACTGTATAACTATAAAATAACATAAACTGGGAGTACCTGCACGCGGTGAAGGCGTTAACAGTTTAGGACTGATTTTCGATGACGATGGTATATCATTGAAAATTTGACTCTACTGGCCAAAACTCCTATTTATTTTTTTATTTTATCGTATGAATATGCCTTCGGGCTTATGTTGTTTGAGTGTTTAATTTCCTTTTCCATTTATCTTTGTGACACGGTAGCCTACCCGGTAACGCAGGGGAGCAGTCATTTTAATTTAGATTTTTATTGATCAGGTATCTTCACAATAAAACTATGACCATGCCTAGAAAGAGGTCAAATCTTTCCCAATGTTCCAAGAGAATTAAAAGATTGAGGATCATAAGATCCCAAGAATCTACCGAAGAGCGTCAGGAGAGACTTGATGCTGTTCGAGAACATTAAGCTGCTACTCGCTCCGTGGAAACCTCTTCGGGTCGCGAAGCACGCCTGCGTTCTCAGCGTATTCATTAGGTCTCTAGAGACCAGTGAAGAATATGATGCGCGACTGACCGCTGATCGTGAACGTCATGTATTGTCTCGCGAGTCAGAGACGTTCACGGAAAGAGAATTACGCTTGAGTTCCAAGCGTATCTACGCATCGACTTCTAGGTCTCTAGAGACAAGTGGGGCACGTGATGTGCGACAGACCGCTGATCGTGAACGTCATGTATTGTCTCGCGAGTTGGAGACGTTCACGGATAGAGAATTGTGCTTGAGTTCCAACCGTATCTACGCATTGACTTCTAGGTCTCTAGAGACAAGTGGGGAATATAATAATGCGGTTGCCAAAATGAAAACGATGACAAATGGACTGTATGTTTTGGTGGTTGTTGGAATGAAATAAAACTAAAGCTCAGTGTGATAAAAGATTTAAATGGGAAAAATGATAAAAAATAACATAAATGGCGACCCCGTTGTCGCTGGCATAAGCAACAGGGTCCGCGTACGAAGTCGCGGGCAGAAGCTAGTATTATAATATGTGAAGACGATGCACCCAGAATAAAAACAATACACCAAAAAGGTGAAAAGAAAAACGCATGTAGCAGTGGAAAATAAACTTAATTATGTCATAAGTACATGGTGCTCACATATTTACAAACATTCTAAAAGCTAACAATAATAAATTAATCAATGTGTGAGATGTTATTCCAATATAATAAAATAATATGGTGCAAATTATAAATTATTACCTAATTTACTTAGCAACCAGTTTGATTTTGTCTAGACACTAGATTGTCCTGTGGAGTAGGACCAGCATGTTTCCAAGCATCCTTATCTTTGATATAATCCTCTAATTTGTAATAAGCTTGTTTACAAAGTGTACTTTTAATATGAGTTTTAAATTTTCTTTCATTTAATTGCAGTATGTCACAAGGTATTTTGTTGTAACATTTAACACAGAACCCCATTAAAAGATGTATGTACTTTGGACAATCTGAAAAATGGTTGAACTATTTTATTTTTATTTCTAGTATTAGAGTTATGCCTATCACTTATTTTATTAAAAAGATGTCTATTTTTTCTTACATACATAATATTTTCATAAATGAATTGGCAAGGAACCGTCATAATATTAATCCTTTTAAATAGTTCCCTAAGCGATTCGCGCTCTGATCGCTCGCTTTTGCAAAATAAAAATGGATTCAATGTCAGCAGCCCGACCCCACAGTAAAATGCCATACGACATAATGCTGTGGAAGTAACTAAAACAGACCAAACGCGCGGTTTCTACGTCTGTCATCTGCCTTATCTTTCTAACAGCATAAGCGGCCGAACTAAGCCGTCCCGCAAGAGTTGTTATGTGGGGACCCCATTGCAACTTGTCGTCTAGCGTGATTCCCAGGAAAACCGTCTGCTTAATACATTCCAGCTTCTCTCCGTTCAATATGATGTCACAATCGCTACTTTTAACATTAGGTAATGTAAATCTAATGCATTTGGTTTTTTTTTCATTTAGTACCAAATTATTTACCGTAAACCAATCTTGGACCTGAAGAATAGAGTTATTCACGTCTTCAAGATTTTGAGAGCGTCTATCAATTTTAAAGATTAATGATGTGTCATCTGCAAATAACACCATCTTCGGTTGATTTTGAAGTAATTGGGGTAAATCGTTAATGTAAACTAAAAAGAGGAATGGACCCAATATCGAACCTTGAGGAACGCCCATTGTCATTTCCGACCCCAGCGAGTTCACACCATTTACTTGAACTTTAACCTTTCTATCTTTCAGGTATGATCTAAGTAAATCAAGGGCTGTATTTCTAATCCCATAGTGCTCTAGTTTCAGCAGAAGCGTCTCATGTTCTACGCAATCGAACGCCTTAGAGAGATCGCAAAAGATTCCAATGGCATCTTGTGCTTCTTCCCAGGCGCTAAAAATTTTCTTTATTAGGGTGACACCAGCGTCAGTAGTACAACGCCCTTTGGTGAAACCGAACTGTTGGTCATGCAAGATGGAATTTTTATTAAAGTGACGTAACATTTGATTGAGCATCAACTTTTCAAACACTTTACTGAGAACTGGCAGAATTGAAACGGGCCTATAATTGTTGGGTTCTTTACTATCACCGGATTTGAACAATGGCACTACTTTACTGTGTTTCATAAGATCCGGAAAGACTCCTTGGTCCACACTGGTATTAAATATGAACGCTAGATAGGGCGCAATGGTGTCGATAATAGCACTACAGACTTTTACAGACATTCCCCAGAGATCTTCTGTTGATTTGATTTTAAGATCTTTAAAAGCTTTTATAACAGCCTGGGGGTTTGTATGCTGAAATGTAAATTCCAAAGGGTATGCCTTTACATTTTTTCTAAGTAAGGCAGCAGAAAGCGCGGCTGAGGAATTTAATGATGCAGTAGTTTTGAGTGGAATATTAGCAAAAAAGTTTTCAAATTCCTGAGCTATTTCTATATCTGAGTTGATGCGGCCATGTGCAGTCTCTAAATTATACTCAGTATTACGCTGCTTTTTCCTACCTGTTTCATTATTTATTATTTGCCAGGTAGTTTTTATTTTATCATCAGCTGATTTTATTTTATTGCTAATATAAAGAGCTTTAGCTATTTTGCACACACTTTTAAAAGTTTTAGAATATTTTGCAACATACTGATGAAAGTTTGTATGATTCATATTGAGGCCATAAAGTTCAAAAAGTTTTGCCCTGCTTTTGCGAATGCCTGGAGTCGCCCAATCGCTAAATAAAAACTTTGTGAAAATACTTTTAGTTCTTAGTGGAAAAGAGTCATTAAATTGCATATTTAATAGTAAAAAGAACTCGGTGTAGAACTCACTTGGGTCAGATATATTATTAAAATTCTGAACACATAAATTACTGGCCAAAGACTTTTTGAATTTGTTTAAATTTGTACATGTAAAGAAAGAAAGAAAGAAAGAAAGAAAGAAAGAAAAGTGTGTTTATTGGCATTATCTACATATAACATAAACAAAAACCTTAAACTACCTACTTAAAAAGAAAAAATAAATAAAAATATAATACAGAGAACAAGTATAACAATGCCAAAAGGGCCTCAGCTCAGCATAATGTCATTGGCCTAAATCTTATTTGAATTTGTTGTAAGGGCATATAGGAACAAAATGTTATAGTTTGTCCACTGTGGTCAGATGGCAACTTATTTAAGATATCTTTATGTAAGTATTCACAATTACAAAAAATATTATCTATACAAGTGGCAGAGGAAGCAGTTACTCGGGTTGGTTCCATAAAAACATTGGACAAATCAAATGACCCAAAAAGACTTAATAATCTGACAGTATTCGAGTTATTTTCTAGTAAATTAATATTAAAATCTCCAAATATGATTATTGATTTGCTACTAGTACTAAGTTTCTTTAACACATCTTCCATTACAGAATCAAACACAGATAGATTCTGGTAACTTGGAGGTCTGTACACGCATACTATTACATGCTTATCTAGCTCAACACAGGACAATTCAATGGTGTGTTCAACAGATAGTCCAATGATGTCTTTTCGTTCTTTGGATTTTATTGCATTTTTAACTAATATTAATGACCCACCATGTATCATTAGTTTTCGGCTGAAATAGCTAACTACGCAATAATTTTCATAATTAATTGACACTACTTGATGATCTTTTAACCAATGTTCTGTTAAACAAATGACATCAAACTTGGTATTTTCCAAGAACAATTCTATTTCCAGTAACTTGGAAGAGCAACCTTGAATATTTTGATTCAATAATTTTAATGTATGTTGCACTCCATTCGGTTTATTATTTTTAAGAGTAATATTGCCAGAAGATACCTTTTTATTATTTTGTAGTAATAATAACTGGTTGTTAGAAGTGGTAACTTCTGTTGTCCTACTGACTAGTTTAAAGAACTATCCAGAGTATCCTCCACAACTACAACCGAAGAGTCTAGAATGTCCATATGAGTTCTAGCAGGAAGAGAATACCCGACCTGAGTGTTCATGGCCTCCAAGGTTGTTGGTACTATAGTTAGATCCTCCTTCGTACAACACGATGAAACATAATTATTCTCTATGTTGTTAGTATAACTAGGCAACACAGATTCGTCCCTAATATTAGAATTTGTTATATTAGCTATAACCTCATTAATATTATATGCTATCAACATAGCAATCTGATGTCTACATTCCCAAGACAGAGACAAAGTTCTCCGAGTTAATTTAAAACCACTAACAAAATTGTTAGTGTCCCCACATTACCAGCCCCAAACAATTCCGGTCCACCAAGTCATATCCAGCACATACACTTTAACGATAAGGGCACACAACAATGTTTTCGTTCGATCAGGAGCTCGTGCCTCTGAAATGAAGTTGGGTATTAGGAACGTTGCTATCTCCCCGACTATTTCCAATTTGTTTGTTAACATTTCCTCCGGTGAGCATAGTACAAGTTTTCAGGATAGTTACAGCTAGTTCCTCTCGTGTGTTGCCAGTTTTATTCGGATGTTGTTATGGAAGTGACGGCAAGTATTATATTCTTTGTTGCTATATCAATCTGTGCTTTGTAACGCAAAGTATTCGTTTATTTTTCCACTGTATTTATTGGGTGGATGTGAAAGACTTATCATAATTATCATCGTCAATAGCCTGACTTCACTCAGTACTAAGCAAAGGCCTCTCTTTTTACGTACCAATACTCACATTTCTGTCCCAAAATCTGAGAGCTAGTCTTACCAAGGGGTATAGTATTGCCCAGTTACCGTGTTGTGGAGGTCAGATCAGGCAGTCACTCCATGTAAAATACTGGTATTCAGCTGCATCCGGTTAGACTGGAAGCCGACCCCAACATAGTTGGGAAAAGGCTAGGCTGATGATGACTCACATTTCTGTCCTACACTCATCCAGTCCCTACCCGCGAAGATAGTATTGTCGTCCTACCGACACTTCGTCTTCCATTCCCACATGTTAAAGACTATTTAAATGTAATAATTTAAAAAAATCTCTTGTATCTAATTCTGTAAAACAAGCTTCCATCGTCAAGTACCGGTAAAGGAAAACACCAGATGGAAACTAGCATGACTGAGAGATATATCTGAACAGCATGTGAAGCTAAGTCAGAGGCTCATGGGCAGCATAAAAACTCTGACTCCAGGCTGGTCACTAACTACCCGAAAAGAAAGATGATCGACAAAAAAGCAGTATGAAGGCAAATCTGTGACAAAAGAATTACTTCAACCCAAAATCCTTTAAGCCCTTAAACAAACAACAACACTGTCCAACCCAAACCCAGTCCAGAAAACTCAATTTTCATCACACAGAGTCATCAACATAAAGTGTCACAAATAATCGAAATTAGAATTTATTAGTGCTGCGTAGGGGTTCAATTTTGGTTCCGTGTGTAGCAATAATGCGTAAAAAACTCATCTCCGTCACCCTGTCCCCCCTTTACTCTCCTTTTCGCCCCGTCTCACCCCCCCGGGCCGGTGAAATATGATGTTTTCCCGTCCCGTGTGGACACGATTAGAAAATTCGTTGCGATGCGTTGTAGGCACTCAACACTATGCTGATAGTTTTCTTATGTACTTATGTTGTTTCATTTGAATATTACTTTCGTGTTACGGCTTTTTTTGGGAAGATGTCGGTAGGTTGGGGACTGAGTGTACTTTTGTGTTTGTGTATGGAAATACACAAACAAAAATCACTTAGGTATAGGTGTTAGACGAGGGAGTACAATTCTTTAATTAATTCGGTAGACTTTTATTATATGAACCCTTCCATATTCCGGTCACTGAGCGAATGCGGAAACCTGTCAGTTGGAAACGATTAGGAACTAATAAAGTTAAAATTATTATTCTTTGTACTCAGCTGACAGGTGTCAAAAACGGCCAGAGTGTACTTCATGAACGCGACCGTCCAAAAAAGTCATTTATTCGTAAATTTTAGTTGAAAGTCAATTTTCACATGACAATTTGTACAGACGCCAGCACATCAAGCTATCCCTAACTGTCAAATTTCTCAATTAAAAATGAACCTTATGTCTTTGCAATAAAGTTGAAATACTATCAAAGAAATTTGACAGTTTGTGGTAACTTGATGTGCTGGCCTCTGTACCTTCCATCAGGTCCTATCAGCACTAAACGTTTGCTTTATTTTAAGAACAAAACATGCTTTTCATAGTTAGACGTGCACTTAAAAAGATGTCACCACAAACCCCATTACTTAACATCCTTCCACCTAAAAAGAATAAACACAATATTTCCTAGTAAAATGACATCACCGATTCCTTTGCAATGCGCTAATGTAGGCATAAATCATAGAGGGCTGCCCTGAGTCCAACGAGGATCAAAGCCTATATATCAAGCTAATGCTGATATGATATGTTAAATAAATATCGACGCCAGGATATTGGGTTTTGGTAACAAATCGAAAATGAATGTGACATGTGTATAAAGTGAAACGCTTTTTGAAATATTTTCTTTGGGGATGAGACAATGGATTTAGGGATGACAGTTTAGTACGTTTTTGGTGAGGTCCGAATAATTAGGTAGCCTATACTTTTCAAGTGAAGGGCAAATACTTCTTCTCTAGAGAAGTATAGTTTGATCTAAAAAATGAGACGAAAATGTAAACAAAACGAATCTAAAAACCTATATTCTTTATGTACTATCACATTTTAATACGTAAGCCCGAAATTCTAAATTGAATCACCATATAGATGTTTTCATTTGGCAATTAAGGTTAATTTAACAAATAACTTTAGTGGTTATGATGTTATTCAAGCAATAATTCAAAGAGTGGTGTGGTATAAAATTGAAAACTTCTAAATAAAGCTGTATATGCGTTAGAATTTAACCTTAACTGGGTTAATTTACACTTTTATCAGATACTTTTGGAACTTACTACACCATTTCTCAATACGTACCCCGGATATAAGTCAGTTCTGGCTAAGATTTCTTATAAAGTCACATCATCAGGGTAATTATGGCCTCTTAATGGCTTTTTTCGTCTCTCGTAGTTTTTAAAATAATAATAATATCGTTGGACATTTCACACAACGCCATATAGTCCCAAGCTATTGCCTAATGCTTGTGTTATGGTAACGAGATGGCTGCTAAACTACTTATATAGATTTTTATGCAGTTGTAAAAGTAGCTAGTCTCTTTAGTTGGTCCAAAGACTCAATAGTAAGTAATGATTGAAAAATAAAGAACTAGAAAACATATCATTGAAGACAAAGCAAGTAAAATAACTGGAAACTGAACATGTTTCATTAGAGGAAGCTTTTACAACAATACTTCAAACTTTGTACTGCAAGAGATACTCGGAGTTCTATTTACTAGACTGTAGCACCAAATCTATTTGTCTGAAGTATGACAAACTAGGTTTCACCCGCGGGACGGTCTGGTTAAAAATTGTGTGATACTTTTTTGTTCTGTTATTTTTAAGTTTTAAAAGTCTGATAGCATTTATAGTATGCTTAGCATACTGTAGCCAGTCTGCCCATGCCAATAATCTAGCTGATAGAAACTACTCTCTACTCTCTACTTTCGTCTACTTATTTCATCAACTCAGCCTCTTGCCGTCCACTGCTGGACATAAGCCTCTCTCAGGCTGCGCCACAACACCTTATCCTGCGCCTTTCGCATCCAGTCAGTCCCAGCCACCTTCTTAAGGTAATCAGTTCACCTAGCTGGGGGGCGTCCCGCACTACGCTTGCCTATACGCGGTCTCCATTCCAGGACTCCTCTACCGGCCAGCAGTCCTTCGACAAACAAGGCCAGCCCACTTAAAGAAAAATGATTATTCTTTTAATTTGGGAATACCTACAGAACTGCTGCTCATTTAATGTGTAAAAGACCAGTCTTTCATTGCAAAATTGCCATGAAAATCACGTTAGATTGATATAATTAGCAGAAGGGAGCTGATGTCCCAAATCTTTAGACCATCTTATGAACGCACACGGCGCTATAATACCTATGTAACTGAATTACATTTGGGTCATCCTTAACAGCCAGTTTCTAAACCCTAACTTGCCTATACATATATCATCTCCATACTCACACACTTTAATAGTATTATTGGAAAATTGGCTCCACGTCCCCACTGTTATGTTGACGAAATTTTGCTATCACTACACCGCATCACAGCCAATAGGGTGTGTCGGTTCACACTATCTACAAAAGAAATTACATGTTCCTCTCTATCAGGTGGGGGAGGGGGGGTGACGTCAGAGCAACGCCTCGAATAAATGTGATGGAAATTGGAGGATTTGTTTACCCATATTCTCACACTTTTGACACTAAAAGGTACAGCGGGCGTGTCTGTGTGTGCGTGTGTAACTATTGTTTTTTGTTTGCTTGTGTGCCTGACTGTATTGCGTGAAGTGTGTTTGGGGACTTTTATGATGGTTAGTTAGTAAGATGCTTAGGGCTCGTGCATAATGTTAATCTCTAGGCAAAATTTAAAATACATTTACGGTATTTTCGAATGCTTCCAGCATGATTATACAGTCAGGTTGGTCGTGCCTTTCGTTAGACCCTTAATGATAAAGGAAAATGTTTATATTGAATTAAATTAGGCCGGATAAATTGTATTCCGAAAGGGTTATGTAAAAGTATATTAATTTTTCGGATACAAAAAGCGATGGAGGAGAAATAATGACAAGTTTCGTAGTCCTAATAGATGACTAGCGGTCGATTCATCTATATGTAAGTATGAATATTTTGTGTTAGACTTAAAATCTGATCTATTTATACTTTTCATCGAATTATTAGAAATTGAGAGGTTTCGCAAAAAACTTTCCGTAAAAATAAACAATGTTTTCGAACTACTTATGAAATTGGATTTCTTCACCATCACCACCAATTCATATCAAAGTAAATAGTTACATTCAACTTCCAAATTCAAACTCGTACGTCATAAGCCTATTGTAAGTTAACACCTCGACACCCGGCACCCGAAGTCGTGCCCAATTCAATTTATTTAGCGATTTTCAGAACAAAAATATTTCGGGCGAGCTATTTATCAGACTTCGGAGATCGTCGCACTATACCAACACATTTATGTGTTACCTCACAAAACTGGAGTGCGATTACGTAATATATTCTGGTGTCGTGTGCCTCCAGCCATTTTTCTATTCGTTCCCTACTTTTGAAGGCGTGCAAGAGACGTGGTATTACTATGCCTAATTCAAACGAAATGTGTGGAATGAAAATTGTTGTGTGTTAGGAGTAATCGGAGTAGGTTTGTCGTGTTATGATGGAATGGGAGAACAAGGGAATAGTAAAGAGGTTTGTTTTATTCCAGTTCAAGATGGTATGTGTAATTACCTACTTGGTGGTTAAAGACCGTGGCAGAACCAGGCAGTAACAATAGATAGGTGAAGGTGAATAGAAATTAGGAAAAGTCAGTGTCGTATCCTCCATTGGCTACTAGAGCATAGTTCATAGGACTGAAACATCCGTGTCCAGTGAGGACCTGCGTCAGGCTGTAGGTGAGGACTGCCGTCTCTCTAGTAACGCCTTCACGCGGGATTGTTCGAAGGAGTTACCGCTATCCCGGACCATAAAGGGGTAAGGAAGGATCATAGATGGGTTTTAGTCAGTAAAAGTGACACTCCCTTCCGTTCCACCTAGAACGGGAGTCATTTGATGATTTCCCACTCTCAAAAAAACAAAAAATAGGTTATAGGACCAAGTTTTCGGGATTTAAAAGTAGATTGATTCGTGTTGGAACTTCACTCTACCTTTTAAAACGAAAAGAAGTACTTAAGTAAGTTTTCAAAATTCTAAGGTTTATTTAAAGCCGGTTGAAAATAAATTTTCGAACAAAGCAAAAAGTAATTACTGTCCACATCGATTGCACAATAAAAACCATCGTAACCATCCGACATATCTCGATCTTTGACTCTTAACGTACGATACGCAATAACACCAAAAATATTGTAGTACTTCCTCATAACATAAGTAATAATATCGCGTAAATTTAGTCGAATGAAAGGCCGCTAAAGGACGGCCGGGCAAGAGTCCAGGCTTATCTGGGAAAGCGTAAAATTTATGTTAATGACACCCCTTAGGAAAGGAAGTAACGCTAGTAGAGAAAGCATATCATGATAACGTGTCCTCTTTAAATGAATGAATAGTTTTTGTGAGGCGTTCGATTCGTTCGATTTGCATTTGTTTCATTATTGGGATCAATTGTTTTGGGAGGGTTTGGTTGTGGCTTTATTTTGGTTTATATAGCCAAGGTAATTTAGATAGCATTGCCGTGGGTGTAACTTTGTGAATATTAGTACTGTTAAATGTTTACTTTTTGTAATACGTCTAATTTTGTATTTTCAAGTAAGTGAATAATGTAATCCTTATAAAAATTTATGGTCTGAAACCTCAAATTGGTATGATAATGTTTGAATGAAGTAGAATATATCCGATTTTGTGTAGCTATTAAACATAAATTCTTAGGTGAAGTAGCTACTAAGTGGCAATTTCACTAATCAAACTGAACGTGTTCAGCAGGTCTAAACCGAGTTCAAAAGCTGTCAGTGTCAATATTCCAAAGAAAATAATGACAGTGACAGCTCTTAAACGGAATTTATGTGTTAATCGCGTTCAACAGTGGAATATGTTAAGAAGATTTTTTGTGCTTCGGAAATAAAAAGTACAGATAAAGGACAGGTACATGACAGGACAGATGAAAATAATGATTTCTACCACTATTTAGTACAGTTTTCAAAACAAATGACTGTATTTTAAAACTGTTGTAACAGAGAGAACCATTTGTTTCTGACATAACCATTGACCGTAACATGTTAATCGTTATTCTTCTTACGCCCTCTACCAAAGTCGACTACCACCGAGATGGGATCCTAAAAACTACAGAAGCACGCAAAAAACGTAGCTTCAAGCGGGCAATTCATTCGTTCATTCGTTCTCATATCCGGTTATCGCCGGTTTATCATACGCCCGGGGCCCAGTGTAACTTCTCCCGAGATTATTTTAAGCTTCAACCCTAAACGTTTGATTAAAGTACCATTCTTTGTGGAATTGCCCCATTTCTGGTCGGTGAGTAGGTTGGCAATCGAGTTATTATTGTTAATATCATTACGTCATTTCCTGTAACCATAGAGAGCGTTATTGCTGATTCTTTTTTTTTATTGACCATCGTCTTTTTAGTTCTCCAAAGTTAGGAAGAAAAAACAACATTTAGAAGCGTTTGTACATAATGTAGTTAACTCCTATGTCTTACCTAGTAAAGGGTAGAAAAACCCTTGTATTACAAAGACATAATTATAATAATTAGGCGGTTTCAATATCACACGTAAAGATTTAAAGTCAAGGTCTTAAAAATCAACAGAAAAACCAATAGGCTAGCCCTCAATTACATAGGGCTTACAATTTTGCTGGTAAAATGTGCAGAGTACTTACCTACCTTGCCTACCCCTTTTTATAACACAGACATGCCATTGTATTACGTTAAAATCTAAACCAACTAATCTCCCCAACATCAAAGAACATAAAACCAGCAGAAAACACAAGAAAGAACCCACTTTAAATACAGACCCGATAAAATTAATAGCATCTCCTCGTCTGCCCTTTGGGAAGTGCAATCACGCGTGTAGAGGCTGCGTCGCTTTGTCCCATTCTCCCCTTTTCTTTTATAATTTTCTCGCCTGGGGCAAACTCGGACCGCGGGAAAAATGCAAAGCCTTGAAAGGTTTTCCGACCTACTGTGTTGCAATTTTGGGTGTCGCGAGATAGATGTGTACCTCCCCTAAGTTTGAAATACGTGAAGTGGGTTTTAAATGTTAAACTTTAGAGAGGTTTTGAATATAGGGGTGTAACGAGTTTCTATGTATTTTTTTGTTTTTAGTATTTGGAGATTTCAAACGTAGCCCCGTTGTCGATTCTGTAGGTGTATGCGGAGGGGAATTAGGACTGTTTTTTATTGTCCCTGGGAAAAGCTAATAAGTTTACTCTGTAATCATTTTAAAACAAGCTTAGCGTCATAAATGCAATGCATTTTCTGATATTCCATTAAAAAATATCTCTACTAAAATGCTTTTGTTTTTCTCGTTATCACAAGGAGTGGGTGCCAGTCACCTAAAGCACTGCCATAATTCATTTAATTAATTAATGTACAGGCAATGAAGTGTTTCTAAAAATAAACTTCCGAAACGTTTCTGGCAAATGAATTGTCAATTCTGCGTATTTGGTATAAAGTTGAATTAAAGAATGAGATGGAAAAACTATCCGTAATTACTAAATGGACCATAAATCCTCTCATATATGTTTTTCTCGAAAGTAACTTACAAACCAAAGAGATTTATTTATAAAACTAAGGTTTATTAAGGTATAATGATCCCAAATGTCCCATAAAGTACAGCCATTGATTTACAGCTCCAACACATTTCAACTGAATCCATTTGCAATCCGCTCCCACAACTATTCCAAATAAAAGGAATTCCTCGTACAAAAGGGAAACCTGGGAAAAAGAAATAAAAAATATAATAATTCAAAATGGCGTCTGGCCACTTAATAACTGGCTGACACCATTGGGAAATATAATTTAATTTTTCTTTCGCGCCGTACTGTTCGTTCGTAATTCAAATGTGTATTTCTGTCCTTGTCTGGCGTTTCCTCGGTTGTGTCCCCCCCTCGCACCCGCCCCCTCAAACTTCCGTTTGTTCGGGCGCCCCGTGTCACCCAGTGTTCTGGACAAGAAATATTTGCGATATTGTGTATTAGATGATTTGTGTATTCGCATGTACGTGGTGGGAATTTATAGAACGTACAGTTGTGTAGAAATTGTTCGATGGTTACTCGCAGTTAATGGTACTTTCACCAAAAGTTTTTAACAAGCTCCAGAGCGATGTTGTCTGTTTATTCTGCCTCTGATGTATTAGTATTATTAGTATTAAGTTTGAGTTACCTACATACAAAGTGAAATTACCCACTTTGTTCTGCTCGTTTCAAATACATAGGTAAATTTTAGGTTTTAAAATAATATGTATTAAAATTCTGAAAGGTATTAAAATTTTATATAATGATTAAATTAAACGAATTTTATTTCTACATTTTATTTTATGGCACCATTTATTATTTATCCACTCAAACAGCCCTCGGAAAACTAATAGTTTAAAAGAGATTGTAACGATGAGATTAATAATTTTAATTATAAAAATTACGAACGCGAACCTTATTATGATCAACATACAACATGAGACTGACCTGCAAATAAAAAAAAAAAATTGAATTTCGTGGGTTCATGCGGCACGCATCCCCCCAATTGTTGAAATGAAATGTTTGTCTCCCTAAGTAGATCTTAAAATACACTTTTATACGTCAATAATTACAACTTAGATGGCACCAGCATTTCTTAGCTGACTGATCTCTGAAAAGAAATGATGAATCATACTCAGAGGTCATGGTTGCTGGAAGATGTTTTAAAAAGCAGCATGTTTTTGTTTTGTGTCTTATGAGTCAACTCTATGGACAAAATCTTGTAGCGCGTATGTAAGCTAATTTCATACTAAACTAAGACACTGAAATTATACAGACACCAGCACATCAAGCTATCCCAAAATCTCAAATTTTCCCAATTGAAAATGAACCTTAAACTTTTGTAATAAAGTTGAAAACCTAACAAAGAAATTTGTACATCGCAAATGACTTTTTTTGCGCATTTCAAACCATATTTTCACCCAAACAAAGACGCACACAAACAGTTCATAAAACCCGACTACCGCACATTACAACACAAATTGATACTTATAGCTTGCACATTACTATACATTACTTCCTAAAATCAGCATGCAAAGAAACCTCATGACACCTATAAAACTATGCAAAAACTTATTTACGGGTGTCTCCTAGAGGGCAGGTGTGAGAGTAATATTCTAATGTTGGTAAGAGCGTCCCTCCATCCATAATAATATCCCTGCCACGCCTTTTTACTATATAACTAGGTGATATAGTACGTAGGAACTATGTATAGATATGCAGAACGATCTTTAAATTGAGTTAGAAGTGGTCTAAGGAGGATGCGGTATATCCCGCAAAATTCAAAAAATGTTTCTTAGGTTTTTTGCGATTTGTAGATCAATGTCAGGTTGTACAGAGGCCAGTCAAGTTACCACAATCTGTCAAATTTCTTTGATAGTATTTCAACTTTATTGCAAAGACATAAGGTTCATTTTTAATTGAGAAAATTTGACAGTTAGGGATAGCTTGATGTGCTGGCGTCTGTACCTTGGTCAAAATATTATTTGGGACAATAACAATAATCCTACATGATATATAATTGTGGTGTGGTATTTTTAATCCAGGTGCAGCGTCTTCACATATAAATTTATAATTCATGTACAGAGGCCAGCACATCAAGTGACCACAATCTGTCAAATTTCTTTGAAAGGATTTCAACTTTATTGCAAAGACATAAGGTTAATTTTTAATTGAGAAAATTTGACAGTTAGGGATAGCTTGATGTGCTGGCGTCTGTACACAAAACATCGTAAAATACTTTAAGAGTAACGGTGGAATTTCAGGCCTATTCTTCTCCATACGAAAGTTACGAAACTACCTCTTGGAAGGGGCGACTAGAATCAATTCTATTTTCATTTTTCATTGTGCCTTTCTTGTGCCTATTTGAAATAAATTATTTGACTTTAACTTTTTATTCAAGAAATTAATTATTTTAATTTCATATACAATAAATCAGCTTTTCCATACATTATGCTCGCATAACTCGTGAAAATGTAGGGAACAGCCAATTCTTTTTTCGCGATTTCAGATTGTTGCCATGAAAGTTGTTCATATAGAGGAGTATAATGTCACCATAAAATAATGCCCATCAATTCAATTTCACCCTATATACGCATTTGTTATGGTCGCGAATCGTATTGGATCACTATTCAACCTGACACAACTGACCTACAATTTGCAAAAAAATTAAGAAAATTTGAATTGAAGACTCCCTCACAGCATCCCCTTAAGAAGGTATGGATTTATTAATTAATGGGTTTTGCCTACGTTGGTAGGGTGAAAAAAAATCTAAGGATGGCCTAAATCCTATGTTTTAGGATTGTTTATTTCTAGGTTATAATAGAAACTCGCCAAGTGCCTGTCAGACGCAGTCAAACACGAAGGGTACCCGTACAATATTTAACACTACATATTATATGTAAAAGTATTTAGTTAAATAAATCATGTTTCTTTTTTGGGCACCGCCTTTCATTTTAAACTTTATTTTACTTTTTATTTCAACTTTTTGCCTGTTATGGTTTGTGAGTTATAGGCCGCTAACCGACAGACGAACAAACGAACAGCGGAGGCTTAGTAAAAGGGTTCCGTATCCGAATTTAATAAGAATTAAAGAATAATTAGGATGATAGTAAAGTATGTCATTGATCATACATTTTTTTTTTCAAAATCCTATGTTAAATGTTGTTTATTGAAAATTTTAGTGCAATCAAAAAATAAATAAAGGAAATCAGAAGGAAATTTGTTAATTTTCATGAAATGTGATAAGTAAAAAATATTTTAAATAAAATAAAAACAGTTACTATTATTAAATACTATAAAGATCATTGTTATAGGAAAAGGAATCAAAACTTTAAAATACGCCATCTAGAAGCTGTTGCTCAAAGTACTTGGTCGTAGCACTCCGTAGTCGGATTGCTCTGCGCTACGAGACTCTCGTAAACGCGTAGAAGTACGCTACGAAACGTGATACTCTTCGAGCTACAACTACAACACTGGGATAGAAAGTTCAACTGCTCACTACTAGATGGCGCTCTCCCCAATAAAGTAAAATAAATAAGATGCATTTATCATTAACTAAACATTAAATGCACACAGTAATTAAAATGAGCCACAGTAAGTTATCGACGAATAAAAACAAAAAGAGAAATTAAAAATCATTGTAGAGGTAGACTCATCGAAGATCATATTCTTAGATTATTTTGCTGCTATAAGAATTCTTTCATGTTGTTTGTTTTGTTTTAAATTTTTTACTTCAGTATAAAAGATGCAGTCCATCAAAACTTTAAAATCAGTTGAAATGCAGTCAGGGACAGATGGCGGGGAGCGTCTAAAAACAAACAACCAACCTCAAAAAAACACTGCAATGTGAAAAATAACTTTAATACCGGATTTCGATGGCAAAAAATGAAAATACAATCCAAACACCGACTTCAGTGTTGCTGTCCGAAAGTGGGTTGTTTTTTTTTTGAGTGTGGGAAATCATCAAAAGACTCCTCCCGATCTGGGTGCAGCGGAAGCGAGTGTCAGACTCTTACTGACTAAAACCCATCCATGTTCCTCTTAGCCCTTTATGTTCCGGGGTAGCGGTAACCCTTTCGGTCAGTCCCGCTTACCCGGCAGGCTTCGGCCCTAACGGCCCCTTCAAATGCTGACATCTCTTTGAGGCGCGCGTGGAACAAGTACGCGCTGTCTGGCACGGGCCTGGTCCTGATCGGACGGTGAGCTAACCATTACAAATTAATATCCAAACAATTCGTCATCCGCAAATTATACGCAAGTGTACAACTCAAATGTATACTTTTATCTCCCGTTATTGAGCTATTGTTCATTTACTATTTATTCTACTTAAACTACTATTTACTCTTATTATTTACAGAGTGATATAACGTCTGCGGGTAATTGAACGGCTGTGTGTATAACATTGTAAAATACTTTGATAGTGATACAATAAATGCCTAGTCTGGTACAGTCGATAGGGTAGATAACTAAACCGACGAACCGTTATACTGACGACCCACGACATAAGACTTCAACTTATATTGTTGTAACATAATAACGGTTTTTATTTATTTTTGTTTTTTTTTATAAATTATATTTTTCTGCTTTTTTTTGATATTGTGTAGTGGGGTTTATGATGTCCGTAGATGTGTCCGTGGTAAAACAGCGGGCCTATTTTTTTGAGGGTGGGAAATCATCAAATAACCCCTCCCGCTCTGGGTGGAGCAGAAGGGAGTGTCAGTCCTTCCTTAGCCCTTTATGTTCCGGGGTAGCGGTAACCCTTTCGGATAATCCCGCTTGGCCTTACGATGAGATAGGAGCCTTTTTGACCTCGCAGAGATATTTTGTATTCTTTCATTTTTGTTTTTAATGTTAGCTTAGTTTTAAATGCTCCTTTTTTGCTGTTTGTATTTCCAGTTTTATTTGTATTAAATACTCCTATATTTCTTTATTTGTTGACACACCAACGACTTATTCACTAAAACATAAGTCGATATTGTTTCTTACCTACTATTCCTAAATGGGATGTTTACACAATCTGAGAATCGATTGAGTAGACATTCCATTTCTATCAATAATTCTTACTTAAATGGAAATTATCTAAAGATATAATTAAAACATACTGTAAGTTTTTGAATAAACATTTTTATTTTATTCTTTCTTTTTTTTCCCGAGAGACAACAGATAGGCAAAGGCGTAATGTTCTGATGATAATGGCATATATCTCTTTGGTTGATTGTAGTTCAGTAGGAGTGTTTTAGCGCTCCTTACATTTTAAAGTCAGTAGGAAAACTTTGATGTTTCAACATTTTCAGGCAAACTTATTAACGTTTGTATTTAAACAAATCTAAAACTCAAATATATAATATCATGTACAAGTATACATATACTTTAAGAAAAAAAGGCGAAGAACTCATTGGCCATCAAAAAATGTTGGCAAACATAATTTATATTAATTTATGATTTAGCGGTTCACTGGAGCCATAGACGTTGTGACCGAGGTAAACAAGTGGTTGGTAAGTGCCGGTGAGTTATAAAAGTGACTTGTAATATCACTTGTCAATATCCTTACTACAATACCAAAAACAATATGAGTGACAAAATCATAACAAGGCAAACAAAATCCATCACCAATGTTGGTTATAAGTGCAAATGTACCAACGTAAATCCTTACCAACCTGTGGCCCCAATTAAAAAAAAATATGGATGACAAAACCATTACAGAGTGTAGATCAAATCCATCATCAATGTTGGTTATAAGTGCAAATAAACCAACGTAAATGCTTACCAACCGACCAAATCAAACAACCAAGTGGAAAATAGAACTCCACACAATTGGCGCATAAACTGCAAACAGTCGCGGAACAGTGCTCCATAGTATTTGTTGAAAGATTGAATTTAAATCCAGTTTTATCTTTAATATCTCTTATTATTGTTAGAAGAGACTCCCTGATAGGAACACTTGCTATTTGCGACACGTATTTAACACTTGAAAGACGTTCAAAATGCAAAAAGTCAGAACCTTTATTCCCGTTTCTCCAATTTATTTCAATGTTGCGGAATATTGCTTGTTCGGGATCATATTGGGTGTTATAATAGGAATTATTGTGTATTATAATGTTATTAATAAGAAGTATAATACGGTTGCTGGGTTCCTGTTTGGTGGGAAGAATATGTCTGTTATATCGATTACTTTGGCCCTTATCGCGAGGTGAGTTCTGTTTTCCATTTTGATCATTACTGTTTAAAAGTACATCGACACGTCAATCGTTTATTTGTAAGTCTTTGGTATATGACTTCAAGCGGAATTGGGTATATGAAAGGGTAGTCAATAACGTTACTTTTTATGAATTGTCAAAACGCGGCATTTGTACGTGATTTTTATGAAACATAACAAAGTGATGTCACAGATTTTTAGAATCAAATAGAATACTTATAGCATTAAATGCAATTTTACAATTACATCTTCGCATAATATTCAAATACTGTATGGTGATGGAAGTTTTTAAGACGAGTGGTCTTTTTCCTATGTGATTTCATATTCTATTTTTGACCGTTTCAATTTGTAGTCAATTATAGATAAAAGTGCTGTACAACAATGCGAGCCGTGTTCCGACGTACCGCTTTCTGAATTAAGCCCCTGATCCAGCGACTATCGGTACAATGATCGCTGAGTCCAATTCTTACATAAATAATGTATGTAAGCCACCTTTGCACCTTTAGGATGAAGACACATTAAAAAAAAACAAAAATTGAGTTATCGTCATAAAATGACTCAAAACGAAAACAGTGGAACGACTTTTTATAATTTGCAGCACAAACATAGTCACTGATGTAAATAATCACTAACTATTATAGCCGAAATAATTCGGAGGTTTCAGAATTTCAAAACTTGTTTTGCTATTTCCCTAAAAGTCACTTTTTTGAATTCTTCTTCTTCTTTTCGTGTGGTTAGTGACTAACCTAGTGTCAGAGTTTTTATGCTGCCCATGGGCCTCTGACTTAGTTTCACATGCTGTTGAGAATTATTTCTCAGACATGCTGGTTTCCTCACGACATTTTTCTTCACCGATTTTTAAGCAAGTGAATCTCTAAATTCAGAGGTAATTATTTGAATTAAGTAGTTTTCATCCTAAAGGTGCATTGTTGGCAACCTCGCGAGGCAAGTCAAGATACTCTCAACTGAGGTTCTACCTATGTATATGAAGTAAAAAACACTATGCTAATGAATGAATGACGCTCGCTCTTATCTTTTTACAACATTTACCTATTACAGTAGAATACAATGGATACTATGCATTTCTACTCCAATAAACAATGTTATCGCATCTCGTGGATGTGACTTTCCAGTATCACATTAGCTACTTGTATTTACCATCATCTTCCTATTCGTTCCTGAATGTGAAGACTATGTACATAGTCTTTATTTTTCTCAATTTTAATTTTGTCTGGCAGTTTAAGTAGGTAATTTATGCGGCCCACCTACCTTCTTTGGCATTATAGGTCTGATCGTAGAGCTCCTTAAGTTCTGAGTTGAGCTGCACGATCACTGAATTATGCATGCACTGACTGGACTGGTCCTCTCAATCAGTGTGGTTCTTTTCTCAAAATATTTTCCAGATACTAATTTGAAAGGTTGAGTTAACTCATGATCTGGCCAAGATTATGTCAGGACTTTAAAGAGACTGTGATCTCTGAGTCTGTTTCTGACTCTCTTCTCAGAGTTGTCAGATAGGAAACGCCGACTTCAATTAGTTCTTAAAATATGATTGGCCTGTAAAAGTGTTTTTACAAACCAACGAATAGAAATAAAATCATTTATTGTTAATCTTTTTTGCTGAACAATTCATTTTCTTCTTGGTGACGACATAGTTCTAATATTTTGGTCATACAGGCCAAATCATTCCTCATTTGGAATAAGTACAGTATTTAGGTACGTATTTTCTGTCTTTGCTTATTCCTTGCTAATACAAGCGTTTATTTCCTTCTTAACTTTATCTTACTTCATACAATTTATTCATCTTCTCTTTCACAACAGTGCTGAAATAAAAATCAATCTCTTCGAACTATAAGTTATCATCTGTTATCCCCGTTAGGCATTGCCATACAATGTGGTAATGCCTCCAGCCTTTTGCGGATATTACCAGTTGACAGCGGTGCCGCGATGCGGAGGATTTTTTCGACGCTACAATTATTAGTTTTAAATACTTGTACATACGATCATTTTGTTTCAGTCATCTGACGAGCATCACTCTACTTGGCGTTCCCGTAGAGATATACCTCAGAGGCACGCAGTACTGGGCGTCAGCTCTCTCGCTCATCATCGTCACATTCCTCACAGCTGTCATTTATCTACCTGGTAAATGTCATCTCTTCTTTAATGTCATTTGTTTAAGATTTAGCAGCGCTGTTATCGTTTAAACATGGACATGCATTCAAGCCATGCCAGAGGATACCGTAAAGGGCGATAAGAATTTATCAGATTAGTAGGTATTTACTATAAACTGTTGCTGTGAACGTTTTTTTTTTTGAGGGTGGGTGGATAGTCATCAAATGACTCCTCCCGCTCTGGGTGGATCGGGCTGAACTTGAAATATAGCTCTAATTTCATACTTCCATTGTCATGAGAAATGTTCACCAGAAGCAAATCCGTGGTTGTATGGTAAGACAGGTTGATAGGCTTGGAAAAGTAGGAAAAGAAGAATGTTAATCACACTAATATTGTAAAGGCGAAAGTTTGTGAGTGAGTTTGTATGTTTGCCCGTCCTTTACACTCAAACGGATGTACGGATCGGGATGAAATATAAATAATAATTTTTATCCCAGTAGTTCGTTCCTTTGGGATAATTTCTGACTTTCACGTGGGCGAAGCCACTGGCAGCAGCTAGTGAAGTTCTTCTTTTCGTATGGTTATTGACAAAAACTCTGACACCAGGTCTAACCTAGCCTTTTACTCCCCTCGTACCGTCTTGGAGGGGCGCGCGTGGAACACTACGCGCCGCCGCCTCGGGTCCAGATGTTGTTGTGGGGGGCGATGGACGCGGGGCTAGTCCGTCGCCCCCCACAACACTGGACCCATTTAGGGGGGCTGGAAGAGGGCATTGTCTGCCCTCCTCCGACGCCCGGTGCGCCTGCTGCGGGCCGGGTTTAGGGAGGTGATCTCCCGCTCCCGCTCCGCAGCCTCCTTCTGCGAAATGACTTCCTCGCAGAAGGATACCACCGCGTCCCAGGCCTGTTCACTGCCGACCATGGCGTTAACGACGGCCGGCAGCGACAGGTCGCTGCCTACTTCTGAGATGAGGGCACGGCGCGGCTCCAGCCATGCGGCACATTCTGCCAGCGTATGCCGTGCCGTGTCCTCCCGACAGTCGACGCAGTGGTGACACCGAGAGGTCTAACCTAGCCTAAACTAACCTGGTGTCAGAATTTTTATGCTGCCCATGGGCCTATGACTTAACTTCACATGCTGTTGAGAAATATCTCTCAAACATGCTGCTGGTTTCCTCACGATGTTTTCCTCCGTTGATTTTTAAGCAAGTGATACAGTATGCACATGAATCCGTAAACTCAGAGGTGGCCTTAGGTAAAGTATATCTTGAAGAATATCTGACAATCTTCAATTTGTTTTCAGTCTTCCACAAACTACAGCTGTCATCTAGCTTCGAATACTTAGAGATAAGGTTCTCAACACACACGCGGACGATAGCTGCCGTACTGTTTGTAGTCAGCAAGCTGATGCTGCTGCCTATTGTGCCATATGTGCCCCTCATGGCTTTCAGATTAGGTAAGCAGATCGATTTTTTATATAATAAACTAAAATAAAGCATGTAATAAAAATTGTAGCAAGTATACTTAATTGAAAATGTATAGGATGACTTTTTCCGTCGGATGGAACTTTTCAGAAGTTATAATGGCAAAAATTTAAATATACCAGACAATTGCGAAGATTACCATCACCATACAGTTAGCACAGGCCTTTCGAAGCTGCAAACTAGGATTGACACATTTGGTATCTAACCTAACCTGACGCGATTTTTGTGTCGACAGTGCAATAGGTTTTTTTTTCTGAATGGCATCGCGCAGTTCAACGAAGGGTTTGTCGACTGTAAAAATAGGACTTCTAGAATAGGACTAACAAGCGTTCCTTTTATCTATAGGTATCGAATTTGTATCGTAATCATACTGGTACGAACCAATAAAAAAAAACCCTGTAATTACTTGCTGATGCAGAAATCTAATGGACAAATGTAAAAATCTATGTAGGTAGAATGATAAAATATAAATATTCGACTTACGGTAATAGGTATGGTTTGGAATCACAGTTAAGATCACAATATTAATGCAAACGTTAAGATAGTCAGTTATTAACACAAGCCTCTTTATTTAGAAACGTTGCTTAAAGTTAAGTGACGTTCAAACGTCAAAAATACATGTTTGAACAGTCGCAAATGATTACTTACATATTATTATAAGCAACGTTTATAAATAATCCCAATGTTAATAATCACAGTCATACAAGCACACAAACACAATAACAAATAGACAGTAGCGAGAACACAAATACACCATAAGAAATGGACAACAATAATATGCACTCAAATGCAAACAGAAAAACATGCGTAACGCGTCGCATCAAAATCTGCACTGATTATGCGTTGTTGCCATTCCGCGCGTGAAGCGCGACAGCGGTTCGGCACAATACAGCCGGTCTATTCTGTAAAGATCTCACCATGAGAACTTCGGTGAACGGAACGTGAAGTGAGCGGTCGTCCCACCTAATTGACACTATTGACAGTTTACTTTAAACTCACTTCACCTACATTTGCACGGTGAGATTTTTATAGAATAGCACTACTGGCTATGTATGTACAGAGGCGTGCTGGCCATCAAGTTACCACAATCTGTTAAATTTCTTTGATAGTATTTCAACTTTATTGCAAAGACATAAGGCTCAGTTTTAATTGAGAAAATTTGGCAGTTAGGGATAGCTTGATGTGCTGGCGTCTGTACTTATAAATAGTGATTGAACTTCAGTGGGGTACGTAGCATATTATAGCAGCCCTTAGGGGCTATCTCCACGAGCGAGAGAATCGCGGCGATAATATCGTCGTGCCGCGTACACTGTCTATGAACGCGTCTCCACACGGCGATGTTATCGCGGCGATGCGACGAGTGGCAATGTGCGCGCGTAACGTCGTCGTATCGCCGCGGTATCGTCGCGACTGGTGGCGCGCCCGCCGCGCGCTCGCCGCAGAACGTGGCGCTCTCGCAGCGAGCGCGCGGCGGGCGCGCTGTCAAACGCAGCGTCATTTATTTATCTATACTAATATTATAAAGAGGAAAACTTTGTTTGTTTGTTTGTTTGGTTGTAATGAATAGGCTCAAAAACTACTGGACCGATTTTAAAAATTCTTTCACCGTTGGAAAGCTTAGTTTTCTAGGAGTAACAGGCTACTTTTTATCCCGGGAAAAATAACGGGTCCCACGGGAAAGACCACGGGAGCGAAGCCGCGGGCAAAGTGCTAGTTATTCATATTTCGCTCTCGTCTGGCACCTAAAAAACTACTCTACTGAACTCTTTCAACAAAACAATTGCACAACGCCTCGTCGCGGAAACGGCGATTCCGTTACGAGTCGTCACGGGCTCGCGGCGATTCCGTTACCAGTCGCGACGATACGCTGGCGTAATAATCGCTTGTTCGTGGAGATGACCCGACGATAGAAGCGCGGATCCGTCGCGATTCTCTCGCTCGTGGAGATAGCCCCTTACCACAGATATTACTAAAATCATTGAAAGCTGTATTATAAAAGAAAACAAATGAAACTGTAATTTCACGTAGATAAAGTCTGCCATTTTAAAGTTTCAAAATTAGAACTTGACGTAAAGAGTATAGTTACTTACAATAGATTTTGGTATGTGAAATTGTGCAGTCCCCAAACAGACAACATATTGTCAACGTTTACGTGATTAACACACATTGATACGCAAAATTATCGTGATACTAGTGTTGCCCAAATGCAAGACCAAGACGAGACTTAGGCCAGTCTTGGTCTTGGTCTTGCGTCAATACACCTGGTCTTGGTCTTGGTCTTGGTATTGCGCTCTCAGTCTTGGTCTTGGTCTTGGTCTTGCAGCAAGAGTCTCGCAAGTCTTGCAAGTCTTGCAAATACCTATTAGCCTATTGCTATTTATTGAACACGTTAGTTTAGAATGAGTTTGACTTTGAAAAAGTCTTTTTTTTTTAATTTTTCCTCGACCTTTATGAACTTGGAGAGTTGTATTGATGATTTTGATGATTATAATTCTGTAACTACATACGTCTTACAGCGCGAATAATATTGTAATCAACAAACAATCTAGCACTGGCTTGCAAATTGCAAAAAAAATAAGAAAATTTGAATTTCGCGGGCTATCCTGGAGCATTCACTAATGTACAATATTAATCAACCAATAATAGAAGACTACAGGCAAAGCCTACCTATGCGGCCAAAATAAGGAAGTGCGTGTCGTGTTGAGATTTGCAGATTTCATTACAGTGTGCGTAGGTACATTTTTTAGGCAATTTGTCGTACTCGTGTCTGGCGCGCTTTGCTATACCTACGTAGTCTGTCATCGTTGAACATGGGCAGTGGCGGCGACCTTTGATATGAAAGCGGCGGCGGCGACACAAAGTCTAGGAACGGACTAAATATTTACCTATTTTGGTAGGGTTGTCAATGTTGGCATTAGTACAGAAAAATAAAATTAAGTAAACACAACGTTTATCAACTTTTTAATAACTAGGTATCCACGATAGAAAATTTATTCTACTTCTTCTTAGCGTGTCGATGGCAATCTATATCTCCTCGGCCCAGAATTCAGCTACGTGTTTAGCGCCATCACTAGCGTCCATCAGTTCCTGTAACGTATTCTGTATTCTACTAATTTCCTAAGTAATCAGTCTAAATATATTTTTCATAATTTTTATTTTTCAATAATTTGTTGTGTGTAATTGAATGGTAAACTCTAAATCTTACTTGAGAGCTTTTTTTAAAATAAAATTATGGAAAGCCCTGACATGACATAATTATACAATTTTTAATCTTGCTGCTCACATTTTAGTACCACTCACTATCTATCATTTACCGATATTAACAATGATTATTTCGAAATCAAAATATTTGCAATTCAATAGATGCGATACCTACTTAGTTATTAATTATCATCTCGCCCGACAGCTTTAAACGCTGTAGTGTTCAAATTCGTGCCAGTGTGAGAATGTATTTATACAAGAAACTCAAAGCATTCAATTTATACCTACCTACTGCTGAGACATCTTCAAGGTCATTTAATTTTATCCTCCTGTACCATCCCTACCAAAATAGGTAACAATTTTGTGTGCCTCTGTCCGTACTCTTTGTCGGCGAATGCGGCGCTCAAACAGTGTCAAATGCTGTGATACACTTGTTGCAAACCGCGGCGTCTTTGTCGGTAAATTATCAAATAAGTAGGTATATAATACATCGACCGACCAACAGTTTATTCGCGGAACGTCACATTATCCCAATCAACCTTGACCTTAATTCTTTAGCGATAAAGTTCAAAATCTGTTAAAGAAATTTGACAGATTGTAGTAGCTTGATGTGCTGGCGTCTGTACCATAACATTGGCTGCCGTAGAAACTGTTACTAGACCTACTCGACTCGCTGTTAGTTTTAAATTTTGCTGAATAAGAATAATATAATAATATAAACTTTGAAACATAAGTAGGTACCTACATAATGTTTATATAATTTTGTTGGCTATAATTTTAAGCACATACCAACCTACTAACGTTACATCTGCACATTAGACATAAACAAGCATAATATATATTATTATAGGTAGATACCTACAAGGTATGAACTTTGCTAGCAAGTTATTCTAGGTACATTTAATCACATGGGATGATGGGAACAGATTTGTGAGTATTAACACGCTACCTACTTAATAAATAGTTGAAATATAATAAGTACCTACCTAATCAATACAATACCTTTTAGGGTTCTTTCAGACGAGCGGCACGTTGCCAACTGCAGATACAACTGCAGCCCTTAGTTTAGTGTTATGACGATACGGTTTTGATACTGGGGAACGTCTATCAAAATCGGGATTAAAACCAAAGAGGTACCTACTTAATAACGCCCAAATTTCAAATTGTCTTAACTGCAAGACGCAAGAGTCTTGCAGGCTTAAGTCTTGTCTTGCTCAAGTCTTGCAGGGTTTAGTCTTGGTCTTGGTCTTGCTACAATAAGGCGGTCTTGGTCTTGGTCTTGGTCTTGCGGAAATGCAAGAACAAGACCAAGACTGCAAGACCAAGACCGATTTTGGGCAACACTACGTGATACAATTGAAGCGATTGACAATATTACATTTACAATGACAACAAATAGATTGACAGTGAATGACAAAACAGGAGGCTCATTCGTAATCTTCATGCACGTAAACATGTGAAATTGCAAATTATCGTTTATTTTAGAGATTACTAATGGGATAAATATTATTTTTAATTAACTGAACTATTTTCACTAGGTACCTAATAAATTAAGTGACTGTCGAACTATCTACCTAAACAAACTAAACACCGAACGCCTCGACGACACTCGACGCCGAAGTATCCCTTTGGACACTTCGGCGCCGAGGTAGTTACTTGATCGCATCGCTGTCATCCGGAAACGTGCCCAGAAGACTGGTCGCATTGCCACGTTGAATGGCCATGCAGATTCTTCGACCATAGAACGAGCCAGCCAACCGGTCACGTGAAGTGTCGACCAGTCGGCGAGAAATTTCTTTAAAAAGATTGAGCTCAATGACTCGAGCATTTCGACCCCAATTGGCTCAAAATAGTAGTAGATAAATATATGAGATATAGAATGAATAATATTATTGGGTTAACCTACATAAGTTTATCTTTTCTGTTTATATTACTTTCAGTAACAAATCCTTTAGCAGGACGAGTAACAGCTGTGTTATGTTGTGTTTGTGCAACATTCAGTGCTGTTGGTGGTCTACGAGCAATAGTGTCCATTGGCATAATGACTTCATTCCTGGCATTAGCTGGTACTGCCTTACCAAGCGGCTTAGCACTGTTGCCAATGGGATTCAAGAGGATGTGGGAAATTGCTAGTCATGGTGGAAGATTAGTTCTGTATGAGTAAGTTCTATTTCTTCTACTATCTTCTTTGCAGTTTACAGTCAATGTGCGATGCTGTTATAATATTAGATTGTTTTAATATATTAGAACAACCTGGTCGAGGGCAATAGGTTCACTCTTTTTAGCTCGGCGCATATTGGCGGCACGGCTCGGTAAGGTATTTTTAGGCCAACATTGAAGTTTCGACTTTATTTCCATACAGTTAAGTTATATTTTAATTCGTCGCCTAAATACCTTGCCATGCCGTACCGCCAATGTGACGAAATGTGAACGAGGCGAACCCACTGAGGGTTCACCTACGCCTAATCTTTCGGAGAAACAAGGCTAGATATTAAGTTCATATAGAACGAAAACTTTAAAGATAGCCTACACTGCTACAATAGGCAATTACCTAATACTTATTCAACTTATTTTACAGCCCAGACCCAGAACTAGCTCACCACACATCCTTCTTCGCCGTTACCTTAGCTCTATCCACGAACTGGCTATGGAAGATAGCACTAAGCCAGTCTACCTTACAGAAGCTACTGGCTGTGCCTACAATAAGTCAGGCTAGACTCTGCCTAACTATATCGTGTGTTGGAGTGATACTTATGAAGCTGTTGTCATGTTTCCTTGGATTGGCGCTTTATGCATGGTTTGCTGGATGTGACCCGTTGCTTACGGGACAGATAAAAAAACATGAACAGGTAATTTTAGATGGTCAATTTTTTTCATAAATATCTCTTGGTTAAATTTATTGAAATCAACCTTTCTTTTAATTTCAATTCCCTTTATAATAACAACTTATACATACTTAAATTAAATGACTATCTAACTAACTACATATATACGACGAATAAATACAAAAACAAAAAGGACACTTAGGCGGCGAAGTACTCATCCGCATCGCTGACGTCCGGAAACGTGCCCAGAAGAATGGCAGCATTGCCACGTTGAATGGCAATGCTAATTCTTTGGCCAAAGAACAATCCAGCCCTCTGGTCACTTGTCATCGATTGTCAAAACACGTTATTGTGCGCTTCAAGGAATAAAATTTTAATATTTTTAATTGGTATCGGGAGCGCTACTAAAAGGTGCGCTCCGAGGAATAAAAAGGACCGCCTCATTAGGTGCGCCTCAAAATGGTAGCGGTTCGAGGAATACCTCGTCTCTTGACTTGTGTTATTGAGCAATGAGTAACAGGGTGTATGTACAGTTCACTTATCCTCCATAGAAAAGGCAGCATTCTCCGGTCCGACGGGTTTAGTGGGCTACTGCCCGACGATTAATATTGGGATGTTGTTTAAATGCTAGTCGTGCGGTAAACTCTATTCGCAGGTATACGAATATCACTGCAGTGTTAAAATAATGATTGAATTTGTCGCACATTTATCGTCATCATACACGAGTCTCAAATTCTTAACCATTTTTAGTTAATAATAATAATTGTAAGCTGTAGGTTTTACCGCATTGAAAACAAGTAGGTCCTGCCGTAACTGCGCAACATTTCTTGTAATTGTTTTGTTTTTGTAAAACATGAATAATCAATATTTCTGTTACAGCTCGTCCCTCATTTTTTAAACAACTTATCTCTGATGTTTCCGGGTATATGCGGCATTTTTATCATCTCCATTTTCAGCGCGACTACTGGGTGAGAAACATGAATTTTGCTCTATATCAATCCTTAATCCTTTATCTCTAAAGTTTATATTCGTTTACTGTTTAGCTGCTTTTTGTTACAGCTGCATCGCTTCATTGATAAATTCAATTGCTGGAGTACTTTTTGAAGAATTTATAAGACCATGGATGCCACAAAGTGCCAATGAGAATGCCTGCTGTAGGATTATGAAGGTAAGCTTCGGTGTTCTTCAATACTCTATGTGTATTGTTAGGTCCTGAACCCCAAAACCATGTTAGACTGAAGCCCATCCACCTATGGAACCCGATGCGATGCTTGCGCACCGGTGCGGGGTTCGGAAGGGTGACGTCAGTGAGCTCCCGCGCCGCGTCACAACCCCCCCCCCCCCTGCACCGCGCAGCTACCTCAGGAATGGTCTCGGATTAAGCGGGATTGTCCGAACCGCTACCGCGTCCGTTACCGCTACCCCGGAACATAAAGGGCTACGGAAGGAACATGGATGGGTTTTAGTCAGTAAGAGTCTGACACTCCCTTCCGCTCAACCTAGAGCGGGAGCAGTCATTGGATGATTTCCCAGCCTTAAAAAAAAAAAAAAAAGGAGTCGTCTCAGATATATATGCGGCCGGGCTATAGATATAGGGGTGTTGTTTTCAATCAATCTGATTCTTGACTCTTGAGATTCATCCGTAGTTAGTCTTTGTATTTATATGTAACTAGCTGACCCGACAGACGTTGTCCTGTCTTAACTATGATACCTACCTTACCTACCCTACCTACCTACCAACTTACCTACCCTACCTATGCAAAAATGTGCAATAAAAATATTTTTCTCATACAAACTTTGCCACCCCTTGTAACCCTTTTAGGGGTTGAATTTCCAAAAAATTATATGCCTATGTCCTTCTCATGAATGCAAACTATCTACATACCAAATTTCAGCAAAATCGGTTGGGTGGTTTAGGCGTGAAAAGGTAACAGACAGACAGACAGAGTTACTTTCGCATTTATAATATTAATATAGTGTGGATAGTGTGGATTAATAACTTAACATCACGCTTGTAATCCTCAAAGGGTTAGACAGATGCGTACCTGTACTACATCCACATTACGCCAGTTATGTTTCGAAGTCACGTGTACTAAGAATAAGCATATTGCCATTAATCCGGCACGAACCCGGACTCCGAGATGCTACTGACTTAATAACTTCATAAATAGAAAACCGGAATACAGGAACAGCTCAGCAACGGTGCTTGCGACTACTAGACCTATGTAGTTACGGTTTTTTTTTGCAGTATTATTATTATATATTTTTGTACATGTGTGAAAATTAACCTACAGCTTCCAGCAGCTTTGTGTACGTACATACAGACAGGGAAATTAATTATTCATCAAATTGTCTACACCACTTTGCCGTATTATCGCTATTTCATACAACTTCCTATTAAATTACCTATTTGTGGTTATCATTCCAGTGTCTCTGCGTGCTGGTCGGCGTATACTGTGGATCCGTTGTATGGTTTGCTAAAGAACTGGATCGTCTGCAGCACGTGGCTTCTGGAGTCACTGGAGTTACAGCTGGAACTCTGCTTGGGTTGTTCACTCTTGGGATTGTGTGCTCAAGGGCTAACTGTTCTGTAAGCTGATTTTTTTTTAATTTTTAAAGCCAAAAACAGTCAAGAACAAAAAGAAACAGCGCCATCTATCTATCTTTCTCATAACTGTTTACAAAAACATCAGACGCGTCCTTTCATCGGCTCTTACAATTCGTACTTGGAATCATTCTTCCGCAACAATATAATTTTATTAGTACGCTCAGCTTGTGACAGAGGGCTCTGTTTCAAATAGTTCTTTTTTGTGAGAATAGATGGCGTTCATGTATGCTACTTTGAAATTGGATTTACGCTGTTAAAATAATACCACCTCAACTTTTCCATACTTTCAATCCTTTTATTTTTGTTTCAGGGGGCTCTTAGTGGCTGTTTATTAAGTCTGATCCTCTGTGGTTGGTTGCTCATTGGTGCTGAAAATGCCCTCGCCACTGGGGCATTGACCTTTCAGGGCAAACCACTAGCCACTTCAGGCTGCGGGAAAGCTAATTACACCCACGTACTGGCCAACATAAGCACAGTATCACCTAACGCTGCGTAAGTATTATTAAAAAGTAAAATTAGATGTAACGATAATATGTTTAGGTATACCTACCTAAACGATAGAAAAAAAAGGAAGGAAATTAATATTATTTAACACAGATTAAAAGGCACACAATCTTATTGCGTAACAGTAACACTAAGTTTCATTTTGACAGTTCATCAATATTCATTGCGTTATTCACGTTGTTGGGCAGACAAATTCTTCAAATATATAACGCAATGGGTTAGGTTAGATTAGTCGGTTTCCTTCAAAATCACTCAGATTATGATTGACAGTGTGTTACGCAACAAGAGTGCTGGGCAGTCAGCTACAATCTTGCTGACTGACCAATAATAGGGTAAGATTAAAGTTCGAAACTATACCTATTATGAAGGGAGCTGAACATTACAAAAGTTACAGCCAATTAGGCAGTGAAATAAAAACCATATCAGCGACTTTATGACTTAAGAACTATTTTATTACAACCGACTTCACACTCGGTTTGAGGTACAGTTAACAACACGTCCATTGTCCAATTTGTCGTTGACAGAGCCCTTTATTTCGTAGCAATAAGGGTGGTTTTCATCGTTCAATTGTGTGTTGACCGTACCTAAGCAGAAGTTTTAATCTTCGCCCGTAAGTTGGATGCGAGCTGACTCACTTTTATTCCCCCTTATTAAAACTTTACCCATATTACTATTACTTGATTCCCTGTTCTTTTATGACTTTCTTCGTGAAAGTCCTTTTTTTTTTAAACCGCCTTTGTCTAGGACTATTCTAAGGGTTGGAGTCTTATTTTTAAATAAACCACGGCATCGACTGTGTGACCCCGGATTCTTTTTTAAATTAAAAGTAACCAACGTTATTTCTCATAATATCAGTTAAATTTCAATGCCACTAAAATTAACTGTGATTATTAATTATTAGTTTGCAATTTATTCAACCATTTCTAGTCACAAAATTACATTGCATCAGTGTATAATTATTTGATACATGAAACCTAAAACCTGAAAATAAGTATCACTGTAAAATTTGAGGTGCAGTGAGCGGTCTATAGTGGCAATAAGTTAAGGCATCTCAGTGTTTTGTATTGTAAAAAAATCACGATGAAACTATTTCAGCACTTTGTTAACTAAATTAATTACGAATTTGGTAAACGAACTTACGAATTTTATGTATTGTCCGGTTAGACAAGCAATGGTAGATGTACTTAGATACAACAGCAAAATATTGACAATGCTAGCCAGCCACGCACGCACGGGCGATTTTTTCACGCGGCTGTTTTTTTTCGCACACTGGATTTTCAACACTCTACATAACGCCGAAAGCTGAAAATCCAATAATTCGTTTTTTCGATGCACTTGCTTGGATTTTCAACGCTCGGCTTAACACAGAGCGTTGAAAATCCAATGCGCAATAAAATCCTGCCGCGATATTTTACGTGTGTGCAAACCGTTAGCTTAATCTTAGACTTGAATTAAACTTTTTTCATCTTATTTTCAGCAACCAGTTCCCAGCAAAGCCATTACAATCTCTCTTCCGAATCTCCTTCACATACTGTCCATTCGCTGGAGCCGTTTCAGTTCTCCTCATTGGGATCTTAATGAGTTATCTCACGGGAAAATCTAAATCAGAATCAATGAATCCGGATGTATTCTGTCCATTAACACAGAGCATTCTCCACAAATCCCTGATTAGGAGTCCGACAGCATCACTGGAAGCGAGACCGAATACACAAGAAGTTTATGTGGCGTTGGATGAAGCTCTGAAACATTTGAAAGAGGTTATTGATCGATAAATAAATGATTGGGAAGTGGATTTTTTGTTTTATTACACACACATAGGTACTAAATTGCACTGACAAGAAAAGAATAATCAGTTATAGCGAAAAGTCGGGCGATGTAATGTTTATTTACACGGTTACAACTACAATGTGTTTGAAGAAGTATGAAAGATGATTGTTTATTATTCTATTAAAAACGAATAAAAGCTAATTGATCATTTATTATTACCCATGTCAAATAATAGCTTTCTAGTAAGTACTAAGAGTCACTGACTTAAGTCGCGGACAGACGGACATACAAAAAAGATAAGCTAGTGCTGGTAAAACAAAATAGATCAACATTAATCACAAGCGCAAAACAGAAACAGTCTGCATCTACACGACATGACTGTGACAAGAAGGTTTCCGCTCAGCATAATGCTGTTCTATAGGGTGCCCTCAGCACAGCTCTGATTTCCTGATAAGGGTTATTCGATGACTAGAAAACCCCAAAAAAGAAAAGTAGGTATATACATAATTATGATTTTTTTCATTTCCGTCATACAGATTTCCAACATCTGCCTAGCCTGGGAAAAGTCTAGTCAGATGATGGAACCTCAAAAAAGAAAAGTAGGTATAAACATAATTATGATTTCTTTCATTTCCATCATACAGATTTCCATCATCTGCCTAGCCTGGGAAAAGTCTAGTTAGATAATGGAACCACAAAAAAAAGTAGGTATGTACATAATTATGTTTTTTTTCATTTCCGTCATACAGATTTCCATAATTTGCCTAGCCTGGGAAAAGTCTAGTCAGATGATGGAACCACAAAAAAGAAAAGTAGGTATGTACATAATTATGATTTCTTTACAACAAACAGAATAAACGTTCAAGCAACGGGATACTGAAAAAAACCACAATATAATTTCACAAATAAAAATAATTGTAACAAAAGACGATGAAAAGCCTTATGGTAACAATTTGGTACACAATTTCGGATTTCGCCGGAACCCATCGAAGACACGTTGGATTAATGGTTCAAGGATGAATACGATTTCACGTTCGACTGCTCACGGCACATTTTTACCATTATCTTCCATTAAAACCTATATGATGTTTCATGACATATTGTATGTCATTATGTCAATGCTAGGTAATGGATTTTGTGGTGAGGCAGTAGGTAGATAATTATTATAGATCTTGGTAGGAGTGTATAGAATGTCTATTGTGTTGTTAACTAGCTAGAAAAAAATGACAGATTGTTGTTGTTTGATGTGCTAGCGTCTGTACTTAGGTACATATGTGCCTAAGTACAGACTACCCTATATTATATTGTAGTCTTTGGTACAGACGCTAGCACATCAAACTACAACAATCTGTCAATTTTTTTTAATAGATTTTCAACTCTATCTGTTAAGCTTAAGCATTTAGTTGTCTAGTCTTTTCATAACTATTTTGAGATCGGCTTCCAGTGTAACTGTCTGAAGCTAAATATCAATATTTTACAGGAGCCACTGCGTACCTGAACTCCACAACCCAGTTATTGGGTAACACAATATCCCTTTGTTAGACTAGTGGTGAGATAGGGATTGGTGCAGCATATTCAGCTTAATGTTCCCACTGGTGGGACACAGGCCTACTGTAATCCATCATGTGGGTTGGTGCGCTGTTAGTAGATATCATCAATCAATCAATCTATCTAGCCTTTTCCCAACTATGTTAGGGTCGGCTTTCAGTCTAACCGGTTGCAGCTGAATATCAGTATTTTACATGGAGCGACTGCCTACCTGACCGCCACAACCCAGTCAGTAACGGAGGTAATACAGTACCCCTTGTTAAGACTGGTTGTTAGACTTTCGGGCTTCTGACTTCCCGTAACGACTATCATGGTTCTTCGAATGACAGCTGGATTATATTATACCAAGATATTAAACCAGGCCAATGTAAAAATTTATATGAAAAACAACAGAAATAAAATGAAATCCCATTATATTATAATAAAACCAAAGTAAATATAAAACGAGTAAATTGAGAGAAAGCGTAGAACTGTATCTGTTCATACGAGTAACGTGAACATAAAGGCTTTTGGCTTTATGTTCTATACTATCTGACGTCCACTACCGGGTAATACGATACCACTTGGTAAGTCTGGCTATCATATAAGGTCATGTAGGTGTACAGCAACAAAAGAAGCCCGACAATGACATCTTGTAACCAAAAACGTCACAGCAGGCAAAGCTAAGATGTACGTCTTTTAGTCCTGATACCGTATCATGAGCTATTTGCAACGTCACGTCACATACAAAGCAAGTCCCGTCTCTTCACAGCCGCAGACATTGTTTTCTATGAGACAAAGGGAAAAACATGCACGGAGAGGTGCGTGCTACGTTTTAGACACGCCACATTAATTCCTAGACCGCAACTCAGACTGAGGGCCTACTGTCTCGAGTACTCCCCTCATCGACAAAACGGCTTAACTCCACCAGAGTTATTAAGGGAGTTTAATATCTCCGTAGGTTGGAATAAAGTTTGTTTTTCCCTAAATTTTGGAATAAGGATGTAACGTTTTTTAGACTCTTTTGTTGCTTTTTAGACTAGAAAATTGAGAGTGCCTTCGAGTGACTCCTAAAAGAAAACGTATGTAACTTAATGAAGGACGATTTTTTATGTTCATCCCGTGTTCGCGATTTGTACTTGGTTTCTTTTTTGTGTTTTGTTAATTAAGTAAACGCTGTTTCCCCTTCACATAATACTGAGAGCGTTAATAAGGTCTATTACACTAAAGGCTGATCTTTCAATCGTCAGATAAGTTTTGTTGGAGGAATAAATATGAAAAAAACTCAAACCGCCATTTTTATTTTTCAGATAAAAGTTATCAGGCGATTGAAAAATCAGCCCTTAAGGAAAAGGAATTGTTATTTTTACACCACTTGTATTTTCACATAAATATGAGTGTGTAAGGCCAGTTGTACTTTTATTGCGTATTGGCCACTGTGAAGTCCGTTTATTTTTAGGGCTAAAAAAGTTCAGCTGCAACCCTGTTTTGATTTTTTAAATCTTATTATAGGTACTACTGCAAAAACAACAGGTTATACAGAAGTCTTGGGCATATTGCAGAGAAACACAACTACACAATAATTAAGCACATATTTCCCTTCACAGTACATATATCTGACGTACAGTGAGTTATGTCATTATACCTGCACACGCGCTGGAAAGTGATTACAAAGCTAAATTAAGCCTACGTGACGATGATACGGCCGTGTCGCGTTACTGAAGGATCGAAGCGGCTAGACGCATACGTCACTCTAGTGTGCCCAGGAATTAATGTCCCGTTGCACTGCAGAGCCCATAAAAGGCTCACCGCAGTGCTAATCGGTTGTCCGTTATTATTTATGAATTATTACGAATGTACCCCATCGGTCCGCGGTGGACCATAAAGCTGGATCTATGGGTTTCGTAGGCAGGTATTGTATTGGGTTTTTAGTGTTTGCATGTATGAGGTGTAACTTTGTGTTAGACTTAACAGATTTGGTAAGCGGGATTGTCCGAAAGGGTTAACGCTACCCCGGAACATAAAGGGAAGGAATATTGATGGGTTTTAGTCAGTAAAAGTCGGACACTCCCTTCTGCTCCACCCAAAGCGGGAGATGTCATTGGATGATTTCCCACCCTCAAAAAAAAAAAGGCTTAACAGTTTTGATAATCCGGAACTTCGGGATAAAGATTTTGCAGTATTTTTGCCCGATACGTCTCGTCCTCTTGTCGAAGTTCATTTGATATCAACTCAAATATTCCAGTACCTACTTTTTGTATGTATTCATTATGATAAAGGATTAAAAGAGACTTGGTAAGTAGCTATATCTAGGTAGGTATAATATCATATCCAATTAGTCTCTTCTTTTTCTTCGTGTGGTTAGTGACTAACCTGGTGTCAGAGTTTTAATGCTGCCCATGGGCCTCTGACATAGCATCACATGCTGTTGAGAAATATCTCTCGGGCATGCCGGTTTCCTCACGATGTTTTCCAATCCAATTAGTGACAGTGACAAATTATTCATTTCATTATTTTTTTTCATTCAATATTTTAATAGAATATTATTAACTTTGTAAAGATAGCAAACCCGCTTCACAATATCACTACATACTATAAAACCAAGTCGGTTTCTCTGTCCCTATTTCCCTATGTCCTATGCTTAAAAATGTAAAATTACGCAACGGATTTTGATGCGGTTTTTTTTAATAGAGGAAGGTTTGTGTGTATAATTTGTCGACATATTATGTGGGCGAAGCCGCGGGTGGAATCTAGTATAATATATTACAAAGAATAAAATAAAAATGAAATAAATGGAATTGTGCGCTTCCTATATCAACAGCAATCCAATATCCATCCATAATCCGACGTCGTCCAATAATGAGGTTGCAATTGCACTGTGACTTCAAAGAGTGGTTTGCTACCGGTATTTCTTTATTTTGTTTCTCTTGCCGGTTTTACTAAACAAAGCAATATCAAAATTCGGCATGTTTATGTATCTGTGTATATCAGTGTTTATTCCGCATTTGCTGACCCGACATACTAACCCCGTTGCCTAGTGTACACGATATAATTCTCACAAACTATACCAAAATGTACAGAGGCCAGTACGTCAAGCTATTCCAAACTGTCAATTTTTCCCGATTTAACATAAACCTTATAATTTTGTGATAAAGTTGAAAATATATCAAAGAAAATTCACAGATTGAAGTAGTTTGATGGGCTGGTCATCTGTACTACATTTAGTTTTGTTAGAATTTTCTGACATTTTATATTTTTTCTGGCTCTAATAACTTTATTTGGACTAGTACGACAAACTTACCAAATCAAAATAAAAGGCTGTTCTCAAGTGATACACTTACTAGCATTTTTTAAAATTTGTATAATATGTAGATTATTGTAGATAGATTAGCATGCTTCGTGCCTTATAAGTCGAGGCATTTGCCCTGCAGTGGGACAATAATAGTAAAACGCGTGCAAAAAATTATTAGTCTTTCAAATTTCTAGGTAAGCACAAAGGTTCTGATGGGGTCAGAACATTTGTGTTCATAAAGCATTAAATAAATAAATAAATCTGTGTTCTAAGAAATGACGGAAATAAAAAAGCATTAAAAATACATTCATATTTTATAGCTAAGAAAAAAGGAGGCTTTTATAATAAAACTCGACAAAGTTAATAAGCTACAATGTTCCTTAAACGAGCCGAGTGTTAGATACTCGACGCAGAAAATGGAAACACGAATACAAAGGAAGTCAACGAAATTATCCCCGAGTCACTTCTAAACACAGCCGAGTTCTCACGTCTGCCGGCAGTTTTTTTACTTATTTTGACAGATAAAATGCCATTTACGAAATAACATTTAAAAGCGACGATTCCACGGTACTTTAAAGTGCCTAAGAGAGTAATTGGGCATATCAACCGTATAAATTCTGCACAGTATTTGCATAAAATTTTACTGCGATGAAAGCTGTGTTTGGACTATTTCCTTTAATGTTGTGTTAGTACGGGAAATTCACCGTTAATATAGTGGTTATAAGCATACAAATTGGATGAGAGACTTTTTTTTTTTTTTTTTTTTTTTTAAGGCTGGGAAATCATCCAATGACTGCTCCTGCTCTGGGTGGAGCGGAAGGGAGTGTCAGACTCTTACTGACTAAAACCCATCCATGTTCCTTCCGTAGCCCTTTATGTTCCGGGGTAGCGGTAACCCTTTCGGACAATCCCGCTTACCCGGCAGGCTTGGCCCTGAGGGGCCCCTTCATATGCTGACATCTCTTTGAGGCGCGCGTGGAACATATACGCGCCGTCCGGCACGGGTCTGGTGCTGATCGGACGGTGAGTCACCCATTACTCACCGTCCGCAGGCCCGCGCCTACGGTGGCCGGGAGTCGTCACGTGGCTCCCGACGCCCGGGGCGTCTCCTGCGGCGGCTGGGACGGGAGGACCTTTCTCTCTCCCATCCCGCCACCTCCTTCGCGAGCATAACTTTTTCGCAGAAGGAGGTGACTGCCTCCCACTCCCTCTCACCCCGGACCATGGCTTGCACCAGAGCCGGGCGCGAGAGGTCGCCGCCGCCGATCGCCTGTACGAGGACACGGCGGTGCTCTGCCCATGCGGGGCAGGTTTGCACCGTGTGCTCTACCGTGTCCTCTGGGCGATCCTCGCAGTGGTGACACCCGGGCGTTTCCTCCCGCCTGATGATGTGCAGGAACCTCCCGAAACATCCATGTCCGGTGAGGACCTGCGTCAGGCGGTATGGATGAGAGACTTGGACGAGATGTGTTGTCGTTGCGATTAAAATGCATGAGCGACGCGTGGTTTACATCAATTTATGTGAACCACGCCGTTTTTTTTGAGTGTGTGAAATCATCCAAGCCTGGGTCATACATTTTTGGTTTTCGAAATAAATATGGTATCTCATACTTTTTTATATTGTTGGGAAATTATCAAATGACCGTAATGGGTGTCAGACACTTCAGGCAGGAAGTGTCGGCTTGCTCCTGATCGGACTAACTAGACAAAACTAGACTTAGTATTACATTTAATGACGGATATTAGACGAAAGTTTGACAAGCAGAAGTGTATTAGAAAAATTTAGCGTAAAACAAGTACCTAAATGATACTATCTGTCCAATCATTATTTCATCAAGCAATATACATACAAGCTGCTCCCGCACGGTTTCACCCGCTGCTTGGCTCCCATTGGTCGTAGCGTGCTGTTACATAGCCTATAGCCTTCCTCGATAAATGGACTATCCAACACAAAAAGAATTTTTCAATTCGGACCAGTAGTTCCAGAGATTAGCGCGTTCAAACAAACAAAGTATTCAGCTATAGAATATTCGTATAGATATTTAATTCATAATGATCCTTCTTCCTATTTCCCACAATACCTAAATCCAAACGAGAAGCTACATAACTTGAAATATAGATACTTTTTTTTTTTTTTTTTTTTTAAGGCTGGGAAATCATCCAATGACTGCTCCCGCTCTGGGTGGAGCGGAAGGGAGTGTCAGACTCTTACTGACTAAAACCCATCCATGTTCCTTCCGTAGCCCTTTATGTTCCGGGGTAGCGGTAACCCTTTCGGACAATCCCGCTTACCCGGCAGGCTTGGCCCTGAGGGGCCCCTTCATATGCTGACATCTCTTTGAGGCGCGCGTGGAACATATACGCGCCGTACGGCACGGGTCTGGTGCTGATCGGACGGTGAGTCACCCATTACTCACCGTCCGCAGGCCCGCGCCTACGGTGGCCGGGAGTCGTCACGTGGCTCCCGACGCCCGGAGCGTCTCCCGCGGCGGCTGGGACGGGAGGACCTTTCTCTCTCCCATCCCGCCACCTCCTTCGCGAGCATAACTTTTTCGCAGAAGGAGGTGACTGCCTCCCACTCCCTCTCGCCCCGGACCATGGCTTGCACCAGGGCCGGGCGCGAGAGGTCGCCGCCGCCGATCGCCTCTACGAGGACACGGCGGTGCTCCGCCCAAGCGGGGCAGGTTTGCACCGTGTGCTCTACCGTGTCCTCTGGGCGATCCTCGCAGTGGTGACACCCGGGCGTTTCCTCCCGCCTGATGATGTGCAGGAACCTCCCGAAACATCCATGTCCGGTGAGGACCTGCGTCAGGCGGAAGGTGAGGGCGCCGTGACGCCTCTCTAGCCACTCCTCAAAGAGGGGCCTTACCGCCACTATCGTGGCGTGCCCGAAATATAGATACTAATAACATCATGATATAAAGATCGAAAATATTCTAAAGAAAAACCGAGTATAAAATAAATTAGATTTCAAAAGCAAACATATCGGACAGAGACCTCTACGATAGAATATCGAGAAGGACATAGCTAACTAAATCAATTACTAGGATCAATTCGATTCCTTTGGTCTCGCGAAACGAATCCTGTCCGAATGGAAGCTTTTCAGGAGAAAACTTTTCAGAAGGTTTTCTTTCACGAATATTCTGTTTGGTTTACAGAAATAATTAGTTTGGTAAGTTAAATTCTTTGCGGGTTTCGGAATATAATTGGGCTTTCGTAAAAATATTGAGTTATGAACCAAATTACTTAACCCGTTAGATGTTGGGTCATTTAGTTGCCTTCAAAATGATTGAGCTAAATGGTGCTAATATGGATTTGCGCCATTTAGCTCAACCATGACGCATAAATGCGTCATGTTCGTGAACGCGCGCCGTCAGTAAGGACAGGTCATCTCTTAGCTTCTTAGAAAGAAAGATAAAGATCCGTGGTACGGATCTTTTTAAATAAAATGATTTTTTTAATATCTTTTATTACTTTTTTTAAATGTTTTACTACAGACGCTTTTTACGTTCTGAATTGTTTTCACATGTATAATTTCAACATGAATGATGTAACCCATATCTTGTAACCATATTCTGATTTAAAAAAGTGTCCGTGGAGTTTCTTGCCCGTTCTTCTCCACAGGTACCTACTGCTTTGGAATGGGCAAGTAGCTTCATCTTTCTGACTGACTGACGCCTTGACAATGCAAAAGTGCCTGTAATTGGTTTATTTTTAATAAATGCTTTGAGTTTGAGTTGAGTTCGCCTATTAGAAGCCATATGCTTAAAAGAGCTCAACGATTTATACGGTTATACTTATAGTTGTGTCGAGTTAATTTTTCTTATGAAACTATGGGTTCATACGACATTTCAGGGGTTAATATACAAACCTTTATACACTAAAGGGTTAGGCAGAGGTGCATCAGCAGTACACCCTCCTTTCGCCTGTTATGTTTAAGTTCTATACAATATAGGCACAAAATAAAACAAAAGACAGGCAAAGGTGTAAATATACACCTATTTGTACTAAGACTCATTACTAACTGAGTCAAACATAGGGACATACTTTCATAAAAATGAACAACTTTGACTATGGGACCAACTCTGAAATATATAAAAAATATTAGCTGTTCCATACATTTTGATGAATTATGTGAACATATACTGAACAACTGATTTATTTTTCGTGATCTCAGGTTTGTTCCAATAGTCAATGTTGATTATTTTCATGAGTACTAATCCCCCTTTTTAGGATTGGAATTCACCGCCCTGGTCGCTCCCGCTCTAGGTGAAGCGGAAGCGGAGTGTCAGACTCTTACTGACCAAGACTATCCACGTTCCTTCCTTAGCCCTTAATGTTCCGGGGTAGCGGTAACTCTTACGGACAATCCCGCTGAGTACCCCTGAAAGTATGTCTCTCGTTTAACCAAACACACTGTATTGTTAACTTCTATTATTAAAAAACTTACAAATATTTATGTAAGTAGCAGTTGCTGTAAGCAGCTAAAAATTCTAAATTAAAAAATAAAAACAACAGAGGCAGTAAAAACATTGTAATTGGATGACAAATAAACTCCCTATTTAGTTTAGGCAGCATAAAGCCTCTTTTAAGTAATTGTTTAGGGTTTACTTAAAAATTAGCCTAACCTAAAATACAAAAAAAAAAACAAATTGTATTTCTTTATCTATCGTAAAACGTACATTATCTAGGCAATTTTCTTTGGGAAATGAAGTGGGCTGACAGTCGTATAGTTAACAAGGTTGGTTCGTGTTTAGAATTTCTGATTCGTGCCTCTCAGAGCCTGATGTGTTTCATTAAGTTTGCTCGTGACGAGCAACACAATGATTTCACAGACGTTTTTATTGCCATGAAGGTTGTATTCAGAGTTTTTAATGCTGGCAGCTTTTTATTTTAGTCAGTTAATTTTGAAAAAAGAAAATGCTGCTGTGGCCATTAACAGTTTTGTATTGTTTTTTTTTGTTAATGGCTGTTTTACTTGATATTGGTGAAAAATCGGGAGCAGTGCAATCATCGTTATCATCATGATTGGTAGTTTTGTTTTATATTAGTTGTGTAGAAACTTAGTAGAGTTTAAAATTATTTTTTTATTGAAGTACCTAATCCATTTTGTTAGTCTAGAGTCTCGATCTCTAATGATCTAGCGACCCGCCCCGGCTTCTCATGGGTGCAAAATACTATCACGGTGTAGGTCTAGATACTATCTCACGGACGAAGCCGCTAAAGCTAGTAATTCAATAATAATTCTGACGAGAATTGCGGCTAAAGTGCTTAACAATCCAATAATGTTGCCCAGTCATCATGTAAACCCCAGTTTCAAAAGTTTCACTATCCACGTCGAAACTTTTTGGATAATACATACCAACACCAACTCCATACTCCCAAGTGCTGATTTCACCAATGAATCGGAACGGGATCACTACTTCAAAACCGCGTTCAAGAGCTGACACTATCAAATTGGTAAGAAATATTGACATTGTCACTGCTCTTCAACGTGGTTCAATAAATCTATTGAACGCGTTTTGTTTCATTGGTGAAATTCGCCTGTAAGCCTTCATATTTGCATTCAAAACACGTACGATCGTATAAAGATCAAGGAAAAAGATCTCGAATCTCTTCGCCTAGACCAGAGTACTCGAGATCTATCACCCTTTATTACATCCGTGTGAAATGTAAAAAGCTCTTAAAACTACTGCGAGAGGGCTAAGGAATTCTTCCAGTTAAAATGTGAGAACACTTTATTGCAAGAGCTGTTAGCACTTGAGAAATTGAATTTCGTTGGCGTGGCCCGCCTGCTGATTGCTTTCAGCTGAATCAGCTATATTGCTCGAACCTGACTTGTCATATCATTGAAGCTGTTCGGATGATTCAGCTCCAACTTTATTGGAATATAAGCAATATTTTGCGTCGAAATTCTTAAATTAAAAGAGCGTTTGCAAAAGTTTTGTGAAGATGGGCGATTTCTTAATTATGTGTAGGTATAATGTTTAGCAAGCAATATTATATGTACACAAATTATGCTAATTGTACATTCGAACTAATTGAAAGTGTGTATAGTATAGTTTAAGCCAAAGCTTCCATGATAATTATATTATTATTTTCATTTAGACATTAAAATTTAGTACGCCAAGTAAGAATTTTGTAGGATAAAGAACAGGATACGAGGTACGAGTAGCCGAATAGTTTTAGTTAGAGAAATCTAAGAAAGGCCTTTTGCACTTTCTCAAGAAGTAAGGCGTAAGTGCTCTCATAGGGATTCCAAATCACTGCAGCTGACTCTAGTTTACTCCTGACTAAGGCCATGTAAACTAATTTAATGGCTAGTGGGTTGTTAAAGTCTCGCATAGCATTGGCTCAACTTAAAAAGCCTAAAAACCGGAATAGAAATAGTTTTTTTCCTATTTCAGCTGAGCTCGTAAGATACAGTATGAATCAGTATCTTACCGTACTCCATATTTCACTGACTGTGATAAATTTAGCCTCACTGACTTAGGCTAGAGAGAAATATTTCAACTTGGTAGCCACGATAAAATGTGTAGCAGCTACGCCATTCACGTGACGTTTTCCTGAATACCAAATGAGGGACCGACCTGTACCTAGCTAGACCGAACGTTACTACGAGTTTATACGTATATACTGGATCCCTGTAGTCAGTCTTATAACTACATAATTATTGGTTGTAGGACACAGAGTGAGATACAATTTCGAGGTAGTGACTTCGCATGTCAAATCATTTATTTCAAATAGCCACAAGAAAGGCACTTTTGAACGTGAAAATGCACAAGAAATAGAATTGATTTTAGCCGCCTCTTCCAAAGGTAGCTTCGTATGGAGAAGAATGGGCAAGAAACTCCACCGTAATGCAACCAGGAACTTGACTTTGTGTAAATAATTTCATCACCACTGTTCTCAAATCAATGTAGGATAGTTTTAGTTGTAGGTTGTATATATTAACTTTGACCTTTAAAAAGAGCTTATTTTCAGGCTTGTTTGAATAAATGACTTTTGGTTTAAAAAAAAAAATGAAGGAAATCAATCTGAGAAATCTCGTATGTCCTAGGACCAAACATTCGAAGACTTGTGGTATCTACCAACTCGTATCGTGCCCGCACAATCCCTCTCCAAAACAGGAGTTCTACGTCCCAACAGTGGGACCATTATGAGCTTATGATGCTAGTGTAACCGGAATACACCATGGCACTTATAAATATTTTACTAATAAGACTATATTTCACGTCCAACCACATACGCAACACAACTGCCGGTCGATTCTGTAAAAATCTCACCGTCAAAACTAAAGTGAAGTGAGTTGTCGTTCCACCTAATGCTAGGGATTGACACTATTGACAGCTGACTACACAACTGCCGGTCGATTCTGTAAAAATCTCACCGTCAAAACTAAAGTGAAGTGAGTTGTCGTTCCACCTAATGCTAGGGATTGACACTATTGACAGCTGACTACACAACTGCCGGTCGATTCTGTAAAAATCTCACCGTCAAAACTAAAGTGAAGTGAGTTGTCGTTCCACCTAATGCTAGGGATTGACACTATTGACAGCTGACTACACAACTGCCGGTCGATTCTGTAAAAATCTCACCGTCAAAACTAAAGTGAAGTGAGTTGTCGTTCCACCTAATGCTAGGGATTGACACTATTGACAGCTGACTACACAACTGCCGGTCGATTCTGTAAAAATCTCACCGTCAAAACTAAAGTGAAGTGAGTTGTCGTTCCACCTAATGCTAGGGATTGACACTATTGACAGCTGACTTTAAACTAACTTCACTTCACGTCTTCACGGAGATTTGTACAGAATAGCACTATTGCTCTTTTTTTTTTTGTTTTGAGGTTGGGAAATCATCCAATGACTTCTCCCGCTCTGGGTGGAGCGGAAGGGAGTGTCACACTCTTACTGACTAAACCCATCCATGTTCCTTCCGTAGCCCTTTATGTTCCGGGGTAGCGGTAACCCTTTCGGACAATCCCGCTTACCCGGCAAGCAGCACTACTGCTTTGTGCTTACTTTCGTAATGGAAATACGCTAAAGAGTGTCTATTTTAGTTGTACCTATGTACGCACTAGTGGCTTGCTTAGCGCATAAAGCCTAGCGAGTCACCTTGCAAAGAGAAATGAGTGCTGTAGAATATTTGCAACTGCTCAGCATAATGCTTCGATCCTATGCGAGAGGGGAGCCTCAGCGCTGATTTTCAGCGACAATACCATCTGTACTTTGTGTTTTCATTCTTCAAAATAATAATTTCGTACCGAAAGCTGATTATATTTAAGAAAGAATCGCCTTCGGTGTTTTGAATTGAAGTTGTTTTTATGAAGATTCGCCGTCATATCGTTATGTTTGATATTTTCATCTCATTCTCTTTTGTATTCTAGAAAATTAATCAGTCGTGTATTAAATAAGTTGTCAGAAACAGAGATTATGATTAATCGAGACACAATTTAATTTATTCTAGCTTAGGATAAATTCATAAAATGGATCAAAAATATGTTTCACGATTTTCTCGGATAGGTGTATGATAAATATATTTTTGAATTTCATTAATTATGTTATATTTCAGAACATAACATAACGCTTGTGTTTGTCAGAGGTGTACAGAGGCCAGCACATCAAGTTACCCCAATCTGTTGAATTTCTTTGATAGATTTCAACTTTATTACCAGAGCATAAGGCTTATTTTCAATTATGGACCTTTGACAGTTAGACTTAATGTACTGGCGTTTGTACCTAAAGTAAACCCGCATTTCGCTAGTTATGTTTGTGTTCATATTTTTTTATTAAATTAAAATTGATGAATTATACAATAAGATCTCGTAATCCTTATAGTATAGTGACATATTTACAATGTCTTTATAAAATATCTTGAAAATTAACCTTCCGAGGTCAAGGTCATCCTCAAGGCTATACAGCGAGTTCAGTGACAGCGATACGTTGTCTCACTTAGCACACAATCAAAACATTCACACACAACTGACGGTTACGTGTTGTTAGTTGATTACAAGTCACCGACGCGGGCGCACGTTCTTAGTTCAAAGATAAGTTTTGACGTTTAATTTTGATTATTGTTGTTTTTTTGAAAATGGAATGGCTTACCACGAACGACGGTTAGTATTGGAGTGTTTTTTGTGTTGTTTGTAGCCTCAGTGAAATATTGATGATAAGGATGTGGGGACTTTAAGTGTCAGTGCTATCAGTAAAACCGGTTTCCATTTTAAACACAAACAAAACTGTCTTGTCTTCACAGTTTTATTACTAGAGATGTGTTTACATACGATTTTTTTTAGCTGGTTTCACCTTTTTAGTATTTCAATACATGCTCCTGTGTATTTAAATTTTCGACCATACGGTGTTCCTATATACCCGAATCCCTTTAGCGGCTAAACTTTCCATTACTGGACTGGGATTTGAAAGATCCTTATGTTGTTTGTAGATAATACTCACAAATAAAAAGCAAGCACACAGTTTTTTTTTATGCGAAAATTCACGGTTTACGAGATTATTCAAAGTTTCCATACAAATTCAATTTTTAGGTTAGATAAATTACGATGATACACGTCAATTTGTCATTTCCCGTTCCGTTTACAGTAAAGGTGTATTTTATTTGACCAAATGTCTTTTTTTTTAATAATATTATGCAATTACATAGACTTTTTTACACAAAAAATAACGAATTTTTGTTTACACTTGGAACGGAACGCAAAGTTGCCTCTTGTTTACCGCGTTTTTTTGTGTTGCTGTCCTGTCAGTGTCAGTCATCGTTTGTTGCACTTGCAGTTGAGATCGTTTTACGTACTCCTGTAAGCCTTACGTTTGACTACCATGGCGTCTCCGAAGCCCTATGCTTCTGTGTCTGAAGAGTGTAGTGAAGTGCAAGTGTTGTGAATATCCGAAAAATATCCAAAACCGCCTTGCCCTACCCCGACTCGGACAGGTTAGGTTAGAAGGGGATAGCGGGGTCTGGAAGACCCCGCCATCCCCTTCGTGGTTATTTTTTTTTAAACCATTGAGACCCGCGAAGCGGGGCTCAGACTACGCTTTTTGAGCAACTTTTGAGTGTTTTGAGGTTAAGTTAGGAAAAGTCATTTTTCTGGGAAATGGTGAGTTACGTTATCATGGGAGTGGTGCCAGAGTGGAGGGGGGCACCCCCCACAGGTACAAGGGGGGCCCCGGACATCCCCGCACCATAAATCGATGGAAATTTATGGATTTTGTTTTTCTAACCTCAAAAACTTTAACCATGGATATCTCCATAACCATGGGGTTTCGCGGTGTGGGGATGGTACAGGGGGGTAGCCCTCCTCCCCCCCTTTCCCTCCCTCCCCCTCCCACCCCATAAATGCCAGTCCAGTAAAGGAAAGTTTAACCTCCTAGCCTTAAAAAAAAAAAACTGTTTTTTCCTTATGAGAAACAGTTAAAGATCACTGATACATTGATTCAGGACGTTAACGGATTTTATTTCAGTTTTTGAAATAAAAAATGCTCGAAAATGTAAATGGGTCATTGAACGCGATTGTTTCGGATATAGCAATAATCAATTACAAATTGCTATCTCAGATTTACGGCTGACTGTACCTAAACTGTTTTTCAAAATTGGTGGGTATGTCATATTCATGGGTTAAATAATAACTATCTTCTGCTAAGCAGGTTAGGCTACCATCATCCTGATTTGAACCCCTTAGGGCTGATGTTTTAATAGTCTGATAAGTTTTATTGGATTAATAAATAAGACCGTTTGACAGATTTTGCTTAGAAAATATGTCAAACCGCCATTTTTATTATTATTCAAATAAAAGATAACAGGCGATTGAAAATTCGGCTCTTAATAGTATTATCATTTAAATTCCTGAGTACCTACTGATCGATAAAGATTGAACCTTTATCTAAAATTAACCTATTAAAGTACAGAGGCCAGCACATCAAGTTACCACAATCTGTCAAATTTCTTTGATAGTATTTCAACTTTATTGCAAAGACATAAGGTTAATTTTTAATTGAGAAAATTTTACAGTTAGGGATAGCTTTATGTGCTGGCGTCTGTACTTGCTAGTACAAATCCTCATATTTGTGTTCCACGCATTAAAGCAGACAGACGCGACGCGACTCGAGTAGAACAGTTTCTATGAAAACATTACCAGAATAGCCTCGCAGCCTGTCTGTGGGAGTTTTATCCTCAAAAATACTTGAATTCATAGAACACTGCCAGTTTCGAAATGCAGGGCTAAAATCGGACATCCCGGGAAACTGTCTTCCTTTTTATCTTTTTTTTGCGGATACGAAACGAAAATGTTAGTTTTCGGATTTTGAAACTATTCGCTCAAAGCAAACGAACCGTACCCATAGTTACAGTCACCAGCACCAATATGTATGTATACACCTGTATTTTACCAGAAAATCGCTTCTGAATATTGCTAATTCAGAAGCGATTTTCTGGTAAAATAACTATTTCAACTTTTGAGATACGACAGGTTCGGTAAGCCTATGGATTCGAAAATGTAAAAACCGCTTTTGAAATTAAGTAACTGTATACCTACATATTTTTGCTCGTGACTGTACATGTTTGCATTTAAAGGTTCTACAGTTTTATCTATACTCAAAAATAAAAAATAGAAATTTTGTTTTTTTAAAAGCGTGGGGTGCTTTTTAAGGTAATATTCACCACCACCATGCACCCCACGCTTTTAAAAAAAAATATTTTCAATTTTTAGTTCGGTTTTCTATAAAGAGCGTGTTTTTTAGTTTTTTTAAACTATTTTTTATTTCCTACTTTTTAGTTCAAATTAATGTATTGTCATTGGTCCTCGATAAATCTACAAAGTTTGAACGAAATCTGGCCGTTTAAAGGGGGTCAAAATCGCTTCCAAAGATTCCGTTACATACATAGATACAACCCGAGCTAATAAAAATCGTGTTAAAAATGATGCCCCGGAGCCCAACCACCTCTTATAGCAATATTATTATAATATTGTTTCACATTGGGAAAGAGAATAATATCCTTGGACATTTCACACAACGCCATATAGTCCCAAGCTAAGCAACCTAATGCTTGTGTTATGGTAACGAGATGGCTGATAAACTACTTATATACATTTTTTTTTTTTTTTTTTGTAAATACATACATATTATAGATAGAAAAACACCCAGACCCGTAACAAATACTTGTAGGTCGTACAAATATTTGTTCCGTGCGGGAATCGAACCCGCGACATAGTGCGCAGCAGTCAATTGCTCAACCACTGCGCCAACCGTGTCGTCAAAGAAGAAACCATAACTTCTGTATAGCTTCATAAGTTTCTCACAATGAAGTACTCGTAATACTGCTATTAAAATTAAAATTGATGACATCCACGAGAGCAAAACCGCGGGACTTGTATAATTACTAGCTTAGCATTATTAAGTGTAATGTTTGTTATCTAGAGAATTGCAGAAACTGTTAAGGCCTACGAGATAAGATCCAAGCTCGTCGGCATCAAAGATAGCTTTCAATTTGAATCCCTTTTTGAAACAGAAAAATCCAATCGTAGTTTTTGCTCGCTCCGGAAGCACCCTTCTCGATTCGTACTCGATACTAAAACAACAGATATCAATACCTAGAAATATACTTCGCCTCAACCCTCTAGCCATAGTAAAAGTGCATAAGAAAATTGATGAAACAAAAAACGGAACATGAATTTAATAGGTAAAATAGTAATATTTTTGAAACGGATTGCATTTTCTCTTTGTTTTCAGGGAAATACAGGGTAGAATCTCTGTCAGCTGCTACTTTCCCCGGTGCATTAAAAGTGAGTATTTTCCGTAAATACAATAAGACTATTTAGTTTTGTTCCGAAGTTTCATTTAACAACCGTATCTCTCGCCGTTCGCGTTGCCGCGTTGTAGGGAAATATTTTAGTATTACCTATTTAAGAATATCAAATAATGGCTAAAGCTGGTTTGTTTTCTATTCCAATGAATGGAGGAATGAAAATAATGATCATTTTACGTGCGTAATCAGATTTACATTTTAAATCAGTCACTGAATTTGAACAATTATATATAACAGAACACACGCCTGTAAGGGTGCCTTTCCACTTTCCGGATATGCTATGCTACGTTGCTATGGATGCGTTTGATGTCCACCAATCATATTCATTGGTCCATATAGCATAGCACTGGTGGAAACGGGTTCTGCTAAGCTATGTTTTTTATATGGGTGGATGCATGATCTGGATGCACGCTCTGGATGCGTGCTATGGATAGTCGCAAGTGGTGTAGCTATATGCAGAGTGCCTTTCCCCGTGCCTTGCCTACCGTCGATACATCGCATACCTCGAGATGCGCATCTTCTTCGCACATCTACCTCGCGGTGGCGCATCTTCATAGCACATCTTACTAGCCCGCTACACAGCTAAGCATCAGTTTAAACGGGCACATAGTTTCGTAGCTTAGCTTTCACATCCTCACAGCACAGCTACATAGCACATCTCTGGCGGAAAGGCACCCTAAGGCCCGGACTCCACCAAACCGGAGACAAGCGGAGAGGAGATGACACGTCTCCACTTTGGTTGCGTCGTGGGTTTATCCTCGATGGGTTATAAAAAGGTAGTTACACCTCAGTCTTAACCTTAGTAACTTCCACGTAAGAGGGAAGAGCCTATTGCCATCAACTAACCGTCAAAACTCCGGGTTGCTACTGAGAAACGCAAAAACTGATTCTAAAAATGACTATAAGAAACACATTTGGTTGAAGGCACAAGCCTTTGCCGACAGTATAAGGAAGCTGTTGATTAGAATGATACAATGACATCACAATCGTATAATAACTCAGCTTGTGTCTAACCGTGGTCCAGCCACGTAAATATCTACCTCATCGTCTACGTAGCCTTTTCCCAACTATGTTGAGGTCAGCTTCCAGTCTAACCGAATGCAGCTGAATACCAGTATTTTTCATGGAGCGACTGCCCATCTGGCTTCCACAACCCAGTAACTGGGCAAAACTGGTCAGATTTTCGGGCTTCTGACAACCCGTAACGACTGTCAAAGATGCACAAATGACAGCCAGGACCAACGGCTTAACGTGCTCTCCAAGGCACGGAGGAGTCTCGATGGTCACCCATCCACGGCCAACCCCGGCAAGCGTAGCTTAACCTAATGGATCGGCTTGTGTGGCTGTTGGTACTTAGCCAACAGCTCCTCTTCTACGTAAATATCTACTTATCCAACTGAAATAAAGTTTCAAATAACCTGTTCACGCACCCTACCTTTATAGTCTCCCCTCGCTGCATACTCGTAATGATAGGTACTCCACACTATGTTTGTTGATGACACTCAAGGACTTGGGTTTAGCCATGACTCGTGGTTTATATTTATCACATTTATAATCCTCAAAATTCTCAAAGTTTTTATGCTATTATTTTAATGTCCCAGGTTATAAGAGAAGCCTTCTGTCAAGATGAATCAGTGTGTATCGGAACAGAAGTAAATAAGAACCCAGTAGCAGCAGAAGAACTGTTAGAACTATGCGCAGACGCAGCATTGGACGGAGTGTCGCTTGTAGCAGTTGCTGTTGATACCGGAGAAGTTGTATCAGCTGCTTTTAATAAACTACAGGTATGAAATTTAACAAAAAGTTGTTTGCATATTAAAAGTAATTAAAGGTTTAAATCACACGTAATTATTACCAACTATCTTATTTGAAAGGAGCTACCCCGTGCGGCGTTGAGATGTACCGTACTACGATTTAGAACGCCCGGCGCATCATGTGTTTTTTTGAGTATCCATCAGCTGCTTTCCAATCCTGACCTTATTGTCACCTCAATAAATAACATTTCAAAAGGAACCATCGACACGAAAAGTGTACGTGTTAATTATTACGTACGGAACTCTTCACGTGCGAATTCTAATCGCCTTTCCCGGTTTTATAACGAAGTTAGGATGTAAAGCTTACGTTTACTTAGAGGTGCTCTTTCATATATGTCAGTGACTATCCGTAGAGTAGACCACAGTATTATTTAAGTCTTGTGCCATTTAAGGCCTTAACAAATTAAAAACAGGCCAAGTGCGAGTAGGACTCGTGCATGAAGGGTTCCGTACCATCATCTATAAAAACTCTTAAATATTTATTTTATTCTGTGTTTTGTTGTTTGGCAACAGAAATTCATCATCTGTGAACTGCAACTGTCTAACTATCACGGTTCATGAGATACAGCCTGGTGACAGACGGACAGACAGACGGACGTACTGACAGCGGAGTCTTAGTAATAGGATCTCGTCTTGCCTTTTGGGTACGGATCTCTAAAAACCATTCCAGAGATTAATTTGAATGAATAATTATGCAGAGTAGATTATACATAATTTCAGCTTACTTATTGGGTTTTCGTTTTGGTAGAAAAACTCCGAACCTCATTATTCCGCTTGTCACTAATTAACAAAAGTAATGAATGCTAAGCGTCTGCTTTGTTATTTTAATTCGTTTCCGTGACTCTTGAGTATCGATGTTTTAAATATACTTTGTAAGAAGACGAACGTCTTTTCGAGATAATAATATTCTTTAAGCATAAGGAATTAGAGGAACAATGTATACATTTAAGTGCTGATTTTTCAAACAGTTTGACAGGTTTTGTTTAAAAAATATGTCAAACCGCCATTTGTGTTCTTTATCAAGAGAATGAAACGTTATAGACCGCTTTGTCTTCTTCTTTCAAAAGTCAAATTTCTGACGAGAGAAATCAGTGGGTTAGAAAATAACAGCTGAATTCAACTTAAGGCGATTTTGACCATTAAAGCGAATAAATTTTGAATTTTTGACAGTTTTTTCCAAACAAAAACTCACATGTCAAAATTGTATTCGCAAGATACGACATACAGGGTGAAATTGTATTCATGCGCTTAAACATTGTGATAAAATCGAACAAATTTAGTCTCAATTTGGGTTGTCTAGGAACCCTGTACTTTAAAAGGCGAATACGACCAAGCTATCATGGTTGAAATTTAAATTCATGGGCATTATTTTAAGGAGCCATTGTACTCATCATTAAGAACCACTTCCACTATGCTATTCCCTAAAAATCAGCTGTTCCCTACATTTTGACTAGTTATGCGAGCCTAATGTATGGGACAGCTGATTTTTTTTAAAGCACAAGGTTTCTAGACCACCCTCATTGGTGCTACATTAGTTCGATGTTCTCACAATGTTTATTACCTTAAGATAAATAAACAGACAAAATTCGTTATTCCAGGTCGCAACATCAGATTCATCAGAGAAGCCATTCTTCGAAATTTTTGCAGAACAACGTTGCACGCAACCATCATCACGGGCTCTTATAGAGTGGATGGCAGAAGTCGACGGCAGGTGCAATTTCTTTGAGAAGTGAGGACAGTCAATGAAACTACATTCACCCCACGCTCACCACACAACCACGCGTACTACACAAAAATAACTGTCGTAATAAGTCTTTACTCTGGATTTCATACCCCGAACCCCGAGATACAAACTAACCTTCTAGTTTAGACACACTGGCATACAATAATATATTTTTGTTTGTTGTTGTCAGCATATTAAGGGGCCCATTAGAGCTGAAGTCTGCCGGGTAAGCGGGATTATTCGAAAGGGTTACCGCTACCCCTGAACATAAAGGGCGAAGGAAGGAACATGGATGGGTTTTAGTCAGTAAAAGTCTGACACTCCCTTCCGCTCCACCCAGAGCGGGAGAAGTCATTGGATGATCTGCCACCCTCAAGAAAAAATACAATATATTGTTACCTAGCTTCTTCTTCTTCGAGTGGTTAGTGACTAATCTGGTGTCAGGGTTTTTATGCTGCCCATAGGCCTCTGCTGACTTAGCTTCACATGCTATTGAGAAATATCTCTCAGGCGCATGCCGGTTTCTAGCTATATGTGTAACGAGATGTAGCTAACAGTTTGTATCTTCTAGATAAGCGTGTAATTCACCGTCGACCACATCATCGCTATCCATCAGGTGAGATAGTGGTCAAGCGCGAGCCTATTGTTTATAATTTAAAAAAGTATAGCTTATTAAAACAATACTTATTAAACGTTGGTGGCCCCCAGTACTCAGTTTGTTAAGTCAATTACACCGAGCCTTTCCGAAAACTAGGGATTTGCTAAAGGATTTAGTTAGGTAGGTACAGACGCCAGCACATCAAGTTACCCCAATCTTTCAAACTTCTTTGATAGGTTTTCAACTTTATTACAAAATAAGGTTCATTTTGAAATGAGAAAATTGGCAGTTTGGGATAGTTTGATGTGCTTGCGTACGTACCTATTTATCTTTATTTCTAGTTTTTTACAACAATAGGTATTTTCTATTTTTCTTTGTGAAGTTCAAGATCATTGCACCTCCTTGTTGTGGTGGCCTTTATTTTCTCCTTAATCTGAGATAATTGGGTATTTGAGAGGGTAATCAATAACGTTACTTTTTATGCATTGTCAAGACGCGCAATTTGTACGTGATTTGTATGAAATATAAAATGTGACGTCACAGATTTTTTTACTAATTAGCATTAAATGCAATTTTACAATTACATCTTTGCATAATATTTAATTTCTGTACGGTGATGGAAGTTTTTAAGACGAGCGGTGTTTTATCTATGTGATCTCATATTTTATTTTTGACCGATTCAAATAGTCAATTATGTGATTTTGCCTTGGCTCGACCCCGTCACTCCCTGTTTCTCTCTCTTCTATTCCTCGCTAATGTTAGAAAGACAAAATCTCGTGTTATTGTTCTATTAGCGCGTGGAATATCCTTTCCCTAATTTCCTCTATAAGACTCTCTCTCGTCATCTCCTAATTTTAAAACACATGTAAGGATATGTACAAAACTTTACGACTAAAACGTAAAACTGTGAGGCTCTGAGTAAATTCATCTCCCGTATAACAGCTACCATAATGCACGAATCCCATTAATTCTGGTAATCTCGTTTGTCATAATGAAACCAGCAAGTTAATACGTCTTATGCATATTGAGGTTTTACGAGGCCCAATGGAAGGCATGTTTATTTAGTCATGTTTTTACGGAGTGTCTTTGTTCTCTTTCTTTTGTGGAACGTAAAACTGTTTGAGGAGATTGGAGACTTTTACGAAAAAGATTTTAAATGAATTTAATTAAAATCATGTCTACAGAAAATAAATGATGATGGATTTATAATGTTTTTAATAACTATTTACGTATTTTCAGGAATTAACCAGAAATCTTAAATGTACCGTACAACCTAAAACTAAAAAATAAACATTATTATGTATTATGTATAAGTAGGAAAAAAAAAGGAAGAGCTCAAAGGGCGTCAAAAAATTCGTCCCCATTACTGCCAGTGGGAAATGTGCCCAAAAGGTGGACAGCGTTGCCACGTTGGATGGCAATGCTGATTCTTTGACTTAAAACTTGGCCAACCCTCTTGTTTTGGTCACGTGAATTGTTAAATCTTTGCTAAAAACACTTTTTAATAAAAAAGACGTGGTAGGAATTTCATTTCATATAGTCATTCCCATCGACATAAATTAAAAGATTGTTTTTATTTAATTCAAGTACTGGCCTTCTATCTTTAAAAAATAGAACGTTATAAAATTTGAATATCGAACAATTTATACATTATAATAAAATCATTAAGACGTAAAACTGTATTCCATTGATTGTTTCCGAAAAAAGTAAATTTATCTAAGTAAGAACTAACTTACCTACAGTTGACTTCGTACTAACATAAACATGGCATGGCTGCCAGTCATTGTCATAGCCAAGTTAATAGCAGTCAAGTATGTACTTACCTATAGTACAGTCGATCACGCAAGCCTATTAATGATCACAAGGTACACTGGTAGACATATTAATGGATTCGCTCAAGTTGTTAATGTACTGTGTTAGAATACTTGAATAGGTGGTACAGATTATACGAAAAGTTTATAATTATATCCTTTATTCAATTTGTCACACTTGTTATTTTATAACTGCGTCGTTGGTCTAGTGGTCGCAAGCGTTGCTGCTGTTCATGAGGTCCTGGGTTCGATTTCCGAGTCGCACAAAGTGATATTGGAAGCGTAGAATTTTTGAAAATCTGTTGTAAATCTTGTTGCCTTTTGTATGGCTATGTTTATCGTTTGGTGTTTCATTAAAAAAATGTATAGGTATACACATTATAAGGCTTTATTATTAAATGTCTGAAGCTAGAAAAACTTGAATTAGTGTCATCATCTGCCTAACCTTTTCCGGGTCGGCTTCAAGTCTAATCGGATGCAGTTGAATACCAGCATTTTAGTGTGTGTGACTTATTAATTGTGTAATCATTTCCTTCTCAGAAATTTATTTCATTTGATTTAAAGTTCAAATGCCAGTATCATGAAATGTTTCTAAGGATAACTACCTATTTCATACAGCTGCAGAATTCTGTTAACAAAGAACATGCCGCCTGATTGCCTGTTAAGATCCATTAAGATCTCGCTATTGTCTTTGAAGAAACTATCTCGAACCTTTCGAGAGAATTTGGTATTTATAAAGCCGCGGTCCCGCGGACTGGCCTGAGCGAAAGCGGGCCGTGGCATCTGATGACGCCTGCGGTGGCCTGTAGTCAGAATGCTCGGTATGGGCTTCGACAGGCGTACTAATGCATTGCGCGGCCTATCAGTTCACGAGTCGTGAGACCGCAGCTTAATAATTCACGAGACTATAGGAAATATATGTCCGTATTTTTTGCTGATAGTCTAAACCAAGTTTTATTGGGAAAAATATACATTATGTGTATGTACAGACGCCAGCACATCAAGCTATTCATTTATTTATTTATCCTTCCACTGGAACGCCATACAGCAATTACACCAATGGAATAAAAATTACTTCATGTGCTGCTTTCCATCCATCCTGTGCGCGCTGGACATTGAACGGGCGGCGACGAATTATCCACGCTCACATTGTCACGCAGCGTCAAAACATTAATTGTTTCATAATTTCATCCATATTGCGCTCATTCTTTGCGTTTTTAGAGGCTTACAGTATTTTTAAACAAAAATATATATATGTGTACCTATACAACAAAATACAAAAAAAAACAGAAAATTTTAAGCTATCCCTAACTGTCAAATTTTCTCAATTAAAAATTAACCTTATTTCTTTGCAATAAAGTTGAAATACTATCAAAGAAATTTGACAGATTGTGGTAACTTGATGTGCTGGCCTCTGTACCATTTGATCATAATAATACATAGTTAATAAAAAATAAGATTTTATTTCTCTCTCTTTTCAGATACAACGTCGACTGTAGCCTCGAAATAATGTTCCTGGCAACACTTCGCGAGCACAGATTCCACAAACTAGGCACAATTCTATGCAGAACATCAATAGAATTAGGGAAGAAGCTAAGCAACGGTCCAGTTTCTCAAATGACAGTACAAGACCTGGGCTCAAGCTATTCAAACATGGCAGCAAGGAAACCGGTGGCAAAGATTCCCAAAATCTGCCAAGCGCTGTGGACAGCGGAACCGACCCAGAAAGTAGGGAAGGAACTAGAATTTCAAGTAGGACTACGTGTGTCCTTCAATGATTTTTATTACAATGACAAGTCTTATGCTGAAAGGTTAGGAGGAGAAGTATTTGCTGAAGCTGCTGCTATAAGAATTGATTGATTTAAAGGAGGAATTAAACAAGTTTAGTAATTATTATTTTATTGTTATAAAATATATTACATTTAAAGTATAGAACACATAAAACTACCCCAATCTGTAAAATTTCTTTGTAAGATTTTTAACTTTATCACAAAAGAATAAAGTTCATGTTGAATTGAGGTCTTAAATATATTTTTAGTCCGCCAGCTAGAGTATTAAAGCATATTGGCCACGTATTTTCTATATTTTTACGTAATTCAAAGCTTAAGTCATTACTTACTTTTACATTGTGTTAAAATATGGCATGACGTCACAGTTAGGTAGATTTTAAACTCAATAGTGACGTAGCGAGCCCGCACCTCCCATTTAATGCGTTTTATCTAAGTCATTTATTATTAATATGAATATGATAACGCGAAAAATACGTGTCTAATCTGTTTTTTTTATTATTGACTGACCAAATATACTAAGTTTTATTTTTTCACCCTGTCGTCCATCCCTAAAGCTTGATGTAATGGCGTCTGTACCTATACCTACATAATTATATTAAAAAGATGGAAGAAATCATAGAGCATTACAAAAAATCGTCCTCATAAATAAAAATAAAAATTAACACAGAATAAGATGCTACATTATTACACTAAATAAATTATATTACAAAATTAGTCATTGATTTTATTTTTACATAACATAATAAATTTCACGGAATTGGGTCCTAATCTCCTTCAAAATTCTTTAATTATTCCATAACCATAATCAGCCTATAAAGTTCCCACTGCTTGCTGCTGGGACACAGCCTTGCTTCGAGAGGGAGTGCCGTAATCTAAGTACAGACGCCAGCACATCAAGCTATCCCTAACTGTCAAATTTCCCCAATTGAAAATGAACATTATACTTTTGCAATAGAGTTGAATATCCATCAAAGAAATTTGACAGTTTGTGGTAACTTGATGTGCTGGCGACTGTACTACACGCCGGGCCCAATGCGGGTTGCTGGATGTCACATGTCTTCGAAGTTTTGGTTCTAGGACATGTTTCCTGCCGGTTTCCTTACGATGTTTACCTTGACCGTTATGAGAGCTTTAATTATGATCTTATCATTGAAGGATCAGAAAAAGGCCATATTATTATCACATGCCACCAAATACTCACCAAATCCAATATACGCATTGAGTTAATGACATTCAATTTGTCATTGAAACATCTTGAATAATGGAAGAAAATGGTAAAAAATTACCGTTAGCAGTCGAACGTGAAATCGTATTAGCACTTGAACGATCTATCGTGCGTGTCTTCGAATGTGTTCGGCTAAATTCAACATTTTATACCCAATTGTTACCATTAGGCCTTGAGGACACGGTAGAGCACACGGTGCAAACCTGCCCAGCATGGGCAGAGCACCGCCGTGTCCTCGTAGAGGCGATCGGCGGCGGCGACCTCTCGCGCCCGGCCCTGGTGCAAGCCATGGTCCGGGGCGAGAGGGAGTGGGAGGCAGTCACCTCCTTCTGCGAAAAAGTCATGCTCGCGAAGGAGGTGGCGGGATGGGAGAGAGAAAGGTCCTCCCGTCCCAGCCGCCGCAGGAGACGCCCCGGGCGTCGGGAGCCACGTGACAACTCCCGGCCACCGTAGGCGCGGGCCTGCGGACGGTGAGTAATGGGTGACTAACCGTCCGATCAGCACCAGACCCGTGCCGTACGGCGCGTATATGTTCCACGCGCGCCTCAATGAGATGTCAGCATATGAAGGGGCCCCTCAGGGCCAAGCCTGCCGGGTAAGCGGGATTGTCCGAAAGGGTTACCGCTACCTCGGAACATAAAGGGCTACGGAAGGAACATGGATGGGTTTTAGTCAGTAAGAGTCTGACACTCCCTTCCGCTCCACCCAGAGCGGGAGCAGTCATTGGATGATTTCCCAGCCTCAAAAAAAAAAAAAAAAGGCCTTTTGTCGTCTTTTGAAACAATTATTTTTATTTGGGAATATGTAAGTAGGTATTGAATTGTGTCACAGTGTCATGTTCACGACTTCACGTGTTATTTATTACGGTGTTGAGTTTATCACCCTATTTGTAGTGGTATTGGTTATGGTATTTTTGTTTCTCGTGCATTTTATGTTATTATTTTAAGTTGTCAGTATTTTGCATGTGATCCATCCATTGTTCATGGCCGAGATACTAATTGTCAATGGTTTTAATGTTTCTGAATAAGAGGTTTTTTAAGCTACTTTGTATAAAGTCATTAAATACATCCGTATTTAATAACTTTTTTTTCAGAAATGTGCGTATTTTTTGTGCAAAATAAACATTTTTTCTTTCTAATATTTCTATGTTGCTTGAACGTGTGTATGTACTGTAAGAACACAGAGGGGATTCACACACTTCAGTACCAGAGGTCGCAAATACGATTTATAAAGGGGATTTGTCGTAATATCAAATCCAGATTGAAACCAATGTTGAGATTTATATAATTAATAAATCCTTGTTGACATAATTGCGCCTAGCTACCAAGTCTCAAGATATGTCATGTGCGTGAATGGGTGCCGTCAGTAGGGACTGGTCACCTCTTAGCGGCTATGGCTTGTTTTAATTTAATTTTTGAATATTTTTTACATATTTTAAACCGGATGCGTTTAACGCTCTGCGTCGTTCTCACATGTACAAAAATCTTATTACGTATAATAATAAGTAATCAAACACCATCAAAAAATTTGTCTTCATCGCTATCAACAGGAAAAGTTCCCAAAAGGCCGACAGCATTGCCGCGTTGTATGGCAATGCTGATTCTTTGACGAAAAAATAGGCCAGCCCTTTGGTCACGTGAAGAGTCGATCAACCGCTTGGCGATGTCTCGAAAAACAAAGTGGGCACTCGGACCCCATGGCCCTAGTGTTTCAACCCCAAACGGCTTGAACATATAAGTCCCAATAAACTCAAACTCAAACTCAAACTCAAAGTATTTATTTCAAATAAACCAATTACAGGCACTTTTGAATTGTCAAGGTGTCGGTCAGTCCGAGAAATGAAGCTAGTTGCCCATTCCAAAGGAGTAGGTACCTATGGAGAAGAACGGGCAAGAAACTCCATGGACACTCTTTTAAACAAAATATGGTTACAAAATATTTGTTACATAGTTCATATTAATATTATACATGTGAGAACGATGCAGAACGTTAAAAGCATCAGATATAAAATATGTAAAAACTATTCAATAATTAAATTAAAACAAGCCTTAGCCGCTAAGAGATGACCAGGTATATAAGGTTTGAGTATTTGCGCCGTTTGAGGTTTTCTGCACCTGCAGAAGGCGGGCTGTGTTGGAGCAGCCGGCACCAACACAGCCCGCCGCCCTCGGAAGATGGGATGGCGCAAGAGTGTCGACACACATTGCATCCCACACCAAAGGCCTACCCACCTTCCAGGGCATTAGTCTCATTCCGTCTGGTCTCTTCCCATCGTCGCGTGCCAAGCCCTTGGGATCTAAAATAGCTGGCACCTCCGCGGTGACAAGAGCACGATGGTTGATGTCATTGACGCTGGCGTGCCGTGCTAACTGGCCTACGCTCTTACTGCAGGATAGGCAATGGTGTCCGAGGCAGTTGACTCCTTCACCGCATTGGCAGCGATGCGGAGCCACGCAAGGAGCGCCCAGACGCAGACAGGTACCGACCCGGAAAATGGTGTCACACAGCAGAGTACCTATGTTGGGTGACGGTAGCGCCTGAAGCCAGAGACCCGACTCCCACTCAGCCACAGCCAGCAGGCGGGCACGCTCAACGGTATTGGTGGACGCATAATAAGATTATACCGTACCAACCTGTAGAGCAGCTCATCCCACTACTGCTGGGAAGGTGGGTTCACGGGCCGATCAGTGCTTGGGCAAGCCAATTTCCAAGCGTTCACCGCGTCGGTCAAGCACGTTGCTTCAGAATCAACCAGGGAAGGGTCTAAAATTTTCCTTCAGTACATAAGTGATGACACTCAATAAGTTAAAATGAAATGTTAAACGGCCGACCCGTTTAACATTTCATTTTAACTTATTGAGTGTATAATAACAATCTTATCTTATCACGGTAAATCGTTAAGCTAACAATAAAGTAACTTTTGCTTTCCATGCTTACTCTAATGTCTCGCTGATGGTGGCGCGTGTGTTAGATCATTTAGCTCCCTTCAAAATGGTTGAGCTGAATGGTGCTAATCCTTGCATCATGTTCGTGAACGGCTGCCACGGATCTTTTTAAATCTAATTTAATTTTTGAATATCTTTTCATTACTTTTTTGAAACCTTTGATACGGACGGTTTTTACGTTCTGCATCGTTCTCACATGTATAATTTCAACATGAATAATATAACCTATATTTTGTCACCATAATATGCTGATTTAAAAGGGTGTCTGTGGAGTTCCTTGCCCGTTCTTCTCCACAGGTACCTACTGCTTTGGAATGGGCCACTAGCTTCATCTTTCTGACCGACCGATCCTTGACAATTCAAAAGTGCCAGTAATTGGTTTATTTGAAACAAATTTTAATGCAGTGAGTTTAGTTATACTCGTAATACACGGGAGTATTCACATGCATTCTATTATTTATGGAGCCCCAGTGCGCGAATCCTTTTTAAAGAAACTGGCCGACTGGTCGACACTTTACAAACCTGGCTCTTTTTTGTCTACAGAATTAGTATTGCTAAGTAACGTGACAATACTGCCAATCTTTTCTGTGCCAGATATTATGACAGCGAATTGTATATTTTTATACCTACATAATAGGTAAAAATTCTAACTATAAATTATTATACTATCTGGACTGAGCCCTTCTAATTTAGTATTACACAAAAATGAACCATAATGAGCAGTCGTTAGGTTTACTTTGGTTTGACTGTCTTAACCGAGGCGAAAGAGATAGCCAGAAAATATGACACTTACTTGCTTACTTATTACTTGCGTGTTTTTTTTTTAAGTCCCATGTAAATATATTTTACTTTGTCCACTAAACACTAAAAAATTAAAATTAAACTTATTTTATAGGTACTTTTTTTTTACATTTTTTAGTTTTGAGTCAATTTGATTTACTCACTATACTGATACAGTGTATCCATTTTTTGATGACTGTACTTAGCAACGACTAAATTTAATGACGGAGTGCCGAGATGGGAATTTTTCGTAAAGATGATAAATTAATTGGGGTGTGTAATGTTTGCTATAATAACAGATAGTCTAATTTCTTATGACATAACTTACATAATGATATAATTTTCATATGCTATAAAAACTTTTAACCTAATTTCATATGATCTAATGTTATATATGATATAATTTTCACTTACTCAAATTTCATTTAGTATAACGTTCATTTTATATAATTTTCATTATGTTCCTGTTATGACCTAATGTTCTTTTGACCTAATTTTCATGTTTAATGGTCACAGTTCTAACCTAACTGAAATGGCACCTAAACAAACCTTAAAATATTCTATGCAACGTTGAGGGTGGGCTTGGTCGACGTAGCCCCGCTTCGCGGGGCTCCTACTTCTGGGTGGTTTATAAAGAATAACCACGAAGAAATAACTATCCCCTTCTAACTTAAGCTGTCCGAGTCGGTGTGCCCTAAATTCCAGATTGTATCTAGTTTCTCCCGGTAACATTAGTTGAGGGTGGCAGGTGGAAGGATCTTTAGTAGATTTTCTAAATTATATTAAAAGTTACTTATGGATTTTATCATCATTAGAACTTTTGTTATTATGTCAATCGTTACACAGCCTTATGATCATTAGAACTTTTGTCAATCGTGTCAATCATGTCAATCGTTACACACGCAATTAATTCATGGGTGCCGAGATGGGATGGTGCCGAGATGGGACTAAACCCTAACATTATATGTATACAAATAAATACTTATAATATTTTTTTAGTTAGCACCTGCCTACTGTAAATATGTAGTTACATAAGTAATAATCTATTGTTACTTTCTTCATACGCAGCCCTCTTTTTGAAACCGCTTTGCACTTAACCATTGTTTTTATAGGTACTCAAAATATGTATGACAACTCGCAAGATAAGAAATGGTAAACAGCGGATACATTCATTAGCTTCGACAAGCATATATTATACTTACATACAGATAGGACGCGTGTCAGTACTCGCTCTGCTCCGGAGCGAACAAGTTCTACAACATCTATTGGTTTACGATTTAATTTTCCTCAATCTTACAAAAATGTCGTGGCTAACTTCAGAAGATGGTATGTGATCTTTGGTTTTATACATGTTTCTCGTTTTATTACCTTTAATTAAACATTAAAGATTGTTTTGTTGATATTTTAAACTGAATTCTTGTTTGTTGTACAGTACATACACACATGCAATACGCAAGCGGTCGCGCCTGTGTGTGTGTATTGTAGCAGAACACCTCAAACGGCGCAATAACTTGTTTACAGTTTTAACGCCAATGCAATGTTACTACTTATGTTAACTATATTTTATAAGGTGTTAAACAAATAACTCTAAGAATTTCGTGGGAGCGTTGTACTCATCGTTTATTAAGTTACGAACAACTTTTACTATGGGATGAACTCTAAAATCGCGAAAAAAATATGCGCTGTTCCTATATTCTTTTCGCGATTTCAGAGTTAATCCCACAGTTCATTTTTTAACACTTTATAGACTATATAAAAACCTCATTAGGAACTATATGTTTGAGCGGTTTGGGTTTGAAACACTAGGGTACGAGTGCTCATTTTTCTTTAACATGCCTACTCAAATAATATACTTAATAATAACATAGTTTTAGATTATTACTGTATTTATGCGTGGTTAAGTAATAACAGCCGCACGGGTCAATCCATCAGGTTAAGCTTCGCTTACCAGTGTTGGTCCGTGGATGGGTGGCTATCTTTACATACCAAGACTTCTTCGTGTCGCGCAAAGCACGTTAAGCCGTTGATACCAGCTGTCATTTGTGCATCTTTGACAGTCGTTAAGAAGAAGCCGAAGTCGTGCATTAGAAGCACGTAGATCTGACAGCCAGTTTTACCAAGAGGTATCGTATTACTCAGTTACTGGGTTGTGGAGGTCAGTCGCTCTTTGTAACATACTGGTATTCAGCTGCATCTGGTTAGACTTGAAGCCGACTCCCAACACAGTTGAGAAATGGCTAGGCAGATTGATTGAGTCAATTATAGAAAAAACAATCTTAAATCTTACGGTTTACCTACATGAGTTGGTAAATATTGTTTTAGATATCGAGTTATCGTATTGTTGTTAAATAACATAATCATACCATATAATCGAGTTTGGTTTACGTTCTTTTGTTGTATTTTATGAAGATGACATTGATGACGATCTTTAATGTTGATGACGACAATGTTGTGTTTGACGATGTTGACGAAGACAATGATGACGATATTGATGATAAGAACGTTGATGATGACTTTATTAGCTATGACACTATGACCATGACTATGACTTGGTAAATTTTGTTTTAGATAACGAGTTATCGTATCGTTGTTTGATATCCTTTAATGGACTTTGACCTACGTTAATTTGTTGTATATTATGATGTTGACATTGGTGAAGATCTTCAATGTTGATGATGAAAATGTGTACTATGATGATGAGATATAAGATGACGATGTTGACGAAGACAATAACGACGATTGGTGATAACAACATTGATGATGACTTTGTTAATTGTGATAATAATTACTCAGCAATTACTCTACAAGAGTTTTAAAACTATTTATTATAGAAATTTTAATGTAGGGTTGGGATTTTTTATGAACAATATGATCAAATTATTGATTGTATGTCGAGGTATTCACGATATTATAGTGTGACCATTTGCAATAATTAAGTGCCCCATAAAGCCTAGGCGAAACTCCATGGGATTCGAGAAAACTATTTTTTTTATTGTTAGCTTATATGTTTAGCCTTCTTTAAGATTGGGCTGTGAAACGCAACAAGAATTGTATAACCCAACTGGTATTTTGAGATATATGCAAAACTAAATACTGGGTTTTGTGCCCGGTTGATGGCTTGCCCTTGTGGTGATGGTTTGTGATGTTATGTAAAATTAATCTTTTTTATTTTATTTTAGGTAAATACAGAATCGAATCAATATCAGCTGTTACTTTTCCTGGTTCTTTAAGGGTAATTTTTATAAAACAGACTGTTTTTGTATAACATGACATGGTTGATCATCTATAAAATCGTTATTTTTCCGTTAATTCAGGTACTCCGAGAAGGTTTCATACCAGATGAAGCCGCGTGTATCGGTACAGAGGTGGATAAGGATCCCCTAGCTGCAGAAGAGGTATTAGAACTATGCGCAGACTCAGCATTGGATGGCCTGTCGTTGGTTGCAATCGCCACCGACACCGGGGAAGTGGTCGCTACTGTTTTTGGTAAATTACAGGTTGGTATTATTAACATCGATCATATGTTATACTGAAAGGACTGTGTGAAAAATGACATGGACCAATTAAGATGACTAATAGAGAAGTTTTGCGCCGATCCTAGATAAATTGAGATAGAGGCAAGAGGATTACGTTAAGATTTACAATGTAAAAGAGAGATGCATTGAAATAGAGTCTACCAGCGACGAAGCTGAGATGTCTTTTTTGTTTTTTCAGGAACGGCCAACGCCGGGTTCTACGGAAAAGTCATTTTTCGAAATATTTACTGAGGAGCGCTGCAAAAGACCAGCATCCCGCGCCATCATGGAGTTCATGATCGAACTTGATGCAAAGTGCAACTATTTTGAGAGGTGATTTGCGATTTATTTTAATATTTATATGATTAATGGGCACTAGCCCTACCCGTATGTTAAATTAATGTCACCACTGTAGCGGCACTTTGTATATATAGTACAGAAGTGCTAAGGTAAGCGGTAATACATCTTACCTTAGCACTTCTACTTTTGCCGAAAATTACGATTCATTGGTACACCCCGTAATGTTTCATAATAATTATCAACTCTACATTAGTGTTTAAAATTATAATTTTAATTAGTTTATTGACAGTGAATCATTTTATTTCATCTGTTATCTCAGGTATGGTGTCGATTGCCTCTGTGAAATAATGTTCCTGGGAACCCTACGTGAACACAGACAGAAAGGCCTTGCAACGATGCTTGTCAAAACTGCTGTGGAACTGGCAAAGAAATTCAAGGATGGTCCTATTGCCCCCTTGACTATTGCGGACCTAGGGCCAGACTACGCGTTTATGAAGCCAAGAAAGCCAGTCACGAAACCACCCCAGCTATGTACCGCGCTGTGGTCGGCCATTGGCTCGAAGAGAGTCGGAAAATCTTTAGGTTTTAGCGTCCTTTTAAATTATTCTTTTGCGGACTTCGTTTGCAATGGGAAACCATGTTCTGAAAGAATAGGCTCTGTCACCACGTGTGAAGGGGTTGCGCTGAAGATCTAATGTTCACTGACTTCTTAAGGGTTGTTCATATAAAACTGAATTATTTGTTGTGCCTACCCGCCTAGTATAAGTCAATAAAATTCTCATTATTAAAATGTATTGTTTCGTTTAAGTTTCCTCTACCAAGCTACCAAGATCATACATACATATACCTACGTCCTTTTTTTTGGTGGTGGAATCATCGAAATGACCCCGGATTCTGAATGACTGTCAGACTCTTACTGACTAAAACCCATCCATGTTCCTTTCTTAGCCCTTTATGTTCCGGGGAAGCGGTAACCCTTTCGGACAATCCCGCTTACCCGGCAGGCTTGGCTCTGAGGGGCCCCTTCATATGCTGACACTGGCTCTTTGAGGCGCGCGTGGAACATATACGCGCCGTCCGGCACGGGCCTGGGGCTGATCGGACGGTGAGTCACCCATTAGTCACCGTCCGCAGGCCCGACATACATACACCTACGTCCTTATTTTTGGTGGGGGTGTCATCGAAATGACCCCGGATTCTTAATGACTGTCAGACTCTTACTGACTAAAACCCATCCATGTTCCTCCCTTAGCTCTTTAGGTTCCGGGGCAGCGGTAACCTTTTCGCACAATCCCGCTGACGCAATCCGGCAGGCGCCGGCCGTGACAAGCCCCTTTACTTATGCTTACATATCTTTGAGGCGCGTGGGGAACACGTACGTGCCATCCGGCACAGGCCTTGTCCTGATCGAGTGGTAAGCATTACTCATCGTCTGCAGGCCCGCGCTTTCTGTGGACCACAGCCATCTAGGCTCCCGACTCCCGGAGCGTCTCCCGCAGCGGCCGGGACGTAAGGCTCTATCCCTCAACCATCCCGCCACCTCCATCGCTAGTATAGCTGCTTTGCAGAAGGAGGTGACTGCCACACACTCCCTCTTGCTCGCGCTGACGACGCAAGAGGTCACATACTCGTACCTACCTCTTCCTAATACGTTTTAGTGTTATGTTAGGTTACTGTGTGGGTCTTTCACGCCTTGTTTCGCCGAAGGGTAATGCAGAGGAGTACCCGTAGTATCTGTCAAATTTCTTTGATAGATTTTCAACTTTATAACAAATTCATAAGGTTCATATTCAATTGGGAATATTTGACAGTCTGGCTTAGCTTTATGTGCTAGCGACTGCGACGTCCACATCAACATCAAACTGTTGAAATGATACGAATTCTTTACCGGTTACCGAATGACAACATTAATATACTGGTACTGCAGCAGCGATTAGCAGGAGGAGCAGTGGAGGTCAGATAGGCAGTCGCTCCATATAAAATACTGGTATTCAACTGCATCCGGTTAGACGGGAAGCCAACCCTAGCATATTTGGGACGGGCCTGCGGTGAGTAATGGGTGACTCACCGTCTGATCAGCATCAGGCCCGTGCCGGACGGCGCGTATATGTTCCACGCACGCCTCAAAGAGATGTCAGCATAATTATGAAGGGGCCCCTCAGGGCCAAGCCTGCCGGGTAAGCGGGATTGTCCGAAAGGGTTACCGCTACCCCGGAACATAAAGGGCTAAGGAAGGAACATGGATGGGTTTTAGTCAGTAAGAGTCTGACACTCCCTTCCGCTCCACCCGAACGGGAGAAGTCATTAGATGATTTTCCAACCTTTAAAAAAAAATGCATATTTGGGACATGGCTAGGCAAATTGATTTTTGTATTCAGACAGACAGACGCGACGGCGACGGGTTTTATAATTATTATGTAGAGATAGTGATATTTTTATTATGTCTGTAATTACACAAAGAAGGTATTGTTATTATGCAGTAAAAAGAAATATAAAGATTAGCTTTTGCATTACAATGGCTTTGAAGTATAGATAAAGTCATTCTCGGTACCTTCATCGGATCGTGCACCTTACATCATCTTTTGGAAAATAAAATATTATTAAAGATTTTCCGTGTATTTAAAAATGCAGTGGCTCACTACAGATGACGGTAGGTAATTTTTTTTTTACACGTCCTTTTTTATTTTAAACAAACTTAGGTATTTTTATTTTATTTTTTGAATTTTATTTAGAAATTGTTTTTCTTTTCTTTTGTTTCCATGTATACAACAATATTTTTAGTTTAGTATAGGTATGCGAAATGTATAGGTATGCGAAATCCGAATATACACTGGGCAGCAAATAAACCGAGCCACCCGCTACCTAGGCACTCTAATTCGATTTACTCAAAAACTAAAAAACCTACAATTATCAAAGTTGTACCTACAGAAAGTGCGTTTCATGGTGATTAAAATGAAAGGAAACTCATTGGGTTTAAGAGGTAGTCCACTTAGGGCACCCGTCCAAATGGCACCTTCGCTAATGGCACCTAGCCTAGTCCACATATGGCACCTATCAATATTTTTGGCAGGTGCCTTTCGTGGACTCAAATTTATTTTTTAATTTTGTCCACATAGGGCACCTACGGCTCGGAAGCCTAGTGTTGGGATGTATTTGGTTTACAGGGCGTTTAGAAATAAAAGATATCGATAAAAATCACATCAAAATTTATTAATAATAAGTTAGTTAATAAATGTTGTTGATAAATTTTTATGATAATAAGAATATTGCTAATTAGTTAGTGTAACTAATTAGCAATATTCTTATTATTTTCATGAATTGCTTTATTGAGAACAGAATAATAATCAGGATAATTATTGGTCTTATGCACCTGGCCATAACAACATCATTTGTTTACGATACTGGGTCACCACATGAGCAACATGAGGCCGTGCATTATCATGCATCAATTGCATATCCTGTCCGATATATCCTGCGTAAGGTACCACATGGTCTGCGAGGATTTCAGTAATGTAGCGATGAGAAGTCAGTCCACGTGTACGGCCCGTCGGTTCGATGAAAACTAACGCTGTATGTGCTGTTAACGAGATGCCGCCCCAGACCATTACAGATCTTCCTCCATAAGCAACAGTTTCCTCGATGCAACAATAAGAATAACGTTCTCCAGGGTGACGATATACTCTCTGACGTCGATCACTTCCATGTAGACTCACCCTGGTCTCATCAGTGAAGAGTACATTACTCCACTGTTCTAATGTCCAATCCCAATGCTCTCGAGCAAATTCAAGTCGTGCTCGACGGTGTGCTACCGTTAATGCTGGGCCAGTTGCAGCTCTTTTTTGGGTCAGGTTCCGTTCAGCAAGTCTCCTTCTGACGGTATCTGAACTTATGACCACTTGGCGTTCGTCACGCAGACTTTGTTGGACTTGAACTGCGTTGCGGTGGCGATTTCGCAGAACAGTAAGGTGGATATAACGATCATCTGCTGCCGATGTAGCCCTAGGTCTGCCCGTACCTGGACGGCGATCGAATGCTCCAGTCTCTAGGTATCGTCTGTAAACTCGTTGCACCGAAGATCTGCTGATTCGAAGCCTTCGAGCGACTTCACGTTGCGCAATGCCTGCTTGAAGTAATGCTACAGCTTGAGCTGCTTCCTGAGGTGTTGTATCCATTATTAATCGAAAAAAGTAGCAAAAACACACGCGTCTGAGCAAACTTTGGATAAAAACTAAAGAAATGATAAGAAATATCCGACTACCCTCATTGTAGAGAAAAAGAACGCTAATTTCAAACTCTGGTGAAAACAGAGCAAATCGTTAGCATTGTGTTTGTTGCTTGATTACAATGTGAGTTGAGGGTACTTTCGAATTAATTTGTAGTCATTTTAATCACCATGAAACGCACTTTTTGTAGGTATAACTTTGATAGTTGTAAGTTTTATACTTTTTGAGAAAATCGAATCAGAGTTCCTAGGTAGCGGGTGGCTCGGTTTATTTGCTGACCAGTGTATGTACTCGTAGTTTGTTCAGAATAAGAAACTGAATCGATTCTAATAATTTTTACACCATGTTAAAGTTTTCCCAAAAATATTTAGTAAAGGTTACGAGTTGGATACCGAACGACACTAAGTACCTATCCGCAATCATACACGCACAACTCAGATCACGGCCGTTCGGCGCGGGCGCATTTCGGGGCGGGGGTTAAACAACCCTTCAGTAGTTCAGTCGCCCGGATGCCACAGGTTGACGCGCACGTGTCACGTTCCCGTTCAATTACAAAGCGTGTGTAAAAAGTATTGTATAACTATGTCTTTTTCATATACAAACGTCCAGTACATATAAATGGTAGGTAAGTAAACTAGTGGTTTGTTGTGATAACGTCTTTGGTAGTGCGGCGGCGAGGAGCAAGCCGGCATTAGAGTATCGGGAAACACAATGCTTTCCACCACACAAAGATCAAGTGACTTCGGTACCTTTACCAATATTATTGTAAAAAGTGATGATTAACATTTTTTAACTCAAACTTTAAAACCACTTTGAACTTTAAGTGGTTGGCATAAGGTGCAACAAATCGCATTGACTTCGTTTTTATTAATTACGGCTGCTTTTACGAATAAAGTACATAATGATAATTATCTACACTTGACCATTACGACAGTCTAAAGCCTGTAAGTTTGATGGAAAATGTTATCGCCAGTTAATTACAATACAATCGCCGGCCGTACGTTTAGGAAGTTAGGGGTTAGCGGCGCGGCGCGCATGTACTACTGTTGGTATAGGTACTGTGACTGTTTCTAAATTACCCCAGGCTGATAAAATTTTCGTTTTTCCTAACTTCGTTAATATTAGTGTTTGGGTCGGTTCCCCCTAAGGGGGAAGAGCCGCGCCCCGCCTTCCGCGCGACTATGTAGGGCTCGTCCCGGACTGGTCACCCTCCCACCGACATAGAGATTAAATGAATTCCAAATGTGAAGAAGTCCAATGCCTTGCTACATTAAAAGAGCAAGGAAAGGGTTGAAATTGAAAGGAATTGTAAATAGGACTTAGGAATTCATAGTAGTGAAAATTGGAAGTGGTTTTAGAAGATGAACAAAATAACAGGGGAATTCAAAGTATATTATTACATAACTTAGCGAGTAACCCTTACACTAGTGTAACGGGTATTTTGACGGACATTACTCACATGATACCTCGCGTGTGCAAGGCGCGTGTTCGTATAAGTTTGACTCAATTATTGGCCTGGTATAAAAGATACACTATTCCAGAATTACTGGATAAAAGAGTTGAGAATCTAGGCTCAATAACCCTTATAATTAAAATATAATTTAAGATAAGACTCTTTAAAGACCTAATATTATTAGTCTGAGGTAAAGTATACAAATTCGGGTAAGTGATGTTAATAGAGTTGAGAATCGAAACTCAGGAATGATTGGTATAATAGATATTTGGATAAAAGACCTAGTAATATTCAGGAATTACTAGTTACTAGAGTAGAGAATTAAGCCTGGAGAATAATCATTATTAATTAGATGAGCTGTGGATCAACATTCAACACACAGTATTGTTAGTGAGGAGGGTATAGGAACCGTTGCGCTTGCGCTTTAACTCATTATTTATAACTACGTTAATTTATTTAATTACGATGTACCCACTTCAGTGAGGTCGGGAACCGTTTTACAACGTTTGTCTCATTCTACGTGTTCTGCTAGACCTGACGCATAGAGCCTCTAACGACCCTAATACGATTCTAAAAGAACACGTTCCCTAAGCATAAAGTAAATGTCTTACTCAATCCTAAGGCAGAGTGCTGCGAAGCCCAACCGCAATTGAGGAAGACAAGTATTGTGGTAGTTCTAAATGCAGACTACTGTGAATTTACCCCGTGAAATTACCCATACGGCGGTTTAGCCTCCTTCTTTACTATAATAATACACATCCAGCACAAGCGCACCGTAGACTCAGTCTCTAGCAAAATGCATTACGATCGTACTTGGTGAACGCCGAAGTGGTATTTCGTCTCTTCACATTTCCTTACTCTTCCCCATTTAGAAGATGCGGTGCGGCTAGTAGCGGCTTTGCATCAAAGTAACGTGTCTCGCTAAATAGTGGCGATTTAGAAATAGTCCTACTGAACGGACGGGTTTGTTTTAACGAGACACGGTCCCTAGCGTCTTTACAACGTCTACCAATTCAGTTTGGGGTACTTGGTGAAGCCTACCCCCACTCCCTGGAAATGTGCGTCAACAAGCCTCACGCAAAGCATTCTGTGGCAAAACCTTTTTGGAAGCAGATATTATTAGTAACGTTTGGTTGATTCATGTATTTACAGATTGGCTTTATAGCCTAGTAATTATGATATATACGGTTCTGCCTTCCAGGTCTGGAGGGTTAGTTAAAGTCAATAGTCAGGAGCAGTAGTCCTCAGTGTCAAGTATAGGGGAAGGCCTTCCCCGTCTCCCTAGAACCAAACGTAACTGACAATTATCTGTCAAGGTACGGGTTAGGAGATGGGCAGATAATATAACCCTATCCTATCAGCCTAAGATAATTATTATAGTAAAAGACTCACACAGTCGCACCAACACGCACACACACACACACATATATATACTACGTTAAGCATTAGATTGGTCTAATCTGGGCTTTTACTCAAGTATATCTAACTTAATAATCAATACTCGCTGTCTTGCGACAGGCCACTAGGACGTAGCCTCTTGGTATACACCAAGCTTCCTATCCTAACTATTCTGGACCAGGACGTCCGAATCTTGTAGAGTCTCAAAACCGACTCCCCGCCTGATTGCATCAGTCTCCTAAATTCCTCCAAAACACCACGCTTATCGCATGTTCCCACACATTCGCAGGGTAGGTTTTATGGTCGTCTTTGTACAATTCATCTATTGTTCCAAGGGTGTGTTTGGGTATTGACTGGGCCCAAGTTATGGTAACCAGATGTGATACTAGGTATTGTAAGTGGCGTTTAGAAATTGGATGTTTCACTCGTTTCTTAAGAATTTGCTGAATTATTGCTTTCGACCCGTCGGCCGGCATTGTTCTAAGTTTGCCTGTCATTAAATAGAGAATTTATGCGCGTCTTAGTGGCCCAAACCATGTGCTGGTTTTAAAATAAATATAATATTTTGTTATTAAATAGGAATACGTGACAGACAGTCACAGTACCTAATAAATATATGAATAAAAAAAACTCGTCTTTTTCATCTGCTACACTCGTATGCATCGTTTTGATTAGTCAAACTAAATCCTATTTAAATTATGAACTTGTAAGTTTGTGAGGATGTATGGATGTTTGTTACTCTTGCACATAAAAACTACTTAGTATTTGGACTAGGCATACAGATAGTTTATATCCTGGATTAAGACATAGAATACTTTTTATTCTGGTTGTACGTTCCTGTGGGATATTATCGACATCCACGCAGATGATCCCTGGCAGTAGATAGTACAAAGTAACGGGCAACTTGATAGTTTTTTTATTTTTTATTTTTAGGCAAATACAGAATTGAATCCCTGTCTGCTGCTACTTTACCTGGTGCCCTAAAAGTAAGTTTTTAGTAAGTAATTCGACGACACACTGTTTTTTTTTATTTTTTTTTAAACAAATAAATGTAGGTACTAATTTCATGGAACTGTATATTTGTGTTTCAGATAATTAAGGAAGATTTCTTCCATGATGAAGCCGTGTGTTTCGCTACAGAGGTGTACAAAAATCCTTTAGCGGCAGAAGAGTTGCTAGAACTATGCGCAGACGCAGCTTTAGATGGCGTTTCATTGGTTGCCGTCGCAATTGATAGTGGTGAAGTAGCTTCGGTTGTTTTCAATAAACTGCAGGTTTGTTTCTGATATGTATGTACCGTCAGGTAAATTTATTGATAAGCAAATCGACACCATACGTCAATTTGCTGTGTTATAGCCATTTGATACAATTTTTAAAAATGCCTGTTGAGATTTAAATATTACGGGCAATTTAAGTTGGTAATAATAAAAGAAGATCAATGAATTTCCCTGAACTTATAAAAAAAAACGTATCAAAAATCTAATTTATTAATTTTTCAGGTATCAAAACTCATTGCCAAAATACACAAAATCAAATAAAATATAATTATAACAAATCGACAGCATGACGAAGCTTGCCAGTATAATTATGTATAAATAAACTAATATTAATGAAAAAAGACGTGCAGTCGAGGCAAGGTTGTCTGGAATGAAGTTTTCATCATGCAAAGATTGAAAACAAAAACAATACAACTTTTTACACTTGAAACCTTTGTGTGAATTAACTTTATGAGAGTTTCTAAAACCTTATACTGCACTTAGCTCTGTATTAAAACGCACATTCAATGTGCACTTTCTTTTTCGAGAGAGTTGCATGGTGGGGGCATAACGCTTTTCCTTACGTGACGATTTCTACTTGTCAACTCCTACCGCAAACGGCGTTAAAGAATTTCGTTGCAAAATATTTTATATTTATTTATAAACTACGCAAAAATATTTTTATTTAGTTCACATATAAATAGTTAATTAAGTATGATAGTAAAAAATTACAAATGACGATAGCAAAAACACGTGTGTCATCATTTATTGGTACCCCCAATATTAATGATAACTTATCAACACTAAATATTAACGCAATAATTGCCCGAAAATTGATACACCAACAAATACCTACTGTTATTCTTTAACTGCACTTAAGTACAGACGCCAGCACATCAAGCTATCCCTAACTGTCAAATTTTCTCAATTAAAAATGAATTTGCAATAAAGTTGAAATACTATCAAAGAAATTTGACAGTTTGTGGTAACTTGATGTGCTGGCCTCTGTACATAAAAACACAGTTTAAAAAGAACATCGATTCGTGGTTCCATGACCCTCTTGTCATCGGACCTCCATAGAAAAATGAACGTTCAGTGTTTCCAAAATTTTAACATTTTTATTTGCATAAACCATTAGCCAAATCAGTCGACCCATTCTCAGTATGCGTTAACCAGCAAACAGTTTTTCAGTTTAATGTATAAAGAGTGATTTTTAATTCACTGTTTAGGAGGTGTAAGTAGATACTTATGTTTATAAACAACTTTCACAATGGGACCAACTACGAAATATCAAAAAGAAAAACATCAGTTTCATACATTTTCATCGGGTAAAATTGCATTTTTGAATGATTTTTTTCCGTATTAGAGAGTTAGTCTCAAAGTGAATATTGCTCATAATCATGAGTACTTTCACGCCCTGGTAGGTTAACAGTGAATTAAAAATCACTTGGTATAGTCTAAGCATACTCATTATAATGCTTTAACCCCTAAAAAGTCCTATGAACCCCATAGGTTCATAAGCAAAATTCTCTCAAGACATCAATAAATAAAACCGTATAATTAGTTGAGCTCTTATAGGCAAACGGCTTCTAATAGGTGAACATGATCTAATGGGTTAAAGAGTAATCTCTCTAATATTTTCAGGAAGCGCCTTCAGGTTTATCGGAAAAGACTTTTTTCGAAATATTTTCTGATGAGCGCTGCAAACAAGCATCGTCTCGCGCCGTAGTAGATGCAATGGTAGAATTTGACGCAGAGTGCAATATCTCCGAAAGGTGAGACACTCAAAACACATTAATTAATAAAAGTAGTGCACGGATGGGTGACTAGCGTCCGTACCCGGCTTCGGACGGTTTGTACAACTTTACAAGACATCGAGATTCCGTTGCGTAGTTAAAAAGACCAACACGGTCAGACAGACACGAAACATGACTTTGAGCAGACACGAAACTTACCTTATGATGTTATGCCTTATGTGATACTAGCTTTTACCAGCGTCTTCGTCTGCATGTATGTAGGAAATTATCCAACGGGGACCGTAAATTTTTCTGGGATAAAAAGTTATATGCCATTCCAGACTATAATCTATCTTTGTACCAAGTTCCATCCAGATCCGTTTAGTAGTTTTTGATTATATATACGTATACTTACATACAAATCTTTCCTCTTTATTATATTAGTATAGATAGAAGACTAACAGTTTTTCCAATTTCTCAGGTATGGGATCGATTGTTGGTTTGAGTTGATGTTCCTGGTGACCCAGAGTAACCACAGAGGTAAGGGTCTGGCCAAGCTGCTATGCAAAACATCAGAAGAAATAGCAAAGAAACTGAAGCATGGTCCTGTTGCCAAAATGAATATTGAAGATCTTGGACCAAAATACGCATTCATGACGCCGAGAGAGCCAATCACGAAAGTGCCATGGTTGTGCAGTGGGTTGTGGACATCTATTGGCGCCCAGAAAATTGGGAAGGCCTTAGGCTTTACCGTACTTGTAACTTTTCCATTGAAGGACCGTATTTTTGACGAAAAAACCTATTCGGAGAGAGGCGTTGAAAATTTTTGTGAAGGGGCCGCAAAGAGAATTTACTAAATATATAACACTAATCACATTGTGTCACATCGGATCACACTAATAAATACGAAAGTGACTGTATGAAAGAAAAAAAAAACCACATAAAATAACTATGATGACACGCACGCGCTGCTGGAATAAAATATAACCCTACATCTAATGCCTGCATCCACAGATATAGAAAGACATAGATAACGCAAGTATCACGATCTGTATGAAAACCAAGCGTGCCATTTTTTGACTACCTATTATGACGTCACAAGCACTATTTAGTGATGTATGATGATCGAAAACCAAGCGTGCCATTTTTTGACTGCCTATTATGACTCACAAGCACTATTTAGTGATGTATGATGATCCGACTAGCGCTGTATACCGATGCAGACTGAGCGCGAAAGTGACCACTTACGATTTTTGTACGTAAGCTAGGCACGCGAAGTAGTTGCTCTTGCGTTATCTATGTCTATCTATATCTGTGCCTGCATCATTCCTAACCTCACACATACACATCGTTCGTTATCATATTTACTCACACTTTCACTCACACTCATGCAAGCCTGCGTGCGTGCCGCTTGTTTAGCTTTTTTATTATATTATTATTTCCTTTATTACCTAATTTGTAAAGAACCAAAAATAAAACTTCTTCTTTCTTTTGCGTGTGGTTAGTGACTAACCTGGTGTCAGAGTTTTTATGCTGCCCATGGGCCTCTGACTTAGCTTCACATGCTGTTGAGAAATATCTCACAGCTATACCCGTTTCCTCACGATATTTTCCTTTAAAGTTTTTTAAGCCAGTGATAATAAAACAAGTGAAGTATACTATTATTAAAATTTAAGTTATGGAAAAGCGTAGTCTCCTTACACAGGCTTCGTTGCTTAATAATTATTCTACTTTAAAAAACAAGAAACTATTTTTCATTGTGTTTTTTTTATTTTTCTTATCTCTGTCTGTTTATTTGTAACTCCAACTCGACTAAACTATTGAATTTGAAAAAGGAATAAAATAAAATGCAGGAAATGAATTAATCTAATTTAATTTAACGAATAATTTGTCCCGTGGTACTAGGTTTGAGCATAATATACTTTTTAATGGCAGTCTGGAGACTAGAGTTTTATGCCCAGATAATAGTAAAAAATTCGCACCATAAAATAAATGTGACTATTAATATAAAGCCGCAAATACATGTGCCGGTAATTTGCTTAAAAGTAATCAAATAGCTGCTTACATGCCACTGTGGCATTCTCCAAGCAGAAGTTGTTATGGCATATGGCTTGCAACTCACTTGCATACTTTTGGGCAAGTTACAGGCATGCGTATTAGCGGCGTTCTTGGTGAAATATATAGTTAAACGGTAGGGCAGACGTAAGTGATAGCAAAAGTATTGTAAATTAGCCTATTATTCTATTCTTTCTTCTTTCTTTTCCGTGTGGTTAGTGACTAACCTGGTGTTTATGCTGCCCATGGGCCTCTGACTTAGCTTCACATACTGTTGAGTTATATCTCTCAAGCCTGCCGGTTTCCTTACGATGTTTTCCTTTACCGGTTTTTAAGTAAGTGATAATTTTACAATATGCATATGAATCCGAAAAATCAGAGGTGCGTGCCTTGGGTTCGAACTCGAGACCTATGACGAGCCAGTCCGACGGTCACACGACTAGGCTATCACTGCTAATTATTCTATTGAAACTCCATTCCTACTATGCCTTCTCAAGGTCAGGGTCACCGCACACAACACGTCTGTGGTGACATTGACCTTGAGATGGTCTACTGTGCTAAACACATCCTCCTAAGGTATGTCGTACAATGTTGTATAATAAAACGTAAGATTCGACATAATTTACATAATAAATGATATATCTATTTTCTTTTTCAACAAAGTAATGATAAAAATTATTGGAAATAATTTCCTTCTGCAGCCGAGCGTTGTAGCTAAGTGTAAAAAACTAGCTGCTAGCAATGACGTATTAACTCACTGGCTGTATTAAGTATTTTGTCTGTATAAAAGTAATTACTACATATTAAGAAGTATAAAGGTAATTACCGTGTTTACTACTGTGTCCACGTCAAGCACGTTAAGCCGTTAAGTCCCGGCTGCCGTTCGTGGATCTTCGACAGTCGTTACGGGTAATCAGAAGCCCGTAAGTCTGACAGCCAGTCTTACCAAGAGGTATTGCATTACCTAGTTACTGACCGGGTTGTGGAGGTCAGATAGGCAGTCGCTCCACGTAAAGTACTGGTATTCAGCTGTATCCGGTTAGACTGAAAGTCGACCCGTACATAGTCGGGAAAAGGCTAGGCAGATTGATTGACTACTGTGTGCACGTTAAAGTGGATGCTCAAATAGCAAAATTGTTATTTTTTGTTTGCAATTTATTGGTCATTGTCAGCTTTTATCATGATCAAAGTATGATTCTCGACGATAATAAGACTGTATTTACATAACTTTAACCATAAGAATCATCAATACCTCTTTTTAAATTTGAAATCGTCTGAAATGCAGCAAAAAATGAGTTTCGCAAGGCAAACTGGTACTTTCAGTTTATCAGTAAGTTATTATGTAAACCGACAGTTTTTAATTTTTTTACCTAAATGAAAGAACAAATTAGTGCCACTTCAGTTGTTACAAACAAAATGACTTGGGTACCTAAATACTGAAATAATGCTGTGCCTGAATTTTTTTTTTACGTGCCGCCAACGTGGTACTTCATCCCCTGCACCTTCTTTTAGTGAAGTCAAAAGGATTTTTGACAGAAATGAACTGTGGAGGTCAGATGAGCAGTCGCTCCATGTAAAACAATGGTATTCAACTGCCTTCGGTTAGACTGGAAGTTGACCCCAACATAGGTAGAAGTAGGGAAAATGCTAATGAAATGATGATGCAGATTATTTGAAGTCAAGTCATGAAAGCCAGCCATCAGCCACAGCCAGCCGTCAGTCATCTCGTTGCCATAACACAAACATTAGGTTGGGACTATATGGCGTTGTGTGAAATGTCCAAGAATATTATTATTATTATTAAAGTATCGAAGTTGTACACATCGAGTACCATCGAGGTACAAACTGTATTTTTTTTCAATCGACTTTTAACTTAACTGTGATCGTTTTAAGGTTTAAATTCATTTGGAGAAATTTGACAGTTTTGTATAACATGCTGTGCTGGCGATCAAACAAGTTGGTAGTCAGTGGTTGCCTCCCAGAAAATTGGAAAATATTTAGGTTTCACGATTCTTTTAACTTTTTCCATAAAGGATTGTATTTTCGATGGGAAACCTTATTAAGAAAAAGGCGTTGAAACCTTTTGTACCGGCTGAAAAGAAGATTGATTAAAATTAACAATATAATTTAGGAAAAGAGATGGAAGCTTTATAACTCACGAGAAATATGAAAATAGAACAGTTTTTCAATGGAAAAAACATTTTCATTTTAGGTTCCCAAAAGTTCAATGAACCGAACAATTCTATTAGACTGAACTACTGTTGCAGACTATTTCATGTTTTGCTCCTGATTAATGTTGAGCATCTATTTTGTTTTATCATTTTTTTTTAATTACTCTAGTTTATTATCTCTTTTGTATGCACGTATTTCAGTAGCAATAAACCCATTTTTCTTTTTATCTATAGAAAATACAATTACACGTTAGTTTTTCACGTTCAAATAAACTCTAACAATGTTGAGTGAACTATACAGAGAGTTAGCAAATGAAAATCATTACGAATAGACTGTACGTCGTTAGCATAGTCGTCTTAGTTCGGTTAGATAGCCCCCACATCTCTAATTGCAGTCCAACTTCGCCCAAATTGGTTCTATTTAATTGATTTGGATTCGACGTTGAATCTGTCGCTTTGTCGCTTCGTGTCTCGCAGCCATTATTCTATTAGTGTGCTATTGTCATCAGATTGATAGCCATTTGCATATTGAAGTGTTATGATAATGGATATTGAAGTGGTATAATAATTATGATGGGAGGGAAATTATACTGCCTTTCTGCTACAAACCAAACCTAATTTAAGTACTAATTTCGTATTTAGAATTAGAAAGACCGATGTAGGATTGGAGGTCTGTCAACTTACATAGTTATGCGATATTTTTTCGGACATTATTGTAGTAGCAAATACCTACCTACCTGAGCACAAATCCGTACCAATATTGTGCTAATACGAATGCGAAAGTAATATACCTAACTATGTTTATTTGTCTTTTCGTTTGTTATCTTTTAACGTTTAAAAGACTAAAAGAAAAAGAAAAAAGGAAAGGGAAATAGGTTTTCTCTCACAGAACTACGTGCTTAAAAAAAGATTAAAAACTAGAGTAGGTTAAAAAACAAACATAAAACAAAACAGATCAACACTAATTACAAGCAGAAGACAGGAACAGTCTGATCAGGAGCAGGCCCGTGCCGGAAGGAGCGTAAGTGTTCCAAAGAGACGTACGGAATTGGGGAGGCAGTCACCTCCTGCGAAGCAGTCATGCTCGCGAAGGAGGTGGCGGGATGGGAGAGAGAAAGGTCCTCCCGTCCCAGCCGCCGCGGGAGACGCCCCGGGCGTCGGGATCCACGTGACGACCCCCGGCGGCCGGTGAGTAATGGATAGCTCACCGCCCAATCAGGACCAGGCCCGTGCCGGACGACGCGTAGGTAAATGTTCCACGCGCGCCTCAAAGAGATGTCAGCATAAGAGGGGGCCCGTTAGGGCCGAAGCGAAGAGTAAACAGGATTGCCAGAAATGGTTACCACTACCCTGGAACATATAGAACTTAGTAAGGAACATGGGTAAAATAAACAAGTAATAGTCTGACACTCCCTTCCGCTCCACCCAGAGCGGGAGGGGTTATTTGATGATTTCCCACCCTCAAAAAAAGGGTACACATACCCCAGCGCTGATTTTCAGTGGTCACCTGAAACGCTGTAGGTGGTAGGCGACCTAGAGTAGGACATGAGCTTCTTTTTATCATATCGGGCAGCGGAATACACAACTTCACATTTTAAAAACCCAATCCATAAGAACATAAGATGGTATCATAATTATTAGACACCAAAATCCTTTGTATTCAAACGTTTTTCTTGTCGTGAAAACGCCGTGTGTTAAGTATGGACGTCTGTGTTGTATATCCATACAACACAACACACTACGGGGGTAGACACTTTTTGTCTACGGCCGTGGCGATTCATACGCCGTGTGTAGACACGGTCGTAAGTTTTGTATGGATCACTATAGAAGCTTAGTTGACAAATATAGTTTTTCTACAGCGCGGTTTATTTGCTGTACAGTTAAAAAACCGTGTCGTGTACAAAGGGCCTAAAGTTATGTACCATAGACCTTAATGAGACAGGTCAGCTGTAATAACATCGAAAACCGATAAATATGACACAGTAATTCACGAAAATATTTATTTACCCATAAATTCAGTCGATCTGATCAACGAAAAGAACGACAGAATTTATTTGTATCGGTAAATAAACATTTTGAAAACTCAAGTGATTTAAACTGTCAATGGTGTCATTGGTGTCACAACAGCCGATCTACTCTGTCTCATTCTCGCCGTGAAATCTTAGATGAAGTGAACTGTCAATAGTGGCAATTACCGTTAGGTCGAATGACAGTTCACTTCACGTAAGTTTTCACTATGAGATATGTACAGAATAGAGCGACTCTTCTCTCGTATCTTCAATCAATATATAATCTTAACTCACGAAGGAAAACGAAAGCAAATGACACGGTCGGTTGAAGACACTATTAATATTTAAACGTACAGAGCTTATTTCATACGTCACCGAGTCAGAAAATTAGAAAAAAAAAGCATTCATTACTTTTACTCTACATTTAACACAGGTTATGTTCGTCCGTAATTTTAGTAACACATGCTTGCTTGCGCAGTTATATAGTGTTCTATTTGTTTAGGTCCTTTTCTATTGTTTCGCATCCCTAGAGCGTTGTTTCATTTTTCTTTCATATTAGACAGTAGGTATATTTACCTAGCATTCTGAAGGGGTTTTGTGTGTTATATAAAGCTCATAAGTATGGAGTGGTTTGGGGAATAAAATCACTAAAAATATAGCATGTGGAAAATGTTATTGACGATTCAGTGAGTGACAGTGAATTTTATCAAAAGACCGTGATTAATAACAACAACTAAGTGTACTACCGTGCTCGTCCACGTCAAGACGGCGTTGTTAACAAATCTTATGGAAATTGCTCCCGCTGACAGGCGCGACGAAACAGTGCGTTGTTACTTTAGTAAAATGAAAACTTCATAGAAATTTTGCTACCAGGATCGCGTCGCGTCACACCTGTCTGTGGAAGCCTTAAAGGGTCAAAAAGAACACCCTGCAATCATCAATTCCGTTGCCAACAGAGTGATGTAAGCTCACCTATCATGTTAAAGGCTAAGCTTGCAGATTTGTGCTGATAACGATTGGCATAATCAGCCTATAATGTTCCCACTACTGGGCCACAGGCTTCCTCTTGGAGGGAGGAAGTGGGCCGTCATCCAACCGCGGACCCGTTGCGGGTTGGTAGATGTTACATGTCCTTGAATTTTTGGTTTCTAGGACATGAGGGTTTCCTCACGATGGTTTCCTACATCTCGTAAGTAGCGGACGTCTTCACGTCAACGCCGGCTGTCGCTGAAACCAGCGCTATGGCTCCGTCTCGCAAGGGGTCGAAGCATTATGCTGCTAAGCGATGGCGTTTTGCGCGGATGTGACGCATATTTTCTCACAACTTGTTTTTTTGTTGCTTTGTTTTTTCTTTTACTGCGTCATGTTTGCCGCAAAAAAACGTATTGTCTTTCTTCTTTCATTTCTTTCTTACCACTGCTCCGATAACATAGGCAAATAACGATTCATGGTGATTAAAAACCAAAGCAAAAAAGAAGATTTACATCATTACTCTTCCTTACAAAACAATGCAATTTAAAACCATAAAAAAATAATTAACATCATAATAAAGCGGTGAGCTACAACTCCACAATCTATTCATTTGTTTCTGTTTGTGTCACTGCAGTGTACTGAAACGGATCCCTTTCAGATTGTTTGCAGAGCGTTCGCGACGTAATGATCAATTACGGCTGGAATTTGCATTGTCACGACAGTTTTGTCTTCATATTATTTACAGTGTATTTATTATACTGGTGTGTATTTACATGCTGTAAATTAGTATCGTCTTGTGTTCGTTTTATTGATATAACTATTGTTCTTCTACGTCACTTTTTAAAATCATTTCTACATAATATAACACAAAGTTGCTTCCCGCCATTTGTCCCTCTGTACGGCTAGATCTTTTAAATTTTAACGCAGTTTTCATCAATAGATAGAGTGATTCAAAAGGAAGGTTTATACTTCTGATGGTTTATAGATACAATTGCGAGGCTTTAATTTAATATACAGGGTGAAATTGAAATTCATGGGGGTCAATGTCGTGAAAAAAAATCAGCTGTTCCATATATTATTCGTCAAAATGTAGGGAATATCTGATTTCTTTCGCAATTTCAGATTTGTTTCCATAGTAGAAGGTTGGTCATAATGATGAGTACAATTACCTTAAAATTTTGCCCATGAATTCAATTTCACCCTGTATATTACACCCGTGAGAAGCTGGGGCGGGTTTATAGTTAATATTATATATCTCACGCTTAGTAGAATATTATATTAGAAAATTTAATAAATGTGCTGTTAAATAAACCTGTTCAAAAAAAAATCTCAGAAATCCTAACTTTATCTCAAGCCTAGTCAAGGTCAGTATTCTATTAAGCGTGTAAAAATGTATCTGCACGCGATACCTACTTGTAAACCGAGTTCAAGAACTTTCAGTCTCAATATTGTGTTGTTCCGGGTCTGGGTGTTGTGGTGGTTGTTGGTCTGTATGTATGTATTTACAAAAAAAAAAAATATCAGTAGTTTATCAGCCATCTCGTTACCATAACACAAGTATTAGGTTTCTTAGCTTGGGACTATAATTATGGCGTTGTGTGAAAATGTCCAAGGATATTATTATTATTAATATTCAAGCAATTTTGACACTGACAGCTCTTGATCGCGGTTTAGATGTGCTGATCGCGTTAAGTTTCATCGGTGAAATTCGCTCTTAATCAATTCAGTTTGGACTTCCAAAATTGTTTTACAATAACATAATTTATTATTTAACAGACAGAATAGGTTTCTCCATTGGTATTAGATTGTTTTATTTTTGAATCTCCACGTGTACGTATCTTGAAATTATTTTTCTGTACTTACTAATAGTAACTGGGTACCTTTTTTTGAGGGTGGGAAATCATCAAATGTCCAGCTCTGGGTGGAGCTGAAGGGAGTGTCAGATTCTTCCCGACTAAAACCAGTATAATTATGTTCCTTCCTTAGCTGGCTTCTCTGTTCAGGGGTAGCTTTTACACATTCCCACTTTAAGCGGGTACCTTTTTTGGGTTTCTGTAAAACGTGTGATGAAGACTATACAAACCTTCATCGTAGGTATAAATAAACTGCGATAACACGACCCGCCCCTCCACAATTGAAAACGTTTGAAAGTATTTGTGATAGTAATTACAAAGCGCCACCAAGACTCTCAGCGCATGTTGCTGCCAGCCTGCTACTGTAGACGAATACTTCCAACTACATACAAACTCCTTCGTAAGGATGTGACTACAAAAATTTAAACAGTAATTTTGGAGAAGCGCGCCATGTTATCGTCTATAGGTACTATAATATTATAAAGAGGAAAGATTTGTTTTTTTTTTTTTTAATGAATAGGCTCCGATTCTAATGGACCGATTTAAAAAAATCTTTCACCGTTGGAAAGCTTAGTTTTCTAGGAGTAACATAGGCTACTTTTTATCCCGGAAAAAATAACGGGTCCCACGGGAAATAACACGGGAGCGAAGCCGCGGGCAAAGTGCTAGTAGTTTATACAGAGATAGTATATCTACAGAGTGAAATTAAATTCATGGGCAATATTTTAAGGGGTCATTGTACTCATAATTATGAACAACTTTAACTACCGAACAAATCAGAAATCGCGAAAAAATTCAGCTGTTCCATACATTATGCTCATCAAAACTGATGGGAACAGCTGATTTTATTTTCGCGATTTCAGATTTGTTCCCATAGTAAAAGTTGAAAGACGCCATAAAATATTGCTCATAAATTAAATTTTATCCTGTATAGTCTGCTCCTTCTTTTCTTTTCACTAAATTTCCAATTCCTTACCTCTGTCCACTGAAGTCCTGAACAAAGCCACGGAGAACAATTGGCATTCGAGTGAGACAATAATATCCGTGTTTACTAAAGGACATTAAAGCGATCTCGACGGTTCCTCAGATCGGATTCGCTTTGCATAGCACTTGAAATTCAAATGGTGCAGTTCATATTGAGCCTCCCCCTGTCTAAGTGCCTACGGTTACCATGGCAACTGTGCCTGCAATACGCCCTTTACCCATCCCATATACGGTTACAATTGTAATTTTAACTGAAGTGTGAAGAATTGTTTCTGTGACTGTCATGCTAAACGTTGCGTAGGTGCTGAATGAGAAGTGACTGACTTGACACGAATGAATGAATGATAAAAAAGGATGAATGAATGGGAAGTTTTTTTGTGTACGTATGTTTAAGGAAATTTACTACTCATATTTTGGTAGTCGTTTACTTAGCTAACTATTATTGGGACTCGACAGTTTAAGTATGTAAATATACAAAGATAACCTGTCTTGTGCCTAAGGATAATTATATTATTATTGCTAATTTAGTCTTCTTCTTCTTATCGTGTGGTTAGGGCCTCTGATTTAGCTTCACATGCTGTTGAGAAATACATATCTCTCAAGCATGCTTCCAAGGTTTCCTCGCCTAATTGCTAATTTAGTTAACCCATTAGATGTTCGCCTATTAGAAACTGTTTGCTTAAAAGAGCTCAACGATTTATACGGTTATATTTAGTGTCGTTTCGAGAGATATTTTCTAATGAACCTATGGTGTTCATACGACATTTGAGAGGTATGAGTAAAGATTGTACATGATAGCTGTCTGTACCAACCGATGTTTGCTGAAACCTACATTATATTATTGGATAAACTTAAAAAAAAAAGCTTTGAAAAGGGAATTAAAAAATAACAAAATTTTTACTCAAAAGTTATTTAACCTAAAAAGATTTATAACTAAAACGAAATTGAATGAAAACCCTAAAACGCGACGCGAAAAACATTTCAGCAAGGTTTGTTATTTTAACCCATTTCCTGTGCGGGGACCGGTGGAAAAAATTCAAACAGCCTCTATTCCATTAAAGCCCTAAAACTACTCTGTGAGTGCTTAAAATTAATGTCCATTTCCCAAAAGGGACGGGTTTTAACTTTTGGATAAAAAGTATGAGCAGATGTGTATTTATTATGACCAAACATTTTAGATTAGTTTGGTTTTAATTTTTAAAGATTGTGTTTTATGCTATGTAGATATTATTAGTTTTGTTTCATATAATATTTATTGGACATCTCCAACTAACCTTATTGTTCTAAGTTAAAAAAGAGCTTAAGTAAAAATGATATTATATCTTCCAATCCTTCAATGTGATGCAGGTAAGCCTGTAAATTGTGGTTTCAATTGTTTTTCCCCTTATCATTGCAAGACAGCCCATTTTTATAAGCCTGAACCCCTTCGTTGTGTTGGGGTCTTCAATACCCCGTAATGCTCACTTGAGGGTTGAATTTAAGGTGGATTTTTTACAGGGAAAAAACAAATAGTATGAATAGAGGTACAACTTATACTATAGCTGTTTTGTCTAAGGCTGTTGTTTACAAATGACGTGACATCATAATGATTGTGGGTGGATTTTGAGCGCCGCCATTCTACACCACAGATAACGTAGAAACAGCGTTTAGGCGAGTCTAATAGGTAACACAATTATTCACAAATATTAGATTTTACCATAATAATTATGCAGAATAATTTATTTTTATTTTTGTAGGATATTTTTGTTTGTTTATAACTCATATAATATGCATGATTATTACACGCTCTTTAACTATAACATCACTTTTAGGTTAGTTACTTTGAATTTAGAATTTCCGATCTATTCTGTAAAGTCTTACAGTGAAATGATAAAGGATAGGAAGTGAGCTTAGAGTGAGCTATTAATAGTCAATTCCTAGCATCAGAAAAACAACAACAAAACAAAAAACAAAACAACTTACTTCACCTACATTTTCACAGTGAGATTTTTACAGAGTATACCGGTTGATTGGTCAAGCATACAAATAATCGCCGCAGGAGACGCCCCGGCGTCGGGAGCCACGTGACGACTCCCGGCCACCGTAGGCGCGGGCCTGCGGACGGTGAGTAATGGGTGACTCACCGTCCGATCAGCACCAGACCCGTGTTGTACGGCGCGTATATGTTCCACGCGCGCCTCAAAGAGATGTCAGCATATGAAGGGGCCCCCCAGGGCCAAGCCTGCCGGGTAAGCGGGATTGTCCGAAAGGGTTACCGCTACCCGGAACATAAAGGGCTACGGAAGGAACATGGATGGGTTTTAGTCAGTAAGAGTCTGACACTCCCTTCCGCTCCACCCAGAGCGGGAGCAGTCATTGGATGATTTCCCAGCCTTAAAAAAAAAAAAAAAAAGCATACAAATAATGTATCGCACCGAGCCTCTGCCGCGTTGCTTGCACGGAATGGCAACAGCGCCTAACGAGTGACCAGTCGAGGCGTACATATATGGAAGTTTTGCGGTTTACATTTTATTATTTATTTATTTATTTAAACTTTTCGCACACAATAAAGGTACAAAGGCGGACTTAATGCCTTAGGCATTCTCTACCAGTCAACAAAGGGTGGTGAAGAGATTAGATGGCAGGTGCTTTAAATAGTAGGAACAAACAAAACATTGAGACTTGAATAAAATGGGTACCTACATAAATAGGTTAATACCTTATAATAACAGTTTATACTATAATAATATATTTTTTATTCAGAATTAAATTGGTAAAATATTAACATTAAAATCTTAGAAAATAATTTGTAAAGGTATTTATATTGTAAGATGCCTGTACTAGGATGAACCTGTATCACAGGCGGCTGGAGCGCATACGTTATGGTATTTGTAGGACAAAACATTTCGCAATATTTAACATAAAATATCTTGAACAGTGAAAATATTCAAATAATTCATTACTTATTTAAACCTAGTTCACTTACATACTATTTACCTTAAAATTAAAATAACTATGGAAAATAATTTCTTAACAAGTTTGCGTAACATACATATTTTCTTGCACCTTATAACCTAGTTACACAGTTACGATATAATTTCGCGTCAGCAGAATTGATTAAGGTCACAACTTAAATCACAATTTTTGCATCGGGCGATGATTATGCTTAGACATCAACAAATACGCAGGTTTGTAGACCAGTGCAATATAACGTTGAGTCAGCAGCAGTTTGGCTTTGAGTATGACGCTCTAGGCGCCCTCAAAATCGATGGAGTTGATGTACCTATATTCCGCTATTTTTCTAGCAGGGCACTCAGTGTCTCCCGTTTTGTGGTTGTTGGGCTTTTTAAAGCGCGAGCATGTTGCACATTTCGGTGAGTCAGCTTTCTTCGAACACTCTGACATCGAGTGCCCATCTTCGGCGCAATGGCCACACGTAGGTTTTAACTCTCTGCAAGTTTTTGCTGCATGACCATACTGTTGGCATTTGTAGCACCTGGTTACTAGGGTGAAGTCCCTGACGGGGCAGGACGTCCAGTTTATAAAAAGTCTTGATTGGGTTATTAGGGCTTTACGTATACCGGCTGGAACTTCAATGATATAGTTACAGGTCGACGTATCTTTTTTCCCAGATTTGTGGCTCAATTTAACCAAGGTCAAAAAAGACTCTATAGTCACTTCCGGAAACTTGTCGGCTACGTTCTGTTCGTAAATGCACCTGAAGACTTCTGCGTCAGCCAAAGTAGTAGGCACTCCTACCACCACGATTCGAGGTTTGCGCTTGTTGGGTTCGTCGGCGGTAAGCCCAGCCCCCCTAGCCAAGTTGCAAACGATAAACGTGAACGCTTAGTAATCTCCAATAGATTTTCAACTTGATACCTAAGAGCATAAAGTTGAAAATCTATTAAAGACTACTGAGAGTTAGCGACCGGAACGAACGAAAACGCTATGTAATCTTCAATAGATTTTCAACATTATATCCAATAACATAAAGTTGAAATCTATTAAAGACTACTGAGAGTTTACGTTTATCGTTTCTGACTTGGCTAGGGGGGCAGATGTAGAGAGCTGGACTGCCTGCTTGAGTTTTTCAGCATCATGTTTAGTCTCTGTACTAATAATAACGCCTCCATTTTTGGTCTTGCGGACACCACGTACATGAAGCTTCATTTGATCAGGGCGTATGATTTTTTGTACAAGGACTTTGGTTTCGTCACTGGACTTTAATATATCGTTGGGATAAATAGCTACTGAGCTTAAATTGTTCGGTCGAACGAAGTCCTTTGCTCCCATCTTGACCATATCAGCAAATGAAACGTTTTTCGCAGAACTAGAGTCCTTAATTGTCTGCTTGAGGTCCGAGATGTGTTCCGTCAGATCATGCGCTTCTTTAAGGGAATCAACCATGTTGTAAGCGTGCATGGCTTTCTGCTTCAGCGACTGGTATAATACTGCCATTTGTGAGGTGCCAGAACCTACTTTTCGGCATAGTGTAGAGATTTTCATTTTCTGCTCCGAGTTGAGTTTGCCATCCGTGGCAATAGAGCAAATTTCATTTAAGTGCAGTTCGATGGCTGACATCCATTTTTGGATCTCGGGCGTGGAAACAACATCAGCCGAGGCCGACTCGAGGGCTGGCACTGGCCCTCTTTTATTAAAGGGGCTGTTATCCATTTTGTATTCTTGGTAGTTCACTGTTCCGTGTTCATTATTCACTAAAACTACACACTAGGCACATTTACAGTTGCATTACGTCAGTAATGCGCTAAAGGAGGTCACTAATAATAAAGTACTTATTTATTAAATATTGCTATAGAGCACGTCTGCACACTACGAATGCTTTGAATTTACTTCTTCTTTAATAGATAACTATAATATACATATATCATATTTACATACATACATATACAGGGTGGAATTTTGTAATGCCCCCTGGAGGGAAAGTACTCTTAATACTGTAGATAGAACATTTTACTCAAAGGAAACATTCCTTTATTTTTGAATAGAAAGAAAACTGCATTCAAAGATTTCCAAAAAATCGCTTGCCACACCCGGGAATCGAACTGACTAAAATCTGCAAAAAGTACACACTGTACTTTTATTGCCGCGATCGTTAGTATCAATTATAAGGATGAAATCTCTCGAACAAACTTGATAAATTAAATGATAGGAAAACCATGAAATCTTTAATTATTTACAAAAAATTGTAAACTAATTAATTAGTTGCTCGAAATGGGCTCCATTTTCTTGGATACACAAATGTATTCTTTTAACAAATTCATTTCTTGTAACCTTTAATAACGTGTTGTGGTGAATATTATAAATCGTATTCTGAACTTCAACTCTCAACTCGTTTACATTCGCATAAGATTTAATGTAAATTTGGTTTTTAACATATCCCCATAAAAAAAAAATCTAAAGGGGTGAGAACTGATGATCTCGCAGGCCATCTGATTGTGCCGTTTGTACCAATCCAGGTATTAAAGGTATTTATTTAGAAGAACACATTTGTGTATCCAAGAAAATGGAGCCCATTTCGAGCAACTAATTAATTAGTTTACAATTTTTTGTAAATAATTAAAGATTTCATAGGTTTCCTACCATTTAATTTATCAAGTATGTTCGAGAGATTTCATCCTTATAATTGATACTAACGATCGCGGCAATAAAAGTACAGTTTGTACTTTTTGCAGATTTTAGTCAGTTCGATTCCCGGGTGTGGCAAGCGATTTTTTGGAAATCTTTGAATGCAGTTTTCTTTCTATTCAAAAATAAAGGAATGTTTCCTTTGAGTAAAATTTTCTATCTACAGTATTAAGAGTACTTTCCCTCCAGGGGGCATTACAAAATTCCACCCTGTATATAAATACAAGGAAGACAGGTGGTGAGATATCTCTACGCTATTTATTATGAAAATAACTAACTACTGCTACTTTGTTAATTTTGATTCAAATTATTGTTGCTCGTTTGATATAGGTACTATATTTGTGTTCTCGCTACTGACTATTGAATTCACGGTAGTTGCGTGTGTGCATGGCTGTTCTTATTATCTCTGTTTTGTGTGTGTCTGTGTGTGTTATGATAACTGACAACTCCCTGCACCTTCCAAACTATACTAGGTAGGTATATCTGTATATTCTGGATAATTCATCTACAAGCCTTTTCCCTTTTATGTTGAGGTCGGCTTCCAGTCTAAAAAGATGGAGCTGAATAGCACTATTTTACATGGAGCGACTGCCTATCTGACCTCCACAACCCAGTCAGTAACTGGGTAATTCGTTACCCTTTAGTAAGACTGGCTGTCAGTCTTTCGGGCTTCTGACTACTCGTAACGACTGTCAAAGATCCATGAATGACAGCCGGGACCAACGGCTTAACGTACTTGCCGAGCCACGGAGGAGTCTCGATATGTAGAGATGGTCACCCATCCAAGGACCCTGGCAAGCGTAGCATAACCTCTACCCTCAAAAAATAAATAAAATATAAACATATTTGTCCGTGGGGCTGTTATTACTTAGCCACGAGCTCCTCATCGAACCGTGAGTAGAATATTATTAACTATTCATATTAAGACTATACACATTCCTCCATTTCACCATCTATTCAACAATTCCAACGAATCGTCAATTCGGTTCCGTGCGTCTACGTTTTGTTCCGCGCGTGACCGCACATACGTCACTATAAAACACGCTAAGGACACGAGCCCGATGAAATTTGCCTTTTACGACGTCCTCGTAAAGTAAATATCACTGATGTCGTCCAAAAAAGATGTCCACAGCGTAAAGGCGTGCTTATTAAACCACTTTATTGGCTTATTTAGCTTTTACGTCTGAATTTATTTTGTGTATGTTTTTATGTTGGATGGTTATGGGAGCCTTTTATACAGTACGATGTCATGATGAAATGTAATACGAAGATACGGAGTCATTGAGTCTTTATTGCATTGGAAAATAATAAAAATTGCTGAATATTGTTTTATGGTCGTCTGTTTCAGTTACTTTGGCTGGTGATGTAATACCATCCATCAATTAATTGAGTTTAAAGTAATATTTATTTTCATTAATGTGGCAACACAGTACCTAAACATCATATGAGTAGTTAATTTGTTTTTCCTAATTCTACCATTTATGGTTTGAAAATATTTGTTGTGTCAATGGTAAATATATACTTAGGTAAAATTGAATAAACCTATTACTATGTACTTCTTTTCTTTTCAACGTTAAAACGGCACCACAAAAACTTCTCACAAAGGAAATAAAACCGTTTCTATGGTATCCACATCAAAGTAAACGCCAACCTCTTTCAATACACAGACACTCTTTATTCCTTCAATAAAAAGGTATTTTAGTAAACGTTACAATGTTTGCGAAAACCGCATAATATTCGTCCTTAAACAAAAACTATTGCGAGAGAAATAAATACCCTCTCTCCTAATAATACAATTCCTTCCCACGTCCCTGGGCTGGTTAAATAAAAGCAAGAAAGTTTTTTCCAGTGGTATTTAAATATCGCCCCATCAGACAACCTCAAGGGCTTGAAAGCGATCTAGGGGCCTACTATTTTTCTTTTGATGGCAACACAAAGCAATTGTCGGGCGGTATTGCCATCAGCGAAAAATAGGTGTAGCCGTGTAGCCATTTTCGGCTTGTATTGAATAGCTTTTTTTCTATTCACAAAGGATGATAGGGAAATGTGTTATGTATGGGAAAAATGAATATGGTTTGGTAGATACTTTTGATGGAATTAAGAATGGTGTACGAAACAATGTTTTTTTTTTATAAAAAAAATAATGTAGGTATTGTTAACAGTTCTAAGCATCCTTCAGTTATTGTTTATGTCAATGGGTCTGTCCTTGCTGCTTTTTTACTACTAGCTGTGTCCTCAACTTCGTTCGCGTACATGTTGGAATAATTAAAGAAGGTGTAATACCTCCTCCATTGATGTTAATTACGAAAAAGGCAGTTTTAATCTATTCCTAATGTAATGCGTTAAGTTTGCACGCGAATTATGCGAAAATAACCACCTAAAAACAATACACGATGTTACAAACCTACTTTAGTTTACGTTAGTATCATTTTGAGTCCACAGATGTCGTTAGGTGTTGCTACATTATTAAGTACCGTAGGTAATGAAAGTTCTTCTTAGACACTAATAAGTGAAGCGATTTTAATGAAACAAAAAAATGCGTTCCTGACAGCTGTCATTTGGACTCGATTAGGTCATAATTCGTATTCTTTTACACACAATGACCAGTGTCAAGCACGCTTTCTCTCATCGGCCGGAGTTTAAATATGGTAAAGAAATACAGTGTGTTAGGTTAAACGAGGGACTTACTTTCATGTACTAAGTATTGAGTACTCATGAAACCGAAAAAATCAACAACTTTGTCCATGGGACCAACTCTGAAATGTGAAAAAAAAATATCAGCTGTTCCATACATTTTGACGAATTATGCGAACATAAATATACTGAACAGCTGATTTTCATTTTCATGAGTACAGTACCCCCTGAAAGTATGTCAATCGTTTAACCTAACACACTGTATATTTGAAAGTTGCTTAATCTCTTCATTCCTCGAGTGTTCCTGTACTCATGGTTGGTAGAAAAATTTGTCCCAAGTAAGAAAAATAATACCTACACCGTTATTGAAAACCAAATAATTTTCCATCGAACAAAATCCTAGAAAATCAACTCCTTATCCAGCACATTTTCAATTTATAGCTCAACTAAACGTGAACCGACCAATATACCGTCAAAATAAAATCACCCCTGCCCTGCTATACGACTAACCAAGCGCTTTAACCCCCGCTCGCTAATGCATAGCCGTCCATTTTTCAAGACAGCCGGTCGATGTGGCCCAAACATCAGTAAATCGGTATAAAGTACCCCGTGGGTAGTTTCGGTGAATATAAAGTTGGCAATTCGGTGAAAACTGTTATGCGTTTTAGGGTTAGATGTTGGATTAAGTCTGAGGTATGAAATAAAAATGTGTTTATGCGATTATCGGTTTTCTTGGCGAGGGTCGCGTAGAGAATTTTGTTTTTTGTGTGTTATTTACATAAAAAAATAATTAATATAAGAAGGTTGCAACTAGCTGGAAAACGGTGAAGGAAAACATCGTGAGGAAACCAGCATGTCTGATAGATATTTGTCAACAGCATGTGAAGCTAAGCCAGAGGCTCGTGGGCAGCATAAAAAAACTCTGACACCAGGTTAGTCATTAACTACACGAAAAGAAGAAGACTAGCTGGTAACTTAGTAAACACTAATAACAGCGTATTATAATCGCAAGCTATGCAGGAGGTATAGCTCCATCTCTTTGTTTGGTTTCGGTCGAGTTTCTTGCCCATTCTTCTCCACACGAAACTACCTTTTAGAAGGAGCGATTAGAATCAATTCTATTTCTTGTTTATTTTGACGTTCAAAAGTGCCTTACATGTGCCTATTTGACATAAATGATTTGACTTTAACTTTGACTTTCCTAGTAATACAGCTATAAGGTTTTGGTTGGCTCCCTGAGCAGACGAGAGCATTGCTAACCACGCTAAGTAGGTATTTCAGACTTATATTGACTATTTAAATCCAGGTTTTTATTGATAAATGATTTCATTTTTGTAAATATGTTTTCACAAACACACGTCAATAATATTTTTTTAAACAAGATGAGGTCGGCGATTCCTAATTTACTACTCTCAGAAGAAAGTGTAATCTTGGTCAAATAAGTAAGTAAATAATATTAGGTCTAGGTTTTCTCACGATGTTTTTCTTCGCCTATGTCTTTATTGTACTTGCCGGGATATAAACCCACAGCCTTGTGTGTGCAGGCTAGGTGGGACTTTAACCATTTCAGTGATATAAAATTTCAAAATGTGTTTTTCATCTTCTTTGACAAACATTTTGTGTTTCATTGTACCGTTCTGCTTATACTTTTTAATAGACGCACATATTTTTATTTTATAGAATACCCAACCTCTATGATTATTTAATGCGATGGTTTTCCAATATTATACCGTTGGTATATTAAGGATGAAGATGGCTTAGTAAAAAACTTCAGTGCTCGTTAGGTCCCACTCACAGAAAGTACCACTTAAGGAGACCCAATTATTTATAATATCAATAAAATATAAAAGACTTCGCTCGTCTATTTTGGGATCCACCTTTAATATAAAGCACATAATGATGAAATAATATTGTGTTATCATAGAACGTTTTCATATATAAAAATTGAAGTAAAATTGGTAGTTTCTTAATTCAAAGCCGGGTGAGTACAATGATATCCATAAGTGCTACTAAAATATAATATTTTTCTTAAGAAAAAAATCTATGCCGCAAATCAAGGCGAGGATAATTCTGGGGAATTGAGGGAAAAATTGTATTAAATATTATGGAAAGAGAAAGCGGCTTCAGCACATCGTACGTCTTATCCTGACGAGGGTTGCTTATTTATATGCAAACGGAAAATTCTCTTTGTATGTAGGTCAAACCTGAGAAACACACATATATAATTAAACGACAAAAATCTAAAGTCTAGTTTTATTTGTTAAACATGAAAATTATGATTTTTGAAGTCATATTTTATTCCATCGAAAAGTAATTAAGACACACACACAAGAAACACAGCGCAGCGACGCGAAAGCTATGAAAACTTAAAAATCCTCTTAGCTTTAAGTTTATTTTTTAACGAAAATGAAAGAGCCAATCTTTAAGTTTAGCAATAAATGGCAAAAAAGGCTGCAAACGAAAAAAATCTCGTAAAATAATTTTCACCTTTTTGTTTACCCAATTAAAAAACATAAACAGCTAAGACTAGGCTACAGAGGCACAAACTTCTTAACATAAATAAGATCGCAAGGAAAATAAAAGTTAACATAAGGAACATTATGGCACAACTTGAAGCGACTTATTTTGAAGCCATCTCATAAATTGCGAGCCACTCCTACCTGAGGAAGCGGAGACACTAATTATTTTCACTTTTTTATTTTAACTTAATTGCATTGCTACAGTTTTCTTAATTATTTAAAAGGTAATTTTGGGATGTAAATGGCGTTGATAAAGAAATACTTTGTAATTAAGGTGATTATAATATTGTCTGAATTGACTATTAAAACGGTTTAGCGATTTTGTACGCGTCAGCACTTTATAGAAACAGTGGGTGTACCTAGTTTTACTAACTACGTATATTTAAGGTGTTGATATAAAAATTTTCAATCTCTACTAAATACTACACGAAACTGTCAATATGTATACATTTATTTATTCCTGTATTGTATAGTTATTTTCGTGTTATCTATCCTATGTTGCACCTGTCATGTTCTCTTTCTGCATCAGGCAAAGGTTGACTGGTAAAAAATGCTTTAGGCATTAAGTCCGCCTTTGTACCTACGGTATTTTTACTTGCGCCCTTCAACAAAGCATCTGTTTATAGACCAAAAGCCAGAAAATAATTACACGCACAAGCTCCCACTTGCATACAGCAAACTCCCTAATGGTTAATTCTCCTAAACAATTTAACAGCAATCAAGGAAGTCCCCATCACTCCCTATACATTCAAACTACCTCCTCGTATTTATCACATACAAATCAGCCATAAATCCCTTGAAATGAACAATAGTTCCAATCAAGATACGACTGCAAGGCGACCAACATTATCTTGTCAGTTCAGAGGGGGCGCTGCTTGTTAAGGAGAACGCCAATACTACATCGAATTCAGTACATTTGAATTTAGTTCCGTATTTCGCCGCCTGTCCGGATATACTGGCCACTGTCAAGGTATTCAGACTAAGGGATCAACGATTCAACGATCATATCTCAGGAAGCCTAATGGGTGAAATTTTGCCATTTCAATCAAATATCTACACTATCCGAGGATTTCAACTGTTATGAAGTAAAACACGGAAGCTATTTATTATTCCGAATAATTTTAATTTATCATGTTGAATTAAATTAATTAAGAACAACGTAATTGAAAAGCTGGTTTACAAAAGATGTTTTAATAGGAAACGCGAGATTTGTTTAATTTGTATTGAAAATTGTGATTTGAGGAGCTGTTAACTCTTTAAATAGAAGCGTGCGACTTTGATGGAAGTTTTCCTTTACATTTTGTGACACAGTTTCAAAAAAGGAATTCAATCATTCATTTGCAAGAAAAGTCAATTATAGCTCAGTTGTGTGCTTAGGTATGAATGACAATACCTAAAAAAGATTCCATTCAAAGTAACAAAATAAATCAATCAAACAAACCGTCTCACCCCAAAAACCTAATGAATAAATCTAGGAACAACTCGTATAATTTTAGTCCGTTCGCATAATAATTTATGCGAAGTCACGCCACATGTCAGATACTCAGTTTTTCTTTTGCACAACCCCAAAGCTGGGTTTCCCTTCCTGATCCATAGCGTAGGGGATAATCAACCCCTTCGTCAGGGGTGTGGGACTTGAATAATTCAAAATGCTATTTTAAATAGACAGTGGCTGTTTGTGGATGGCCCCTTAGCTGCTTCGGATTTCGGCGAAATGTTATATTTTATTTAGGTGTTAATGTGTTGACTTGTTAATGAAGATATTTAAGTATTACTGAATAAGTCGGTAGGTAATGTGTATTGGCTTTATTTTACGGTTGAATAATGTTTTGTTCATATGTGTTAAACTCTTCAAAGTCAAATCATTTATTTCCAAAACGCACAAGAAAGGCACTTTTGAGCGTCAAAATGAACAAGAAATAGAATTGATTCTAGTCACCCCTTCCAAAAGGTGGTTTTGTGTTGAGAAAAACGGGCAAGAAACTCCACCGTTACTCTTTCAAAATGTTTTACAATGTTTTGTATACATGAATTATAACATTAAGTATATGTGAAGACGATGCACCCAGAATAAAACACTACACCACAAAAGGTGAAAAGAAAAACACATATAGCAATGGCAGGTAAACTTAATTATGTCATAAGTATGAAGGCACAGGATCAGACATATTGTAAAATAGAAGACGTTAGGTTAACAGTAAGAAATAGAATTATTTGATCAATGAATTTTACAGCTACTCACTTAATCAGTTTTCAGGGAATAATTAATTCAACACCTTATAATAATAGCCACGACACCTCAGTAATACAGTAACAGCTTAGTTCACACAAAATAGCAAGAATGTACAGAGAGGCAGAGTAACAATAATTAAGAGCAATACAACCTGTGCACCGGGCGACGCCTGTAGTCAGAATGCCGTTTTACCGCCGTGCGGCCCCTTTTATACGCAGTGCTACGACGTAGCGCATACTAACTCCGCCCCGTAGCAAGGAGGCGGGAGAATGATGCAGCGCGCTACGGTGCTACGGCGCCACCGCGTGTTGTTTATAATGCGACGCCGACACGGCCATGCTGACGTGCGGACGTCCTCGTACGCTTAGCTTAAAATGTCATATCTAGAACAGAAAACTGATTAGGCACCGTTTGGTCATCCTGCTATATTTTTTTTTTTTTTTTTGCCCGGTCTACTTAGACCCTTCAAAGTAATCCCTTCAGAGTAATAATCTGGTCCGGTCTATCGACCCTTCAAAATTATTACTGCTTCGTCCGGTCATACATGAACCTTCAAGGCTTGTTTCTTGGTCCGGTCAACTTTTGACCCTACAAGATGAGCTCCTTTTTTTCTATTTTTTTTCTTTTATTTTTTTTTTTCTTTTCGTTTTTTTTTTTTTTTTTTTTAATGTCCCTGGTCCGGCTACTGCCCTTCAGGTATATCCCTTCAGTTAAACTGGACCGGATTTACTCCCTGGTCCGGCAACTGCCCTTCAGGTGTATCCCTTCAGTTAAACTGGACCGGATCCTTTTTTTTTTTTGTATCCCTTCAGTTAAACTGGACCGGATCCTTCTTTTTTTCTTTTGTATCCCTTCAGTTAAACTGGACCGGATCCTTTTTTTTTTTTGTATCCCTTCAGTTAAACTGGACCGGATCTTTTTTTTTGTATCCCTTCAGTTAGACTGGACCGGATCTTTTTTTTTTTTTTTGAACTGGTAGATATAGTGTCACTTTTAGCAGACATGGTATCACTATTGACAGAGATAGTATCACTATTATCAGACTGAATATCATCATTGCTAATCTGGTGCCTAGTCTCATGAACCTCTGTGTTATTATTCGCCGACACGTCATCCTCATCATAATTTTCCGAAAAGAATGACTGACCACGTGGTACTTCTCGCAAGTTTTCGTGAGAGTATTTGTAGACTATTGTTTCCATTAATGTGTTTTAATTCGTACCTATCATTTTCCAAAATAGCGGTTATTTTAAAGGGGCCTTTGTATTTACGGTCTAATTTCGTTTGGTGTCTTTCCTCGAATTTAACAAAGACAAAGTCACCTACTGAAAAAGGTTTTACTATAGCTTTACCCCTGTTAAATCGACTTATGTCATATTGGGCCAGCCTTTTTATACTAGCAGAATCATCGGATCGAATGGTTTCGAGGTTTAACCTGTCTTCATCAGGATGATGGGTAGATACTTTTGATATCCCTAATGAACTACTCTTAATACCAAACATTAATTCCAAGGGCGTGAACCCTGTTACTCTACAACGAGTACTATTGAGAGCCAATTGGATATCGCCTACATGATGTTGCCATAAGCTATCGGTATCTGTGTCAGCATACTTTTCAAGGTCCTCATGACACGCTTGACCTGGCCATTGGCCCTACTGGAACCAGTGGCTATTAAATGTAAATCAATACGATTATCTTTGCAAAAATTCTTAAATTCAGTATTGTCGTATGACCTACCACGATCTGCAACTATTCTTTTAGGAGCGCCAAACAAGTTCACTGCATTTTTAAGTGATTTAATAGCATCTGATGCATTTAGGGTTAAGGTATGTTCTAACAAGACCAATTTTGTAAAACCGTCAATAATCACGGAACAATACTCCTTACGCTCGCTTTTTCCGCTGAGTTTGCCAGTTAAATCTAAATGAATTGTATGCCATGGAACGGCCAATTTAGGGATTGGATGTAGACGGACCTTTGGAAGTTTAACAAACGACGAATGAATCTACAAATAGATCGTATAATTTATCTACTGTTTTTTTCATAACCAAGGTGTTTAATTTCGCTGTGTACGTGATTAATCATTGACTAGGTTAAAGAGTGTGGCAATATTGGTAACCATTTAGTGGTTTTATTACGTTCGATTTTACTATAAAGTACGCCCTGTTTAATATCGCATGTGTGTGACATTTCAGATGGCAAGTCATTTGAACGGAATTTAGAAATAATGTCTGATATTTCAGAATCACGTTGTTGTTCCTCAGATAACCAACTTCTCTCCAGTTCAGATAAATTTACAATTTTAGCTGGCTTATGAGTAAAAGATGGGTCAGCATGATTACGTGAAAGGAAATCTGCATGTGCCATATTTTTCCCCTCCTTATAGATGATATCAAAGATCTGTGTCAATCGAATTAATGTCAACAGGCATTTCTAATTTAGAGCTAGGACATGACATTTTGTTTTTTTTGGAAAAAGTTAAGGCATCGTTACTAACCACAACGGATATTCCTTGCCTCAAAATATCGCGACCTAATAATATGTTTTCATTGAGACATTCATCAGGCAATATGCAATGATATGTAACATCGAGAAGACAGTTTTGTACCAAGGTTGGACTTTTTATTTGGAGGGAGCAATTAACGTTATTAGAACCAACTCCCTTTAAACTTGTTAATGAAATTTTTCACCAGTAATAAGATCACAGTTACTTTCTTTCATAAGGCTACACTCGGATATGAAAGGAAATTGCATACTGGGTGTCATGTGGCGAGGTGTCATATTATCTGATATTTTTTTTTTTTTTAATAGATTCCATACTAGCCGAAAAAAAAAACGACATTTGTTCCTGCAATAAATTGCCGGCAGTCCCAGATATAGGTGGGAGTGGGTCTGATCCCACTTCTGATGAAGGCACAGGATCAGACATATTGTAAAATAGAAGACGTTAGGTTAACAGTAAGAAATAGAATTATTTGATCAATGAATTTTACAGCTACTCACTTAATCAGTTTTCAGGGAATAATTAATTCAACACCTTATAATAATAGCCACGACACCTCAGTAATACAGTAACAGCTTAGTTCACACAAAATAGCAAGAATGTACAGAGAGGCAGAGTAACAATAATTAAGAGCAATACAACCTGTGCACCGGGCGACGCCTGTAGTCAGAATGCCGTTTTACCGCCGTGCGGCCCCTTTTATACGCAGTGCTACGACGTAGCGCATACTAACTCCGCCCCGTAGCAAGGAGGCGGGAGAATGATGCAGCGCGCTACGGTGCTACGGCGCCACCGCGTGTTGTTTATAATGCGACGCCGACAAGTACATGGTGCTCACATATTTACAAACATTCTAAAAATTAATAATAATAAATCAGTCAATGTATGAGAAGTTATTCCAATATGTAGTATGGTACAAATTTTAAATTATTACCTAATTTACTTAGCAACCAGTTTGATTTTGTCTTATTTTACTAAAAGAGGTCAGCTGACAACGAAAGTGGTTTTGAAATAATTTTCCCCCAATGATGTTTGCAAAATGTATTATTCTCCCCTAGGAATTGAAGAAAATAGAGCTATTCATTACCCCTTGCCTATTAATGAATTCAAACAATATCCGGTTTTCTGTTACAATCTTTATTCATTTATCCTTAGAGAAGTTTAGCTACATAAAATACATACATACATAATCAATCTATATTGTAAGAGCTACTCTACTAGAGATTATGGCCTACTCCCTAGTAGGCCATAATCCACCACGCGGGACAAGTGCGGGTTGGATGTTACATGTCTTCGAATTTTTGGTTCTAAGACATGCCAGTTTTCTCACGAGTTTTTCCTTCACCGTCTTGAGAGCAGTAGTGACGAAGTTAAATACTTAAATTAAAGCGCCTGTTTTGGGTTCGAACTCACGACCTACAACTCGTAAGTCGACGCCTATACCACTGTTACCACTGCTCTCGAGTTTACCTAATCAATATTAATTGATATTTCAATAATTTTCAATAAAGCCGATCACGCAATCGAAAACCTAAATGAGCGTCTGAAATCAAACGTGTCGGCAAAGCCATTAAATTCAGCGTTCTTTAAATATAAATTTCCTGCAAAATCCTTATCGAATTCCTGTATAAATAGGAAGGTTCCTTTGATTTCTGGCTTTCATTTCAATCTATTGACTCCCCAAAATAAAGGGTGGAATTTTAATCTCAGATTCTTCTCGAACAATCTTTTGGTTTTATTGTGAATTTCAATGAAACTCTTTTGGAGAATTTATTTATAATACGTTTTCATGCTTCTAATCAACATCTTTGTGATGTAATCGGGCGACCACGTGCGATTGTTCGACTAAGTCACAAAGGAATTAATCTTCCTCTCTGCGGCTTTTTCATATCAAGAAAATGTTGGGATTACAATCTTGTTCGCTTATTTATTTTCCGTTTGTAGATTTGAACGCTTCCTGAACATTAAGGCTTTGTTTGGAGATCACATTGGACGTTTTTTTTTACTTAACTTAGGGATATTTTTAAACTTTAAACCCTGCGAGGGTCTCTCTTGAGGATGTTTTTAAAGAATAAAATTATAATTATGTCTTCTGTCTTTAAAAACCTTTGGTAGGACTGCTTTTTTTTGTTAGTTTTTTACAGTCAATGAACGACAATGTGAAAGCAATTTTGATGAACAAAGTCGTTTTTTAAATGTTCGTAATTAACAGCATAATCATCTTGGACACCGGCTACCTCGTTGAGTGGCCGTAATCTACCCGGTGCGCGTTGGTAGATGTCACATTCTGAGTAATGCCGGTTCCTCACCATGTTTTCCTTCACCGTTTTGAGAGCATGATGATGAAATCAAGTAAAGCGCCTGCCTGAGTTCGAACTTCGGAACCATTGAGCTAATAGGTAATTTATTGTTTTTTTTTTCTTTACAAATAAGCATCACCTTTGTACGTATTTTCCTGTTCCCCTTTTCTTGTCTGTTTATATGTGTATGCATATATATAAATAGTCAAGTAATTAAATTCAAGACAGTTAAAAATTTAATTTGTGCATGACAGTCGTTACAGGTCGTTAGAAGCCCGAAAATCTGGCTGCCAGTCTTATTAAGGGTATTACCCAGTTCTAGGTTGCGGAGGTCAGATAGGCAGTCGCTCCATGTAAAATACTGGTATTCAGCTACACCCGGTTAGACTGGAAGCCGACCCCAACATAGTTGGGAAAAGACTAGGCAGATAGTTCTAATAGGCGAACATCTAACGGAATAATGAAATGATGCGTAAAAACGTGTTCTAAGACTACTACAGCTGATAGTGTACTTTCTTTACGTCCGACAGTAAAAGAGGTTTAAGGAAATCTAAAGTAAAGAGTGATAAAACTTCACAAATGTCTTGGAACGGTTCCAATATGCAAAAAACGTAACATCTGCTCGTAACATCCACTTTGATTCCTTTGCCTTTACGGACTATGTTGAGAAAAAAAATCCTTCCTACAATGACGTGTGTAGCCATCTTTTTTTTCCTATATACAGGGTGAAATTGAATTTATGAGCAATATTTTAAAGGGTCATTGTACTATAATTATGAACAACTTTTACTAAGGGAACAAATTTGCAATCGAGAAAAAAAATCCTGCTGTTCCATACATTATGCTCACATAACTAGTCAAAATGTAGGGAACAACTGAGTTTTTTTACGTCTTCACACGACATTTACTGAAACAGGTCAGAAAAAACACAGAGCTTTAACGCAACACTGAGAAAGTAGGATATTTCAGATCACAAAGAAATAGTTTCCCTTCTGTGCAAGTGAAACCGCAGGCAACTGCTACTATAAAATGAAATAAACAGCACAAAAATATAAAATAAGCAGTTCCATTCCACCCAAGTAGTATAAGAAGCTAAAATATAAACTAATTTTCCGCTATATTGTGTTCCAATTTTCATACCACGACTTGAAGAAACCGCATACATCGCACATCGTGGGTCTAACCTCATTACCCTTCGCTGTTTCGCGTCAATTTCTCTAACAGTACCCTCGAGGAACCAAATAAAACCAAGCACAGAAGGTTGCTTCCTTACAACGAGCGAAAACAGGCGCATACACACATGGGACGCGTACGTACGGCGATCTCGAACTTTCTCAAACAAATGACAGTCGGAAGTGCGCTTGCACCGTTACGTGAAGCGTGTATGCTTGCATAGCTCGTCAAAATGTTTGGGACAGCTGATTTTTTTTTTATTTTTTCGATTTCAGATTTGTTACCACAGTGAAAGTTGTCCCTACTTATTAGTACAATGACCCCTTAAAATAATGCCCCTGAATTCAATTAGGTACACGCTGTATTATTATTATGTGCCTGCGTTTTCGCTCGTTGTACGGAATCGACTTTCTGTCACTCTCTATTTTGTGCTTCAGGGCATCTACCGGTGCCCTTTGCGGCAATAAGTATATATTTACATATAACTGTGGGATGTTAATCAAGGAACTTGTATATATTTGAGTTTTCCGCTGAATTTAGGGCGAAAATTGGGGAAATTTTCTTAATTAGCGTAGTGTGCCTGTTTGTAAATAATGAAGGGATTAATGGTGGTACCTATTAATGTATTTGACGACAATTTACTGTGAAAGGATTTTTGTTTTAAATTGTATGTATTTTGATACAATACCCCTTTTTTTCTTTCGATCTGATAGCTTTTTATTTACTTATACTGAAAATAGTAAAGATAAGTAAAGAGAAGCTCGTGGCTAAGTACTAACAGCCGCACAGGTTGATCCATCAGGTTAAGCTATACTTGCCGAGGTTGGCCGTGGATGGGTGACCATCTTTACATAACGAGACTCCTCCGTGCCCCGGAAAGCACGTTAAGCCGTTGGTCCTGGCTGTCATTTGTGCGTCTTTGACAGTCGTTACCGGTCGTCAGAAGCCCGAAAATCTGACAGCCAGTCCTACCAAGAGGTATCGTATTGCCCAGTTACTAGGTTGTGGAGGTCAGATAGGCAGTCGCTCCGTGTAAAATACTGGAATTCAGCTGCATCCGGTTAGACTGGAAGCCGACCCCAGCATAGTTGGGAAAAGGCAAGTCAGATGTAGATGTACTGAAAAAAGTAAGAATGAAATCAAGGTAAACGTGAAGCACAGAGCCGGTCGAAGTTGCCGTGCTTGGGGGAGGCCTTTGTCCAGCAGTGTACTTCTTTCATCAATTATAATGATGATGATTATTACCAAGCCATTTTTACTGCGTTATTCTAACGGCCTATTATATTCTATTCTATATTAAAGGCCTATATTATGTCCCTCTGCTAAACTCAAAGGCCTTCCCTTTACCTACCAAAGCACCTTTAATCACCATAAAACTCACGCACTTCCCATCTTACCCAGTTGCACCCCATTAACACCATAAAATTATGCTAATTCAGAACAACAACAACATTTTCATCAAACAAGCTTCCACAGAGGTAACAGAACACTATTTGCTTTATGGGATAACTATAAAGGACCGACAATGTTGGTTCACGCACCGTTACGTGTGTCCCATACGTTACGGCAAACAAGTCCCTGTAAACAGGTTTATGGTCTAACAATTAATGCTGAAATTAACTTAAGTTTCTGGTACATATTTACTTGGACTGTAGCGTGCGTTTTGTAAAGTATTCAAAGTCAAATAATTTATTTCAAATGGACCCATTTGAAATAAATTATTTGAAAATGCACTTTTGAACGTCAACGGTAACAAAAAAAAAAATTGATTCTAGTTGCCCCTTTAGTTTCGTATGGAGAACGATGAACAAGAAACTCCTCAGTTATTATGTTTTAATATTTTGTTTACATTAATTAAATGATTGTTTATGTAAAGACGATGCACATAGAAAAAAATGGGATTTGATAATAAATGGCAAAATGGGTGTTAGGGGCGGGGGGTGTGTTTGTTACCTTTGCCTAAACCAAAAACAAGCCGTGATGCTGAGCTGAGATGGTGGTGCTTCGTAGTATGTATTATTAATGTATCAATGAGTTACTTTTTGACAAAAAAAAAATCTTACATTTCAGTAAAATATTGTATTTAATCTTTAAAATATTTCTTTAATTACTTATTAAGTTCACTATTACATTCTTCGTCTAGCGTTCATTAAGATAAGATTACCTGCCTTAGAATTAAGTACCTCAACGGACCTTTCACCACAATTTACTGCTTAATTGTTTAGTGAGAAGGGATAGTGTTATAAATATAAGAAGATATTTATTATTAGTATACCAAATGTAAGGGCAAGATCTACAAACATTTATTAGCTTTTGCTTTGACTTTGTTCGCAATTTAGTTTCCAAACATGTACACAATCTTTTTTTTTTTAAATGGAAATCCCCAAAACATAAAAAATCATTTCGCGCTTAAACTTCCTTGATATTTTTGAGACAGTTTCTACTAGTTATTCTGTAATCAACCTAATTTATGCAAGCATGAAGTTGATATTTCTGAGAATAATGTCTTTTTGCAAACTAGGATTTGAATATGTTCTCGTCTCTATCTTGCATTTGTAGCTTGACAGTAGTGCGACGGTGACAGCATCAACGCTAAGCCAAAGTAAGTGGTAAGTAATATATTTGAGTAGATCTCATCCTCTGTCGTAATTCTCATGAAATAGATATAATTATTATCTACCCCTACCCATCCAACACGAATTATGTGGGTTAATATGCCTGCCTTCGTATTCTACAAAGGGAACAAATTCACGTACTTATATCTATCAATCGTTTGGAAGGGCTTTTTAAACATAAGGAACCTTTCGAAACATTTTCTTATTCAAAGTGTGCGTCAGAGACTTAGGAAGAGGAAAAACTTTGTATAAAAACTGGACTTGGTCTACCTAAAAACGCCCGCAATGGGCGAGCTTGCTGATTTTTGATTTTTCGTTTAAAATAAAGTTTTACATTACAATTGTATAGCAATGAATGATTAGTGGAAGTGCGGAGACTCCTAATATAAGCAATTCCTGGCTTAAAAGGAGGTCTCCAAAAATATGTATCTAAACGCCCATTGCAATTGAAATAAACTTTTTCTTTTACGTTTATTAAATACACGTCGACATTAATAATCGTAAAAAGTATTTAGCAATTCTAATTACGCAATAACCTCACCCCTTTTTTTTATCAAGATTTAAAAAGTTTCAAATTGTCCCTTAATTTAAGTTACAAAACACTGCATTAAAAACTTTTTCTTTAAACCAAGCACACCTATCGAGGTGCCGATTCACAAAAAACACGAGACTCTTTGGAATCGGAATAAAGTCATTTCCGTTTTACTATTTCCGTTCCATTTTCAAGTCGCTCCCCTACATCCTGTATTACGTAACAACTTTGTTCTCGTCAAAAAAAATGTTAATCTTGATAGAAGGGCTCTTTGAATACAGACCTTTTTGCAGAGTTAATTTGATACCGTGAATAAATGAACAAAATAATTTATATAACTATCTAGAACGGTAACGTTTGTTCCCTACCCTCATTACTAAGGTTAAGATCAGATATGAAGCCTATAAAATCGCTTAACCCTTTCTAATATACATCATAGCTATTAATACTTAATAGGCACGTAATTGCGTTTCTCCTGGGATCCACAAAAAGGTTTCCATCAGCTTTCATCTGAAGATTAAAAGGGGACAGTTAATCCTGGCTATAAACCCATCTAATTAAGATGAACGTAACACTATATCTTGGGGGGAGGGATGCGGTGATCTCGGCTAATGCACGTGCGTTAGGAGCAAAGAGAATTCTTGAGAACCTACATTAGCATTAGTTCCACTTTCAGCGCCAATTCCTGGCTTCGATTACGGCATAATATCGTCAATTTACGTCCCGATGAGTTTTCGAATTGCTACGTTTCGATTTGAGTTCGATGGAAGTGGATACGTATTTAAGTTTCGGATTTCGTGCGGAGTGCGATCTCGTGTTGACATATATTTATGTAATAGTGAGAAGTGATATAGCGTTGATGGGGGTAGGCACCTATAGGATGCTTACTGAGTGCTGCTGCGTGCTTTGAAGATTATAGGGATATCATAGTACTGCCAATTTTAGTTTAAGTAGTTGTCCTTTGTTTTTTCAGGTTTCCTTTTCTATTTGGAAAAGAGGAAAGCCAGCATATTGACCAATATTTTTCTCCATTCGATAAAATTTGTGTGGAGGCAAAGTTTAAAAAATTGAGAGCCGCCGCCGCCGCCGTTGCGAAATAACAAGTCGGTACTCAGATATCAGTTTCAACTTTTTGAAATACGTGCGGTATCGACACGGAACGCTACAACATCTGCTCGTGTGAAACAAAACTAAATGGAATCATTCCGCACTTTTTCTACCAGTTATTTTGAAATCGTCGCCGTTTTTACGCCTCCAGGATTTTTAATTAAAGTTATCGGTACGATACGGCAACCGGGACCGTTTTAAAAATTCATTAAAATCCTTTAGCGGAAAAATTTTGTACACAACTAATTTATTTTAAGCTTTACAGCGGAAAGTGAAGCGATTTACGCTTTAACACAATGGGTTACTCGCGTGGCTTTAATTGTTGGGCGCTGTAAGTTGATTTATAGTGTATCTACCTATCCCATTAAATATGTACATGAATATACTTATTTTTATAATCACAAGGAATGATCCTTCCCCGGCACATAAAGGGCTAAGGAAGGAACATGGAAGTCAGAACACTTAAGTCAGGAAGAGACTGACACTCCCCTCCGCTCCACCCAGAGCGGGAGAAGTAATTGAAACACTTCCCACCCTAAAAAAAAAGTTGCAATGTAGACACTACCTTCATCTTGAATCACTCTAGCTATTTATGAAAACCGCATAAAATTCGTTGCGTAGTTTAGAAGATCAAAGAGTACGGAGCAAAACAGACGGTGGGGAGTGAATCTGTTTTATACTATGAACCCAGAGATAGCAGTTCGACGAACGTCGATTTATATTTAGAAAAGAATAAGTGAGAGATACTGCTGTCAAGGTGACAACAACAGCTGAATAAATATAGTAAATAAATCAAATTGTAAAATTCTGATATTCAGCTGCATCCGGTCAGACTGGAAGCCGACCCCAACATAGTTGGGAAAAAGCTAGGTTATATGAAATCAAACTATATCCCTTGTTTTACAACCTGGTACTAACATAGAACCTGGCACACATAGTATAGAGATTGTTTCAAATCGCAAAGCTATCTCCTGTTACTTAAGTTTACAAAAACACCTGAAGACCAATGAATTCACATTAATTGCAAACTTTACATACAACGTGGCGCTACAATGGTGACATTAATTTAACACACATATACTTTTTCACATTTTCGTTTCATCAAAACGTTATATTTCCATTAAACGTTATTATTTACGGATTTATTGAAAATGTTAGAAAATAGCATCTTAGAGCAACCTGTACTTAAAGAACTGTCATGCAGCGGTCTTTTGCGGGGGCAAAAGACCGCTTCATGACAGTTCTTAAATCCCTTACATTTGCATCAATGAAATTAAAATGAACAAGCAATACTATTAGGATGAAACAACTGCAAAAAGTAGTCGAACAGATTTTATTACCTACTTAGTTGTTTGAAAAAAAAAAATATTTTTGCTATTTATTTTAACCTATCAACATTTATATGATTAATGGGCACTAACCTTACCCGTGTGTGAAATTAATGTCACCATTGTAGCGCCACGTTGTATTTCTCAACAGCATGTGAAGCTAAGTCAGAGGCCCATGTGCAGCATAATAACTCTGACACCAGATTAGTCACTAACCACACGAAAAGAAGATGTTCGCGAACATTGCCATCAGTACTGTGTGGTATTATAAATACAAACATTGAAATTACATGAACAACACACCCCTAATTAGAAAAACAGACTAATTATCCAATACAAGCTAGACACCTAAATCCCTTTAACGCTCCGAACACAATTTTCTCCATCTTCCGACACCTGACTAGCAACCCATTTCATTTACCCGAGTCCGTTAAGGTGAAAGCACGTGGTAACACGAGAAATTGAAATTTTCTTGTTTTTTTACAATTTGCAGGATCGTATCAGATTGTATGTTGATCAAAATATAATTCGCGACCGTAATAAATTTGTATTTATAAATATCCATTGGAATCATCAATAGTAGCAGCAATAGTTGATTGAATCTTCTCTTCTTCTTCGTGTGGTTAGTGACTAACCTAGTGTCAGAGTTTTTATGCTGCCCATGGGCCTCTGACGTAGCTTCACATGCTGTTGAGAAATATCTCTCAGGCTTGCCGGTTTTCATCACGATAATTTCCTTGTTTAAGCAAGTGATAATTAAACAATTGAGTCGATTGAATGACTAATATTTTCATGAACTCGTGATATTTAAGTCAATTTTTACTTCTGAAATGGAAACGATGAGTTTGATGATTTGATTTATAAATATAATTCGTCTTGTAGGGTCCTGAATCTTATTGTGATCAACATAACTACAACCTGACACTGATCTATACAAACATTCCAAAAAACGTAAGATTTTATTTTGCGCGGGCTACTTCGCATCACCCTTAAATCGATAGGTATCTAGCCTTGTAAACGGACGCCGACAAGTAATACAGTGACAACCCACGTTCACTATTTTGGGAACATGCCACGTTTAATGGAAAATGTATGTTTTTTTTTGTATACAGTAGGTCATTACTTGAACATTAGTAGGTAGTTACTGTAGTTTTGCTAACCCTGTATTAAAAAAAAATATATGTGAATAGTTTTGTAGGTAAAAATAAATATTTATGTATTGAGTACAAATAAACCGTGATTTTTTTATTGCAAAACATTCTAGGTAGGCATAATATCCTAATCATTCTGTTACATTCTAAATATCTGTACCTATCATTAAAAATACTGGAACTAAATGGCGCATGTTATAATGACAAATTCACGATAGAACAAAAGATGAATGCAAACATGATGCATGTATAAAATGTAGAATTTGTATTTGTGGGTTGACTACGTCTTGCTTATCGGCGTCCCGCTTCGCTGAAGACTAAAATGCGTTTTCAATTGCTAGTCAGTGGATCGGTGGATTACCCGGGTTACTATCGCATAAACAGAATCTTCATTTAGCTAAAACTGGGTAACTCATTACCATTTAGACCCGCAACGGGTCGAATATTAAACGGGCGTCGGATTATAGGGGAATGGCTGCGAGGTGCGAATTGAATTAGATGTACGGAATTTGTGTTGTTGTTGTGTATTATTGTACATAAATAGAGGATTGTGTACTGTGTTTCATTTGTTCGTTGTTCAAAATGGTTGGTTATTGCTTATTTTGTAAAAGTAAATATAGAGAAATACATGTAAATTTTTACTAATAGATAGAAGAGTGTAATAATAGCCGCACGGGTTACATTTTCTTTTTTCTTTTGGTTATAAAATGGGAGGGGATATAAATGTAATGGGGTATCAAAAAATTCGTCCACATCGCTGTCGACAGGAAAAGTTTCCAACAGGTTAGCGGCATTGCCACGTTGTATGGCAATGCTGATTCTTAGACCAAAAAATAGAACAGCGTGAAGAGTTGAACAACCGCTTGGCGGGAAGTGGGCACTCGGAACCCATTACCCTAATGTTTTAACCCTAAACGGCTCGAATATATAAGTCGCAATAAGAAGGTGCAGAAAACATTAAACGGCGCTAATACCCCAGTATCTGTGCCTTTTAATATTTTCTGCATCTGCAGCAGGCTGTCCAGCACAACACCAAATGCCTACCTTCCAAGCCATTAGTGTCATTTCGTCTTGTTCACACAAAGGTAAATTTCAAAGGTAAATTTTCTAAGACTAAGGGTGCCTTTCCACCAAGTTTCCAATGAAAGCTCAGCTACGAAACTATTTGACTGTTTCCATTGATGCTAAGCTATGTAGCGGGCTAGTAAGATGCGCTATGAAAATGCGCCGCCGCGAGGATGCTGTGCGAGGGAGATGCGGAGCTCAAGCTATGCGATGTGTGACAGTAGGGAAGACACGGGGAGCGGCGCTCTGCACATAGCTACATAATTCCATAGCACGCATCCAGAGCATGCATCCATCCATATAAAAAACAGAGCCTAGCAGAACCCGTTTCCACCAGTGTTATGCAATATGGACCAATGAATATGATTGGTGGATATCAAACGCATCCATAGCAACGAAGCATAGCATATCTCTGGTGGAAAGACATCCTAACTGTTACCATTATGTTCTACCGTATTTTACAGAGTATGTGTGAAAGAACAAATACATTTTAAGGATGACGGCATTACAGAAAGTAGTATATTTTACTATCAGAATTAGTTAAGTAAAAATGAGTTAGTGTGTTGTTGTAGCTAATACAGAAACGGATGCTGTATTTGAGAAGCAAACTACGTTTGTAGATAGTATTAAGGAGTGCCATGAGTGCTAAACGATGTTTCAGTCGTTGTTTCTAGTAAATGCTTGAGGAAACAATTTCTGCGTTTGAGAGCAGTATACAAAGTGGCGCTACAATGGTGACATTTATTTAACACACGGGTAGGGCTAGTGCCCATTAATAACATAAATGTGGGTAAGTTAAAATAAATCACAAAAAAAAATGACAAACTAAATAATAAAATCAATTCGTCTACTTTTTGCAGTTGTTTCATCCTAATAGTATTGCTAATTCGATGAAAATGAAATGAAATTTAATTTCATTGATGCAAATATAAGTTCCGTGATCCCGACAAATATTTATTTATTTTAATATTTAAATGACCGCTGCGCGACAATTCATTAAGTACAGGTTGCTCTAAGATGCTACTTTCTTAACATTTTAAACTAGGAGTAACATAGGCTACTTTTTATCCCGGGAAAAATAACGGGTCCCACGGGAAAGACCACGGGAGCGAAGCCGCGGGCAAAGTGCTAGTTTTAAATAAATCCGTAAGTAATAACGTTTAATGGAAATATAATGTCTTCATGAAACGAAAATGTGGAACCGTACAATTATGTATGTTACATTAATGTCACCATTGTAGCGCCACGTCGTGTGTATAATAAGACGTTTGCCATCTTATTTTGGAGAATACAGAATGCCGAAGAATGAGGATAAAATATTTTTTTCGTTTCTTATTTTAAAGAAAAGTATGTAGGTAGGAAGGCCGGTACGGTAGGTAAGGTAGGTATCATAGTTAAGACAGGACAACGTCTGCCAGGTCAGCTAGTTTGTTGTAATAAGTAATAATAATCGTATATTTTGTTTTGCTACAACAAATCGATTGGACACCCGACCGTCGTAACTATAATACCATAACACAATTCGGATCACAATGACACACACCATTAGCAAATCGGTTCAGTCGTTTAGACTGTGCGGATAATACGTACGCAATATTACGCGTGTGTGCGTATAGAATACATGCGTTGTATTATGCTGCCTTTCCATTGCTAGCACTTTTAGTGTGAAAAAAGAAAAAAGTCAATGAAAAAACCTACTTGTAAAATTCCCCTTAAAAAATCATGTCTCCGCTTCGCACCGCTTCGCTCCGCTTCGCTCCGCTTCGCTCCGCTTCGCTCCGCTGCGCTCAGCTTCTGTTATCACGTCTGCCAGATAAGCCAAGATTAGTTTTGTGCATTTTAATAAATTAAATGAATGCAGAGCTGTTTTTGGAGGCGTTTTTACTCATGCACTACGCTTAAAGTTAGAGTTTCTTCAAAAAACGGCGACAACGGCTGTTCTGTCATGAAAATTTTTACGTTGCCGTTATCTGGCGTGCGGCACCGCTTTCTTTGGAAATCTTTAGCACCTCACCCGTCGTCAGTAGTTTCAGATACCAAATAGGTACTATACTACATCGCATTGTTCCCACGCTTTTTAAAGCATTGGTTTTCTAACAAGTAGTGAAAGGTCATACAATGAGGGCTGTCCAAATACAGACCGTTAAATGACAACCTGAATGTCAAGTACTGGTGAAATTAATGACCGTTATACTATGAAGAAAATGCTCTTTTAAGAAACGGGAGCATTACTCCGCTGCAATGTATAGGCAGCCTTACGTGAGCGTATAAAACACATACTTACGCACCAGTACGCGTGTGTGCGTACATCGTGCATTATCCTCCCACGCTTTGTGTGTGTGCGTATTAATATCCTGATTTAATTTGCGCAGTAGGATGTATTTTATTGACTTTTTAATGGAGTGAAGGTTATTTTTATAATCTCATTGTTTTCATTTGGATTATTTTCTTTCGTATTGGCACTTTTCTAAACGTTTCACATATACAAGATATGTGTCTGTTTACGTAGACGAATCAGGGATTCCGTCATCAGATTCAGACTTGGTGACAATGGGACCGCCTCGAAAGCCTTTCAAACAAAAATGAATTTTCAAAAACGGTTCACAATTGATGGAGAAATCAGTGGATATATTACATGAAAACAAACATACAGTTGAACATAAAACCTCCTTCTTTTTCGATGTCGTTTAAAATTATATTTTCCACCCACCCCACATGAATTGGGATAAGGGCAGCAGTATGATGATGAACCCCAATACACTAGTCAGTTTATACAGCTTTCAAACTAAGCGAGTAGTTAGTAATTTCACCTCTAATTACATACCTACCTAGCTCAAACATGCAAAATTTTAATCCACCCTTTAATTCGGATCGGGCGAAACTGCTATCCGTTAGTATGCAAAATCAACATGGCCACTGTTCACGTAATTAATATCTATAGAATCCCTTTGTTAGGTTATTTAACTTTGATTTGTAGAAATGGTTAGATATTGTTAAATTAATTTAAGGTTCTGTACGGTTAGCAACAAAAGTAGGTATGTTTTTTCTGTAGGTACTCAATTGACACTTTAAGTTAAGGCTATAAGACTGGAAGCCATTTCTTACTACTGACAATGAATGATATTTGTGATTTGAATATACTGAATTTAGTCAATTTGCATTTCAAAGGGAAATATATATATATTAAGTCCGTCAGTCAGATAATAAAAAAAATATCAGACATATATTTTTTGCTTTATCATATTAATAAAAAATGACTTAGATAAAAACGCATTTAAGTTGGCAGTGGCGCTACGTCACAATTTAGTATAAAATCTACAGAGTAGTGACGTCTTGCCACATTTTAACACAATATGTATCGACGTATTCTTTTGTTTAAGTGAAAAAAGAAAAAATACGTGTCCAGTATTTTTTGATAATCTAAAAAATATTTTTTTGTGATAATAGCTGACGGACTAAAATAGATTTTGTCAACATCCCTATTTCCCTGACTTGTTATTAAAACCCCTGCTCCTCTAGGATACTTTTTGTATAGAGAAATACAAACACATCACATGCTTGAACACTGATAACCAGAAAAACCGGATGTAAGACAGTCCCATAGGTTGATATTTGTTCAGTACGGAAATTGAGCGCGCGCTGAAGCCAATAAAGTGGCTTTAGATCTTAACAAATAACTGTCGTTATTAGTATTCATCCTGTTGCCTGAGAAAGCACGTTAAGCCGTTGGTCCTGGCTGTCATTTGTGCATCTTTGACAGTCGTTACGGGTCGTCAGAAGCCCGAAAATCTGACAGCCAGTCTTACCAAGGGGTATCGTATTGCCTAGTTACTGGGTTGTGGAGATCAGATAGGCTTTCCCAGCCTCAAAAAAAAAGACAAAAGGCACCGCTTCCCTTTCAACTGTTTTTGGTACATCGTTTTTTTTTGTAGACCCTGCCCTACCCACGTAAAGCGGTATACCTAATTGTTGAAGTTAAAATTTTCGTGCTGAGAATTATTGTGATTTAGAAATTCTAAGAACAGGGATATTGCTTTTGTTATCATTGTTGTGTTCAAATAATAATACTCAACTTTTTGTGTTTCATTTGGGGCCCAAAAATTTAAATCGTTAGATTCGCCCAATTGTATCACAATATAGTCGCGTTTTTCTTTTGTTTTGACACTTCTAGCATAAAATGACGTAGTGACTTGACCTGATGGAAACGCTATATTTTATTCATTTGTGAGCACACTTTTCTCAATACAAACACTTTTTCACGAGATTCAAGTAACCATTACTTAAGTAAGGACATAGGTTACTTTTTATCCTGGGTCGCACATGATGTAGGAGAACAGCTAGTAACCGTAGCAACCTCATAAAGATTATTAGAACGAAGTTCCTTATCACGCGTTGCGAAAGGGGGCTAGACGGAATTAAGACCAAAAGCTATAACGACACTTTTTTTGGAGTAAAATATTATGTCTTTTTAATCAATATTTTATGATTGTTTTTCAGATTTTTTTTGATTAATAAAAATTAAAAGATCTGAAATGTTATATCAATTCCTTCACTAACTAATCGAAAGGAACTTCGTTCTATTCGGGTGTCCCTTGACATCTCTCAAGTTTTTATTTTTTAGAGAATAGGTAAGCAACATGGCGCATATCAAGAATACGATGCAAAATCATTTTCTATTTCACAAAATTGCAAAAGAGTATTCAAACTCGATCACACCCTCTGAACGGCTGCAGCCTTATAATACAACAGCTTTTCAGACACTTTCTTACAGCTTGTGTCACCTATACAATATGTGACATTCAATACACGCCTCTCCTATTGTTAAACGTAGCCCCTTTGATACCTCTTTCACTTCAAAAAACCTTATCTTGAGACGTCGCCAGTCAAGATTCAATCTTATTTGCTGAACGAGTGAGTTCAAAATACTTTGGGAAGGAAAATGTTATTGTAAGACTGGAGAAAACGTTTAACAGTACCTATCTCTGGAAAAAAAAACGCCACGTGTGAAAACGCAAAGAGTGTACAGGGAATAGTCCTGTTTTTTAAACAAAGAAGGGTATTAGATGTTTTGAATCGATACCCTTTTTTATGAAAATGCCTTTACCTATAAATTCGGATCAGCGTTTTTTGATGGCATCCTTTAAATATTTGAATTTTGTTAGATAAGTTTGTTCTTTGGAAATGATTTTAACAATACATGTCACATATTTCTGGTGATACATACATATATCTGGTGACGCTTAAGACTTATGTGGTATGTACGGTGTGACCGCATCAAGTTATACCTCTCAATGAATTTTAATCTTTAAAACGTAGACTGTTAAGTTCAAAACCGATTGAGAAAAATTGATAGTTTGTGGTAACTTGATGTGCTGTAAGTATATGTAATATTTATATCAATCATATTATTTATATAAGATACTCTAATTCTAAATAAGTACCTATTTGAGAGAAAAATACTACAGGGTCAAATGAAATAAGCTACCGAAACTCCGCAAATGTGATGGGTATCAATATCTAAAGACAATAAAACAAAAAAACATGTTTTCCTAACTTATTTAATTATAATTAGTTGTAGTAGTATGTGAATATAAACATATTTATTTGAAATCATAGTGACTAGGTGTGTACCCAAAATCATACACTCTATTAATATAACCACTAGGGCGTCAACATGTATAAGAAGTTAAACATTTCAAATTTTCATTATACCTATGTACAAAGTACATTAAACACATACAAAAGAAAATTAATTAATGTTGTCAGATCATCTTGTACTGTAAGCATATAATGTGGAGTCATAATTAAATCTATTTTAAGGATTTACTCATTAAGTGAAGAGAGTTTTGTCTTAGTTAATGAACTAGCTTTTACCCGTGGCTTCATTCGCGAAGATTAGCGAATTACTTACCCAACGAGTTTAAACCCAAGGCTGTGATTTTCTATAATTATCACTTGCTTAAAAATCGGTGAAGGAAAACGTCGTAAGGATACCAGCATATCTCAGAGATATTTCTCAACAGAATGAGAACCTAAGTCAGAAGCCCATGGGCAGCATAAAAAAAACTCTGACACCAGCTTAGTCACTATCCACACGAAAAGTAGAAGAAGCGAATTAAAAAAAACTGTCGAAAATTTGGAGACATGTGACATCCACCAACCCGTTCTGGGCCCGCATGGTGAAAATGGCCCAATCCCTCTTATGGAGAGGAGGCCTATGTCCCAGCAGTGGGAACATTATAGGCTGAATAATGCTGCAAAATTTCTGCCCAATCCGCTTAGTAGTTCGAGCTGTGTGGTGATAGACCATTTAGTCAATACACGTTTTGTTTTGTAATTTACAAATAATTACATTACAAATAATTTTCCTTTCCTTTTAATAGATACTGTGAAGAACAGAGGGGACTTCACTTTAAAGCCCACAGACGGGGAGAGCTCGTGTAATGTACAGACGCCAGCATATCAAGCTATCCCTAACTGTCAAATTTTCTCAATTAAAAATGAACCTTATGTCTTTGCAATAAAGTTGAAATACTATCAAAGAAATTTGACAGATTGTGGTAACTTGATGTGTTTCCACACCTACAAGGTAAAAGACATGGAGAGCAGCTTAGTTTTGTTTATTATTATTATTAAAATATTTGTATGCCAGTCACTGGCGAGACATATATAGAACATAACCCTAGTATTAACACCATTATATGTTTCAACGCAAATAGAAATATTCTATTCAATTCAATTCTCATGAATTGATTGCTTTAAGATCAAATTTTTTCAGTCGCAAGCCTACTGACAGAGTCCATATTTGAAACTTTTAAATAAATCCTAACCTATTTAAATTAATCTATCATTTTGGAAACTCGAATACTGCCCGTAATTTTCTAACCAACTAGGTTCAATATAAGGTTTCACCTAGGCTCTACAGTACCTGCCTAAATACAGACTGTTTTATAAATTAATTTATTTTCTAAATGAGAAATAACTTGAATATTTTACGTAAATCCAGGGAAGTTTAATGTTTATTGAATTGACTACCACTCTCCTATAGCATTTTATTTTAATATTGCTTCACATGACGAAGGGATGGAGCTATACCTGCCGTATATATTTCTTCTCCTGCATACTGCTCTTTGAAATAGTCAAACTTTTACAGTTATAAATAAATACTACCGGGATAAAAAGAATCAAACTCAAACTCAAAGCATTTATTTCAAATAAACCAATTACAGGCACTTTTGAATGATCAAGGGGTCGGTCAGTCAGAAAGATGAAGCTAGTTGCCCATTCCAAAGCAATAGGTACCTATGGAGAAGAACGGGCAAGAAACTACATGGACACTCTTTTAAATCAAAATATGTTAACAAAAACTGGGTTCCATCATTCATGTTGAATATACACGTGAGAACGATGCAGAACTTAATAAAAGCGTCCATAATTACAAGATTTAAAAAAACAATTCAAAATTATTTTAAATTTTAAAACAGCTGTGGCAGCTAAAAGGTGACCCGACCCTACTGACGGACTATCCTATGTGTTAATCTAGATAATAAACTACCTCTGCGCCAAAGTTCATCCAGATTCGTTTAGCCGTTTAATCGTGAAAGACGGACAAACATACAGACTCAAACACACACTCGCAACTTTTCGCCTTTTTAATATTAGTGCGATAGGTACAAACACGCCAAATTCACGTAATATTTCAATTTGATACACAAATAATTTCCCTGACTGTACCAAAAGAGTATGGTTATAAAATAATTAAATAAAAAAAAAACTTAGTTTCTATTCGAGCAATAAACACTGTTTTCCAACACAAACTACCCTGAAAATAGCCTTCGTCCGTAAGCTGTTTACAAGCAATTTCAATGTAATCTATTGCTTCATAAAAGATTGGACGTGTCTGGGAAAACTTAAGGGGTAGCAACTACTGAAGTTGTGGTCCAGACTTTAAAGCTTAACATAATTTCATCTCACTACGTATGCGTACAAGATTCCAAAGTATGGTGGTTCTGAAAACATTAATTATGCAACGTGGCGCTACAATGGTGTCATTAATTTAACACACGGGTGGGGCTAGTGCCCATACATGATTTAAATGTTAAAAGGTAAAACTGGCAATCGCAAATTGAAAAAACAAAATTCAATTAAACTAAATAATAAAAAAGTTCGCCTACTTTTTGCAATCGTTTCATTCTAATATCAGTAGGTATTGCTTATTCGTTTTAATTTCAGCCCAATCCCAGCAAATAAATTCTAACATTTTCAAAAAATCCGTTAAAAAATAACGTTTAATGGAAATATAATTTCTTCATAAAACAAAATGTGAAAACGTATATGTGTGTTAAATTAATGTCACCACTGTGGACTGTAGCGCCACGTTGTATAAACCTTTGATAGTACCTATATACAGTTTATAAAGATTTAAGAAACACTGGCTTAATAGATCCATTGTATTAACAATGGATCTATTAAGGCTGCTCAGGGGGTTGACCACCATCTGTTAACGGAGTATTTTTTTCATAGTGGGAAAAAGACGGATCTATACGTCCTGTAGCTTCGTCCGAAGTTATATTGAAATAATACTGTAATGGTGGTGGTTCAGGTCACTCATAAGGGTAATCAATAATTATTAATAATTATATTCTTCCATATTTATATACCTACCAGTAGGTTGAAACACTGAATGAAATTTCAAGTAAAGGGTTTGATTTAGAATCAATTATATACGATAGTAAACTGTTTGAGCGCCACTCGTAACTGAAAATTAAATCCAGTAATACGTAGGTACGACAAAATAAATTAGGAACTAGTTCAACAGGTCGGCAGTATCTATGTACGTGATCATTAGAGAGACGACACGGCGACAATGATACAAATGTGTTTAGAGCTCCCCTCAGCCTACACCATTATCTTCCGTCGTGAATTTTCTCTGTTAATATTTCAGCGGAATCAAATTACGAAACTCGTAACATTACGGGAACATATTGGGAGACGGATGGGGGCCTGACTATGTGAAATACGCAAGGAAACGTCTTATGGACGACATGGGACGTTTCCTTAGAGTTATTTGCTTCCTTATGTCCGAAATCCAGGCCGCCCCCGCTATAATTTGAGGCAGTTTAAAGGGTTGCAGTTTTGTGTTCGTAAAACGTTTGTTAAATTTTTAAGGGGTTTTTTTCCGGAACTATACTTATTCTAGATATAGATATATATACTATACTTATTCTAGGTCGTGAATTGGAACCCAGGAAAGCACTATACTTTATGTATTTCATTTCATCACTACTGCTCTCAAAACGGTGAAGGAAAACATCGTGAGGAAACGCCATGTCCCAGAACCAAAAATTCGAAGCCATGTGACATATTATATACCAACCCGCACTGGGACCGTGTAGTTGATTACGGCCTTCTCCTTCTTACCGAGAGGAGGTCTTGGTCTCAGCAGTGGAAACATTTAGAGGATAATATTTGGCAACCAATTACTCATTAAAAAACTACATTTGTGAGGCGATTCTTATGTTAAACTACAAAGAAAATAAACCCTTAATGGCATCTGCAAAAGAAATCCATCAACTTTAAGATCGCTCCATTTCCCTTTAACTCAAAGAAATGAATACCAAGTAATCTGTTATTGTAGATAAACAAAAAGGAAGAGCACTCTTCCTCAGTCTATAATTTATTTTACTGCTATCTCAAGATTTAAAGATATTTCAGGGCCATTAAATCTGAATAAGTTATTCAAAATAAGCAACGCAAAGGATTAAGACTGGCTGGGGGAATTACGTCAGTTTTTTATTACAAGGCATAAAGAGAAGAATGCCATAAGGCATCACAATAAATCTTTGCGCTGTTTCATAAGTCAATTTCGTTAGTTTTACTACAAGAACGAATTCAGGCATCAGTCCCACAGACGACGAGGAAACGACTAGATATTAGTTTAATTTTATCGCTCAAGACAGATATTTTCTCATGCAACAAACGAATAATTCCCGTGTCAAAGAGTGACCGATTTTGTCCAAGGCCGGTGGAACAGACGGGTCCTGGAGTGGAGACCACGTATCGGCAAGCGTAGTGTGGGATGCCGCCCAACTAGACGGACTGGAGACCTTAAGAAGGTGGCTGGGACAGACTGGACGTGGAGGACGAAGGATAGGGTGTTGTGGCGCAGCCTGGGAAAGACCTACGTCCAGCAGTAGACTGCGATATGCTGAGTTGATCATTGACTGATTATACTGCCGGCGAAAAGTCTCTCTGCACTACTTTGTCACAGTGACCAGACCTATAAAAGAAATACTCGCTTAAAAAAGCGACACTCGCCTGGAAAGCAATGCTCATGCTGCTCCTTGCTCGCCAACTTCTCTCTACAGCTCGACCAAGCTAAGTTTGTACCTCGCGTCGATTACGTCACACTGACGCTTAGGTACGGTCTGCAAAAAAGGATTCGCTATGACTTTAAAAGAGTAAACAAATGTTTGTAAGATTATACTTAGCATTTATTGTTTTTAACATTATATTAGACATAGACATACATTAAATATTATGCATTCCAGCGAGGTGCATACTTAGCTTGGTCGAGTTGTAGTTGCCAGTTCTTTTCGCTTTTCGCTATTCGTCAGCAGTGGGATGGGTGTCTTACCCCGTCGGTAAGGCACTTATTTTGAAGTTCTGCTGCGAAGTTGCTCAGTTTCCTTCAAGTTTATATCTTATTTTCGTAAATTTTGATTTCATTTCTGGAACTGCGAGCAATCTGGTTATGTGTTGAGACAGTGCACTTCAATATTTAAACAATAGCAAGCTTTCGTTTCATATTGTACTAGCCCTTGATTTGGACGGGTACAATCTAATAATGTGGCAACATGTTAAAAATAATATCGACATTTCTGGTTTATCTATCAAAGTTAAATATTTATGTTTTATAAGAACACATAAGCAATCATTCTGTTTTTTTTTCTAAGTGATCGCAAAACCGCTTCAAGTTACGTTGCGTAGTTTAGAAAAATATTGTGATCAAATAGACAAACCCCAAAAGTTTTTTATTACTGAGAATCTAATATTTGTATCTATGTGTTTAAAGATTTCAATTTAGGTACCCCATTTTGTCTTGTGAGTTATTATTGTCATTTGTGATCGACAGTCATCCACTATTGACAAAGAGTTGTTAATAAGTATAATTTATATCCTAGAATTCAATTACACCTTGTAGATTTACAGATAAATCGTTTACTATCAGACAAATGGGAAAGTCGCATCATGTAATAAAAAAAATACTTTTTTATTTTAATCGATTCATTTCTTTGGTTCTCGTGTTGTTAACATCGTTCTATACAGTAATTTTTAATTTAATTATTTTTCTTTGACATTTGTTATTTGATTTTTAGTTTTTTTTTGACATTGGAATTCAATTATTTTTTTAATTGCTTAAATTACAATAATTATTATTGTTTCATTTACTTGCCAAATTTAGAAGGTGGAATATGAAGAACTCTTGTGTGTATTTATAAGATCTGTAAAATACAATTTTTCAAGCAAATAAATGAATCTATCTTATGAGAACTCTTTTAAAATTGAAAGTATTAACATGTAGAAAAAAACATGCAAACCAATAACGTTTAAAACACTTGAAAACTTTCAGAATTTAATTCAAAACGTTTTCAGAACTCAATTTTGTTCGAAGAATTTAATTTAGAAATGTATCTACGTGACAAAGCATGTCTGTAATTACAAGTTACTGTAGAATCTCTTGTTCAACACGTTGTTCAACACATCTTCACCGGCACGTTACATGCAATATTAAAATTCTTGATGAAGTAAATCTGAGTAGTAGGGATACACTAAATCACGTGACGACTCTCGGCCACCGTAGGCGCGGGCCTGCGGACGGTGAGTAATGGGTGACTCACCGTCCGATCAGCACCAGACCCGTGCCGTACGGCGCGATATGTTCCACGCGCGCCTCAAAGAGATGTCATCATATGAAGGGGCCCCTCAGGGCCAAGCCTGGCCGGGTAAGCGGGATTGTCCGAAAGGGTTACCGCTACCCCGGAACATAAAGAGCTACGGAAGGAACATGGATGGATTTTAGTCAGTAAGAGTCTGACACTCCCTTCCGCTCCACCCAGAGCGGGAGCAGTCATTGGATGATTGCCTAGCCTTAAAAAAAAAAAAAAAGGGATACACTAAATAATTCTATGCAGTCTGTTGATTCTGTAAAAATCTTACAGTGAAAACTTTGGTGAACTTTGGGGAGCTATCGTTTCACCTAATACTAGGGATTGACACTTTGAACTCACTTCACCTACATGATGAGATTTTTACAGAATAGTACTACAGGTTATAACCATTATTATACAGAGTATAACAAAACTTGTGTTACTTTAAATATTACAGCTTTATTTCTACAATCTAATACAATAATTACTTTTACATACTTAAATTAAAAGACTATCTAACTAACTATACCGGGTTATTTTTCAATGACCGGCCAAATTTTCGCAGGGTGTTCTACCCATAAATATGAACAACTTTCACTATGGGACCAACTCTGAAATCGCGAAAAAACAATGAGCTGTTTCATACATTTTAGTCGAGTAGGTATTGATATTTTGTAGGAAACAGCTGATTTTTTTTTCGTGATTTCAGAGTTGGTCCCATAGTGAAAGTTGTCCACATTCATGGGTAGAACACCCAGTGAAAATTTGGCCGCTCATTGAAAAATAACCCGGTATATGCAAATAAATCCAAAAAAGACAAAAAGGACACATAAGCGTCGAAGTACTCATCCGCATCGCTGTCATCAGGAAACGTGCCCAGAAGGCTGGCAGCATTGCCACGTTGAATGGCAATGCTAATTCTAAACTTGTGTTCGAGTAGAAAGCGGGTAGTTCAATGTCATTATATAAACACATTTTGGAAAATTAAACTTCGGACAAGAAATCGGACATTTTGTATGGTAGATCAATTTTTTTTTTAAGTTTAACCCATTGACGGACAGTGAACGAGACACAATAGAAGTTTATTGTTATTACGTCTATAGGCGTTCACTGTCCCTCAAAGTGTTAACCTAACAAATACGTGTTCGTAGACGAAATTTAACAACACCCTATCGGGTCGGACACCAATATTTGTTAGAACCTGTATAACCGGATCGTATAAACTAAACCAGGAGTGTTTTTAACGTAATTATTATTCCAAGTTCACTCGTTATTATATTGTATAATAAAATTATGTATAGGTATTTTTCTTTCAACTGTTTTCAACTGGTTCACTGGCTGTCGAAACTATTCATATTAATATTCAAAACAACGTAATGGCTTTTATCTCATAATTAAAAAAGAAGTTTGTATATCAACTAAATAGGTTAACAATCTCCACAGTACCTTGTAGGAAAACAACTTGAGATATAAATTAACATCAGCAATATTGTTTTCCGACGAAACTATACTTAATCCCTTTTGATTAAAATTCAAAACACAATACTGTTAAAACTTCAGACACGTTTTTTTTTCAGATAAAAGACTGTGCTCATTATTCTCTGGACATAATCCTTTACTTACCATTGATAATACCTATCATGCCATACTAAGGGTAGTTTTCATTTTCAGTCTATACTTATCTACTTACCCACTTTAATCAATCTAAAGCCTTAAGATTTTTCTTTTAGTATCGGAAACCAGAATGCTCGTAAAAGTTAAGGTCCTATTAAAGGCCAAACGCCTCATTGATCTGGTAATAGTCGCACGGTTTCTCGGTACAGCTTCTGAGGTTAAATCCTTAGGTCGGGCTAAAGGTAATTGGGTCTCTGTGTTGGAGAAAGCCCAAGTTTCACTTGGAATTAGTACGGTATTGGATAAGACAGAATGGTTACTAGGAGAAACCTGGACTTTTTAGAATGCACATAAACAAAAAAATTGATGTTTTTTCTATAAAACTGCCATTAGTGTGTAGTCCAATTGACAGTATCAGAGCAGTTTAGAAACTTCAAAAATGGTCGAATTCATCATAGAATAGCTATGTGTTGCTTCAAAACCACCACAGCTGAATCTCCCGAACACTTTGTGTAAAAGTTAGCTTCGCAAAGCTATGTAACATCTGTCAATATTCAGGTTTCGATCGCTGCATGGTTGTTTTTTTTTTTGAGAGTGGGAAATCATCTCGTGATTCCCGCTCTGGGTGAAGCGGGAGGGAGTGTCAGACTCTTACTGACTTAAACCCATCCATGTTCCTTCCTTTAAGCCTTTTCAAACGATCTCGCTGGACAGTAGCTGCCCATGGGACTGTAACTTAGCGTAAGAGCGAAGCAGCGTTGCCACGCTACAGAATATGGTACATCTGAATAGTTTTTTTTTATGAATGGCATTTTGCATGTTCACATAAAAAATTCTCGGCTGCTTAACCGGACTTGCCTGTGGATGCATCAATAAATGAAGGCCAGAAAACTAAGTGGCTACACGCTAAGGGTACTCCTTGTGGGGTACCACACGTCATCTAAACAGCCATATATTGCCAAGAGAAACACGTGTTTCATCCATTTAAAATTAATGTAATGTTATCTTATTTTAAAAAGCTATATAAACTTACCTCACGTTTAGAGCTATAAAATAGATAAGATGAGCATTTTAAGAGTTTTCCGTTTAAAGCTGGTATATTTTATTAAAGACGTGGCAAAGGGAAAATTAACTCCTTTGAAGCATTAAAAACTGCTGTATCGTTGTGCTTGAAAGCCAGTTAAATGGTATAACAAATCTGCCTTTGACTACTGGCGTGATAATAATAAGAACTAAGAAGCTGATATACTAGATAGTATAAAATTAAAATGTGTATTGAAAACAAAAGATTAAAGAGAAATTTCTAGTCGTTATTGACACTTTTTGTTTCTGTCAGGTATATCAACCCTGTAGGTAGGTATAGGTACAGGCCAGCACATCAAGCTACCTCAATCTGTCAAATTTCTTTAATTCATTTTTAATTTTATTTGAAACGAATAAAGTTCATATTTTAAATATCGTCAAAAAATCACTCCTCCCCCTCTGGGCGGCATGGAAGGGAGCATCAGACTCAACTAACTAAAACGCATCCATGTTCCTTCCTTAGCTCATTGTGTTCTGGGGCAGCGATAACCCTTTCGGACAATCCCGCTAACCTAGACCATATCCTGGGTAAGGACATAGGCTATTTTCCATCCTGGATTGCATACAAAGTCGCGGGCAACAGCTAGATAAACATGAAGTACTGAAAAACTGGTTTCACTTACAACAACAATGGACAGATGTATGATACTAACATTGTTATCGTCCCTCAGACAGACGCTACCTCTCACCCTCCTAACGATACCCCTCAAATGTGATTCGCCAGGTTCACGCAACCATTTGAATACACTTAGAGCAGTATAACTACCTGATTCGGCTGCCCTAGGCAATAAAACGACATTGGCACCTCTTAAAGCAGTAATTACCCATTCACACGTTGCGCACGTCTTGTGTCACGTACGCTACTAATCACTTACCGAATACTACCACTACCTAACTGAATACCAGATGAATATTTAATACATACCTACTACATAATATTATTGTAAATACGAAGCTTCGGATATACAATTCAGCAGTTCATTTTTTTTTCAGCAGTTTCGTAGTATACTAAAAAGGTGATAGACAGCTGTATATCAATTTAATGAACTTAAATTAATATCTATGCAGATAGCTTTAACCATGTGACAGGACATAATAGAGGTACTTTTCTTTTATATTATACTCTAATTATGTGTGAAAGGCTGTGTACAAGTTTGATAAGGGTTGGCTTAGGCCATACGAGAAAATGCGTATTCTATCCCAACTTAACCAAATTCTCCTTGTGTAAACAGAATAAGTAGAGCATTATTTTGCTCGTTACGCTTACTCTTGCTCTGGTTCTAACTCTATTTGAGAATATCTTGGTTACTTACTAGCTACATAAGCTAGTCACCTATATCTAAGGCCTTTTGCACCCAGCACGGCTTTCTTTACTGTACGGCATATAAACCTCGCCGTGAAAAAACCATATCTGTTAACAAGGTTCCATTGTACTTAATCAATACAACACCGACGACTCTGCTAACACACGGTGTATAAACCACATCTTAGATAAAACTTGTCCGTCAACAAGCTTCCATATGATTCATACAACACTGAAAACCTACACACCGCGGCATAAACCGTAGTTTTTCACGTCAAGAGAAATGTATGTGCACAAAGGGCCTAATGCTGCATGGACATTTCTGGACCTTTTTTAAGCTCCTTCATTATACTGAAAGCAATCTCTATTTTGTTCCATTTCCATCGATTGGTGTGTTAAGATTAGAATTTGGGTCTACACAGGACTATAAACCTTGGTAATGGCCTTTTTAAGCCCGAGAAAGTGTAATTAAGAAGGCAATTGATGAATAAGTAATGGCGTTTGAAAAGTTTGTTAACGGCAGAGCTTTTTTGCTGCCGTTTTTTGGAAAGCACGTTAAGCCAGTCAAGGCTATCATTTGTAGATCTTTGATAGTCGTTACGGGTAGTTAGAAGTCCAAAAGTCTGACAACCAGTATTATTAAGTATCGTGGTAAGTTACCGACACAAGTTATGCGTCGTGTGGGTCGTGTTGCGGGATACACCAATCAAACAAATCAATCACAAACGCCATACTCAACACAATTAGTAAAAAGCTAAGCTGACGTGTTATTAACTTATTCACTGAAACTCAAACTTAAAGCATTTATTTCAAATAAACCAATCGCAGACACTTTTGAACTGTCAAGGGGTCGGTCAGTCAGAAATAT